>CM066034.1:213408276-215908276 GCA_033557465.1 Ichthyophis bannanicus
TTTTAGACAATGCCATGATTTCCCCCCCTTTTTAGCATAAGGTTTGGTCTTACTTTGCATATATGGCCTTGCCATTTATTATTTATAAATATAACTTTTGCTTCCTTTTTAACAAACATATTGTCTATGACTGAGTACATCGTAGGCTTCTCCATTGATTCCAATCCTCCCGCTACATTAGGGACTTGGATTCTTGTGTACTTTGGAATCCTTATACTTATCTCTCCCAGAGCTCCTCTACAATAAGATGTATTAACGGTTTTCTCAATAAGTTATTGTTTTTCTCCCTCCTTCAGATATTTTAGTAATTGTCTTTAACAACAGAGAGCGCTTCTTAGGTGTCTTACTCAGACTGGTGAGTTACTTTATGTATCAAGGTTTTAGGACCTTTATTAATTTTATGGTATTATTTTATTTTTAATTACTTTCTGTATTTAATCAGTTTGTATTACTAATTAGATGGTCATCATAATGAACATATGATGTCTTATATAGATTTTATTATTTATCATTTAGTATGCGTTTGTTTTTTTAATGTATATGTATATACACACACACACAGAGTAATTTTTATATTTACACATACTCTCATTTATCCTGTACTGATTGGCTTATTATTGCTTCTAAATGTTTTCAGTTTTATCATTATTATTTAATGACATTTTATGTTTTTATGTTTAATTATGCTTTGTATATAATTTTTGAGTTTGCTGCCCCCTGAAGAAGGCCATTGGCCGAAACACGTGTCGGGCTGACCTCAGACACCAATAGAGCTCCAGTCTATCCAGTAGCATGTAGTTTTCCTGCTTTCCTTGTGGCATACAAGCAAAACAGACATCTGTGCTACTGCACCACATAAAGAACAGTGAAAGCAATTTTTAAACTTTGCTGGCCGCTTGCAGAAGTACTCGCAGACTTGCAAGAACATTTTTAAAGAGAAACCCCATTCATTCAGCATGCACACTGCAGATATTTTGTACCTGCATAATTTGTGCCTGCATAGGAGTATGGAAAAAGAATATAGTGGAAAAGGAAAAATGCAATCAGTTTACCCCCTTGCAGTTTTATGTTATGCCCTCTAGTTTTACAGCTCCCCCCTTTTTGAAAAATGTTTGTTTGTTCATTAATAATCTTTAGATATTTAAAGGTCTGTATCATATCTCCCCTATCCCTCTCCTCTCCTCTAGTCTATACAAAATAAGGAATTCTGTCTTAGGGGCCTGTTTACTAAAGGGCAGTAAGGTTTCATACTTACTGCATCTTAACAGCAATAGTTAACACACAAGACAGACACCACATAGACCCATGTTTCCCAGGCTACCTACCGAGGCAGGGAAAGGAGGCCCAGAGCCCAAAAATATGATAAAAACTAGTGGCTGTGCCATGATGTCCTGACCCCCACCAAATCTGATCCCTCCGCCCTAGCATAGAACCCCTACTCTGACCACCCCTCCTTCCCCTGAACAGAACCTCCCCAAAATCAGCCTCCCTGAGCATATCCCCTTCAGCATTCCCCCATGGAAAGCCAAAGCAAGCCTTTACATCAAGGCCCCACTGCAACCCCCCATCCCCAAACAGACTGCACACCTGGCATGGCCTAACCTCAACTCTCCCCCATCAATTTCCCTCTGGATCTTAACTGGGTAATCCCTGGAAGTCTAGAGGTCATCAGGGCAGGAAAATGTCAAAATGGCAGCTATGAATCTTTGCGGTAACCTGTGACACTACTGCTAGGGGTCATAGCCATCATTTTGACAGCCTCCACACAAATACTGCTGAAGTCAAAACTGGAGTGGTCTCAGTAGGAGAGGAGCACCAGAAGCACTAGATTGGGCCCCTGGAGACTGACATAGATGGATCTCTTGATAAGAGGTTGAGATTTCATTGGGTTTTTTTTAACTCTTTATTAAACAAACACCAGAAATAGCCACAAAATAAAGTACATAAAATAAAGAAATTCAAGAATACAAGCACAGCAAAATTACAACAAAAACAATAAAAAATGCTAAAGAAACAAGCCGCTGAGTAAGACCCACCACCCGCAAGCCGCTGAGCAAGACCCACCACCCGCTCTTGCTGCTGTGAATACTTACGCTAAACCTTGTCATAAATATCAGTCTTCCTCTGTAACGAATAACAAAGATTTTCAATGAAGGCAATCTTAAAGTAACAACTGTAAAGTGAGCAGCATAAATCAACAACCAACCCAGCACAACCAAGGCCTTTTCGTCAGAAGACAGGACCACATCATGCCAATATCCCAAAAGACAGAAAAGAGGCGCAAGCTGCATTCTCCGACCCAGGATCTCCCCAATCTCTACACTCACCTGACACCAAAATGAAGACACCTTCAGACAATATGCCATATATGAAGATAGCTGTAAGGCCACATCCTCACCATCATAAGCCTAATGTAGCCCCAACATGCTTTTTGTAAAAAGCAGATATCGATAGGTCTGCTGCAGCAATTGGCAGCACCTGCACCACATAGATATCAAATGGGCTGATCGCCAAATAACATCCCATCAGACTCATACAAGGATGCCTGAAGATCCTTGTTCCAGTAAACCACAGTTACTTACCTGTAACAGGTGATCTCTGGGAACAGCAGGAAAAAGTCTTCACATATGGGTACGTCGGTACTGACGGAGTCTGCGCAGGAACGCTTCCCAGCGTCCAATCAAAGAGCTTTTGGAAGCATCCCACCACGACTGCGTGCTGCCTTCCCACCTTTCCCAACTGCCTCTCCTCAGTTAAGTTTTAAAGCTGAGACAAAGAGAGAGAGAGGAAAGGAAAGATAGATAGAGATACAACTCCTGGGGAGGTGGGTGGGTTGTGAAGACTTATTCCTGCTGTTCCCAGAGATCACCTGTTACAGGTAAGTAACTGTGCTATCTCCAGGAACAAGCAGGAATGAGTCTTCACATATGGGGACTCCCAAGCTGAGATGCCTGGAGTCCCAGCATGTCATAGGTTGGAACATGCTATCCCCCACAACACCAGGCATCCTGAGGATGGAGGGTAGGAGTTGAAGAGAGAAAGGTGCTGTGGAACAGTTAACCTAGCATAGGATTGCAGACAAGGAGTCCATGTGTGGATGATAATTGTCATCAATGATATTGCAAAGAAAAATATTGCAATATGGACCTCCCCTAAAAGGACTTCAGAGAAGTATGGAGGTTCATGGGATCTACTGGGGAACCCAGTAGAGGAACCTCGAGAAGGACCTCACTGTAAGTGGAGGTAGTAAACCTGTAGGAAAAGCAATGGAGGTCAGAATCCTGAAAGGTAACAGGTGACCCCAGTAGGAAAAACTGGGGTAGTACAAAAACGGTGGGCCTTCAGCGGAAGGCTTTATGATAAAAGCCGAACTCTTTTGGCAGCAGAGTGGCTCACTCTTAGGAACAAAAGAGAAAGGCTAACCAATTTGGACGAACAGGCCCAGTCCTTGTGGGGAGAAAGGGTATGGGAACCCTTTGTATCCCAAAAGAAAGGACAAACGCCAGAGGCGTTAGAGCCTGTGATTAGCTGACGATCCGCAATGTCTCTCCTAACTGAAGTCAGCTGGGAGAGATACTGGAACATGGAGAGCTTCAGAGATACCTAACCTTAAGGTTATGGTAGGTGTTAACTACCACCCAAGTGGTTGTGAATGTAGGACCCCAAAACATGCTGGATAGCATAAGTATGGGTAAAGCCCATCTGTCAGAATCATATAGCTATATGAGCCTCGACAGTCAGGTAGATAAAGCAGAATACATATCTACCGATAGTAAAATATCTCGACAGATACATATATATATATATATATATATACATATATAAAACATATAGATATATGAGAATATATCTATAGTGAGATATGAAGGGCATAAAATACACACAAATGATAGACACAGACATCTGTAAGATGTGTGCTATAGGTATGAATATATATGCCTCTATATGGAAGTCTGCAAAGAAGCAGACAGAGATATGCCTACAAAAAGGTATTCACATAGGAAAAATGTGGAGAGGAAAGATTCATCTAATAACAAGAAGGTGGAACCGACTTGAGAAGATATATAGAGAATCAATTCCCACTGGTTATGGCTACAAGGCTGCTAGTTAGTAGAATAACCAGGATAGTTACAAGAAAAGCAGAGGATGATATCAGTCTGCAGCCAGCAAGTCCCGAGTATTCTAGAACTCTAGCATGGTAAGTGAACAGAAGACGCATAGGAATGAGATACCATGCTGACCTGCTTAAGGGCAAAAAGGTATCATGCGTTCTTACCATGAGGACGAGCTGGAAGGAGAAAACATATTCCCTATTGGAAATACTATGGACCAAAGCAGGGAATTAGCAACTCCTTAAGCTTTCACGTAAAAGGAGGACTATGTACTTTATATTAAAAGGAGAATTTTTCTAGTCATGGGAGACATGACTGAAAAAGCCTTTTTCAACCATCTAGTATAGCTGTTGGAGAAAAAAAAAACCCATGCTCTCTAGCAAGGGCCCATAGTGGAGAGCTTCTCTGTAGAATTGCAGAGAGCATGATGCAGGAGATTGAGGAGATAGAACTGGCTGCAGGAGAGCCAGTACCTATGTCAACTATGCTGCCAAACCCAGGGGAATGGAGATGGCAGAAAGAGAAGACAATCCAACAAGCTTGTAGTGAAAAAATTTCCAAGACAGATGACAGCACTGACTTGGAGCCACTACTAAGACCAGACAGAATGTTAGTGGAGGACAAATCTGGTTGCTGGTGAACAAGAACCAGTGGTCCAAACATTAAGGCTCCTGCATTGGCAGCTGCTTGCCAGACAGCAGAAGAATGGTACTGTTTAAAAACAGAAAGAACAGACAAAACAAGAGTAGAAAACTCTGGATGTGTCTGATGAACTGCTTCAAAGCAAGATTGAAAAAGAGGAGTCAACTCAAGAAGAGAACTCCGCACTGGAAAGGTAAGAAAACTAGAGAGGCTGAAGAAAAGCCCTCCAGTGAAGCAATACCGCTCTTACAGAGGAAAGCCTGGTAAGAAGAGGGTAAAGAGAATAGAGCTGAAGAAAACTTACAAAGTAGTAAGTTTATAGAAAGGAAAAAATACATGCTGGCACAGGAAACTATCGTTTGATAGTGGATAGACCTCTTTCCCTAGCAGGAAAAAGAGGAGAACCCTGTGACCTAGAAGCATGAACATCCTGACAGCTCATAGAAGATAGAAAGAATGGATGTCTTTCGGGAAGAGATCCATGTTTAGGATTTAGAATGACAGCAGTGGATTGCCTCTATTGAGAAGAAGCAACTGCAGATTCTAATCCCAAGAGTCACAAGCATCTGATGGATTGATCAGAAACCCTGTGGTTGCTGGGTTTGCTGAGCCTGGTGAGAGATTGAACTCTGCAGACCAGGACGATGCTTCCCCTGTTTGGGAACATCTGTATGATGGGCAGATGATGCATAAAACCTTCTTCTCCTATGGGAAGAAAGTTTGGCAGGATATTTCCTACCTACTGGGACAGAAGAAGGTGCACAACAGCCCCTAGGAACAGGTAAGTCAGTGGAGAACTGAGTAACCTGATGTAAAGACTCCTTGTTGAAAAGATTGTCTCCAGTGCAAGGAGTATGTCCCAGTCTGTGCTGTGCCCATTTGTCCAAGTCTGAAGCTTGGAGCCAGGCTCTACGTCGTGCCCCTATAGTTATAGCAGAAGTCCTGCTAACAGACTCAAAAGAGTCTAGGGAAGCACGAGTAAGAAACCAAGAAATATTCTGGAGATGCTTGAGCAGTGAAGAATAGTCTGCACTCCTGCACTCTGGAAGGGAAGGAGTCAAAAGATGTAATTGCTTTGTGACCTCCTCAAGAGATAGACTCATATAGAAAATATATGAGAGAATTCTTGCAGAAAGCATAGATGTCTGGAAAATTTGACGACCAAAGGCATCAAGTGTCCTAGACACACGACCTGGCGGATAAGAAGAGTGCTTTTTCTTGCTCTTTACCCGCCTCATTGCTGATTCCACAACTATGGAATGATGAGGAAGTTGAGTTTTTTGAAACCCTGGAGAGGGGGGCACCTGATATAAGAGATCAGTTGCTGTGGAAGGTGGGGGTACCCTTAAAGGTGCTTCCCACATTCCTAGAAGGAGATCCTGCAAGGAATGATGCAAAGGAAGCATTATGTTCTCCTTTGTTTTGGTAGAAAGAGATCCCTGTGCAGGATCATGTCCTGGGATAGGAATGGCAAGAGATCTTGCTATATCCAGGAGGAAATTCTGAAAGGAGAGTTCCCCAACAGGAATTTCCCTTGGACAGGTTAGATCTGAAGAACTAGCCTGAGCACTGACAGAGCTATCCAGATATATAGGAATAGAAGATCCTGCACAGTGCAGTGTGGAATGCTTAAAGGATGGTCGCCGGTACTGGCTGTCAGGAGCAGCGACCGTCATTACCACATTGTCCATGCCAGGTATCGACTCCAAGCTTGGCATAGAAGAGAGCGATCCTGTTGAGAAAAGCATGGTAGGAGTTGGCCACGATGCTACTGTGGATACCGGTACCGATGTCGGAGCCGAGCCCGACAAAGACATCGGAGCAGTCATCAGTGACAGTTGAATCGGTACCGAGGTAACCGAAAACCTCCGGGTGCTATCCTCGGTACCGAGCCACCGGTATCGATCGGTGTCGGTACCAAAGTGTATTGGTACCGAGTCTTCCAGACTAGAGAGCGATTCTAAACTCGGCATCGACAAGCGAAGCATGGAAGGCACCGACCGTAAGGGTAATGAGGACATCGGTACCGACTTCGGTACCGTGTCTGATACCGGTGAATGAAGGTCAGCTAGTGGCAACTCAATTGGCCTCGGAAGAACCGAGAGTTGCGGATCCGAATCATCGGAACCGAGCTTTCGGTACCGCCGAGAGCCGGTACCAAGGCGAGTCGGTACTCAGTCCTCCAGATTGGAGATCGATTCCAGACTCTGCATCGAAGGAAGCGAGGCTATCGATGCACATCTGGAGGGTACCGACGTCGGTGGTAGTATCAGTGCTGGTACCGATAATGAAAGGTCAGTCTGGAGTGTATCTACTGGTCCCGAAGGCACCGAGGACGCCAGATGACCATCCCTGGTGAGGAGTGTTTCATTCAACATAAGTGCCGATGTCGGGGTATCGGTACCGCTCGAAGCGGATGCCACCACCTGACACGGCTCAGGTATGTTCTGTGAGGGGTGAACCCCAGGAACAACCTGAAACCCCTGAAAGGCTTTTGAGACCGAAGACTCTCGCCGGGGTTTTGAAGCCAGTAGGCCCTCGAGAGCAAGGCCGGAGCCGTCTACATGCTGTGCATGAGACCTACCACTCAAGGGCTGGCTAGTCTTAACAGACTGTTTGTGGGTTACCTGATCCTGTGTAGAAGAAGAAGAGGATGGTGCCCCGAAGCTGGAGGGAAACCGTGTATCGAGGGAACCTCGATATTGAAGACCTCTTCTCCCCAAACTGTTGTCAGGACCCAAGCAGGTTAGACACCGACTTCGAGGGTCTAAAAATAAAGTTGTACCGCCACAGTTTGAACATTTCTTGGAGAAAGTGGCTGGCGGTTCCATGAAGGAAAAAGAAGAGGCCTAAAAGGCCTAAGACACCGTGGGACACTATGAAGAAAAAATATTCCTTGAAAAAGGAAGATTTTACAAGAAAAGAAAAGAAAACACCGGTGGTACCGGTGGCGTCGGGAAGACAGCCGCGACCACAAGAAAACTAAAGAAATAAAACAAGAATTTTCTGCGGTGACAGGAGGACGTCCTGCCGGCTCCGCGGAAAAACGAAAACTGAGGAGAGGCAGTTGGGAAAGGCGGGAAGGCAGCACGCAGGCGTGGTGGGATGCTTCCAAAAGCTCTTTGATTGGACGCTGGGAAGCATTCCCGCGCAGACTCCGTCGGTACCGACGTACCCATATGTGAAGACTCATTCCTGCTTGTTCCTGGAGATTCAAATATTGCAAGGAGACGGGAAGAAAATCAGTATCCATTAGGATACCATACAAGCGTGATATCTACTTCTGACTCCTGAGAGTACAAACAATTCTAATGAAGCAGGTTGGTGGCAATCCACTGCTGCTCGTAGTTGTAAATATAAAGAAAATGAATATGGATTCAAATCAAATTTCTCATGAAAAGTAGTGAAATCCTTTTCTGAGTCCCCAGAAACCAACTACCACAGAAAACAAAGGTCCTTAGCCTCCCATGTCCATGCAATGTGTGCCTTCAAATCAGTTGTACCCATCTCCAAATAAAAGGTACAATACGACAATCAGGGATTCTTACCAAGAGGCATCAGCAAAGAAAGAGTGGGCCCAGTCAGCTGAAGATGGTGACAGACCTGCTGCCAGATCATCACAATATGAGCCAAAACAAAAATTACTTCGCAGAATTCCTCGCATCTTAGGCATTTCCCAGGGTACAGTAAGCAATAAGGGAAGAGACAGCCCCTCTATCTGAGCCCTCTCCAACTGTAGCCAGCTGGGCTCTGTAGAATTAATAGCAAACCAGTGTTCCACACCTAACAACTGGAATGCCTAGTAGTAAACCTCCAAAATTAGGAACCCCATATCAACCTCCTCTTTTACACTAAGTACAAAGCCCGGTCCGAAGACCATAGTTATGGCAGAGAAAACTGGAGAGTTGCCTATTGCTGTTTGGGGACCTTACAGGTACTTGTGATCTGGATTGGCCACTGTTAGAAACAGGGTATTGGGCATGATGAACCTTGGTCTGACCCAGTATGGCATATCTTATGTTCTTATTCAGGTGACAAAAGACAGCACAAGGAATCAAACGGCGGAGTGCTGACGCAAGTATAGTAAATGAATCCACCCTCCCCAAGAAAGGGATAAGTTCATCCACAGACATAGGTCCCATTGAATTTGATCAAGAAGCGGAACATAGTTTGCTTTGTACAAATCCTGCAAATATTCAGGAACAATCCCCAGGTAAATAAACTCCAAAACCCTCCGAAAGCACTGACGGACAACTGACAACCCCATTTGAGCCCAAGACATATAGGGGACTTTTTATTAAAGGTGTGCACTCACTTCGTAATTAGTGGCAGTATCATCATGCAGTAAGTGCATCCCTTGTGTGCTGTTGGGGCATACCCAGCATGTTCCCTGACAGTTAGGGGTCTATTCTGATCCGCGTTTAGTGGGGATATACGTCTGGGTTGGAGGTATATGCCCCACTAAACGCCTGGAAATGCAGGAAGAAGCCACCTCCTGCAGTCTGAGCAACACAAAAGGAGCAGGAGAGTCACGCCACTGGAAATGAGAGCTTTATTGATCTAGGCAGATCAGCCCAACACGTGTTTCGGCACAATGCCTTCCTCAGGGGACTGCGACCTTATATATAGAAACATATATAAAAACATATAAAAAATATATAAATAGCAATAAGTAATATAATACCATTAGAAACATATGTTAAAACATAAATAATGACCAAGAGATAAAACAAAGACTAAAACAGAGGAGCCCAATAAGAATACCATACATAAACCATACAAAACTATTAAAAACCCATATATAAAGAAATGTAATAATATAATATAGAAATAATGAATAGAATCCATAAACAAGCAAACATATACACAAAATCATGACAAAGATGATAATACAAAGAGAAATACAGCCATAAAGGGAATACAAGAGAGATGATAAATCAAGGGATATATATGGATGACAACTTACCACTAGAGGAACACCTCTAGATATGGAATAGTAATGAATCCTATCATTACATCCAAATGGGACTAAAAAAGGAAGAAGGGTAAAACAGAGGAAATCATCTATCAGACATATTTCATAAACAACCACTAGTTTGTTGTATTTCAGGGGTAGGGTCAGTAAACAAGCATAGGCATGTTAGTGTGTCAATGGGGGAGGGGAGAGAAAATATGCAACAAACCTCGCTAAGTTTCCAATGGGAGTAATAAACATATGTAAACAATTACTGTGTCTGTGAATGCCATATTATATTAAATAGCCCGAAAAAGGGATACATTTTTTTTTTACGGCCAAAGACAGTGAAATGATAGAAGTACGAAGGGCGATGGTGCCATAAAACCGATCAATGATTATAAAGACCATTTATAAAGGCAAACAAAACAAAAAAATGCAAACCTTACAAAAATACTTTTTAAGATCATATGCAGTGCATTTACCATGAGGTGATATATTATATCTGCTACTTACTCCAAAGGTCGTGAGGGGTAACAAATGAACTAGGTACCAAATAAGCCAAGTGAAAGAAAGGGATTAATAGCATACAAATTCTTCAGAACTTCAAATGTTCACATAAATAGACCATATCAAATTAAGGGACTATAGCCATTCATATATGCTGTATTTCTCTTTGTATTATCACCTTCACCATGATTTTGTGTATATATTTGCTTGTTTATGAATTCTATTGATTATTTCTATATATTATATTATTACATTTCTTTATATATGTTTTTTTAATAGTTTTGTATGATTTATGTATGGTATTCTTATTGGGCTCCTCTGTGTTTTAGCCTGTTTTATCTCTTGGTCATTATTTATGTCTTAACATATGTTTCTAATGGTATTATATTACTTATTGTTATTTATATATATATATAAAATTTTTTATTTTTTTTTTGTAATATGTTTTTATGAATAAGGTCGCAGTCCCCTAAGGAAAGCATTATGCCAAAACACGTGTTGGGCTGACTTGCCTAGATCAATAAAGCTCTCATTTCCAGTGGTGTGGCTCTCCTGCTCCTTTTGTGTTCCAATAAACGCCTGGGTCCAATTCCTTCCAAAGAAGAAATGTGCGGGGAGCTCTGTATGAGAGCGGGAGGGGATGGGCCAGAGGAGGAGTGAGGGCAGGCCGGAGGCGTGATCCTGATCCCGGACGTACAGGGCCTATTCCGGTGACGGCCCTGTACGTCTGGACTTGGGCAGTTAGACAGGGGACTTATTCCACCTCGGAGGTGGAATAAGTCCCCTGCGACGTTGGCAGACATCTGAGAAGGACCCCCCCTAAAGAGGTGAGCCGGCCAGGGGGTTCCCCGCAGCCCGATCCCGGCCCCGGACAGCCCAATCAGGGATTGGATTACAGGGAAAATACACTTTGTAGCTGAGTGGACGATTGGAGCCTCTGCATGGCACCGGGGTCCATGCAGGGGTCCTGAATAGATTAGATATGGAGTCGCTAGGATATCTAGGCCATCTGGATCGGGGCACGGCCAAGCCATCCAAACCCTCTGCACCTGATTCTGCTCCCGGGGATGCAGAACCTGGTGCAGATCCGGGCCATCCCGATTTTGGACGTCTGGACAGCCTGGATGTGCCCTGAACGGAATTGGCCTCTTAGCATATGATCGTGAATGCTAATGTGGGGTGCACAATGCAGGTACACCTAACACCCATAGAGGCAAACCCATACGCCGCAGAGCTGCAAACAAAAAAAAGACTATTTTTATCAAAGGCTTTGCAAGTGTCCAGTGGTTGAGATTTCATCCTAATTCTGCCAAATTGAAGGGCAGATAGATGCAGTCGCCTTTACTTAGTTTGGTACTATGTCTGCTGAGATCCCAAATCACTTCTGATGAATCCTTCTCATGTTCCAATAGTATAAACAGAAAGGTTCCCTGCTCCTGGGCCCACTCCTTCAATTGAAGCAATCAAGATTTTAGCTCCTGGGTTCTCTAAATGTCGATAATTCTGATGCCATTGTCAATGCATAGGCTTTAATTTAATTTTGGTGGAGAAAATCCTTTCTTTGCACTCTTTTAGAACTCTAGGTGACACCATGGAGGCCTGGCATAAGAAGCATAGGGAGACAAAGCTTTTGCAAAACCCAGGTAGAAGCAGCAGCACCATCTTAGCTGTCTCTTTCTTTAGTGTAGGCTAAGACATGGAAGTACCAGGATGAAGGCTGAGGTAGAAGCAGGAGTAAAGTATCAACTTAATGCTGCCGCTCATTCCCTGTCTCTGGTCTTTGACTGGCTCATTCTGCTGGCCAGAACCTATTAGCAGCAAGAAGTGGAGAAATACTGTCTACACCTCCTCCAGGTAAGGAGTTAAAGGAGGTAGGAAAAAGAGGGAACAGACAGCAATAGTGAGAATGAGTGAGGTGGGGCACAGAAAAAAAGAGGTCAAGAAACTGTGGGTGTAACTGATCAAGAGTGACGAGAAGCAAGACTGAATATGTTGGGGGGGGGGGGCAGTGATGGAGAGAACAGCTATTATTATTACTACTACTTATCATTTCTATAGAATGAGAGGAGAGAGAAAAAGTGTGCGTGTGGAAGGCAGTTAGAAGAAAGCAAAAGGTGAAACTAGGCCTTATTTGCTAATTTTCTTTCCTGGAGTCCTTCTAGTCCAGTCCAGTCTAGACGCGTGTGTTATGCTCATCCACCAGCAGATGGAAACTGAGAACAAGCTCAAGACCTCTTTCTTGAGTAGCTTGTGCTCCCCTGCAGAGCTAGTATGAACCTCACAAAGCAGCAAAAGGGAGTCCCAAAACCCCTTCATCTCCACCAGCTCTGCAGCAAGACATGCACCACCACAAAGCCTTGCACAGCTCTTATATCAGTTCTCTCTTTTTTTTCTTTGTTGTTGTTGGCCTAAAAAATGCCAACAGGTGAAAGCACAACTTGCTAACTATTTTTTCAAATGTCGGAGACTAACTACCAAAAGGGGAAAGATAACAACTTATCCCCTCGCTATAAAAACTCCATTTACTTTTACAAGTAGTGTTTAACTTTGTCTTCAATGATTGGGGTTAGTAGTACAAGTCTAAAAAATGCCAAGGCAAAACATCCTCTCACCAATGACCAAAACGTTTGCAATGGGGAGAGCAAGCAGTGCAACAGCACAACGGAATCTCCACGATCAACCAAAATAAAAGCAAGGCATAAGGGGAGAACCGACACAACCAAGTGGCTTGAACTTGCCCGTTTCAGAACAGCCGCAAGACCAGTAAAGAATGGCAGCCAAGTACAGGGTGGGCCCAGGACTGGACTGGAGGACTCCAGGAATGAGAATTAGCAGGTAAGGCCTAATTTCACCTTCCAGATCATCCCTCCAGTCCAGTCCAGACACATGGGATTAAACAATCATGGGGTGGGAACCAAAATGCCAGTCTGTAGCACCCATGCCCTAAAATCTGCATCCTGACAGGCCTGCACAACCAGTCAGTAATGACGTGCAAAGGAATGAAGAGACGACCGTCTCACCACTCTGCAAATGTCCTGAGGCAGGACAAGACTGAACTCTGCCCAAGAAGCTGCCTGAGCCCTGGTAGATTGGGCCCATAAATCTGCTGGAACAACATGACTCTTCAGCAAATATGCGGATTTGATAGCACCTTGAATCCACTGAGAAATCGCCTTAGAGCCTGCCTCTCCCTTCCAAGGCCCGCCAAACAACATGAAGAGATGCTCTGAGCACCAAAACCCCTCCGTCACCTTCAAATACTGCTTAAGTGTCCTGCGGACATCGAACAAGCACAGATCCTTGGACTCCACTGAACATGGAGAACTGGCAAAGGCCAGTAACATCACAACCTAATTGAGAAGAAAAGCCGATACCACCTTGGGCAAAAAGGAAGGAACCAGGCAAAGAACCACCCTTTCTTTAGCCATCATCAAATAGGACTCCCTGCATGACAGAACCTGAAGGTCCGAGATATGGCACGACAAACAAATTGCCACCAGAAACATTACCTTCAGAGTCAAAGAAACCCCCGAAAGAGGTTTGAATAGAGGCAATGCAAGCGCCGTCAAGACAGCCTCAACTGCTTAACCCCTCGAAGAAAACGGACCTCATCACGATAAGAGACAAGGGACTCGCTCTGTACCCAACCCCGGAAACAAGCCAGGGCTGCAACCTGCACCTTCAAGTTTAGGGCTAGACTCTTGTCAAGGTCATCCTGCAAGAAAGCCAAAATTTCCAGAAGCACAGGCCCTAGAAACCACACACATCTCTCTCCACACCAGGCTTCAAAGATGCACCACACCCACACATAGGCCAAGGATGTAGACAGCTTACGAGTCTGTAACAAAGTATCAGTCACCTGAGGGGAGTATCCCGTGTCTGAAACATGCCCTCTCAAGAACCAGGCTATAAGAGAGAATCGATCCACGTCTGGCATCCTACAGGACCCTGCAACAGAAGATAAGAATATAAGATATGCCAAACTGGGTCAGACCAAGGTCCATCAAGCCCCTTATCCTGTTTCCAACAGTGGCCAATCTAGGTCACAAGTACCTAGTAGTTTCCTCAAAAGACACAGCTTCCACAATACTTGCATTGGGGCAAGCAGTGGCTATCCCGGGTCCCCTTTAATAATGATCCAAACCTTTTTTAAACCCGGCTACACTAACAGCTTTTACTATATCCTCCAGTAATGAATTCCAGAGTTTGATTATACATTCAGTGAAAAAAATATTTCTCTTGCGCCTCTTGAGGAAAAAGGAGATGCTCCGCCACCCAGAGCTGCACCAGATCCGCATACCAAGGCCATCTGGGCCAGTCTGGGACCATCAGCACCATGTGCCCTGCATGGACCTTGACTCTCTGCAGAATGTGATTGATCAGCAGCCACAGGAGAACACCTAGAGAAGCCCGCCTCTGGGCCAGGATTGAACCAACACATCGAGACCTTCTGCCATATGTTCCCAACACCAACTGAAGATCCTTAGGTGCCGTGGCATTCGCCACTGTCGCCATTAAGTCCACCATGGGGATGACCCAGTGCCCCACAATCAACTGAAAGGCTGCCTCAGAAAGGGAGCACTCCCCTGTATCCAACTGATGACAGCTCAGATAATCCACCTGCATGCTTTCCTTCTCGGCAACATGCGCCACCGACAGTGCAAGCAGATGAACCTCCACCCACTGTAGGAGTGGAATGGACTCCGCCACCACCAGCAAGTTCTGAGTGCTGCCCTGTGGGTTGATATAGCACTCTCACCGCCCACCACCGAATCATGAGAAGAAAGCACTCCAAGCCCAGACGCACTGTCCTTATCTCCAGACAAATGATAGATCATTGGCTCTCCTCCAGCGACCACTGTCCCTGAGTAATCTAGCCCTGCCAATCAGCCCCCCAACTGAAAAGACTGGCATCCTTGGTCATCACCACCCAGTCCGGGGTCTTGAGAGGCTTCCCTGATGCAAGGTTCACTGAGTCGTGTCACAGAGTCAGCCTCGCCCAGGCCTTAAGAACATAAGAAATACCATTATGGGTCAGACCAAGGTCCATCAAGCCCAGTATCCTGTTTCCAACAGTGGCCAATCCAGGTCACATGTACCTGTCTGATTCCTAAAAAGGTACATAGGTTCCACAATGCTTGCCCCAGGGTAAGCAGAGGTTTTCCTGGGTCCTCTATAATAATGGTTTATGGACCTTTCCTCCAGGAACTTGTCTACCTTGCTACCCTAACAGCTTTTACTACATCCTCCGGTAACGAATTCCAGAGTTTGATTACGCATTGAGTGAAAAATATTTTCAGCTATTAGTCTTAAATGGGTTATATTCTAGCTTCATTGCATGTCCCCTAGCCTTTCTACTTTTTGATGGCATAAACAACCAAGCTACGTTTACCTATTTCACTCCATTCATTAATTTATAGATCTCTATCATATCTCCCCTCAGCCATTTCTTTTTCAAATTGAAGAGCCCTAAACTTTTAAGCCTTTCCTCATAGGAGTATCCTTCCATCCATCTCCTTTACCATTTTGGTGGCTCTTCTCTGTACTTTTTCTAATTCTGCTATATTCTTTTTAAGATATGGCGACCAGAATTGCACACAATATTTAAAGGGTGGTTTCACCTTGGAACGATACAGAGGTATTATAATAGCTTTGGTTTTATTCTCCATTCCTTTCCTTATGAGTACCTAGCATTCTATTTGTCTTCTTGGCTGCCACTGCACACTGGGCGGAGGGTTTCAGCATATTATTCATGATGACATCTAAATCTTTTTCCTGGGTGGTGGTTCCTAAAGTGGAAACTTGCATTGTGTAACTATAGTTTGGGTTGTTCTTTCCTAGGTACATAACTTTGCACTTGTCCACATTAAATTTCATCTGCCATTTGGACGTCCAGTCTTCCAATTTATCAAGGTCCTCTTGCAATTTTTCTCAATCCTCTTGTGTTTTAACAACACTGAATAATTTTGGGTCATCTGCAAATTTGATTACCTCACTTGTTATTCCCATTTCCAGGTCATTTATGAAGATGTTAAGAAGCAGTGGGTCCTGCACAGATCCCCAGGGTACTCCACTATTCACCTTTCTCATCTGAGAAAATTGGCCATTTAGCCCTATCCTCTGCTTTCTCTTTTAATCAGTTCCTGATCCAGAATAATACTCTGCCTTCTATCCCATAGCTTTTTAATTCTGCCAAGAGTTTCTCATGAGGGACCTTTTCAAAGACTCTCTGAAAATCCAGATATACCATATCAACTGGCTCACCTTTGTCTATCTGTTTATTTACACCTTCAAAAAATATAAAAGATTAGTAAAACAAGACTCTCCTTGGCTAAATCCATGTTGCTTTCTCCCATTAAACCATGGCTATCTACATGTTCAGTAATTTTATTTTTTATAATGTTTTCTACCATTTTGCTCGATACTGATGTCATGCTCACCAGTCTGTAGTTTCTCAGATCACTCCTGGAACCGTTTTTAAAATTGGCATTATATTGGCCATTCTCCAATCTCCAGGTACTACAGATGATTTTAATGATAGTTCACAGATTACTAGTAGTAGGTCTTCAATCTAATATTTCAGTTCTTTCTACACCCTCAGATGTATACCATCCGGTCCAGGTGATTGCTGCTCTTCAGTTTAGCAAATAGTTGTAATAGATCCTGTTTTATCAAAATTTCTTTCAATTCTTCTGATACATCACCTTTAAATACCATTTCAGGCATGGGTAACTTCCCTACATCTTCTTCAGTAAAGAAAGAAGCAAAGAATGTATTCAGTCTCTCCGCTTTGGCCTTGTCCTCCCTTAGCGCCCCTTTTATCCCTCTATCACCTAATGGTCCAACTGACTCTCTCACAGGTTTTTTTTCTACAAATGTACTTGAAAAAGTTTTCATTATACGTTTTTGCTTCCAAGGGAGCTTGCCTGCCTTATCAATTACTTGCATCTAACTTGCCAGTGCTTATGTTGTTTCCCATTTTCATCATTTGGCTCCTCTTTCCTTTTCCTGAAAGATGCCTTTTTTGCTGCAACAGCCTCTTTGACCTCACCTGGCAATTTTTTGGCCTTCCTTCCACTTTTTTTAAAGCATGGAATTCATCTGGTCTGGGTTTCCAAGATAGTATTTTTAAACAATGCCCATGCTTAACACTAGAAGCCCCAAAAGGAATTTTACCTAGAAACCCCAAAGTGCGTCAATTGACGCATTATCACGACAACTGCGTTTAGCATGAAATGCAGATGTGAATTAATGTGAAGTTACTTATTTGTTAAATACGTGCAGTATGTGACGTCATTACATGACATCATCGTGTGTTTATTGTTTGTAATGTCGGAGTAAAACTGTAAACAGTGATTGAGATGAGTCACCTAGTGGGAACATGAATTTATACCTAGAAGCCCCAAAGTGCGTCAATTGACGTACTTTGGGGCTTCTAGGTATAAATTCATTTTCCCGCTAGGTGGTGCATCTGTCATTAATTTTCGATGCACATATTTGAACATCTTGACCTTGCTAACAAAGTCATGGAACATGACTGACATGGTTCTAGCAGTGGCGATGGTATACAATTTCGAAGATGCATTTGCGTCAATTGACGCACTTTGGGGCTTCTAGTGTTAATGTAATCTTTAACCTTTGCAGCTGCTCCTTTTAATTTTTTCTTAACTATTTTCCTAATTTTATCATAGTCTCCCTTTTGAAAGTTAAAAGGTAGTACTGTGGATTTTCTTGCCATCCTCCCCCCATTTATTAAATCAAATGCGATAATGCTATGATCGCTATTGCCTAGTTGCCCCAACACCCTTATCTCTTGCACTAGATCCTATGTTCCACTAAGGACAAGGTACAAAATAGTTTCCCCTCTTGTCAGTTCATGAACCAGTTTCTCCAAAAAAGCAGTCATTTATTTCATCTAGAAACTTTATCCCCCTAGCATGTCCTACTGTGACACTGACCCAAGTTGATACCAGGGTAATTGAAATCTCCCGTGTTGTAAAGTTTGTTAGCTTCCCCGCTTTCTTTTAGCATTTCATCATCCTTTTGTTCATTCTGGCCAGTGGTCGGTAGTAACCTCCACTGCCATCGCCTTCCCCTTTTTACATGCAATTTCTATTCATAGAGATTCTATAGTGTATTTTTTTCCTGCAAAACTTTAATCCTGTGCGACTCATTTCCCTCTCTGACATACAGCGCAACCCCTCCACCAATTTGATCGACCTTATCATTGCGATATAATTTGTACCCAGATTTCAGTGTCCCATTGGTTGTCCTTCTTCCACCAGTTCTCTTAGATGCCAATCATATCTAATCTTTCATTTTAGTGCTATATAGTCTAACTCTCCCATCTTATTTTTTAGACTTCTAGCATTTGCATGCATGCATTTTAGAGGTTGTATTTTATTCATATTAATCTGGTTATCAGCCTTGCCCTGGAGAGTGAAGTGAACCTCCATCAACTGCCTTTGCAGGGATCACCACACCAAAAGCACTGTCTGGAGCAGCCACATGTGAAGTCGAGCCCAAGGCACCAGCTCCAGGAAGGCAGCCATCGAGTCGAGCACCTGCAGGTAGTCCCAAAACCTTGAGAAGCAAACTGCGTGCAGCCTTTGCAGCTAACAAGAGGGATAGGATGAAGTCTCCCCTTGCTCCTAGAGTCCCATAAGCCTGCATTGGGGATCTTCCATTCCTCATCCACCATTGTCTTCACCGCCCAGTGGACTGGGAAGTTACGAGGAGGTTTTTGAATATCCTCCTGGAATGGGTCCTTTGCCTGTTCTGAAGGATCTGGCATTGGATCGTCGGCAATCCGTAAAGCCGCCATGGTTTAATGATCAAGGAAGGGAGTTCGTCACTATGAAAAATCCGGATAGCCGAAGAGTCCTTCCTGGCTGGGAGCTCCCCCTCTTCCAACTCCTCAGGGTCTGGATCCTCCAAAAAATCAGATGGACCCTCTAGAGCCCTGCAGGAATCCAAATATCCCATCAAGGCCCCATCCTCAAACTTGGGGTACCTCTCCCAGTGTGGGCACTTCCTGCTGTTGGGACCGCCAGCCCCCCCAGTAAGGAGGGGGACCCCAATCTGGAGGACCCACCCAACCAGCCCCTGTTGCATCAGGAAGGCCTGGTGTATTAAAAGCATGAACTCTGTGGAGAAAGGAGTCTTACCCCCACTTCCCAATGAGCTTCCAATGGTCTCAGAGGGATTCGGGGACAAAGGCTGCAAAAACAGATTTTCTCCTCTCCGAAGCAGCAGAGGAGGCATTACTCAAAATGACGGCTGTTCTCACCAAAACCGCAGGAGATATGATCTCCCCCACAGGGCCTTCACAGCTGGCATGCCCTCCCATGACTGCCTCCGATGTCATTGACCACCAGCCAAGCTCTCCGCAGCAGCTGCACTCTTCTTAATGCAATCACGGCAAAGCCCGACTGTGAAGAGCAGGCTCTGGGAGCTGCCACATGATGAACATCGGATCCTCTCCGCTTTAGCCATGTGCATACCATGCAGGAGCCCCCCCCTTCCGAACACAGGCTCACTGTGATCCTGGGGATCCTGCTGTGCTGCTGCTGCCTCTCCCTGACGCTGTCTGCTGATCCTTTTTTTTTTTTTTGCCTTGATCAATCAAGCGCAATGCAGGAGCACTGAAAGCTCAAACCCAGGCCCCCCTCCCAGAAGTTGGGAAGGAGGAGAAGGGAGAGCAGCCACCTCCTCCCCACCCTGAGGGTCCTGAGGAGTGGTTGGAGGAGAAGCTAGGGGAGGGACCTGGTACCACTGGGTTCTGCACCCCAAAACTGTGGCCCAGCACTCAAAATAACAAAGAGCACAGGCTATGCTCATCCACCTGCTGGAGACTGCGAAATTATGGCTCTGCGGGGAAGACCAGGCTACTTAAGAGAGAGGTCTTGAGTTTGTTCTCAGTCTCCATCTGCTGGTGGATGAGCATAACCCATGCATCTGGACTGAAGGGACGACCTCGAAGTGTGTGTTTGGGGAATTAAGTAGTGAGAAGACAGAGGAAACGTGTGGATGTATTAGGAGGGGTCAATAAGAGAAGACAGCAAGAAAGAGGGCAAACAGGAATGTGAGGAGCAAGAGGTGAGTATTTTGATAGGAGAAGAAAAGGAAAAGCAAAGGTAGTGACTAGGAGTAGGGAGAGGAGAAGGAGCAAGAGTATGTGGACAGAGAGGAGAATAAGAGGGGTAAGCAAGAGTGTGTGCGGGGTAAGAACAGTAATGGTGGTTAAGAGTGTGTGTGGGGGGGCCTAGAGTATATCAGGCATTGGAGAGTAAAAATGCAAAACTAGGAACCAGCAAAGGGAGAAGAAGATGGAGGGAATGAGAGAGAAGTAGAAAAGGAAGAGAAGTTTTAGTAAGGGGAAGGAGAGAACAAAGGTGGAGAATGGTGAGGAATGGATGGGAAAGGAGAAAGAAAAAGGGGAGAGACAGGATCAGGGATGGCAAACAATGGAATAGAGGACCCTGGCTCGAGGGGGGGGGGGGGGGGAGAGGATAAGAAAGAATTCAAGGTGATAATGCCAGAGAAAGAGAAGATTGTTGAAAGGAGCATAGGTAGCAAAAATATGAAGAGGATAAAGAAGGACAAAAGCAGAAGAAAAGTACAGAAAAAGAAAGAAGAAAAAGTGTTAAAGTTTCCAAGATGGTAGGAAAGGAAGTACTGAAATAGAAAAATGATAAAAGAAGACACCAGATAGAGAAAAAAAACAATAAAATAACTAGAGACACAAGCGTAGAATGAGGGAAAAAAGATGCAAAGCCAGAAAATCAGAAATATCAAAGGTTGGAAACAATTTTATTCCCTGATGGAGTACATTAAGAATATATTCCTTGGGAGGGCTGGGAGTGGGAGAAGAAAGAAATTTTGTGCAGCCCTCATTCCCACATCGCTCCTCTGTTTTAGTCTCCCCAAAAAAGTGAGTCAAAATATGCCTTTGTATGGTATCAATGAGCAGATGTTAAAACCAATGACATCATGCTTTATCCTTAAACAACATACCAACTTTGTGGTGATCAATGATAGACATCTGGAAATTGCAGTACAGACAGCACTTGAAGTCACTGGTCTTTTTGGCAATAATGAAGAAAATATTTGAAGTAAAATTAAGGGGCATGTTTACTAAAGGATTTAAAGTGTGTTAATGAAAATTAATGTATGCTAAATGCGTAGAGCTCTCTTATTTCTATGGGTGAAGTTGCACTTAATGCGTGTTAACTTCATCAATGCATGTTAACGTTTAGTAAACATGTCTCTAAAAACTTTCATTGAAAAGGGGGCCTTCTTAAGGCTGCCCTACAAGGCTACACCAATGAATAAAAATTATGAAATCGTGGAATTGAGCCACCATATCAAAACACAATTGAAACTCAGTAAGTGCCAGAAAATTCTAGTTAAGTCCCAAAGTGTTTTCTCTATAGACACAGAATGGGAAAACAATAAATCAGCTCCTAATGAATTTACTGGGGTAATGGAATGAAAAATGCTTAATGAGCAACCTTGGATGCAAAGATGATATTTCTCTCTCACTGAGGCATCTAACTGTCACAAAAGATAGAAAAGGACTAAGGCGGTATGTGCATAAGAACTCCTTCACATGCCAAAATAAGTCTTTTTTCAGGCTTATCTGGGAGATTGTCCACAATGGCATGTGTGGCTAATTCTTCCTGCTTGTCCTTGGAAAAATATTGTTATACATTGTACATATAAACATAATCAGATGGCTTATGTATACATTGTGATAAAAATTATCAAAGACATTTTTGTTGGCACGAAGCATTGTTACTCACCTGTAACAGATGTTTTCCAGGGACAGCAGGAATCAGTCCTCGCATATGGGTGATGTCTGCGCCGATGGAGCTGTCGTGGAAGCATCTCCCCAGTTTTTAAAGAAAGCGTTTGGGAGTTGCAGCACGCATATGTGGTCCATTTCCCGCACAAGGGTGCCATCTTGCCTCAGTCTAATGACATAGCTAAGACAGCAAAAATTAAAGTACAGTAAAGAAACAACCCCAAGGGGAGGAGAGAGGGTTGTGAGGACTGATTCCTGCTGTCCCCGGAGAACACCTGTTACAGGTGAGAAACTACGCTTTCTCCGGGAACAAGCAGAAGTCAGTCCTCACATATGGGACTCTCCAGCTACATGCTACCGAGAACCTGTACAAAATGCCACGGTGGTCAGAAAACAGCCAGCTGTCAGTTGCAGCAATTAAGTTCCAACTGAGAGACTCTCGCAGGATCCAAGTGTCTGACGGAGAACCAGCACTCCGGTAGCCTGAACACAGAAGGGTCGGAGGGCAGAAGTTGCCTACACCCCAAAGAGATTGTGGAATACAACCTGGCCGAAGGTGCTGTCCTGTTGGGACTCCCTCTCCAGGCAGTAGTGAGCTGTGAAGGTATGGACCGAAGACCAGGTGACAGCCCGGCAGACTGCCATAACAGATAGGGAATGCAGATTTGCTACAGATGTAGCCGGCTCTGACATAGGGCGCCGTGACCTGGTGTTCTAATGAGATCCCAGCCTACTCTTAGGTGAGGGCAATGCAGTCCACCACCCAAGTGGACAGAGTTCACTTGGTTGTCGGAAGCCCCAGACGAGATGGAAGGGAGATACCATCTTTGAAATAAGCTTGGTGTGTGTGCAGAACACCACCCTGTTCTTGTAAAATCTCGTATAAGGAGGCTCTGCCATCAAAGCCTGGAGCTCGCTGACCCTGTGAGCTGACATGAGTGCCACAAGAAAGACAACCTTCCAGGAGAGGTACTGTAAGTGGCAAGTAGCCAAGGGCTCAAACGGCAGCTTAGTGAGCTGTGAGAGCACCGCATTGAGATCCCACTCCACCGCTGGGAGGCAGATGGGGGGCTTAAACATGAGGCCCCGCAGAAAATGAGAAACAAGGGGCTGAGCCGAGAGGGGCTTTCCTTCAACTGAGTGGTGGTGTGCTGCGACAGGTGGAGTAGGTACTGGAATACTATCTGCACCGAGCAGGAGAATGGTTTCACCTGCCTCTCGATGCACCACACCGAAAAGCAGCGCCGCTTAAAGGCATACGCCCTTCTTGTGGAGGTCATGCAAGAGGCAAGAAGGACCTCATCCACATCTCATGGGAGGTTGAAGGGAGTGAGAGCTATCCTTTCAGTAGCCAGGCCGTGAGTGACAGGTAACCCAGGTTGGGGTGCAGAAGAGAACCCTTCTCCTGTGACAAAAGTCCTGGGGCGCAGCCCAGGGGAATCGGAAATGCCACTGACAGGCGGAGAAGTAGCAGGAACCAAAGTTGTCTGGGCCACCTGGGGGCTATCGGTATCAGTGACACTTTGTCGCTCTGGACCTTGAAGAGAGTCTTGGCGACCAGCAGTGTTGACGGGAAGGCATAGAGGAGGCCTTCTGTCCACGGAATGAGGAATGCATCTGCCGCCACCTGGGACGAGAGCGGCTGGCGGGAGTAGAAGTGGAGCAACTGCGTGTTGTCCTGGCTGGCGAACGGGTCCACTAGGGGCAAGCCCCAAAGTCAGAAAAGCCGGGAGACCACTCTGGGGTCCAGGTGCCACTCATGTGGCTGGAGGACTCTGCTTAGCTTGTCTGCCAGGGCATTTTGCTGACCCAGTAGGTAGATAGACTGAAATAGCATCCCATTGCATGTAGCATATGAGCAGAGGGTTACCGCCTCCTGGCATAGGGAGTATGACCCTGTGCCTCCCTGCTTGTTCACGTAGAACACTGTGACTTGGCTGTCCGTCTGGACCAGCACCAACTGGCGTTGCGGCTGGTGGGGGAAGGCTCAGATGGCCACGAATATTGCCCAGAGCTCCAGAAGATTGATTTGTAACTGGCATTCCACCTAAGATCAACTGCCTTGTGTGAGGAGATTCTCGAAATGAGCTCCCCAACCCTGCAAGGAGGCTTCCTTAGTTAGGACCCTCTGGGGGGTGGGTGCCTGGAAGGGCATCCCAGGCTGAAGGTGGCAGGGAAACTGCCACCAGTTGAGGGAGTCCGCCAGGTGGCGGATCACTCTTATCCTGTCTCAAACCTGCCCATGGCTTGTGTCCTCTGGGAGAAGAGGCACTACTAAGCCGCCCTCATGTGCAGGTGGGATAAGGGGTCACATGGACCATAGAGACCATGTGGCCCAGCAGACAGAGGAGAAGTTGAACAGACAGTGACCGACGGTGCTGCACCTCTGTGGCTAGCACCCCGAGGCATTCTGACCTCTCCAGAGGGAGGAATGCCTTGGCCTGAACGGTGTCTAGCTGAGCCCCTATGAACTCCAGGCACTAAGCCGAGGAGAGGTGGGACTTGGGGTAGTTGATGACAAACCCCAGATGCGGCAGAACATGGATGATCTGCTCAGTGGCATGGTGCATCTCTGCCGCATTTTATGAGCCGTTTGTCCAGGTAGAGAAAGAGGAAGGCCCCTTGGAGATGAAGGTGGGCTGTGTCCACCACTAGGCACTTTGTGAAGACCCTTGGTGATGATGCTAGCCCGAAGGGCAGCACCCTGTATTGCTAGTAACCTCCTCCCATCACGAACTGGAGGTATTTTTGGTGGCTGGGATGGATCAGGATGTGTGTATAAGCATTCTAAAGGTCTAAGGCGCATAGCCAGTCTCCTTGCTGGAGATATAGCAGCAGATTCCAAGGGAGAGCATCTTGAACTTCTCCCTCACCAGTTCCTATAAGTCTAGGATGGGCCAGAGGCCCCCTGTTCATTTGGGAATGAGGAAATATCTGGAGTAGAAGCCTTTGCCCCAGAGGTGTTTGGGCACTGGCTCTACTGCCTTGTCCTTGAGGAGGCCTGTGAGCTCTGTGAGGAGCAGAGCCTGGTGAAAGAGAGGTCTTACAGGTTCTCCTGGAAAGTAAGAGGGTACCATCTATTGCAGCTGGAGAATGTAACCCTCCCCAATAACTTCCATACCCAGGAATCGGTGGTGATGCAGGACCACCTGTGGGCAAACAGAGCCAGACACCCCCCTGTGGGCTATAAGGGACCTCTTGGGAGGGAGGGAGGGAGGTTATGCCCAAGTATCAAAAACTCTCTCCAGGCTGGGCAGGGGCAAGCACCTGAGTCTTGGGGGTCTTCTGTTTGCGGGGGCAGTGCCCTTGCCCCTTTTGCTGCTGGCCTTTGCTGTGGAGCCGAGAAGGCTTGGAACTGTGGGGCATTGCCAAAACCCCCCTTTTTGCTCGGGAAGAAGGGCTTCTTCCCCAGGCCCTTCTTACGGGAATGCACCGAGGCTGATCCTTGTCAAGAACTCAGTCTCTATTTCAGCCACTTTGTCGGTCATGGGTTTCCTAAAGCGATTCTCTCCAATACAGGGGACATCGATGAGTTTGTCCTGAATCCACTGCTCGAGGTCAGAAGACTGCAGCCAGGCCTGGCATCGGGCCTCAATGCCTGTGGCAGCTACTCTAGCTGAGGACTCAAAGCTGCCATATGCTGCTTGAGATAAGAACTTCAAACACTCCTTGACCGCCAAGGCCAGTTATTTGAACACGCTGGAGAGGTTCCTAGTCAAGGCCTGCTGAGAAACTGGCGAGCTCCCTCATCAGCTCCAATGTATAATTGGTAGGATTGGACTCTGCACACAAGCATCGTAACCTGAAAGGCCTTTCAGCTGAGGGCGTCAAGAGTCCAGGCCTCCCTACAGGAGGGCATCGAAAAATGGGCCTTTTGGATGAGTCTGAGCATGGCGGACTCGACAACCATTGAGTTGTGTTGGAGTTGGGTTCTTTGGAACTCGGGGCTTTGGCGGACTCGGTACATGGAGTTGAGCCGTCTGCTTATTATGGGCACTGAGGCGCTTGAGGACTGGAGGGACAGGCACTATGAGGACCTCTTTCGGATGGGCTTTGTACTGGAGAATCTCCAGTTCCTACGTGTAGGGGTCCCTCCTCTGCTTCGGTCTCAACAGCGAGTGCCTTAGCGATGTCCCGCATAAAGTCCTGGAAGGCGACAACCTTGGGCAGGGAACAGGGCCAGGACACCGAGTGAGACGGGTCCAAGGGCACGTCTCAGTGTCGTCAAGTATCTGGGGACTCTTCATCCTCTGTCTCCCAAGAAGACTGGAAGTCCGAGGAAGAGTTCGAGGCACCGCGGTTCTCATGGTTGTGGCCCAGACCTTGAGGCCCACTGCCTATGGTCTGAGCCGCAGGCACTCGCCGGAAAGAACCAGTGCCCCGAGGAACAGGACAGGAATCTCATCCTCTGCCAATGTGTCTCTCGAGGTCGGTGGCGCTTGAGGATCGGCTTGTATGGGGAGATCTGTTGGTGAGCGGGAAGGGGTGTTCCTGGAGAGGAGCGAATGCGGAGAGTGGGCGGAGCCATGACCCCAGACGTACAGGGTCAATTCCAAGGTCAGCCCTGTATGTCTAGGGTCAGTATTTAAATGGGGGACTTATCCCACCTCGGAGTCGGGCTCGGAAACCAAGGTGAGGGCGTCCAGGAGGTTCCCCACAGCCCGATCCTGGCCATGGAAGGCCTGATTGGGGGTTGGGCTGTGGGGAAAGAAGATAGTGAGGTTCAGCCGGTGATCGCAGCTCCTGCATGAAGCCGCAGTAACATGGATGCCATGCCACCACCGCTCCATGCAGGAGCCTGGCTGAACTAGCTGGGTAGTTGGCTGGACGTCGGGGGTGTCTGTATCAGGGCATGTCCTGAATGTCCAGCCACTATGCTGCGATTCTGCTCCCACGGGGATATCTAGCCCACCGCAGGAGCAGAATTGGGTGCATTTTTGGGCCATCTGAACGTCCGGATGGCCTGGAGATGCACAACTTGGAATTGGCCTTCACATATTTGGATCGGACAGCCCAGGTTATACCTAATTTGGCATATCAGAGCCAAATGTATCAGCTATAAGTATAGAGGCCAAAAAATCGTTGCCTCTCTCTCTCTCTCTCTATATATATATATATATATAAATAATTTATACAGATTTCTGACCCTACCCCTTAAGCACCCCAATCCCACCCTCTTCACTTTATGTATAGCATTATTTGTATAGCGGACTATTGAAAGGCCTTTTTCTTTGGTGAGGCCAAAGCACCGTCCCAAGCTCTGCCCTAACTCTGCCTCAAGCTCTGCCCTGTGGGCAGAGATCCTTCCTGTTCTGCCCACAGGGATCTGATCTCCTGCACACAGGAAGAGTATTTGTCACGATCATGGATTCTCTTCTTATCCTGCTTGAGGGGGATGGGATTCCTACAGGCAGCCTGCTGCCTGCTGGCCGCGCTCAAGACAAAGACCCCTCCTGTCTGCCAATGGGAGATCGAATCCCCGCAGGCAGAACAGGAAGGGTGTTTCTGCGATCGCGGCTTGTAGGCAGCAGGCTGCCTGCAGGAATCCCATCCCCGGTGGGCAGTAGAAGAAGAGAAGCCATGAATGCGGCAAAGATCCTTCCTGTTCTGCCTGCATGGAGAAGGGTCTTTGCCACAATTGTGGCTTTTCTTCTGCCCACAGGGGATGGGATCCCTGCAGGCAGCCTGTTGCCTGCCACGCTGTGATTTTTGGTGGGGCCCCTTTCCAACGCCTATGATTCTGCTACATGTATAATGCTAGTATATTTAGAAAAAACAGCACTCAGACATTCAGCACGGTACAGAATGTCTTAGGTGTTGCTTTTTTTATCTTGTTACAGCTTGAGAAAGAAGTATATAGCATATCCTGAGAAGGAAATCAGTAAGAACAGAAACTGAACATCAAACCAACACAAAAGAAAAGACAGGCAAAAAGAGAAAACATTCTTCCCCTATTACTTGAACCACTGAAATAAAACAGTGCCATATGATCCTTTACGATAGATTGCAGGCTTTAACTTATGGCTGTTGAATATCTCAAAACCTCAAGGATAAAATAATCCATAGAGTTAGATCTGATGCTGGCAGTGTTGATTACTGTCGCCTGTAGCTCCATATGAAAAATAAAGTTGGTGACTATTCTGCACACAATCATTTATACTATATTACCTGCTAAAGCATGCAAGTGTGTACAGGAAACATATCCCACGATTCTTTGCCCCTGTGAAGTATTTCCCACTTGTACCTGTCAAGAGTCCGAAAAAGAATGAAATAAGTTAATAAATGTTTTGTTTTAAGACAACCACTACAGAAATCATACATTTTTGCTTGACTTGATCAGTTCTACATGTGATCTGTATCAATTCTTGACAAATATTTAAGGTGACAAAATTCACCATATTTATTTTCTACATATTTTTTTTGGTTCTAGTTCTTTATGAATAGAAAATTGCTGTATGTTGTACATTCATGTTACGGTGCAGACTGCAATATTTAGAGGTGGATATACTGAGGTCTTCTGCCATCTAGCTTGCAATTTGCTTGGGGGAAAATATTCATAGAGTTGCTTAGCAACAAGATGGCCAGCTATCTTTAGAAATTTCAGCCATAGCCTAGCCTGTTAGGTAGTGACTGAAAATTGGCTTCAATCTGAGTACCTACAATATGGCTAGCTAGATTTCAGCTTGTTATTCCTTCACGTAGGAATACCCACCTACATTAGCTGGCTAGAGCTGAAAATTTGTGCTAGCTCTCCTGATCCAAAAATGCCTCCAGAAATTCACAATTTCTGAGCAGCTAAATATATTTGGCTAGGGAATATACGTTTGCCCTATTAAGAAATTAACCAGTTGAAATTCTCTTTTTGGATCATGACTGATGCAGTCCTATCGTTATAAATAATAAATAAACATTCATTTAACATGTAATGTTGTTTGGTCCTTTCATCTTATAGGTAAAACCCGATCTATAGAGATGCCTCAATAATCCAAATCACATGTAAATCAAATCCACTTCTCTTTTTATATTGCACTTCTTTTAGTTGCTGTCAGCAAGACACAAGGAAGAGATGCAAGCATCAAAAGTTTTGATGAACGTTGAAGAGACTAAATTAGATGCAGTTAATCCTTAAATATTGTGCCTGCTTTCTTCAACATGAGAGGTCGCCCCATTGGAGTGTATGGGAACATATGCCTTGTTGCACTATACCAATGATAAGCATGAGCAGTAACAGCACAGCTAGAATGGAGTGATCTTGGTAATGGGCCTTAGAAGGCACTATTTCTGAACTAGATGGGTGGGTTGTGAGCATTATCGCAATCCTATACATGAACATGCATGATATTAAGTAGTAGAGATGGAGGTGCCAACTTACAAATAAAGAAGGTACAAAAATAAAAAGAGAAGCAGATTTGATTTACACATAATTTGGAGCTTGGTCCTTTAACATAACCCATGGAAGTGAAGTCTATTTGGAAACCAATATAGTGGCACAGTGTGTAGCAGAAATCTCTGGCTGGACGATACACAAACTTCAGAAACCCTGGGAAAATCCAAGAAACAAATTATTGAAAAATAAATAATAAACTTTTTGTCTGTATGTGTATTATGTGTGATGCATGTTCTCAGTTTGGACTCCTGGCAAACCAGCAGCCACTGGATTTTCTTGGCAAGGTGTGACCGGAAGTAGATTGCCAGGCCTTTCTTCTCAGGCAATGGAGGGTAAAGTGACTTGCCCAAGGCCACAAGGAATACCAGTGGGAATTAAACCCTGGTCAGTCACCAGGTCATTGCTCTTAACACTAGGCTAACTCCTCCACTCCATATTTATTGGGTATTTTGCTTTTTTTTAATAATCACATGAAAATTTAATAAATAAAATATCCGAAAAAGAAAATAATTAAAATTGCTAGCTGCTTCACATTTTGTTCCACGGCACAGAGCCACCTGTTAAGTTTACCTTGGACGTGATAACACCAGCACAGGAGACTACCCTACCCTGCAGAGCAGATGACTGCAGGGAAGTTGTTGGGCTGCTAACGCCGATCAGCCTAGCAGCAGGATAGGAGAACCACTGACATCAATCTGACTTTAGAGAGCACATCACATGGAAGGAGCAAATAAGAACAAACAATGGCAGTCCTCCATTTGGGAGCCCTAATGAGCAATTTTAGTGCAAGAAGAACAACTCTGCTGAAAACAGCCACAGGAAATAGAATACAATGATCCTGCCAGGGCAGGTACCAAAGATGGTTTGTAAGGCTTGGCATAATATTTACGAAGAGATACATTTTGTTCATACTTCATAATATGTAAAATGTCAAAAAATACATCTGCTATATCCCTAATTTATAAAATCTAAGAGCCTGATAGTCAGCGGCGGCTAGCCGTCATTGTGAAAAACTAATCCCGGATATTCAATGCCAGGGCCATAGCCGACACTGAATATCTGGGGTAGCCACAGAACTTGGAGGCTAACCAGGCAGTGGTGATATTGAACCGCTGCCTGGTTAGCTTCCGCAGGTAAAGTTAGGCCAGCCTTTGTGATGCCTGACTTTACCCATGGGTTACCAACTGGGCAGTGGCTCAATATCACCGCTGTTCGGTGATCGACGGGTGTTGCCTCTGCTCCGCCCTGGAACACCTACAACATGCCTCGATGCTAACTGCTTAGCATCGGGACGTGTAGTGACAAGGAAGAGGGTTTTGGATTTGTTAGGGACTGTGCAACATTCTTGGGTAGGGAGGGACTTTTCTGAAAGAATGGGCTCCACCTTAACCGGGATGGAACGAAGCTGCTGGCATTAACCTTTAAAAAGGAGAAAGAACATTTTTTAAACCAGATAATAGGGGAAAGCCAACAGTCGCCCAAGAGCACATGGTTCAGAAGAATGTATCCTTGAAGGATACTAGCAATAGAGGGAATTTAGAGCATCCTGATAGAGAGGTTCCAATAAAGATAAAAGCAACCCAGATGCCCTTAAGTACAGAGCAGACAGAGCTGCAAGATTCTAAATTACCCCTATCAACCTCTAAAATGCCTGTATGCAAATGCTAGAAGTCTAAAAAATATGATGGGAGAGTTAGAATATATAGGACTAAATGAAAGATATAATTAGCATCTCAGAGATCTAGTGGACACTGATACCTGAGTACAAACTATATCGCAATGATAGGTAGATCAAATTGGTGGAGGAGTTGCACTCTATATTATAGAGGACATTGAATCACACAGGTTTAAAGTTTTGCAGGAAACAAAATACACTTTAGAATCTCTATGGATAGAAAGGCGATGGCAGTGGGGCTGTACTACTGACTGCCTGGCCAGAATGAACAGATGGATGATGAAATCCTAAAAGAAATCAGGGAAGCTAACAAATATTAAAACACAGCAAGAATGGGTGATTTCAATTACCCCGGTATCGATTGGGTCAGCGTCACAACAGGACATGTTAGGGAGATAAAGCTTCTAGATGAAATAAATGACTGCTTCGTGGAGCAACTGGTTCATGAACCAACAAGAGGGAAGCTAATTAGGACCTAGTCCTTAGTGGAACACAGGATCTGGTGCAAGAGATAAGGGTGTTGGGGCCACCTGGCAATAGTGATCATAGCATGATTGCATTTGATCTAATAAGTGGAGAGAGGATGGCAAGGAAATCCACAGTACTACCTTTTAACTTTCAAAAGGGAGACTATGATAAAATGAGGAAAATAGTTAAGAAAAAACTAAAAGGAGCAGCTGCAAAGGTTAAAGATTTACATCAAGCATGGGCATTGTTTAAAAATACTATCTTGGAAGCTCAGACCAGCTGTATTCCACACTTTAAGAAAAGTGGAAGAAAGGCCAAAAATCTGCCAGCATGTAAATAGCAAGGTGGCTGATGGACGTGAGGATCGCCTGGTAACATGCCTGCCTGGTGCGAAGGTAGTGGATCTCACGCGCCACCAAGACAAGGTCTTAGATAATGCTGGGAAGGAGACTACTGTCTTGGTACATGTTGTTACCAATGACATAGGAAAGTGTGGTAGGGAGGTTTTGGAGGCCAATTTTAGGCTATTAAGTAGTAAGTTGAAATTCAGAACTTCCAGGGTAGCATTCTCTGAAATGCTTCCTGTTCCATGTGCAAGACCCAAAAGGCAGGCAGATCTCCGGAGTCTCAATGCATGCATGAGACAATGGTGCGAGGATGAGGGTTTTGGATTTGTTAAGAACTGGGCAACATTCGGGAGAAAGGAGGGGCTTTTTCAAAGGGATGGGCTCCACTTTAACTGGGATGGAACCAGGCTGCTGGAATTAACCTTTAAAAAGGAGACAGAGCAGCTTTTAAACTAGATAATAGGGGAAAGCCGACAGTAGCCGAAGAGCGCATGGTTCGGAAGGATGTATTCTTGAAGTACATTTACAATACAATGTGTGAAGATTCCTTTTCTGCACTGGAGGCATGAGGCCTAGGGAAGAATATAGGAAGATAAACCGACTGGTTTAAATGAAAAGGCAGAAAATGGGAATTAGTCCTGAGGACTACTTTATCATGGTGAAACCTTGTAAAAGGAGGGTCAGCTACTAACACCTGTAGTTCACTAATGCGTCTTGCAGAAGTGATGGCAATTAGGAAAATAACTTTCCATGAAAGAAACTTTAGGTCTGAAGTGGCTAAAGGTTCAAAGGGCGGTTTCATAAGCTGACCAAGAACAAGATTTAGATCCCATGCCACCGGTGGTGATTTAATGGGAGGTTTTGTTAAAAGTACGCCTCTCATAAATCTTGATATAAGTGGATGAGAGGAAATAGGTTGTCCATCGAAAGGTTTATGAAAAGCAGCAATAGCACTAAGATGGACCCTAACTGAATTGGTCTTCAGACCAGAACTTGATTGTAGAAGATACTCTAGTAGCAACTCTACAGGTAGTAAAAGGGGGCTGTCCCTTTTGTGAACACTAGATAGAGAACCTTTTCCACTTGAAAGCGTAGGAACGTCTTGTGGAAGGTTTTCTGGAAGCCAGGAGGATATCCTTTACTTGTTGAGAAAGGTTAACATCCTGGAATTCTAGGCTTTCAGTAACCAGGCCCTGAGATGTAGGGACTGGGGATTGGGATGCAGTAAAGATCCGTCCTCCTGCGACAGGAGATCTGGAGCATTCCCCAACTCCAGAGGAGTGGTTTGAGAGAGATGCAGAAGAAGAGGATACCATGTCTGCCGTGGCCAACGTGGAGCTATGAGTATCATACAACCTCTGTCTCTCTGAAGTTTGAGTAAAGTCTTGGGAATGAGGGGAATAGGTGGGAAGGCATAGAGGAAGTCCTGTCCCCAGTGGAGTAGGAAAGCATCTCTTGCCTGACAGTTTTGAGCCGGAATTCTGGAACAGAATCAGGGAAGTTTGGCATTCTGCAGACTTGCAAAGAGGTCTATATCTGGTGTTCCCCAGATTTGAAACACTCGAGCAAGCTGGTATGAGTGGAGGGACCACTCGTGTGGCAGCAGTATTCGACTGAGTTTGTCTGCCCACAAGTTATGAATGTCCGGAAGGTATACCGCAAACAGGTGAATTTGTAACTCTCTGGCGAGGGCCCACAGTCGCAAAGCTTTGTTGCATAGCGACAGAGAGCCTGTTCCGCCTTGCTTGTTTATAAAGAACATAGCTACCTGATTGTCGGTTTGGACCAGAACTGTTTTGTTGCTGAGATGGCCCTGAAAGACTTAAATAGCATTGAAAATGGCTCTCAGCTCTAAGGGGTTTATGTGAAGGTAAACCTCCTGTGAGGTCCAAAGACCCTGAGTGGAGAGATCGTGCAAGTGGGCCCCCCAACCCATCTTGGACGCATCTGTCGTCAGAGTGGTTTGGCATAGAGGCTGCTGGAAAGGAGAGCCTACAAGGAGGTTTTCCAGGGATTGCCACCATTGCAGGGATGAAATCAGACATGTGGTAGTTATGATTTTGTCTGTTAGTCGACCCGAGGCTTGTGACCACTGAGAGGAAAGGGTCCACTGGATCGCATGCATGTGGAGGCGAGCATAGGGAACCACATGGACAGTGGATGCCATGTATCCCAGCAGTTGAAGCATCTCCCGAGCAGTAAGGAATACTTTCATAGATGCTTGAGATGCCAGTTGTATTATACGAGCCCCTATGAATTCTATAGATTGAGAGGGGGTGAGATGAGATTTTGGGAGGTTTATGACCAGCCCCAAGTATTGAAGAATTCCCATAGCTCGAGAGAGAGTGAAGCTGGCCTCTGGAGCTATGGATGCTCGAATGAGCCAATTGTCTAAGTAAGGGAAGACGAATATTCCAAGAGTCCTCATAAATGCTGCTACCACTGCCATGCATTTTGTGAAGACTCTTGGAGCAGAGGCTAGTCCAAAGGGAAGAACTCTGTACTGGAAGTGTCTTCCCTGGACCGGGAATCGAAGGAACTTCCTGTGATCTGAGTGGATGAGAATATGCATGTACACATCTCTTAGATCTAAAGAACATAGCCAGTCCTGACTTTGGAGGTATGGTAAAAGTGTTCCGAGGGAGATTATTTTGAACTTTTCTTGGAACAAATATTTGTTTAATTTTCTGAGGTCTAATATAGGTCTGTGTCCCCCTGTCTTCTTTGGAATAAGAAAGTAGGGGGAGTAAAACCCTGTCCCCTGTTGGGGAATGGTTACTTCTTCGATTGCTCCTTGAGCTAGAAGTGATGTGACCTCCTGCCACAAGAGGTCGGTGGCAGGCCCCTGAGAATTGAACTGTTTTACTACTGTAGGTGGGGGCAAGTTGAGAAAATGAAGCTTGTAACCCAGTTGTACAATGGACAGAGTCCAATTTTCTGATGTTATTTGTTGCCATCCTTTGGCAAAATAGCATAGTCTTCCTGGAATGGTCAAGGGTTCTGGACCTTTTAGGAGCAGAATGACTAAGTTCTCTAGATAGGGGGCTGGGTCTGTTGAGCCAGTTGAGCTTTAAGATTGGTACGGCTTCTTTTTCTTACTGAAAAAGGGTTTTTTGAATATTTTCTTTTTTGCTGGGTTGGCTGTAGACTTTGACAATCTGTTTAAAGTAGTATTGTCAGATTCAAGCTGATTAGCCTTGTCCTGCCAGTCCTTGCCAAAGAGATTTTCTCCTGTGCAAGGAATGTTTCCCAGCTTTTCTTGCACCCACTGTTCTAAGTCTGATGCTTGAAGCCAAGCAATATGACGTGCTCCTATGGATATAGCAGAGGTTCTACTAATACATTCAAAGCAATCAAAGGTAGCACGGTTCATGAATTTTGAGACATTCTGGGCATGCTTGACCAGAAAAAGATAGTCTGCTCTTTTTCCTCCGAAACACAGGGACTAAGGAACTCTAAATCTTTTGTGACTTCTTCCAGGAACATTCCCATACAAAGAATGTAGGAACTGATCTTGACTCCTAGCATGGAGGATTGAAAGCATCGACGGCCAAAGGCATAGAGAGTCCTGAATTCACGGCCTGGAGGATTAGAAAAATATGTTTTAGCACTCTTGATCCTTCGCATGGCTGATTCCACTACCATTGAATGGTGTGGTAACTGAATTTTTTGAAAACCAGGACAACTTGGCACTCGGTACATAGTGTCAAGGCGTCAAGAATTTGAAGATATTGTTAAAGGAGTTTCCCACATTCTCAACATTAGATCATGTAAGATCTTGTGAATGGGAAGCATAGCTGCTTTCTTGGGAGCCATACGGTATTGTAGAATTCTTAATTCTTCTGCCCTAGGTTCCTTTTCTGGAATCACAGTGATTGCAAGACCCTTTGCTAAATCACGTATGAAATCCTGGAAGGACATATCCTCTGGAGGAGACATTCTGCGTTGAGGAGAAGGAACTGAATCTTCTAATAGATTTGCTCTGGTACTGGTAGATTCGTCAGAGTCATCTGAATCAGAAGACTCAAGCACCGGGTGCTCCTGTAACGCATGGTATCGGTACCGCTCGAAGTCGGTACTGAAATGTCTTGGTTCCTGATCCCCGATACCGGAGATCGGCATGGGGGGAAGCAGTACTGTCGAAGCAGGTACTGTCAGTACTGATGTCGGTACCGATACCTGTTGAACCATCTGTTGCGGTCTTAGCAGTTCTGAAGCTGCTAAGAGGGATGCTAGACTGCGTTCGATAGCGAGGATTCTGTGATCCATCGCTCCTGCCGATGCCTAGGTGCCGGTACTGGTGGAAGCGGCTACGACCCCAGAACATGGCACCAGTAGTTCCACAGAGGTGGAGGCCTCTGGGACATCCTGGTGCCCCGTTGATGCTTTGGAGCCCGAAGACTCCCGCCGGGGCTGTTTTGCCGGTGAAGTATCCTCGAGGGAAATTCCAGTGGCATCTTGATACTTTGAAGGAGATTTACCCTTCGAGGACCGGCTAGTCTTAGAAGACTTAAATTTGGTTACCTGAGATCCATGGGAGGAAGATGAAGCCCTGGAAGACGTCGATGCAACTGACATTGTGTCGGCAGCAAAAAGGGTACCGAGTTTTGCAGTTCTATTCTGCAGACCCCTTTTGGTCATCCTCGTGCAGGAGAGACACTCCGTTGGACAATGTTCAGGACCCAAACATTTTAGACACCAATCATGGATGTCAGTGACAGAAATGGTACCGCCACATTTTGAGCATTTTTTGAAACCACTAGCTGGTTTCTCCATGCTTGAAGCAAAATGGGCCTAGTGCCCAAAATGGTGCCTAGCACCAGAAGCAGGGAAGGATCCCTGAAGAAATACAAGGTTGTTTTTTGTTTTGTTTTTTTAAGGAAAGAAGAAGAGAACCGGCGGTACGGGTAGGCATCAAATGAAGGCAGACGCGACCACAGAAATCAAGAAATAAAGTAAATTTTCTAAGGTGACAGGGTACCATGTCCTGTCGGCTCCGCGGAAAATGAAGAACTGAAGTGAGAGAGGTACAGAGGCGGGAAGGCAGCACGCATGCGCTGTGGGATGCTCTCAAAAGCTTTCCTATTGGACGCTGGGGAGCGTTCCTGCGCGGGCTCCGTCGGTACCGACGATACCCATTGGTGAAGACTACATTCCTGCTTGTTCCTGGAGATAGCATACTCACCTGTAACAGGTATTCTCCAGGGACAGCAGGAATCAGTCCTCACATATGGATGATGTCGGTGCGGATGGAGCCCTCACAGAAGCATCTCCCCAGCTTTCAAAGAAAGCCTTTGGGAGATGCCACAACTCATACGTGGTCAACATCCCGTCCAAGGGTGCCATCTTACTCAGTATGAGATAGCTAGAGCCGACAAGAAGATAGCAAAAATTACAGCAACTCCATGGGGAGGAGGGAGTGTTGTGAGGACCGATTCCTGCTGTCCCTGGAGAACACCTGTTACAAGTGAGTAACTACACTTTCTCCAGGAACAAGCAGGAAGTCAATCCTCACATATGGGACTCCCTAGCTACAGGATACTGAGAACCTGTAGAAACACAGCCCAGCTGTGAGCAGCCGCAAGCGAGTCTGAGGAGAGACTCTAAGGACCTCAGTGTCCAGGAAGAACCATCACTCCAGTAGCTGAACACAGAAGGGTCGGAGGGTAGGAGTTGCCCAGATCCCGAAGAGATCACGGAGTACAGCCTGGCCAAAGGCGTTGTTCCATCGGGACTCCCTCTCTGGGCAGTAGTGAGCTGCAAAGGTTTGGACTGAGGACCAGGTGGCAGCCCGGCAGATGTCTGCGACAGGGACAGAGCACAAGCTTGCAACCGAGGTCGCCATAGCCCTGATGTTGTGTTCTGTGACCCGACACTCCAACAAGAGCCCAGCTTGATCTTTTGCAAAGGTGATGCAGTCTGCCACCCAGGTGGATAGGGTTCGCTTAGTAACAGCTTCCCCCAGGTGACTGGGGTCATAGGAAACAAAAAGCTGTGAGGCTCTGCAGTGGTCCTGGGTATATTGCAGGTAGAAGGAGAGGGCGCTCTTACAATCCAGAGTATGGAGAATGGCCGCCGTCTTGTCGGCATGGGGCCATGGGAATAAGGTGGGGAGCACCCTGATTGAGGTGAACTGCGGACACCACCTTGGGGAGGAATTTAGGGTGGGTGCGAAGCATGACCCTATTCTTATAGAACCTGGTGCAGGGTGGCTTGGCCACCAAGGCCTGAAACTCACTGACTCTGCTCACAGAGGTGAGCGCCACTGGGAAGACAACCTTCCAGGAGATGTAACGCATATGGCAGGTAACCAGAGGCTCAAAAGGCGACTTGTTGAGCTGCATCAAGACCGTATTGAGGTCCCATTCTGCTGGGGGCAGGCCGATGGGAGGCTTTGAGAGCAAAAGACCCTGCATGAACCGGATAATGAGGGGCTGAGCAGAAAGCATAGTTACCTGTAACAGGTGATCTCCAGGAACAGCAGGAATTGAGTCTTCACATATGGGTATCGTCTGCACCGACAGAGCCCACATGGGAACGCTCCCCAGCGTCCAATAGGAAAGCTTTTGGGAGGATCCCACTGCACCTGCTCCACTGCCTCCCTGCCTTTCCAACTCTGTCTCTTCAGTTGAGTTTATAGCTGAGACAAAGAAGAGAAGGAGAGAGAAAGAGAGAGAGATAGAGATACAGCCACTAGGGGAGGTGGGTGGGTTGTGAAGACTCAATTCCTGCTGTTCCTGGAGATCACCTGTTACAGGTGAGTAACTACGCTATCTCCAGGAACAAGCAGGAATGTAGTCTTCACATATGGGGACTCCCAAGCTGAGAGATGCCAGGGAGATGACACCAGAAAGCTGTGAAACCTAGGTTGAGATGGGTCATGCTTCCTCCCATAGATCTAGACCTAGATTGGCCACTGTTGGAAACAGAATACTGGGCTTGATGGACCTTGGTCTGACCCAGTATGGCATATCTTATATTCTTATGATCTCTGGCATCGAAACCCGGGACGGCGGGTAGGAGTTGTTCTAAGTTTGAAAGACATGCTGGAGAACGGCCTGGCCAAACAAGGCATCCTGACGGGAGTCCTTGTCTAAGCAGTAGTGGGCTGCAAAGGTGTGTACTGAAGCCCAAGTGGCTGCTCTGCAAATGTCATCAATGGACACTGAGCAAAGACTGGCCATAGAGGCTGCCATTGCTCTCACATTGTGAGCTGTGACATGACCTTTGAGAGAAAGTCCCTTGTTCTCATAGGCAAAGAATATGCAATCTGCAATCCAGTTAGAAAGAGTTCGCTTGGAAACTGGTAATCCAAGATGACTGGAGTCAAAGGCAATGAAAGCTGAGAAGCTTTTCTATGTTGCTTAGTTCTCTGAAGGTAAAAAGCTAAAGCTCTTTTACAGTCCAGAGTATGAAGATTCCTTTCTGCATTAGAGGCATGAGGCCTAGGGAAGAATACAGGAAGGTAAACCGACTGGTTTAGATGAAAAGGCGAAACCACCTTTGGCATAAAGTGAGGGTGAGTCCTAAGAACTACTTTATCATGGTGGAACCTTGCATAAGGAGGATCAGCCACTAAAGCTTGTAGCTCACTGATGCATCTTGCAGAAGTGAGGGCAATTAGGAAGATTACCTTCCAAGAAAGAAACTTCAGAGATGTAGTGGCTAAAGTTTCGAAGGGCGGTTTCATAAGCTGCCCGATGACAAGGTTCAAATCTCATGCCATAGGTGGTGGCTTAATGGGAGGTTTAGTTAAGAGTAGACCTCTCATAAACCGTGCTACAAGTGGTTGAGAGGAGACAGGTTGTCCATCAAAGGGCTTGTGGAAAGCCGCAATGGCACTAAGGTGGACCCTTACTGAATTAGTCTTAAGACCAGAGGATGATAAATGGAGGAGATACTCCAGTAACGCCTCCACTGGAACTGAAAAGGGATTAAGTTCCTTTTTTGAACACGAGATAGAGAACCTTCTTCACTTAAAGGTTTAGGCCTGCCTTGTGGAAGAAGCCAAAAGGATACCCTTAACCTGTTGAGAAAGGTTGATATTCTGGAATTCTAGGCTCTCAGCAGCCACGCCCTCAGGTGTAAAGACTGAGGATTCGGGTGCAATAGCGTCCCGTTCTCCTGGGAAAGAAGATCTGGAGCACATCCCAACTCCAGAGGTTTGGCTTGAGAGAGACGTAGAAGCAGTGGATACCACGTCTGTCATGGCCAGCGTGGAGCTGTGAGGATCATCTGGCCCCTGTCTCTCTGAAGCTTGAATAGAGTTTTGGGAATGAGGGGAATGGGTGGGTAGGCATAGAGGAAATCCTGACCCCAATGGAGATGGAAGGCATCCCTTGCCTGACAGTTCTGAACCGGGATTCTGGAACAGAATCGGGGAAGTTTGGCATTCTGAGGACATGCAAAGAGGTCTATATCTGGAGTTCCCCAGATCCGAAAGATTCGAGCAATTTTCTCTGGATGAAGAGACCACTCGTGTGGCACCAGTACTCGACTGAGTTTGTCTACCAAGAGATTTGGTGTGCCTAGAAGATACACCACTAGTAGGTGGATTTGAAGATCTCTGGTGAAGGCCCAGAGGCGTAGAGCTTCGTTGCACAGTGCCTGAGAACCCAACCCACCCTGCTTGTTCACACAGAATATGGCTACTTGATTGTCGGTCTGGACAAGAACCGTCTTGTAGCTCAGGCGGTCCTGAAATACTTGAAGAACATAGAAGATGGCTCTGAGTTCCAGGAGGTTTATGTGAAGACAAGCCTCCTGCTCGGTCCAGAGACCCTGAGTGGAGAGATTGTCCAAGTGAGCCCCCCAACCTAGCTTGGACACATCTGCCATCAAGGTGGCTTGGTGTAGTGGCTGCTGAAAAGGAGACCCTACGAGAAGGTTTTTCAGCAATTGCCACCACTGTAGGGACAAAATGAGGCGTGTAGAGTTTCTGATTTTGTCCCCCAGGCGACCCAACGCCTGTGTCCACTGAGAAGCTAGGGTCCACTGGGCTGCTCGCATGTGTAGGTGAGCATAGGGAACCACATGGACAATGGATGCCATATGCCCCAGCAGCTGAAGCATTTCTCGAGCAGTTAGAAAAGTTTTCATAGCTGCTTGAGAGGCCAGTTTGAGTATTCGAGCACAACATGGTTGTGGCAGAAAAGCCATTGACTGCTTTGTGTCAAGAAGAGCCCCTATGAACTCTAGGGACTGAGAAGGGGTGAGATGAGATTTTGGGAGGTTTATGACCAGTCCCAGGTACTGCAGGATTTGCACTGTACAGGAGAGAACAGAGCTGGCTTCTGGAGCCGTTGATGCTCGGATGAGCCTGTCGTCTAAGTAGGGGAAGACGAATATCCCTAGAGTTCTCAAGAATGCTGCTACTACTGCCATGCATTTTGTGAAGACTCTTGGGGCAGAAGCCAGTCGCAAGGGTAGAACCCTGCATTGGTAATGTCTTCCTTGAAAGAGGAATCAAAGAAACCTCCTATGATCTGTATGAATGAGGATATGTGTATATTCATCCTTTAGATCTAGAGAACATAGCCAATCCTGATTCTAAATATAAGGAAGAAGTGTTCCGAGAGAGATCATCTTGAATTTTTCTCAGAACAGATACTTGTTCAACTCTTTGAGGTCCAGTATGGGCCTGTATCCCCCTGTCTTCTTTGGAATGAGGAAGTAGGGGGAATAGAAACCCATGCCCTTTTGGGACACAGGAACCTCTTCTATTGCTCCTTGAGCAAGTAGTGAGGTGACCTCTTGACTCAAGAGAGTGGTGAAGGGGCCCCAAGAATTGAACTGTCTTGTGATGGTGGGAGGGGGCATACTGTGGAAATGGAGTTTTACCTCTCTGATACATTGGAGAGAGTCCACTGCTCTGATGTTATCTGTTGGACCAGCAAGAAAACAGCACTAGCCACTCGTAACTGAGCAAAGACAAAACCAAGGGAGCGGCAGGTTCAACACCCAACACCTTTATTATAACAAATAATGCAATTAATGCAATTTTAAACAAATGTTCACTCGATTTAATGATTTTACTTATATCAACAGCTCACAAAAAGTCAGAGATACATAAGATTGAATTAGATGTTTGGAATGCAATTTTAAACAAATGTTCACTCGATTTAATGATTTTACTTATATCAACAGCTCACAAAAAGTCAGAGATACATAAGATTGAATTAGATGAGGGGTTTAGGCCACTTATTTGTTATAATAAAGGTGTTGGATGTTGAACCTGCCGCTCCCTTGGTTTTGTCTTTGCTGATGTTATCTGTTGCCATCTTTCGGCAAAATGACAGAGTCTGCCTGGAATGGTGAGAGGCTCTGGATCCTTTAGAGGTAGGATAACTAGGTTCTCTAGGAAGGAGTCAAAGTCTCTGAGGAGACTGTGTCTGCTGAGCTGGTTGAGCTCTGGGGACTTGGGCCTTCCTCTGTTGTTTAGGTTGGTGCTGCCCCTTTTGAGGAGCATGGACTGGGCAATGGACAGCTTGGGTGTAAGATGGATAGAATTTCTTTTTCTTATTGAAAAAGGGCTTCTTAGCTGTCTTTTTCTTAGCTGGGTTGGCTGTAGTCCTTGATAGTCTGTTCAAGGTGGTGTTTTCAGACTCAAGCTGAGAAGCTTTGTCCTGCCAATCCTTGCCAAAGAGGTTTTCTTCCTGTGCAAGGAATATTCCCCAGCTTGTCTTGCACCCATTGTTCTAAATCAGATGCTTGAAACCAGGCAATGCAATATGCACCAATGGAAATAGCAGAAGTTCTGCTAATACACTCAAAGCAATCAAAGGTTGCATGGTTCATGAACTTAGAAACATTCTGGGCATGTTTGACCAGAGTGAGGAAGTCGGCCCTCTTGTCATCGGGAAGAAGTGGAGCCATGAGTTCCAAATCTCTTGCAACCTCCCGAAGAAACATACCCATAAAAAGTATGTAAGAGCTTATTCTAGCCGATAGGATCGAGGACTGAAAGCATCGATGCCCAAAGGCATCGAGCGTCCTTGACGCAAGACCTGGAGGGTTGGATGAATGCGTCTTAGCACTCTGGATTCTGCACATTGCCAATTCCACCACCATGGAATGGTGTGGTAATTGTGTTTTTTGGAAACTGGGACATTGCGGTACATTGTATCGAGTCTCCTAGAATGTAGAGACACCGTTAGCGGTGTTTCCCACATCCTAAGCATGAGATAATGCAATATTCGGTGAATGGGAAGGGTAGCAGCCTCCATAGGAGCTGCCGGATACCGAAGAATTTCTAATTCTTCAGCTCTCGGTTCCTTCTCAGGGGTCACAGTGATCGAGAGTCCCCGTGCTATATCATGTATGAAGTCCTGAAAGGACATGTCTTCTGGAGGAGACATCCCATGCTGTGGTGAAGGAGAGGGATCCTCCGGAAGAACCACCCCGGTACCAACAGAGTCCTCGGAATCATCGGAATCGGAGGATTTGAAGTATTGTTGGGCCGGATGCTCTCATATTACTTGTCGGCGGTATCGATCGAAGTCGGGATCGGAATGCCTCGATACCGGACCCTTCATGCTGGAGACCGATTCCAGGGCTGGCATGAGATGAAGCATGGAGAGAGGCGCATCGGTCGATGCAAGTACATTCTGTACTGGTATCGGTTCGGATAACTGCATCGATTGTAGCGGTTTTAGCATTACCAAGGCATCTGACGTCAGCAGTGTACTATATGCAGTTGGAAAGGAAAGTAATCTGGTATTCTGTTCCGATATTGAAAGCCTCATGAATGCCTTAAAAATCACTCATGACCCACAAGACTGGAGACTGGCTCTTCGAAACTGAGTCTGAAGGCCGTGCTTTTGAACAATGGAAACTGTCTTCCATCTATTCCAGTAGCGCATGCCGTCCACATGAAAGAGACATACGATAACTTAAAGCATCTACTGACTTCCATTAACTATAACAAGTACAGCTGGCACCTCTGTGGTGACTTGAAGGTAGTTGCCCTTTTAATGGGACTTCAGCAGGGATATATAAAATACATGTGTATCTTATGTGAGTGTGATAGCCGAGCAAGGGATTGGCACTGCTTGCAGAAGGAATGGAATCGCAGACAAAATGTAACAGTTGGAGAGAAGAATATCCAGCACCCAGCTCTGGTTAAGGCTCATAAAATCCTGCTACCACCCCTTCACATCAAACTAGGTTTGATGAAAAACTTTGTGAAAGCCATGGACCGCACTTCGCCAGCTTTCCGATACCTGCATGAAACGTTCCCTCGACTCAGCGAAGCAAAGATTAAAAAGGGAGATTTTGTGGGTCCTCAGATTCGAAAGCTCTTCAAAGATGACCGGTTCAACAACTTGCTGCAGGGTGATGCGAAACAAGCATGGAAAGCACAGTTACTTACCTGTAACAGGTGATCTCTGGGAACAGCAGGAATTAGTCCTCACATATGGGTACGTCCGTACCGACGGAGCCTGCGCGGGAACGCTCCCCAGCTTCCCAAAAAGGAAAGCTTTTGGGAGCATCCCACAGCGCCTGCGCGCTGCCTTCCCGCCTTTCCTAACCAACTCTCCTCAGTTCGAGTTTAAAGCTGAGACAATAGAGAGAGAGAGGAAAGGAAAGACAGAGAGAGATACAACTCCTAGGGGAGGTGGGAGGGTTGTGAGGACTAATTCCTGCTGTTCCCAGAGATCACCTGTTACAGGTAAGTAACTGTGCTATCTCCAGGAACAAGCAGGAATGAGTCCTCACATATGGGGACTCCCTAGCTAAGATGCCTGGGAGATCCCCAAGGGTGTGAGACCCTGAAGGGTTCCTTGTCTTCCTATGGATCTCAGGCATCCATTCAGGGAAGGAGGGCAGGAGTTGTTCAAAAATGGAACAGGTGTCTGAGGACAGCCTGACCAAACAAGGCATCCCGGCGGGAGTCCCTGTCCAAACAGTAATGGGCTGTGAAGGTATGAACCGAGGCCCAGGTGGCTGCTCGACAGATCTGGTCAATGGACACAGAATGAAGATGAGCCATAGAAGTGGCCATGGCCCTCACATTGTGAGCTGTGACATGGCCCTCCAGAGAAAGGTTCTTACTCTGGTAAGCAAAAGAAATACACTGAGCAATCCAATTGGACAGTGTTCTCTTAGAGACTGGAAGTCCTAAATGAGAAGGATCAAAAGCAACAAAAAGCTGGGAAGACTTTCTATGTTGCTGTGTCCTGTGTAAGTAAAAAGCAAGAGCTCTTTTACAATCTAGAGTATGAAGGTTCCTCTCTGCACTGGATGCATGAGGAGCTGGAAAAAAGACAGGTAAATATACTTCTTGATTAAGATGAAAAGGTGAGACCACTTTAGGCATAAAGTGAGGATTTGTCCTAAGGACTACCTTATCATGATGGAACCTTGTATAAGGTGGATTAGCCACTAAGGCCTGCAGTTCACTGATGCGGCGAGCAGAAGTGACTGCAATAAGGAAAATAACCTTCCAGGAAAGAAATTCAAGGAGGTAGTGGCTAAGGGTTCAAAAGGTGGCTTCATAAGCTGACCAAGAACCAAGTTTAAGTCCCATGCCACCGGAGGAGGTCGAATGGGAGGTTTTGTTAAATTTAGGCCTCTCATGAATCTTGCAATAAGAGGATGGGAGGAAATAGGTTGTCCATTGAGAGGTTTAAGGGATGCTGCAATAGCACTCAAATGGACCCTTACTGAATTCGTTTTAAGGCCTGCATTGGAGAGATGCAGGAGATATTCCAATAGAGAATTCAGAGGAAGTGCCAGAGGGTCAAGATCCTTTTGAGCACACCAAATGGAAAATCTTTTCCACTTAAAAGCATAGGAACGCCTAGTGGAAGGTTTTCTGGAAGCATGGAGGATATCCTTCACTTGCTGAGAAAGACTGAAGTCTTGAAGGTCTAGGCCAGTGATGGCTAACCTTTTTGAGCCCGAGTGCCCAAACTGCCGCACAAAACCAAAGAATTTCCTCAAAGTGCCAGCACGTCATTTGCATAAGTGGTCTTATTTGCATAAATATTTGCATAATGTTACCATACACTAACTTTTAGTAAACATGTCTCTTAATGAGTGTATGGATAAAGAAAGACTAAAAGATTTCTACATTACTATAATCCAGTGCCAACCGCCAGGCACATTAGGAACTACTACAAACGCTGCCCATTTAGAACCCATAGCAAACCCGCCGTATCCTGACAGCATTACCAGGACTCACAAAGCACCATACCCTACCTATCAAAAGGCAACACTGCAAATATTAAACCAATACATTTCAGAGAATACTGGGGAAAGAGAACAAGTGGCAACGTCAAATAGGAATTTCCTCTTGTACCAAACAAAGCGCAGATGTTAATGATGCACATTTCCCAGAGCTGACATATTCCAGTTAATAAATTCAAAATAAAGAGATATCTTTCTACCTTTTGTGCATTTTTTTTTTAGTTGCAATTGGTCCAGCCACCTTCTTCTGGTTTCTTCATGTTTTCTGCTAAACTCTCCATCGTCTGCTGTCCATTGTCCTTTCTTCTCTCTTCTAGTTTTTTTTCCATTCTCTCTCTCTCTCTCTACATCTGCTTTAACATACTAATCTTTCTCCTTTTGCTCTTTCCTCATTCCTATTTCATCCACACAAATTTTACCCCTCCATCCTCAATCCCCAATTACTCTCCCAATACCTGGCCAATTGTAGATTTTTCATCCCTCCTACACAAAATATTTTTCCCCTCTCCATTTTACTCTCCCAGCCCCATCCCATTCTAATCCTCCCCCAACATCAGCTCCCTTCTAGTTCCAGTCTCACCCAGCATCCATTCCCTTCTAGTCCCTGCATCAGCCCATTTCCAGTCCAAGTCCCTTCATCAGCTCATTTTCAATCCTAGCCCCACCATCAGCCCATGTCAAATCATAGCTCCCCTCCACTCAGCCCAATTCCAGTCCAAGCCCCCCCATGAGCCTACTTCCAGTTCTAGCCCCTCCATGAGTCCATTTCAATTCAAGCCCCCACCACAGCCCATTTCCAATCTTAGCTCCCCCCAACAGCCCATTTCCAGTCCTATCCTAGCTGTTCCATCAGCCCATTTTCAGTCCTAGCTCCCTTCCCTCACAGCCCATTTCCATTCCAAGCCCCCTCCCCATCAGCTATTTGCAGTTCAAGCCTCCCCTTCCACTCAGCCCATTTCCAGTCCTAGCAACACCCCAACCCATTACCAGTCCTAGCCCCCCGTCAATCAACTTCCAGTCCTAACCCCCATCACCCCATTTTCAGTTTAAGCCCCCCTATAACCCATTACCAGTCCTAACCCCCCATCAGCCCATTTCCAGTCAGCCCCCCATAGCCCATTGCCAGTCCTAAACCCCCCCCATCAGCCCACAGCCCATTACCAGTCCTAACCACATCAGCCCACCTCAAGTCCTAACCCCTCCCCATCAGCCCATTTCCTGTCCTAGCCCCCCCATAACCCATTATCAGTCCTACACCCCCATCAGCCCACTACCAGTCTTAACCCCCCCCATAGCCCATTACCAGTCCTAACCCCCCCCATCAGCCCACTACCAGTCTTAACCCCCCCATAGCCCATTACCAGTCCTAACCCCCCCATCACCCCATTTCCAGACAGCCCTCATCAGCTCATAGCCCATTGCCAGCCCTCATCAGCCCACAGCCCATTGCTAGTCTTAACTCCCCCCCATAGCCCACTGCGTCTTAACCCCCCTCCCCAGCCCACTGCCAGTCTTAACCCCCCTCCCTAGCCCATTGCCAGTCTCAACCCCCGCCCTCCCTCCCTCCCTCCCTACCCCATTGCCAGTATAATAACCCCTCCCTCCCTAGCCCATTGCCAGTCTCAACCCCCCTCCCTAGCCCATTGCCAGTCTTAACCTCCCTCCCTCCCTAGCCCATTGCCAGTCTTAAACCTCCCTCCCTAGCCCATTGCCAGTCTCAACCCCTTCCCTCCCTTCCTAGCCCATTGCCAGTCTCAACCCCCCTCCCTCCCTAGCCCATTGCCAGTCTCAACCCCCTCCCTCCCTCCCTCCCTCCCTAGCCCATTGCCAGTCTCAACCCCCCTCCCTCCCTAGCCCATTGCCAGTCTTAACCTCCCTCCCTCCCTAGCCCATTGCCAGTCTTAACCCCCCTCCCTCCCTCCCTAGCCCATTGCCACTCTTAACACCCCTCCCTCGGCTCATGGCAATACAAAAAAAAAAAAAGCTGCCCGCTGCCGCCGCGGCAGCATGGGGTGTCCCGCGGGGCTCCCTCTGCCCGGCGGGACTCTCCCGGCGCTGCTCAGCCCCACTCAGCCGGCTTGCAGAGACGCGACGGGAGAGAGAGTCTCCCTCGCGTCTCTCTTAAGCCCGCAGGGGCAGCTGGGAAATTTCCCATCAGCCCCTGCGGGCTTAACAGAGACGCGAGGGAGACTCTCCCTTCGCGTCTCTGCAAGCCGGCAGAGAGGGGCTGAGCAGCGCCGGGAGAGTCCCGCCGGGCAGAGGGAGCCCCGCGGGACACTCCATGCCGCCGCGGTGGCAGCGGGCAGCTTTTTTTTTTTTTTTAATGTGCGACCTTCCCGCGTGCCAGCTGCAAGGCCTTCGCGTGCCACAGCTGGCACGCGTGCCATAGGTTCGCCATCGCTGGTCTAGGCCTTCAGTAACCAAGCTCTGAGGTGAAGGGACTTGGGATTTGGATGCCACAAAGTCCCTTCCTCCTGGGACAGAAGGTCTGGCGCAGCTCCCAAGTCCAGGGAGGGGGCTTGGGAGAGATGCAGAAGTAGAGGGTACCACACTTTGCGTGGCCAGCGTGGAGCTATGAGGATCATGGATCCTTGATCCCTCTGGAGTTTGAACAGAGTCTTGGGAATCAAAGGAATGGGTGGAAAGGCATACAGGAAGCCCTGACCCCAATGAAGGAGGAAAGCATCCTTGGCCTGAACTCCCTGACACAGAATTCTGGAACAGAACCTGGGAAATATGGCATTCCACGGACTTGCAAAGAGGTCTATGTCCGGGGTTCCCCATTCCTGGAAGATTCTGAGTACCTGATCCATGTGCAGGGACCATTCGTGTGGAAGTAGAACTCGACTGAGTCTGTCTGCCCAAGAGTTTTGGATTCCTGGGAGGTATACTGCCAGGAGATGGATTTGATGCTCTCTGGCGAAGGCCCACAATCTTAGAGCTTTGTTGCAAAGCGACAGAGAGCCAGTTCCTCCTTGCTTGTTTATGTAAAACATGGCTACTTGATTGTCCGTATGAATAAGAACTGTTTTGTAGCTGAGGAGGGTATGAAAGACCTTGAGAGCTAGGAACACTGCTCGAAGTTCCAAGTGGTTGATATGAAGAGAGGTCTCCTGTGGGGACCAAGTGCCTTGGGTGGAGAGGTCTTGTAGATGAGCTCCCCAACTTGTTTGGGAGGCATCTGTTGTGAGGGTTGCCTGGGGCAACAAAGGTTGGAAGGGGGACCCCAGCAACAGATTTTGAGTGGACATCCACCATTGGAGAGACCAAAAGAGACGTTTGGAGGTTGCTATTTGGTATGAGAGAGCTCCTGAAGCTTGCGTCCACTGGGTGGACAAGGTCCATTGAGCTGCTCTCATGTGTAGGCGAGCATAGGGTACCACATGTACTGTGGAAGCCATATGGCCTAGCAGCTGTAGCATCTCCCTGGCAGTTAATTGGCTCTTTGACTGAATCTGGGAGGCTAACTGCACTAGACGTTGACAACGGGCCTGAGGAAGGTAGGCCCTTGCAGAAGTGGTGTCCAACCAGGCCCCTATGAATTCCAGGGACTGAGTAGGGGTGAGCTGGGACTTTGGGAGGTTTACCACAAGTCCCAGGTATTGCAGAATGCGCCTGGTGCGGTTCAGGGAGATCTGAGCCTCCGACTGGGTTGGAGTTTGGATGAGCCAGTCGTCCAGATATGGGAAAACAAATATTCCCAGAGTGCGTAGAAATGCAGCAACTATTGCCATGCATTTGGTGAACACTCTTGGAGCAGAGGCCAGACCGAAAGGAAGGACTCTGTATTGGTAATGTTTTCCCTGGAACAGAAAGGAAAACGTAGGAATTTTCTGTGAGATGGATGGATGAGGAGATGAGTGTACGCATCCTTGAGATCTAGAGAACAAAGCCAATCCTGACTCTGCAGGTATGGAAGGAGAGTGCCTAGAGAAAGCATCTTGAACTTCTCCTTGCATAGGAATTTGTTCAATTCTCTGAGATCTAGAATGGGTCTGTATCCCCCTGTTTTCTTTGGAATGAGAAAATAGGGGGAATAAAACCCTGACCCCTGTTGAAGAAGAGGAACTTCTTCTATGGCCCTCTGGGCCAGAAGGGTAGTCACCTCCTGATCCAGAAGGTCGAGGAGAGATGTGGGAGAATTGAAGTGTCTCACCATGGTGTAGGGAGGAAGGTCTGAGAAATGAAGTTTGTAGCCCTCTCTTATGATGGAGAGGGTCCACTGCTCTGATGTGATTTGCTCCCATCTGGGAGCAAAATGAGCTAACCTTCCTGGAATGGTGAGAGGTTCTGGCTGTTGTAGAGCCAGAAAGGTTAAGTTCTCTAGTATCAAGTCAAAAAGCCTGAGGAGGTTGGGACTGCTGAGTTGCAGCAGCCCCTGTAGACTTAGGCCTGGCCTGCTTAGGTTGCTGACGCTTAGCGATAAAGCGACCTGTAGAAGATTGTTGGCCAGAAGTGGAAGGAAACCTGCCCTTTTTGAAAAAAGACTTTTTAAAAGTCTTTTTCTTGGCAGGAATGGAGGTAGACCTTGAAAGTCTATCCAGAGCAGAATTCTCTGCATCCATTTGAGTGGCTTTTATTTGCCACTCTTTGCCAAAGATATTTTCACCTGTACAGGGCAGATTTCCTAAGCCATCCTGAACCCAGGGTTCTAGATCAGAAGCCTGGAGCCAAGCAATTCTACGAGTAGCTATGGCAATGCCTGAGGCTCTGCTGGCACCTTCAAAGGAGTCAAAGGCTGCCCTGTTGGAAAACTTTGAAATGTCTTGAGTATGCTTAAGCCAAAGGAGGAGCTCATCCCTTCTATCCTCTGGAATAAAAGGAAGAAAGTTGTGCAGTTTTTGTGCAACTTCCTTTAGAAACATACCCATATAAAGGCTATATGAGTTGATTCTGGCAATAAGCATGCTGGCTTGGAAGATTTTCTTACCAAAAGCATCCAAGGTCCTGCATTCTCTTCCTGGAGGAGCAGAAGAGTGTCTTTTGGTACTCTTTATCCTTTTCATAGCTGACTGCACCACAATGGAGTGGTGAGGAAGCTGAGTTTTCTGAAATCCAGGACAAGGAGGGACATGGTACATAGTGTCCAATCTGCGAGAATGAGGAGAAAGGGTGAGAGGAGTCTCCCATAAGTCAATCATATGTTCATGAAGAATTTCATGAATGGGCAAGGTGACTGCCTCTCTGGGAGCCTTAGAGTATCCTAAAATATCTAATTTTTTTGCTCTAGGCTCTGCTTCAGAGGTTACTGAAATAGAGGGTCCTTTAGCCACTTCTATTATGAAGTCCTGAAAGGACAAATCCTCTGGAGGAGACATTCTCCTTTTTGGAGAAGTAGGCTCCTCAGGAAGAGTAAGGGATACGTCAGGAGACTCATCTGATGAATCAGAATCATCAGAGGAATCGAAGTATCGTCTGTCCCCTTCCAATGATCGATACGCGTATCGATCGGTACCGACATCGGGCGTCCCCGGTACCGGATCGGTACCGAGAAATAGCCCTGGACAAGGAACCTGAGTCGGTATCCTGGCCGATGTCGATGCAGTTGGTACCGGTATCAGTTCTGGTACCGGTATCGGCACCGGTACCGACAACAGAACTCGTTGCGGTACCGTCGGCGTCGCAGCATTAATAAAAGCCATTATAGCCTGCTGTATGGATTGAACAGTGTGATCCATGGACGCCACGACTGCCTGGATGTCGGTACCGGGAGATTGTGCCGGTACCCCAGAGCAGTCTAACAGGTGATCGGTCGAGGCCCTGCCATCGATGTCAACCTGTAACCCCATAAGAGGAGCTTTGGAAGCCGGAGCTTCCCGCCGGGGTTGTTTGGCTGGGGCAGGATCCTCGAGGGCAAGCCCGGAGGCATCTCGATGCTTAGAGGGAGATTTGCCCTTTAAGGACCTGCTAGGATTATGTTTGGTTACCTGAGACCCATCGGGAGAGGAAGACCTGGAAGATGTCGATGCCACTGCCGGTGCATCCGTGGGAAACAGCACATGGAGCTTGGCTGCTCGGTTCTGTAACCCTCGTTTAGACATTAAAGAGCAGGACGGGCAATCCGGAATGGAGTGTTCAGGACCCAAACATTTAAGACACCATTCATGGGTATCTGTAACAGAAATTGTACCGCTACACTTAGTGCATTTTTTGAACCCGGAGGCTGGTTTTTCCAAGAGGGAAAAGTTTCTTTTAGGCCTGGAGGCCTAAGAAGAAAAATACACCAAGTGAGGAGAAAATATATATATATATTTTTTTTTTAGAAAGAAAGAAAAGAAAAGACCGGCGGTACCGGTCCGGCGTCGGGGAAGGCAGACACGCGACCAAAGAAATAAATTAAAATAAAGAACTTCTTCAGCGGTGACAGGAACACGACCTGCTGGCTCCGCGGAAAAGAAGAACTGAGGAGAGTTGGTTAGGAAAGGCGGGAAGGCAGCGCACAGGCGCTGTGGGATGCTCCCAAAAGCTTTCCTTTTTGGGAAGCTGGGGAGCGTTCCCGCGCAGGCTCCGTCGGTACTGACGTACCCATATGTGAGGACTCATTCCTGCTTGTTCCTGGAGATTGCTTTTTGCCTAGTGTCAACAAACTTTCTCGGGAATGTTAGGGCAGAAAACTACAAGGAACTAGTAGAAGACATGCTGATGCAGTATCAGAAACTTGGCTGCAATATGTCTCTAAAGATACATTTCCTTGATTCCCATCTCGATTTCTTTCCTGATAACTGTGGTATGGTTAGTGATGAACAGGGCGAACGTTTTCACCAGGATATCGCAACGATGGATCAAAGATACCAGGGAAAATGGTCCACTACAATGCTGACTGACTACTGCTGGACACTCCCTAGAGAAGGTCCCAAACAGCTGTACAAGAGACAGGAGAAAAAATCTAAGAAGTAGTCTATGACTTGTTTTTTTTACAGGTATTAACCGAAGGCCTATTATATTTACTATTGACATGCATTTTGTGATGTAAACATTAATTCTTGTAGATTACAAAACTCCTAGAGCCAACTTTGCAATTTTACGGTCATATTCGTGTTCAGCATATAAAAATTGATAAGAAATGACTATTTTTATTTCAGTAACATGACTTTTTGTAAACATTTGTTGACCAGTATGATTAGTGGCGTGGGCGGGAAGGCATACAGAAGGCCCTCCGTCCACGAGATGAGGAAGGTGTCTGCCGCTACCCAGGATGGGTGTGGCTGGGGACAGCAGAAGTGGGGCAGCTGAGTATTGGTTAGGTTGGCGAAGAGGTCCAGCCTCAGGTGCCCCAGAGCCACTGTGCCTGGGGTCTAGTCACCATTCGGGGCGGCTGGAGGACTCTGCTCAGTCTGTCTGCTAGAGCATTGTCCTGGCCTGGAAGGTATACCGCCCTAAGCAGCATTCTCTGACTGATTGCATACAAGCAAAAGGCTACTGCCTCCTGGTAGAGGCGGTAAGACCTTGTGCTCTCCTGTATTCAGGTAGAACATCGTGACCTGGTTGTCCATTTAGACTAGCACCAACTGGTGCTGCAGGCGGTGGTGGAAGGCCCTGATTGCCAGAAAAATGGCCCTGAGCTCCAGCAAGTGGATCTGCTGCTGGCTTTCCACCAGGGACCAGTTGCACTGCGCGCGGATTTCCTCGCTATGGGCACACCAGCCCAGTAAGGAGGTGTCCGTGGTGAGGACCCTCTGTAGATTTGGGGACTGGAAGGGCATGCCCTCCTGCAGGTACTGTGTGGCCTGCCACCAGTCGAGTGACTCCGCTAGCTGTTGGGACACTACGATCTTGTCCCAGAGCCTGCCTGTGGCTTGTGTCCACACTGGGCCACCCGCATATGAAGGTGGCTATTGGGAACCACATGGACTGTGGACGCCTTGTGGCCCAGCAGGGAGAGCATGGACCATGCCGACACTGCATGATGGTGTTGCACTTTGGTGACTAGAACCCTGAGGCGACCTCTCCTGTCTAAGGAAGAAAGGCCCTAGCCTGAAGAGTGTCCAGTCGAGCCCCTATGAACTCCAAGTCCTGCATTGGAGTGAGATAGGACTTGGGGTGGTTTATCGCAAACCGCAGATACTGTAGGACACTGATGGTGCGGGCCGTGGCCTGTTGTACCTCGGTGGCTGTGTCCCCCTTTATGAGCCAGTCATCCAGGTATGGGAAGATGAAGGTCCCTTGGAGACAGAAGTAGGCAGCCACCGCTGCCAGGCTTTTCGTGAAGACTCTTGGTGTGGAGACTAGACCGAAGGGTAGTACTCTGTACTGGAAGTGGTCGCCCCCGACCATGAACCTTAAGTACAGCCTGTGATTGGGATGAATGAGGATGTGGGTGTAAGCATCCTTTAGGTCCAAGGAGCATAGCCAATCTTCCTGCTGGAAATAGGGCAGCAATGTTCCAAGGGAGAGCATCTTGAACTTCTCCCGCACCAGGAACTTGTTCAGGTTTTGCAAGTCCAAAATGGGCCTTAGGCTCCCTGTTCTTTTTGGGACTAGAAAGTATTAGGAGTAGAACCCCCTGCCTCTGAGGTGGTAGGGTACTGGCTCCACAACTCTGTCCATGAGGAGACCTGCGAGTTCCTGCAGCAACAGGGCCTGGTGCAGGGGAGTCCGAGAGAGCTCTCCTGGGAAGAAGGGAGGAGGTGTCTGATCCAGGTGAAGGAGATAGCCTCCCATAACTACCTGGAGTGCCCAGGAATCAGTGGTGATAGCGGGCCACTAATGGGCAAAATGTACCAGATACCCCCGGTAGGCAGCTACTCCCCCAGGGTTGAAGAAGCTATACACATGGCATCAAAACCCTGTCCCCACCTGGGCAGGAGCCAGGGTCTGGGGCTTGGGGCCCTTAGGTTTGCGCAGGCCTCGTTCCACTTCCTTGCCCTGATGACCTGCTGTGGGGTCTGGGGAACCTGGTATTGGGAGTATCCTTGATAAGGCTGGCCTTTTCTCAGAAAAGAGGGCCTGCCTCTTCCCCGATGGTTTCTTCTTAGGAAGGTTGGAGGTCTTCTTTGAGAGCAGAGTCCTCATGAGGAACTCTTTCTCGATCTTTGCTGTCTTTTCCTCCATTGGTTTGCCGAAGAGGTTTTCACTGAGGCAGGGGACGTCATGGAGTTTCTCCTAGACCAACTGCTTGAGGTCCAATGCCTGGAGCCAGGTCTGGTGTCGAGCGCTGATGCCTGCGGTGGCCACCCTTGCATTTGACTCAAAGCCATCGTAGGCAGCCCGGGACATGTACTTTGAGCACTCCCCAATGCACTTCTTGAAGGTCTGGAACCACTGGAGGTGATCCCCACTGAGGCCCGCTGAGAAACCTGCAAGCTCCTTTGCCAGGTCCTGGAGGGCCATGCTGATATATAGCTGGTAGGCTTGGATTTGACAATCCAGCATCGAGCCCTGGTCGCTTTTGTGGCTGAGGGCATTGAGGGTGCAGGACTCCCTGCCCGGGGGCATGGAGGAATGAGTCTTCAAGCTCTTTTGCTGGTGCACGGTCGACTCCACCATTATAGAGGTGTGTGCGAGTTGCAACTTCCAGAAGCTGGGGCCCCCCCTGGACCCAGTACATGGTGTCGAGGCATCAGCTAACTATGGGTACAGATGTTGATGTCTCTCACATACGGAGGAGAAGCCGCCCGAGGAAGGTGGGGACGGAACCATCAGGGCCTCCTTGGGCGGGGCCTCATATTGGAGGATTTCAAGTTTCTCTGTGCGAGGGTCCTCCTCTGACTCCGTGGTGAGAGACAAGGATTTTGCCAAACTCGAGGAATGATGTGTCCTCAGGCAGGGACCAATGCCTTGACGCTGGGGGAGACAGGTCTGAATGGAGATCGCAGTGCTTCCGTGTCCCTGGGGATGCCTCATCCTCAAACTCCCAGTTGGAGTAGTCAGTCAAGGATGACTGACGGCTCAGGGAGCGCAGGACTCGTGTCGGGGCCTCGGCAACCCTCGGAGGCTACTTGACCGGAGCCACAAGCGCTCGCCGGGGAGGATCTCACTCCCGAGGATCAGAAGCAAGACTTAGACCCACGCCAAGAATCGTCTAAAGGCTCCAGGCTCTTGAGGATCGTTTTGGTGGCCTGGAAAGTCCTCGAGATTGAGGTCCCCGTGGTCTCGGCGTGTGCACTGGTAGGGCTGGGCATCGATGCCTGCTGTGAGATGAGGAAGGCAGTAACACTGTGCTCCAGTGCCATCATCCTGGCTTCCCATTCAGGAGTTGCAGCCTTCAATGTGGACACCAGGGTCACCGGGTCCGGCGTCAGTGAGGAGAGGGAGTCCTCGATGAGACAGATCTTAGGGGTCTGGGACCTGTTGCCGGAGGCCTCCATGTCTGTTAGGGGAACCTTCGCTGGCCGCTCCCTCTCTGACTCTTTGGGTTCTCTCCACGGACTGTGGGACCTGGCACGGGGTTGATCCGCTTGTCCGAATCCCAGGATGAGGTCCTCGAGGATTTCTTCTTCTTTTTGCATTCCCACTCCAGGGAACCCTTGTCAGAGTGTACACAGCCCCGATTAAGCACAATAGGGACTTTACGCAATTTCGAGGACCCATGCAAGGCCTTAGAGTGTGAGGCTACTAGGGCAGAGTCCGACCTTTGGAAGATGTCGTCTTGCTTTTGCTGATGGCACTGAATGGCCTTTGCAGGCATCTTTTTACAAAGCGCGCAAACCTCCGGGTCATAGTCGGCCCCTAGACACCGGAGGCAGCAATCATGTGTATTGGTGAGAGACATGTTTTTTCCACACCGATCACACTTTTTAAATCTCCTGGCCACTGGGGGAAAAAGAACCCCAGCGAGGTTGAAGATCCTCAACGCGGTCAACGGACAGAAAAAAAGGCATGAACCACGCTGGGGGAAAAAAATCCTAAAACAGATCTGAGACTCGATGCCGGGGCAATGAACTCAGAGGCGGGAAAGGGACCAGTACAACCGGAGAAAAGAAAGGCAGTTTAATGCACAAATAAATCAACTTTCTCCGGGGAAATAAGACGGAAGTCTGTTGGGCTCCACGGAAAAGAGAAGACTAAGTAAGATGGCACCCTTGGGTGGGAAGGGGACCATATAATTTGTAATGGCATCTCCCAAAGGCTTTCATTGAAAGCTGGGGAGATGCTTCCATAAGGGCTCCGTTGACGCCGATGTCATCCATATGTGAGGACTGACTTCCTACTTTTTTCTGGAGAATACCCGAAGACTGGGGGCCAATGTAACACCAATTTTTAAAAAGGGTTCCAGGGTTGATCTGGGAAACTACAGACCGATGAACCTGAGGTCAATATCAGGAAAAATGGTAGAAGCTATTATTACGAACAAAATTTATGAACATGTAGGTAGTCATGGTTTAATGAGAGACAGCCATAATGTATTAAAGGGGACCCGGGAAATCCACTGCTTGTCCCAATACAAGCACTGTGGAACCTGTGTCTTCTGGGGAAATTGCTAGATACTTATGACCCAGATTGGCCACTGTTCGAAACAGCATACTGGGCTTGATGTGCCTTCATATGAACCAGTATGACACATCTTATGTTCTTATCTATGCTGGGCCAGCTGCATTTTAACATCTTCATAAATGACCTGGAAATGGGAATAACGAGTGAGATGATCAGATTTGCAGATGACACAAAATTATTCAGTTATTAAAACACAAGAGGATTGTGAAAAATCGCAAGAGGACTTTGATAAATTAGAAGACTGAAGCGCCAAATGACAGAGGAAATTTAATGTGGACAACTGCAAGTTATGCACTTAAGGAAGAACAATCTAAACTATGGTTACACGATGCAAGGTTCCACATTAGGAATCACCACCCAGGAAAAGGATTTAGGCATCATTTTGGATAATAAGTTGAAACCGTCTGCCTAGTGTGCAGCGGCGGCAAATAGAATGCTAGGAAAGATAAGGAAAGGAATAGAGAACAAAACTAATGATATTATAATGCCTCTGTATTGTTCCATGGTGTGACCACACCTTGAATATTGTGTGCAATTCTGGTCACCATATCTTAAAAAAGATAGCAGAATAGAAAAGGTACAGAGTGACCAAAATATAAAAGGGATTGAAGCATACCCCTATAAGGAGAGGCTTAAAACGTTAGGGCTCTTCAACTTGGAAAAGAGATGGCTGAGGGAAGATATGATAGAAGTCTAAAAATTAATGAATGGAGTGGATGGGTAAACGTAGATTGGTTGTTTACTCCTTTAAAAAGTAGAAAGACTATGGGACACTTAATGAAGCTACAATGTAGCCCATTTAGGACTAATAAGAGAAAGTGTAGTTACTCACCTGTAACAGGTGTTCTCTGGGGACAGCAGGAATCAGTCCTCACATATGGGTGACATCGGAGCTGACAGAGCCCGTGTGGAAGCATCTCCCCAGCTTTCAAAGAAAGCCTTTGGGAGATGCACAATGCATGCGTGGTCCTCTTCCAGCCCAAGGGTGCCATCTTGCCTCACTCTAATGACGGCAAAAATTAAAAAGCGGTAAAGAAACAACTCCAAGGGGAGGAGGGAGGGTTGTGAGGACTGATTCCTGCTGTCCCCAGAGAACACCTGTTACAGGTGAGCAATTAGGCTTTCTCCGGGAACAAACGCAAAGTCATTCCTCACATATGGGATTCCCCAGCTACAAGCTACCGAGAACCTGTACAAAATGCCAAGGCGACCAGAGATGTTTAGCCATGAACTGCAGCAGTTGAGTCCCAACTGAGAGACTCTTTCAAGACCCAAATGTCTGGCGGAAAACCAGCACTCCAGTAGCCTGATCACAGAAAGGTTGGAGGGTATGAGTTGGCTACACCCCAAAGAGATTATAGAGCAAGGCCTGGCTGACAGCACTGTCCCATCGGGACTACCTTTCCAGGCAGTAGTGAGGTGCGAAAGTAAGGACTGAAGATGAGGTGGCGGCCAGGCAGATTTCCATAACAGGTACGAATGCAGATTTGCTACGGAGGTAGCCATGGCTCTGACACAGTGCGCCATGACCCAGTAGTGTAGTGAGATCACAGCCTACTCATAGGCGAGGGCAATGCAGTCCGCCATCCAAGTGGACAGAGTTCGCTTAGTTACTGGAAGACTCAGTTGACTGGGGTCATAGGAGACAAAGAACTGGGGTTCTTTGCGGTGGCCCTGAGTCTATTGCAGATAGAAGGACAGGGCCATCTTACAATCCAGAGTATGGAGAATGGTCTCTGCTTTGCCGGCGTGAGGCCTCAGGAAGAAGGTGGGAAGCACCACCTCCTGATTTAGGTGAATGAGGGACACCATTTTTGGCAGAAACTTGGGGTGTGTGCAGAGCATCACATTGTTCTTGTAGAATCTCGTGTAGGGCGGCTCTTCCATAAGAACCTGTAGCTCGCTGATCCTGCGAACTGACATGAGTGCAACAAGGAAGACAACCTTCCAGGAAAGGTACCACAAGTGGCAGTAGCCAGGGATTCAAACGGCAGCTTAGTGAGCTGTGAGACATCACATTGAGATCCCACTCCACCGTTGGTGGGCAGACAGGGGGCTTGGACAACGTAAGTCCCCGCAGGAAATGAGAGATAAGTGGCTGAGCCGAGAGGGGCTTGCCCTCAACAGTTTTAGTGCACCATAATAGTGCTCAGGTGCACTCTGATTGAGTTAGACTTCAGTCCCACCTATGACAGGTGGAGTAGGTACTGGAGTGCTAGCTGCACCAAGCAGGAGAAAGGGTTCGTCTGCTTCTTGGGCACACCACACCGAAAATCGACGCCATTTGAAGGCATACGTCCTTCTCGTGGGGGCCTTAGGGGAGGCTAAGACCTTCTCTACGTCTCGTGGGAGGTTGAAGGGAGTTAGAGCTACCCTTTCAGTAGCCAAGGCATGAAGAACAGGGACCCCAGGTTGGGTTGCAGGAGAGAGCCCTCCTCCTGTGAGAGAAGTGTTGAGGCGCGGCCCAGAGGAATCAGAGATGCTGCCGACAGAGAGAAACAGCAACGGGAACTAAGGTTATCTGGGCCACCAGGGGGCTACCAGAATCAGTGATGCCCTGTCACGCTGGACGACCAGCAGTGTCAGCAGGAAGGCATAAAAGAGGCCTTCCATCCATGGGATAACAAACGCATCTGCCGCCATCTGAGGCGGGTGCGGCTGGCGGGAGCAGATGTGGGGCAATTGCACTTGTCCAAACCTTTTTTAAACCCAGCTACAATAACAGCTTTTACTACATCCTCTGGTAACCAATTTCAGAGTTTGATTATGCAGGATTGTAGGCTAACTGCAGGGAGGCAGTTATATCCCCCTGCAGTTACCGCATTTCAGCGTGGCAAAACAGCTGCCGGTGCAACTAAGGCCACCCACTGAGGTGGCATTAGTTGCACTAAGCTACTTGCGCTGAGCCATTATGTTAGTTTCTGCTGACAACGCAGATGCCTGTGTGTGAGAATTCTTTCTCTTGCCTCACTCTGCAGTAAAGTATAATTTTGGGAAAGAAATCCTGTAAACCTAATAGTAAGGGTAAAAGCATTTTTTGACTACATATGTCTGTTTTTAGTTTGTACTGATACATTCCCTACTTGGTTTAGATTTACAGTATCTCTGTTCTGCGTATGTGTGACTGAAGCTACATGTTCTGATAGCATGGAGTTTTGATATAGGGAGCTGTAGTAATCCTGCTTGTTCCGTTTTCTGAATAGGAATATGGAATTTATAGTGCCCATATTATTAGGTACATCAAAAAACAACATTAAAAGACTTCAAATTGCACAAAACTCAGCAGCTAGGATTATAACGAAAACACACTCTCATCAACGTATAACACCAATACTAGCTTCACTTCACTGGCTACCAATTCAAAGCCGGATAGAATACAAAACACTAATAACTGCTTTTAAAACACTATTTGATATGGCACCAGACACATTAAGTAACTTAATTACCAAAGAACATTCAAAACCTACTCAAAGAAAAGCTCAACTGAACAAACTCAAAACCCCCAAAGACTTCATAAAATCAAATAAATCAACAAACTACAGAGCGTTCTCACATGCAGCCCCAATAGCCTGGAATGCCCTCCCTGTCGAGCTAAGAATGTTAACAGAGATTAATGAATTCCGCAAAAAATTGAAAACACACCTTTTCACAATACACTACAACAACATAGACCAACCCTCAAAAGAATTAGATAATGGCTAATCACTTTCTACTCAACATCTCACTATAACTTTCTGCTCAACATATCACTACAATAGAAAAGATAATCCACCCCACCTGAATCTGAACCACTCATTATGACTATATCTCACATAAAATGTAAATGTATATATAATGTTTATAGTGTTGCACTGTTCTGTGCCAATCTGTTTAACATATTCTAGTAACTTTACATTGTATATAGTTATGACGTTTCATGTAAATGTATACATAATGTTTATAGTGTTGCACTGTCCTGTGCCAATCTGTTTAACATATTCTATTAACTTTACATTGTATATAGTTATGACGTTTCATGTAAAACAAACAATGTTTTGTTGACTGTTGTTAATTGTGAACCGCAGCTGATCTCTGGAAGCTGCGGTATATAAGTGCTTGTTAAATAAATAAATAAATAATAAATATTTATGGCACTGCCCTTTTCTGGATATGCTCCATGTTGTGTGAGTTTTGGAAGTTAGTGCTGTCATGGAATAGTAGATTTGCTCTATGGATCTTGTAACTCTGGGTTCTTGGTGAGGTCAACTGTAGAGTGTTGGCTGGGGGGGGGGGCGTGACTGGAATATGTACTGTTTTTGAGATTTGCAGTTTTGCATTTTTTATGCTACTAGACTGAAATTTAAAATATTTTGTCAGATGAGATTCAAGGAAATTTGAAATGTTAAGGGAAAGTCTCAGTTTAATTTTGTTTAGTAGCCTGATAGCTTCACCGCTGCTGAGTTCCGACTTTTCCAGCTCTAGCACAATCCAATTCACAGTTTGAGTTCATGGCTACCAGGATTAGTTTTAATCATTTTATATCTTCCTCGTCAATAATCTGGTCATAGCAAAATAAACTGATGTTCAGATACTTATAATGGTTTGATTGGGGGAGGGGCTGTTTAAATGGCTTTTCGTTAATCAAATGTAATGTTTTATTGTTTTATTGTAACTTCTGCTTTACTAGATTGCATGTATATGTTTGGAAGCCATCTAGGATTGTAGATTGGTAGCATATACATTTTAAACAAAGTATGCTAAATTTATGCAAATATGCTGAAATGAATCTCCGCAGATGGCCCTGCATCATCCTCATGCTGCCCCTGGGGGGTAGGTGTGTGGGGGGGGGGGGCGGTACTGGGACGTGGCGGAAAGCAGAAACCTCAGATTGGGACCAGCATGATCAGAGAATAAAATGGTCAGACAACAAAGGAAGAAGAGAATTTTATTTTCAATTTAATGATTGCACTTGATGCTATCTTTACATTTTATGCAGTACATGGAAATGCATCTCTTTCTGTTTCTCTGGTACTGCATTGTATGCAGAATCTGACATTTTGGGGTTGCAGTTTAATTGCTATCTACATATGTTTATTTTTAGGGTATTGTCACTCATTCTGTACTTGGTGAGGATCTGTATTCTGAATGTGTGACCGAGACTAGGTGTTCTGTTAACAAGATCATGCATTTGGGCTGCAGCAATCCAAGGGAGCGATATAGTATAGGGGGTGAAGTACTTCTGTCCACAAAAAAAGAGTGGGACCTATGCGTGATTGTGTCTGATGATCTTAACATTGCTAAACAGGTAGAGAAGGCAATGGCGAAAGCTAGGATGATTGGGTGCATAGGGAGAGGAATGGCCAGCAGAAAAAAAGAAGGTGATAGTGCCTCTGTATAAGTCTTTGGTGCGACCTCATTTGGAGTATGGTGTGCAATTCTGGAGACCTCACCATCAAGAGGATATAAACAGGTTGGAGTCAGTACAAAGGGTGGCTACTAAAATGGTTAGTGGTCTTCGTTATAAAGCATATGAGGACAGACTTAAGGATCTTAATATGTATACTTCAGAGGAACGGCGGGATAGAGGTGATATGATTGAGACATTTAAATACCTCCATGTCATAAATGCACAGGAGGAGAGCCTCTTTCGATTGAAAGCAAGCTCTGCTACGAGGGGACATAGGAGTAATATGTGGAAATATTTCTTTATGGAAAGAGTGGTCGATGCGTGGAATAGTCTCCCAGTGGAGGTGGTAGAGATAAAGACAGTATCTGAATTCAAAAAAGCATGGGATAAACACAGAGTATCTCTAAAGGAAAAAGGGGACTGTTGTAGTGGTTAATATGGAAGGGCAGACTAGATAGGCCATGTGATCTTTTTCTGCCATCATGTTTTTATGTTTCTATGTAGGGATCTGTACTGTAATAGTCTGAATTGTTCAGCTTTTCAAATAGGTGTTGGATCTTCCAGGGCCCACTGCAGTATTTACAGTGATACTTTTTTTGGATGGGCTTCTTACGCAAGTTTTCAAAGTTGATGCTGATATGATATGGTAAATTTGCTCTATAGATCCTCAGTGACTTTGTTGTAGGGTTTTGTATTAGTTCACAATATGCTTGGTACTGGAGAATGCTTGTTAGTGAGATGATCATAATCAGGTTTTTTTTTTAAAGATACTTAGTTCTGTGGGTGAATGTCCTAGTTCTGCTCTGCACCTACTGTTGAGGGAAAGAGTTCTGTGGATGCAAAATATATGTTCAGAAAGAAAAAGCAAAAACCATAATGCAGTTTATAACAACAAAATACAAATGAGTTATAATTTAGTTTTATAAACTGTGCTGTGATTCTCACTCATCATTTTAGTTACTTGGTGTGCAAACATCTTGCATTTCCTCCATATTATCTAATCAGCTTTTTGGTTTGGCTCAGTCCCTGACTGGAGTCCCTCGCTTCAGGCAGCAGATTGCCTTGAGCTGCCCCCTGCCAGTATGGCATATCTTATGTTCTTATGGACTAAAGCTGCAAAGATGGTCACTGGTGAAAAGAAATTGAATCATGTCAAGCCAGCATTTGCTGACCTGATTTAGCAGATTGAAGGATTATTTACCAGTCTGTTTCTTGTGTTCCTTGCAGTGTGCCCTATTTCAGTACCATTGCTGGCTGAGGTTCTATTGTCTTCAACTAGAAGTAGAGTATTTCATTATTCAGGGCCACGTTTTGTGGACTTCATTACCTAGTGATTTGATCATTTGCAGTTTAGAAAGTTCCTTAAAACGTGGCTGTTTTTCTCATAGTTGCAAAAAAAAAAGCAATATGTGCCTTTGAGTCAATGCTGACCCAGTAGTCCCTGGGTTTTCTTGGCAGTGTGACCAGAAGTAGATTGCCAGGACTTTCTTCCAAGACACTGGAGGGTTAAGGTCATAGGGAGTGTCAGTAGGAATTGAACTGTGGTCCCTTGGTTACTAAGACAGTGCTCTAACCACTAGGCTACTCCTCCACTCATAGCTATGGCTAGTTTTAGAAGCTGAATACAATTTTATTACTGTGTTAATGCTTGTGTGATGTGTCAGATTATTGTATTTTCCATGTAAATGTGAGTTATTGTAGTCTATTTGATTTTATTGTATTCTTTTATTATGTTTTTCCATTATGAACTGTTTTAATGCTTGCAAAAAGCGGTATTTTTAAGTGAATAAAATTAATCAATCAGGCAGTGGCCCTATAAAGTCAAAACCCAGGAGGAGGACACAGGCAGACTTGGAGTTACTCAGTTACTCCTGGTGCAAGAGAAAAGAATTATGCTAGAGAAGATTAATAATTTGGAAAATGTCCCAAGATCCCTTAATCTAAGAATCTTGAATTTTCCTCTAGTGCGTTATCTCCAGTTGCTATTTTCCAGAAACATATGAAAGAAATTTTGAAAATTCCAGAGGTTGCCTTCCCCCTGGTTAATAAAATTTAGTACCTTCGTAGAGAAGGAGGAAAAGATTAAGCGGGAACAATGGGACAGACCAGTCTGCAGATAGTTTGGATCGCTCTGCATTCCTGGGGAAACACAAAGTTTCCCCAGGATTGCGATCATATCTTTCACTTGTTTCTTAGAAACAGGAATATTATCTTTATGGGAGGGAAAATCTGGATTTATCCGGACCGTTGTAAAGCAACTCACGACTGAAGGAAAAGATTTCAGATGATGCATTCAGATGATGCATTTTCAGATGATGCATCTGGGTTCTTCCCTTACATTATCCTTCTAAGTATTTGCTTAGATTAAATGAAGTATAGCTTTTTGAGCTATCTCAATTAAAATATTTTTTGGACTCGAACTACCTGATATTCAGCCCGCGGTGGTCAGCATTTTCTTTAAAATGCTGACCCCACAGGCAAAATGAAACTGGCTCGGGTACTGGCTTCCACCAAATATCCAGTTTCAGCAGTGACCACCACTGCCTGTCCGGATAGCAGTGATATTTAACCAGTATCCAGAGAGCTAAACCACATAAAGTTAAGCCTGCTTTTTTTCGCTTAACTTTCTGGAGTTTCTTATCTGGTTAACTATTCAGTCAGCAGCGACCTGCCCACAGAGTGTACCAGCACCATCCGGTTAGTGCCACGGCAGATAGAGGAAATATTCAACGGCACTATCCAGATAGTGCTACTAAATATTATGCTCAGAGAAATGTATCTGGTTAGCAGGTCTTGCTAGCCATATAAACCCTTTTGAATATTGTGCCCTAAGTAATTGGTTGGACAAACTTCCACAATGGTGACGTAAGGGTGTTGCATAAAGACTGTAATTAGTGGAAGCAAACTACTCCTACTAGGTTATTATTTCTTTTGTATTTGAACTACATTATACCTTCCTGGGTATATAAACTCCCTGTTATTGTAGTCTGACACAGCACTGTATTCATTTCCTTTGTAATTTACTTTTTTTTTCTTGGATGTATTATCCATGAACACTTTGCTTTTCAAGTACACTTGATATTATGCTTGAATGCAAAATAAAATATAAATAAATAAAAGTAGTCATTTCAGTGCACAAACCTCCGCTTTATGCATGTAAATTCACTTTGAAATTATTCCTTAAATCAGAGTGCAGAGATCGCAATCCAACGGTTTTAACTAAGTAAGAGAGATTTGGACCTTCGAAGAGACAACAGTCAACGAAACCCATTATCTTCCATTCTATATTCCCTTGCTCTTGAGTCACCGGCTAACAAAATTTTAAGCAGAAAAGAGCTTTGAATGAACTTATATTAGAAAAGAAGTTTTTAAATTGGCATGTTTTATGGATGACACATCAAATTGTTTGAGCAAATAATTACTTTGATGTGGCCATTTGGTACATCTTTTAGCTTAAGATCAATTTTGAAAAATCAGAAACTATACCTACTCAAGTCAAACGAAACAGACATAAAACAAGGGGGTTTCCTTTATGTAGGTAAACAAACTGAAGTACCTTTGCCTTCATTGTAAAAACCTATATAAAGACAACTTGTCACAATGCATAAAGAGTTAGATTTACCAAAAGGCATTACTGTGTTACCAACACTAACATACATTAATGCATCTTATTTATTACAGGCCCCATTTTATGCAACAGGACATATCTACTAATAGCACATATTAACCACAGTATCGCATGCTGACATAGTAATGCACTTCAATAAATCTAGCTGTAAAACCTTTAGGGGAAAATAATCTCTTAGACAAAAGCTACCATTTTTTCTTAAGGGTAACATCCATTAATCAAGATGGTTAGCCTACCAAAGTTATTATACCCTATACAGATATTACTTATACTGCATAAGCGTTCAGAAACAAAATACTGAACAAAGGTGTATCAGAATTTACAAGAGGAAAAGGGGAAATGAGACTATTTATCCTTAAAAAGCTGCTATTCAATGGACAACGAGATTCTCTCTTTCTAACTGGAAAGCAGTGCTGCTCACCTGTAACAGATGTTTCCCATGGACAGAAGGACTGATCAGGCACACAGATAGGAGATGTCATCTGACAACGCAGGGAAAGAACTGTTCTCCTACAGCTCACAACTTTAGTGTTAAGTTCTGAGCATGCACAGCCTTTTTCTTGCACAGCAGCGCCCTCAGTTCCTCAGTTACGGTAGTTTCAAAGCTCAAAAATTCAAGGAACTCTTGGGAAGGTGGAAGGGATTGTGTGCCTTATCAATCCTGCTGTCTATGGAAAATACCTATTATAGATAAATAATATTGCTTTTACTGTTGACAAGCAGAACTGAGTCAGGTACACAAGTGGGTGCCTCCTAAGTTTAGGGCTGCTTATAGTTTTCATGCTGTCCCAGTCTTTAAGAACAGCTCAGAGTAACTAAATGTGAGAGTTACTAGTTCAGACGGGCACATTGGTCAAGACTGCTTGACTAAAAAGCAGAAGAAGAGTAAACCAACATATGCTACTACTCCCGGATACATTTCGAAAAACAAGTCGGAAGACAAGTAATTCTGCTTTCTCATTCTTTGCCCCAACGTTGTGGAACAACCTCCCAATCGATCTTAGAGAAATTAAAGACCTTCAATTATTTAGAAAGGAACTTAAAACTCACCTATTTAGCCTGCACTATCACAACCTTCAACAAGATAATGTCCAGACTCCACAGATTAATTCTGAACAACAATCTTACATAGATCCTACCTAGACATATCTTTCCTTTCACAGTCACAACTTCTACAAGTTCATCTAACTTAATAGAGTTGTTTATCCTCAAATGTAAATAGCCACATTTTATATTTCTCAATATAAATAGTTCTATGTCATGGCATTCTTTTTGCCTCAGTTCTGTTCGTTTCTGATGTTAACGGGTTAAATGTTAGAAAAACATGTTCTTCAATTGTTCTATGTAATTAATGATAGTTCTCTATTATTAACATTATTGTTTTTATGTAAACCGCCTCTGATCTCTGGAAGAGGCGGTATAGAAAAATGTATAAATAAATAAATAAAATAAAAGCACTGTCCTTTGTTGAGACTTGGTCCAAACAGTAATGTGTAGTAAAAGTATGAAGTGAGGACCCCATAGTTGCTTTGCAAATGGTACCCTGCAAGGCAGAATACACTGGTCAACATTGAAATCGTTACTGACCTTAAAAGGCCCTAATCTGTAGTATCTTGGTGAGCTGAACATGAATATAACATTAAAAAAATTTTATCGGCTCTCGTTTTGAAGATATTGCATGTAGTTCATTTTTGACGTTTCACCATGTAAATTTATCCAGTAGAACATCAACAACATCCCAAATAAGCCTTGAATGATGTAATAATGCATCACATTGCATAATACCAGCATGCACACATCATCCAGAGTTGACTGCATCATTTTCTGATGCAATGCAATACTACTGCCAGACGGCTGCTGAAGCCATCTGACGTCAGCAGTGTACTATACGCAGTCGGAAAGGAAAGTAATCTGGTATTCTGTTCCGATATTGAAAGCCTCATGAATGCCTTAAAAATCACTCATGACCCACAAGACTGGAGACTGACTCTTCAAAACTGAGTCTGAAGGCTGTGCTTTTGAACAATGGAAACCGTCTTCCATCTATTCCAGTAGCGCATGCCGTCCACATGAAAGACATACGATAACTTAAAGCATCTACTGACTTCCATTAACTATAACAAGTACAGCTGGCACCTCTGTGGTGACTTGAAGGTAGTTGCCCTTTTAATGGGACTGCAGCAGGGATATATAAAATACATGTGTTTCTTATGTGAGTGGGATAGCCGAGCAAGGGATTGGCACTACTTGCGGAAGGAATGGAATCGCAGCAAAATGTAACAGTTGGAGAGAAGAATATCCAGCACCCAACTCTGGTTGAGGCTCACAAAATCCTGCTACCACCCCTTCACATCAAACTAGGTTTGATGAAAAACTTTGTGAAAGCCATGGACCGCACTTCGCCAGCTTTCCGATACCTGCATAAAAAATTCCCTCGACTCAGCGAAGCAAAGATTAAAGAGGGAGTTTTTGTGGGTCCTCACATTCGAGAGCTCTTCAAAGTTGACCGGTTCAACAACTTGCTGCAGGGTGATGCGAAACAAGCATGGAATGCTTTTCGCCTAGTGTCAACAAACTTTCTCGGGAATGTTAGGGCAGAAAACTACAAGGAACTAGTAGAAGACATGCTGATGCAGTATCAGAAACTTGGCTGCAATATGTCTCTAAAGATCCATTTCCTTGATTCCCATCTCGATTTCTTTCCTGACAACTGTGGTATGGTTAGTGATGAACAGGGCGAAGGTTTTCACCAGGATATCGCAACGATGGAGCAAAGATACCAGGGAAAATGGTCCACTACAATGCTGGCTGACTACTGCTGGACACTCCCCAGAGAAGCTCCCGAACAGCTCTACAAGAGACAGGCGAAAAAATCTAAGTAGTAGTCTATGACTTGGTTTTTTACAGGTATTAACCGAAGGCCTATTATATTTACTATTGACATGCATTTCGTGATGTAAACATTAATTCTTGTAGATTACAAAAAATCTAGAGCCAACTTTGCAATTTCACTGTCATATTTGTGTTCAGCATATAAACATTGATAAGAAAGGACTATTTTTATTTCAGTAACATGACTTTTGTAAAAATTTGTTGACCAGTGATACAGCAGTGCCACAGTCATTGCAGTAGCTCTAATTTGATGTGACTTTATTTTGGAGCTGAGAGGCTATATGATTTTTGACAACAAAAGTGGATGCAGAAAGCCAACCAATTGGCTGAAGTTCTTTTGCAACTGGCCTATTATATATATTAGGATCAAAGGAGACAAAAAGTTATGTAGACATCCTAAATAAATCAGCTTTTTTAAAGGTAGTAATTAAGAATTGTTTACAATATAGAGTATGGTGGGCTCTCATGCAGATTCAAATATGTTTTCATATAAATGGTGGGAATAACTCTTTCTTTGTTTATGTGAAAAGATGTGACTACCTTAGGTAAGAACTTAAGGTATAGTTCAAGAACCACATTGTGATGATGGCATTAAAGGTATGCTTTGCAGATTACGAATGACTGAAGCACGCTGACTCTCCTAGATGAGATAATCGCTATCAGGAAGAGGACTTCCAGGTGAGGAACTTAAGAATAGCTAACTTGAGAAGTCTGAGGTGACTTCATGGGTGAAGTTAGCATCAGATTAAGATTCCAAGGGACAGAAGGCTTCTACAATTGAGGTTTCACATGAGGGTGACTCTTCATGAAGCAAGCATAATATTGCACTGAGATACTGGAAGATTATCCTTGCTGCTCCTCTTGCTGGTCTCCTGAATCATCTCTCTCCCTTTCTATCTATTCAAACCTCAGCTGCACGACTTATCTTCCGCTAGTGTTGCTATGCTCATGTAACCCCTCTTCTCAAATCCCTTCACTTGCTCTCTATCTGTTTCCATATCCAGTTCAAAAATCTTCTACTAACCTACGAGTGCATTCATTCTACGGCTCCTCACTACCTTTCCTCTCTTATCTCACTCTACACCCCTCCTCGAGAACTCCACTCCTCTGGAAGTTCCCTTTTATCTGTGTGCTTCTCTGCCATTGTCAACTCCAGACTTCGTTCATTCCACCTTGCTGCTCCATATGCTTGGATCAAACTGTCATCATATTTCTATGTTTCTATGTAATATACTATCTTATTTATTTATTTAACATTTCTTGTATACCGTCTTTCATGATATCAAGGCGGTTTACATTGAACAAACTGAAATTACATTATAACTGTAATTATTAATAGTTATAACTTGGAGATAACTATTTTACAGGGAACATGGGCAATGGAGGGTTAAGTGGCTTGCCCAAGAGCACAAGGAGCACCTGTGGGACTAGAAACCCCAGTCCTTCTGGCCCAAGGTTGCTGTCCTCTAGTGGGATTTGGACCCCTGAACTTTCTGGCCTGAGCTACGTTGCCCCAACCACTAGGCCACTCCTCCACTCCAGGGGGTTTATTCTCCTTTGTTATATTATTATCTGTGGCATACCCTATTTCTTGTGCAAGTGAGCGTATCCTTGTGTTATTGTTTGAAATTATTATATAACTAAACATTTTTTAAATCTTCCAAGTGGTCACAAAGTTTCCAATAGTGCTGAGATTCCAGGTCCTCAGTCTGCTGGTGTAATTCTTGCACCAGATCTGGTGCAAGAAATAAGGTAGTTGGGACCACTTGGCAATAGTGATCATAGCATGATCGTGTTTGATTTAGTTAGTGGAGGAGGGATAGTAAAGAAATCCACAGTACTACCTTTTAACTTTCGGAAGGGAGACTATGATAAAATGAGGAATATAGTTAAGAAAAAACTAAAAGGAGCGGTTAGAAAGGTTAAAGACTTACATCAAGCTTGGGTGTTGTTTAAAAATACTATCGATGGAAGCCCAGACCAGTTGTATTCCATGCATTAAGAAAAGTGGAAGAAAGTCCAAAAAACTGCCAGCATGGTTTAAAGGTGAGGTCAGAGAGGCTGTTGCTGCCAAAAAAAGCATCTTTCAGGAAATGGAAAAAAGAGCCAAACAATGAAAACTGGAAACAGCACAAGCACTGGCAAGTTAAATGCAAAGCATTGGTAAGGCAGGCAAAGCGAGAATTTGAGAAGGAACTTGCTACGGAAGCAAAAACAAAATAAAGACTTTTTCAAGTACATTCGTAGCAAAAGGCCTGTGAGAGAGTCAATTGGACCATTAGATGATGGAGGGGTAAAAGGGGCAGTAAGAGGAGATAAGGCTGTAGCGGAGAGACTGAATGATTTCTTTGCTTCGGTCTTTACTGAGGAAGATGTAGGGATGTTACCCAAGACTGAAGTGGTATTTAAATGTGATACTGTAGAGGAATTGAGAGAAATATCGCTACACCGGGCAGATGTATTACAACTATTTGATAAACTGAATAGTAGCAAATCACCTGGGCCGGATGGTATACATCCAAGAGTGTTGAAAGAACTGAAATATGAGCTTGCAGACCTGCTATTAGTAATCTGTGAACTTTCATTAAAATCATCTTTAAATACCTGAAGATTGGAGGATTGCCAATGTAACGCCAATTTTTAAAAAGGGTTCCAGGCGTGATCCGGGAAATTACAGACCGGTGAGCCTGACGTCAGTACCGGGGAAAATGGTAGAAACCATCATAAAAAACAAAATTACACAGCATGTAGATAGTTATGGCCTAATGGGAGACAGCCAACATGGCTTTAGACAAGGAAGATCTTGTCTTACTAATCTGATATGTTTTTTTGAAGGTGTGAATAAACAAGTAGACAAAGGTGAGTCAGTTGATATAGTGTATCTGGACTTTCAGAAAGCCTTTGACAAGGTCCCTCATCAGAGACTTTTGGCAAAACTAAAAAGTCATGGGATAGGAGGCAGTGTGCTATTGTGGATCGGGAACTGGTTAAAAGATAGAAAGCAGAGGGTAGGGCTAAATGGCCAATTTTCCCAATGGAAAAAGGTGAACAGTGGAGTACCCCAGGGATCTGTACTGGGTCCGCTACTTTTTGACATATTCATAAATGACCTGGAAAAGGGAATAACTAGTGAGGTTATCAAATTTGCAGACGACACAAAACTGTTTAAAGTTGTTAAAACCCAAGAGGACTGTGCAAAACTGCAGGAGGATCTGAACAAATTGGAAGACTGGGCATCCAAATGGCAGGTGAAATTTAATGTGGACAAGTGCAAAGTTATGCACCTAGGAAAGAACAACCCACACTATGGTTACCCAATGCAAGGTTCCACATTGGGAACCATCACCCAGGAAAAAGATTTAGGAATCATCGTGGATAACATGTTAAAACCCTCCGCCCAGTGTGCAGCGGCAGCCAAGAAAGCAAACAGAATGCTAGGTATCATAAGGAAAGGAATGGAAAATAAAACAAAGGATATTATAATGCTTCTGTATCGTTCCATGGTACGACCGCACCTTGAATATTGTGTGCAATTCTGGTCACCGTATCTTAAAAAGGATATAGCGTTATTAGAAAAGGTACAGAAAAGAGCCACCAAAATGGTAAAGGGGATGGAAGGCTACTCCTATGAAGAGAGGCTACAAAGGTTGGGGCTCTTCAGCCTGGAAAAGAGACGGCTGAGGGGAGATATGATAGAGGTCTATAAATTAATGAATGGAGTGGAACGGGTAAACGTAGATCGATTGTTTACGCTATCAGAATATAGAAAGACTAGGGGACATGTAATGAAGCTACAGGGTAATCTATTTAAGACAAATAAGAGAAAATATTTTTTCACTCAACGTGTAATCAAACTCTGGAATTTGTTACCGGAGGATGTAGTAAGAGCTGTTAGTGTAGCTGGGTTTAAAAAAGGTTTGGACAAGTTCCTGGGGGAAAGGTCCATAAACCATTATTAAAAAGGGACCCAGGATATCAACGCTTGACCCAATACAAGCATTGTGGAACCTGTGTCTCTTGGGGATACTGCTAGGTACGTATGACCTAGATTGGCCACTGTTGGAAACAGGATACTGGGCTTGATGGACCTTGGTCTGACCCAGTATGGCATATCTTATGTTCTTACCCAAGTCAGTGCATTAGGCTCCTTCTCTAGCCCTATTCAAATCCAGGTTAAAAGCCCACCTCTTTGAGGCTGCTTTTGGATCCCAATGTTCCTCACTCTCTTGTTCCCTATTTGTGATGTTTTTTTTAAATCCTGATTAGACTGTAAGCTCTGATGAGCAGGGGCTGTGTCTCACATCTATATGTACAGCACTGTGTGCGCCTTGTAGTGCTATACAAATGACTAGTAATAGTAGTAGTAATTATCTAGCAGAGCATGATAAGCAGTCAGAGCACTGAGATGTATTCTAGTTGAGGACATTTGAAGAACTGGATGATAAGATGAAACAGATATTGAAGTAGAACAGTAGGCAGTCAGGTGACAGGATTTTAACCATTTCTGAAGCACCAGATGGGAAACCTCTTCCACTTGAAAGCATATGCACATCTAGTAGATGGTTTTCTAGCAGCAACCAGAATGTGTTGGATAGGTTCTGGCAAGCCAAGAGCAGAAACTAGCTGCTGCACAATTTCCATGCTGAGAGTGCTACATTTATTTTTAATTTATATTCTCTTATATACCACACTATTCTGCATCAGTGCAGTTTACATTGAACAAACTGAAATTACATTGAACAGGGCATTATAACTTGGAGATAACTATTTTACAGGGAACATTGGCTATGGAGGGTTAAGTGGCTTGCCCAAGACCACAAGGAGCACCTGTGGGACTAGAAACCCCAGTCCTTCCAGCCCAAGGTTGCTGTCCTCTAGTGGGATTTGAACCCCCGACCTTCTGGCCTGAAGTACCTTGCCCCAACCACTAGACCACTCCTCCACTCCTCCTACATACTTCAAATATGGATGAAGACAGCCTTCCAGTTGAGTTATCATTAGAAATTGGTTGAGTTTTGTGGAGGTAGAACTGCTATGTTCCAGAGAAGAAGAACCCATTTTTGTTGAGGCCAATATGGCACTATGAAAATCAATGGGCTTTGGCTGCACTGAAACTTGTGGAGAGCTCTCGGTATAAGAGGACTTGGTGCACCTGTATACAGGAAGTAATCATTAAGGTACCTGGAACAAGACACAGGGGAGATTGGAATATGGAACAATAAAGAAGAAGCTTTGCATTTTCACTGCTGGAGAAAAGATCAATCTCAGGTGTTCACTACTCCTTTAACATAGCATTTAGGAGGGAGGCATCCAGGGACCGCTAGTGTGGCTGAATAATTCTGCTGAGCCTGTCAGATAATTGGTTGTTCAAACCTGGAATGTAGGCAGTTTGTATCAGGATGCAATTGTCAATGGAAAAGCCCCAAATCCTGGCTGTTTTTTAGCAAAGAAATAGAGAACCTATGCCCCTTTATTTGTTTACATAAAACATTGCTATCTGGTTATCTATGTGAATTAGGACTGAAGAGACCTGAAGAAGATGAAGGAAAATCCATAGCGCATAGTAAATTGCCCTGAGTTCTAAATGATTGATGTGAACTATAGCCTCATATCTTAACTATTGGTTCTGCCACAGTGCAAAGAGGAAATCTACTGAAAGGTTAGGCTTGTGAGTCCACCATTGTAACATTATGTGAAGCTGAGGTAGGGGGAAAAAGAACCAATGTGAGAGGTTGTGACTGCTGATCCCACAAGAACTTGAGGACCGATTGGGGGCACCTCATTTTATTGAGGCAAAGAGGACTGACTACATGAACAGCAACTGCCATGTGTCCCAACATCTGTGGTAGGCTCTAGCTGTGACCTTGAGTGCCGACTGGATGGCAGAGACATGCTTATAAAAGTGTCTGAACTCTGTCCTTTGGTAAAAAATGCTTTGGCTTGAACTGTATCCAAGACTAACTCTATAAATGTAATAATGCTCATAAGAAATCCCAGAGACCGAAGGAAGATAACAATCTTTTTAACAAAAGCTAAGGCTTGTTCTTCTGAGGGAGCCACCAGAAGACATCATCCAGGTATGGCAAAACTAAATTACCCTGTTTGTGGAGGTGGACATACCCAGAGGCATTGGGTGAACACCCTGGGAGTTAAGGGAGCACTCTGTAGTGGGACTAGTAAACCTGAGGTACTTCTTGCACCATTGGTGCATTGGGATATGCATATATGCATCCTTGAAATTAACAGTACGCAGTCAGTCTCTTCTGTTGAGAAGGGGAAGAATGGAAGGGAAAGTGGTTATTTTGAAATTTTCTCTCAGAAAAATCAGTTAAAGTCTCTAAGATCCAGGATGAGGTGTAAGCCCCCTTTCTTCTTTTGGAATTGAGAAAGTACCTGGAGTAGAAACTGATTTCTCTATGGTGGCACAGGTTTTTGGCATTCAACTAAAGCAGAAGAGATGCTTCCTCCTCTAACTGGTGTAAGAGTAGGGAAGATGGGTCTAGCATAGAGGCCAGTCTAGAGGCTGGATGATACATCTGAGGTGTTAACTACTGTACTTAGAATTATGCAGAGAACCCAGGAGTCCATTGTGATCTTCTGCAAAGAAAATACTGAACCTTACCCACTCCCAAAAGAATAGCAGGTTGAATATTTTGGAGGAAATACTCAAAAAGAAGGCTGCTGCTTAGGTTAATCAGGATAATTGGCTTAGGCTGAGCCCTCTCCCTCTGATGTGGCTTTTGGACAACAGTGAGCTACACTTGTTTTGGTAAAATAACCTTTTATTGTAGTAAAAGCCTAGCTATTAGCTCTCTCCTCTCCGGCTCCGTGCTCCCCGATCGGGTCAGAGGACACCTGAGCAGGGTACAGCCATCTTCCCCTGCTCAGGAGGCCTCCAGCCCAATCGGGGCTGTGGGAGGTGGAGCCCAACAAGCAAAAGGAAGCTGCCGACCAGAAGCAGCCTCTCTCCTCTCTCCTCTCCGGCTCCGTGCTCCCCGATCGGGTCAGAGCACACCTGAGCAGCGCACAGCCATCTTCCCCTGCTCAGGAGGCCTCCAGCCCAATCGGGGCTGTGGGAGGCGGAGCCCAACAAGCAAAAGGAAGCCGCCGACCAGAAGCAGCCTCTCTCCTCTCCGGCTCCGTGCTCCCCGATTGGGTCAGAGCACACCTGAGCAGCGCACAGCCATCTTCCCCTGCTCAGGAGGCCTCCAGCCCAATCGGGGCTGTGGGAGGCGGAGCCCAACAAGCAAAAGGAAGCCGCCGACCAGAAGCAGCCTCTCTCCTCTCCGGCTCCGTGCTCCCCGATTGGGTCAGAGCACACCTGAGCAGCGCACAGCCATCTTCCCCTGTTCAGGAGGCCTCCAGCCCAATCGGGGCTGTGGGAGGCAGAGCCCAACAAACAAAAGGAAGCCGCCGTCAGGCAGGCCCACGCCTGACGGGCCCGCGCCTGAGGGCCTCGCCAGAGGGCCCTTTGTCATGGCCCTTAGGCAGAGGCCCTCTCAGAAGAACCCGAGAAGCGTCCACGCCATCAATTTACAGCTCCACACTGATCCTGCAACTTGAACTCTCTACCTTACCAGCACGTCCACCGTCTGAACTCACAGCAAGTATACACCAGCTGTACGACCAGAACATCCACTCAACTACTGTTTAGTTTCAAAATAATCCCATATATTGTTATCAATAACCTGCTTTTTGACAGTCCCCTGGAATATACACTCATAGTATTCAATTTACCAATATCTTTCACTATCTGACTGCATATATTCGCTACCTATACCTACACTGTTGTCAGTAATCATTCTCACCTGGTCACTTACGTTATCTATATCCAACAATTGCTATACAAAGACGCCACTGTTCTCATAAGCCTGCCTTTTTACAGTTATCTGTATAATAATGGCCTTTTTACAGTTATCTATATATCAATGGCATGCCTTTTACAGTTGCCTTTTTGTCCTATGACTTCTATTATCTATACTGTAGTCAGTAATGATATATGCTATGACTTCTATTATCTATGCTGTAGTCAGTAATGATATTCCACCTGTTATTATATACTGTCGCCAGTAGCACAAACCCATTTAGTCATTGTTACTGCTTTTTTAGTCATTGTTACTGCTTTGTAGCCTGTAACAATCATACTGTAACTCGTAATCTGCCACTCAAATCTCCGAGACACCCATACACATTCCCAACCAAGAAACTAAAATGTCTCTCCACCTCATCACCTTTCTCAGTTTTTACCTTCTCACAGATTGGCTCGGGACCTCCCTTGCCTGCTCTCCCTCCACTAATCATATCCCTATCCTCAAAAACCACGGAAAAAAATGGTCAAGCAACTCTTTCCATTATCCGGGCAGGGAAGCTCACATTCGGCACTCCCACTTGATTCACATTGCAATACATCAAACCAGTAACCCTAAGCTTCACAAACCCCCACCTTCCCAAAGCTTAAAATGTGCCCTCATAAATGCTCGCTCGATTCGAAAAAAATGGCCTGTAATCCTAGATATAGTTACCTCTCACGATCTTGATGCTCTCATGATCACTGAAACCTGGTTATCAAAAGAGGACAATGTCCTCATTAACCAACTCATTCCACCAAACCTCTCTATACACACGACCCACAGAGAAAACAAGGGAGGAGGAGCACTCATACTCACCAAGTCTGAACTCCTTTTCAACATGACTAACTCCTATAGCACAAACAACCTGGATATAATCACCATAGTGAACAAACAATGCTCCATCAACCTGGTCTACAGAGCCCCCTCAAGTGCCCCAGACGACCTTCCCACCATATTGGACCTAGCCGCCAATACCAGCAACCTTAACACTCCCAACTGGATAATGGGAGACCTCAATCTCCCATCACTGCAGCAAAATCAGTCCTCGTCACTCCTCAATGCCTTTGAAAATCTCGGATATAAACAACATGGAGCCCACTCATACCAAAGGAAACATTCTTGACATAGTCTTCGCTCCACAGTCTGTTTCTGAACAAAACAACAACATTGTAAAATCAATCACCGATGTACCATGGTCAGACCATAAACTTATAAACCTACACATTCCCCTGAGCAACACTCATCTTCTTAACAACAGAAAACTGGACAACACATCAAGAGCCCCAACAAGAAGCTTTCGACCTTTCAACAAAGAACTTATACTGTCAAGTACCCAACCACTCCTCAACAACACAACACTCAGCCTTGATGACTCAATTGCCGCCTGGAACGACAGCCTCAACACCGTTGCTCAACTACCACACAAAAAGAACATATCAAGGAAGAGAACCTCTGCTCCTTGGTTTTCTCCCGACCTGCGGTCTTCTCTTACGCACCTACGAAGACTCGAAAAACGTTGGCGCCGATCACTATCCATTGATGATCATACAGCCTACAATCTCCACTTAGCGACTCACCGCGAGGCAATCACAATCAAAAGGAAGCAATATCACACCGATACGCTCAAAAGGTCATTGAACAAACCTCGTGACCTTTTCAATTTAGTCAAATCACTATCAAAGGAACCATCCTCTGAACAAAAGGAAGATATCCACCCGCAAGAATTTGCTGATTACCTGCAATCAAAACTTCTACAGACAAACGAGCTCTCAAAAACCAATTTACAAGAAACAACCTGCCTAATATCCCTATCTACACTTACCACACCTTCTGCTAAACACATTGAAGACACCATCACCTCACTCAATACTACCACTGCACAAACCGATCCTTGCCCAGCCTTTTGGATAAAGGATCTTCGAAGTACATTTAGCCCTTTCATTTCAAGAATCATGAAACTCTCATTTACAACCAGCTCCTTCCCATCTGCACTAAAGCTCACTTCCATTAGACCACTGTTAAAAAACTCCAAACTAGACCCAAAAAGGCCTGACTCATACAGGCCTATAGCTAGCATCCCCCTCTTAGCAAAGATTTTTGAAAAAGAGGTACAACGTCAAATCCAAGACCATATAGATTCAGCAGCCCCTCTAGACCATTCTCAACATGGCTTTAGAGAATATCATGGCGTTGAAACACTGCTTACCACCCTCTTCAATGATGTTCTCACCAGCATAGACAACATCCGGCAAGGCGTTGTGCTAATCTTCTTAGATATAGCAGCAGCGTTTAATTCGGTAAATCATGAGATACTCCTCGGACGACTGAAAGAAAAAGGCATCTGCAACTCAGCACTTGAATGGTGTAAATCATACCTGGACACTAGAATGAAATACGTAAAATCTGCAACAGGAGAATCAAAACTCTTCCATCAAAAACAAGGCGTTCCGCAAGGATCCTCTCTTTCATCTCTCATGCTTAACATATATATGCAGCCTATCTGCAATATCATCAGATCATTCAATGTAAAATGTATGATATACGCAGACGATATCCTACTTTACATGCCATTTTCCACAATACAAATGGATTTATTGCCCATAATAAATTGCTTCGACGCAGTCTCCGAATGGCTCCTGTCACAGAACCTCCGCATTCAGCACAAGAAAACTGAGGTTCTCTTTATCACAAGAGACCCCAACTTCATCCCACCATCACACATAAGTGTTAAGGGAGCTGATCTATGTACTAAGGAAACAATAAGATACCTCGGAGTCACACTGGACCATCGTCTCGATATGAAATCTCCCATAATCTCACATGTAGGGAGGAGTGGCCTAGTGGTTAGGACAAGGTACTTCAAGCCGGAGGGCCGGGGGTTCAAGTCCCACCTGGGGACAGCAATCTCAGGCCGGAGGGACTGGGATTTCTAGTCCTATAGGCACTCCTTGTGGTCTTGGGCAAGCCACTTAACCCTCCATTGCCCATGTTCCCTGTAAGTATTAGTGTATGTGTGTCATATCCCCTCGTGTTAAATGTATCTCCCAATTGACCGCTTTGACCCGGTGAAAAGCGGGATATAAATACAGCTAAATAAATAAATAAATAAAATAAATAAGTAATGTTGTAAAAGCTGTGTACTTCAAGATATGCACACTCAGACATTTGCATTCATTACTAGACCTAGAGGATTTCAGAACCATCTACCAAGCACTAATCTTACCGCATCTCGACTTCGCCAACTCCATTCTGCAAGGACTCCCACAATCCACCGTGAGCCCACTACATCTTGCTATGAATACTGCTGCAAGGGTTCTACAAGGAGCGTCCAGAAGTGAACATATCACACCTATCCTCAAGCAGCTTCATTGGCTCCCTATACATGGAAGGCTTCTATTCAAGACCTTGATTCTCACATTTAAGGCCATCAATGGTCTATCAGCCAACTCACTTACTGAGCTCATCCAAACTGTACCACCAAACAGACATAGAAGACAGGTAGCATTAAACTCCCTAATAACGCCTAAGGCCATAACAACATGCAGCCTATCAACAGCGAACAGAGCTTTCATCTTTTGCACCCCAAAATACTGGAACTCTCTATCTCCTGACATCCGTGCCATAACCAACTTAGCCCAGTTCAGAAAGGCCCTTAAGTTTAACCTATTTATCAAATACTACCCCATATGAAGTGAAACATAATAGTCCCACCACAAATTCAACCACAGTCTTCTCCATTATCCTAGCACTCTTGCCAACCTATGTAAATAGTTCAAACATGTTACCTAGTTGTTAGATTATCTATTCTATGTAAATAATTCACCCATGTTTTCCAAGTTGATACTCCTGTTCTATGTAACACCAAACAGCCTGTTGTTCTGTTTTTTTGTGTTCTCTGTAAACCGCGCTGATGCCAAATAGTGCGGTATATAAGAAAATGAAATAAATAAATAAGGAAGTACACCTGGTTGAGGAACCTGATAAGGCAGAACTGCAGATCGATGCTGAAGGATAGAGCAATAGTATTTTGTCATATCTACTGTCTCTTACACTTCTCTTCAAAGAGAGAATTTCTAGTATAAGGGGCATCTGCCAACTTGAAGTACACATCCTCATGCAAGCCAGAGGCTCTTAACTAAGCAAGACATCTGGTGATTATTGTGGAAATTCTAGATGAGGTTTCAAAAACATCGTAAGCAGTACATATGAATGCCACACTTAACAGCCTTTGTTACTATGGTGGCTAACTGAGTTTCAGCCTGAGAAGAAAGAGTAGTCGAAAAAACAGACATTATGAAAGATAGGATGCACATACTGAACTATATATAGCTGACAGGTAGCTATGTGTACAGTAAGGATGGCTTCTTGGAAAACTTTCATGCCCAACTGATACAATATATGTATTTTTTTCCTGGAGGAATGTAGGAGAAATTTTCACTTCTTAGTCTTTCTCATAACTGCTTCTACAGTATAACAATTGAAGAGTGAGACAGCTAGACCTTATTGAAACCTGGAGCTGATTGGACCTTCTATTTATATCCAGGCTGGATTGTAATAGGATTTTTCCACATATGATACTGCTAATCCTGGAGCAAACTATGCATGGGAATGGCAATAGCTGCTTGGGGAGCCTCTATGTATTTAAGAAGACTGAAGATATCTGCTCTTTGTTCTGTATCCTGCAGTAGATAGAGAAGATCCTTAGCCATTTTCTGAATAAATTTTGGATAAGAAATTTCCCACTATTCAAAGGACGGGAGCCCCTCAGATCCCTTCCCTCGGGGTACCCATGGCCCACCCACCCCTCCAAAGGCCTACCTGACCTTTCCCTGGTAGTCTAGTCGGTCCATGGAGCAGGATCGATCCCCTCTCCGCTCTTGCCCTGTCAGCTGGCCAATCCAGCCCTGTCAGATGCCAGGGGCAGCACCACAAGATCGTGGTCATCACTGTTAGATAACCTTTATGAGAAAGGCAGGAGAGAGCGCCTTGTGATGGTGGCCATTTTGGATTGGTCAGCTGATGGGGCAGGCACCGACAGCTCTGTGTATCCGATCGTTACATCCCTCCCCATGGATTTACCACAGCACCCATGGTACCTGGTTCGGCAGGCACTGTGGGACTTTGCCCGCATAATCTAGCGAGACAGGTAATATTTATTTATTTTATTTATTTATTTACATTCTCTTATATACCACGCTATTCTGCATCAGTGCGGTTTACATTGAACAAACTGAAATTACATTGAACAGGGCATTATAACTTGGAGATAACTATTTTTACAGGGAACATGGGCTATGGAGAGTTAAGTGGCTTGCCAAGACCACAAGGAGCACCTGTGGGACTAGAAACCCCAGTCCTTCCGGCCCAAGGTTGCTGTCCTCTGGTGGGATTTGAACCCCTGACCTTCCGGCCTGAAGTACCTTGCCCCAACCACTAGGCCACTCCTCCACTCCTTGTGGAGGGGGGTCTCGTGGGAAATCCAGTCTTATGCAGTATCAGCAGGGCCTGCCCCGGGAATGCCCTCTGCAGATACCACAGAGGTTTTCTGCTTTCCGCATGATTTAGTAGATATGTGATGTAGCTCATTACTACAAAACTTGCTGCAGTTGAGTACTAAGGGGCATATTTACTAAGGACAGCACTCGTAATGTGTGTGTGGGCCACATTACTAGTGTGAGGGGATAGCACTAACTTCAGGGGCATGTGCTTCCATCCCCCTGCAGTTAGTGCAGGCCCAAGACAGAGAAGAGTATATGCCGGAATGTGGATGAACTTAACTCTGCTCACTGAAGTGACATTAAGTGCACCTGCACTAAAGGCAGTAAGTACCGTTTGCATGGGCCACTATCAGCCACCCTAGCTGTGACATGCTGGCAATGCCTTTGTTCTGCCCCTGTCTCGCCCAATCCCTACCCCGATGAATTCTACCAATGTAGCATGGGATTTTCGCCACTAGGTCCCATGCTACTTTTTAGCGCAGTGCCCAAACTGTGTGCTAAACCCTGCCCTTGAAATTCTGGTTCTCTAGGCAACTGTCTCATGGGTAGCACTGATTCTGCTCCACTCAGCTGTCTCTTCTCCAAGCTGAAGAGCCCTAGCCTTTTAAGCCTTTCCCCACAAGGGTATCTTTCCATCCCCTTTATCACGGTGGTCACTCTTCTTGTACCTATATCTTCTTTTAGATGTAGCAACCAGAACTGCATGCAATACTTAAGGTGCAGTTGCACCACGGAGTGATATAGAGGCATTATGATATTTATTTTATTTATTTAAAGCTTATTTCTATACCGTCTTTCTACTATTCAAAGCGGTTTACATCGAACATCAACACGCCAGGGCATTAACGTGCACTCTGGTGAGCAATACATAGAACATGGAACAAAAAAAACATGGTAATAAAAATAATTTTGTACATGAACAGGTCTAATATAATGTTCATGAGATAATTATGTACAAGGTGATAAATGGGTTCAACCATTCAACATTTGTGTGAAAATCGATTCTTGAGTCTGTTGGTGGGAGTTCGTGAGGTGGGTTCGTGATAATTGCATTTGGTTATGTCTCTGGAACAGAGCATGTGTTAAAATGATCCTGGAAGAGATGTTTTCAATCTCTTCCTTTGCTTTATTCTCCATTTCTATCCTTATAATTCCCAGCATTCAATTAGCTTTCTTGGCTGCTGCTGCATACTGAAAAGAGGATTTCAACATATTATCCACGATGACACTTGGATCCCTTTCCTGAGTGTTGGCTCCTAATGTGAAACCTTGCATTGTGTAGCTATAGATTGGGTTGTTCTTTGCTAAGTGCATAACTTTGCACTTGTCTACATTAAATTTCATCTACCATTTGACTATCCAGCCTCCCAATTTCTCAAGGTCCTCCTGCATAGCTATAGATTGGGTTGTTCTTTGTTAAGTGCATAACTTTGCACTTGTCCACATTAAATTTCATCTGCCATTTGACTACCCAGCCTCCCAATTTCTCAATGTCCTCTTGCAATGTTTCACAATCCTCTGGTGATTTTAAAACTTGAAATAATTTTGTGTCATCTGCAAATTTGATCACCTCACTCATGTTCTCATTTTCTGGTTATTTATAAATATGTTAAAAAGTAGTAGGCCCAAAAAAAATTCCTGCAAAACGTTTATTCTATTTGACCCAATGCCCTCTTTAACATATAGCACCACTTTTCCACCAATTTAATCAACCCAATTATTGCAATAAAATTTGTACTCTGGTTTCACAGTGTCCCATTGGTTATCCTCCTTCCACTAGGTTTCTGATCTACCATATGTACTTCTTCATTCAGTGCTATATACTCTAACTCTCCCATCTTATTTTTTAAGACTCCAAGCATTTGTATAAAGGCTTTTCAAAGTATGTCTTTTGTTTATATTGGCAACCTGCTTGTCAGTTGACGGGGTAATTTGGAATCTTTCAACTGTGTCTGCTGTTTACTTAAGGGCAGCTAGACTACTTTTACCTGTATTGCAACCTCTCGATTGGGATTCCCTAATCTCCCTGTTTTTGTAGCATCCTTTAAAGATACATTATTTCAAAACATGTACTCCTGGGTGACCATCGACTCTCCTCTAATATCCAGTTTAAAAGCTGCTCTGTCTCCTTTTTAAAGGTTAGTGCCAGCAACCTGGTTCCACTCTGGCTAAGGTAGAGTCTATCCTTCCAGAAAAGGCCCCCTCTTTCCCAAAATGTTACCCAGTTCCTGACAAATCTAAAGCCCTATTACCTGCACCATCATCTCATCCATGCACCGAGACTCTGGATCTCTTCCTGCCTCTTGGGTTCTGCACATGGAACAAGGAACATTTCTGAGAATGCTACTTTGGAGGCTCTCGATTTCAACTTTATACCTAAAAGCCCTAATTTGGCTTCTAGAACTTCCCTACCATGCTTTCCTATGTCACTGGTGCCCACATGTACCAAGATAGCTGGCTCCTCTCTAGCACTGTCTAGAATCCTATCTAGGTGATATGTGAGGTCTGCTATCTTTGCACCAGGTAGGCAAGTGACCAAGCAATCCTCATGCCCATTAGCCACCCAGCTATCTACATTCCTAATGTTTGAAACTTTCCATCCTGGGCAGAAGCCCCTAGAGACACATCCTCAATGCAAGAGGATATTGCATCCCCTGGATGGCAGGTCCTGGATACAGAATCATTTCCTGCCACACCAAGTTGATGCTCTTCCACATTCTCTCTCTCCTCCAAAGCAGCACTGAAACTACCAGACTGAAGGTGGGACTTTTCTACTATGTCCTTTTAGGCCTCCTCAATACAGCTCTGTGTCTTTCCTGGCTCCCTCAAGTCTGTTACTCTAGCCTCCAGAGATTGGACTCATTTTCATAGAATCAGGATCTCTTTGTACAGAGTGCACATACTGTATAACCGTTCAGCATTGAAAATCCGGAGTTAGAGGTCGGCGGCAATGGCTATGCACCATAGTGGCGCATAGCGGTCCAAATTGAATATTGAGCCCTGTATTTTTATGCTTTAATTTCTGCTTGCTTCCCACTGAATTGTTGATTATCTATTAAGGGATAATCACTTCTTGATGAAAATAGACTATGTGTTAAATGTCACTCTCTCTCTTAATTGGGATAACTAATTATAAATTAAGGGACGTTTTCTTTTACAACTATAAGGGCCTACCTAAATCTAACAGAAGTTATTTGAAACCTCCGAAGGAAGCAGCTACTGTATTTGCCTGCTTAGAGCCAACAGACGTTAATTTAACAGAAGTTAATTTAAAACCTCTACAGCAAGCTCCCATTTGCCTATTTTCTTTCAAGACTATAAGGACCTTCCTAAATTAAGCGGAAGTTAATTTAAAACCTTTAAAGCAAGCTGAGAACTAGTTTTGTTTTTTTAATGAAATAAAGCACGGTTACTTACCTGTAACAGGTGATCTCTGGGAACAGCAGGAATAAGTCTTCACATATGGGTACGTCGGTACCGACGGAGTCTGCGCGGGAACGCTTCCCAGTGTCCAATCAAAGAGCTTTTGAAGCGTCCCACCACACCTGCGTGCTGCCTTCCCGCCTTTCCCAACTACCTCTCCTCAGTTAAGTTTTAAAGCTGAGACAAAGAGAGAGAGAGAGAGGAAAGGAAAGATAGATAGAGATACAACTCCTAGGGGAGGTGGGTAGGTTGTGAAGACTTATTCCTGCTGTTCCCAGAGATCACCTGTTACAGGTAAGTAACTGTGCTATTTCCAGGAACAAGCAGGAATGAGTCTTCACATATGGGGACTCCCAAGCTAAGATGCCTGGAGTCCCAGCATGTAATAGATTGGAACATGCTATACCTAATAACACCAGGCATCCTGAGGATGGAGGGTAGGAGTTGAAAAGAGAAAGGTGCTGTGGAGAACAGCTTAACCTAGCATAGGACTGCAGACAAAAAGTCCATGTGGGGATGATAATTGTCATCAATGATATTGAAATGAAATAATGCAATATGGACCTCCCCTAATAGGATTTGACAAAAGTATGGAGGTCCATGGGATCTACTGGGGAACCCAGTAGAGGAATCTCGAAGAGGACCTCACTGTAGGAAAAAACAGTGGAGGTCAGAATCCTGAAAGGTAACAGGTAACCCCAGTAAGAAAAACTGGGGTAGTACAAAAACGGTGGGCCTTCAGCGGAAGGCTTTAAGACAAAAACTGTACTCTTTTGGCGGCAGAGTGGCTCACTCTTAGGAGCAAAAAGAGAAAGGCTAACCGATTTGGAAAAACAGGCCCAGTCCTTATGGGGAGAAAGGGTATGGGAACCCCTTGTATCCCAAAAAGAGAGGACAAATGCCTGAGGCGTTAAGCCTGTGAGTAAAGGAAGATCTGCAATATCTCTCCCAACTGAGGTAAGCTAGGAGAGATATTGGAGCATGGAGAGCTTCAGAGGTGCCTAAACCCTAAGGTTATGGTATAAAAGTTGTTGACTACCACAGGAGTGGTTGTGTGTGTAGAACCCCAAACCTGCTGGATAGCATAGGTATGGGTAAGCCCATCTGTCGGAATCATATAGCTATATGAGCATAGACAGTCAGATAGATAGGTATGTGGATACATATCTATCTTTAATAAAATATCTCGACAGATATATATATATATATATATATATGTATACATATAGATATATAGATAGACATATAAGAATATATCTATAGTGAGATATGGAAGGGCATAAAATACACACAAAAAATAGATATGAATATGTGGAGAGGAAAGATTCATCTAATAACAAGGAGCTGGAACCTACTTGAGAAGATATATAGAGAATCTATTCCTCCTGGTTATGATCTGCAAGGATGCTAGCTAGTGAAATAACCAGGACAGGTACGTGAAAAACAGAGGATAATCTGAGTCTGCAGCCAGCAAGTCCAGAGTCTTCCAGAACTCTAGCATGGTAAGAGGACAGAAGACGCATAGAGATGAGATACCATGTTGACCTGCTTAAGGGCAAAAGTATCATGCGTTCTTACCATGAGGACGAGCTGCAAGGAGAAAGAGCATATCGCCGATTGGGAATACTATGGACCAAAGCAGGGAATTGGCAACTCCTTAAGTTTTCACGTAAGAGAAGGCCTATGTCCTTTATATCAAAAAGGAGATAGGAAGAGAAGGGAGAACCCTTCTAGTCATGGGAGACATGACTGAAAAGCCTTTTCCAACCATCTAGGATAGCTGTTGGAGGAAAACCCCCCATGCTCTCTAGCAAGGGCCCATAGTGGAAAGCTTCTCTGTAGAATTGCAGAGAGCATGATGCAGGAGAATGAGGAGATAGAACTGGCTGCTGGAAAGCCAGTATCTCTGCCAACTATGCTGCCAAACCCAGGAGAAAGGAGATGGCAGAAATAGAAGACAATCCAGAAAGCTTGTAGTGAGATAATCTCCAAGACAGAAGAAAGCACTGACTTGGAGCCACTACTAAGATTAGACAGAATGTTAGTGGAGGACAAATCTGGTTGTTTGTGGACAAGAACCAGTGGTCCAAACATTAAGGCTCTTGCATAGGCAGCTGCTAGCAAGACAGCAGAAATAATCTTACTGTTTAAAAACAGAAAGAACAGACAGAACAGGAGTAGAAAACTCTGGACATGTCTGATAAGCTGCCCCAAAGCAAGATTGAAACAGAGGAGTTAACTCAGAGAGGAAAACTCCACACTGGAAAGTGACAAAATTAGAGAGGCTGAAGAAAAAGTCCTCCAGTGAAGTAATTCCACTCTTACAGGGGAAAAGCTTGGTAAGAGGGTGAAGGGAATGGAGCTGAAGAAGACTTACCAAGTAGTAAGTCTATAGAAGGAAAAGGACATGCTGGCACAGGAAACTATCATTTGATAGTGGTTAGACCTCTTTCCCTAGCAGGAAGAAGAGGAGAAACCTGTGACCTATAGGCATGAACATTCTGACAGCTCATAGAAATATAGAAAAAATGGAGGTCTTTGGGAAGAGATCCATGTTTAGGGGTTAGAATGAAGCGGTGGATTGCCTCTATTGCGAAGAAGCAAACTGCAGATTCTAAACCCCAAGAGTCACAAGCATCTGATGATGATTGATCAGAAACCTTGCGGTTGCTGGGTTTGCTGAGCCTGGTGAGAGGTTGGATTCTTCAGACCAGGAGGATGCCTCCCTTGTTTGAGAACATCTGTATGATGGGCAAGTGATGAATAAAACCTTCTTCTCCTGTGGGAAGAAAGTTTGGTAGGACATTTCCTACCTACTGGGACAGAAGAAGGTGTAGAACAACCCCTAGGAACAGGTAAATCAGTGGACAACTGAGTAACCTGACGTAAAGACTCCTTGTTGAAGAGATTTTCTCCAGTGCAAGGTGTATGTCCCAGTCTTTGTTGTGCTCATTTGTCCAAGTCTGAAGCTTGGAGCCAGGTTCTACGTCGTGCCCCTATAGCTATAGCAGAAGTCCTGCTAACAGACTCAAAAGAGTCCAGGGAAGCACGAGAAAGAAACCAAGAGATATTCTGGATATGCATAAGCAGTGAGGAATAGTGTGCACTCTTGGAATCTGGAAGGAAAGGAGTCAAAAGATGTAATTGCTTTGCGACCTCCTCAAGAGATAGACTCATATAAAAAATATATGAGAGAATTCTTGCAGAAAGCATAGATGTCTGGAAGGTTTGACGTCCAAAGGCATCTAGTGTCTTAGACTCACGACCTGGCGGATAAGAAGAGTGCTTTTTCTTACTCTTTACCCGCCTCATTGCTGATTCCACAACTATGGAATGATGAGGAAGTTGAGTCTTTTGAAACCCTGGATAAGGGGGCACCTGATATAAGAGATCAGTTGCTTTGGAAGGTGAGGGTACCCTAAAAGGTGTTTCCCACATTCCTAGAAGAAGATCCTGCAAGGAATGATGCAAAGGAAGCATTATGTTCTCCTTTGCGTTGGTAGAAAGAGAGCCCTGTGCAGGATCATGTCCTGTGATAGGAATGGCAAGAGATCTTGCTATATCCAGGAGGAAACTCTGAAAAGGGGGTTCCCCAACAGGAATCTCCCTTGGACAGGTTAGATCTGAAGAACTAGCCTGAGCACCGACAGAGCTATCCAAATAAATAGGAATAGAAGATCCTGCACAGTGCAGTGTGGAATGCTTAAGGGATGGTCGCCGGTACTGACTGTCAGGAGCAGCGACCGTCATTACCACATTGTCCATGCCAGGTATCGACTCCAAGCTTGGCATAGAAGGGAGCGATCCTGTTGAAAAAAGCATGGCAGGAGTTGGCCACGATGCTACTGTGGATAACGGTACCGATGCCAATACCGGTACCGATGTCGGAGTCGAGCCCGACAGAGACATCGGAGCAGTCATAGGTGACAGTTCAATCGGTACCGAGGTAACCGACAACCTCCGGCCGCTATCCTCGGTACCGAGCCACCGGTATCGATCGGTGTCGGTACCAAAGCGTATTGGTACCGAGTCTTCCAGACTAGAGAGCGATTCTAAACTCGGCATCGATAAGCGAAGCATGGAAGGCACCGACCATAAGGGTAATGAGGACATTGGCACCGACTTCGGTACCGTGTCTGATACCGGTGAATGAAGGTCAACCAGTGGCAACTCAATGGGCCTCGAGGGAACCGAGAGTTGTGGATCCGAATCATCGGAACTGAGCCTTCGGTACCGCTGAGAGCCGGTACCAAGGCGAGTCGGTACCCAGTCCTCCAGACTGGAGATCGATTCCAGACTCGGCATCGAAGGAAGCGAGGCTATCGATGCACGTCTGGAGGGTACCGACGTTGGTGGTAGTATCGGTGCTGGTACCGATAATGGAAGGTCAGTCTGGAGTGTATCCACCGGTCCCGAAGGCACCGAGGACGCCAGATGACCATCCCTGGTGAGGAGTGTTTCATCCAACACCAGTGCCGATTTCGGGGTATCGGTACCGCTCGAAGCAGATGCCACCACCGGACACGGCTCAGGTATGCTCTGTGAGGGGTGAACCCCAGGAACAAACTGAAACCCCTGAAAGGCTTTTGAGACCGAAGACTCCCGCCGGGGTTTTGAAGCCAGTAGGCCCTCAAGGACAAGGCCGGAGCCGTCTACATGCTGTGCATGAGACCTACCACTCGAGGGCTGGCTAGTCTTAACAGACTGTTTGTGGGTTACCTGATCCTGTGTAGAAGAAGAAGGGGACGGTGCCCCGAAGTTGGAGGGAAACCGTGTATTGAGGGAACCTCGATATTGAAGACCTCTTCTCACTAAACTGGTGTCAGGACCCAAGCAGGTTAGACACCGACTTCGAGGGTTTAAAAATAAAGTTGTACCGCTACAATTTGAACATTTCTTGGAGAAAGTGGCTGGCGGTTCCATGAAGGAAAAGAAGAGGCCTAAAAGGCCTAAGACACTATGAAGAAAAAATATTCCTTGAAAAAGGAAGATTTTACAAGAAAAGAAAGAAAAGAAAAGAAAACACCGGCGGTACCGGTGGCGTCGGGAAGACAGCCGCGACCACAAGAAAACTAAAGAAATAAAAGAAGAATTTTCTGCGGTGACAGGAGGATGTCCTGCCGGCTCCGCAGAAAACGAAAACTGAGGAGAGGCAGTTGGGAAAGGCGGGAAGGCAGCACGCAGGCGTGGTTGGATGCTTCCAAAAGCTCTTTGATTGGACGCTGGGAAGCATTCCCATGCAGACTCCGTCGGTACCGACGTACCCATATGTGAAGACTCATTCCTGCTTGTTCCTGGAGATACAGACCTTTCCAAATAAACTCACAAGCTCCCCTCTATCCTAAACTTTAAATCACCAAGCTTGATTGCAAAGTAATGATCACTTATCCAGAGAGGCTTCGTCCGCTCTCAGCTTTCTCTCAGAAAAGAAAGCACCTGAGATCGTCCCTTGTTATATAATCTAGAGGGGGGGAGGGAGGGTATTTCCAGCAGCAGTGACTAGCTCTATGATTGGCCTAGCAATTGCTGATTTAAATCTGAACTGGATATTCCATGCCAGGCCATCTACAGCCACCTGCACTGAATATCCAGGTTGGTGGATTGCAATTCTGCAATCCAGTCAGCGGTGATATTCAGCCACTGGCCATATTGCAAAACCAACTAAAGTTAGGACAGTCATTCAGTTGTCCTAACTTTAGCCGGTTAGGGTTTACAGCCAGTGGCTCAATATCTCTACTGACTGGCTAACCCCTGCTGCCGCCCCTTCTCTGCCCCAGAATACCTCATTGCTAAATGCTTAGCGCTGGGGTGTTCCAACTCAAGGAGGGGATATTCAGTGGCACAAAATAATTTTGAAAATGTTCCCTCTTGGTTCTAGATAGCATGCCTCCAACAAGCTCTTCTGATGATTAACCCTGCAATTTGTCTGCTAAAGTGTCCTTTTCAGCTATTCTGCCTACCTAGCAATATCTTTGTTAATATCTATTCATCTCAGGATAACAATTTCTTCACCCTTTTGCAATGATAAGTGGCCTTCCTTCTAGTGTATCTCCAGCACTCAGATCCCCTCTTAAGATAGTCCTGTCCTCAGATCCCCCTCCCAGAACTCAAACCCCTGTCCCCGGATAGCTGCAGCATTCAGAACATCAACCAATGATGAACCCCTGCATAACTTCATGAAGGTCCAAATTCTGCAAGTTAAAAAAAAAATCCCAGACAATCTCATGCTACATTGTTGCTCCCAAGTTTCCAAGAAATTTCATTTTGGTAATTTAAGGCCAGTAGTTATGGCATCTTGGCTCCTTACTCTTCCTGTGCAGCACAGTAAGCATGGTTAAAAGTGCAACACTATCGCCGTAGGCTACAGGAAATGAAGCAGAGGCAATGGGAGGTATCACAGTTGCTAGTTTAAATAACATTATAAATCTGCAATCTGAAAGCAGTGGAGAGAGGAAGCCTGGTGCCAGTGGATGTCATCTCTGATGGTGCCAGTGGATGTCATCTCTGATGTTACCCCAGCCTCTTTTTTGGTCAGTGGGACTTGGGCTCCCCACTAGTATATATCATCTGGCTACTGCCTTCATCTCTTGTGTGAGGACAGCAGTCAAATGATGGCACTGGTTCTCTGTGAAGCACACTGATTTTTGGGGAGTTTTAACTGAAAAATACAATTTCTCTACTAGGGTATTTAATTGTGTTTTTTTGGTTACAACTGAAAATCAGAAGCCCTGTTTCTGATAAATAATATGGGTATACAGAGAAAAAATTAAGGGCCTGATATACAAAGAAAGCAGAGTTCCCAAATTCAAGCTCTATTTTCAGCCAGGAACCTAAGGGCCCCCTTTACTAACACTTAGTTTGCGCTATCTGCCACACAACCCATAGAACAAAATGAGTTATGCAGCAGATAGCTTGGGCTAAGTGTTCGTAAAAGAGGCCCTAATTTTTCAGTTGAAAACTCATCTCAATTTGGGAGCTTAAATGTTATGGGGGCATATTCAGGGGTGTCAGCGTCGACGGCAGCTAGGTGGCCTGTACTGTATAAAATCCAGTTTAAATGTATTAACCTGATTTATACAGTTGCTCATTCTCTCATTTGTAGGGCGTCACTTATATATGCCATCTCATGTATTACGCTTTGTTTCCCAGGGCTGATTATGTGTTCCATCAGTTGCTTTTGTTCGGAAGGTGGCTACACATTGTTGTCTTTTTTTCTTTAAGAGAATCTATACTTTGGAACTCCCTATTACAGGTTGTAAAAGATGTTTCCTGTTATCTTTCTTTTCGCAAGGGGTTCAGGACCTACCTTTTCAAAAAAGCTTTTTCTGTTTAATTGGTTTATTGATATTTTTCTTTTGTTTGTCATCATGATTACGAGTGTCTTGTTGTAACCACTTAGATGGTATACTGATAGGTGAAATAAATGTATAAAAACCCACACATTTAATTAATTAATAAAACGCCTAGCTGCCACTGCTTTAATTTAAACCAGATATTCAGCAACGGAGCATATTCCGGTTTTGCCGCTGAATATTTTAGCTGCCCAGCCACTGGACATGCTGTTCGGTTAGTGGTAATATTTAGTCACTAACCAGAAAGTGCTAAGCAGCTAACTTTAGGACAGGCTTCCTAACTTTAAGCTATCCGGTTAGTGGCTGAATATCTCCCAGTTCCACCCACAGACCACCCTGGTTTTAACCAGACATTTGTTTGGTGGTTTGTATGGATATTCAGCAGTACTAACTGGCATTAATACCCTTCCTATGCTTATAAATTTTTCTCTATCATTTATTTATTTATTTATAGCTGCTCTCCTGCCTCCATCCACAAAAACCACACAGCCGTATAAGAACATAAGAACATAAGATATGCCATACTGGGTCAGACCAAGGTCCATCAAGCCCAGTATCCTATTTCTAACAGTGGCCAATCTAGGTCATACTAGCAGTTTCCCCAAAAGACACAGGTTCCACAATGCTTGTACTGTATCAAGCATTGATATCCTGGGTCCCTTCTTAATAATGGTTTATGGACCTTTCCTCCAGGAACTTGTCCAAACCTTTTTTAAACCCAGCTACACTAACAGCCTTTACTACATTCTCCGATAACAAATTCCAGAGTTTGATTACATGTTGAGTGAAAAAATATTTTCTTTTATTAGTCTTAGCAGAAACCCTTTCTTTTTCTTTTATTAGTCTTAAATAGTTTACCCTGTAGCTTCATTGCATGTCCCCTAGTCTTTCTATATTCTTATAATGTAAACAATCGATCTACATTTACCCGTTCCACTCCGTTCATTAATTTATAGACTTCTATCATATCTCCCCTCAGCCATCTCTTTTCCAGGTTAAAGAGCCCTAACCTTTTTAGCCTTTCTTCATAGGAGTATCCTTCCATCCCCTTTACCATTTTGGTGGCTCTTCTATGAACCTTTTCTAATAACGCTATATCCTTTTTAAGTTACGGTGACCAGAATTGCACACAATATTCAAGGTGCGGTCTCACTATGGAACGATATAGAGGCATTATAATATCTTTTGTTTTATTTTCCATTCCTTTCCTTATGATACCTAGCATTCTATTTGCTCTCTTGGCTGCCGCTGCACACTGAGCCGAGGGTTTTAACATCTTATCCACAATGACGCCTAAATCTTTTTCCTGGGTGGTGGTTCCTAATGTGGAACCTTGCATCGTGTAACCATAGTTTGGGTTGTTCTTCCCTTGGTGTATGGTTTACCGCTGACCTGCGTGAATCACTAGTGCACCTCAGAAAGCTTGAGCGCCACTGGCGACACTCCAGGCATATCAATGACCAAACAGCTTATCTGAATAAACTACAACAACATTGAAGAGCTGTCAACCTCAAGAGGAAAGAACATCACACCAACACCCTTATGCGCTCCCTCAACAAACCCCGTGAGCTCTTCAGCCTCGTGAAGTCACTTACAAAAGATACATCCTCACAAAAAACAATAAACACTCCAAGTCCAGAGACCTTTGCCACCTACTTTCAAAGAAAATCATCATCAATATCGACCAACTCAGTTTGTGCTGAACTCGAACATTCACCCAAGCACCTACCTACTTCCAATGACACTCTTCTCTACACTCAAATCCTTCTAACCATACCCTCCTGCACAAATAGAGAGTATCATCAGTGAAATCAACACCACTACCTCCCCCAGTGGATCCATGTCCACCATTCTGGATCAAACAAACTCGAACTTACCTCAGCCCAGTCATCGCCAAAATAGCCAACCTATCTCTATCTGAAGACATCCTCCCTTCTCCACTGAAAACTGCCTCCATCAGGCCTCTGATCAAGAACAACAAGCTTGACCCTACAGAGATCAAGTCTTACAGACCTATCTCAAGCTTCCCCTTCCTAACCAAAATTATAGAAAAGATCATCTACCAACAAACCCAGGACCACATCGACTCTCACACACCTCTTGACCCGCAGCAGGATGGATTCCGCCAGCAGCATGGTGTTGAAACCCTCCTGACGACCCTCCTGGACAGACTTCACACAGGCTTGGACAAGAAGAAACATGGTTTCATATTCATGGACATTGCCTCTGCCTTCGACACAGTCAACCACAATCTCCTTCTCACCCGCCTGCATCAAAAAGGCATAAGAAACCTAGCTCTTGACTGGTTCAAATCATACCTATCTGACCGGCAGCAACAAGTCCGCATAGATAACCAATCATCCAAACCATTCCAACAGACACAAGGAGTCCCACAAGGATCATCCCCCTCAGCCCTACTTTTCAATATATATATCCAGCCAATCTGTTCCATTATTCAATCGTTCAACGTGTTCTACCACATCTACACCGATATATTGCTATACATCCCATTCCTCATAGACAGCCCTGACTACTCCTCCATAGCAGAATGTTTTGATGCAGTCTCAGATTAGCTTGCGACACACAACCTGATAGTCAACAGCAATAAGTCGGAGGTGCTATTCATAACCAAAGACCCCACCTTTACCCCGCCAACTTCCTTCAGGATGAAGGACTTTGACCTCATAACCAAACAAGAAGTTCACTATCTGGGAATCACAATCGACCAACACCTGAATTGGGAGACCCACAATCAAAATGTGTCTAAAGCAGTCTACCAAAAGCTGAGAACCCTCCAGAAACACTCAGACTACCGCACGGTATCCCAAGCTCTTATCTTCCCTCACTTAGACTACGCCAACATCATCCACCACAGTATGACAAAGCACGCTCTCCAACCATTACAACTAGCCATGAACACAGTTGCCCAAACACTCATGTCCATATCCAGATAGGAACACATCACCCCACTGTTGATACAACTTCACTGGCTCCCCATTGCAAGCCGCATGTTGTACAAAGCCCTCCTGCTCACCTTCAAGACTCTTCATGGAATGTCTGCAACCTCGCTCTCAAAACTTGTACAACGTATGCCAGAGACTAGAACAAGGAGATCTTGCATGACAAACTCTCTCATCAACCCCTCAGCAGTGTCTTGTACCCAATTGACCAAGAATCGTGCATTTTCTCTATTTGCACCGACTCGATGGAACACCTTACCCCCAGCAATACGAGCTATCCCAGACCTGACATCCTTCAGGAAGGCACTAAAAACATACCTTTTACAACTCGCCTACAGTCAGCTACCCTAAACAAATCCTAAGTGCAACTCAAAGCTTTCACTTAATATGTAACAAACCCTGTTAATGTTTATTGTTAACTGTTCACGTAAATACCAATTTGATGTAAATTTGTTCCATGTAGCCTACCTGTTACCTGTTCGATGCAAACCTGTTCTATGTAAAACAGTTATTGTTTTTGTTATATGTAAACCACAGAATATAAAAACAAATAAATAAATAAATATTTGCCTGGATTTCTGAGCCTAGTGCTGACAATCATTGCTATGCTCCTAACTTTTTTCCCTATCCTAAACCCTCCCCTGGTGCTATCCACTTTTTATGCTCCTAAATTTAGGCATTTAATGAAATTTTGAGTATAAATTTAGTTTATCAGCCCTAGTATATGTTCAAAGAGGCCAATGGAGGAATATACCTCTCAATGTTAGGGTCAGGCTCTAAGACATCTGAAAAATATTTTTGAGGGTTTCTTTTACATGTTCCTCTGGCTCTTTTTAGTTGTTTATAGAGTTGCCCTGAGGAAACCCCTAGTGGGGTGAAACCTACCGCCCAGGTTGTGGATACACTGGCTTTAGAAATGTTTCTGCATAGTGTCTGCTTAAAGTGGTGGAGAATTTAAGATAAGTTTGGAAACATATGTTGATATAGTTAAAAAATGATTTAAATAAGAAGCAAAAACATTTTTTAATGGCGTAGTGATGAAGGTTAAGATGTGATGTCTTAGTACACCCTGTGAAGAAATTTGAGCTTCTTTGCTTTTATTATCTATTCTTTAATGTTATAGCTTACTGTGTTGATTGTGAGGCATACACTTCAAATTGGCTTGGTGTGCTTCTTACTTATTTTTATTTGAATAATTTACATATACTTGCCACTGGATAAACTATTTGGGGTTTGCTGTATGCAATTGGCTAGTGTGTTGTATCACCTATTAAAGGTCTGGCAGAACAGTCAAACGTTGACCTACTTCCTGAAATGGAGGTAGATAGGTGTGGAGGACCGAGATGACTCAGTGATGGATAGAAGAATAGTCTGCTCTTCATGAAGGCTGTCCTGTTTCCTCTAAGAGTCTTGAAAATCAGAAAAAGAGTTTCAACTTTGTCCCTATGTGGAACTGGTAGCCAGTAAAAGTTTTTGCAAAAATGGTTTAAATGTAGTTATGCTGCCTGCAACCTTTAGCAGTCGTGCTGTGGCATTCTGAATTAACTGGAACTAGTATAGACTCTTTGTGGTAAGACATTTTTATTGTGCCTTACAGCAATTCCATCATGAATTTATCATGATATGAATTACTCTAGCTAGATCTGCCTTCTTAATATAAAGAGAGAGTTTAGAAGCAACTTTCAAAAATTGCTTGAAACGGCGCCAAGTCCAGTAAAATCCCAAGGTTTCTGATCTCTGGTTTTAGTCAGAATTCCTTGCTCTCAATAATGATATTGATATCAAACACATGACTGTTCACATTTTGAACCCATAAATCTATCTAAAGTAATTGAGAAAGTTGCTCAGCGACAGTTACAAGACCATATAGACTCCTATGCCCCCTTGATAAGAGCCAACACGGCTTCAGGGAATACCATGGTGTGGAAACGCTCCTTACCACCCTCATCAACACACTAATTACCGGGATTGACAACATCAAACAGGGGTATGCTCTAATCTTCTTAGATATCGCTGCTGCATTTGATTCTGTGAACCATGAGCAACTCCTTATTTGACTCAAAGATAAAGGGATATGTGAATCAGCATGGCTATGGTGCAAATCTTATCTTACCGACAGGTGGCAGCAAGTTAGAATCGGTACTGCAACCTCGCAGCCATTCCTACAACAGCATGGTGTCCCCCAAGGCTCGTCTCTCTCCGCACTCCTATTTAATATCTACATGCAACCTATATATGACATAATCCGTTCATTCAACATTTCATGCCTACTCTACGCTGACGACGTTCTGCTCTATACGCCATTCATGACTGAAAACCCCGACCTCACTCAACTGACTAAATGCTTTGATGCCATAACCGACTGGCTTCCTTCACAAGGCCTCAAGATCAACTTTAGCAAAACCGACATACTATTTGTTTCTAGAGACCAATCCTTCACTCCTCCGCCAACCCTGAAGACTAGAGATGCAGAACTCTCAAGTAGACCCAGCATCCATTACCTAGGCGTTACCTTGGACCAACAGCTCAATTTTAAAGCACACATCAACAATACCATCAAACAAATATACCACAAGATACGAACTCTACGACACCTTTGACCATTGTTGCAACTCGAGGACTTCAGATCAGTGTTCCAGGCCCTGATTATGCCTCACCTCGACTATGCCAACATGATCTTACAGGGCCTACCCAAGAGCACCTTAAACCCCCTACAGCTAGTCATGAATGCGGCCGCCCGTGTCCTAAGTGGAGCTTCTAGAGGGGATCACATTACCCCCGTCCTCAAGAGCCTACATTGGCTCCCAATATACTGTAGGTTATCCTATAAAGTAAACATCATAACATTCAAGGTAATCAACAAATTAGCCCCTATAGCCTTAATGGACCTTGTTCACCCCATTTCAGCAAACAGGGATAGGAGATCCTGCACTGCCAATACCCTACAGATCCCCAAAGACATAACGAAATGCAATAATCAACAAAAAACAGAGCCTTAAAACTATATGCACCCAGCTGCTGGAATGCTCTCCCAGCATCCATCAGAGCCATAACGAACCTGACACAATTCAGAAAGGCGTTAAAACATCACCTATTTCTCCTACACTACTCTCAATACACCAACCCAACACCTTCTATTATGTAGACAACAGCAACCAACTGAAAGCCTGCCTAAGAATGTACATACTGTAGATACATATTGTAGTTATTTCTCTTAATATTGTATATAGCTCCCCTATTCAGGCAATTGGTAACAGACCCCACACGTGAAGGGGCCATACTGGACTTGGTGCTTACCAATGGTGAAAGTGTTTCTGATGTTGTAGTGGGAGATCATTTTGCATCCAGTGATCACCAGATGGTGTGGTTCAGTATTAGGACTAGGGCTGTTAGAATCCATTCCAAGGTGAGGATCTTAGACTTTAGGAAGACTAACTTTGCGAAGATGGGCCAATATCTCAGGGAGTCGTTAGTGGGATGGGAACAGCTGGGGGATGTAGAAAAACAGTGGGCAAAACTGAAAGGGGATATTTTAAGGGCAACTAAACTTTTTGTTAAAATGGTAAATAAAGGCAAAAGGAACAGGAGACCGCTATGGTTTTCGAAGGAAGTAGCTGAAAAAGTGAAGAAAAAGAGGGAGGCCTTCATGAAATACAAGAGATCACAGAGAGAGGAAGACAGGCATCTGTATTTGGAAAAACTTAGAGAAGCTAGCAAAGTAGTCAAGAAGGCAAAGATTCAAAAGGAGGAGGAAATAGCCAATGCAATAAAATGGAGGGATAAGACATTTTTCAGATATATTAGTGAGAAGAGGAAGGGCAAAAGTGGTATTGTCAGACTCAAGGGTGCAGGGGGGGAATATGTAGAAGCTGATAAGGATAAAGCGGAATTGCTTAACAAATATTTTTGTTCTGTGTTCACAGATGAAGAACCAGGAGCAGGACCTCAGAAAACACCCACAAATAAGAACAGAAGCGAGGGACATCTTGAACAATTTTCAGAAGACTGTGTTCGTGAGAAACTAGCTCAACTTAAAGTAGACAAAGCGATGGGACCGGATGGGATACACCCTAGAATACTGAGGGAACTTGGGGACGTTCTAGCAACTCCACTGACTGACCTTTTCAATGCCTCGTTGGAGTTGGGAGTGGTGCCAAAGGACTGGAGAGAGGCTCATGTGGTGCCTTTACACAAAAGCGGAAGTAAGGATGTGGTTGAAAACTACAGGCCGGTTAGTTTAACTTCAGTGGTGAGTAAATTAATGGAAACGCTGTTGAAAGAGAAAATAGTGAGGTTTCTGGAGTCCAGCGGATTACAGGATCCGAGGCAGCATGGATTCACCAGAGGCAGGTCTTGTCAGACAAATCTGATTGATTTCTTTGACTGGGTGACCAGGGAGTTGGACCGAGGGAGAGCTCTAGATGTGGTGTATTTAGATTTCAGTAAAGCCTTTGACACTGTTCCTCACAGGCGACTTATAAACAAACTGAGCACCCTAGGGATGGACCCTAAAGTTACTGCTTGGGTTAGAAATTGGTTGGGTGGGAGGCGACAAAGAGTACAAGTAAATGGAGCTCACTCTGAGGAGAAGGATGTTACCAGTGGTGTGCCCCAGGGATCTGTCCTTGGTCCGATTCTTTTTAACATCTTTGTTAGTGATATAGCGGAAGGGCTGTCGGGTAAGGTTTGCCTCTTTGCAGATGATACCAAAATCTGCAATAGAGTAGACACCCAGGAAGGTGTAGATAACATGAGGAGGGATCTAGCTAAGCTTGAAGAATGGTCTAGAATTTGGCAGCTGGGATTTAATGTTAAAAAATGTAAGGTCATGCATTTGGGCTGCAGCAATCCAAGGGAGCAATACAGTATAGGAGGTGAAGTACTTTTGTCCACTAAAGAAGAGCGGGACCTAGGCGTGGTTGTGTCTGATGATCTTAAAGTAGCTAAACAGGTAGAAAAGGCGACGGCAAAAGCTAGAAGGATTCTTGGGTGCATACGGAGAGGAATGGCTAGCAGAAAAAAGGGAGGTGATAATGCCTCTGTATAAGTCTTTGGTGCGACCTCATTTGGAGTATGGTGTGCAATTCTGGAGACCGCACCTTCAAAAGGATGTGAACAGGATGGAGTCGGTGCAGAGGGTTGCTACTAAAATGATTAATGGGCTTCATTATAAAGCATATGAGGACAGACTTAAGGATCTTAATATGTACACCTTAGAGGAAAGGCGGGATAGAGATGATATGATTGAGATGTTAAAATACCTCCGTGGCATAAATGTTCAGGGAGAGAGCCTCTTTCAATTGAAAGCAAGTTCTGCTACGAGGGGACATGGGATGAGGGTGAAGGGAGATAGATTCAGGAGTGATATGCGGAAATATTTCTTTACAGAAAGAGTAGTGGATCCGTGGAATAGTCTCCCAGTGGAGGTGGTAGAGATGAGGACAGTAACTGAATTCAAAAAAGCATGGGACCAACACAGAGGATCTCTAAAGGTAAAAAGTGGACTGTTGTAGTTGTTGTTATGGAAGGACAGACTAGATAGGCCATGTGGTCTTTTTCTGTCATCATGTTTCTATGTAAGTCCAAGTTTCATTCCCCTATTCCATTGTAAGTGTCGACCGGCACAATATTCGTTTTATGCAAACCGCGCTGATTTTTAAGAGTGCGGTATATAAGAACAATAAAATAAATAAATAAACAAAAAGCGCAATTGCTCACCTGTAACAGATGTTCTCCAGGGACAGTAGAAATCAGTCCTCACATGGGTGACGTTGACGGATCCCGCGTGGAGCAATTCCCCAGCTTTCAAAGCAAACTTTTGAGAGTTGCTACCATGCATGCGTGGTCCCCTTCCCGCCCAAAGGAGCCATCTTGCTCAGTCAAATGACATAGTTAAAGACGTAAAAAACAAAACAGTAAATACAGGAGGACTGCAACTCCAAGGGGAGGAGGGAGGGTTGTGAGGACTGATTCCTGCTGTCCCCGGAGAACACCAGCTACAGGTGAGTAACTATGCTTTCTCCAGAAACAAGCAGGAAGTCAGTCCTCACAAATGGGACTCCCCAGCTACAGGCTACCATGAACCCATAGCCAAAACAAGGCTTCCTCATCGAGAGCCGCGAGCAGCCGCAATGGAAACTCTACTGTCAAGGAATTAGCACACTGGTAGCCTGAACACAGAAGGGTCGGAAGGCAGGAGTTGCCTAGACCTCAAAAAGGTTATGGAGTACAGCCTGGTTGAAGGCACTGTCCCGTTGGGACTCCCTATCCAGGCAGTAATGGGCTGCGAAGGTATGAACAGAAGACCAAGTAGCAGCCCAGCAGATGTCTGCTAGAGGAATGGAGCACAGATGAGTTACTGAGGTTGCCATGGCCCTGACCTTGTGCATGGCCCTCCAATAGAAACTTCGTTTCCTCATAGGCCCGGGCAAAACAGTCCACCACCCATGTGGAAAGCGTATGCTTGGTCACCGCCTGTCCCAGCTTACTAGGGTCATAGGAAACGAAAAGCTGAGATGCTTTCCAGTGGCCTTGAGTGCATTGAATGTAGAAAGGTAAGGCCCTCCTACAGTCTAGAGTATGGAGGGCCGCCTCAGCCCGACCGGCGTGTGGTCTGGGAAAGAAGGTAGGGAGGACCACCTTTTGATTGGGGTGGAACGAGGACACCACCTTCGGAAGGAACTTGGGGTGTGCACGAAGCACCACCCTATTCTTGTAGAACCTGGTATAAGGCCTCTCCGCTACGAGGGCCTGAAGTTTGCTCACCCTTCGGGCGGAAGTGGGTGTGCCAAGGAACGCCACCTTTCAGGAGTGACAGCGGAGATGACATGTAGCCATCATTCGAAAGGTGGCAGGGTAAGCCGCCCCAACACTACATTGAGATCCCATTCGGTCACCGGGGGGTGGACCGGGGGCTTAGACAGGAGTAGGCCTTTAAGGAACCGGGACACCATTGGGTGGGCCAAGAGGGGCTTCCCATTCACTGGATGGTGGTTCACTGCTAGGGCACTGAGATGTAACCTGACAGAGTTGGACTTGAGCCCCGTGTTGGAGAGGTGGAGAAGGTATTGCAACAACAAACCACCGGGCAGGAAAAGTGGTCGGCCCCCCCGTGCCGCATACCAAAGCACAAACCTGCGCCATTTAAAGGCGTAAGCCCATCTGGTAGACATTCTGCGTGAAGCCAGCAGAACATCCTCCACTTCCTTCAGAAGTAGGAGTGGAGCTAGTGACACCTCTCAGCAGCCACGCCGTCAGCGAAAGGGAGCTGGGGTTGGGGTGCAGGAGAGAGCCCCCGTCCTGGGAGAGAAGCTGCGGGGCTCTCCACAGGGGGATGGGAGTCTCCACCGCCAGCTGCAGGAGGAGTGGGAACCACGGTTGCTGAGACCACTGTGGGGCTATCAGAATGACTGAAGCTCTGTCGCGAAGAATCTTGAACAGGGCGATCAGAGGCGTCAGGGGAAATGCATACAGAAGACCAACTGACCATGAAATTAGAAAGGCATCGGCGGCCACCCTGGCAGAGTGTGGCTGCCGGGAACAGAAGTGGGGCAACTGATGGTTGTCTGGACTGGCGAAAAGGTCCATCACCGGTTCCCCCCAGATTTGGAAGAGCCCGCAGGCCACCTTCAGGTCCAGCTGCCACTCGTGCGGCTGGAGCAGTCTGCTGAGCCTGTTGGCCAGTCAATTTTCCTGGCCCGGCAGGTACACTGCCCTAAGGAGAATGCCCCGTCGGGCTGCAAATGAGCACAAGTCCAGGGCCTCCCGGCAGAGGGCGCAGGACCCCGTACCCCCTTGCTTGTTCATGTAGAACATGGCGACCTGGTTGTCCGCCTGGACCAGAACAGATCTGTGGCTCAAGTGTCGCCGGAACGCCTTTAGGGAGAGGCGGATTGCACGCAGTTCCAACAGGTTGATCTGTTGGGCACTCTCGTCTTGGGACCAGACACCCTGGGTGTGGTACCCCTGGCAGTGGGCTCCTCAGCCCATCAGAAAGGCATCTGTAGTGAGGACCCTTGAGTGATGAGGAACCTGTGTTCCAAGACACCATCCTGGACATGAATTCCGTAGGTTCCACAGCATACGGCTTAGGCACTGATGTACTCAGGCCCAAAGCCGGTTCTCCTGGAGGGGAGTCCTCGACTAGGATAGGATGCGCTTGCCAGGGCCGGTCCATGGCCAGATCTTCTGGGAAAGCTTGATCGGGTGCTCCTTTCCCGACGCCTCGGGCTGGCGCTCAGGGCTCTGTGACCAGTCCTGCGAGGGACCTGGCCGTTCTGAACCATCCAGAGACGCAGCCGTCGAGGATTTTCTCCTTCTTTTCGGTTCCCTCGAGGGAGACCCCCTCTCTGAGGTCCCCTGACGACGCTCAGGTTTGGGGGGTTCCTCCCGAGGTGAGGAGGCCTCAGATGAGGCCCTGGCTTTCGAAGGCATGGGGGATTCAGGGAAACTTTTTCCATACCGCTGCTGGCGGCTTCTCAAGGCCTTCGAGGACATCAGTTTTCAGAGGCCACAAACAGCTGGGTCGTGCTCCAGGCCGAGGCACCGGAGGCAGCAGTCGTGCGTATCAGTGAGAGACATAATTTTTCCACACCTGTCGCACTTTTTAAAACCACTGGTAGCCATGGGAGGAAAAAGGACCCCAGCAAGGTCGGAGACCCTTCGGGCTGCCAGCGAGGGAAAACGGGGCGGAGACGCCCAAAAAAGAAAAAATCGAAAGAAAAAAGAAAAAGAGGACCAACCCGATACCAGGGGCGGGCAGGAAAGGGTACCAGTGCTAGCCGGAAAGAAAAAAGCAGCCAGTAAGACAAGAAGAAAAATCACTTTTTCCGGGACAGAAAACAAACTACGTCTGAAGGGCTCCGCGGAAAAAAGGAGACTGAGCAAGATGGCTCCTTTGGGCGGGAAGGGAACCACGCATGCGTGGTAGCAACTCCTAAAAGCTTTCTTTGAAAGCTGAGGATTTGCTCCGCGTGGGCTCCGTCGGCATCACCCATATGTGAGGACTGACTTCCTGCTTGTTCCCGGAGAAGTTCAATTTTAGTTGAATTCAGAAAGTTTGTTATTCTTTTCTTACTCCTGAAACATTGTCAGATATGCAGTTATCTTATTCCTGCCTACTGGCAAGTCTAGTTCTATGGCTATGAGTCCATGCTCATGCAAAAATAGAATTATAAGAGCTCATATGTGCATGGACTGAATCAGCTGAGCAAGTGGCTTGAGACATTTTTAAAAAAGGTGACAGTACAGATCCTTGCGGTACTCTGCAAGTAGATATCCAAGGTGAGGATGAGTTGCCAGTGAACTAGACAACCTGTTGCCTGACTGATATGATCTGAACTAAGCTAATAATATGCAAACTGATACCTACTTCTGCAAAATCTAGATAGCATTATTTTATGGTCAACGGTCTCAAATGCTTCTGAGAAATCCAGCAGCGCTAGCAATGAAGTGTGTTTCCCATGCTGTGATTTACAGTGGAGATCATCTAGCAAGGATACAGGGACTTTAAGTAAGTATAGAGAAAAATTTCATTCCATTAATTTTTAACCACCCTATCACAATAATTCTAGGCAACTTACAAGAGAAACATGTATAATTAAAATTTACAAACATTTAAGACATAAATTAAATATAGAGGATAAATTTAACATTATATAAAAGCTTGCTCAAATACAAATAGCCTTTAATCATTTGCAAAATAAAAGGGATAGTTGAAGTAAGTTCCACATTTTAGAAGGCAGAAAAGAAAACGCATACAGCAGTGTGAACTGTTTTCTGGCACAATCTCATGAAGGAACTCACATGAGCCAGTGCATAGTTCTCGAGCAGGTTCACAGGCTTGAATAAGGTACTGCAATTTAAAAAAAATTCCACATATGTAAAATTTTAAAAAACATATAAAGGATCTTGAATTTTATTCAAAATGTAATGGAGAGCCAATGTAATTCAGATGAAACTGGTGTTATATGATCTGAATTGAATGAGTACCAAATTACTGAGCATGGAGGGGGGGGGATGGTTTCCAGTTTGTAAACTGGTAAGCCAGTAGGAGGTTCATCAAGAGCTTCCGAAGGTCCTCATGGAGTCATTTCATTTTGTTCGCAAAATAGCTGGCAAAGTGATTGCTCAGTTGTAAATGGACAGACTATTTTTCTTGTGGGTATTGTAGTAGGTCATTTACTATTTAGAATAGTCGCTTGGATGAGTTTTTGGCCTGTTCAACACACTGGCTTGCTGTTATGTTGCCATGTGCATTTTACCTCTCCTTTTCCAGGTGAGATTTAAGCCATCTCTTTTCCAGTTTAAATCCTAGGTGCTTAAGGACCCAAAATTCTTGGGAGTGCCACACAGAGTATTTGTGTGTGGAAAAAGCATAGCTACTCACCTGTAAAAGGTGTTCTCTAGGGACAGCAGGAATCAGTCCTCACATATGGGTGACGATGGCGCTGATGGAACCCGTGCGGAGCATTTTCCCAGCTCTCAAAGAAAGCCTTTTGGACATGCTACCATGCCTGCGTGGTCCCCTTCCCACCCAAGGGTGCCATCTTGCTCAGTCATATGACATAGCTAGTACGGTAGTAGAAAACTAAAACAAGGTATGGAGGAGGGAGGGTTGTGAGGACAGATTCCTGCTGTCCTTGGAGAATATCTGTTACAGGTGAGTAGCTACACTTTCTCCAGGAACAAGCAGGAAGTCAGTCCTCACATGGAACTCCCTAGCTCCAGGCTTCAGAGGACCGAACCACGTCTAAGAACACCAAAGGAGGCCGCCATGTACCAAAGTAAAACCCCTATCAAACTCAGCCAAGATAGCTGGCTCCTCTCTAGTAGTCCATGAGCTCAAAACAGCTCATTAACAGACCCCAAATGTCATTCATAGGCTCGAGTTGAATATGTTCTCATGGTTCAGTTGGAGTCTTTGTAGCTCGGAGAGTGTTTGGGACCATATTGACAGCTAAGTGCTAGTGGAGTGTTTTTCAGTTGTTTTAAACACATTTAAAATTGGTAAAAATGTGTATAACACCGTCAAAGCCTATGAATGACATTTTGGAATTAGTTAATGAGCTGTTTTGAGCAGTTGCAAGCTGCAGTTACAAGCCGTTAGCACCTTTCTGAGGCTTCTTGTCCTATCCTCTCGCATAGGGTTTAACATTCCCTCTTTTTGGGCCCCATATAAGCGGATTAATTATTTATTGGTTGAGCCTGATAGAGGTTTTACTTTGGTACATGGCCGCCTCCCTTGATGTTCTTAGACGTGTTTAGGATAAGGGGGTAGAGGAGTTTAATTTTGTGTTAGGAGGACCGAACCATGACAGCACCGACGGTGGCCAAGTCAGGTAGCCATGAGTTGCAGAAGATGAGTCCCCACTGAGAGACTCTGCAAGACCCTAGCGTCCAGTGACACTAACACTCTGGTAGCTTGAACACAGAAGGGTTGGAGGGCAGGAGTTGCCTACACCCCAAGAATATTACAGAGTACTGCCTGGCCAAATGCACTGTCCCTGCAGGACTCGCTCTCCAGGCAGTAGTGAGCTGTGAACGTATGAAATGAAGACCATGTGCTCGAGGGAGAGGCCAGCCTGCTCGTAGGTGAGGGCAATACAGCCCACCAGCCAAGTAGACAGAGTTCACTTAGTCACGGAGAGACTCAGTCTGCTGGGGTCATAAGACACAAAAGGCTCTGCAATCCAGTGCATGAAGTACTAGTTCCTCCCTGTCAGTGTAAGGCTGCAGGAAGAGATGGGGAGGACCACCTCGGAAGGAATTTGGGGTGTGTGTGGAGCACTACCCTGTTCTTATAGAATCTTTCATATGGTGGATCCGCTACCAGGACCTGGAGTTTGCTCACTCTTCAAGCGGATGTGAGGGCCACCAGAAAGGCCACTTTCCAAGACAGGTACCGCAGGTGGAAAGTGGTTAGGGGCTCGAATGATGGTTTGGTGAGCTGGGAGACTTCCACGTTGAGGTCCTACTCCACTGCCGGAGGGTGGAGAGGGGGTTTGGATAACAGGAGGCCCCGGAGGAACCTGGAGACCAAGGGCTGACCCAAGAGGGGTTTTCCCTTGATAGGGTGATGTTGAGCTGCTATAGCGTTCAGATGCACCCTCACTGAGTTAGACTTCAGCCCAGTGTGGGACAGGTGCAGTAGGTACTGGAGTACTAATTGCACATGGCAGGAGAAGGGGAGATATGATAGAAGTCTATAAAATTAATGAGCGGAGTGGAACGGGTAAACGTAGATCGATTGTTTACCTTATCAGAATATAGAAAGACTAGGGGACATGCAATGAAGCTACAGGGTAAACTATTTAAGACTAATAAGAGAAAATATTTTTTCACTCAACGTGTAATCAAACTCTGGAATTTGTTACCGGAGGATGTAGTAAAGGCTGTTAGTGTAGCTGGGTTTAAAAAAGGTTTGGACAAGTTCCTGGAGGAAAGGTCCATAAGACATTATTAAGAAGGGACCCAGGATATCAATGCTTGAACCAATACAAGCATTGTGGAACCTGTGTCCCTTGGGGAAACTGCTAGGTACATATGACCTAGATTGGCCACTGTTGGAAACAGAATACTGGGCTTGATGGACCTTGGTCTGACCCAGTATGGCATATCTTATGTTCTTTCTGCACACCAGGCAGAGAATCTTCTCCACTTAAAGGCATAAGGCCTTCTGGTGGAGGGCTTTCGGGAGGCTAGTAGGATCTCCTCGACTTCTCTCAGAAGATTGAAAGGGGCCAATGCTACCCTTTCATCAGCCACGCTATTAGCATTAGGGACCCCAGGTTGGGGTGCAGGAGTGATCCCCCCTCCTGAGATAGGAGGTCCGGGGCTCGGCCCAGCAGGACTAGGAGTGCCACCAACACGGAGAGCAGCAGTGGGAACCAGGACTGCCTTGGCTCCCTGGGGGCAATTACTATGGACATTGAAGAGGGTTCTGGTGACCGGGGGGGGGGGGGGTGTCGGTGGGAACGCATAGAGTAGGCCCTCGGACCATGAGATCAGGAAGGCCACTCTCTCCAGGTGCAGTTGGCACGAGCAGAAGAGAGGCAGCTGCGTGTTGTCCAGAGAAGCAAATAGATCCATCATGGGCTGCCACCCTGGAGTTCAAGCACCACTCGTGCGGCCGAAAGACTCTGCTCAGCCTATCCGCTAGGCAGTTGTCCTGGCCCGGGAGGTAGACTGCTCGCAAGAGCATGTTGCAAGCTGCAAAGAAGAGGAGGACTACCTCCTCCTGGCAGAGGGAGTACGAGCCCGAGCCCATGCCCCCCCCCCCCCCGCTTGTTGATACAGAACATGGCGACTTAATTTTACGTCTGGATCAGTACGGACTGATGTCACAGGTGGTGGCGGAATGCTCGTAGGGCTAGGAAGATCGCCCTGAGCTCCAGGAGATTGATCTGTAGGAGAGACTCCTCCTGGGAACAGCTGTCTTGTGTGCGGTGATCCCCACAATGCGCCCCACAACTTAGGAGGGAGGCATCTGTGTTCAGGATTCTCTGAGGTGCAGGCGCTTGGAAGGGCATTCCAGCTCGGAGGTGAAAGAATTTTTGCCACCAGTTGAGGGATTCTGCCAATTGACAGGTAGCCCTGACCCTGTCCCGTAGCCTGCCCATGGTTTGAGTCCACTGTGAGCAGAGGCACCACTAGGCTGTCTGCATGTGCAAGCAGGCTGAGGATGTTACTTGGACTGTGGAGGCCATATGGCCCAGTAGGCGGAGGAGGAGACGAGCTGGCACTGACCAGCGATGTACCTCTCCTGCCAGTTGTTTGAGGCATTCTGCTATGTCTCTGGGGAGGACTGCCTTGACTTGCAGTGTGTCGAGCTGAGCACCTATGAATTCCAGATTTTGGGCTGGAGAAAGATGGGATTTGGGGTAGTTGATGTCGAACGCCAGGTGCTGCAGGAGTAGGGTCGTACACTCTGCTGCCTGACTGGCCTCTATGGCTGTGCCGCCCCTGATCAACCAGTTGTCTAAGTAGAGGAAGATGAAGGCCCCTTGTAGGCACAGGTGGCTAGCCACCACTGCCAGGTACTTGGTAAAGTCCCTTGGCAAGGAGGCCAGACTGAAGGGTAGTACCCTGTACTGGTAGTGCCCACCTCCTACCATGAACCTTAGGTGCTGCCTGTGGAAGGGGTGGAATAGGATGTGTGTGTATGCATTCTTTAGATCCAAGGAGCACAGGTCTCCCTAGTGGAGGTATGGCAGCAGTGTTCCAAGGGAGAGCATCTTAAACTTCTCCCTTACCAGAAACTTGAGATCCCCAGTTCTCTTTGGGACAAGGAAGTACCTGGGGTAGAAGCCCTTTCCCCAAATGTTGTCCCTGATCAGGCTTGCGAGCTCTGTAAGCAGAAGAGTCTGGTGAAGGAGGGGTCGTACTGGCTCTCCTGGGAAGAACCTGGGTGGTATCTGCTATAAGTGGAGGAGATATCCTCCCCTTACCACTTGCAGTACCCACTGGTCCGAGGTGATGTTGGCCCATCTGTGGGCAAAGAGCGCCAGGTGCCCCCCTGTGGGCTGGTGAAGGTCTCCTGGAGGAGGGGAGGCCTTGTCCTGGGAGTCAAAAGCTCCCTCCGGGTTGGGTGGGAGCTGGGACCTGAGGCTTTGGTGTTTCACATTCAGAGCCCCGTGGCCTTGCCTCTTGGGGTGAGAATCTTGTTTCTGGCCCAAAAAGGGCTGGTAGCGGTGACTCTGTGGAAAATAATTCTTTTTCTTGGGGAAAAGGGTTTTTTTCCCCACTGATTTCCTGTGGGGGAGGGATGAGGTATTTTTTCCTCTGGCGTATCACCACGTCGGCCTCAATCTCAGCTGCCTTGTCGGCCATGGGTTTGCCGAATAGGTTCTCCCCAGTGCATGGGATGTCAAGCAGCTTGTCTTGGACCCATTGCTTGAGGTTGGAAAACTGTAGCAAGGCTGACTCAAAGCCGTCGTAGGCTGCTCAGTAGAGGAACTTGGAGTAGTCCTTGATCCCCGAGGTCAGGGACTGGAACTGTCGGAGGGGTTCCATGAGAAGACCAGCCAAAAATCCTGACAGCTCCTGGGTCAGAGCCTTCAGGTACATGTCTATGTATAATTCGGTATATAAGAAATATCTATGTATAAAGGCGGTATATAAGAAATGTTAAATAAATAAATAAAATAAATAAATTCATAGGCTTGGGATCCAGCACCCCAACATCAAGCCCTGGTAACACTTGCGCCCGAGGACGTCGAGGGCTCTGTCCTCCCTTCCAGAAAGGCCAGAGGAGTGGGTCTTTTGGCTCTTAAGGTTTTGCATGGTTGACTCGACAACCATGGAGTTATGTGGGAGCTGGGGTATGTGGAATCCTGGGCCCTTCCGGACATGGTACATGGCGATGAAATGCTGGTTCACCATGATACCGACTCTGGTGTCTCCTACATTCTGAGCAGCAGCTGCTCGAGGATAGACTGCACGGGAATCATGAGGGTTTCCTTGGGTGGAGACCAATGTTCCCTCTAATTTTCTGTAGGCTGTGTGCGCATAAAGTATCGGCTGTGTGCAGCTTTTGAAGGAAGGTTAAATTTTTGTGCGCCACATAACGACACTCGGAGTTATATACTTTAAAATTTGACTACACGTCAGAATACAGTATGTACACCACATTGATTTTAATCAAATTAAATGAAAATAGATGATTACTAAATGAAGCGGGAAATTTCTAGTAATTACAATCATAACTTTTAAATTTTAAGACGTCTGTGGTGTTTTCTATCAGAATCACAGCCGTAATTTTTGTGCGCTCTGTTGTAAAGTATGTGCGCTTGCTCGGCGAGGTGTGTGCGCGCGCACACGCGCACAGCTTAGAGGGAACAGTGGTGGAGACTCATATTGGAGGATCTCCAACACCTCGGTATATGGGTCCTCCTCCACCTTGGTCCGCACCGAGAGCGCTCTGGCCATGTCCTTAAAGTCATGGAAGGCTACATCCTCCAGAGAGGAGTGGGGCTGTGGGAACCGGGGAGGACGGGTCTGAGGGTATGTCCCGGTGCCGTTTAGCCTCTGGGGATGCCTCACCATCGGTCTCCCACTCGGAGTCGAGTGGTGATGACGAATCCGAGGTCCTGCGACTCATTGCCTTGAGGCCGGCACCGAGGAGTCGGTGGCCTTCAGAGGACCTGTGGTCTGAGTAACGGAAACTAGCCGGAGAGGACAGAATGCCCGAGGATCAGGACTGGGACCTCGACTGGAGCCGAGGGCTCACCCAAGTTGGTAGCATTCAGCTCGATGACCAGGGAATCCCCTGGAGTCAGGCGCCCGGTCGTCGGGACAGATGATGCGGACAAACCAGCCATCATTGCCTGCTGCAGGGCCAGGATAGCAGTGATATTCTACTCCAGGGACGCCATTCTGGTTTCCAAGCCAGAAGGCTCCAAAGCTTTCGGCGTGGACACCAAGATCTCGGGCCTGGCGCCAGCACTCTGGAGACTGCGTCCTCAACGAGTGGTAACAGACCCCACACGTGAAGGGGCCATACTGGACTTGGTGCTTACCAATGGTGAAAGTGTTTCTGATGTTGTAGTGGGAGATCATTTTGCTTCCAGTGATCACCAGATGGTGTGGTTCAGTATTGGGACTAGGGCTGTTAGAATCCATTCCAAGGTGAGGATCTTAGACTTTAGGAAGACTAACTTTGCGAAGATGGGCCAATACCTCAGGGAGTCGTTAGTGGGATGGGAACAGCTGGGGGATGTAGAAAAACAGTGGGCAAAACTGAAAGGGGGTATTTTAAGGGCAACCAACCTTTTTGTTAAAATGGTAAATAAAGGCAAAAGGAACAGGAGACCGCTATGGTTTTCGAAGGAAGTAGCTGAAAAAGTGAAGAAAAAGAGGGAGGCCTTCATGAAATACAAGAGATCACAGAGAGCAGAAGACAAGCATCTGTATTTGGAAAAACTTAGAGAAGCTAGCAAAGTAGTCAAGAAGGCAAAGATTCAAAAGGAGGAGGAAATAGCCAATGCAATAAAATGGGGGGATAAGACATTTTTCAGATATATTAGTGAGAAGAGGAAGAGCAAAAGTGGTATTGTCAGACTAAAGGGTGCAGGGGGGGAATATGTAGAAGCTGATAAGGATAAAGCGGAATTGCTTAACAAATATTTTTGTTCTGTGTTCACAGATGAAGAACCAGGAGCAGGACCTCAGAAAACACCCACAAATAAGAACAGAAGCGAGGGACATCTTGAACTATTTTCAGAAGACTGTGTTCGTGAGAAACTAGCTCAACTTAAAGTAGACAAAGCGATGGGACCGGATGGGATACACCCTAGAATACTGAGGGAACTTGGGGACGTTCTAGCAGCTCCACTGACTGACCTTTTCAATGCCTCGTTGGAGTCAGGAGTGGTGCCAAAGGACTGGAGAGAGGCTCATGTGGTGCCTTTACACAAAAGCGGAAGTAAGGATGTGGTTGAAAACTACAGGCCGGTTAGTTTAACTTCGGTGGTGAGTAAATTATTGGAAACGCTGCTGAAAGAGAAAATAGTGAGGTTTCTGGAGTCCAGCGGATTACAGGATCCGAGGCAGCATGGATTCACCAGAGGCAGGTCTTGTCAGACAAATCTGATTGATTTTTTTGACTGGGTGACCAGGGAGTTGGACCAAGGGAGAGCTCTAGATGTGGTGTATTTAGATTTCCGTAAAGCCTTTGACACTGTTCCTCACAGGCGACTTATAAACAAACTGAGCACCCTAGGGATGGACCCTAAAGTTACTGCTTGGGTTAGAAATTGGTTGGGTGGGAGGCGACAAAGAGTACAAGTAAATGGAGCTCACTCTGAGGAGAAGGATGTTACCAGTGGTGTGCCCCAGGGATCTATCCTTGGTCCAATTCTTTTTAACATCTTTGTTAGTGATATAGCGGAAGGGCTGTCGGGTAAGGTTTGCCTCTTTGCGGATGATACCAAAATCTGCAATAGAGTAGACACCCAGGAAGGGGTAGATAACATGAGGAGGGATCTAGCTAAGCTTGAAGAATGGTCTAGAATTTGGCAGCTGGGATTTAATGTTAAAAAATGTAAGGTCATGCATTTGGGCTGCAGCAATCCAAGGGAGCAATACAGTATAGGAGGTGAAGTACTTTTGTCCACTAAAGAAGAGCGGGACCTAGGCATGGTTGTGTCTGATGATCTTAAAGTAGCTAAACAGGTGGAAAAGGCAACAGCAAAAGCTAGAAGGATGCTTGGGTGCATACGGAGAGGAATGGCTAGCAGAAAAAAGGAGGTGATAATGCCTCTGTATAAGTCTTTGGTGCGACCTCATTTGGAGTATGGTGTGCAATTCTGGAGACCGCACCTTCAAAAGGATGTGAACAGGATGGAGTCGGTGCAGAGGGTTGCTACCAAAATGATTAATGGGCTTCATTATAAAGCATATGAGGACAGACTTAAGGATCTTAATATGTACACCTTAGAGGAAAGGCGGGATAGAGGTGATATGATTGAGATGTTTAAATACCTCCGTGGCATAAATGTTCAGGGAGAGAGCCTCTTTCAATTGAAAGCAAGTTCTGCTACGAGGGGACATGGGATGAGGGTGAAGGGAGATAGATTCAGGAGTGATATGCGGAAATATTTCTTTACGGAAAGAGTAGTGGATCTGTGGAATAGTCTCCCAGTGGAGGTGGTAGAGATGAGGACAGTAACTGAATTCAAGAAAGCATGGGACCAACACAGAGGATCTCTAAAGGCAAAAAGTGGACTGTTGTAGTTGTTATGGAAGGACAGACTAGATAGGCCATGTGGTCTTTTTCTGTCGTCATATTTCTATGTTTCTATGTTTCTATGTGTCCTCGAGGAACCTCGCATGGTCTCTGCCGGCCGAGGAATCCTTCTTGAGGACCTTGGTAGGGCACTTCTCGGAGCCGCCCGAGTCCCTCCTGGCGGTTTTACCAGGTTTCTCCAGTGAAACCTTGGTGGACTTCGAGGACTTTCTTGTTCTTCTTGGTGTCTGAGGTCTTCTCGGAGGAGTCGCCGGAGATCGTGGCCGAGTCAGACCTGGAAACAGTTTTTCCTGCAACTTGGAGCTCTTCTTATTGGTCTTAGGTGTCATGGCCTTGCACAGGTCGCAGGAGGTGCTGTCATGGTCCGGTCCCAGGCAGTGTAGGCAACAGTCATAGGTGTTGGTCACTGACATTATTTGACGGCAGTGGTCACATTTTTTGAACCCTCCGTGGGACATGGTAGAAGCACCCGGCCGGAGTCAAGGACCCCTGCGTGAAAAAATGCGCGAACACTGGTCGAGGCAAACCTCGATCAAAAAAGGGGAAAGGAGCCGAGAACAGCACCAGGTTCGGCACCGGCTCGAGGTGGGAAGAGGAACTGGTATGCAAATCGGGAACAGCTGTCTTTAAGGATATTTAGGCAAGACTTTTTTCCAGGGAAACAGGATAGACATCCATTGGGCTCCGCAGAAAAAAGGAGACTGAGAAAGATGGCATATTAGGTGGGAAGGGGACCATGCATGCGTGGTAGCATGTCCCAAAGGCTTACTTTGAAAGCTGGGGAAATACTCCGCTTGGATCCATCGGCACCGACATTACCCATATGTGAGGACTAACTTCCTGCTTGTTCCTGGAGAACAAGATTTTTTAAATTGGTGCAGTTATTGCTAAGGCCTTTGCTAGATTCACATTCCAAATATCTACCTGCTCTATTACTATAGTCATAATCTCATCCAACTGGGATAATCTAGGGCAGAGGTGTCAAGCTACAGTCTTGGACGACTGCAAACCTTGTTTTCAGGATATTCCTAATCAATACAAGTCCAACAAAAAAGCACGGTTACCACGTGTTGATAGAAGAACCTAGTCCAAAACATGGTATTCTCAGAAACACACTTTATTACGAATTTCACCAACCAGAGGTGATAAAAGCCAAACTCGACATGGCCGTGTTTCGGCAATGCCTTCCTCAGGGACCTTTGGCATTCTGAAGACAGAGAATATGAATAATTGTAAAACATATAAAACAAATATACAAAAATATTATAAAAACATAAAAGAGTAAGTTTAAACAATACTGTAAATCATGCTATCCCTAAATACTAACAACAACACCATTACATAAAATTAGATGTAAAAAACATATAAACTAATATAAATAAATTAGTTAAATGAAAAAGGCCCCTGAGGAAGGCATTGCCGAAACACGGCTTTGTTGGGTTTGGCTTTTATCATCCCTGGTTGGTGAAATTCCTAATAAAGTATGTTTCTGAGAATACCACGTTTTAGACTGTGTTATTCTTAATGAATATACATGAGATACATTTGCATGCACTGCCTTCATTTTATGTAAATATATCTCATGGATATTCATTAGGGATGGCCCGAATACTAGGCCGATTTGTAGCCTTCCAGAATTACTGCTTGAACTTCTCAGTTATCAGATTTTTTTGTTTCTGATCTCCTTCCAGACTCTAAAAGGACCCACCTGTTTTAGGATGGGGATTAGGAAGAACATAGCTAGGAAGTAAATTAGTATATGACTAATGTACTCTCTCAGTATTGCCAGTTTGGTGTTCTAGTAGATCTATCCCTAATAGAAATACCAGGCTTTGTATCAGCCTGTGATTTAATAAACAATGTATGAAGTGTTCCCTCTGGCCACACTCAGAACCACAGCTGAGTCTCTTCCCTTCTTTACTCACTATTTCCTTAACCTTATTATTAGGTATGTGGAGGGTAATTTTGTAAAGTCCTAAAATAGAAACATAGAGCCTATTTTTCAGGTAGGAGGACATCCAGGCCGTCCGGATTTTCCCAAGGAAGACGGGCCCATTTGGACCCGATTCTGGACTGCAGGAACAAAACATTCCCACGGTAACCAGAATCGAGCCAGAGGACAGCCTGGCATGCCCCTGCCACCTGCGAGGACATCCTCCCCGCAGGCGCCCCTGACTCTCATGGTTTTGGCACACAACCACTGTACCGTGTAGTAGCAGGGACTAGAGGACAGGTGCCTTTGACACTCAGCCTCTTCATCAGAAGGAAGAAAGGAGATTTTTGCACCTAGCCACTCATATTATCCAGATTTTCTAGCAGGTTAGAGTACCTGCCTAGGAGGAGATAGCAGAGAGTTGGTGTCTGTGCAAACCCAGTCAGAGCCCTACTGTCTCAGAAGAACAGTAGCTTAGCCTGTGAAAGAGGTCCCAAGAGCTATACCAACAACCAAGCCTTCCAGATCATCAGAGTCCGTGCAGTTTCAGGGACCTGCATCTACAGAAGCCACCAGCTCTTGAGAAGAGAAGGAACCCAAGCAACCATCCCATGTCAGCGACACCAGAGCCAAGTGTGGCATCCAGCACCGCATTGGGAAACTGTGTCTGTCTCACATACAGACTCAGATACACTGAGAGAAAGTACTAGAAGGAGGAAAGAGGGCTTTCTGCTTAGGAAAAAGCAGATTAAATACTAAAGGTGCAAAAGTGGTGAATAAATAAGATTAAGGAATTGGGGTGCAGATTAAGAGAGAATAAATAAAGGGATTTTGGTAAAATACCTAAACTGAGAGGAGAGGAATAAGTAATCTATCTGTAACCATTTTTTTGGACTGAGAAGAAGGAGTAAAGTGCTTGTAACTTAGTTCTGGTTTGTTTCTGCTAATTGTTGATGGGTTTTCAGTGATCCTAAAGGTAAAATAAATCATTGGTTCAGAACATAATTTCAGGCCTGGGCAATTGTATTTGAGATGGGAGTAGTGTGAGAGTGGCAAGTGCCAGTGCCTCCCTGGCTTATGCTAGTCTCCATCAAGAGAACCCTGAAAATTTAAATCCATGAACTCCAGACTAGAGACTGAGAGAAAACCTCATAGGATAGGAGTTCTCCCTCGTCTCACTAGCAGTTTGTGAGGTAACTTCGAGGACCACATGATAAGGGGGGTTATATATATGGTGCCCCAAAGAGCAAGGATTTAATTGGCACTAAACTGGCACTTAAAAAGGGCATTGAACATTATTGGACACTTGGCTAAAGAGAAAAAAATTGAAATTGACAGAGTGAAGCTGTTTTGGGACTACACTGACCTTTTTGCTGCAAAATTCTGACAGAGAGCAGGTGAATAGAACAGGAAAGGTGGCAGCCAGCAGTATGAATTGTGGGAAGTTGAACTGCTGTGTTTTTGGCCATTTTTGAGTGCAATCACAGTGTTTTCAAGTGAACAAGGTGTTTGTAGGGGTTTCATGCCCTTGAAAAATTTGAATTGGCATGTTTCCTGCCTGCGGGCCCAGTAACGCGCCTGCACAGAGATGTGCACGTCAACGATGTGGGGACGCGCGGACATAAGACATGAAGTGTACCAACAAAGGACGTCAGAGGACAGGTGTGCCGGCTCAACCAATCAGAGCATCAGTGCATGTGCCCATGAGGATCCATGTCATTGAGAAGAGACCAGAGCCTTTAGCATGAGGAGCCCAAGAGCAGTCAGAGGGAGCAACAAGACCTCAAGGCAAGAGTGGACTAAAAGTAGCTAAGAACGTCCCAAGTCTGCAGTGACTCAAAGATAAGGACTTGAGCATTGACCGTGTGTATGTGTGTGTGTGTCTGAGGTGTTAGTGGTGGGATGTGTCTATGATGTTAGTGGTAGGGTGGCTGTGATAAGGGAGGGAGAGGAGGAGGATAATGCTGTTGTGGGGTGGAAAGAATGGGGATGGGCTCAGTGAAAGAGAGAGCAAGAATGAAAGTGAGGATAATGGAGCAATAGGGGAGGGGAGGTATGGGAACATAGATAGGAGGGGCTTGAGGGGACATACTGATGTTTTCCCCAAGAGCAATTAAGACAAAATGTTGTATATACAATTTAAAAAACTGCAAATAAATGTGTCCATTACCCCCACAACTTAGCAGTTCAAAAAATTACATATTTAATAAATATAAAGAATATAAATAATTTAGTTTTTGCTTTCTCTACTGTATTTTTTTATGTTTCCTCTTCCTTTTTGTCATTTTTCTCTTAACTCCTTGTCATGGTTCTTATTTCCATTTCCATTTTTGTCCTGTATGTTTTTCCTCATTTCTTCATCATTGACAGTGACAGCCTCCCACCATGAAGCGGAGGTATTGCCTGTGAAGGAGGTAGATAAGGATGTGTGTAGACATCTTTTAGGTATAAGGAGCATAGCCATTCTCCCTGCCAGAGGTATGAAAGCAATGTTCCAAGGGAGAGATTCTTGAACTTCTCCCTCACCAGGAACCTGCTGAAGTCTTGCAGGTCTAGGATAGACCAAAAACCCCCAGTCCTTTTGGGCACCAGGAAGTAGCGGGAGTAGAACCCTTTGCCTCTGAGATTGAGGGGAATGGGTTCCAACACCCTCTATACCATAAAGTTTATTTATTTACATTCTCTTATATACAGCGCTATTCTGCATCAGTGCGGTTTACATTGAACAAACTGAAATTACATTGAACAGGGCATTATAACTTGGAGATAACTATTTTACAGGGAACATGGGCTATGGAGGGTTAAGTGGCTTGCCTAAGACCACAAGGAGCACCTGTGGGACTAGAAACCCCAGTCCTTCCGGCCCAAGGTTGCTGTCCTCTAGTGGGATTTGAACCCCCGACCTTCCGGCCTGAAGTACCTTGCCCCAACCACTAGGCCACTCCTCCACTCCTGCGAATTCCTGCTGAAGCAGGTCCCAGTGAAGGGGATGCATTGGGAGCTTTCCTGGAAAGAATGGTGGGGGCGTCTGTTGGAGCTGGAGAAAGTACCCCTCCTTCACCACCTGCAAAGCCCGGGGGTGTCTGGGGGTGATGGTAGGCCAGTGGTCGGCAAAGAACGCCAGATTCCCCCTGTGTGCTGTGGGGCAGGCCCTTCTGGGAGAAGAGAGGCCTTGCCCCAGGAGTCAAAAACCACCCTATGACTGCTCCGGAGCTGCGGGCTGGGGCTTGGGGGCCTTAGGCTTACAAGGGCCATGCCTTTGTCCCTTGGCTTGCTGTCCCTGTTGGAGAGCTGGGAAGGCCGTGTGCTAACAGTAGTTTCCGTAAGCCTTCCTCTTTTCGGTTAGAAAGGTTTTTCACCCGAAGCCTTCCTTCGGGAAGATCAGCGATCTTGGAGAGCCTAGTCCTGATCATGAACTCGGACTCCAGCTCAGCAGCCTTTTCCGTCATGGGTTTGCCGAACAGGTCGGACATCGACCAACTTGTCCTGTACCTATTGCTTCAGGTCAGAAGACTGTAGCCAAGTATGACGGCAGGCACTAATGCCCATCACTTCTACTCTAGTCGCTGACTCGAAGCCGTCATAGGCCACCCAAGTCAAACTTGGAGCACTCCCTGACTGTAGAAACCTGGGTCCCGAACGGCTGAAGAGGTTCCTCAGAGAGACCAGCTGTATCCCGCAAGTACATGCACATGTAGAGCTGGTAGGCCTGGATTTGGCTGATGTGCATGGAGCCCTGGAAGCATTTCCTGCCCAAGGCATTCATGGAGCGGGCCTACCTACCCGGGGGCACCGAGGAGTGCATTTTCTGGCTCTTAAGACTCTGCATGACTGACTCCACCACCATGGAGTTATGGAGCAGTTGAGCTTTTTGGAAGCCAGGGCTCCGGCAGACCCAGTGCATCAAGTCCAGCCACTTTCACACAATGGGAACTGAAGCCGCTCCAGGATAGATGGGACAGGCAAGGCACCGTGAAAGCCTTTTTGGGGGGAGCCTCAAACTGGAGGATCTCGAGGCCCTCTGCCCGAAGCTCCTGCTGGGTCTCGGTGGTGAATGTAAGTGCCTTGGGCTTGTCCCTCACAAAGTCCAGGTCCTCTGGTGGGGACCGGCACTGGGTCTCTGGAGGGGAGGGATCCAAGGGCACCTCCCTGTGGAGCCGGGTGTCCGGGGACTCATCGCCCTTGGTTTCCCAGATGGAGCCGGATTCCAAGTAGACTTCGAAGGTCCCCAGGCTGGAGCCCTAGCCCCAATGGCCTGGGGATCCTGATGCCCCTGTGCCCTGAGTCGGGTGCACTATGTGGGGAAGTTCTCAGCCCTGACTGGGAACAGGCCCCAGGGGTGTCTTGAGGCTGATGGCGCTCGAGGATAGGCTCCACTTAAGGGGAGGCCCTCGCTGTGGTGGTCAGTGGTCGGGATTGACAACCAGGAGGAACCAGGCATTAGAGCCCGCTTCTGAGCCATGAAGGCAGACAGGCTGCGTTCTAAGACTGCCATCCAGGCCTCAATGTCTGATGGCTCCACGGTCACCAGTGCGGGTACAGAGAACTTCGGTCTCAATGCCGGCATCTTCGAGGGGGTGTCCTAGATGAGGATGGCCTCGGAGGACCGAGACCAGTCTCTGGAGGCTGATGGCACTTTCTCCTGCTGGAGTAGCTTCGAGGGCCACTCCTGGCTCTCGCCCTTGTGTGAGGGCTCCGAGGCTGGATGCTGTGGGATTTCCTCATGGTCCCGGAATCGTCACTCGAGGAGGCTTTTTGAGGGGCATTCCTCCTTGAGGGAGCCCCGGCTTAATGCTCTGTGTCCTTGAGGCTCCGAGTCAGCGTGGTCGCCATGCAAGGAGGGAGCCATTGTGGCGGCCCTTGAGGGCACTGATCCTGCCAATGACTCCGGACCCGAGTCGGTTTTCTGAAAAATCAACTTGTGCTGCTTTTTGTGGCCCCAAAGGACCTTGGGGGTCATCTGCTGGCTGAGACCAACACACCAAGGCATCATGATCCAGCCCAAGGCACCGAAGGCAACAATCATGCAGGCCCATGTGTGACATATTATGAGTGCAGTGGTCATATGGCTTGAAACCACTGACCAAGGCCATGGCAGGGAAGACAGTCCCCATGAAGTCAAACTTTATAGGCCCGGCCATAAAGGGTGTGAAAAACCGCACATCGAAGGAAAGACTCCCAAAAGGGGAAAAAGAGAAAAGGAACCCGAAAAAACATGATGCTGGAGGCAAGCGGAGTCGGAAGATGGGAGGGAACCAGTATGCAACCAGAGAAAAGAGAGATAAAGATAGCAAAAAACTCCTATCTTTTTCCAGGGGAGACAGCCACACATCCGATGGGCTCCACGGAAAAAAAGAGACAGAGGCAAGATGGTATCATTAGGTGGGAAGGGGATCACATATGCATGGTACATCTCCCAAAGACTTTCTTCAAAAGCTGGGGAGAGGTTACCACGTGGGCTCCATCTGCACCAATGTGAGGACTGACTTCTTGCTTTTTCTCGGAGAACATGCACGTACTTAGCTTTATAAAATAGTTGCTAGTGATACAAGAAAAATGCATGTTGACAATGCAGAGGTTCATAAAAATACTGAAACATTTTGGAGAAACGTATATGAGGACCATATTGAGTACAATTGAGAAGTAAAATGGTTACCCTGCATACGAGAGAATTTTGAAAAGGCAAACATTAAAAGCTATGATACCTCTATGAGGAGAGGCTAAAAAGGTTAGGGCTCTACAACCTGGAAAAGAGATAGTTGAGGGGAGATATGATAGAGGTCTATAAATTAATGTATGGAGTGGAATGGGTAAACGTAGATTGATATTTACACCATCAAAATGTAGAAAGACTAGGGGACATGCAGTGAAGCTACAGTATAACCCATATAAAACTAATAAGAGAAAATATTTTTTCAGTCAAAGCGTAATCAAATTCAAATTTGTTACCAGAGGATGTAGAAAAAGTTGTTAGCGTAGCTGGGTTTAAAAAAGGTTTGGACAAATTCCTGGAGGAAAGGTCCATAAACCATTATTAAAGGGGACCTGGGAAATCTGCTGCTTGTTCCAATACAAGCACTGTGGAACCTGTGTCTTCTGGGGAAACTGCTAGGTACTTGTGACCTAGATTGGCCACTGTTGGTCTGACCCAGTATGGCATATCTTATGAAACGGCCTGCAGTAACAAAAGAATTGGAAAGAAGATTAAAAGGAGCCCCAAACTGGAAGAGCCCTAGACCAAATGGATTGATTCGTTTTTGACTCCAGTGGTTAAGATCACTCTTCCAAGCCCTTGCAAACTGCAAAAATGAATTGGTCAAGCAACTAGGCTTTACGCCACAGTAACTACACTCTTCCTTCCAAAGAGAGATTCAAGTAATGTTCTAAAATAACTTGCTTGCTTACAATTTGTAAGCTGTTCACCACAATAGATGCTGACAGAATATATAATCATATTGATTCCGGCAACATCTTGGCAACAGAGCAGGAGGGCAATAAAAGGGGAGCATTAAGTGTAAGCAGTTCTCTATGAGAGTTACTCTTACAGGACTTTATGTCTAGTTAACAGCATCATCAGATCCAAATATACAGAAAACGTTAAAATATGAAAGTGAACGTTCAGAATAGAGCTCCATCAAACTTGGACAAGACCAGTTAATGGTGAAAAAAACAGTTAATGTATCTCCCTCCCTCCTCGTTGACGCACAGACTATTTGTTCTCTATGCTTTTTTCTTTTCTCCATCCTATCCTTTCTCAATTTTAATGGCGTTCCTTTCCTGTTTCCCTGCAGCCTTTGCATTTTATGATTGTAAACCGCTCAGAAGCATTTGTTATGGGCGGTATAATACGTTTTAATTAAACCTAAACATAAATGTTAAATTTGGATCTGTTAATGCTTAGTAAAGCCATCATTGCCAGTGCTAAGGAAAGCAGAAATCTCAGTATAGAATAGATTGACCATAAAAAACCCTCTGATAGCATCCTGCACTCTTGAATAATAAACTGCCTTGAAATGTACAAAATAATCCCTGTATTGATTCAATATATCAAGTTCGCCATGAAAATGTGGCAAATTACCCTCTATATGATGTATGAAGATGGGCAGTTCGTCATTCTTGACATGAAGATCTAGTAACAACTTCAAACCTCGTCCACATTACCTTTCCTACTTCCCTGGCCTTTCCAGGCATTATGTCTTCTGCCTGTCATCTGCTCTTGAGCTTCAACATTTTCTTCCTCTCATTCAGTCATTTCCATTCTCTCTGAGAACATCTGACCCTTGTCAATGCCAAGTCTCCTCTTTTTTTCCCATATTCTCCTGCTTTTCCTTCTCTTAGCTGGGGATATCAATCCCAATTCTGGCTCTTCAGCCATCTCTCTCCCCATCTGCATGGATCAACCACAACTCCTCCAGTCTTATTCACATCCCTTCTTTCCTTCCTCCCTCTTATTTTCCTTTCTTATGTGCCATGTGAAATGCCCACTCTTCTCCAACAAACTTGCCTACATTAATGACCACTTTATCTCTAATGCTCTGCATCTTCTTTCTCTAAATTAAACTTGACTTTTCTCTAAAGACTCTGTTTTAATTGCTGCCCTCTGCTCATATAACTACTCTTCGTAAGTCACTTCACTGGCTCTCTATCCGTTTCCTTATCCAGTTCAAACTTCTCTTACTGACCTAAGTGCACTCATTCTGCTGCTCCTCACTATCTTTCCTTTCTTATCTCTCTCTACACCCCTCTTTGGAAGCTCCGCTCTTCTGATAGATGCCTTCCATCTGTGCCCTTCTCTTCTACTGCCAACATCAAACTTTGATTCTTCCACCTTGCTGCTCCTTATGACCTGGAACAAACTACCTGAGTCTGTGTGTCAGGCTTCATCTCTGGCCCTTTTCAAATCCAGGCTTAAAACTCACCTCTTCGAGGCCACTTTTGAATCCTGATCCATTTAGTCTTGAGTGGAGGAGTAGCCTAGTGGTTAGAACACTGGCTTGGTAACCAAGCAACCAGGGTTCAATTCCCATTAGCACTCCTTGTGGCCTTGGGCAAGTCACTTAAGCCTCCATTGCCTCGGAAGAAAGGCCTGACAATCTACTTCCAATGACACTGCCAAGAAAACCCAGGAGCTTCTGGGTTGCCAGGAGTCAGGACTGACTCAAAGGCACACATTGCTTGCTTTTGCCATTCAGTCTCTTATGTTTTTCCTTACCACTTCCCTAGATATATCCTTGTCTTCAGCTGTTGTGTTGTTTGTCTTGACTAGATTGTAAGCTCTGATGAGCAGGGACCATCTTTTACATGTGTCTCTACAGTGCTGCATACACCTTGTAGCACTATACAAATGATAGGTAGTAGTAGTGGTGGTGACATGGAGGTATGTTTCTCCCATGTACCTTGCCTAACTGGCTGTGGTGGTGAGCTGCTGCTCTCTCCTTTCTGTAAGTTTCAAACCCTTCTTCCACCTCAGTCTCACTCCTTTTCTTTCTTTGAAGTCCATTCCATCTCCTTATTCATTTTACTATTTCTCCTGGTAGCTGCCATTCATCAACCCCCTGACAAGTCCATCTTGTCCTTCCTCACTTACTTTGCCTCCTGAATTGATTTCTTTCTTGAATCATATTCTCCTTCTCTCATTCTCGGGGATTTTAATATTCATGTTGATGACCTCTCTGATGCTTATGCTTCAAAGGCCCTTGCTTAAACCTCCTCATTCAAGCTCCAGCTGTGTTCTACCCATCAACATGGTCACTACCTTGACAGTGTCTATTTCTCCAACTGATCACACTCAGCTTCTCCACCTCAGTTCTTCCCCTTTCTATCATGTTAACCTGTATGCTTAACCACCCCCTCCACAGTCTCATCCAATCTCCACCATCACATTTAGGAATCTGCAGGACACTGACTCCTGTACTTTCTCCACTGCTCTCTCATTCACTATACTATCTGAGACTATCGATGAGGAAGTCTTTTCCTATAACAGGGGTGGATCTATTATTAGGCAGAGGCAGATGCCTCAGTTGGCAACATTTTGGGAGCTGTAAAAAATGCCCCCAAAACATCCTAGTGGTGGGCTGCCTTACTCTGCCTTTTCTTTGAAAACAAATTGTTTTTAATTGGACTGGCTGCTACCATTGCTGCTTCTCCTGGTTCTGTGGCAGTGATGGCATCGCCCTCCCTCCCACTATCGCCGCCGCCGCTAACCCAGACCTGGTAAGAAGCAGTGGTGGTAGCAGCATCAGGTTATCAGATTTAAAAAATAAAAAGCATTGGGTCTTCCTGACTCCAGCATGCTTGGAAAGCCCTGATGGTCCTGTCTACTGCTTTGTGGCAATGGAGGTAGTAGGCTGGAGAAGAAGTGGCAGGAAGGGAAAGAGGTAATGCTATACATCCTGATGATGTACTGCATGCAGGGGTTTAGCCAAGGGTGGGCCTGGGTAGGCCATGGCCCTACATTTTGGCATTAGGCCCACCCAATCAGTGACAGCAGAACAGTTCAATGAGAGGATACCATTTGCATTGCTTCGTGCCCACCAATGCTAACCCCAAGCCCCACTGAAAATTCAGTCTTGGCTACACTACTGATGCAGAGTCTGACTTCTTGGGGTTTCAGTTTAATGTCTGTCTACATATGTCTGTTTTTAGCTTCTTGTAATTTATTCCCTAATTGGTGAGGACCTATCTGTGTTCTGAGTGTGTGACCAGGTCAGGTATTCTGATAGCATGGAGTTTCTATTTAGGGATCGGAGTAATCTGGCTTGTTTGGTTTTATGAATAGGTATATGGATGTTCTAGGACCAACTGCAAATATTTATGGTACTGCTCTGTTCTGGATAGGCCCCTTCTATGAGTTTTGGAAGCTGATGTTGTTATGGCATAGTAGATTTTTCTCTGTTGGTCCAGAGTAATTTTTGTAAGGTTGCATATTACTTCACAGTATGCCTAGCACTACTGAAAGTTTATATTGCTGTTACTGAGACAGTACAAGAATCAGAAATTATTTTGGTTCTGTTGAGTTCCGTGGGGAAAGTCCTGGTTCTGTTCTGCATTCGATGGCTGGGGGAGGGGTTTCTTTGAATGCAGAATATATGTCTACATAGGCATTAGGACGGGGTGGGCCACACCGGCCCAGACCCTACCAAACTTTCCCTGCTATTCTGCCTGGCTTTTATCAGCTATGGCAGCAAGCACCATGCACTGTGAAATCAGAAAACAATTACTTCCTGTTTGTGATATGGGAAGTACTTGTGCTCCGATTTCACAGCTGCATGGTATCAGTGTCCAGTGCCAAAAGAGTTAGGGCAGAGCTTGGGACCCCCAAACAAACAGGCATTCAATTGACCTTGTATTTTCAAAAAGAAAAAGGGAGAACTACAGCACGGTTTAAAACAAAAAAATAAAATTAGTTATAATGGGCCCGATTTTGAAAATCGCTGCTATCCATGTAGCCCTTTCCTCCGCCCTGGAATGCCCCTAACATGCCCCGATGCTACCCGCATAGCATCCGGGTGTGTTAGGGACTTGTCTGGGATTTTCGAAGGGCACTACTCATGTAGGTGCCCTTAGAAAATCCCAGATAAGGCCTTTACACGGGTAACTAGGGAAGTTACCCATGTAAAGGCCTTCGAAAATCGGGTCCAATATTTTTAATTTGGTGTTATAAACTGTGCTGTGGTTCTCACTTTTTCTTTTTGCTCCTTGGTTTGTGATCACCTTGCATTTCCTTTGTCTGTTGCAGAGTATATATTTACATTAAATATCAGTGTACGGTGTCAGCAGTCCATATGTTTTATATAAGATTCCCAGGCTACATAATTAAACTGCTACAATTTTTGCTGCATAAAAATGTCATTGCAAAGTTTTTAAAAGCTATATAGCCTGGGAATATGTTGCTGTCTTTATTCTTGGGGCAACCAAGTAAGGGGGACCCCACCGTCCCTTACTAGAACTCTGAAGGAGCATCTCAAATTTGGCTGCCAATGTAGCGGGGGGGGGGGGGGGGGCGTCAGCTCATCTCTCACCTCAGGCAGCAGATTGTCTTGAGCCATCCTGACTATGCTCTCTTCTCTGGATGCTCTTGTTCCTTCCTTCCCACACTCCAGATTCTATTACCCACATTTCTATGCCCACTTCGATAAGGGCCCTGGCTAAAATCCTGTGATCATAATTTTAAATTCTTGCCAATCTCCTTCCAGTCTGCTATTGCACTTCTCAAGCAAGAGTACTATGTTCATCTGACAAACTCTCTTGCCTCCAACCCTCACAGTCTCTGCCATGCTCAATTCTCTCCTCAAAGCACCACTGCCTCTGACCCCTGCTTCACTCTGCCCAGACTATGGCTGACTACTTCCTTGACAAAGTTCACAAGATTAGCTTTGAGTTCTCCACTAAGTTACCTCCACCTCCCCTTCCCACACTTCATTCTCACCCCTACCATCTTTTCTTCCTAAAATCGCTGAGGATAAAACTGTGTTTTTTTGTAACTGAAATTTTTTTATTGAACCACCATTTTTCAACTTCAAGTATTGTGTTACAGAAAATAGCAAACATAAATATAAATAACAATCCTACTGTATATCCTCTTTCCACCAAATATAAATACACATTTTTGACCTTCTTGTTTAACTATTACACATCTTAACAGTACTTGATTTTCCTTTTGGTAACTCTTTAGTCTCTTACATTACTTCCTGAAAAGATTACTCTTGTTCCGGAACTACCCCATTTCTCTTCCTCGTCTTCTTCTCACCATTATTTTGCCTCTTATCTCCTCCCCCCCCCCCCTACTCCCTCCCCTCTGTTGCTTTAGACGACTTCTGGGCAGTTTGTTCTCAGATGTCCTCCTGCTCCCTAACGAAATAGGGAGCATAAATGCCATACCTAAGCTCTTTTACCTCCACCGTTTTGGCTTGGACTATTTATTATATTCTGGCATGATTTACTTTACCTTATTAACTTAATTTATCACACTAAAGGACAGTACTCCCCCCCACCTGCACTCACACCCCTCTGTTTCCATTGTACATATGGTTCTCACCTTCTTTGGAAGGAGGTCATTTTATGTGCCTGGCTCCGACATCTGGTAAATAAATTCTAATCATCACAGGATCTTTTCCTTTCTGGACCTTTTGCCTCTTTCCAATTGCATGCAATTTCCATACGTATTGCTGTGGCCATTTGGTTAAGCATATATCCTCTGCCTTCCCCTAACTCCCCCCATTCATTTAGTACAGCTTCTCTTGGTCCTATATTTCCCTTCCATCCCATCATGTCTTGCACTCTCTCTTCCATCCATCTCCATATTGGTTGCATAACTGGACAGGCCCACCAAACATATATATTTCCCCACTTCTCCATTTCCTTTCCAACATAAAGGACAAACATCTTGAACAACCTTTGTGGTGTCATGTAAGTGAGATAGAGTATCTTGCACCTCTGTTCCTGTATTGTCTTTGAGACTGAGGGGATCCTTAGTGTTGAAAAACACTTTTCCCATCTATCGCCATCCCAATGTCCTCCCACCTCTGTCTCCCACGCTTTATGATAGCACCCTTTATAATTTTCCTGCCCCAGCCCCTTATAGATCTGTGTAATAAGACCCTTCCTTTTACCACCCTTATGATACAGTTCTTCAAATGGTGTCTCTTCATAGCTAAAGTCCACCCCCCATTCACTTTTGTCAGAGGAAATGTTGTAACTGACGATATCCATACCAATTCCCCCTATCCAATGCAAATTCCTTTTGCAGCTCTGCAAATGCTCACATCTTTCCATCTGCTGTTAGCACTTGCCCTACATATTGTAGACCCTGCTCCGCCCATCTCTGAAATTGCTGGGATAGACCACCTCCTTTTAATCCTTCACATGTTATGATACGTTGTAGTCTGATCTCTCCCCCTCTCCTAAGCAATCAAATCTTTTCTTTTCGCCAAATTTTCAAAGTATGTGCCACAAATGGATTTTGTTCTTCTTGTTTTATTTTCTTAACATTACTTTCCCACAAACTAGCCGTTAAAGGTTTTTGGCCCCCATCTCTCCTGCTCAATATGCACCCATTGACAGTCATCTGGGCCTCTATGCCAATTTAATATTGCTTTCAACTGTGTAGTATCGGATTATATCCGGCGCTCCCACCCCTCCCTTTTCCCTTCTTTGACACATCACCAACCTGCTCACCCTTGGGGGGCGATGCCTCCAGATGTAGGAGAAAATTTTCTTTTGTAAGAGCTGTAACATCTGAGATGGTATCTCTATGGGCAGAGAGAAGAATAGAAACAATAGTCTGGGCAGGATATTCATCCTAACTATGGCTACTCTGCCCAATCAGGAAAAAGATGCTTTGTCCCATCTAATTAGATCATTCAGGATGTTTTTTTACTAATGGACTGTAGTTTATACTTTTCATTTCTCGCCAGTCCCGGTCCTCCTGTACACCAAGATATCTAATCTTTTTTGTAGCCCATTTAAATGGGTACGCTTTCCACAATCTGGATTCTAATCCTGGCTCCATATGTAACCTCAGTATTTCTATTTTCCCCATATTCATCCTGTAACCCAAAACTTGACTTATGTTTGTATTTCCTTTATAAGATTTGGCAGAGACATTAACAGTCTACTTTACATATAGATTATATCGTCCGCGAACAGTGACAATTTGCATTCTTCAGTCCCTACAGTTATGCCCCTGATATCTGGTTGACGTTGTATTCTTTTGGCCCATGGTTCTATCGTCATAGCAAACAATAAAGGTGATAGAGGGCATCCCTGTCCGGTGTCTCTCTCAATGGTATCTCCCTGGAATAAGAACCATTGACCCGTAGATGCGCATAAAGGGCCTGGATCCATTTCAGGAAATTTGTCCCAAACCCCATTCCCTTTAACACCTCGAACATGAATGTCCATTCGACTCTGTCAAATGCTTTTTCAGCATCTACCACCATCAACAGAGAGACCAATTTTTCATTTCTGGCTATCCAAATTATGTTTATTAATTTGGGAATACCATCACTAGCTTGTCTCCCAGGTATGAACCCCGTTTGATCAACTATGATTAATTTGGGAAGGAACTGTTGCACTCTCATAGCTAGTATCTTTGACAATATTTTTGCATCAATATTGATCAGGGAAATGGGTCAATATGACCCATGCTCCTCCTCATCCTTTCCTGGTTTCAGCAGTATAGCTATCCCTGCCACAGCCATTGATCTTGGAAGTCTGTCGCCAGCCAGTACTCCATTAAACATATCTTTCATTTTATTTATTTTTATTTTATTTACATTCTCTTATATACTGCGCTATTCTGCATCAGTGCGGTTTACATTGAACAAACTGAAATTACATTGAACAGGGCATTATAACTTGAAGATAACTATTTTAAAGGGAACATGGGCTATGGAGGGTTAAGTGGCTCGCCCAAGACCACAAGGAGCACATGTGGGACTAGAAACCCCAGTCCTTCCAGTCCAAGGTTGCTGTCCTCTAGTGGGATTTGAACCCCTGACCTTCCGGCCTGAAGTACCTTGCCCCAACCACTAGGCCACTCCTCCACTCCATTTCTTTCCCCACTTCAGTTTGAAAAGTTTTGTAAAACTTCACTATCAAACCGTCTAGTCCCGGGGCCTTTCCCTCTTTTAGTTCGCGTATAGCCTGGTATATTTCTACATCTTCAATGTCCCTGTCAAGCCACTTTTGCTCTTCTTCATTCAGTCTGATTAACCCTACTTCCTGCACATACTGTTCCACCTCCTTGAACCCTGTCGCCTGTTCCGATTTGTACAGATTTTGATAAAAGTTGCAGAATAATTCTTGAATATTGGTTATCCTAAACTACCACTTTCCCAGCTGATTTTTCAATTTGAATATCTTTTGCTGGATACGTCTCTCTGAATTGCCTGGCTAGATACCTTCCAATTTTATAAGTCAATTCTGCCACCTGCTTCTGGTCTAGTTCCCAATGGGTTTTTGCTATTTGAGCTAATACACGCCCCCCACCCCCCTATTTTTGGGCTCCTGTGGTAGGGAACTGCAATTTTGCTCGTAATTCTGCTTCTGCCTTTTCTCTTTGTCTTTTTGGCTGCTAGTACAATGGGGTGCCCTATTATTATTGCCTTCATTCCAACCCACACCACTTCCTTGAGGTTTCTTCTGTGACACTGGTCTCAAAATATTCTCTGAGGGGCTACTTTTATGCTCTGAACCCCCTCAGGCTCATACAGCAGGGTTTCATTTAACTGCCAGAATTGCAGGACCCCAGTATCTCTAAGGATGGCTATATTTGCTATTACTGGGGCATGGTCAGACCACGTTATAGATCTTAGGTCTGCTTTCTCAGGTTGATCTGTTAATCTCCCATCCGCCCAGAGCATATCAGTCCTACTATATGAGTTATGTGGGTATGAAAAGTAGGCATATTCCCTACGTCCCACTTAAGTGTCTCCAAACATCCACCACTCCTAATTTTACCATCAGCCTCTTCATTTGCACTCTGCTTCCCCAATCTCACCCCCCCCCCCCCGATTACTCCAGGAGGTGGGGTTTAGGGTGAGATTGAAGTCGCCCCCAATAATTAGTGGTCCATCCTGATGTTCTTCCAAATACTGCTATAATTTCCTGTAAAATTTCCATGGGCCTCGTTAGGCACATATACACTACATAACATAAGTGCTTTACCTTCCAAGAGCCCTTTCCATATTATGAATCGCCCCTCCCGATCTTTAAACACTTCCTTTTCCTCACTTATTATACCCCTGGCAAACATCATGCCGACCCCTCCCTTTTTTGGGTTCTCCATATTAGTTGCTAAATAAACTTGCTCAAAACCACCCATATGGAGTCCCAGTCCTTGTGCTCGTTTCAAATGGGTCTCTTGGATCAGTAAAATATCCGTTTTAAGGCAAGTACCTTCCCGCTCTAAAGCCCAGGTGTTGGGCCCACGTACTTCAAGTGTGAGCATCCGTAAATCATGTCCCATATTCATGCTCCGGAATTGTATTCTCACATTTTATAGCCTGCTTCCCCCACCCCTTCCCACTCACCTCTACCTTCCCCCCTCCCAACTTCCCCCTCCCCCATCTAGCACCTCCTTTGCTCCTCCTTCCCCTCAGATGAACATAAGAACATAAGAAATGCCATACTGGGTCAGACCGAGGTCCATCAAGCCCAGTATCCTGTTTCCAACAGTGGCCAATCTAGGTCATACGTACCTAGCAGTTTCCCCAAAAGACACAGGTTCTGCAGTGCTTGTACTAGGTCAAGCATTGATATCCTGGGTCCCTTTTTAATAGTGGTTTATGGACCTTTCCTCCAGGAACTTGTCCAAACCTTTTTTAAACCCAGCTATACTAACAGCCCTTACTACATCCTCCGGTAACAGATTCCAGAGTTTGATTACACGTTGAGTGAAGAAATATTTTCTCTTATTTGTCTTAAATAGTTTACCCTGTAGCTTCATTACATGTCCCCTAGTCCTTCTATATTCTGATAGCGTAAACAATTGATCCACGTTTATCCGTTCCACTCCATTCATTAATTTATAGACCTCTATCATATCTCCCCTCAGCCGTCTCTTTTCCAGGTTAAAGAGCCCTAACCTTTTTAGCCTCTCTTCATAGGAGTAGCCTTCCATCCCCTTCACCAATTTGGTGGCTCTTCTCTGTACTTTTTCTAATAACTCTATGTCCTTTTTAAGATACGGTGACCAGAATTGCACACAATATTCAAGGTGCGGTCGTACCATGGAGCGATACAGAGGCATTATAATATCCTTTGTTTTATTCTCCATCCCTTTCCTTATGATACCTAGCATTCTATTTGCTTTCTTGGCCGCCGCTGCACACTGGGCGGAGGGTTTTAACATGTTATCCACGATGACTCCTAAATCTTTTTCCTGGGTGGTGGTTTCTAATGTGGAGCCTTGCATCGTGTAACTATAGTGTGGGTTGTTCTTTCCTAGGTGTATAACTTTGCACTTGTCCACATTAAATTTCGTCTGCCATTTGGATGCCCAGTCTTCCAATTTATCCAGATCCTCCTGCAGTTTTCCACAATCCTCTTGGGTTTTAACAACTTTAAACAGTTTTGTGTCATCTGCAAATTTGATAACCTCACTAGTTATTCCTTTTTCCAGGTCATTTATGAATATGTCAAAAAGTAGGGGACCCAGTACAGATCCCTGGGGTACTCCACTATTCACCTTTTTCCATTGGGAATATTGGCCATTTAGCCCTACCCTCTGCTTTCTATCTTTTAACCAGTTCCCGATCCACAATAGTACACTGCCTCCTATCCCATGACTTTTTAGCTTTGCCAAAAGTCTCTGATGGGGGACCTTGTCAAAAGCTTTCTGAAAGTCCAGATACACTATATCAACCGACTCACCTTTGTCTACCTGTTTATGCACACCTTCAAAAAAACAGATCAGATTAGTAAGACAAGATCTTCCTTGTCTAAAGCCATGGCTATCTACATGCTGTGTAATTTTGTTCTTTATGATGGTTTCTACCATTTTCCCTGGTACTGACGTCAGGCTCACCGGTCTGTAATTTCCCGGGTCACCCCTGGAACCCTTTTTAAAAATTGGTGTTACGTTGGCGACCCTCCAATCTTCAGGTATTACAGATGATTTTAATGAAAGTTCACAGATTACCAATAGCAGGTCTGCAATCTCATATTTCAGTTCTTTCAACACTCTGGGATGTATACCATCCGGTCCAGGTGATTTGTTACTATTCAGTTTATCAAATAGTTGTAATATATCTTCCCGGTGTAGCGATATTTCTCTCAATTCCTCTGCAGTATCACCTTTAAATACCACTTCAGTCTTGGGTAACATCCCTACATCTTCCTCAGTAAAGACCGAAGCAAAGAATTCATTCAGTCTCTCTGCTATAGCCTTGTCCCCTCTTACTGCCCCTTTTACCCCTCTATCATCTAATGGTCCAATTGACTCTCTCACAGGCCTTTTGCTACGAATGTACTTGAAAAAGTCTTTATTTCGTGTTTTTGCTTCCGTAGCAAGTTTCTTCTCAAATTCCCGCTTTGCCTGCCTTATCAATGCTTTGCATTTAACTTGCCAGTGCTTGTGTTGTTTCCAGTTTTCATCATTTGGCTCTTTTTTCCATGTCCTGAAGGTTGCTCTTTTGGCAGCAACAGCCTCTCTGACCTCACCTTTAAACCATGCTGGCAGTTTTTGGACTTTCTTCCACTTTTCTTAATGCGTGGAATACAGCTGGTCTGGGCTTCGAGGATAGTATTTTTAAATAACACCCAAGCTTGCTGTAAGTCTTTAACCTTTGGAACCGCTCCTTTTAGTTTTTTCCGAACTATATTCCTCAGCAACCTTGGGCCGGAAGGACTGGGGTTTCTAGTCCCACAGATGCTCCTTGTGGTCTTGGGCAAGCCACTTAACCCTCCATTGCCCATGTTCCCTGTAAGTATTAGTGTATGTGTCTCATATCCCCGCGTGTTAAATGTATCCCCCAATTGTGTTGTGACCGCTTTGATTGAAGGATAAGGCGGTATACAAAACTGTCTAAATAAAATAAAATTCTATCATAGTCTCCCTTTTGAAAGTTAAAAGGTAGTACTGTGGATTCCTTTACTATCTGTCCTCCACTGATTAAATCAAACATGATCATACTATGATCACTATTGCCAAGTGGTCCCAACACCCTTATTTCTTGCACCAGATCTGGCGTTCCACTAAGGACTAGGTCCAGTATGGCTTCCCCTCTGGTCGGTTCATGAATCAGCTGCTCCAAGAAGCAGTCATTTATTTCATCTAGAAACTTTATCTCTTTAGCTTGTCCTGCTGTGAGACTGTCCCAGTCGATACCGGGGTAATTGAAATCACCCATTATTACTACTCTGTTGTGGCTTTTGTTAGCTTCCTTGATTTCTTTGAGCATTTCATCATCCATTTGTTCATTCTGGCCAGGCGGTCGATAGTATACTCCCACTGCCATCACCTTCCCTTTCATAAATGGAATTTCAATCCATAGAGATTCTACAGCAAATTGTGTTCCCTGCAAAACTTTAATCCTTTCTGACTCAATGCCCTCTTTAACATAGAGCGCAACCCCTCCACCAATTTGTTCAGCTCTATCATTACGATATAGTTTGTATCCAGGTATCACAGTGTCCCACTGGTTATCCTCCTTCCACCATGTCTCTGAGAGTGCAATCATATCTAACCTCTCATTTAGTGCTATATATTCTAATTCTCCCATCTTATTGTTTAGACTTCTAGCATTGGCATACAAGCATTTTAGTGACTGTATTTTATTAATTTTATTAATATTAATCTGGCTATTGGTAGGCATGGGTAACTGGGAATCTTTATGCTCTGTCTGCTCCTTACTCAAGGGCATTTGGGCTACTATACTCCCTTTTGGAACCTCACTGTTTTTGGTAGTATCCTTCAAGGATACCTTTGTCCGAACCATGCGCTCCTGGGTGACTGTCGGCTTTCCCCTATTTTCTAGTTTAAAAGCTTCTCTATCTCTTTTTTAAAGGTTAACGTAAATGTAACGTCATCTTCTCCAGTCCACCCCATTTCACTTTCCAAGCTTCCCTTATTTCCTTTTTCCCTTTTCTTGTCACCCATCCAACCCTCCAGTTGTAATACTATTCACCTTCATCCACCTGCACCTCAAAATCCCACTCATACCTTCACGCTTATATTCTCACAGATATTCATACCATGCAATGTTTCCTTCTTCATTTACAGTCCCACTGCAGCACTTATCTCTATATTTAGCCTATACAGTTACCAACTATTATCACATCGCAGAGTTATGTTCATTGTCCTCAACCCGGTACATTGTTGATTATCTTCCATTTGCTGGCTCTGGTTGTCACCCATCACTGATTTTTCTCAGTCCACTTTTCTTTGCTCTTTTGTCTTTCCTCTCCACACGTTGCCACTTCTTCCTCACTCCCTGCTGAATCTCTGCAGGGTTCATGAATTTTGGTATCCGCTCACTCCCCTCATCTTTCATGACTGCCCCAAGTTCTGTTAGATTAAGTGCTCTGCGTGCAGGGCCGGCCCGTCCATTGAGCGAGAATGTTGTTCGCATAGGGCCCCATGCTACAGGGGGCCCCCGCACAAACCACATTCTCGCTCAATGGACAGCTGCAGAGGGAGCCGGGGAAGCCCGCGCGAGGCCCCGGCTCCCTCTGCACAGCCCGCCAGCGAGAAGAACCTTTACCTTCATGCTGGCGGCTGTTTCAATGAAGCCGCAAATGCCATTGCCTTTAACCTTTCCCGGCAATTGCGGCTTCATTGAAACAGCCGCCAGCGTGAAGGTAAAGGCTCTTCACGCTGGCGGGCTGTGCAGAGGGAGCCAGGGCCTCGCGCGAGCTTCCCCAGCTCCCTCTGCAGCACCTTAAATGGTGCGGGGTTCTTTGGAAGGGGGGGGCAGCTAGAACTGGATGGGCTGTGATGGGGGAGGGGGGAACAGACTGGAAATGGGCTGTGATGGGGGGCAGACTGGAAATGGGCTGTGGAGGGGGAAACGGACTGCAATTGGGCTGTGATGGTGGAGGGGGGAAACGGACTGGAAATGGGCTGTGATGGGGGGACAGACTGCAAATGGGCTGTGATGGTGCGGGGGGAACAGACAAAATGGGCTGTGATGGTGGGGGTGGGGAAAGCTGGACTGGAAATTGGCTGATGAAGAGCTGGATTAGGACTAGAAATGGGCTGATGGGGGCTGGAATAGGACAAAGTAGGCTGACGAGGGGGCTAGGATTGGAAATTGGCTGATGGGAGCTTGGAGTGGAAATGGGCTGATGGGGTACTGGAATGGAACTGGAAAAGAGCATATGGGGGGCTAGGACTGGAAATGGGCTGATGAGGAGCTGAAATAGGACTAGAAATGGGCTGATGGGGGTGGGTACATGGACTGCAAATGGGTGATGGGCTGGAAAAGGACTGGAAATGGGCTGATGGGGGTTGGAATAGGACTGGAAGTGGGCGGATGGGGGTTGGAATAGGACTGGAAGTGGGCTGATGGGGGCTGGATTAGGACTGGAAGTGGGCTGATGGGAGTTGGAATAGGGCTGGAAATGGGCTGATGGGGGAGCTTGGAGTAGAAATGGGATGATGGGCGGCTGGAATGGAACTGGAAAACAGAATATGGGGGGCTAGGACTGGAAATGGGCTGATGTGAAACTTGGGAGACTGGGACTGGAGGGGGGCAGATGCTGGGTGGGTCTAGAACTATAAGGGAGCTGATTTTGGGGGAGGACTAGAAAGGGATGGGGAATGAGAATGGAGAGGGGAAAAGATATTGTGTGTGGGAGGGAAGAAAAGTCTACGATGGGCAGGGTACTGGAAGAGTAAGTGGAGATTGAGAATGGAAGGGTGAAATTTGAGTGAATGATAAAGGAATAAGGAAAGAAATGGAGGAAAGAGCAAAAGGGGAAAGATCAGTATGTTAAAGCAGATATAGAGAAAAAATTTGGAAAAAAATCTAAAAGAGAAGAAAGGACAAATGGATAGCTCGCAGAAGACACGAAGAAAGTGACTGGAGCAATTGCAACTGAAAAAGAAAATGCACAAGCAACAAAATTTGAATTTATTAACTGGAATATATCAGCTCTGGGAAATGTGCATCGTTAATGTCTTTTGTGTTTTGCTTAATACAAGAGGAAATTAATTAATAGTTTTATTTCTTCAGTGTTGTTATACATCCCAAGTTTGGCTTTTGGGGTTCCCAGTTTAATTACACAGGTACACTAAAAAAAAAATTTTTTAAACTGCCTCTAATGTTTCGATTGATTTTTACGTTTTTTGGTGCGCTGAATCCAAATCTGGTAACCAATTTGCTCCATCACGTACAGATGTTTTGCTACATTGGGTTAGCAGTTTGAGGTGAACGTTTCAGATTGAGTGCGATCGAGATAAAAGTTTCTTGGATGAATTCTTTATACTAATTGTTTAGTAGTTATTCAAATAAGAATAAAGAAAATTGTAACAAGGCAGCACATAAGAGTAGAGTAATGTCAACAAAACACACTGTGATGGTAGCAAAATTGTCTGCACTTAAAACAGCCACATACATGTGCACAAACATTGAGCATATAAGAGCGAGGTTAGACACAAAGCAAAGCAAAGAAATGTGCAAAAAATGTTGTACAGGTATGTATGTAAGAATAGAAAACGCAAACCGCACCATTGCAATACATGAAGACAAACACCCGATGGTGTGAAAATAAAATTCTAATAAATGAGATCCGACACTGTGGTAATAACTAGCAAATTTTTATTTCAAAGTTTAGTAAAAACACGATATTTGTCAACACAGTTTAGATTTTAAAGTCATTCTTGGGTCAATCAATCTCCTGGTGGGCCCATTTCTTCTTCCCCCGAATGCTTCTCTTGGTGCGCTGCTTGGCGTATTTTTCATCTGGGGTTTCCCGCAGCAGCAACCAGCAGAAATCAGCCATCATAGTGGTGTTCCATCTTCCTTGGTACCTTCTCTCTGCGTCCTTGATGTCCTGGTGAAACCTTTCACCTTGTTCTTCACTGTACGCCCCCAAGTTTTCGGGAAAGTAGTTCACATGGGAGTGCAAGAAATGGACTTTCAGGCTCATGTAACAGCCTTGTTCTTTGAAGGCATTGAGCATCCTGGCAACAATATCCTTATAGTTCTCATCCCGCCTGTTCCCCAAGAATTTGAGAACAACATCCTTGAAGGAATCCCAGGCTTCTTTTTCCTTCTCAGACATCGTTTCAGCGAATGCTCCATCTGAAATGCGTTTCCTTATATCAGGGCCAACAAACACTCCTTCCTTTAGCTTTGCTTCAGAAAGTCGGGGGAACTTTGAGCAAAGGTACCGAAAGCACTCACCATCTTTTGGAAGGGACTTGATGAATTGCTTAATGAGACCCAACTTAATGTGGAGAGGTGGTAATAGAATTTTATCACGAGGTACCAAGCTCTCATGAAGAACATTTTTCTCACCGGGTCTCAAATACTCCCGAATTGGCCAGTCTTTTTCCCCCCAGTGTAGGTCGCGGGCCCGGCTATCCCACAAGCAAAGGAAGCAGGGATATTTGGTGAAACCGGATTGCTGCCCTAATAGCATGGATAGAATTTTAAAGTCTCCACAAATCATCCACTTATGCTCATCATAACGAATCTTCTGAAGAATCAGGGCCAAATTCTCATATTTTTCTTGGAGAATAACAGAGTGAGCAATAGGAACTGAAGCGAATGTGTTGCCATTATGAAGAAGAACACCTTTTATGCTGTCTTTTGACGAATCAATGAACAGCCGCCATTCAGCAGGATCATACTTGAGTTTAAACTTTTCCATCACTCCGTATATATCGTTGCAAAATACCAAATCTTCCTCTTTGCTGAAATACTTCAAAAATTGTGTCTCGCGGTTGCGGTACCAATAAAAAGTTGTTCCTGGTGACAATAGATTTTTCTGTTTAAGCCGAGAACCTAGCAGTTGGGCAGCATCTTTTGGGAGTCCTAAATCCCGGACTAAATCATTCAATTCAGCTTGAGAGAAAAGTTCAGGTTTCGGATCTGGTTCAGTTTCAAACTCGGAAGTACTGGACTCATCGGGAAAAGCCATCTGATGAGTCTCATCATGATCAGAACCGTCCACACAAATATGATCCAAAGATTTTGGTGGTTCAGGCACAGGTACTTCGTTGCTATGAGGCATAGGCCTAATTGCTGAGGGAAGGTTGGGGTAACTTATTACGTTCTTATTTTTTAAGTTGTATCCCTTCACAATGCAAGAGCAAAAATAGCAGTCACTGCTGTGGTCTCTTTGTTCACGCCACATCATAGGTATTCCGAAACGAAATGCTTGTTTTTTACCTTTCATCCATAAGCGTAGATCTTCCTCACATGTCTTGCACACTTTGTGAGGAGCCCACGGTTTGTCTTGATCGCCTAACTTCAAATCGAAATAGGCGAAATATACTTTTTTAATAAATGCAGAAATGTTCCTCTGCCGCTTTTTCACGGTATATTCCCCACAAATAAAACAAAAACTGTCCGGAGAGTTGACGCAACCTCTGGCTCTGTGAGCCATCACAAATACACAGCACTGCAAACTACAACTGTAGTGAACCACTTCGGAATAAAGCTGGATTACGACTGAGCAAACAAAAGGTAATAATGAACTTGCAAGAAACTGAAATTTGACAGGAACGTTCATGTCGCAACCACCTTGTTTGAGCGAGCGAACGAGGCGAGGCGAACAGGAAAGAACATGCGCCAGCGAGAGTACTGGATTTAGCCCCCCGCCTCCCAATTGTCCTGTTAATGTATAAAATGAATACAAAACACTCTAAAATATCATGAGGGAGTGTTTCTAGTTAGTTAACCATTACAACCTCTATTTTGGGCCAAGAAAATAAACTGCAGTCGGCTAAAAAGAAATTATGTGAACATTCCTTATATGGGTAAGAAATCTAATTTTGCAAGAAAACGTGACGTGATGGAACATTTTGGCTATTTTTCCTGGATTCAGCACCCCAAAATCTATAGGAATCAGTTGCAAAACTGGAGGCAGTTTTTTGGTAGTGTACCTGTGTTATTGTCTTCCTATTTCTAACTTGTGATACCTTGTTCTTTGGTGACAGTCTATGTTCTGCATTTTAACCAAGCTGAGGTATTCTGTTCATGTAGTTTCTATTTGACCGTGTCACTTGTTCTCTTTCCCCCAGTAGGAGATGCATATTGATGTTTTAATATTTACAGTGTTGCCTTTTGATAGGTAGGGTTTGGTGTTTTGTGAGTCCTGGCAGAGCTGTTATGATATGGTAGATTTGCTATGAGTTCTAAATGGGCAGTGTTTATAGTACTTCCTAATGGGCCTGGCAGTTGGCACTGGAATATAGTAACATAGAAATCTGTTAGTCTGTCTTTATCCAGACACTCATTAAGAAGCATATTTACTAAAAATGCATGTTAACATTATGCAAATATTTATGCAAATGAAGTTCCCTATGCAAATGAGCCCCCGCAATTAATCTCCACACATGGCCCCTCACCCCCCTTGGGCTGCCCCTGTCTGCGTGTAATCCCATTTATGGTAACTGACAGGACTATTGGGTACGGTCATTTATATTTGATGTTGTCCTCTCTAAATCTTACTGTATAGGCACTCCAGATTTTATGATGTTGCAGTGTCGCATAGGCAAGGTCTGCGAAGACTGCAATTTTATGCCCCTGCCAGTCGAATCAGCCCAGATTGCGCATTTTTGCTGCAATTTTCTCTTTAATGCCATAGTCATGGACACACATAATGATGTCTTGTGCTTGATCACTATGTCCTGGGCCAAGTGATCTGTGGGCCCTATTCAGTTTAATTTCCAAGTTGATTTCTGCACCCGTCGTGTCTGATAGCACTGCTTTGCAAATTTCTTGTGCTGTTTTGAAACAGCCACCATATGCTTCTTCCTCCAGTACCCCTTTGATATGGAGATTATTCCTGCACATTCTGTTCTCTAAATCCTCCACTTTTAAGGCTAAGGCTTCATTCATTGCTTCCAACCCTTGCAGTTTAGTGGTGAGGCTTTCACTTTTACCCTCCAACTCCTCTGTCCTTCTGCCTCATTCACCCAATTGCCCACTTCATAGAGCTCTGACCTAATTTCTACGAGTACTTCTTCCATATCATTTTTTAATCCAGCAATTTCAGTTCTAATCTCTGTAAACCGGGATCTCAAATCCTCTTTTGATTTGGGTACCATCACTCCTGCTCCACTTAGTTCCTCCTTTTCACTCTGTGTGTTATTTGTGTCCCGCTCGGGCTGTACCTTGGGAGCCATTTTTTCTTTTTCCTTCTGCTCCCCTCGGACATTAGCAAACGCATAGTCTCTCAGATCCGCCGTTTTTTTGCGGGTTGTCGTCATTATCCACCTCTGTTCAATCAGGTGTCTGTCATTATCACTGGTGGCGTTCTTGTGGTAGGCTATGGCCTAGCATGGCCTGCTATTATGAAAGGCCTGTAAGTTAGGCCTGGATCCTAACTCCCATTATAGCTAGAAAAGAACCAAAAATTTGTGAGAAATGAGAAAACTGTTTTAAAGTGCTTAATAAGAAGTTTTTATGAATTCATAAGTCTTTCATTATTCTCTTGTGTGTGAAAGAAAAGAAATGTTTCAATACATGCATTCCTGGAGCTAGGGATAACCTTGCAGTAGAGAAGTAACAAAATCAAGAACTGCACCATTGTTAGAGCAATCCTAAGGGAGGGGGCTGGTTGCTAGGCCCCGGAGGGATTTCTAATTGGACAGGTGCAGGGAGCGAAGAACCAATGAGAAGTTTGTATGTATCGAGTTAGAACCAATAGAAAGTTCTCATGTATCAAACTGAAAAAGAGGTATAAATGGTTATGTCTCTGTAAAAACGTTTGCTCAGTTCCTTTTGAAGCTTTGACTGACTGGGCCTGTGCACAATAAACTGGCTTGGACCCTGTTAATTGACTCCTGGATTTATTCATTGACTGCACTTTGCTACAACATATTCTTGGTGCGTTGGGCCAGGAAGTGCGAGTAGTAAATGGTATTCAAGTGAATAATCTACGAAATTCGCCTCGAGGTTTGGTCCGGTTGGAACCATGTCTGTCCGACCGCAGGGGAAATTCTCAGGCGCCGCCGATCCCTTTGTATCGGAGAGGGTTCCGCCTGCCTCGGCGGGCCATCGGGTCCAGCTGGCCAACACCTCCGACCTGGGGGAGTCCAGGGTCCAACCCACAAACTGGTTTGGTATCAGGAACTGGATCCGGTGAGTAGATATTTTCTTCTTTAAAAGTCAGTGCAGCCTGGGGAAAAAGTCTTGCATGAGTATGCGCAAGACTGATTTGGTATATTTGGTATAGACTAACTGGGAAAAATCTCGCATGAGTGTGTGCGAGACAAGGGAGTCTGATCACCTCCCATAAGAGCGGTCCTAGTAAGCTCCGCGTAAGTGAAAGCGGAAGCCGAAGCCATGGACCCTTCTTGTTTGAAATAGTCAGTTAGTCAGAAAAACCTGGGCACTTGAAAAATGATTTCTTGTTAAAATATGATTGCTTGTGTGAGTGAGAGGTCTTGAAATACAGGTCGAGCGAGAGCGGACTTCTGAGTAGCCCAGTTCCTGGCCAGGCGACTGCGCCCAGGTCGCGAAAAGGAGGAAGCGTTTGGTGTTCGTCTGTTCTTACTGTTTGTTGTTTGTCTCTGATTTTTGTTATCTGTTGAAACCGCGAGTTTCCCTTCTGGTATGATGTACGATTATTCTGTTGGGTAATTTGTGACAGTTTACCGATTAAGAAATAGTAGTAAGAAAAGAAGAAAGAAGACGCAAACACCTATGCCAGAGTCACTGTAAAATCAAGAAGCTGTTTCACTCATTTCAGTTTTCCTTCAGTACAGCTAAGGCTGGCAAGCGAGAGAGACGGGGCGTGTCTGAAGAAAGGAATGTATAGTAGCTGTTAACCCTGTGAGGGCTTGTTTTCAACATTCTGCAGCTGGGCTAATTTGTGCTTATTTCAGGAAAATTGTACCTGTTTTATTCAATATGTTTTAATAGTGATGTTCCTTCTGCTATGGTCATGTATTATATATCATTTGATAAGAATGTTTAGTCAGGATTGTGGATCCCGATAGTTTTGGGCTTAGCCTGGAAAGGGTTAAGTTCTTATTAACCCCTTTCGAGTTCCTGTACTTTTGTACGGACCAAGTGAGAAGAATTTTTGTAGGGCTATAGGTATAATGCATTTGTGGACTTAGCTTTGTTTTGTGTTATTTATGTTCAAACCTTCAGTAAGTACTGTAATGGTTTAAATAGGAAATGATAGGAAAATTCAGGAAACTGCTTTTGTTTTCCCTTTGCCCTACGAAGTAGAGGTTAAGAACCATTCCGAGCCAGTAGTACCAGATCGCGACTTGAAAGTGATTTAAATCCTGAGTGAATAAGGAGTTCATCGTGTTTGAATTCTAGTTCCTGATATACTGCGGCAAGCACCTCATAGAAGACATACTTATTGTTAATAAAAATAAGATAGGAAGAAAAAAGTGTATATGTATTCTAGATATCCACCCACTTTATGGAAAAAGTATTCGGAATGTCTTTTGAATATCTGCTTCCTAAAACTGTAAGATTTAAAGTAATTTCTTTTGCAGAGACATGCTGATTACGACTGGCAGTTAGTTTTCATGCCAAGTAATTTTATTCCAGTCATATGTAACAGATATGTGGCCGTCATGTTAAGAGCTATAGTTCTTTGTTGGGATTGTTGTTATAACATGTTGCAAAATAATAGTTTTATGCTTAGTCCACAGGAAAATGCAGCCTGACTGGTGTGTGTGTGTGTGTGTGTGGGGGGGGGGGGGGTCAGAGTCCATGCAGATTTTGTTGAAATGTATGACTAGGAATGTTAGCAAGGACTTTTCTGAAGACTACAGACTTAAAATGTCTCCGTCCCTATTAGAAATGCTCTGTGGAAGGTGGTGGCCAGTGTTAGTTACTTCATGGCCCCGTAGTTTCCCGTGTTTATTAGATTGTAAAGAGAATGTTCCCTGATCAGTTCCCCTACATAGGATTCCTGGTTAAATGTTTGAGAAAAAAAAAAAACCTGCCCGTTTATTATCTTTATAGGCCAGTTCCCTCAGCTCTGCCACCACCCCGGGCAGAGCCTGGGGCGGGGGGGGGGGGATACCTCCCTGAAAATGTCACCAGCCACCTCCGCAGCAGAAGGACGTACACCCCCTCTTGACCGAAAGCCCCGGCACAGTTTAAAGTACTCAGAGTAGGCCACAGTCCACCGATGACACTGCAAGCAGGGATTCATTTGCCAGTTCAGGGTCACTCACAGCCAGCGCCCAAGAACATGAAGTGGAACCCAGACAGTCCCGATTGCCGTATGCCTTCAGAAGTACAACTACCAGTAAAAGGGGAGGGTCACGTTATCCCATTGCACTAGGTCCAGGGCCAGCTTTGCACTAGCCAGCTGACCAGCTTTATTTATTTATTTATTTATTTATGCACAAATTTGTATCCCGCTGCTTCCAGTGATCAGCAGTGGTTGCAAAACAAGGTAAGGCTGGTTGTACTGGCCAGCAATTAGGGGTAGGTACAATTCGATTAGAGAGGTGGGTAGCACACATAAGAAGGGTTACAGATTTACAGTTGATTGAGGTTAGGACTTTACACAAGGTGCTTATATACATATTTACACTTTACACAAAGGAAAGTTATATACATATTTACACAAGCCAGTCTGCTAGGACTTCACTTAGGATCTTTACAAACATATTTACACATGCCTGAATGAAATTCATGCGGTTAAATTGAAATGAGATTGGAAAAGGTGCGTTTTAAGTTTTTTCCTGAAGTCTTTTAGATCACAGATCGCACGCAGTTCACTTGGTAATCGGTTCCAGAGTGCTGGAGCTATAAAAGAGAAAGCCCTGTGACTAGTACCTGCATTAGCCTTTCTGAAGGACTTCGGGAGGCAGAGGGTATTTAGGTTTGTTGTTCTTCGGCTTCTGTTGTTGGGTAGATTGGATAGTAGGCTATTGAGATGTGAGGGCGCTACATTCTGGATGAGTTTGAAAGTGGTGACTAATAATTTGTATTGAATGCGGGCTGAATTTGTATTGAATGCGAGCTTTGTTTCTGCCACTGATTTACTGAACTGAAAGTTGCATTATGCCTCCTACACTGAGAAACCATAGGATTTGATTGAACTAATGAACAGTATTATGCAGACCCATCAGCCTTGATGGCCCCAAGTGGGATCCAAATAGCGCAGGCAGCCCTCACTATATACCCCATGCGATCCAGCAGCCCAGGAGAATTTGCGTTTTTGTCAGTCAGTCCCAGAGAGATATAAAACAGAAATTGCAGAAACTGGATGGATTTGCGGGCATGAATACAGCACAGTTAATGGAAGTTGTTCAGAAAGTTTGTGAATTGTGGAAATAAATGTGACAGAGAAAGTGAATGTAAGATAAGGAAGAAAACAGATCTTCTTGCTGATACTTTAGTTGAATGATGTGGAGGAGGTTTTCCTAATCGAAGGAGCAGAGGAAGTGAAAGGGGTCGTGAAAATGATTGGCCCCCACTGGGTGCGAATCAGTGCGCCCATTGCAGAGAAGAAGGACATTAGAGAAGTGAATGCCCGTATCTTGACTCCACCACCCAGGAGGGGAGGAGGGAGTACTTGATTTTAGAAAGAATAAACCAAGCACAGTGTTCCAGCAAGAGAGGGAAGCAGCTATAGAGTGAGGGGCAGCCGAAGAGGGCTACAGCATGGATGAAGACTAGGCCAGACCGGACTCCAAGTTTCCCTGGGTCCCCAGGAGCCTATGGTCAGTCTGAAAATAGGGGACCAATATATGGACTTTATGGGGGATACAGGAGCAGAATACTAAAGCCAGTAGCCCCTTTGTTTTCTCGATGCATCACCATTGTCAGAGCTACTGGGGCTAAGGCCACAAAGCCTCTCCTGCAGAACCGCATGTGTGAACTAGGGGGACAGAAAATAACGCACCAGTTCTTGTATATGCCTGAATGCCCTATTCCACTTCTGGGCCGAGACATGCTTGCTAAGCTCCAGACACAAATTTCCTTTGCTGAAAGGGAAGAAATGCAAATGACTGTGAACCCAAAGCCTGCTGGATTGATGGTGCTGACTGTTCCCCGAGAAGAAGAGTAGCGGTTCTATAGAGCATCTCCAATCAAGCCAGCTAGTTCCTGTATACCCACCAACCTTATAGCCCCACCTGAAGTATGGGCAGAAGATAATCCACCTGACCTAGCGAAGAACATAGACCCTGTCATTGTCACCCTCAAGCCAGGAGTGGAACCAGTGCATATGAAGCAGTATCCTTTCCCTCGACCAGCCATTGAAGGAATCCACTGCCATTTGATGAAACTGCTGAAGTATGGACTTCTCAAGGAATGCCAGTCACCCTGGAACACCCCCCTTCTCCCAGTTAAGAAACCTGGGACAGGGGATTACCGCCCAGTACAAGATCTGAGGCGAGTGAATGATGCAGCTGAAACTATACACCCAGTGGTACCAAATCCTTATATTCTCTTGGGACTGATCCCCGCTGAGGCTACTCATTTCACCGTCCTGGACCTGAAAGATGCCTTTTTCTGTGTGCGCCTAGCCCCCACCAGTCAACTTTTGTTTGTTTTTGAATGGCAAGACCCCACAACAGGAAGGCGGGGCCAACTCACCTGGACTAGATTACTTCAAGGATTCAAGAATTCACCTACTCTCTTCAGTGCTATTTTAAATCAAGATCTTTCAAGCTACTATGTGAACCCAGGAGAAAGGGTTCTTCTCCAGTATGTGGACAACTTGCTTATAGCCACCAACTCAGAAAGTGAATGTCTATAAGCCACCAGTGAACTCTTGCACCTTTTTAATGAGGCTGGATACAAAGTCTCAAGAGCCAAGGCATAATTATGTCAAATAAGTTAAATACCTAGGATTCCAGTTGTCCAGCAGAATTAGATGCCTGGGACCAGAACGCAAAGAAGCTGTATGCAGTATTCCTACTCCAACCACCAGGAGGCAAGTGAGAGCCTTCTTGGGTGCCGCAGAGTACTGTCGTATATGGATCCCCAATTTTGCGCTGCTAGCAAAACCATTGTATCAAGCTACCAAAGGAATGGAAACATCTCCATTGGAATAGGGACTTGAACAGGATGCAGCCTTTTGATCTTTGAAAACCGCTCTGATGTTATCACCAGCTCTGGGTCTACCAGATGTCCAGAAAACCTTTCAATCTCTATGTTCATGAGTCACAAGAAAATATTCTAGGAGTGTTGACTCAATCTCATTGGATCTTGGCAACGACCAGTAGCCTATTTGTCAAAACAATCGGATGTAATTGCAAAAGGCTGGCCCCTTGTTTGAGAGCTGTTGCAGCTACAGCCCTCCTAGTGAGCAATCTTCAAGTTACTGTACCACACTCTGTTCTAACCATTATGAAACACAAAGGAAACTTCTAGCTAATTCACGAATGTTGAGGTATCAGAGTATGCTGTGTGAAAACCCCCAGATACAATTGAAGGTCAGTCAAGCTCTGAATTCTGCTACGTTGTTACCAGTTGGCCTTGACCCCCCTGATCATGACTGTTTAGAAACTATGGACACTATATTCTCAAGTCACCCTGATTCGACTGATGTTCCTTTGGAGAACCCTGGACGGACTTTCTTTGTAGATGGAAGCAGTCTTGTCATCATTAATGGACATTGTTGTGCCAGATATGCAGCAGTGACCCTTGATCTGGTAGTTGAGTCCTCAGCCCTGGCCCCAGGAACTTCAGCACAGAAAGCTGAACTGATAGCTCTTGCTAGAGCACTGACAATAGAAAAAGGGGCTGTCTAAATGTGTACCCAGATTCCAAGTATGCCCTTACAACCTTGCATGCACATGGGGCCCTGTACAAAGAATGAGGGTGGATAACCTCAGGAAGCAAGTCCATTAAGTATGGCCCCGAGATATTGATATTATCAGATTTCAGAATTTAGGAAAAGCAGAATGTATGAATAGAACCCTGAAATCTCAGTTGTCCAAACTTTGCCAAGAAGTTCACCTGAAGTGGCCCCAGGTTCTTCCTATAGCCCTTCTTAGGATATACTTAGCCCCTGCTAAGTCTTTAGGAGTTTCCCCTTTTGAGATTCTGTATGGGCGACCCCCGCCTATTGTATAGGAAATAAAGGGAGATATGGAACAGATTAGATCTGAAATTACTAGACATGAACTATTGGTTTTAAGTTCTGTTTTGCAGAGTCTTCATACGTGGGTACAAGACCAGCTGCTCATCCATCTAACAGAACCCCTGCATCCTCTCAAGCCTGGAGTCTCGTTGTGGATCAAAGAGTGGAGAAAGACACCGTTGACAATGCATTGGAAGGTACCTTATGTTGTCATCTTGTTAACCCCAACAGCAGTTAAAGTTGCAAAACTCGAACCCTGGATTCATCACAGTTGAATAAAGTCAGCAGCCATTGATAGCAATGTAGAAAGGAAGGCAGCTACAAAGATATTAACTATGTTACAATATTACCCTATACCACACGATGATGCTATTACACCTGTATAATGTGTTAATTGACTAATGAGTGATTTAATTCTCACCCTTTCTCACTTGCGGGTGAGAATAATCAAAGGGGGGAATGTGGTAGGCTATGGCCTAGCATGGCCTGCTATTATGAAAGGCCTGTAAGTTAGGCCTGGATCCTAACTCCCATTATAGCTAGAAAAGAACCAAAAATCTGTGAGAAATGAGAAAACTGTTTAAAAATGCTTAATAAGAAGTTTTTATGAATTCATAAGTCTTTCATTATTCTCTTGTGTGTGAAAGAAAAGAAATGTTTCAATACATGCATTCCTGGAGCTAGAGAAGAGTAACAATGGTGCAGTAGAGAAGTAACAAAATCAAGAACTGCACCATTGTTAGAGCAATCCTAAGGGAGGGGGCTGGTTGCTAGGCCCCGGAGGGATTTCTAATTGGACAGGTGCAGGGAGCGTAGAACCAATGAGAAGTTTGTATGTATCGAGTTAGAACCAATAGAAAGTTCTCATGTATCAAACTGAAAAAGAGGTATAAATGGTTATGTCTCTGTAAAAACGTTTGCTCAGTTCCTTTTGAAGCTTTGACTGACTGGGCCTGTGCACAATAAACTGGCTTGAACCCTGTCAATTGACTCCTGGATTTATTCATTGACTGCACTTTGCTACAACATTCTCACCACTTTGAAAACCTTTTTATCACTCTCTTTCTACTTTTTTCGGCAGAGCTAGTCCCCTAGCCATCCATGCTGGTCAGATGACGTCACTTCCTACTCCTGCACGTTTTTTTTTCCTGCTCAAAACTCACTTCCTGTTTCTCTGATCCCCTTCCCACCCCGCTCTCTCTCTTTCATCTGTTATATCCTCAACCTATCGCTTTCCACTGCAACTGTTCCTCTTCTCTCTCCTTACATCCCTCTCTGGGAACTCCACTCATGAGGTAAATCACTTTTATCTGTGCTTTTCTCTTCCACTGCCGACTCCAGATTCCATCCCTTCCATCATGCTGCACTGTATTTCTCAAACAGGCTTCCTGAGTTAGTACGCCAGGCTCCGGCTCTTGTCCTATTTCAATCCAGACTTAAACAAACACCTTTTCAGGGCTGATTTTGGATTCTGACCCTTTTTCTCCTACTTAATATCCATGTATGGTTTTATCATTCCCTATAAATGTAGGGCCCGATATTCGAAAGGCATTTACGGGTTTACAGCCCTGTAAATCATATAAATGCTACTCAGCGGAATATTCAACGGCACTGACATGGTTAGTGCCGCTGAATATCCCCGAACTTCTCCCCTACATGCTCCAATGCTAACCGCTTAGCATTGGGGCGTGTCATGGGCGTTCCAGGGAGGAGTGGAGGTGGCGATATTTCATAATGCCTTGTTAGCGACCTGCGGCTAAAAGATAGGCATAGCAAAAGCTCGCCTATCTTTTAGCTGCAGTGGCTAACCATGCAGCATGCAATATCGCCGCTGCCCATAGCTACTGCGGCTGTGAGGCTGTGCTGCAAACCCGGATATTCAATGCCGGAGTCGCATATGACCCCAGCATTGAATATCTGGGGTTAAGGGTCAGTGCATAGTAGTCATAACTCAATATCGGGCTCGTAATGCCTAGTCCCTGTTTGTTGAGCAGGGACTCTCTTAAGTATTGTATATATATATCTAGTGCTGCATTTGCCTAATAGCATAACAGATATAACAAGTAGTAGTAGTAATGAATGTACTAAAGCAACTGTCCTTAGAGCAATATTGAGCAAATTGAAAAACCTTTCTCTGACTGATGACTATGACATAAAGCAGTCCTGATGTACCTCTTAGCTGGTCTGGTTTTTAAGATGCTCACAATGAATATACATGAAACAGATTTGCAAGCAATGGAGGCAGCACATGCAAATCTATCTCATGTATATTCACTGTGGGATTGACTTAGGGATTTACCAGGACCAGTTTGAGAAATACTAACTGAGGAACTTGAATAGGAAGGGGTATATAAATATCTAGCAGAAGAAGGAGTGACAATCAAGCATAAATTATTGAGAAAAAAATCAATAAAGATCATTACAAGAGATTAAATTTGATAGTGAAAAGTGCTTTAACATCACAGAATTAGATACAAGCCATTAATCAGTTGCTAATTTGTGTACTCTCATACAGCTTTGAAATTATAGACTGATCTCATAAGGATCTTGAAAAACTGGATGTAGGAACAAGAAATCTCTATGGCCACGAAGTAATTTATAAGAATCAGTGTATACCAAGACTGCATATTACCAGAGCTGAAGGAGGAATGGGCCTCATAAAAATAGATTATATATGTGGAGCCTAACTCTGATTGGGACACGTCCGGGCTGTCCGGACATCCAAAAATTGGATGGCCCGGATTTGTATCTGATTCTACACCCACGGAAGCTAGACAGGCTGGACGTGCTCCGATTCTGCTGCGCCAAACGTTTCCCTGGTTAGCCCTCCCTATGCTCCTGTTGGAGCCCCAGTGCCATGGTGTCTCGTTGCCATGGCACCGGGATGCCATGCAGGAGCGCCAAAAGGCCAAATGCTGTTCCGCTTCTCTTTCCCCGCCACCCAGCCCTCGGCGGGGGCAGTCGGAGCTGGGATCGGACAGTGGGGACTTACCTCCTGCTGCCCTGCCACTTCTGCAGCCCCACATGCACTAATCCTCGCCGCTCATTGGACTTATTCCACCTCGGAGGTGAAATAAGTCCCATGTCCATCCTGTCAATGCCAGACATACAGAACTGTGATCTGAATCGGCTCTGTAGGTCCGGGTTGTGTGCCCGGCCCCTGCTCTGCCAACTCCCTGCCCTGTCACCACCTCCTTCTGCCTCCATCCAGAGCTCCCCGCACGAAGGCCTTATATGTGCAGGGAGCTTTAGATATGGAATTGGATCCCTGTGAATAGCGGAGTTATATGTCCAAACCAGATGCACATCCCCGCTATTCGCGGTTCGGGGTGACCCCCATAGAGTACTGTCAAAGGCCTATGAGCCTATTTAACAGCATCATCAGCCCAAAAATTGTTGAATTAAACTTTGACAAGCATTCCGATGAGTAGAATGAGTGAGAATCCACCAGTACACATAGGGAAGGAAAGAAGAGAATTTTCAAAAGAAAGAAAAAATGAGGAAAAACATGATGATTGCACAAATACTCGTACAAAGTGTTACTCCAAGAACCATTCACATATCAAAACTGCAAACATGCGTGGTTAAAGAGAGTTTAACTGAAATCTAAGGATGAGGTGCACCCTATGACAATGGATTATGGATGAGAAGGTTCACAACAAGCATAGAAAAAAATGGAAAAACTGATATATGTAGATTCTGTAAGGAATGACTGGAAATAGTTACTCATCTTGTAGCTGGCTGTAAAGTTCTGATGGCAGAAAATTTCTATACAGAAATGGATGATAAGGTGGCACGCTTCATCCATTGGAAACTCTGTAAATATTACAGTATTGCTGTATTGGAAAAGTATTTGGATCATGACCCTAAATGAATTATGTAAAATGAAGAGAATATGATCCCCTGGGACATTCTCATTCAAAATGATAAAAAGCAAAATGCAAGTAAACTAGACATTTTAATGAAGGAGAAAAACATGATAACGGTATTGATAACAGAGGTGTCAGTGCACAGATTGCGAATAACTGCTAATATGATGAGTGCTCTGTTAGCATAATATTGGTTAAGTATGGATCACAGTTGGCAAAATACAGTTTGCTTTAGATCATGTTTCCGAATTAGTGCATGGTGATAAATTCCTTCTGCTAGCCCGAAGTGAACAATCGTGGATCTTTGAGTTAAGCGCAGTTACTCATCTGTAACAAGTGTTCTCCAGGGACAGCAAGAATCAGTCCTCACATATGGGTGATGTCAGCGCCAACGGAGCCCGCGTGGAGCATTCCCCAGCTTTCAAAGAAAACCTTTGGGACATGCTACCATGTATGTGTGGTCCCCTTCCTGCCCAAGGGTTCCATCTTGCTCAGTCAGATCTCATAGCTAGGATAGCAGTAAAAACTAAAACAATGTAGAGAGGCAACTCCTCTGAGAACTGAATCTTCCTGTCCCTGGAGAACACCTTTTATAGGTGAGTAACTACACTTTCTCTAGAAACAAGCAGGAAGTCAGTCCTCACATATGGGACTCCCTAGCTCCAGGCTGCCAAGGACCGAACCAGGACAGCACCAACGGCAATCAATCGGGTGGCCATGAGTTGTAACCTATTTAAGACTAATAAGAGAAAATATCTTTTCACTCAATGTGTAATCAAACTCTGTAATTCGTTACTGGAGGATGTAGTAAAAGCTGTTAGTATAACTGGGTTTAAAAAAGGTTTGGACAAGTTCCTGGAGGAAAAGTCCATAAACCAATATTAAAGGGGCCCCGGGAAATCCACTGCTTGCCCCAATACATGCATTGTGGAACCTGTGTCTTTTGGGGAAACTGCTAGGTACTTGTGACCTAGATAGGCCACTGTTGGAAACAGAATACTGAGCTTGATGGACATTGGTCTGACCCACTATGGCATATCTTTTGTTCTTAATGTGAGTCCCCAATGAGAAACTCTGCAAGATCTTAGCATCCAGTGACACTATCAGTCCGATAGCCTGAACACAGAAGGGTCAGAGGACAGGAGTTGCCTACACCCCGAGAACATTACGGAGTATTGCCTGGCCAAAGGCACTGTCCCTGCAGGACTCCATCTCCGGGCAGTAGTGAGCTGTGACTGTATGAATTAAAGACCAATAGGTGGCCTTGCAGATTTCTGTCACCAGCACTGAGCGGAGGTTGGCTACTGACGCGGCCATCGCCCTTACGCGATGCACTGTGATCCGGTGCTTGAGGGAGAGGCCAGCATGCTCATAGGCGAGGGCAATACGGTCCGCCACCAAAGTGGACAAAATTTGCTTAGTCACAGGGAGACCCAGTCTGTTGGTGTCATAAGACACAAAAAGCTGAGGAGCTTTTCGATGGCCCTGGGTCCGCTGTAAGTAGAAGGACAGGGACTGCTTGCAATCTAGGGTGTGAAGTACTAGTCCCTCCTTGCCGGCATGAGGCCGTGAAAAGAAGGTGGGGAGGACCACCTCCTGGTTGAGGTGGAAAGGAGACACCACCTTCGGGAAGAATTTGAGGTGTGTGCGGAGCACTACCCTGTTCTTGTAGAACCTTGTATATGGTGGATCTGCCACCAGGGCCTGGAGTTCGCTCACTCTTCAAGCAGATATAAGGGCTGCCAGAAAGGCCACTTTCCAAGACAGGTACCTCAGGTGGCAAATGGCCAGGGGCTCAAATGGAAGTTTGGTAAACTGGGGGAGTACCACATTGAGGCCCCATTCTACCGGCAGAGAGGGGGCTTGGATAACAGGAGGGCCTGAAGGAACCTGGAGACCAGGGGCTTGAGAGGGGTTTTCCCTCGACAGGGTGGTGATAAGCAGCTATGGCGCTCAGACATACCCTCACCAAGTTAGATTTGAGACTGGTGTGCAACAGGTGCAGTAGGTATTGCAGTACTAGTTGCACCTGGTAAGAGAAGGGATTCTCCTCCTTTTCCGCATACCAGGTGGAGGACCTTCTCCACTTAAAGGCATAAGCCCATCTGGTGGAGGGCTTTCAGGCCAGTAGGATTTCCTCAACTTCTCCTGGAAGATTGATAGCGGCCAACACTACCCTTTCAGCAGCCCCACTGTTAGCGTTAGAGATCCCAGACTGGGGTGCAGGAGAGCGCCCTCCTCCTGGGACAGGAGGTCCGGGGCTCGGCCCAGAGGGACTGGGAGTGCCACCGACATGGAAAGCAGCAGAGGGTACAAAGGTTGCCTGGGCCACCTGGGGACAATAAGTATGACTGATGCCCTCTTACTCTGAACCTTGAAGATGGTCCTGGCAACCAGGGGGGTCAGTGGGAATGCATAGAGTAGGCCCTCGGAACACAGGATCAGGAAGGTATCTGCTGCTACTCTCTCCTGGTGCATCTGACGGAAGCAGAAGTGGGGTATCTGTGTGTTGTCCAGAGAGGCAAATAGGTCCATCACAGGCCTGCTCCAGAGGTGGAAGAGCTGCTTTGCTACTCTGGGATTTAAGCGCCACTCGTGTGAACGAAGGACTCTGCTCAGCTTGTCCGCTAGGCAGTTGTCCTGGCCCGGGAGGTACACTGCTCGCAGCAGCATGTTGTTGCTTGCTGTGAAGGAGAGGGCCACTGCCTCCTGGCAGAGGGAGTATGAGCTCATGCCCCCCTGCTTGTTGATATAAAACATGGCGACCTGGTTGTCCATCTGGATCAGTACAGGTCGATGCTGCAGGCGGTGGCGGAACACTCATAGAGCCAAGAAGAAGGCCCTGAGTGACTCCCTCGTGAGACCAGCTGCCCTGCGTGTGGCGGTCTCCACAATGTGCCCCCCAACCCAGGAGGGAGGCATCTGTGGTCAGGGACCTCTGTGGTGTGGGTGCCTGGAAGGGCATTCCTGCCTGGAGGTGGTGCAGGCTTTGCCAGTAGTTGAGGGACTCCGCCAGTTGGTGGGTAACCCTGACCCTGTCCCATAACTTGCCCATGATCTGAGTTCACAGCGAATATAAGCAACGCTGGGCTGTCCACATGTATAAGCAGGCTGAAGGTGTGACTTGGACAGTCGAGGCCATATGGCCCAGTAGGGAAAGGAGAAGATGAGCCGGCACTGACCAGCGGCATTATACCTCTCCTGCCAGTTGCCTGAGGGGTTCTGCCCTTTCTCTTGGGAGGACGGCCTTGGCCTGTAACAGTCTTTGGGCTGAAAAGAGATGGGATTTGGGGTAGTTGATGATGAACCCTAGGTGCTGCAACAGAAGGGTTGAATGTTCTGCAGCCTGATTGACTTCTGAGGCTATACCTCCTCTGATGAGCCAATTGTCCAGGTAGGGAAAGACGAAAGCCCCTTGTAGGTGCAGGTAGGTGGCTACCACTGCCAGGCATTTGGTAAAGTCCCTTGGTGAGGCGGCCAGGCCGAAGGGTAGCACCTTGTACTAGTAGTGTCCCCCCTCACACCATGAACCATAAGTACTGCTTGTGGGAGGGATGGATCAGAATGTGCGTGTATACATCCTTTAGGTCCAAGGAGCACAGTCATTCTCCCTGGTGGAGTTAAGGCAGCAGTGTTCCAAGGGAGAGCATCTTGAACTTCTCCCTCACCATAAACTTGTTTGTTTTTCAGGTCTAGTATGGGCCTGAGGCCCCCAGTTCATTTTGGGACAAGGAAGTATCTGGAGTAGCAGCTTTTCCTCATAGATGTTCGGGTACAGGTTCTAGTGCATTGTCCCTGAGAAGACCTGAGAGCTCTGAGAGCAGAAGGGTCTGGTGAAGGAGAGGTCGCACTGGCTCTCCTGGAAAAAGCCTGAGTGGTACCTGCTGCAGATGGAGGAGGTATCCCTCCCTTACCACCTGCAGTACCCACTGGTCTGAGGTAACATTGGCCCACCTGTGGGCAAAGAGTATCAGAAGGCCCCCTGTGGGCTGGTGAAGGTCTCCCGGGGCCAGAAGTCCCAGGCTGGGTGGGAGCTGGGGCCTGGGACTTCTGTGCCTTTGGTTTTGCCTTTTGGGGTGAGAACCCTACTGCTGGCCCAAGAAGGGCTAGTAGTGGTGACTCTGGTGAAAGGGCCCCTTTTTCCTTGGGAACAGGGTCTTTACCCCGATGGTACTTACAGGGGAAGGATGAGGTCTTCTTGGAGAGGCTCTGTCAAGTCACCACGTCGGCCTCTATCTTGCCACCTTGTTGGCCATACGTTTGCCGAACAGGTTCTCAATGGTATAGGGGACGTCGAGTAGCTTGCCCTGGATCCACTGTTCATGGTCTGAAGACTACAGCCAAGCTTGGCATTGGGCGCCGAGGCCAGCCGCTGCTACCCGAACCACAGGCTCAAAGCCATCGAAGGCTGCCCAGGAAAGGAACTTAGAGCAGCCCTTGTTGCCGGAGGTCAGGGATTGGAACTGTTGAAGGGGTTCCCCAGTATGCCCTGCTGAAAACCTGGACAACTCCTGGGTTAGGGCCTTGAGGTCCATACCTATGTATAACTCATGGGCCTGGGTCTGACACCCCAGCATCAAGCCCTGGTAGCTCTTGCGCCCAAGGGCATCGAGGGCTCTAGCAACTCTACCAGGGGAAACAGAAGAATGGGTCTTCTGGCTCTTGAATTTTTGCATGGGTGACTCAACCACCATGAAGTTATGTGGGATTTGGGGTTTTTGGAACCCGGGCCCCTTCCTGATGCAGTACATGGCATCGAGACACTGGCTGACCACCGGTACAAATGCCAGGATCTCCCACATTCTCAAGAGGAGGCACTTGAGGATCGGCTGCACCTGCACTGTGAGAGTTTCCTTGGATGGAAACTCGTACTGGAGGATCTCCAGCTCTTCAGTGCATGGGTCCTCCTCTGCCTCGGTTTGCACCAAGGTGGCTCTGGCCAAATTACTGACAAAGTCGTGGAAGGCCACATCCTCCGGAGGAGGCTGGCACTGGGGGAGATGGGTTCTGAGAGGATATCTTGGTGCTGTCTGGTTTCCAAGGATGCCTTGTCATTGGTCTCCCACTCGGAGTTGAGGGGTGATGATGAATCCGAGGTTCTGCGACTCCTTGCCTTGAGGCCAGTGCCGAAGGGCCTGGGGCCTCCAGAGGACCTGGGGTCTGACTTGTGGAAACCTGCCAGGGAGGATTGGATTCCTGAGCAATGGGACCGGGACTTCGACTAGCGCCAAGGACTTACCTGAGGCCAGTGGCACTCAGAGCTTGGTTTGACGATTGGGAACACCCCCTGCAGTTGGGGGGGCTGGTCGTCAGGTCAGATGATGTGGACAAACCAGTCATCATTGCCTGCTGCAGGGCCAGAATAGCAGTGATGTTCTGTTCCAGGGCTTCCATTCTCATTTCCAAGCCAGAAGGCTCCGCAGCTTTTGGAGCAGATACCGAGGATCTTGGGCCCGATGCTTGCACTCTCATGAGTGCATCCTCGACGAGGTCTATGGTTTCACGGAACCTCACATGGTCTCCGCCGGCCGAGGAATCCTTTTTGAGGACCTTGGTAGGGTGCTTCTTGGAGCTGCCCAAGTCCCTCAGAGGGGTTTTTCTAGGTTTCTCCGGTGGAACCTCGACAGACGTTGAGGATTTTTCTTCTCTCTCTCAGGGTCCAAGGTCTTCTTGGAGGAGCTGCTGCCGCCGGACTTTGAGGACAATTGGGCCTCATGGGAGGTGCTGGGCTTGGAGTTCGGCATCTGGGAGGCCGGTGCCGAGTTGGACCTTGGCATCAGTTTTTCCTGCAACTCTGACCTCTTTTTATTGGTCCTAGGCGTCATGGCCTGGCACAGGTCGCAGGAGGTGTTGTCATGGTGCAGGCCCAGGTAGTGTAGGCAGCAGTCATGGGTGTCAGTTACTGACATGGTTTGACTGCAGCGGTCACATTTCTTGAAAAAAGGTGTGAACGCCAGTCAAGTCAAACCTCAATCAAAAAAGAGGAAAAAGAGCCAAGAACAGAGTAGAGTCTGGCGCCGACTCGAGGCAGGAAGAGGAACAGGTACGCAAACTGGGAAAAGCTAACAAGACAAATGTCCTTTGGGCTCCGCGGGAAAAAGGAGACTGAGCAAGGTGGGAAAAGGACCACGCATGCATGGTAGCATGTCTCAAAGGCTTTCTTTGAAAGCTGGGGAAATGCTCCGCGCAGGCTCCGTCAGCGCATTTATCACCCATATGTGAGGACTGACTTCTTGCTTGTTCCTGGAGAACGAAGTTTACATTCACGGGGTTTGAATGAAGAAATTGAGTGGCTGTCTAAAATATGATTAATGATCTGTTCCCCTTATTTTCGTATGTGTTTTAAATGAGCTTTGAGAACAATTTACTAGAAGAAATGTTTATATTGTGGTGACAATCCAGTAAATGCAGTACAGCTAAGAGTTATTTCATGTGATGATATGGCATTTATTTACACTTATCTGTTTCAACAGAGTTAGTGCAATGAAGATTTAAAAGCCAGAAGATGGAGCGATGTGATGAGCATTAATAGACCACTGCTTGCATACAATAGTTGAAGACTAGAGACTTATCATGATAAGGGGACGATAATAGGATTAAGAAAGGTTTTGCAGCAAGAAATGTTTGCTTTTATCCTTCAACTGAGATTCTTATATTTTGAATTTATTGAACTCCTATTAAAGAATGGTTACTTTTATATGTCGGTTGGTGTATTTGTAGTTAGCATTAGGTGATTATTCTGTGCATCGAGAGGAGAAAAAGAAGACCATCAATTACCAAGCAATACAGTCAGAAACCACGAAAATGTAGCAGAAAGATGCACAAAATATTTCCCACCCTAATGGGTGCCCAGGCTTGAATAGAAAGATTTTTCAAGCACTCCTTGATATGTTGTCTATAAATGTTACGTTTCTAGAAGGAAGCTCTCTTTGGCATAATATAAGTATTATGGCACACATTAGCAGTAATTTTTCTGAGTCTGAGTTCATATTCCACATACCTGGCTTAGGAATGAGATTCACTGCTGTCATGCAATTCGCAAAATTAATCCATTTGAAGACACTGTCCCCATGAGAAAACCAATAGGGTTTGCTTTGAAGTGTTCGTGTCTCTATCACTCAGGAAGACCTCACTAATTACTTTGAGGAGTCTGCCTTCAGAGCACTTATTGTGAGGGGCTCCATAAAACCAGGAGAACCACTACTAGGGCTCATGTCCTAGCAGGGCTACAGGTATTTTAAGTGAACTGCCTGAGGAATGGGAATTTTGCATAGTTTGACTGAGCCTCACGAAAGGATTGACACCACTTTCGCACATCTCTCTGACTTAGGTTGATGCCCTATAAAGAAACCTGCAAAGCACAGTTCATGTAGTATGACACCCCTTTTGATTGCCGAAGGCTGCAGAGTTTGCATGGTGGTAGTGTGGCAGGACAGGACTTGCTCTTTCCCCTTCTCCTCTGCCGCTGCTGCTACTTTACCCCTCTGCACTCAGAAGCACTGTAAACTGGTATGCATGGCACCAGACCTCTGAGTGCAAGCACATGCTCAAGCTCTCTTGGGTCCTGCTCCCTCTGAAAGGAATTTTGCACCAAAGGAGGGACCTAGCAGATCTTGCGTGTGTGCCTGAGCTCAGAGGCCCTGCACTAGGCATGTTATTTTACAATGCTTTGGGGCAGCCTTGGAAGAGGTAGGGTGATGGCAGTGGTAGCAGTAGGAGGGGAGGGAGAGGAAAATGTGGCACGTGGAGCCGCAAGCAGGCCCTGCCAGGGACAGGAATGATGTGGAAAAGATGCTGGACACTGCAGAGAGGGAAAGAGAAGGGGACATGCTTAACTAAGGGAGGACAGAGAAAGAAAGTGGATATGCTGGACACCTAGAGGAATGGGAAGGGAAGGGGAAATGCTAGCCACATGGAGGGGGATTAGGAAGGAAACATGAAATGTTGGCCATCTGATAGGGTAGGGAAGAGGAGATGCTAGTCACCTTGGAGGAGGTAGGGAATTGAAGGGAAGGTGCTGGCCACCTAGGGTGGGAGGGGATGGGTAGATGCTGGACATGAGGGCAGGGTTAAGGAAGGGAAGGAGAGATGCTGGACTCTAGAGGGGGATGGCACAGAACTCAAGATTTGCCTAGAGCACCAGATACCCTTGGGTGAGCCCTGCTATCGTGATGACAGGGTGCAGGAACAAAATAGGTTGATGCACTTGTTTCTGCTGTTTTCGAAAGGGGAACAAATTGGTGAAAAAAGCATAGCACATAGGTCAGTTTAATGTAAATGTCTTCTCATAGGTCAAATCCAAAAACCAACCCCAAAACGGTAATCACAAGTGACATATAATACCATATAGCAAGATACCGTTAAAACCCTCAGTGATATTTTTTATAGTATTTTTTGTCGGACATAAATTGTGAAGGGAAGGCACTATGAACCATCCCTCAATCACAATACATATCCCTTTTATTCAACCATAAAGGTTTAAAACAGACTCAAAAGCAAACTAATTTGCATGACTTGAAAAAAACGTCACTTATCTGAAATACGCGCGACGTGCACGTTTCGGGGAAAGAACCCCTATATCAAGCGCTCTCAACTCCGCTTGCTCAGAACTCAGTCCACCATGTAACTGGCAAAAAACGCAGAAAAGTTGGCTGCTCAAAATGAGGATACTGATTTTAGATTGGCTAACATGAGTCTGCTCTCATAGGTCAAGGCACGTAACTATATAAAGCACTTGACCAACATGGCAAAAGGCAAGATGTTGAAGCAAGAATCTCAAATAACATGCAGGAGATGGATTACACTCTCATTAGAAGACTAAGGATTGAGAACCCCTCCATTTCTTGCTCTTGAAACGACACGGTCATGTGAAGAAGCATGCTTAATGTAATAGATTTAGAGATTATAGTTGCAACAGAGGTTTGCTTTTAACATAGCCTTTTTCAAAATGCATTATACTTTGTAAGAACAAATATGCAGGATCTGAATGGTCATCCCACCACATCTGAAACTGGCTCTGGTTGTGGGACTGACAGATCATGCTGAATTTTATCTGATGGGAAGCATATATTGAAGAAATAGTCAGCAGGAATAACTGCAGGCAAAAGAAAATAGTTGGAGTGGCCTGTGCCAAACCTGAGAAAGGGATCTCTCAAAGCGAAGATCCACTCATATGCGCTGGATCAAGAGGGTGCTGTGTGCTGCGCCATTAAAGCGCTGCTTGTGCATAAAGCGTAGTTACTCACATGTAACAGGTGATCTCCGGGAACAGCAGGAATTTAGTCTTCACATATGGGTATCGTCGGTACCGACGGAGCCCGTGTAGGCACGCTCCCCAGCGTCCAATAGGAAAGCTTTTGGGAATATCCCACAGCGCATGCGTGCTGCCTTCCTGCCTCTGTACCTCTCTCACTTCAGTTGAGTTTATAGCTGAGACCAAAGGAGAGAAGTAGAGAAAGAGAGAGATAGAGACAAACTCCTAGGGGAGGTGGGTGGGTTGTGAAGACTAAATTCCTGCTATTCCCGGAGATCTCCTGTTACAGGTGAGTAACTATGCTATCTCCAGGAACAAGCAGGAATATAGTCTTCACATATGGGGACTTCCCAGCTGAAAGATGCCAAGGGGTGACCCCAGCTGGCTGCGAACCCAGGTGAGATGGGTCATGCTTCCTCCCATGGACCTTAGGCATCCAAACTGTGGATGGTGGGTAGGAGTTGTATTAAGTATGGAAGAGATGTTGTAGAACAACCTGGCCAAACTTGAAACATGAAAGAAACTTTAGGTCTGAAGCGGCTAAAGGTTCAAAGGGCGGTTTCATAAGCTGACCAAGAACAAGATTTAGATCCCATGCCACCGGTAATGGTTTAATGGGAGGTTTTGTTAAAAGTAGACCTCTCATAAATCTTGATATAAGTGGATGAGAGGAAATAGGTTGTCCGTCGAAAGGTCTTCAGACCAGAAGTTGATAATTGTAGAAGATACTCTAGTAGCAACACTACAGGTACTAAAAGGGGGTTAAGTCCCTTTTGTAAACACCAGATAGAGAACCTTTTCCACTTGAAGGCGTAGGAACATCTTGTGGAGGGTTTTCTGGAAGCCAGGAGGATATCCTTTACTTGTTGAGAAAGGTTAACATCCTGGAATTCTAGGCTTTCAGTAACCAGGCCCTGAGATGTAGGGACTGGGGTTTGGGATGCAGTAAAGATACGTTCTCCTGTGACAGGAGATCTGGAGCATTCCCCAACTCCAGAGGAGTGGTTTGAGAGAGACGCAGAAGAGGAAAGGGTTGTCAACTGGCCGGTTTTCAGCCGGCCTGGCCGGTTTTTCCATGGCCAGGCCGGCTGCCGGCGCAGATGTAAAACCGGCCCTTGAAAAGCCGGTTTTTTGCTCTGGCCGCAAGATCGGGAGCGGCCAGAGCAAAAAACCGGCTTTTCTTCCGACCCGAAGTCCAAAAAAAACCCCACCCAGGGCCGGCCCACACACCGGAAGGCTTCAGAGGGAGCAGGGTAAGCTTGCGCGAGGCCCCGGCTCCCTCTGTACAGCCGCCAGCGTGAAGAGCCTTTTCCTTCATGCTGGCGGCTGTATCTGTAAAGCTGCGATTGCTGGGAAAGGTTAAAGGCAATACCCTTTAACCTTTCCCAGCATTTGCGGCTTCACAGATACAGCCGCCAGCGTGAAGGAAAAGGCTCTTCACGCTGGCGGCTGTACAGAGGGAGCCGGGGCCTCGCGCGAGCTTACCCGGCTCCCTCTGAAGCCTCTCAGACAGCCGCGGTGCTGGTCGGGGGGGGGGGGGCCAAGGACTGCATGGGCGGGGAGTGGGGGGGGGGGGGACCTGGACTGGAAAAGGGCTAGGGGGGGGACTTGGACTGGAAAGAAATGGGCTGTGATGGGGGGGGGGACCTGAACTGTAAAAGGGCTATGGGGGGGGGACTTGGACTGGAAATGTGTTGTGATGGGGGGGGGGACCTGGACCAGAAAAGGGCTATGGGGGGGGGGGGACTTGGACTGGAAAGAAATGGGCTGTGATGGGGGGGGGGACCTGAACTGTAAAAGGGCTATGGGGGGGGGGACATGGACTGGAAATGGGTTGTGATGGGAAGGGGGACCTGGACCTATGGGGGGGGGGTAACTTGGACTGCAAATGGGCTGTGATGGTGGGGGGGGGGGAGAACTAGGACTGCAAATGGGCTGTGATGGTGCAGGGGGACTCGGACTGCAAATGGGATGTGATGGTGGGGGCTAGGACTGGAAATGGCCTGTGATGTGAGGTCTAGCACTGGAAATGGGCTGATGAAGAGCTAGAATAGGACTGGAAATGGGCTGATGTGGGGCATGGGAGAATGGGACTAGAAGGGAGTGGATGCTGGGTGGGTCTAGAACTATAAGGGAACTGATTTGGGGGGAGGACTAGAATGGATGGGGAATGAGAATGGAGAGGGGAAAAATATTTTGTGTGGAAGAAAAGTCTATGATGGGCTGGGTATTGGGAGAGTAAGAGGGGCTTGAAAATGGAAGGGTGAAATTTAAATGGATGATAAAGGAATAAGGAAAGAATTGGGGGAAAGAGCAAAAGGGAAACAATCAGTATGTTAAAGCAGAAATAGAGAGAGAATGGAAAACATCTTAAAGAGAAGAAAGGACAAATGGATAGCTCGCAGAAGACACGAAGAAACCAGAAGAAAGTGACTGGAGCAATTGCAACTGAAAAAATTCCCAAACAGAAGGTAGAAAAATACTTTTTATTTTGAATTTATTAACTGGAATATGTCTGGTCTGGGAAGTGTGTATTGCTAACATCTTTGCGTTTTTGTTTAGTGCAAGAGGAAATTACTTTATAGTTTTATTTCTCCAGTGTTGTACATTTCATGTTTGGATTTTGGGGTTCCCAGTTTAATTATTATCTGACCAAGGAAGTTAGCCTACACGTATCCTCGGTAATTTTTGTGGGTGGGGCTGGGGGCGGGGCAGGGGTGGGACTAGGGGCGGAGAATGGGTGGAGCATGGCGAGCCACAGGTGTCGGGTTTTTCTCGGTGAAAAAGTTGGCAACCCTAGAAGAGGAGGATACCATGTTTGCGGTGGCCAACGTGGAGCTATAAGTATCATACGACCTCTGTCTCTCTGAAGTTTGAATAAAGACTTGGAAATGAGGGGAATTGGTGGGAAGGCACAGAGGAAGTCCTGTCCCCAGTGGAGTAGGAAAGCATCTCTTGTCTGACAGTTTTGAGCCAGAATTCTGGAACAGAATCGGGGACGTTTGGCATTCTGTAGACTTGCAAAGAGGTCTATATCTGGTGTTCCCCAGATTCGAAACACTCGAGCAAGCTGGTATGAGTGGAGGGACTACTCGTGTGGCAGCAGTATTCGATTGAGTTTGTCTGCTCACAAGTTTTGAATGCCCGGAAGGTATACCACAAACAGGTGAATTTGTAATTCTCTGGCGAGGGCCCATGTTCGCAAAGCTTCGTTGCATAGTGACAGAGAGCCTGTTCCGCCTTGCTGGTTCACATAGAACATAGCTACCTGATTGTCGGTTTGGACCAGTACTGTTTTTTTTTTTTTATTTAAAATTTTTTTATTAGCACCCAACAAAACATACAATACACAACATGAACCGTGAACCCCCCCACATATATACCAATATACATTCTTTACATCAAGAACATCAACCATTGGGAAAGGCCCGTTCCTAGTGCTTCCCCATTTGCTTTTCCATTGAACCCAAAAATCCCCTTGTGCCCTTTACACATTTTATACAATATACAGTTCAACACCACTTATAGTACTGTACATTAGCCCGATCATAAATTCTCAACTCCCACCAACAACTATCCCATATTCTACCAACCTCACTACCACCCACCGGGCAGATATCCTTCCAATGTGAACCACACATGCATAATGAACACAGATATCACACTTTTCCCCCCTCTCCCTCCCTCCCCCCCCCAACCCCGTACCACCTCCCCCCCACTGCCATTCCCCCAACCCTCGAACAGTAGGCTTCAAGACATGCACTCCACCCTAACCTCAAGTTGGTAAGATCTCCTATCAGCATAACACTCAACGGTAAGCTTGCCATGAGTAACCAGTACAGACCGTTGTAACCATATAGGCAAGATGTGATCGCCCCACCCCGGACCTCTACAATATAAGATGATGGGGCAGGAATATAAACCCATAGCCCTGCCCCCATCAGTGGACTAAGCTCTCCTACTCCCCACCGTCATTCCTCTGGACCCCCCCCCCCTCTTCCCTCCATTGCTCATATCTTTCCCACACCTTATTATATCGTGGAACAGTATGTTTTTGATGGGCTTCTATTGCACAGTACCCCCAAAGCTGCTCCATTCGCCCCACCACCTCCGCTAATGGGGGGACATCCTGTTTCTTCCACCAACGTAGAAGACACATCCGCCCTGCTATTACACAGTACCCCTGTAGTCTCCCCCTTTCCCTCCCACCTTCTCCCGTCACTCCTTCATTCAATATAACCATACTAGGGGTAAAACATACCTTCACCCCTGTGATGTCTTCCGTAAGTCTTTCCACCCCTCTCCAATATTCCCGAACTACTGGGCAGCCCCACACCATATGCAGCAAGTCTCCTCTAGCCCCACAACCCTTCCAGCATTGATCCGAACTAGCGGGGTATAAAGCGTGTAGCCACACCGGGGTCCAATACATTCTTAGCCGTAACTTATAGCTGTTTTCCAGCATTGCTGTTCCCGATGCTAATTTATGGGTTCTAGTATAAATTCTATCCCACCTCTCTACATCCCACTGCCCCCCCAGGTCCTCCTCCCATTGCAACTGGCCCCGTATGTCCCCTTGCTCGAATTCCCCCAAGAGTTTGTATAACTTCGATATAATCCTAGTAGGCATCCCTTTACTCCCCATCATCTCTTCAAAGGGCACAGGTTTCACCATCCAGTCTTGCTTCACCTCCCGCCTCTGAAGCCAATACCACAAACTAACATAAGCATATCTATCATGCATCTCCAAACAATACTTCTGTTGCAACTCCTCAAAGCCCTTAATCCTCCCCCCATCCCCCACCAATTGTCCCAACTTCCGCAACTCTTTCTCCCCCCATCTCCTAAAAACCCCTGCCTCCTACCCCATCCTAACCTTCATGGCTATCTGAATTGGAGTTTCGCGAGAGTATTGCTTCCCCCCTAACAGATACCCCTTCCATTTCGTCCAAACCTGTCTGGTAAGTTCTCTATAGGGATTCTCTTCTCCCTGCCCCTTCCCTCCCCCCCCAGGGTCCCAAATCCAGGCGCCCACCTCTGTCCCCGTCCCCCCCTCCATCCCCACCCACCCAGGCCTCTCCACCCCCTCCTTCCAGGCAAATAAGGCCCGAAGTTGCGCCGCTTCGTAATACCGGAGCAATGATGGGACCCCCAACCCCCCCTCCGTTTTAAGCCTATACATGGTCGCCCGGGCTACTTTTGGACGCTTTCCGTCCCAAATAAACTGCAGTAACAGATTTTGCATCCTAGCTATTTCCTTTCTAACCAACCTGTACGGCAGGGACATATAAACAAACAGCAACTGTAGGAGAACATTCATTTTTACCACTGCAATGCGCCCCAACCAAGACAGATACAGCCCCCTCCACCGTGATAAGTCCTGCCTAATATTCTCGACCAGACCCTGATAATTCCATTGCTTAATCTTAAATAGAGGGGTCCCCAACTGGATCCCCAGATACCTAAAACTCCCTCCACCCACCTGAATTTAAAGTGGTGCCGCAAGCTCTCTTCCACCCTGGGCGCCAGATTAAATCCCAGCAGTTCCGTTTTCCCTTGATTAATTTTATATCCCGCTAAGCGGCTGTACCTTTGTATAGCCGTCATTAGCACTGGTAGTGTTGTAAGCGATTGCGTCAGGGTAAAGACAACATCATCCGCAAAGAGTCCAATCTTTTCCTCTCTCCCACCTATCTGTACTCCCTTAATGTCCCCTGTTCGCCTGATGTAGGCCGCCAGCGGCTCGATAGCCAAGGCAAACAACAAGGGTGACAACGGGCACCCCTGTCGGGTACCTCTTTGTAGCTCAAAACTCTCCGAATACCCCCCGTTTACCCGAACTCTAGCGCGCGGTCCCTGATATAGAGCTCTAAGCCAACTAATATACTTCCCTCCAAACCCCATTTTCTCCAAAACTTGAAACATAAAAGACCACTCCACCTGGTCGAAAGCCTTTTCTGCGTCTACGGTGATTACCACTGCCTCTTCTTTAGAACGCTGAAGTTGCCACATAATATTCAGAAGCTTTCTCACATTATCGCTACCCTGACGCCCCTTCACAAAGCCCGTCTGATCCGGGTGGATCAGGTGCGGCACTATATCCTGGATCCTGTTTGCCAAAATTTTTGCCAATATCTTTGCATCCAAATTTATTAAAGAGATGGGCCTATACGAGCCACAGACCCCCTTATCCTTGCCTGGTTTCGGCAAGACCGTTATGCCGGCCTCCGCCATTGTTCGCGGGAGGCCCTCCCCCTGAAGCACCCCATTAACTACCTTGGTAAATATGGGCGTAATCTGTTCCGACAGGACCTTATAAAACTTTGCCGTATACCCATCCAACCCTGGCGCCTTCCCCAATTTCAGCGTGGTTATAGCCCTCCTCACCTCCTCCTCCTGAATCTCCCGCCCAAGATGCACCCTTTCTTCCTCCGTCACCTGTGACAGACCACATTCCTCCAGAAATTCTGCAGTGTCCCTCTCTCCCACCTCCAGTTCACTTTCATACAGAGTCCTATAGTACTCCCGAAACACCCCCCTAATTCCTTTGGAGTTGTGTATCCACTCACCTTTATCACTCCTAATACCCGCTACATGCCCCGCTTGCCTCCGCCCCTTCAAGCGACTGGCCAGCACCCTCCCCGCCCGATTACCACCTTCGAAATGGGCCTGCTTCAAGACTGCCAGTTGGAATGCTATCTCTTGGGCCCGCAATTTACTCAACTCCGCTCTCACCCTTTGTATCTCCGTAAGGGTGCCTGGATCCGACACCCTCTGATGTACCCCCTCTAATCGCCGCAGCTGTTGCAATAAGTCACTTTCCATGGCCCCTTTTTCATGCTTTACCCGCGCCCCCAATCCTACCAACTGTCCTCTAATCACCGCCTTTAAACCATCCCAAAGCACCCCCATAGACACCTCCCCCGTATCATTTAGCTGGAGGCAATCCTTTATATGAACCTTAATCTTCTCCACATGTTTCTCCTCCTCCAGCAAGGAATTATTAAGTCTCCAGAATTTTAGACTGTCATCTTTCCGTCCTATCTCAAATCGTACACTCACTGGGGCGTGATCTGACCAAGTGATCTGACCATGTTCCACCTCCTGTATTCTGTCCAACCAGATTCCACCCCCCCAGAGCATGTCCAACCGACTATAGGAGCTATGCACTGGGGAATAGAAGGTGTATTTCCGTTCCCCCGGATGCCAACTTCTCCACATATCAACCAAACCCAGGCGCTCTCGCAATGCATGCAGGCTTCGTCTATCCCCCCTCCCTCCTCCCCCCTGCCCCCCACTTGTGTCAATTCTAGGGTTACACGTTAAATTAAAATCCCCCCCCATGATTATTGGGGTGCTCCCAATTCCCTCCAATTCCTTCAAGAGTTGTTCGTACATCTCCCCCTGCTTCTCATTAGGGCCATACAAACTCATCACCCAGACCTCCTCCTTTTCAATTTGCAATAACACCCCCACCCATCTCCCTCCTTTCCCCCGTCTAACTTCCTTCACCATAGTATGATACCCCCCCACCAAAATGCCCACCCCCCCTTTCCTAGAGAGTTTATTCGCTGGCCCGCCAAAACCACCTTGGGGTATTGTCTAGATTCCAACAAATATTCCTGCCCCACCCGCAGATGCGTTTCTTGTATACACATAATATCTGCCCCTACACTTTTACCCTCCCTCCCCACCATCTGGCGTTTCTGTCTTGTTCACAGCCCTTTCACATTCAAAGTCATAATTGTTAACATTCTGCGCTTCCCATACCCCCCTCCCTCCCTCCGTTCTCCCCCCTCCTTTTCCCCCCCTCATACCTCGCACCCCTTTCGACCTCCGCAAGCCATCATACCCCCTCCCCCCCCATCCCGCCCTCATCCTCCGTCACTTCCAGAGGATAACTCAGGAGTAGTGCGCCCCCTACCTTCCCCAGCCTGACACCTTCACACACCCCTGCCCCCCGCCCTCCTCCATCCCACTCTCCCCCCTCCTCCTGCCCATACCCTCTTCCCCCTCTTCCCTCTCCATATTCCCTCCTACTCCCTCTCTGCCCTCTCCCCCCTCCCTACCTTATATCTCCCTCCCGTTACCCATCCACCTCACCATCCTCCTCCCCCTCCTATACACCTATACCCTCCCCCTCTCTCCCCCTCCTCCCCTCCTCCCCCACCCTCCTCTCCCCCTATTACTTTGCAAAATACCTGTATGATACTTATACACTCATTCTTAAAAACAACACTCCTCCACCACCCTTCAACACTTAAACCAGCATGTTATCAGTCCGCAGGTTTCTTCAAGTGACTTCCATCAGCCGGTCCTCTTGCAGCTCCTGCCCATGTCGTGCCACTCTGTTTCTTCCGCACTCTGGGCTGCCTCCCCGCTGCCCCTGCCGCCCTCCAGTGGAGGGACCTGTCCCCAGGGCTGCCCCCTGGGTGCTCAGTCCCACGTCCCGGAGGGCTTTCATTGCCTCCTCCTGTGTCTGTGCCCGCCATGTCCGCCGTTTATAGGTAAATGATAATCCAAAAGGGTGGAGCCACCGGTATTTAAGTCCTCTCTACGTAGTAGTTGTGTAACGGGCTGCATGGCCCTCCGCCTCTGCAACGTGCCTGCAGATAAATCTTCGTATATGTGCACCGGATAACCCTACCACATGAGGGCTCCTTCTCGCCTTACTTTGTTAACAATTTTCTCCTTAATTTTATAACGTGCTAGACAGATGATTATGTCCCGGGGTTTATTGCCCACGGGTTTCCTCAGTGCTCGGTGAGCTCTTTCAAGTTGTATGTCCGTAGCAGTCACCTCCTCGCCGCCCAGCCGTAGAGCCTCCAAGCACACTGAACGTGCAACCTTCTCACTATCCTGAAATTCTTTCTCCTCTGGTATTCCACGGAGTCTCAGATTATTACGTCGAGAACGGTTTTCCAGATCCTCCAGCTTATATAGCAAAGTCTCGTATTGTGAGCCCAACTTCACCGATCTTTGTGTCTCTTCTTCCTGATGTAGTTCAATCTCTTGTAACCTGTTCTCGTGGTCCCCCATTCTACACACCAACTCTCCAACTTCTTCCTTCAGGGGGCCCAGCATGCCGTTCAACTCACTCTTCACTGACTGTACTTCATTTTTGATTTCAAGAAACCAGTCTCTAAGCTCCGCTCTCGTGATAGGTTGCATAGAGTCCATTCCAGGGGCTTTTACATTCTCCATTTCCCCTTCTCCGCCCTGCTCTCCTTGCACATCAGGGAGCTTTTTGTTCTCCATCTGCCCAGCATCGCCTTTCCCTCCGTGCGCCCCGGAGTACACATATTCTCTGAGATCTGCCGCTTTTCTTCTGGTGGTCATCACTGCACCAGATGCCCCTTTCAGGTTCAGCACAGATCTTCCAATACTTAGGCTCACCAGCCCTATGTGCTGATTTACAGAGCCCTTGTACCCTCCTCTGCGCCGTACTGTCCTTCCGCTGATGTTCGGCTACCTCTCGCCCCTCTCAGTGCCCTTCCACAAGGCCCAGCACTCTCTCTGGCTTCGCACTGCAGACCCACAGCTGTCTCAGCCTGCTCAGGTCTTCTGGGCTACCCTCCTCAGCCCCTGCGCCTCTCCAGCAGCTCTTAGCACAGCGGTCCTGCTCCACACCGCACAGCTATTCACCCCGATCCAGCTCACCTCCAGCCCTCTGGGTCCCGCAGTGCTCTCACGCTGGGGAGCTTCAGCACAGTCGAAGGTGCAGGCCCTTATCGTCTGCCTGCCTCAAACGCCACCTCCACGCTACCTCCGGGCGCCATTTTCGGCCCTCCACGCTGCCGCGATGCGCTCCCGTTTGCGCGGCTCACCGCCAGGGTAATTATATTGCCGCCGGCATTCCAGCGGTCCCGGCACCTCTTGTCCGCTTTCGGCACCCGAGGCCACCACTTTCCTCCTCCGAGGGGTTGCTTTTTTGTAGCTATAGGCTGGGTCGGTGCCGGAACAGCTCTTTCAAGCCGCCATCGGCTCCGGTGACGTCACTTCCTCCTCGGACCAGTACTGTTTTATTGCTGAGATGGCCCTGAAAGACTTGAATAGCATTAAAAATGGCTCTCAGCTCTAGGAGGTTTATGTGAAGGGAAACCTCCTGTGAGGTCCAAAGACCCTGAGTGGAGAGATCGTGCAAGTGGGCCCCCCAACGCATCTTGGACGCATCTGTCGTCATAGTGGTTTGGCATAGAGGCTGCTGGAAAGGAGAGCCTACCAGGAGGTTTTCCAGTGATTGCCACCATTACAGGGATGAAATCAGACGTGTGGTAGTTCTGATTTTGTCTCTTAGTCGATCCGAGGCTTGTGACCACTGAGAGGAAAGGGTCCACTGGGCTGCTTGCATGTGGAGGCGAGCATAGGGAACCACATGGACAGTGGATGCCATGTGTCCCAGCAGTTGAAGCATCTCCCGAGTAGTAAGGAATACCTTCATAGATGCTTGAGATGCCAGTTATATTATAAGTAGACAGCGTGGCTGGGGCAGGAAAGCCCTTGACTGCCATTTGTCTAGACAAGCCCCTATGAATTCTAGAGATTGAGAGGGGGTGAGATGAGATTTTGGGAGGTTTATGACCAGTCCCAAGTATTGAAGAATTCTCATTGCTCGAGAGAGAGCGAAGCTGGCCTCTGGAGCTGTTGATGCTCGAATGAGCCAATCATCTAAGTAAGAGAAGACAAATATTCTTAGAGTCCTCATAAATGCTGCTACCACTGCCATGCATTTTGTGAAGATTCTTGGAGCAGAGGCTAGTCCGAAGGGAAGAACTCTGTACTGGAAGTGTCTTCTTTGGACCAGGAATCGTAGGAACTTCCTGTGATCTGAGTAGATGAGAATATGCGTGTACGCATCTCTTAGATCTAGAGAACATAATCATTCCTGACTTTGAAGGTATGGTAAAAGTGTTCTGAGGGAGATCATCTCGAACTTTTCTCAGAACAGATACTTGTTTAATTCTCTGAGGTCTAGTATAGGTCTGTGTCCCCTTGTCTTCTTTGGAATAAGAAAATAGGGGGAGTAGAACCCTGTCCCCTGTTGGGGTATGGGTACTTCTTTGATTGCTCTTTGAACTAGAAGTAACGTGACCTCCTGCCACAAGAGGTCGGTGTCAGGGCCCTGAGAAATGAACTGTTTCAGAATTGTAGGTGGAGGCAAGTTGAGGAAATGAAGCTCGTACCCCAATTTTACAATGGACAGAGTCCAATATTCTGATGCTATTTGTTGCCATCTTTCAGCAAAATGGCATAGTCTGCCTGGAATGCAAGGGTTCTGGATCTTTTAGGGGCAGAATGACTACGTTCTCTAGGTGGAAGTCAAAAACCCTGAGGTGGCTGGGTCTGTTGAGCCGGTTGAGCTTTTGGAGCTTGTGGCTTCCTCTGCTGTCTATTCTCTTGTCCCTTTTGGGAAATATGAAGTGGACAGTGAGTTAGATGGGTGTAAGATTGGTAAGACTTCTTTTTCTTACTGAAAAAATGTTTCTGGAATGTTTTCATTTTTGCTGGGTTGGTTGTAGCCTTTGACAATCTGTTCAAAGTAGTATTATCAGATTCAAGATGATTAGCCTTGTCCTGCCAGTCCTTACCAAAGAGATTTTCTCCTGTGCAAGGAATGTTTCCCAGCTTTTCTTGCACCCACTGTTCCAAGTCTGATGCTTGAAGCCAAGCAATATGACGTGCTCCTATGGATATAGCAGAGTTTCTGATAAGACATTCAAAACAATCAAAGGTAGCACGGTTCATGAATTTAGAGACATTCTGGGCATGTTTGACCAGAATAAGGTAATCTGCCCTTTTTTCCTCTGAGACAGAAGGACTAATGAGCTCTAAGTCTTTTGTGACTTCTTCCAGGAAAGAGTAGTTGCTCACCTGTAACAGGTGTTCTCCAGGAGCAGCAGGAATCAGTCCTCACATATGGGTGACATCGACGTCGATGGAGCCCTTGCGGAGCATTTCCCCAGCTTTCCATGAAAGCCTTTGGGAATGCAGGCATGCTTGCGCGGTTCCCTTCCCGCCTAAAGGTGCCATTTTGCTCAGTCAAATAACATAGCTTAAAAACAGCACACAAAAATGTAAAATAAACTATGTACAACTGCAACTCCCAGGGGAGGAGGGAGGGTTGTGAGGACTGATTCCTGCTGCTCCTGGAGAACACCTGTTACAGGTGAGTAACTACTCTTTCTCCAGGACCAAGCAGGAAGTCAGTCCTCACATATGGGTGACTCCCTAGCTCTGGGCTACCAAGGAACCCAGGCTGAACAAGAGAACTCCCTCTAGTCCCAGCATCAAAGAAAGGCTGTTTCACTGACAGAACCTCCACCGGTAGCCCAACAGAGGGCAGGAGGGCAGGAGTTGCCTAAACCTCAAAGAGATTCTGGAGTACTGCCTGGCCAAAAGCACTGTCCCTACGGGACTCGCTCTCCAGACAGTAATGGGCCGCAAAAGTCTGGCTTGAAGACCAAGTAGCAGCATTGCAGATGTCTACCAACGGTACAGAGTGGAGATGAGCCACTGAGGCAGCCATTGCCCTGACACGATGGGCCGTGACCCGACCCTGCAAAGGAAGGTCAGCCGCCCTGTAAGCCCAGGTGATATAGTCAGCCACCCAGATGGACAAGGTACGCTTGGACACAGCTATCCCCAAGTTATTAGGGTCAAAAGAGATGAAGAGTTGAGTAGCCCTTCTATGCCCCTGCGTACGGTCAAGGTAGAAGGATAAGGCCCTCCTACAGTCCACGGTATGCAGAACTGCTTCAGCCTGGCTTGCATGAGGCCTAGGGAAGAATGTTGGAAGAACCACCTCCAGGATGAGGTGGAAAGAGGAGACAACCTTTGGAAGGAACTTTGGATGAGTCCTGAGGACTACCCTGTTCTTATAGAATCTGGTGGAAGGCCTGTCACAGACCAGGGCCTGAAGCTCACTCACTCGCCTGGCCAAGGTTAGGGCTACCAAGAAGAGTGTCTTCCAGGACAGGAAGCATAGAGGGCAAGTAGCCATCGGCTCAAAAGGTGGGCGAGTCAGTTGTTGCAAGACCACATTCAACTCCCACTCAGGAGCAGGAGGACGGATTGGAGGCTTGAGCAAGAGCAAGCCTCTGAGAAACCGGGACACCAAGGGGTGAACCGAGAGAGAATGTCCTCCCACCAGTGAGTGGTGAGCTGCTAGAGCTGAGAGGTGGACCCGAACAGAATTGGTCCCTGATTTGATAAGTGCAGTAGGTACTGGAGTACCACTGGTACAGCACAGGAGAAGGGATCTTCTGTACGTAACTGACACCACACAGAAAACCTTTTCCATTTTAGGGCATAGGTTTTCCTAGTGGACTGTTTCCTAGAGGCTAGGACAACCTCCTCAACCTCCTGAGGTAGGCCCCAGGGAGCCAAAACTACCCTTGCAGCCTCCATGCCATCAAATTGAGAGCTTTGAGATTGGGGTGCAGAAGGGAACCCTGATCTTGAGAGAGGAGATCAGGTTGCAACCCCAGAGACAGTGGGGGATCCACTGCCAGCTGAAGCAGAAGTGGAAACCAAGGCTGTCTCGGCCACCTGGGAGCCACCAGCAGGACCGAGGCCTTGTCCTGAAGAATCTTGAACAGGGTTCGGGCCACCAAGGGCGTGGGAGGAAACGCATACAGGAGGCCCTGAGACCATGGAATTAGAAAAACATCTGCTGCTATCCGCAGAGGATGCGGTTGCCTGGAGCAGAACTTTGTCAGCTGTTTGTTCAGTGGACAGGCAAACAGATCTATGGATGGAAGTCCCCATTTCAGGAAAATCTTCTGAACCACCAAAGGATGGAAATTTTGAGTTTATTAAACAAGCAACAAAATACATACAAAAAGCAGAAACACTCACCCCAACCAAGTCCCACACCCCCCCAAAACCCCCACCCCCCGACATAGCACAAAACAAGTATCACACCCCCCCCCGTGACCCACCTCCCCAAACCCACCACCATATTCAACAATCAACACACGTGCCCCTCCTCCTAACAACAACCCACGAACGACCCCGACAATGTCCATGTCCCCTCCCTCCCTCAGTCCATTGTCCTTACCCGACCCAGCCCCCCCTGCAAGAACACCCGAAATCCAGTCCATACCTTGTCCATCATACAATCCCTGAGACCCTCCCCCACACAAACAGTCCCCACTAGTCCAAATGTTCGTGCAGTCCAAATGTTCTTGCAGTCCTTCATTGTGCAGGGAACTGCCAGACTGCCGCCCCGCCCCCTCAACGTCCCCTGTCCCAATCCAGCCCCCCACAGCGGGAGCACCAGCTCCCCCTCCCACCACCCCAACCCCTGCCCCCTCCCCGCCCGGCCCACAGAAACCAACATAGCAAAAATAAGCCTTCCCACCCCCCCCCCCCAAACAACAAAAAAAAAGGGCAGCTCAAGCCCATCCCCAACATAATCCCACCAAAACAAAGCAGAAATAATTATACAACTCAAAGGCGAACAAAAGGAAAAGCAAAAGTAACAGAACCCCTGTGCTGCCCTGCGGTCAGTCAGCGGAGCAGGATGCGCAGGACAGAAAAAGGACATACAAAAATCACTACCAACAAAAACAAAAACAATTGGGATAGCCCCCTCGAAAAGGAAAGGGTGAGCGGACAAACGGTCTCACCCCTGAAGCGGGATTATCCAGCCCACCCCCCCCCGGGAGAAAAACAACCCCAAAGCTACACTCAGAACCAAACCCCAGGGAAGGGAACCCAACCCCTCCTGCCACACCCCTCCCCTAGTGAAACAAAACAAACCTCAGAGCCCTACTGGGACAATAAACCCAAGGAACCCCTCCCCCTCATGGGGGGCGGAGGGTGAGGTGACGCCACAGACGCTCCCAACGATAGACCTCCACCACCCGCCTTTCGCGTTGCGCCATGCTGGACACTTCCTCCAGAATGTCCCGCACCACCTCGTCGAGGGGCAGGACCAACCCCCGGGTCGAGACATGACAGCGCGCATGCCACAGGTGGTAGCGTACTACGGCCGTGACAAGGTAGAGGGTCCCGGAGTCCTGCCTTAGAGGAAAGGACCAGGCCCCGTACACCCACTCCGCATACGTGAGGAGGGAAAGGTCGCGCAGGTGAAGGGCGGCGGACACCAACCGGCAGGCCTCCACGTTGAAGGGGCACTGCCGGAGGAAATGGTCCATGGTCTCTGCCTGCCCCTCACACACCCGGCCCTCGGACAGACCCGCTCGGCCTGTGACCTGTACTTGAGGTTGTCCCTCACGTACAAACGCCCGTGGAAAGACAACCAGGCTACATCCCGAACCTTCTTCGGTAGCCGAGGGGAGTTCAACAGCCGAAGGCCCCGCTGCATCACATCCGCCGGACAGTCCCGCAGGGCCCACCGTGGTTGATAGTGAGAGGTGAGTACCATCCGGTATAATCCTTTCCGCCCCAAGGACTGGGCGAGCGGGTCGGTCACCCCCCACCGCCGTATGAGCCCCACCATCACAAATACGTACGATGGGGCCTGTTCCCCTCTCCGGCGCACACGTGGGACCGAGGACGCCCCCTCCCACTGCTCCCAGAAGCGGGAGAACCATTCCCGATAGGAGGCCACCCACCAGACCCCTCCCCCTTCCCTCATCCTACCTAAGTGAAACGCCATAGACAAGACTGACAGGAAGACAAGGGGGTGCAACATACCCAAACCACCCTCTGCCCGATCCAGGCAGACTATATTGCGCTGGACAGGGTTCAGGCGGTTACCCCACAGAAAACAGAAAAAGACGGCACAGACAGACGCCTGACGGGACAACGGAAGGACGAAGACCGTGGCCACGTGCAGAAAGAGAGGAAGCAGAAACGTCCCGAGGAGTTTGATCTTCTCCTCGTACGTACACCTCCACCCCCTCCACCGCAGCACCCGACACCGTGCAGTCTCGAGACAACGGTCCCAATTGGACTCCGCACAGTCCTCCGACCCGAAGACGAGGCCCAAAACGCGGACCTCCCCCACGGGAGGAGGAAAGGGGGCGCAGGAAGGCGGGGAGGCCTCCGAGGGGCCCAACCACAGCGTCTGGCACTTGCTGTGGTTGACAACAGAGTGGGCTACCTCCGAGTACTCCTCCACGGCCTCCCGCAGGGCCTCTACCCCTTCAGTGCCGTCCACGTAAACTGAGATGTCGTCAGCGTAGGCAACGACGGACACCGGGGGCGCACCAGGCGCCTCCAGGCCCCGCAACCCACCTGAGGACAATCTCCGGAGGAAGGGGTCGAGGGAGAAAACATACAGCAGGGGGCTCAAAGGGCACCCCTGCCGCACCCCCGAGGCGACACCAAACGGCCGTCCGAGCCACCCGTTAATAAACGGGAAGCTCACCCCCCCTCGGTACAGCGCCTGCACGACGAAGAGGAAACCTGCGGGGAGGCCGAAGTGCTGGAGCACCACCCACAGGTACCGGTGACTGACTCGATCAAAGGCCTTGGACTGATCCAAGGAGACCAACCAGTGGTCCCGTTGGAGCGACCGGCCTCTTTCCACCATCTCCCGGACTGTGGCGACAGCGTCCAGAACCCCTCTCCCCCGAACGGAACAATACTGGGAAGGGGACAGCAAATCGCCCGACACCTCCACCAGTCGGTTGGCCAAACACTTGGCCAGGATCTTCCGGTCCGCGTTCAGAAGAGAGAGCGGCCGCCAGAAGTCCAAGGAGCTATCGTCCTTCCCCTTGGAGAGCAGCAGCAGGACAGACTCGCGAAATGACCGCGGGAGATACCCCGTGTCCATGATCTCCTGAAACAGGGAGGTCAGGAAGGGGGCCAGCTGGGCGATGAAAGTGCGATAGAACTCCACAGGGAGCCCATCGCGCCCAGGCACCTTCCCCAACGGCATGGCACGAATCGCCCTCTCCACCTCCACCTGCTGAATCGGAGCAGCGAGTGCATCGACCTGTGCCTGGACCACAGCCGAATACACCGGGGGAAGGCCCAGGTACGTTCGGATATGGGTGAGGTCCACGGGGCGATCCCCAAACAGGTCCGAGAAGTATTCCCCCACCATCCGCAAAAGGTCCTCCTGGGAGGTATGAATGGTACCGTCCTCGCCCCGCAGGGCCATGACCTCCCGACGCTGAACCCTCTCCCTGCAAGTCCGGAAAGGGTCTGGAGTGGCGCCCCCACCGGCCGCCCCCTCGAAGCATAGGGAGGCATGGCGATCGTAAAGCAGGCCACGGAGCTGGACACGCACCTCTTCGACCTCCTCCCGCGCTGCCCCTCGGGATACCAAACGATCCAGCGACCTCCGGAGGACAGTGTAGGTGAGGTAGCGGGATCGAGCCATGGAGGTACCCCGAGAACGGAAGAGTTGTCGGGCACGCGTCTTCACCTCATCCCACCAGGCGCCACGGGAAGGAAAAACACTCAGCAGGGTCTCCTGGTCTGCGAGAAAGGCCAAGAACTCCTGGACCACCCTCTGATGTTGCCAACAACTGCACATTCAGTCTCCACAGGCCAGGACCCCTGCTGAGCTCCTCGTGGTTGGCCAGGAAGGACACAGAGAGGACGCGGTGGTCCGAAAAGTCAACCGCCTGCAACTGCGGAGGGGAACACTCCACCCGGGCACTCACATATATCCGATCGATACGACTCCTGCAGGTCCCATGGTAGTAGGTGAAACCCGGCGACCGTGGAAAGGCCCGGTGGAAAACATCCACCAGGTCAGCCGTCCGGGTCATCTCGGCCAAAAAGAGGCCCTCGTAACTAGGTGGGCAACGCTCCCCCCCTCGGTCCTGCAAAAAGGTGGTGGTGTTGAAATCCCCGGCAAGGACCACCAAACGGGAGGTGTGTAAGTAGGGGCGGATAACCCCGAAAAGGGTCTTCCGCGCCAACTTAGACTGGGGGCCGTAGACCACCACGAAACGAAACCGATGGGGCCCGCAGTAGCCATCTAAAAGCAGGCACCGGCCCTGCTCCAGTTCCCACACGTACTGCACCTGAAATCGGTTGGACGTGAACAAAACCGCCACTCCTGCGTAGGGCTGTGCCGCAAGTGACCAGTACGAAGGGCCCCACCTCCACTCCCGCTTCGCCCGATGAAGGCTAGCGAGCGAGGTGAGCCTGGTCTCCTGCAAGAAGATGACATCCAGCCCACTCGTGGAAAGAAAATCATAGGCCGAAGCCCGCGCCTGGTCTGTCAAAATGCTAGCCACGTTGAGAGTGGCGCACGAGAATGCAGGAGTGCACGCCATACCTATTTCTTGTGCAGTGACCCCTTCCTCCTCTTCTCCCCAACCCCCGGATCCCCGGAATCCCGCTTACAGGACAAGCCCGCAAGCTGGGATAACTCCTCACGGTCCACGGCGACCACCTCGAGGATCTCCTGCTCCTCCTGTTCAACCCTGTCACCCCAGCAGGTGCTGGCTCCCTCGGGACCACCAGGCAAAGCTGTCGCGAGGGCAATTCCAGCCCCCACGGAATGAGGGGGCAAAAAACAGGTCAGGGGTCGGAGGAATGACCTCCTCAGTGGGGTCCACCACCGGTGCCTCTCCCCCCTTCCCGTCCCCAGACAAAGACTGAGACAACATAACAGTGCCCACCCTCGCGGGGGAGGCCGGGGCGGCCGGGTCAGCAGGGGGCTCCCGCTCAGGCCCAGCACCCAACCGCGGAGGCAAACTCCTGTCCTCCCTCACCCGCCCCGGTAGCTTCTCCAGGGCCACTACCGGAGGCCGGGGGCCAGTTTCCACACTCTTAGGCGGACCCTGACTGCGGCGTGCCCTCGGAACCTTCTGAGGCTGCCGCTGAGGAAGAGGGGCTGCCTCCGCCGCTAACCGTACCGAACGCCGCAAAGGAGGCCCTGCCTCCACTGACAAGCCCTCATCCGCCTCAGCCACATCAGTAGCCAGGAAGACGAAACGATTGACGTCCAACACGGGCTCTAACTCCAACAATGGGGAGGTCTCCCGTTTCCTCCTCTTGGACTTGCCACCCTTGGAAGAGACAGTAGTCCATTCCTCAGGCGGCACCCCCCGCAACCCCTTATCCTGTTGTGCAACAACCTCCACCACATCAACCCTCTCCTCCTTCCTACCCAAATCCCCTCCCCCTGGTGGCTCCCTCGGCTCGATGAACTCCTCTGCACTAGGGCCCCCAGTCTCCTCCTGAGGGAGAGGGGCCTCTACAACCTCCTCCCGCACAGGAGCCTGGGGCGGAGTGACGGCAACCCCCCCCGGTCCATTGTGTGACGCGGAGGGGCAGCGGGCAAAGGGGTGGCCCAACTCCCCGCAAAGGTTACACCGAATTAGCAGACACCCGGCCGAAGCGTGACCCCGTCCACCACAACGGGTGCAGACCTGCTCAGGACAGTTCATGCTCAAATGGCGGAATGAGCCACAGCGGTGACACTCGCGAGGTTGCCCGGGGTAATAGCACAAGATGCGATCCCGACCGAGGAAACCGGCCGAGGGCACGTGCTGCACCACGTTTCCCACCTCACGCAAACGGATCCTGCCCTTCCACGACCCGTCCCACACCCCTAGGGGCCCAGCGCCCTTAACCAGGGGTGCGAGAAGCACCGCATGGCGTGACAACCAAAACTGGATGTCCTGCCCTGGGAGCGACTCATTCCTGGAGAGGATGGTCACAGGTACCGTCCCCTGGCGAGAGATAGGCACAACACGAAAGTCAGCCCACCCTCCCTGCCCCCTCTGCTGCTGGTATCGGTCCCAGAAAATCTCCAGCCCCCGTCGCAACATGAAACTAACATCATATTCAATGGTGTTGTTCATGTGGATAAAGGCATAGAGATCTCCCGGGAGAAACCCCAGCCCAAGGACCATCCTCAAGACCTGTTCCCTGGCTGGAGGGGACCCCTCCCCAGCCCATCGGATCTGCGCCACGTTGCGCCGTCGGACCTCACCCCCTACTCCCCTTTGAAACCTTCCCCTCCCCCTCCTCCCTCCCCTCCTACGGGACCAATCCCCTGCATACCTCCCCTCCCCCCACCCTCACCCGACGTCCCTGGAGTGGTGCCCGACCCCTTCAGAGCCTCTGCAAAGGTACGGAGGGGGGGAGCCGACCCCCAGCCTCCAGCTCCTGCCCGTCTTGCTGTTTTCCTCCTCCTTCCCCCTGCAGGGGAACCTCTTGCCGAACCACAGGAGTCGTGACCTCCTCCCTTGGAGCAACCTGAGGACTGGGCAGGGTCAGCTCCGCGAAAACAGAGTCCGGGATGCTCTCCCTTCCGGATCCCTGGGTGCCACCGAGAACCCCTGGATCATCCCCCGTCGCCACCACCGGATGTTGAAAGGCAGCAAAGGCCCCAGGAGGGCCCGTCGGGGTCTCCAAAGCCAACTTTAAAGCGGCACGAACTTGGTTCTCGGTAATACCCAGGGAACCGGAAAGCCCCTTCAAACCTCCATCCCGCTCCTCCGACCCAGCACAAGGCTCCTGGGTTTCGGCCACCACTACCAGGGACGAACCCCGCTCCCCTCCATCCCCGGGATCCAGGGCGACCACCTCCATCCCAACCACATTACCAGTCATCCGCTCCCCCTTCTCCTCCACCAATGCTTCCCCTAGCCCACCTACCACCATCCCCGATAGAGCCACCGACGACAAAGCAGGACCCGCCCGAGACAACAGGGCAGATCCCTTACCCAAAACTTTATCCCCCACCCCTCCACCCCCCTGCCCCATGTCCCCCTCAGGTCCTACCTGGTCGTCGGTGCCAGCCGTGGCACAGGGATCCAAAGATGTCCGGCCGGCAGCCAGGGCTCCAGCAGGGAGGGAGGACACCCCCCTGCGAGCCAGGCCTCCCCTGGTCACCGCAACAGGCAGCTGCGCATCCTTCTCCGCTGCCTCAGACCGCAAGGACAGCTGACCCAGCTTCCCCCAACCCCCCCCCGGGGCTGCCGAAAAAGAATAGCAGCCCTTACCCTGCTCCTTCCTCCCTCCGGAGCCCCCCCGACGCCGGACAGCCACCCCAGAAGGCTGGGACCGGTCCCCCTCCATCCCCTGAAGATTCCTGAGGGAAGAAGCAACAGGACCTCCAGGCAGCTCCCTGAGAGCTACAGGCTGTAAAACTTCCCCCTCAGAGAAACCGGCAGACATCCAAGGGTTAAGTGCAGCAGCTACTACTCCCCGACGTTCATCAGACCCATCCTGTGGCTGATTTGGTGCTGCAGAACTTCCTTGCCCAAAGGAGCCACAGGGAGGACGCAGTTCTTTGCCGGATCGTCTCTGGTGTTCTTCCGGGAGAGCAAGATGTAGAATACCCCTGTCAGCACACTTCCGGGGAGACCCGGAAGTGACATCATCGGCATTGCGGCGGCCATCTTTCCTCTGAAGACTGGATGGGGGTAATCCTACAAACAGCTCCGGTGTCTCGGTATCCTGTGCAGGGGGACGGCAAACAGCATCGGGGAATCCCCGGCGGCCATCTTTGCTGCATCCCGCATCCCACGAAACCGTCGGGGACAGCAAGGGACGATCGGGAAATGCCTGCTCCACCTCCTGCAGGGAACTCCGGTCAGCTGTAGGGACGGCGTCATTGAAGCTCCGGCGGCCATTTTGGAATCCTCGGTGACCGGAGACTGGCTCAGGAAACGCCGACGATTCCCCAGACAACAACTGCTCAGCTCTCCTGTCAGCTTCCCTCTCTGCTACTTGATGCCCTGGTGTTGCAGCCATCTTCAAGCCCCGCGGATCTCTGTAGGTCATTTTCCGTACCGTGTTCCCCACCTCCCCGGGGGCTTCAGGTTGCAAGGGAGTCACTGGTGTGAAGCGAGCCAGCCCAGCAGTCATGGCAGCCTCCTCTTTCCCAGCGACAGCCGACAGGTAAGGCATTCTAGACTCTGTCATGTGTAACAAGGATGATCTACGTTCTGTAACTGCACCCGGGAGGGATAAGGGGGAAAAGTAGCCACCTTGTACAGCCACCTGTCGTCTCACCCCCGGGGGCCCCCCCCGGACCGTACCTATACTGCGATCCCATTTGTCATAATTTCCATAAATCTCTGTGAGGGACCCACAACCGTATTGCTTCAGATAAGCAATATCCTGGTTTGTACCCTTCAAGGCCCGCTTCACCCTCCTCCGATAGTTATTATAGGCCACCCATTCCTCACCTGGAATGGTGGCCTTCAGGCTCTCCAGGTGGGAGAGCTGGGCTTGCAGCCGGGCCGCCTCCTCCTGGAGACCCTGAAGCCGCCTTACTGCCGCCACGATCTCGTCTGGGGCCTGGGCTGGTTGCTGGAAGGACGGCAGGCCCGACCCTCCCTCCTCATCCTCACTGGAGGAGGTAGAGGCCTCCTCCAGGACCCAAGGAGAAGGGGGGAACCTGCCTCCCCCAGCCCTATTCTGCATGGTCTGCCAGGGTCTCCCTAGGGCCTCTCCCTGCTGCCACCCAGCCTCCACACCCTGCCTGGGGAGGAGACAGGAGCCTCCTTCCTGGGGAAGCGGGCCCAAACCTCCAGACCTGTGGGTCCCTCCTGTCTGGTCAGGCACAGTCCTACCTGGGGGTTCCCCCACCCGGGGCGCCAGCTGTTCCCTGGTCCCTCCATCCAGGTCCGAAGAAGGAGGAGACCCACCAGGCTTGGCAGGCCTCTGGGCCTGGGCCTCTCCCGCCGGAGGCGGCCCAGGTCCCGACATCCAGGCAGGAGCAGAGAAGACAGGAACCTTTCCCTAGCAGGAGCTCTGCTCAACTGAGCCACTCCCTGCTGCAACCAAACAGGAAGTGGGTGGAGCTGCCACTCGTGGGGCTGCAGAATCCTGCTCAACCTGTCGGCCAGGTAGTTTTCCTGGCCAGGGAGGTAGACAGCCTTGAGGAGCATGTTGTGCTTGAGGGCAAACAAGCAAAGGTCCTGTGCTTCCTGGCAAAGGAGCCTGGATCCAGTTCTGCCCTGTTTGTTCACATAAAACATGGCTACCTGGTTGTCCGTTTGAACTAGGACAGACTGATGAGCCAGGGCTGGAGAGAAAGTCTTGAGGGCCAACCGAATAGCCTTGAGTTCCAGGAGACTGATTTGCTGTGCGGCTTCCCAGGGAGACCACAGGCCATGGGTGCACTTGCCTAGACAATGAGCTCCCCAGCCCTGCAAGGAGGCATCCGTGGTCAACACCACTGTGAATCCAGGAATCTGAAAGGGCACCCCTTGCAGCAGATTGGGTGGATGGAGCCACCAGCTGAGGGACGTCAGAAATTGTCTGGACACCCTTATCTTGTCTCTGAGGCTGCCTATGGCCTGTGACCACTGAGACCGAAGGCACCACTGTGCCGGCCTCATATGGAGCCGGGCATTGGGGGTCACATGAACTGTCGAAGCCATGTGGCCTAGAAGCCTCAGGCAGAGTCTGGCGGAGACCAGTGACCTGCTGAGAAACTGACTCGCCAAGCTTATCAGTCTTTGGGCTCTGTCTTCGGGCAAGAATGTCTTTGCCAGCAGAGTGTCCAACCTTGCCCCTATGAACTCCAAGTTTTGTGATGGGAGCAAAGTGGACTTTGCGAAGTTTATGACAAAACCCAGGCTTTGAAGAAGTGCAATAGTTCTGAGGGTGGTTTGTCTGGCCTCCTGGCACGTCTGACCCCTGATGAACCAGTCGTCCAGATAGGGGAAGACAAAGATACCCTGATTTCTCAGGTAGGCCGCCACCACTGCCAGGCATTTGGTAAAGACCCTGGGAGCGGAGGTTAGGCCAAAAGGTAGTACTCTGTACTGATAATGGTTTCCTCCCACAATAAACCTGAGGTACTTTCTATGGTCTGGATGAATGAGGATGTGAGTGTACGCATCCTTTAGATCTAAGGAGCATAGCCAATCTCCCTGATGGAGGTAGGGCAGAAGGGTTCCAAGAGTAAGCATCTTGAACTTTTCCTTCTCCAAGAACTTGTTGAGGTTGCGGAGATCTAGAATAGGTCGAAGGCCACCAGTTCTTTTGGGTACTAGGAAATACCTGGAGTAGAACCCTCGACCTTGTAAGTGGGGAGGCACAGGTTCCACTGCCCTGTCCACCAACAGACCTTGTAGCTCCTGAAGGAGAAGATCTGTATGCAGGGGAGGCCTTGGAAGCTCCCCTGGAAAGTACAGAGGAGGCAGCTGTGTGAAGTGTAGTGCATAGCCCTTGTGGACTATTCTTAACACCCAACTGTCTCCAGTGATGAGTGGCCACTGGTGTGCAAACAGAGCGAGGCGACCTCCTGTGCAGGGTTGGGAGAGCAGGGATGGAGAGGCTATGCCTAAGGCGTCAAAAACCCCCCACCCTGCTGAGTGGGAGCAGGGGCCGGAGGCTTGGGGGTCCTCTGCCTATGCGGCCCATTACCCTGCCCCTTGGCTTGGTGACCCTGTGGGGCAGCCTGATATTGTGGGTACTGTTTGTAGGCAGTGCCCTTCCTCGGGTAAAAGGACTTTTTACCCGAGCCCTTCTTCTTGTAAGAAGGGGCAGAAGTCTTTCTAGACAGCCTTGTCCGTGTGAGGTGCTCGGTCTCGAGCTGTGCGGCCTTCTCGGTCATGGGCTTGCCAAAAAGGATTTCACCTCGGCAAAGGACATCGACCAACTTGTCCTGAACCCATGGCTCGAGGTCCGATGACTGCAGCCATGCCTGGCGTCGAGCCGCGATGCCGGCTGCCACAACACGGGCCGAAGCCTCGAAGCCATCATAGGCAGCGCGGGACATAAACTTAGAGCATTCCCGGATCCCCGAGGACAAGGACTTGAACCTCTGCAAGGGTTCCCCGGAGAGACCAGCAAAGAACCCGACCAGCTCCTTGGCCAGGTCTCGCAAGTACATGCCCATGTACAGCTGGTAAGACTGGACACGGCAAGCAAGCATCGAGCCCTGGAAGCACTTTCTACCAAAACCATCCAGGTTTCGGGCCTCCCTGCCAGGGGGCACCGCGGAGTGCATCTTCTGACTTTTCAGGCGATGCATGACCGATTCCACCACCATGGAATGGTGTGGTAGCTGCGCCTTCTGAAAGCCAGGACTCTTCCCGAGTCGATAGATCGAATCGACCCGCTTGCTTAAAACTGGCGCCGAGGCCGGTGCCTCCCACATTCGGAAGAGGAGCCGTTCCAGCATCGGAGGAACCGGGACAGTAAAGGCCTCCTTCGGAGGAGAGTCGCACTGCAGGGCCTCAAGCTCCTCGGGATCCGCAGGGATAGCCAATGCAGTGGCCATATCCCGAACGAACTCCGAGAACCGGGTATCCTCCGGAGGGGATCTACTCCGGGGTTCAGACTGCGGTGAGTCTGATGGGACGCACCGAGTCTTGAAGGTGTCGGGGGACTCCTCGTCCTCCATCTCCCATGCGGACTCATCTGATGAGGAATCGGGGTCCGACCTCATGGGGCCTGCGAGCACCCGCCCCGACGCCGAAGGCACCGTTGTCGACACCCTCGGTCCCGAACGGGAGGTCGAGGGAGACCGCGACCAAGGTCGACCTCGAGCCTTTATGGCCTCGAGTATCGGCTCGATCTCCGGGGTCGACTTCGACGTCGATGTCCCGGGGGTCGGGGCAGATGCGCCAGACAGGCTGGCCATCAGTGCCCGCTGCTGTTCCATGAAGGCAGACAGTCTGCTCTCCAAGGCTGTCAACCTGAGACCCAGCTCAGGAGACTCAGCAGCTCCTGACTCGGGCCCCGGCGGCGCCGGGCCCGACGTCGGCTCCCTGGGAGGAGAGTCCACGAGGACTACAGGGCTTACATGTCCAGCAGACTCCGGCTCCAGTCGAGGAACTTTGGAAGGCTTCTCCTGTTCCACAGGCCCGGGGCGACGGTCGGGGGTCTGACACCGAGCTCTCGAGGAACCCGGGACCTCTTCCGACGACGCCCTCACGAGCCGCTTCTTCCTCTTGCGTTCCCGGTCGGGGGACCCCCTGTCCGAGGAGCCACGACGGTGCTCGGGATCTGACTCCCAAGATGTCGAGGCCTCAGACGAGGTCTGGGCCCGGCTGGAGGCCGAGTCAGAAAAAAGCCTTTCCTTTTGGTGCTGACTTCGCAGTGCCTTGGAAGACATTTTCCCACATGGTCCACACGTCTTAGGGTCGTGATCAGGACCGAGGCACCGAAGGCAGCAGTCGTGTGTGTCGGTGAGAGACATCAGTTTCTTGCACCGATCACACTTCTTAAAACCGCTGGAAGCCATCGGGGAAAAAAGAGTCCCCGCGAGGTCAAAGGAACGGCCTTCCAGGGAAAATGAAAAAAGGGCGCGAACCCCAGCCACTAAGGGCAAAAACCGAAAAAAGAAGATCGGGCTCGATACCGGTGTACCGAACCCGGCAGGAGGGGAACCGGCGTCGAACCGGAGAAGAAAAATAGCGAAGAATCGCAAAAAAAGTCAACAATTTTCCGGGATGACTAGGACTCACGTCCGGTGGGCTTCACGGAAAACGAGAGACTGAACAAAATGGCACCTTTAGGCGGGAAGGGAACCGCGCATGCGTGCCTGCATTCCCAAAGGCTTTCATGGAAAGCTGGGGAAATGCTCCGCAAGGGCTCCATCGACATCGATGTCACCCATATGTGAGGACTGACTTCCTGCTTGGTCCTGGAGAACATTCCCATATACAGAATGTAGGAACTGATCCTGGTTGTCAGCATGGAGGATTGAAAACATCGACGGCCAAAGGCATCGAGTGTCTTGGATTCATGGCCTGGAGGATTAGAAGAGTGTGTTTTTGAACTCTTGATTCTTCGCATGGCCGATTCCACTACCATTGAATGGTGTGGTAACTGAGTTTTTTGCAAACCAGGACAACTTAGCACTCGGTACATAGTGTCCAGGCGTCGGGAATGTGAAGATATCGTTAAAGGAGTTTACCACATTCTCAACATCAGATCATGTAAGATCTTGTGAATGGGAAGCATAGCTGCTTCTTTGGGAGCCACAGGGTATTGTAGAATTCTTAATTCCTCTGCCCTAGGTTCTTTTTCTGGAATCACAGTGATTGCAAGACCCTTTGCAAAATCACGTATGAAGTCCTGGAAGGACATATCCTCTGGAGGAGACATCCTGCGTTAAGGAGAGGGATTTGAATCTTCTAATAGATTCACTCTGGTACCGGTAGAATTGTCGGAGTCATCGGAATCGGAAGACTCAAGTGCCAGTGCTCCTGTGACACATGGTATCGGTACCGCTCGAAGTCGGTCCCAAAGTGTCTCGGTTCCTGATCCCCGATACCAGACATCGGCATGTGGGGGAAGCAGTCTGTCGAAGCAGGTATTGTCGGTACTGATACCTGTGGAACCATCTGTTGCGGTCTTAGCGGTACCGAGGCTGCTAAGAGGGCCGCTAGACTGCGTTTGATAGCGAGGATTCTGTGATCCATCGCTCCTGCCGATGCCTGGGTGCCAGTACCGGTGGATGCGGCCACGACCCCAGAGAATGGCACCAGTAGTTCCGCAGAGGTCGAGGCCTCTGGAACATCCTGGAGCCCCATTAATGCTTTGGAGCTTGAAGACTTCCGCCGGGGCTGTTTTGCCGGTGAAGTATTCTCGAGGGAAACGCCCGAGGCATCTCGACCGATGTGGAAATGATTGGAAACTTTGTTCCTCTGGTACGGTCCTGCCTCCAACAGCTTATCCCTGAGATCATCACTATATCTCTGTAGAGACATGCTGGAGCAGAAGACGCAGTGCCCTGGGTCATGCCTGTGCGCCCATGCAACAGAGGCAGATTGGATGAAAGTCTGCTTTCTAGAAATATCTAGCACAGGAAAGAACTTCAGAACTCCACATAATTTGTATCTTTTTTTTAAATAAAAGAAGGAAAGAAACGAAAAATAAACAAGGTTGGAAGATGATAATTAAAAACACAGATTGAAAGAGTTTTGTTTCATGGCTGAGTGGAAAAAACAAAACTAAGGAGCTGAGGAGACCACTGCATATGGGAAGGGCTGCACATGTTGAAAACTTTACACTGAGCTCTGGGAGACTTGTTTAGTCTCAGAGCTATTAGATGACATCTCCCACTTGTGTGTCTGGCACAATCCTGCTTGTTGACAGGAATTTTTACTTTAGCTATCAGCACATCATCTCTAAGCTATTATTCTGTTAGCATTTTATGGAGTCTCAACTGTTATTAAAAATATAACAGCTTTGTAGTAGAGATATATAGCTAGTGAAGAAAAATTCTTAATGGACTGACAATATTTTTGATAAACCTAAAGTGTAGTTAGTTACTCACTTGTAACAGGTGTTCTCCAAGGACAGCAGGAATCAGTTCTCACATATGGGTGACATCAGCACCAACGGAGCCCGCACAGTAACCTACTACTACTAAACATTTGTATAGTGCTACAAGACGTACACAGCCTTTGGGAGATGTACCATATGAGTGGTCTCCTTTCCGCCCAAGGATGCTATCTTGCCTCAGTCAGATAACATAGCACAAGATGGCAAAAAGAGAAGCAACTCCACGGGAGGAGGGAGAGTTGTGAGGATTGATTCCTGCTATCCCCGGAGAACACCTGTTACAGGTGAGTAACTATGCTTTCTCTGGGAACAAGCAGGAAGTCAATCCTCACATATGGGACTCACCAGCTACAGGCTACTGACAAAACCTGTAAAAAGCCATGGATGACCAGAAAAAGGTGAGCCGAGAGGAACAGCAACTGAGTCAAGAGACAACAGGCCCACAAGCGGCCCAAGTGTCCAGCGAGAAACCAGTTCTCTGGTAGCCTGAACACACCAAAGGGCCGGAGGGCAGGAGTTGCCTTACACCCCAAACAAATGACGGAGTACTGCCTGGCCAAAGGTGCTGTTCCGATGGGACTCCCTTTCCAGGCATTAGCGAGCTGTGAAGGTATGAACAAAGGAGCAAGTGGCGGCCAGCAGATATCCACCCAGGGGACGGAGCGCAAGTTCGCCACAGATGCCGCCATGGCCCAGATGCTGTTTGCTATGACCAGGCGCTCCAGCGAAAGACCAGCCTGCTTGTAAGCAAAGGCAATGCAGTCCACCACACAAGTGGACAGGGTATGCTTAGAGATCACTGTGCACAGCCTACTTAAGTCGTAGGAGATGAACAGCTGTGAGGAGCGGCAATGGGCCTGAGTATGCTACAAGTAGAAGGACAGGGCCTACTTACAGTCCAGAGTATGGAGAGCGGCCTCGGCCCTGCTGGCATGGGGCTGCAGAAAAAAGTGGGAAACATCACCTTCTGGTTGAGGTGGAATGGAAAGACCATCTTCCAGGAGAGATACTTGAGGTGGCACGAGCCAAACGGCTCAAATTGTGGCGCAGTGAGTTTCGACAAAACTACGTTGAGGTGCCACTCTGCCGCCGGGGGGCGGATGGGTGGCTTAGAGAGAAGACGACCTCTCAGGAATCGAATTATGAAGGGCTGAGCAGAGAGAGGCTTGCCCTCGACCAGATAATGGTGCGCTGAAAGCGCGCAGAGATGAACTCTGACAGAGCTGGACTTCAGCCCTACCTGGGACAGGCGGAGCAGGTACTGGAATACCAGCTGGACCGAACAGAAGGGGTTAATCTGCTCTCTACACACCCGACTGAGAACGTCTGCCACTTGAAGGAGTAGGCCCAGCGGGTGGAAGGTTTGCGTGTTGCCAAGAGAACTACTTCCTCCTCGCTGGAGAGATCAAGATGGGCCAAAGCTACACTTTCAGCAGCCAAGCTGTCAGAGATAGGGATCCCAGGTTGGCGTGCAGGAGGGAGCTGCCCTCTTGTGACAGCAGACCTGTGTTGTACCTTTGAGGGACCAGGGGCACCTGAGACAGGCAGAGGTCAGCGGGAACCACGGCTGCTGGGCCCACCAACGGGCCACATGTATCAAGTGGCTCTGTCGAGCTGAATCTTGAACAGGGTTTTGGCAATCAGCATTGGGGGCGGGAAGTCATAGAAGAGGCCCTCCGTCCACAGGATGAGGAGTGCATCCACCACCACCCGCGAGGGATGCGGCTGCCAAGAGCAAAAGCATATCAGCTGAGCATTGATTAGGCTGGCGAAGTGGTCCATCTGCGACTAGCCACCTTGGGGTTCAGGCGCCACTTGTACGGTTGGAGGACTCGGCTGAGCAGGTCTGCTAGGACATTGTTCTGGCCCGGGAGGCAGAGTGCATGTAGGAGCATTCCGCTGCTGCTGGCAAAGGAACAGAGGCTCATTGCCTCTTGGCAAAGGAGGAATGAGCCCGTCCCTCCCTGCTTATTGATGTAAAACATTACCACCTGGTTGGTGGTCTGGATCAGGACCTTTTGATGTTGAAGGTGGTGTTGGAAGGCTCGGAGGGCCAGTGCTACCGCTCGGAGTTCCAGGAGGTTGATCTCCTTCATCACCTGTAGAGTCCACCCATCTATGGTGATGGCGGGCCAGAGGTCGTCAAAAAACACCAGATGCCCCCCCCCCCCCCCGGTGTGCTCCAGGGCAGGCCCTCCCGGGGGAGAGAGGCTATGCCCTAGAAGTCAAAAACACCCCCAGGTTGCATCAGAGGAACGGGCTGGGGTTTGAGGGCTTTAGGCTTATGAGGGCCATGCCCTTGTCCCTTGTCCCTTGGCCTGCCGGCCCTGTTGGGGAGCTGGGAAGGCTATGTGCCGAGAGTAGTTTCCGTAAGCCTTCATCTTTTTTGGGTAGAAGGGCTTTTTACCCAAAGTCTTCCTTCAGAAAGGATCAGCAGTCTTCTTAGAGAGCCTGGCCCTGGTGATGAATTCGGACTCCAGCTTGGCGGCCTTTTCCATCATGGGTTTGCCGAAGAGGTTCTCTCCCTGGTAAGGGACATTGACCAACTTGTCCTGTACCCATTGCTCCAGGTCAGAAGACTGTAGCCAAGACTGTCGGCGGGCACTAATACCCACCACTGCCACTCTAGCTGCTGACTCAAAACTGTCATATGCCACCGAAGTCATAAACTTGGAGCACTCCCGGACCGTTGAGACCAGGATCCAGAACCACTGAAGAGGTTTCCTTGGAGAGACCAGCCATGAATCCGGTGTGTTCCTTCGCCATGTCCCACAAGCATATACCCATGTACAGCTGGTAGGCCTGGATCCGATTGATAAGTATCAAAGCCTGGAAGCATTTCCTGACCAGGATGTCCATGGCGCAGACTTCCTACTCAGGGCACCTAGGAATGCGTTTTCTGGCTCTTAAGCCTTCGCATGGTTAACTCCACCACCATGGAGTTATGAGGCAGTTGAGCTTTTTGGAAGCCAGGGCTCCAGTGGACCCAGTATATTGAGTCGAGCTGCCTGCTTACGATGGTAACCACAGCTGGGGTCTCCCACATTCTGAAGAGCAGCCACCCCAGGATAGGAGGAACGAGCAACGTGACAGCCTCTTTGGGTGGAGCCTCATACTGGAGAATCTTGAAGTCCTCCGCCCAAGGCTCCTCCTCAGACTCGGTGATGACGGCAAGGGTCTCTGCCATATCCCTCATGAAGTCCAGGTAGGCTAGGTCTTCTGGTGGGAACCGGTGCCGGGTCTCCAGCGGGGAAGGGTCTGAGGGTGGAGCCGGGTGTCCAGGGACTTGTCATTCTTGATTGCCCAGTATGAACCGGAGTCCAAGGAGGTTTCAAAGGTTTCCTGGGCTTCGGGCTGGAGCCTCAGCCCCGATGGCCTGGGGGTCCCGATGCCTCTGCACCACGAGTCAGATGCGCTGTGTGGGGAAGTCATCTAGGATCAGGACCAGGCCCGAGAAGGGTCTCCAAGCTGGTGGTGCTCAAGGATTGGTTGCACCTCCAGTGAGGCCCTTGCTGTGGAGGGGCTGGTGGTTGGGATTGATGAATCGGAGGAACCAGGCATCAGTGCCCACTGTTGGGCCATGAAGGCTTTAGAAAGACTGCATTCTAAGGCTGCTATCCTGGCCTCGATGCCTGATGGCTTCGCAGCCACCGGCATGGGTACCGAGGACCTTGGCCCCAATGCTGGCACCATGAAGGGGTTGTCCTCGATGAGGATGGCCTTGGAGGACTGAGACCAATCCCCAGATGCTGATGGTGCTTTCTCCCACTAGGGCAGCTTTGAGGGCCACTCCAGGCCTTTGCCCTCGGCCTCGCATCAAGGGCTCCAAGGCCGGGTGCCATAAGACTTCCCCACAGTCATCACCCGAGGAGGCCAACGATAATGTCAGGCTCTTTGAGGGGCATCCCTTTTTGAGGGAGCCTCGGCTCAGCACTCTATGTCCTGCTCCGAGGCAGCATGGTTGCTGCATGAGAAGGGAGCCTCTGCGGTGGCCCTCGAGGGCGTTGGCCCCACAGGTGACTCTGGGGCTGAGTCTGTCTTCAGAAAAAATGACTTGTGCTGCTTCTTGTGGCCTCGTAGGCCTTGGGGGTCATCTGCTGGCAGAGACCACACATCAGGACATCATGATCTGGCCCGAGGCATCGAAGGCAACAATCATATGGGTCCATGTGCAACATGTTATGAGCGCAGCCGCGCACAGCTTGAAGTTACTGACTGAGGCCATGGCAAGGAAGACTGTCCCCGCAAGGTCAAAGTCTCTAGGCCCAGCCAGAAAGTGTGCGAAAACCCGTGCATGGGAGGAAAAAAAAACCCAAAGGGGAAAAAGAAAAGGGAACCTGAAAAAAATATGGTGCCGGAGGCAAGCAGAATCAGGAGACGGGAAGTTACCGGTACGTGACTGGAGAAAAGCAAGAGAAAAAGAAAATCTACAAACTCACATCCGATGGGCTCCACGGAAAAAAGGAGACTGAGGCTAGATGGCACTCTTGGGCAAGAAGGGGACCAAAAGGCTCCCAAAGGCTTTCTTTGAAAGCTAGGAGAGGTTACCGCAGAGGCTCCGTCAGCGCCGACGTCACTCATAATGTGAGGGCTGACTTTCTGCTTGTTCCCAGAGAATATGAAGTTTTAATGATTTACCATAACATAGATCCATTATCTCTGCATTTGGGCAGGAATTATGTAATAAATGCTGTGGTGAAAGGTGAAATTAGACTTACCTGCTAATTGTTGTTCCTTGAGGAACTCCAGTCTAGTCCCGAACCTCTGGGTTTTGCTCCTCCTCCAGCAGCTTGGAGACTGAGAAACGTCATCCTTTTCTGATGACACTGGTATATCCTCACGGGAACCACCTCCTTCATTCCAGTAACCTATTGACAAAGCAGACTCACCGGAGCAACAATTAAGTAGTAACACTACCAATAAACTGCAAACTAACTTAACATAACTGAACCTAACTCTTTTTGAAGAAGATGATGACCTTCTTTTTCGGCCTCTTCCACAATTATACTAAAGTGAACAGAACTGCTGAGGTTCCCCCTCCCCCACTATGGAGGATGCCGACCCCAACATAATCGCCATCCCCTTAACACTCCTTTTTGAATGAAAAGTTCCCTCTCCCCTCCCCATGTACCGTAACCTCTTACCTGTGAAATATCTCATGTTTCAGGTCTATGAACTGAACCTAGGGAGGGATACAGGACTAGACTGGAGCTCCTCAAGGAACAACAATTAGTAGGTAAGTCTAATTTCACCTTCCTTATCGTCCCTCCAGTCTAGTCCCGAACCTCTGGGTATGTAACAGAGCAGTGAAAAGAAATCAACGGGAGGGACCTGCTAGACCAGCCTGAAGCACTGCTGAGCCAAAACAGGGGTCTCTTTCCGCCTGAACATCCAAACGGTAATGCTTGAGAAAAGTATGCAAAGACGACCAGGTAGCCGCCCTACAAATTTCTACTGCAGGCACCAAACGGTACTCAGCCCAGGACGCAGTCTGTGCCCTAGTGGAATGAGCCTTAAGCCCTTCTGGCACCATTCTACCCTTCAAAATAAGAACATAAGAACATAAGATATGCCATACTGGGTCAGACCAAGGTCCATCAAGCCCAGTATTCTGTTTCCAACAGTGGCCAATCTAGGTCATACGTACCTAGCAGTTTCCCCAAGGGACACAGGTTCCACAATGCTTGTATTGGTTCAAGCATTGATATCCTGGGTCCCTTCTTAATAATGGTTTATGGACCTTTCCTCCAGGAACTTGTCCAAACCTTTTTTAAACCCAGCTACACTAACAGCCTTTACTACATCCTCCGGTAACAAATTCCAGAGTTTGATTACATGTTGAGTGAAAAAATATTTTCTTTTATTAGTCTTAAATAGTTTACCCTGTAGCTTCATTGCATGTCCCCTAGTCTTTCTATATTCTGATAAGGTAAACAATCGATCTACGTTTACCCGTTCCACTCCGTTCATTAATTTATAGACTTCTATCATATCTCCCCTCAGCCGTCTCTTTTCCAGGTTAAAGAGCCCCAACCTTTTTAGCCTTTCTTCATAGGAGTAGCCTTCCATCCCCTTTACCATTTTGGTGGCTCTTCTCTGAACCTTTTCTAAAATTGCTATATCCTTTTTAAGATATGGCGACCAGAATTGCACACAATATTCAAGGTGCGGTCTCACCATGGAACGATATAGAGGCATTATAATATCTTTTGTTTTATTTTCCATTCCTTTCCTTATCATACCTAGCATTCTATTTGCTCTCTTGGCCGCCGCTGCACACTGGGCCGAGGGTTTTAACATGGTATCCACAAGGACGCCTAAATCTTTTTCTTGGGTGGTGGTTCCTAATGTGGAACCTTGCATCGTGTAACCATAGTTTGGGTTGTTCTTCCCTAGGTGCATAACCTTGCACTTCTCCACATTAAATTTCATCTGCCATTTTGATGCCCAGTCTTCCAATTTATCAAGATCCTCTTGCAATTTTCCACAATCCTCCTGGGTTTTAACAACTTTAAATAGTTTTGTGTCATCAGCAAATTTGATAACCTCACTCGTTATTCCACTTTCCAGGTCATTTATGAATATGTCAAAAAGCAGCGGACCCAGCACAGATCCCTGGGGTACACCACTATTCACCTTTCTCCATTGGGAAAATTGGCCATTTAGCCCTACCCTCTGCTTTCTATCTTTTAACCAGTTCCTGATCCACAGTAGTACACTGCCTCCTATCCCATGACTCTTTAGTTTTGCCAAAAGTCTCTCATGAGGGACCTTGTCAAAGGCTTTCTGAAAGTCCAGATACACAATATCAACCGACTCACCTTTGTCCACCTGTTTATTCACTCCTTCAAAAAAACATAACAGATTAGTAAGACAAGATCTTCCTTGTCTAAAGCCATGTTGGCTGTCTCCCATTAGGTCATGACTATCTACATGCTGAGTAATTTTATTCTTTATGATGGTTTCTACCATTTTTCCCGGTACTGATGTCAGGCTCACCGGTCTGTAGTTTCCCGGATCACCCCTCGAACCCTTTTTAAAAATTGGTGTTACATTGGCGATCCTCCAATCCTCAGGTATTAGAGATGATTTTAATGATAGTTCACAGATTACTGATAGCAGGTCTGCAATCTCAAATTTCAGTTCTTTCAACACCCTTGGATGTATACCATCCGGCCCAGGTGATTTGCTACTCTTCAGTTTATCTAATAGTTGTAGGACATCTTCCCGATGTATCGATATTTCCTTCAATTCTTCCACACCTTTAAATACCACTTCAGTCGTGGGTAACATCCCTACATCTTCCTCAGTAAAGACCGAAGCAAAGAATTCATTCAGTCTCTCCGCTATCGCCTTGTCGCCTCTTAGTGCTCCTTTAACCCCTTTATCATCTAATGGACCAACTGACTCTCTCACGGGTTTTTTGCTACGAATGTACTTGAAAAGGTCTTTATTTCGCGTTTTTGCTTCCGCAGCAAGCTTCTTCTCAAATTCTCTCTTTGCCTGCCTTATCAATGCCTTGCATTTGACTTGCCAGTGCTTGTGCTGTTTCCAGGTTTCATCATTTGGCTCTTCTTTCCATTTCTTGAAAGATGCTTGTTTGGCAACAACAGCCTCTCTGACCTCAGCTTTAAACCATGCTGGCAATTTTTTGGACTTCCTTCCACTTTTCTTAAAGCGTGGAATACAGCTGGTCTGGGCTTCCAAGATAGTATTTTTCAACAACACCCAAGCTTGATGTACGTCTTTAACCTTTGCAACTGCTCCTTTTAGTTTTTTCTTAACTGTTTTCCTCATTCTATCATAGTCTCCCTTTCGAAAGTTAAAGGGTAGTACTGTGGATTTCCTTACTATCCCTCCTCCACTAATTAAATCAAAGGCGATCATGCTATGATCACTATTGCCAAGTGGCCCCAACACCCTTATCTCTTGCACTACATCTGGTGTTTCACTAAGGACTAGGTCTAATATTGCTTCCCCTCTGGTCGGTTCATGAACCAGCTGCTCCAAGAAGCAGTCATTTATTTCATCTAGGAACTTTATCTCCCTAGCATGTCCTGTTGTGACACTGACCCAGTCGATGCCGGGGTAATTGAAATCACCCATTATTATTACTGCACTGTAACTTTTGCTAGCTTCCTTGATTTCTTTGAGCATTTCATCATCCATTTGTTCATTCTGGCCAGGCGGACGATAGTACACCCCCACTGCCATCGCCTTCCCCTTTTTACATGGAATTTCAATCCATAGAGATTCTACAGCAAATTTTGTTTCTTGCAAAACTTTAATCCTTTCTGACTCAATGCCCTCTCTAACATAGAGCGCAACCCCTCCACCAATTTGATCAGCTCTATCATTTCGATATAGTTTGTACCCAGGTATCACAGTGTCCCACTGGTTGTCCTCCTTCCACCATGTCTCTGATATTCCAATCATATCTAACCTCTCGTTTAGTGCTATATATTCTAACTCTCCCATCTTGTTTTGTAGACTTCTAGCATTTGCATACAAGCATTTTAGAGACTGTATTTTATTCATATTAATTTGGCTATTGGTAGACATGGGTAATTTGGGATCTTTAAGTTCTGTCTGCTCCATACTCGAGGGCATTTGGGCTACTTTACTCTTTTTTGGAACCTCTCTGCTTTTTGTAGTATCCTTCAAGGATACATTCTTCCGAACCATGCGCTCTTGGGCGACTGTCGGCTTTCCCCTATTATCTAGTTTAAAAGCTGCTCTATCTCCTTTTTAAAGGTTAATGCCAGCAGCCTGGTTCCATCCCGGTTAAGGTGAAGCCCATCCCTTCGGAAGAGCCCCTCCTTTCCCCAGAATGTTCCCCAGTTCCTAACAAATCCGAACCCCTCATCTCTGCACCATTGTCTCATCCACGCATTGAGACTCCGGAGCTCTGCCTGCCTATTGGGTCCTGCGCGTGGAACGGGAAGCATTTCGGAGAACGCTACCCTGGAAGTTCTGGATTTCAACTTCCTACCTAAAAGCCTAAATTTAGCTTCCAGAACCTCCCTACCACATTTTCCTATGTCATTGGTACCAACATGTACCAAGACAGCAGACTCCTCCCCAGCACTATCTAAGACCTTATCTAGGTGGCGTGTGAGGTCCGCTACCTTCGCACCAGGCAGGCATGTTACCAGGCGATCCTCACGTCCACCAGCCACCCAGCTATCTACATGCCTAATGATCGAATCACCAACTATAACTGCTGTCCTAACCCTTCCCGCATGGGCACTTGGCCCTGGAGAAACCTCCTCGGTGCGAGAGGGGTTTACATCACCTGGAGGACAGGTCCTAGTTACGGGATCACTTCCTGCCACACCAGGGTGATGCTCTCCTGTCACGTGACCTCTCTCCTCCATGGCAACAGGGATGCTGCCAGACTGGAGGTGGGACTTCAGGACTATATCCCTGTAGGTCTCGTCTATGTACCTCTCTGTCTGTCTTATGTTTTCCAAGTCTGCTACTCTAGCCTCTAGAGAACGGACTTGTTCCCTGAGAGCAGAGAGCTCCTTGCACCTAGTGCACACGTAAGACCTCTCACCAGCTGGGAGAAAATCATACATGTGACACTCAATGCAAAAGACTGGAAAGCCCACATCCCGCTGCTGGACTGCTGTCTGCATCTTAGTTTTAAGTTTGTGTTTAGATCTTTAAGTTCTATATGCCGATGCTATCACTTCTCTAATCCATCTGGAAATGGAAGCTTTTGACGCTGCTTCTCCTTTATTGGCCCCTGTGAACAGGACAAAATCTATCCGTTCTGCAAAAACAAGCCGTCTTTCGGATATACTTCAATGCCCGACGAACATCTAATAAATGGAGTTTCCATGCGTAAGAGTTATCCTCACTTGTTATTGAACACCGGCAAGGAAACCACCTGATTCACATGAAATGCTGACAGCACCTTGGGCAAAAAGGATGGCACTGGTCTCAACACCACTTTCGTATCATAAAAGGACAGAAAAGGTTCCCTACAGGACAAAGCTTGCAATTCTGAAATTCTTCACGCTGAACAGATAGCTACCAGGAACATCACCTTGAGGGTGAGGTCTTTTAACAAAGCCCTAGATAAAGGCTCAAAAGGCTCGCCCAGCAACACCTCTAACACCAAAGGGAGATTCCACTTGGGTACGAACTGTCTACATGGTGGTCTCAAAAGAGACACTGCCCTCAAAAAACGCTTAACATCTGGATGGGTACCGAGCATCACCCCTCCAATCTTTCCCCTATAACAGGATAGGACTGCTAACTGTACCCTCAAGGATGCTGCCGCCAACCCTCTCTCAAAACCATCCTGCAGGAACTCCAGAACCTGTGGAATTGTCGCTTTTAAGACCTCAAACCCCTTATCCACGCACCATGCCTCAAAAATTCGCCAGACATGAACGTATGCCAACGACGTAGACCTCTTTCTCGCTTTCAACAACGTAGAAACTACCGCTGCGGAGTATCCCTTCGACTTTAGCCGAGCCCTCTCAATAGCCATGCCGTAAGCGAGAACTGATCCACCTGAGGCATGTGCAGTGGACCCTGGAATAACAGATCTTTCCGACAAGGAAGATGCCACGGCTCCTCCACCAAGAGCCTCATCAGATCCGCGTACCAGGGTCGTCTTGGCCAATCCGGCGCTATCAATATCACCTGACCCCTGTGTAACTCGATGTGCTGCAACACCCTTCCTATTAATATACCCAAGGTGGAAACACGCACAGGAGCTGTCCCTCTGGCCAGGCCTGTATGAGAGCATCTAGGCCTTCCGACATCCTTTCTCTTCTGCTGAAGAAGCGATCGAGCTTCGCCGTTTGGAAAGTTGCCATGAGATCCATCACTGGCGGTCCCCAGCGTTGTACCAGCATCTCGAACACCTCCTGATGAAGGACCCACTCCCCTGGGTCCACCTTCACTCGACTTAGGAAGTCGGCCTCCACAATGTCCACTCCTGCTACATGCGCCGCCAACAATGCCGTTAGATTTGCTTCGGCCCACTCGAACAAGTGGTTGGCTTCGGTTTCTAATGCCGCACTGCTGGTCCCCCCTTGACGACTGATGTAGGCTACTGTGGTCGCGTTGTCGGAAAACACTCGAATGTCACCTCTGCGGAGATAGGGTTGAAACGTTTGCAACGCCCGTGTTACAGCTCGCAACTCCAACCTGTTGATTGACCAGTCCTTTTCTCGATCTGTCCACTGCCCCTTAGCGAACCACCCTTGAAAATGAGCTCCCCAGCCCACCAGGCTGGCATCCGTCGTTAGGGGCAGCCAAAACGGCGTTTCCAAGGGCATGCCCTTCTCCAGACACTCTGGAAGTAACTACCACTGAAGGGCTTGTCGTGTTTCTGCTGGACAAGGCAGTCTCCGAGAAAGAAGATCGTCCTGGTGAGACCATCTCTTCCAGCGCTCGTATCGAACCGAGCCCCCAAGTACTCTAGACTTTGCGACTGAACCAACTTGCTTTTCGATATATTGACCACTCAACCAACACTCTGAAGGAAGGCCACCACTTTGGCTGTTGCCGACTCGCTCTTGGCTCTGGACTTTGCTCGGATCAGCCAATCGTTGAGATAAGGGTGCACTAAAACCCCTTCCTTTCGTAACGCTGCCGCTACTACCACCATGACCTTGGTGAAGGTCTGTGGCGCCGTCACTAGTCCGAACGGTAACACCCAGAACTGAAAATGGCCCATCGGCAATGCAAATCTGAGAAATTTCTGATGTTCCAAACAAATCAGTATGTGAAGGTATGCTTCGGACAGGTCCAGGGACATAAGGAACTCCCCTTTTTGAACAGCCACAATAAACGATCTTAGAGTCTCCATGTGAAAATGAGAAACGCGGAAGCAGCGATTCACTCTTTTTAGATCCAAAATTGGCCGAACAGTCCCAACTTTCTTCGGGACCATGACGTATATGGAGTACCGACCAAACCTGCACTGGTCTGATGGCACTTGCACCACTGCCTTGAGGTTGAGCAGCCTTTTTACTGATTCCCTCACCGCGGCGCACTTGGCCGGCGCATTGCATGGAGACTGTACGAACGAATCTTTGACTGGCTGCTGAAACTCTAAGGCATAACCTTCCCGAATGACCTACAGAACCCACAGGTCTGTCATAATTTGGACCCAGGCAGGATAAAAATCCCGCAGAAGACCTCCTACAGGCACGATCCCTACCTGGGTCCCTTTGGCTTCATTGCGACTTTCGAAGATTCGAGGCGGAAGAGGCCCCAAAGCCTCTGCCGGCTCCCCGAAACCCCTGGTTTCTGTAGGGAAAACATCCTCTTTGACCTTCACTGAACCTCGGGGAACGAAAACGACAAAACTCCCTCTGCTGACCCTTGACTGTAGGAGTTGATCGCCCCGGCTTCTGCTTGTCTTCTGGGAGTCTACTGCCCTTGGACTCTCCCAGATCCTTCACCAGTTTCTCTAAAACTTCCCCAAACAGGAGCTTTCCCCTAAAAGGAAGCTTACTTAGCCGAGCTTTGGAAGACCCATCCGCTGCCCAATTGCGCAGCCAAAGATATCGCCGTGCCGCTACTACCGACACCATACTCTTCGACAACCCCCGAATGAGGTCATAATGAATATCTGCCAAATAGGCTGTGCCTGACTCCAGTCTGGACGCCTCACCGGTCGAGTCCTCTTCCTCCTCGCCTTGAATCTTTTGCGACCAGCGAAGGCAGGCTCTCGCCATCCATGCTCTGCAAATGGCAGCCTGAATGGACAGAGCACTGACGTTGAAAACCTGCTTCAATAAGGTATCCAGCTTCCTGTCCTGGGTATTTTATTTTTATTTACATTCTCTTATATACCGCGCTATTCTGCATCATTGTGGTTTACATTGAACAAACTGAAATTACATTGAACAGGGCATTATAACTTGGAGATAGCTATTTTTTACAGGGTATCCTTAAGAGCAGCACTTCCCTCTACTGGGATGGTAGTCTTCTTGGTAACCGCCGAGACTGCTGCATCTACCCTCGGAAACTTAAACAACTTCCGAGCCTGGTCTACCAGTGGGTAGAGGCGGGCCATCACTCTAGCCCCTTTAAGACCCGCCTCTGGCATGTCCCATTTTTCCTGAATCATTTCTTTAACTACTCTGTGTACTGGGAAGGCACGCTGAGTCTTCCGAAAGGCCTGCAATAACGGATCCTCTAAAGTAGCATCCTCTGCTGGCCCTGCCAATGGCATATTAAGTGCCTTGAGTGTTTCTGAAATGAGTGCTCGTAACTCGTCCCCCCGGAACACTCGAACCACTCTAGCCTGGTCCTCTTTCTCTGTGAGCTCTCATTGTCCAAATCCAAGTCAAGGTCTCCCTCTTCCAAGTGAAGCCCCTCCGAGACCACCGACTGTTCCTTATGCTCCTTCTCCATCTTGGACCTTTTTGCCAGGATTCCTGTTACCCCTGTACTCAAAAGGGTCCCCGGCCTCTTCTCCCCCTGTCCCCCTCTGTGGAACTGGTTGCAAGCCTTCGCTGCGTGCCTCCGAAAGCTTGCTGAAGCAGCGCAACAAACTCCTGCGAAAAAATTGCTGCCAGCCCCCCTGGCAAGGACGGCTGCAATGGAGGGAGATCCTGAGTGGAAGAAGTCCCTGCCATGGATTCGTTTACTGGCAAATCTGAGGAAACTGGGTCTGACATAACGGCCGTGGTGCTTTGAGTCTCAACTCCTACTTCCAAGGCTTGCTCCATATGGGATGCCTCAAGAACCCACCCCTTACAGACCCCCGTCTCCGAAACTACTTCTCGTCTAGAACCGCAGAGCAAGCACCGCGGCCTAGATGGCATCCCACTGGAGCGGAGATGGTCTGTCACTTCCTGAACAACCCCAGACCCTAACACTCACCTGCAGCCCAAAAGTGAAGGTGCTTTAGCTCAGTCAGAACTTTCGCGCCTTTTTTCTTTGTTTTTTTTTAAACCCCTGTAGCTGGCTCTAAGTGCTCCGAGCTTGAATCTGTAGAGCTGCTTGAAAAATGAAGCTTTCCCTCTGAAAAATGAGCTGCTGCAGACAACCCACGAACATCGGCACTTCCCGCCATGCGGTTAGGCCTGCTTCAATGTTCTCGCGCGTGCGTCTCCACCCCCGATGCGATCCTGCGCCTCTTACCTTTGCTGCCTATAGACCTCTCTCTGCTGACCCGATCGTGCTTCACTGTCAGGAGCGCAGCATAGACACAGAGAGGGAGGGATGAGCTGCTGCTGCCTTTCGCTGGGCTCCCCCGTCGACATCTGCTCAGCGCTTTCAGGCACAACCTCTGGGCGTGCTGGCTGACTTGCCCTCCGGTTCCTCACCCATTACATTGGGTTCGGGAACCGGAGCTTTGCTCATTTAACAGCCCGTGCTACAAAAGAGCTAGCGGCTTCAATCCAAAGCGGGGGGGGGGGGGGGCTCAGCCTAGCTTTAAAGGCATAACCTGTCAGCACCACAGAACAAAACACTATCTTTCTTTCCTTTTTTTTTTTTTTTAAATCAAGTATTCCAACACTAAGTCCCTATCTCTCCTAAATTGTTCCTCAAGTGAGCCCCGGACCTCCTGGCTCACCGATCCTCCAGCTGCTTGGAGACTGAGATAATTGGAATGAAGGAGGTGGTTCCTGTGAGGATATACCAGTGTCATCAGAAAAGGATGACGTTTCTCTGTCTCCAAGCTGCTGGAGAAGGAGCAAAACCCAGAGGTTCGGGACTAGACTGGAGGGATGATAAGGAAACAATTTATTGCACAAGTGGGTAACAATTTAATATGCACAGTCTAACACCATTCAAAGTGCTAGGAAATACATTTTACTGCATGCATGTTCCATTTTTGGTACTAACATAGTTATAGTAGTACTATTCACAGAAACCAAATGAAAATACCCCATATTAAAGCCAGAAATTTAAGAAATGCATTTGATTAGGGAATTATATTTATAGCAGCCCTGGTGCTGGTTGAGATCCACCACAATGCCTGAGCCTCCTTCATCCCCTGGCAACCAAATCAAGGTACCTCTGGGCCTCAATCCCTATTTCTCCTCAGCAACACATAGCATTCACCTGATTTCCTCAACATATCCTCATTCCCAGACCCCAAACTAATGGAATGCCAAATGAAATCCTCACTTTTTTCCCTGGCTCTAGTCTAAGAGGTCTCCATGGTGCAATCTCCCCATTCCTTCTCTCTCTCCCAGAAGGCCCCAAATTCTTGTCGCATCAATGTACAGCCAGGAAGATCAGAATAGGAGGGAACTAGCTACCCTCCCACCTGCAGCTAATAATATTAAAGTGGTTCTGGCTTACCCCTCCCTTTTTTTGCCACATTCACATAGATGACAAAGTAGCACAAAAAAGTCAACTGTTGACTTAGCAATGGGGCAGGTAGTTGGCTCTTTCCTGCCCTGATCTTCTAATACCATACATCAATGTGGTAGGAGTTTTTTGGGGGGTGGGGTGGAAGGAATCTTGCAGGAGACGAAAGGAGACTCCAGAGGGTGTTGGACCATGGAGGACTCTGGGGATGGGAGAAATGGGGTGTTGCTGGGGATGCTGGTGGAATGTGGAGATCAGATGTAGATCATGTACTGGCAGAGGAGAGAGGTGGGGGATTGGGACTTGTAGGCACCTCTTTTTTGCTACTGGGTGGGGTAGGATTGAAGCAATCTCCTGTGAGTTTGGGCTGCTTAACTACAGGAGGTTTTGTTGGCGCCTGACCTACTAAAATTTTAAGACATGCTCTAAGGCAGGTGTTATAGCTTTGAAATTTACTAAGCCTTTCATGGAAAACAGCAGGTATGGAGCATATACCATGCTATTTCCTCTGGGCTCAATAGATTCTCATTTGTATATGATGCTTCCTTATGTACATTCATGCAGGTGCTAAGGTGTGTGCATTTATCATGTGCAAAAGGCCCTTGATATGCATGCTATGCATTGACATAAGTTCCAATAAATAAATTCTGTTTGTATGGAACTCACTAAGTTGCATAATACTTAATCTACATCTCTAACACTCAGTAGAACATTGCTATTTAATGAGTCTTTGAAGAAAAATTATTTTTCCCACTTGCTACATATTATAAAACATTAACACTGTACTAATACACATCATTTGTTTACTGCTTTTTATTCAGACAGCTTTGGAATATGATTTACATTCCTTGCATTTCAAAGACACATTGCATTATGATCTTCTATGTAACCCAAGGAGAATCAGCAATTACCATATAAGTTAAGAAACTGGCTAGCAGGACTCTAAAGTTCATGAGAAGAGCAATTTTCAAAAGCCATTTACACAGGTAAGTTGCTGTTTAACTGTGTAAATCAGGTGGCTGAAAATTGCCCAGTATCCCTACCAGTAAAATCACAAGTGTTTTTTTTTCCCCACAGTGTGTGTACTTTTAACCACATTCAGTGGAGGTGTTCCCAAAAGTGGGGTTAGGGTAGAGAATGCTACATTGTTCATCGTTTAGCATATTCAAAGCTGAGACTCAGATTTATTAAATGGCACTGCTGCGTTACTAACCTCTGACACACATTAACTTATGTTTTCAGTAAATAGGTCCCTTTGCTTAAGATGGGACCTGTGGTAAATAGTTCACGTTAATGTGTTAGCAGGTGGTAACATGGTATTGCTTTTTAATAAATCTAGCTCTAGGTGTTTTGTTTTTCATGGAAAAAGGATCCAAAGAAAAAAGCAGACAAAAATCTCCGAGGATACTTTTTCTGTTAGCAATTTTCAAAGGGAAAGGATATTCAGATTTTCTCTTTGAAAAATGGCGCAAAGTCTATGTGTAAAAGCACCTGAATTTTATACAAAAAGTCAGTACAAACTAAGGGAACGGAATTTAACTCCCAACCATTATCCAAGGACTACATATTGTAAACGTTTTTGAATAACTTACCAAATCTGGAGTTCACAAAGTTAATGATAATTAGAATAGTAATTATTGTAATGGAAAAAAAAATCAAAGACACAGCTGAAGTTTAAAGTATCCATAAACATCTTAAGGAAATTGACAGGTATCAAAATGGAACTATATGATCCCTGGTATCTCATTTTTCAGGCACAAATAATAACAACAGTGTTCAGCTGAGTTACTAATTTCTCTCCACAGGAACAAGGACAATAGTGAAGAAGTTAAAAAGCACATCTCACCTTGAGAAACAGGGCTCCCTTAGCAGCCAAGGAGTCTATTCCTTTTCCATTAGGGTAACAGTGATAGGCAGCATCCAAAATTGGATAGCGGCTGGCAAAAAGGAGGCCGCTATTTAAAAACTTAAAGCTACAGCAGCCATGACAGCTATAGACCCCGACATCATAAAGAATATAGTCGAAATAGCGATGAAGCTGTTCTTTCAATTTTTCTGCTGCTCTTTTGTCAAACACTTCCTGCAAGCACAGGAAGTCTAAGTTGGCAGGAAAGAAGGCAGAAATCTCATGGTCCAAAATATCATCCATGTGTTTCTTTTTTCTTGAAGAAGTCTTTTTTATAATAGAGGCTTTATACAGCAATTTGTTGTTTATAACACCTTGATCCACAGTGCCATCAGCAATTCGAACTTTAACTAAGGACTCCCTTGAGGTGTTGCAGCTGTCTAAACTCCCGGCATCCCCTTCTTTTTGTTTAGCTGCTTGAACCTTCTGATCCTCAGCTTCCTGCTCTGCAGATTGCAAATTTGCTGGGCTACTTGCATTACCTTGCCCCGTGAAGGCATCTGAATCTGGGTCTGAAATATTTCCACTGTCATCACCACTTATCCGTACGATACAAGGGCTGTCTTCACCATCATTGTGCTCTAATCCTGTTTTAGCATCTCCAGTTCCTTCACTGTTGTTAGTACCAGCATTGTCTCCTTTATATTCCATAGATGATGTCCTCTTGAGGCCAACATTGATGGCACGACTGGTAGCATCATTACCTTGTGGAGAGATGAGACTACTGAAACTTGCTGCACTAATAGATGTATTAGTAGGGGAATCAATATATATTTTTATTTGAGGCCGACTTGCTCCATTTCGAATCATTCGCCCAATTTCTCTAGCTCGTGCTTGTGTATTGAAAAGATTGGTGAATCTTGCCAAAGAGTCTGGCAACAAGCATACATTGGCACTGACAAAACAGAAGCTTTTCCCCCCACCAGTAGCTTTCCATTCAGTAAGAAGTGGTGCTCCATGACATTTGTCTTCTAGCCTTGAATAAATATATGGCCGTCTAACAGCTTGGAGTGGTGACCAAACAAGAAAACCAATCAAGGCAAAAGGAAGTGATGCAACCAACAAAGCCAGATAGATGGGAGTAGTAATTATAATGCAAAGTGCTTGAAAATAGCATGGGTCATCTGACCGCTGCCGTTTTTCATAGGTGGTAGGCAAGAATGAAGCCAGAAGTCTGTCCCCTAACCAAAAACAGGGGAAAATCAAGGCCCAGGAAAAAGAATGCAGCACTGACAGAAAGCTGTTGGGAAATGGGGAAGTGTATAAAACCATTGCAACTCAGTTAAGGGAACACTTCAGGGCCCACTACATTATGTCACACTCAACAGGCAACAGAAATACCGAGATGGAGAAAAATCCTCCAGCTCAGGTTGAGATTGTAGGAAAAGTATCACCTTAGCAGAAACATTTCACTTTTTTGAAAAGAGGATAAACAGCGCAACTGCAATACTGTCCTCCTGGCATCTGTATTCTTCATGGAATGTTACTGTTTACTGGAAGGTGCCATATTAAATGTTTGCATGGGTTGATGAAAAATCTGTGGAGACAAAATTATAATGGTATGCTTAACATTTGACTCAATTGCTGGTGAAAAGATTTACATATAAGGTTAATGCATCAACTATTTCCCTGCATATATTCCCTGTTTCAGATTTCCTTTCCATTTGTGTTGTTGTTCTATATAAACTGCTTTGATTAATTGATAAAGCAGTATAGAAACCACACAAATAAATAAAATAAATAAATACATGTGTTTTGTTTTTTTTCATTTATTTGAATCACTATGAAATGGTTTATTTTCCTTAAAACTGCTCTTAGGATTTGTTTAATACAATAATATAATTCTATATACAATGTAAAAGTATTTCTCCTTGGACAAGCAGGATGTGTCAGCCACACCTGGTGGTGACGTCATCCGACGGCGCCGTGATGGAAGTGCTCTCTAGAGCTCAGAGTTTCTGAGCATGTGCGAGTGGCCCCACCTCCCCAGCCCGCCCCTAGCCAGGTCAGTTCTTTTTCTTCCGCCTTGCCTCAAGACGGATGTTCAGCTCTCTCTAAGAATCTACAGCCTTTTTCCTTCTAACTAAAATGCCGGGTTTCAAAAAATGCCCACAATGCAGCCGCAAAATGAACTCTACCGATACTCACCGGTGCTGCATTCGTTGTCTTGGAGCATCCCATAATATCGAGGACTGTGCTGCCTGCTCCAGGATGTCCCCCAGGGCCATAAGGCACAGGGGGCATACCCTCAAGGACTACCTTGCATCCGCATCGGGCTCCGGTTCCACGTCTAAGGACCCCTCAGCCAAGAAGAAAGCCTCAAAGAAGTCTGCGTCAAAATCAGCGGACAAAGGACTGCTAGACGTGGCCTCTGCTCCGGCACGGGATGCGCCCTGCAGGGCCTCCATCCCCGGCCATTCTGAGCTGCTCCTCAACTCCTCGCAAGCCCACGATGCCTGTTCGGTGAGTACACCGACTCACACGACTATTTCCAGTGCCCCTGATTCTTCAGCGGCCAGGCAAGATGGCGCCTGCATCGTGGCCCACTGTAGCTCCGCCCTACGGCCTCTCATTGGCCCAGCCGACCGGGTTTCCCCTGGCTCCGCCTCTGGCTCCGCCCACCCGAGCAGAGGGAACCCCTCTACCCGCCCCGACGTGTCTGACTCCACGTCAGCACGGGGAGTCTCCACCACAAGGAACCAATGACGCTGCTAGCCCGCGCCGATGCAGGGATTCCCCCTCGCGCTCTAGCCATCGGCGCGGTAGAGAAAAGAGCCGTCGGAGCGGATCCGCAGCAAAGACAGGAGCGCGGACCGAGCCCACGGCTCCAACAGACAGAAAATAAGGCGCTGCAGCAGCTCTAAAAGCAACGGCGAGCAACGGGCCGACCGGGACCGTGCCTCCAGCTCACGCCACAAGCGCGAAGCCAAAGGACACAAAAAACGGCATCGCTCTCATCGCAAGAGGCAGTGCTCATCCAGCTCGTCCTCTTCCTCCTCCGAAGCCTCCTCCCGCTCGGCTTCCTCCAGGAGACCGCAATCAGAGCGTTCTGCAGAGGCTAGAACGTCTGAGGCCATCCTTCAGCTCCTCACTCGGCTTGTACAGCAGACTGCAAACCCTACAGAATCAGCACAGGAGCAATGCCAGGACAAAGAACAAATTCAGTATTCTGCTCCAAGCTTCCATCCAGCAGAAGCCTCGCCGCTGGCGCATTTGCAGTGCCCTGGGGCAGCTGGAGGCTGGCATAAGCCTTTCCCCCGACACCGCTGATTCCGAAAACGCTTCAGCGGATCATCACAGACTCTGCCCACGTCATACTGATCACGCCTTACTAGCCACAGCAGATGTGGTTTGCCATGCTTCTTCGCTTGGCGCAGGATCCGCCTCTTCGGTTGCCAGCAAGACCAGATCTGCTCTCTCAGAACGACGGCAGCACGTTGCACCCCAACCTTCAGGTCCTAGCCTTGACAGCCTGGAGACTGAAAGGATGAATCTCACGGCCCTCCATCTGTCTTCAGAGGTTCAACGAATCGTTTTGGCTGCCAAAAGACCTTCCACCCGCAAGTCTTACAGCCTTAAGTGGAAACACTTCAGTTTTTGGTGCACGGATCAAGGCTGCAGCCCTGTTTCCTGCCCAGTGCCCAAGATTCTGCAGTACCTCACCCACCTCTTTGACTTGGGACTGAAACCACAGTCTATTAGAGTTCATCTAGCAGCAATTGCATCCCTGCACGAACACGGGAGGGGCGCTAACTCAAGAACTCTTGCAGCATTGCCCATTGTAGCCCAGTTCATGAAGGGCCTTGTGAACCTCCGGCCCCCGGTTCAAAAACCGGTGCCTGCTTGGGACCTTAACCTGGTACTGCAACAGCTCACACAGGAGCCTTTCGAACCTCTCCAGTCGGCAGAATACAAGTTCATGTCATGGAAAATGCTTTTCCTCATTGCCATCACCTCTGCCAGACGTATCAGCGAGCTGCAAGCACTCGTGGCACACCCACCGTATACGCAGCTCCACCACAACCGTGCTTCTCTCCGAACGCACCCCACGTTTTTGCCCAAAGTCGCATCGGAGTTTCATTTGAACCAAACTGTCGAACTGCCAACCTTCTTCCCTGCTCCACACAACTCCCCAGAGGAGCAGCGCCTGCACTCTCTGGATTGTGTCAGAGCGCTGCGCACGTACATTGACAGGACGTCCGCCATCAGACAAGGGGCACAGCTTTTTGTGTCATTTGACCCCAACAGACCTGGCTGGCCAGTCAGCAAGCGCACATTGTCCCTTTGGATTTCGGGATGTGTCGCCTACTGCCTCCAAAAAGCGGGTGCACCTTCAGCCGGCAAGGCCAGCGCGTACCAACTCCGCGCACTCGCCACCTCACTTGCCAATCTACACGAAGTTCCAGTTGGAGACATCTGCAAGGCCGCCACCTGGTCCTCACGGCTCACATTTCAGAAACACTATTGCCTGGACCTCCTGGCGGAGTCTGATAGCTCCTTCGGCCGCACAGTCCTAGCAGCAGCCACCGCAATTTCAGCCACTGGTGACAAGGCTGGGCCACCCTCTGCCTCTGTCTAGCCATTGATCACCAAGAACGCCTTGCTGTCATTTGGATAGCCCTACATCTACTCTGTGGAGAATATTGCACAGGCCTAATCCGGCCATAATCTGGCTGCTGTGACATTACAAGAATGTTAATACACATGTTCTGCACATGTAGATAGTTTCCCCTGTTATCCAAGTTAATTGCTCCTGTTCTTTGTAATGACCTGACTCTTGTTTATTGTCGGATACTGTTTGTTCTATGTAAACCGCGCTGATCGCAAATAGTGCGGTATAGAAGAAATGTAAATAAATAAATAAATAAAATACATTATGAACATTGCACATGCCTGCACAGGCATATTCATGCCTTCGATGCTGTTAAAAAAAAAAATGATTGGTTTGCGTGTTTGCACATACGTATTATACAGCAATGTTATGTTGTTTGCACATGCCCATGCTGTCGTTACACGCCTGCCCTGGCTATGTTGTTACTGTCGTTGTGTTGTTGTGCAACCTACACAAGTTACACGCGTGTCAGACTGCGCACTTGTTTGCCCTGATTTGCACTGTGCTTCACTGTTGTGCAATATGTGTTACTGTTCTTAATAAAATGTTCTTATGTACTGACGACCTGTGCGAGTGTACATCTTCCAACGCATGCCTCCCTCATCCACCACAGCTACTTCTTAGCTTGGGAGGCACCAGGTGTGGCTGACACATCCTGCTTGTCCAAGGAGAAAGCGGGGTTACTTACCTGTAACAGGAGTTCTCCGTGGACAGCAGGATAAGTCAGCCACACGCTCCCGCCCTCCTTCCCCTGTATGAGGCAGGCCTGCTCCCTAGCCTTACGCCTCACAGCAGAGCTAATCACTCACTGACCCGGCTAGGGGCGGGCTGGGGAGGTGGGGCCACTCGCACATGCTCAGAAACTCCGAGCTCTAGAGAGCACTTCCGTCACGGCGCCGGATGACATCACCACCAGGTGTGGCTGACTTATCCTGCTGTCCACGGAGAACCCTGTGTTAGAGGCCTGTGCTAAAGCTCAGCGAAGGGTTACCTAACACGAATCTAATGCAGAAGATTTGCTCTCTGATGCTGTAAGCAAGCAGCATGCAAATAAGTTATGTACAAAATGTTTGCACTAAACAAGGACAGCAAGCCAGATGCATGTGCACACAAGTCTGCTATAGCAGTACATATATCTTGGGCACATCCAGTTATAGTTCATTTAGGAGTAATTTTATGACGTTTGGCATGTAGAACAGCGTTTTATTCACTCAAGAAGGCACTTATAACATTGCCTGCCCAGAATAATTTTACTGTATGCACCAGATATCATTCTAGCGCATGTGCTTAAGTGCCAAAAAGTGTCTATTTGAGTGAACAAAATGCTGTTCTAATGTTGAAGTCATCAAATTACCCCTAAATGAACCATAACTGGATATTCAGCTAATTTATCTGGGTAAAGTAAAAAGGTATTCAAATATGTAGCCCCTAATCTATGGAATCCCCTTACCTTGGAATTGCAAAGCAAGCAATCTTATTTACAGTAAGATCTATGGAGAGGATATTCAACGGCTAGCTGCCACTGCTGAACTCTAAATCCAGATATTCAATGCTGGGGCTATATCTGGACCTCGGCACTGCATATCCAGTGGCAATATTCAGCTGCTGCCTGGTTAGCATCGGCAATACATATAACAATTCCCAATGGTGATGTAGAAGCAATCTAAAATGAAAAAATCACCAACTGTGCATCAATCTCAAAATTTTTATATAATTTATGTTGGGCATGTGTTTGTCATTTTAATGGGTTTGAACCAAGTATTTGATTAAAATGGACATGACCGACTTTTGAGATTAAGCAAACCACTCTTCTCCTGATGGCATGCCCGACATGCCCACGGATATCCAGCAGCACTAACCATGTTAGTGCTGCTGAATATCCCACTTAATATGCCCCCTATATATTTTATTTTATTTCTTTGTTAGCCGCTCTGAGCTATTGAGATGGGCTGGGTAAGAGAAACTGGATTAAAATGGCCACTAAATATACCCACTTTAAAGGTAATCACATAACTTATCCTGTTAACCTTTGCAGAGGTATTTGTAGAGCCCAGTGTATTTTATTTATGAACTGTATTCTATATAGCCTTTCTAAGACCAATTTATTGCAGTTTACAAAGTTTTACATAAAAACACAAACAACAAATACCTACACATCTTCCATAATGTAACATTCATTCAATCCCTGTTACTGTTAAACTGCCCAACTCCTCTTGCAGATAACTGAATAAATTTTGTCCAGCCAGCATATTGGGCAAGAAACATGTATGTGGTAGTTGGGGAGGGAGGGTGGAGGGATTTAACTCCTGCTGTTACCTGTATAAATCTTTTACATATCGATCTCAATTTTATTTTATGCAGTGTAGCATAAACATAGCATTTGTGCATTCATTCAAAATCAGATTTATTTTTTTGAGGCATTTATATACGACTCATCTGTGATAACACCTTCTAGGAAGTTTACAATCAGGTACTATATATATTCCCTCGTTCCCGAAGGGCTCACAATCTACATGCATACCTGAGTCAGTGGAGGGTTAAGTGGCTTGCCCAAGGCCACAAGGAGCACCTGGAGGACAAGAGACCCCAGTCCCTCTGTCCTGAAAGCTGTCCCTGAACAGGAATTGAACCCCTCGCCCTCTGGCCTGACGTAACTTGCCCCAACCAGACGGCAATTATCTATACTGGCTATGAGGCGCTGCAACAGTATGAACCCTCGCTGTATCTGCAGCTCGATTGTTTATGCCATCAAAAACGTAGTTACTCACCTGTAACAAGTGTTTTTCGTGAACAGCAGGAATCAAATGTTGCTGCCATCGAAGCCCTGCAGAGCATTTTCCCACCTTTCAACGGAAGCCTTTGGGAATGCTACCAGACATGCATGGTCCCCTTCCCGTCCAAGGGTGCCATCTTGCTCAGTCCGATGACATAGCTAAGACAGCAGTCAAACAAAACAGAAAGATGGCAACTCCAAGGGAAGAAGGGAGGGTTGTGAGGACTGATTCCTACTGTTCCTGGAGAACACCTGTTACAGGTGAGTAACTACACTTTCTCCAAGAACAAGCAGGAAGTCACTCTTCACATATGGGGCTCCGTTGCTCCAGGCTGCCGAGGATCGAACCACGACAGTACCAACGGCGACTGGTTGGGTGGCCGTGAGTTATAGAAATGAGTCCCCGCTGAGAGACTCTGCAAGACCCTAGCGTCCAGCAACACTATCACTCTGGTAGCCTGAACACAGAGGGTCAGAGGGCAGGAGTTGTCTGCACTCCAAAAATATTATGCAGCACTGCCTGACCAAAGGCACTGTCCCTATGGAATTCAGTTTCCAGGCAGTAGTGTGCTGTGAATGTGTGAATGGATGACCAAGTGGCAGCTCTGCAAATTTTCATCACTGGCACAGAGCGGAGGAGGGCCACCGATGTGGCCATCGCCCTCACGCAATGCGCTGTGATCTGGACAGGCCCACCCGCTCATAGGTGAGAGCAATGCAGTCCGCCACCCAAGAGGATAGGGTACGCTTGGTTACAGGGAACCCCAGTCTGCTGGGGTCATAGGACATGAAAAGCTGAGATGCTTTGCAGTGGCCCTGGATCCGCTGCAGATAGAAAGACAGGGCCCTTTTACAGTCCAGTGTGTGGAGTATGAGCTCCTCCCTGCCAGCATGAGGCCGCGGATAGAAGGTGGGGAGTACCACCTCTTGGTTCAGGTGAAACGGGGATACCACCTTTGGGAGGAACTTAGGGTGAGTGCAGAGCACTCACCTGTTCTTGTAAAACCTGGTGTACGGAGGGTCCACCATCAGTGCTTGGAGCTTGCTGACTGCGAGCTGAAGTCAGAACATTCAAGAAGACCACCTTCCAGGATAGGTATCTGAGGTGGCAAGTGGCCAGTGGCTCGAACTGTGGCCTAGTCAGCTGGGAAAGCACCATGTTGAGGTCCCATTCAGCTGTCCAAGGGTGGAAAGGGGGCTTGGAAAGCAGAAGGCCCCATAGGAACCGAGAGACCAGTGGCTGGATGGATAAGGGCTTTCCCCCTACTGGGTGGTGGTGAGTGGCTATGGCGCACAGATTCACCTGGACCGAGTTAGATTTCAGCCCTGCACGCGACAGATGTACTAGGTACTGGAGTAGCAGCTGAACGTGGCAGGAGAATGGATTCTCCTTATATGCGCACCACAGGGTGAACCTGCGCCACTTAAAGGAGTAAGCCCTCCTCATGGAGGGCTTCCTGGAGGCTAGCAGGATCCCCTCAACCTCTTGTGGCAGGTTAAGCGAGGCCAAGGCTACTCTCTCAGCAGCCAGGCCGCTAGAGTCAATGACCCCACATTGGGGTGCAGAAGGGAGCCCTCCTCCTGAGTCAAGAGGTCCAGGGCTCGACCCAGGGGTACTGGGAGTGTCGCCACCAATGAGAGCAGTAGTGGGAACCAGGATTGCCTGGGCCACCTGGGGGCAATCAGTATCACCAATGTCCTCTTTTTCTGAATTTTGAACAGAGTCTTGGCGACCAGGGGAATCGGTGGAAATACATACAGCAGTCCCTCGGACCTTGAGTTTAGGAACGCATCTGCCGCTAACTTATGTGGGTGCGGTTGTCTGGATCAGAAGCAAGCCAGCTGTGCATTGTCTGGAAAGGTGAAGAGGTCCATCTCAGGCCAGCCCCAAAGGCGGAAGAGCTTCTTCGTCACTGTAGGGTTGAGACGCCATTCATGAGGGCGCAGGACTCTGCTGAGTCTGTCTGCCAGGTAGTTGTCCTGGCCCAGTAGGTAGACTGCTCGCAGAGGCATGCTGTTGCGCACTACAAAGCAGAGGAGGGCTACAGTCTCCTGACAGAGGGAGTACGGGCCCGTTCCCCCCTACTTGTTTACATAGAACATTGTGACCTGGTTGTCTGTCTGGACCAGCACAGGTCTGTTCCGCAAGAGGGAGTGAAATGCACATAGGGCAAGGGCTACCTCCCAGAGCTCCAGGAGGTTGATCTGTAACAGACTCCTCTCTGGACCAGCAACCCTGAGTGCAGTGAACTCCGCAGTGAGCTCCCCAGCCCTGGAGAGAGGCATATATGGCCAGTGTACTCTGCAGTGGGGGTGCCTGTAAGGGCATTCCTGCCCGAAGGAGGCTCAGGTTCTGCCACCAGTCGAGGGAGGAGGATGGTACGTTCTGTGCCCTGACTGGCCTCTACGGCTGTGCTGCCTCTGATGAGCCAGTCATCCAAGTAGGGGAAGACGAACACCTCTTGTAGTCACAGATGGACGGCTACCACTGCTAGGCACTTTGTGAACACTCTCGGCGAGAAGGCCAGACCGAAGGGAAATACCCTAACACTGGTAGTGGCCTCCCCCTACCATGAATGTCACGTATTGCCAGTGAGATGGATGGACCAGGATGTGGGTGTAGGCAAGGAGCAAAGCCAGTCTCTGTGATGGAGGTAGGGCAGCAGTGTCCCAAGGGAGAGCATTTTGAACTTCTTCCTCACCAGGAACTTGTTCAGGTCTCAGAGGTCCAGAATGAGCCTGAGACCCCTGATTCTTTTGGGGACAAGAAAGTAGAAGCCCTTGCCCCAGAGGTGCTGGGGAACAGGCTCTACTGCCCTGTCCCATAGTAGACTTTCTAGCTCTGATAGCAAGAGAGCCTGGTGAAGGAGAGGACATATTGGCTCTCCTGGAAAATGCCCTGGAGGTGGAAGCTGGAAGCGGAGGTGGTAACCCTCCTTCACCACCCGGAGCACCCATTGGTTCGAGGTGACCTTGGGCCACCTGTGGTCAAAGAGTGCCAAGCGGGCCCCTGTGGGCTGGTAAGGAACTCCCAGGGGGAGAGAGGCCCTGTCCTAGGAGTCAAAAGCTCCCACTAGGTTGAGCCAGAGCTGGTGTCTGCGGTTTGGGGGCCTTTGGACTGTCTCTTGTGTGTTTTCTCTTTGTACAGCGTTGTGTGCGCCTGGTAGCACTATATAAATGCTTAGTAGTAGTAGTAGTAGTAGTAGTAGTGTCTGTGTCTCTGGCCTTGTGCTGGGGTCCCTGGTGCTGATGACTTGGGAAAGCTTGGTAGTGGTGACTCTGATGGAAAGGGCCCTTCTTCCTTGAGAATGTTGGCCTTTTCCCCAAGGTTTTTTTGCAGGGAAGGGTAGAGGTCTTCGAGAGCCTCTCCTGGTCACCACCTCGGTCTCAATCTCTGTCGCCTTGTCGGCCATAGGTTTCCCAAATGGATGTCCCCTGCACTGGGGAAAGCCTAGCAGCTTTTCCTGGACCTACTCCTCGAGGTCCGAGGTCTGCAGCCAGCTCTGGCGCCGAGCACTGATGCCTGCAGCTGCTGCCCGGGCTGCAATCTCAAACCCATCGTAGGCGGCCCGGGACAGGGACTTGGAGCAGTCCCAGATGGTGGCCACCAAGGTCTGGAACCATTGCAGGGGTTCCCCTGTGAGCCCTGCTGAGAAGCCAGTGAGCTCCTGAATGACGCTCTTAAGATACATCCCGATGTAGAGCTCATAGGTCTGTATCCGGCAGCCCAGCATAGACCCCTAGAAACACTTACGCCCCAGGGCATTGAGGGCTCTGGCTTCTCTACCTGAGAGTACAGAAGAATAAGTCTTCTGGCTCTTGAGCTTTTGCATTGATGACTCCACCACCATGGAATTGTGGGGAAGTTGGGCCTTCTGGAAGCCTAGACTCCTCTTGATGTGGTAGATGGTGTCGAAGTGTTGCTGGCCACTGGCATCAAGGCCGGGGTCTCCCAACATCCATAGGAGCAGCCATTCGAGGATGGGTTGCACCGGCACTGATAGAGTCTCCTTTGGCGGAGACTCATACTGGAGGATCTCCAGCTCTTCAGTGCGTTGGTCCTCCTCGGATTCGGTGGGGACTGAGAGGGCTCGGGCCATGTCCTGGATGAAGTTGTGGAAAGCCATGTCCTCAGATGGGGAATGGTGTCGGAGTTCCGGAGGACAGCTCCAAGGGGAAGTCTTGGTGTCGAGAGGCTCAGGGAAGGCATTAATGTCGGTCTTCCAGTTTGACTCTGAAGGTGTTGAGGAGTCTGAGGCTCAGAGCTCCCATGCCTTGAGGCCTGTGTTTTGGAATTGAGATCCCCTGACCGGTCTCGGGTCAGACTCCAGGAAACTAGCCAGGGAGGACCGGACACCCGAGGATCGGGACCGGGACATCGATCGGTGCCGAGAGCTAGCCCAAGGCAGATAGCGCTCGGGGCCCGGCTCAATGCCCAAGGATGCCACCACAGTTGGGGGCACGGTTGTCAGGGTAGATGATGCAGACGAACCTGACATAATCGCCTGCTGCATGGTCAGGTTGGCAGAAATATTCTGTTCCAGGAATGCCAGAAAGCTCTGCAGCTTTCAGTGCAGGCACCGAGGGTTTCGAGCCCAGTGCTGGCGCTCTACCGAGCGCATCAACGAGAACCATGGCCTCAGGGAGCTTAGTGCGGTCACCGCCACCAGAGGACTCTTTCCTAGAGACCTTAGGGGGGCACTGCTCAGAGTCACCCAAGTCCAATCGCAGGACCTTACCGGGTTTCCCCAGTGGAACCTTGATTGGATTCGAGGATTTTTTTTATTTTCTTGCCAGGGTCCGGCGTCTTTCCAGAGGAGCTGCCGCCACGGGACTCCAAAGATGCCCGGGTCTCACAGGAGGTGCTCAGCTTTGGGCTCAGCATTGGTGAAGCTGGAACAGAGCTGGACCGCAGAAACATCTTCTCCTGCAACTCCGACCTTTTCTTGTTAGTACGAGGGGTAATGGCCTGACACAGGTTGCAGGAGGTACTGTCGTGGTTTGGGCCAAGGCAGTACAAGCAGCAGTCGTGGGTGTCTGTGACAGACATAATTTGACTGCAATGATCACACTTTTTAAAGCCACCGGGAGACATGGTGGATCATACCCGAACAGGGTCGTTGACCCCTAGGCGAAAAAGGGCGTGAACGCCAGTCGAGGCAAGCCTCGATAAAAAAAATAAAGGAAACTGAGAACAGCGCCGAGTACGGCGCAGGCTTGAGGCGGAAAGAGGAACCAGTACGCAAACTGGGAAAAACTAGGATCATTTTTAAGGAATTTTTCCAGGGAAACAGGACATGCGTCCGTTAGGCTCCGCAGAAAAAAGGAGACTGAGCAAGATGGCACCTCTTACATGTCTATGCAGCACTGCGTACATCTTGTAGCACTATAGAAATGCTCATAGTAGTAGTACCTGGTTAGCAACAGTCTCCACCTCCGCTCCGGAATGCCCCAACACATCTGGATGCTAACCGTGGTCTTAGAAAGGGATATTCAACGGCACTAACTGTGTAAGTGCCATTGAATATCCCAATTTAAGGCATTTACATGGTTTACTGCACTGTAATACACAGAACACCAACTGTCCAAGAGCAATATACTAATCAAAATAACACAACAATGCCCTTAATGCAAGACTTACTCCTAAACAGAATTATTACTAACACTCCAAAAAACACTTTAATAAGTCACATAGGCAAAAATGACCTCAGGATGGCTAGAACCCTACATGTAGTGATAAAATCACTATAGGGAACAGCTGACGCTGACATCATAGGTCATATAGCCACTTTTATTCAATCAATATTCAATCACCACTAATACACCCTAAAGCCACAAAAAGTACTTCTGGGATTACCATAAATATTATACCTAATCACACACACATACTGCATACATGACATCCATAATCATACAAAAAGCGTCATAATAATATAAGCATTAAGATGAGCAACACAGGAACAGATTGTAACTCCCTAAAAAAAGGAGAAAGGCTCTAGCCATCCTGAGGTCATTTTTGCCTATGTGAATTATTAAAGTGTTTTTTGGAGTGTTAGTAATAATTCTATTTAGGAGTAAATCTTGCATTAAGGGCATTGTTGTGTTATTTTGACTAGTATATTGCTCTTGGACAGTTTGTGTTCTGTGTATTATTTATTGTACTGTCATGGATATTGTGTGGAAAGATTCCTTTAGCTATAGCTCAGAGAAAGCAGCTGAAATTTTAAAATTGCCAACCCTATTGGGGGATGATGCTAAAGGTTATCCTGACTGGGATTCGTTTTTTAATAAGTCTAAACATAGTGTGCGGTTGGAGCTCCATAGTGTTACACTGGCAGAGTACTGTAGGAAGGAAGTTATCCCTACTGGTTTACGGATATGGAAGGCTCCTGAGATGTTTTTGGAAGATGATGCCTTCATTAATCATTGGAACAGTATTCTGAATAAGTGCTCATTGGATTTGATGTTGTTGGTTATAGAAACAGCGAATACCAAGAATATTTCCCTTAAGAAAGAGCTTGAAACTGATTTAAGCGAATTAAAGTTGGCTGAGGTCTTTGCTTCTTGATTTGCAGAAATTACTAAATCTATTGATAAATATAAAAGTGATTTAAAGCTTGTCAAGATTAAGAAATTCATAAAAGATGAGAAACGGACTAAGGATGGCCCTATTTACAATTGGCATATGAGGAGATCTGCATATTGGAAAAATAGCAGCAGTGATGTTTCATCATATTCTTCTGATTCAAATTTTGAACATAAAAGTTCTGATTTTCGCCTGAAGAGTAAGGGACTGAAAGCCCCTATATCTGATTCTACCAATATAGATCGAGATAGGCAAGAGGATTTTTCTGGGCTTCCGACGCGTTCAAGACGCAAGAAAGACGGGGTGACCTTTCAGTGATGCAAACAGTTATTAATTTATCTGATCTATCATTGACGTCAGCGCAGTTAAATTTATTATCTAAAGGGCTATCCTTTGTTAATGGTCCTATGTATGATGGTTTCCGTAGCCGAGTATCTGTAGAACGACTAATGCGGTCTTTGCAACTTAAGAGTTTTTTTCATGACAAATTTGATGTGTTGGATCTGTCTGTAGTACATTCTAAGTCAAAGTGGATTCCTCTGGGACCAATGGATCCTATTTTACACACTTTTAGACATCTTGTTTTGAATGACTTAGCGCAATTGGAACAAAAATATAGTAACCAACCGAAGAATTTATCATCAGATAAGTTTTCTGCTCTACGAGAGTTGCAGCAAATGACAAATATAGTAATTAAAAGAGCCGATAAGGGGGGTGCAGTAGTTGTTTTAAATCTTGCTGACTATGATAGAGAAGTAATGCGACAATTAAATGACTGTGCTCATTATCTACAGTTATCATATGATCCTACCGAAGATTTACAAAAACTTATTCTTGAACTCACTACTACTGCACTCTCTCAAGGCTTCTTAACAGCACATGAGAAATCTTTTCTAAATCAGCCTTTTCCTAAGATACCAGCTTTTTATATTTTGCCTAAGATTCATAAAAGTCTGCAGTCTCCTCCTGGACGTCCTATCTTGTCCAGTAATGATCCACTGCTGGAGCGGGTTGGAATCTATCTGGATGAGTTTTTGAAAGAGGAAGTTTCTAAAATTCCTTTATTTCTAAAAGATACCACACATTTTTTGCAGTTACAAGATGCTATTGATAATTTTGCACAAGTTGACTGGATGGCTTGTTTGGATGTGGCGGCATTATACACTTCAATTCCGCAAGATGAGGCTGTCAAAGTTCTGGAGACGGTGTGGGATAATAGACCGCTCCCACACAAAGTACCTACCTCCTTTTTGACTACCCTGGCAGAAGTAGCATTGAAGAAGAATTATTTTGTCTATAATGAAGATTTTTTTCAACAAATTTCAGGGACGGCGATGGGTGCAACCTTCGCTCCATCTCTTGCTAACTTATATATGAGTTTTTTTGAAACTCAATATGTCTATTCTTCCATTTATGCTACTCATATTATTAAATGGTATAGATATATCGATGATATTTTTCTCTTATGGCATGGTTCAAAATCTCTCTTGGAAGAATTTTTTCATTATTTAAATAAATGTAAAGTCTGTATTTCTTTTGATATAAATATGCAAGACCAAGAAATACATTTTTTGGATGTTAAGGTTTTGAAAACTATTACTGGGTTTTTGACCACAATTTATTCAAAGCCTACAGATAGAAATACCCTGCTGCATTTTGACAGCTTTCATCCGTATCATCTTCGCCGCAGTTTGCCTTATTCACAATTTTTACATTGCCGACGAATATGTTCCACTGTATCTGAGTTTAAGGTACAGGCTAAAAGTATGTGACGTAAGTTTGAAGATCGTGGATATCCTGATGTGATTCTTTCAACCGCATATAAGCGGGCGAGATATAACCATCGTGAATGGTTACTTCACCCTTGTTCTATGCCATCCGATTCTGGATCAATAATTACTTGTGTTTTACAACATTCAAGTTTATCACGACGGATAGCATCTGTGATACGTAAAAGGTGGACATTGATTGGCGCACATCCTAAACTTTCTGGTTGTAAGCTACGAATGGCGTATAGCCATGGACGCAATTTAAGAGACTATTTATGCCCTGCAGTGCCGCGACGAAATGTTTCAGCAACTTTGCCTTTGGGTCATGTGGCATGTCAGCGCTGTTCTTTCTGTGGCATTATGGTTAATGAGATCTGCAAGAAATATAGAAGTAAAGTTCGACGACTGCGAAGTGATACTACCTGCAACACTAAACATGTTGTGTATGGACTTTGGTGTCCTTGTTCACAACTGGGAAAACTACTCGTCCTTTGTGGACTCGCCTTGCTGAACATAAATACAGCCTTCATAAATCCCGTGTAGAAACACCATTGATACAACACTGTATAGATTTTGAACATCGTTTTGAAAATCTTAATTGTACTGTGTTGGAGCATGTTCCTTCTAGTATTCGGCGGGGCGATCGTAATCAGCTTTTGTTACAGAAGGAGCAGCGATGGATTTATTCATTAAATACAATATACCCACATGGTCTTAACGATAAAATTGAATGGTCTCTGTTTTTATATAACTATCAGTCTTTCTGACCTGTGTGGCTGTGGAGCTCCTCCTGCTTCCTTAGTCTTTATATGTAGTTAGTGACGTATTTTGCTGTGATTGGTTATGGGGTTTTTATAAGAAATGCGTCAGATGCTGTGAGTTTTAGGAGCGGAGAGTTTGGAGAGCCTGAATGGATTATTTAGATTGCAATTTTTTCCCCTGACGAAGCCTTGATGTGGTGAAACGAGAGCTTTCGTAGGGCTGTGCTTGTGAAGAACCTTTGACTTAATTTATCTTGAAAGTCTCTCTGCTTTGGAATGTCCGTTTTGGAAAGTCTGCAGCGCAGCGGTTGAGCACTAACGGAGCGATTGACTTGAAGTGATTTTAAAGATAAGTATTTGCTGACCTTTTGGCGAGCTTTGTTTATATTAGCTTATCTTTTTTCTCCTTTTTTTAGGAAGTTACAATCTGTTCCTGTGTTGCTCATCTTAATGCTTATATTATTATGACGCTTTTTGTATGATTATGGATGTCGCGTATGTAGTGTGTGTGTGTGTGTGAATAGGTGTAATATTTATGGTAATCCCAGAAGTACTTTTTGTGGCTTTAGGGTGTATTAGTGGTGATTGAATATTGATTGAATAAAAGTGGCTATATGACCTATGATGTGAGCGTCAGCTGTTCCCTATAGTGATTTTATCACAACATGTAGGGCTCTAGCCATCCTGAGGTCATTTTTGCCTATGTGAATTATTAAAGTGTTTTTTGAAGTGTTAGTGATAATTCTATTTAGGAGTAAATCTTGCATTAAGGGCATTGTTGTGTTATTTTGATTACTGCACTGTAAACTTTGTAAATCCCTTTTTTAATATTGGGCCATCAGCTTTTTGAATTATCAGCTTCTAGTAAAATTGCATCAGTACCAATAAATTCCAAGTCTTGGCTACAGGGGGAATAAACTCATGGGATTAGGCTCTAGCAGGCTGATTTTTAAAACATGTAGGCACCTTAGCTTTTGAATGCAAAACCTTGTGAGGTGTGGGGCCAGGGGCTGGACCAAAGTGGGGAATGAATTTAGGTGTCAGCATTAATTTCTGTATTTGGTCTTCTAACAGATTCCTTAACTTAGATGTCCCTATACCAGTAATAAATTCAGACAGAGATGGTGTGAAGGGGGTTCAAACAGGGCAATTATATCCTGGGTCCCCTGCTACAGAGGAGCCAAAGCCTGCCTGAAACTAAAGATGATAGGGCTTAGTGATGGAATTTGGGGTTGTATCCCAAATTTCTGCCCTGAGACCCAGCATGTTTAATACCTGCCTGGCTTTGGACATCTCCTTAAAGTTAAGGAATAGCCTACTGGTTTCAGCAGCATATTAAGGATCAGGGATGCCCAGTTTGAATCCCACTACTGCTCCTTGTGGTCTTGGGTAAGTCACTGTGATGGAGTGTTTGGGAAACCCTTGTTCCTTTAAGAAGAAAGGCTGGAGAATGCTGGGAAAGGATGTGGGAGCAAGGAACTTTGGGAGAGGAAGAGAAGAGCCTGAGGTGTTCCAGAGTATGGAGAGACCACCTACCTCTAAGGAGACACTACTGGAAGTTAGGAGCTGGGGTGTTTCCACATTGGTCAGCAGGCTTGTGGTAGTACTGCTGTGAATCCAGCGTGAAGGAACTTTGGAAGAGGGGAGAACTGTTTCTCTGATAATGTTATGAAACCCAGAGTGAAGGAACTTTGGAAAGGGGAGAACCGTTTCTCTGCTGTGAAACCCATAGTGAAGGAACTTTGGAAGAGGGGAGAGCTGTTTCTCTGCTAAAGCTGTGAAACCCAGAGTGAAGGAATTTTGGGGGAGGTGAGAACTGTGTCTCTGCTGCTGTTGTGGAACCCGGAGTGAAGGAACTTTGTGGGAGGGGAGAACTGTTTTTCTGCTAAAGCTGTGAACTCCCTGTAAATAAAGCATTTTCCTTTAACTCTCCACCTGGCTCCATGGGGGGTTTGTCCTACCCGCTTGCAGCACTACAGTCATTTAACCCTCTATTGCCTCAGGTCAGTGGCATAAGCTCTAGGGGCACCCCACCCATCACCCCCCCCCCCCCATGGCAAACTTACTTTTAAATCTTTGCCATACTGCCTCCCACTCCTCTTTTCTTTTTCTCTTCTTCAGGCCTGGCAGCCTTCACTTCCAACTGCTGGGCCGACGCCTCGCAAAACGTGGCTGTAGGCCGTAACCGCAGCTCTTCATGCTGGTGGGACTGGGACTCCACTGGCTCTTTATCCTACTGGTTTTGGTGATGTGGGGGCAGCATATGCATGTTTGTTTACATATGCTTATGTATGCACAAACATGCATACGGACAGATAACAGGCACTACAATAAACAGATCTAGTTGTATGTATACAAATGCAAGATGTGTAAAAATAGGTTTGAAAAGTTAGAATGTATGATTGAAAGATGCTAATGGGTCGGACAATGCAATATCAGAGTAGAAAATGGCAGGGAAAGATTTAAGTGCTTGTGGAGTGGCACTCTGTGTTAAGGATGGCATAGCATTGGATAAGATATAAGTTCTGAAGGTAGCATACTGCACTCTGGAATCTCTATTGATAGAAATTTCAGGTGTGATAGGAAGAGTATAGCAGTGGAGGTATTCTACCAACCGCCTGACCATAATGAGAACACAAACTGTGAAATGTTAAGAGACATATTAGTAAACTTAGCAGCAAAATAATAACGGGATATTTCAATTATCCCAATATTGATTGAGTGAATGTTTCCTCAGAGCACATGGGGGGTGGGGGTGAGGTGGCTTCAGGGAACAGCGGGTCCAGGAACTAATGAAAGGAAGGAAATCATTTTACATCTTGTTCTTAGTGCAATGCATTACCCGATGTGAGGGGTAAAAGTGGTGGGACCATTTGGCAAGAATGATCAAAGTGGAATCAAATCTGACACAATCACAGGAGAGTGAATATTAAAACTATTAAGTACAATTTAGCTTTAAAAAGGGAGACTATGATAAAATGAATACACTGGTTAGAAAGAGCAGTTGCAAGAGTTAAAAGAAGACATAAAGCATGGAAATTGTTTAACATTAGTATCTTGAAAGCCTTCATTGTTTTTTTCTGTAATATATTGTTACATTTTACACTGTGTAATCCGCTTTGAGCAAACTAAAAAATTTGGAATGTTCTGAATATAAATGACAGAATTAAATTAAATTCCATATTTTAAAAAGCTTGAAAGAATACTAAATGACTGCCAACATGGTTAAAGAGTGCTGTGAAAATAGGCACCTTAAACAAATGGAAAGCAGGTCAAGCAAGAAAAATAAAAAAGGAGATTTATTATATTTTCTTTGACCGCAGATATTTACGAAATGTTCTAGATGAGAAGATTGCCGAATAACGAGTTACATTGTTTTAACATGCTGCAATTCATGGATTAGGAGCTTGAGTGTCACCAATGTGATTTACAAGCCTAATCTTAAGCACTGTTTTTGCATTTTTTCTCTTAAAATTTGGAATATTAATCAAATTTCCCATTTTCTGTAGGATCTCCCCTTTTTTTTTTTGTTGGGGATTTAATAGGGGGTAAGCAGAGACAGATTATAGTTAACTTCCTCTTATTTTATGTGCTGCATGCGCTACTCTATTTTCTTTTGCTATTTATTTTTTTCTTGTATTAATATTATAAACTGGATGCATAAGAAAAAGCATAAGCATAATCAAATTACTATTCAGGGGTTATTTTAGAAAGCTTATTCACAATTTACTTGTGTAAAATCAGGCACTGACACATAGAAATGGAATCCATGTATACAGTAGAAAGGATGTCCAAGTCAAATCGGGGAATTCCAGGGCTGAATGTGCTAAAAAATGCCAAGAATGTCTATGTCTATGTCTCCACATGATTTTAGTAAAATAGACATCTCTCATGTGTGTGTGGGTTTAAAAAAGGTTTAGACAAATTCTTGGAGGAAAAGTCCATAAACCATTATTAAAGAGGACCTGGGAAATCCACTGCTTGTCCTGGGAGAAGCATTGTAGAACCTGTGTCTCTCTTTGGGAACCTGTCAGGTACTTGTGACCTGGATTGGCCACTGTTGGAAACAAGATACTGGGCTTGATGGACCTTGGTCTGACCCAGTATGGCATTTCTTATGTGTTCCCCTACCAGCAGATTGGTGGAGACAAAGAACCAATGAAAATCCTAGGTTTCAATGACATCACTCCCATGCCTCTATATGCTTCAGTTACCAGAGGTTCCTTCAGTATCCATCCCAAAGCTTATGGGAGAAACATGGCAAGCCTCACACAATCTCAACCATAGGCAACAATGAGTGATCAACAATAGATAACTATGTACAGGAAAGCATGCAATGAACCTGCAGGGCCAGGTATATACAATTTATGTAATTTCCATGTTATTGCCTGCATTTTTATTTCAGCTCTTGAAATTTGTATAACTACCAACATTGCCGTTACTGCAACTTATGTAATTTACATGACTGACTGAAATTATGCCTCAGGCGGTAAATTTGCACACAGACACCTCCTATGTAACACCTACTGCTCTTGCTCCACAAACTGAAAGCAGAAAAGATACACATAACATTACACTACAAACCTTATATAAATAAAATTCCACACAGCACTATAGCAACTAAGACCTATCCCCTACCTAGTACACACCCACCTCACCGTAATGAACCCACCACATACCCCCTCTACAGACTACCTCACCCACACAATCAAACCATTTTGGAACTTTATTGCAACATACACACACCAATCTACCTGTACAATAAGAGATAGCCCCCTCCATGGACAAAAAAACACCGTTCTGGATAAAATACACCATGCTCATCCTTATTAGCCTAACAATTCTCTCCCAAGCACTAACACCAGTCCAACTCCAATGTATCCCCACCATCTACACCCCCTTCAGACATCACCCCACCTCCTTCTCATCTAGATACCCATACACCGCCAGATCCAACCCAAACAGACTCCTACATTAAACCTACCATAAATTCCTGAGCAGAAGCAAACATAACTCCGCCAAAATATAAATCATTAAAATGTTACCTCATCAATTCAAGGTCAATCAGGAATAAAATACCCCTCATTCAAGACCTTCTTACCGATAACACCCCTGACATTGTATGCATAACTGAGACCTGGCTCTCTGACCCCAACACAGTATTAATAAACCAGCTGAAGGCACCCAGGTTAAAAATTTTCCATTCGCACAGAACAAAAAGAGGTGGGGGAGGTCCTTGCAAAAGAAGATCTAGGCGCCTCCCTGATAACCTCTAAGAATATAAACAACAGACAGTCACAATAAAACGTAACCACTTCCATATCTGCGTAATATATAGACCTCCCTTCCCTAGCACAGATAACCTGGACATAATATCAGAAATATTTTGTTCTTCCACCAACAAGAACCCCCTCATACTCATGGGTGATCTTAATTTAGCATCACTGTCCAACAATCATGCCTCAGATTTCTTAGCAGCAATAGAAGACATGGACCACCACCAAGTTATTAATGCACAAACACACATTAAGGGGAACATCCTAGACCTAGTGTTCCTACCTAAAGTTATACTTAATAACTTCAACCCATCCACTCTTGAAATACAACCTGTACCATGGTCAGATCACTATCTCATAAAATTCCAGCTCTTATCATATGATAGCCCACCTTCCCTACCCACCCCACCCACAACAAATAGAAAATTCTATACATTTGACAAAGACAAGTTCCTGAACCATACCTATCAACACCTAACCTCACATCCAATGACCCTTGATGAAGCAATATCCACATGGAATAACACCATATCTAAAATATCACTCATGAACATCCCACAACCCTCAACATCAAAAAAACAAAACCCAGCATGGTTCAGACCCGATCTTAAACAACTTAAAACAGAGCTATGCAGATCTGAGCGTAAATGGCAATCTACAAAATCCATACATCACTAACAACAATATTCATCCAACCTAAAACTATCGTGAGACACTAAACTCTGCTAAAAAAGAATACTACTCCACCATCATCTCTAAGTCGATAAACCGACCTAGGGAACTATTTGAAATAGTTAAAACATTAACCGACAGTGTCTCAAAGACACAAACGTCCCTAACATCAACCCACAGACATTAGCGGCCCACTACAAAGAAAAATTTAAAAAACAAACATTGACCCCAGATCCCTTGAACAACCCAACCTTAACCTCCAACTCATCCTGGTCTTACTTTCCCTATCGTCAAAAGATGCCGTCAACTTCACTGGCTCCCTATCCCTATCTGTATTCACTTTAAGCTTCTCCTGCTGACCTATAAGTGCACTCACTCTGTGGCTCCTGAGTACCTTTCTTCTCTCATTTCTCCCTATTTCCCCCCTCGTGTACTCCATTCTTCTTCCCAGTTGCTTCTTGCTTTGCCCTTCTCCTCTATTGCCAACTCCAGATTCCGCTCTTTTCACCTTGCTGCTCCCTACGCATGGAATAAACTTCCTTTGTCTATATGTCAGGCATCTTCTTTGCCCCTCTTCAAACTCAAGTTAAAAGCTAATTTTTTTGCCTCTGCCTTTGGCTCTTGATTTTGCTGTTCTCCTTCCTTCCCCTCTTTTATTTCACCTTTCTTTCTTCCTCTTACACTTGTTCTTACCTCTTTCCTTTGTCCCGTCTCTCCTGCTCTTGCATCTTTGCCCTTGTTCTTATCTTTTTTCTACTCCTTTTCTTGCTTTGTCTTTTTAGATTGTAAGCTCTTTTGAGCAGGGACTGTCTTTTTGTGTTTTCATTGTACAGCACTGCGTGCGCCTGGTAGCACTTTATAAATGCTTAGTAGTAGTAGTAAGTAACTTTATCACCAAAATCAACACATCATACCTAGATTCCTGCCCGGTCCACTGGATAAAAGCAACAAAAGCAGAACTCCACTGATTCATCCTCCCAATGGTAAATCTCTCCTTGCAACAGGGATATATACCTCCCTCACTTAAGTATGCACTAATATGGCATATTCTAAAAAATAACACACTGGACAAACTGATCCTCACATCCTACAGACCCATATCCAGCATCTCCTTTCTGGCTAAGCTCATAGAAAAGGTGGTACAAGTCCAAATTCAAAACCACATAGATACCTTTGCACCCCTAGATGAACAACAATATGGATTCCGCTCCCACCATGGAGTAGAGACCCTACTCACTGTCCTCATCGACCACATTTCACGAGGCATCGATAACATCAAACGGGCATTCTTACGCCTCTTCCTAGACATCTCCGCCGCATTCAACAGCACAAAACATCAAATCATGCTCACCAGACTACAACAAATTGGGATTGAAGGTACAGTACTCCAATGGTTCACCTTATACCTCTCTCAAAGAACCCAACAAGTACCAATAGGCTCTCACTTATCACAACACTACAATCAAGAACAAGGCCTCCCACAAGGCTCAGCTCTATCAGCACTTTGATTTAACATATATCTACAGCTCATCTGCTCTATATTTAGGAAATTCCGAGTAAACTATCATATTTATGCGGCTGATATTATGATATACATCCCGTTCAACACCTCTAACCTCACAGCCCAACAAACCCAGCAAATCACAAACTGCCTCATAGAAGTAGCAGAATGGCTCTCATATCAAAACCTTAAAATAAACTATAGTAAAACAGAAGCACTATACATAAACCAGAAATCAAAACTTCACCTCCCTAAACATATCACTTTCCAAGATCTAAACATAGTTGTTAAAAGTGAAGTAAAATATCTCAGTCATCCTAGATAGCTCACTCAACATGATTTCCACATAAAACAAACATAGAAACATGATGACAGAAAAAGACCACAAAGTCCATCTAGTCTGTCCTTCCATAACAACAACAGTCCACTTTTTACTTTTAGAGATCCTCTGTGTTGGTCCCATGCTTTTTTGAATTCAGTTACTGTCCTCATCTCCACCACCTCCACTGGGAGACTATTCCACGGATCCACTACTCTTTCCGTAAAGAAATATTTCCGCATATCACTCCTGAATCTATCTCCCTTCACCCTCATCCCATGTCCCCTCGTAGCAGAACTTGCTTTCAATTGAAAGAGGCTCTCTCCCTGAACATTTATGCCACGGAGGTATTTAAACATCTTAATCATATCACCTCTATCCCGCCTTTCCTCTAAGGTGTACATATTAAGATCCTTAAGTCTGTCCTCATATGTTTTATAATGAAGCCCATTAATCATTTTAGTAGCAACCCTCTGCACCGACTCCATCCTGTTCACATCCTTTTGAAGGTGCGGTCTCCAGAATTGCACACCATACTCCAAATGAGGTCGCACCAAAGACTTATACAGAGGCATTATCACCTCACTACAAACTTAAAATGCTTAAACAGCTCCGCCCACTACTCCACGCACACGACTTTAAATTAGTCATTAACGCCAACGTCACCCCCCACTTCGACCCTTCTGTACTATACAGTATACCTAAACATTCCATAAGACAACTACAGATTGCCCATCATGTTGCAGCAAGAATTACCTCTAACACCAACCTGGCTGAACACATCACACCAGTGTCATATAACCTCCATTGGCTCCCAATTCACAGCCGCATCCAGTACAAAATCCTCGTAACCACATTCAAAATCATCAAAGACATTGCCCCATCCTACCTCACCACCCTCACCTCCAAAGACAACAAGATCCAAAATCAGCGTGAGTGCAACAAAAATAAGCTGATCACCCCACCTGATTTTAGAAAATCCACAAGGCTAACTAACAGCAGAGCCTTCTCACATTTTTCCCCTGTAACCTGGAACAACCTCCCAGACAGTAGAAGATCAGTAGATGACCTCACTACCTTCCATAAAACAATCAAAACCCATTTGTTCACCATACACTTTGGAAACAAAAATGAAGATACAGTCCCCACCACTAACAACACACAAAACAATGCAGATACTGGATCAACCCAAAATAATCCAGAACTGATATAATCCTTTAAGAAATCCCAGCACTCTAAAGCCTCTCCAAAGAGTTGTAAATAGTTGCCAATGGCTGCCCTGTAATTAGCAAATTGTTCACTATGTTATTCTGTATTACTGTACATAGTTAAATGTTTAAAAGATATTAGAGTTCTGCTGGAAGAGGCCTTAAAGTCAGGGTGGATCACTAAGAAAGAATCAGAATTTTTACATCAAAAGGATCCAGCTACCCCTAATTTCTATCTGGTTCCTAAAGTACATAAATCTCTACAAATGCCCCCAGGATGCCCGATTGTTTCCTACTGCAATACAGTATTGGAGCCTTTATCACAATTTTGTGATTGTTTTTTGCAGCCTGTTACCAAAACTATTCGCTCCTTTATACAAGATTATTTTGACTTTATATCATCATTGCAACAGACTTCCTTGATACAGGATCATACCTTTTTTGTCACTATGGATGTAGCGGCCTTATATACGAACATAGACCAGCAGGAGGCTTTGGAAGTAATAGCTACTCTTTCCATTGATCTTCCGGATCGTTTGCCATGGTCTTTTGTACTCTCTTTGCTAAAGTTGGTATTAGAGCATAGTTATTTTCAGTATGATTTTGACATATTATCTGCAGATATTTGTCATACCAATGGGAGCGACAGTGGCTCCGTCAGTGGCTACACTGTATATGGCATTTTTTGAAGAAACATACATTTATCCTTCTGTGTGGTTTTCTTATATCTCCACTTAGCTGCGTTTTTTGGTTGATGTCTCTTTCATATGGACTGGGACAGAAGATCAATTGAAACAATTTTTTGTTTGGATTAATACCTTAAAATCCAATATTCGGAACTGATAAGAGGCAGCAAAACGAAGGGGAGTCTTTCAAGATGGCCGCTGAGGTTCACGCTGAAGAATACCGAAACGAAAGGGGACGTTGAGGGCTTTCCTCTCACTGCCCCAACTACCATCCACTGGTTCTATGGATTGATTTGTATCATTAACCCCGGACCAGAGAGCGGAGGTTCGAGCCGGCTTGGCGGCGCTGGGTGAAGAATCCTTAGCGCCGCCGTCAGAAGCTGAGACATTCCTCTCCCCTGTGCAGTGGACGCCGCCGGAATGCCCCGATGCTGCAAGCCCTGCCTTTGCTGCTGTGACACCGATTCCTCCTGAGGGGGGGGGGGGGCTGAGGGCGTTGCTCAAGTGGATCTAGCTGACGGCATGGTCCTGCAGACCCCTGATGGTTTCAGGGAGGCATCAGGCATATTAGTCCTGGCGGATCTTCTACACATCATTATCAGCAGAACAGCATCCTTCACAGGTTGCTTCCTCTCCGCTGCCTGTTCAGACTCTTCTTTTGCCTAGACCCAAGGTCTTCACGCTGGAATCCATTTGGGACGCCATTGCTACTCTCTCTGGAGCCGTCCATTCCCAGTCTACAGCCTTTGCGATGCATATCCAGGAAAATGAATTGCACATTCAGGAGAATGTTGGTAAGATTGAGACAGTTGTGTCTTTACGTGAATCTTTGAGAACGTCGGTAACTGATCATGGAACCCAGTTGATGTCTCTTTCTGATCAGTCTTCCGCTCTGATAAAGATAATGAGATTCTTCGTTACAAGTTAGAAGTTTTGGAAAATGCTGCTAGGGCTGCAAATCTGCGGGTCCTAAATTTTCCACAATCTCAGGGTGTAACAGCGCTTGATATGTTTAAAATATATTTACATGAGATATTGAAGGTCCCGGTTGACTTATTTCCACCATTGACTAAGGTATATTAACTTCTTCGTGGAAAAATGGACTCTGGTTCCATCTGATGTGTCTAATGCAGATTTTGATGTCCTGAATGTTTCAAATCTTTTTGAGGATACTGGCGGTGGAGTGTGTGTACCAGTTACTCTGATAGTTCAATGTGCCCTAGTTTCAGATAAGGACTGGCTCCTGAAGATGTTTTTCAAGAAGCGTTTGGAGTCCTTTCTTGGTCTATCTATTTCTGTTTCCCGATCTTACTCGGAAAACTCAGAAGCGGCGGAAAAAGTTTTTGTTATTGAAACTTGGAGTCCTGCAACTTGGAGGGTCTTTCTTCTTACATTTTCCTTGTAGATTCCTGGTCATATACAAATCTATTAGATATTTTTTCACTAATCCTTCTGATCTTGCTACTTTATTAATGCCTGGATATCTACAAATGATGTGCTAGAATAGTGTATATTCGCTGCTTATTTTGTAGTAGGTTTAGGGTATCTCACGGCCACTTGATATTCCTGTTGATAGTTTCTTGAAGGGTCATCCCTTGTGTAGACCAGGTACTCTTGCCCTGTTTTACTATTTCCCCATCCCCCCCTTCGTATATGTGGGCTACATGGGAGTTATTGAATACCCTTTTTGTAATAAACCACTAACTCCCCCCATCGAATACGTTATGCAAGACATTTGTGAAAACAACAGTTTTCCATGCTTCTATCATACAGTACCTGGCTAAAAGTATGCTTGTTGTTGATGCCCACCCATACTTTTAGACAAGTAAAGTCTTGACAGTTTTCAGACAGCAAAATTACCTGAATATATTGGTCTTTACCTGGTTAAATGGCCTTTTAAAATTGCCTTCCTTATGTTCCAGAGCAGTAAATATACAGTGGCACATGCAAAATGGGCTGCATGGAGATAGAACAACTGTCTATGGGAAACTAAGAGTTAAATGGAAGTCCATTTATGTCTGTGAAGGTCTGAAAAGGCATTAGTGAGCTTCCATATGTGCAGGGTTTATGTTATAATCACATTTGCATTCTTCTAGCTCAGTCTGCTTTGACACAAATGCTCTGGCTTTCTAATTCAAACTTTGGATTCACTCCATATATTCCAGGAACTGTGTATTCAGTTTTAATTTAGATTCAGATTTGAAATATTAGTAAGCTCAAATCAATTTTCCATTTTTAAGATGACAGTAAAATTCTAAGCCTATAATGCTATTATCAGTGCTAGCTTTAGGGAACTTCTTGTTGTCAGTTGCAGGGCCATACAAAGGGCGGTGGAAGCGGCGCAGTGTGCACAAGAAGAGGCGCTGAAGTCATCACTCGACTTTCAGGAAGCCCGATTAGATAGAGTGAGTTCTTACTTATGGCATTCAAATCACACAGGGCACATTTCTAGGTTGGTAGGGTCCTGGTCAGCTGTCACCTTCCTCTTAGAGTTTGTATGGGTTACTTTAACAGCAATTCAGCATATGGTCAATCAGGGACACAGTAATTTGAGTCAAACTGTACTCTCTAACTTAGCAGAACAAAGTGCTGAGTGAATTCTCATGCAGGCCCTCCTCCCTCTCCACCTTGAAACATTTTCAGTTCGTTCAAGCATCTTTCTTAGAATTTTGATGGCAGATGATTAACAGAACGTCATCCTATCTCAGAATCTAGAATCTGCTTCTTATTTCAAACAAGGTCAAACCATGCACCCACTTCTAAATTTCTAGCAGAAGTAGAACAAAGAGCAACCCCTTAAATCCCAGGGACATGTCATCTGTTTATTAGCTGGCTGCTTAAATATGGTACATATTTTTAGATGGCAGCAAGAGTTCATATTAATAAGCTGAATTATCAATCATATAGTTAATTTCCATGTTCCGGCAAGTCTGTGTGTTTAAATTCAGCAGCACAGTTTATTCATGCACTGGAATACAAATTTCATTTCCTGTTTAGCAGGTGGCAGATGGAGTGACTATAGCAAATGTTTAAATCAGGATTTCAGCTAGGCTGCCAGCACATTATTTTAGTTGCTTAGTTTCTTGCTTTGTTTCCAGTTAGAAGTAGAGGGCAGTATAGGAAAAATAATGATTTTGATTTTTCAACAGCTATAAACAAAATGCAATCATAATTGTGTAATAAAGCAGACTGTTCTTAATAGCTTAAAATATTCACATGATCCACTTATACAGGGATTTTATCTAATAATATTGGACACAACCATCTGTCAATTTTTATCAGCCCTGCCATTCTTCAGTGTGGTAACTATGAACACCATTTTCTAAAGGATTTAGCTAGGTAGCTAAGTAAACTTACCCTGGTTGAAAATTGGTTCTCTAATGGCAGCTAACACGGGCTTTCACAATTATAGTTTTGGCTTAACATAGTAACATAGTAAATGACGGCAGATAAAGACCAGCATGGTCCATCTAGTCTGCCCCAGTAAGATGGCTGGAGTAAGATGGCTGGAGTAGGTGCCACTCTGTGCAGGCCACCCCTCCCCATGTCTTTGTTCAGGGGCGAACCCACCGCTCCATGCAGGACACCCCCATTTGTTGAGAAGTCAGATGGTTCAGTTTATTTTGATTTTATTCTGTTGCTATAAATGTATCCATTGTGTCTGTCCCATGACATTTTGAATTCTGTCACTATATTTGCCCCCACCACCTCCGTCGGGAGGGCATTCCAAGCATCCACCACCCTCTCAGTGAAAAAGTATTTCCTGATATTGCCTTTCAATTTTCCTCCTTGCAGCTTCATGTTATGCCCTCTCGTTTTACAGCTTCCCCGTCTTTGGAAGAGATTTGTTTGTTCATTATTTCTCCTTAAGTAAAGGTCTGAATCATATCTCCCCTATCCCTCCTCTCCTCCAAAGTGCACATATTTTGGTCTTCAAGTCTCTTCTCATAAGGCTTCTGACGCAGACTCCAAATCATTTTGGTCGCCTTCCTCTGAACAGTTTCCATTCTTTTTACATCCTTTACAAGATACAGTCTGCAAAACTGAACACAGTATTCCAAGTGAGGCCTCACCAGCGACTTATACAGTGTTATTAGAACCTCTTTCTTTCTGCTGGTAATTCCTCTTCATATGCAGCCCAATATCCTCCAGCCTTTTGCCACCGCCTTGTTGCACTGTTTTGCCACCTTGAGATCTACAGAAATATTCACACCAAGGTCTTTCTCCTGATCCGTGCACACCAATCTCTCGCCCCCTATCGTATACATTTCTCTTGGGTTTCTACTACCCAAGTGCATGACTCTGCACTTATTTGCATTAAATCTTAATTGCCAAGCATTTGACCATTCTTCCAGCTGTTGTAGATCTTTTCTCATGTTAAGGACTCCCTCGGGGGAGTACACTCTGTTGCAAATTTTTGTGTCATCTGCAAAAAGACAGACCTTTCCATTCAGTCTTTCAGCAATATCACTCACAAATACATTGAACAGTGCCGGGCCCAGGACCGAACCCTGGGGCACCCCACTAATCACCTTCCTTTCCTCTGAGTGAGCTCCATTTACCATCACCTTCTGTCGTCTATCAGTCAACCAATTTCTGATCCAGTTTACCATCTTGGGACCCATCCCCAAACTACTGAGTTTATTGATAAGGCTCCTATGAAGAACAGTATCAAAGGCTTTGCTGAAATCCAGGTAGATGACATCCATCGCATGCCCCTCATCTAGTTCTCTAGTCACCCAGTCAAAGAACTCAATCATATTTGTTTGGCAAGATCGTCCTTCGGTAAAACCATGTTGCCTTGGATCTTGCAACCTGTTGGTTTTGAGAAAGTTCACTATTCGCTCCTTCAGAAGCGCCTCCATTACTTTTCCCGCCACCGAGGTAAGGCTCACGGCCTGTAGTTTGACACTTCTTCCCTGTCACCACTTTTGTGTAGAGGTACAACATCAGCCATTCTCCAGTCCTGAGGAACTACTCCTGTTTCCAAGGAACTGTTGAAAACATTCTTTAACGGCCCTGCAAGAACCTCTCTGAGCTCTTTCAGTATCCTGGGATGTATCTCATCCAGTCCCATGGCCTTGTCCACTTTCAGTTTTGCAAGTTGCTCTAACACATCATCTTCTGTGAATGGTGTGGTATTTACTTCATTCCCATATTTATATTTGGGAGTCACAGTTGGTCCTTCTCCAGCATTTTCTTTAGTAAAAACAGAGCAGAAGTATTTGTTTAGCAATTCCGCTTTTTCAATGTCCCTTTCTACGAGTCCGTTCCCAGCATTTCTGAGTCCTGCGATTCCACCTCTGATCTTCTTCCTTTCCCGAATATACCTGAAGAAAGTTTTGTCGCCACACTTCACATCTTTAGCCATCTTTTCCTCTGCCTTTGATTTTGCTATCCTTATTTCTCTTTTTGTCTCTGAGTTTGATCCTGTATTCATTTCTGTGTTCCTCTGTTTGCAAGCTTTCGAATTTTGCGAAAGCTGTGTTTTTTGCCTTTATTTGAGCAGCCACTTCTTTGGAAAAACAAATAGGTTTCCCTTCTCCTTTTGTTTTTATTTACTTTTCTTACATATTTATCTTCTGCCCCTTTTATTGCCACCTTTAGTTTAGCCCATTGCAATTCCACTTCTCTTATCTCCTTCCACCCTGTCAACTCCTCCTTTAGGTACATGGCCATTTTATTGAAGTCAGTGTTTTTGAAGTTTAGGACTTTGAGCTTGCTATAGTTGGACTGCACCTTGGTTTGTATCTCAAACCACACCGTGTGATGATCGCTGCTGCTCACAGGTGCACCCACCCAGACATTCGACACGCTATCACCGTTGGTGAGGACTAAATCCAGCGTTGGTTCCATCAACATTTGTCTAAATAACGCATCTTGCAGAGCATTCACAATTTTTTTGCTTCTTTCCAGATTTGCAGGAGTAATCCAATCCACATCGGGTAGATTAAAGTCACCCAATATGATTGCTTCCCCCTTTGTGGCTATTTTGACAATGTCTATAATCAATTCGTTATCTAGCTCTTCAATTTGAGTCGGAGGTCTGTAGACTACAGCAGTATGGATGACAGTGCCATCTCCTCTTTCCAACACAACCCAGAGCGCTTCTTTTCTCCATGCCCCCTGCATTTCAGTAGCTTTAATATTGCTTTTGACATACAAGGCTACTCCTCCTCCTTTTCCATTTTCTCTGTCTCTTCTGAATAGATTATAGCCAGCTATGGCTACATCCCAATCATGCGATTCATTAAACCATGTTTCTGTAATGGCCACAATGTCCAAGTCCATTTCCACCATTAGGGCTTCCAGGTCAGGAACTTTATTGGATATGCTTCGAGCATTTGTGCTCATTGCTTTCCAGCATTTAACTGGCTTGTGTGTGTTTTGCATTGATTTTGTTCTGTCTACTTCCTCCCATTTGTTTTTGATGTATGGTTTAAAAGTGTGTCTGTTTCTGATGTTGTTCTGCTTTTGCAGGGAGTGACGTCCAGAACTTGACCTACCCCATCCGTCACCCTCTTTTTCTAGTTTAAATGCATATCCACATACTGGCTGAACTTTTCACTTAGGATTCTTCTCCCTGCGACAGAGAGATGTAGTCCATCAGCACAGTATAGTCTCTTGTTGGTCCATTTGTTTCCCCAGTCATTAAAAAGAGGTGTTCCTGGGAGTGCATTTATTTTTAATAAACTTGTTTTTATTGATAGTGGAATATACATATACAGGCAACTCAACACTTTCCATATTATATACATTGACCACCATTGCACCACCCTTCGTATTCATCTCTCTCTCTCTCCCCGTCGGCATCCCCACCTTCATTACAACAACATATCTATTCCTTTCTCCCGCTTCTTCTCCAACTCCTTGGCAGTCCATGTCTTTCTCGCCCCTACCCTTTCCCTCTCCCTTACTACAAAATGTTGTCTGTCTTGACTCTCATCGCAGTTCACCACCAAATATACACCAACTCCCAAGCCACAGATTCCGGACTCGCCGTTAACACAGTGTCCAATCAAATGCATTCCAAAAACATATCGAAATCCCACAGCTCCCACTGCCGTATACATATAACTTATAACTAATGCGGCTCTTAACGTGCTCACAGTCGCAGCTCTTTTACTCCCCCCCCCCCCGATTCTCCCTCCCCATCCTCCTGAGATGTTGTCTCCTCCAGCTCTTAATGTATGCGCCCCATATTTTCTTGTATTACCCCCCCCCCCCCCTTCCCCTTTAGTCTATATGATATTTTATCAAATCTCAGAGTCTACCCTACTTTACCCCTCCAATCCTCCATCGCAGACCTGGTGACTGACTTCCACCTCCGTGCCACCACCACTCTGGCTGCTAATAGCATCTTTTGCACTAACATGGCCCGTTTTGTCCCTCTCCAGGCACCGCCAATAACACCTCCACTGGGTCGTTAGCTATCTGCCCTCTCACTATCCTCCCTATCTCCCTTCTGACTTGTTCCCAGTAGATTTTAATCACCGGACACCCCCACCACATATGGAAGAAAGTGCCTCCTTCCCCACACCCTCGCCAGCATAAGGGGGGGTCTCCCTCCATTTTGCCTTATACTGACTCATTGGGGTGCTATAAGCTCTGTGCACTATTTGAAATTGTATCTGTCGCAAAAAAGTGACCCAAGTGTATTTATATATCCCTCTGTGAATATGCATCCATGTGTCTTCCCCAAGCACCTGCCCTTTCCACTGCTCCCACCCTTCCCTGTGGGCCCCCCTTTCCTGCTCTGTCTCCTCCATGCGGGATTTATATAACTTTTCTAGCAACCCCTTTGCCTTCCCCCCTTTATACAATACCCTCTCCAAATGTGTGCTGGGTCTGGTTAGGTTTCGCATAACATCGGGAAGCGAGACATAATACCAGAGCTGGAAATACTGGAAGAAGGGTATCCACCTCCCAATACGACCCTCCACTTTCCACATGCTCATCATTCCTCCTCTCCCTAATAAATTTCGGAATCGAGTCATTCCCGCTGCCATCAGGTCCTGCCTTAACTCACTAAATTCCCCGGCCGAGAATGGATATATATCAGTTAACAAAACCAAAAAAGCAGGCACAAAGGAGATTGGCGAATGTTCAAATCAGGAAAACCCCTTTATTAGCCCCTACACGTTTCAGCTCAAAAGCCTTCTTCAGGGGGTCTTATTACCTGATTTGAACATTCGCCAGTCTCCTTTGTGCCTGCTTTTTTTATTTCCTTAGTAGTGTGCAGGTACTTACCGCTCTCCTTGGTTATTTATATATCAGTTAACTTCATCCATTCACTAAACACACTTGGCATCACCCCCCTTTTCTTTTCTCCCTGACCACTAACCTCAATGCCTAAGAATCAGTTGTCTCTCTGGAGCCCCCTCCTCCCGCCCCCCCCTCCCCTCTCACCCACTCAAAGATTGATTGTGGAGTCAATATCACTTTCTCTATCTCCACCCATGAAGCTCCTTGTCCTTGGTGATAGTGGTCTCTCAAAGCCTTGATCACTGCTGCTCTATAGTACCATTTCAAGGAGGGGAACCTAATCCCCCCTTCCTCCCTGGATTTAACCAGCCTCCCCAATCCAACCTTGGCTTTCTTCTTCCCCCATGTAAATTTAACAAGTCTCCTCTCCCACGCCCCAATTCTTGCCATCTCTAGGGGAATTGGGAGCTGAGCAAACAAAAAGGGAAATTTGGGGATTATGTTCATTTTCAGTGCTGCCACCCTACCCATCCAGCTCAATTGGAGCTCCCTCCATTTGTCCATCTCCTCCCCAATCTTACTTATTAAGGGTGTATAGTTCAGCCCAAACAACTCCATAGGATCTTCTGATATCCTAACCCCCAGGTACTTCAGTTGTCCCTTCGCCCATTGAAACGGAAAATCCAGTACTTCCTGGTGTTGCAGACCACCCAGGGCCAGAGCCTCCGTTTTAGAAAGATTTACTTTAAACCCCGACATTTTCGCAAACGTGTCTAACTCCTACATTAATGCTGGCACATATTCTTCAGGTTTTGACATAAATACCAAGGTATCATCTGCATAGAGCAAAATCTTATGCTCCACCCCTCTCATCTTTATCTGGCATATCTTTTTATTTTCCCTCACCTTCACCGCTAAGGCCTCGATAACTATCGCAAACAACATTGGGGACAACAGACACCCTTGCCACGTCCCTCTATATAGCTGAAACTCCTCCAAACATTGCCCGTTTACCAGGACCCATGCTTTCGGGGCTGTATAAAAAGCCTTTATCCCCATCTTAAACCACTCACCCACATTCAAGCAGTCCAACATTGCGAACAGACAGCTCCACTCCACCCTATCGAATGCCTTTTCAGTATCTAGCGCCACACAGAGCGCCTTTTCCTTTCTTTCTCTCACTATGTGAAGCAAACTGATTGCCCGGCATACATTATCAGATATCACCCTTCCTTTGACAAACCCTGATTGGTCTGGGTGTACTAGTTGCGGCAAAACCCATTCCAATCTGAGGGCTAGCACCTTGGCGAATATCTTCGCATTGCAATTTATTAGTGCTGTCAGTTGATAGCTGCCACAATGCTCCCGTGGGAAGAAGGAAAGGGTGGCAGGGGGAGTATGGATGGGGAGGAGAATTGGGGAGGACGGGAGGTAGATGAGGGGGTAGGGAATTGGAGGGTAATCTTGTGGATTTTGTCATGGAAGTAGTCAGCTAGGGTTTGGTCAGAAAGGGAGGATGGGATTGGGGGCGGGGGGGGACCTTGAGGAGAGAATTGAGGGTATTAAAGAGACGGCGAGGATCAGAGGCAAGGGAGTTGGTCAGATGGATGTAGTAGTCTTGTTTGGCAAGTGCTAAGGCTGACTGGAAGGAGCCAAACATGAATTTGAAGTGTAGAAGGTCTTCCGGGGAGCGGGATTTGGACCAAGCTCGTTCGGCAGAACGGGCACAGATGTGTAGGTAACGGATTGTGGGTGAAAGCCAGGGTTGGGGAGTAGATCGATTTACAGGATGTGGGGTGGGAAGGGCAAGAGTGTCAAGGGCTGAGGATAGTGTAGCATTGTATGAAGATAATGCCTCGTCAACGGACTTGGAGGATAAAATGGAGGAAAGAGATGGAGAAATGATGGAGGAGAGAGTCAGGGGATCAATATTATGAAGGTTTCTAAATAGGTCGGAGGAGACCGGATGAGGTTGGGACGGCGGAAGCTGAAGAGTAAATGTTAAGAGGTGATGGTCAGATGAGGGAAGGATTGATTTGCGGAAGTTTGAGGGAGAGGAATTGGAGAAGAGTATTAGGTCAAGGCAATGGCCGTGTAGGTGTGTGGGGGCAGTGGAGCAAAGTTGGAGGTCGAACAAGGAGGTAAGAGCGAGGAACTTTGAGGCATGGGGGTCGGAGGGGTTGTCAATGTGAATGTTGAAATCTCCAAGAATAAGAGTAGAGGAGGAGGGATCCATAAAGGCAGAAAGCCAGGAGTCGAAGTAGGTGAGGAAGGTTGATTTGGATTTGTCGGGTGGGCGATAATTAACAGCTACTCGGAGGGGAAGTGGTGTGAGGAGGCGAATGGAGTGGACTTTGAAGGAGAGGTGGGAGTGTGATTGGGGTGGCAGAAGGGGTTGGAATTGGCAGGAGGGAGAGTAGGAGGCCGACACCACCACCGCGACCAGTAGATCGAGGTGTATGGGAGAACTGGTAACTCCCATAGCAGAGAGAGGCAATGGATGCGGTGTCATCTGGGGGGAGCCAGGTCTCGATCAAGGCAAGAAGGTGTAGGGCATTAGAGATAAAAAGATCGTGAATAAAAGGTTTTTTTTTTTCATGACTGAGCATGCGTTCCATAGGGCGCATGAAAATGGGAGAGTGGAGGGGGGGAGGAGAGAGATATGGATAAGGTTGGATAAGTTATGTGTGGATTTCTTATCAGAGCAGCGTGGGGGTCTATTTCTAGGGTAATACCGAGATTTAGAGGGAGCAGGGTGTGGGTGGGTATGTCTGGGTGTGTGTGCTCTCCAAGAGGGACATGAGGAAGGGGAAATGAGGGGTAAGTTGATGGTATCAGGTAGGTTGTGTGAGGGATTATTTTTGGGGGTAGGGTTGGAGTTGATATCTATGGATGAGTGATTGTGGGATGAATGGGGAAGGGCGGAAGGAGGGAGGAGCGGGATGTGGATGAGATTAGATAGGGTACGTGAGGAACCTTTTTTAGTGTGAGAAAGAAAACGGGGGGGGGGGGGAGGAGGCAGGGTTGGGGTTGATATTACCTGATGAGAGAAGGAGAATGAGTATTAGAGAGCGAGGTAAAGTGGAGATATTATGGCGGAAACGAGGGTGGGGTTGCCTTAAAGAGAGGGGGGCTGGTTGAATGCGGGGGATGGTGTGAAGAAGCTCAAGGCCAGATGCTAGGCTAGGGGCAGAATGGAAGGAGAAGTGAGGAAGGTAGGGGGAGGGTAGGGAGAAGAGGAGGGAGGATGTTGATAGGAGGGGAGGCAATTGGGGAGGATGAGGAAGAGAAGGACAATGAGATGTGGGGCCATGGTAGTGGGCAGCAAGGTCTGAGCAAGCAATGGGTAGCAATTCAATGCAGGCAATGGGTAGCAATTCAGTGCAGGCAATGGGTAGCAGTTCAATGCAGGCAGTGGGTAGCAGTTCAATGCAGGCAGTGGGTAGCAGTTCTATGCAAACAATGGTAGCCGATCTAAGCAACAATGGGTAGCAGTTCTATGAAGGCAGTGGGTAGCAAGTTCTAAGCGGTTAATGGAAGGGAGATCAATGCCAGCAGTGGGATGCAAGACGAACGGAGAGTAACTTGACAGAATAGGGGTGGTGCTCATGAGATAGTTGGGGTCAGGAGGTGAAATGTGGAGGAGCGGACAAGTCAGATCGACCCCGGCAGCTACAGAGATTTGAGTAGTGGGTAGCAGTAGAAGGTGCTGGATGTACAGGCCACGCCTTTGGCCATCGCCTAAGGGCCACGCCAAACTCAGGCGCAGGCCCGCCAGGCGCGGGTGCACCCGATGGCGCCTCCAATTTAAAAGGCCGACTGCCCTGATCCGGCTTCAGTATTCTCTTCTGTTTAATGGAGCTATGTGCACCTCTAACATTCCATGTAACCCTCCCATATTTCTCTTTGGACCTTTCTAATCATCCTCAGCTCCCTTTGTGCCGCGCTGTTAACACTGAGTCACATTAATACATCAAAATAATATAAAACAATTAACATCACATACTTCTTCCCCTTTATCCTCCTCTCTTCACCACTCCTCCCCTCTTCCTCTGAATTCCACTTTCCCTCCTTTTTTTTTTTGCTTCCACAGAGCTTAAAGCGGTTTCACCCTTGTCTCACACCCTTCCTCCCACCATTTCTCCTCAGTTATGCCAATTAATTAAACAGTCCTCCACTTGGCTTCCCTGTGGAAGCAGACTAACTTCTCCCTCATAGTCCATCCTTTCCCGCTCCACAGATCTGTGTTACTTCCAGTTCATCCCTCTCCCTGGGTTCTCAGTTCCTGCGATTCTGTAGCTTGGTCTGCTCTCTGTTCCTCCGTTGGTGCGGCTGGTGCGTCACGCTCCATCTCTTGTTCCCCATGCTCAGCCGCCTCCGCCTGGGTGATAGTGCTTCCTCCGCTGTCCATGGCCGCCAGGTGGATGTTTCCTCGGCGCACTGCTCTGGTCTTAAGATGTTTCTCTAGTGCCTCCACTCTGTGAAAGAATCATCTCATGCCATGCTTCATTAATACTAGTCATGCTGGATACCAAATTGCCACCTATATCCCTTTCTTTGCCAGGGTGTGTTTGAATGTTACCATGTCCCTGCACCTTCTCATAGTCTCCGCTGCCACATCCGGGAACACTGAAACCTTCCATGATTTGAATGAGACGTACCCCGTTCTTCTAGCTAGACGGATGGTATGTTCCTTGTCCTGGAACTGCAGCAGCTTAACTATAAAGGCCCGCAGCCTCGCATTGTTCTCTAGGTGGGGAAAGAGTTCTCAGTGCACCCGCTCAATCTCATAGGCCTCCGCTGAAGGACAGTCTGGGATACATTGTACCAGTAAAGCTTTAACAAATGTTATGGGGTCTCTGCCTTCCTCCCCTTCCGGCACTCCAAAGATCCGCACATTTGACCTTCTCTCCCGATTTTCCATATCTTCTGTTTTTGCCTGCAGCCAGCCTAGTACTGTAGTTGTTGTAGGCGTGAGACCTCTTTCCCCACCTGCGCCTGTGTATCCTCCGTAGAGTTGGTTTTGGCTTCGGCCTCCTCCAGTCACACCCCCACTGCCACAAATTTCTCCTCTATCTTGCCAAGGACCTTATTAACAATTTCTGTTTTTGAGTGCCTTATTTCTCTCAATATTGTGAGGAGATCTGTTTCATTGCACCCCCTGTTGCTGTCTCCAGTACTTGCCGTAGATGACGTTGGGGAAACCTGGCCTTGCACCACTTCCTCCACGGTCTCACGTGACTTACCCCTAGCCACATATAGTTCAGCAATAGTCCTGACAGGTTTAAGCCTCACCGTCTTTGGCATTATATCTTCCCTGGAGAGGGCTTGCACCCTTCGTTACACTTCTTTACAGTCTTGGGGGGAGTTGGGAGATGGAGCTCTCTTAGACACATTTGACCTCTGCTGCGCTCATACCGGAAGTCCCCTGGGAGTGCATTTAGATTGGGGGATGAAAGGATGTATATACTGACAACTGAAGGACATAGTCCTTGGGACTATCAGAGGACTCATCTGTTACTCAAAGGGATTGCTGAGTCGCTGACAGCTCACCTGTGACTCAAAGGGATTGCTGCGTCACTGCTCCATTCCAAGCATAAAGGAAAGACCAGGACAACTACATGGTAGAATGGAGGAATAGCCTAATGGTTAGAGCAGTAGGCTGAGAACCAGAGAAGCCTGGCTTCAATCCTACTGCTGATCCTTGTGATGATGGTCAAGTTGCTTAATTCTCTTTTGCCTCAAGGGATAGGAAAATACCCACTATACCTGAATGTAAATCTAAAAAAAAAAAATTGTAAGCCACTGTGTATCTCCTCTGGCAGATTATATAGGATATAAATCTGCTAATTAAATGAGAGAATGAAGCCTGGGAGAAAGAAAGCAGAGGTAAAGCTCAGAAGGGAATTTCAAATGGCTGTTTCTTGAGATAATTTATTCTGTATTGAGTTTCTTTTTTGGAGCTACTGTAATACAGTGAAAAAAAGCCAGAGTTACTCCTTTGTCCCCCCCTTCCCTTCAAGGTACTTCTCCCACCTGATAGTACCTGAACAGGCTGTGCAGAAAAAATGACTACTAGATATGCTACTTGCCCTAGGAGTGACCCACAGTGGTGCAGTCCAAGGGATTGGTAAGTGGTCCAGAGAGGAAATTAAGGGAGTTGGGAAAATAAATGAGAAGGGTATGTGCTAAGCTCTGAAAAGAGAATGTTAAAGAGTAGGGAGTAAATGCTGGTTCCCTGTGCCTGTTTCTCACCCAGAGGGCGAAAAACTGAAACTCCATGAAGACTAGCAAAAAAGAGTAAGAGACTTTTGTGATTTCAGAGAAGCAGAAAGGTGAGCAATAAAGAGGCCACTGAAAATCCAGTGCTAAACTGCTAAAGTGACTCTCTGGGGAACAGCCAGTATTTTCCTGAAGGAGTATCAAAGGAACAGAGATCCAGACAGATTCCAGGATCTCAAAGAAACCAGGTACCACCAGGGATCCCTGATAAGGAAACAAAGGAGGAAAGGAATCACCCAAGCACCTCAGTCAAACAAAAAAGCACAGCAGGGATGAAACAGAATTTCACAGTAGAAATTTCAATAGCCCTTTAATAGCCCGAGACAGCCATGTTTTGGCAAGAATTGCCTGTTCGGCACAATAAAATACACCAAAACAAAGTTTAATTACATCAAAACATATCCAAATAAGACAAACATATATAAATACATGACAGTCCATAAAAATAAATAAAAATGAATGGCACTGAAAGGATAAAACTTACCAGGATAAGCAGGAACTCATAATATGCAAGAAAAAAGTAAAAACTGAACATACAGTATTAATTGATGATAAATACATGACATTAAAAATTGATACATACATGTCATGAAGAGAACATTTCTGTAGCCAAAGTGTTAACATGCCATACAATCGATGCAGCTGCTCCCACCAGGAGAGAGGAAGTATATATTTTAGGTAAATATGTTAAATAAATACTTACATTTCCATAATGGATATATTAAAAAACAAACTAAAAATAAACAAACAACAAAAATCCCACAACCCCCCCAAATATAAATTTCAATGTATATCATTAAATAAAAGGCTCATGATATTAGCCAATTCCAATAAAACATATACATTAAAAATATAGGAGAGATATTTAGTGACGGCAGCTAGTGCTTGTAAAGCAGCTAGCTGTCGCTACCAAAGTCTAACCCTGAATATTCAATGCCAGGACCATATCAGCCACCAGGGTCGCCACAGAACCAGGAAGCTAACCGGGCAGTGGCTACCTTCTGTTGGTATACTAAGGCCTGGTTAGCAATGGGTGCGACGCCTGCTCCTCCCGGAATGCTCCGATGCTAACCACTTGGCATCAGGGTATGTAGCAGCGGCAGCCATGGATAATGACTCTCGGGGGTCACTGCGGCAGCCCAGGGAGTCCTCTAGGTCGAGGTCCCTGCGGTCTCAAGGTGTGTGCCGGCAGGGCCTGGCATCAGTGTCTGCTGAGCAGCGAGAAATGCAGAAAGTGTAGTTACTCACCTGTAACAGGTGTTCTCTGGGGACAACAGGAATCAACCCTCACATATGGGTGACGTCGGCACCGACAGAACCCTCGTGGAAGCATCCCCCCAGCTTTCAAAGAAAGCCTTTGGGAGACATCACGCATGTGTGGTCCCCTTCTCGCCCAAGGGTGCTATCTTGCTAAGTCAGATGACATAGCCTAATGATGGCAAAATAAAAGATGGTAAAGGGGCAACTCCAGTGGGAGGAGGGAGGGTTGAGAGGACTGATTCCTGCTGTCCCTGGAGAACACCTGTTACAGGTGAGTAGCTACGCTTTCTCCGGGAACAAGCAGGAAGTCAGTCCTCACATATGGGACTCTCCAGCTACAGGCTACTGAGAGCCCATAGCAAAAATAGGGGCTCCCTCACTGGAAGTCACAAGCAACAGCAATTTAGTCCGTATACACAGACCACAGTAGGACCCCTGTGTCCGATGAACCAGCACTCCAGTAGCCTGAACACAGAAGGGTCAGAGGGTAGGAGTTGGCTAAACCCCAAAAAGGTTACAGAGTACAGCCTGGCTGAAGGCACTGTCCCGTCGGGACTCTCTTTCTGGGCAGTAATGGGCTGTGAAGGTATTGGCTGAAGACCAGGTGGTGGCCCGGCAGATGTCCACCATCGGGATGGAGCGCAAGTTTGCCACCGAAGATTCCATGGCCCTGACACGGTGCGCTGTGACGCGGCCTTCCAGTGGGAGCCTCGCCTGCTCATAAGTGAGGGCGATACAGTCTGCCACCCATATGGACAACGTACGCTTGGTCACCACCTCCTCCATCCTACTGGGGTCATAGGAGCTGAAAATCTGAGAGGCTTTGCAGTGGCCCTGAGTGTGTTGGATATAAGAGGACAAAGCTCTCTTACAGTCCAAGGTGTGGAGGGAGCACCACTTTCTGGATGAGATGGAAGGGTACTATCTTCGGCAGAAATTTGGGATGCATGCGAAGCACTACTCTGTTCTTGTTGAACCTGATATAGGGCACCTCCACCACAAGAGCCTGGAGCTCACTAACTCTGCGAGCGGAGGCAAGCACGACAAGGAAAGCCACCTTCCAAGAGAGGTAGCGAAGGTAACAGGTAGCCAGAGGTTCGAAGGCCGGGCGAGTGAGCTGCCCCAACACTATGTTGAGGTCCCATTCGGTTGCCAGAGGGCGAACCAGGGGCTTTGAAAGGTGGGGGGATGCTTCCGCAAGGGCTCCATTGGTGCCAATGTCACCCATGTGAGATCTGACTTCCTACTTGTTCCTGGAGAAACGCTGCGTTCCAAGGCCAGCATTCGGGCGTCCCACTCAGGAGTGGGGCCCTGCGACACTGATGCTGGGGTGACCGGGTCAGGTGTTAAGGAGGAGATAGGGTCCTCCCTGGAATGATCCTTGGGAGACCGGGCAGCCTCACCGGAGGCCTCCATATTGGTTCGAGGTATCTTTCTGGGCCGCTATCTCTCTGACTCTGAGATCTGCTGAGGGGGGCTGAAAGATCAGGCCCGTGACTGCTCATGCTTGTCTGACGCCCCCGACAGTGTCCTCACGGCCTTCTTCTTCTTCTTCTGCTTGCACTCAGGTGACCCTTGGTTGGAATGCCACCGGGACCGAGGAGGAGTCTTAGGGGACTCCAGGTGTTATAGGACCGCGGAGCGGGAGGCTACCGGGGCTGCCTTATGGATCATCCATCTTCTGCTTATGAATCTGGATGGCCTCGGAGGACATCTTCTTGCAGAGGGAGCATTGCTCCGGATCATGGTCTGCTCCCAGGTACCTGAGACAACAGTCATGGGTGTCCGTGAGCGACATGTTCTTAGAACACCTATCACATTTTTTGAAACCGGAGACCATCGGGGCAAAAAGGACCCTGGCGAGGTCGAAAATCCTCAACGAGGCCAGCGGTTAAAAAGGGCACGAAAGCGTGGGGAGAAAAAGAAGGGCAAAAAAAAGAATTGCGAGACCGAGAGCCTAAGCAGTGGAGCTCGGGATGGTGGGAAGAGGACCGGCGAAGAACGGAAAGGCAAAAGCAGAGTTAGAATTTGAAAAACCTTTTCCGGGGATGAGACACACGTCCGAAGAGCTCTGCAGAAAAAGGGAGACTGAGTAAGATGGCACACTTGGGCGGGAAGGGGACCAAGAATATGTGGTGGTATTCCCAAAGGCTTTCTTTGAAAACTGGGGAAATACTCGTATGGGCTCTGTTGGTGCCGACGTCACCCATATGTGAGGACTGACTTCCTGCTTGTTCCTGGAGAATAATAGCTGCCCTTCATAGAGATGCCTAGAAGACAGAGGAAAAGGGGTACATATGTTTTAAAAGGGGACATTGTTTTGAGCAGAGCAAAGGCAGGAAGAAATATGTTTAGCGGTGAAATTCAGCCGCTAAACATAAATTATACATTTAAGTATAGATGGATGAGAACTTTGTATAGGGTTCTGATATATGCTTTTTAAGGTAGGTGTGACCCACAAAGTAAGTGGTGGAGGAAACCAGAAGATCCACCATGTTGGCAGTAACAAGCAATAGAAGCTCACTAGTATCTACTTGGTAGTAGCTGCTTTTTCTACTCACTCCCCCTTGCCACAATCTATGTTCTCTTCTCTCTTCATTCCCCTGTACAACTTTCCTTATACCTTTATAGCAACAGGATAAAATCAAAATAAACATAACTCTCTTTTATATCTCAACAAAGAGGTTGACCTACACGGAGCGGTGGGTACACTCCTAAACAAAGGCATGGGGAGGGGTTACCTGCACGGAGAGGCAGATGCACCTACTCTTAACGCCTTGCTGGGCAAATTGGATGGACCATGCTGGTCTTTATCTGCCGTTATATACTATGTCATATACTATGTTACTATGTATGTTACCTTCAGGACTGTTTTCTGCTTCTTTTCCTCTCTCCTCTGCAGGGGACCCCATTTTTCATCCCAACACCATCTATTTCATCCTGCAATATCAGGGTCTGCCCTTAAAACCTATACATCCTCTTCAGTTAGTGCAGAACACCACAGCACGCATTATTACAGGCACAGCCAAATGTGAACATATCAAACCCATACTCCAGCATACTGGCGCCTGCATTATGGAACTCCCTCCCCATGGACTTAAGGATCCTAAATGATACCAAGGACTTCCGCAAAGCTCTCAAGACCCATCTCTTCACCAAGGCCTATGAACAACCACCTTAAGTTGCCAAGCACTAGATAGCACCCAAGTTGCCCACTAGCTACCCTCACCACTTAGCCCCAAACGCCCATCCCCATTTAGACCTATAAGTAGATAGCTTTTTACATATGTGAATCGTATCTCCTCCTGTTGAATGTATGCCTCCCAATGTCTTGTTGACCACTTTGATTGAAGGATAAGGTGGTATACAAAACTGTCTAAATAAATAAATTGTGCTGGCTACTGATAGCTGCAAGGGTTAGATTTAAGACAACTATAATAATATTCAAGATTATGAATCTATTCTCAGCAGATGTCCTTCATGGATTACTGACCAAAGACTCGACTAATAGGCCTAGAGATCTAACAATATTAATAAACTCCGCTGACCTACAGGCCACCACAAAACTAAGCAATCTACCTCCAACAAAGCATTATCACTCTCAGCACCGGCCCTCTGGAACTCCCTTCCGGATGATTTAAGAGATATGAATGACATCAAGGAGTTCCGCAAATCACTTAAGACACTTTTATTCACGGAGGTTTATGGTCAAGTTACATAAGAATCCCTGCTCCTTTGACATTTGAGAAAGATTGATGAACTGATTAACTTATGCTATATGTATTTATTTATTTAGACAGTTTTGTATACCACCTTATCCTTCAATTAAAGTGGTCACAACACAATTGGGGGATACATTTAACACGAGGGGGATATGAGACACATACACTAACACTTACAGGGAACATGGGCAATGGAGGGTTAAGTATGTCTTGTCTCCCTTTCCCTTATGTTCCACTTAAACCTTCAGTTGTATTATTACCTTTAGTTGTATTGTTGACCACTTTGATTGAAGGATAAAGTGGTATGCAAATCTGGTTAAATAAATAAATAATGTTACTTCTTTTCTACTTTACACTTGCTCACCTTCCTATTTTTATACTTCCTTCTCTCCCTCTTTTTGCACTCTGTCTATGTTCTCTGCCTTCTTGCATTTCCCTTTGCTTTCCTTTTCCATCCCTTTATTTTTGATTTCTCTGCTCTCCCTGTCTTAATTTGTAAATAGTTACCCCTGTTATCCAAGTTATTTCTTCCTGTTCAAATGTAAACACAAAGTACCATCGGAAATGTGTAAATTCTTTGTTCAATGTAAACCGCGCTGATGCTGAATAGTGCGGTATAGAAGAGACTTTAAATAAATAAGTAAATAAACAATTATAGTACTGGACTAATGTAAAGAGCAGAAATGGCTGTAGAATGATGGGCTGAATAGGCTCCCTGTTAATCTTGGGTCCTAGGAAGAGGACAGTGGATCCACTTTCCCACATCCACTCCAGTTCTGTTGTCAGGGTGACACAAGCAGGATTTTTGCCCATTGAGAAATGGTATTTCTAAAATTGCATTAACAAGAGTACATATTTGGAGTATTCTTATGAAGAATTTTCATAGAAATCCATGAAAAAAAGGGAAGGACTGGTCCAGTTACCCAATATGTACTGCCATTCGAAAACCTGGCTCGGATTTCCAAGGGAAGACTCTGCTGTGTGGGCCAGGTGGGGGATGAGGATGTTGTGGAAGAAGTTTTTATAGCTCTTGATGTACTCCTGGGAGAATCCGTGGCACTGTATTCGAAAATTCAGCAAATTCTGCAGCCTTTATTTGTTCAAATAACACACTATCTAGGAGTAATAATTAATTTATGATACAATATAGAAAAATGTTATTACTCAAATATGCATCATTTTTAATATGTGCAGGGAGGATAAGGGTGCTAGAAAGCACGCATGGTGGCGGATGCTTTCTGCTGAGGCTCCATTGGCTGAATTTGCTTTGTGCGCCCAGTGATAGCAATGAAAACATTCCTCTCATCTGGTGTAGTATATGATGGCGATGTGGAAAGTACAAAATATGAGTGAGAAGGTGGTCTAGATTACTATTACTGTGAGGCCAGTGAGCCCGGCGAGCAAGTGATTGAGGTTTTTGTGCATGTGGTAGACTCTGCCGGCTGGAATGAGGAAGGTGGAGCAGGGGTTCAGCTGAGGTGTCCAAGCACCTGATAGAATTTTGGAACTCTTTGTTGGAGGTGAATAAGTTGAACACCCTTATACCATGGATAAAGGAATTGGAGCAGCAAGTTACTGATTTGTTGTACTGGAAATCAGACACAACAGGGAAGACTGAGAATATTATTAAAATGGTGTATGCAATACAAGAAAAGCTAGTGAAACTAGAGGACCGGTCACATCAGTGTAACACTTGGATCACTGGGATCCGCAAGAAGCAGAAGAGGTCCAATTTGAGAGACTTTTTTTTTTTTACCAATATGCTCAAGGAGCTTCTACTAAATGACACCCACAAAAGTCCTGCTAAAGTCTAATGCTCACATTCCGACACCCACAAAAGTCCTGCTAAAGTCTAATGCTCGCATAGCTTCTGCGGCATGATGCATCAAATGTGGACTTTAGTACTGAAAAAGTACATCAGACATCGGGGGTGATGAGATCAGGGAGTGGATAGGTGAAAGTGATTCTGCTGAAAATGCGTCACTTTCAGTTATTAGAGTGGATCCTCTGTTGGGTCCAAGTTCTTAAGCAGCCTTCTTATCAGAACCATTGCTATATGATTCTCCCAGACTTTAGTTTGGAAATGGCTAAGAAGCGGGCTGTCTTTTTGGAGGTAAAGAATTCTGTTGAAGGAACATTAAATTTTGGCTGCTCTATCTGGAAAGAGACTGATTATAATTGATGGAGGCTGGCACTCTTTCACAAATTTGGATGCAGCTAAGCATAATTCATCACTCTTTAGAGTAGTGCTTAGCACTGATAGCAAACCAGACTAATCTAGGAAAGTGCAGCAGGATGAGGGGTGCCCGCATGAAAAGTGTGCATTAGAGGAGGGGGATCCACCACTGCCAAGTAGTGACATCTCCTTAGCTACCAAGGAATGGAGAATTGGACATGAAGGAGTGGTTGGCTCTGTTGCCTGGTACTGGTTTACTTTAGTTTACTTGTGACTTGATAACTTGCTTACAACGCCATCAGGGAATCAAGAAGCAGATAACATAATAATGGATTCCAAAACAGTATTAATAAAATATTTAAAAAAATCATCACCTAATCTTCTACAACAGATAATATAAAATCATTCCATTTCCCTCCCCCACCAACAATCAAACTTATGCTACTTAAATAACTCACATTTTTAATTGTCTTCTAAAAATCTTATAGGAGGTTTCCTTCAGTTCTTCAGAAAGGACTGTGATAAGTGAACTAAGCCATAAGTGAGCTAGCTTGTGAAATGCCATGAGGTCAGGATGAACTGGCTACTTAGGACTTATGCTTGTTCTCTATGTTGTACACTGAGCTTCCAGCGGCTTTTTTCTAGGCTTTGAATATACTCCAATCTGGTTTTATCTGAACTGGTAAGAGGGCCTCTGGTCAGTTTGAAAATGCTGCAGTGGCTTAGGGGAGAGGAGATGGCCTTGAGGCCTACATTGCCTCAGGTACAAGCTTAGAATGCAAGCCCTTCAGGGACAGGGAAATACCTACAGTACTTGAATGCAAGTTGCCTTGAGGTACTACTGAAAAGGTGTGAGCTAAATACAAATTAAATAAATACATAAATCTACTCTTTAAATATATTATGTAGCAGCTGCTCTTCATGCCGTAGCTCAGGGATTTTCTCCATCAGCTAATCAACACCAAGTTGAAATTGAGAAGGAGAAGCTGCAAAATGAAGCCCCTTTCTATGGATAATGGGTACTTCACCTGAGCCCAATTGACCCATGATAAGAACTAAGGGCCAGATATTCTTCTGGAATTGATATGCCACCGCCACAGACAAGTAATCCTGGATATTCAATGCCGGGGTCATATGTGGTCCCGGCACTGAATATCCAGGAACGCCACACAGCCTCCGCAGCTGCAGAAGCTAACTGGGTAGTGGCCATATTGAGCCGCTGCCCGGTTAGCTCCTACTGATCAAGTTAGGAGATCTTTTGATGCGCCTAGCTTTACCCATGTGTTGCTAATCAGGTAGCGGTGCAATCGCTGCTTCCCAGTTAGCGACTGTTGCCAGCCATGACACACCAGGGGCATGTAGCAGCATTAGTAGGGGATACTCAGCAGATCTGATCATGTTAGTGCTGTTAAATGTCCCGTTCAGTGGTATTTATATGGTTTACAGGTCAATAAACCGTGTAAATGCCTTTGCATATCAAGCCCTGAGTTGTGGAGATGGTTGGAGAGGTTCTGGAGTAGTAAGGGTATTTTCCCCCTGGCATTAGAGACATGTGGCATGTTCTATGCCTAAGATCTTTGCACAATTTCTCTGCAGGTAGGTTAGCCCAAATTCACGGAGGAATTTGAGTTGGAGTGTTTTCAGTCGTTTGCAGTCTCTCAGGCTACTAACTTGGGGCTTAATGATCATCCTTCTAGACTGCTCAGCAAGCTTGACAGTGACTTTGTAATCTAAACTTTTCAAAGGGCATGTAGGTAAGATAAAAAAAAATTACTGGGTGAAGAAAAGGAATGATCTCCAATCTCTTCTCGGAGGGGTTTTGAACTGGTGACCAATGAGGTGGGGATATCATGTAGGGATGTAGAATTAGCAAATCATCCAAGCCCAAACAAATGGTTTTGACCTGTTACATATATGGAGTTGTAGTTCTAACTGTCCAATTAACTTCTCTTAATCAAAGCTAGAAATCTATGTTAACAAAGCTAAAATTGGACTGGCATGTTCAGTTGACCTGGGGTGAATTGGCAACCTTGGGGGCTTGGGGGTGGGGGTGCTGTGAATGGTGTTTCTGTTCACACATTGTACACTACAGAGTGAGAGTATGGATGTGTGTGGGGTACACACTGAATTGGGAAGTATTGCATTTGAAGTATCACATTCTATGGGGGATATGGAAGAAATATCATGGTCCGATTCCAGTGCGGATGTAGAAGAACTCTGTGCGCCCGGTCGAACCGGAGGCACAGAGAGTGTTGTGATTCTGATCCCACGGGACACATCTAGCCCCGCAGGATCAGAATCACGAACAGTCCTGTATGTGCAGGCCCGGAGCCCGATTCCATCCAGCCTGCACGTACAGGCCTTCCCCGACTAACTTAGTCAGGGCTTTTAAATGGAGCCGTGGCGCCATGGCACCCCAGCTCCATTTAAAAGCCGCGATCCCCGGCTGCCGGCCTCCAAATTGCTTTCCCTACAGCCCTAACCCCTGATCTGGCCCAGGGCTGGGGTCAGGGTCGGGCTGTGGAGAATGCTCTCTGCCCCCTTCCGCTGCTGCCATGCCCCGGGCCTGCCGATCCCGCCGCATCGGGGAAGTTATTCCACCTTGGAGGTGGAATAACTTCCCCGTTCAAATCACCGACCCTGGACATACAGGCCAACATTGGAATTGGCACTATACATCCGAGGCCGGCGACTTCCTACTGCCCGCCCTAACCCCACCCCTGATCCTCCCATTTCCCGCCTCCATCTAACTTCCCCATACAACATGCGAGGAAGGAGGATGGGGCCGGGAAAGGCCACGAATAGCGGGGATGGATGTCCCAACAGGACGTCCATTCCCGCTATTCGTGGCTTGGAATGACCCCCCATGTGTATAAGTGAGTTTATGTGTGTTGGGGCTGAGGGCTGTTGTGGCTTGATGGCAGATGAAGAGTCCAACTTCTTGAACCCCTCCCCCTGATGCGGCCTGTAGGAAAGATGCCTGCTCCGTAGTCACTGCAATTATTTGTTAGGGTGAAACCGGAGGTGGGGCAAGGGCAGAGAAGGGGAGCAGCATGAGCAGTATCAGGTGAAGGGCTTTTCTCTTTCAAAAAGTTGGCAACCCGATGCATAGTTGAATATTGTCCTGCCTACATTTTGTTTTAATACATTGGAAAGTGCAATATGGCATATTTAATCCAATATCAAGAAAATCAAACAGGGTGCTTAAAAGAAGAGGAGGCTCATACTTGAGTAAAGTACAAAAACTATTCATTCTGGCTAAAAATACATAACTTGCTGACTGTTTTTGTTACAGAAATATTACCAGTGCACTTACCAGCAACACTATTTCTCCATGGACAAGAAGAATAGAATCAGCACATACGTGGGTGATGTCATCCTGAAAAAGTCAGTTGTGACTGCTCTCCCAGGGCCCAAAAGTCATAGTTCCTCCCCTCAGTCTACGTCATCTGCTGATAAAGCAGTATGGATTTGCTCTCTCACTCTTTTGTCCACTACTTATGTGTATTTTACCATACTCTATTTCCCAGTTTCACTATGGACCTGATTCAGCCCTATTCATAGGGAGCGTATGCTGCCTCACTCTCTCCCCGCACACACTGAGCAGCTGTATGGGGAGAGCTGTATGGGGGTGGGAGGGGGTGGGGAGTGGACAGAGGTGGGGCGGGCTGAGGCGCCAAGATGTACAGGGCCGATTCAGGTCACGGCCTGGACATCCAACGGGTGGCGGAACAACATGCTGCTTATTCCACCTTGGAGGTGGAATAAGCAGCGGTGAAGGCGGCGATCGGACCCGGAAGCCCCCCAAGGCAGGGATCAGCTGCAGGGAGGTCCTCTTTACCCGATCCTGGCCCTGACAGGCCCCGCTGGGGATTGGGTGGTGGGGACAGGAAGAATGTTTCAGTGGCGGGTACTTGGGGCTTCTGCTGGGCGTCCTGGTGCCATGGCGATGGGATGCCATGGCATCGGCACACAAGCAGGAGAATAGGAAGGGCTGGAAGGCTGCCAGGTGGACGTCCTGCATCTCAGAATCAGGGCACCGCTGGGCAGTCTCAGTGCCCAATTCTGCAGCCATGGGAACATCTAGCTCCCGTAGTGCAGAATCGGATACAACCTGGGCAGGCCCGGATGTTCCCCTTCCTGAATCAGGCTCCAGTTTTGTCTTCGATTGTAAGCTCTGATCAGCAGGGACTGTGTCTTACATCTATACAGTATGTACAGCGCTGTGTATGCCTTGTAGCACTATACAAATGATTATTAGTAGTAGAACTAAAGACAACTTTCAAGATAAATAGCTAATGAATAGAGGCACTGACCCAAAGGTACACATAGGTAATTTTTCCCAAACGGCTAAATGCAGTACAAGAGGGATTTTATCTTATCAAGAATACAACAGCCATTACCTTCAAAGGGCTCAGTGTGAGTATGTCTGGGTTTTTTTTGTTTTTTTTACTGTGCCTTAAAATGGAAACACTTCATTTCAGTGATCCGGTTTAGACTCTTCAGAAAAGATTATCCTTAGCTGACAGCAAGATGTCACCTTACAGATATGAGAGCAGTGTGCTGTTGTGCTTAATTATGTTCTGTGGCAGAACCTTTATTCAGAGAGCTTCCTCAATGTGTTATACAATTGTGGTCAACATTATTAGCACCCTTGCATTTTAGATACTGTATGTTGTGTATAATACCTTGAGAAATAATTGGAAATATTACAACTGTATGTCATCATAATATTGTAATAGTATGTCCAAAGGTATACTGTACAACAACAACAACAAAAGATGTCTGTGCAACTTAGGCGTAATAATTTCTGAGAAAAAAAAATAAAATATGACCTGGAAAGGATTAATGGCATCCTTCATTAATATTTGGTTGCACAACCCTTGGCAGTGATGACAGCCTCCAAACGTTTCTTGTAGCATTCTATACGTTTCGTACATCTGTCTGCTGGTAGTTTCTTCCACTATTCAATGGTGATTTGTTCCAGCTTATGAATGTTTTCCAGGATTCCTTTTACCAATGGCAGATTTCAGCTCTTTCCAAAGGTTCTCGATTGGTCTGAGATCAGGACTCATTGTTGGCCAGTATAAAACAGTCCATTTGTTCCTTTTTAACATTCTTTTGTACTTTTGGATGTATGTTTTGGGTCACTGTCCATGACCTTTGACCTAGACCTAGCTTTCTGACACTGGGTAGCACATTTCGCTCCATAATACCTTGGTAGTCCTCGGACTTCATGATTCCTTTAATACATTCAAGGCTTCCAGTTCTTGAGGCAGCAAAAGAGCCCCACAACCTTATGGAACCTCTACCATATTTAACTGTAGTAAGGGTGTTTTTTTCCTTATAAGCTTAATTTCCTTGCCTGTAAATGTATCGCTGGTCTGCACTGTCAAAGAGTTCAAGTTTGGTTTCATCTGTCCACAGAACATTTTCCCAGAAAGATTGTGGTTTCTCAAAGTGGGTTTGGGCAAAGAACAGGTGTGACTTTTTATGTCTGTTTTTGAGCAGTGGGGTCCTCCTTGGCCTTGTGATAAGGAAGCTTATCATAGCTCAGGAAGGAGCTATAGAAAAGGTGAAGTGACTCTGAACAAGCAACCTGTCAGTTCTGGTAGAAATAAGAAAACAGAATTTTCCCATAAAAGACAACCAGTCCCAGAATGCACCAGGTTTCCAACAGCCATTAGAGGAGCTGAAGTGGGGAAACGTGTGTTCAATCAGGAGGGCTATGAGGTAATCCCTAAGCACTCATCTCAAAGGGCAGGGCCTGATTCAGCACAGCTGCGCTGTGTTAGGGAGGAGCACTCATCCAAGCAGAATAAGAGTAGAGTTTATTCTACAGATGACCATCTTCATGATCACCTTGGATATCCAGAGAATTGTCCTTAGTATCCTGAGAATCAGCTTGAGTTTGATCATCAGTTTCATCTGAAGGATCATCAGAAGCAGAAGCCAAACCGGACGGACAGAGAGGGAAAGAGAGCCTTTGGAAGAAGGAAGAGAAAAGCCTTTGAGAGGTCTAGAAGAGTCCAAAGCAGTACGTATACTGGGAGGTATTCCAAGGGCCAGCATACACCATTGGACTGGGGAAAGCCAGAGGAATGGTGCTGCAGAGCTAGGAATCACCAGAGGCTACCTGTGAGGGAGACGGCTGCACGTGGAAGGGACCCTAAGACCTGTGCCAGAAGGTATGTGAAGAGAGATCCAGTGTCCAGGGATCTGGATTGGAAGGCTGGACATAAGAACTGGACTACATACTGGCCAGGCTATATAGAGAGGAACTCTAGCAGCAATGGAAGCTCAGGTATGAACACTGATCTATGCCCTAGCTATAACCTTGAAAGACAGCAGGGAAACAAGTATTCTCCTGAAAATGCTCCATTGAGACATTCATCTGTGCCAATCCATGATATTGAACCCATGCATGTTGAACAAGGGGGAATAATAGCAGATGAGGATCCTGTTTATATGGACTGCTCTCTATCTAAACTCCGTTGGTAACTTTCTGTTATAAAGTACAGCAACCATCACAAAGAAATACAAATTTGTTCTTTAATCTACTCAGAAAAGCTCCTGAAGCAGGATTTGACCCACACAGTGGAAGGCAAGCCAGCTAAGGGGTTTCAGCTGGTAACTGCTAGCAATTAAGCCTTACCTAATTGCTTGTGAGCTAGGAGAGAATCACTTCTGTATCTATGTGGGAAGTAATCAGAAGTTAACCTGAAAAGAACAGTTTGTTTCTTGCTTTGTGGCTTTTCATTTGTTGTTTTCCTGATTGTAACTTTGTTTTTCCAAGTTAACACTGAAAGCAAGTAACCTAATTTATGTGCTACCAAGCATATCTGTGTTGGGAGAAATAACCCCATAAATAAATATCTTATTGGCTTTACCCAAGAGCACAACTAAATTATTGTCAGCAGCTGTGTCTGGTGTGAATGAACTACATTGCCCACAATACCTTGCAAATCATATAGATATATGCACTTGCCAAGAGTGTGAAGATTCTCACCCAGGCAGCCGTCTGACAGCCTTCACCCATGAAGTCCTTCTTTGTTTAGTGTGTGGTGTATGGTACGGGTTGAAACCACTACTCCAGACTGCTCCAGGTCAGCTTTAAGCTCTTGGATGTTGTATGTGATGTTTTTCCAACAGTTCGCACTAAGCTTTGAAGACTTCTTGGATTAATTTTCCTCTTTCCACCATGTCCTGGGAGGTTCTTGACAGTTCCATTAGCAGAAACGTCTTAATAACATTGCAAATTGTAGACACAGGAATTCCAAGGTCTTTGGAGATTGCCTTGTACCCCTTTGAAGTTTGATAATAACTTTTCTGATGGTCTCAGGCATCTCTCTTGTCTTCACCATTGTGAAAATGGAACAGAGAGTGAATGTAGCCATTTTAAACATTAGAGCCATCATTCATTGGTTGATTCAAGTCATGTGAGTACTGACAATTGATCACAGGTGCATCTAATTTTATTGCAATGGGAATGTGGTTCTTCTGTTCAAACTGATTTGAATTGTTTATAAGGGTGTCAATAATCATGTCCTTGCATTGTCCAGGTTTTTATACTATTTCCTTTTTTAATTGGTCTTGTTTTGACTCTTTTATGTGTCAAAAATTTGTGCATATATATAGTCTAAAGCCATTTCACTGGCCACTTTTTTAAAGGAGATATTGGCTTTTAAGGGGTTGAACTGCAAGGGTGCCAATAATGTTGGCCACAATTATATAGCACTGGAGGCTAAACTTCCTTGGAAGAATCCCCTGATCTGGGTGCTGAGACAGCACAGTTACTTATCTGTAACAGGTGATCTCTGGGAACAGCAGGAATAAGTCTTCACATATGGGTACGTCGGTACCGACGGAGCCTGCACGGGAACGCTCCCCAGCGTCCAGAAAGCTTTTGGGAGCATCCCACGCGCATGCGCGCTGCCTTCCCGCCGATTTACTTCCCTCTCATCAGTTGGGTTTGTAGCTGAGACCGAAGGAGGGAAGTAGACAAATTAGAGAGAAAAAAGAGAGAGAGAGAGAGAGCACACAACTCCTAGGGGAGGTGGGTGGGTTGTGAAGAATTATTCCTGCTGTTCCCAGAGATCACCTGTTACAGGTAAGTAACTGTGCTATCTTCAGGAACAAGCAGGAATGAGTCTTCACATATGGGGACTCCCAAGCTAAGATGCCTGGAGAAGGCCCCAGCATGTTGCAAATCTAAAGATGGGCCATGCTTATCCCTTAAAACCTCAGGCATCCAAGGGATGGAGGGTAGGAGTTGAACTAGAAAAGAAAAATATTGAGTCCCAATTTTCTAATGTGGATCTCACTCAAAAATATTGCAAAAATACTTGTTGAGGGTAATATGGGTCTGTGGTTAACAGCCAGTACATTATCCTCAAAGAAATTTCCTCAATGTGAAATAGAGGGAAAAAAATAAATTTTGCAAATATAGGAAGAGATGAGAAGCCCTCATGGCGAGAACTAACCCCAGAAGAAAGTACTGGGGGAGTTCAATGAGGTTGGACTTTTGAGAAATAGCTAAAGCTTCTGTAAAGTCCAAAAAATTGAACTTCTTGTCCTTGGAGCAGAATAAGGTCCTAGGAAAGAGTGGAGATAATCTGACTGGTTTGGATGAAAAGGCAGAAATACCCTTTGCAGAAAAAAGGGGATAGGTCTTTAAGACCCCCTTTATTCCAATGAAAGACAAGACATTTGTACTAGGCGTTGAGCCTCCAATTTCTTGAAGATCAGCAAAAGTCTTTCGTAAGTGATGTCACTTATGATGATGACCTTACATGTAGAGCTTCAGATGTGAGGTAACCTAAAAGGTAACGGTAAAAGAAGGTATTTCCTAATTTACCATAGAAATTGGTTGTCCATTGAGTTTTATGGTATGCTGGGGCAGCATTAATATGGACAGTAAACAAATCTTTCAAGTCAGATGTTGTATAGAGATTGATGCAATAACAAGGAGGATTAAGACCTACTTGAGAATATTGATGGAGAATCTGTCTGGTTAAATATGAAAGAACTATAGAGAAAGTTTCGTGGAAACTGGTATTATGTTCTTCACTTACAGGGATAGGACTAGACTTCTTGAAAAGATCTAGCCCCTGAAATAACCAGGTCTCGAGACGTACGTGAATGAGTGCAGAGGAGGTCCTTAGTCTTAAGACAGCAAGTCTGGATCCTTCTATAATTTCAAATAGTAGCTGGAGAAAAAGACGCAATATAAGGGGATACCATGTTTGCCTCTTTATGAGGGCAATATGAGTATCATGCATTCTCTCGTTCAACATAAGCTACCATCAACATAAGCTACCATGAAGTATAGGAAATTAGAAGGAAAGTAGTGAATAAGGACCAACTGCAGCGAAAAAAATGCATCCCTGTTATGGAAGTTCCAGCGAGATGTGGAACAAACCAGAGAATTGTGCAATTTTGTACGCTTTCACGTGATCTAAACCCTGGTTACCCTTTCTTAAAAGGAAATTTTAAGGAATATGGTAAGAGTAGGAAAAAACCAGTCATGTAGGAGCATGACTGGCAGAGTCTACCAGCTGAAGCCCTTCTTAACTATCTGGCTCCTACCTATTAGGAGTAGCTCTGAGGCTCTCTGGCAAAGGCCCACAGTTGCAGAGCTTTGTTGTAGAATTGCAGAGAGCATGTTGTAGGCTGCTTAGATCTGGCTGTTGAATTGCCAGTGTGCAACCTAACCTGTTGGAGCCAAAGAGAATTGAAGGTGGCTAAGAATAGTAGACAGGCCTGATGCCTGCAACAATAAATAGTCCAAATGAGTTCTGGATCTCCTTTAGAATTATCTGTTATTAAGGCAGCATGAAAAGTTAGGTCCTATAGATTGGAGAGGACCGACAGACATAATTTGGAGTAGTGATACCCAATTTCTGTCCGAAAAGCTGCCTTAAAAAAATATCTGAGAAGAAGATGAACCGCAAAGGGGGAGAAAACTCTGTATGGAAACTACTTACTGGAGTAGGTATGGCTTAGAGAATAAGCCCTCCAGTTGATTAGTAGTAAACTTAGAGACTGAATGTCTGGGCTAAGAGGGATAGAAAGTAATACAGAGTTGAGAAGACTTAAAATTTGGTAAGTCTTTGATGAGATAGGGTCCCCTTGCAGTTAGAAGTATGAGATATCCTCGTACAGGAAACTGACAAGGTGAAGGGTATACATCCAAGGGTGTTGAAAGAACTGAAATATGAGATTGCAGAACTGCTATCAGTAATCCGTGAACTATCATTAAAATCATCTCTAATACCTGAAGACTGGAGGATCGCCAATGTAACACCAATTTTTAAAAAGGGTTCCAGGGGTGATCCGGGAAACTACAGACCGGTGAGCCTGACGTCAGTACCGGGGAAAATGGTAGAAACCATCATAAAGAATAAAATTACTCAGCATGTAGATAGTCACAACCTAATGGGAGACAGCCAACATGGCTTTAGACAAGGAAGATCTTGTCTTACTAATCTGTTATGTTTTTTTGAAGGAGTGAATAAACAGGTGGACAAAAGTGAGTCGGTTGATATTGTGTATCTGGACTTTCAGAAAGCCTTTGACAAGGTCCCTCATCAGAGACTTTTGGCAAAACTAAAGAGTCATGGGATAGGAGGCAGTGTACTATTGTGGATCAGGAACTGGTTAAAAGATAGAAAGCAGAGGGTAGGGCTAAATGGCCAATTTTCCCAATGGAGAAAGGTGAATAGTGGTATACCCCAGGGATCTGTGCTGGGTCCGCTGCTTTTTGACATATTCATAAATGACCTGGAAAGTGGAATAACGAGTGAGGTTATCAAATTTGCAGATGACACAAAACTATTTAAAGTTGCTAAAACCCAAGAGGATTGTGAAAAATTGCAAGAGGATCTTGATAAATTGGAAGACTGGGCATCAAAATGGCAGATGAAATTTAATGTGGACAAGTGCAAGGTTATGCACCTAGGGAAGAACAACCCAAACTATGGTTACACGATGCAAGGTTCCACATTAGGAACCACCACCCAGGAAAAAGATTTAGGCGTCATTGTGGATACCATGTTAAAAACCTCGGCCCAGTGTGCAACGGCAGCCAAGAGAGCAAATAGAATGCTAGGTATGATAAGGAAAGGAATGGAAAATAAAACAAAAGATATTATAATGCCTCTATATCGTTTCATGGTGAGACCGCACCTTGAATATTGTGTGCAATTCTGGTCGCCGTATCTTAAAAAGGATATAGCGATTTTAGAAAAGGTACAGAGAAGAGCCACCAAAATGGTAAAGGGGATGGAAGGATACTCCTATGAAGAGAGGCTAAAAAGGTTAGGGCTCTTTAACCTGGAAAAGAGACGGCTGAGGGGAGATAGATCGATTGTTTACCTTATCAGAATATAGAAAGACTAGGGGACATGCAATGAAGCTACAGGGTAAACTATTTAAGACTAATAAAAGAAAATATTTTTTTACTCAACATGTAATCAAACTCTGGAATTTGTTACCAGAGGATGTAGTAAAGGCTGTTAGTGTAGCTGGGTTTAAAAAAGGTTTGGACAAGTTCCTGGAGGAAAGGTCCATAATCCATTATTAAGAAGTGACCGAAGATATCAATGCTTGACCCAGTACAAGCATTGTGGAACTTGTGTCTCTTGGGGAAACTGCTAGGTACATATGACCTAGATTGGCCACTGTTGGAAACAGAATATTGGGCTTGATGGACCTTGGTCTGACCCAGTATGGCATATCTTATGTTCTTATGTTCTTATAGCTCACCCTGTTGTTAGTTGTTAGTCCTCCTTTTGTTTTAAAAGGAGAAACCTGTTATCTCTGGGGTATGATAGTCCTTAATAGCTCTTAGAGCTAGAAGGATAGATTTCTCTTGTAGCAAGAGATTCATGCCCAGAGTCGAGGACTGAGTCAATGTATGACTGATATCTCAGCACAGATGAGATGAATTTTAGATGCTTCTGTTGAAAAGAAGTAGGCTCAAAAGTTCTAAACCTCACACAGAAAAAGTGAATAAACTATCAGAAACCCTGCGATTGCTGGGTTTGCTGAACCTGTTGAGGTTTTGATTCTCTTAGCCTGGTGTGATGTTGCCCATCTTTGGAAACATCTGCGTAATGGGTAGAAGATGGATACAACTTTTTTCCCCTAGGGGAATAAAGCTTTTTAGGAGATTTTTTATTAGCTGGGATAGAGGAAAGTTTTGACAATCCTCTGAAAGCAACAGCATCAGTGCTTAACTGATTAGCTTGAAATAAAGCCTCCTTGTTGAAGAGATTTTCACCACTACAAGGAGTATTTCCCAGCCTTTCCTGTACCCATCTGTCCAAGTCTGAAGCTTGGAGCCAGGCTATGCGTCGTGCTCCTATGGCTATAGCAGAGGTTCTGCTAATAGACTCAAAACAGTCCAGGGAAGCACGATTAAGGAATCTAGAGATATTTTGAGCATGATTGACTAATAAGAAATAGTCTGCTCTTTTATGCTCTGGAAGAAAAGGGTTCAAAAACTTTAAGTTCTTTGTGACCTCTTCAAGAGATAATCCCATATAGAAAATATATGAGATAATTCTTGCTGAAAGCATGGATGCCTGGAAGCATTGATGTCCAAAGGCATCTAAAGTCCTAGACTCACGACCTGGCGGATAAGAAGAGTGCTTCTTTGCACTCTTAATACGCCGCATTGCTGATTCTACAACAATAGAATGATGAGGAAGTTGAGTCTTTTGAAAACTGGAGTAGGTGGCACCTTGTACATAGTGTCAAGTGTCTTAGAATGTGGGGATACCGTTAAAGGAGTTTCCCACATTCTTAAAAGTAGATCTTGTAAGATCTGATGCAAAGGAAGCATGACCACCTCCTTTGGAATCCAGGGGAATTGCAGAGTCTCTGAATCCCCTGGTAGGGATTCTTTACCAGGTATAGAAATGGCAAGTAACTTTGCCATATCAAGCAGGAAAGCTTGAAAAGAAATCTCCCCCGAGGAGGACCCTCTGAAATGAGGGGTAAAGGCTAGACTTGTTGAAAAATCAGCCTTGGTACCGATGGATTCATCCCAGTCATTGGGATCGGAAGACTTGAAAGGATGAAGCATCGGATTTTCTTTAAAGCGATGTCTTCGGTACCGCCCGAGGTCGGTACCGAGACGAGTCGGTACCGAATCCTCCATGCTAGAGATCGATTCCAGGCTCGGCATCGAAGGAAGCGAGTCTGTCGAAGCAAGCATGGACGGTACCGATACCGGTACCAAAGCCAATACCGATACTCAAGGAACGGTCTGCAGCAATTCTTAGCTGTACCGAAGTAACTGAGAGCGCTAGACTATGTTCATCGGTGAGGAGTATTTCATCCATCATCATAGCCGATGCCGGGGTGTCGGTACCGCTCGAAGCAGCCACAACCACCGAGCATGGCCCAGGTGTGTTCATCGAGGTAAAAACCCCGGGAACAACCTGGAGCCCCGTTGATGCTTTGGAGCCCGAAGACTCCCGCTGGGGCTTTATTGCCAAATTGTCCTCGAGGGCAAGGCCGGAGCCATCTCGATGATGAGAAGGAGATCTACCACTCGAGGCCTTGCTAGTCTTTACAGACTTTTGTTTGGTTACCTGATCCTGTGAAGAAGAAGATATTCTAGCTGGTGACATCGAGTTGTGCTCGATCCTGAAGACTTTTTCTGTTTGAGCTCCAGCAGGAGAGACACTCCAGAGGGTAATGGTCAGGACCTAAACATTTTAGACACCAAGTATGAGTGTCTGAAAATATATCTGTACCGCCACACTTTGAGCATTTCTTGTACATCTTGCAGCTAAAAAGATTTCCTCTCAGAACCACCAGTGAAAAGATCATTATGAACTGTGAAGATCATGTGGGCCTTATTATATTTATGGGATGTTTTTCTGTGGTGGCCCAGGGCACTGCATAATTTTAATAACACACAGCACCTATCGCAGTCACGGACTTGATCTAAAGTAACTGTTCTTCACAGTAATAGTTGCGAGGGGTCTAAATTTGAGGTATCTGTTTCAGTTGGCTGCTACTCTGGGTTTTCCCTGTCAGTGCGGCTTTAGTCTTCTAAGCCTATCACTCACAGGGTCGGTTATCAATTTTGTAGGCTCTGGTAACCAGGTCATCCCCTATCCTGTCATTAACATTGAACACTTAATTGAAGAACATAGCTTCCTTATCTACCCCTGCCGCACTGCACCTTCTTGGTAGAGGGTCTACTTTGCAAATTAGGATGCACAATATATGACATGGCTGATGGAGTGTTCCTTGAAGTTCCTGATTCAGCCCAGGACACAGTCACATCAATTCTTCTTGCTTGGCCCCTTCCATGATCCATCATCACCCTATCTGCACAGGATGAAAGGCTTCTTCAGAAGTTACCCTCTTCACTCTGCCAAGTTCGCAAGAAGTTCACAGATGAGCCACTGCAAATCACTGTTAAGTTCCATTTTTGACTACCTCAATAACCTCAATATCCTGTGTTAAAAACTGCAGAGGAAATCATCAAGCCTCTTATCAATTATCTCACTGCAAAAAGGGTCACCGTTCCAACCACTAGCCATTACTGACGTGCAAAGGTTGCTTATAAAAATTAAAGCTGGAAGTGTGAATTTCTTGTTGATTGTTTTGACATGAGGAAATCTGTTTTTAAAGAATACGAGATAGGGCCCAGTGTCTTCTATTTTCCTTGACATTAAAACAAATGTATTCTAAAACAGCGTTATTATAGAATTTAAAACTGTAGCAGCAAGGAATTAATAATCATAGAGATTCTGGAGAACATTGTGGCTATCTTGAGGAACAAATTGAGACGAGATCCAACCCAACCCAGGTTTTCTTAGTTTTTTTAGATGTGTAAATTCAGAGAGGTTACTACTTTATTGTAGCACACTGGAGAAGCTGACGTACAGTTTCAGCATGTTAGAGGAATTCCAAATGATCCACCAGTCCTGTTCCTTGAATCTACATCTCTTTACTGTTGCACCCTGAAGAAAGATAAAAGATAACTAATTAGTAAAAGCTGTTGGTGTAACTTGGCTTTAAAAAAGATCTGGACAAGTTCCTGGAGGAAAAGGCCATAAATCATTATTAAAGTGGACTGGGGAAAATTCACTGCTTATCCCTGGGATAAGCAGCATGGATTCTGTTTACCTTTTGGAATCCTGCCAGGTATGTGTGACCTGGATTGACCACCGTTGGAAAGAGGATACTGGGCGCTTGATGGAACATTGGTCTGACCCAGTATGCCAAATATTATGGGCCCAATATTCGAAGGGCAGTTACACAGTTTACAGCCCTGTTAAATCGTGTAACTGCCACTGAGAGGGACATTCAACAGCACTAATACGGTTAGTGCCACTGAACATCCCTGATTATGGCCCTTACGCACCCCAATGCTAATCACTTAGCATCGGGGCATGTCAGGGGTGTTCCAGGGAGGAGCAGAGACGATCGGTAACTGGGCAGCAGCAATAATGCATGCTGCCCACTCAGCTCCTGTGTCTAAAAGATGGGAAAGGTTTTCCTCACCTATCTTTTAGCCGCAGGTCGCTAATCAGGCAGCATGAATTTTCCCCAGTCCACTTTAATAATGATTTATGGCCTTTTCTTCCAGGAACTTGTCCAGATCTTTTAGGCATGTAGATAGCTGGGTGGCTGGTGGATGTGAAGATCGCCTGGTAACATGCCTGCCTGGTGCGAAGGTAGCGGATCTCACGCGCCACCTAGATAAGGTCTTAGATAGTGCTGGGGAGGAGTCTGCTGTCTTGGTACATGTCGGTACCAATGACATAGGAAAATGTGGTAGGGAGGTTCTGGAGGCTAAATTTAGGCTTTTAGGTAGGAAGTTGAAATCCAGAACTTCCAGGGTAGCGTTCTCCGAAATGCTTCCTGTTCCACGCGCAGGACCCAAAAGGCAGGCAGAACTCCGGAGTCTCAATGCGTGGATGAGACAATGGTGCAGAGATGAGGGTTTTGGATTTGTTAGGAACTGGGGAACATTATGGGGAAAGGAGGGGCTCTTCCGAAGGGATGGGCTTCACCTTAACCAGGATGGAACCAGGCTGCTGGCATTAACCTTTAAAAAGGAGATAGAGCAGCTTTTAAACTAGATATTAGGGGAAAGCCGACAGTCGCCCAAGAGCGGATGGTTCGGAAGAATGTATCTTTGAAGGATACTACCAAAAGCAGAGAGGTTCCACAAAAGAGTAAAGTAGCCCAAATGCCCTCAAGTATGGAACAGACAGAGCTTAAAGATCCTAAATTACCCATGTCTAACAATAGCCAAATTAATACGAATAAAATACATTCTCTAAAATGCTTGTATGCAAATGCTAGAAGTCTAAAAAATAAGATGGGAGAGTTAGAATATATAGCACTAAATGAAAGGTTAGATATGATTGGAATATCAGAGACATGGTGGAAGGAGGACAACCAGTGGGACACTGTGATACCTGGGTACAAACTATATCGTAATGATAGAGCTGATCAAATTGAGTCAGAAAGGATTAAAGTTTTGCAGGAAACAAAATCTGCTGTAGAATCTATATGGATTGAAATTCCATGTAAAAGGGGGAAGGCAATGGCAGTGGGGGTGTACTATCGAGCGCCTGGCCAGAATGACCAAATGGATGATGAAATGCTCAAAGAAATCAAGGAAGCTAACAAAAGTTACAGCGCAGTAATAATAATGGGTGATTTCAACTACCCCGGTATCGACTGGGTCAGTGTCACGTCAGGACATGCTAGGGAGATAAAGATCCTAGATGAAATAAATGACTGCTTCTTGGAGCAGCTGGTTCATGAACCGACCAGAGGGGAAGCCATATTAGACCTAGTCCTTAGTGGAACACCAGATCTAGTGCAAGAGATAAGGATGTTGGGGCCACTTGGCAATAGTGATCATAGCATGATCACCTTTGATTTAATTAGTGGAGGAGGGATAGTAAGGAAATCCACAGTACTACCTTTTAACTTTCGAAAGGGAGACTATGATAAAATGAGGAAAACAGTTAAGAAAAAACTAAAAGGAGCAGTTGCAAAGGTTAAAGACGTACATCAGGCTTGGCTGTTGTTGAAAAATACTATCTTGGAAGCCCAGACCAGCTGCATTCCACGCTTTAAGAAAAGTGGAAGGAAGTCCAAAAAACTGCCAGCATGGTTTAAAGGTGAGGTCAGAGAGGCTGTTGTTGCCAAAAAAGAATCCTTCAGGAAATGGAAAAAAGAGCCAAACGACGAAACCTGGAAACAGCACAAGCATTGCCAAGTCAAATGCAAGGCATTAATAAGGCAGGCAAAGGGAGAATTTGAGAAGAAGCTTGCTGCGGAAGCAAAAACGCGAAGTAAAGACCTTTTCAAGTACATTCGTAGCAAAAAACCTGTGAGAGAGTCAGTTGGTCCATTAGATTTGGAGTGAAGGAGTTGGTCCATTAGATTTGGAGTGGAGGAGTGGCCTAGTGGTTGGGGCAAGGTACTTCAGGCCGGAAGGTCGGGGGTTCAAATCCCACTAGAAGACAGCAACCTTGGGCCGGAAGGACTGGGGTTTCTAGTCCCACAGGTGCTCCTTGTGGTCTTGGGCAAGCCACTTAACCCTCCATAGCCCATGTTCCCTGTAAAATAGTTATCTCCAAGTTATAATGCCCTGTTCAATGTAATCTCAGTTTGTTCAATGTAAACCGCACTGATGCAGAATAGCGCAGTATATAAGAGAATGCAAATAAATAAATAGATGATAAAGAGGATAAAGGAGCACTAAGAGGCGACAAGGCGATAGCGGAGAGACTGAATGAATTCTTTGCTTCAGTCTTTACTGAGGAAGATGTAGGGATGTTACCCATGACTGAAGTGGTATTTAAAGGTGCGGAAGAATTGAAGGAAATATCGATACATCGGGAAGATGTATTACAACTATTAGATAAACTGAAGAGTAGCAAATCATCTGGGCTGGATGGTATACATCCAAGGGTGTTGAAAGAACTGAAATATGAGATAGCAGACCTGCTATTAGTAATCTGTGAACTATCATTAAAATCATCTCTAATACCTGAAGATTGGAGGATCGCCAATGTAACACCAATTTTTAAAAAGGGCTCCAGGGGTGATCCGGGAAACTACAGACCAGTGAGCCTGACATCAGTACCGGGAAAAATGGTAGAAACCATCATAAAGTGCCGAATAGTGCGGTATATAAGAACTTGTAATAAATAATAATAAATAAATAAATAAAGAATAAAATTACTCAGCATGTAGATAGTCACGACCTAATGGGAGACAGCCAACATGGCTTTAGACAAGGAAGATGTTGTCTTACTAATCTGTTATGTTTTTTTAAAGGAGTGAATAATCAGGTGGACAAAGGTGAGTCGGTTGATATTGTGTATCTGGACTTTCAGAAAGCCTTTGACAAAGTCCCTCATGAGAGACTTTTGACAAAACTAAAGAGTCATGGGATAGGAGGCAGTGTACTATTGTGGATCAGGAACTGGTTAAAAGATAGAAAGCAGAGGGTAGGGCTAAATGGCCAATTTTCCCAATGGAGAAAGGTGAATAGTGGTGTACCCCAGGGATCTGTGCTGGGTCCGCTGCTTTTTGACATATTCATAAATGACCTGGAAAGTGGAATAACGAGTAAGGTTATCAAATTTGCAGATGACACAAAACTATTTAAAGTTGTTAAAACCCAAGAGGATTGTGGAAAATTGGAAGACTGGGCATCAAAATGGCAGATGAAATTTAATGTGGACAAGTGCAAGGTTATGCACCTAGGGAAGAACAACCCAAACTATGGTTACACGATACAAGGTTCCACATTAGAAACCACCACCCAGGAAAAAGATTTAGGCGTCATTGTGGATACCATGTTAAAACCCTCGGCCCAGTGTGCAGCAGCGGCCAAGAGAGCAAATAGAATGCTAGGTATGATAAGGAAAGGAATGGAAAATAAAACAAAAGATATTATAATGCCTCTATATCGTTCCATGGTGAGATCGCACCTTGAATATTGTGTGCAATTCTGGTCGCCGTATCTTAAAAAGGATATAGCGATTTTAGAAAAGGTTCAGAGAAGAGCCATCAAAATGGTAAAGGGGATGGAAGGATACTCCTATGAAGAAAGGCTAAAAAGGTTAGGGCTCTTTAACTTGGAAAAGAGACGGCTGAGGGGAGATATGATAAAAGTCTATAAATTAATGAACGGAGTGGAACGGGTAAACGTAGATTGATTGTTTACCTTATCAGAATATAGAAAGACTAGGGGACATGCAATGAAGCTACAGGATATCAATGCTTGAACCAATACAAGCATTGTGGAACCTGTGTCCCTTGGGGAAACTGCTAGGTACATATGACCTAGATTGGCCGCTGTTGGAAACAGAATACTGGGCTTGATGGACCTTGGTCTGACCCAGTATGCATATCTTATGTTCTTATGTAATTTGCAGCTTGAATGTTTAGAATGTTTATTTTCTGCTTCACACAAGGCCACCTATCTCAAACAATTATTAGCCATTGCTCCTGCTCTAGTCTTCCTGACTAAACCAACCCCTTCTACCTTTGTTGTCTTGAAAGGAATGGCCATACTGCAACTCAGTCCCATGGTAAGCAGCCTAAATGTATTGCTTATTTTATCCACAAGCTTGATTGCTGCTGCTTCTCTTCCCCCTTATTTGTATGCTGCTGCTGATGCAAACCCCAACCTTATCCTCTTGGTTGATGGTTCCTCTCTCTGAGATGCTGAGGTGACGCACTGGCAGGTTATGTGGTTGTTGCCTCTTTTGAAGTTCTTTAAAGTGTTTACCTTCCTGTTGTCTGATCTGCTGAAATCACAGAGCTTGTTGCCTTGACTTGCACCTGCCTCCTGACAGCCAGTCAATCTGCTAACACCTATACATGAACATGAATGCAAGTGGTGAAACACGAGGCAAGAATCTGTGAACAGTTTCCCTGATGCAAATTATTGGGTGCCACTCAAAATATTAATTCATGTTGGAACTGATCATGATGATTCTGCAGAAAAGTTAATTGCATATTTAAAAAGTTTGAAAAGACTATATGGACCTATGATTGGAAATAAGGTGAAGACGTTATAGACCCAAGACTGCAAAGGTCGATAAAACTTGGTTTCCCTTACTTAAGGTCCTTTTACTATTTATGTGATATTTACAATTGATTAAGCAAGTTTTCTGTATTCTAAGAGAGTTATTGCTGTAATTTAGATGGACATTAAGAATATTTAGCATTATTGAATTATATATGATAGTTTAATCAAATCTCTAAATCAGGGATCTTAAAGTTGATTAGAGAGAATAAGCATTGAGATGAATGTGAGTGTATGTGTAAATAAATGATATATATAAAGAGAGAGAGAGAGAGAGAGAGATAACACACATATGTGTAAATAAATATACTGTAGATGAATACAGATAACATGTGGTGGCCAATTCCACAGGTGCACGTCCGAGCCGTCTGGATGTCCAGAAATCTGGACAGCCCAGAGATTCACCTGATTCTGCTCCTGCAGGGGCATAGGGCCTGGATGTCCAGGATGTGCCCCAATTCAGGCACCCCGGATGTCCAGGCACTTCCCCAGCTAGCCCAGCCAGGCTCCTGCATGGAGCTATGGTACCGTGGTGTCATGGCACCATGGCTCCATACAGGAGCTGCGATCCCCGGCAGACCCTGAAATGTCCCTTTCCCCACTGTCCGACCCCCAATTGGGCCTACCGTGGCCAGGGTCTGGCTGCAGGGAACCCCTTCACCTCACTTTCCATGCCTGGTTGCTGCAAGTGCCTCCATCTAGAGGGACTTATTCCACCTAGGAGGTGGAATAAGTCCCTCGTCTAAATGGCCGATCTCGGACGTACAGGCTGACCTCAGAATCGGCCTTGTACATCCTGGGTCAGGTGCCCGCCCACTGCCCCCTCCTGCCTGCAAACAGCACTCCCCACACATCTCGGATCTACATGCGGGGGGCTCTGCAACCTGAAACAGCACCCCAGCATTTAGTGGGGCTAGACATCTGGATTGGACATCCAGCCCTGCTAAATGCAGGTCAGAATCTACCCCATACTGTATAAAGACAGAGATTCCATGGAAAGTGTTTCACTTTTATATAGTTTGGGAGGGCAGACCTAGCTAAGCTAAGTGATGATGCCAGAGGGGATAAAAGTCAGTTGGGTCATGGCCCCAGTGCTATACCCCATTTTTCTGCCAATGATACTTATACTAATATACAAGCCAAACCATCAACAAGAGGCTGCTATCTAACAAACCTCTCCACATGTAGTCATAATTATCGAAGAGAATATGAGAGGTATATTCTTTCAATATCTTTGTCAACCACCAACTTCCACTTTAGAAATTCTCTTTTTCTCTGGATACTTCAGGTTGTAGTTTCTCAATGTCCTTTTTCACCTGGTTCTCAAGATCAAACAAGAACATTTCTGAACAATTTTTAATATAGCTAGTTATATTTCTGCACAAAAAGGTAGGCCCAAGCATTAGGGGCCCTCTCAAAAGTACTTTGAATCAAATGCTGATTGAAACAAATCAAAGAATAAATTCCGCAAGGGTGGGAATCTCAATCTATTTTTTAGTCCCTTCAAATATCTTGAATCTAGGCAATCCTCCAGCAATTCAGGGAAAACAAAAGCAGTTTTATTCTATTCCAGCTTGTTAAATCCCTACAAAGCAGAACCCAGTTCAGGGGGAACAAACAGCAGTTTAGGGGAAACAAAAGCAGCTTTACTTCTGTCCCAACTTGTTAAACCTCCATAAGCTGGTTCTCCCGGCCCTTCCTCCAGTCTCAGTTATTGTTCCTACCTTAGAACTCCTGTGCATGGCTTGCTTTGAAAGGACTCCTGGCTCCATGGGCCTCTTCCTCCTCATACGGCCTGCTGGGTTCTTAACCTCTCCCTGTGAGCCGCGCCATCCCAGCCCTGAACTCTGGGCTGCAACTCTCATAAAGGGGACTGTTGATAATCCCCTTTGAGAGGAATGGGTAGCATTCTGTATACCCCATCGCAGGCACCAGGAAACAGCAGTTTCTACACTTCCCTATATGGACATCTTAAATACAATTATTACATAATTAAATAATCCACCACCACAAAATAAATTGTCGTCAAAATCTAACTTGAAACGGATGAGTTTCACACTTCCCAGCTAGGAATAAAGTCCTACTTGCACACCTTGTACCTAATTTTCAAAGGTAAAATACCTGTGAAATTTGCACCTGCATATTCTGCAGATGAAATTTCAATGTTTAACAACAAGTATAGATTTAAAAATAGACGGACTGATACTCAAATGGACTTATACATTCACTGGTGGCTGGCGAACAAGTAAATTCACTATCCTGTATTTTCAATGACTATTCAGATAGTATTGAGCCTAAAATCCCTCTAAGTAGCTTGACATTGTCCTTAAAGTGAAGGGGCAGAAGGAGGGTGCAATGGCAAAATTACTCAGAAAGAGCAAAAGAACAATTTTCAGTTGCTATATGGATAAGCTATCCATTTAGTGGGCTAGTTACTAAGGTGTACCAGTGTTAATGCACATTATTCACTGTTAACATGTTATTTTAGTGCAGGTCCCATACTATTCAATGAGACCCTGTTACTGATAACACACATTAAATTAGCATACCTTAGTTTCTAGCCCCTAATTTTATGCCCAATAAATAGCCTGCCCAAACTAAATTGATAATGGTGGTGATGATGACTGTAAAATATGCCTGACTATGGCCTCGATATTCTTCTGGGATGGCTATGCGCTACTAAGGGTCATAGCTCTCGCTGCTGACCTTTAACCCCAGATATTCAATGCCAGGTTGATATGCAGCCCCGGCATTGAATATCCAGGGTTACCACACAGCCCACATGCCTGCAGAAGCTAACTGGGCAGCGGCGTTATTGAGCTACTGCCCGGTTAGCTCCCACGGGTAAAGATAGGCCCACTTTTGCTGCACCTATCTTTTATCTGTGTGTGCTAACTGAGCAGCAGTACAATATCACTGCTGCCTGGTTAGTGACCGATGCTGCCTCTGGAACACCCACGACACACCCCAATGCTAAGCAGTTAGCATCGGGATGTGTAGCAGAGATAATCGGGGATATTCAGCAGCACTAACCCTCTAAGAGGCATTTACATGGTTTACAGGTCTGTAAACCGTGTAAATGCCTTTGAATATCAGGCCATATATGCATAGCCACACTGAATATATGTATTAATTTAAATGCCAATGCTGGCATTTAAATTAACACAGTTGCTGCTGCTGTTGAAAACTGACCCCACAATATCTCTGTTATTTTCCTTCCTGAATCAAAACAGGCCTCTAGGGATCCAGTCTCTGTAAACAGTTTCAGTTTACTTATTGATGGACAACTGTGGCACTTTATGCAAGCATGAGCTTTCAAGGGAAAGAGTCCATGTCATTAGATGCATCTTGTCCTTGAAATCTCATGTAATGTGCCACCAAACTCTGTCATTTTTTTGCTCCTCCAGATGAACAAGTTTTTCCCTCTGAAAGTTTTCATCATCAAGGAAGACCATGTATCCTTTGGTCAGACTGAGGGAAGGCAATCGATTGCCATTTCCTATGGTAAAAGGCTTTGAAATCTGCCCTATCTATGAACTGATTCACTACAGCCATACCAACCTGAATGTGCCTGTTCTTGGGAGTTAAGCAGGGTCAGGCCGGTTTAGTACTTGGATGAGAAACAACCTTGGACTACCAGGTGCTGTAGGCTTACAGTGTAGAGGAAAGGCCTGGCAATTTTCTTACAACTGTACCTTCCCAAAAAACCCCTAGGAATACAGTAGTTACAACATCGATAACTAGGATAACTATCCACAGGGTTGCCAAGAGTCGTCATCAACTTGATAGCACTTAACATGAATTGATTCATCAGCTCTTTTCTCACAGATACAAGAATAGTGGAAATGAAATAGGATTTTAATACTGCATGTGTGCCATCATTTGTTTAAGATAGTTCTTAAACTGCAACAAATGGAATCCTTTAAAACTGCCTCGACAATATGGAGGTATAGGTATGTATATACAGCTTACATACATGTGAGTTTACCTAAACTGAGTGGAGACATTCCTGGGACTGTGGTTGGGGATGGGTTAGCATTAGGGATGTGCATACACAATTGGTTTGTTAGCATGCCTTAAAAGATTTTCTGTGGACAACAACGATTTAACACATATTAATCTACAAATGAATATGTTTTGGGGGTTATTTTAGAAGCCCTATTCATGCTTTGGACGTCTGAAAACAGGCACTGAGACGCCAAAAGCGCGGAGTCATCCCCAGAGCGATTTTAGAAGCCGGTTTGGTAGACTTCCCCAGTGTGAATATGTCCAAGGCAGAACAGGGATGTGGTGTAGACATGTCTAGGTGTTCGCATGAACTTGAACATGCTCGTCCGATTTCAGTAATGTCCTGGCTGTCTCAAGTTGCAACACAGTTTATACCTGCTCCAGGCATAAATAGGCATCAGAAAAGTACTTGTTTTGTCAGTCAAACAAGCAGAGGGTGTGGAGAAGGAGGCACACTCATATCCCTTATATAATGTCCATATAGAGAATGCGGGCCCATGTTTCCGTTTTGCCATGCCAACCTTGCATGAGATGGATGTCCCCGTCCCATGGTTTCATAATGGGGATGTACCTGTGGATGCCAGGACAGGTATCCACATGTATGTCTATATTTCTAAAATTAACCCAGGACATAGTTGTTCCTGGCATCTTTCTGCATGTTCTGCCTGGAACTTCCCCGACTGCACTTGGATGCTCTTGCTAAATGACAGTTTACAAGTTCTAATGCATGCATAATTTTTTTTATTAAAATAAATGTGTGAAACTAACAAAAAAAGTGTCTATAAACTGGGGAAAAAGTATGAAAATGATTTGAAGATGTGCATGTTTATAAATTAAGTACACAAGCATGTAAGATAAGCCACGAACGTCATGTGCACAAAATAGCAGGTTTAAATGTATGCATATACTGTATTTTCTATGGGGTAATTTTCAAAGTAAAAGTATGCGCATACAGCAATTTTCAAAAGGAAGTAACTTAAGGGCATACTTGCCACTCAAGTTAGGCAATCCTCTGTAAAGGAAAAGAATAAACAAAACTACCCAACTATTTTCATCCATTACCATTAGATCTCTGAAACCTTTGCAGTCTGCACTGAAGCAGCTAGATAATGCCTTAAACATCAGAACCTTTTACTTGGTTTAGTTTTTTTTTTTAAATTTTCAGTTCTACTACTATTACAACTTCATTTGTAAAGTTGAAATGTAATGGGATTTGTATTCTTGTTTTTTTGCTATTGCAGCTTATCAAATTTTCATTTTTTTTTTGCTTTGTTGTTTCCACCTGCTAAGGTGCTGTGTTAACTCTTAATGTGACTCTCAAGCGGTTAGCGTGCGCTAATTGCTGCTCCTTTACACCTACCTATATGTAGTTATGTTATTTAATAAAAACTATACCAAATAATGTCAGTTTTTCTTTCGGTACCAAATAATGCCAGTTGTTTTTCTTTTGGTACCTTTCATACATATATAAGAGAGCGAGAGAGCTGAATGATATCAAAAGTGACAACATAATGTGTTACCTGCTATTTCTGCAGCTAGCCTCAGTGAGCCGCAGCCAGCCATAAAGAATGTAACAATGTTATTCTAAGCATTAGCATTACATAGTTACCTAGCAACATGTTAAATGACAATTGGCCCATCCAGTCTGCCCAGTTATTTTTGCCCCACACGGCTAAGGTTGTATGTCTGCTGCTAGACTGACTTTTTATAGTACATTATTTCTTATCCGAGTCGGTATTTGTTGAATGCAGATTGGCTTAGTATGCAGTCATTATGCTCTCCTGAGTCCAAAAAGAGGCATTCACCCTTGCAGAGGAAAACCAAGACACTAGCGAGCAGGGTAAAGAACAAACAGAACCCTCTATACTGTATGTGGAATTAATCAGGAGCATTTCACTTCAGCAAGAGCACTGGTGCTGCTAGTTATGTACATGATTCATGACATGGCCATGAGCCCCCTTTCTGAAGACCTTTATAATTAAACAACTCGACAAAACCACAGAATTAACATCATGTTTTTAGGTATTAATTTTCTAAGGGGTAATTTTATGCTTGAAATTAGGTCCCTTAAAAGGAGTATTTTAGTCATTTATGCACATAAATGGCAGTTTGCATGTGGAAATAGCCTATACAGGATGGGAAAGAACCCCAATATGAACCAATTACTTCAAGCTCTGCAAATATAACTTCTATCCACAGCAACTCCCCTAGTAATAGATTCAAAGTAGAACTAGACATTTTTTCATACTATAATACGCATACAAAAAAAACAACAACAAATTGCAACAGTAATGAACTGCCTCCACTACCAAGAACAATGTGAAGCGATATAAAATCCTCTAAAAATTCAGAGAACCTAACAAACAAACCTGCCATACCATAACACACTAATAGCCAAACTTGAACAATAACAAGGTTCAAATTTATTTCCAATCATCCTGTTAGACCAGTCTAGACAAGTGGTTTATGCACCCTAACAAGCAGGTGGAGGCAGACCTGAACAATTTTCAGTGATGTCATCCAGGGGCGGCTCAAGGGGGGTGCGGGGCCATGTGTGAAGACTCATAGCGGGGCATCATTTGCATAAGGAGCCTCATTTACATAAACATTTGCATAATGCACTTTTAGTAAACATGCCTCTTAATGTGCTTTTAGTAAACTTGCCTCTTAATGAGTGTCTGGATAAAGAAAGACTACCAGATTTCTGCATTACTATACTCCAGTGCCAAGCATCAGGCACATTAGGAAGTACTATAAACACTGCCCATTTAGGACCCATAGCAAACCTGCCATATCATAACAGCACTACCAGGACTCACAAAGCACCAAACCCTACCTATCAAAAGGCAACTTTGCAAATATTAAACCAATACATCTCAGAGAATCCCAATACATCTCCTACTGGGGAAAGAGAACAAGTGGCACTGTCAAATAGAAACTACATGAACAGAATACCTCAGCTCAGTTTACACCTGCAGAACAAAGACCATCGCCAAACAAAGAACAAGAGATCACAATTTAGAAATCGGAAGACAATAATTAAATTGGGAACCCCTAAAGACAAACTTGGTATGTACAACACTATAAATTAATTTCCTCTTGTACTAAACAAAAACGCAAAGATGTTAGTGATACATATTTCCCAGCGCTGACATTTCCATTTAATAAATTCAAAATCAAAAAAATATTTTTCTACCTTTTGTTGTTTGAGCATTTTATTTTTCAATTGCTCCAGTCACTTTCTTCTGGTTTTCTTCTGTCTTCTGCTAATTCTCCATTGTCTGCTGTCCATTTGTCCTTTCTTCTCTCTTCTAGATTTTTTCCATTTTCTCTTCTACATCTGCTTTAACATACTGATCTTTCCATTTTGCTCTTTCCCCCATTTCTTTCTTTATTCCTTTATCATACACTCAAATTTCACCCTTCCATCCTCAATCCCCATTTACTCTGTCAGTACCCGGCCACTCATAGATTTTTTTTACTTCCCATACAAAATATCTTTTCCCCATCCATTCTCATTCCCCCAGCCCCATCCCCTTCTAGTCCTCCCCCAACATCAGCTCCCTTCTAGTTCCAGCCCCACTCAGCATCCATTCCCTTCTAGTGCCATTCTCCCACCCCCTGCTTCAGGCCATTTCCAGTCCCAGCCCCCCATCAGCTCATTTCCAGTCCTATTCCAGCCCCCATCAGCCCATTTCCAGTCCAAGCTCCCCCCCCCCATCAACCCATTTGCAATCCTAGCCCCCCCATCAGCCAATTCCAATCCTATTCCATCCCCAAATCAGCCCATTTCCAGTCCAAGCTCCCCCACACTCAGCCCATTTCCAGTCCAAGCCCCCCCATCAGCTCATTTCCAGTCCAAGCCCCCCATCAGCTCATTTCCAGTCCGAGCCCCCCATCAGCTCATTTCCAGTCCTATCCCCCCAATCAGCTCATTCCCAGTCCTATTCCAGTCCTCATCATCCCATTTCCAGTCCGCTCCCCCATCAGCCCATTTGCAATCCTAGCTCCCCATCAGCCATTTCCAATACTAGCCCCCCCATCAGCCATTTCCAATACTATTCCAGCCCCACATCAGCCCATTTCCAGTCCAAGCTCCCCCACACTCAGCCCATTTCCAGACCCAGCCCACCCATCAGCTCATTTCCAGTCCTATTACAGCTCCCATCATCTCATTTCCAGTCCAAGCCCCCCCATCAGCCCATTTGCAATCCTAGCCCCTCATTAGCCATTTCCAAAACTAGCTTCCCCCCATCAGTCAATTCCAATCCTATTCCAGAATCAGCCCATTTCCAGTCCAAGCTCCCCCCATCAGCCCATTTCCAATCCCAGCCCCCTATCAGCCATTTCCAATACTAGCCCCCCCATCAGCCAATTCCAATCCTATTCCAGCCCCACATCAGCCCATTTCTAGCCCAGTTCACTATCGCCTCGCTATTTGTCGGACGACTGTAAAATTACACTCGTGTCCTTTGAAGTTCCAAGTTACTACCCTTTCAATTTCACACCTCTATCTTCATTCTGGACTGAGAAAAAAACATGTGGGGCATTACTTTCGGAGCAACCCTCGTAGATGCTTCCTCTCCACTGGGAGATCAAGGAGCAGTTAGCGTGGTGGTTGCAGGCTTGCCATCTGTTGATTGGGATGCATCTTTGATAAGACCTCTCATGAGACTCGAGGAAATTAAAGGGTCATGAGATAGAAAGCAGTGTCTTATTGTGGACGGGGAACTGGTTACAAGATAGAAAAAAGAAAGTAGGGCTAAATGGCCGTTTTCTCAGTGGAGAAAGGTGAACCAGCCCACTGCTTTTTAACATAGTCATAAATGACCTGGAAATAGGAACAAATGAAAGGATCAAATTTGCAGATGACACCAAATTATTCAAAGTTGTTAAATAGCAAGAGAATCTTGAGAAGCTGAGAGAGTGGGCATTCAAATGTCAGATGTAATTTTAATGTGGACAAGTGCAAAGTTATGCACTTAGTAAGAACAACAAACTACGATTACACAATGCAACTTTCCACATTAGGAATCACCACCCAGGAAAAGGATCTAGACATCATCGTGGATAATACGTTGAAACCTTCTGCTCAGTGTGCAGCGGTAGACAAGAAAGCAAATTAAATGCTAGGAATCATACGGAAAGGAATGGAGAATCAAACCAAGGATATTATAATGCTTCTGTATCGCTTCATGGTGCAGCCACACCTTGATTATTGTTTGCAGTTATGGTCGCCATATCTAAGAAATGGTATAGAAGAAGAAAAGAAGCTACAGATAATAGAGACCAAAATGATAAAGGGGATGGACGGATACCCCTATGAGGAAAGGCTTAAAAGGTTAGGACTCTTCAACTTGGGAAAAAGACAGCTGAGGGGAGATATGATAGAGGTCTCTAAAATAAGGAGTGGAGTGGATCAGGTAAATGTAGATCAGTTGTTTACTCCTTCAAAAAGTAGAATGACGGGGGGACGACGCTCAGTCAAGCTACAATGTAGCGCATATAAGGCTAATTTACTAGGGCTGAGTGCCTGGGTATTTTCTTAAAATTCCACTATAAGTCTAAATTTAGGAGCATAAAAAGTAGGTGGCAACAGGTGAGGATTTAGGATAGGGAAAAGAGGTTAGGAGCTTAATACTGATTTTCTGCACTAGGCACCTAAATTAGCCATAAATCTAGACAAATGAATGTCAAGTCTAAATTTAGAAGCATAAATTTTAAGTTCCTAAATTAGGATGAATTTTCAGCTGAAAACTTAGGATCCTAAGTGTGGCTGTAAATAGGATATAAATTTAGGAGCTCACGGCCCCATATTCAAAAAATGCTAAGCTCCTAAATTTAGGGACATAGAGATGAAAACCTATGGAAAAAAGCCCAGCCACTTGCAAGTTTCGGTCCGATTTCAGAACCTTGCCATAGCCACATAGTCATCCCTGTGACAACATTTTTAAAACGGAGACATTTATCCCATGCTGCATGCACGTCCCTGCCTGCTATTTTGCAAGCAGAGACATGCATCAGCATGCTGACCAGAAAACAAGTGTTTGTGTTTCTCTTCGGTTGTCTTTATGGTTGTAATAATGTATTGCAGATTTCAGAGTACTTTCTTCTCTACACCCTCCAGGTGTTTTGGTGGCAGAACAAGAGCTTTTCTAATACTCGCTTGTGCCCTGGAATAGGAATAGACATGGACGTTACCACAGGCGGGTTTAGACGTGCTGGCTATTTCTGAAATTGGTTGTGCATGTGTATCTTTTCTGGAATTCCCCTACCATGCCTCCCCATAGGACACTGGCATGGTTACCCCGGAGATGTCCATATGCCCGTCTTTCTAAATTGACCCCGGTGATAAATGACCCCCAGAGTCTAAGGTTTGGCAGTTAAGCTTTAATGTGAAGAAGTGGAGAGTGATACATTTGGGATGCAAAAATCCAGAGGAGTCAAATGTGATAGGAGGTGCATGATCCAGGGAGAGACCTAGAGTGATAATGTCTGGCCAAAACCAGACGTACGCTAAGCTGCATAAGGACATAACCAGCAGAAAAGAAGAGATGACAATGCCCCTGTATGAGTCGCTGGTGAGGCCTCCCTTAGAGCATAATTTTATAATGGGGCACCTAAGGCACCTATGTTGAGCCTATTTTATAAAGGCAAGTTGCATGCTTCCATGCTCCACCCAGGTTCTTCCCAAACTCTTCTTGTGTGCGTGACTACCGGCAAAGTGTGTACCTTGATGCCAAGGCACATACTTTTACGCGGTTGGTATTTTTTTTTATTTTTTATTTTTTTTTTTTCAAAATTTGTTTATTAAACACCAGTTCAACAATACAACCATTTTAAGAACATAGATACTTATTTTCGTGAGTTCTTCCCCCCCCCTTGTCCCTCCCCCCTCCCTCCGAAGGTTATAGCAAGAAAGGCATCCTTCCTAAACAATTTCCTGGACAGGGTTGTGTCTTATCCCCATCCAAGAGCCCTCGAGTCCCAGAGAGAAGAGAGAAGAAAGAGAGAGCAGAAAAGCCCCGATACTCATAGAAGCCCGCTAAGGACTCTTTCCCTTGGGGTATACTAAAGGAACCCTCCCCCCCACCCCCACCCCCCAACTCCCCTTACCCCCCTCCCCCAAGCCAGAGCCAAACCGCTACCCACTGGGAACCCATACATCTCCTATCCCAGTCAGCCACCAACTCCCTCCCCGCACCCGACAACCCTGAATTGCAGAATTACCCCATAGCTAAAACCTCGCTCCTAGCTTTGGGACCTAAACTCTGGATGTAGGGCGTCCATATCAGCAAGAAGGAGGCCCAACACTGAGGATTCCCCCTGGCCGCTCTACTCTCCTGTAGCATGAGATGATGAAAGCTAATACGCCACTCCCAGAAGGTAGGGGCTGACTTCTCTCTCCACTTACGAAGAATGGGGCCTTTCCCCACCAAACAAGCTTTACGCGCTAAGATGCGCCCCCATTTCCCTTTAACCTGTAGGGGCCCCAAACAGTCCAAAGCAACCAACAAACCCGACCACGGGACGGGTTGACGTAATAAGACGCTTAAATAAGCCTCAATACGCGCCCAATACGCTTTAATGCGCCCACAACCCCACCACATGTGGCCCAAGTCTGCCAAAGGTAGGGCGCACCTAGGACAACCACCACAGTCAGTTAGCCTCGTTCGCAGCGCTCGCCTCGGGGAGAAGTAAGCCCGTATTATACACTTGAATTGCGTCTCCCGCCATCTGGTACCCTCAACTAGTCGAGCAATCCGCCGTACGCGGTTGGTATTTTATAAGAGACCATTTATGCGTGGGAATAATGTTATGATATTATTTACTCAAAATGCTATGTTCACTTTTAGCTGTATCTCGCTGTCGCCGCTAAACTCTAAACCTGGAAATTCAATGCTGAGGCCATATTCGGCCACTGGCATTGAATATCTGGGTTGGCTGGATAGCGCCAAAGCTGACCAGGCAGCGGCAATATTCAGCTGCTGCCCGGTTAGCTTCAGTGGTGAAAGCTAGGTGAGGAATAACTGGCTGGCAGCAGAATATCACTGCTAGCGGTTATCCCAAAGTCTCACTTTCGATCTGCCCTAGAACGCCCTGACACTAGCCGGATAGCATCAGAGCGTTTAGTGGCAGCGGCACCCAGTGGTCTGCTAACCATGTTAATCACTTTGAAAATGCCCCTCATAGTGACTGGAAGTGGTCCAGAGGAAAAAAAACAAAGTGGATATTCAGTGCCAGCCATAATCAGACACTGGAACTTAATATCTGCATATTTTTTTAGCTGCAGTGGCTAATATAAAAAAAAATGCTGACTGCAGCAGCTCAGTATTGACCCACTATTGTCCAAACTATATTCGAAACAAAGAACCATTGAAGGGCGGTATATCAAATTTTTGAATAAACAAATAAACAGAGAAGCCCTCAGTCAATTCAAACATCAACTTTGAAAAGTTTGTCTAAAAGCAAGTGATCCAAAAGATAACTTGAAAGTGTCTACCACATAATTATTCATGCCATTCTTTTGTCTAAGGAGACCTGTAAACATCAAATGATGAGTAAAAATGGGTAAAATGTTTTCTTCAGCTTTTTGTAAGCTTGAAAGATTATCATAAAACTGATTTTCCTCAGCCCTAGGCTGATTCAGAGACATCAAATTATAAATATCCTCCCCTCCTAAAAAAAATTCCCTGCCCAGGAGTCACTCTATATATATATAGAAAATTCAGTACTTTAGGGAACATTTAGAATATTCAGAGTGGTAGAGAAAAATAAGCTCTCCTTTGGTCTGGAAGGGTCCTCTGAAATGTCATGGGCTACAATATCTTCCTGTTGAATGACTAAAGGGCATTACTCTCCAATTAGGCAGGCAGTATATCTACAAGTATAAATTAAAAATGAGACCAGAAAGGTGAATACTCAGGATCCCATGAGTGCCCGGTTTGTTCAAACAGCCTAATTAATGTGCTACTGGGTACTCCATGGCAGCATATTCAACAAGGACCTTGCAGCATAAGATAAGATATGCTGTTGAATGTTGTGAAGTCATTCACGCAAAGAAAACCTTCATGCTGCAATTGTCTAAATAAAATAAAAATGAATATCCGAGAATCTGAAAACATTCATTATGTCCAATGTAAAAGAAAGTGCTATTGCATTTTGGGGGATGTTTTTCAAAATTATGCTGGAAGTTGCAATATCTGCGAGTGTATGGCTTTTGAAAACTGTCCTCTTGGGAGGGTAATTTTCAAACAGTGCACCTAGACTGTGAATGCACATAGATACATATGCTTTGTCTATTTCATAAAGACAACATAAGCACCTTTCTGCTTTCATAAAATTGCCTTTCCACAAACTCCTGCATGAAGTTCTACCTGCTCCAAGGAAAACATAAGTTTTCTGCCTAAGCTTATTTAGATCCTCACGTATTTCATAACGTACATTTATCTTGCAGCTCTGGCCAGCCTTTGTTCCCAGGAATGCCCATGAATACAGCACATAAAAGTACACACCGTGAGGGTAATTTTATCACACTGTGCCTATTTAATGCGCGTTTTCACACACCTGTTTTATGCCTATTACGTCAAGTCAACTATAAGTGTACTTGACTTTATAAAACACTAGCATAAGAGGCAGAAAATGCACCTTAAATTACGGTGCAATCATGTATACTAGTCCTAGAGCTGGTGTTAAAAAACTATGCCTTCTCTTTGCAAGCACGTGCATAAATTCAACATGTATACTTGCAAGCTCTGCCCAAACTCTCCATGAGTACGCCCACAGTGAAGATATATGCAATGGAAACAGCATGCATACTTTTACACTAGTTGCTATTTGCATGCAAAATGACTAAAGTGCTTTGTTGGTACCTAAAAATGGGCAGTTCCTTATAAAATTGCCCCATATGTCAACAGTGCGTACTTTCTTTTATGTATTTATGCTCCCATGCAATTTTGTAAATGTCTATTTTAGCATATAAAATGCCGTTTTATGCACAGAAAGCAAGCCTTATAAAATTACTTCCTGAAGGTATATTTGACTAGCCCTATATAAACCAGAACACTTCACCTGAAAAGGCATGTTGGTTAGGGCAGTAAAGATTTCAGAAGTGCACCCTTTTTATACCTGCTTGTGCTAATACTCTAAATACTGAATAAGACAACTTTGATAAGAAGAATTGCTTATACAAGTTAATAACTATACTTTAGCCTGTCGTAAGCATTGTGAAGGTAATTTTATAAAATCATTACCCCGCATATGTGATCGTATATGCATGTAAATGTCTTCTTATACCGACCAGCATAGAAGTACATGCTTTGGCATCAAGGTACATATGTTGCCGGTGGGCATGCACATGTGTGAAGCACGCAAGTATGAATGTAGATTATGAAATACTATAATTTATGCATGTATTTTGCACCAGCTCTAGGACTGGTGAAAAATGTCCATGTCTGTCATGCATACTGAAGGTCTGTCCCCTACTGGAGAAATATGGCACCTGAAGCCTTATCCATTGTGTTGGTGCTGAATAGCTTCAGGCAGACCAGAACTGATGACTGATGCAATTGACAGCAGCCAGATTGAAGGAGTACAGCAAAGCCCAGGTGGTGAGCTTAAATTTTCAGCAGCAGTGGGTGAATTCAGAAGCCCCTTGAGTGACACTAACTGGCTTGCTGGAACAAGCTACAATTTCTGTTGCGAGTAAAGCTTTGATTATACTCCCGAAGCCCTTGCCAGGATTGGACCCTGGGGTGACAAGTTTACCAATTGGCAGGAAGGTGGTCTTTGAGGACATTTGGAAGGCATTAATGAGGACTGAAGCCAGAGTAAGTATTTGTATTTCTAAAACATCCACATTTACAGCACAAACAGTGGCTAAGCAGGGAGAGCATGAAGCTAGAATGTTTGAACTGGAACAGCATGTTGGGAGTATGGAGACTCAAACCTTCAAAAAACTTCTGAGGCCTTTGCTGAGGATAGCTTGGCATTACATCTAAAGTTGGAGATGGTTGAGGATATACATGGCTCAAAAATATGAAGCTACTGAATTTCCCAAAGATAACATTACCAACACCGAAGGAGCCATGGTATATGTATTTAAGGGTTGTGGAGATTCTGGTCTCACAAATGTTTTATTTTCCCAAAAGAGAAGCAGTAGGAGAGTGGCCACAAAGGGGGATATGGATGCTCTTGTTTCAGTGGACAATCTAGGACTCTCAGCTGTTTTAGAATCTTCATAGGGTAATAGAGCTACTAGTTGTTTTGGGCTTGGCGTTTGATAAATCTGTTTTGTTTAAAAATTATTTATTTCAATTTTAGAGAAATTTCTATTTGTGGACAAAGGGCTTTAATGTTCCCTGATGAAGGCTTTCCTCCAGCTTGAATATAGGCAAGGTGCTGTAGGCAGGATTGGCGCTACCATTAGGCAAACTAAGTGGTGGCCTAGAGTGACGGCATCCCCCTGCGACCCTTGCCACCACTGGCACCCCTCACCAAGGAGAGAGCAGCAGCAACGGCCCCTGAAACCATGGCGCAGCATCGCAGTTTCATTCTGTCCAATCTGGCCTCCCCTCCACCGCAGACTGCTGGTTTATACAAATCAGAAGTCCAATGCAGAAGTAGCACAATGGGCAGGTTGAAACCGTGATGCAGCCCCAAAGACAGAGGGTAAGTGCTGCATCGTGGTTTCAGGGACTATTGCCACAGTTGTTGACCCCGGAGAGTGGCACCAGTGGTGGACATGGGCATGGGGGGTTCAGTAGGGGGGAGTGGCAGAATGGAGGGACTGTCTAGGGCACCTCCAGTCCTTGCACTGGCCCTGGTTGTAGGGACTTCCTTTTATTTAAGGTTCCCCTGTAAGTGCTTGGTCAGGAACAGTTACATCTTTTTTGACCCACTACAGCTTAAATCATTTATTTTGAGTATGATATAGGAGTATTTTGGTTTGTAGGTGATGAGATGTTATTCTAATATGTTTCCATTTTGTTATCTCGATTTGCCCCTCCTTGTGGTAGATTTTAGGAATTCTGAGATTTTGGCTTGTTTCAATTTTACCTAAAACCATAGGCTATAATATTCAAAGGATTGATGTTCCTAAATTGGCCTCTTTTAAAATTTACTGGAGCTAAGTGCCTACATTTTTATTTAAAATATCATTATACTCCTAAATTTAGGAGCATAAAACGTGGGTGGCAACAGGGGCGGAATTAGGATGCGGGAAAAAGTTTGGAGTTTAGCTCTGATTTTCAGCACTAGATACCTAAAGCTACGCAAATGAATGGCAGGCCTAAATTTAGTAGCATAAATTTTAAGCTCCTAAATAAGGGTGAATTTTCAGCTGAAAACTTAGGCTCCCATGCATGGCTGAAAATAGGGTATAAATTTAGGAGCCTAATTTAGGCACCTACATTTAGGAGCTTAGCTTTTTTTGAATATCAGGCCCAAAGATTGCTGTATCAGAATTTCCTTTCAATTTTTTTTAATTTCCATTTCCAATAACAAGAATTATCCCCCTAAAGGAGTAAAATTTCCCTGCATCTCCAGAGAGAATTGCTCAGAAAATGTCTCAGCTTTTCATAACGGAATATATATATTTATCATAAAAATCTGATAGGATGCTATGCAGTAACATTCTGAAAGAACATCCTTCTGAAACAGTCCACAGTTTGAGAAGCATGCCCTGGAGGTACCAAGGAATAAGCTTTCTTGACTTCTTGGCCTGCGAGCTGTGTTGTCAGTGATGCAGATCTTCCCGCCGAAGCGGCTTTTGAATTTAAAGGGCACTTCGGGCCTCTTGTTGGGGGAGCAGTGGAGCAGGGAGGAGCTTACATCCTCGCTCTTGTCTGCTAGCGGTGTTGTCAGTGATGCAGATCTTCCCGCCGGAGCAGCTTTTGAATTTAAAGGGTACTTTGGGCCTCTGCTTGGAAGAGTAGTGGAGCGGGGAGGAGGGGAGGACTTACGTGTGCAGATGGGCACATACATGCATACATCAACCAGTCATTATTATATAAGGACATGTGTATGGTGCCATTGTGTTTACCTGCAAGGTGGCGTTTGCAGGGGCAGAATTGGGACAGAGGGGAGGCAGAGTATAGGGACACACATTCTCACTACTCCATTAGAATTCCGTAAGTCCAAACAATGCACTAGCAACAGAGCATTTGAATTTATAGCTCCAATGCTCTGAAACTCATTACCAGCTAGTCTTTGAAATATTACAGATTTATCCTGCTTCCGCTCCCACCTCAGAACCCACCTCTTCATTGAACATTTTGGTCAGAATAAAACTTCAACTTACACAGACCCCTACCCAACTTCCCAGCATATTCAATAGCCCCTCCCACCCCTGAACTTACCCCGAGTTGAATTACATTCTTGGTCAATAGAATTGTAAATAAGTACAATTTAGAACTGTAAATAAGTTAAAATTTTCCAGAATTATGTAAATATTTCATTGCATGTTACAGCACCAGTTATATTGTTACAATGCTTAATCTGATTGTTTTAACTGTAAACCACTATGATTACTTGAAATAGCGCTATATAAACACACATATAAATAAATGTAGACTATAGATTACTATAACTTACACACGTGTTTTCCAAACTCTAGGCACAGCCATTTACACTTGCCATAAGGCAGGCATAAGCGTTTGCCGCTAGTGTGTGCAACCATTGGGGGCCACTTACAGTATGCCTTATTCTATACAGTAAAGGACATGTGCGCTTTATTTTATATAATCGGTGTGCACCTCCGGCATGCCATTATTGAATTACCCGCCACATAAACAGCAACTTTGAGAGAAGTCCTACCAGTTGATTGATAGTGTTCAACCTCATTGGAAAAAGAATCTATTCTAAGGTCTGTGTAGAAAATGACTCTAGAGTCGGTGCCTCCTCAGACTTTAAATCTACTTCTAATTTCAACTTCAGATCCTGTAGCTCAGACTTCTTGCTTTCATTTAGAGATAGTGGATGAGCTCATTGCATCTGTATTCAGTTTCCTCAAGATACTCACTTCCTTTAAAGAGCTGGTATCAGTATTCCTCCAGGATGTACATAAAAGGATGTGGGAGACCCTACTCTCTGCACTCCTCTGGGTCAATATTTAAAAGCACTAAGACATTTGGGGGTCAATTTTCAGTAGCAGTGGTCAGCATTTTTAAAGCACCTGGTTACCGACACTGAAACTAAAACCGGATATTCAGCACCGAAGCCTATCCAGACTCCAGTGCTGAATATCTGGTTTCACTGCTCAAAGCTAACTGGATGCAAAAATTGCATAAAGTTAGGACACAATCTCCAGCAAAAATCATAGGATCCGCTATGTATAATAAGCCAACAAGTTAGTACAAGTGCAGTGACAACCACAGAGAGCCTGGGGGAAGAAAGACCTCAGGTAAACCCCTAAGCCAACGCAATGACCCCAGAAGCTTGAAACACACGCTTGCACTCTGCTTCAGCCGTCACCGGCTTCCTGCAGTATCACATTCTAACTTCATAGGCAGGGCCGGACCTAGGGTTTCTAGCGCCCCCTGCAACCTATAAATCGGCGCCCCTCCCTCATTATTATTAATGTTTGCTATACCCTACCCTCCTTTTTTCCAAAACCACTTTGTGAACTCTTTTTAAGCGATATTAATATTTCTCCTTCAAATCCGTGGGGTAAGAAAATTGCAGCAAAAGAGCAAATGCATAGCCAAAATAAAAATACTTAGCAGTAAATAGTTAGCATCATACAAACAGGCTGTGATAGTCCAAAAAAAATATAAAATCTGATTCTGGTCATCTCACTAAGAACAACATAAGCATTCTCCAGTAACAGGCATATTGTGAACTAATATAAAACACTGCAAAAGTCACAGAAGATTTACAAGATCAAATCTACCATACCATACCAGCATACAATTCAAAACTCATACAATAAGGGGCTTACCCAGAAAAAAGCAGCACTATAAATACTGCAATGGGCCCCAAAACATCCATACACCTATTTGAAAAGTTGTACAAGTCAAATTACTACAATATAGATCCCTATGTGCAAACTCCATGATAACAGAACACCTGGCCTTGGTCATACACTCAGAACACAGACCCTCACCAAGTACAGAATAAGAGACAACAACCTAAAGTAAAAATAAAAATAGTTAGACGAAAATTAAACTGAAACCCCAAGAAGCCAGACTCCGCATGTGGTACCACACTAGATAAGAGATGCAGTTCCCCATACTGTGTGAAATATAAAGATAGCACAAAGTCCAGTCACTAAACTGAAAATAAAATTATTTTTTCTACCTTTGTTGTCTAAAGATTTTTGATCATGCTGGTCCCGATCTGAGGTTTATGTTTTCCTGTCTTCTCTTAGCTCTCTTTCTATGGTCCATCTGCCATTTCTTGTCTCTCCTTTTGCTCTCTCCATTTTCTTCCATCAGCTTTTTCCAGTCCCAGTAACCCTCCCCATTATCAGCCCCCTTTACAGCCTCCCCTCCCAGTACCTTCCAGTCTCAACCCTCTTGCATTCCCAGCACCGTCACTGGTGTCTATTCCCTTCCAGTCATTTTCCTCCCCCACCGTCCAGCCCCTTCTAGTCCAAATATAATCCCAGGTATCAATGAACTTCTAGTCCCAGTCCCCTCTCCCATGTCAGTTACCTTCCAGTCACCATCTCCTCTGTCCATCCACTTTCCAGTGCCATCCCCAGTTATCATCTCCCTTTCAGCCCCCACCTTCCCTCCAGCCACCTCCTTCCCCTCTTTTCTGCTCCTTTCCAACCCCCCATGTCAGCTCCCTTCCAGTCCCCGCCTTCCCCCATCAGCTCTCTTCCAATTCCCCTCCTATTACCCAGCCACCTTCCAGCCCAATCTCCAAGTGTCAGCTCCCTTCCCGCCCCCCCCCCCCCCCCCGTATCTGCTCCCTTCCAGCACCTCCATGTCTGCTCTCTTCCAGCCCCCCCCCCCCCATGTCAGCTCTCTTCTGGCCCTTTTCCTTCCCTTCCTTCCTGTATCAGCTGCCCTCCCTGATTCATCCCTCAGAAAAGAAAGCAGCTGCGGGAACATTTCTCTGTTCCTGCGGCTCTGCTATTTTTTAAACTGCTGGACCGCAGAGTTTCTAAAGGCAATAATAAGCATTTCCTGTTTCTTAAAAGAAACAGGAAATGCTTGTTACTGCTGGAAATGCCACAGTCCAGCAGTTTAAAAGATAGCAGAGCCACGGGAACAGAAAAATGTTCCTACAGCTCCTTTCTTTTCTGAAGTGGCGGGTGGCGGATGGCTAGCGATGGCACCCTCCTGCCGCGCTTACCTGGCTTACCGGGTAGCACCAGCCCTGATCATAGGTCATTAAAAAAACCTCCAGGCCCCCTTTTTTTCATTTGAAGGCAAGTGGCTCAATTCAACACATAACTTCAAACAATGGCAAGTTTTCAATGACAAATGGCAAGGCTCAGCATATAACAGAGCACACAGAAAGAAATGCTCAGCTGTAATCCCAAGAACAATCACAGGCCTTATTCCGATGCCAGGCATTTCGCCGAGGCTGCTTCAGGGAATAGGACCATCCACTTCAAGGCCAGCTTCTGTGATAGCACACGCTCTGCCAATGCTGCCTACAAGAAAATCCCAAACAAACTGACTAATAAGACTGCACTTGCAACCCCAACTTTACCACAGAAACTTCTGCCCAAAAGCAATATCTCCAACAAAATAAAAAAACAGATACTCACAATCCAATCAGCACCAAACACATTGCCAGCATAGCAAGCCAAAAGCCGCGAATCACCAAAAAACACTGCGATTGCGCTCTTTAAATCAAACTCTGATCAACCCGACCATCATTCCCAAAAGACAAACAGCGCTCAGCTGATCAACTGTGTCCAATCCGATCGTTCTATCGAAAGACGAACCCCCAACGCAATTTCAACAAAGGGAACCCAAAGACACCAAATTGAAGCCAGAATGAAAAATGAAAATGAACATAAAGAAAAAAAAATACATATATATATATATATATAAAGTTAGGATAGCCATTGACCTGTCCTAACTATGTATGCTTTGCCTGTCTGATTAGTGTCTGAATATCACCACTAACCAGATAAGCACCAGGACCACCCCAGGTCCACCCACAGACTGCCCCTGAAACAAACCTTACGTTTCTGAAGCGGTCCCTGATGATATTCAGCAGCACTAATTTGTTAGTACTGCTGGATATCATCAGAGTGGGTTTTAGCGGGTTAGCAGGTCCTTTTAACCAGTTAAATCCTTTTGGATATCAACCACCGTGGTGCCTTGCTGAATGTCTAAGTGCTGTTTTTAAATTCAAATCTGGTAGCATTATACATATACTAATATTTCACTATATGGATTACGCTATATGTAGAGTGGGGAGGTCCTGAAATCCACATAAATGATATGTATAGACAACAATATTCTGTCCCTGTACATTTAGGTTATACATGGAAAAAACAGGCATGACTAGGACTGTCCAAGCCAAACATAGAATGTATGTGTGAGAACTGGGGTTTCTAGTCCCACAGGTGCTCCTTGTGGTCTTGGGCAAGCCACTTAACCCTCCATAGCCCATGTTCCCTGTAAAATAGTTATCTCCAAGTTATAATGCCCTGTTCAATGTAATTTCAGTTTGTTCAATGTAAACCGCACTGATGCAGAATAGCGCAGTATATAAGAGAATGTAAATAAATAAATAGAATAAATAATTTCATAGGGGTCACTTATTCAACATGCACTGTGAAATGCAAATATTATACCTGTTATAAAGTATGCATGTACTTTGCTTTATAAAGTAAGGTACGTACACAAGGGGCTTGTTTACTATATTGCATTAGGGTTTTGCAGCTAATACAATGAGTTAGTATACTTAGAATCATGTTAGCCGCAGAAGCTGTGCAGTATCTGTTGAGGACGTGCATAGTATACCCCAGCAGATGCCACATTGAAATGCAGAGAACACAGTCAGATAGCAGCCTGGATATAGCTAATGCTACCCATTGAGATGGCATTAGTTCCACCTGTACTGTCTGCACATCCAACAGTTATCGTGCGTTGAGTACTCTCGTGGTAACTGCACGGTGCAGACATGCTCACTCTCTGCCCTCATCCTGCCCACGAATTCACTAACACATTTTCTGCAGATAGCATAGAAAATCATTGCACTATCTGCATTTGCCCTGCATTAGCTGTTAATGTGGCAAGCTCCGCCCAAACTCTACCACCGTGCTCACCCACTCCGAAAATACATGACATTGCTCCGACATGCGTACTTACAGAATAGCACCTGCCTAAATTATGCATATAAGCACCCATCCTCCCTAATCCACCACTCTCCCAACTAGAGGTCCGAAGTGCCTTTTAAATTCAAAAGCTGCTCCTATACACCTGCATCTTCCGGGCCATGCCAAAGGGCCCTTAGGCGTGGCTTTTGGCATGGACCATTAGCAACGCTATTATACCAACTAGCTGCAAGATTAGCCACCATATGAATATATCTCATTGATGACATTTTTCAAAGCAAGACAACCCAGAAGAAAGAACCGTTCTGGAGGACATCCTGTGAGTATATACTAACTCCTTGAGTCCCCTTGTCCACAACACACATCCACACAACTCACTTGCATTAAGTGGCACAAAATAGTGCCTAGAGCTGGAAATACATCACACGAATCGCATACTGCATTAACTCGGCTCCAGACCCGAACCTCTATCAGACCACAACTTTGAAACTCCCATGCCTCGAGTGTTCCCCACAGAGGATTTCGAAACTGACCAGTGGCAAAAAAACAGACCTGCAGGTCTCCAAAATTGCACACGGAGCTTCATCCTACGATCGACTCCCTGTATACTAATTCTGCCTGCCTAACCACTTCCACCACTCCAGTTTCCTATCTGCACAACAATGCTCCACATAAACATTTGGCTCTCACTCATGGGCTCTTCATCATATTCATCACAGGCAAAACCTTCCCCCTACAGCATCACAATTCAATTCTAATAATACAGAATACTAGGCAACTAAAACAATACAACTGTTGGTACACTACTCAATTGCAACGAATTAGAAATCCAGAGAACCTAATTAGGGTTTCACCCAACATCACCTTGATTACATATGGACTATCTAACCACTCAAACAACCCTACCCCACTAATCTGTACCCTTATCAATACTCGATCAGCCCACAGAAAACTGTGCACACTAAAGGATTACATAGATGACCAAAAGATTGACATGTTCATGACTGAAACCTGATTCTCAGAATCAATGTTCTACTGAACCAAATAAACAGGGCCACACATAGAATACACAACTGCCCCAGAGAAGGTAACAAAAGGAGGTAGCGTTTGCATCCTAACCAACAAACAGCTCCAATTCAAGAACACTGATATATCATCCACACACAACCTCAAAATGATCACTATCTCAAACAAACAATACACAATATGCCTAGTATACAGAGCCCTCAACCAGTTTAGATGAGCTTTCCATCCTACTCAAAGCCTCGTGCACTCACTCCCACAAAAAAAACAAATTTCATCCTCCTCGGAGATTTCAATCTACCATCCACCACCAAGAAACAAGCTGAAGCCTTTTTGGATGCCATGGTCGATCTCCACTTCACTCAAATCATCCATCACCCCACCCACAGCAGAGGTGTTACCCTGGATCTCATATTTCTATCAACCCAATTAGCAAATGACTTAAAGTTCCTACCACCATCAATCAGGCCAGTCCCTTGGTCTGATCACTGCTTAATAAACTTTTCACTTCCTCCTCTGACCAAATATAATCCAACACAACTCCTCGAAGGTTTCAACCACTTGACCATCAAGCCTTTCTCCAGAAAATTCTACCAAACCTAACATCTCCCTCACATCATGAATGCATTGACACCCTAATAACCAACTGGAACCTAACTATTTCTGCAGCAGCCCAGACACCTTTGAAGATCAAAGGGTGAAACATCCACATGCCACCCCATGGTATTCATCTTCTCTAAAACTACTATAGACTAACATACGCCGATTAGAGCAAAGGTGGAGAAAATGGAGTGGAGGAGTGGCCTAGTGGTTGGGGCAAGGTACTTCAGGCCGGAAGGTCGGGGGTTCAAATCCCACTAGAGGACAGCAACCTCGGGCCGGAAGGACTGGGGTTTCTAGTCCCACAGGTGCTCCTTGTGGTCTTGGGCAAGCCACTTAACCTCCATAGCCCATGTTCCCTGTAAAAAATAGTTATCTCCAAGTTATAATGCCCTGTTCAATGTAATTTCAGTTTGTTCAATGTAAACCGCACTGATGCAGAATAGCGCGGTATATAAGAGAATGTAAATAAATAAATAAATAAATAAAAATCCATGAAACAACACACACAAACACTTTATTTAAAAGAACAAAGTGCATATTGTGCACTAATCATAAAACCTAAACAGGAATATCACTCAAATCTAATCAAGTCTGCCATCAACAAACTCAGATGGTTATTTGACATAGCAAAATCATTCACAAAGGATCCCACTACACCTTAAAGAGAGACCACCATCAACCCACACAACTTGGCACTCCATCTACAGTCCCTGCACAAGCCAATCAAAAACAACAAGCTAGAACTTCCCTCCCAACCCCAACAAAGCAGTAATACTTGCCTCTGGACCTCCTTCGACTCCATCAGCCACGAACATCTAGATGCTTTAATCATGTCATTAAATACTACAGCCTCTCCGTTAGATCCTTGCCAAGTCTCATGGATCAAAATCTCAAGGCAACAGCTCATTCCATTGATTGCAGCTATAGTCCATGACTCCCTGACACAAGAATGCCTTCCACTCATACTCAAGCAATCATCCATTCGTCTTATCCTAAAGAAGCCTAACATGGATCCAACATCTCTTGCTTCCTACAGACCAAGCTCAAGCATACCATTTATCGCCAAAATCATCAAAAAGGCAATTCAAACCCAATTGTAATTCCATATCGATAAACACACACCCCTGGATCCACACCAGCAAGGCTTTTGCCCTCAACATGGTGTTGAAACATTATTCACCTCTTTGTTTAATACTCTAATCACAGGCACAGAAAACATATCACAAGGATTCATACTTGTTTTTTTGACATAGTAGCTGCATTCGATTCAGTCGCCCACCAATTACTGCTCAATAGGCTTTACAACATTGGTCTTCAAGGTAACACCGTGAGATGGTTCCACTCCTACCTTTCAGACCGCAACCAACAAATAAAAGCAGGGAATTGCAAATTCCTCCCATTCCACTTAAACCAAGGCGTGCCTAAAGGTTCTGCACTTTCTGCGATTCTATTCAATATTAATATTCATCCTCTATGTGAAATTATCCAGAAATTCAATGTACAATTCCACATCTATGTGGATGACATCATGATATACACACTTTTCTCCACTATCACTCCCGATTTTTCCACTATCTCTAAATATTTCCTAGCAATCATTCTATGGCTTCAGAAGCAAAATCTCAATATTAACGACGATAAAACTGAAGCCCTACACATCACAAGAGACTCTAACTTGATCCCACTTGCTACTCTCAAAACTGATAATAAAGTAACCACTGTCAAAACGGAGATCAAATATTTAGGCATACTGTTAGACCAAGAATTCAGCTTACACTTTGGTGTTAATCAAGCTACCAAATCTGTATCCTACAAACTAAGGATTATAAAGCACCTACGTCCTCTCCTAAGCAATCCAGATTTCTGTAGTTTGCCAATAAATCATCACCCCCATTCTAGATAACGGCAACCTAATTTTCCATGGATTCCCCAAGAACACTACACACCCCCTGCAATTAACACAAAACAAAGCAGCAAGAATCATATATAGGACTTCACGCCAGACCCACATCATCCCAATTCTTAAACAACTGCATTGGCTGCCTATTACCTCAAGTAATCTATAAAATCTACAGTATCTACAAAATCATCAATAACCTGTCAGCTGAGTGCCTCAGGACCCTAGTAAAAAAACAAACAACAGACTGAGAAGACACATCATAATCAATCTACTGGACATTCCACACAAAATGCTATACCCAAGTCAAAGAACAATTAATAGGGCTTTTTCCCTTTACGCCCCACATATTTGGAACTCATTACCGCTGCAGATAAGATCCACAGACTCCTTTGAAGATTTCCGCAAGAAACACAAAACTTATCTATTTCTTGAACACTATGGGGGTCATTCACAACCATGAATAATGGGGACATAATGTCCAGCCTGGATGTACATCCCCGATATTTGTCCAGATGTGGTTGCCGGCAAAAGGTTCCCCATACAAACATCTGAGTTGTATGGGGAGCCTTAGACGGATGTGGGCGGAGGGTGGAACAAGGGCAGAGCGAGGGTGGGTCATCTCCCCGGACATACAGGGCCTATTCTAAGGTCGGTCCTGTATGTCTGGGGTTGGCCAGATAGACAGGGGACTTATTCCACCTCAGAGGTGGAATGTCCTCCTGGATGCGGCATTTCGGCAGTGGCCAGTGGGAAAAAAGGTAGGTAAGGGCGTAGGAAGCTCCCTGCAGCTGGATCCTGGCCATGGGAGGCCAGACCAGGGGTCCAGTTACGGGGAAAGAAACTTTTCAGTGATGGCTAGGGATCGCAGCTCCTTAATGGAGCTGTGGTGCCATGGCAACATGATGCCATGGCACCTCAGCTCCATTAAGGAGCCTGACTGAGTTAGCCAGGTAAATGGCTGAACTTCCAGGGTGCCTGAATAGGGGCATGTTCTGGACATCTAGCCACTGTGATGCAATTCTGCTCCCATGGGAATATCTAACCACCACGGGAGCAGAATCAGCTGTGTCTCCCGGCCATCCTGGTGTCTATACGTCCAGACGGCCCAGAGACCTACAAAACAGAATGTGTCTCCATGGAACTGACCCCCACTTGGATCAGCTCAACACTTGCTAAGCACCTAACCCCTTTCTGTATCTTGCACATAGTTCATGCATTGCCACTCCCACAGCCTATGCTTTATTAATATGTACCCCTGGAAATGCTCTCCAGATTATTTATTGTATTTTGTTAATATGTACCTCTGGAAAAGTTTTCCATGTTAGTTATTCATCTGTTAAATGTAAGTGCACATATAACATGTTACCATTTGATGCACATTGTTTCCTGTAAACCGTTTTGACTGTATAAAGACGGTATAAAAATGATGTTAAATAAAGTCATAAGAATACCATGACTTATGTAGCTTATGTGTGGGATCACACGTACCTGTGGATGCCCTCATTATGGAATTACCCTGTTAATGACTCAACATGGGCAGAATTGATGCAGTATCTCTGTGCTGAAAAATCACTTTTACTGCCAAACTGTTCAGTGCTGCGACAAAGGTCTCAAGGAATGATTCTATTGGCTCTATAGCCAATGTCAAGGTACTTGGTACTGACACTTGAACCTTCTTCAGATGCTGAGAGCAACCTTAGAGATCATCTGAGATCAGTACTGAAGTGGGCTTAGTAAGAGAAGAGAGGTCCTCCTGGGTAGTGAATGGGGAAGTACTAATAACAGATGACAGGACCCTTGGAGGCTGCCATGGTTTGGATGTATAGAATCCAACTTCTTAATCCTTAGGTTCCAATTTAAAGCTATCCAGGTTATCTTCTAAAAAAGAAAAAGGGGGGGGGGGGGGATAACAGAAAATGGTCCGTTGTCAACACAAACACAGAAACATAGAAACATGACGACAGAAAAAGACCACATGGCCTATCTAGTCTGTCCTTCCATAACAACTACAACAGTCCACTTTTTGCCTTTAGAGATCCTCTGTGTTGGTCCCATGCTTTCTTGAATTCAGTTACTGTCCTCATCTCTACCACCTCCACTGGGAGACTATTCCACGGATCCACTACTCTTTCCGTAAAGAAATATTTCCGCATATCACTCCTGAATCTATCTCCCTTCACCCTCATCCCATGTCCCCTCGTAGCAGAACTTGCTTTCAATTGAAAGAGGCTCTCTCCCTGAACATTTATGCCACGGAGGTATTTAAACATCTCAATCATATCACCTCTATCCCGCCTTTCCTCTAAGGTGTACATATTAAGATCCTTAAGTCTGTCCTCATATGCTTTATAATGAAGCCCATTAATCATTTTGGTAGCAACCCTCTGCACCGACTCCATCCTGTTCACATCCTTTTGAAGGTGCGGTCTCCAGAATTGCACACCATACTCCAAATGAGGTCGCACCAAAGACTTATACAGAGGCATTATCACCTCCTTTTTTCTGCTAGCCATTCCTCTCCGTATGCACCCAAGCATCCTTCTAGCTTTTGCTGTCGCCTTTTCCACCTGTTTAGCTACTTTAAGATCATCAGACACAACCACGCCTAGGTCCCGCTCTCTTCTTTAGTGGACAAAAGTACTTCACCTCCTATACTGTATTGCTCCCTTGGATTGCTGCAGCCCAAATGCATGACCTTACATTTTTTAACATTAAATCCCAGCTGCCAAATTCTAGACCATTCTTCAAGCTTAGCTAGATCCCTCCTCATGTTATCTACCCCTTCCTGGGTGTCTACTCTATTGCAGATTTTGGTATCATCCGCAAAGAGGCAAACCTTACCCGACAGCCCTTCCGCTATATCACTAACAAAGATGTTAAAAAGAATTGGACCAAGGACAGATCCCTGGGGCACACCACTGGTAACATCCTTCTCCTCAGAGTGAGCTCCATTTACTTGTACTCTATGTCGCCTCCCACCCAACCAATTTCTAACCCAAGCAGTAACTTTAGGGTCCATCCCTAGGGTGCTCAGTTTGTTTATAAGTCGCCTTTGAGGAACAGTGTCAAAGGCTTTACGGAAATCTAAATACACCACATCTAGAGCTCTCCCTCGGTCCAACTCCCTGGTCACCCAGTCAAAAAAATCAATCAGATTTGTCTGACAAGACCTGCCTCTGGTGAATCCATGCTGCCTCGGATCCTGTAATCCGCTGGACTCCAGAAACCTCACTATTTTCTCTTTCAGCAGCGTTTCCAATAATTTACTCACCACCGAAGTTAAACTAACCGGCCTGTAGTTTTCAACCACTTCCTTACTTCCGCTTTTGTGTAAAGGCACCACATGAGCCTCTCTCCAGTCCTTTGGCACCACTCCTGACTCCAACGAGGCATTGAAAAGGTCAGTCAGTGGAGCTGCTAGAACGTCCCCAAGTTCCCTCAGTATTCTAGGGTGTATCCCATCCGGTCCCATCGCTTTGTCTACTTTAAGTTGAGCTAGTTTCTCACGAACACAGTCTACTGAAAATAGTTCAAGATGTCCCTCGCTTCTGTTCTTATTTGTGGGTGTTTTCTGAGGTCCTGCTCCTGGTTCTTCATCTGTGAACACAGAACAAAAATATTTGTTAAGCAATTCCGCTTTATCCTTATCAGCTTCTACATATTCCCCCCCTGCACCCTTGAGTCTGACAATACCACTTTTGCTCTTCCTCTTCTCACTAATATATCTGAAAAATGTCTTATCCCCCCATTTTATTGCATTGGCTATTTCCTCCTCCTTTTGAATCTTTGCCTTCTTGACTACTTTGCTAGCTTCTCTAAGTTTTTCCAAATACAGATGCTTGTCTTCTGCTCTCTATGATCTCTTGTATTTCATGAAGGCCTCCCTCTTTTTCTTCACTTTTTCAGCTACTTCCTTCGAAAACCATAGCGGTCTCCTGTTCCTTTTGCCTTTATTTACCATTTTAACAAAAAGGTTGGTTGCCCTTAAAATACCCCCTTTCAGTTTTGCCCACTGTTTTTCTACATCCCCCAGCTGTTCCCATCCCACTAACGACATGTTTAGCTGTTGACAGTGTTAGAACATAAGAACATAAGATATGCCATACTGGGTCAGACCAAGGTCCATCAAGCCCAGTATTCTGTTTCCAACAGTGGCCAATCTAGGTCATACGTACCTAGCAGTTTCCCCAAGGGACACAGGTTCCACAATGCTTGTATTGGTTCAAGCATTGATATCCTGGGTCCCTTCTTAATAATGGTTTATGGACCTTTCCTCCAGGAACTTGTCCAAACCTTTTTTAAACCCAGCTACACTAACAGCCTTTACTACATCCTCCGGTAACAAATTCCAGAGTTTGATTACACGTTGAGTGAAAAAATATTTTCTTTTATTAGTCTTAAATAGTTTACCCTGTAGCTTCATTGCATGTCCCCTAGTCTTTCTATATTCTGATAAGGTAAACAATCGATCTACGTTTACCCGTTCCACTCCGTTCTCTCATGTTAGTTATGCCTTTTGTGTTTGTGGATTGCTATCATGCTTGCTCTCAAAGAGAGCAAAAATGCTTACTTTCAAAACATGTTCTTAGTGGAGAGAAAGGTGAGTCCACGCAAATCAAATTGTCACCACAAGGACTTGGTTCTTTTTATCAACAACTCTTGGACAGAATTGAAGGGCACACTGCGCCATCAAAGTGATGTGAGATGCCAAGCCTTTACTGTCATGCCTGAAAGCTCTAGAAACTTTGATGTAAGAGCTGTGTACAAGATCGGTTCTATTACTGTAAGTCATCCATGTGTACAGACTAACTGTTGAAAGTAACTTGAAGTGGGGTACCAGGGCCCTCTGAAAGGGTTAATATGGAGAATGGCTTGGAATGTTGCTGATAGTCTGAAGCCTAGAAGCCAGGAGAGAGATGTGTTATAAAAGCCAAGGGTGTACTTTGGGATGACATTGATTGTGAGAATGAGACAGAATGCTTTGTTTTTAGAATGCTGGAGCTGAGAAATGTCTGTGCTCTGACCTATAACATGTAGATAAACAAAACTTGACATAGAGCTGAATTTGTACCATTGTTTTTTCTCTAATAAAAGGAGGTGCGATGGCCTAGCTTGGCGAGGGAGTCATGCACACCTATGAATTCCTCACTTAAGCTTAAGCTGTGCTGTTTTATGATATAAATCTGTGCGCTTCTTTATTTACAGTTGAATTTAGAAAACTGAAGTCCAAGGACCAAGGTTAAGTTTTGCTACCTGGTCAGAAGTAGGTCACAGACTAAGAGATCCATTCACTAATGCCCTGCTGTACTTGGCGAACAACTATTATAGATGAACAATTTACTTTACCACCACCTAACACAGAAAAACCTTTTTAATAGTAATATCAATAACACATTTTAAATGTCATTTCATGAGAAAAAACACTGAAATAGTAAAATTATACTTTCTTTATTTTAACTGTGTTGCTTCCATAAACTACACATATGTATGAGGCACACTGAATATAATATTAATTCTATTATAATGGGTCTGACAGCAATTGCATAAACTCACAAAAAAATTCAGCTCAATCAGTTGTGTTCACTTGGTAAAGATATAGTGCCAAAAAATCTATTAAATTCAAATTTAACACAGTTTTTGGCAAGCACTTTCTAACTATAGCATTATCTAGCACTCTTCAACCAAAGTTTCATCTCCACATTAACATCTATCTATCCTCAGACTTCCAGTTTTCAGCTCCATTTCTATCTCAAGGGAGACTAATACGGGAATTAAAATACTGGTAATGCTGTGCTTGATAATATACATCATCATCAGTACACAACACAACTTTCTTTATTTTATGTATAAATTTGAAATCTTACATTCCAAGCATATTTAGTAAAATAAGATTCATTCATACCCCATAATCCAAAATAAATTATATAAATTTAGTCCACTACTGCAGTACCTCGATATTGCTGCTAGGGGTCATCAGCGCCATTTTGGAATCCAGAACTGTAACACCAGGAATGACGGGATTGCTCCTGCTTCCATCAGACACCAGGGACCAGGGACCTCCGGTAAGGCTGGAGATGGGGATCAGAATGTCAGGTGTATGTGGTTTTCTTGGAGGGGGGGGGGAGTTGTCTTTGTGCCAGGGGGTTGTGTACAGGGGGATTGGATGCTTTGAGGGGGTTTGGGGGATGAGATATATAGGTGAGATTGTCCCTCAGGGAGATTATGAAGGGGATCAGAAGACTGGGAGGTCACTGGAGGAAAAGAACAAGGTCAGGGGGCAATTGGGGGATCCTGGTTGGGGGGACTGACTGGGGGTTTTGATCAGGGCTAGAATGATGCTGCTGACTCAGGGTGTTCATGCACAGCAGGAGCAGCGATTTTAGAAAGTTGCTCCAACGTATTTGTGGGGGTATTTGTCCATTTTTTCTCCCCATGTGCAACTTTTTAAAAAATCGCTGTTTCTGCTAATCATTTAAAGAGATTAATGTGCAGTTCTGCACCTATTTTACAAGAGATTCTATGTTTGGCAGATCCACTTGTAAAATACTAAAGGAATTCCCCTTGTACCAGCCTAGACATCAGAATTCCCCTCTCCACATCCTGTCTAAAATCTGCCTTCACATTCATAACCAAAGAGATTCCCTCCATACATGTTGGAGGAAGCACTATTTTAAGCATATCAATAAGAGCTTGAATCAAGATGACAGCGTATTGTGCCTCAGAGCTCCAAACTAGCTATTTAGGGCTCCCCGGGCATACCCACTACTCTAGGGCCAACTGTAGAGACCAAGGAAGTGTGGTGGAGGAGTCCTACCACTGGAAATCAGTGTAGCCTCCAGTCTATAAGGGAGGTGGAAGGATCTTCTGATATAATAGCATCAGTCTTACCCACCAAAACATGCTTATCCATAGGACCCAGTATCATAGAAGAGGGCATAACTATGTTCTTAACTTTACTTTTCCTCTTCTCTATATCCTTAATACCAGAGCCATGTCCTGTCAAAAAATTCCTCCAGTTTCAGAAAGGGTTCCAAAGGGGTATGCCCCTTAGGCTATGCCTCTTTGGTCGTGCATCTGAGACTCCACACTGCAGGGCACAAATATTCTATACCCTTCTTCTGGTACTTAATGATGCCAGTGGTTGCACCTGCTGATTCCACAAACCCAGTGAAGTCAGATGGCAATAAGCATACAGCAAGAGGACCAGTCTGTTGCTACCAGCTAGACATGTCAGAGCTTTCTCTTTCCCAAACAAAATAACTTTCTACATGGTATTTTAACTGTACTTTAGGGAGGTCAGTTTAGAAGTATCGAGATATGAAAATAACAGATTTTATACATGTAGATTGGCTATATGTATACATGCCGATTTCAGTCATTATTTCCACAAGTAGATATGGCTGAGACACAGAGATTTTAGGTGGGTGTGTTTTAGGCAAGCTGAAAATGTTGTCAGGGTCATTCTGAGGCACAAATAGTGGGGGTGATGTCCATCCCCGCTATTCGGTCCCTCTTCCGACCCCAACTAACTTCCCCACACGTTGTACGGGGAAGTTAGACAGGGCAGGAAAGGGATGGAGCGGGAGCAATGTTAGGACAGGCAGTGGGTGGTCGGCGGCTCTGAATGTACAGGGCTGATTCCAATCTCGTCCCTGTACGGGGAACTTATTCCACCTCTGAGGTGGAATAAGTTCCTCTAGTCATAGGGAGACGACGGGCCTGGCCATCGGAAGAGGTAGAAGGGGGTAGAGGGGATTCTGCGCAGCCCAACTCTAGGCCAGATCGAGGGTGAGGCTGTGGGGAATGAACATTTTGGTCTGGTGGCCAGGGATCGCAGCTTTTGAATGGAGCCACGGTGCCATGGCAGCCGGACGCCATGGTGCCATGGCTCTATTCAAAAGCCCCGAGTTAACTGGGGAAGGCCTGTACGTGCAGGCCAACCTGAATCAGGATCCCGGCCTGCACGTAAAGGCCTGGACGCGTTTCTGATCCCACGGGGCTAGATGTGCCCCACGGGATCAGAATCCCGGCTAACTCTGTGCGTCCGGTTCCGACCAGGCGCACAGAGGGCCAAGAAGTCCAGGACTGAATCGGGCGTTATGTGTGTACTTCCCCTTTTAAAATAGGAATAAAAGCATATCTTTTCAAATGTCTGCACTGGCACTAGCTCCAAGAGGGGCAATTGTGCAAACCTCTTTGGTGTCTACAAGCATCCCAAAAACTCTGAGGAATCTGCAAGTTTGCTCCTCTCTTTAACTAGATCCATATATGTTGCAAAATCAGCACGTTTGCGCATTTGACAGCACCTACACTCATAAAGCCCTGAATGATGTTGCTGTTTTTATTCACGTGTCCATTTCTGAAACTGCTAGTAATGGACAAGGCATCCTGTTAAATGCACAAGAACCTTTGGTAAAATTTAACCTTTACATTTCAAAAATAGAGGGGTCCAACCTGCACAGAGTAGCAGGTACAACCTTAAACAAAGATATGAATATGGTAACCTCTGCAGATTCCATTCCATTCCCCCCCCCCCGACCAAAATGAGTGTTTTTAATTTTGTGCCTATGGGAACCAAGAGCTTAAATTCGACTCTGGGTGGCCTACATGCTTGTGCGTTAGTGTTCCCAACTTCCAGTTGACACGCATTAAAATGTACATTAACTGGCTAACGGATTTCAGTAAAAGATGCCCTTAGTCTACCTATAAGTAATATGTAGAACCTATGATGGTACAGCCTATGCATAAAATTATGCATACAACTGGAGCAAATTTAGTTTTAAGACTTGTGCAGTTGGCACTGCCAATGACCACATAAGTCTTTTTAAATATCAGGCCTATAATCTTGGAACTTTTATTATCCACTTCCAATTCAGAATTTATAGGTTTCTATGCTAGGAAATCCTCCTCTTCTCCATTCTATTCTCTCAGAGTAAGGAAACTCCTTTTCTGACCTGCAAATCACTTCCCAGAACTAAGGACTTCTCTCTTCTAGGCACTTCCAGCCATGAATGAAGGACACACTCCATGTCTTTTCCTGATGTATTTCAACAACCACTGGTCATAGAACGCCATCAATTCTCTCTACTTTTCAAGGGTGAGAAGGACGCAAAAGACCACAAAAGCCCTCAGCTTTTCCTTTGTCCAGAGTCTAAGACAGTATTGAGGACCCATTACCTCTTGTCAACTTGGCAGAAAGGAGGCAAAGACAATGTTATCCCTAAATATCTCCTGTTATGATCTAAGTGACATCACAAACTCTTTCCATGGCTATTCCCAGTGGAGAAGCCTGACAGATAATCACTCTCTCATGCTAACATTATACACCTGCTCAGGACCAGTAGTATTCCTACAGCATAACAATACAGCAAATTGCTGCCAGTCATTGAAAAGGTACTGTAGTTATTCATCTGTAGCAGGTGTTCTCCATGGACAGCAGAAATAAGTCCTCATGTATGGGTGAGGTCCCCGATGAAGCCCTGCATAGTAACACTTCCCAGCTTCTATTGGAAACTTTTGGGAGGCTCTACCATGCCTGCGTGCGTCCTTCCTGCCTGCCACGGCGCCATGATGCTTCAGTCTGTTAACATAGCTGTAGCAGAAGACAACTCCTCAGGGAGGTGGAAGGGTTGCTATCCATGGAGAACACCTGCTACAGGTGAGTAACTACCTTTTCTCTGAGGATAAGCAGGAATGAGTCCTCACCTATGGGACTCCCAAGCTACAGGCTACTGAAAAGTGAGGAGGCCACCCAGAAACCCAAAAGGGGCAACTCAACTGTGAAATGGCGAGAGGCCAGAACAACTCAACCACCAACTATGTACAAAATGAGTAAATTTCTCTCTTCCCTTTATTTTATTTATCTATCTTTTGGTACCCTGGACAGAAGAGAATGAGTCTAGGGGGGATGGAGTTCAATTCTAATCCCTAAACAGATTCTGGAGTACAGATTGGCTCACGTTGGGAATCCCTGTCTAGGCAGTAGTGAGATATGAATGTATAGACTGAAGACCATGTTGCAGCCCTGCAAATCTTTTCTATGGAGCATAAGCTGGCCACCAACATAGTCATAGCTCTGACATTATGAGCAGTGGCATGACCATCAAGGCTCAGGCCTACCTGGGCATAAGCAAAAGAGATGCAGTCTGCCAGCCAAATTGAAAGAGAGCGTTTGGAAACGGCAACTCCTACCTTATTTGGGTCAAAAGAAATGAAAAGCTGGATGGACTTATGGGCTTTTGTCTGCTTCAAGTAGAAGGATAAGGTTTGCTTGCAGTTCAAGATGTGCAACAGAACTTTACCTTTGTGTGCATGAGGTCTCGGGAAAAATGTTGGAAGAACAACTAACTGATTAAGGTGGAAACGTGATACCACTTTTGGAAGGAATTTAGGATGACCACTCTATTATGGTGGAATTTAGTGTAAGGCGAATGAACCACTAGAGCAGTGGTTCTCAACCCAGTCCTCTGGGACCCCCAGGGCAGTCAGGTTCCAGGATATCCACAATGAATATGCATAAGATAGATCTGCATGCACTGCTTCCACTGTATGCAGATCTCTCTCATGCATATTCATTGTGGATACCCTGAAAAACTGACTGGACTAGGAGTTCCCGAGGACTGGGTTGAGAACCACTGCACTACAGCCTAAAGCTCGCTCATTTTGAGTCCTGAAGTGACCACCACCAGAAATGATACCTTCCAGGTCAAGAACTTCAGAAGACAGGAATTGAGTGGCTCAAAGGAAGCTTTCATGAGCTTTGCATGAACCACATTGAGATCCAAAGCCACTGCGGAAGGCTTGTAGGGAGGCTTCAAGAGAAACAAGCCCTGCATAAAGTGAAGAACTAAAGGCTGTATCGAAATGGACTTGTCTTCCACTCCTTGATGGTAATCTCCAATCGCACTAAGACCCTGACAGAGTTGGACTTAAGTCCAGACTCAGAGAAGTATAGAAGATATTCAAGCAGTTTTTGTGTGTAACAGAGGAAAGGATCTAGGGTGTGGCTCTCACACTGGATGGCAAACCTCTTCCATTTGCAAGCATAAGACTTTCTTGTAGAGGCCCTCCTGGAGGCCAAAAGGACTTCAGTTACACCATCCAGCAGGTTCAGCTGAGACAACATTAGCCTCTTAACATTCGTGCCGTGAGGGCCAAGGACCGTATATTGGGGTGCAACATCGTCCCATCCTCCTGAGTTACTAGATTGGGTGCGTGACTGAGCCAATAGCAGTTCTAGACTGGAGAACTGCAGCAGGAGGGGAAAACAAGGCTTTCTGGGCCAGTAGGGAGTGATGAGAATCATCGTGCCTCTGTCTGTTTTGAGTATTGAGAGGTACTGAAGCGTACAGAAGACCTGCCCTTCAATGAAGGAGAAAAGCATCCAACACTAGTCTGCTGTGTGATCTTACTCTGAGGCAGAACTGATTCACGTGGGCATTCGGCGGGGTTGCAAACAGATCTATCGAGGGGGTGCCTCCCTTTTGAAAGATGCAAGTTGCAACATCCATGTCCAGCATCAACTCATGCGGCTGGAGAACTCAGTCTGTCTGCCAGAGTGTTTTGCTCATCTGGCAAGTATGCGATTCTCAGGTCCATCCTGTATATGATGGCAAACTTCCACAACCTGACTGCTTTCCAAAACAGGAGGTACGAACATGTTCCTCCCTGTTTGTTGATGTAGAACATGGCGACCTGATTGTTGGTCTGAACCAGAACAATTTGATTGGCCAGTCGATCTCAGAAAGCCTTTAGAGTGTTTGCCACTGCTCTTAGTTTCAGTAAACTAATCTGATGAAGACTTTCTACCCCAGCTTGGATGTGCCTGTCATCAGAACTTTTTAGGGTGGAGCAACTTGGAAAGGAAGACCCTTGAGCAAATTGTTATGGACTGTCTACCAGTGCAATGACTGAACGAGAGGGGTGGTGACACACAGACAATTCCTGGGTCAATCCATGACCTGGGTCCACTGAATCCTCAGAGTCCACTGAACTTGTTGTGGAGGCCATGTGGCCTAGCACAGTCAACATCCTATGAGCTGTACCTGTTGATTCAATTGAGTCTCCTGCATAAGTGCTGTCAATCTGAGAAGTCAGTCGTGTGGCAGGAAGGCTCTCGCCTGAGTCATATCAAGCAGGGCTCCTATGAACGCCAATTGTTGAGTGGGCTGCAGGTGGGACTTTGGGTAATTTACAACGAATCCTAGTAGTTCCAACACCTAAATGGCCAATTATGTTTATGTTTATCTTTATTTCGCATTTGATATATTGATACTTGGACTCCTTCCAGAGTGGTACTCTTGATTAGTCAATCTTCCAGACAGGGGAAAACAAACATTTCCAGTGTCCGAAGGTAAACAGTCACTACCGCAAGGCACTTGTGAAGACGCAAGGTGCTGAGGCCAGGCCAAATGGCAACACTCGGAACTGGAAATGCTGTACTCCAAGGATGAATCTGAGATACATCCTGCTCACAGGAAGTATCTGTATGTGGGTATACACATCCTTCAGAACCACGGAGCAAAGCCAATCTCTGCTTTGCAGGTAAGGAAGCAGAATACCAGAGAAATCATTCTTAGATTTTCTCTTGCCAAGAACTTGTTCAGATCTCTGAGGTCTAGGATAGGACCATATCCCCCCATTTTCTTGGGGACCAGGAAGTACTTGGAATAAAATCCCCAACCCTCTTTGCTCTGGTGGCACAAGTTCGATCATGTGATCTGACAAGAGGGTGGTAATTTCTCTCTAAAACAGTTCCTTATGCAGAAGGTTGAGGAGATGCACCCTTGGGGGCAATTTGGTGACAGATCCAATAAGTGTAATTTGTAACCCCTCTGGATGATTTGTAGGACCCATGAGTCTGAGGTTATTAAGACCACCTGTGTGCAGAGTGAGCCGTCCTCCAACCGGATGCTTCCCACTTGCAGTCGATGGAAAAGTGGCTATGTCCCGAAGGAACCAGTTAAAATCCTGCCTCCAGTTTTGGCTGATGAGCTGGTTAGGCCTTTTGGGGCTTTTCCCAACGCTGATGTTCGTGAAAGGCCTGTTTGGGTTGGGAGGTCTGGGGATTGTAAGTTTTTTTCTGGCCCCTGCCTTGGCACCTCTTCAATAGGAGGCGTGTTCAGACGTATGCCTGGAGAGCCTAGTGTGAGTGATGTGCTGTTTCTCTATGAAGCCAGCTTTCTTCTCGACCTGCTTGATGAAATGATTCTCTCCCTGGCATGGGATGTCTGCCAATTTGTTCTGCATGGATTGCTCTAGGTCCAATGACTGTAGCCAGGTGAGTCTATGGGCACCAATACCAATGGCAGCATTCCTAGATGCCATTTCGGAAATATCATAGGTTGCCCGTATCATGAAATTAGAGCAGTCCTTGCCATGGGCCACCAGGGTACAATATTGTTCCAATTTCTCTGTGGACATAAATTTGGCAAGGTATGCCAGGTCACACGTGATTTTCTTCGAGAACATGCCTATGTAGAGCAGGTAAGAGACCACGTGGGCGATGAGCATAGAACTATGAAAACACTGTCTCCTGAAAAGTCCAATGTCTGAGCTTCCCTCCCTAGGGACACTGTGGAATGAGTCTTGGTACTCTTTATTCTTTAGGGCAGATTCGACCACCAACAAATGGTGTGGAAGCTGAGGCTTCTCGAACTCTGAAGCCTTTTGAACTCTGTCCATAGATTCAAGCCTTCTACTAACCAGAGGTAAAGTGAGGGGGTTCTCCCAAATCCGTTTCTGTACCCTCTGCGGGATGTGGTGCACAGGCACTGTCTACGCCTCCTTAGGGACTGAGGAGTACTGCAGGATCTCCAACTCCTCTGTCCTGGGTTCATCTTTAGTCTCCTAAGAAAATGGAATGGCCTTTGCCATATCCCTCACAAACTCTTGGAAGGTCATGTCCTCAGAAAGGGATTTACGCTGCTCATAAGGTGGAGAAGGATCTGACGGGAGATCAGGAGGACCTGCCCTCTGACAAGTTCTCCAATTCCACGCCAGTGGCCCAGCCTGCTGAATCAGACTCAGAGAGGAAGTCAAAGTACTTCTGAGTCTCTGCCTGCATCTCACTCTTGCTTCAGGGGATCAGAAACTCTGTCAGGAGCAATGATGCACCGAAACCCTTCTAGATTTCGAGGATGCATCAGACTCCGAGATGGTAGAGAGGGAAATCAGCTGGGCAGGCACCGATGTCAGGGTCCTTTGATGCTCTGCTGTTGATACCTCTCCCGCAGGCAGTGCGTGCATCTCTAGGAATAGCAGCATGATGGCCAATGTTGATGCAGCCGACGTTGAGGCCCCAGCAGGCTGCATCACTAGCAGCACCATGATGTGTTCCTCAAGTGCTTGCAAAAGGTGCTTCTCCATGGCTGCCAATCCAAAGGCTGCGGGGCCTGAGCAACTTTGACCGATGTACCTGGTATGTGTACAGGGATTTTGGCGGCTAGGTCTTGGCTGTTGGTAGGCAGTAGTGCCCCTCTGATGTCCTGAAGGATGAGCTCTCCTCCTTTCAGAGCACCTTTGAAGGGCACTCAGCATGGACCTCATCGCTTTCAACACCATGCCTCAGTGGGCTTTGATGTCGATGCACTAGAATCTTCACCCGATGTTCAGTATGGTCACTCCTCAATGTTAAAGAAGACAAGGCCGAATTCTTCATCATTTTTGGGTGGAGATCAATCAGTGGTGGATGCTCTGGGGTAATACAGGTGCTTGGTCTGATTGAGTTCGAGAGCTCCTCAATGTCAATGCACGACCAGTATCCGATGCAGCCTTGGAAGCCATAGAGACTAATGCCGTTGATGCTGAAGCGATGGATTGGACTTGTGAGTACCAAAACATGATTCTTGCTGCTTCTCTTAACCCTTCAGTCCTTTTTTTGCCATCTGCAAACACAAATTACAAGAAGAGGGCTGATGATCGCGTCCCAGGCATTGTAAGCACAAGTTATGGGTATTTGTAGTGGATATTGTCCTAAAGCACTTGGAACTTCTTAATCCCGCTGGCGGATTTCTGGGACAAGTTTTTCCAGAAAAATAGCCATGCTGAAGTCAAAAGACTCAATCATGAAGACCGAGACCCGAGTGCCAGCTTCGGAGGGGCTGAGATGCCACTACAAGGATAAAACACACGATCAGAGACTAGGTTTAAAAATTTGAGGCAAAAAAAACCTCATTGGGGGAACAAAAAAGTTTACCAAGCAGAGGATGTCTGGAACGTGTCCATGGGGCTCTGCGGAAAACAAATGACTAGAGCATCATGATGCCACAGAAGCAGGCGGGAAGGAGGTGCACAGGTGAGATGGAGCCTCCCAAAAGCTTCCAGAAGAAGCTGGGAAGCATTCCCACACGAGGCTCCACTGGGGATACCACCCATACATGAGGATTCATTCCTGCTTGCCCACGAAGAATTAATACTAGACAAATGTACTACTGTAGGGCATCTGGAACTGGATCACACATATTAGCACAGTGTAAGTAAAAGACACTACCATGAAGTAATTTGTATCCTAAGAGAAACATTATGACACAATAACAAAAGCATCTCATCTAAATTCATGAAAACTAGCAACACTAAGAGCTTTCATTAAGTAGAGTGTCACTTTGTGTAAATAGCTAAAAACAAAAAAATTATACTGATTTGGTTGTATTTCCTTGTGAAACTGTCTCCTTAGTTGTAAAATTACAACATGTGTATTTTGTCAGTTGGTTTCTGCTGAAACTAATAGCTGGAAGACTGGCAGCAGCACTTTATTTTCCAATTAGGGAATAATCTTCCAGAATCTGTTACCAATTAAGCTTCGCATTGATTTCCCAACACAATGGACCTAAGGTAAGTCAGTGACAATTATCTGGCTGGTAGTACCTAAAAACAGAGAACCTGTAACAGGTGATCTCTGGGAACAGCAGGAATAAGTCTTCACATATGGGTATCATCGGTACCGACGGAGCCTGCACGGGAACGCTCCCCAGCGTCCAGTAAGAAAGCTTTTGGGAGCATCCCACAGCGCCTGCGCGCTGCCTTCCCGCCTTTCCCAACCGCCTCTCTCCAGTTCGAGTTTTAAAGCTGAGACAAAGAGAGAGAGAGAAAAGGAAAGATAGATAGAGAGATACAACTCCTAGGGGAGGTGGGTGGGTTGTGAAGACTTATTCCTGCTGTTCCCAGAGATCACCTGTTACAGGTAAGTAACTGTGCTATCTCCAGGAACAAGCAGGAATGAGTCTTCACATATGGGGACTCCCTAGCTGTAGATGCCAGGGAGAAACCCCAGGTTGTGTGTCCTTGAAAAGGACTCTACCTCCTCCCATGGATCTCTGGCATCCGACCAGGGTAGGTGGGTAGATTAGGAATGGAACAGGTGTTTGAGAACAGCCTGACCAAACGAGGCATCCCGGCGGGAGTCCAAACAGTAATGGGCTGTGAAGGTATGAACTAAAGCCCAGGTGGCCGCTCAACAGATTTGGTCGATGGACACAGAGTTTAGATGAGCCATTGAGGCTGCCATGGCTCTCACATTGTGAGCTGTGACATGGCCCTCCAGAGAAATGTTCCTACTCTGGTAGGCGAAAGAAATACACTGAGCAATCCAGTTGGACAGTGTTCTCTTAGAGACTGGAAGTCCTAAATGAGAAGGACCAAAAGCAACAAAGAGTTGAGAAGACTTTCTATGTTGCTGTGTTCTTTGTAAGTAAAAGCGAGAGCTCTCTTACAATCCAAGGTATGAAGATTCCTCTCTGCACTTGATGCATGAGGTCCTGGAAAAAAGACAGGTAAATATACCTCTTGGTTCAGATGAAAAGGCGAGACCACTTTAGGCATAAAGTGTGGATTGGTCCTGAGGACTACCTTATCATGATGGAACCTTGTATAAGGTGGATTAGCCACCAAAGCTTGCAACTCACTGATGTGGCGTGCTGAGGTGACTGCAATGAGAAAAACAACTTTCCAAGAAAGAAATTTCAAGGAGGTGGTGGCTAAAGGTTCAAAGGGTGGCTTCATAAGCTAGCCAAGAACCAGGTTTAAGTCCCATGCCACTGGAGGTGGTCTAATGGGAGGTCTAGTTAAAAGAAGGCTTCTCATGAATCTTTCTATAATAGGATGAGAGGAAATAGGTTGTCCATTGAGAGGCTTGAGGGACGCTGCAATAGCACTCAAATGGACTCTTACTGAATTCGTTTTCAGACCTGCATGGGATAGATGCAGGAGATACTCTAGTAGAGAATTCAGAGGTATTGCAAGAGGGTTTAGACCCTTCCCTGAACACCAAATGGTAAATCTTTTCCATTTGAAAGAATAGGAACGTCTAGTAGAAGGCTTTCTAGAGACATGAATAACATCTCTGACTTGCTGAGAGAGATGAAAATCTTGAAGGTCTAGGCCCTCAGCAACCAAGCCCTGAGATGGAGAGACTGGGGGTTTGGGTGCCACAACGTTCCTTCTTCCTGGGATAGAAGGTCTGGTGCAGAGCCCAAGTCCAGGGAAGGAGCTTGAGAGAGATGCAGAAGCAGAGGATACCACACTTGGCGTGGCCAATGTGGTGCTATGAGGATCATGGTCCCTCGATCTCTCTGAAGCTTGAATAGTGTTTTGGGAATTAGGGGAATTGGTGGAAAGGCATAAAGGAAGTCTTGACCCCAGTGAAGGAGGAAGGCATCCTTGGCCTGAACTCCCTGACACGGAATTCTGGAACAGAACCGGGGAAGTTTGGCTTTCCACGGACTTGCAAAGAGGTCTAAGTCCGGGGTTCCCCAAATTCAAAAAATCCTGGCTACCTGGTCCATGTGGAGGGACCACTCGTGTGGAAGCAGAACTCGACTGAGTCTGTCCGCCCAAGAGTTTTGAACGCCTGGAAGATATACTGCCAGAAGATGGATGTGATGCTCTCTGGCGAAGGCCCACAGTCGCAAAGCTTCGTTGCAAAGCGACAGAGAGCCAGTCCCGCCCTGCTTATTTACATAGAACATGGCTACTTGGTTGTCCGTATGGATGAGGACTGTCCTGTAGCTGAGCAGGGAATGGAACACTCTGAGAGCTAAGAATATTGCTCTGAGTTCCAAGAGATTGATATGCAGAGAAGTCTCCTGTGGAGACCAGATGCCCTGGGTGGAGAGATCCTGCAGATGAGCTCCCCAACCCATTGGAGAAGCATCTGTTGTCAGAGTTTCTTGGGGTAATGACTGCTGAAAAGGGGACCACAGCAACAGATTTGGAGGGGACTTCCACCACTGGAGAGACCAAAATAGGCGACTGGAGTTTGCTATTTTGTCTGACAGGCAACCTGATGCCTGAGTCCATTGGGTGGACAAAGTCCATTGAGCTGCCCTCATGTAAAGGCGAGCATATGGAACCACATGCATGGTGGATGCCATGTGGCCTAATAGTTGTAACATTTCTCGAGCAGTTAAATGGGACTTTAACTGTATCTGGGAGGCTAACTGCACCAAGCGTAGGCAATGGGCCTGAGGAAGATAGGCCCTTGCAGTTGTGGTATCCAGCAAGGCCCCTATAAACTCCAGAGACTGAGTAGGGGTGAGATGGGATTTTGGGATATTTATTACCAGTCCCAAATACTGAAGGACACGCATTGTGCAGGTTAGACAAGTCTGAGCCTCTGACTGGGATGGAGCTCGAATGAGCCAGTCGTCCAGATATGGGAAAACGAATATTCCTAGAGTGCGTAGAAATGCAGCTACTACTGCCATGCATTTCGTGAACACAGAGGACAGACCGAAAGAAAGCACCCTGTATTGGTAGTGCTTTCCCTGAAAAAGGAACCAAAGGAACCTTCTGTGTTTTGGATGGATGAGGACATGGGTGTACGCATCCTTGAGATCTAGAGAACAAAGCCAGTCCTGACTCTGAAGGTATGGCAGCAGAGTACCGAGAGAAATCATCTTGAATTTCTCTTTGAATAGAAACTTGTTCAATTCTCTGAGATCTAATATGGGTCTGTAGCCCCCTGTTTTCTTTGGAATAAGAAAATAAGGGGAGTAGAACCCTGAGCCCTGTTGAAGAAGAGGTACTTCTTCTATTGCCCCTTGGGCAAGAAGGGTAGCAATCTCCTGACCCAGAAGGTGGAGGAGAGATGTTGGAAAATTGAACTGTTTCACCATGGTGTGGGGAGGAAGGTTTAAGAAGCTTGTACCCTTCCCTTATAATGGAGAGGGTCCATTGCTCTGCTGTGATTTGCTCCCATCTGGGAGCAAAGTAAGCCAATCTTCCTGGAATGGTGAGGGGCTCTGGTTCTTCCAGAGCTAGAAAGGCTAAGTTCTCTAGTTGCAAGTCAAAGGCCCTGAGGAGGCTGAGGCTGCTGGGCCGTGGGAGGCCTGGCAGCCTTTGACTTGGCCTGTTTAGGTGGTTGCTGACGCTTTGCAGCAAAACGACTTGTAGAAGATGCCTGCTGACCATAAGCAGGATAATATCTTCCCTTTTTAGAAAAAGGTGTCTTTTTGAACAATCGTTTCTTAACAGGAGCAGAGGTAGACTTTGAAAGTCGATCCAAAGCAGAGTTCTCAGCATCCATCTGAGTGGCCTTTGCTTGCCAATCCCTGCCAAAAAGGTTTTCACCTGTACAAGGAAGATTTCCCAGTTCATCTTGGACCCAGAGTTCCAAATCAGAGGCTTGTAACCAAGCAATTCTGCGTGCACCTATGGCAATAGCTGAAGCTCTGCTTACACACTCAAAAGAGTCAAAGGCTGCACGGTTGGAAAATTTGGAAACATCTTGGGCATGTTTGAGCCAAGTGAGAAATTCCTGCCTTTTATCTTCTGAAATAAAAGGGGCTAAAGTCTGCAGATGATCTGTGACTTCTTTTAGAAACATCCCCATATAGAGACTATAGGAGTTGATTCTGGCAGCAAGTATATTAGCTTGGAAAACCCTTCGGCCAAAAGCATCAAGGGTCCTGCATTCACGTCCTGGAGGATTAGATGAGTGTCTCTTTGCACTCTTTATTTTCCTCATGGCAGACTCTACCACAATAGAGTGGTGAGGAAGCTGAGACTTATGAAAGCCAGGACAAGGAGGGACACGGTACATGGTGTCTAACCTACGAGAATGAGGAGAGGTGGTAAGAGGAGTCTCCCACATGCTCAACATGAGATCATAGAGAATCTCATGAATAGGTAAGGTAGCTGCTTCTTTAGGAGCCTTAGAATATTGCAAAATATCTAATTGCTTGGCTCTAGGCTCTGACTCAGGGGCCACTGTAATGGAGAGGCCCCTAGCCACTTCCTTAATTAAGTCTTGAAAAGACAAGTCTTCTGGAGGAGACATTCTTCGTTTTGGAGAAGCAGACTCCTGAGGAAGAAGTACCGGTGCCTCGACAGAAGCCTCCGACTCATCAGAGTCTTCGGAGGAATCGAAGTATCGCCTGTCTGGATGCTCCTGTAAAGCCTGATACGCGTACCGAGTGGGATCGACATCGGGAGTAAGCGGTACCGGTTTGGTACCGATGGGCATCATAGGACAGGGTACCGTTGCAGTTGACACCAAAGCCGATGTCGATGCAATCGGTACCAGCACCGGGAACGATGCCGGTGCCGGAGTCGGTACCGGCAATGGAGATTGTTGCGGTACCGGAGGCGTCGAAGCCTGCATAAACGCCGTTAGGGTGCGCTGCATGGACAGAGTCTTCTGATCCATCGACGCCACCAGAGTCTGGATGTCGGTACCAGTGGAGGCCACCGGTACCCCAGAACACGGCAACAGGTGATCGGTCGAGGCCGAGCCATCGATGTCAACCTGTGACCCCATAGACAATGCTTTGGAAGCCGGAACTTCCCGCCGGGGTAATTTTGCCGGTGCGGAATCCTCGAGGACAAGCCCGGAGGCATCTCGATGCTTAGAGGGAGATTTGCCCTTCGAGGACCGGCTAGATTTATGTTTGGTTACCTGAGATCCATGGGAGGAAGAAGAAGCCCTGGAAGACGTCGATGCCACCGAGGCTGCATCAGAGGGAAACAGGGTACTGAGCTTGGCTGCTCGGTTCTGCCGACCTCTTTTAGACATCATGGTACAGGACACACAATCCGTGATGGAATGGTCAGGACCCAAACATTTTAGACACCAATCATGGGTGTCGGTGACAGAAATAGTACCGCCACATTTCGTGCACTTTTTGAACCCGGAAGCGGGCTTCTCCATGAGGAGAAAAATATTCAGGCCTAAGGCCCAAACTGAAAATGCACAGTTGAAGAAAGAAAAGGGTTTTTTTTTTTTTAAAGAAAGAAAAGACCGGCGGTACCGGTCTGACGTCAAAGAAGGCAGACGCGACACAGAAAAATAAAGAAAAAAATAAATAACTTCTTCTGCGGTGACAGGAACACGACCTGCTGGCTCCGCGGAAAAGAAGAACTAGAGAGAGGCGGTTGGGAAAGGTGGGAAGGCAACACGCAGGCGCTGTGGGATGCTCCCAAAAGCTTTCTTACTGGCCGCTGGGGAGCGTTCCCGCGCAGGCTCCATCGGTACCGACGATACCCATATGTGAAGACTCATTCCTGCTTGTTCCTGGAGATAATAGAAGTCTACAAAGACATGCATCGACAGCTCCAATTTTTAAGTCGGATGTTCTAAAATCTTTTCTCATGTAGGGAGTAATTTTCATAGCGGAACTACTACAAATTTTTCAAGAAAGCACCTTTTATATGCTTATTTTATAAAGGCTATTGACAACTCAAAATCCAAGTAGCAGGGTAATATAACAATTTCAAGCAGAACCTCAACCACTTGGCATATCCTCCTAAATGCAGCTATATAAAAAAAATTAATTTTTTGATGGACTCAACAATTGACAGTGCACAGTCACCTATGCTAGCACCAACCTCCAGTGGAAATCTCCCTGAAAGTGAAGGCATATGCAGGGACATTGTTGGACAACATCATGAGCAGTGAAAACGCTGTGGGAAAAATATTCTTGAATGGAAGCTGTTGTGAAATTGAAGCTGCTGTGTTGAGTTGGACAAAAAGATTGGTCTGAAACTATAGTTCCCTTGAAACAGTTTCTTGAAACATGATGCATGAACTGGACACATCGGGAACCTGGGCTATACTCTGGGATATGGAGATTTTTATCTGCTTTTGAACAGACTAATGAAGCAGAACTTTAATGTATTTTGAAAAAATTTTTTTAAAGAAGTTTTTATTAAATTAAAATGAAGCACAATCAAAATAAAAAGTACTCCACATGGGTCTCCCAAATGCTTCATTTTGTGCATGGAAGAAACGCGCCATTATGTCAGACTGCAAGTGTACATTTCTAATCTCATTACACTTCTGTTCTACTGCCACAATATTATTAGAATTGATATTCTGTCAGTATCTATTGTAGTGAACAGCTTGTAGATTGTAGTTAGACAAGCTATTGGTCTGTAATTTTTGGGAACTTCACTTGGATCTCCTTTTGGAAGGAGAAACGTTCTTCCTGTTATTAGCCACTGTAGTGTTAAGCATGGGAATAGTTTGACTGTTTCATTTGGAGGGACAAAAGGATGGGGGGAGAAATTTGTATATTCATTTGCATATTCACTATGGTTATCATAGATGGCTAGGAAGCTAGTATATCAAACAGGTGAGGGATGAATTGGTGCCCCAAGATACTCAAAGAGGGAGCAGAGGTTCTCATTCAGTGGCTATATAATTAAAATACAGCAAAAATTGTAGCTGTTTAATTATTTAGCCTGGCACTCTAAGATAAAAAATACTGATACTTATAATTATATATTCTGCAAAAACACAAAGAAGATATTCACATGCCAATGGACAAAAAGTAAAAGAGAACCACAGCACAGTTTCTAACAACAAAATAAAATTAGGGCCCGATTTTCGAAGGCATTTACATGGGTAACTTTCCTAGTTACACGTGTAAATGCTTTATCTGGGATTTTCAAAGGGCACCTACACGGGTAGTGCCCTTCGAAAATCCTGGATATGTCCGTAACGCGCCAAGATGCTATGTGGTTAGCGTCGGGGTGTGTTAGGGTCTTTCCGGGGTGGAGCGGGGGTGGAGGAAAGGGCTAACCAGGCAGCACCGATTTTCAATGCTAACCGCTTAGCCCTCTGTGCCTTAAAGATAGGCGTGGAAAACTCTTGCCTATCTTTACGGTCCTGGGGATAAGCAGGTAGCATCGAAAATCAGTGCTACCCGGCTAGCTCCTGTGGTTTCCGGGTTGTGTGACAAGACCCGGATTTTCAATGCCAGGGCCACATAAGACCCCGGCATTGAAAATCTGGGTTATGAGGAAAGTGGGCGGGCTATGCGCTGATGCAACTCATAGCACCGCCCAGTTCAAAATTGGGCCCTTAGTTTATAAGGAAAGACAGGTAAAAATCCTCAGGATTTGGGGGAAAGTAACTAAAAACAAAGAAAAGGTTTATTTAAATGATTGAAGCAGAGCTTGAAAAACAGGCAGTAGTGAGCTGGACCAGGTGGCGGCATGGCAGATCTCCACCCAGGGGATGAAGTGCAAGTTCGCCATAGATAAGCCATGGTCCGGATGCTGTGCACCATGAACGGGCGCTCCAGCGAAAGACCAGCCTGCATATAAGCGAAAGCAATGCAGTCCACCACCCCAAGTGGACAGGGTACGCTTAGAGACCGCTGTCCCCAGCCTACTTGAATCATAAGAGACGAAGAACTGTGAGAAGCGGTGGTGGGCCTGCTTACAGTCCAGAGTGTGGAGAGAGGTCTAGCCCTGCTGGCATGGGGTCCCAGAAAGAATGTGGGAAGTACCACCACCTGGTTGAGGTGGAATGGATACACCACCTTTTGGAGAAAGTTGGGGTGTGTGCAGAGCATGACCTTGTTATTGTAGAACCTTGTGTAAAGTGAGTGAGCCTGTGAACTGAGGTGAGCACCACGAGGAAGACCACCTTTCAGGAGAGATACTTGAGGTGGCACGAGCCGAGAGGCTCGAACGGTGGCGCAGTGAGTTTCAAAAGAACTATTTTGAGGTGCCACTCCACTGCTGGGGGGTGGACGGATGGCTTAAGAGAATAGTAGGCCCCTCAAGAATCAAATTATGAGGGGTTGGGTGGAGATGGGCTTGCCCTAGACAAAATGATAGTGCGACAAAAATGCGCAGAGGAGAACTCTGATGGAATTGGACTTCAGCCCTACCTGGGACAGATGGAGCAGGTACTGAAGTACCAGCTGGACTGAAAATGAGAAGAGGTTAATCTGCCTCTCCACGCACCAGACCGAGAACCTTTGCCACCTAAAGGCACAGGCCCGACGGGTGGAAGGTTTGCGGGAAGCCAAAAGAACTGCTTCCATCTCACTGGAGAGATCAAATTGGGCCAAGGCTACCCTTTCAGCAGCCAAGCTGTCAGAGATAGGGACCCCCAAGCTGAGGTGCAGGAGGGAGCCCCCCTCCTTTGAGAGCAGACCCGGGTCGTACCCCTGAGTGACCTGGGGTGCCTGGTAAAAGGGGAGGACAAGCAGGAACCATGTCTGCTGGGCTCACCAAGGAGCCACCAGTATCAGTGGCTCTGTCGAGCTAGACCCCGAACAGGGTTTTGGCGATCAGCGGTGTTGGCGGGAAGGCATAGAAGAGGCCCTCTGTCCAGAGGATGAGGAATGCATCTGCCACTACCCGCAAAGGGTGCAGCTGCCTGGAGCAAAAGCAGGCCATCTGAGCATTGGTTAGGCTGGCAAAGAGGTCCATCTGTGGGAGCCCCCAGAGACGGAAGTCGATTGGCCACCTTGGGGTCCAGCCATCATTCGTACGGTTGGAGGACTCGACTGAGCCGATCTGCCAGGACATTGTCCTAGCCTGGGAGATAGACTGATCACAGGAGCATCCCGCTGCTGCTGCTGTCAAAAGCGCATAGGCTAACTGCCTCTTGGCACAGGAAAAATGATCCCGACCCTCTCTGTTTGTTGATGTAAAAGATTGCCACCTGGTTGTCGGATCAGGACCACTTGATGTTGAAGGTAGTGTTGGAAAGCGTGGAGGACGAGCGCTATCGTCCAAAATTCCAGAAGGTTGATCTGTTGGAGGCTCTCCTCCTATGACCAGCTGCCCTGATTGCGGAGGTTGTCGCAATGGGCTCCCAGCCCAATTTGGAGGCATCTATAGTAAGGATCCTTTGAGGGGCGGGGGTTGGAAGTGCATTACGGCCTGCGACCACTACCAAGCACTTAGTGAAAACCCTGAGGGCAGTGGCCAGACCGAAGGGAAGAACCCTGTATTAACAGTGGCAGCCTCCCACCATGAAGCGGAGGTGTTGGCTGTGAAGGGAGTGGATAAGGATGTGCATGTAGGCATCCTTTAGATCAAAGGAGCATAGCCAGTCTTCCTGCCAGAGGTATGACAGCAATGTTCCAAGGGAGAACATCTTGAATTTCTCCCTCAACAGGAACCTGTTGAGGTCTCTCATTTCTAGGACAGGCCGAAATCCCCCGGTCCTTTTGGGCACCAGGATGTAGTGGGAGTAGAATCCTTTGCTTCTGAGTTTGAGGGGGGAAGGTTCCACTGACCTGTCTGCCATAAGGTTTCCGAGTTCCTGCTGAAGCAGGTCCTGGTGAAGAGGATGCATCAGGAGCTCTCATGGAGAGAAATGCAGAGGTGTCTGTTCGAGATGCAGGAGATACCGCTCCTTCACCACCTGCAAAGCCCACCTGTTTGTAGTGATGGTGGGCCAGCGGTTGGCGAAAAACTCCAGATGCCCCCCAGTGTGCTGCAGGGCATGCCCTCCAGGGGGAAGAGAGGCTATACCCCAGGATTCAAAATCCCACCCAGGTTGCGCCTGAGACGCGGGCTGGGGCTTGGGGGCCTTAGGCTTATGAGGGCCATGCACTTGTCCCTTGGCCTGCTGGCCCTGTTGGGGAGCAGGGAAGGCCGAGTGCTGAGGGTAGTGCTATAAGCCTTCCTCTTTTTCGGGTATAGGAGCTTTTTACCTGAAGCCTTACTTCAGGAAGGATCAGCATCTTCTTCAAGAGCCTGGTCCTAGTCATGAACTCAGACTCTAGCTCGGCTGCCTCTTCCGTCATGGGTTTGCCGAAGAGGTTCTCTCCCTGCCAAGGAACATGAAGCAACTTGTCCTACACCCATCGCTCCAGGTCAAAAGATTGTAGCCAGGCATGGTGGCAAGCACTAATGCCCACTGTTGCTACTCTAACCACTGACTCGAAACCGTCATCAGCCGCCCGAGTCAAACTTGGAGTTCTTCTTGACCGTGGAGACCAGGGTTCGGAACCGCTGAAGAGGTTCCTTGGAGAGACCAGCTGTGAACCCGTTAAGTTCCTTCGCCATGTCCCGCAAGTAGAGAAACATAGAAACATGATGACAGAAAAAGACCACATGGCCTATCTAGTCTGTCCTTCCATAACAACAACTACAACAGTCCACTTTTTACCTTTAGAGATCCTCTGTGTTGGTCCCATGCTTTTTTGAATTCAGTTACTGTCCTCATCTCTACCACCTCCACTGGGAGACTATTCCACGGATCCACTACTCTTTCTGTAAAGAAATATTTCCGCATATCACTCCTGAATCGATCTACCTTCAGCCTCATCCCATGTCCCCTCGTAGCAGAACTTGCTTTCAATTGAAAGAGGCTCTCTCCCTGAACATTTATGCCACGGAGGTATTTAAACATCTCAATCATATCACCTCTATCCCGCCTTTCCTCTAAGGTGTACATATTAAGATCCTTAAGTCTGTCCTCATATGCTTTATAATGAAGCCCATTAATCATTTTAGTAGCAACCCTCTGCACCGACTCCATCCTGTTCACAGCCTGCGGTCTCCAGAATTGCACACCATACTCCAAATGAGGTCGCACCAAAGACTTATACAGAGGCATTATCACCTCCTTTTTTCTGCTAGCCATTCCTCTCCGTATGCACCTAAGCATCCTTCTAGCTTTTGCCGTCGCCTTTTCTACCTGTTTAGCTACTTTAAGATCATCAGACACAACCACGCCTAGGTCCCGCTCTTCTTTAGTGGACAAAAGTACTTTACCTCCTATACTGTATTGCTCCCTTGGATTGCTGCAGCCCAAATGCATGACCTTACATTTTTTAACATTAAATCCCAGCTGCCAAATTCTAGACCATTCTTCAAGCTTAGCTAGATCCCTCCTCATGTTATCTACACCTTCCTGGGTGTCTACTCTATTGCAGATTTTGGTATCATCTGCAAAGAGGCAAACCTTACCCGACAGCCCTTCCGCTATATCACTAACAAAGATGTTAAAAAGAATCGGACCAAGGACAGATCCCTGGGGCACACCACTGGTAACATCCTTCTCCTCAGAGTGAGCTCCATTTACATGCCATGTATAGCTGGGAGACTTGGATCCGGCTGATGAGCATCGAACCCTGGAAGCATTTCCTGCCTAGGGCATCCATGGCATAGGTCTCCCTACCCAGGGGCACAGAGGAGTGTGTTTTCTGTCTCTTAAGCCTCCGCACAGCCAACTCCATCACCATGGAGTTGTGGGGCAGTTGAGCTTTTTGGAAGCAAGGGCTCTGGCGGACCCAGTACATCGAGTCCAGCCACCTGCTCATGATGGGAACTGAGGCCGGGGTCTCCCACATTCGGAAGAGCAGCCACTCCAGGATAGGAGGGACAGGCACCATGAGGGCCTCTTTGGGGGGAGCCTTGTACTGGAGGATCTTGAGGTCCTCTGCCTGAGGCTCCTCCTTGGACTCGGTGGTGAAGACGAGGGCCTTCATATGTCCCTTATGAAGTCCAGGAAGGCCTAGTCCTCCAATGGAGATCAGCGATGAGTCTCCAGAGGGGAGGGGTCTGATGGCACATACCTGTGGAGCCAGTATCCAGGGACTCGTCATCCTCGGTCTCCCAGTCCAAACCAAAGTCCGAGGAGATTTTGAAGGTTCCCTGGGCCTCGGGATGGAGCCACAGCCCCAGTGGCCTGGGGGTCCCAATGCCCCTGTGCCCCGAAATGGGTGTACTTTATGGGGAAGTCCTTGGTCTCAACTGGACCAGGCCCGAGGAGCATCTTGAGGCCACTGGCACTCGAGGATTGGCTCCACCTCTGGGGAGGCCCTCGTTCTGGAGGGGTGGGTGGTTGGGATTGATGACTTGGAGGAACTGGGCATCAGAGCCCATTGTTAAAGGCCGCCGATGGCTGAACAGCCACCAGCATGGGTACCGAGAACCTCAGGCCTAGCACTGGTGCCGTTAAGGGGGTGTCCTTGACATGGATGGCCTTGGATGATAGAGACCAAACCCGAACGCTGATGGCACTTTCTCCCACTGTGACAGCTTTAAGGGCCGCTCCCGGCCATCGCCCTTGGCATCGCATTGAGGGCTTCGAGGCTGGATGCCATGGGACTTCCCCACGGTCCCAGACTCATTACCCGAGGAGGCAACCGATGATATTAGGCTTTTCAAGGGGCGTCCATCCTTGAGGGAGCCTCAGCTTTGCACTCCATGTCCTTGAGGCTCCGGGGCAGTTTGGTCGCCTCACGAGGAGGAAGCCTCCACAATGGCCCTCAAGGGTTTTGGCCCCACAGATGACTCGAGGGCTGAGTCAGTCTTGTGAAAAATTGACTCATGCTGCTTCTTGTGGTCTCGGAGGGCCTTGGTGGGGTCAGCTACTGACAGAGACCACACACCAAGGTATCATGATCCGACCCGAGGCACCAAAGGCAAGAATCATGTGGGTCCATGTGCGTCATGTTGTGAGCACAACGGCGGCATGGCCTAAGGCCACTGACTGAGGCCATGGCAGGGAAGACAGTCCATGCAAGGTCAAAATCTCTGGGCCTGGCCAGAAAAGATGCAAAAACCTGCGCACTGGAGAAAAGACTCCCGAAGGGGAAAAAGAAAAAGGAACTAAAAAAAGAGCAACACTGGAGGCAAGCAAAATTGGGAGATGAGAGGGAACTGGTACGCGACTGGAGAAAAGCAAGATAAAAAAACAACAACAAAAAAACCAGCTTTTTCCAGGGGAAACAGACACACGTCATGAGGGACCTTGTCAAAGGCTTTCTGAAAGTCCAGATACACAATATCAACTGAATCACCTTTGTCCACCTGATTATTCACTCCTTCAAAAAAACATAACAGATTAGTAAGACAAGATCTTCCTTGTCTAAAGCCATGTTGGCTGTCTCCCATTAGGTCATGACTATCTACATGCTGAGTAATTTTATTCTTTATGATGGTTTCTACCATTTTTCCCAGTACTGACGTCAGCTTCACCGGTCTGTAGTTTCCCGGATCACCCCTGGAACCCTTTTTAAAAATTGGTGTTACATTGGCGATCCTCCAATCTTCAGGTATTAGAGATGATTTTAATGATAGTTCACAGATTACTAATAGCAGGTCTGCAATCTCATATTTCAGTTCTTTCAACACCCTTGGATGTATACCATCCGGCCCAGGTGATTTGCTATTCTTCAGTTTATCTAATAGTTGTAATACATCTTCCCGATGTATCGATATTTCCTTCAATTCTTCCACACCTTTAAATACCACTTCAGTCATGGGTAACATCCCTACATCTTCCTCAGTAAAGACCGAAGCAAAGAATTCATTCAGTCTCTCCGCTATCGCCTTGTCGCCTCTTAGTGCTCCTTTAACCCCTTTATCATCTAATGGACCAACTGACTCTCTCACAGGCTTTTTGCTACGAATGTACTTGAAAAGGTCTTTACTTCGCGTTTTTGCTTCCGCAGCAAGCTTCTTCTCAAATTCTCCCTTTGCCTGCCTTTTCAATGCCTTGCATTTGACTTGCCAGTGCTTGTGCTGTTTCCAGGTTTCTTCGTTTGGCTCTTTTTTCCATTTCCTGAAAGATGCTTTTTTGGCAACAACAGCCTCTCTGACCTCACCTTTAAACCATGCTGACAGTTTTTTGGACTTCCTTCCACTTTTCTTAAAGCGTGGAATACAGCTGGTCTGGGCTTCCAAGATAGTATTTTTCAACAACAGCCAAGCCTGATGTACGTCTTTAACCTTTGCAACTGCTCCTTTTAGTTTTTTCTTAACTGTTTTTCTCATTTTATCATAGTCTCCCTTTCGAAAGTTAAAAGGTAGTACTGTGGATTTCCTTACTATCCCTCCTCCACTAATTAAATCAAAGGCAAAGCTCATCTCGGGAATGCGCTTTGGTAGCGCTATGCATAACAGGGAAGTCCCGCTGGGTCTGTGGTAATACACTTTTCCTTCTCTGTGGCTTGTGTGAGCATGGCAAGACGCCCCTGCCCCAGCCCGAAGCGATAGCGCTAGTGACAGTTGTTGGCAGAAAGCAAGTGGCCAAGCGCGCGACTGTTGGATATTAATTAGAAGATGGGGGGGTCCCAAGGTAAGGGGACTGCCCCAGAATATCCGCAGGAGTGCCTGTGCAGCCAAAGGTTGTGATAAGGTTTAAAACGTCAGCCAAGAAGGCATCCTATTCTCGCTGTACCCCGGTACACCCCGGCGCCCCCCCTGCAGATGGGGAAACGCCAAAGGAATATGTGGACAGAGTGGCAGGGGGCCATTATACTAATCCCTGGGTGGATAATATGGCGAGGTGGACAGAAGGATTACGTAGCTCAAATCCTTTTCCTAGGGAGGATAGTTTCTCTGCCTGGCATTTAGATATGATTTGGGGATTGTGTCTGGGGAATAAGAAAGCTTTTCCCTTTTATTCCGGAGACCCAAAATGGCCGAAATCTTATATGAAGGAATGTGGTACTGTATGGATACAACTGGCCCCTTATTATAATGGTCAGCAGCAAACGGTGCTTAAATCGCCCCGGGAACCGCCTCTGAAGCCGGCGAAGCCGCCCCCACCTCAGGTGTCCTCCTCCCGGGTGTCCACGGCCCCTCCGCCATAGCCAATTTACCCCTCCCTGATTGGATCGGCTGCCGTGGTACAGCCAGCCAGAGACTCTGACTCATTAGAGGACATTGTTCTGGCTGCGGCTACTCCTACCGCGCACCCACCGGTGGTATTGGCGGGATGTGCCCCCTCCCACCGGGAACTACCTATAGATAAGATGTTTAGTCAGATATGCACTTTTTATGAGGCCATACGTAGCATGACGAAGGAGCCGGCTGTTCCGCTTTCACCGCCGTCAGCTGCCCTACCCTCTCACCTGAGATCAGGGCCCGCTCCTGCTGATCGGGACGCGCCCATGAGGAATGTGTCTCGTAAAGTGTGTCAAATATCCCAGGAGGCCTCTGCCGGAGATTTGGGGATGCCAGTGGGGGCTGGAGGGTCTGAGACTTCCCCTTCCGTCCCGCCCGAGTCCCTCATTACCCCCCCTAATTCTCCCCTTCCAAAGCCTTCAACTGAAGATCGGGGGGAGCATCAGGATCAGAGTAGGGCTACAGCTCATAGGAAAAGGCCCAGCCTTCATAACCTCTTTCATAAGCTTCCTAACAGTGACAGAGTGACAGGAGACCCTACCTTGAAGGGCCATATATACACCCAGTACCCTTTTCTAACTATTGGTAGTCAGCTTGTTAAGCCCCTAGATCCCGCTATCCTCTCTTCTATTTTACAACATGCCCTGAACCCCATGAAAATGCCAGCTGCCACTGTGCATTACTTGCAACGCATGACCCGCGGGTTGCAGTGCACGGCACAGGACTACCGCCTCATTATTGAGGGGGTCTTGGGGTATGATGAAGAAACCCCATTTGATTTCTCTAAAGTAAAGTCCCTGGCGAGCCCTTATGAGACACCAGATGATTCCAATTACCCCCTCCAATATCCCGAGGTGGTTAAAGAGATGTAGGAGGTGGTGTTAGGAGAGTTTGAGCTTTTATTTGGGGCAAAGCAGAATCTTGCTGCATCTATTGCATGCATGCAGGAACCAGTGGAGGGAGTTTCACAGTTTGTGAGAAGGTTTCGTAAGTGTTGGAAGGAGGAAGCAGGTTTATCACAGGAAGGCATGATGGCCTCGATGTATATTCAGATGCTGTTTGGGGCTATGCGCCCCGAAGTGACTGTAGCATGTAAGCGAATGATAGATGCTTGGTTTAGCATGACTCCGGCAGAATTGGAGAAGGTAATATTAATGAAGGAAGCGGCGGGATGTTTTGCAGATATGGAGGTTAGGAAAGGTAAAATTTCTCATGCCTGGCAACAAGATATTGGTTACCAATCCTACCCCGGAGGATATCAGCCCCAGGGGCCTCAGTGGTCACACTCTCGTGGGTGGAGGGGACAGCGGGGCCGGTTTCGAGGTGGACGAGGTGGTGGAAGGGGAGCAGGGCAGGGAATATCTAGGAATCAGATTTGTTTTCATTATAAGCAACAAGGACATTGGAAAAATGAGTGTCCTTATGCGTCAGGCAGCGGCTATATGTCAACTCAAGGGGGATGGGCTCTGCCCCCCTCCGCGACACCATCGGCACCACCCCACCCCCCCCGGGTAGTAGCCCCGCAACCCCCGTTATCCCTATTACATGGCAACAGCCCCCGCAACGTCCATAGGGCTGCCCTGAGGCAACGGTTCCGATCTGGGTTCAGTTAACGGGTGGATGGAAGGAGCCCCCTTGTTGTACGTTGTGCATTAATGGCCAGCAAGTCTCTTTTGTAATCAATACGGGAGTGACTTGCTCTACGTTGCATACATCTGTTTGTAGGGAACCCTTAATGCCAGGTCCTGTCTCAGTTGGGATAAATGGAACCTCTACCCCCACGTGGATTACACCCCCGTTGTCTGTCTCTGCGCTTGGTAATAATACTGTTCTGTTTACACATTCATTTACGATTATTCCCTCCTGTCCAGTGAGTCTTTTGGGGCGGGACCTGTTATGCCGCCTAGAAGCAGTAACTATTAGCAATTCAGATGGCTCTTTTGCCCTGCACTCTCCATTTTTATTGAATATGATTTCTAAAGAGGCGCATGGGTTGTCTAAAGTTCCTCCTAAACTCTGGGCCACCTCCTCAACTGACGCCGGATTGATCCCCTGTACGCCGCACATGGCACGTTTGAAGGATCCTCAGGCTGTCGTCTGTATCCGACAGTACCCTTTTGTCTGGCCCTAAGGAAACTGCTTTGCAGTCCATGATCCAGGATTTTGTCGCAGCAGGTATTGTAGTCCCTTCTAAACCAGAATCTTCGAATACAACACAAAAAGACTGAAGTGCTGTTCATCTCCAGAAACCCCAACTTTTCCCCTCCTGCCTGCCTAAAAATTGGAAAAATCGAACTGCAAACCAAACCTTCAATCCGCTACCAGGGTGTCACATTGGATCAAAGACTGGATATGAAGACACACGTGAGCAACATGGTAAAATCAACGTACCATAAGATCAAGACACTCAAACATCTACGCCCCCCCTCCTGCAACCAGTTGATTTCAGAACAATCTTCCAAGCACTAACCATCCCACATCTCGACTACGCCAATGCTACCCTGCAAGGACTCCCACAATTCACCCTGAGCCCGCTCCAGCTCGCCATGAACGCTGCAGCCAGAGTCCTACATAGCGCCTCCAGGAGAGACCATATAACACCCATCCTCAAAAGTCTCCACTGGCTCCCAATCCACAGCAGAATCACCTTCAAGACCCTACTACTAACATTCAAGACCATCAATGGACTCGCCCCCTCCTCTCTCGCGGACCTCACTCACATTACACCCCCAAATAGAGCCAGACGATCTACTGCTATAAACACTTTGGTAATCCCCAAAGCAATGACCCACTATGCTCAGACAACTATAAACAGGGCTTTCAGTCTCTGTGCTCCCAGATGCTGGAACGCTCTCCCACCCGATATCCGAGCAATCCCGGAACTAACTAAATTCAGGAGAGAATTGAAACACTATCTCTTCCTCAAATGCTACCCGGAGGAATGTACACCAACTCCACCACTCACAACTTAGCCCCGACCACATGCATCCACTCCTCATGTATTTGTATATAAGTATGAATATCATTCTGTTATTACAAATGTAAATAGTTAATACTGTTATTACAAATGTAAATAGTTAATACTGTTATCCAAGTTGAGCTACCTGTTATATGTAACACGGTGTTAACCCCCACCGTAAAATACCTCATGTTCTATGTAAACCGCACTGATGTTGAAGAGCGCGGTATATAAGCGATTTAAATAAATAAATAAATAATACTCCCGTGAATCCCATCCTTAAGGGGGATGGGTTCCGTTTTACCCAGGATTTATGGGCCATAAATCAGCTCGTTGTCCCGCTGGCACCGGTGATGCCCGATACTGCCAGGCTACTTACTCTTATCCCTACGGAAGCTAAATGCTTCACGGTTATTGATTTAGCTAATGCTTTTTTTTAGTGACCACTTGATCCCATCACGCCGCCTCTCATGGCTTTCACACATGCAGGCAAACAATATGCCTGGACTCGCCTGTCGCAGGGATACATTGATTCGCCGGCGGCGTATTCTCTTGTTCTTATGGCATCCATTGAAATGTGGCACCCGCCTTGTTCCTCCATCCTTCTCCAGTATATGGATGATTTGTTGTTATGTTCGAAAACAAACACAGAATGTGAAAATGACTCTGCATCCTTGCTCTGCCATTTAGCCTCCCATGGACATAAGGCTTCTCTAAAAAAGCTCCAGTGGTGTTGTGAGCGTGTTACCTACTTGGGGTTTGTGCTGTCCCCCGGAAATCAGGCGCTCTCTCCCGCCCGAGTACAGGCTATTATAAAATTATCTCCTCCAACAACAGTGACACAATTGCTGGCTTTCCTTGGATTAGTATCCTTCTGTCGTGCTTGGATCCCGGACTGTGCTTATTGGGATTCCATATTGCGAAGGGCTACCTTGCAGTTACCTGGCTCTGCACCTATTGAATGGACAGAAGAAATGCTTCCTGCATTTGCTACTTTAAAAAGACTGCTTATCTCGGCTCCTACACTTGGACTACCTGACTACGGGAAAGTGTTTTATCTATATGTACGGGAAGAGGGAGGAACTATGGCAGCTATTTTGGCTCAAGACCACGGGGGGGGGGGGGGGAGGGGCGGGGCGGCGAATGCACCCAGTCGCATATTTATCGAAAAAATTGCCCCTCCAGGTACAGGGTATGCCTGCATGTTTGCGCGCCCTGGCGGCATTGGCTATTGCCGTACAGATGACTATCCCGATTACCCTGTCTCATGAGACTATTCTGTTTTCTACCCATTCTGTTTTGAATGTGTTAAAGAACCTCACCATGCAACACATGACGGTCCAGCGCCTTAGTGGGTATGAGGTAGTTTTAACAACTACTGAAGGGTTGTCGGTTAAACAGCAATCCGCTGCCTTTACCCCAATGCTGGCCCTGCAGGCCCTAATGCGCCCAGTAGATGACTCCGAGTTGCCCCAAGAAGAACATGATTGCCTAAAGTTGATCAACTTTGAGACGCCAGTACGTCCTGACTTGTCCTCCTCCCCGCTCCCAGACACTCCACACATATTTGTGGATGGGAGCTGTGTTCGTCCCGCAGACAACGCCTACATTGCGTCTTATGCCATTGTAGAGCTCCCAAATATTTTGCATGAAGCCCAGTTACTACCTTATGGCACTGCACAAGCTGCAGAATTGGTAGCACTTACTAGAGCCTGTGAATTATTTGCTGATAAACGTGTTAATCTTTATACCGATTCCAGGTACGCCTTTGGGGTGGTGCATGATTTTCGTCTCTTATAGGGGCATAGGGGTTGGAAAATGGCAGACGGTAAACCGATTTCTCATGCACAATTGGTTAATGAATTGCTGGCCGCCTCATGTAAACCCAAGGAGGTCGCCGTTATTAAATGCGCTGCACACAGATAATGACACTTCTATTGCCTCTCAAGGCAATGCTTTGGCTGATCTTGCAGCCAAACAGTGTGCACAAGCTCAAGTTGAACTTTTACGTTGCAGGAATATCTCCCAGGGCACGCTGACCGATTCTTACTATTTGTCTGAATATTATGTTTCCCCTCTTGAGCATTCTTTCCCCCTGAACCACTTGCAGGCTGCTGCAGATCCCAAGGATATTATGTATTGGGAACAACATAATATGAGTTTAAATTCAGCACAGATTTGGCAGGAAAAAGGGGGTGAAGAGGGCTACCGAAAGCGGCAGCCCCTCTCTTAATTGGTCAAGTACATGGGGTAGGGCATAAAAATAGAAAGACGGTTCTTAAAGAGTTACAGGAAATATTTGTTTGCAGAGATTTACCTCATTTAGTAGAATCACAACTCAGTCAATGCTTAGTATGTTCTAGGAATAATGTTTAGAAGGGAAAAGCAATAGGACAATTGCAACATTTACCCCCACCCCAAGGCCCGTTCCAGGCCCTGCAAGTAGATTTCACATGTATGCCACGATCGATAGGGGGCTATAAGTATTTGTTGGTCATTGTAGATAGGTTTTCAAAGTGGCCAGAGGCTTTTCCCATGACTAGGGAAGATGCTAGAACAGTAGCGAAAATTCTCTGTAAGGAAGTTATCCCCCGCTTTGGGTGTCCCCTTTCTATAGATTCTGATCAGGGACCAGCGTTCACCTCTAAGGTGTTACAACAGATTACTCAGATGTTTGCCATTGATTGGAAATTTCATGTCCCATATCACCCACAGTCGTCAGGGATAGTAGAACGAATGAATAGAACAATGAAAGAAAAATTTAAAAAGGCTACACAAAACGCCCCAGGAAGGTGGCCAGTGTATTTACCGGCTGTATTGGCAGAGATTAGGCTGACCCCAGGGGCATCTGGATTCTCTCCTTTCAAAATTCTGATGGGACGACCCTTCCCCTTACCTTGGAAATGGCCTGAGGGAATGGTGATAATGGCGCATGACTTGTTGCTGGCACAGGAAGAATATGCTACACAGCTAGCTAAATATTTGTGCACGGTGTCTGAACAAGTGTATAATGCGTTCCCTTTTCCTTCTACAGAACCGACACACCCGTTCCACCCTGGAGACCGTGTGCTGGTAAAGCTGTTTCATAAGAAGGGCCAGTGGGACCCGCCTTTTGGAGATCCGGAGGAGATTATTGCAGTTACTCCCACAGCTGTACTACCTGATAAGCATCTGACCTGGGTACACGCATCACGCGTCATGAGTGCACCGGAGGATCCCTTGAAGACGCTTGACTTGGCTCTGCCATGAGGACTGCCTGGCCGGCCTTGGTCTGCTTGTTATTGATCTCGGTTGTCACTGTGCTGACTATATATTATTTCACCCACGAAGGACCTTGGGTGCAGGCACATCGGACAGAGAACAATGCAACTTGGATTCAGGTATCTCTCAATAGTTCTTGCCGGACTAAGCGAGAACTCCTCTCTCTGAATTTGTGGAAATCCTCTGTCTTGGATATTGTTGGTCTGATGAATTTGACCAACTGTATTATATGTACCCCACTACCCAAGGGAGTGGGATACGCGCTGGTGGTAGCCATGCCTGTGCCCTTATCAGAAGTAGTGGGGTTGGTTCCCTGTTGGAGTAATGAACAAATAGCTCCCAATTGTTATAAACCTATACAATGTAATCAAACTTGGAGCTCTCAGAATGCTTCTAATGAACCAATCCATGTTTTTACTTCAGAGACCCAAACTTATATTTATTGTTTAATCTCTAATGCTTCTGTTTCTTTTTCTGCGAAGTGTAATATGTCTTATAACGTGCAGAATGCTTCATGGCACATACACGCTAATACTACATTGCCCCCGTGGTATGGGGACAACAGCACTCTCCTAGGGCTATGATTGAATCATACCCATAGTAATTTTAGCCGCCGGTGGCAGAATATTTCTACCATTACATTTGTTGTTAATGCTGATCATTGGGAAAAATGTTTCCAGGTGGGACCCATGTATGCCAATGGTACGGTCATGGTCGGTGTAGCTAGTGGTCGTTCCCCATATACATCTTGTTATATGCCTATGGGCTCTACCGTATCCGCAAATAATACCAATTTGTATCCGGGTCATCACATGCGAGAGAAGTGGACTGGTAATACTTCCTTAGAGGCTGTGGCTGGTCATTATTGGTTGTGCGGAGAAGTATTACATCAGAAGGTTAATCTCTCGGTACTTCCTTGTGCATTGGTTAAAATAACTACTTATTCGGCGTTAATACCTTTAAATGTAACCCATGGTAAAAGAAAGAAAAGGAATGTAAATCCCTGGTCACCAGATAATCCTGAAGATGAGGCTATTCAAGCTTCATACCAGTATATTAATACTACTTATCCTTTGACAAAGGTTCGCTTGGATGCCCTTAGCTATACTTCCTGGATCCCCATTTTTCAGACCCCCGCTATTACTGCTGAACTCGGTATGACAATTAGAAGATTACAATGCTTGTTACATATACAAATGAGGTCAGTAACAGAATCCATTTCTAAGCTTGCAGAATCCCTGGAACAGAATACTTAAATGACTTTACAAAATCGTAGAGCTTTAGATCTCTTACTAGCAGCTGAGGGCGGGGCCTGTACCTTTTTAAATGAAACTAATTGTTGTATGGTTATAGCAAATTACACTATTTTTGTCCTAGATGCCATGAAGAACATTAAGACCTTATCCGATTTGAATATGGCCGATTTTAAGGGTGGTATTGATCTTGGTAACATATGGGGTGATGTTGTAAAATGGTTTGGCGGATTGGGGGGGTGGTCTCAAAGGGCTGATTATTGCCCTATTGAGTGGGTTTATAATCCTTGTTCTTTTTTGTTGTATATTCTCATTTGTCCTTGGTTGTTGTCGGAAGGCCCTGCAGAGCTCCACCACTTTCATGTATTCCTATATGCCAGTTTCCACGATGACAGATGTACTTGAGCATGCCACCACTGACCTCCAGTTGATAGTCCCTACTTGACTGTCCTCGGGAGGACGGTCGGGCTGCTTTTATAGTGGGCCTATGCAGGCCCAAAGGGGGGATTGACTTAGAGTGTGTGTACGGGAGGACTAGGAGGCCCGCAGGGAAACGTCGGAATCCTGTACTTACAAATATACTGAAAGGAATGCGCAGTGTTAAGACAAGTTGATTGTCTTGTAAGGGGAAATGACTAACAGCTGTGGAGTTACTGATAAGCTGTGGTGAGCCTCAGGGGATGAGTCGATGACCTATGTATATGTTTTTGCTCATGTATAAAAGATGGAAAGCCCCTTTACTCTTTGGAATAAACTTACATACTACTTATATGCGAGTGTGTGTGTTTGTTTCCCAGGAATTCCAGACAGAGAAGGTAAGGTGGTTCCCCGGCCCGGGGCAGCCGGCCTCCCGAAGGGGTAAGTGGTACATAGTGCTGGGAAAGGAGCAACTCACACCTACAGTGATAATGCTTACTGAAGGTATGGAGAGACGAGCAGGTGGCCGCTCTGCAAATTTCTACTGATAGTACCAAACTGTGCTCCGCCCAAGAAGTCGCTTGCGCTCTTGTAGAGTGAGCCCGTAAGCCCAAGGGCACCTGACGATCCTGTAACATGTATGCAGACGCTATTGCTTCTCAGACCCATCTGGAAATTGAAGCTTTTGCTGCCACTTCCCCTTTCCGAGGCCCCCCTAACAACACGAATAGGCATTCCGATTTACGAAAAGTATCTGAAACCTTTAAGTATTGGCGCAGAACCCTCTTCAAGTCCAAACAGCGCAGACTATGGTCCGAGGGGAGACCTTCCGCCGGTCCTAACACTGGTAGCGATACCGATTGATTCAAGTGAAAGGGAGAAACAACTTTGGGCAAGAAAGATGGTACCGTGCGCAACACCACCTTTTCCTTAGAAAATGACAAGAACAGCTCTCGACAGGACAAGGCCTTCAACTCTGAAACTCGTCTTGCTGAACAAATGGCCACAAAAAACAGTCTTTAAGGTTAAATCTTTGACTGATGCTTGGAGCAGGGGCTCGAATGGTTCTCTGGACAATGCCCCCAGAACTAAGTTGAGATCCCAAGGAGGCACCACCACTCAACGCACAGGACGCAACCTAGATACCGCCTTAAGGAAATGCACCACGTCGACGTGAGAGCCCAGGGGCACTCCTTGGACTTTACCCCTATAGCAAGAGAGAGCCGCCAGTTGGACCCTTAAGGAGCTGGCCACCAAGCCCTTATCAAACCCGTCCTGTAAGAAACTGAGCACCATCGGCACGGAAACCGTGGTAGAATGTATCTGTCACTTAGAGCACCAGTCCTCGAGCGATGTGGACCGCTTCCTAGCCTTGAGTAAGGTCGCTATGACCGCTCCCGAGTAACCTTTCTTCCTTAACCTTGACCTTTCAAGGGCCAAGCTGTAAGTGAGAACCGATCCACCTGAGGCATTCGGAGCGGACCCTGAATCAACAGATTCTCCGTAGCCGGCAACATCCAGGGATCCCCGTCGAGGAGCCGGACTAAATCGGCATACCATGGGTGCCTCGGCCAGTCTGGAGCCATTAACACCACTCTCCCCCGATGAGCCTCTATGCGCTGCACCACCCAGTCTATGAGCACCCATGGAGGAAAGACATAGAGCAGACCCTGCGGAGGCCAAGGCTGCATCAGGGCATTGATGCCTTCCGACATCCTTTCTCTTCTTCTGCTGAAGAACCGACCTGTTTTGGCCGAGCTGAAGGTTGCCATGAGGTCCATGACCGGCGGGCCCCACCTGCGGACTATCTGTGTAAAATTTTCCGGGTAAAGTTCCTATTCCCCGGCATCCACCCGGACTCTGCTGAGAAAATCCACCATCATGTTGTCCGTTCGTGCAATGTGCGCCGCCGATATCGCCTGCAGCAGAGTCTCCACCCAGGTGAACAGCGCTTCTGCTTCCTCTTCCATGGCTGCGCTACCTGTGCCGCCCTGCCGATTGAGGCAAGCTACCATCGCGGAATTGTCCGAAAGTACTCGTACCGCTTGTCCCATCAACATTGTCTCGAACACTTGAAGCGCTAGGAAAACAGCTCTCAACTTGAGCCAGTTGATCGAGCATTGAACCTCCTGTTCGCTCCAAGTTCCCTGAGCGAAAAGACCCTTGCAATGCGGCCCCCAATCTACGAGGCTCGCATCCATCAACACCGGGAATCACTGTGGTTGCTCTAGCAGCATGCCCGCTGCCAGACTTTCTGGACGGAGCCACCATTGAAGAGAGTGCCTGACCCGCAGTGGACACGATAGGCGTCTGTTGAGGGAGTCGTTCTGGTGCGACCACTGCTGCAGTAAAGACCTCTGCAATGGCCGCATGTGGGGCTCTGGCCCAAGGAACTACCTCCAGTGTTGCAGCCATCGTTCCCAGCACACGTAAGTAGCTCCAGGCCGACGGAGCCGGAGTAGAGAGGAACTTGCATACCAAGAGTCTCAGGGCCTGAGCTCTCCGATCCGGAAGAAACACTAACCCCTTGCACGTGTCGAAGCGCACTCCCAGGTATTCTAGATCCTGAGATGGAACCAGGCGACTCTTGGAAGCATTGACTACCCAGCCGAGACCCTGCAGAAACCTCACTACTTTGTCTATCACCTGCACGCTCTTGGCCCTGGATTTCACTTGAATCAACCAATCGTCGAGATAGGGATGCACCAGAATACCTTCCTTTCGCAATGCTGCCACTACTACTACCATAACCTTGGTGAAGATGCGTGGAGCTGTCGCCAGCCCGAAGGGCAAGGCTTGAAACTGAAAGTGACCCCAGGGGAGAGCGAACCTGAGGAATTTCTGATGTGTTGGTCTGATAGGAATGTGCAAATAAGCCTCGGTGAGGTCTAACGACGTCAAGAACTCCCCCTGACGCACTGCCACGATTACTGAACACAGCGTTTCCATCTGAAAGTGTGGCACTCGAAGGCAGCGATTTGCCCCTTTTAGATCTAGAATAGGATGGAGTGCTCCGTCCTTCTTGGGTACTACGAAATAAACAGAGTAGTGACCGGCGCCATAATCCCCCTGCGGCACCGGCACTACAGCTCCCAACTCTAAGAGACGATCTACTGTTTGCCTCACCGCGAGCGTCTTTTGATGACCCTTGCAAGGCGAAAGTATGAACGAATCTAGTACTGGGCGGACAAATTCGAGACCATAACCTTTGTGTATTATCTCCAGTACCCATTGGTCGGAAGTGATTTGGACCCAGGCAGGAAGAAAATCCCGAAGACGTTCTCCAACCGGCTGAATTCCTACCCGGGCCCGCCTCACTTCATTGTGGTTTCCTGACCGCTGTGGATGAGGAAGCTGCAAAGCCTCTGCCTGCTCCTCTGAACCCATAAAACCCCTGGGACCGTGACGGAAATCTTCCTCTTTGAAAGCCTCCCGAGCGGGAGGTACAAAACCTTCTGAAGTCCCTAAACTGTCCTCGAGAAGCCTGGGGAGATCTGCCCTGCAAAGGCTTATCCTCCGGCAATCTTCCGCCTTTGGACTCCCCCAAATCTTTAACCAACTTGTCCAGATCTTCCCCAAACAACAACTTCCCTTTAAAGGGAAGCTTACTGAGGCGAGACTTAGAAACACCATCCACCGCCCAATTCCTTAACCGCAGGTGACGGCGCGCAGCTACCAGGGAAGCCATACTATTTGCCAGAGTCCTAATCAAGTCATACTGGACATCTGCTAAGTATGCCGAACCGGATGCCAGACGTGTCACCTCTATCAGGCGCTCCTGCGCCTGCGGATCAGACTGCTGCAAACGTTGGGACCATCGGAGGCACGCTCTCGCCACCCATGCCCCGCAGATTGAGGCCTGCAAGGTGAGGGCATTAACCTCAAAGGCCTGTTTTAGCAACCTGTCCACCTATCCTGCGCATCCTTCAGAGCTGCGCTACTTTCTACCGGAATCGTCGTCTTCTTTGTAACTGCTGCTGCTGCTGCATCTACCCGTGGAGAGCGAAACCTTTCCTTCTTTTTGTCAGCTAAGGGATAGAGCCTATTCATTGCTCTTACTCCCCTAAGCCCTGCCTCTGGCAAATCCCATTCATCCTGGATCATCCGGTCTACCACCCTGTGGACCGGAAACACTGCCTGCATTTGCCGTACTGCCTGATTGAGGGGGTCTTCCAGACCTTCCTCCTCTGAAGGCTGGATGGGAGCTAGATTGAGTGCCTGGAGAGATTCCATAATGAGAGCGGTAAGCTCCTCTTTTCAAAATACTCGGATGATTCTCCCCTGGTCTTCAGGGTCCGGGATCTCCCCTTCTTCCAGCTCTTCCATCCCGGATTCCTGATCCAACTCTGCATCTTCCTCATTAGACCACTCTGAAACCAAGGATTGATCTTGCAGACGAGCCCTCTTGGGGGGTCTCCCCACAGTAGCCACCGTATCTTGCCCGGGCTGTTGAACTGGCACCGGCAGTGGCATAGGACCTGGCACGGAACCTTGCTGACGCAGGCAATACGCCTGATGCATTATCAGCACAAAGTCTGGTGAGAAAGCCCCTAGGGCCACCCCCGGGCCCGCTGGCATCCCAGCACTAGATGGTCCTGCCGGGCTTTCGAAGATAGGCCCCAATGGAGCCTCCTGTGGTGACTCGCCCTCAACCCTCGCCAACGGGCAAGGGGATCCTCCGGGAGCTGAATCTTGTTGCTCCTGCTGCATACTCGATGTTGCAGCGCAGTTTTGACAAATTTCTGCGTCTGAGACCTCGCCTCTGCTTGTGCCACACAGCAGGCACCGTGGACGTTAAGGCATTAGCCACAGGGCTCCTGCAATGGCTTCCAGCAGAGAAAACCCACTGACTCTAACAGTCCTGTCCTAACAGCAACGTGAATCCAAGTAGTGAGAGAAAAGGGGTTTTTTTTTGGGGGGGGGGGGGTTCCCCTAAGGGTGAACTAAAAACCCCACAAAGCAAATAAAATGAAGCAAAATCAAATTTAATTAGGGCCTCTGCGACTATGAAGGGAACTATTTATCCCCTTGCTATTCATCTAGCCTTCCCTCACTGTTTGACTGAGCATGCTGCCTTTGCCTTGCAGCTGAAAGCATGGGAATATGCCGACTCCCAGGCTGCCGGGCCTTTTTGGAACCAAAATGCCGGACCTCTGACCACGGACCTGCGCGCCACTAAGAGACTCACCTCTTGTGCCGCCCCCAGTTTACCCCGACGGCAATTCTCTTTATGCTGCACCGGTCCGCTTTTCAGGTCTTGAATCCATGACGCCGCTCACCGCCGAAGTGAGCCGTGTCCGCGGAGAGGCTGCTCGTGGGGCTTTTGGCTGCCCGCTACTGCTCCCCACGAAGTCCGGGGAAGACGGGCAGGACGGGTGTTTGCTGCACAGCTCCCCTCCGTACGAACTAGGAGGGGCAGGCAGGGCAATACACTTCATCCGAAATTAGCGGAGGAAGCAGAGAAGAACCCCCCCCACCGGACTAAACCCCTTCTAGGGCTTGATTCTATATATATATATATATTTTTTAAAGAAACAGTCCTAACAAAAAGAACAGAAATGACAGGGAATAAAGAAACAAGTTTAAAACTATCCTAATATGCGCTCATCTGTTACTCTAGTGAGCCCAGCACCTAGGCTCACTACACCCTCCTGCTGCATGGAGACTGGACACACTGGGAAGGATGAGAGAGTCCAGCAGGATACACCCAGTGAGGTCACAGTTTTGACATGCCCAGTCTCCATGCTGCAGGAGGACGTACACTACCCAGAGGTGGAGGACTGAACTGGAGGAACGATAAGGAAGGTAAGTTTGAGCCATTGCTCTGCTTTATCTCATGTCTGTCCCTTTGGGAGCCAGAGCTAGAGAAACTCTGGGCCAAAGCTGAATGCAGGTGCCTACTCAACTTCCATGCAATATGAGATGACTATATCCAAACCCTATCCCCCCCCCCCCCCTCCGCAGTCGGAGCTATGTTCTTAATGACTTTCGAGACAAGGTGATTAGATCACGGGCCTGTGAGGAATGGGAGGAGAGGGGGGGGGGGGTGTTGCTCACAGAATGAGGGAGGGAAAGGATGAGGGGGGGGGTTGAGGATGAGAAGGATAGGGGATAAGATGGGATGCCCAAAGGTGTGTAAGAACCACCACATGCCGGGCCACTCAAATTTTGCTGGGAAAGGGAACACCTCTATCTTGGGGAGAGGGAGGGCAGAGATGGAGAGACTGTGTGAAGGGAAGGGAGCCAAGAGGGAGAGGAAGGATGGAAGGGGGGCGGGGGGGGGAGTAAAAATAATAAATAATACAGTGTGTTCATAGTCATTTGATAGACCATAAGCATCTGTTTTTGTATTTTTCGTATGTTTATATCTTGGAACAGGATTTGATGGTTGTGCTTTGTTGACTCAATAAAACATATTACAAATATGGATTGTGATCCAGGAAACTACAGCCCGGTGAGCCTGATGTCAGTACCAGGAAAAATGGTAGAAGCCATTATAAAGAACAAAATTACTGAACATGTAGATAGTAATGGCTTTATGGGAGACAGCCAACATGGCTTTAGCCAAGGAAGGACTTGTCTTACTAATGTTATGTTTTTTTGAAGGTGTGAATAAGCAGATAGACAAAGGTGAGTCGGTTGATAAAGTGTATCTGGATTTTCAGAAAGCCTTTGACAAGGTCCCTCATGAAAGACTCTTGGCAAAATTAAAAAGTCATGGGACAGGAGGCAGTGTACTATTGTGGATCAGGAACTGGTTAAAAGATAGAAAGCAGAGGATCGGGCTAAATGGCCAATTTTCCCAATGGAGAAAGGTGAATAGTGGTTTACCCCAGGGATCTGTGCTGGGTCCGCTGCTTTTTAACATATTTGTAAATGATCTGGAAATGAGAATAACGAGGAAGGTGATCAAATTTGCAGATGACACAAAATTATTCAAAGTTGTTAAAACCCATGAGGATTGTGAAAAATGGCAAGAGGACCTTGATAAACTGGAAGACTGGGCATCAAAATGGCAGATGAAATTTAATGTAGACAAGTGCAAAGTTATGCACCTTGGAAAGAACAACTCAAACTATGGTTACACGATGCAAGGTTCCACATTAGGAACCACCACCCAGGAAAATGATTTAGGCGTCATCGTGGATAACATGTTGAAACCCTCCACCTAGTGTGCAGTAGCGTCCAAGAAAGTAAATAGAATGCAAGGAATCATAAGGAAAGGAATGGAGAATAAAACAAAGGATATTATAATGCCTCTGTATCATTCCATGGTGCGACTGCACCTTACATATTGTGTGCAGTTCTGGTTGTCGTGTCTTAAAAAGGATATAGCATTATTAGAAAAGGTACAGAGAAGAGCCACCAAAATGATAAAGGGGATGGAAGGATACCCCTATGAGGAGAGGCTAAAAAGGTTAGGGCTCTTCAACCTGGAAAAGAGATGGCTGATGGAAGATATGATAGAGGTCTATAAATTAATGAATGGAGTGGAACTGGTAAATGTAGACTGATTTTTTACGCCATCAAAGTATAGAAAGACTAGAGGACATGCAATGAAGCTACAGTGTAACCTATTTAAGACTAATAAGAGAAAATATTTTTTTCACTCAACGCATAATCAAACTCTGGAATTCGTAAACCAGAGGGTGTAGTAAAAGCTGTTAGTGTAGCTGGGTTTAAAAAAGGTATAGACAAGTTCCTGGAGGAAAGGTCCATAAACCATTATTAAAGAGGACCTGCGAAATCCACTGCTTGCCACAATACAAACAAACAATGTGGAACCTGTGTCCTTTGGGGAAACTGCTAGGTACTTGTGACCTAGATTGGCCACAGTTGGAAACAGGATACTGGGCTTGATTGACCTTGGTCTGACTGAATATGGCATATCTTATGTTCTTATGTTCCTCTGCATCAGAAACGGTTAACTGCTACCCAATAGGCTCAAGCATAACAAAGTGCAGAGCTGCAGCTTCTAGTATACACAACCCTCCTGTAGTGCAAGAGCCTGTTGGATCCTGAACAGCAACCCTTCCAGACTGGAGGTGGCATGGGTGCAGAGAGCCCAGCAGAGATGCAGAGACCCTTCCAACCAGGAAGCAACTTGGCAGTGAGGATGAAGAGCCCAGGAGCCACAACCCCTCCAGTAAATCATAGTTGATCACCTGTAGCAGGTGTCCTCCAGAGACAGCAGGAATCAGTTCTCACATATGGGTGATGTCGACGGAGCCCCCATGCAAGCATCTCCTCAGCTTTCAAAGAAAACCTTTGGGAGATGCCACCATGCATGTGTGGTCTCCTTCCCGCCCAAGGGTGCCATCTTAGTCAGATGACATAGCTAGAGCTGACAAAAGAAGATCACACAAATTGTACAACAACTCCAAGCGGAGGAGGGAGGGTTGTGAGGACTGATTCCTGCTGTCCCTGGAGAACACCTGTTACAGGTGAGTAACTACGCTTTCTCCAGAAAAGAAACAGGAAGTCAGTCCTCACATATGGGCTCCCTAGTTACAGGCTACCGAGAACCTGTAGAAAAAACACGGTCCAGCCATAAGCAGCGACAAGCAAGTCTGAGAAAAAAACTCTAAGGAGCCCATTTAGAGTGGGTGCGAAACACGACCCTATTCTTGTAGAACCTGGTGTAAGGTGGCTCGGCCACCAAGGCCTGAAGCTCGCTGACTCTGTGGACAGAGGTGAGCGCCACCAGAAGATGACCTTCCAGCAGAGATGGTGCAAATGGCAGATAGCCAGAGGTTCAAAAGGCAGCTTGGTGAGCTGCATCAGAACGTTGAAGTCCCATTCTGCTGGGGGCGGGTGCTTAGAGAGCAGAAGGCCCCACATAAATCAGATAAGGGGCTGTGCAGAAAGAGGTCTGCCCTCTGTGGAATGATGGTGCGCTGACAGCGCGCTCAGGTGCACTATAATGGAGTTAGACTTGAGTGCAGTCTGCGAAAGGTGAAGCAAGTACCATAACACTATGTGCACCTGGCAAGAGAATGGGTCAAGCCGTTGCTCTACACACCATACTGAGAATCTGCGCCACTTGAAGGCATAGGCCTGTCTCATAGAGCTTTTACGAGAGGCCAGAAGGATTTCCTCTGCCTCCCTTGGGAGGTTGAAAGGCGCTAAGGCTACCTGTTCAGCAGCCATGCTGTTAACGACAGGGACCCTAGGTTGGGGTGAAGGGAGCCCTCCTCCTGAATTAGTAGCCCTGGGGCATTCCACAGAGGGACCGGGAGCTCTGTCGAGAGTCGGAGCAACAGGGTAAACCAAGGCTGCCTGGGCTACCTCGGAGCCACCAGGATCATGGAGGCCTTGTCCCGCAGGACCCTGAAGAGGGTTCAGGTGATCAGTGGCATGGGAGGGAAGGCATACAGAAGGCCCTCCAACCACGAGATGAGGAACGCGTCCGCTGCTACCCGGGATGGATGTGGTTGGAGACAGCAGAAACGGGGCAGCTGAACATTGGTCAGGCTGGCAAAGAGGTCTAGATTTGGGGTTCCCCAGAGTCAAAAGAGCCGCTGTGCCACCCTGGGATCTAGTTGCCATTGGTGCGACTGGAGGACCCTGCTCAGTGTGTTGCTAGGGAATTGTCTTGGCCCAGACTGATCGCGTACGAACAGAGGGCTACTGCATCCTGCAAGAAGGGGTTGTTCGCAAAACTCACTATGCATATCACTTGACTTTTGAAAAGCAAACAAAGCAACAAACAAGAGAACATTCTTACATTATGTCCCAACTTTTTGGAATTCACTTCCTGCCACAATAAGAGAAGTAAAAGATCTTACCGTCTTTAGATTAAAGATATTCCTTTTCAACGAGCATTATGGTCAGTTCCAATCAGAACCTTCCCCATCCTAACATACGGTTAACTTACTCCCACTGTATTTCTTCTCTCTCCATGCCTAATCCTTACAAAATCCCATGGCTATTTACCTTTACGGAACATCAAAGCGTCTAATCACCTATGTATTGTTTACCAGTGAGAATGTAAATAGTTTATTCAAGCTTTTGTTCATTGTAAACTGCCTTGATTGCCAAATAGGGCGGTATATAAAAATGAGAAATAAATAAATCCTGGCAGGGGTGCTGAGAGCCTCTGCCCACCTGTTTGTTCAAGTAGAACATCGCGACCTGGTTGTCTGTTTGGACTAGCACTGACAGGTTGCGCATGCGGTAGTGAAAGGCCTTGGTCACCAGGAAAATGGCCCTGAGCTCCAGCAGGTTCATCTGTTGCTGGCTCTCCACTAAGGATCAGTTGCCCTGCATGTACAGTTCCTCGCAGTGGGCATCCCAGCCCAGAAGGGACACATCCGCAGTGAGGCCCCTTTGGGGATTTGGGTGTTGGAAGGGCATGTCCTCCTGCAGGTGCTGTATGCCCTGCCACCAGTCGAGTGACTCTGCTAGCTGTCAGGACACTAAGGCCTTGTCCCGGAGCCTGCCCGTGGCTTTTGTCCACTGTGAGCAGAGACACCACTGAGCCGCCCACATGTGGAGGATGGCGTTGAGAACCACATGGGCTGTGGATGCCCCATGACCCAGTAGGCAGAGCATGGACCATGCTGATACTGCGTGATGCCGTTGCATCTCAGTACCCAGGGCCTGAGGCAATCTGCCCTGTCCAGGGGAAGAAAGGCCCTGGCTTGGAGTGTCCAAATGAGCTCCTATGAACTCCAGGTCCTGTGTTGGAGTGAAGTGAGACTTGGGGTGGTTTATCACAAACCCCAAATGTTGCAGGAGCCCGTGGCCTGCTGCACCTTGGTGGCCATGTCCCCCTTTATGAATCAGTCATCCAGGTATGGGAAGACGAAGGCTCCTTGGAGACGGAAGTAGGTGGCCATCAATGTCAGGCATTTGGTGAAGACGCTTGGTGCGGAGGCTAGGCCGAATGGTAGTATCCTGTACTATTAGTGGTTGCCCCCGACCATGAAACTTAAGTACTGCCTGTGGCTGGGGATGAATAAGGATGTAGGTGTAAGCATCCTTTAGGTCCAAGGAGCATAGCCAATCTCCCTGTTGGAGGTAGGGCAGCAATGTTCCAAGGGAGAGCATCTTGAACTTCTCCTGCACCAGGAACTTGTTCAGGTTTCGTAAGTCCAGAAAGGGCCTTAGGCCCCCTGTTCTTTTTGGGACCAGAAGGTAATGGGAGTAGAACCCCTCGCCCCTGAGGTGGAGGGGTACTGGTTCCCTGATGAGGCCTTCAAGATCCTGCAATAACAGGGCCTGGTGTAAGGGAGTCTGAGGGGGCTCTCTTGGAAAGAAAGGGGGAGGCGTCTGGTCCAAGTGAAGGAGACAGTCTTCTCTAACCACCTGAAAAACGTAGGTGTCAGTGGTTATGGCTGGAAACTGATGGGCAAAGTGGATCAGATGCCCCCCGGTAGGCAGCTGCTCCCCTCTCCCGGGAGGAGAGGCTATGCTCAGGGAGTCAAAACTCTGACCCAGCCTGGGCAGGAACTGGTGTTTGGTGCTTAGAGCCCTAAGGCTTGCATTGGCCTTGGCCTGCTCCTTTGCCCTGGTGACCCTGCTGCAAGGTCTGGGGCAGCTGGTATTGGGGATAGCCTCGGTAAGGCTGACCTTTTTTGTGAAAAGGGGGTCTCTTCCCTGATGGTTTCTTCTTGGGAAGGGTGGAGGTCTTCCTAGAGAGCCGAGTCCTCGTGATGAACTCGGTTTCGATCTCCACTGCCTTATCCTCCATCTGTTTGCCGAAGAGGTTTTCACCGAGACAGCGGATGTCAAGGAGTTTCTTCTGTAACCACTGCTTGAGGTCTGATGCCTGGAGCCAGGCTGGTATCAGGCACTGATGCCTGCAGCAGCCACCCTCGTGTCGGACTCAAAGCTGTCATAGGCGGCTCGAGACATGTACTTCGAGCACTCCCTGATGCACTTTGTGAGGGTTTGGAATCACTGGAGGTGATCTCCACTGAGACATCTGTGAGTTCTTTTGCTAGGTCTTGGAGATACATGCCGATATACAGCTGGTAGGCTTGCATCGAGACCTGGTAACATTTGTGTCCAAGGCATGGGGCTCCCTGCCCTGGGGCACAGAGGAGTGAGTCTAAGTTTTTCTGCCAGTACATGGTCGATTCTACCACCATAGAATTGTGAGGGAGTTGTGCTTTTCGAAAGAGGGGGCTCCACTGGACCCAATACATGGTTTCAAGGCATTGGCTAACTATTGGCACCGGCACTGGTGTCTCCTACCTCCAAACAGGAGTTGCCCAAGCATGGCAGGGCCAGGGACCATCAGGGCCTCCTTAAGTGGAACCTCATACTGGAGGATTTCAAGCTCCCTCATGTGAGGGTCCTCCTTTGACTCTGTGGTGAGACAAGGCTTTTGCCAGGTCCCAGACAAACTTGAGGAATGATGTGTCCTTATTTTATTTATCTATTTATTTAACATTTCTTATATACTGCCTTTCATGATATCAAGGCAGTTTACATTGAACAAACTGAAATTACATTGAACAGGGCATTATAACTTGGAGATAACTATTTTACAGGGAATATGGGCAATGGGGGGGGGGGGGGGTAAGTGGCTTGCCCAAGACCACAAGGGGCATCTGTGGGACAAGAAATCCCAGTCCTTCCGGCCCAAGGTTGCTGTCCTCTAATAGGATTCAAACCCCCAACCTTCCGGCCTGATGTAACTTGCCACCACCACTAGGCCACTCCTCCGCCTCTGTCCTTGGATAGGGACCGGTGCCTCAATGCTGGGGAAGATGAGTCCAAGGGAAGATCGTGGTGTTTACGTATCTCTGGGGAAGCCTCGTCCTCGGACTCCCAGTCTGAATAGTCAGTCGAGGACTCAAGGCCAGATGGCACCTGAGGCATCTGGCTCGGGTCGGGTCTTCGGTGACCCATGGCAGTTGCTTGGCCAGAACCAAAAGCGCTTGCCAGGGAGGATCTCGCTCCTGAGGAACAGAAACGGGATCGAGACCCTCACAAACGATTGGCTCGAGGCTCAGGGCTCTCGAGGATTGTATCAGCGGCCCAGAGAGTCCTTGATATCGAGGTTCCTGCGATCTCGGTGCAAGCACCAGCGGGGCCATGCATTGACGCTTGCTGCGATGTAAGGAAGGTAGTGACAGTGCATTCCAACGCCATCACTCTGGCTTTCCACTCAAGAGTTGCAGCCTTCAAGGTAGACACCAGGGTGAGCGGGTCCGTGACTCATCACCAGAGGCCTCGGCATCTGTTCTGTTCTGCCAACCGCTCCAACTCCTCAGATACCCTCCAGGGACTGTGGGACCTGGCATGGGAATTGCTGTGTGTGTCCAATTCCCAGGATGAGGTCCTCAAGGATTTCATCTTCTTGCGCTCACGTTCTGGAGAACTCTTGTCGGAGTGTCCGCGGGCTCGATAGGGTGGTGGTGCATGGCTATGGTGCTCAGATGCACCCTTACAGAGTTGGATTTCAGCCCGGCATGTCACAGGTGTAACAGGTACTGAAGAACCAGTTGCATGTGACAGAAGAAGGGATTCTCCTCCTTCTCCGCACACCAAATGGAGAACCTTCTCCACTTAAAGACGTAAGCCCATCTGGTGGAGGGTTTTCGGGATGTCAGAAGGACCTCCTCGACTTCCCTTAGAAGGTTGAAAGGGGCCGATTCTACCCTTTCAGCAGCCATGCTGTCAGCATTAGCAAACCTAGGTTGGGGTGAGAAGGGAGCCTCCCTCCTGGGTCAGGAGGTATGGGGCCCAGTCCAGTGGAACTGGGAGTGCCACCAACAGGGAGAGCAACAGAGGGAACCAGGGTTGCCTGGGCCACCTGTGTGCGATCAGTATAACTGATGCCCCCTCGCTTTGGACCTTGGAGAGTCTTGGCGACCAGGGGAGTTGGTGGGAATGCATAGACTAGGCCCTCTGACCATGAGATTAGGAAGGCATCTGCCGCCACTCTCCCTGGGTGTGGCTGGCACGAGCAGAAGCATGGTAGCTGCGCATTGTCTGGGTAGGCAAAATGTTCCATCATGGGTGCTTCATTATCCTAGGGTTCAAGTGCCACTCGTGTGGGTGAAGAACTCTGGTCAGCCTGTCCGCTAAGCAGTTGTCCTGGTCTGGCAGGTATACCGCTTGCAGGAACATGCTGTGGCACACTGCGAAGGAGAGGGCCACCACCTCCTGGCAGAGGGATTATGAGCCCGTGCTCCCCTACTTGTTGATGTAAAACATGGCCACCTGGTTGTCCATCTGGATCAGCGCAGGTTGGTGCTGCAGGTGGTGGCGGAATGCTCACAGGGCCAGGAAAATTGCCCTGAGTTCTAGGAGATTGATCTGCAGGAGTGACTCCTCCTGGGACCAGCTGCCTTGTATGTGGCAGTTCCTGCAATGCGCCCTCCCAACCCAGGAAAGAGGCGTCTGTTGTCAGGGTCCTCTGCAGTGAGGGTGCTTGGAATGGAATTCCCGCTTGGAGGTGGCGCACGTTTTGCCACCAGATGAGGGACTCCGCCAGTTGGGCGGGTGATTCTGACCCTGTCCCGTAGTCTGTCTGTGGCCTGAGTCCACTGTGAGTTGAGACACCATTGGGCTGTCCGCATGTGTAGGCGGGCTAATGATGTGACATGGACCATTGAGGCCATGTGGCCCAATAGGCGGAGGAGGAGGCGGGCCGGTACTGACCAGCGGTGTTGAACCTCTCCTGTCAGCTGAATTAGGTGGTCTGCCTTTTCTCTTGGGAGGACGGCCTTAACACACAATGTGTCCTACTGCGTCTCTATGAACTCCAGGCTTTGGGTTGGTATGAGTTGGGATTTGGGGTAGTTGATGATAAACTCCAGGTACTGCAGTAGAAGGGTTGTACGCTCTGTGGCCTGCCTGACCTCTGAGGCCGTACTGCCCCTTATTAGCCAGTCATCCATGTAGGGGAAGTTGAAAACCCTTTGTAGGCACAAGCGGGCGGCTACCACTGCCAAGCACTTGGTAAAGACCCTTGGTGAGGAGGCCAGGCCGAAGGGCAGTACTCTGTACTGGTAATGCCCTCCTCCCACCACAAACCGTAAGTACTGTCTGTGGAAGGGTTTTTTGCGGGGATAGGAAGAGGTCTTCTTTGAGAGCCTCTAGTGGGTCACCACCTTGGCTTCTATCTCGGCCGCCTTGTTGGCCATGGGTTTGCCGAACAAGTTCTCACTGGTGCAGGGAACGTTGAGCAGCTTGTCCTGGACCCACTGCTTAAGGTCCAAGGATTGTAGCCGGCCGCTGCTATTCGAGCTGCTGACTCAAATCTGTCATAGGCCACCCTGGAGAGGAACTTTGAGCAGTCCTTGATCCTGGAGGTCAAAGCTTGGAATCAACCTCTGAACAACCATCTTAAGTTCTCTGGCTGTTGTGGTACTTCTTTTTCCAAATCCATTTTCTCTCTATTGCTCTTTCTCCAACATTGCTCGGCTGTTTTAAAATGCCTTTACTCAGGTATTTTTCTTTAATTTGTCCAATCAGAGCTCTTATATTTGCATAAGTTATGTTTTGCAGCTTTTCCTTTGATATTTTTCCCCTTTCTTCCATTTTTTGGAAAGTTCTCTTTGTGTATCCTCTGTAATCAAATACTAGATTTGTGGCATAATAATAGCAGTACATTATCTCTTTTTTATATTGAGGAGCTCATCTTACAATTTTTAGTCCTATTTACTTTTTCATTAGTTTCTGTGGTTTATCGACAGCTGCAGTGGGTCCATGAATAAATGCACCATGGCCTATGGCTTCATCAGGGACGTCATCTTCTGAAGCTTTTGCATGATCTCTGTCACCGCCTTTAGCTCTAGTGCATAAGCTACAGGTGGGCACCTTTTTATCCTGGGCAAGGTGTGGCCAGTATGTTACTGTAACTTGCCCTCCCCACCTAATGACCTGTTATGAAATTACTTCATAGCAGTGATATTCAGCTGCTATAAATTTATTTTATTTATTTACATTCTCTTATATACCGCGCTATTCTGCATCAGTGCGGTTTACATTGAACAAACTGAAATTACATTGAACAGGGTATTATAACTTGGAGATAACTATTTTACAGGGAACATGGGCTATGGAGGGTTAAGTGGCTTGCCCAAGACCACAAGGAGCACCTGTGGGACTAGAAACCCCAGTCCTTCCAGCCCAAGGTTGCTGTCCTCTAGTGGGATTTGAACCCCCAACCTTCCGGCCTGAAGTACCTTGCCCCAGCCACTAGGCTACTCCTCCACTCTACATATACATACATACACATACACTACATATAGCTGAGGCATTTGATGTTGGGCTGCTTTATTGTAGGTCTGCATTAAACTGCTTAGCTATACAGGCAGAAGACAATCTCCAAACAAGCACGTGCGGCCCTCGGGCATATCCAACTCGAAAACATGCCCGATGCAAACGTGATTCAGCACTGCAGTCATGACTCCGAAATCGGGAACATAGACGTTTTCAGCGTGCCATGGACAAAGCACTATGGTGTATGAGAAATGGTATATGCTGCCAACAGCTGTGTATGTCCCCATGCTCACCGTATTCCGAAAAGATAGATATAGTCGATCCTGCCCATCTCCACAATATACCCCTAAATGGCCCTTCCTCCTCCGTAAAATGTGCATTTCCTGAACTGCTGTGCTTACTGACACTGTTGTGCTGATGCAAACTGCACATGACAACTGATGAAACATAAATGTCGATGCAAAGCAGACTATAAATACTAGTCTGTTGCTTTCCCAGAACACTGCAGTGCACACAAAGGTAGTAGAAAAGCAAGTAGATTGTGAAATGTGTGGCATGAGATGCATTGCAGGCAGCAGAAGAAATCCCTAGTTATGCATGTATGGTTCATCACAGGAAATCGTCTGTATAAAGCTAATGGAGGGAGGAGTGGCCTAGTGGTTGGGGCAAGTTACCTCAGGCTGGAAGGTCAGGGGTTCAAATCCCACTAGACGACAGCAACCTTGGGACGGAAGGACTGGGGTTTCTAGTTCCACAGGTGCTCCTTGTGGTCTTGGGCAAGCTCCATTGCCCATGTTCCCTGTAAATAGTTATCTCCAAGTTATAATGCCCTGTTCAATGTAATTTCAGTTTGTTCAAAGTAAACTGCCTTGATATCATGAATGGTGGTATATAAGAAATGTTAAATAAATAAATAATATAGGACCACAACTAAGCAGCACAGGTTCTCCATGGATAAATGTCACAACATAATCTCTGACACTAATAAGGGAGCCTCGGGATGAGAACTTTCAACAGTGGACACAGTGCTAAGCCATGCTCAAAGGCACCATAAGGGCTGTCTACAACTGTGCACATTTGGCGAGACCACTGATGGTGAGCCTGAGCATGTATTTGTGCTGTTTGCACTGTAGAATGCCTCCTTCTGCACAATCACACTGGCACCAGTTGATGCTGCAGTCATCCTTACTGTCCAGGTAGCAACCAGCCATACATGTCCCTCCAATATTTGTTGATGAGTACTCTGTGCAACACCGAAACTCCACACACACTCATACTGTCGTGTATAGTCTCACAAATGCATACTTCTGCATAAAGGATGCCCTGCACCTATCACCTACAGATGGTATAACATGATGGCAATCCAGGACTCATTCATCACTCACAACTATTTGGCATGGGACTTATTAGAGACGCCTTGAATTGCTCCCTCAGTACGAGCAAAAAATGTCAGCCTCGCCGAAATAAAGCACAGTTACTTACCTGTAACAAGTGATCTCTGGGAACAGCAGGAATAAGTCTTCACATATGGGTACGTCAGTACCGACGGAGCCTGCGCAGGAACGCTCCCCAGCGTCTAATCAGAAAGCTTTTGGGAGCATCCCACAGCGCCTGCGTGCTGCCCTCCCCCCTTTCCAACTGTCTCTCCTCAGTTGAGTTTTATAGCTGAGACAAAGAGGGAGAGAGAGGGAAAGGAAGAGAGATAAAGAGAGAGAGACAACTCCCAGGGGAGGTGGGTGGGTTGTGAAGACTTCTTCCTGCTGTTCCCAGAGATCACCTGTTACAGGTAAGTAACTGTGCTATATCCAGGAACAAGCAGGAATGAGTCTTCACATATGGGGACTCCCTAGCTTTTGATGCCAGAGAGAGAGCCCAGAAGTTGTGTGTCCCTGGGACAGGGCTGCACTTCCCCACCTGGATCTCTGGCATCCCATAAGGGATGGTGGGTAGGAGTTGATTAAGCATGGAACAGGTGTTTGAGAACAGCCTGACCAAACAAGGCATCCCGGTGGGAGTCCTTGTCTAAGCAGTAATGGGCTGTGAAGGTATGAACTGAGGCCCTAGTGGCTGCTCGACTGATGTCATCGATAGACACAGAGTTCAGATGAGCCATTGAGGCTGCCATGGCTCTCACATTGTGAGCTGTGACATGGCCCTCCAGAGAAATGTTCTTGCTCTGATAGGCGAAAGAAATACATTGGGCAATCCAGTTGGAAAGAGTTCTCTTGGAGACTGGTTGTCCCAAATGAGAAGGATCAAAAGCAATAAAGAGTTGGGAAGACTTTCTATGTTGCTGTGTCCTCTGTAAGTAAAAAGCCAGAGCTCTTTTACAGTCCAGGGTATGAAGATTCCTCTCTGCACTTGATGCATGAGGCCCTGGAAAAAGGACAGGTAGGTAGACCTCTTGGTTGAGGTGAAAAGGCGAGACCACCTTAGGCATAAAGTGTGGATTAGTCCTAAGGACCACCTTGTCATGATGGAACCTTGTATAAGGTGGATTAGCTACTAGTGCTTGCAATTCACTGATGCGGCGTGCTGATGTGATTGCAATGAGAAAGATAACCTTCCAAGAAAGGTATTTCAAGGAGGTAGCAGCTAAAGGTTCAAAAGGTGGCTTCATAAGCTGACCAAGAACCAAATTTAAGTCCCATGCCACCGGTGGTGGTCTAATGGGAGGCTTTGTTAAAAGGAGGCCCCTCATGAACCTTGCTAGAAGGAGATGAGAGGAAACAGGTTGTCCATTTAGAGGCTTGAGTGAAGCTGCAATAGCACTCAGATGGACTCTTACTGAATTTGTCTTAAGGCCTGCATTAGACAGATGCAGGAGATTTATTTATTTATTTATTTATTTATTTAACAGTATTTCTAAACCGCCTTATCTTAATAATCAAGGTGGTATCACAGCAAGCAATCAGGTAAAGTGTGTGTGTTGTACATGCAGTGAGGATAAAACTTAGTTGTGTGAGGGATGTGTTGGGTGCTTGATTTGTTTGAGCTATATACAGGGTGGGCTATTTACAGTGGTGCTAGAATCATATTTTATATATATTCAGTTGTTTGGGAGGATTGGAGTGCTGTTATCCATTCTCTTAGGTTATGTGATGTGACCATAGTGCTCTATGAACAGCATGGTTTTCAGTTGTTTTCTGAAGTCTTTGAGGTCTGGAGTTGCCCTTAGATCGTCCGGTAGATTGTTCCATATTGTTGGAGCAGCCATGGAGAGAGCTCTGTCTGTTGTGTCCCTGCGTGTGTGCTTGTACTCATTTGGGGTGCTGACTCGGTTGCGTGTTTGACTTCTTCTGGGACGTGCGCTGGTTTCCGGTTGTATGAGCAGGTGGAGGCTGTTGGCTGATGTGTGTTCTTTTATCTTAAATAGGTTTATGATAGTCTTGTATCTGATGCGAGCAATGATTGGGAGCCAGTGTAAGTCCTTTAGTGTAGGTGTGATGTGCTCCTGCCTTGCGGCTCCGGATATGATTCGAGCTGCAGTGTTTTGTGCCAGCTGTAGTGGTTTGAGAGCTTGTTTTGGTAGTCCGAGGTATATCGGATTGCAGAAGTCCAGTATTGGGGTTATCAGTGCTTGACAGACTGTACGGAAGTGTTCTGGAGCGAGGAGTGGTTTCAGTCTCCTGATGATTCGCATCCTGTAATATGCTTTTTGGATTGTTTTGTCTATGTGTGGTTTGAGGTTGAGTTTACTGTCCAGAGTAACCCCAAGGTATCTCACCTCCGATCTTATCGGTATCGTGGTGCTTTGTATCTTTATGTTTGGTGGGTGTGTGAAGCTTTGGTTTCGAGTGATGATTAAAGCTTCAGTCTTGTTGTAGTTTATAGCTAGATTGTTGTTTTGGCACCACTTCGCCATTTGGGTAAGGCAGTCTGCTATCTTAGAGAAGTCCGGGTTTTCGATTGATATCGGGGAGTATACCATTATATCGTCTGCGTATATTGTGTATTGGATGTTGTTCTCTTTCATAATGTTGCATATTGGTTGGATGTAGATGTTAAAAAGGAGTGCTGAGAGTGCGGATCCTTGTGGTACTCCTTGTTGGACGTTTATGGGCCGGGAGGTGTCCTGTCCCACCTTGACCTGTAGCTGTCTTTCTGTTAGGTACGAGTGGAACCATTTTAGAGTGGTACCGTGTATACCAGTGTTCTTCAGTCTCTCCAGGAGTATATTGTGATCAACTGTGTCGAACGCTGAGGAGATGTCGATGAAGATCATTATAATTCCATTCCTGATGTCGTCAATTATTCTTATGATGCTGTCGAAGAGGTAGATCAGGAGAGTTTCGACTCCATGGTTGGGACGAAATCCGTGTTGGTTGTCGTCGAGAGTTCCGTGTTCGTCAATGTGTTCCTGAAGTTGTAGTTGAACCGTCTTTTCAATTATTTTTGCGAGGAAGGGTATGCTGGAGATTGGTCGGTATGCTGCTGGGTCCTTTTTGTCGAGAGAAGTTTTCTTTGTGATTGGTCTTACTGAGGCAAGCTTTAATTGCTGTGGCATGAGTCCTTGAGTGAGTGAGTTGTGTACCATTTTATGAATGTTTGGTATGAGGCTTGCTTTGGTGGCTTTGACCCATGACACTGGGCAAGGGTCTGTAGGAGCAGTGCTTGTGTTGATTGTGGAGATGATGTCTGATATCTGCTCTTTTGAGGGTGAGTGGAATGTGCCCCAGGTTTTGGGGTGGACGTTCGTTCTGTTGGTTCTACTGGGTGTTGAGCGCTCTGTGGAGTGAAATTTGTCTTTGATGTGGTCGGCGAATATCTGTGGATCCACTTGTATTTCTCTTTCTGCTGCTTGCTCTTTTGTCAGGGTTTTTACTATTTCGAAAAGTTCTCTGGGTTTGTTGATGGAAGAATTTATCAGGTTTGTGTGGAATTCTCTCTTTGATTGGTTGATGTGTTCATTGTATTGTTTTTGCTTTGTTAGGTAAAGATGTTGGTCGGAAGTAGTTTTGTTTTTTCTCCATCTCCGTTCAATTTTCCTGAGCTCCCTCTTTTCCTGTCGTATTTTTGCTGAGTACCATGGTTTGTTTTGTCTCTTGTTGTGGTGTTGTTTCTTGGTCCTGTCAACGGATGGTTTGGCGGCGTTAGCTAGGACATTGTTCCAGTTGGAAACTTGTTCCTCCAGGTCCTCTGAGTCAATGTTCAAGTGTTGTATTGTGTCCTGGATGAATTCGTCCTTGTCAAAGGACTTGAATCGTCTTTGTGTGTGTGGGAAGTTCGCTCTTTCGCTTGTCCAGTCTTCTTGTGATTGCAGATTTGTCTCGATTAAGTAATGGTCAGACCATGGTACTGGGGTGATGGTGGGTGTAGAGATTAGGTCTCTTGAAGTTAGGTAGTTTGATGCGAAGATGAGGTCTGGGGATGATCCTAGTCTGTGTGTTGGTGCATTGACTATCTGTGTGAATTGAAGTGATGACATTGCCTGAAGGAAGGCCTCTGCATCTTTTGTATTGGCGGACTTGAGGTTGAAGTCTCCGATTAGTAGTGCTGGTTTGTTGTTTGACGTTATGGCACAGGCTTCTTCGAGTATGAAGGCTAGTTCGTCGGGTGGAGCACGGGGTGCTCTGTAGGTTAGGCAGATTGCAATATTCTTGTTCTTGATGCTAATTGTGTTACACTGCTTTGTATCTGTGAGATTCAGTGTCTTGAACTTGAGTTCTGTTTTTGCTATTATTAGGACTCCTCCTCCACGCTTGTGGATGCGTGGGCAGTTGTATGCTGAGTAGTTGTTCGGTACTAGTTGGTTGAGTAGTACACTGTCGGTAGGGTTGAGCCATGTCTCTGTGATGCATATTATGTCTGGCTGTCGCTCTTCAATGTGGTCTACCAGAGTGTGTATCTTGTTGCAGATGGATCTGGCGTTTATGAGCTCAATTGATGTTTTCTTTGTGGAAGAGGTTGTTGCGACGTGTGCTTCCTTAGGGCCGGTGTTGGGGTTTGATTTGTGTCTGTTTTGTCTCTTTGTTTGGGAGGTTGCGAGTGTCTCTTTGTGTGTGTTGTGGACCGAGATATGGCAGTGCAGTTGGTGGGTACCATGGTGTGTTTGTTTGGGGGTAGTGGGGGTGTGTAGTTGGTGGGAGGAGTTGTGTGACTAGTAGGTATAGTGGGAGGAAGTATGTGGTGTGCATGTTGATAGCTTGTGATGTTCTGATAGGGCGACGCCTGTGTCCTTAGGTTTTCGTCTGTTGTTTGCTTTTTTGAGGAGAGCTGTACTTGTTGCAGGGGCTTGTCCTGGGGATGTGAAGTTGTATCTGTTGCGGTGCGGGAGCCTGTCCCGTGGAGGGAGCCTGTCCCTTGGATGTGAAGCTGTGTCTGTTGCGGTGCGGGAGCCTGTCCCGTGGAGGGAGCCTGTCCCTTGGATGTGGAGCTGGATCTGATGCGGTGCGGGAGCCTGTCCCGTGGAGGGAGCCTGTCCCGTGGATGTGGAGCTGGATCTGTGGCGGACGCCTTGGTGCGGGAGCCTGTCCCGTGGAGGGAGCCTGTCCCGTGTGTGTGGAGCTGGATCTGTGTTGGTCGCCTTGGTGCGGGGGCCTGTCCCGTGGATGTGGAGCTGGGTCTGTCGCGGTACGGGAGCCTGTCCCGTGGAGGGAGCCTGTCCCGTGGATGTGGAGCTGGATCTGTGGCGGTCGTCTTGGTGCGGGGGCCTGTCCCGTGGATGTGACGCTGGATCTGTCGCGGTGCGGGAGCCTGTCCCGTGGAGGGAGCCTGTCCCGTGGAGGTGGAGCCGGATCTGTGGTGGTCGCCCTGTTGCGGGGGTCTGTCCCGTGGATGTGGAGCTGGGTTTGTCGCGGTGCGGGAGCCTGTCCCGTGGAGGGAGCCTGTTTCGTGTGTGTGCAGCTGGATCTGTTGATGAACTCTTGGTCTGACCCACTATGGTACATCCCAAGTCCCTATGTTCTTATCTAGCTAAAGATGACATTGCTCTAACATAGCATCAGCACTGGCATATCTCTGGGTTTAAGGTATCAATCTGGACAAACATGGTAATACCAAATATGGCCTATAAACGATGGTAGTTAACAACACTGGCATATCCCTGGGTTTACAGTATCGATCTGGACAAACATGGTAATACCTAATATGGCCTGTAAACGCTGGAAGCTAACAACAGTATCCAGAGGGAACTAGTCACTAAAGTGCCCAACACTGATCTTGGATTCTAGTCCCAAACATGAATTTCTACCCTTTAAATTAGTATTTTTATGAGAGGCAGGAGGATAATCCTAGCTGTAGAGAGTGGTGCTGCTGCAATCAGATGATTTAAACAGAACTATACATTCAATTATTGTTAGGAGTGCAGTTAATTCATATAAGTAATGAAGCAGTGTTGATAGTTTAAAAATCACTCAAATGAGTGTGACTTACGTGCCCCAGAGTTTCAGCTCTTTAGGCAGTTCGGCGTCTTCGGAGTTGGTATTCTGCGTTTCCACTGTGAGTTGGTGGATTGTCAGTTCCTTGATTGTACGCGAGCTCGACCCCGAGGGAGCTCAGCTGTACCAGGAGGGAGGTGTAGTCTCAGCGTCGTTTCTTCCGTTATGTTTCTGTGACGATCTTGGGGGTGCCTTTGCCTAAGGGCCGTGCCAAAGGACCCTCTTGCGCGGCCCTCAGGCGCGGGCCCGCCTGTGGCGTTCTCCTTTTAAATGGAGAGCTGTGCCCCGATTGGGTAGAGATGCTCTGAGACACGCTGCTGGAGGGGTGGAGCCAAAAAGCAGCTTCCCCCGAAGAGCTCTTTTGTGTGCAGCAAGGTCTTTTGTAGCTGGCTTGCTCTTTTCTTGCCGCCGATCTTCTGGAGCAGGGCAGGCTCCCTTCGATGAGGCTTCGACTCGGGTAGATGGCTCAGCTCCTCCTGGAGCTAAGCAGAGCAAGAGAGGATCCTGTGCCTGTGGCTTCTCCTTTTAAATGGATACTCCAGTAACGATTCCAGAGGTATTGACCGGGGGTTAAGACCCCTTCCAGAACACCAGATGGTAAACCTTTCCCACTTGAAGGTGTAAGAACGTCTAGTGGAAGGTTTTCTGGAAGCATGAAGAACATCTTTCACATATTGAGAAAGAGGAAGATCCTGGAGATCTAGGCCTTCAGCAACCAAGCCCTGAGATGCAGAGACTGGGGATTGGGATGCCACAATTTTCCGTCCTCTTGAGAGAGGAGGTCTGAAGCAGACCCCAACTCTAGGGAGGGAGCTTGAGAGAGATGTAGAAGCAAAGGGTACCACACTTGCCGTGGCCAATGTGGAGCTATGAGAATCATGTGGCCTCTGTCTCTCTGAAGCTTGAATAGGGTTTTGGGAATTAGGGGAATGGGTGGAAAGGCATACAGGAAGTCTTGACCCCAGTGAAGGAGGAAAGCATCCCTTGCCTGAGCCCCCTGAGCCGGAGTTCTGGAACAGAACCGGTGAAGTTTGGCATTCCACGGACTTGCAAAGAGGTCTATGTCCGGGGTTCCCCAAATTTGAAAAATTTTTGACACCTGGTCCATATGTAGGGACCACTCATGTGGAAGCAGAACTCGACTGAGTCTGTCTGCCCAAGAGTTTTGAACCCCTGGAAGACAGACTGCCAGAAGATGAATGTGATGCTCTCTGGCGAGGGCCCATAGTCGCAGAGCTTCGTTGCAAAGCGACAGAGAGCCAGTTCCCCCCTGCTTGTTTAGGTAGAACATGGCTACCTGATTGTCCGTGTGTACAAGGACTGTCTTGTGGCTGAGCAGGGTGTGGAAAACTCTTAGAGCAAGGAAGATTGCTCTGAGTTCCAAAAGATTGATGTGGAGACAAGTCTCCTGTGGGGACCAGATGCCCTGGGTGGAGAGGTCCTGAAGATGAGCTCCCCAGCCCATTGGAGAAGCATCTGTTGTAAGAGTTGCCTGGGGTAGAGGCTGTTGAAAAGGACACCCCAGCAAGAGGTTTTGAGGGGACTTCCACCATTGGAGGGACAAAATGAGGTGACTTGTGTTTGCTATTTTGTCTGACAGGCAGCCTAATGCCTGGGTCCATTGGGTGGATAAAGTCCACTGAGCTGCTCTCATGTGAAGGCGAGCATATGGTACCACATGAACGGTGGAAGCCATATGGCCTAGCAACTGTAACATCTCTCGAGCAGTTAGTAGGGGTTTCAACTCTGCTTGAGAAGCTAACTGCATCAAGCAAAGGCAGCGGGCCTGGGGAAGAAAGGCCCTTGCCTTTGTGGTATCCAGCAATGCCCCTATAAACTCCAGGAACTGAGTAGGGATCAAATTGGATTTTGGGATGTTTATTACCAGCCCTAAGTATTGAAGGATACGCATTGTGCAGGTTAGAGCAGTCTTGGCCTCTGATTGAGTGGGAGCTCGAATGAGCCAGTCGTCCATATAGGGGAAGACAAATATTCCCAGGGTGCGAAGAAAAGCAGCAACCACTGCCATGCATTTCGTGAACACCCTTGGTGCAGAGGCCAGGCCAAAGGGGAGCACTCTGTATTGATAGTGCTTCTCCTGGAAAAGGAACCGAAGGAACCTTCTGTGAGTTGGATGGATGAGAACATGAGTGTACGCATCCTTGAGATCCACAGAACAAAGCCAATCCTGACTCTGAAGGTATGGCAGCAGAGTTCCTAAAGAAACCATCTTGAATTTTTCCTTGACTAGGAATCTGTTCAACTCTCTGAGATCTAAAATGGGTCTGAAGCCCCCTGTTTTCTTTGGGATAAGAAAATAGGGGGAGTAGAACCCTGTGCCTTGTTGTTGAGAAGGCACTTCCTCTATTGCCCCTTGGGCTAGAAGAGTGGCAACCTCCTGCTCTAATAGGCTGAGGAGGGAGGTTGGAGAATTGAACTGGTGCACTCTTGTGAGAGGGGGCAAGCTGGAAAAATGAAGTTTGTATCCCTCTCTTATGATGGAGAGAGTGTCCAATGCTCTGCTGTGATTTGTCCCCATCTGGGAGCAAAGTGACATAACCTTCCTGGAATGGAGGAGAGCTCTGGTCCTTCTAGAGCCAGGAAGGCTAAGTTCTCTAGCAGAAAGTCAAAGGCCCTGAGGGGGCTGAGACTGCTGGGCTGGAGCAGGCCTCTCAGCCTTGGCCTGTTTGGAGGATTGCTGACATTTGGAAGGGAACTGAGCTGCAGAAGATGCTCTCTGACTATAAGCAGGATAGGATCTTCCCTTTTTAGAAAAAGGTGTTTTCTTGAACAACCTTTTCTTAGCAGGAGCAGCTGTAGATTTGGATAGTCTATCCAAAGGAGAATTTTCAGCATCCATCTGATTGGCCTTTGCTTGCCAATCCTTACCAAACAGATTTTCACCTGTACAAGGGATATTTCCCAATTCATCTTGGACCCAGGTCTCCAAATTAGATGCTTGAAGCCAAGCAATCCTACGTGCACCTATAGCTATAGCTGAGGCTCTGCTTACGCATTCAAAGGAGTCGAAAGCTGCACGGTTGGAGAATTTGGAGATATCCTGGGCATGTTTGAGCCCAGAGAAATTCTTGCCTTTTATTGTCAGGCATAAAAGGACTTAAAGTCTGCAAATGGTCAGTGACTTCTTTTAAGAACATTCCCATGTAGAGACTATAAGAATTAATTCTCGCAGCAAGCATGGAAGCTTGGAAGACTCTTCTACCAAAAGCATCCAGGGTTCTACATTCACGTCCTGGAGGATTAGAGGCATGTCTCTTGGCACTTCTAATCTTTCTCATTACAGACTCAACCACAATAGAGTGGTGAGGAAGCTGAGTTTTATGGAAACCAGGACAAGGAGGGACACGATACATAGTGTCCAACCTGCAAGAATGAGGAGAGGTGGTTAGAGGTGCTTCCCACATCCTTAACATGAGATCATACAGAATCTCATGAATAGGTAAGGTAGCTGCCTCTTTAGGAGTTTTAGGATATTGTAGAATATCTAACTCCTTAGCTCTAGGCTCTGACTCTGGGGCTACTGTAATAGAGAGACCCCGGGCCACCTCTCTGATAAAGTCTTGAAAAGACAAGTCCTCTGGAGGAGACATCCTTCGTTTAGGAGAGGACTCCTCCTGTGGAAGAAGCATCGCTGCATCGACAGACTCTTCAGAATCCTCAGAGTCATCAGAGGAATCAAAGTATCGTCTGTCGGGATGCTCTTGCAAAGCCCAATACCTGTACCGACCGGGGTCGGTATCGGGAATCATCGGTACCGGGTATCGGTACCGGAGGGCTGCAGAGGGCAGGGTACCGGCATGGCTGACACCAATGCCGATGTCGATGCCACCGGTACCGGAATCAGTACCGATGGCGATACCGGAGCCAGTACCTGCGGAGTAGTCTGTTGCGGTACCATGGGCGTCGATGCCACAAGGAAAGCCGCCAGACTGCGTTCCATGGACAGAATCCTCTGATCCATCGATGCTGCCAATGCCTGGAAGTCGGTACCGGTGGAGGCCACCGGTACCCCAGAGCATGGCACCAGGAGATCTGTTGAGGCCACGCCATCTAGATCGTCCTGGAACCCCGATGATGATGCTTTAGAAGCCGAAGCCTCCTGCCGGGGTAATTTTGCCGGTGCAGAATCCTCGAGGGCAAGGCCAGAGGCATCTCGATGCTTAGAAGGAGATTTGCCCTTCGAGGACCGGCTGGATTTATGTTTAGTTACCTGAGATCCATGTGAGGAAGAAGAAGCCCTGGAAGACGTCGATGCCACCGAAGCTGCATCAGAGGGAAACAGGGTACTGAGCTTGGCAGCTCGGTTCTGTCGACCTCTCTTAGACATCATGGAACAGGACACACAATCTTTAATGGAATGGTCAGGGCCTAAACATCTGAGACACCAGTCATGGGTGTCGATGACGGATATAGTACCGCCACATTTTGTGCACTTCTTAAAACCTGAGGCAGGTTTTTCCATATTTAAGGAAGAAGGTTTTGGGCCTAAGGCCCAAAACTGAAGTACACCTGAAGAAAAAATAGAAGGTCTTTTTTTTTTTTTTTAAGAAAAGAATAAGAACCGGCGGTACCGGTACAGCGTCGAGGAAGGCAGACGCATACAGAAAAGAAATAAAGAAAAAATAAGGAAATTCTTCTGCGGTGACAGGAACATGATCTGCTGGCTCCGCGGAAAAGAACAACAGAGGAGAGACAGTTGGAAAGGCGGGAAGGCAGTACGCAGGCGCTGTGGGATGCTCCCAAAAGCTTTCTGATTGGACGCTGGGGAACGTTCCCGCGCAGTCTCCGTCGGTACTGACGTATCCATATGTGAAGACTCATTCCTGCTTGTTCCTGGAGATACATTTGTGCACTTCCTTATATTTCTGTGGGGGGTTTACTGATGTGTCTTTACTGTACATCCTTCCATCATCTCTGCTTTCTGTTCTGTACAACGGTATCTTGTGTTTTCCCTGACTGCAAACACACTTGTGCAACATTTAATTATCACTGGCATTCTCTTATATGGGCAGCACTGCAGAGCAGTGCAGAAAGGTCTTGCCCTTATTCCATATTTTCGCAGGAATAACTTGGATGTACGCGGGTAACACTGAAGACATCCATGGGCCTTTCCTGGATCACTTTATACATCTCTGTGGCTGCCCACGTTCTGAGATCCCCGTGCTAGTGCCATGTATGTCCAGGGCCACATGGTTTTGAAATGCAGTTCTAGATGTTTTTGCATGGAAAACGTGTTCTGCCCTTGCTGGAGGAGTAGCCTAGTGGTCAGAGCACTGGCTTGGGAACCAAAAGACCAGGGTTCAATTCCCACTAGCATGCCTTGTGGCCTTGGGCAAATCCCTTAACCCTCCATTGCTCAGAAAAATCCAAGTTATCAATGCCCCTGTTTAATGCACGTTTACCATGTTTAAGTTACAATGTAAACCGCTTTGATTGAAATGATAAAGTGGTATAAAAAAACCTGTTAAATAAATAAATCTCCATTCCAGCTCTATCCAAATAATGCCTTGGTGGTTAGAGGGAGTTTTGCTGGCATTATCTGCTCCTGAAAATTCACGGATAACGTACTTATACGTTTAGTGACCTCTGCTAAGCATATAAATCCATTTGAAAATCCAGCCAGAGGTGTCTAAAATTAGATACCTTAAAGGGGGTTGGGAAGTTAGTGGGGTCAAACATAGATTTTCAATTCTGAATAGAGACCGGTTTCTGTACAGAACAGAGAACTGAGTTCTGAACAGGAACTAGATGCTTCAGGGAGCAAATTGAATAAATGACTATTTAAATGCCAGGAACTATCAAAACTACTGCATTAAGTATTCTGCCTATCTTGAAGAAAGTAAGACCCTTTCCTCCGCCAGACTCAACCACGGGCATGCCAAGGGGTGCTAATGGAAGGTACATGGCAGCTAGCGGCTCAGCATCTTAATGTCTGTCAAGAACTGAACACAAGTGGAATGCCGGAGGGCGGGGCGGGGGGGGGGGGGGAGTGGATTGGTGTGTCAATCCAACACACATTGTTTTATACTGCAGAGGAAGGGGGAGATTAGGAAGCCATATTAGATTAATGAAAGCATAATGAAAGCAGAGTCAAGCAGGATTTTATTTATTTTATTTAGTATACATTTGTATACTGCTACTTCCAGCAATCAGCAGCGGTTTGATTACAGATTGGAAATTGTCAAATCATGACAGGAAATTTTTGAGGTATAAACACATTGATTAGACAGGAAAGCACAGCACACAGAGAACTATTTTACAGGGAACATGGGCTATGGAGGGTTAAGTGGCTTGCCCAAGACCACAAGGAGCACCTGTGGGACTAGAAACCCCAGTCCTTCCGGCCCAAGGTTGCTGTCCTCTAGTGGGATTTGAACCCCCGACCTTCCGGCCCGAAGTACCTTGCCCCAACCACTAGGCCACTCCTCCACTCCAGTTCAGTAGGAAAGGAAGTGTACTCTGAAAACTATGAATAGAAATTCTTTATAAAACAGGAAAGAGTAAAGAGTAGCTATATACTGCTGTTTTATTTGGTCTATATCTGCAGATACTTGCCCAGGTTAGAGTTGACACTTGCTTAAATTAGATATAAGGTTACCAGATGCCTCTGAATTTTGAGGATTGACCATGATTTTAGAGCTGTGTCCTCAACTCCCACCTATTTGATAGCCTCCTGTCCCCGATTTCAGCAGTGGGAAAAGAGGGAGTAGAAAAAAATTATTTATTTTCAATTTAGTGATATGAATGTTTCAAGTTTTAGAATTTACATCCATTAACTTTATATTTTGCACAGTATGGAGGAAATGCAGCACTGTCTCTATTTCTCTGTAGATTTATTTATTTAACAATTTTTATATACCGTCTTTCTACAAGTCAGGACGGTTTACATAGAACAATTTATAGCAGTGTGTTTCAACTGTTTACATGGAACATAACATTGGATACATATAGTAACAAGAATAACTATATACATGGAACATAGCATTGGATACATATAGTAACAAGAATAACTATTTATCTGCTTGGAAGTGATATTGCTGGCGTCATGGGATGAATGGGGTGGGGGCAGGGTAATGACTCCCTCTTCCCTCCCCCCCACACACTCTAAATAAGTGTCCCAGATTTGCCTGCAAAAAATCTGGTAACTTTAATTAGATGATATATGTACATGATGTGCAGATTTATTGTGAACCACAAAAAAACTGGCAGGAGAATCATAAAAATGTAATAATGGCATGCAAGACATAGAAATCTTGTTTAGTGATAATATGTTGTTTGAACTGTAACAAAACAGAAATGTTATGGATTTGTTGTCCTTTATTGTTGATATCATTTCCAGAAGTTTTCTTTTTTTTTTCCCTTTACAAAATTCTTTCGTGGTTGCAAGACAGGAAGTCAAAATTCTGAGGGTTGTTACAGACTCTCATTCGACATTGTAATCTCATGTGAATGATGTAGTGAGACCTTGTTTCTTCCATCTATGGAAGATTAGGAATTTGCATTCATTTTAAATGAAGGCTAATTTATGTATGCCCAAATTTAGTATAGGCAACACAGGGAACTGCCTAGGGCACTAAATTTTAAAGGCACTAAATACTCAGGCGAAGAAGTAGCCTGGTCCAGCTTACTTTAGGGACATTCAAAGAGGCACCAATTTGACCCTATGGTTTTCCTCTGCTCCTCTCCTGGCTCTCCAGTCTTTTGGATCTCTGATCCCTTTCACCAAACTCACTCACTGGGATCTCTTGTCTGGTCTTGACTATGGGCACCAAAATCTTAAATTAGGCTCTGGATTTAATGAATAGTAATCCATGCTTTTATTACCTCATGATTTCATTATTGTAATTCTCTTCTGGTAGGCCTTCCAAACAGCTACAATTAATACAGAATTCAGCAAGCCTGCCACAAAGATGACTTGATACATGCCACAGGAGAAAGTTCCACATGGCTGAGAAGAAAAAACAAAGAAAAAATCCCAAAATAGATTGCTAAAAAGAAATGGCAAAAACTGCGAAAAAAGGAACCACTAAAAAAAGTCACTATTGCAATGAAAAGAGTCTCAAAAACTCGATCTGGTCGTCCCCAAATGCCCACAGAGGTCCAGGAGGCACCGCTGCTCTACACACCTTGCCACCTGTTAGAGGTGGAAAATACTGGCTTCTCTCAGTGCTGCACCACCAGATATATCTTCTGATGACATCACTGCAAGATGCTCAAGTCTGTTTCCACCTGTTGGCAAGATAGCATAACCCGGACCGAATTAAAAATGCCAGCAAAAACTAGAAAAGACCAGAACATGAAGATATAGGATAGCGAGAAGGAAGGGGCCTGGGCTCAGACTCACCAATCCCCCTCAGGGGCCCTCCTGCTTTCTCTCTGTCCCATCTATCACATTTATGCAGACGATATTATGTTTTATCTACCATTTAAAATCCCACACCCACCAATACAACAAATAAAAGATTGCTTTAATGACCTAACATCATGGCTCATTGACCACAACTTATACATTAATTTTACAAAAACTGATATCCTCTATATCACAAAAAATCAAACATATACACCTCCAATGTCAATCACCCTAAATAACCACGAGATTAAAGCAAAAAAAGAAATAAAATACCTAGGCGTAATAATTGACAATAAACTTAATATGGACTCACACATAAAAAACCTGACAAAAACTATACATTTCAAAATCAAGACCCTGAAACAAATACGCCCTTTAATTCATTTGCATGACTTCATATCAATAGTACAAGCAATCATCACTCCACACTTTGACTTTGCAAACTTAATTCTCCAAGGAATCACACGTCAAAACATTAAAAAGATCCAATTAACACAAAACATTGCAGCAAGAATTATAACGAAAGTAAGTCCAAAAGAGCACATTACACCAATTCTTGCTAAACTCCATTGGTTACCTATTCATGAAAGAATACACTACAAAATACTAGTTACCACCTTTAAACTGATAAATAAACTTGCACCATCCGTTCTTAATAAACTAATCAACACAGAACCAAATAAAAGGTCTCAAAGAAGTAGACATATAAATACAATATCACTACCTAAAGATTATAAAAAATCTAGAAAACTAACTAATAACAGAGCCTTCTCACACTATACACCGTCTCTCTGGAATAACCTACCTGACAATATTTGCCTCCTAACTGAAATTAAAGAATTTAGAAAAAAACTGAAAACCCATCTATTTACCTCACATTATACACCTCTGGATTGCCAAAACACACAAGCTGACACAGGATAATAACCTTTACAAAACACACACCCACTCAACCAAACTAAACGCATAATCAGATATTAAAAGGTTATTCTTATGTAAAAAATCAGATATTAAAAGGTTATTCTTATGTAAAAAGGTTGTAATTATGTAAAAGGTTTGATTACATCCACTCAATACAATTGGATGAAATCATTGTTTGCATGTCTTTTGATTGCATGTCCTTAATTATACTGTTAAATGTAAAAAGTTAAATCTGTTCCCTGTAAAACAACTAGGACATGATTATCCATGTACCTTAAATTTTTTCTGTTCTCTGTAAACCGCACTTGATACTTGGGAAAGAGCGGTATATAAATCTGTGCTAAATAAATAAATAAATAAATAAATCAGTGCTAGAAACCCTTGGGTAACAAGCCTGGACACAAGGCAACTGTTGGCTCAAAGAGACAATGGGCATACTCAAACTCTCAGCAAATGTTGTGCCAGAGGTCTCAAACACACAGGCCACAAGAGCTGATCTTGGCCAGAGATAGGCCTATCTGCATTGCTGCACCAGTTCTCACACACCTTACCACCTTCTGGACGCAAACAATACTAGTTTCTCTCAGTGCCGCACCAGTGTATATACTAGTGATGATATCATTGAAAGCTGTTCTAGTCTGCCTCCACCTGCTTGATAGGGAGCATAACCCACTTTTTTAGCCCGGTCTAGCAGAATGATAAGGAAGCATAGGGGCTGATTTTCAAATGCCACAGCAATCAGCCATGGTGCTTAAATGCCAGTGGAGTATTCAGCAGCAGTATTCAGATTGGAGCTGCTGAATACTGAGGCAGAGCGTCACTATCTGGATAAGTACCGACACATTTGATTAGCAGGATTTTCAGTCAACACTTACAGACTGCAGCTTAGAACAGCTTTTCATGCAGCCTAAACTGCCTGGATAAGTGTTGACTTGAAAATCCTGCTAACTGGACAAAGATGGCACGTATCCAGATAGTGTCGACACTGTCCTTGCTCCTCCCCCACTACCCTGCACTAACTGGATAGTGCCAGGATGGTCTGTGGAGATGTTCAGTAGCACTATCCTGAACAGTGATCAACACCCTTATTTGACCAGCCTTGCACTGGCCAACTGGCTAAGGGTTCAGAATATCAGCCCATATTTTACAACTTATGAGTGTACACACAGAGTATGCACACACAAGGTGCAATGTGTTTGAATTTTCTAGTTACTGGGGCAGCTTCTGGGTGCTTATTTTATAAAGCCACACAGGTATCCATGTTATATTTTATAAAATATGCATAAAATATGTGAACTAATCACATTTTTAGGTACCCCGTTATAAAATTCCCCTTTTGAAGTTCATAAGAGACAAAAAGGCCGACGTGAAGTGGTATTTTATAAAAGATATCCAAGTCCAATCAGGGAAGTACAGGACAGAACATGCCAAGAAACGCCAGGGATATCTACAGTATGTCCAGGACCGTATCAAGCAAGAAATGCACCCTGTGTGCCAAATGAATCTGGCACCCCTCTCCACCCCGCCTCATTCGGTAACTCACTCTTTTTGAGCTTCCTGGAAGCCCAATGATGATATCAATATCCCCTTCTGTGCTTGTATTCTATGCGGCCACACTGCTCTCACAGTCCCTGGTACGGCCCTGTCTATGTCTCCGCCCAATTTCAGTAACATAGATATCCCCGAAGTGGACACCCGCACCTATGGTTGCCAACTTTTTGAAAGAGAAAAACCCGCCACTTGTGGCTAGCCATGCTCCACACATGCCCGCCCCCTGCCCTGCCCATAGAAAATAATTGCAGAGAGGGCAACAGTGCAGGTTTTAGTATTTGCAGGCTATATCAAAGGAAGGCGGTACAAGAGGTTGAATTCTTCAGCACCTATTCAGCCACTGTAACCTTCTCAGGCCCCTCCAACACACATAGGCATTAAATCCAAACATATATTTTGCATCCACTGAACTCCGCCCCCTAGCCCCTTCCTCAACAATTTGTGCAGTGCAGAGCATAGCAGAACAGAGTAGAGCTAGAACCTTCCACATAAAACTTACCATACGAGAAAAACTTCATCTCAATACCAAGCTGCCCCTTTCATTTATTCAGCCATCTGTACTACAACTACTACTACTAAACATTTGTACAGTGCTACAAGGTGTACACAGCACTGTACAGACACATGTAAAAGATGGCCACTGCTCATCAGAGCTTACAATCTAGTCAAGACAGACAACACAACAACTGAGGGCAAGACTATATCTAGGGGAATGGTAAGGAAACAGATAGGAGACCAAGTGGATCAGGATCCAAAAGTGGAATCAAAGAGGTGAGTTTTCAGCCTGGATTTGAAAAGGGCCAGAGATGAAGCCTGATGCACAGACTCAGGAAGTTTGTTCCAGACATAAGGAGCAGCAAGGTGGAAGGATCAAAGTCTGGAGTTGGCAATAGAAGAGAAGAGTACAGATAGGATAAAATCAAAATAAACTGAACCATCTAATTTCTCAACAAATAGGGGTGTCCTACATGGAGTGGTGGGTTCACCCCTAAACAAAGACATGGGGAGGGGTGGCCTGCACGGAGCGGCAGGTGCACCTACTCTTGCCATTATACAGGGCAGACTAGATGGACCATACTGGTCTTTATCTGCCGTCATTTACTATGTTACTATAGTAGGGATCTGCCAGAAGAGTGGAGTTCCCGAGGAATAGTGTAGGGAGAGATAAGAGAGGAAAGGTAGTGGGGAGCAGCAGAATGAGTGCATTTATAGGTCAGTAGGAGAATTTTGAACTGGAAACAGAAACGAATAGGGAGCCAGTGAAGTGAATATATGAACATAATATATGAACAGTTATATGAACATAACGGGGCTGATGGAAGATTAGCCATGCAGCTGAGTTTTGAACAGATTAAAGGGGAGAGAAATGATTCAGAGAGAGACCAGCAAGGACGATGTTGCAATAGCCCAGACTGGAGGTGACTAAAGAGTGGATAAGTGTCTTAGTAGGTGTGAAGAAAAGAAGGGACCAATTTTGCTAATGTTATAGAGAAAGAAGCGACAAGTTGTAGCTGTCTGTTGGATGTGTGCAGAGAAAGAGAAAGTAGAGTCTTAGATGATCCCAAGGTTTCGAGCTGAGGAAACAGAGGAGTATAGTGTTATCCACAGAAATAGAGAAGGGAGGAAGGGGGGAAGTGGGTTTGGGGGGAAAGATAAGGAGCTGAGTTTTGGCCATGTTTACTTTCAGACGGTGGTGAGACGTCCAGGCAGCAATGTCAGATAAGCAGGCAGAGATCTGGGCCTGGATTCCTAGAGTGATTTCAGGCACAGACCTATCAGCATATACATGGTATTGAAAGCTATGGGAGGAAATGCGTGCACCGAGGGACCGAGTGTAGAGAGAGGTCCCAAGACAGAGCTCTGAGGTACACCAACTGAAAGCAGGATGGTAGTAGAGGGGGAACCACCAGAACAGACACTAAAAGTGTGATGGGAGAGAGAAGAAAACCAGGACAGAACAGAGCCCCTAAATACAAGCAAGGACAGGGTATCGAGGAGAAGGTGGTGATCAACAGTGTGAAAGGCAACAGAAAGTTCAAGAAGGATGAGAATTGAGTAGAGGCCTTTGGATTTGGTAAGGAACAACTTGCTGGAGACTTTAGCAAGAGCCATTTCTGTGGAATGCAGAGAAGAGAAGCCACATTGCAGTGGGTCCAGAAGGTCTTGAGAGGAAAGACAGCGGCAGTGAACCGCTCGTTCAAGTAGTTTTGAAGCAAAGGGGAGGAGAGAAATAAGTTGATAATTGGAAGGACAGGTAGGATCTAGTGAAGGCTTTTTGAGGAGAGGTATAACCACAGCATGTTCAAAGCCCATAGGAACAGTTGCAGTGGAAAATGATAGGTTAAGAATATGACAGATGGAAGGATGATGGTGGAGGAGATAGAGCTTAGTAGACTGGTGGGGATGGGATTAGATGAGCAGGTAGTCAGTTTGGAGGAGGAAAGAAGATTTGCAGTTTCCTCCTTAGTGATTTCAGAAAAGGAAGACAGGGTGACTGAAGGTGAGGGAAGAATATGGGATTGAAGAGCAGGAAGATGACGTGGAGGTGACCCTACAGCAAACTTGGTAACCTTGTTATTTTTAGCAGCCTTTGCAGTCGATTGCGGCTGGGAGAGTCTGTGACTGCCCGCAGTGATCCCTATCCCCGTGAGCAGTCACCGGCTCTTCCGGCTGCGATCCCATGGCCATTTCTGCACGTCTGCCCTCAAGGCTTGGGGTATCCTGCAGGCAGACATAGGAGTGATTGGTGGTCGGCAGAAAACCGGCCCTTCATTGATAGTTTTACCATTCGGCCAGCCACTGGCCTCCAACATGTAAAACTGGCTAGGCTGACTTTAAACCTGTCTGTTGGCAACCCTATCCACGCCTGTGGCCACACAGACATCCTCCTTTGGAAAACATGGGGTGAGGATGTCCACTGTATACATGCTAGCATAAGGGGATGTCCAGTGGCTTGGGAAAATGATAATATGAGCCCTTGGTCCTCATCAGTTTTCATTATAGGCTTGGAAAAGATAGGGGACATGAGCGTACTTTCTTCTCCACCTTCCTGATGACTAACTGACTAAACAAGCACTTTTCTGATGCCTATTAGTGCCAGGAGCAGATATAAGCTTGAATGCAGTTTGGGACATTCAGGGCATTACTGAAATCGAGCAAGAATGCCCCAAATACAACCACATCATGCCCCTTTTCAGATTTGGACGTTCTCACACCAGGGACATTCATAGAGCCAGCTTCTAAAATGATTCTGGGGATGTCTATGTGCTTTGGATATCTCTATGTCCATTTTCAGCATGCAAAGGCCTTCTAATATAACCCCATATAATTCCATATCAAAAAAGTATAATCAACACATACCAAAAATCAGATTCTGAAAATCTTATAATTAGCTATTTTTTGACCATCTGTTAGACAAAATGTGAATTAGAACCTAATCACTTGCCCAGACAGAATCTTCAAGCAAATGTAAAAGCTGTTCTAAAAAGCTCAGTCTTGATTTACTTTCTAAAAACCAGAAGCAAACTTTTTTAGGGAGTGATTTACTTAAGTATGGGGCTGCCAATTACTAACTCTGCAAACAGGAAGACACTGGAGTTGGCATCTGATTGTGTTTAGTAATGCAAAGACTAAAGCTGAGGTATTTGTCACAATACCGTCCCGGTAACCATGAGGGCCATGTACAAAAACCAGCTGAGCCAATACATTCTCTACATAAGTCACCTGAATAACTTTATAAGAATATTCATTCAGTAGGAATTATCTGGATAAGTCTGCTACTGACTATATCCAAATAGTTATCTACTTTAGGCCAATACTTTTCCCTGACAAGATTTACCTGCATTAGTTTAGTAGGTCAGCGTTGAATTATCAGCGCTGACCAGGCTCCCCGGAAATGCCTCCAGCCTGACTTCTTTATCTTTGAATAAATTTTGTGCAACAATTTACTCACTCAGTAAGGAAGTAGGATTTAAACCCAGAGAACTGCTTGGCTAGCTACCAAATTTAGCAGGCAAATCATTTGAATATTGACTTCTACAAGGGTAGTCCTTTTTTTTTGCATCTGTTTTAAAAGTTTTTCCATGTACAAAATAGTTAAGTCCCATAACAACTTCTTGTGTTCTTGTTTGCTGTCAGTTACCTATGGTCGTGACACTTCAAGGCATGTACTAATGTAAACGGTATAGAATATGGGAAAGAAAACACATATGAAGTTATTACTCAAACTTTTATACCGCTCTTACAAACAAGTTCCGAGTGATAAGCACAATGCAGTTAAAAACAAACATTAGAGGAAGTAACTTCACAAGTACAAGATGGCAGCCTAGTCTTGAGGCTTCAGTTTGAGCGTGGTTATTGGTGCTAATTACAATGCATCCAGAGTGCTATTTAGGTGAGGAATGTTGACCAGAGTCACCCCCGATTACAGTACGATGTCAGTGTGGAAGTGTTTAGAGAAATTTAAATTCCCATACATAGCAAAAGAGCAACTGGGAAGTGGGTAGATTTTGGCCCTGTGGCGCTGGACGAGGAGCTGGAGTGTCCTGAGGAACCCTGCACTAAAGGCAGTATGTGACGCTGTTGCCATGAATTGTGGCAAGATGTGGTGGTCTTGGTGAAATCCAAACTGAAAGAGGCGATGGCATCTGTGAGGCATGATGTGCAGGACTTGGGCCTATGATTTGAGGTCATGAAAGACCATGTGGCAAAACAGGCAGATAACTTCAGCGAGGTGTGTGGAGATGTGGTGATGTTGCAGCAGGAACATGAGCAACTGCATGATAAACTCGAGGATCTGGGGAACAGATCAAGGTGCTATAACATTCGAGTATGAGGAGTCCCTGATACAGAAAAATACAAAAAAGGCAGCAAGATGGTATCTTGCTGCTCCCCCACCTCATTTCCACCACTGCCTCCCCTCCCTAGGGCTGCCATCAGCAGCAATGGCTCAGAAACTGCAACACAGCACTTACCTAAACTCTCCAGCGATGTATCATGATGTTTGTCTTCCACCATCAGCTGCTTCCACTCCCCCTCTGACACAGACTTCCATATGTAAATGGAAAGTCTGTGTCAAAGGGGGCGGATGCAGCAGATGGTGGAAGACAGTAACCGTGACGCACTGCCAGAGAGTTAGGTAAGTCAGTACCAGCGAGTTTAGGTAAACACTGTGTCGTGGTTTCTGAGCCATTGTAGCAGCTGCTAGCCCCAGAAAGGGGCAGCAGTGGTGGCGATTGGCAGCCCCCGGAGGGCCGGCACTCTAGGCAAACAGTTCACCTAATGGTACTGCTTGCCCTGGTTATACTTTCTAATGACATCACTGAAAGATGTTGAAGTCTACCTCCACCTGTTGGCAAGGAAGCATAACCCACTCATCTAGACTAGCCTAGCAGGATGATAAGGAACTTGAATTGTACAGTATACTTCTGAATCGAGGGATGGATTTGAATTTAGAAAGAGAGAAACAAGATGGCAGAAAAAGACCACATGCCCTTCCATATCAACCACTACAACAGTCCCCTTTTTCCCTTTAGAGATCCTCTGTGTTTGTTCCATGCTTTTTTGAATTAAAATACTGTCCTCATCTTTACCACCTCCACTGGGAGACTATTCCACACATCTACCACTCTTTCCATAAAGAAATATTTCCGCATATTACTCCTGAGTCTATCCCCTTTCACCCTTATTCTATGCCCCAGAGCTTGCTTTCAATCGAAAAAGGCTCTCCTCCTATGCATTTAAGCCATGGAGGTATTTAAATGTCTCAATCACCTCTATCCCGCCTTTCCTCTAAAGTATACATATTAAGATCCTTATGTCTGTTGTCATATGATTTTTTTTAAAATGAAATTTCACAAATTACTTGCACAAAGCTTAAGTAAGAAAATCGATTAGACAACCAATAACAGAAAATAAACTAAGATATAATACTATATAAAATCTATTAACCCTCATCTCGGGGAGAAAAAAAACTAAAGCAATTGCAAACACAACAAAATGGGGAAATACTTCCCACAATACTAAACAGCCATATTACCCTTAAGCCACCTAACTAACCCCCAAGCCATTACACCCTATGATTCTTTCCCCTGCAAAAAGGCTTCCAACTTAAGGGAGTCAAAAAACACATACCTAGATCCCTGAAATGTAACTAGACATTTACATGGATATCAAAGAAAAAACGATGCCCCCAAAGCCAGAACCCTAGGCCTGAGAGCCAATAAGGATTTCCTGCAGAGCTGCGTGGCTTTGGAGACATCCGGAAACATCTGAACCTTTGCACCACAAAACATACCATCTTTGTTTTTAAAGTAACTTAAATACAGAGGATCTATCCTGCTCTGAAATAAATGTAAAAGCCAAAGTTGCCCAGGGAGAAACATTGTCAGATGAATCCTCCAAAAACTGTGTTAAGTTTAAAGCAGAAACTGATTGTAAGATATCTAATTCACTATTAGGGACATTTGCAATTTTCCTTCCTGTCAAATAATACAAATTCGAAAAAGCCATTGATTCCGAATTAGAAAGAGAGAAAATTTCTTTAAAATATTTACAAAGGAGGATCTCTGATGACAATAAAGGACACAGAGGAAATTAATAAAACAAATATTTTTTAGGCTAAGAACATTTTCAAAGGATTCTAACTTCTTATGCATCATTAAATTGTCCTTTATGCTAGAAGCACATCTGAAAAGATAGAGATTCCACACATGCCACAGTCTGATCCAACTTCGCAACTGTTTCCTGAAAAACCTGCAAAGTTGGGACACCATGGCAACCAGGGTCTTCTCTGTTCTAGTAACCATCGTCCAAATGTCTGCTAGAGAGATCTGAGCATCAGCATCTACCCTAGAGTCCATCACATGTGGAGACCAGATCACCGGTTGGTAAACGTCCGCAGAACATACAGGAGTGCTTTGCTGAACAGGGTGGACAAGCTGGACTGAATCAGGTGGAGTCACTGCCGATGGGGGAGGAGGTAGAGTTCGCTCTGTGGAGCTCAAGGAGGCCCCCAGAAGGAGAGAGGGTGGAGAAACAGAATCTTGAGTATCCTTATATGCTTTATAACGAAGACCACTAACCATTTTAGTAGCCACCATCTGTGCTGAATCCAACCTGTTTATATCCTTTTGAAGGTACGGTCTCCAGCATTGCACATAATCCTCCAAATGAGGTCGCACCAAAGACTTACACAGAGACACTATCACCTCCTTTCTTCTGCTGTCCATTCCTCTTCCTATGTACCCAAGCATCCTTCTAGCTTTCACCATCATCTTTTCTACCTGTTTAACTACTTTAAGATCATCAGACACAATCACACCTAGGTTCCACTCTTCTTTAGTGGACAGAAGTATTTCACCCCCTATACTATAATCGCTCCCTTGAATTGCTGCAGCCCAAAAGCATGACTTTGCGTTTTTTAACATTAAATCTCAGCTGCCAAATTCTAGACCATTCTTCAAGCTTAGCTAGATCCCTCCTCATGTTATCTACACCTTCCTAGGTGTCTATTCTATTGCAGATTGTGATGTAATCTGCAAAGAGGCAAACCTTACTCAATGGCCCTTCTGCAATATCATTAACAAAGATGTTAAAAAGAATTTAGACAATGTCTCTCACACATCAAAACAGTCTATAGAAAACATAATAACTCACAGATTCTTAAAACAGCCTGCTCTTAGGATATAATTCTGGATAATATTTGAGAGCAAAGGTAGATAATAAATATCAAACAACATAGGATGACCACTGAGATCTTAATTCAAAAATGTATTCTAGGGCATTTACAGGGTGTGTGATTTTAGATCCAGCATTTCTTAACATAATTGTTGTTATTGTTATGTGCCATCGAGTCAATGTCGACTCATGGCGATCCTGTAGATAGTTGTTCTGACCTAAACAATGTTCGATCTTCAGTCAGACTGCTAACTGTTGATAGAGTGGCATTCATAGCTGCTGTTACTGTATCCTTCCATCACATTACCAGTCTTCCTCTTTTCCATCGACCTCTGAACATATAGGGGCATGTAATGTTTACTAAAGTTAATGCATGTTAAGTAAAGTTAATGTGCGTTAAGTGCTACCACTGCCCATTCATTTCTATAGGTCGTTGCAGCACTTAATGCGCTTTAACTTTCATTAACGTGAATGAACCTTTAGTAAACATTCCCCATAGTGAATCAAACAAACTGCCCATATGCAAACCTCTGAGTATTAGGAATTCCAAAATAGCCAGCAGGAATGCATCATACCAACGTGTATACAGTATAAACCTGTCTGAATATTGACCCCAGGACATGGAAAGTCAGGCTTCAGAGAGACTGAGCAAGCTGAAAGAAAGAAAGGCCATGTACTCCCAGCAATCTCTGGGCTCTAAATCAAATCTCAAGTATAAATCCAGTAAGAGGGTACCTCCTGATGTCTACAAGAATGACTTTAAAAAGGATAAGTGCAAGAGTATTAAGTTTCAAGGATTGAGCAAATGTACAACCATCTCTTACCCACAGTAGGAGGCATTCATTTCTTAAGATAAATCAACTGTGCTGAATGTAAGTATTTATGTGGGCAAATCCTTTTTAATAAAGCCTTCTGAAAGGTGGTAGAAACCTGACTTTCAACCTCTGGATGCCTATTTTTTTAATTAAAAAATACCAATACATAAAAGCATTCATACTAAGTAAACCTTTATAAAATGTCTCCTTATCCTATTTTTAAATAACTCATAGAATTTTCTTCTAGTTAAATGAAACATGGCTGAATAGTAAAGGAAGGTGGCAAGACATTTTTCAGTGGTGTCGTTAAAAGGAAGGGGAAGGGGAGATAGTGTTATAAGACTCAGGGTAAAGAAAGCAGGACTATGGACAAAGAAAGAAGGAAAAAGCAAAACTGCTAAATGAATAATAACAGTTTGGAGAAGGATCAGATTGTTTGCAAGGGAATAGTTGGCAGATGTGAGAATGCTGCACCATTTACCAAATAAAAGTTTGTATGTAACTAGCAAACCAACGGGGCTTGATGGGGCACCTTCTTGGATGTCAATTGAGTTCAAAGAAGTTCTGATGGGTCTGATACAGAAAAGGGAAGGAATTTTGCTCATGCTTTTTGAGGAGTTACAGAAGACAAGTTATATTCTTGCCCCTGGAGGATTTATGATCTAAATTTGTACTTGAGACAATAGAGGGTTTAGCAACTTACTCAAGATCACAAAGAGCAGCAATGGGTTTCAAGCCTGGCTTCTCTAGCCCTCAGCTTTGGCTATTCCTTCACTCTGTAAGGATTTGCTCAATAGATACTTGGAGACAGCTGTGGTCTTCTGGGACTGGACAAGTGGTAACAGAAAGGAGTTTATAAACGAAAGACCACTTAATCTTACTTCACCTTAGTAGTGAGAAAAAGCGTAGTTACTCACCTGTGACAGGTGTTCTCCGGGAACAGCAGGAATCAGTCTTCACATATGGGTGACATCAGTGCCAATGAAGCCTGCACAGAAGAATCTCCCCAGTTTTCAAAAAAAAGCCTTTGGGAGATGCACCACGCATGTGTGGTCCCCTTCCCGCCCAAGGGTGCCATCTTTCCTTAGTCCAAGGACATAGCTAAGATGGCAAAAATTAAACTATGGTACAGAAGCAACTCCAAGGGGAGGAGGGAGGGTTGTGAGGACTGATTCCTACTGTCCCTGGAGAACACCTGTTACAGGTGAGTAACTATGCTTTCACCAGGAACAAGCAGGAAGTCAGTCCTCACATATGGGACTCCTCAGCTACAGGCAACTGAAAACCTGTACAAAATGCCACAGCGGCCAGAGAAGGCGAGTTGTGAGCTGCATCAGTTAGTCCCAACTGGAAGACTCTCGCAAGACCCAAGTGTCCGGAGAACCAGCACTCTGGTAGCCTGAACACAGAAGGGTCAGAGGGTAGTAGTTGCCTACACCCTGAAGAGATTACAGAGTACGGCCTGGCCGAAGGTGCTGTCCCATCGGGACTCCCTCTCCAGGCAGTGGTGAGCTGCGAAAGTATGGACCAAAGACCAGGTGGTGGCCCTGCAGATTTCCATTACAGGGACGGAACGCAGATTTGCCATGGAAGTAGCCATGGCCCTGACGCGGTGTGCCATGACCCTCTGGTCTAGTGAGATCCTGGCCTGCTCATAGGCGAGGGCAATGTAGTCCACCACACAAGTGGACAGAGTTTGTTTAGGCACTGGGAGCCCCAGTCGACTGGGGTAATAGGAGATGAAAAACTGAGGTGCTCTGTAGTGGCTCTGAGTCCGTTGTAGATAGAAGGACAGGACCCTTTTACAGTCCAAAGTGAGGCCTTGGGGAGAAGATGGGGAGCACCACTTTCTGACTGAAGTGGAATGGGAACAGCATGTTCGGCAGAAAATTGGGGTGTGTGCAGAGCACCACCCTGTTCTTGTAGAACCTTGTGTAGGGGGGCTCTGCCATCAGAGCCTGGAGCTCGCTGACCCTGTGAATTGATGCGAGTGCCAAAAGGAAGACGATTTTCCAGGAGAGGTACCGCAAGTGGAAGGTAGCCAGGGCTCAAACAGCAGCTTAGTAAGCTGCGAGATCACCACGTTGAGATACCATTCCGTTGCTGGATGGCGAACAGGGGGTTTGGACAGCATGAGGCCCTGTAGGAACCGTGATACAAGGAGCAGGACCGAGACAGGTTTTCCCTGAACAGCATGTTGATGCACTGCGATAGCGCAGATGTACACACTGACTGAGTTGGACTTTAGTCCCATCTGTAACAGGTGGAGTAGGTACTGGAGTACCATCTGAACCAAGCAGGAGAATGGGTTTGCCCGCTTCTTGGTGCACCAGACCAAGAAGCAACACCACTTGAAGGCATATGCCCTTCTCATGGAGGCCTTGTGGGAGGCCAGAAGTACTTCTTCCATGTCACGTGGGAGGTTGAAGGGAGCCAGGGCTACCCTTTCAGCAGCCAAGCCGTAAGAGACAGGGACCCCAAGTTGGGGTGCAAGAGAGAGCCCGTCTCCTGAGAAAGCAATCCTGGGTGACGGCCCAGGGAAATTGGTGACACCGCTGACAGGTGGAGAAGCAGTGGGAACCAAAGTTCCCTGGGCCACCATGGGGCTATCAGTATCAGTGATGCCCTATTGCGCTGGACCTTGAAGAGGGTCTTCGCGACCAGTGGAGTCGGTGGGAAGGCACAAAAGGGTCCTTCCGTCCATGGAATCAGGAATGCATCTGCTGCCACCCAGGACGGGTGTTGCTGGCAAGAGCAGAAGCTGAGCAACTGTGTGTTCTCTGGGATGGCAAACAGGTTCCCAGAGTCAAAACAGCCGGGAGGCCACCCTGAGAACCAGGTGCCACTCGTGCGGCTGGAGGACTCTGCTCAGCTTGTCTACTAGGGCATTGTCCTGGCTTGGGAGGTAGACCGCCCTTAGGAGCATCCTGTTGCATGTCGCATATGAGCAGAGGGCTACTGTCTCCTGGCAGAGGGAGTACGACCCCGTGTCCTCTTGCTTGTTCACTTAGAACATTGCAACCTTTTTGTTGGTCTGATTGTCGACTGGTGCTGCAGCTTGGGGCTGAAGGCTTAGAGAGCGAGGACTATCACCCGGAGCTCCAGAAGGTTGATCTGTATTTATTTATTTATTTATTACAGTTGCTTATATACCGCACTATTCGGCATCAGCGCGGTTCACAGTATAACAAAATGACCAAAACACACTTCTGTTTGGTTTTACATCGAACAGGGGTATAAACTTGGATAACAGGGGGGGTTGAACTATATACATGAACTATATACATGAAATAAAACATGAAATAGGTCAAATGCATGACGTAAAAGACCTATAACATGATTGAATTGAACAGTATAAAATAATATAAAATAAAATAGATGTAGATGTAGATGGCATTCCGTCTGGGACCAGCTGCCTTGTGTGCAGAGGTCCTCACAATGAGCTCCCCGCTCAGCAGGGGAGGCATCTGTGGCGAGGACTGTCTGGGGGGTGTGTGCCTGGAAGGGCATCCTGGCATGCAGGTGGCAGGGGATCTGCCACCAGTTGAGGGAGTCCACCAGCTGGCGGGTCACTCTTACTCTGTCCCAGGGCCTGCCTGTGGTTTGTGTCCACTGAGAACAAAGGCACCACTGGGCCACTCTCATGTATAGGTGGGCATATGGGGTCACATGGACCGTAGAGGCCATGTGGCCCAGTAGGCAGAGGAGAAGCCAGGTGGGTAGCGACCAGCGGTGCTGTCCCTCTGCGGCTAGCCCCCTGAGGCATTATGACCTCTCCTGAGGGAGGAAGGCCTTTACCTGGAGGGTGTCTAGCTGAGCCCCTATGAACTCCAGGCATTGAGCCGGAGATAAGTGGGACTTGGGATACTTGATGACGAAACCCAGGTGCTGCAGGACGTGGATGGTGCGCTCGCTGGTGAAATGCACCTCTGCAGCTATGCCTCCCCTTATGAGCTAGTCGTCCAGGTAGGGAAAAACGAAGGCCCATTGGAGATGAAGGTGGGCTGCGACCACCACCAGGCACTGGGTGAAGACCCTTGGCGAAAAGGCCAGCCCAAAGGGCAGCACCCTGTATTGGCAGTGACCTCCTCCCACCATGAAGCAGAGGCATTTTCGGTGGTTGGGATGGATCAGGATGCGTGTATAAGCATTCTTTAGGTCTAAGGAGCATAGTCAGTCTACCTGCTGGAGGTATGGCAGCAGTGTTCCAAGAGAGAGCATCTTGAACTTCTTCCTTACCAGAAATTTGTTCAGGTCCCACAGGTCCAAGATGGGTCTGAGGCCCCCTGTTTGCTTGGGAATGAGGAAATACCTGGAGTAGAAGCCGGTGCCCCAGAGATGCTTGGGCACTGGTTCCACCACCTTGTCCTCGAGGAGACCTGTGAGCTCAGTGAGGAGCAGAATCTGGTGGAGGAGAGGTCTTACGGGCTCTCCTGGAAAGTATGAGGATGATGCCCATTGCAAGTGGAGAAGGTAGCCCTCATTGATCACTTGCAGTACCCAGGAATCGATGGTGATGGTGGACCACCTGTAGGCAAACAGAGCCAGATGCCCACCTGTGGGCTGTTGTGGACCTCCTGGTTAAGAGGAAATTGTGCCCAAGGAGTCAAAAGCTCCACCCAGATTGAGCTGGAGCTGGCACCTGGGACTTAAGGGTCTTTTGTTTGCGGGAGCCATGCCCTTGCCCCTTGTGTTGTTGGCTTTGCTGAGGGGCCGAGGTGGTTTGGAACTGTGAGGTATTGCCAAAACCTCCCTTTTTTCTTGGGAAGATGCGCTTCTTCCCTGGGGCCTTCTTACAGAGCTGCACCGGGGTATTTTTAAAGAGTCTGGGTCTTTTCATGCCTGGTGTCGAGCCCCGATGCCCGCAGTGGCTACTTTGGTTGGGGACTCAAAGCCACCGTAAGCTGCTTGGGATAAAAACTTTGAGCGCTCCTTGACCGCTGAGGCCAGAGACTTGAACCGCTGAAGGGTTCCCCGTCGAGGCCTGCCACTTCTTTGAGGTACATGCCGATGTATAGTTGGTAGGACTGGTCTTGGCACACATGCATAAAATCCTGGAAAGCCTTTTGGCTGAGGGCATCGAAAGTCCAGGCCTCCCTGCATGGGAGCACCGAGGAATGGGTCTTTTGACTCTTGAGTCTGCGTATGGCAGACTAAATGACCATCAAGTTGTGAGGAAGTTGAGTCTTCTGGAACCCAGAATTTCACAGACTTGGTACATAGAGTCGAGTCGCCTGCGATCCTCATCCTCAGTCTTAATGACGAGCACCTTAGCCATGTCCCTTACAAAGTCGAGGAAAGCGATGTCCTTGGGTAGGGAACGGGGGCCGGACACCTAGCGAGAAGGGTCTGAGGGCACATCTCAGTGTCACCGAGTGTCTGTGGACTCCTCATTCTTGGTCTCCCATTCTGACCCGAAGTTTAAGGATGAGTTCGAGGCCCGCCGAACCATTTGCACTTGCCGGAGAGGACTGGTACCCTGAGGAACAGGACCGGGACCTTGTCCAATGCTGATGGGTCTCTCGAGGCTGGTGGTGTTCGAGAATCGGCTTGACATCCAGGGAAGCCCTCATGTCGGAGGTCCCATCTTCAGGGCGGATGAACTGAAGAAAACAGACAAATACCCACTGCATGGCCACGACGGCAGATATACTGCTGTCTAAGGTCACTATCCTGGTCTCCAAGTCAGTTGGCTTCGCAGCCTTTGACATGGGCACCGAGGACTCCGGGCCTGGCGTCAATTCTGTTGAGGGAAAGTCCTCAACGAGTATGGCCTCGGGCGTCAAAAGATGGTCGCCCGGTACTGACGACTCCATCTGGGGCAGCCTGTGGAACAGCTCCAGCTCCAACCCCTCTGACTCATACCGGGGACTGCGGGGCCTGGAATGGGATTATCCCTTCTTCCCTGATCCGTCCTCCAAGGCAGTCTTCGAGGGTTTCGACTTCTTACATTCCACTTCCAGGGATTTCCTCTCAGAGAACCTGCCACCGCGGAACTCTGAGGCAGCCCGGGACTCAAGGGGCACCAAGGTACTGGAGGGGGTCCCGGAGCGTGATGTCGCTGGAGACTCCGGTGCAGAATCGGACTTGTGAAAGAACTGTTCTTACTGTAGCTGATGGCTCTTGATGGCCTTTGAAGTCATGGTCCTGCAGAGTTTGCAGTCTGAGTCGTTGTGCTCCTTCCCAAGGCAGTGGAGGCAGCAGTCATGTGAGTCGATGCGGGACATGATCTTACCACACCAATCACATTTCTTGAAGCCGCTGGAGGCCATTGTGAAAAAGTGGGCCTTGCCGCCATGCAAGGGTCCGAGGCCTGCAGCAAAAAAGGGCGCTTAGCACAGGTCGAGGGATATCTCAATAAAAAACAAAAAACCACACCCCAAAGCGACACTGAGGCCAGCTGGCTCGGGGGCGGGAAAGGGATCGGTAAGTGTACTGGACAAAAACAGGATAAAAACACACACTTTTTCCGGGAGAAACTGGACAGACATCTGGAGGGCTCTGCAGAAAAAAGAAGACTGAGGCAAGATAGCACCCTTGGATGGGAAGGAGACCATGCAGGAGTGGTACATCTCCCAAAGGCTTTCTTTGAAAGCTGGGGAGATGCTTCCATGTGCGCTCCATTGGTGCCGACGTCACTCATATATGAGGACTGACTTCTTGTTTGTTCCCAGAGAATTAATGAACACTCTACTGAAGAAAAGGACAATGAAGTATCTAGAATTCACAGGGATGCAAAATCTCAGGCAGCATGATTTTACCAGGGAGAGACTGCATAAAGTGATGTGATTTCTTTGACTGGATGAGTAAAGAATGAAATGAAAGATACTGCATGTGATAGATAATGATTTTTATTTGGATTTCAGGAAAGCTTTTCCTGCTGTCCCTCCTAGGAGGCTCATTAATAAATTGAGCAGCCTGATGCTGGGTCCCATGGAGGTAAGATGGATTAAAAACTGGTTGAATGACAAAGTGTAGTGGTAAATGAAATTCATTCTGAGGAGAAAAAGATGACTAAGGAAGTGCCTCAGTGATCGGTCTTCAAGCCATTTTTGTTTAGTAATAGGAAAGATATTGCAAAGGGGTAAAGAGGAAGTGTTTTTAGAGATGACATTTTGATCTGATACAAGGTAGAATACCCTGTATAGTAAACAGAATAAGAAGTGATCTAATGAAATTAAGTGCTTGGCATTTAAAATGCATGGCATAAAAGCGCAGAATTATACATTTAGAATACAGAAATTTAAGGGAGTGGTGCAAGGTAGGGAATGAGTTATTGTTATGCATTGTACACAGGAGATAGACCTCAGTGTGACCATGCTTGATGATCTCAAGGTAGCAAAACCATGTGATAAGGTAGAGTTCAGAGCCTAATAATTAGAGCAGTAGTCTGGTAGTCAGAAAGACCAGAGTTTGAATCCTACTTACACTCCTTGTGGCCTTGGGCAAGTCACTTATTTATTTTATTTATTTATTTAGACAGTTTTGTATACCACCCCTTCAATCAAAACTCTCCACTGCCTCAGGTACAATCTTAGGAGCCCTTTTACTAAAGTGCACTAAGCAGTTAACACATGTTTTCAAGGGCACAGGGTAATTGCTACCATGGAGTCATGACAGTACTACTACTTATCATTTATATAGCACTACTAGGCATACAGTTACTCTGAGCTGATTTGCACGCTGTCACTCATGTGTTAGGGTGCTGAATGAGTAGGGTAGGGGAAAAGAAGGGGTGTGGCGAGTGCATTGCCGTTAGAATGGGGGGGGGGCAATATCATGTACTCTCAATGCTGACACTAACGGCACATCAATAGATGAAGGAGTTAAATGCACCCACATAGTGCCGTGCGCTAGGGTACCCATTCGCGTATTAAGAGTCAGGAACATGCTGGCCATGCTCTTGACAATTACCGCAGAGGCTTTGCACTAAATGAGTGTTAGGTGCAAAAACCTAACGCTTAAGTAAAAGAGCCCCTAAGATTGTAAGCCCTCGCCGGGGACAGAGAAATACCTACTGTCCCTGAATGTAACTCATCTTGAACTACTACTGGAAAAGCATGAGCTAAATAAAATAAAGGAAAAATAAACTGCATAGAGTGAGGCATAGCCAGCAAAAAAAGAAGATGACAATGCCTTTGTATAGGTAGTTGCTAAGAATACCTAGAATATAACATCTGTTTTTTTAGGCTATGAGACGCATTCCAATGTGGCCGTCCAGGCTCCTGTGCATCCAATCGCAATCAGGAAGCCCAGAGGTAGACCGAATTCTGATCCCACGGGGGTTAGAGGTGCCCATGGGATTAGAATTGGGTCTACGGCTTGAACGTGCAGGCCGAGCCCCGATTCTTATCGGCCTGCATTCCCAGCCACATGCCCGGCTACCTCAGTCAGGCTCCTGAATGGAGCCACAGTGCCATGGTGTCCCGTTGCCATAGCACTGCAGCTCCATTCAGGAACTGCAAATGCCGGCCGCCATCGATGTCCTTCTTTCCCCACAACCAGATCCTTGATCCGGCCTCCCATGGCCAGGGTCCGGCTGTGGGGAACTTCCTGCACCCCCTACCTTTCCGTTCCGGCCCGGCAGTTTGATCTCCCGACATCCAGCTGGACTTATTTAACCTCTGCAGTGGAAATATTCCCCTATGTTCACGGCCCTGGATGTACAGGACTGACCGCTGAATCGGCCCTATATGTCCAGGGTCGCGGCCCATCCTTGCCCCGCCCTCACTCCGCCTGCAGAATACCCCTCCCGCCCTCGTCTAAGCCTTCCCGTACAAACGTATACGCGACATCCATCCCTGCTATTCGTGGGACAGAATGACTCCCTATACCTCTAAAAGGCTTGAGATGGTGTGAAGAAAGACTACTATAATGAAGTGGAGTCTGCACCAAAAGTCACATGAGATTTAAGGTCCCAATTATACATATACTCTAGAAAAAGGGGAGAAATGACAGAGATAAAGAAAGGAGCTTGGAAATATAAATGACATAGCAAAACAAATATTTTTCAGAGGAAACAAGTAGGGAGATCATGAAGCAGTGTGACTTTGGAAATGTTTTGAAAGCGGATTTCTACAAGGGTTCTATATAAAATTGTTCTATGTGAACTGCCTTGATAACAGGGAAAAGCGGTATAGAATAAATGCAAAATAAAAAATAAAGGGTTAGTGCTCATAGAACGTTGATGATAACTTTACAATAAAAATTCCTATCCCCCTCCAAATCTCACAGCCTGCCATACCACTGCAGGATATGGGGGAAGGCAGGCCTGTCTCTTGGCTTAGCAATGCCTTGGACTGTCCTGTGGTAATCCATTCTGAAGTTCTGCCTGGCCTCAGTGGGTTAGATAAGTCCCCCACTTATGATGTGACCAGATGTCAGGGATCCCCCTCAAAGACGTGGGCATACACTAGTGGCAGTGTAAGGACTTCAAGGAGCTCCTATTGCCACTGCAGTGGTAGTAGCAACACACAGCGCTGGTGCTGTGGCCCCTGACATGTGCACTGATGCCACCCTTCCCCCCCAGTTCGGTGCCCCTGATGGCCTCAGGAATGGGGAAGAAGGGAACTATACAAGTACCTACAAGTTCCCTAGTCCAAGTCTGTTGAAATTAGGAAGGGGTCATTCTACAGTAAAATCCCTCTCCTCCTTTCACACATCTTATTATTACACTGAGGCATGGCTTAACTAGGAAAACATTTCCAAAATCACATTTCTGCGTATTTACCCTATATACAATTTTCTAAGCTGATTCTAGGCTTCTTTCCTCAAAAAAAATTTGAATGATGTCCAGAAAGGGAAAGCCTTATACACTGATTATGGAAACATGGTACTAGATTCTGTGATATCAGTCAGTGGGTTCGTTTTTCCTTTTATTCAGGCATGTAAGTGCTGAAAATAAAAACAAACCCACTGTCGTGCCCCCTTTGATGCACACTTTCTGCTGTCATAGGGGCAGGACTGGCAAAGACTTCAAGTATCCTTGAACACGAGGCTCCACAGCCAGTTCATTTTCATTTTTAGCACTGACATACCCGAATCAAAGGAAAAAACGATCCATAGATCGAAGGTTTGAGAGGTCACTCATTCTGCAGCGTTTGTGGTAGGGGGCAGCCATAGCAGGAAAATTTAAGGGGGCAGAGCCGGGGAGAAAAGAAGACGCACTTTAGCATTTGTGGTGGAGGAGTGGCCACAACTACGTTTGGTACCCTTTGTGTCATTCCTGATTCAGTGCTGTGCCGCCCCTAAACTTGTTCCACCACAGGCAATCGCCTAGCGGGAGTGCCAGCGTTGCAGGGGAATATGATTGTGAAGGGAGTGTGTGAGGGGATATTGGGGTAGAGATATAGTATGTGGTGGACTGGGATGAGGGGTAGCTTATGTGGGGAGATGTAGATGTGGATGCATGTGTGAGAGTGGACATGTGGTATGTGGACACGTGTGTGTATGTGTGTATGAGACACTAGAAGTGTGGATGAGGAGGCTTTCAAGGTTTCCTTTGGTGCATTCCTTTGCTAGCTGTTTCAGTTACTTTTTCTCATCTCTGTGTTGAACTAAGCCAAAGGGTTAAAAGGGGGTTTGGAATGGAGCGCTCATCAACACTGCTGGGAAAGTGTACTTCTCTGAAATAACTTATGGAGACAGAGCAATTTAAAAGTGATTCATCAAATAGCATAATGCACTTTATCACTAACAGCTTGGGAGCTTCATGATGGTACTGGCATCATCTAGATGCAAGTTCCAATTACATAATGCTGTAGGAACTGTGGCGTGTTGCCACAGTTGTGATAATGAAGTGGAATGACAAAGAAGCACGCCCCTTTGTGCATACTATGTGAAGCCATTAGAAATATTATGTTGTGATTGTTTTCTTCCACAATTTCATCTTGAGGCCTTGGTCTTTGATAGCAGTTATGGCTGCCCTAAAACGAATATGAGAAGTAAACGGAGTTCATACTTGGGCAGGGAAGATATGGTAAGTTAAAGAGGAGGTATAAGCAGGGCCGACCCAAGGGATTCTGCTACCCTAGAACGAAATCCCGGCTGTGCCACTCCTCCGCACCGAGCCGAGCTACCCCCCACTGCTGCTGATTCTGTCTTGGAGGGAGGCGGGCAGCAGCGACAGTATTTTAACTGCTTTGTTGCCACGGCAGGCATTGTGCTTCAGCACACATGGCCTGCCACTTCTGACCCTCATCCGACAGTAAGTTGCACAGTAAGGGGGTCATTCTGAACTCTGTTTAGCAGGTCTGGATGTCCAATCTGGATGTCCAGACCCGCTAAATGGCTGGGCAGCCTGCCGGGGACAGAGCTCCCTGTACGAACAGGCGATTTGTATGGGGAGCTCTGTTCAGGAAGGAGGGGACGGGACAGAGGTGGAACAAGAGTGGGCGGTGGGCGGAGAGCGACCCCAGACATACAGGGCCAATTCTGAGGTAGAATATGTCCCCCTGGACGTCGGAGGACCACGGCGTCAGGCAGAGATGGAAGGTGAGGGATGCAGGGGGATCCCTGCAGCCCGACCCTGGCCATGGGAGCCCAGATCGGGGGTCGAGCTGCGCGGAAACGACAGTGTTGCTGTCAGATGGGGATCGCGGTTCCTGAATGGAGCTGCAGTTCCATGTCGATGGACACCAATGCATAGCGGCTCCATTCAAGAGCCTTGCTGAGTTAGCCGGGTATATGGGCTGGGCATGCGGCCGATCAGAATCGGGGCCCAGCCTGCACGTCCAGACCGTAGACCCGATTCTGATCCCACAGGCACATCTAGCCCCATGGGATCAGAATCAGGTCTACCTCTATATGCCCCGATTCTGATCGATTGTACAGGGGCTGGACAGCCACTACAGAATGGGCCTCTAAGTGACCTGCTGCTCCTGACCCTCCTTCAACAGCAAATTGCATCAGAGGGAGATCAGAAGCGGCAAGTCATGTGTGCCGAAGCACATGACTTGCCACGGGCAACAAAAAAGTGGCATAAAGCTACCCACCCAGGCCTGCTGCCCTAGGCAGTCGCCTAGCTCACCTAGTGGATGGGCCAGCCCTGGGTATGAGGAGGAAAGACACCTGTTGCTTCTACATTCCATAGATTCCTTTACTGATTTATGTATTGTTCAATGAAATACTCAACTTGAGAGTCTGAATGTTGCTTTTGTGAATGAGATTGGTTAAGAACAAAATGCCAGTAACATACAATTTTGTGACATTTTTTACTAATGAAGCTTAGGGATAACCAAGACTTGATTGGCTGCATCAGTTGCATCATGCATGAATTAGGTTCTCATGAGTATGTATGCTATCAAATAGACAGATTCAAAGGGGGGAGGAGGTGTTAAGATTATCTGTCAAGACTCATCACATATACAGATACCTTTGAAGCTGTGTTGATTCATAATGAAAACTAGGGGTTAGGTCTTACTTAAATTTCTCCATAAGCCTCTTCTGAATATTCATATTACTTTTGGAATGATTAATCATTTATTTTATTTATTTATTTAGCTGTATTTATATCCCGCTTTTCACCGGGTCAAAGTGGTGGAACATACAAATCGATTACAAGGGTTTGGGGCCGTCACCTGGTGGCCAACAATAATGATTTTTAACAATTAATTGGGACACAGACATAGACATTGTGTTATGGTTACATATGACATATGTTCAGGGGGACGAAATATGGTGGTTGGGAGGGAGTCAGTGGTGGGTGCTTATCTCTGGTCCGAGGAATTCTTGGAATAGTGCAGTTTTAAGTTGTTTCCTGAAGGATAAGGGGTCTGTGTTGCTTCTGATGTGATTTGGTAGAGAGTTCCAGAGGGATGGTGCATATAGTTCGAAGGCTCTGTTGCAGGTCCGTTGATTGTATTTCGTTCTTTTGTGTGGGATGGTGAGGGAGTTATTGGTGGTTTGTCTGGTTGTTCTGTTGTGGGCAGTAGAGTGCGGAGCTGGGAGGTTGGAGTTTGGTAGAGAGCTTTGTGGGTGAGTAGGGCGGATTTGTATTTGATTCTTGCTTATAGAGGGAGTATGTGTAGCTCCCTCAGGACTGGGGTGATATGGTCCTGTTTTTTTGCATTCTTGATAATTCTTACTGTGGTGTTTAAGGCAATTCGAAGTGTGTTGGTATGAGTGGCTGGAAGTCCATGGTATATTATATTGCAGTAGTCCAGGTGGGGAAGTGTCAAGGCTTGCATCACTGTCCTGAAGTCCTGTGGTTCAAGGAGAGGTCTGAGGCGTTGTACTGTTTTAGCCTTGTGGTAGATTGTTGCGGTGGTTTTTTTGATCTGTTGATTGAGTGTGAGTGCTTGGTCTATGATGATTCCTAGGTATCTTATTTGTGGTTGTATTTGCATTTTTGTGGTTCCAATGTCGAGGTGTGTAGGTGGTGTGAAGTCTGGGTCCTTTGTTACTATGAGGGCTTCAGTTTTCTTTATGTTGATGGATAGGTTGTTCTCTTTTGTAGCCAGCTGGATACCCTCGGTGAAGCATTCTGATAGGTGTTTATTGGTTGGGTTGGATGTTGTGATTGGAGCATAGAGCATTATGTCGTCCGCATAGATATGGTAGTTAATGTTGTATGTGCGTATGATTGAGGAGAGTGGTTGCAGGTAGATGTTGAAGAGCATGGCAGATAATGTGGATCCTTGGGGTACTCCTTGGTGTTGCTGGAACGGGGGGGAGGTTGATAGGTTTGTGCGGATCAGTTGTTGTCTATTGGTCAGGTAGGAACGGAACCATTGGAGTACGTTATCTTTGATGCCGCTTGCTTGTAGTCTGTGTATGAGGATGTTGTGGGAGATGGTGTCGAAGGCAGCTGATATGTCCAGGAAGATCATGGCATATCCAGATTGCTTGGCTTGAGTTCCCATGAGAAGGGTGTTCATTAGCAACGTCATGAGGGTCTCGACTCCGTGGAGAGGACGAAAGCCATGTTGTTGTGGGTCCAATTTTTAGCATCTAAATGTTCTTGGAGTTGTCTCTGGACTACCTTCTCAATGAGTTTGGCGGTAAACGGGAAGCTTGCTATAGGTCTGTAGGAGGTGGGTTCGAGGGGATCCAGGTTGTGTTTCTTTAGGGTTGGTCGGATGATTGAAGTTTTAAGGAGATCCGGCATGCGTCCTTGGCTGAGATATTCGTTAACAATGCGGGTTAATGGTGTGCTCAGGTCATCTTTGTTTTTCTTTATCCATTCTATAGGACAGGGGTCTAGTGGGGAGGTGGTGGTATTTAGTCGAGAGATGGTGGATGATATTTCCTCTTTTGTGACTGTTTCGAATGTGTTCCAGTCTCTGTCTGTGGTGATGGGGTGGTTTGCTGTTGTTGTCTCTGCGTTCAGTTGTGGGTTCTGTGGTTGTTGAAGCTGCTTGTAATGTTGTGCTAGTAGTTCAGGTGGGATGTTTGGTAGTTGGTCGGAGTGGTTGGGCGCTTTTGTCAGTTGTTTGACAACATTGAAGAGTTCTCGTGGTTTGTTTATTGACGTGTTTATGATCTTTGTATGGAAGGCCTTTTTTGCTTTGTCCGTTTCTGTGTGGTATGCGTCCAATTCGTATAAGTAATTCTTTTTGTCGTCCTCTTTTTTGGTTTTTCTCCATTTTCTTTCTGCTCTTCTGAGTTTGGTCTTCAGCTTCCGGAGATTGGGTGTGAACCATCAAGCTTTTGCAGAGGTGTGTCTGGATTTAGTCTTGTTTGTTGTGCTGGCCGCAGCGGAGATTGTGGCGTTCCAGTTGCAGACCAGATCGTCAATATTGCTTGATTTTGTTTGGAGTTCAGGTAGGGTTTGTGCCAAGAAATCTTCTTTGATGAACGTTTTAAATTTTCTTGTGTGTTGTTTGTTCTCCATGCTGTTCATGTGGTGGTAGGTGTGGGATATGCTGATGAGGTAGTGGTCAGACCATGGTACGTGTGTGATCTCTGGGTTCTTGCATGAGATGGCGGTTTGGGAATTTAGGAATATGAGGTCCAATGTGTTTCCTTTTTCGTGCGATGGTTCGTGTATGATCTGTGATAGGTTCATTGCTTCCATAGCGCTGATGACGTTTTCTGCTTGCTTGTCTTGGAGAGATGGGAGATTAAAGTCTCCTAGGATTATTTGCTCTTTTGTGGAGATGGTGCTCTCAGATATGTGTTGAAGTATCCTTGTTAGATCAGTGCTTTGGGTGGGCACTCGGTAGACTAGGCAGAGTGAGAGGTGCTTATTGGTGAGGGTGAGTATGTCCGCTTCATTGGTTGTTTCTGATGCGTGATGCCTGAGATGAAGGTTGGTTTTTGCTATGATAGCTACGCCTCCTCCTCTGGTGTGTGTTCGGGAGCAATGTTGAAGGCTGTATCTTGTCGGTGTCAGTTGGTTCATGATCACTTTGTCTGTGTCCGTTAGCCAAGTTTCTGTTATGCATAGGATGTCAATCTTTTGGGTTTCGATCAGATCGTGTAGCATGTGGTATTTGTTTCTGACCGATCGAGCATTAATTAGTGACTTCCCGCTCAGGCACTCTACCCCGATCGGGGGAGCTGCTGAGCACTGCGGGCTGGGGCGGTGTTAAAGCGGCTCCCTTTGTGCTGGGGCGCCGCTTTAATGAGCCGCTTTAATCATATTGGATTTTGATTTATCAAACATGGTTATCATTGATGATATCAGTTTGCATGTGGACAGTGTGACACAGTCAAACTGGGTTAATTACTTTCTAAATGGTATGTGTATTTTAAGCGAAAGATCACTTTTCCATCAGGTGGTCATAACTTCAATCTACCTTTTGCCCTCCAAAATAATACTAACCTATTGTGCTACTTTTCAGAACATAGTCAGCTAATCCCGTGACCAAAACTTTACATTATCTTATCACGTTCAGGAAATTCTGACTAATATGAAATTGTCAAATAGAATGGCACATTTAAACTTTGATTCTTGAGGTTTTATTAATAGCGATGTATATTTGTTTGAAAAAACAAGGGAAATGAAAATGACATTTACCCTGCTGTTTCATGTTTTAAACACAAAATAAGAGAAACTGAAAATCTTTTTTTCCTGTGTCATCAATGGTGTACATTATTGTGCAAAAGTGTATATTATTGTGTGATAGCATGCAATAATATGCATGACTGAGCAAAAGAGCTTACTATTTTAGCAACGGGATACACCGTTACTTAATAGTATGTCATATTGTTCAATAGGTGCAATATAGAGCAAGCCTGAACACCATTGCACAATAATACACACTACTGAGCAATGGGTGCACTATTTCAGCAATAAGGCACACTTTTTAAGTTCTGACTTAAACTGGATGCTGTCAAGTGCTCCGATAGAATCCCAATTAGTTTATGTTTATTTAAAGTGCTATACAGCCACAAACCTGGTCTGGTACAACATCAAAACTAAAAGCTAGAAAAGAACTCCAATTAAAATCAGTTCAAAGGACTGAAGAGTAAGATATAGATATACAAAGGAAAGCAGAGTAGGTAAGAGAAGAGATCGGAAGGGAAATAAAGTAAAAGTCGGGAGGTCAGGAGATGTTGCCTCTGTCCCCCAAATCTGCAAAAGCTTGTACGAAAAAAGAGGTCTTGAGAACAGATTTGAACTTTGTATAAGGATTTCAAATGGATATATTCATGTAGTGAGTTCCAAAGGAAGAGGGCCAAAAAGTAGAAAGCTGAATGACAGGTGGACTTGTATTTTGTACATAACACCAGCGACAAAACAGGGAGATTTGTATTTTAAGAACGGAGACATCTTGTTGGAGAACAGGGAATTAACAGTGATAAGTAAATTGGAAATACAGTGTAAAAAGCGTTATGTGTAAGAATAAGAATCTTAAATTGAAGTCGAAAGGACAGAGGAAGCCAGTGATGTTTGTGCAGCAATGGAGAAATATGATCATATCTAAATGTATTTATGAGCAGTCTGACTGCTGTATTTTGAACTAATTATAATTTTTTCAAATTGGTAGATTGAAGACCACAGTAGACAGTATTACAATAATCTAATTTGGATGTGACTAGAGCATGAATTAATGTGTGAAGGACTTGTGGAGGGCAGTATATCAAATACTGCAAACAAATAAGTAAATAGCATGCACTATTGACAGCATTGCCCCTAAGGCAAAAAAAAACAAAAACAAAAAAACCCCAATACAAAACCTAAAAAACTCTATAAACAAGTAAAACCAAACTAAACTACAATATTTAGTCTGTGCACCCTTAATTAATAATTGGTGTTTTAAGGATAATTCAGCTGATGGAAAAGGTGTAAATGAATTGGTTCAATGATGGGAGTCTGCAGTACTACAACATATTGACACTATCTTTATAGATAAATTATTAGCAATCGCGTAATGTTCTATGGTTTACTGAACAATTTTGACAAGATAAAAGGTTGTTATGTATGGCAGAGAACGCCAGGAGACAAGAACAGATGTTATCTTTGAGGAACATATATTTAGAAGTACTTAATAGATATAAAATAGCTTTAGATGAAATGAATAATGGGGGAATTTACATCTTAAATACAGGCTGCCTTATCACTGCCTGCATAGTTATTATTACAACTTAATGATAATACTGGCTTTAATCTTCCTTCAGTACAGGAGTTTGCAGATTATTTTAATGTTGATTAATAATCTACATATGATTTATAATTGGGTTCTAATTTAGATAAAGCACAAAATATTGAACAAAAGGATACTGCTCCTCTCCACTGAATCATTTACATCAGTAGAATCCAAAATTATTATATATACATTGATTGCAGAATATGCATTCAGTTACCTATGCCTTAAATAAGTGTCAACACCTCAGATGAAATTATTAAGACCACTGGTGATTGAGATGTCTTCTATGTTTCAGTGCTATGAACCTCCGTGTACTCGGTGGTCCAGTCAATGTGAATTATTGATGTTATCTACAATTTCAGTTGCATGGAAGGTAAGTGCATGTTCGCAGGTGATTTTGATCAAAGGTCTACATAAATGAATGCTTTATCAGTTGATTTGCATTGTGAAAGAGATTTTAAAAATGTTCATAAAAAGCTTAAAGCTTATTGGGGTTATTTTAGCAGCTCTGTTCATGATTTGGACGTCTGAAAACGGGCATTCAGGCATGCAAATCACAGAGACGGCATCAGACCTATTTTAGAAAGCCGGGTATATGAACATCCTCAGTGTGAGCACATCCATGTGTGATGGAGGCGTAGTCTAGGTGGTGGAATGGAAATGCATGTCACAGAGTGATTTCAGAATGGCATGAGAACATCTGGCCCTGGCTGCTGATGCACCCATGCTTATATCTGCTCGTGACCATGAATAAGGAGCAAAAAGGGCTTTTCATGGCAAGGGGAGAACAAAATATGCTCTCATTGCCACAGTTAATTTTTCTGGGACAAAGAAACCTGTATATTAATTTATAGTCCAACCATGTTATTGGCCTGTCACTGCATGTCTGCTTATCTGAATGGTTATTCAATCAAAAAACTTCATTCCATATGCGCCATATAGGGAGAACTGAATCACACTCGGAGGGGGAGAAAAGGATCTCAGTACCCATGGACCATTTTGCCTCAGTGATCAATCCAGGCCTGAGACTGGCACATATCTGAAATGGTTGGCTGGGACATGCATGGCTCACAGCATAGATGCCTCCCATTCTGAAATACCCCTGATGGCACATCAACATCCCTGATTCTGTAACCGTGCAATTAGGGACATCCACAATTCTGAAATGGCCTACAACAGTGCATGTACCTAGCCTTGCTATCTGCACAGGCCCATTGCCAGAACCAGTTACTGGGATATTCATCATTCAGGGCGAACACAGAGCGATTTCAGAAGGCACTTACACGTTCTTCTCTTCACTGCTGACACTCCCTTGGATTTCTGGACATCATCCTCTGGACATCGCAGATTCCTTCTAGACAGTCCTTCTAAAATCACAATTCATATGTTTCGTTTAGCATTTGATTAAATTGTAATGACATAGTAACATAGTAAATGACGGCAGATAAAGACCAGCATGGTCCATCTAGTCTGCCCAGCACGATGGCAAGAGTAGGTGCACCTGCCGCTCCGTGCAGGCCACCCCTCCCCACGTCCCTGTTTAGGGGTGAACCCACCACTCCATGCAGGACACCCCTATTTGTTGAGAAATTAGATGGTTCAGTTTATTTTGATTTTATCCTGTTGTTGTAAAGGGATCCACTGTGTCTGTCCCATGCCATTTTGAATTCCGTCACAGTGTTTGCCCCCACCACTTCCATCGGGAGGGCATTCCAAGCATCCACCACCCTTTCTGTGAAAAAGTATTTCCTGACATTGCCTTTCAGTTTACCACCTTGCAGCTTCCTGTTATGCCCTCTAGTTTTACAGCTTCCCCGTCTTTGGAAGAGGTTTGTTTGTTCATTATTTCCCTTTAAGTATTTAAAGGTCTGAATCATATCTCTCCTGTCCCTCCTCTCCTCCAAAGTGTACATGTTTAGGTCTTCAAGTCTCTTCTCATAAGGCTTCTGACGCAGGCTCCAAATCATTTTAGTCGCCTTCCTCTGAACAGTTTCCAGTCTTTTTACATCCTTTGCAAGATACGGTCTCCAAAACTGAACACAGTATTCCAAGTGAGGCCTCACCAGTGACTTGTACAGTGGCATAAGTACCTCTTCCTTTCTGCTGGTGATTCCTCTTTGTATGCAGCCCAACATCCTCCTGGCTTTTGCCACCGCCTTGTCGCACTGTTTTGCCACCTTGACATCTTCAGAAATAATCACACCAAGGTCTTTCTCCTGATCCATGCACACTAACCTCTCGCCCCCTATCGCATACATTTCCCTTGGATTTCTGCTACCCAGGTGCATGACTGCACTTCTTCACATTAAATCTTAATTGCCAAGTATTAGACCATTCTTCCAGCTTTTGTAGATCTTTCCTCATGTTAACCACTCCCTCGGGGGAGTCCACTCTGTTGCAAATTTCCATGTCATCTGCAAAAAGACAGACTTTTCCATTCAGTCCTTCAACAATATCACTCACAAATACATTGAACAGTGCTGGGCCCAGGACCGACCCCTGGGGCACCCTGCTAATCACCTTCCCTTCATCCGAGTGAGCTCCATTTACCATCACCCTCTGTCGTCTGTCAGTCAACCAATTTCTGATCCAATTTACCATGGATTTTATATTTTAATACTGTGCATATATATATATATGGTTTATAATTTTCTTAAGCATGTAGTATTGGAAGCTACCTAGAAGAAAAGAATAGGCAGGCTACAAATGCATTGAATGAAATTAGATGAAATCAAGTCCTGCAGCACATAACTGTTTTCCAAAGATAGTTAAAAAGACTTGGTTCTCCAAAATACTATTCTAGGGTTTCTCAAATCAATCAGAGATATACATGACAAATATGGTGACTTTCCTCTTTTTTTTAAAGATACTATGCCTGAGAACAGTCAAACTGATACTAAGGGGTATGTTTACTAAACCGTCTTAACATGCGCCCGGCGATAGTGTGCAGGCTGCCATAAAAGGAGTGGGCATATCGTTCTTAAAGTAGCAAAACGGGATTATCGCGCAATAACATGCGCTGCGCACATTATCGGACGAGATGCCGCTAAGCACATTAACGCACGGTAATCTTAAGTAGGCGCGCAGACATGCAAACACAGAAACAGAGGTGTAGCACAATGGTTAATACACTGACTGATGGTACAGGGGTCATGAGTTCGATCCCCCAGTGTGCCTAATCCATAAGGCTGGCTGAGCCAGTAGCTTTTATGTGTAAGTATTGAGTTTTGAGGCATTTTAACTGTAGTTTAATTAGTACTGCCAGCAAACACACCCTCATGTGCCGTAACCTAAGGTGCCGCATAAGGCACCCTATAAAGTGCACATTATAAAGTGCACTGTTAGTCTTTATAGGGTGCCTTATGGTTACAGTACACTGAGGGTGTTTCTGCTGGCAGCACTAATGTACATTAAAAATAGACAATGCCTCAGACAGCCTTATCAAATAACCCCACCATGGGTTTGAACCCATGACCTCTGGACCCACAGGCAGTGAAGTAACCAGTGGACTACAGCTCTATAGCTGCTAACAAGCCCCTGGCTGGCTGCAGAAGAACTGCATGTCACCACACAAACTGTCTGCTGTGGTTACCAAGATAGGGTTAACCCACCCATACCCATGATGCACTGCACATGCAAATAAGCAGTCTACAGATGGGTACAAGATGGGGTATGCACCCCCACAGCACCTCGGCCTGGTAGGGGGAACCGACCGTGTGTGGTACTGGCACAGAGTAGCTACAGACCGTCACATTGTGTGGGTACTGTGCTCACCCTGAGGGTGAGGTGGGGCGCCCAGCACCAGGTCCACAGCACCTTTCATGGCTGAAATGCGCCATGCTGCAGGTCCCCATCAGTGCTACTGTGTGTGATAGGTAGTTCCTGCAGACACACCTAGGATACTTCTGTGTCCTTCTGTATTTCTTAGTCATGTCTAGCCCTTATGGGCTATGGTGCACCCAGAATAGTGCATATCCTGTGTTGGTGCCATGGTTACATGATGTAGGTGAAGGGGGGTGTTTGGACCCATAGGCGGATTATGTACCACCACACAACCCACCCTCTGGGGCTCAGGGTGGGAAACAGGATCGCCCACCAACAGATCCACATTCTACCTCCCTGCAATGGTGGCAGTAGAGGGGACCATCAACCCCAGTCCTGCTGGGGAACAGACACCCTACAGGGCAGGCAATGCAGAGCTGTACACATCCATAAAGCAATAGCAGACAGACAGATAGGCCTGGAAATGCATAGCTGTCCCCCACCACTATCTGACATTCTCCAGCAGCAAGCCTCCAGCCACTGCACCCTGCAAGGTGTTCCAGCAAGACACATACTAGCTGCAGACAGTCTGATAGCTAGTCCATAGTGCATGTTCCTGGAGGAGATGCGTGTACCCAGAACTGGGATGTCAGCATACACACCAAGCAGATAAGTCAGTGATTGGGCCCCAAAAGAGAAACCATAAATATCACATGAGAGAAATACTATATAGCACTATGGGGGAACCTAGCCATGCCGTGGGCACTGCTCAGTCAGGGTGAGAGTGACCCCCCCCCCAGCAGGACATGCTGTGGCCACCCTGTCCGTGCAGGCTGAGGTGCTGTGGGGGTGCACACGGTCAGTTCCCCCTACCAGGCTGAGGTGCTGTGGGGGTGCACACAGTCAGTTCCCCCTACCAGGCCGAGGTGCTGTGGGGGTGCATACCCCATCTTGTGATCATCTGTAGACTGCTGATTTGCATGTGTAGTGCATCATGGGTATGGGTGGGTTAACCCTATCCTGGTAACCACAGCAGACAGTTTGTGTGGTGACCTACAGTCCTTCTGTAGCCAGTCAGGGGTTAGTTATCAGCTATAGAGCTGTGGCCCACTGGTTACTTCACTGCCTGTGGAGCCAGAGGTCATGGGTTTGATCCCACAGTGGGGTTATTTGATAGGGCTGTCTGAGGCATTGTCTGTTTTTAATGTAAATTAGTGCTGCCAGCAAAGAAAGGTGCTGTAACCTTAGGGTGCCTCATAAGGCGCCCCATAAAGTGCCTTATACGGCATCCTATAGGGGACATTATAGGGTGCCCTGGCAGACAGTACACTTTCTAATGTGCCCTATGGAGTGCCTTATAGGGTGCCTTATGCGGCACCTTGGGTTACGCCACTGTGAGGGTGTGTTTGTTGGCAGCACTAATTAAAATAAACATAAAATGCCTCAAAAACACTACTTAAACGTAAAGGGAGATGCCTCAGCCAGCCTTAATCATTAGGCACACTGGGGGATCAAACTCATGACCCCAGTACCATCAGTCAGTGTATTAACCATTGGGCTATAGCTCTGTTGCTGTATTTGCAGGTCAGCGCGCCTACTTAGGATTACCACGTGTTAACGTGCGCAGTGCACATTATTGCACGTTAACACGCCTTGCTACGTTTAGACCGGAACGCCCACTCCTTTTATGGCATCCTGCACATTATCGTTGGGCGCACGTTAGCGCCCTTTAGTAAACATACCCCTGTGTCTTATCCTGCACCGGTGTATATTAAACCTTCAAAGTTGAACTAGTTTGAGTAAACATTTCTCCTAGCCTCTGGGCATATAGAACAGTCAAGATCTCCTGTGTTTCAGCCCTTGTAAGCTGCCATTTTACTTAATAATGCAGTCACCATTTTATGAGAAGAGTGTATAAAAGCAGTTCAGTGAGAGAGGGAGGAAATGGTTGTTGTTACTCTAGATTGTGAGAAGCTTGGCTAATGGCCAGATTTGCTAATCAGCTAATTAGGATATGTAATTGCTATCTTGGGAGACTGTACAAGATGGAAAAACCATACAAGATGAAGATGTAGAAATGAAGAAGACTTCCCTGATGAGAAATAACTTGGTAACAGACAATTTTATTAGCAATCACAGAGCAGATGATATGTCAGTATCAGTATATTATTTACCACAACAGTGCTGGTGGAAATATAGTATTTTGTTATCCCATAAAAAATAAAATTATGTAAAAACAAACAGTTTAGAAAAGGATACCTTTATATAGCTAATTAATATTTACTGTTGCACTTTTTCAGGGCTACAAAGATTCCTACTTACCTTAAGCAATACCTGAACATTGCCCGAAAAAGGCACCTTTATAGTCCCAAAAGCTGGCAACTTTTATTTGTTAACTCTAAAAAAGTACAGAGTCGGTGATAACTGTATGCATCAGCACTGGGTGGCATCTTCAGGGGATGGGGGTAGCAAACAAATCCTGCAATCACTTTTTCTTCATTTTTATCTGTGCACAACTATATACTTATGAAAAATACTACTTTGAACTACAATTGTCTTTTGTGGTTTTGGCATTATGATTTTTTTAAATTTTAATAAGCATATAATATTTTGCATATCAAGACTTCCTTGACATCAATATGGCAATACATTTCACAAACATAATTAGGAATAATCAAATCAAAAGAAAACAATAATTCCTCTATCTGTTAATACATCCCACAATTGTTTTTATTTCTAACTGGTTTTATATACCGCCTTATCAAAGGTGTCAAGGTGGTTTACCTGGAACAGTAATATCTTAATATCTATAATATTGTAAATATTGTAATATTTACAACAAATATAAAATGACTTCCAGATCACTTAAATAGATACAGTGTTAGTACATCTCTATCTCATGACATTAAGGGGGTTATTTTAGAAGCCCTATTTGTGTTTTGGACATCTGAAAATGGGCATGGAGGCGTCCAAAGCATGGAGATGCCCCTAGAGCTATTTTGGTAGCTGGCTCTGTGAACGTCACTGGGACAAGGATGTCCAAATCTGAACAGGGGCATGGAGTTGGCGTATCTGGGGTGTTCCCAGAATATGGATGTCCTCACTCAATTTCAGAAATACCCTAGATGCCCCGAGCTGTGTTCAAGTTCATATCCGCTCAAGGCATGAATAGGCATTTTGTCAGACAGACATCTGGAGGCTCATATCCCCTCTTTTTTCCAAAACAACACAAAGAACACAAAAAGGGGGGAAACCCCTAAAAAGCCACAGAACAGATACATAGCCACAGGATAAATTTATTCAGCCCGACATGGACGGGTTTCAGCATGATCTGTTTGCAATAGGAGCAATGAATGCAATTATACTCATATACAGAACCAAATATCAGGGTTAGCAGCAACTCTTGTCATGATACGGCCATGTCGGGCTGAATAAATTTACCCTTTGGCTATTTATCTGCTCTGCGGCTTTTTTTGTTGCCCCTTCCTGTTTTACTGTTTGTCGTGGCCCTCCATTTTCCATGCAGATAACAAACAATGATGGGGAATGAGGGCTCATGTTTTTGTTTTGATACGCTGCTAGTTTGCATAAGATGGATGTTCTCACCTCACACTTTCCTGAAGGGGCTATCTATGTGGCTGCCAGCACGGATGTCCACGTCAGGGACGGCTAAGCTACTAAAATCAGACATAGATGTCTTGGAGTTTATCGGCACGTTCTGTCCCGAACATCCCTGATTTGACTTGGATGTCTTTTCTAAAATGCCACTTCACATCTCCATCAGACAAACTATTAGTAACTATATTACAAAAACCCAATATCCCAATAAGATTTTGTTGTTCAACAAATGGGATTCAATAAAGAAAAATATATATCAATATAATAACAGCATATAAATCAGATGTTTCATCTGCATCAGCCTGCCCATACACATATTTAAGATTCCAAGGACAATTCAGAGTCAATGTTATATACCACAATTGTAATTTTTGAATCCAAGATGCATAAATACGGCAAGTTAAAGCAAAAGAAAGAGCATCAGAGTATACTACCTCTATATAAAATGTCATCATTTCGTCAATCCTCAAAAGTCTATTCACTGACTCTCTCCTTATTCAAGAAATGCTGTAGCTGGGACAGTTCAAAAAATACGTAGGCATTATCATTATTTTTAATACTAGATTAGATAGATAATGAAGAAGAAAACTTCCTCCTAGAGCCAGGATACCCTTCTGTGTTAACAGGAACTATTTCCTATGCTCCTGGGGATTTTTTTAGGCACATTAGGACAAATAAAGTATTATGGTTGTGACAATACAGATATAAAATAGATTCTTTATCATGCTCGAAAACAAATGTGAATGATTAAATGGCTTGAAGGGCTACTTCTCCTCCAGAGTGCTCTAGAAAAGATGACAAATCAAAGCTCTCAGGTACCAGAGTGCTTCCTTCCTGATCTGAGATATGATTCTCATGTTCCTTTCTCCCTCACAGGAAATAAAGCTTATTCAGTGGAGGCACAGAAGAGATGGGCATCTTAAATATCTCTTCCAGGTAGCACTTAAGCAAAGTCAGAAGTGGTACATGCTAATATACGGAAAATCAGAGAAATGCTAATTAAGATGCCTAGAGAAGTTTTCCAAGTTTTCTAACTTAGTACAGATCACTATCTTATCCTGCACCAGGGCATATTAAACCTTCGAAGTTGAACTAGTTTGAGTAGACATTTCTCCTAGCCTCTGGGCATATAAAACAGTCAAGGTCTCCTGTGTTTCAGCCCTTGTAATGAGTTGTGAAGACAAAGGAACATCGTAAGAAGTTGATGCACAAGCACCAAGATTGACCAGAGAGACTCCATTTTAATGACAACAGGCTTCTGCAGCACTGGTGAAAGTAGCAGTAAATCAGTGGTAAGGAATAGACATCAGAACTTGTCTTGCTGTGCATTCACTTGCCTTCCTAACTACCAAATGACATTTCCAAGCTCTCTTGCCAGACCTGAACACACTTCACTCTACTCTTGCAGTACTCCCACAAGGGCTGTGGCTTCTGCATCCACCTACACTACTCCTCCCTCCAGAATAGCTGTTCCACCAGCGGTTTATCTATAAGTAGTGCTTGAAGAACACTGACTCTTCCAGCTGAGGTAACTGCTGCTAGGAAAAGTACTTTCCAGGTAAGGAATTCGAGAGTAACCAATTCCAAATGTTTGAAGAGCAACTTCATAGGTGAAGACAGCACCCAATTAAGGTCCTAAGGATCTGAACGTTTCTTTAACAGAAGTCTAAGATGAAGAAAACCTTTTCTGAAGTGTGCAATTACAGTGGTCTGAGATGTCGGAAGGTTATCTACTGAGGCATGATAAGCAGCTAGGGCACTGAGATGTACTGTAATGGGGGACGCCTGAAGCCCCAGATAGTACAAATGGTAAAGATATTGAGGAATGGTAGAAGGTGGACACTTAACTGGATTGTGTCCATTTAAGAAGCACCAGATGGAAAATGTTTCCACTTGAAAACGCAAGTACATCTAGTAGATGGTTTCCTAGCAAAAGTGAGAATATGCGCAGAATGCTGAGGCCAGCATTGAAGAGATCTTTAGCTGTGTTTGGAAGGTGTCTGGGCATGCTGACAGTGTGTGAAGTTCTAGCACTTAGAATCTAGCTGCTTTCTTTTGAACTGCCGAGATGCTGCGCTAATGTGCTTGTGCTTTTCCAGCATCTTAGAAGGAGCTGAAGTACTCAGCTTTCCCTCAGGCTCTTGTAGGCACTCTAAAAGTGGATATGCAGCAAACCTAGAAATCTCAAGGGGTAGGCTCTTTCATTTGGAAGACATAGGACAATCCCATTGGGCAATTAGATGTTTGAGGGTTATTTTATAAGTGGAAGCCTAGTTAAAGCACTTTAAGGCACCTATTTTAAGTCTATTGTATAAAAACTAGCAGGTGCCTTGTCTTTATAAATTACTAGCTTAAGCAGCTGAAATCACACATTAAGTTAAGATATGGACATTTACACCAGTGTAAATGCCAGCACCAAGATGTTAAATAAGAACATAATATATGCCATACTGGGTCAGATCAAGGTCCATCAAGCCCAGTATCCTGTTTCCAACAGTGGCCAATCTAGGTCACAAGTACCTAGAAGTTTTCCTAAAAGACACAGGTTCCACAATGCTTGTATTGTCGCAAACAGTGGATTTCCTGGGTCCCCTTTAATAATGGTGTATGGACCTTTCCCTCCAGGAACTTGTCCAAACCTTTTTTAAAACCAGCTACACTAACAGCTTTTACTACATCCTCCGGTAAAAAATTCCAGAGTTTGATTAAGCGTTGAGTGAAAAAATATTTTCTCTTATTAGTCTTAAAAAGGTTACCCTGTAGCTTCATTGCATGTCCCCTAGTCTTTCTATATTTTGATGGCGTAAACAATCAATCTATGTTTACCCGTTCCACTCTATTCATTAATTTATAGACCTCTATATCTCCCCTCAACCGTCTCTTTTCCAGGTTGAAGAGCCCTAATCTTTTTAGCCTCTCCTCATGGGGGTATCCTTCCATCCCCTTACCATTTTGAAGGCTCTTCTCTGTACCTTTTCTAATAAACGCTATATTTTTTGCATTATATCATCTTTGATTTTATTCTACATTCCTTTCCTTATGATTCCTAGCATTCTATTTGCTTTCTTGGTCGCTGCTGCACCCTGGGTGGAGGATTTCAACATGCTATCCATGACGACGCCTAAATCCTTTTCATGGGTGGTGGTTCCTAATATGGAACCTTGCATTGTGCAACCATAGTTAGGGTTGGCCCCAACATCCTTATCTCTTGCACCTTATCTTGTGTTCTACAAAGGACTAGGTCCAAAATGGCTTCCCCTCTTTTCAGTACATGAACAGCTGCTCCAAAAAGCAGTCATTTATTTCATCTAGAAACTGTATCTCCCTAGCATGTCCTGCCGTGACACTGAGCCAGTCGATACCAGGGTAATTGAAATCACCCTTATTATTACTGTGCTGTAACTTTTGTTAGCTTCCCTGATTTCTTTGAAGCCTTGGGGAAAGTCTGAGACAACAGCCATCAGCTGCCCTCACAGGGCATCACTTGATCTGAGTGAATAAGTTCCCAGCAAATATGGAGCCAGATGAGGGCTCTCTGCTACAGACAAAAGCTAAGGAGAGCACACACTCTGTGCTCTCAGCTGTGGATGCAGTCCTCTCTGGAGTTGGAAATAGCTCATGGCTAGTCTCTTTGAGCACAATGACAGAGGTGAGATGCAACAAAAAAAATCTCATAACCCAATTCAGACTACTCTCCTTACACTTGAGTATTAAACTACAAAAAGATACTGCTACTTCTGGAAAGAGATCTGCAATTGTAAGAATTTACTTCTGGGAATTTTTTCTAAATCTTGGGGAAAAGGGAATTCTTTAGATTAAAGCTGATTAATCTGTGTAAATTAGAATCCAGTGTATTTGTTAAATCAGTCAGGGCCTAGTATCAGCAAAGAACTTTCAGTTAAATTGAAAACTCAACAGGTAGCTTTCAGTTTAAGTTTAAAATCCAGCAGTGGGCTGCCAGTTTAAAATATAAAACCTAGCACAGGGCTCTCAGTTTAAAATCAGAACACAGCAGAGAGCTTCTAGTTTAAATTTAATCCTCAGTCAGGGCCTAGTATCAGCAAAGAGCTTTAATTTAAATCAACTCCGAGTATAACTTAGCATAAAAGGAAAAACAGGGTCAGTATTATTTGAGCAATAAATTGTTTCTAGAGACCTTTACAAAGAGACCTTCTAGCTAGGGGGTAAGAGACCTGTGAAATTGTATTAAATAGATGTTAAAGCCAAGGGACAGATCAAAGGGGCATTTTGAAAGAGTCTCTCTATCCAAGCAAGGGCTGTGTGACTCACCCAGGAAATTGGTCACAGATTATCTTAGAAGCAAAGGACAGGGTACTGTGTAGCAGCCAGCTTTTAATAAGTCTTCTTTCTCTCCCTTTCTCCCTGACTCCCACCCACTCCTGAGATAATCGTAGGTTTATTGGTGCTTAAACTTCTTAAAGGAAAGGAGATGCCATATTCACTCTCAGGTGCAGCTGTTTATCCTCATCAGGCATACATTAAGGACCTGAGATTAGTTAAGCTTAACGTGAACAAAGTCCATTAAACATATTAGATATAGTTTTATTAGTATAAGTATCCCCAGCAAATCTTAGTAAGTAAACAACTTAAATACCTAAACACAATGCTAAAACTAAGATGCAGAGAGCAGTCCAGCAGCAAGAAGGGGGCTTTCGTCTTTTGCATTGAGTGACATATGTATGATTTTCTCCCAGATGGTGAGGGGTCGTATGTGTGCACTAGGTGCAAGGAGCGCTTTGCTCTCAGGGAATGTCCGATCTCTGGAGGCTAGATTACAGGACTTGGAGGACATAAAAAAGACAGAGAGGTACATAGACGAGACCTACAGGGATGTAGTACTGAAGTCCCTTCAGGGCCATGTGCCCACGAGGGAAGGGTTAGGATAGCCATTATAGTTGGTGATTCAATCATTAGGCATGTAGATAGCTGGGTGGCTGGTGGATGTAAGGATCGTCTGGTAACATGCCTGCCTGGAGCGAAGATGGTGGACCTCATGTGCCACATAGACAAGGTCTTAGATACTGCTGAGGAGAAGTCTGCTGTCTTGGTACATGTTGGTACTAATGACATAGGAAAGTGTAGTAGGGACGTTCTGGAGGCTAAATTTAGGCTTTTAGGTAGGAAGTTGAAATCCAGAATTTCCAGAGTAGCATTCTCCAAAATGCTTCCCGTTCCATGCGCAGGACCCCAAAGGCAGGCAAAGCTCCGGAGTCTGAATGCGTGGATGAGACAATGGTGCAAGGAAGAGGGTTTTGGATTTGTTAGGAACTGGGGAACATTCTGGGGAAAGGGGGGGGGGGCTTTTCTGAAGGGATGGGCTCCACCTTAACCGGGATGGAACCAGGCTACTGGCATTAACCTTTAAAAAGGAGATAGAGCAGCTTTTAGGAAAATCATTTTTATTGGGTATACATACAACTGCTCGTCATTACAATTGAAGATATAATAACATCAACACCAATTCAAACCCCCCACCCTATCCCTCCAAAATAGTCAAGCAGCAGAGTGCTAGGTTCTAATCAAACGGAAGTGAGGTAGCCGTTAGGCTCACTGAAAGACGAGTCACACTAGAATGCACAAGACAAAAGATCCCCAGCTCCTCCACCCTACCACCCCCCCAGCCCCTCCCACCCCTAAGACCCCCTATCCCCCAACAACAACACCCCCCCACCCCCCTTCCCCTTCTACAATTGAAAGACCACCATCTAGCTATTCCGCCAGGCCATCAGTACGTTCTCCATCACAAGGCAGCCCCCCAGCCCCCTCAACTGGTCCCCACACCTTCAGGTAATGATCCCGTTTGGACCCCCCCAGCAAGTTAGCAGAACGCCGCTCCATATCTCTCAGCGTACCCATCGCCCGCTCCCACTCTCCCACAGTCGGCACCGTGTCGCCCAGCCAGTGTCGAAGAATAATTTGCTTCACTACCACAAAGCCCTTGGTGCAGAGTGCCCGCAAGGTCATCCCCAATGGTGGCTCCCGCTCATACGAGCCAAATAGGCACCACTCTGGGCTCATCTCCAAGTCTATCGCAAGCCACCTCCCCAGTCTCTTCCCCACATCCCTCCACAGCCCTTGAATATGGATACATGCCCAAAACTTATGTGCCAAGCCCCCCTTTTCCACTTTGCAGAGACTACACACATCTGTCGGTAGCAAGCCCATCCTGGCGGCCCAGATATTATGGACATAAGCTCGCCAAAGAAATTTGTATTGTATCTCCTGTAGCTGTACGGACTCTGATACACGGGGAGCCGCGGCCAACGCCTCCCGTAATCGCCCCACCGTGCCCTGCGGTATACCATCCCTGCTCCATTTTTCCTCTAAAGCAATCAAATGGGCGCTATCGCCTTCTGGACAGATGGCCTGTTCCCACCGTCGTAACGTAACTGTCCCTTCTAGACTACAAAATAATTCTAACATACCACCTCGCACTCGGACTTGCCCCGGGGGCTTCCGAAGGGCCAGCATGTAATGACGGGCCTGGAGATAGAAAAAGTGATCCTGTTTTCCCAGGTCAAACTTTTTCTGTAGGGACTCAAAAGAATCTATCACTTCACTCCCCTCCATACAGAGTTGACCCAGGTAGTGGAGCCCCCGAGTCGCCCATCTCCGCGCCACTCCAGAAGACATCCCAGGGGGGAAGGCCACATTGCCCAACAGAGGTACACAATCCGGCATCCGCCAAGGAACCCCACGACATCCGCAAATGGCCTTCCAAGCGACCCTCGCCACTCGCCAGAAGCCCGAAAAGCGACAGCCCGCCGGCGTTGCTCTCCAGTCTCCCTGCAAGATCATCATCCGATGTAGCGGGGCGGCCTCAGCATCCAAAAGGGGCAAGGGTACCACGTCCAAACTGCCTTCGACCATATCTCGTAAGATCCGTACCCAACAGACCAAATTATAACCGCGCACGGACAGCAGACCAGCCCCACCGCGATCGAAGGGTTTCATCAGGACACCCAACGCTATACGTGCTCGTTTACCCCTCCAGAGGAAGCGGGATAAGTGACGATGCAAGGTTAAGACCTCGCGCCGGCGGAGCCATACAGGCAAATGACGCAAAATATATACCCAACGGGGATATTCCACCATGTTAAAAAGGGCTATCCGCCCCCTAAGAGATAGCGGCAACGGTCCCCAGTGCCGCAGCCGGTCAATGGTTCCCTCCAGCAAGGCCTGAATATTCGCGCTATAGAGCTGATCCAAATTTGCCGGAATATAAACACCCAGGTAGCGGATCTGCCCCTCTGCCCAAGCCAGTGGGAAAGAGTCCTGCCAAAGAGTCTTAAGGCGGCCACCTACATCTAATCCCAAGGACTTCGCGACATTAATTTTCAAGCCTGAGAAGGACCCAAACTCTGCAATAATCTGCAGTGCTCGTTCTAAAGACCGCTGTGGATCTGTCAGACAGAGGAGCATATCGTCAGCAAAGGCACTGAGTTTCATCTCCACCATCGGCCAGCGAATCCCCGCCACCTCCTCCTGCTGCACTAGTTTCACTAAAAGAGGTTCCAAATGCAGTATAAAGAGAAGTGGTGATAAAGGACAGCCTTGCCTGGTGCCTCTCTTTAGCTCAAACGCAGGTGAGACCTCCCCACCCATGGCTATGAATGCACGGGGCCCCGAATACAGAGCGCGGACCCACCCCGCAAATTGGCCCTCAAAACCGAAGCGACGCAAGGCCTCGAACATATAATCCCAAGAAACACGATCGAAAGCCTTCTCAGCATCCAAACTCGCCAGCAGCAAAGGCTCAGAACGCTGAAGACAGCGCTCCATGCCGAGCAAGACTTTCGCGATGTTGCATGCCGCCCCCCGGCCTTTCACAAAGCCGGCCTGGTAATTTCCAATGATGCGAGACAAGACAAGCTGCGCTCGAGCTGCCAGAATCGAGGCGAGAAGCTTCAGATCTACGTTAATAAGGGATATTGGCCGGTATGAAGCCGGGTCTGTCGGATCCTTCCCCGGCTTGTGAATTAGCGAGATAGAGGCTGTGCGCATATCTCTGGGGAAACTGCCTGTATCGAGAACCTCATCGTAAACCGCCGCCAATGTGGGTACCACCCGATCCCCTAAAAGCTTATAAAATTCAGCCCCGTATCCATCGGGGCCCGGGGCCTTATGCACCTTCCCCGCCGCAATCGCTAGTTGAATTTCCGACCCAGAGATCGGCTTATTTAGAGCCTCTCGTTCTTGCGAAGTCACCCGCGGGAGGGATACCCCATCCAGAAAGCCCCGCTCCCGCTCCCTATCTTCCCGTTCTGGCGTATAAAGGGCACAATAAAAACGCATGAACTCATGTGCCACATCTTTTGGTGCCGTGACTGTACCCCCCGAACCATCTTTCAACATCGTCACCAAATTAGAGCCCTTCCAGTCTCGGACCAAGCGGGCCAGCAGCGTCCCTGACCGGTTTCCAAATCGGAAAAAGCCGATGTCGATAATATTGCAGATCAAATATCGCTCTTTCCTGCAATATCGCGTTCAGTTGGCGCTGGGTCTCTAGATACTTTCGCAACCCCCCTTCCTGCGACTGCCCCAGAGATTCCCGCTTTGCCAGCTGGAGCTCTCGTGCCAGTCGCACCACCTCCTCATTCACGCGCTTTCGTTCCGTGGCCACATAAGCAATAAGATGTCCGCGAAGAACCACCTTCCCCGCTTCCCATAGGGTGGCCACCGAAGTCACACTACCCTCATTGTCAGCTAAATACTCCTGCCATTTCGCCTGCAAGAATTCTTGGAAGGCTGGTCTGCGCCAAAGTTGCCTAGGAAACGACCATCGCCCCCCAAGGGCGTGTCGCCCTTGCCATCGGATACTGACCATCGCATGGTCAGAGATCTGAATAACTCCAATCTCTGCTCCTCGGACCCGACCCAGATCTGGTTGCGAGACCAAGATATAGTCTATCCTGGACCAGGTGCGATGGGCCCTTGACAGATGTGTGTAGTCCCGCTCCCCGCCATGTAAGACTCTCCATACATCCAGAATTCCCCCCATCTGGCACAGGTACGAAATCCCCCGCCCCGTCCATCTCTCCATTCCCGGGGACGTCCCAGATTTATCCAACAGGGGATCATGCGGACAGTTAAAATCACCCGCTAGAATAGTGGGAAGGCGAGGAATGTCCCCCAGTTTCCGTCCCAGGGACTGAAAAAATCCATGATTATATACATTAGGTGCGTATACATTTCCCAGTATTAGTTCCTCCCCATTAATGCGGGCATGCACCCAAATATATCTCCCCAGGGAGTCACCATCTTCCCCAAGAATCTCAACTTTCAGCTGCCGATGGAATAAGATTGCTACCCCTTTTTTCCTCCCACCCGGCGCTGCAGCCGCATGCACGGAGCCCACCCAAGACCGCTTGAGTTTCACGTGCTCTTTGTCGGTAAGGTGCGTTTCTTGGAGGAACGCGATGTGTGCTCCCTGTTTACGCAGGGCCTGCATGACTTTAGTTCGTTTTATCGGCGTGCCCAGGCCCCCCACATTCCAGGAAATAAAATTGAGATCATCCCCCATCTAATTGGAGACCCCAGCATCTATGTAGTGTCAATCCCGCCTCCCAGTCGGTAGCTGCGAGCCGCCCAGCCTCAGCTCCCAGCAAAAGTCGATCCTTAGTCTGCCATCCAAACTCTACCTGACCCACTCCTTGGCCTCCACAATCATACTCCCTCCCCCGCCCGACTACCCCTCCCTCGCCCAGACCCCCCTCCCCCCATCCCTCCCCCCCTCTTCTATCCTCCCCCACAACTGTTCCCCTAGCCAGCTCTGATGCCCTCCATCCCGCTCCCGCCCCACCTCCCCACCCCTCCAATTCCCCTTGTGCATCACCAACCCACCCTTAAACCACCCCTCCCACCTAAAAACCTCATCCATTTGAGTCCTGGCCGACCTAGCCAGGTTCAGAGCCCACCGCTGTGCGCTGCAGGGCTACCCCCCCCTCCCCTCTCCCACACTCTGTGTTTGTTTCGGACGGGAGGGAAACCCCCCACCTCCACCCTACACAAAGTGCAGGGCGAGTCCCCCGTCAGAAACAAGCTTCCAAGCCCTCCCATTCCATGACAACCTAATGGGGGCATAAAACAAGAACAATATGTAACAGACACTCTTGCTAAATTGCTAACAGAATTCAAACTTTAACCGCTTCAACATTGCCTAGTAAAATCACACTGAGTCCAGCACAGGAATGTCCAGGCTGCCCACGAGAGGCCCAGGCCAAGGCGCCAAGGCGGAGCGCCGCGCACCCAGCACATGGCCCAACACTCACTGCGGAACAATCCGTTGCCCTAGAAGTCCCTCCAGGCCTGCTCCACCAGCTGCTACTCACGAACAGAAGCTGCTCATCAATACCTCAAGACGCTCCACTATCTTCCGACCCCGGCCGCTCCAAGGTCTGCATGAATTTCTGCGCCGCCGCGGCCGTGGTCAAGACATGGGTGCGGCCATCGTGCTGCACGCGGAGCGTGGCCGGGAAGGCGAGGGTAAAACGTATTTGCTTCCGAAAGAGCGCGGAGCAGATTGAGGAAAATTCCTTCCGTTTCGCCGCTACTACGGCGGAATAATCCTGAAATAGTAGCACCTTCTGATCATCCACAAGCAGAGATCGCTTTTTCCGGTAGGCTTGAAGAAGGCGCCACTTATGATGAAAGTTTAATATACGGGCTATGACCACCCGCGGCCGTTGGTGATTCTCAGATTTGGGCCCGATGCGGTGTACCCGCTCCACCTTCAGAGTCCCTATCAGATCTTCCAGGCCCAATTCGCGGGGAAGCCAGGTCTCTATCAGGGGTAGCAGCATCATATCAGTAGTGGACTCCGGGACTCCGACTAAACGCAGATTGTTCCTATGGGAACGGTTCTCGAGGTCGTCTACTTTGTCCCGGAGCAACTCAAGCGCCTTCTGCATCTTGGCCTGCTCCCTGGCCTGGCTCCCCTCCGCGTCTTCTAGCGCCGAGACACGATGCTCTAATTCGTCCACTCTCTGTCCAAATTCTGCCAAAGTTTCCCCGACAGCCTCCAGCTTGGTCAGGATCATATCGAACTTTGGCTCCAAGAGTTTTGCTACCTCTCGCGCAAGCTCTTCAGATCCCGACTCAACACTCTCAGCCCCGGGAGAGCAAGGCTGCGTCGGGCCAGGTGGCGGCTTCCCAGCCGAAGTGGGCCCACTGCGAGGAGCTTTCTCCTTGTCCTTTCTCGAGCCCAGCGGCATATTAATGGCGGGTCTTGCAGCTCCAGGCACCAGAGGCTATACTCTATCTGTCGGTACCCCGTTCAGTAAGTTTTAACGGGACAGGCTCATAGAAAAGTTCAATGAAGAGCGGGGCAGCCCCGGAGCGAGCAGAGACACCTCTCACTCGCTCATGCGTCACGTGGTCTCCCGATAGAGCAGCTTTTAAACTAGATAATAGGGGAAAGCCGACAGAGAAGGTACAGAGAAGAGCCACCAAAATGGTAAAGGGGATGGAAGGATATCCCTGTGATGAGAGGCTAAAAAGATTAGGGCTCTTCAACCTGGAAAAGAGACGGGAGATATGATAGAGGTCTATAAATTAATGAATGGAGTGGGACCAGTAAACGTAGATCGATTGTTTACGCCATCAAAATATAGAAAGATTAGGGGTCATGCAATGAAGCTACAGGGTAACCTATTTAAGACTAATAAGAGAAAATATTTTTTCACTCAACATGTAATCAAACTCTGAAATTCGTTACCGGAGGATGTAGTAAAAGCTGTTAGTGTAGCCAGGTTTAAAAAATGTTTGGACAAGTTCCTGGAGGAAAGGTCCATAAACCATTATCAAAAGGGGACCCGGGATATCCACTGCTTGCCTCAATACAAGCATTGTGGAACCTGTGTCTTTTAGGGAAACTGCTAGGTACTTGTGACCTAGATTGGCCACTGTTGGAAACAGGATACTGGGCTTGATGGACCTTGGTCTGACCCAGTATGGCATTTCTTATGTTCTTATATACCCTGGAAATTCTGGATTTCAATTTCCTACCTAAAAGCCTAAATTTGGCCTTCAGAACCTCCCTACCACACTTTCCTATGTCACTGGTACCATCATGTACCAAGACAGCAAACTCCTCCCCAGCACTATCTAAGACCTTGTATAAGTGGCGCGTGAGTTTCACTGCCTTCATACCAGGTAGGCATGTTACCAGGTGATCATCACGTCCACCAGTCACTCAGCTATCTATATGCCTAATGATGGAATCACCAACTGTAACTGCTGTCCTAACCCTTCCCTTGTGGGCACATGGCCCTGGAGAAACCTCCTCGGTGACCTTTCTCCTCCATGGCAACAGGGATGCTGCCAGACTGGAGGTGAGACTTCAGTACTACATCCCTGTAGGTGTCATCTATATATCTCTCTGTCTTCCTTATGTCCTCCAAATCTGCTACTCTAGTCTCCAGAGATTGGACTCGTTCCCTGAGAGCAAAGAGTTCCTTGTACCTAGTATATACGTAAGACCCCTCACCAACTGGGAGAAAATCATACATATGACACTCAATGCAAAAGACTGGAAACCCACCATCTCGCTGCTGGACTGCTGTCGACATCTTAGTTTTAAGGTTGTGTTTAGTTGTTTAAGTTGTTTACTTACTTAGATTTTGCTGGGGATATTTATACTAATAAAACTTTACCTAATGGGCCAGATTCTGAGTTGGACATGCCGGTTCTCTGTGCACCTGATCACAAATGGACACACAGAGTGAACCGGGATTCTGATCCCACGGGGCATGTCTAAACCTGCAAGATTAGAATCGCGTCCAGACCTATACGTGCAGGCCGAGACCCGATTCTGGTCAGCCTGCACGTTGAGGCCTTCCCCAGCTAACTCAGTCAGGGCTCTTGAATGGCGCTGCATTCAAGAGCTGCGATCCCTGGCCGCAGGACCAAAATCTTCATTCCCACAGCCCAACCCCCTATCTCACCTCCCAAGGCTAGGGTCGGGCTGCGGGGAATTTCGTCTGCCTCCTCCAGCCTTTTCTGTGCTCTGGGCCTACCAGACCCACCCGACTAGGGGAATTTATTCCACCTCAGAGGTGGAATAAGTTCCCCATTTAGGCCGCTGACTCCGGACGTACAGGGCTGACATTGAAATCAGCCCTGTATGTCTGGGGCCGCTGACTGCCCACTGCCCATCCTAACGCCACCCCCGCAATGTCCCTTTCCTGCCCCCATCTAACCGTCCCGTAAAACGTGCGGGGAAGTTAGTCGGAGTCAGCAGAGGGATCGAATAGCGGGGATGGACGTCCGAACAGGATATCCATCCCCACTATTCGTGCCTCGGAATGACTCTGAATACATTTAATGGACTTTGTTCACCTCAACATTAATTAATCTCAGGTCCTTAATGTATGCCTGATGAGGATAAACAGCTGCATCTGAGAGTGAATATGGGCTCCTCCTTTCTTTTATGATGTTTAAGCACCTATAAAGTTATTTATTTAGCACATATTTGTAAAGTTAGGATTATCCCAGGGGTAGGAGGGAGATGGGTAGTGAGGGAGGGAAAGATGACTTATTAAAAGATGGCTGCTACACAGTGCCCTGTCCTGTGCTTCTAAGGTAAAGGCTTTCCAATTTCCTGGGTGATTCACACAGCCCTTGGTTTGACAGAAGGGGCCTTTTAAATTGCCCCTTTGATTTGTCACTTGCCTTTAACACCTATTTTAGGCAACTTCACAGATCTTTTGCCTCCTAATTGGAAGGCTCTTTGTAAACGTCACTAGAAACAAGTTTATTTTTCTTTCTACCTAGAGACTATTCTACTTGTATGCTTAGCTATATTCTCATGTGATTTAGAACATAAGAACATAAGATATGCCATACTGGGTCAGATCAAGGTCCATCAAGCCCAGTATCCTGTTTCCAACAGTGGCCAATCTAGGTCATACGTACCTAGCAGTTTCCCCAAAAGACACAGGTTCTGCAATGCTTGGACTGGGTCAAGCATTGATATCCTGGGTCCCTTCTTAATAATGGTTTATTAATAGAGGTACAAAAACTCTCTAGAAACACATTTATTTCAGCAACTACTCTATTTTACTTTCTAGGTTAAGCTAAACTCTGATTTGATTTAAATGAAAAGCTCTCTAGAAACAAATTTATTTCAAATCATCTTTACTCTGATTTTATGTTCTATGCTAAGCTATACTCTGCTGTGGCTTAAATACAAAGCTCACTGGTGATACTAAGACCTGACTGACTTAGCAAAAACACTGAATTCTAAAATACACAGATTTATCAGCTTTAACCCCAAGAAGTCCCTTTTACCCCAAGATTTAGAGTTTATTTCAGAAGATTATACTCACAAGTATATATCTACTTCCAGTTGTAGCAGTCCCTTTTGGCAAGAATACGTGTAAATTATAGTACGTGCAAGCCCACTGGCAAAGCACATGCCATCAAGCAATGTATGTACTTTCACACTGGTCTATATTTTACATGAGGCCATTAACTTTCACAGATGACAACATAATGCGTGTTAATTAATTTATTTATTTAACAGTATTTCTATACTGCCTTATCCTACAAGGCAGTATCACAGCAAAACAATCAAAAAAGGTGAACGTGTATTTCATGCAGTGAAAGCTATATCATGATTTGTGTGTGAGAAGTTATAGTGTGTCTGATTAGTTGAACTATGTACATAGTGCGCTATGATACAGTATGTGCTATAATACATTATTCTATACATTGGGTATTAAGATTCATCGAGTGCCGTTATACAATTTCTTATCAGGGGGTTGGAGGGGGGTACGTTAGAAGTTCCTGGTAGTTAGATCAAGTGACGTGTCCATAGTGTTCTATGAACAGCGTTGTCTTCAGTTGTTTGCGGAAGTCTTTGAGGTCCGTCGTACATCTCAGCTCGTCTGGGAGGGAGTTCCAGATTGTTGGGGCAGCCAGGGAGAGTGCTCTTTCTGTGGTGTTTTTGCGTGTTTTTCTGATGTCTCTTGGGGTGTTAACTCGGTTGGAAGCTCCTTTTCTTCTGGGGCGTGTGCTGGTGTCTGGTTGTATGAGGGTGTGTAAGCTGTTGGCTGAGGTGTGTTGTTTGATCTTAAATATGTTTGATTGTTTTGTATTTGATACGTGAACTAATTGGGAGCCAGTGAAGGTCTTTTAGAACAGGAGTAATGTGTTCATGTCTTGTTGATCCAGATATTATGCGGGCTGCCGTGTTTTGTGCTAGTTGAAGTGGTTTGAGTGTTTGTTTTGCTAGTCCAAGGTAGATGGGGTTGCAGAAGTCCAGTAAGGGGGTTATTAGAGCTTGGCATACGTTACGGAAGTGCTCAGTGGCGAGGAGGGGTTTAAGTCTTCTGATGATTCTCATCCTGTGGTATGCATTTTTGACTGTTTTGTTTACTTGAGGCTTGAGATTCAGTTCGTTGTCCAGGGTCACTCCGAGGTATTTTACTTCCGATTTTATTGCTATGGTTGTGTTTTGTACCTTGATGTCCGGTGGGTGGATGAAGTCTGGGTTGCGAGTGATTATTAGTGTCTTCGTCTTGCTGTAGTTGATTGCGAGGTTGTTGTCTTGACACCATCTTGTCATTTGTGTGAGGCAGACTGTTATTTTAGAGTAGTCCGGGTTGTCAACTGAGATAGGTGTGTATATCATGATATCATCTGCATAGATTGTATATTGAATGCTGATTGCTTTCAGGATGTCGCATATTGGCTGAATGTAGATGTTAAACAGTAGTGCCGAGAGGGCGGATTCTTGAGGCACTCCTTGGAGGACTTTTATGGGTTGGGAGATGTTGTGGCCTACCTTGACCTGTATCTGCCTGTCGGTTAGGTATGAGTGGAACCATTTTAAGGTGGTTAATGATGAAAACAACCCCCAGTTAGGCTTGGAATCTAAAAATGTGCACCCTCTTATAAAATTATCCCTTCAGAATCACTGTGCCTGGAGGATGAGGGCAGATCTTTAGAAGATTTGAGTATACTGCGCAGAAGCAGTTGTGTTATCCACAAAGGCACTTTTCTTCTGAGATGTTTGAAAGAACAGTTTCTTGTCAGCTTCACAATGCTCCCGGAGACAATCAAAAAGATTTCTTCGCGCTCTTAAGGACATATGAGCACAGTGCTTGCATTTCTTTTGATTGTGGTCAGTACCCAGGCAGAGAAGATAATTGGAGTGTCTGACACAGTTCTGTATCTTTCTGTTGCATTTTTAGCAAGGCCAAAACTCAGATTTCAGCAACAATTTTTTTACAAGAAAATAAAGAAATACAAATAGATAAATGCATTGATGTAAAGCAAGTTGAAAAGACTTTTAAAATACTTTGCAACAAAGTTATGTGGGAGAGCTTTGTTTCATGTTTGTTCAGCAGCCTGAAAAACACAAAACTGGGGAGCTGAGGTGATCATTGTGCATGGAAAGGGCTGCGCGCACTCAGAACTTTCAAGTTCTGAGCTAGAGGAAAGCAGTTCCATCCTGTCATTGTCGGATGATGTCACTTAGTTGTGTGCCAGACTCACATGACTGAGCCACTGAGTGACATGTTTACTAAAGTGTGGTAAGTTTTTGCAATTACTACACATTAAGTGCAAAAAATAATATGGTTAAGGGCAAAGCTTGTGCGCTGTTGGTAGCATGCCCAGCATCGGCCCTGTAGATGGCGCACAGGGCACACTCTTGCTGCATTGGCCCACATTACATGCCTCGGTACATAGTGCAGGTGCACACATGCTATCTGCTGAGGCATATATAGCATAGGCCCCAGTGCTGTAAAAAGAACATCATCTCGCAGCTGGCGAAACCCAATGCAACTTCCTGATCTCACCTTCCTCCTCCCCCTCCTCACCCAGTTACAATCCAGCCTCCTGATTTGATAGCCTCCATCTAACAACCCCTTGATTTGACACTGTCCCCTCTGACAGCCCCTCCAATCTGATCCACCTGCGACAACCCCATGATCTGATCCCCCCATGACATGCCTCCCACCCATAGCACAACCCTCCTTCCATGAGAACCCCCCCCCCACAGTACAACTCCCAAGGTAGTCTAATGTAGCGGGCAGTAGCGGTTCCCCACTGCTCCTACCCTGTTGCTGTCCAGGTTCAAAATGGGGACTCTAACCCCTAAAGGTAGTCTTGCAATATTACTGCTAGGGGTCAATCTGCCAAGTAAGGGCAACTCTTTATTTGGTAGATTGACCTCTTGTGATAGTACTGTGTGACTACTGCTGGAAGTCAGTCACCATTATGTAAACATATTTAGTATCCTCCTCCAGCCCACAAATCCTTTCATCCCCCCCTACCCCCAAGTGCCCACACCACTTTTCAATGATGCACTCAGATACTTTCATCGTCTCATCCATAAATGCCTTCTGCGAACTCCCACTACTCCAAAAAAATCAACTCTGTGCAGTCCCCCTGACCGCAGTTCCCTTACTCTCCATCCTCACTCTGTTCTCTATTATCTCCAGTCTTTTGAGGGCTAGTCAAAAAGTGCCATAATTGCTTGCCCCCTTCAGGAATGTTTGGGCCCTCAGCTGCTCCCTGCACTCTCCTTGTCCTTCTAATAAGGAAGGCCACTCACGCCTTATTTCTTTAGCTCTCCCCAGGCCTCCTCTATTATTCCCCAAGCCTCCTCTACTATTAGGAACAGTTTAGCTTTACCCCTGACAATAAATAAGAGTGCAAATGGGAAAAACTATTAATATCTGATATTCTCCTTCCTCAAATATTTCAGAACTTCTTTTATCTCGCTTCATCTTTGAAGAGTAGCAGACGATTAATCATTAAAAATGTTTCCCTTTAACGCTCTCCCATCTGAACTTTTCTGCGCCTTGTGCATAACTTACTCTTTCAAAGTAAAATCATACAGGCAAGCTATGACATCTCTGGAGCCTGTGCTTCTCTTTGGCCTGAGGTTTCTGTGGGCCCAATCAACATTTTGACTCACTCGAGCCAATATTCAAAGCCCTTAAATGGACAGCCAATGAGAGGTTATCCAGACAAGGAGGCTGAGTAAGACAGTCAGCAGCACTAACCAGACAGTGGGACTGGAATCTCCACTGACTGCCTTTGCACTAACTGGATAGTGCTGGGGCAATCTGTGGGTATAGTGAGGCAGTACCAGCATTTATCCGGAGAGCATGCTTTTCAGCCTGTACTTATCCAAATAGCAACTAAGGTCATCATTTCCTGCGGTCTAAGTTATCCAGATGCTGGCTTAAAATCATGCTCTAACCCGGCTATTCAGTGGCAGCTAGTATCCGGATAGTGCTGCTGAATATCTCATCAATCTCATCAAAATTTAAGTGCCACAGATGACTGCCATGGCGTTGGAATATCAGCCGTTTTGAAAATTGGGCCCACTGTTTCTCCTCCTCCTCCTCTGCCAGGATCTTTGCACAAATCTGCTGCATGATTTTACTATAGTCCACCAGGCCCCTCTGCTTCTGAGATTCCCAAGATTCTTATATTGTTCTTGTGGGCCGTATTCTCCAGATTTTCCATTTTCTCTGCCAATTAGCTACCACTATACTCTGCTCCTTGTCATACTTCTCCAAGTCCTTGACTGACTCCGCTTGCTCTGAATTGATATCGAGATATGGATCTGTTAATATGCTTAAGGTAAATGAAAAGATAAGGATGTGATATTCTAAGACTGTGCATATTTAAGAGTTTTAACCATGTAACGCTGTGGCCATTGTTGTTCTAGTTAAATTGGAAGAATATTGAAGAAAAAGTTCGTCTAAATGGTCCCTGAAAGATGCATTGCATTTATTCCTTTGATAAACCCAGCAGGAGAAACACCGGAGCGCTTGGAAGATTGAGGCGTCGGGGTTTTCTTTGCAATAGAAAAGGGGCACCTGCCATTCAGCATAAGATAAGTTGGATGGAGCTCTAATTTAAAGTTTTTATGATAATTAAAAAGACATTTACAAAAAAAGAAGCAATACAGAAGTTTAAAAATTACAAACTATACTGGCCTGAGGTCATTGATGTAAACGGACACTAAATGGGGAGTTACATTACCCACAAATAAGTGTTGAACGTATACCGTTTATCTGAGACAGGTGGCCAGTTGGTGTATTGAATCTGGAGTTAAAGATTCTAATGAGTGAATGAATAGTTTGTAGTATTGATTGTAGTTCACTCTGAAGTGAGACCTGTGATTGTCCTTCTTGCCTGCATGACATCTCTTCAATTCTCTATCCCATTTTCTTTGCAAGCATCTCCTTTATATCATTCTTAACCAATAATATATTTTGCTTCATCTATGACCTCCGCACTGTCATCTTCCCTTTCGTGAAGATTTACTTGACATCCCTGCACTCCCAGGGAGTCTCCTCTTTCCAGAACATTCCTCCCTCCTGTTACATGCTCTCTTTTCAGAGTTGTGCTCCTTTACCATGCATGCAGCAATTTAAAATTCTTAAGCTTCTTTTTTACTGATTTCATCAGCAGCAAAATCTCTGGTGGGGTGGGATGGGGTGGATTCTGTCACTTCTTGGGCAGGTGGTACCCTAAATTTCCAGCATTAATTCATCAGCCTTCCTGGAACTCACTGGCCAAGTCACCATCAAACTTGGCTAACATCACACCCTCCTCTATTTCAAACATTTTGTTAATAAATGAAATTCCCAGAATCTTTTTTGTCTTGCTTAGATTGTATGCTCTAAAGAGAAGGGACTGTCTTATGTGTATCTCTACAGTGATGCATGGATCTAGTAGTAGTTTATTGAAATCATATGTAGTAGTAGTAGTAGTGGTAGAGAGGAGGCAGATTACTTTCACCCCCTCCCTCATAGCCTTTATCTCCTCCTTGTACTCCCCCCTAAGCATCCACTCCAACCTCTCTCCTCCAGACTACAGAACAGAGAAGAGGATGGAAAGGGCTGGAGGAGTGAGCTGACTGGCTCTCTTCTGCTGTCGTATCAGCCCTGCCCCGTCCTTCAGTGCTGCTACTTGCAGACAGGAGGATTGGAGCAGAGCAAAGTAGAACAGAGAAAAGTCTCTGCTTCCTGCTCTAGTCTCTCTGTCCTGTCTCCACAGTAACCAGCAGCACTGTAAGGACAGGAGGGGCTGGAGCAGGGAAATGAATGGTTCTTTTCTGCTATGTATGTTCCGGTCCTGTCCATGGGGATAGAAGACAAGAGATGCATTTTGCATATGGAAGAGCACCGGCTTAGCTTCTGAGAGTGCTGTTGGCTACCCCTGAAATAGGTATACATTAAAATGAATACCTAAGTATTAAACTGAAGAAGAGAGATGCATAAGACATTTTTTTAAAAATCTGTTAAATTAATTGGCTTCTGTGCCATGCTGGTGTGTGCTGTCATTCTTTTAATGTTATGTTTAAACCTACATGAAATCTTAACTTACCCTGAGAAAATTGTCGAAATATCCTTCTGTTCGCAATGTTCTTTCAGTCCTTGCTTCTCGTACACTGGCTCATCTATGTCTTTAGCCTGAAAGCAAGACATGCTTAAGTTACAAAATGACATAATCTGCATTTCAACAAGATTAATTGGTGTCTTCACTTTTTTGAATGCACAACCACTCTTAAGAATGTATTTACTACCAGATAGATATTATAGACCTGGAAAATGTGTGGTCTGTGCACATGCCTTGGAAATGCAAGAAATCATATACAACCCTGCTTTGGCTTTACATATTTACTAAAGCACACTAACATTTAGCACAAAATTTGCCATGCAGTAAATGTGCCACGCTGTTAGCTCAAGACCCCGCAGTAAAAATCCCACGCTAACGGAGTCAAACATGAGATGGGTGTCCTCGCCCCATTCTTTCCTAAGGGGGACGTCTATGTGGTCACCGGTATGGACGTCCTCGTTGGGGATGTCTATGTTATGAAAATCGGCCAGTGACACAGACGTCCCCGGCATTTGTTTGCATGTTCCGCCCTGGGCGTCTCATATTTGACTTCGACGTCCTTTCTAAAATGCCATTTTTATGTGGTTGTTTTGCCTCCCCATACAAACTCCTTGTTCGTACGGGCAGGCTTTTGCCGGTGACGGAAGGGGGGTGAATAGCGGAGATGGACATCCCAATGGGACAACCATCCTCGCTATTCGCGGTACAGAATAGATCCCACTGTATCTACCTTTCAGGATCCTGTCAGGTACTTGTGCCCTGGATTGGCCACTGCTAGAAACAGGATACTGGACTTGATGGAACATTAGTCTGACCCAGTATGGAAAATCTTATGTTTTTAAATTCCTTGCTATACTTCCATTTTTGGTGGAATATGTTAGGTACATAAGTATTAAAAGCTCATGGCTAGCAAGTCGCAGTCTTCCATAGGGATAATTAAAATATGGGAACCCCTAGATTTCTGTGTTGCTGATATGGCCATTGTTAATTAAGATGCTGTGTCACACTCCGTAAGAAGGATGTATAGCAATAGTTTGCAAAGCCTGCTGCCTTTTGGTTTTCTGGCTTATGTTATACTGTATATTTATGTTTAAAAATCTTCAATAAATTACTAAACTATGCTAACTGCTAGCATGGAGTTCAGCATGCGGAAAGTATGCAGCACTGAAAATCCCAAGCTAGTAGGTTAGAACACGGTTAGACAGAGACAGGGTGGGTTGAGGACAGAACGTGGGCATTAATGGCACATTATGGCTAGTGTGGGCATAATGGGCACGCTCTAAGCACAGTTGTTGCTGTTAGCATGGGAACAGTTTACCTCAGTGGGTGTCTTCAGGGGCACTTGCATGCTGGCCTACCACAGTGCCACATGTTTGCAGTGCACTAATGGCAGGGTGATGAATGCACATACCCCCTGACGTTGGCACAGACATCTGCACAGGTTTCACAGCCCAAACATGCATTACTGGAGCATTCTTTATTAAACTTGCCCCTTTGTGAACTAAAAAATTCTGTTTATCTCTGCTATGGTATGTTGACATTTGAAGGGCAGAAAATATACCCTGCCTTTGCAGAGTTTTATATCTCCCTTTATATCTCTGAATTGCAGAAATAAGAAAGTTCAGCCAAACTTGTTCTTGCTTCTTGAGTCTTACATCTCTACTGAAAGATCCCCCACTGGTCCGGAAGCCAGAATTTTGTGCATGGCCGTTTAATAGGCCATAAACTCCTTAAAACTTGGTAGAGCCAGACCTGGAGTTTTGTAATTTTACAAAATGTTCTCTCATTTACAATAAGTCCCCTGTCCAGTCTGCCGACTCTGGAAGTAGAGGGCCGACTTCAGAACAGGTTTTAGCTATCAGTTGAATGTGTGTGGAGAAGGAGAGGGAGGAATCAAAGATGGTGCCAAGGTTGCAGGCTGAGGAAACAGGAAGTAGACGCATTCTCCACAGAGATTGAATGGGTTTAGGAGGAAAAATAAGTTTGATTTTGGCCATGTTGAATTTCAAATGAAGGTGAGACATCCAGGCAGCGAGATTAGAAAGGCAGGCAGAGATCCAGTTCTGGTTTGCTGGAGAGATATCAGGTGTAGAGAGATAGATATGAGAGTCATCAGCATAAAAGTGGTACTGAAAGCCATGGGAGGAGATGAGTTTACCAAGGGACTGGATATAGAGAGAGAAAAGGAATGGACCCAAGACAGACCCTTGGGGTACACCAACTGAAAGTAGGATAGCAGTAGAGGAGGATCCAACAGAGCAAACACTGAAGGAACAATGGGAGAGATAAGAAGAGAACAGGATAGTACAGCGCCATGCGGTTCAAAGCATCTCACTCTGACCACAGGAAACAGTGAAGGAGAGAGCAGCCCAGGACATCAGAATACATCTTCCTAAGCCAAGTCCTTATCAGCATGTGCTGTAATGTAATTTTGGTTTACTCACACCTTCATAAGGAACAAAGCACAATGCAACACATGTTATAATTAGAGCATAGAAATCAAACTGAGCATCTTCATGATATAATAAATATGCCAATATAAAATTCCTGGCAGCCACCACTTTCAGTTCCTTCTAGTACCCATCCTCCAGGAGTGGGGAATTCCACAATAGCAGCTAGATTTTGTAGCCCTTATTGCAGCTGTAGAATTGCAAGAGACAGGGGACCTCATCAGTTTCCTGTCCTTTTACTACTTCTCCTAGAGTGTAATAACTCTCCCACTTCTTTCCTGAACACTGGCATACAACCCCTATTCTTTAGAAATGAGCAGGAGCAACCACATGGAAATGAGAATTTAGTATGATCAAGCTATTAGTTTTTTAGTCTGAAACTCATTGATTTTTTTATTGTCAGGGTTCTTTTAGTGGGGACTGGTATATGCCAGGAGGCCCTTGACACTTGGTACTTTAGGATCACTGATTAAACAATAGTAACAATTGGCAGTAACAGCAAACAAGAAGTTTTGTTACAAACAGTTAACTCCTTTGCCTCAGCCAAAAAATGGTTACTGCTCTCAAGTGCAGGTGGGCAGTTTAGATTGGTTACCAAATTCCTTTTAGTTACTCTTTATCTTCATCTGATATTTACTCTTTTCTTCACTGCTCTTGCACCCATTTGTTAATTAATTTGTTTTCCTCACCATATAAACTGTTAAATAAATAAATGTACCTTTAATATGTAATCTGATTTGCCTGAGTAGAAATCCCTTTCTCCTCTTTCTAATACATTGTCACAGTGTTCCTGAATCTGTATGTGAAACAGACACAGTTCTCAGATGCTATGCTGGATGTCACACTTGGATCTGATGCCACTGGTATAAGGTGGTTGCTTGGGTTCCTTCTCTTCCTGAGAGCCGGTAATGTCTGTAGATGCTGATCCCTGGAACTGCTCTGCAAGGCTCATGACTCTCATGTTCTGGAAAGCTTGGCAGCTGACACAGCTCTTGAAACCTCTTTCACAGGCTGATCTACTCTCCTTCTGAGATGGTGGGGCACTGACAGAGTTTGCACAGACATCAACACTCTGCTGTCTTCTCCTATGCAGCTGCTCAAAGCTTATTGCATCCTTCAGATAATATGATGTGACTAGGTGCAAAAACTCCTCTTCTCCCTTATCATGCTATTGCTGGGTGCCAAAGATACCTGCCTCTAAAAGCAGACTCCCTCTACATCTCCATGGTAGAATGGCTGGCTGCCAAATACCGAATCCTGTCTTTGGGAGTAGTTTATATACAAAGTGGGATTTTCCTCCCTAGGGGAATCTCTTCTCAGCCAGAAATGACTGACAGCAAGAACCTTCCTTGTTCTAGAAAATGTCAGATTTTTCTCTCTAACCTCCCTTGCAATATTTAGTAGGAACATTGGATGGTGCTACTATTCTTAAAGCTACATGCAAGCAGTAGCTCTGTATATAATTACCCCTATGGATGCATGGGTGATAATTTTATAAGGGGGTGTGTGGTATAGTGTGGCAGGTGGTGACAAGACTTTCTTAAAAATACTAGGCAAGTAACAGTTAAGGGCAAACCAAAACCACTTTTATTATGTTCCAGCTGTCCAGCATGTCATTCCCCCAGCTTGTTAACTTCACAAGGCTGTTCTCAGTGCCCCTCCAGCTGGCCCACAATTTAGTTCAGTCAAAGTTCAGAATAAAGTTCAGTCACCTGCTTGGGCTTCGGTGTCTGTGAATATAGCCCCAGCCACACCCAAACAATGGCAAGGTTAAAACAGCCTTCCCAGGCAGCTGGCCTCCTTCCTTTGCACAAATGCTGCCCCTAGATCTGATTCTCGTCAGATCCTAACTGGCCAAAGTGATATAATTCCCTCTTTTTAACTCTCCTACCTCACAGCAGGACTCCTCTGCCCAGTCTGGCTTGGAAGGGATTTCTGTTTCCAAGGGCCTCTCCCTCTCTTGCACCCAGCTGGATTCTTAATCCTTCTGTCTAGGTCATATCCTCCCAGCCCTGAGTTCGGAGCTGTAGACTTTTTTAAGGTGGACTGCTGACAATCCCTTTAGAGAAGGATGGGTAATTTCCTATATATCCCATCACACACCCTCCCCCTCAGCTTAACCATGCCGTGTTGAGTGCCTGCCTCACTGGGACCCCCACCCAGGAAAGGAAGTCAGCATTCAGGTGAGCCTGACCAGACCTATGGCAGATTTGATACTGGTAGGATTGGAGACTCAGAAATTGCCTCGTGGTGGTCACAGGGGTTTTGTCTTCCCTTATTTGGATGACTGGCTCATAAATGGGGACACAGCTACAGAGGCACAATGCACCACCGAATGCACCATAAATGCCCTTCAGCACCTGGGGTATGTCATAAACTACCTCAAGTCCCACCTCACTCCGGCTCAGTGCCTAGGGTTTATAGGGGTGCAGCTGGACACCCTTCAGGCAAAAGCCTTCCTCCCTCAGGAGAGGTCAAAACGCCTCAGGGAATTAGCTGCAGAGGTGCAGCGGCGCAGGACACTACCCGCCCGGCTTCTCCTCTGCCTGCTGGGGCACATGGCTTCCACTGTCCACATGACACCAAATGCCCACTTGCATTTGAGAGCAGCCCAAAGGTGCCTCTGCTCTCAGTTGCCCAAGCCACAGGCAGGCTCAATGACAGCGTGCAAATGACCCGCCAGTTAGCAGGCTCCCTTAGATGTTGGCAGAACCCGTGTCACTTTCAGGCCGGGATGCCCTTCCAGGCACCTCCCCCCCAAAGGTCCTCACCACGGACGCCTCTCTAATGGGCTGGGGAGCGCATTGCAAGAGCCTCCAGACACAAGGCTGCTGGACCCAGAGAGAATCTGAAATGCAGATCAACCTGCTGGAAATCAGGGCGATATTCCTGGCTCTTAGAGCCTTCCGCCACCAACTACAGCACCATGCAATGCTGATCCAGACCGACAATCAGGTCGTGATGTTATATGTGAACAAACAAGGGGGGACAGCATCTTATCCCCTCTGCCAAGAGGCAGTCGCCCTCTGCTCCTATGCTACACACAGAGGGATGCTCCTAATGTCAGTCTTCCTCCTGGAGAGTCACAAGAGGCAGGAGACGTTGGATGAACAGATTCTTCTTTATTGTATAGAGACCCCAACGCGTTTCGGCAACGCCTTCTTCAGGGGGAAGGGATACAAATCTATCTTCATATACATAACAATGAAAAAATAGATAAATGATTATTAAAATGACAATATTAAAAATATTAAAAACATTAAAATAACGCACCTGGCATGTAGCGTGATAGAGAGACAAACATTCCTTTGAACATACAAACTTTATGATAAACATATGATAAGACAATAAATAAAAATTAAAAATTAAATAAAACTCAAATTAAAACAAAACAACCAAAACGCAGGGCTGAGAGACCACAGATAAAAATATTGCCAGGGAATTGGCAAACTGGATGAAGAGATGAAGAATTATCCACTGAAACACAAGATTATACTAAATAATATAATTCAATTAACATCAAGATCAACATATAAATAAATATTATAAAAAATATGTTAAAAATATATAAATGTAAGACTATATGGATAAGTTGTTAAAAAGAGATAAAAACATAACACCATACATGATGGATAATGTGAGGCAATGATGGTACAAGTAATAATAATAACATTAAAATAAAATAGTAATAATAAAATACATAAATACATAATGAGATTCCACAAAAAGAGCCAATAAATTAGAAAGTGATAAATTGCATCTCATAATATTCTCATTAGCTGGAAAGCTCCTAAGGTTAAATCTCCGAATGCTGTGTGAAAAGGTTTTTGATGTTAACCTTTCAAAAATGATGGCTGGAGACTACTCAAAAATAAAGAGACTCCGTGGGGGATGGGAATAGTGAAATGCTATATATTTCTGCCAAGATAAAAACAGAATGAAAGAGCATCTTTGATAGGGTCACCAAACAGTTTTGAAGCTATCGCGGCACATCCGAATGGAGTTAGAATTGCAAGAATATTTAAAACGGCATGTAACCGTGCCACATAGGAGTGCGGGTTGCAAAGAACAAATAAACGCCAATCAGAAAAACTTATTGATGGAAAACGGACGGCTTACTACTCAGTTTAACATGGCAGTGTGTGCAACTAAATACAAAACATAATTGAAGTTGTTTTAAAAGTGTCACTAAAAAACGTGGATTTCAAAAGACCTAGTGCTCAACACGATAATCGCTAATCAGGTAATGTGTATTGTAGCCCGTAGAGCAAAGTGAAACCATATGTTTAAACTTAGATGAACAAACGGGGATTATAGAAATTGTCTTGGGGTTCACATGAACACGCATTTTAAAAGAGTCACACTTACCCAAAAGATTGTATCAAATGTACATGTATGAGTGAACCGGTAATTTAAAACCAGTAAATTTGTCGGCACTGCAACGACAAAGACAGTTGAAAATAAGTAAAAAATAAGTAAAAAATCAGTAAGACACTTCTACGTGATCTGGAATAACCAAAGTAGATATATGTATGTATAATTGTATATAAAATCTTCGAAGGAAGTTACATTTCAAAACCAGAAATCAAACCTGTAAACAGGGGTTCTCCAGGACCAAGCAGGAAGTCAGTCCTCACTTATGGGTGACGTCGGCGCCGACGGAGCCCTCGCGGAGCAATTTTCCCCAGCTTTCAAAGAAAGCCTTTGGGAATTGCAGCGCGCATGCGCGGTCGTCTTCCCGCCCGAGGGTGCCATCTTAGCCAGTCTTCTTTTTTCCGCGGAGCCCTGCAGACGTCCCCGTCTTGTCCCCGCGAAAAAAGTTGATTTTCCTCTTTATTTTATACTTTTTTCTTTCGGTTCGACGCCGATCATTTTCCCGCCCGGACTCGCGACGCCGGTCTCGAGTCCTCTAGCGTTTTTTCGGTTTTTCTGACTTAGTCAGCTTTCATTTTCGTTTTCCCTGGCAGCCCGGTCCTTTGACCTCGCAGGGGCCCTTTTTCCCCCGATGGCTGCCAGTGGCTTTAAGCGGTGTGGTCGGTGTGACCGAAATATGTCACTAACCGACACACACGACTTTTGCCTCCGCTGCTTGGGCCCGGATCATGAGGAACTGATCTGTGGGCCCTGCAGCAAACTGTCCTCGAAGGCGTTGAGAAGTCGGCGGCATCAGCGCGAGAGAATCTTCGCTGACCCCAGCCGTACCCGGACCTCGTCGGAGGCCTCCGTGTCAAAGGGCTCCAGCTCGGACCGTCGCCGGAGCTCCTCCGACCGGGGTTCTCCCTCCGGGGACCATCGTCGGAAGGAAAAACCCGCGAGGGCGGCGTCGGTGGACGCTCCTGGCTCCGCGAGGGCCAGGTCGCATAGCCCCGACAGCCGCCCCGGGTCCTTGGAGAAGGAACATCTCCCGAAGCGACCTCGCCTGGAGTCGGAGTTGCCTGCCCGGGTAAGTCCTGTAGTCCTTCTGGACTCGCCTCCGCGACAGCCGACGTCGGGCCCGACGCCGTCGGGGCCCGAGTCGGGGGCTGCTGGGTCACCTGAGCTCGGACTCAGGTTGACGGCCTTGGAGAGCAGACTGTCTGCCTTCATGGACCAGCAGCGGGCACTGCTCGCTGGCCTCGCTGGCGCCGCTGCCCCGACCGCCGGGACGTCGACGTCCAAGTCGACCCCGGAGACCGAGCCGATCCTCGAGTCAATGAGAACTCGAGTCGATCCTCGGTCGAGGTCACCCTCGGCCTCCCGTTCGGGACCGAGGTCGCCGACGCCGACTCCCTCGACGTCGGGGCGGCTGGCGCCGCATCCTGCCCGGGCCGACCCCACCGAGTCCTCGTCGGAGTCGGTCTGGGAGTCTGAGGAGGAAGAGTCACCTGATTCTTTCCGGACTCGGTGTGTCCCATCGGACTCCCCGGGGTCCGAGCCTCGGAAGCAGTCCCCCCCGGAGGATGCCCGGTTCTCGGACTTCGTTAGGGATATGGCCAAGGCTTTGGCCTTCCCTGCGGATCCCGAGGAGGAGCCTCGAGCCGAAGAGCTCGACGCCCTCCAGTATGACTCTCCCGCGAGGGAGCACTTTACTGTGCCGGTTCCTCCTATGCTGGAACGACTACTCTTCCGCATGTGGGAGAGTCCGGCCTCCTCGCCGGTCCTGAGCAAGCGGGTCGATTCTATCTATCGGGTCCGCAAGAGCCCTGGCTTTCAGAAGGCACAGCTGCCACACCATTCCATGGTAGTGGAATCGGCCATGCATCGTCTTAAGAGCCAGAAGATGCACTCCTCGGTGCCTCCTGGAAGGGAGGCCCGTAACCTGGATGGCCTTGGCAAGAAGTGCTTCCAGGGCTCTATGCTCGCATGTCGTGTCCAGACTTACCAGCTCTACATGGGCATGTATCTCCGGGATCTGGCTAAAGAGCTAGCCGGATTCTCCGCTGGTCTCTCCGAGGAGCCCTTGCGGAGGTTCCTAGCCTTGTCCACGGGCATTCGGGAATGCTCAAAGTTCATGTCCCGAGCAGCCTATGATGGCTTTGAGGCCTCGGCTAGAGTGGCCGCAGCCGGCATCGGTGCCCGCCGACAGGCTTGGCTTCAGTCGTCGGATCTTGAGCCCTGGGTACAGGACAAGTTGGTCGATGTCCCCTGCCGAGGCGAAAACCTCTTTGGCAAGCCCATGGCAGAAAAGGCTGCACAAATTGAGACTGAGACTCTCACCAGGACCAGGCTTTCTAGGAAGACCTCCGCCCCTTCCCAGAAAAAGAAGGGCTCGGGAAAAAAGTCCTTTTACCCGAGGAAGGCGGCTGCCTACAAACAGTACCCCCATTATCAGGCCCCTGCAGCTCCCCAACAGGGCCAGCAGGCCAAGGGACGGGGTAACGGGTCCCGTAGGCAGCAAGCCCCCAAGCCTGCACCACCAGCCCCTGCTCAGCAGGGTGGGGGTTTTTGACTCACAATGCATAGCCTCTCCCCCCCCGCTGGTTCCTCCCAGCACCGGAGGCCGGCTGGTTCACTTCGGCCACAGGTGGTCCAGCATCACCGCAGATGCCTGGGTACTTCAGGTCGTGCGAGAAGGCTACCTTCTCCACTTCCATCAGGTCCCTCCCTCCTATTTTCCGGGAGAACCTTCGCGCCCCCCTCTGCACAGGGAGTTGCTCCTTCAGGAGTTAGCAGGTCTTCTGCAGGAACAGGCGGTGGAACCGGTGCCCCACCACCTGAGAGGTCAAGGCTTTTATTCAAGGTATTTTCTGATACCAAAGAGAACAGGGGGCCTCAGACCCATCCTGGACTTGCGCAACCTCAACAAGTTCCTTGTGCAGGAGAAGTTCAAAATGCTTACCCTTGGAATCCTTCTGCCCTACCTCCAGCAGGGAGATTGGCTATGCTCCTTGGATCTAAAGGATGCCTACACGCACATCCTCATCCACCCAAGCCACCGCCAATACCTAAGGTTTGTGGTGGCAGGAAATCATTACCAGTACAGAGTACTGCCCTTTGGCCTATCCTCCGCACCGCGAGTCTTCACAAAATGTCTCGCGGTCGTGGCGGCCCATCTCCGGCTTCACGGCCTCTATGTCTTTCCGTACCTCGACGACTGGCTCATCAGAGCAGCGTCCGCTCAGGAGGTCACCAACGCCACGTGCCGCACGGTGACTCTGCTGCAGCACTTGGGCTTTGTTATAAACTTCGCAAAGTCCACTTTGCTCCCCTCACAGGATCTCGAGTTCATCGGCGCGAGGCTGCACACTCCTCGGGCACGAGCGTACCTACCGCTCGACAGGGCTCAACGGCTCATGGACCTAGCCGACCGCTTTCGCAGCCAGCCCCTGGTCTCCGCCAGGCGCTTCCTGAGACTGCTCGGCCATATGGCTTCCACCGTCCATGTGACCCCCAATGCCCGCCTGAATATGCGGTCTGCTCAATGGTGTCTCCGCCAGCAGTGGCGACAAGTCACAGGCGGCCTGGCAGACCTAGTGCGCGTCTCCGAGCCGCTGCTCTCGTCTCTCCGGTGGTGGCTCCGGCAGCCGAACCTGATATTCGGAATGCCTTTCCAGTCACCTCAGCCGACCCGGGTGCTGACCACCGATGCATCCCTCCTGGGCTGGGGAGCACATTGCCAAGAGGCACGTACTCAGGGCCTCTGGACCACGTGGGAGTCTGCTCAGCAGATCAACTTCCTGGAGCTCAGGGCGATCCGCCTAGCTCTCAAGGCCTTCTCCCACCTGACTTCCCAACAGTCCGTCCTTGTCCAGACGGACAATCAAGTTGCCATGTTCTACGTGAACAAGCAGGGGGGCACGGGCTCCTTCCTCCTCTGCCGGGAGGCACAGAAGCTCTGCTCTTGGGCCGTCAGTCACGGCATTCTCCTCAAGGCAGTTTATCTCCCGGGCCAAGAAAATTGCCTTGCAGACAAACTCAGCAGGGTCCTCCAGCCGCACGAGTGGCGTCTGGATCCCTTGGTAGTTCAGAAGCTCTTCCTCAAGTGGGGTCTCCCCACGGTGGATCTCTTTGCCAGTCCTCACAACCGGCAGCTTCCTCGCTTCTGCTCTCGTCAGCCACACCCCCTTCGGGTGGCGGCGGACGCCTTTCTGATCTCGTGGTCGGGGAGCCTTCTGTACGCTTTCCCTCCCATCCCGCTGGTCTCTCGGACTCTTTTCAAGGTTCTCCGAGACAAAGCCTTCATGATCCTGGTGGCCCCTCGCTGGCCCAGGCAGCCGTGGTTTCCGCTCCTGCTGCAACTGGCGGTGGAGGATCCAATCCCTCTGGGGGTACAACCGGATCTCCTCACTCAGGATCAGGGGTCCCTTCTGCACCCCAACCTCAGGTCTCTCAACCTCATGGCCTGGCTGCTGAGAGGGTAGTCCTTGCTCCCCTTCTCCTGCCGGCAGAGGTGGAGGAGGTCGTCTTAGCTTCGCGACGGCCTTCTACCCGCAAATGCTACGCCCTTAAATGGCGTCGCTTTGCAGTCTGGTGTGCCCAACAGTCTCAGGATCCCTTCTCCTGCCCGGTGTCGGTGATCTTGCAGTACTTGCTGCACCTCTCTAATCTGGGACTTAAGTCCAACTCCGTCAAAGTTCACCTCAGTGCTCTTTCAGCACATCATGTGCCGGTGGACGGCAGACCTCTCTCCAATGACCCTCTCGTAGCGAGGTTTCTCCGAGGTCTCCTTCTACTTAAACCACCTCTGCGCCCGCCAGCGCCTGACTGGGACCTGAATGTGGTTTTGCAGCGGATCACCTGTCCGCCTTTTGAACCTATGGCTACCTGTTCTCTCCGTTTTCTGTCTTGGAAAACACTGTTCTTGATAGCCCTCACTTCCGCTAGGCGCGTAAGTGAATTGCAGGCCCTCGTGTCTGATCCCCCTTACACTAGGTTCTACAAAAATAGGGTAGTCCTACGGACTCACCCAAAATTTCTGCCTAAAGTGGTCTCCCCTTTTCACATCAATCAGGAGGTGGTACTTCCAACCTTCTTTCCCAGACCACACTCCAGCCGAGCTGAAACGGTCCTCCATACCCTGGACTGTAGAAGGGCATTGAACTTCTACCTTGACCGTACGTGGGAGCACCGTAAAGCTGCTCAGCTTTTTGTGTCTTTTGACCCCAATAAATTGGGGCTCCCGGTCTCCAAGCGTACTCTGTCCATCTGGGTTGCGGACTGTATCTCTTGGGCTTATGGGGCAGCCGGACTCTCCTTAGAAAGTCGAGTCACGGCTCATTGCGTTCGGGCAAAGGCCACGTCAGTGGCTTACCTCCGCTCTGTTCCGCTGGCAGACATCTGCCGGGCCGCTACTTGGTCTTCGAGCCAGACTTTTGCGGTCCATTACTGTCTCGAGAGGGAGTCCCGTAGGGACAGTGCTTTCGGACAGGCAGTCCTCCGTAATCTCTTTGAGGTCTGAGCAACTCCTACCCTCCATCCCGGATGTGGGCTACCGGTGGGTGATAATTCAGCGAAGATTCTATCCTTCTGTGCTGCTGAGCTAGAGGGAGCTCATTTTTGTGCTTAGGGTCTCCGGTAGCCTTGAGCTTGGGAGTCCCATAAGTGAGGACTGACTTCCTGCTTGGTCCTGGAGAAAGCGTAGTTACTCACCTGTAACAGGTGTTCTCCAGGAGCAGCAGGAATCAGTCCTCACTACCCTCCCTCCTCCCCTTGGAGTTGCAATCGTCTGCTTATGTTCTTTTTTGCAAATTTTTATGCTGTCTTTTTTAGCTATGTCATCTGACTGGCTAAGATGGCACCCTCGGGCGGGAAGACGACCGCGCATGCGCGCTGCAATTCCCAAAGGCTTTCTTTGAAAGCTGGGGAAAATTGCTCCGCGAGGGCTCCGTCGGCGCCGACGTCACCCATAAGTGAGGACTGATTCCTGCTGCTCCTGGAGAACACCTGTTACAGGTGAGTAACTACGCTTTCCGTCAGTGAGATTAGTCCACAACATCAGTTGCTTGCAAATGAAAGGGGAGGACAAGTGAAGACCGAAACGCGTTGGGGTCTCTATACAATAAAGAAGAATCTGTTCATCCAACGTCTCCTGCCTCTTGTGACTCTCTGATCTCCTGCAGGAACCTCTGCTCCCCTTGTGTGCCCGGTTCTTCCGAGCAATGTTCACTCCATGGAAAGAGGTCCTCAGCTTTAAAGAGGATGATTTACGTTCCATGATCCCTGAGGACCCCTTTTATACAGAAGAAGAGAATATACCTGATTTAGAAGAAGAATGGAGAGAATATGTCTGGATGACACAACGACATATCAGAGAAGAATTACATGCAGCATCTCTTTTGGAATATTGTAGAAGGAAGATCATTCCGAGAGGATTACGAGTTCAAAAGGCACCTGGCATGTATAAAGATGATGTTACGTTTATGTCCAACTGGATTAAGATACTCAACAAATGTTCTCTGGACTTGATGATTCTTTTAATTAATACTTCCAAACGCAGGGCTGAGGTTCTAAAACCTCAAATAGAACAAAAGAATGAAGTTCTTAAAAAGAAAGATGTTCAGTTTGACATCGAAAAACGCAAATTTGATCAGAATACAGCAGAATATAGAAAAGGTGTTAGAGATAAAAAGATTAAAAAATTGAAAAGGGATGAAGAAGACTATAAGTCAAATACAGTTTATTATTGGACTTATAATAAGTCAGATTTTAGAGATAGGAAACGTAGTGTTTCATATAAGAGAGCCTACTCACCAAAACAAATACAAAAAGACCATTTAAGAGATAAGGCAAAACATAGATCTCTGTCCACTACTCCAGAAATAGAGAGGAATAACAAAAGAACACGGCACCATTCTCGTGAAGACATTAACCCATCAGCCTCCTTATTTTCGAATGAACGACGCTCTCCTAAAGTCAATAACCAAGTTTCTAGACGGGATTTTCAAATGGACAAATTATGGGAGAAAGGAAAACGAGATTTGTCCCCAAGGTCACCACATCGTCGACAAAATCAACCACGATATTCACCAAGCAAACAGTATTCAAAAAGAGTAAGAACGCACAGCCAGGGATTAATGGCAAAAAGACACCTGGATTGGGACCTCTAAATGTAGTCATTAATCTCTCCAAACACCAACTTACTGACATGGAATTAGAGGTTCTTAATAAAGGTCTCTCTTTCATTCCCACTACTGGTCTTCATTTAGATTCTTGTAATTATCATTTCATGTATTCACCTCAACCCTGTTGCAATTTATTATCTCATGTATATAGTTCAACCCTGTTGTTGTATTTATTATCTCTGTATATAGTTCAACCCTGTTTGCCAAGTTGTTACTCCTGTTCCTTGTAAAACCAAACAGAATGTTGTATTGGTTGTTTTGTTATATTGTAAACCGCGCTGATACCGAATAGTGCGGTATATAAGCAAATGTAATAAATAATAATAATAATAAATAATAAATCCCATGATAAGTTCGCAACTCATATTGAATTATATAAATTTTTCCGAAAACTTAAAATCATCGATTATTTTGATCAGCATCAGTCTGATACAACCGATCCCTCTATCGTAAAAAAACCTTCCACTTGGATACCGCCAGTTAAACCCAATATCATGATATCAGCTTTTGAAAATATTGTTTTGAATAAAATAGATAACTTATATAAAACATCTAATAAGCACTCCTTCCATAATTTCACAGGCCCACAAAAATCAGCCTTACAAGGCCTAAGATCAAACCTTAACATTATTATAAAACCGGCAGATAAAGGTGGTGCCATAGTTGTACAAGACAGAGATTCTTATGTTACAGAAGTCTTGCGACAACTCAATGATAAAGAATACTACCTGAAAATTTATGATGATCCCACTGAACCATTGCGACAAAAAGTGGATACACTATTGTACATAGGTAAAGAAGCTGGTTACTTGACCCCTAAAGAAATTTCTTTTCTTACTGTGTCACATCCTATCATACCCACCATATATATGCTCCCCAAAATTCATAAATCCCTACAAAATCCCCCAGGACGACCCATTGTGTCTGCAATTGGGTCACTTTTTGAACCTCTGTCCAAACTTTTAGATGCATATTTGAGGCCCTTTGTTACACAGGCACCATCATATGTTAGGGATTCTACCCATATCATACAAATCCTTCAGCAATTTCAAGGTTTTCACAATCAGATGGTCTTAGTTACATTTGACATTAGATCTCTGTATACGAACATCCCTCAACATGCAGCGCTAGAGGTACTAGCAAATACCTTAATCAAGAGACCAAAACCAACACGCACACCCACTTACTTTCTTACTCAACTTGCATCCCTGGCAATGACAGAAAATTATTTTTGTTTCAAAGGGGTTTTCTATAAACAGATAAAAGGGGTGGCCATGGGGTCCCCTATGGCACCGGACGTGGCAAATTTATATGTCACTGATTTTGAAGCTAAATTTTTGAACTTTCATCCATATCAATCCAATGTTTGTCTTTGGAAGCGTTACATCGATGATGTTCTTGTAGTTTGGAATGGTTCGGTTGAAACACTTCACAATTTTCATATCTGGCTTAATTCATTAGATCCACATTTACAGTTTGAGGGGACATACAGTACGGAAGAAATCCCATATTTAGACATATTAATTAGTAAATCCTCTACAGGTTTCTCAACCACCTTATATCGTAAGCCAACAGACCGCAATACACTACTCAAGTATGATAGTCACCATAATCCCTCCTTGAAGAGGAATTTGCCCATTAGTCAATTTTTAAGGATTAAACGTCTATGTACAAATAATGTGGATTTTGAAACCCACGCCAATGATATGAAAAATAGGTTTCAACAACGGGGTTATCCCCAATCGTGTATACAGAAGGCCTACCATAGAGCACGTATGACCGATCGTTCTACACTTTTGAGTAAGACAACAAATTCACACACAGATAAAATTGTCTGTGCCCTAACTTTTTCAGGACAGTCTAAGGCTATTGTGAATATCCTCAAACAAGAGTGGCATCTTCTTACCACCATACCTTCTTTTGCCACTAAGCAGCTAATGGTTGCCTATAAATGGTCATCTAACTTAACTAATCTTTTGGTTCCATCCGCTCTTCCAGTTTCAAGACCGTCGCCCGTAGTGAAGGGACATTATAGCTGTGGTAAGTGCTCAGTTTGTGTACATGTTATCACGGTCAAAAATTTTTTCACACATGTTCCCTCTGGACGGAAACTGTATTTACAAAATTATTCTAATTGTAAAACCATCAACGTCATTTACCTCATTCAATGCCCCTGCAATAAATTATATATAGGTAAGACTCTTAGACAGATTCGCACACGTATTATAGAACATAGAAGTAATATACAGAGGTGTCAGACTGAAAAACCATTAGTTTCACACTGGTTGCAATATAAACATACTATTAGTGACATAAAATTTGCAGTCATTAAAACAATTATTCCACATTGGAGAGGAGGCAACATTGATCAAATATTGTTAAAATTTGAGCAACGCTTCATTTATGAGCTTAATACATTAGAACCACATGGTCTAAATCAGGAAGTGGATCTTGCAGTTTTTTTGTAGTACACCTGATCAATAAATTCATTTCCATGCATATATAGGAGTGATTTTTTAATATATTTCCATTACATCCAATGGCTCTATAGTGATGGTCTTATCTATAGCTTTTATACCAAAATAAACTGTGAGTTATTCACACAATACTAGTCTTACATTATATCTTCCCCCCTTTTTTAGAAATGTCATGTTGATGTGCCTTTTTTTTGAATTTGAAGCTCCTCCCATCGCATCGATCCACCCCCTTTTTTTGGCGGGAGAATCGGCGTTTTAAAAGAACCGGTCTTCACTTGTCCTCCCCTTTCATTTGCAAGCAACTGATGTTGTGGACTAATCTCACTGACGGAACCCCTGTTTACAGGTTTGATTTCTGGTTTTGAAATGTAACTTCCTTCGAAGATTTTATATACAATTATACATACATATATCTACTTTGGTTATTCCAGATCACGTAGAAGTGTCTTACTGATTTTTTACTTATTTTTTACTTATTTTCAACTGTCTTTGTCGTTGCAGTGCCGACAAATTTACTGGTTTTAAATTACCGGTTCACTCATACATGTACATTTGATACAATCTTTTGGGTAAGTGTGACTCTTTTAAAATGCGTGTTCATGTGAACCCCAAGACAATTTCTATAATCCCCGTTTGTTCATCTAAGTTTAAACATATGGTTTCACTTTGCTCTACGGGCTACAATACACATTACCCGATTAGCGATTATCGTGTTGAGCACTAGGTCTTTTGAAATCCACGTTTTTTAGTGACACTTTTAAAACAACTTCAATTATGTTTTGTATTTAGTTGCACACACTGCCATGTTAAACTGAGTAGTAAGCCGTCCGTTTTCCATCAATAAGTTTTTCTGATTGGCGTTTATTTGTTCTTTGCAACCCGCACTCCTATGTGGCACGGTTACATGCCGTTTTAAATATTCTTGCAATTCTAACTCCATTCGGATGTGCCGCGATAGCTTCAAAACTGTTTGGTGACCCTATCAAAGATGCTCTTTCATTCTGTTTTTATCTTGGCAGAAATATATAGCATTTCACTATTCCCATCCCCCACGGAGTCTCTTTATTTTTGAGTAGTCTCCAGCCATCATTTTTGAAAGGTTAACATCAAAAACCTTTTCACACAGCATTCGGAGATTTAACCTTAGGAGCTTTCCAGCTAATGAGAATATTATGAGATGCAATTTATCACTTTCTAATTTATTGGCTCTTTTTGTGGAATCTCATTATGTATTTATGTATTTTATTATTACTATTTTATTTTAATGTTATTATTATTACTTGTACCATCATTGCCTCACATTATCCATCATGTATGGTGTTATGTTTTTATCTCTTTTTAACAACTTATCCATATAGTCTTACATTTATATATTTTTAACATATTTTTTATAATATTTATTTATATGTTGATCTTGATGTTAATTGAATTATATTATTTAGTATAATCTTGTGTTTCAGTGGATAATTCTTCATCTCTTCATCCAGTTTGCCAATTCCCTGGCAATATTTTTATCTGTGGTCTCTCAGCCCTGCGTTTTGGTTGTTTTGTTTTAATTTGAGTTTTATTTAATTTTTAATTTTTATTTATTGTCTTATCATATGTTTATCATAAAGTTTGTATGTTCAAAGGAATGTTTGTCTCTCTATCACGCTACATGCCAGGTGCGTTATTTTAATGTTTTTAATATTTTTAATATTGTCATTTTAATAATCATTTATCTATTTTTTCATTGTTATGTATATGAAGATAGATTTGTATCCCTTCCCCCTGAAGAAGGCGTTGCCGAAACGCGTTGGGGTCTCTATACAATAAAGAAGAATCTGTTCATCCAACGTCTCCTGCCTCTTGTGACTCTCCAGGAGGAAGACTGACATTAGGAGCATCCCTCTGTGTGTAGCATAGGAGCAGAGGGCGACTGCCTCTTGGCAGAGGGGATAAGATGCTGTCCCCCCTTGTTTGTTCACATATAACATCACGACCTGATTGTCGGTCTGGATCAGCATTGCATGGTGCTGTAGTTGGTGGCGGAAGGCTCTAAGAGCCAGGAATATCGCCCTGATTTCCAGCAGGTTGATCTGCATTTCAGATTCTCTCTGGGTCCAGCAGCCTTGTGTCTGGAGGCTCTTGCAATGCGCTCCCCAGCCCATTAGAGAGGCGTCCGTGGTGAGGACCTTTGGGGGGGAGGTGCCTGGAAGGGCATCCCGGCCTGAAAGTGACACGGGTTCTGCCAACATCTAAGGGAGCCTGCTAACTGGCGGGTCATTTGCACGCTGTCATTGAGCCTGCCTGTGGCTTGGGCAACTGAGAGCAGAGGCACCTTTGGGCTGCTCTCAAATGCAAGTGGGCATTTGGTGTCATGTGGACAGTGGAAGCCATGTGCCCCAGCAGGCAGAGGAGAAGCCTGGCGGGTAGTGTCCTGCGCCGCTGCACCTCTGCAGCTAATTCCCTGAGGCGTTTTGACCTCTCCTGAGGGAGGAAGGCTTTTGCCTGAAGGGTGTCCAGCTGCACCCCTATAAACCCTAGGCACTGAGCCGGAGTGAGGTGGGACTTGAGGTAGTTTATGACATACCCCAGGTGCTGAAGGGCATTTATGGTGCATTCGGTGGTGCATTGTGCCTCTGTAGCTGTGTCCCCATTTATGAGCCAGTCATCCAAATAAGGGAAGACAAAACCCCTGTGACCACCACGAGGCAATTTCTGAGTCTCCAATCCTACCAGTATCAAATCTGCCATAGGTCTGGTCAGGCTCACCTGAATGCTGACTTCCTTTCCTGGGTGGGGGTCCCAGTGAGGCAGGCACTCAACACGGCATGGTTAAGCTGAGGGGAGGGTGTGTGATGGGATATATAGGAAATTACCCATCCTTCTCTAAAGGGATTGTCAGCAGTCCACCTTAAAAAAGTCTACAGCTCCGAACTCAGGGCTGGGAGGATATGACCTAGACAGAAGGATTAAGAATCCAGCTGGGTGCAAGAGAGGGAGAGGCCCTTGGAAACAGAAATCCCTTCCAAGCCAGACTGGGCAGAGGAGTCCTGCTGTGAGGTAGGAGAGTTAAAAAGAGGGAATTATATCACTTTGGCCAGTTAGGATCTGACGAGAATCAGATCTAGGGGCAGCATTTGTGCAAAGGAAGGAGGCCAGCTGCCTGGGAAGGCTGTTTTAACCTTGCCATTGTTTGGGTGTGGCTGGGGCTATATTCACAGACACCGAAGCCCAAGCAGGTGACTGAACTTTATTCTGAACTTTGACTGAACTAAATTGTGGGCCAGCTGGAGGGGCACTGAGAACAGCCTTGTGAAGTTAACAAGCTGGGGGAATGACATGCTGGACAGCTGGAACATAATAAAAGTGGTTTTGGTTTGCCCTTAACTGTTACTTGCCTAGTATTTTAAGAAAGTCTTGTCACCACCTGCCACACTATACCACACACCCCCTTATAAAATTATCACCCATGCATCCATAGGGGTAATTATATACAGAGCTACTGCTTGCATGTAGCTTTAAGAATAGTAGCACCATCCAATGTTCCTACTAAATATTGCAAGGGAGGTTAGAGAGAAAAATCTGACATTTTCTAGAACAAGGAAGGTTCTTGCTGTCAGTCATTTCTGGCTGAGAAGAGATTCCCCTAGGGAGGAAAATCCCACTTTGTATATAAACTACTCCCAAAGACAGGATTCGGTATTTGGCAGCCAGCCATTCTACCATGGAGATGTAGAGGGAGTCTGCTTTTAGAGGCAGGTATCTTTGGCACCCAGCAATAGCATGATAAGGGAGAAGAGGAGTTTTTGCACCTAGTCACATCATATTATCTGAAGGATGCAATAAGCTTTGAGCAGCTGCATAGGAGAAGACAGCAGAGTGTTGATGTCTGTGCAAACTCTGTCAGTGCCCCACCATCTCAGAAGGAGAGTAGATCAGCCTGTGAAAGAGGTTTCAAGAGCTGTGTCAGCTGCCAAGCTTTCCAGAACATGAGAGTCATGAGCCTTGCAGAGCAGTTCCAGGGATCAGCATCTACAGACATTACCGGCTCTCAGGAAGAGAAGGAACCCAAGCAACCACCTTATACCAGTGGCATCAGATCCAAGTGTGACATCCAGCATAGCATCTGAGAACTGTGTCTGTTTCACATACAGATTCAGGAACACTGTGACAATGTATTAGAAAGAGGAGAAAGGGATTTCTACTCAGGCAAATCAGATTACATATTAAAGGTACATTTATTTATTTAACAGTTTATATGGTGAGGAAAACAAATTAATTAACAAATGGGTGCAAGAGCAGTGAAGAAAAGAGTAAATATCAGATGAAGATAAAGAGTAACTAAAAGGAATTTGGTAACCAATCTAAACTGCCCACCTGCACTTGAGAGCAGTAACCATTTTTTGGCTGAGGCAAAGGAGTTAACTGTTTGTAACAAAACTTCTTGTTTGCTGTTACTGCCAATTGTTACTATTGTTTAATCTGTGATCCTAAAGTACCAAGTGTCAAGGGCCTCCTGGCATATACCAGTCCCCACTAAAAGAACCCTGACAATAAAAAAATCAATGAGTTTCAGACTAAAAAACTAATAGCTTGATCATACTAAATTCTCATTTCCATGTGGTTGCTCCTGCTCATTTCTAAAGAATAGGGGTTGTATGCCAGTGTTCAGGAAAGAAGTGGGAGAGTTATTACACTCTAGGAGAAGTAGTAAAAGGACAGGAAACTGATGAGGTCCCCTGTCTCTTGCAATTCTACAGCTGCAATAAGGGCTACAAAATCTAGCTGCTATTGTGGAATTCCCCACTCCTGGAGGATGGGTACTAGAAGGAACTGAAAGTGGTGGCTGCCAGGAATTTTATATTGGCATATTTATTATATCATGAAGATGCTCAGTTTGATTTCTATGCTCTAATTATAACATGTGTTGCATTGTGCTTTGTTCCTTATGAAGGTGTGAGTAAACCAAAATTACATTACAGCACATGCTGATAAGGACTTGGCTTAGGAAGATGTATTCTGATGTCCTGGGCTGCTCTCTCCTTCACTGTTTCCTGTGGTCAGAGTGAGATGCTTTGAACCGCATGGCGCTGTACTATCCTGTTCTCTTCTTATCTCTCCCATTGTTCCTTCAGTGTTTGCTCTGTTGGATCCTCCTCTACTGCTATCCTACTTTCAGTTGGTGTACCCCAAGGGTCTGTCTTGGGTCCATTCCTTTTCTCTCTCTATATCCAGTCCCTTGGTAAACTCATCTCCTCCCATGGCTTTCAGTACCACTTTTATGCTGATGACTCTCATATCTATCTCTCTACACCTGATATCTCTCCAGCAAACCAGAACTGGATCTCTGCCTGCCTTTCTAATATCGCTGCCTGGATGTCTCACCTTCATTTGAAATTCAACATGGCCAAAATCAAACTTATTTTTCCTCCTAAACCCATTCAATCTGTGGAGAATGCGTCTACTTCCTGTTTCCTCAGCCTGCAACCTTGGCACCATCTTTGATTCCTCCCTCTCCTTCTCCACACACATTCAACTGATAGCTAAAACCTGTTCTGAAGTCGGCCCTCTACTTCCAGAGTCGGCAGACTGGACAGGGGACTTATTGTAAATGAGAGAACATTTTGTAAAATTACAAAACTCCAGGTCTGGCTCTACCAAGTTTTAAGGAGTTTATGGCCTATTAAACGGCCATGCACAAAATTCTGGCTTCCGGACCAGTGGGGGATCTTTCAGTAGAGATGTAAGACTCAAGAAGCAAGAACAAGTTTGGCTGAACTTTCTTATTTCTGCAATTCAGAGATATAAAGGGAGATATAAAACTCTGCAAAGGCAGGGTATATTTTCTGCCCTTCAAATGTCAACATACCATAGCAGAGATAAACAGAATTTTTTAGTTCACAAAGGGGCAAGTTTAATAAAGAATGCTCCAGTAATGCATGTTTGGGCTGTGAAACCTGTGCAGATGTCTGTGCCAACGTCAGGGGGTATGTGCATTCATCACCCTGCCATTAGTGCACTGCAAACATGTGGCACTGTGGTAGGCCAGCATGCAAGTGCCCCTGAAGACACCCACTGAGGTAAACTGTTCCCATGCTAACAGCAACAACTGTGCTTAGAGCGTGCCCATTATGCCCACGCTAGCCATAATGTGCCATTAATGCCCACGTTCTGTCCTCAACCCACCCTGTCTCTGTCTAACCGTGTTCTAACCTACTAGCTTGGGATTTTCAGTGCTGCATACTTTCCGCATGCTGAACTCCATGCTAGCAGTTAGCATAGTTTAGTAATTTATTGAAGATTTTTAAACATAAATATACAGTATAACATAAGCCAGAAAACCAAAAGGCAGCAGGCTTTGCAAACTATTGCTATACATCCTTCTTACGGAGTGTGACACAGCATCTTAATTAACAATGGCCATATCAGCAACACAGAAATCTAGGGGTTCCCATATTTTAATTATCCCTATGGAAGACTGCGACTTGCTAGCCATGAGCTTTTAATACTTATGTACCTAACATATTCCACCAAAAATGGAAGTATAGCAAGGAATTTAAAAACATAAGATTTTCCATACTGGGTCAGACTAATGTTCCATCAAGTCCAGTATCCTGTTTCTAGCAGTGGCCAATCCAGGGCACAAGTACCTGACAGGATCCTGAAAGGTAGATACAGTGGGATCTATTCTGTACCGCGAATAGCGAGGATGGTTGTCCCATTGGGACGTCCATCTCCGCTATTCACCCCCCTTCCGTCACCGGCAAAAGCCTGCCCGTACGAACAAGGAGTTTGTATGGGGAGGCTTAGACGGGGGTGGGAAGGGGCGTTGCGGAGGAGGAGTGAGGGCGGGCAGTGGGTGGTCTGAGGCCCTGGATGTACAGGGCCGATTCTGAAGTCGGCCCTGTACGTCCAGGACCTCGGCCTAGACAGGGGGGTTTATTGCACCTCTGACCTGGATGTCGGAGGATGGCAGGCCCGGGCGGGCACTTAAAACATAAAACAAAATAAATAAAAGTTGTGTACAATAAATAAATAAGAAGTAAAACATGCAATGCAATGTGTGCCTTCGAGTCAGTCCTGACTCCTGGCAACCCAGAAGCTCCTGGGTTTTCTTGGCAGTGTCACCAGAAGTAGATTGCCAGGCCTTTCTTCCGAGGCAATGGAGAGTTAAGTGACTTGCCCAAGGCCACAAGGCGTGCTAGTGGGAATCGAACCTTGGTTGCTTGGTTACCAAACCAGTGTTCTAACCACTAGGCTACTCCTCCACATATTATACTAAAATAGTGGACAATATTAATAATAAGAGGGCAAAAGCATATAGTGTATATATTTAAAACATACAGTTGGTAAAAGGATAAATAATAGTATTTATTCATAAAATATCAAAACAATAGAACAATTTAACATACAGAAATATGAATAAAACGGTTAAAAAGCATATAATAAATAAACATAGATAGTAAAACATTGAAAGCAGCCATATTGCTAGTAGTATTGTGCAATGGAACAAGGAGGAGGAGAAACACAGAGAAAATTCTTACATAGGGCACCTTGTGAAAGAGTAGTCTTTAAAAAGACACCATTCAGTCTGAAGCTCAAGGCTAAAAATGTATAGAACATAACATTATGTGATTATACAATCATGTTTTATACTAGTATCCTCTTGAGCAGCTCTGAACGGAAAGGTTTTTTGGTTAAAAGATCAGCCTTATGTTCTTTCCCTCTTTGATGCAACCCCTGATTGATACCATTTTTGATTGGTTGATATCATATCATATAGTTTATTTTATTTTTCATCTTCCCACTTCCTCATAATATTCTGCAATAATCCAGCTTTATTTGAACTCATGCTCCTTTGGTGTTCTCTCTCTGGTTCTCTCCCTGGCTCTGTGTAACATAAAACATGATTAATCACATAATGTTATGTTCTATACATTTTTAGCCCTCGAGCTTCAGACTGAATGGTGTCTTTTTAAAGACTACTCTTTCACAAGGTGCCCTATGTAAGTATTTTCTCTGTGTTTCTCCTCCTCCTTGTTCCACTGCACAATACTACTAGCAATATGGCTGCTTTCAATGTTTTACTATCTATGTTTGTTTATTATATGCTTTTAACTGTTTCATTCATGTTTCTATATGTTAAATGGTTCTATTTAGCAACTCCTAATTCGGCTCAAAGATAAAGGGATAAGCGAATCAGCATGGCATTGTTGCAAATCTTATCTAACCGACAGGTGGCAGCAGGTTCGAACAGGAACCACAACCTCTCAGCCTTTCCAACAACAGCACGGTGTTCCCCAGGGCTCGTCTCTTTCTGCCCTCCTATTTAACATCTATATGCAACCTATATGTGAAATAATCCGCTCATTTAACATCTCATGCCTGCTCTATGCGGACGACGTGTTGCTCTTTACCCCATTCACGATTGAAAACCCGGACTTCACCCAACTGATAAAATGCTTCGATGCCATAACCGACTGGCTCCAATCCCAAAGCCTCAATATTAACTTTAACAAGACTGACATACTATTTGTGACTAGAAATCAGTCCTTCTCTCCTCCGCCAACCTTGAAGACAAGAGATGCAGAACTCTCGAGCAGACCCAGAATCCGCTACCTAGGCATTACATTAGACCAACAGCTCAATTTCAAAGTACACATCAGCAACACCATCAAACAAATATACCACAAGATACGAACTCTACGACATCTTCGACCCTTGTTGCAACCTGAGGACTTCAGATCAGTTTTTCAGGCGCTGGATATCCCCCACCTTGACTATGCCAACGTGATCCTGCAGGGCCTACCGAAAAACACCTTAAACCCCCTACAGTTAGCTATGAATACTGCCGCGCGCGTCCTAAGTGGAGCCGCCAGAGGTGATCACATCACCCCGGTCCTTAAGGACTTACATTGGCTACCGATCTACTGTCGGCTATCCTATAAAGTAATAATCATAACCTTCAAGGTCATCAACAAAATAGCCCCTACAGCCTTAATGGACCTTGTTCACCCCATGTCAGCAAACAGAGAAAGGAGAACCTGCACAGCCAATACTCTACAGATCCCCAGCGATATAACAAAATGCAACAAAACAACAAGGAACAGAGCCTTCAAGTTCTATGCCCCCAGCTGCTGGAATGCTCTCCCAGCGTCCATCAGAGCCATAACAGATCTGACCCAATTCAGAAAGGCGCTAAAACACCACCTCTTTCTCCTACACTACTCTCAACCCTCCAACCCAACACCACCTATCATGCACACAACAAGGAACACATGAAATACTGTCAAAGGATGTACATACTGTAGATACATATTGTAGATAATCTGTTAATATTGTATATAGCTCTCCCAGTTGAATTCCGAGTTTAATCTCCTGTTTCATTGTAAGTACCTATTTGGCACAGTATCGTTGTATGTAAACTGCGCTGATTTTTAAGAGTGCGGTATATAAGAACAATAAAATAAATAAATAAATAAATGTTTTGATATTTTATTAATAAATACTGTTATTTATCCTTTTACCAACCGTATGTTTTAAATATATACACTATATGCTTTTACCCTCTTATCATTAATATTGTCCACTATTTTACTATATGTTTTACTTCTTATTTCTTTATTTTACACAATTTTTATTTATTTTGTTTTATGTTTTAAGATGCATAACCCCCCCCCCCCCCCACCGAGGAAGGCTTGCTGCCGAATCACGTAGGGGTTTTTTCAATAAATAAGAACCTGTGACACTATTCATCCCTCGCTTGTTGTGTTCCTTCCTATATTAACAAAACAGGACATGTGGTATTGAAGGTTAACTCAACTTATGTACAATCATAGCTTGAAGTGGTTGACATGTGGAGGGTTAGTCCTAGTGGGGGTCAGCTCCATAAAATTGAAGGAATAAACCTTTTTTAGACCCATCTATACTAACAGCTTTTACTAAATCCTCTAGTAACATTCTTACTATGTGCTAATTCTTCCAATTAGCATACAGCATTTGCAAAGTAACTGCTATTAGCAAACTGGACAATATACTTTGACTAGCATTGAATTTATCTATCATTCACTGTGATGGGTGTCTATAGAATGTTACCTGTCCCTCTCCAGAGGGCTCATCAACAATCCCCTTTAAGAGAGTCTGCAGCTCAGAGTTCGGGGCTGGGAGAGTGTTACTCATAGGGAGAGTTAAGAACACAAAAGGCTGCAGGAGGGAGAGAGGCCCATGGAATAAGAGCTCCTTCCAAGGCGAACTATGCAAAGGAGTTCTGAGGTAGGAACTTTAACTGGGGCTGGAGGAAGGGCCGGGAGAACCAGCATGTGGATGTTTAACAAATTGGGACATTAGTAACCTGACTTTGTTTTCCCTGAACTGCTGTTTGTTCTGGGTTTTGCTTTGTTGAGGTTTAACAAGCTGGGATAGAATAAAACTGCTTTTGTTTTCCCTAAACTGCTGTTTTGCCCATGTTGTAAAGAAAATCCCTTCCCACCGCATGCCACACTACCACATTCACATTAACTGTATGATAACAATATCAACACTTAACTCTTGAAAGACTTCCTGGACACTCTTCTATACTTCCCTCCAAAAAATGTGTATAGGGGAACATTTAAAATATAACAAAGTAGCTGGTTTTAGCTCACAATGCCAGTATCTGTTACCTGAAGCCAGGCTAGCTCTCCAATTTCTTCAGAGTCCACAACACCCAAAGGACAAAAAAAATACAGAGGGTGGGACAGATGGGTAGACTCAGAGAACTGGATTGCTCGCACCTAAAACTGTTCTGCCTTGATTTTCAGGCCAACATCACATGCCCATATTCTCTCGAGACCTGTGTGAGTGTAAATGCACTATTCTGTAGTTATTTATATATCCAGGAAGCTACATGCCCACTAGCCAATGCCCATGTGCTATAAACCCTAGCAGATTTATTTATTATTTATTTATTTATTAACATTTCTTATATACCGCACTATTCGACATCAGCGCGGTTTACATGGAACAGAAACATCCGACAAGTTGCATATGTCTGGTCATTACAATTAACAGGATATGGAACTTGGATAACAGGGTAAACTATATACATAAGAAGTGTAGCGAGAAAAGGATACTGTTTGGTGTTTTACATTGTTGGGGACACATGTTGCGAGGGCTTGCCTGGTTGACTACTACTATTGCTGAAGTTCTTGCTATTCAAGCGGGACTGAGGTTCGGTGTTATCAGTGAGATATTTGATGAAGAGGAAATGTTTAAGGACCTTCCTGAACTGGCTCAAGTTGGGGATTGCCCTGATATGTGCCGGTAAGGTATTCCATAGTCTTGGGGCACAGAGTTGGAAAGCTCTGTTAGCTGTTGTTTTGGTGCATCTTGTGTCGTGAAGTACAAGGTTCAGAGCCGATGGAAACAGAGGATTCACTGCAAAGTGAAACCAGAATTAACAGATCTGAAGCAAGCATGGAGGGTTGGCATGGAAACCCCAAACAAAGGACGTCACAGTGTGCTAGGGAACGCCCATCCCCTGAGCTAGCTCCTGCTTCATCAGGGAAGAGGGAACAGCTGGTGGGAGGTGTGGCCAGGCCCAACGGAAAAAGAAACACAGATAAAAACTCTTTAGTTAAGGATAGAGGGAGCACCGGAGGGAGCACAGGAGGAGTGGAGAAAACTGAAGGAACGAGGAGAGCAGAGAAGGATAGATATCCCGAGGGCAGCCAAGGTTTGTGGCTGGGAGAAGGGGAAAGGGAAGGGAATCCCAACCTCACTCGGAGAAACTTCTCAGAGGAAGAGAGCTGTGAAAGACATACAATTCCAGCTCACAGAGAGCAGTGCTCAACTACCAAAAGCACTGGGGATTTTTACCACTCTAAAAGCAAAGACGTTTATTCTGGGAACCAGAGAAGACAGCCATGCTGTGCTCATTACAGTCATCTTGAAGGTAAAGCTTATTTCCCTGATACAAAGCTTTTATCAGAAAGGAGAGAAAAGTTTTACCTACCATTTTGTAGCCAAGGGAGATTCCTGGGGGAAAGCAGTTTAAAAGGCAGACACAGAACTTCCCATAGCCAAGCAGAAGAGGGAAGCGTGTATCCTTTCAGTTACCGGGAGCTGTGTGCACAAGAATCCAAACACCCAGACTCCTCTAGCAGGTTGGGGGAAGGGACCCCTTTGATTGAAGCAGAGAGGTTTGCACGGCAGACAGAAGAACACTCTCTAAGAGACATTGAAGGAGAAGGTGATCCTATGCAGTGGAATTCTTATCAACCCCCAGTGTCTGAAGTGTATATGGACTGCTCGTATATGATAGCAGACAATGTGCAATCCCTTTGTTAATATTGCTGAATTTTGCTAAAGAAGAAAACAGCCAAAAGGAGCATTTTGGAGAGAAACACTGTTTTATTCTTTTGTGCCTTAAAAGCTGAGAATAAGCATTTATTTGAGTTACATATTTTTGTTCACACCAGAAGCATGGTTTCTTTGTTAATATAACCTTCTGTTCATGGTCACAATATCCAACCCCGGGAGGGGAAATAAATCCTTATTTAACCTGAACCACTCGTGTACAACTTGGAATCATTTCAGTGCTGTGGAACTACGTTACCCAGGAGGCCCTTCCAAACCTCCATTAAGTAGTTTTCAGCACAAGAAGCACAACTGCCCACTCGCCTGGCTCATGCTATATGCCTCTTGCAGGGTGAGTGGTGACACTTGTCATTTCTTTTGGGATTGTTAGCATGTTTGACTCTGCGGTTCTTCTTGGTCTGTTAGGTGCAAGTGGTTGGATGAGTTCAGATAGGGAGGAGGAGGAGAGCCCCTTGCCAGCTTTGAAGGTCATCAGCAAGGTCTTAAAACTGATCCTGGCTTGAATGGGGAGCCAGTGTAACTGTTTCAGGAGGGGTGTTACATGGTCTCTCCAGGATGCCCCAAAGAGTACCCGCGCTGCACTGTTCATAGCAAGTTGCAGGGGGTTCAAGGTGGATTGGGGGAGCCCTTGTAGTATGGAGTTTGCATAATCGAAATGGGGAATGATCAGGTCTTGGTAAATGGTGCGGAAATCATCTGGATCGAGTAACGGGCGTAGGTGTCTGAGGGATCTGATCTTGAAATAGATCACTCTTACGGTATTGGCAATGTGTTTCTTCATGTCGAGGTTTTGATCCAGCGTCACTCCAAGATAACGTATAGCGGGTTTCACTTGTAGTTCGGCATCATTTACCTTCACACAGTTGGGTGGTATGAAGTTTGGATTCCTCGAGATGAAGAAAACCTCCGTCTTCCTGTGTTGAATTCGCAGATTTTGTGAGAGGAGCCACTCCGATATGGTGTTGAAGCAGTTAGTCAGAGGGGCGAGGTCTAGTTTATCCAATGATACTGGCATGTATAATAGACATCGTCGGCATATATCATACAACTGACATTGAAGGTTCTAATGATGTTGCAGATGGGTTGGATGTATATATTAAACATCAAGGATGATAGGGAGGATCCTTGTGGCACTCATTGACCTTGTTGAAATGGTTCCGATGCAGCCCCGTCTGCTCGAACTTGCTGCCATCTTCCGGACAGGTAGGATCTGCACCATTCGAGCGCCGTTCCGCTGATACCTTTCTCTCTTAGCCGGCAAAGAAGAATCTCATGGCATACTGAGTCGAAAGCTGATGCTATATCTAAAAAATGAGTGTGAATCCATGTCGGATGTTGTCAACGCCAGAAATTATATTGTTGAAAAGGGCTGTGAGTAGTGTTTCCACTCCGTGTGACTCTCTGAATCCATGTTGGGATGGATCTAGTGGGGCAGCAGAGTCAATATGATCCTGTAATTGCCTATGCACTACTTTTTCAATGATTTTTGCGAGCATAGGTATACTAGATATGGGCCTGTAAGAATCTACCTTTTGGGGGTCTAACTTGGTGTTTTTTAAAAGAGGTCTGACAGAGGTCTGCTTGAGAGTAGAGGGGAAAGACCCAGTGTTAAAGGATCGGTTTATGATGTTGGCTATAAATGGAGAGAGGTCACATCGCAGATCTTTTATCCAGAACGCCGGACAAGGATCTGTGTGTGCGGTGGTAGTGTTTAGGGCTAAGATGGTATCTTCGATAAGTTTCTTTGATGGTGTAGAGAAGGATGTTAGCGATGCTGGGTACTCTTGATCGTCGGGGGGGGGGGGGGTCCAGTATTACTATTTTGTCGGTCTTGCACATTTTGGATTGCATGTAGACTGCAAAGTCCTGCGGGTGGATATCGCCATGGTGCTCAGGGGTTGGTTCTTTAGCAAGAGTTTTGACTAGGTTAAACAGGTCATGCGGTTTATTTAATGACCGTCTCAGGGTGTCTGTATGATATTGTCTCATCTTGTCTGTGATGGCTTTGCGGAGCGCAGCCAGGTGTTGGATGTATGCTGCTTGGTCACTGCTGGTGCGTGACTTCCTCCAGCTCTTCTCAAGCCTCCGTAGAAGGGTTAGTGATGCCCTCAGGTCGGCTGTGAACCATGAGGCTGATGCTCTTTTCTTCGGGGACTTGTTTGTTGGAGTACGGATTGCGATTGCGCTGAGTTTGCTGTTCCAGGCGGTGATCAGCTCATCTAGGTTTAGGGAAGTCTCATCCATGAGTGCGCTGGTTTCGGCTAGGATGCGTTCTTTATTAAACGGGTGGAAACTTCTGGCAGCTGGGCTAGAGGTCTTGCTTGGATCCACTTTGGGCCTTGGTGGCTTGTTGAGGATAGGCATCTGAAAAGTGATGAGTTTATGATCAGACCATGGGATTGCTGCTACTGACAGCATGATGTTTTGTGGTCGATCGTAAATTACCTGAGGGGCGAATATAAGGTCTAGAATGTTACCTTTCGCGTGAGTAGGTTCCTGCACCACTTGCGTGTATCCCAGGATCTCTAGGGCTTCTACAAGTGCAGTTGCCTGATTGTCCTGTAATGATGGCAGGTTGATGTCCCCTAAGATCCAATTAGGTTTATTTGGACCCTGGATGTTGGATGCTAAGTTTATTATGGTTGATAGGTCATCTGGATCAGCTGATGGAGCTCTATAAATCAGGTTTATAGAGCATATGTTGTTGGAGATTGATACAGTTTCCAGGTTGTTGTTACTGGTGGAGTCATACATTTTGAACTGGAGATCCGTCCTGGTGATGAGCACTCCTCCACCTCTTTTGTTCTGCCTATGGCTGGTGAATGCAACAAAGTTAGATGGGAGTAGCTGGTTGAGAATGGTATTGTCTTCCGAGGAAAGCCACGTTTCAGTGACCATGATGATATCCAGGTTATGGGATGTTATTATGTCTGTGATTAATGGCCACTTCTTGCGAAGTGAGCGGGCATTTATGAGGGCACACTTTAGGCTTCTAGGGTAGAGGCTTTTACCTTGCCTGGCTTTCGTAGTGTGTTGGAGTGGGATGTGTAATAAGTGGTGGTGGTGCGAATGGTTAACCCCGTGTGAATTGTAGTAGAACTCGCCTGACCATTTTCTCCCACTACTCGGTACGATAGGGATGTGATTGTGTGATGTATTTAGGGCTAGTGAGTTGGGTGGCCAAATTATGAGGAGCAGGTAAAGGCTTATTAATGTAATGATAGTGCGTTCCATTTTTTTGATTCGTCTGGGCCAACTCAGTGAAGCAGGGGGCTTGTGTTGGGGGAGGGCCTTGAAAAGGCTCCCTGCTAGGATATTTTGCAATCAGGCAACCGTCTATTTGTGTCATGCAAGGTAACAGCCTGGAAACTTCCTCTCTTAAGTATGGGATATAGCAGCGTATACTATTACATACATATACTTCATGAAATCTTGGTGACAAAAGCTTTCCTAGTCAGTCTGTTCTGGTACAAATATTTGCTTCACACTGTTTATACATAATTAACTATATGCATGCAATCCTGGTTAGGGAAAATTATACACAGTATACGTGGGTACCTGTTCTGTTGCCGCACGGTCATACCAGAGTTTTGTGGGTTCAAGCGGGAGTCCCAATTTCACGGTCTTAATGTCACGGTCCTAATTTCACGGTCCACGCCAAAGGGCCCTCTGGCGAGGCCCTCAGGCGCGGGCCCGCCAGGCACGGGCGCGCCCGATAGCGCTGGCTTTTTCAATGCAGGAGAGTGCTGCCCCGATTGGACAGCACTACGCTGAAGATGGCTGCATTTCCCGCCGCGGCTCCCCGCTGGAGGCTCGATCCCTGCCCAGGGAGAGCTGATGATGGTGGGGAGGCTGAATGTTGTTTGCACCCGATAGCGCTGGCTTTTTCAATGCAGGAGAGTGCTGCCCCGATTGGACAGCACTACGCTGAAGATGGCTGCGTTTCCCGCCGTGGCTCCCTGCTGGAGGCTCGATCCCTGCCCAGGGAGAGGTGATGATGGTGGAAAGGAAGGCTGAATGTTGTTTGCGCCCGATAGCGCTGGCTTTTTCAATGCAGGAGAGTGCTGCCCCGATTGGACAGCACTACGCTGAAGATGGCTGCGTTTCCCGGTTTGGCGACCAATTCCTTATATCCAGGCATGTTTTTACTAATACAGTATATGTGTAAGCTGCAGTCATTTAAAAGCCTATATCCCTAGTAGTCCAGTTAGCATTCAAAGCTTTGCAAACATCAACAATTTCCCATTCTCTATTAACTGTGCTATTGTCCGAAGGTTTTTCTCTTGCCAGAGTGGGCAAGATATAATTTTCCTATTAATACAGAGCTTAGTATTATACCACAGGGGCATTCTCAGTAACTCATTCCACTTAACCTCCAGTTCCTATCTAACACGCCCAAGGCCATATGAGAACTTCTAATGGAGGAGAGCTCAGGAATCCAACTAGGCGACTGCATGACCAACTAGGCTGTTAAGGGGAGCGAAGCCATCATCTCTTGCTCTTCCTGTAGCCAAGAGGGATATGATATAAGCAAAAATCAGAAAATCCTACTGCTCCATTCTCTTTGGTCACCTTCAGCAATTTCAGTGCTATCCAGGGATATCATCCTTGTCACAATACCTGAGAAACAATCTTTCACCCTACTATAAAAGTTCTTGGGAGACAGATATGGGATCACACTAAGGACAAAGTTCACCTGAGGCACTAAGATCATTTTCCCTGCCTCATTTCTCCCCAACCAGGATATAGTTAATGGAGACTAGCATTGAGCAGTTTCTGTGATCATGGCAATTTTATCTATGCAGTATTAAAATGCATTGTCTGCTCAGAATCACAATTATAGAGGGAGCCTAAATATTTTAGCTGTTAAGCTATCCATTGCAATTTACAGTCCCCAAAATCTGTGAGTATGGTCATGCAATTCAAGGACATAACCTCAGATTTGTTCCAGTTACAGTTGTGGTCAATATTATTGGCACCCTTGCATTTTGGGTATTTCCTACTATTTTTGTTTTAAATTGGCCTTGCTTTATTTGATTCTTTTATGTGTCAAATATGTGTGCATATATAGTCCAAAGCCATTTCACTAGCCAGTTTAGCACAGTTACTTACCTGTAACAGGTGATCTCTGGGAACCGCAGGAATAAGTCTTCACATATGGGTATCGTCAGTACCGACGGAGCCTGCGCAGGAACGCCTGCGCGGGAACGCTCCCCAGCGTCCAAAACGAAAGCTTTTGGGAGCACCCCACAGCGCCTGCGCGCTGCCTTCCCGCCTTTCCTAACTGCCTCTCTCCAGTTCGAGTTTTTAGCTGAGACAAAGAGAGAGAGAGAAAGGAAAGGAAAGATAGATAGAGAGATACAACTCCTAGGGGAGGTGGGTGGGTTGTGAAGACTTATTCCTGCTGTTCCCAGAGATCACCTGTTACAGGTAAGTAACTGTGCTATCTCCAGGAACAAGCAGGAATGAGTCTTCACATATGGGGACTCCCCAGCTAGAGATGCTAAGGAGATCCCCAAGGTTTGAGTCCCTGAGAAGGGCTCTACCTCCCCCTATGGATCTCGGGCATCCAACCAGGGATGGGGGGTAGGAGTTGATTAGGTATGGAACAGGTGTTTGAGAACAGCCTGACCAAACAAGGCATCCCGGCGGGAGTCCTTGTCCAAGCAATAATGGGCTGTAAAGGTATGAACCAAGGCCCAGGTGGCTGCTCAACAGATATGGTCGATGGACACAGAATTTAGATGAGCCATAGAGGCTGCCATGGCCCTGACATTCTGAGCTGTGACATGGCCCTCCAGAGAAAGGTTCTTACTCTAGTAGGCGAAAGAAATACACTGAGCAATCCAATTGGACAGAGTTCTCTTAGAGACTGGAAGTCCTAAATGAGAGGGATCGAAAGCAACAAAAAGTTGAGAGGACTTTCTATGTTGCTGTGTCCTTTGTAAGTAAAAAGCAAGCACTCTCTTACAATCCAGGGTATGGAGATTTCTCTCTGCACTTGATGCATGAAGTCCTGGAAAAAAGACAGGTAAATATACCTCCTGGTTCAGATGAAAAGGTGAGACCACTTTAGGCATAAAGTGTGGATTGGTCCTGAGGACTACCTTGTCATGATGGAACCTTGTATAAGGAGGATTAACCACCAAGGCTTGCAGCTCACTGATGCGGCGAGCTGAAGTGACTGCAATGAGAAAAATAACCTTCCAGGAAAGGAATTTCAAGGAGGTAGTGGCTAAGGGTTCAAAGGGTGGCTGCATAAGCTGGCCAAGAACCAGATTCAAGTCCCATGCCACTGGAGGTGGTCTAATGGGAGGTTTAGTTAAAAGAAGGCCTCTCATGAATCTTGCTATAAGAGGATGAGAGGAAATAGGCTGTCCATTGAGAGGTTTAAGGGATGCTGCAATAGCACTCAAATGGACTCTTACTGAATTCATTTTAAGGCCTGCATGGGATAAATGCAGCAAATACTCTAGTAAAGAATTCAGAGGTATTGCAAGAGGGTTAAGACCCTTCTCTGCACACCAAATGGTAAACCTTTTCCATTTAAAAGCATAGGAACGTCTAGTGGAAGGCTTTCTGGAAGCATGAAGGATATCCTTCACTTGCTGAGAAAGATGCAAATCTTGAAGGTCTAGGCCTTCAGCAACCAAGCTCTGAGGTGAAGAGACTGGGGATTTGGGTGCCACAACGTTCCGTCCTCCTGGGACAGGAGGTCTGGAGCAGATCCCAAGTCCAGGGAGGGAGCTTGAGAGAGATGCAAAAGTAAAGGGTACCACACTTGGCGTGGCCAATGTGGTGCTATGAGGATCATAGACCCCTTGTCTCTCTGAAGTTTGAACAGTCTCTTGGGAATTAGGGGAATGGGTGGAAAGGCATAGAGGAAGTCTTGCCCCCAATGTAGGAGGAAGGCATCCCTGGCCTGAACTCCCTGACACGGAATCCTGGAACAGAACCGGGGAAGTTTGGCATTCCACGGACTTGCAAACAGGTCTATGTCCGGGGTTCCCCAAATTTGGAAGATCCTGGCTATCTGGTCCCCATGGAGGGACCATTCGTGTGGAAGCAGAACTCGACTGAGTCTGTCTGCCCAAGAGTTTTGAACCCCTGGAAGATACACTGCCATGAGATGAATTTGATGCTCTCTGGCGAAGGCCCACAATCTCAAAGCTTCGTTGCAAAGCGACAGAGAGCCAGTTCCGCCCTGCTTGTTCATGTAGAACATGGCTACTTGGTTGTCCATGTGGATGAGGACTGTCTTGTAGCTGAGCAGGGTGTGGAAGACTCTGAGAGCTAGAAAAATTGCTCTGAGTTCTAAGAGGTTGATATGTAGAGATGTCTCCTGTGGAGACCAGATGCCTTGAGTGGAGAGATCTTGTAGATGAGCTCCCCAACCTCTTGGAGAGGCATCTGTTGTAAGGGTTGCTTGGGGTAACACCTGTTGAAAGGGGGACCCCAGCAACAGATTTTGAGTGGACTTCCACCACTGGAGAGAGCAAAAGAGGTGACTGGAGGTTGCTATTTTGTCTGACAGGCACCCTGATGCCTGGGTCCATTGGGTGGTCAGAGTCCATTGGGCTGCTCTCATGTGAAGGCGAGTGTAAGGAACCACATGCACAGTGGATGCCATGTGGCCTAACAGTTGTAACATCTCTCGAGCAGTTAAATGGGATTTTAACTGAATCTGTGAGGCTAACTGCACCAAGTATAGGCAACGGGCCTGGGGAAGATAGGCCCTTGCAGTTGTGGTATCCAGCAAGGCCCCTATGAACTCTAGAGACTGAGTAGGAGTGAGATGGGATTTTGGAATGTTTATTACAAGTCCCAGATACTGAAGAACACGCCTTGTGCAGGCTAGGGAAGTCTGGGCCTCTGACTGGGATGGAGCTCAGATGAGCCAGTCGTCCAGATATGGGAATACGAATATCCCTAGAGTGCGTAGAAATGCAGCTACTACTGCCATGCATTTTGTGAACACTCTTGGTGCAGAGGCCAGACCGAAAGGAAGCACTTTGTATTGGTAGTGCTTTCCTCGGTAAAGGAACCGAAGGAACCTTCTGTGTGTTGGATGGATGAGGACATGGGTGTACGCATCCTTGAGGTCTAGAGAACAAAGCCAATCCTGACTCTGAAGGTATGGAAGGAGAGCACTGAGAGAAATCATCTTGAATTTCTCCTTGCATAGAAACTTGTTCAATTCTCTGAGATCTAATATGGGTCTGTAGCCCCCTGTTTTCTTTGGGATAAGAAAGTAGGGGGAGAAGAACCCTGAGCCCTGCTGAAGAAGGGGTACTTCTTCTATTGCCCCTTGGGCAAGAAGGGTAGCAATCTCCTGACCCAGAAGGTTGAGGAGAGATGTTGGAGAATTGAACTGTCTCACCATGGTGTGAGGAGGAAGGTTTAAGAAATGAAGCTTGTACCCCTCCCTTATGATGGAGAGGGTCCATTGCTCTGCTGTGATTTGTTCCCACCTGGGAGCAAAGTGAGCTAACCTTCCTGGGATGGTGAGAGGCTCTGGTTCTTTTAGAGCCAGAAAGGCTAAGTTCTCTAGTTGAAAGTCAAAGGCCCTGAGGAGGCTGAGGCTGTTGGGCCGTAGCAGCCCTTGCAGCCTTAGGCTTGGCCTGTTTAGGTTGTTGCTGTCGCTTTGCAGCAAAACGACCTGCAGAAGATGCCTGTTGACCATAAACAGGATAATATCTCCCCTTTTTGGGAAAAAATCCCTTTTTGAACAACCTTTTCTTAACAGGAGCAGAAGTAGACTTTGAAAGTCTATCTAAAGCAGAATTTTCAGCATCCATCTGAGTGGCCTTTGCTTGCCAATCTTTGCCAAAAAGGTTTTCACCTGTACAAGGAAGATTTCCTAGTCCATCCTGAACCCAGGGTTCCAAATCAGAAGCTTGTAGCCAAGCAACTCTGCGTGCACCTATGGCAATAGCCGAGGCTCTGCTAGCACACTCAAAAGAGTCAAAGGCTGCACGGTTAGAAAACTTGGAAACATCCTGGGCATTTTTATGCCAGGTGAGAAACTCCTCTCTTTTATCTTCTGAAACAAAAGGAGATAAAGTTTGTAGGTGATCTGTAACCTCTTTTAGAAACATCCCCATATAGAGACTATAGGAGTTGATTTAGCAACAAGCATATTGGCCTGGAAAATTCTCCAGCCAAAAGCATCTAAGGTTCTGCATTCTCTTCCTGGAGAATTGGATGAGTGCCTTTTTGCACTCTTTATCCTCTTCATAGCAGACTCCACCACAATGGAGTGGTGAGGAAGCTGAGTTTTATGAAAGCCAGGACAAGGAGGAACACGGTACATGGTGTCCAACCTACGAGAATGAGGGGAGGTGGTGAGAGGTCTCCCATATGCCCAACATGTGATCATAAAGGATCTCATGAATTGGTAAAGTAGCTGCCTCTTTAGGAGCCTTAGGATATTGCAAGATATCCAATTTTTTGGCTCTAGGCTCTGCCTCCGGGGCCACTGAAATGGAGAGGCCCCTGGCCACTTCCCTAATGAAGTCTTGAAAAGACAAGTCTTCTGGAGGAGACATTCTTCTTTTTGGAGAAGAGGGCTCCTGAGGAAGGATTACCGATGCTTCTACAGAGACCTCTGATTCATCAGAGTCTTCAGAGGAATCGAAGTATCGCCTATCTGGATGCTCCTGCAGAGCCCGATACGCGTACCGAGTGGTATCGACATCGGGAGTGATTGGTACCAATTCGGTACCGATGGGCATCACAGAACAGGGTACCGCTGCAGTCGACACCGAAGCCGATGTCGATGCAATCGGTACCGGCACCGGAACCGGTACCGACAACGGAGTTTGTTGCGGTACCAGAGGCGTCGCAGCTTGTATGAATGCCATAATGGCACGCTGCATGGTCAGAATATTCTGATCCATCGACGCCACCAATGTCTGGATGTCGGTACCAGTGGGAACCACCGGTACCCCAGAACATGGCAACAGGTGATCGGTCGAGGCCGAGCCATCGATGTCAACCTGTGACCCCATATATAAAGCTTTGGAAGCCGGAGCCTCCCGCTGGGGTAATTTTGCCGGTGCGGATTTCTCGAGAGCAAGCCCGGAGGCATCTCGATACTTGGAGGGAGATCTACCCTTCGAGGACCGGCTGGATTTGAGTTTGGTTACCTGAGATCCATGGGAGGAAGAAGAAGCCCTGGAAGACGTCGATGCTACTGAAGCTGCATCAGAGGGAAACAGGGTACTGAGCTTGGCTGCTCGATTCTGTAGACCTCTTTTAGACATCATAGAACAGGACTCACAATCCGTGATGGAGTGGTCAGGACCCAAACATTTTAGACACCAATCATGGATGTCAGTGACAGAAATAGTGCCGCTGCACTTCATGCACTTTTTAAACCCGGAAGCGGGCTTCTCCATGAGGAGAATTTCTCATAGGCCTAAGGCCAAAGAAAAAAGCACAGAAGTGAAAATAGTAGTCTTTTTTTTTTTTTTTTAAGAAGAAAGAAAGAAAGACCGGCAGTACCGGTCCATCGTCGAAGAAGGCAGACGCGCGACCAAAGAAAAAAAATAAAATAAAGAACTTCTTCAGTGGTGACAGGAACACGACCTGCTGGCTCCGCGGAAAAGAAGAACTGGAGAGAGGCAGTTAGGAAACGCGGGAAGGCAGCGCGCAGGCGCTGTGGGATGCTCCCAAAAGCTTTCCTTTTGGACGCTGGGGAGCGTTCCCATGCAGGCTCCATCGGTACCGACGATACCCATATGTGACAACTCATTCCTGCTTGTTCCTGGAGATATTTTTAGATGATGTTGGACATTAAAGGGTTGAACTTCAAGGGTGCCAAATGTTGACCATAACTATATTTCTGTAGTCAGAGAATTCCTGCATGATTCTTAAGTGCAGTATAGAGATCCAAGTTTCCTCTACGAACAGCAGAAGATCAACCACATAGGTCACTAATTTGCAATCAAAGCCATCTCATTCGGACTTTTAGGCACTGAATTTGCAGCTGCGATGTCAAAAGCTGTGTGTTTAGTGACTTTAACTCTGGTTGACTAGATTTAGTAGCTTCCAGGTGAGAGCACATTAATTCCATTAGGCTCGTGATCTCATGCAACATGGGATCAGACTCTGGGACCTTCTCTTTGGCCACCATCTTTTCTGGCATGGCCAACTCTGCTTTGTGTCTTTTCAATCTCAAAGAGATTGTGAACTGTGAATCTTGTTTGGATCCTGTACCAGCAGAGGTCGGGGTAAGTGCTGGATCTATGCCACAGTTGGATGTCAATGCTCTCAGATCATGCATCTGCTCTGCTTGGGTTCCTCTGTGCTCCCCTGAGATGAATAGTTTTAAACACATTTTTCTTTTGCGGCACCCTCAGTTTATGTGCCAGTAACATAGCAGCCTTGTTGCCCTGATAATATTAAAAACAAATCCTTTCTATGGTTTTGCGGACCTTCTTGCTGTCTATAACATTCAGAGCCACCTCCTTCTTTATATACCTTGGCCTATACTGCTTATGTAAGTTTTCAGGGGCAATCAAATCTGTTAGAGTCAAATATTTAGCTTATTCAAACCATTTTCCTTTTCACAGTCTTCATAACAATAAATCTCCCATGCACAATACCCTTTGTAGCGTTTCACGGAGTGACCACAGAGACTTTCCCTGTTCTAATTAACAGGAAACTATTCCTCTGCATTCTTCAATAAAATCAGTACTAGATGCATCCCTTAAGAATAGGGTTACCAGGACACTTATCAGAAGTGTGTGTGTGGTGGGGGGGGGGGGGGGAAGGAACACCTTAATTCTAGTTTTAAGCAACAAGGCATGGAGGAGGGAAGAGGAGTCATTACCTTGCTCCCGCCATCCCATGGCAGCAATATAATCACTTCCAAGCAAGTAAATCAAAAGAGAAATAAAAACAGTGATGTACTTCCCCCATACTGTGCAAAATATAAAGAAAACAGATGTAAATTGCAAACACTGACATATTCAGATCACTAATTGAAAATAAATTATTTTTCTATGCCCTCTATCTCCATAGCTCGAATCACAAACAAGTGGAAGTGATGGACACAACTCTAAAATTGGGGACAATCCCCGAAAATCAGGGACATCTTGCAACTTTACTTAAGAATTAATTATTAAGTTTCCAGCTCCCATAATAACTCAGAAATAGTATCACAGTGCACCTCAGCATTATGGGGATAGTGTTATATATTACACAGTAACATATTATATGATGACAGATAAAGACCAGTATGGTCCATATAGTCTGCCCAGCGAGGAGGCTAGAGTGGTTGTAACTGCCGCTTCGTGCAGGTCACCCCCTCTATGCCTGTGTTTAGGGTTGTACCTGCCACTCCGTACAGGTCATCTCCCCTCTATTTACTGAAGTATAAAAGATATTTACGGTTTTTTTATTTCATCCTCTTGCTATAAAGAGACCCACTGGGTCTGTCCGATGCCATTTTGAATTCCGTCACTGTATTTGCCCCAAAAATCTCCATCGGAGGGCATTCCAAGCATCCATCACCCTTTCAGTGAAAAAGTATTTCCTGATGTTGCTTTTAAGTTTACCGCTTTGCAGCTTCATCATATGTCCTCTAGTTTTACAACTTTCCCTTCTTTGAAAAAGGTTTGTTTGTTCATTAATACCCTTTAAGTATTTAAAGGTCTGTATCATATCTCCCCTGTACCTTCTCTCCTCCACGGTATACATATTAGGTCTTCAAGTCTCTTCTCATGTGTCTTTTGGCACAGGCTTCAAATCATTTTGGTCGCCTTCTTCTGAACCGTTTCAAGTCTTTTTATATACTTTGTGAGATATGGTCTCCAAAACTGAACACAATACTCCAAGTGAGGCCTCACCAGCAACTTGTACAGGGGCATTAATACTTCCTCCTTTCTGCTGGTTATTTCTCACGGTATGCAGCCCAGCATCCTTCTGGCTTTGGCTACTGCCTTGTTGCATTGTTTTGTCACCTTGAGATCCTCAGACACTAGCACTCTGAGGTCCCTATCCTGATCAGTGCACACCAACCTCTTGCCCCCTATCGCATACATTTTCTTTGTATTTCTGCATCCCAAGTGCATGACTCTGAACTTCTTTGCATTTAATCTCAACTGCCAGGCATTAGACCATTAGATTTTTCCTCATGTTGCCCACTCCCTCAGAAGTGTCCACTCTGTTGCAAATTTTCGTGTCCTCTCCAAAAAGGCAGACTTTTCCATTCAAGCTTTCTGCAATATCACTCACAAATACATTAAATAGTATCGGTCCCAGGATCGATCCCTGAGGCACGCCACTACACACCTTCCTTTCTTCTGAGTGAGTTTCATTTACTACCACCTTCTGTCGTCTGTCAGTCCAACAATTTCTGATCCAGTTTACCACCTTGGGACCTATCTCCAGCCTGCTCTTTTCTTGGGGGCATTACCAGTAGATTGGATATTAATCTTCTCATCAAGGTCACTTCAGTTTCCAAGGCAGAGAAGGCATTATACAGATATCTACTACTACTACTGAACATTTGCATAGCGCTACAAGACATATGCAGTGCTGCACAGACACATGTAAAAGACGGTCCCTGCTCATTAGAGCTTACAATCTAGTCAAGACAGGCAACACAGTAGCTGAAGACATGGGATACATCTAGGGGGACTGGTAAAGAAATACAAAGGAGATCAGGTGAGTCAACATCCAAAAATTACAGAGAAAAGGTGAGTTTTCAGCCTGGATTTGAAAAGGGTCAGAGAAGGCGCCTGACTTAGACTCAGGTAGTTTGTTCCAGGCATGAGGAGCAGCAAGGTGAAAGAAGCAAAGTCTGGAGTTAACAATAGAAGAGAAGGGCACAGATAGAAGAGATTTGCCAAAAGAGCGGAGTTCCTGAGGAAGGGATAAGAGAGGAAAGGTAGTGAAGAGCTGCAGAGTGAATGCACTTATAGGACAGCAGAAGTTTGAACAGGATGCGGAAATAGATAGTGAGCCAACGAAGTGACTTGAGAAGAGGGGTAATATCAGCATGACAAGGCTGGCACAGCAGAGTGTTGAACAGATTGAAGGGGAGACAGATGATTCAGAGGGAGACCAGCAAGGAGTAGGTTACAATAGTCTAGATGGGAGGTGACTAAGGAGTGGACTAATGTCTTAGTAATGTGTTCAGAAAGGAATGGGCGAATTTTGTTGATGCTGTAGAGAAAAAAACGTCAGGTTTTTAGCTATCAGCTGGATGTGTGTGGAGGAGAGAGAGGAATCAAAGATGGCCCCAAGTTTGCGAGCCGAGGAGTCAGAGAGCAGTAATTATCCTCAGAGACTGGGAAAGGAGGGTTTAGGGGGAAAGATAAAAAGCTCAGTTTTGGCCATGTTCAATTTCAAGTGGCGGAGAGACATTCAAGCAGCAATGTCAGAAAGGCAGGCAGAGATCCGGAGAGATTTCAGGTGTAGAGAGGTAGATCTGGGAATCATCAGCATAAAGATGGTACTGAAAGCCATGGGAAGAGATGAGTGCACCAAGGGACTGGGTATAGAGAGAAAAAGGGAGTGGACCCAAGACAAATCCTTGGGGTACACCAACTGACAGCGGGATAGCAGTACAGCAGGATCCACCAGAACAAACACTGAAAGAGCAATGGGAGAGATAAGAAGTGAACCAGGATGGCACAGAGCTCTTAAAACCAAGCGAGGACAAGGTATCAAGGAGAAGGTTGTGGTCAACAATGTCAAAAGCAGCAGAAAGGTCAAGGAGAATGAGGATCGAGTAAAGGCCCTTAGATATTGCCAGGAACAGGTCACTGGCAAGAGCCATTTTCGTAGAATGTAAAGGAAGAAAGCCAGATTGTAGAGGATCTAGGAGGGCTTGAGAGGAGAGAAAGTCGAGGCAACTATGGTAAATTGCATGTTCAAGTAGTTTAGAAAAGAAGGGGCGGAGTGAGATGGGTCGATAGTGAGAAGGACAAGTAGGGTCTAGTAAGGGTTTCTTGATGAGAGCAGTGACCACAGCATGCTTGAAGGCTTGCAAGGAAAGTTGCAGTGGAGAGCGATAGGTTGAGAATATAAGAGATGGACGGGAATACAGTGGAGGAGATGGAGCTAAGGGGACAGGTGGGAACAGAATCAGAGGAGCAGGTAGCAAGTTTGGATAAGGAAAGAAGGGGAGTGGTTTCTTCCTCAGAGATCATAGAAAAGGAAGAAAGGGTAGCAGAGGTGTGGGGGGGGGAGGGGGGAAGTTTGGAAGTGAATAGGGGAAGTAGCTGACCTTATGAGGCAGGGGTCTCAAACTCCAGTCCTGGAGGGCCGCAAACCAGTCTGGTTTTCAGGGTATCCCTAATGAATATGCATGAGATATATTTGCATTCACTGCCCACATTGTATGCAAATATGTATCATGCATATTCATTAGTGATACCCTGAAAACCTGACTGGTTTGCGGCCCTCCAGAACTGGAGTTTGAGACCCATGCCTTATGGGGAATTGGAGTATGATCTTGTGGATTTTGTCATGGAAGTAGTCAGCCAGGGTAGGGCAGAAAGGGAGGGATGGGTCAGAGGCAGAGGCACCTTGAAGAGAGAGTTGAGAGTTGTAAAGAGACGGCAAAGGTCAGAGGCAAGAGAGTTCATCAGATGGACATAATACCTTGTTTAGCGAGTGCTATGGCTGACTGGAAAGAGACAAGCATGACTGTAAAGTGTAGAAAGTCAGCAAGAGTGCAGGATTTGAGCAAACCACGCTCAGCTGAGCAGGCACAGGAACATAAATAGCAGGTAGTGGTTGAGGTACAGTACGCCTCACAGGACGTGGCATAGGCAAAGCAAGAGCATCCAGAGCAGAAGAGAGTGCAGTGTTATAGGAAGCTACTGTCTCATCAACGGACTCAGATGACATAGTGGAGGAAAGTGATGAGACAGTGAAGGAGAGAGCCATATCTCTTGATAGAGATGGTGTCTCCTTATTATAGGTTGCAACCTACCAGAGTCCATTTGTTCCTGAGATGTTTGATTCTTTATGGGAGTGGTGATGAGTTGTTCTCAATTTCTGCTTAGATTTCTAAGCGTGTTTATGAATTTAGATTTAGATATTTTAGTCATATACGCATGTAAATAGGCCTTTATGCATATATTTGACACGACTGCTATTCTGAAAGTATGTGCTTTAGGCTGATCATGCATACTTTCATTGTGGGCTTGTACAGGGGTGGAGCTTGAATGGAATGTGGCGGAGCACAGAACTGCATGCATAAATTATCAAATACTATATGTGTGTTTTTGAAAACTTTAGGTGCAAGCAGTCATAGAGATCCGGCTCGTAACTTATATTAACAAGCATTTTTGATCATGTATGCCCCTATTTTATGAAGCATGGGGTCTATTCTGTCTTGCTATTTGCTCCCCTGCCGTCCCCATCAAAAGCCTCCCCATACGAACAAGGTGTGGGGAGGGGGACATTCTGGAGGCGGAGCAAGGGTGGGGCATGGGAGGTCTGCGACCCCAGACATACAGGGCCGATTCTGAGGTCAGCCCTGTAAGTCCGGGGTCAGCAAACTGGACAGGGGGCTTATTCCATCTTGGAGGTGTAATAAGTCCCCCTGAACGTTGGGGGATGGCAGGGCCAGGAAGCGTTGGAAAGGAAAGGGGGTGCAGGGGATTCCCCGCAGCCTGACCCTGGCCATGGAAGGCCAGATCGGGGGTCAGGCTGCAGAGAAAGAAGATTGTGGTTGACAGCCATGGTACCGCGGCTCCATTCAGGAGCCTCACTGAGGTAGCCAGGCAGGTGGCTGTAAGTGCAGGCCAATCAGAATCGGGTCCTGGCCTGCACATACAGGCCCTAGACCCGATTCTAATCCCGCAGGCCACGTCTAGCCCCCACAGGATCAGAATCGGGTCTATCTCTGGGCATCCCAATTCCGATCAGACGCACAGGGGCCCGCACGTACTCAATGGAATGTGCCTCTACGTGTGTACCTTAGTTTATAAACTAGGTATGAAATACACATGTAAAATCTCACGTTAGTCCAAGCATGGCGTATAAAATTACCCTCCACAGATGCATGATCCAACTAGGTAATAGACTGTATAAATGCTTCTTTTAAACCCGATAGAGTTTTTGTCAGCAAAAATATAACCCAACCTAAAACAAGAATTGTTAGGAACAGTGAAAATCTTACATTTCTATAGGTGGGAAATAGAAATCTCCAGGAATTATAAAGCCGAAATTCTGGTACAGTTCATCCAAACAGCTGTACCTGCTTCTTAAGTTATTTAAAGATTGGACCAGATTTATCAATAATGGGGAAATTAAGAACCCCACCTACTATTATAGTGTCTTTAGTGAAATCAGGTGAAATGTTACATACCTGATCATTTTCCCTCTTTGAATCCTGCTAGACAGTCCAGATGAATGGATTATGCTCCTTTGCCAGCAGGTAAAGGCAGACTTGGCCAACTTTCAGTGATGTCATCACTCGGTATATATACTGGTGCAGCACTGAGAGAAGCTAGTATGATAGTTCCCAAGCAGTAAGCAAGACTGAAAACTCAAAAACGCAAACGTTAGTAAAAGCAAATCAACTTGGCAACAAACATCTTAAATAAGTATTTGGCTCTGTTTTCAAAAATGACCAATGCTAACACTGACCAGGCCAGCAAAAGGCAACAGGTTTAGCCACCAATAGAGTCTTCCAGGACAGGTTCTGGACTGGTCTAACAAGATTCAGGGAAAGAAAATGATCAGATATGTAAAATTTCACCTTCCTTCTCCTACTAGACCAGTTCAGATGAATGGGACGTACTCAAACTCAGCACCTAGGATGGGAGGAAGACTACACTTGGACAGAACTGTCCTGCCAAAAGCGCCATCTCTACCAAGCCCCACAAACAAACTGTAGTGCTTCACAAAGGTGCTCAACAAAGACCAGGTAGCCACCTTCCAAATATCCTCTGGAGACACCGAGGCAGACTCTGCTCAAAAGGAGGCCTGTGCCTTAATGGAGTGAACTCCTACTCCCTCTAGTACACTGACCAATTGCCTACTCAATCCAGCAGGCAATAGAGGACTTGGCCACTGGCATTTACTTCCTCAGACTGCTGAGGAGGACATACAGATGTTGCAATTGGTGGAAAGGTATCTGATCAACATCCTCCACACATCCGCCAGACACACAGTGAAGGGTCCTGAAAATCCTCCTCCAAGAAGGAGAGCAAAACAACAATCTGGTTAAGAGGACCACAACTTTGGGAGAACGGCACAGTCCACAAGGAGACAGAAGCCATCAAGATGACCAAGAATGCCTGCTACAAGACCAGGCCTACAACTCGCACTCCAGCCTGGCAGGCACCTGAAAAACTAGCTTAACGATCACCCCTTGAGGGAAGCCTTACAAATAGGCGCAAAAGGAAGCCCTGTTCTGTGCCTTCAAAAACCAGAAAGAGACTTTATTGAAGCAAAACTGGGCACACAGGTGGATGAAATCGCTTCACTCCTGAGAGGAGGCGGTAGACATGGGGGTGCGCCACCAATGAAATCCCTTGGATATGACCCATGTAGCATGTCAGGACCGCTAACTGAACCTTGCAAGTTCAGAGCTAAGCTCTGAACCAAGCTGAACCACAAAAAGGACCAAACAGTGACAACGTCTGCCTTTCTTGCTTCCATGGATCGAGAGGCATGCCAACTCTGGAAAACTCTGCAGACTTTTACATGTGGGCCGTAAGCAGGGTGTTGACTACTGACAGAGTAGCCTTTCTTGGAAATACCTACACCTCGCAAGGGCTAAGTTGTAAGTAAGAAGGGGCCTGATCCTCCATTTCCAGAAGCCTCTGATACTGGAGACCCTCTCTTGAGAAAGCAAGGGAAGGGGACCCCACCAACAGGTTCAAGAGAATCATGTACCACAGCCTATGAAGTCGGTCCGGGCTAATAGGCTCATCAGACCCAGATGGGCCCAAATCCTGCATGGAAGACAGCTCACCAGTGGCCAGGAAGGAAACCTACAATATACCTTCCTGAGGCCACTCCTGAAGTAAGACATCCAAGCCCAAAATCTACCAATCCTTCCTGCGGCTGAAAAGGCTGTAGATGAACACATGGGAGACAGTCCCAGCTCAACTAAGCATACAGTCTATGCAAGACAAACACAGAGGGGATTGGAGATAGTCAGTCATACTCTCTCACACACACACAGCCCCAGACACTCCCCTTGACACTTCCAATGACACAGACACACACAGAGAGGTATGAATGATTGAATAAACTCATAAAAGGTATGCACATGGAAAATGTGTGCCTTCCTTTATACACTCTACATGCAGGTTTTCCCAGAGCATAGCTTTGGCAGAGCAGAGATGGGATTGTAATGGATGCACATATTTTGAAATAAGGGCATCCATACATAGAAAACGCAACACATTTACACCTTCTTGAGAGCATTCCTCATGGCAAAAACATGCATGCATGAAGCCCTTGACACTCCCCATAACACATGCAAACATACATGCGTTTCCACCCTCCAGAACTTCCCATGACACACAAATGCATGCATCCCTTTACACTCAAAATATAGTCACCCCTTGAGACACACCTACTCATCCATTTGAACACATCCATATATCCACACATACACACATGCAGTCCCTGACACTCCCCAAGATATATCCACACCCACACCCCTAGCCCCTGATACCACCTGACACTTCTTATGAGAAACATATATGAACACCCCACATGTCCAATTCTAGAAAATAGGAATATGCGCCATTGCGTCACAATGCTAGTGCACACTTTTCAACTTGTTTAATCTCAGCAACACTAGCAGCTTTTACTGCATCCTCTGGTATCGAATTCCAGAGCTTGATTATGCATCAAGTGAAAAATTATTTTCTCCGATTAGTCTTAAATATACTACTTTGCACTTCATTGCATGTCCCCTAGCCTTCATACTTTTTGAAGGAGTAAATCGATTCATGTTTCCTCATTTTACTCCACTCATTATTTTGCAAGCCTCTATCATATCTCCCCTCTCTAAGCTGAAGAGCTCTAACATTTTAAGCCTTTCCTCATAGGTATCCTTCCATCCCCTTTATCATTTTGGTCGCCCTTCTCTTTAATTTCCAATTCTGCTATATTTTTTTTCAGATGTGGCACCCCGAACCTCATGCAATATTTAATGTGCGGTCACACCATGGAGCAACAGAGAGGCATTACGATATCCTTTGTTTTATTCTCCATTCCTTTCCTTATACTTCCTACATTCTATTTGCTTTCTTGGCGGCCACTGCACACGGAGCAGAAGATTTCAGTGTATCAGCCATGATGATGCTCTGCTCCTTTTCCTGGTTGGTAGCTCCTAATATGGAACCTTGTCTCATGTAGCTATAGTTTGGGTTCTGGATTGTTATGCTGTTTTAGGAAATATCTGTATTTCCCCTTTTTGATTAATGGATACTGTAGTCCGAGGTTCATATGTCTAGCTATTCAGTTTAGAAAACAATCTATTTTTCCTTTTTCGACATCTACCAAGACAAGCAGACTTTGATGATTCTAACCACATCTAGCACTAATTGGTTTGATTACTCTTTCTGCTAAGCAAGGTACTAAGCAGTTTTTCTCTATTTTCTCTTTTCATTATAGCTAATCAGTTTTGCCTGTCCAGTGAAGCACTATTGATTTTTTTATCATTTCGGGAGACAGTTGTTGAGATATACAGGCTAGCAGTCAATTAGATCTTTTGTTACATCACAGGAAATTGCTAACTTAATTACTGTGTTAAAAGAGGTAATAATTTAATTTCAATTTAGTTACATAAAACAATGATTACAATATCACATAAAGTAGTTTGGTTCAAAAGCTAAGGCAATGAATTGTCAATCAGATAGTAATGATAGTTCTACACTGGAAACAACAATACAACTATGACCTTTGATCAAATGCAGATATAATTCCCTCCTTCCTGCCTTCATCGCACCAGTAATAACAGCAAGTTGTATAGGTGGTATTTATCAGCAGTATGGTGGACTGCGCAGTACTATATGCAGTCCTCAACTCCATCACACAGCAGCACTGAGTGGCATAGCTGATGGGAAGCCTGAACACGCACTAGCCAAACACAAAGAAGTGCAAAGGCAACGGCGTAGCAAGACTGTTAGGGAGCCAGATTCCTGCTAACAGCTAAGCAGCAGTGCCTGCGGCTCAGCTGGGGAGTCTGGTGGTGAAAAAAGGGAAGATGGAGGAGAGGAAGGAAAGTATTTCAGCAGGCCTTTCTACTAACCATCTTATATTCAATATTTCTTGATGTAATCTTTCCAATTTTTCTAACAAATTGTAATAAATATACTACATAACCACGTAAGATAAACCAAGAGGAGTCAGTCCAAGATCCAGTGAGCCCAGCATCCTCTCTCTGAGAGTGGCCAATCTGGGTCACAAGTACCTGGCAGACCCAAAAAAATAGATTAAGGGGCCGATTATTCAGAACCCTTAGCCAGTCAGCCAATGAGAGGCTGGCCACTAAGGGTGCTGACCACAATATTCAGCGGCACTATCTGGATACTGCTGCTGAATATGTCCACAGAATGCTCCGGCACTACCTGGATACTGCTGCTGAATATGTCCACAGAATGCTCCGGCACTACCTGGATACTGCTGCTGAATATGTCCACAGAATGCTCCGGCACTATCTGGATACTGTTGCTGAATATGTCCACAGAATGCTCCGGCACTACCTGGATACTGCTGCTGAATATGTCCACAGAACGCTCCGGCACTATCTGGATACTGCTGCTGAATATGACCACAGAATGCTCCGGCACTATCTGGTCAGTGCAGGGGTGCTCTGGGCTTGAAGTAAGGGCAATGTTGGTGCTCTCTGGAAAAGTACTGATACTTATCAGATTAGCAGATTTTCAGTCAGCACCTATGTGGGCAATTTAGGCCACATGAAAAGCTGGCCCAAGTTGCACTCTAGATAAAAGTCAGCCCCTATCCATATACTTCCGCTGAATATCCTGATGATATTTTAGTGCCACAGCTGACTTTCATGGCATTTGAATATCAGCCTTTTTGAATATTGGCCTCAAAAATTTCTTATAACTCATTTCCAGGGATAAGTGATGGCTTTCTTACCTCTATCTGGATAATAATTTTTAATGTACTTTTTCTTCAGGAACTTGTCCAAAGCCCTTTTAATTCTGCTATTTTAGTCACCTTAACCACATTCTCCAGCAAGCTTTTACAGCTTAATCGTGCACTGCATGAAAAAATAGTTTCTATAATTTTTTTTCAGTTGCTGGTTATTAGTTTTATGGAAAGTCCACTTGTATGAAGGTCATGCTTCTCTGAATCTTTTCTGGTTCCCCTATATCCTATCTGAAATGGGGCGACCAGAACTGCACATAATACTCAAGATGCAGTCATACTGGGATCCTATATAGAGTCATAATGGCATTTTCCTCTTTGTTCTCCATTCCTTTTTGGATAATTCTGAAGATCTTGTTTGCTTTTTTTAGGCAGCTGCAGTACATTGGGTTGAAAATTTCAACGTATTATCAGCAATGACTCCAAGAACTTTTTCTCAGGTGGTGAGATTCCTTACTCAGCACCCAGCATTTTGCACCTGTATTAGGATTACTTTTCCCTATGTGTGCCGCTTTGCACTTGTCCACATTAAATGTTATCTGCCATCAGGATACCCACATATCTGCCTATGAGGGATTTCACCTGCAATCAAGATTCAAAACCTGAGATTTAAAGAAGAAAAAAAAATGGTGGATAGACATTTGACTCCTTTTATGATATTTTGCTACATGATAACCAGAGGAACAGTGTGCATGCTGCAGGATCTAGCACTGTGAATGTTCAAATGACACATGAAATCCTCTCCAAAAGCTGGCTGAAAGTATTTGAAAGGACTAGCTAAGGTTACGGTTCAAAAATTCAATAAACCTCTTACAGAAAAAATGGGGATCTTCCAAAGAATAAACAAAAGAAAATGAAACACTTCACATGAATATGTAAGCAAAAAGATGACAACCAATGTGAAGTAAAAATTAAAATAGAATAAAAAAATCATTATTGAAATTCAAATCATGTATTAACCAAATATAAAAACCATAAATACAATATTAATCTTATTCATAGATACAAAGTAAGACCCAACAGCACCATGTTTTCATTGTTTGACTATACCAGGGGTATATGTACCAAAGGAAGTCACAGTACCGCAGTACGTAATCATTTCACAAGACAAAATAAAATGATATATTGTGATAAAAGGGTCCCTTCTTGATTAGTTCTCTGGCCATAAACTCAGCATTGTAGCCTCTACCATGAATAAGTATGACACCAGTGAACTATAAGCATGCTTTATTTATACAATTAAGCAAAATTAAAGATGGACAGCTTCTCCATAGACTAACAACTTTCAACAAAAAATACTTTTACAGCCACTTGCACAACTTTATCCACAGTGCTTTCCTTAAAACCCCAGCATTTACTACATCCTTTCTCTAGTCCCAACTGCCTGTAGCTTTAAGAAGCTTGTAACTTTCTACAGCAACTCCCCAGCTTGTGACTTTCTTCTGTAGAGTATGTCCAAGGCTTGTGGCTTTAAACAGCTTACTTTCTAATGAATATTTACAATAAAATTTTCTATGTACATTCTTCAGACAAGCAATGATATGTCTATTTGAGGATTCTTACATTTAGCTTAGCTGAGCTTATGTGCCTTTCCTTTGTACAGCTCTAATAAATAAGCTTAATGCAAATGGTATCCACAAACAACATGTGAAGTTTGTTTTAAAAAAAGGAATTATTCCATCCAGGAGGAGACCTGTGACCCAGTGGAGTGAGTTCTGATTCTCTATGGCATGCGGTTTCCACATAGAAGGTATGTTGAACCAATAGCCTCCTTAATTCAAGGATCCACTGCTTGTCTTTTCCACAGACTGCTGAAGGAAACAAAGAGATGGTCTGATGGAAAGAATTAATAAGCTTCGGGTATCTGGCTAATGCCCTCCGTATGTCCACCAGACACAGAAAGAGGTCCACCTCTGAAGGTCCTCCTCTAAGAAGGAGGGCAGAACTATGGCCTGTTTAGGGTGAAAGAAAGACAGCACATTTGGAAGAAAAGGATGGGATGACCACCAAGAGACAAAAGCCATTGAGATGACCAGAAGAGGCTCCCTACAGGAAAGGTCTGCAGATGTAATAACTGCCTGGCAGATGCATTAGCTACCACGAAAACCACCTTGAGGGTCAAATTCTTAAGAAAAGCCTTACAAATAAGCTCACAAGGGGGCCCTTTCAGCACCTTTATCACCAGAGAGAGATTCCACTGAAGAACAACCACACTAGTGGATGGATCTGCTTCACTTGCTTCAGGAAGCGGGAGACATCAAGGTGCACTACAAGGACATACTTTGAATGTACCCCTGATAGTACACCAGGGCTGCCTTCTGAATTTTGAGAGCGTTCAGGGCTAATTTCTGGCACAGTCTGGACTGTAAGAACAAAACTGCTATGACCACCTTCCTAGATTCCAGGGACCGAAAGGAACACCATCTCTCAAAAACCCTCCAAACTCTCACATAGGCTAAGGAAGAAGAAACAGAAAGAGACCATATGGCCTATCCAGTCTGCCCTTCCATATCAACTACTATAGTCCCTTTTTTTTTTCTTTAGAGATCTTCTGTGTTTGTCCCATGCTTTCTTGAATTCAGATACAATTCTCACCTCTACTATTTTTATTTATTTTTATTTATACCGCCCCTTCCAGAGTTCAGGGACGGTTTACATTGAACAACCCAGTTACAGAGAACAAATAAAAGAACCATAGAAAATCTTGAACTATATACAAAGTAGTTGCCTAGATCTTGAGCTATTATATAGGGTACTATTAATAATATATATAACGTCAACTATATACATTTAGATTGATTGTGAGAGATGTGTGAACGGGCAGCATTTTATGCATTGTTGTTGTAGTATTCAGTAAACAGTAATGTCTTTAGTTGTTTCCTAAATGTTTGAAGGTCTTTGATAGATCTAATGTGAACTGGTAGAAGGTTCCTTAATTTGGGTGCAGTGTAGGTGAAGGCTCTTTTGCTGGCTACTTGTTTTGTATTATGGATTGATGATGGTACTGCAAGTGTGCTTAGATTGCTGTTTCTTCTGCTCCTGGTCTCTGCTTATGTATGAATCATAGAAGTGAGGAATGAGGGCGAGATGTTATGTAGTAGCTTGAAAGTGGTAATTATTAATTTATATTTTATTCTACCCATTAATGGGAGCCAGTGCAGATCTTTAAGGATTGATGTAATATGATCTGTCAGGCATGCTTTAGCTATTTTTCGGGCAGTCACATTTTAGGTTATTTGGAGGGTACTGATTGTCTTTCTGGGCAGGCCCTATAGTAAACAGTTGCAGAAGTCCCAATGCGGGGTTATGAGTGCCTGGACTACCGTTTGAAAATCGCTGGGTTCTAGGTGAGGTCTTAGGTTCTGGATAGATCTTAGTTTAAAGAATATAGTCCTAGCTGTTTATCTTACCTGGGATGACATACTGAGTGATTTGTCCAAGATGATTCCAAAATATTTCACCTCCTGTTTTACTTGGATGGTGGTGTTTTGTAACTTGATTTCAGTAGGGAGGGGGGGGGGGTGAAGTTTTGATTTCTTGTTGTGAACAATTTCAGTTTTCTTGAAGTTGATTTGGCGGTTGTTCTCACAAAGCCAGGACTCTGCTTCAAGGATGCATTCGATGTTGTGAAAAACTGGGTTTTTTTGTGTTTACTGGGTGAACAACATAATATCATCGGCATATAAGAGGTACCCTATTTGATGCTTTTTAAAGATTGAGCAGTTTGGTTGAAGATAGAGTTTAAAAAGGAGAGCTGATAAAGCTGAGCCCTGTGGAATTCCCTGTTCTTGTGGGAAGGTTGTGGAGGATTCTTGATCAATTCTTACGTATTGGTATCTGTTGGTGATGTATGACTTCAACCATTGAAGGGCAGTACCTGCTATTCCTAATTGTGTTAATCTAGCGAGGAGTATATTATGATTCATGTTGTCAAATGCTGATGCAATGTCTATGAAGATAAGTATGGAAGCTTGATTAATATTATCCATGCCACAGATTAGGGTGTCAAACAGGACCATTAGTAAGGTTTCCACTCTGTGGTATGAGCGGAAATCGTACTGGTATTCATCAAGGGGATAGTTTTTGTCAATGTAGTCTTGCAACGGAGTTTGAACTATTTTTTCAATGATTTTTGCTAGAAAGGGGATACTTGCGATTGGTCTATAGGAAGCGGGATCATCTTTATTTAGGGATTTGTTCTTGAATATAGGATGAATAGCGGTTAGTTTGAGATCATTTGGCATTGTCCCCAGGAGGAAGGATTGGTTCACTATGCTGAATAAGAAGGGGGTTAGTTTACATTTAGTTGCTTTTATCCACACTGCAGGGCATGGATCAAGGTGAGAAGTGGTTGTGTTGATTTTCGTAATGGTATCAAGTATCTGCTTCTCCTTGATAGTGTGAAGTGTGTTCCCTCTGTTGGGAGACTATTCCATGAATCTGCCACTCTTTCTGTACAGAAATATTTCCGCATATTACTCTCGATTCTACCCCCTTTCATCTTCATCTTTTGGCCCCTTGTTGCAGAGCTTTCTTTCACTTGAAAGAAACTCTCCTCCTGTGCATTTATGCCATGCAGGTATTTAAATATCTCTACCATATCTCCTCTTTCCCCCTTTTCCTCCAAAGTATGCCTAATGAAGCCCACTAACCATTTTGGTAGGCACTCTTTGCACCTACTCCATCCTGTTTATATTCTTTTGAAGGTGTGGTCTCCACAAAACTCCAAATGAGGTCTCACCAAAGACTTATACAGAGGAACTGTTACCTCCTTTTTGCTGGCCATTCCTGTCCTTGTGCACCCAAGCATCCTTCTGGCTTTCGCTGTCAACTTTTCTTTCCTATTTAGCTACCTTAAGATCATCAGAATATATCACAACCAAGTACCACTCTTCTTTGATGGACAGAAGTACTTATACTGTACTGCTCCCTTGAATTTTGCAGCCCAAATGCATGACCCTGCATTTTTTAGCATTCAATTTAAACTGTCAAATTCTTGACCATTCTTCAAGCTTAGCTAGATCCTTCCTCATATTTACTCCTTCCGCAGTGTCTATTCTATTGCAAATTTTGGTAGTATCTGCAAAGAGGCAGACCTTACCTGACAGCCCTTCTGCAATATCACTAACAAAAATGTTAAAAAGAATCGGACCTAGGACAGATCCCTGCAGCCCACCAATGATAACATCCATCTCCTCAGAATGAGTTCCATTTACCTGTAACTTGTGTCACCTCCCAATCAACCATTTTCTAACCCAGTCAGTCACTTTAGGGTCCATCCCTAGAGTACGCAATTTATTTATAAGTTGCCTGTACGGAACAGTGTCAAAGGCTTTTTCTGAAATTTAAGTATACCACATCTAGAGCTATCTGTCAGTCCAACTCTCTGGTCGTCCAGTCAAAGAAATTAGATTTGTCCGGCAAGACCTACCTCTAGTAAAACCATGCTGCCTCAGATCCTGCAATCCATTCGACTCCAGAAATCTCACAATCCTGTGTTATAGTAGCATTTCCATTAATATACTCACAACAGCCTGAGTGAGACCGAATTTTGCATAGAAGGCAGTTCAACAAGAGCCACAGGGGAGAAGACAAATAAAGCACCTCCCAGGACTACTCTTCAAGCAGGGCATACAAGCTCACCACTTTCCTGTGGCTGAAGTTGTTCTCACTTTGGCATTCCTCTGTGGCTATAGGATAAAGACTGGAAGGCCCCATCTCTGCACTATGAGGTAAAATGTGTGAGGGCTTAACCCCCGATGGGGACAGCCAGGGCCTGGATAGGGTGGTGGGGACCCACCTTGTGCTGCCTGCTGCTCCAGGGGTGGGCTCTGGGCTCCGAAGGGGACTGCCGGGCAGGGTTGGAAGGGAACCCGGTGCTTATTCCACTTTAGTGGTGAAATAAGCAGGGCATCCCCCTGGACACCCCCGGACATACAGGGCTGTGAGCGGAATCGTCCTTGTATGTCTAGGGGTTGGTCCCGCCCATGCTCCTCCCACTCTCTGCCACCATCACGCTCCCATCCCCCGCAGCACAGACAGTGGCTCTGTGCATGCAGTGGGGGGTGGAGGCAGAATATCGGCAGGCTATTCGCCTCATAGAATCTGGTTCATAGTGTCCTGAGTAAGAATAGCACGGTTCTCTCTGTGAGATAGGCAGACAACAGATAAAGCGTAGTTACTCACCTGTAACAGGTGTTCTCCAGGAGCAGCAGGAATCAGTCCTCACATATGGGTGACGTCGGCGCCGACGGAGCCCTCGCGGAGCAATTTTCCCCAGCTTTCAAAGAAAGCCTTTGGGAATTGCAGCGCGCATGCGCGGTCCCCTTCCCACCCAAAGGTGCCATCTTGGCCAGTCTGATGACATAGCGGAAAGACAGCAAAAAAATTGCAAAAACTAAATCATATGACTGCAACTCCACGGGGAGGAGGGAGGGTTGTGAGGACTGATTCCTGCTGCTCCTGGAGAACACCTGTTACAGGTGAGTAACTACGCTTTCTCCAGGACCAAGCAGGAAGTCAGTCCTCACATATGGGACTCCCAAGCTTAAGGCTACCGGAGACCCTAAGCACAAAAATGAGCTCCCTCTAGCTCAGCAGCACAGAAGGAAGGAATCTTCTCTGACTAATCTCCAACCGGTAGCCCAACATCCGGGATGGAGGGTAGGAGTTGCTTAAACCTCGAAGAGATTACGGAGGACTGCCTGTCCGAAAGCACTGTCCCTGCGGGACTCCCTCTCGAGGCAGTAATGGGTTGCAAAAGTCTGGCTCGAAGACCAAGTAGCGGCCTGGCAGATGTCTGCCAATGGAACAGAGCGGAGGTAAGCCACTGACGCAGCCTTCGCCCTAACCCGATGAGCGGTGACTCGACTTTCCAACGAGAGGCCTGCTGCCCCATAAGTCCAAGCGATACAGTCAGCCACCCAGATGGACAGAGTACGCTTGGAGACAGGGAGCCCCAATTTATTAGGGTCGTAAGACAGGAAGAGCTGAACAGTCTTACGGTGCTCCCGCGTACGATCAAGGTAGAAGTTCAGCACCCTTCTACAGTCCAGGGTATGCAAGACCCTCTCAGCTCGGCTGGAGTGTGGCCTGGGAAAGAAGGTCGGAAGCACTACCTCCTGATTGATGTGAAAAGGGGAGACCACTTTTGGAAGAAACTTAGGGTGAGTCCGCAGGACTACCCTATTCTTGTAGAACCTAGTGTAAGGGGGATCAGACACTAGGGCCTGCAGTTCACTAACGTGTCTAGCGGAAGTGAGGGCTACCAGGAATAAGGTTTTCCACGAAAGAAAACGGAGAGGACAGGTAGCCATGGGTTCAAAAGGCGGACAGGTGATCCGCTGTAAAACCACGTTCAGGTCCCAGTCAGGGGCTGGGGGGCGCAAAGGTGGTTTAAGGAGAAGGAGACCTCGGGAGAACCGTGCCACGAGAGGGTGGCCGGAAAGAGGCCTGCCTTCCACCGGTACATGATGTGCAGAAATAGCACTGAGGTAAACTTTGACCGAGTTGGACTTCAGTCCAAGATTGGAGAGGGAAAGCAAGTACTGCAAGACCACTGACACCGAGCAGGAGAAGGGATCTTGAGACTGCTGAGTACACCAGGTGGAGAAGCGACGCCATTTAAGGGCGTAAGATTTCCGGGTAGAGGGCCGCCTGGAAGCCAGCACGACCTCTTCCACCTCTGGAGGCAGCAGGAGGGGAGCAAGGACTACCCTTTCAGCAGCCAGGCCATAAGATGAAGAGATCTGAGGTTGGGGTGTAGGAGAGACCCCTGATCCTGGGTCAGGAGATCGGGTTGAAACCCCAGAGGCAACGGAGTGTCTACCGCCAGTTGCATCAGTAGCGGGAACCACGGTTGCCGGGGCCACCGGGGCGCTATCAGTATCACCAAAGCCTTGTCTTGGAGAACCTTGAAAAGTGTTCGAGACACCAGCGGCATGGGAGGAAAGGCATACAGAAGGCCCGTGGACCATGAGAGCAGAAAAGCATCCACCGCTACTCGGAGGGGATGCGGTTCCCGAGAGCAGAACCGAGGAAGTTGCCTGTTCAGAGGACTGGCAAAGAGATCCAGAGTGGGGAGGCCCCACTGGAGAAAGACCCTTTGAACCACCAACGGGTCCAATCTCCACTCGTGTGGTTGGAGGATTCTGCTCAGTTTGTCCGCCAGGTAATTTTCTTGACCTGGGAGATAGACAGCTTTGAGGAGGATTCCTCGGCTGACGGCCCAAGTGCAGAGCTTTTGTGCTTCCCGACAGAGAAGGAAGGAGCCCGTGCCCCCCTGTTTGTTCACGTAGAACATGGCCACTTGATTGTCCGTCTGGACGAGGACGGACTGGTGAGTGGTAAGGTGGGAGAAGGCCCGTAGAGCCAGGCGGATCGCTCTGAGCTCCAGGAAGTTGATCTGCTGGGCAGATTCCCACGGGGTCCAGAGACCCTGAGTACATGTCCCTTGGCAATGTGCTCCCCAGCCCAGGAGAGAAGCGTCGGTCGTCAGTACCTGAACAGGCGGAGGAGACTGAAAGGGCATTCCGAGCACTAGGTTGGGTAGATGAAGCCACCACCGTAGAGAAGAGACCAGCGGGCTGGAGATTCGTACGGAGTCCGCTAGTCTCCCCGAAGCCTGACGCCATTGTGAGCGAAGGCACCATTGAGCAGGCCGCATATTCAGGCGGGCATTGGGGGTCACATGGACCGTGGAAGCCATATGGCCGAGCAGTTTCAGAAAGTGCCTGGCCGAGACCCGGGGATGGCTGTGGAAGCGGCTGGCTAGAGCCATGAGCCGTTGTGCCCTGTCGAGCGGCAGAAAGGCTCGCGCTTGAAGCGTGTTTAACCTGGCGCCGATGAACTCGATATCCTGAGAGGGGAGCAAAGTGGACTTTTCGAAGTTTATGACAAAGCCCAGGTACTGGAGCAGAGTCACAGTACGTTGCGTGGCGTGAGTGGCCTCCGTGGAGGACGGTGCTATGATGAGCCAGTCGTCTAGATAAGGGAAGACAAAGAGGCCCTGAAGCCGGAGATAAGCCGCCACCACTGCGAGACATTTTGTGAAGACTCGTGGTGCGGAGGATAGGCCAAAGGGCAGTACTCTGTACTGGTAATGATTGCCTGCCACCACAAACCTTAGGTATTGTCGGTGGCTTGGGTGGATGAGGATGTGAGTGTAGGCATCCTTTAGATCCAAGGAGCATAACCAATCTCCCTGCCGGAGGTAGGGCAGCAGGATTCCAAGGGTAAGCATCTTGAACTTTTCCCTTTCCAGGAACTTGTTGAGGTTCCGCAAGTCCAGGGTCTGAGGCCTCCAGTACGCTTTGGTATCAGGAAGTACCTGGAATAAAAGCCTTGACCTCTCAGGTGGTGGGGCACCGGTTCCACCGCCTGTTCCTGAAGAAGACTTGCCAACTCTTGAAGGAGTAAGTCCCGGTGAAGAGGGGGTCGCAGAGGCTCCCCTGGAAAGTAGGAGGGAGGTACCTGGTGGAAGTGTAGAAGATAGCCCTCTCGGACTATGTGGAGCACCCAGGTATCTGACGTGATGTTGGACCACCTGTGGGCAAAGTGGACCAGCCGGCCTCCCGTGCTGAGAGACACCAGCGGAGGGGGAGAGGCTATGCTGAAAGAGTCAAAAACCCCCACCCTGCGGAGCAGGGGCCGGTGGAGCAGGCTTGGGGGCTTGCTGCCTACGGGACCCGTTACCCCGTCCCTTGGCCTGCTGACCCTGTTGGGGAGCTGCGGAGGCCTGATAATGAGGGTAGTGTTTATAGGCAGCCGCCCTCCTCGGGTAAAAGGGCTTTTTCCCCGAGCCCTTCTTTTTCTGGGAAGGGGCAGAGGTTTTCCTGGAGAGCCGAGTCCTGGTGAGAGTCTCTGTCTCGAGTTGCGCAGCCTTCTCGTCCATAGGTTTGCCAAAGAGGTTTTCACCTCTGCAGGGGACATCGACCAACTTGTCCTGCACCCAGGGCTCGAGGTCAGATGACTGAAGCCAAGCCTGTCGGCGGGCCCCGATGCCGGCTGCGGCTACCCGAGCCGATGCCTCAAAGCCATCATAGGCTGCTCGAGAGATAAACTTTGAGCACTCCCGAATACCGGTGGACAAGGCCAGGAACCTCCGCAAAGGTTCCTCGGAGAGACCAGCAGAGAATCCGGCTATTTCTTTAGCCAGGTCCCTGAGATACATGCCCATGTAGAGCTGGTAAGTCTGGACCCGACAAGCAAGCATAGAGCCCTGGAAACACTTCTTACCGATGCCATCCAGGCTGCGGGCTTCCCTGCCGGGAGGCACCGAGGAGTGCATCTTCTGGCTCTTGAGCCTATGCATGGCCGATTCCACCACCATGGAATGGTGCGGCAGCTGTGCTTTTTGGAAGCCAGGGCTCTTGCGGACTCGATATATGGCATCGACCCGCTTGCTTAATACCGGCGACGACGCCGGGCTCTCCCACATGCGGAAGAGAAGTCGTTCCAGCATCGGAGGAACCGGTACAGTAAAATGCTCCTTTGCAGGAGAGTCATACTGGAGGGCATCGAGCTCTTCGGCTCGAGGCTCCTCCTCGGGATCCGCAGGGAAGGCCAAGGCCTTGGCCATATCCCTCACGAAGTCCGAGAACCGAGCATCCTCCGGGGGGACTGTCTCCGAGGTTCGGACTCGGGGGAGTCCGAAGGGATACACCGAGTCCGAAAAGAATCAGGTGACTCTTCCACCTCGGATTCCCAGGCGGACTCCTCGGAGGAGGAGTCGAGCGGCTCTGGCCGGGCGGGCACAGACGCCGTCCGCCCCGACGCCGAGGGAGTCGGCGTCGACGACCGCGGCCCCGAACGGGAGGCCGAAGGGGACCTCGACCGAGGATCGACTCGAGCCCGCATGGACTCGAGGATCGGCTCGGTCTCCGGGGTCGACTTAGACGTCGACGTCCCGGCGGTCAGGGCAGAAGCGCCAGCGAGGCCAGCGATCAATGCCTGCTGCTGGTCCATGAAGGCAGCCAGGCTAATCTCCAAGGCCGTCAACCTGAGCCCGAACTCAGGAGACCCAGCAGCCCCCGACTCGGGCCCCGACGGCATCGGGCCCGACGTCGGACCCCTCGGAGGCGAGTCCACGAGGACAACAGGACTTACGTGAGCAGACGAGTCCATCTCCAGACGAGGCTGTTTGGATGGCCGCTCCAGCTCCAAAGACCCGGGACGGGTATCGGGGCTATGCGACCTGGCCCTCGCGGAGCCAGGAGCGTCCACCGACGCCGTCCTCGTGGGTTTCTTCCTCCGATGATGCTCCCGGGTAGGAGACCCCCTCTCAGAGGAGCTCCGACGGTGTTCAGAGCCAGATTCCTTGGACAACGAACCTTCTGACGAGGTCCGGGTACGGCTGGGGTCAGAGAAGATTCTCTCCCGCTGATGCTGCCGACTCTGCAAAGATTTCGCGGATATCTTGCCACAGGCTCCACAGATCATTTCTTCATGATCTGGGCCCAGGCAACGGAGGCAGCAATCATGTGTGTCAGTAAGAGACATAAGTTTCTTACACTTAACACACTTTTTAAAACCACTGGCGGCCATCGGGGGAAAAAGGGCCCCTGCGAGGTCAAACGTTCGTGCCGCCAGGGAAAAGTGAAAAAAGCGCGAATTTGTCACGAAGGACAGAAAAAAACGAAAAGAAGGGGAGGCCTCGCAACCGGCGTCGCGAGGCCGGACGGAAAAGGGACCGGCGTCGAACCTAAGAAAATACAAAAATAAAGAAAGAAAATCAACTTTTCAGCGGTGACTTGTAGACAGCGTCTGTAGGGCTCCGCGGAAAAAAGAAGACTGGCCAAGATGGCACCTTTGGGCAGGAAGGGGACCGCGCATGCGCGCTGCAATTCCCAAAGGCTTTCTTTGAAAGCTGGGGAAAATTGCTCCGCGAGGGCTCCGTCAGCGCCGACGTCACCCATATGTGAGGACTGACTTCCTGCTTGGTCCTGGAGAAACTTCACTTCCCATTAGGGAAATTTTCCCTTCCTCCTTTGACTCACCCTCTGGAGAAAAGGATTCCTCTTCTATATCTCAAACAATCCCTGTAGAGGCTAGGCTCCCAGAAGAAAGAATGGGCAAAAAGGGCAAAACAGGGGTTCTTAGCCTCCTTGCCACCAGCAACAGTGGTATTTGAGTGTACCAGTTCCCCGAAGGGGAAGCTTTGGCCTCAAACTCCTACAAAGGGGGTTGCCAAGCAGCTAAGGCTGAAAACAGCCTGTGAACTGTTTCAGAAGTTGCTGCTCAAAGCCAACCAAAAAAAGGCCCAAGGGGGATTGCCAGTCTGCAGCTTTCTTATGTTCCTCTGCAAAGACCAAGCAACCATCCAAGATAGCTGCCTGTCCTGCAGGCAGGAAAACCGTGGGCATCTCAGTAAAGGCATTAGAACAGGGGTCCGAAAGTGTCAAAAAATAGTACCAAAAAATGCACATATGGCAAAAAGAGCTTGATGTGGTGGTGACCCAATGGGAGCTACAAGAGGCACCCAACATTGTGGCACAGCTCCATGTGGCAAAAGAAAAAAAAACTTGAGAAAAAAGAACTGCCAGAAAAAACTTCAAAGGCTGCGGCAAAAAGGGAACTCTGAAAAGGGAATCCCAGCACCTGTCAAGCTAGCCAGGGAAACCCGAGAAGGTTGCTCCAGCTGCCCCTGGGAGCCTGAAAGGCTTGGCTGCCAGAGAAAAAAACTTTTTTTTTTTTTTTTTTAAATTTGAGTTGCTTTATTACAAACTGCCAAAAGACAGCCAAATACAGACAATTGAAAAGAATTGGAAGACAGAAAATAATTGGAAAAAATTTAGAAAGCTCAGCAAGAAGATAGATTGGGCCTAACTACCTCAATCACAGGCCAAAGGGTAGAGGAGATATGATAGAGATGTTTGAATACCTCCGTGGCACAAATGCCCAAGAAGAGAGCCTCTTTTGATTGAAAGCAAGCTCTCTACGAGAGGACATAGGATGAGAGTGAAAGGGGATAAACTCAGGAATAATATACAGAAATATTTCTTTACGGAAAGAGTGGTAGATGCATGGAAAGCGTAGTTACTCATCTGTAATAGGTGATCTCCGGGAACAGCAGGAAATTAGTCTTCACATATGGGTGACATCGGTACCGATGGAGCCCGCGTGGGAACGCTCCCCAGTGTCCAATAGGAAAGCCTTTGGGAGCATCCCACTGCGCCTGTGTTGCTACCTTCCCACCTTTGTGACTCTCCCTCTTCAGTTGAGTTTGTAGCTGAGATAAAGGAGAGAATAGAGAGGGTGGGTTGTGAAGATTAAATTCCTGCTGTTCCCAGAGATCACCTGTTACAGGTGACTAACTACGCTATCTCTAGGAACAATCAGGAATGTAGTCTTCACATATGGGCTCCCTAGCTCCCAGATGCCAGAGAAAGGTCCCCACAATCAGTAGAGTAGGCTTCAAGAGGGCATGGATCTTTAATGGACATCTGGCATCGAAAATTCCAGATGGAGGGTAGCAGTTGACCTAAGTCTGAAAGAGGTGTTGGAGTACAGCCTGACCAAACATGGCATCCCAGCAGGAGTTCTTGCCAAACAGTAATGTGCTGAGCTACACATATTCACTAATGCTCCAATATTATCACCAGAACTGTTTTCATTGTTTACACGTTCCCAAGCACTAAATACTGAATTTAATTAATAAAAAAGGCAACGGGTCTCAGACTTCCAAGAGCTACGGTCTTCATTTGACATCGACCAAATGCTCTAATTTGCATCAGCGACCCTTATCGTTGCGCTATCACAAAGTTGTAACTTTAAAAAGCTGCTATTCATTTTGAAAAGAAAAAGGATATGTGCTTATCTTAAAACTGCCCAACGCCAGTCTCAGCGCTGCCACGTTTCACTGCCAAGCTGTTTCGTCAGGGGCTTAATTCTTTAAACGCATCCTCAATTCATTTCTTCAAAATTTCAATCACGTCTTCGAATGTTTCAAAAAACGTTTTACGCTAAAGAAAAGGAATCTACATCAGTTATGCTACCATACGTTCAAAAATGTTTTACCATGAACTTAACTGCGGCTTTCATCCAGCTTCAAACCGTTGGTTCTCACAACGCTGCGCATGCGAACTGCTAATGGGGTGGGCTTTATATAAAATTCAAACTTCCTGTTGTTCAATAAGATACCTTGAAATTAAACGCAGAGATTCCAAGCTATCTGTGTATTAAGCCCACCAGGTCTCACAGACTATAGAGTAAAAATCCAATGTTGTTCTTTTATTATTAATGATTGGTCTCGAGATTTTCCTTCCGATCCTGTCATGCATCTGTCTATGCAGAAACATCTCAAGTCCTCAAATTTATGATTCTCCTGGAGACAATGCTCAACGATCGGGGCTACCAGTGTCTTGCACGTCAACCTACTACGATGTTCTGCTAATCTAACTTTAAAATTTCATAACTATTTCCAATTTGAAGAACAAATTTATCATCAAACGACTGGAGTGGCGATGGGTGCGACTTGCGCCCCTTCAATAGCTAACCTTTATATGGGATCCTTTGAAGACACATGGCTAGAGAAGTCTGAATATGGTCCACAAATGAAACTGTGGTGCCGCTACATAGATGACATTTTTGTCATATGGAAGGGACAAGCTCAACAATTACTTTTGTATGTAGAGTGGTTAAAGAGAAAGAACTAATTAAGTTCACGTGTACACACAGTAAGGAAGTCATAACCTTTCTGGATGTTGAGATTAAACAGGGAATGTTGGGATGGATTACCACTGTGCATCATAAATCCACTGATCGTAATGCGCTACTTCACTATAAAAGATCGTACATCCCAGAAACTTAAAGGATGGACTTCCATTTTCGCAGTTCCTCCGGTATAGGCGGAATTGTTCAACTATGCAGGACTTTAAATGTCAAGCGATGTTGCTAAAAACAAAATTTTATGATAGGGGGTATCCTCCATCCATAATTGAACGGGCCTATAAGAGGGCTCTATTCAACAATCGAGATCATTTACTCACTCCGCGTACCATCCATCCGGAGGAGGATGTTATCAATTTGGTGACGAAACATTCACCTTTCAACAACCACATACAAAAGATTCTACGAAAACATATGAACGTGCTTCAAAGTGTTCCGGGGCTTAATGACAAGCATGTCCGCTGTGTTTGGCAGCGGCATGGAAACTTTAAGGAATGTTTGAGCCCCACGCGACTACGGTCTTTGGAAGTAAGCCCTTCAAATCAGCTAGTGGGGCATTTCCGTTGTGGGTCCTGTCAAATGTGTACTGTTAATTACGAAATTTCATCATTTAATTATCATGGGCATAGTTACAGATTGCACCATCATTCAACGTGCAACACCACCTATGTTGTATATGCTATTGAATGTCCTTGCCGGCTATTATACGTAGGTAAAACCTCTCGCCCTTTTAAAGTTAGATTAGCAGAACATCGTAGTAGGTTGAAGTGCAAGACACTGGTGGCCCCGATCGTTGAGCATTGTCTCCAGGAGAATCATAAATTTGAGGACTTGAGATGTTTCTGCATAGACAGATGCATGACAGGATCGGAAGGAAAATCTCGAGACCAATCATTAATAATAAAAGAACAACGTTGGATTTTTACTCTACAATCTGTGAGACCTGGGGGGCTTAATACACAGATAGATTGGAATCTCTGCGTTTAATTTCAAGGTATCTTATTGAACAACAGGAAGTTTGAATTTTATATAAAGCCCACCCCATTAGCAGTTCGCATGCGCAGCGTTGTGAGAACCAACGGTTTGAAGCTGGATGAAACCCGCAGTTAAGTTCATGGTAAAATGTTTTTGAATGTATGGTAGCATAACTGATGTAGATATTTAATTTGAAAGAACAAAGAACTATTGTGTGATTCCTTTTCTTTAGCGTAAAACGTTTTTTGAAACATTCGAAGACGTGATTGAAATTTTGAAGAAATGAATTGAGGATGCGTTTAAAGAATTAAGCCCCTGACGAAACAGCTTGGCAGTGAAATGTGGCAGCGCTGAGACTGGCGTTGGGCAGATTTAAGATAAGCACATATCCTTTTTCTTTTCAAAATGAATAGCAGCTTTTTAAAGTTATAACTTTGTGATAGCGCAACGATAAGGGTCGCTGATGCAAATTAGAGCATTTGGTCGATGTCAAATGAAGACCGTAGCTCTTGGAAGTCTGAGACCCGTTGCCTTTATATTAATTAAATTCAGTATTTAGTGCTTGGGAACGTGTAAACAATGAAAACAGTTCTGGTGATAATATTGGAGCATTAGTGAATACGTGTAGCTCAACAGATATTTGCTCTATTAAATAGACCATAGTACCATTTTAAACAGTAATGTGCAGCAAAGGTATGCACCGAAGACCAGGTGGCTGCTTTGCAGATTTCGTCAATGGCTACAGAACGTAGATTTTGCCGTTGAGGCAGCTATGGCATGAACATTATTGAGATGGAATCTGTTATCCATTTAGATAGAGTACATTTGGATACTGGCAACCCCAAGTGATTGGGATCAAAGGAGATGAATAACAGAGCTCTTACGGTGCTCAGCTGCCCTCTGAAGATAGAATGCCAAGGCATGCTTGCAGCCAAGAGTATGGAGGGTTGCCTCTGCTCTAGAGGAATGAGATCTAGGGAAGAAGACTGGCAGGTAGACAAATTGATTCAAATGGAAAGGAGAAACCACTTGGGCATGACATGAGGATGAGTCCTAAGGACCACCTTACCATGGTGGAAATGTATATAAAGCGGGTCAGCCACCAATGCTTGGAACTCACTGATGCGCCTAGCTGATGTGAGTGCAACAAGGAAGATGACTTTCCAAGAGAGAAGCTTTAGCGAAGTTGTGGCTAAAGGTTCAAAGGGGGGCTTAAGGGGCTGACCTAAAACCACATTAAGATCCCATGCGACCAGTGGTGGCTTGATGAGGTGCTTGGTTAATAAGAGCCCTCTCATGAAACGCCACAAGTGGTTGTAAAGAAATAGGCTGTCCATCCAAGGGATGGCGAGTAGCAGCAATTGCACTGAGATGACCCCTCAGTGAGTTCGTCTTGAGACCATTGGACGAAAGATGGAGGAGATACTGAAGGAGAGCCTCCACCGTAGCTGAGAAGGGGTTAAGATCCCTTTGGGTATACCAAGTGGAGTACCTTCGCCATTTAAAGTCATAGGAACGTCTGGTAGATGGTTTCCTGGAGGCTAGTAGGATGTCCTTTACTTCCTGAGGAAGGTTGACCTTACAAGACTACACTTTCAGCAGCCAAGCCATGAAATGGGAGAGACTGTGGGCTGATATGGAGTAGCGTCCTCTCCTCGTGTGAGAGAACATCGGGAACTGATTCAAGACTGAGAGGGCAAGTCTGTGACAGACGTAACAGGAGAGGAAACAATGGTTGATGTTGTCACCTTGGGGCTATGAGGATCATGTGGCCCCTGTCTGCTTGAAGCTTGAAAAGCATTTTGGTAATCAGGGGTATGGGAGGAAAGGCATACAGGAAATTCTGACCCCTAGTGAAGGTGGAAAGCATCGACCTGCTGACGACTGGGCATCGGGGTTCTGGTGCCAAAACGAGGTAGTTTGGCATTCTGCAGAAATTTGGCAAAATTTGTCTCCTGATGGAGAGACCATATGTGGAAGGAGGATCCGAGTCAATCTGTCTGCTAAGACATTTTGGTGTCCTGGAAGATATACTGCCTGGAGAAGCATCTGATGAGCAATGGCAAAGGACCAAAGATGGAAAGCCTCCTTGCAGAGGGCCCAAGAGCCCGTTCCCCCCTGCTTGTTCACACAGAACATAGCTACCTGATTGTCCATCTGGATCAGAACTCTGTGGCCCTGCAGCTGTTGAAACACTTTGAGGGCACTGAAAATTGCACGAAGCTCCAGCAAATTTATTTGGAGCTTGACTCCTGCTCTGTCCAGAGGCCCTGAGTGGAGAGAGAGTTCAAGTGGGCTCCCCAACCCAGTTTGGGGGCATCTGTTGTCAGGATGCATTGATATGGAGACATCTGAAAAGGTGACCCTACGAGGAGATTCCCCAGGGCAGACCACCAGAGCAGGGAGTTAATGAGAATGTCTGTGACTTTGATTTTGTCTGTGAGGGGCCAGAAGCCTGTTTCTAATGGGAGACAAGAGTCCATTGAATTGTCCGCATGTGCAGACGAGCATATGGCACTACATGAACCGTAGAGGCCATATGGCCTAACAGTTGTAGCATCTCTCTGGCCGAGAGATTGTTTTTGAATCTTGAGATGCTATCTGTACTAGGCGGGTACAATGGTCCTGGGGTAGAAATGCCCTTGACCATCGAATAGTCCCTATGAACTCTAGTTTTGAATAGAAAGTAGATGGGATTTTGGAAAATTTAACACAAATCCTAGATCCTGTAGTACCTGAATTGTATGAAGTAGGGATAGGTGAACTTCCTGAGAAGTGGCTGCCCTTATTAGCCAATCGTCTAAGTAAGGGAAGACGAATATTCTGAGTCCTTAGATATGCGGCTACGACAACCATACACTTTGTGAAGACTCTTGGGGCAGAGTTGAATCCGAAGGAAAGGACTCTGTATTGATAGTGATTTCCTTGGAAGTGTAGATACCTCCTTTGTTCTGGATAAGGATATGGGTATATGCTTCTTTCAGATCTAGAGAACAGAGCCAGTCCTGACTCTGGAGATAAGGAAGAAGGGTTCCTAATGAAATCATCTTGAATTTCTCTAGAACTAGAAAAACTTGTTGAGGTTTCTGAGATCTAAGATGGGTCTGTACCTCCATTCTTTTTTGGAATGAGAAAGCACGAAGAATAGAACCCCATACCCTTCTAGGATGTTGGAACCTCTTCTATGGCACACACTGACAGAAGAGAGGTAGTCTCTTTCTGGAGGAGAGCAGAGAGTAGGGGTTGGGAATGATATTCCCCCACTAGAGTGGCGGGGGGTATGCTTTGTAGATGAAGCTTGTACCCCTCTCACACTATAGTTAGTGTCCACTGCTCTGAAGTTATGAGATGCCATCTGTGGTCATAATGGCAAAGCCTGCCTGCTATGTGGAGGGAGTGGGGGCTCTCCAGAGGCAGGGTGGCAAATATTCTCTAGGAAAAAGTAAAAAACTAGGCGTAGATTGAGTCTGCACTGCTGGATGTGGTTCAGGAGCCTGTGGCTTCTTCTGCTGCTTAGGTGGCTGTTGCTTCCTCTGGGTACCCTGAGGCTGGTATTGAGAAATTGAGGGGTAAGAAGAGTAGAATTTCTTCTTCCCATAAAAAGGCTTCTTAGCAGCTGCTTTTTTCTTGGTAGGGTAGGCAGTAGTGTAGGGTGGTATTCTCAGACTCTGAGAAGCCTTATCTTGCCAATCCTTTCCAAACAGGTTTTCACCTGTACTGGGAATATTTCCCAGTTTATCTTGAACCCACACTTCAAGGTCTGATGCCTGAAGCCAGGCAATTCTACAGGCACCTATGCAGATAGAAGTTGGTCTGCTAATGCATTCGAAACAGTCAAAGGTTGCCCTGTTGACAAACTTGGAAACATTTTGGGCGTGTTTGACTAAAGTAAGGTAGTCCGCCCTCTTGTCATCTGGGAGAAGAGGAGACATTGACTCCAGATTCCTAGTCACCTCCCTAAGGAACATACCCATGTAGAGTATGTATGAACTTATGCGGCTGAAAGCATGGAGGCTTGAAAGCACCGGTGGTCAAAAGCATCAAGGGTTCTTGACTCGCTGCCCAGGGATTGGAGGAGTGCATTTTAAAACTCTTAATTCAACGCATAGCTAATTCCACTACCACTGAGTGGTGCAGAAGATGCAGGGCTTTCCGGTACCCAATAAATGGTATCGAGTCGCTGGGCTATGGGGAGAAATGGTAAGGGGCGTCTCCCACATCCAGAACATAAGATCCTGGAGCATGTGGTGTATAGGGAGAATAGTCATCTCTTTAGGAGCTGTAGAATATTGCAGAATTTCCAACTCCTCTTCTCCGGGTTCTTTCTCCAATGCAGGAGTAATGGATAGGCCCCTTGTCAGGTCCTTAATAAATGCCTGGAAAGACATGTCTTCGGGAGGGAACATACATCATCGTGTAGACAGAGAGAGATCCTCGGGGAGATTCCTCATCTTTCTGGTACCGATCAATTCATCATCTAAAGAATCAGAATCGGTAGATTCAAAGTATCAACGAGAGCGATGCTCTTGTTCCTGTAAAGATCGGTACCAATTGAGATTGGTATCAGTGAGAGAGACCTGCCATGTCGGTACCTTGGAACTGGGCACAGACTCGAGGCCTGGCATAGGCGGGAGTGTGCTGATTGTATCAGCATCGTCAGCTATATTGGTACTGATGATACCGGTGGTAATGTCTTGACTGGTACTAACGCCGCTAATAGAGCCGCAAGACTCTGCTCAATGGCTAGCATGCTCTGGTCCATCGAGTTTGCTGATACCTGGATATCAGTACCAGAAGCTTGGGCTACCGCTCCACAGCATGGAACCAGGAGCTTTCCGTAGGTGGAGGCCTCGGGAGCATCCTGGACCGCTTGTAAGGCTTTGGAGGAGAGGTCCTTCTGCCGGGGCAGTTTGGCCGGTCGATCCACCTCTAGGGCAATGCTCGAGGCATCTCTATTTTTAGATACCCTTAGGAGGATGGTCTGTCTTGGAAGAAGACTTGTGTTTTGATACCTGAGATCCATGTGAAGAAGACGATATCCTCGATGATGTCGAAGCAAGGGAGATTGCATCTGAGGCAAACAGGGAGCCAAGTTTTGCGGCCCAATTCTGAAGGCCTCTCTTTGTCATCTTCTTGCATAGGGGACACTCAGACAGCTGGTGATCTGGGCTGAGGCATTTGAGATACCAGTCATGGGTATCAGTGGCAGAAATGGTCTATCACACTTGGAACATTTTTTAAAACCACTAGTTGGTTTTTCCATCATATCAATAGACTGGATGGAAGCCTAAGGCCGGAAACGGTGTTGAGCGCCTCAAGAATTAAAGGGGTCTTTTTTATAGAAAGAAGAAATAAAGATGAAAGTTCGGTTCTGGAGTCGACGGGAAGGCAGATGCGACCACAAAAAAATAAGAAAGAAGAAATTTTCTGTGGTGACAGGATTTGCTTCCTACTGGCTCCGTGGAAAACAAAGAACTGAAGAGGGAGAGTCACAAAGGCAGGAAGGCAGCAACGCAGGTGCAGTGAGATGTTCCCAAAGGCTTTCGTATTGGATGCTAGGGAGCGTTCCTGCGTGGGCTCCATCGGTACCGATGTCACTCATATGTGAAGACTACTTTCCTGCTTGTTCCTGGAGATTAGTCTCCCATTGGAGGTATCTGAATTCAAGAAAGCATGGGACAAGCACAGAAGATCTCTAAAGGATAAAAAGGGACTATTGTAGTGGATATGGAAGGGCAGACTAGATAGGCTATGTGGCCTTTTTCTGCCATCATTTTCTATATTTCTGTGTTTCAAAGGTCCGTGATCTAGGCTATGGGAAATAGACCAATATACACTACTGCACTATTCCATAAACCTTGCCACCTGCTGGAGGCAAACAAATACTGGCTTCCCTCAGTGCTACACCCGTGGAAATAATAATAATATCATCACTGAACGTTGCTCAGTCTGCCTTCACCCGCTGGTTGGGGAGCATAACCCACACGTCTTGACTGATCTAGCAGAATGATAAGGAAAAAATATTTTAATATACTGAAAATATCTCACCAGTATAAGGATACCTGAGAAAGCAGGAAAGGTAAGGTATGAAAGAGAGAGTCTGAAATTTCCTTGTAAATGTCTAGTGACATTCGGGGCAAATCATTGACTTCTAAGACTCTATTCAGTTAGGAAATTTGTGAAAGAAAAATCTCCACCTTAATTTTTCTTTTTGGTTTAGTCTCATTTCAGAATGAGGATAGTTAAAAAGAGTCCTTGAATTGATTTTTTCTCTTCAGACCCCTTGTGACTGTCGGGGGTTTTTCTCTTGCAAAAGGAAATCACATGTTTTTGTCTCTCTTTTCTCTCCATACTGTGGGCTAGTAGATAGGATTGATTGTTTAAATATTTAGGATGTTTCCTTACTTTCATTGTTTAATTATGACTTTTTCTGTCAGTTGTATTTTGAAGTATGCACTTTACGTTTCTAATAAAAAAACAGGAAATAAAAGTGTTCCACATAAAGCTAAAATTGTTGGTACTCATATATAAAGAATGTAAAAAAAAATTAAAAAAAAAAACAGTATGAAGGGTCACAGCTCTGACTAGTATAGTTGTTGAATGGTCATTTATACTAAGGGGGCCATTCCAAACAGCAATTAGCGGGGATATATGTTCGATTTGGACATACATCCCCAAATAATCGTTGTTAGCCAATTCTGCCCTCTACGCTCCCCGTACATAATGGGCCGATGTGCGGGGAGCTCTGGACAGGAGAGGAAGGGGGAGGCGACAGGGCAGAGAATGAGCAGTGTGGAGGTGGGCCCACGACCCCAGATGTAGAGGGCCCACCTCCAGGTCACAGTCCTGTATGTCCGGCTTGGGGGAAATGGCTAGGGAACTTATTCCATCTCGGAGGTGGAATAAGTCCCCCCAACATTGGTGGCCAGCGCTGGAGGAACCCCCGCTTCCCGAACATGTTGCCAAGGCAGGAGGATCCTCGCCGCCCGATCCTGGCAGTGGCAGACCCCTCTGGGAGTCGGGCGGCAGGGAAAAGCAATATCAGTGTGTTGCAGGGAATCAGGGCTCTGCATGGCATCCCAGTGCCATGGCAGCAGGATACTGTGGCACAGGGGCTGCAGCAGGAGCATTGAGAGGGTTAGCTAAGGTAAGCACTCTATGTCTGAGCTATTTGAACCGGGGCCCGTCCAAATGTACGATTCTGCTCCCGCGGGAACATCTAGCTCCCGTGGGTGCAGAATTTGGCCAAATCTGGGCCGTCTAAATTTTGGAAGTCTGGGCATGCCCCAATCAGAATGGGCCCCCACATCCTTTTCAAGTATCTGTTAATGAAAAGTGCAGAACATGTACAGTGTTAAGCCACCAAATGCAGCCTTAACTGGATATGCAAATTATTCAAAATGTTGTCTTTAGTTTTAAAAAACAGTTTATCAGATTCACGCACAGCCAATAGCAGAGCACAGAGAGTAGCTCTAAACATTGTTCTGAGTAAACGATTGACAATATCACGGTATGATGCTCTGTTAAAAACCACCAGAGCTTAAATGACATGCCTTGTGACCTTGAGCAAGTCACTTCACCCTCTCTTGCTTCAGGTACAAAATTAGATAATAAGCCCTCTGAGGACAGGGAAATACCTACTTTACATGAACATAACTCACTTTGCACTACCATTGAAAAAGCATGAGCTAAATAATAAAAAAGGTAGCTGGCTTTAGTGTAAAAAGAAATCCAGAATAAATATTACAAAGGAAATGAAGCGCCAAGAATAACAGGGAAGAAAAACATATTCAAGAAACAGAGTTTAAATTAAATTGATAAATACGCATTGTACTGTTTAGCTATTCTGCATGTGGATATTTTTAGTTTCAGGATTTAGTGACCAGGAAAAGCAATATAAAATTATGTTGTTATGTATACTGGTAACTACCAGAGAGCCTTTTGTGCACTGAATAACTCAGTTATGTCAATGCTCACTCTCTGACCCTTAGTTTTAGCATGACTGTAATGCTTCTGGTGCTGACAAGAGACCATGATGGTCCAAAGAATAATTTTGAAAGCATTGCATTAATGGAAATGAAATGTGTTGACCGAGTGGATCAAACCAGGCTAGAGTGCCATGATAAGAAATTGGTAGTACCTAGTTGTAAAAGACTGAAGACTGTAAGCAAACTCTTATGGGAAGCATATCTTTTGTTCCTGCAGAGTAGTTCTCATTTCAACATATTAAAAAGCTAAGTATGCTTTCAAAATATGAAGGAGCTAATGGGTTCAGAGTGACAGTTCTTTCATCAGTTTTTACTTGCCTGACAAAAGTAACTATTACGCTGAAAGTGTTAGCTTGTACTATATATATATATATATATCTATGCTTAGAGATCCTACCTGCTTTTATATATGTTAAAATGAAGAGTTTCTTGCAGTACCATGGGTATGCTACCAATGGTGATTTGTATCTTGGTTTCAATATTTCACAGACTCCAGAAGTAATACTGGTGCTAGGATCGTTATCCAATAAGAACTCTACATGTTATTAATGGGTCTAGGCAATATAAGTCACACAAAAAAATGCGCAAATGAGTAGAAACTTAACATACATGCTAAAATGCCGCTTAATATGTTCACTGAGAGAGGACAAGGCCACAGCAAAAAGACTGAATTTTTTGCTTCAGTCTTTATTGAAGATGATGTGAGAAACTTACCCATGCCAGAAATGATATTTAAAGGTGATATGTATCAGAAGAATTGAAACACATCTCAATAAATCAGGAAGATGTAATAAAGCACAGTTACTTACCTGTAACAGATGATCTCTGGGAACAGCAGGAATTAGTCCTCACATATGGGTACGTCGGTACCGACGGAGCCTGTGCGGGAACGCTCCCCAGCTTCCCAAAAAGGAAAGCTTTTGGGAGCATCCCACAGGGCCTGCGCGCTGCCTTCCCGCCTTTCCTAACCAACTCTCCTCAGTTCGAGTTTAAAGCTGAGACAATAGAGAGAGAGGAAAGGAAAGACAGAGAGAGATACAACTCCTAGGGGAGGTGGGAGGGTTGTGAGGACTAATTCCTGCTGTTCCCAGAGATCGCCTGTTACAGGTAAGTAACTGTGCTATCTCCAGGAACAAGCAGGAATGAGTCCTCACATATGGGGACTCCCTAGCTAAGATGCCTGGGAGATCCCCAAGGGTATGAGACCCTGAAGGGTTCCTCGTCTTCCTATGGATCTCAGGCATCCATTCAGGGAAGGAGGGCAGGAGTTGTTCAAGAATGGAACAGGTGTCTGAGGACAGCCTGACCAAACAAGGCATCCCGGCAGGAGTCCTTGTCCAAACAGTAATGGGCTGTGAAGGTATGAACCGAGGCCCAGGTGGCTGCTCGACAGATCTGGTCGATGGACACAGAATGAAGATGAGCCATAGATGTGGCCATGGCCCTCACATTGTGAGCTGTGACTTGGCCCTCCAGAGAAAGGTTCTTACTCTGGTAAGCAAAAGAAATACACTGAGCAATCCAATTGGACAGTGTTCTTTTAGAGACTGGCAGTCCTAAATGAGAAGGATCAAAAGCAACAAAAAGCTGGGAAGACTTTCTATGTTGCTATGTCCTGTGTAAGTAAAAAGCAAGAGCTCTTTTACAATCTAGAGTATGAAGGTTCCTCTCTGCACTGGATGCATGAGGAGCTGGAAAAAAAAAAGGTAAATATACCTCTTGATTAAGATGAAAAGGTGAGACCACTTTAGGCATAAAGTGAGGATTTGTCCTAAGGACTACCCTATCATGATGGAACCTTGTATAAGGTGGGTTAGCCACTAAGGCCTGCAGTTCACTGATGCGGCGAGCAGAAGTGATTGCAATAAGGAAAATAACCTTCCAGGAAAGAAATTTCAAGGAGGTAGTGGCTAAGGGTTCAAAAGGTGGCTTCATAAGCTGACCAAGAACCAAGTTTAAGTCCCATGCCACCGGAGGAGGTCGAATGGGAGGTTTAGTTAAAATTAGGCCTCTCATGAATCTTGCAATAAGAGGATGAGAGGAAATAGGTTGTCCATTGAGAGGCTTAAGGGATGCTGCAATAGCACTCAAATGGACCCTTACTGAATTCGTTTTAAGGCCTGCATTGGAGAGATGCAGGAGATATTCCAATAGAGAATTCACAGGAAGTGCCAGAGGGTCAAGACCCTTTTGAGCACACCAAATGGAAAATCTTTTCCACTTAAAAGCATAGGAACGCCTAGTGGAAGGTTTTCTGGAAGCATGGAGGATGTCCTTCACTTGCTGAGAAAGATTGAAGTCTTGAAGGTCTAGGCCTTCAGTAACCAAGCTCTGAGGTGAAGGGACTTGGGATTTGGATGCCACAAAGTCCCTTCCTCCTGGGACAGAAGGTCTGGTGCAGCTCCCAAGTCCAGGGAGGGGGCTTGGGAGAGATGCAGAAGTAGAGGGTACCACACTTGGCGTGGCCAGCGTGGAGCTATGAGGATCATAGAGCCTTGATCCCTCTGGAGTTTGAACAGAGTCTTGGGAATCAAAGGACTGGGTGGAAAGGCATACAGGAAGCCCTGACCCCAATGAAGGAGGAAGGCATCCTTGGCCTGAGCTCCCTGACATGGAATTCTGGAACAGAACCGGGGAAGTTTGGCATTCCACGGACTTGCAAAGAGGTCTATGTCCGGGGTTCCCCATTCCTGAAAAATTCTGAGTATCTGATCCATGTGCAGGGACCATTCATGTGGAAGCAGAACTCGACTGAGTCTGTCTGCCCAAGAGTTTTGGATTCCTGGTACTGCCAGGAGATGGATTTGATGCTCTCTGGCGAAGGCCCATAATCTTAGAGCTTTGTTGCAAAGCGACAGAGAGCCAGTTCCTCCTTGCTTGTTTATGTAAAACATGGCTACTTGATTGTCCGTATGAATGAAGACTGTCTTGTAGCTGAGGAGGGTATGAAAGACCTTGAGAGCTAGGAACACTGCTCGAGGTTCCAAGTGGTTGATATGAAGAGAGGTCTCCTGTGGGGACCAAGTGCCTTGGGTGGAGAGGTCTTGTAGATGAGCTCCCCAACCTGTTTGTGAGGCATCTGTTGTGAGGGTTGCTTGGGGCAACAAAGGTTGGAAGGGGGACCCCAGCAACAGATTTTGAGTGGACATCCACCATTGGAGAGACCAAAAGAGACGTTTGGAGGTTGCTATTTGGTCTGAGAGAGCTCCTGAAGCTTGAGTCCACTGGGTGGACAAAGTCCATTGAGCTGCTCTCATGTGTAGGTGAGCATAGGGTACCACATGTACTGTGGAAGCCATATGGCCTAGCAGCTGTAGCATCTCCCTGGCAGTTAAGTGACTCTTTGACTGAATCTGGGAGGCTAACTGCACTAGATGTTGACAACGGGCCTGAGGGAGGTAGGCCCTTGCAGAAGTGGTGTCCAACCAGGCCCCTATGAATTCCAGGGACTGAGTAGGGGTGAGCTGGGACTTTGGGAGGTTTACCACAAGTCCCAGGTATTGCAGAATGCGCCTGGTGCGGTTCAGGGAGATCTGAGCCTCCGACTGGGTTGGAGCTCGGATGAGCCAGTCGTCCAGATATGGGAAGACAAATATTCCCAGAGTGCGTAGAAATGCAGCAACTATTGCCATGCATTTGGTGAACACTCTTGGAGCAAAGGCTAGACCGAAAGGAAGCACTCTGTATTGGTAATGTTTTCCCTGGAACAGAAAACGTAGGAATTTTCTGTGAGATGGATGGATGAGGACATGAGTGTACGCATCCTTGAGATCTAGAGAACAAAGCCAATCCTGACTCTGCAGGTATGGAAGGAGAGTGCCTAGAGAAAGCATCTTGAACTTCTCCTTGCATAGGAATTTGTTCAATTCTCTGAGATCTAGAATGGGTCTGTATCCCCCTGTTTTCTTTGGAATGAGAAAATAGGGGGAGTAAAACCCTGACCCCTGTTGAAGAAGAGGAACTTCTTCTATGGCCCTCTGGGCCAGAAGGGTAGTCACCTCCCGATCCAGAAGGTCGAGGAGGGATGTGGGAGAATTGAAGTGTCTCACCATGGTGTAGGGAGGAAGGTCTGAGAAATGAAGTTTGTAGCCCTCTCTTATGATGGAGAGGGTCCACTGCTCTGATGTGATTTGCTCCCATCTGGGAGCAAAATGAGCTAACCTTCCTGGAATGGTGAGAGGTTCTGGCTGTTGTAGAGCCAGAAAGGTTAAGTTCTCTAGTATCAAGTCAAAAACCCTGAGGGGGTTGGGACTGCTGAGTTGTAGCAGCCTCTGCAGGTTTAGGCCTGGCCTGTTTAGGTTGCTGACGCTTAGTAGCAAAGCGACCTGTAGAAGATTGTTGGCCAGAAGTGGAAGGAAATCTGCTCCTTTTGTAAAAAGGCTTTTTGAAAGATTTTTTCTTGGCTGGAATGGAGGTTGACTTGGAAAGTCTATCCAGAGCAGAATTTTCTGCATCCATTTGAGTGGCTTTTATTTGCCACTCTTTGCCAAAGAGATTTTCACCCGTACAGGGCAGATTTCCTAAGCCATCCTGAACCCAGGGTTCTAGATCAGAAGCCTGGAGCCAAGCAATTCTGTGAGCAGCTATGGCAATGCCTGAGGCTCTGCTGGCACCTTCAAAGGAGTCAAAGGCTGTCCTGTTGGAAAACTTTGAAATGTCTTGAGTATGCTTAAGCCAAAGGAGGAACTCATCCCTTCTATCCTCTGGAATAAAAGGGAGAAAGTTGTGCAGCTTTTGTGCAACTTCCTTTAGAAACATACCCATATAAAGGCTATATGAGTTGATTCTGGCAATAAGCATGCTGGCTTGGAAGATTTTCCTACCAAAAGCATCCAAGGTCCTGCATTCTCTTCCTGGAGGAGCAGAAGAGTGTCTTTTGGTACTCTTTATCCTTTTCATAGCTGACTGCACCACAATGGAGTGGTGAGGAAGCTGAGTTTTCTGAAATCCAGGACAAGGAGGGACACGGTACATAGTGTCCAATCTGCGAGAATGAGGAGAAAGGGTGAGAGGAGTCTCCCATAAGTCAATCATATGTTCATGAAGAATTTCATGAATTGGCAAGGTGACTGCCTCTCTGGGAGCCTTAGAGTATCCTAAAATATCTAACTTTTTTGCTCTAGGCTCTGCTTCAGAGGTTACTGAAATGGAGAGTCCTTTAGCCACTTCTATTATGAAGTCTTGAAAGGACAAATACTCTGGAGGAGACATTCTCCTTTTTGGAGAAGTAGGCTCCTCAGGAAGGGTAATGGATACTTCAGGAGACTCATCTGATGAATCAGAATCAAAGGAATCGAAGAATCGTCTGTCCCCTTCCAACGATCGATACGCGTATCGATCGGTACCGACATCGGGCGTCCCCAGTACCGGATCGGTACCGAGAAATAGCCCTGGACAGGGAGCCGGAGCCGGTATCCTGGCCGATGTCGATGCTGTCGGTACTGGTATCGGCGCTGGTACTGGTACCGGCGCCGGTACCGACAACGGGACTCGTTGCGGTACCGTCGGCGTCGCAGCTTTAATAAAAGCCATTATAACCTGCTGCATGGATTGAACAGTGTGATCCATGGATGCCACGACTGCCTGGATGTCGGTACTGGGAGAAAGTGCCGGTACCCCAGAGCAGTCTAACAGGTGATCGGTCGAGGCCGTGCCATCGGGGTTGTTTGGCTGGGGCAGGATCCTCGAGGGCAAGCCCGGAGGCATCTCGATGCTTAGAGGGAGATTTGCCCTTCGAGGACCTGCTAGGATTATGTTTGGTTACCTGAGACCCATCAGGAGAGGAAGACCTGGAAGATGTCGATGCCACCGCCGGTGCATCCGTGGGAAACAGCACATGGAGCTTGGCTGCTCGGTTCTGTAACCCTTGTTTAGACATTAGAGAGCAGGACTGGCAATCCGGAATGGAGTGTTCAGGACCCAAACATTTAAGACACCATTCATGGGTATCTGTAACAGAAATTGTACCGCTACACTTAGTGCATTTTTTGAACCCGGAGGCTGGTTTTTCCATGAGGGAAAAATTTCTTGTGGGCCTGGAGGCCTAAGAAGAAAAATACACCAAGTGAGGAAAAAATATATATATTTTTTTTTTTTAAGAAAGAAAAGAAAAGACCGGCGGTACCGGTCCGGCGTCGGGGAAGGCAGACACGCGACCAAAGAAATAAATTAAAATAAAGAACTTCTTCAGTGGTGACAGGAACACGACCTGCTGGCTCCGCGGAAAAGAAGAACTGAGGAGAGTTGGTTAGGAAAGGCGGAAAGGCAGCGCGCAGGCGCTGTGGGATGCTCCCAAAAGCTTTCCTTTTTGGGAAGCTGGGGAGCGTTCCCGCGCAGGCTCCGTCGGTACCGACGTACCCATATGTGAGGACTCATTCCTGCTTGTTCCTGGAGATACCTAATTGATAAACTAAAGAGCAACAAATTACCTGGACCAGATGGCATACATCCCAGGGTGCTGAAAGAACTGAAATATGAGAATGAAGAGCTACTATTAGTAATCTGTGATCATTAATATCATCTATTGTACCTAAAGATTGGAGAGTGGCCAATGTAATGCCAATTTTTAAAAAGGTTTCCAGGGGTGATCCAGGAAACCACAGATCCGTCAGCTTGACATCAGTACCGGGGAAAATGGTAGAAACCATTATAAAAAACAAAATTACTGAACATGTAGATAGTCATGGTTTAATGGCAGAAAGCCAACATGGATTTAGCCAAGGAAAGTCTTGTCTCACCAATCTCTTATATTTTTTGAACATGTGAATAAACAGGTAGATAACGGTGAGCTGGTGATATAGTGTATCTCGATTTTTCAGAAAGCCTTTGACAACATCCCTCATGAGAGACTTTTGGGGAACTAGCTATGGGATAAGAGGCAATGTACTATTGTGGTTTAGGAACTGGTTGAAAGATAGAAAACAGTAGAGCTAAATTGGCAATTTTCTCGATGGAGAAAGGTGGAGTATCCCAGGGATCTGTGCTGGGCCAGCTGCTTTTTAAGATATTCCTTAATGACCTGGAAATGTGAATAACGAGTGAGTTGATCAAATTTGAAGTTGCTAAAACACAAGAGGATTGTAAAAAATTGCAAGAGGACCTTGATAAATTGGGAGAATGGGTGTCCAAATGGCAGATTACATTTAATATGGACAAATTCAGTGTTATGCATTTGGGGAAGAACAATCCAAACTAGGATTACACAATGCAAGGTTCCACATTAGGAACCACCACCCAGGAAAAGGATTTAGGCGTCATTATGGATAATATGTTGAAACCCTCTGCCTAGTGTGCAGCAGTGACCATGAAAGCAAACAGAATGCTAGAAATCAAAGAAAGAAATGGAGAATAAAACGAGGGATATTATAATGCCTCTGTATCACTACATGGTGCGACCACATCTTGAATATTGCATGCAGTTCTGGCTGCCATATCTTAAAAAGGATAAACCAGAATTAGAAAAGGTATAGTGAAGAGCGACAAAAATGGTAAAGGGGAAAAGGGATGGCTGAGGGGAGATATGATAAAGGTGTATAAAATAATGAATGGAGTAGAATGGCTAAATGTAGATTGGTTGTTTACTCCTTCAAAAGGTAGAAAGATTAGGGGACACGCAATGAATCTACAGTGCGGCAAATTTAAGTCTAATCGTAGAAAATATTTTTTCACTTATATAATCAAATTATGGAATTCCTTACCAGAGGATGCAGTAAAAGTTGTTACTGTAGCTGGATTTAAGAGAGGTTTGGATGAGTCCATAAGCCATTATTAAAGAGGATTGTGGAAGCCCACTATTTACCTACTGGACAAGCAGCAAGGAATCTGTTTACCTTTTGGAAACCTGCCAGGTACTTGTGACCTGGATTGGCCACTGTTGGAAACAGGATACTGGGCTTGATGGACCCTTGGTCTAACCCAGTATAGCATATCTTATGTTCTTATAGTCACTGAACATGCAGACTTTTCTCCAGAGTATATATTGAGTGTAGAACTAAGTAGAATTAGGGAGCTTAAACTAGAAGTAAAGTCTTATTGTTCTGGAATTGAAAATGTGCCAGTACAACAACAAAAAATCAGACAGGTGATAGGATATGATAGCAACAGCTTTGACAGCTTCAAGAGGTTGACAAGACATGCAGGCAGACTGGCAGATAGGAGGCACTGAAGGAAAATCATAGGTGAACCAATACACTGAAACTGGCAGCAGAGTCACATAAATTAAAGATAAAAAGAGTGGAGGAGTGGCCTAGTGGTTGGGGCAAGGTACTTCAGGCTGGAAGGTTGGGGGTTCAAATCCCACTAGAGGACAGCAACCTTGGGCCGGAAGGACTGGGGTTTCTAGTCCCACAGGTGCTCCTTGTGGTCTTGGGCAAGCCACTTAACCCTCCATTGCCCATGTTCCCTGTAAAATAGTTATCTCCAAGTTATAATGCCCTGTTCAATGTAATTTCAGTTTGTTCAATGTAAACCACACTGATGCAGAATAACGCGGTATATAAGAGAATGTAAATAAATAATAATAATAAAAGAATGTAACAAATCAAACGCAGAAGCAATCATTGGAGGATAAGAGCGACAGCAGGTGACATTTGGTAGAGGCAGAGAAAGAAGACTGCAAAGGTCTCCAAGCCAGATTAGACCATCAGGGCACTAAGGGAGGATTCCTTTTCTGTCTATAAGTTGTAACTTTTTTTCTCTCTTTTGTGAAATATGTTTTGGCTATTGTAATGTAGGTGGCTTTGATACATCCTTCCCGGGCCGTGAAGCGGTATAAAGAGAGAGAACAGCAACTGTATGAATGCGTTGAGACACACCCAAACAGTTATATTTTCAAGATTTCCACAATGAATACAGTTGAGATAGATTTGAATACAATGGAGGCAGTGCATGCAAACTGATTTTTAGAAATAGTTACTGTGGCTATCCTGAAAAACTAACTAGCTAAGTATGTACCAAGAAATTAGAACCACTGCACTAAGCTAAGCCCTAACAGATTTTAAGACATGATTCTGAAAAAAGTAGGAGGTATTTAAGATACTTGTGTCAGCCAGAAAAAAAGGATCTAGGACCTTTGTTTCACATTAGATGGCAAATCTCTTCCATTTGAAACAGGGCAATTAATTTCCAAAGCCATTTCCAAAATGAAAGTGGGTTTCTATAAAACTGTATGCAGGTAAAGGTGCATGGATAATGCCATTTCACATGCATTTTTACCCACTGAAATTTCAAAAATATGCTTTTATCTGCAGATATCAACAAAGCAGTATTAGTAGTGGTATAAGTACTTTTCCTGGAGTAATTTTCAAAGTGAAAGTATGCATGTTCTTTTACAATCCTGTGGTTAGAACAGTGGCCTAGTAACCGAGAGACCAGGATTTGATTCCCACTGGCACTCCTTGTGGCCTGGGCAAGTCACTTCACCCTCCACTGCTTTGGATGAAAGGTCTAGCAATCTACTTCCAGTCACACTTGCCAAGAAAACACAGGGGCTGCTGGATCACCAGGAGTCAGCACTGACTCACGCATTCTCACACACACACACACACCCCTTCTCTTTTAGCTTGCACAGTCATATTCATCAATTTTCTGTGCCCCCAAAATCATTCGCCAAATTGCTTATTTTTTAATGCTCTCTCATTTGTATCTTTCCTTTGGGCATCAAGTTGGCAATAATGGGATCTAACTGCCAGATGCTAATAGACTTTACAATAATTGGATGAGACCCAATCCAAATATTTAGCACTGTGAAAGCACTAATGTTCTATTTCCCTGTAGAGACCTGTATCAAATACTCACATGAACATGTGCAATACATGAAAAAGCATTAATTTTTGTATCCCAGATATCCAAATCAAACTTTTCTGAAGTTAGCGAGAGATGTTTTGTTGGGTAACAACATAAGATAAAAGAGCAATACAGGCAAGAAAAAGTAAAGATTAAGAGGGGCATAGTCAATGGAGATGGTCATAGCTGCTTTAAATTATGCCTGGATATTCAATACGGGGACCATCTCTGGCCACTTGCATTTAATATCCAGGCTGCCCGGTTAGCGTTTTAACTAAATGGTCAGTGGCATATTCAGCTGCAGGTTGGATAGCTGAGCTGGCTAAACTTAGGACAACCTTTTTTCTGCCTAATTTAGCTGGTTTAAGTTAGCTGGCTAATCTATATCCAGGGGCGGCTCAAGGCAATCTGCTGCCTGAGGCGAGGGATGAGGTGGTGAACCACCCCCAGAGTAGGGAGCAGGAGGCTTTCTCAAAACTCCAGTCAGGGACTGAACCAAAACAAAAAAAACGATTAGATAATGTGGAGGAAATGCAAGATATTTACACACCAAGGAACTAAAAGAAAGAGGAAGAACTGCACTGTTTATAACACCAAATTATAACTCATGTTTATTTTGTTGTTATAAACTGCATTATGGTTCTTGCTTTTTCTTTTTGAATATATATTTTGCATCTACAGAACCCCCTCCTTCAACAATGGGTAAAGAACAGAACTAGGACATTCACCCACAGAACTCAATATCTTAAAAAAAAAAAAATCTGATTCCGATCATCTCACTAACAAACATTCTCCAGTACCAGGCATATTGTAACTAATACAAAACACTACAACAAAGTCAGAGGATCTGTAGAGCAAACCTACCATACCATACCAGCTCAACTTCCAAAACTCACATAAGGAGCCCACCCCCCCAAAAAAGCGTAACTGTAAATACTGCAGCGGGCCCTGGAACATCCAAACACCTATTTGAAAAGCTGAAACAATTCAGATTACTATAGTACAGTTCCCTACATACAAACTCCATGTTAACAGAACACCTGGCCTTGGCCACAAACGCAGAACACAGACCCTCAACAAAGTACAGAATAAATTAGCACAGCCTAATAATAAACATATGTAGATAAAAATTCATCTGCAACTCCAAAAAAATAGAAACATAGAAATATGATGACAGAAAAAGACCACATGGCCTATCTAGTCTGTCCTTCCATAACAACTACAACAGTCCCCTTTTTACCTTTAGAGATCCTCTGTGTTTGTCCCATGCTTTTTTGAATTCAGTTACTGTCCTCATCTCTACCACCTCCACTGGAAACTATTCCATGGATCCACTACTCTTTCCGTAAAGAAATATTTCCGCATATTACTCCTGAATCTATCTCCCTTCACCCTCATCCCATGTCCCCTCGTAGCAGAACTTGCTTTCAATTGAAAGAGGATCTCTCCCTGAACATTTATGCCACGGAGGTATTTAAACATCTCAATCATATCACCTCTATCCCGCTTTTCCTCTAAGGTGTACATATTAAGATCCTTCAGTCTGTCCTCATATGCTTTATAATGAAGACCACCAATCATTTTAGTAGCCACCCTCTGCACCGACTCCATCCTGTTCACATCCTTTTGAAGGTGCGGTCTCCAGAATTGCACACTATACTCCAAATGAGGTCGCACCAAAGACTTATACAGAGGCATTATCACCTCCTTTTTTCTGCTAGCCATTCCTCTCCGTATGCACCCAAGCATCCTTCTAGCTTTTGCCGTCGCCTTTTCTACCCGTTTAACTACTTTAAGATCATCAGACACAACCGCGCCTAGGTCCCGCTCTTCATTAGTGGACAAAAGTACTTCACCCCCTATACTATATTGCTCCCTTGGATTGCTGCAGCCCAAATGCATGACCTTACATTTTTTAACATTAAATCCCAACTGCCAAATTCTAGACCATTCTTCAAGCTTAGCTAGATCCCTCCTCATGTTATCTACCCCTTCCTGGGTGTCTATTCTATTGCAGATTTTGGTATCATCCGCAAAGAGGCAAACCTCACCTGAAAGCCCTTCGGCTATATCACTAACAAAGATGTTAAAAAGAATCGGACCAAGGACAGATGCCTGGGGCACACCACTGATAACATCCTTCTCCTCAGAGTGAGCTCCATTTACTTGTACTCTTTGTCGCCTCCCACCCAACCAATTTCTAACGCAAGCAGTAACTTTAGGGTCCATCCCTAGGGTGCTTAGTTTGTTTATAAGTCGCCTGTGAGGAACAGTGTCAAAGGCTTTACTGAAATCTAAATACACCACATCTAGGGCTCTCCCTCGGTCCAACTCCCTGGTCACCCAGCCAAAGAAATCAATCAGATTTGTCTGACAAGACCTGCCTCTGGTGAATCCATGCTGCCTTGGATCCTGTAATCCGCTGGACTCCAGAAACCTCACTATTTTCTCTATCATCAGTGTTTCCAATAGTTTACTCACCACCAAAGTTAAACTAACCGGCCTGTAGTTTTCAACCACATCCTTACTTCCGCTTTTGTGTAAAGGCACCACATGAGCCTCTCTCCAGTCCTTTGGCACCACTCCCGACTCCAACGAGGCATTGAAAAGGTCAGTCAGTGGAGCTGCTAGAACGTTCCCAAGTTCCCTCAGTATTCTCGGGTGTATCCCATCCGGTCCCATCGCTTTGTCTACTTTAAGTTGAGATAGTTTCTCATGAACACAGGCTTTTGAAAATTGTTCAAGATGTCCTTTGCTTCTGTTCCTATTTGTGGGTGTTTTCTGAGGTCCTGTTCCTGGTTCTTCATCTGTGAACACAGAACAAAAATATTTGTTAAGCAATTCCGCTTTATCCTTATCAGCTTCAACATATTCCTCCCCTGCACCCTTGAGTCTGACAATACCACTTGTCATGATGTGGGTATCAATAAAGATGAGAACTTGAAAAGAAATCCTGTTTCTTTTAGGAATCTAGATATGCAGTTACCTCCAGGCACAGCTAGAGGGAGCAGGAATGACCATACAGGAGCTAATGAACCTAAGAGGGCTAATGATTTGCACCTGGGAATGACCCTGGAACTCTTGAAGGAAAGATTCCTTTATAAGCCAGAGCTGAATGCCAGCAAGGCAGAGGAGCAAGCAGAGAAAGGAGCAGAGAAGGACCTGAGAAGGAACAGAGACAGAGGAACGTCTTCACAAGGAGGAACAGCTCTATTAAGAGGATCAGCTCCAAGAGAAGGAGTAAGTGAAAGAATCCTAATTGAGCAAGCCCAAAGAAACAGAGTTCACAACGGTGAAGTTCAGAAGGGCCAGGCTAAGCGTGCAGCTGTTCAACGGGAGTTTGTTAGAGCAAGCACTGAAGCTAGAGTGTGTGCCACTCCCTGTTCTCACAGTGTTCCTGACTCCAAAGCAGAGAGACATAAGCAAAGAACCAGAGGGAACGGTTTGGAGGAAAGCTTGCAGTCTCTGAGAAATATTAAACAAGTTTTACCAGACAAGAAAGGAAAAGCACTTTCTGACAAAGCTAAGTTCTTACCAAAGGAGAAAAGGGAATCCAGGCCAGGTTTTACCAAACTGCCAGAAAGCACAGCCTTGCCTAAAGCTTACAGGCAGAGAACCTGTTACAGGAGGGAAGTTTCTGAAAGAGAAAACTCCACGAATTCAAACCAGCCAGACTCCAGGTATGAAAGCTTTATTGATGATTCTAAATGCTTGAGTCCTAAAGGCCCTGTTAAAACAAAGGCTCACTCTGTAAAGAAGAAAAAACCAGAGTGGTTTCAGAAAATCCCTAAAGCACTTAGAACACAGTGGTATTGGAGACAAGACCCTAGAGACATTTCACACAGACCTGTATCAGACAGGGACAGTGATTATTCCAATGATGAATATAGTAATGAATCCATGGAGATAGAATGTGTAAATACTGTTCCCATTCCTCAACCTGAACAGATGGACTGTGATTTGTGTATGGCATCGTGCCAGGAGTCTGTAGCCACTGTGTAACTTAGAAGAAGTTTGTAGAATTCTTATGCTATTGGAATGAACTGAATTCCTCTGAGCAAGCCTTGCATTAATTGTGAAGTTTAACAATTAAGCAGCTGATTTAAATGCTGGTACCTTTTGAAATAAAGGACTTTCTGTTTGTTTATCAATGTCTTATTTTGAACCCTTGCACTGACGGGGAATAAAAGCCTTGTTTCCCTACACTTGGTTTCGTTAATGACTTCTCTTAGGAAGCTGGAATAAGTAAGAACATTTTCTACGTCAAGTGAACCTTACATTCCCTGGGGCTACGTAAAAAATAATCTTTGCCGTGGAGCATCCCATAATTCTAATGGCGTAGACGGGGCTCCCCACGACACACTCTTGCCCTTCCTCTTCTCACTAATATATCTGAAAAAAGGCTTATCCCCCCATTTTATTGCATTGGCTATTTCCTCATCCTTTTGAATCTTTGCCTTCTTGACTACTTTGCTAGCTTCTCTAAGTTTTTCCAAATACAGATGCCTGTCTTCCTCTCTCTGTGATCTCTTGTATTTCATGAAGGCCTCCCTCTTTTTCTTCACTTTTTCAGCTACTTCTTTCGAAAACCATAGCGGTCTCCTTTTCCTTTTATTTACCATTTTAACAAAAAGGTTAGTTGCCCTTAAAATATCCCCTTTCAGTTTTTCCCACTGTTTTTCTACATCCCTCAGCTGTTCCCATCCAACTAACGACTCCCTGAGGTATTGGCCCATCTTCACGAAGTTAGTCTTCCTAAAGTCTAAGATCCTCGCCTTGGAATGGATTCTAACAACCCTAGTCCTAATACTGAACCACACCATCTGGTGATCACTGGATGCAAAATGATCTCCCACTACAACATCAGAAACACTTTCACCATGGGTAAGCACCAAGTCCAGTATGGCCCCTTCACATGTGAGGTCTGTTACCAATTGCATGAATAGTTCTCCCTGTAGAGAATCCAGGATCTCCTTACTTCTAGATGATACTGCAGCAGGAATGTGCCAATCAACATCTGGCATACTGAAATCTCCTATCAGTAGCACTTCCCCTTTCCTAGCAATGCTGCGCATGTCTTCAATTAACTCTCTGTCCACCTCTTCCTCTTGTGAGGGAGGTCTGTATATCACACCAATGTAAATAGATTTCTCTTTCTCTCTTTCTAGTTTAACCCATAATGCCTCCCCTCTCCCTTTTAAGCTCTGTAATTCCAAAGCTTTAATAGTAGTTTTTACAGATAGTGCCACTCCTCCTCCCCTACTTCATACCCTGTCCTTTCTGAATAAAGTATAGCCAGGTATAGTTACATCCCAATCATGGTTTTCTGTGAACCATGTTTCTGTAACTGCCACTAAATCCAAGTCAGCCACTCCCACCAAAGCTTCAACATCAGGGATCTTATTTCCCATGCTACGGGCATTTATACACACTGCTTTCCATATGTTACCCCTGTTACCCATTTCCATAAAGTTATTTAATGTATCACCTACCTGGGGGGCTTTCACTTACCTGGGGGCTTTCTTCACCCATCCCCAACGAATCTAATTTAAAGCCCTCTTCAGTAGATTAGCCAGTCTACTACTGAAGACGCGTTGACCTTTCTTGGACAGATGGATGCCATCTCTGCTCTGCAACCCTTGGAACAGCATCCAATGGTCTAGAAAACCAAAATGCTCTCAATGACACCATCCACGCAGCCATGCATTCATCTCCAGGATGCGAGCCTCTCTGCCTTGGCCTTTACCCTCAACAGGGAGGATTGAAGAGAACACCACCTGTGCACCTAACTGCTTCACCCTCTGTCCCAGAGCCATGAAGTCACTTTTGATACGTTCCGAGGTATACCTGGTAGTATCATTTGTTCCAACATGGATTAGCAACATTGGGTAATAGTCAGTGGGCTTGATGAGTCTCGGCAAACTCTCCATAACATCTTGGATTTTGGCACCAGGCAGACAGCATACCTCTCTGGACATCAATTCTGGTCGGCAGATGGACGCCTCAGTACCCCTCAGAAGAGAGTCTCCAACCACCACTACCCTTTGTTTCCTTATGTTCACTGATTCTGCAACTTTGGGGTACTTGAGCTCTGGTTCTTCCCTTTCCAGGGATGCTTTCACCTCCTCCACTTCCAGGGCTGCATAATGGTTCTTCAATTCAAGGGCTGGAGAAGTTGGATTGGTGATTTTGCAGGCCCTGGTGACTTGTGTCCAACCATCGACATTCTGTTGGCACCCATCTTCTCCTCTGCTGGAGAGCTTGGTTGCTGCAAGAAGCATCTCATCAATGTACTTCTCACTGTCTTGAATGCTCCTCAGCCTCACCACCTCCTCTCTGAGTTCCTCCACTTGTTTCCTCAGAGCTTCAGCATGCAGGCACCCTGCACATGGAACCGGTCCTTCAACTGGCATTAGGACCTCTGTCTGGACCGAGGCAGAAGCTGTAACGGGGGCAACAGCTTTAGTGATACAATTTTTCCCAGCCATTGTTCTGTTCGTGGAGCTTAGGTATCTGTTAAAGCAAAAGAGAGAGATCTAACAAGTACCAGTCGGTTTCCCAGCTGTCCTTTCAGAGAAAAAGCAGTTAAATCTTAATTATATTCAAAATGTGCTGGTCCAATTCTCTGTGCTTTGTCAAATGGGGAGGTGCCCTATATAGCAAGACTACTTGCTAGGGGTGGGTGGGAGTCGGGGTGGGTAGGGAGGGAACTAACAGCTAATTAGGTGTTAGCAGTTCCCAAAGCTGAGGAGGTTACTGGAGTTCAACCACCTACTGTGCTCAAGGAAAGTCCCACTAAAGCACCAAAAGGAAAGTAACCTTGCTTTAAAAATGTACAAGAAACCCTTTTAAGAGCTCCCAGTCAGAGAGCTAACAATTTAATATAATAAAACAAACCCTTAAATCCTTACTGTTGGTTGATCTGGAGAGCTCCTGTAGATTCTACATGCAATGCAATGCCAGAGAAATAGAAACAGATGCATTTCCCAGTACTTTATAAAATATAAAGATAGCACCAAGACTGTTCATTAGATTGAAAATAAAATTCTCTTCTACCTTTGTTGTCTGACCATTTTATTCTTGTTCATGCTGGTCCCAATCTGAGGTTTTTGCTTTCCTCTACTCCTACTGTCTACTTCCTCCCAGGGGTGAAATGAGGATAATGCAGGGCCATGTGCGGAGATTCACTACAGTATTATTTGCATAAATTTAGTATACTTTATTTTAAAATGTATATGCCACCAATCTAAAATCCTAGGTGGCTTCCAAACATATACATGAAATTTAGTAAAACTGATGTTACAATAAATCAACATAATAAAACATTAAATTTGATTAATGAAAAGCCATGCACACAGCCCCCCAAAATCAGACCATGACCAATCTGCACATCAGATTTATTTTGCTATGATGAGATTATTGATGAGGAGGGAAGGCATAAAATGAGAAACTAATCCTGGTAGCCATGAATTCAAACGCTGGATTGGATTGTGCTAGAGCTGGAAAAGTCCGGAAGTCAGCAGCAGTGAAGCTATCAGGCTACTAAACAAAAATAAAATGAGACATTTCCTTAAAATTTGAAATTTCCTTGAATCTGACCTAACAAAATTTTAAATTTCAGTCTGGCAGTATAAAGAACACAAATCTCAAAGACAATACATATTCCAGTACCCCCCCCCCCCCCAAACCTAAAGTTGACCTTACCAAGAACCCAGAGTACAGAACCCATAGAACAAATCTACTATTTCATAAGAGCACTAACTTCCAAAACTTACACAACGTGGAGAATTCCCAGAAAGTGCAGCACCACAAATATTGCTGTGGGCCCTAGAACATCCATATTCTTATTCAGAAAACTGAAGAAGCCAGAGTACTACAGCTCCCTACATAGAAACACCATGCTATCAGAACTTGTAGCCTCTGTCACACATACAGAACTGAGAGAGATCTTCACCAAGTAGGAAATATATCAATACAAACTAAAAACAGACATATGTAGTCAAAAAATGCTTTTACACATCACTCTTTAAGTTTACAGGATTTCTTTCCCGAAATTATACTATACTGCAGAGTGAGGCAAAAGAACTCTCACACACAGGCATCTGTATTGTCGGCAGAAGCTAACATAATGGCTCAGTGCAAGTAGCACGAGTGCAACTAATGCCACCTCAGTGTGTAGTCTTAGTTGCACCTGCAGATGTTTTGCCACACTGAAATGCGGTAACTGCAGGGGGATATAAAGGCCTCCATGCAGTTGGCCTATGGCCCCCATAATCAAACTCTGGAATTAGCTACTAGAGGATGTAGCAAAAGCTGTTAGTGTAGCTGGGTTTAAAAAAGATTTGGACAAGTTCCTGGTGGAAAGGTCCATAAACTATTTATTTATTTGCATATATTTCTATACCGCTCCTTCCAGTGATCAGTCGCAGTTTACATTTTAACAAATCGGTTCTGCAATGATAGCAGTTACATATAACAGCGATAACAATAAAAACAGACTATGTACATTTAACAGCGATAACAATAGTTAAACTATATACATCATGAGGATAACAGTTAATTAGAACCATAGTAAACGGTTTGTATACGAGGCAAGGTTAGTATAGAGGTTCGAGAGTTCGAAAATTATTTACATTGTCGAACAGAGTGGGATATCCATGCCCTCCTGAAGAGATCCACCCACAAGCCTTCGCAGATCATCTGCAATCAAAACTATTGCAAACAAACAAAATCGCTGCCTTTAACCATCAGGACACCGATTGCCTAAACCACCTCTCAATATTCTCCACACCACCCAAGAAACATATTGAAGATACCATTGCAGCCATCAACACCACCACTGCTCATACTGACCCCTGTCCAGCCTATTGGATAAAGAATATACGCAGTGATATCAGTCCACAAGAATGATAAATCTATCGTTCACAACTGGATCCTTCCCCGCAGCACTCAAGCAAACCTCAATTAGACCTCTTCTAAAAAACCCCAAACTTGACCCTAGCAAAGTTGAATCATATAGACCCATAGCCAGCATACCTTTCCTAGCTAAGATATTTGAAAAGGAAGCACAACGACAAATACAAGACCACATCGATACTGCAGCCCCACTAAATCCACATCAGCACGGCTTCAGAGAATTACATGGCGTAGAAACCCTTCTTACCTCCCTCTTTAATGATATTATCACCTTTGTTGACAACATCCACCAAGGATGTGTACTTATCTTCATCGACATAGCTGCAGCATTCGACTCTGTTCACCACGGCCTACTAATTGAACGCCTAAAAGAAAAAGGCATTACCGGCCTCGCTCTTGACTGGTGCAGATCATACCTTGAGGGAAGAGGACAGCAAGTAAGATCAAGATCAACAAAATCAAAGCCTTTCCACCAAAACCAGGGCGTCCCACAAGGATCATCACTATCATCTCTCATGTTTAACATTTACATTCAACCCGTCTGTAACATCATAAGATCCTTCAATGTGCAATGGCAGATATACGCCGATGACATCCTTCTTTACATGCCATTCTCCACAAAGCAAATGGACCTCTCACCTCTTATTGATTGTTTTGACGCAGTATCCGAATGGTTTCTAACGCAAAACCTTCGGATCCAACATAAGAAAACAGAGGTACTCTTTGTCACGAAAAATTCATATTTTACCCCTCCACCTCATATAAAAGTGAGAGAAGCCGAACTACAAACAAAACCTGCAATCCGTTATTTAGGAGTCACTTTGGATCAACGTTTGGACATGAAATTACACATATCCCACATTGTTAAAACCGTATATTTCAAGATCCGGACACTCAAACACCTCCGAACCTTATTGGACCCAAGTGATTTCCGAACTGTATATCAAGCCCTTATCCTACCCCATTTTGATTTCGCCAATGCCATTCTCCAAGGGCTCCCACAATCTACATTGACTCCCTTACAACTGGCCATGAACGCCGCTGCAAGAGTTCTATTTGGAGCAGCGAGGTATGACCATATCACACCCATCTTGTTGCAGCTCCACTGGCTCCCAACACATGGAAGAATACTATTCAAGACCCTAGTACTTACCTTTAAAGCCATCCACAACATAACTAATCAATCTACTTCAATCCACTCCGCCCAACAGATCCAGAAGATCTACATCAGCAAACACCCTAATTATACCAAATGCTTCAACAAAATGCACGCTAACAACATCCAACAGAGCATTCAGTCTCTATGCTCCCAAGTGTTGGAATACACTGCCTCCAGAAATCCGAACAATCACCGATCTCATGCAATTCAGGAAGGCACTCAAGCACTACTTATTTATACAATACTACCAGATCAATCTTAATCCACCATAGACACACCCCTCCTCTAGTCCTAACGCATACCCATAGATTTATCATAAGATACTCACAAAGCTTATTGTTATATATGTAAATAATTGTTGTGCATGTCTCCCTAAGTTATCCAAGTTTTTCTTCCCTGTTCTATGTAAAACTGATATTTGTTAATTATGGTTCCATGTAAACCGCGCTGATGATAAAAAGTGCGGTATATAAGAAAAATAAATAAAAAAATAAATAAAATAAAAAAATATCGTGAGTCCAGTGTGTTTATAATATACTCGTGATATGTTTGGAGTGTATTAAGATTAAGTTGTTAGGTATCTATCAAGCTATGATTTAAATTGGATATAGTTTTTGATTTAATTGGATATAGTTTTTGATTTAAGTTATTTCATTCAAATTGTAGTATTCTTGGAACAGATGTGTTTTAAGGTATTTGCGGAATGATTGGAGGTCATTGTTAGCTCTTAATGACTCTGGGAGCTTGTTCCATTGTGAGGGGGCTATGTAGGTGAATGCTCTATTGCTATTATTAAAGTGGGCCTGGGAAATCCACTGCTTGCCCTGGGACAAGCATCACAGAACCTGTGTGCCTTTCTGGGAATCTGTCTGAGGGACCTAGGTCTGACCCAGTATGGCACAGAGCTTAGGAAACATGATGCTAAATATGCCAAACAAGAGATGCTCAACAGCACCCATGCAGCACCTCCCACTTCTACAAAAACAGGCGCCCTAACACAGTACTTCCCACCCTCTGAAAAACAAGAGAGACTTTGTGACCAAGAAGGGTTTGGCAACCCCAGCATAACTCCTGAAACTGCGCACTGGACCAGCATGGCATTAATGTAAATATATATTCTGCAAAAAATACAAAGGAAATGCAAGATGCTCTCACACCAAGGAACAAAAAAAAAGTGAGAACTACGGCACAGTTTATAGTACCAATTTATAAAATTATAACTAATTTTATTTTGTTATAAACTGTGTTATGGTTCTCACTTTTTGTTTTAGAATATATATTCTACATCCACAGAAACCTCTCCCTCAACAATGAGTGCAGAGCAGAAGTTTGACATTCATCCACAGAACTCAATATATTTAAAAAAAATCTGTTTCTGGTCATCTAACAAACATTGTCCTGTAACAGGCATATTGGGAACCAATATAAGACTCTACAAAAGTCACCGAAGATCTACAAGGCCAAATCTACCACATCATACCAGGATAAACTTCTAAAATTCAGATAAGGGGCCTACCCAGAAAAACGACGCACTATAAATACTGCTGAACAAGTCAAATTACTACAGTACAGTACAGATCCCTATGCACAAACCCATGTTAACAGAACACCTGGCCTCGGTCACACACTCAGAATACAGATCCTCACCAAATATAAAATAAGTGACTACAACCAAAAGTAAAAATAAAAATATGTAGACAAACAATTAACCTGAGTCCCCAAGAAGCCAAACTCTGCATGGAGTGCAACATCAGATAAATAAGGTTTAGCTGGATAAAGATCGTGCAAAGTCCAATCACTAAATTGAAAATAAAATTATTTTTTCTACCTTTGTTGTCTATTTTAGTCTCTGATCATGTTGGTCCTGATTTGAGGCTTCTGCTTTCCTGTCTTCTCTTAGCTCTCTTTCTATGGTCTATAGTCCATCTGCCATTTCTGGTCTCTTCTTTTGTTTTCTTCACTTCCTTCAATCAACCTACTTCCAGTCCTAGTAATCCTCCCCAGTATCAGCCCCCTTTTCTAGTCCTCCCCTCCCAGTACCTTCCAATTTCAACCCCCTTGCATTCCAGGACTTCCGCTGATGTCCATTCCCTTCCAGTCCCCCTCCTTCCCCACTGTCTAGCCCCTTCTAGTCCAAATACCATCCCAGTGCAAGGCTCCCTCCCTTCCAGCCCCCATCTCCACTATCCAGCCATCTACCTAGTCCCATCCCCAAGTGTGAGCTCTCTTCCAGTCCCCCTGCAGTCCCAACCCCAGGTGTCATATCCCTTTCATCCCTCTCCTCCCTTCCCTAATATCATCACCCTTCTAGTCCCCCTCCAGTACCATCCCCAGGTATCTGCTCCTTTCCAGCCCCCTCCTCCCCACCATGTCAGCCCCATTGCAGACCCCACCTTCCCCTCATGTCAGTTATCTTCCAGCCCCCTCCCCCCTCTCCGGTGTCAGCCCCGGTGCAGACCCCATCTTCCCCTCATGTCAGTTTTCTTCCCTTTCAGCCCCCTCTCCCCCCCCGTGTCAGCCCTGTTGCAGATCCCACCTTCCTGTCATGTCAGTTCCCTTCCAGCTCCCTCCTCCCCCCCCCCGCGTTAGCCTGCTTTCAACCCCCACCTTCCCCCATGTTAGCTTTCAACAGCAGCCGCGACTTCTATCTTTTAGAGCCGCAGCCATGCTAGCGACATGCAGTTTAAGTAAAAGTGAAACCAACGCGCAGAAGCTTCCTGCCTCTGTGAAGGAACTGTGCAGCTGCGCCCTGCCCCCAAAGGAAGTAGTAACTACTTCCTTTGGGGGCACAGAAGGCTCTGCACAGATTTGACTTTTACTTAAACTGCATGTCACTAGCACAGCTGCAGCTGCCATAGAAAGGTGAGGGGGAGTCTGCCGCTGCCGAGAAGCGGACTCGGTAGAGGCAGCAACTTGCATGCTGATTTCTGGGTTTTTTTTTTTTTTTAATTTTTAAGGCGAAATGAGGCGGCTATTTTGAGGGCATTTTTTGCTGCCCTCAAACCTTTGCTGCCTGAGGCAGCCACCTCACTTCGCCTCATTATAGAGCCGCCCCTATCTATATCGCCACCTCCATCCCACCCCTGTAACGCTCCAATGCTAAGTGGTTGGCATTTGGGCTTTTAAACTAGGTTGGAGGAGATATTCAGCAGTACTAACTGCTTTGGTGCTGTAATATCCTGCTGAGCACGGTTTAGCTGGTTAGCAGGTCTGCTAAAAGGCTAAACCGCTTTGAATATAGCCCTCTGTGTTACAGCTGATATATGTATAGGTATGTTCTAATAACTTGTCATTTATTAGAAACAAGAAAGGAAGATTGCTTTATATCATAATACTAGCTGATTTTATGTGTGTTGTTAACTTTATGGGACATTCATGAGAATCTCTTGAAAACTATGAGAAATTAGTGAGTGTTCATCAATCTGCACTGTCAGCTTGCCACTGTCTCCAATATCTGTTGTACATATTTTCTTTAACATTCTTCTTAAAAAAAAAAAAAGTTCTAAAAATAGGCTCATTATTTAGCACATACTACTGACTCTACAGAAAATCTTAAAATGAACAACTTTGATGTCTTCTACAAACTCTTTAGGGACTAAGATATGTGTACTAAATAATAAAAATCATATAAATATTCTATACTGGATCTAACAGATAGGATGAGGGCCACAAGCAAGGCGTGCAAACTGTATATTTATATAGAGCAGCAATGAGCTGCAGCTGTCATGACACAACAGCTCCCTGACAGCCAAAAAAGCTCAAAAAGCTGTCAACATTTTAATGGAGCAATTTTCAAACATATTTTACTCATGGTCTTTGCACCAGTTTTCAAAGTGAAAGCAAGCATTACTCAAAGATCTTGCACCTGTTTTTTCAATGATACCTTTTCATGAAAAATAACATGCATAGATTTAAAAATTAACTCTGCATTCTTCCACTGACCTAAATACCCTGAGGAATGCCTCCTAAGAATATGACCAAAAGTACACACTTTGTGGAATCTGTATATATCTTTAACCGAGGGTGGACAGTTTTCAAACAGTGCGGTAGTTACTAAACTGCATTATTGGAATGGCGCACAATATTTACCCCTTAATGTGTGGTTAAGAGCCAAAATCATGCGTTATTTTACAGCGATGCATGTTAATATAACTTAATGCACTTTGGCTCATAACGATATGCAAAGCATGCAAATACATTCAGAACACCTCATTAGGATGCAAATAGAATGCAGTTTGCACTAAACAGCACAAGCTGAATTAGTCCTGGAAAAATAGTGCCAGCGCAAAGCTGGGGTTATTCTTCCACCCAAGAGCATCTGCTAATGCATGGCCCTTTGATGGCGGGGTGCAGAGTTGTGCAGCGGAGTTTTATAGCGTGTTAATTTTTACCCCTGAAGAAGCCTTAATACGGCAAAACGAAAGCTTTTGTAGGGTTCTGTTATTAAGCTATTTAAGGCTCTGGGAAATTGTGGATTACCCCGCTCTTCTGAAGTTTTTGAAGATGTTTTTGGATTGTCTGCCATGATGTGCTGTGCTGTGGTGAGGCAGCTATGGATTTGCGAGGTGACGCTGAGTAGCTATTGTGAGAAAGATAAGTAACTGCGGCTCAGTTTGGGCGCATGTTATCTTGTCATTACTAATTATATTTTTTGCTATTGTAGGAGACTTATCGTCTGTTCCTGTGCTGCCTTGTGCAGTTATCATTTGATGCTGATGCTTTTGACTGTGTGAATGGAATGTATGTGTATGTATAATGTAGTAGAGTGATTATTGTTTTGTTTTAGGTTATGGTTGGTGGGTTATGAGGATGTTTTGAAATTTTATTTGAGAATGTTATTTGGAGGAGGCTTTGACCTATGATGTGAGCGTCAGCTATTCCCTATAGTGAGATTCTCACTACATGTAGGGTATTAGCCATCCTGAGGTCATTTTGTGCCTTGATTGAGTTTTGTTAAAGATTCTTTATTGTTATTGTCATTATATTTGAGTTGTGCATTAATTGAGAGTAGCTGCTTTTTCTATTGTTGTCCTATGTTCATGGGACCATTCTTAAAGGAGGCTAACACTTTTCAACAAAAACTGTTTTCTGTGGGTCCCCTCTCCTTGATCCCAGCAAACAGCCATGGCCCCCTGCAACGATACCTCTTTCCCACATAGACCCTCCACTCCTGAAGCCACTTTGGAAGGGCCCCACTCCAGAGGATCTCACACCCCAAAGTCCCCACTCCCCTAGACCCTTATCAAGAACTGACCTCCACCTCCAAAGAACCCCTTTGCCCACCCAGGGTCTACTATAAGCATCCTTGGTGGTATGGGGGTTGCTATGATCTGGCTGGCACCGGGTTAAAAATGTCACCCAGGACCCCTAGTGGTAGTCTCATTCACAAAGTACTACATACTGGTATCCCTTCCTATCTCTCCTCATTCATCAATCTCCATACCCCCCCCCACTGTGCGCTTTGTTCAATACACACCAAATGTCTTTTCCTTCCCCCTGTTTCCCGTGCTAGGTATGACTCAGAATCCCTGCCTTCTACTTCTGAGCTCCTTGTCCTTGGAACCATTTACCATCTGACCTATGCCTAGAACTATCTTATCCAAAATTTAAGGCTGCACCCAAAACCCAACTGTTCCAACTGCTTTTGACCATCCTCTACATTAACCCCAATTTATTGACCCTGCTTGCCTTATTTTATCTGCCTCTTTCCCATCCTTTCTTATTTCTCCACACCCTGCGTACCTTATTTCAGCGGTGAAGGAAGGGCTTTTTCTTTGGGGGGGGGGGCCCAAACCCCGCCCCAAGCTCCATCTTAACTCCACCCAAGCCCCACCTCGTGAGCAGAGACCCTTTGTTGCGGTCATAGCTTTTTTTCTGCCCGTGGGGGTTGGATTCCTTGCAGACAGACTGCTGCGCCTGAGGACAACGATCATTGTAAAGACCCTTCCTGCCTGCCCATGATCCTTGCAGGCAGACAGGAAAAGTATTTTCAATGATCACGGCCAGCCAGCAGTAGGCTGCCTGCGGGGAGAGAAGTGGCCTAGTGGTTAGGATATGGTATTTCAAGCCAGAAGGCCAAGGGTTCAAGTCCCACCTGGGGAGAGCAATCTCAGGCTGGAGGGACTGGGGTTTCTAGTCCTATAGGCACTCCTTGTGGCCTTGGGCAAGCCACTTAACCCTCAGTTGCCTCAATAAACCACTTTGATTGAAGGATAAGGCAGTATAGAAAACTGGATAAATAAATAAAATCCCACCCCCTATGGGCAGAAGAAGAAGAGAACCTGCGATCTCCTGTGGGCAGACAGGAGGGATCTGTGCTGCAATTGCAGTGCTCTTCTGCCTGTGGGGAATGGGATCCCCATGGGCAGCCTGCTGCATACTCCCCTTCCCCTACTTCTGCCTGTAGGAGATCGGATCCCTGCAGGCCAAAGTAGAGGAAACCCCAATCACAGAACAGAGTTTTGGTGGGGCCATGGCCCCTGTGGCCACCCCCCCCCCCCCCTGCTTTCCAATGCCTATGGTATGGATTTTGCTTTTTCTCTGCCCTATCATTTCAGTGGCGTTCTTTCTACTTTTCTGTTTAATTGATTTTATGTAAACCGTTGTGATATATCCAAAAGAGAGGTACATCAAGATTTTATTAAAACATAAACCATACAACTATTTAGGGGATCAAGCTGCCATATACAAGCACAATTCACTCCTGCCCGCAACCCCCTAGACCACCCGAATAACTTACACAGTAGTAGGGCTGGAGTGGGTAAGTAAGGGTCTTCGAGTTGAAGGGGCCCTGTGAATGAGGGTCTTTGTGGGTGGGGGCCTTTCCAACGTGACTTCAGGGGAGATGGGGTCTGTGTGGAAAGGGGCTGTTATTGGGGGGTCCTCGACTCATTCCTGGAATCATGGGGGAGAGGACCCTCCGGACCACGGCTTTTCTTGAAAAGTTCCAGCCCCTTAAAGAATGCTCCTGGGAACATCGGGCTACATAGAGGCCTGCTGTTTCAGGGGAGCAGAATAATGCAGCATGTGTGGCTGAAAGCAAGCTGTGGTATTAATTTACTGCAGGAGTTACTAATCTGCAATACTGAGATAGCACAGGTTAGTGACTCCTGTGGTAAACTAAGCTGCAGTTAACTGCGTATTTTTCTACAGTTTAGTAACTAGCCCCTTAAAATGGTATTTATTGGTTAAACGGCTTCTGAAAATTAACCCTGGTCTTCTCATGTATTATATGCAATATTATATATCCATAACAAAAAAGCAGAAGCATATATAGAATACCAATAAATACAATTGTATAAATAATACAAAAAATTAAATAAAAAATACAATAACATTGAATATTTGGATGATTATAAGAACATAAGAATATAAGATATGCCATACTGGGTCAGACCAAGGTCCATCAAGCCCAGTATCCAGTTCCAACAGTGGCCAATCTAGGTCATACGTACCTAGCAGTTTCCCCAAAAGGCACAGGTTCCACAATGCTTGTATTGGGTCAAGCATTGATATCCTGGGTCCCTTTTAAATAATGGTTTATGGACCTTTCCTCCAGGAACTTGTCCAAACCTTTTTTAAACCCAGCTACACTAACAGCCTTTACTACACCCTCCAGTGACAAATTCCAGAGTTTGATTACACATTGAGTGAAAAAATATTTTATCTTATTTGTCTTAAACAGTTTACCCTGTAGCTTCATTGAGTGTCCCCTAGTCTTTTTATAATCTGATAACGTAAACAATCTATCTACGTTTACCCGTTCCACTCAAGGAAATGGTCCTCTGCTCCTATGCAGTCCAGCAGGGTGTACGTTTATGGGCAGTATATTTTCCAGGCCAGGACAACACAGATTAAGCAGGGTCCTCCAGCCGCACAAGTGGCAGTTGGACCCCAGATTGGCTAGCTGGCACTTTCACCTCTGGGGGGAGCCATGGATAGACCCGTTTGCCAGCCCAGACAACTACCAGTTGCCTCGCTTCTGCTCCCAGCAAGCCCACCCCTCCTGGTGGTGGCAGATTCGTTTCTCATCTCGTGGTCGGAAGGTCTCATGTATGCCTTCCCACCCACACTACTAATTGCCAAAATATTATTCAGGACCCTCCGAGACAAGGCCTCGCTGATCCTGATAGCCCCTCGATGGCCCAGGCAGCCGTGATTCCCACTACTCCTCTGGCTGTCGGTGGAGACTACCATCCCATTGTGGAGCTTCCCAGGGCTCTTGTCGCAGGAGGGGAGCTCTCTCTTGCACCTGAACCTGGGGTCCCTGTCACTGAGTGTGGCTGCTGAAAGGGTGAAGTGGAGGAGATCCTGCTGGTTTCCCGTAAGTCCTCCACCAGAAAAGCATACGCCTTCAAGTGGCACAGATTTTCAGTTTGGTGTACAGAGCACGGAGTCAACCCATTCTCCTGCCCGGTGCAGCTGGTGCTGCAGTACCTTCTCCATTTCTCGCATTCTGGGCTCAAATCCTCTCTTGGCCCAGCCATTGGTGACCCTCTTCAAGAGGGGACTCCTATCAAAACTCATGTTCCGCTCCCCGGCGACCGAGTGGGACCTCAATGTGGTACTGGCGTAGCTTACTCGCCAGCCTTTTGAGCTCTTGGCTACCTGCCATCGGGGTACCTTTCGTGGAAGATGATGTTCCTGGTTGGTCTCACCTCCACTCGTAGGGTTAGCAAGTTCCAATCCTTAGTGGCGGAGGTGCCTTACACCAGATTCTACAAGAACAGGGTTGTGCTCCGCACACACCCCAAATTCCTTCTGAAGGTGATATCGTCTTTTCGCCTCAACGAGGAGGTGGTGCTGCCCACCTTCTTCTCAAGGCCTCACGCCAGTAGGGCTGAGGTTGTCCTCCACATCTTGAACTGTAAGAGGACCTTGTCCTTCTACATTCAATGTACCCAGGGTCACTGTAAAGCTTTTCAGCTTTTTTTGTCTCGTAGACTGGGGGAAGCAGTGACCAAGCATATTCTGTCTACCTGGGTGGCGGACTGTATCACCCTTGCCTATGAATAGGCAGAGCTTTTGTTGGATGGCCGGGTCATAGCGCATTGTATCAGGGCCAGGTCAGCCTCTGTGGCAAACTTGCGCTCAGTTCCGATAATGGATATCTGCCGGGCTGCCACCTGGTCTTCTGTCCATACCTTCACAGCTCATTACTGCCTGGAGAGGGAGTCCCGACAGGACAATGCCTTCGACCAAGCCACGTTCCGTAATCTTTTCGAGGTCTAGGCAACTCCTACTCGCCAGCCCTTCTGTGTTCAGGCTACCGGAGTGCCGGCTCCCTTCGGACACACGGGTCCTACTGCAGTCTGCTCCCGTGGACTCAAATTGCTGCTGCTCATGGCTTCCCCTGAGGGTAACTGTGATTTTTCTCTATGGGCTTTCGGTAGCTTGTAGCTAGGGAGTCCTATATGTGAGGGCTGACTTCCTGATTGTTCCAGGAGAAAGAGTAGTTACTTGCCTGTAACAGGTGTTCTCTGGGGACAGCAGGAATCAGTCCTCACAACCCTCCCTCCTCCGCTTGGAGTTGTTGTACAATTTGTGTGATCTTCTTTTGTCAGCTCTAGCTATGTCATCTGACTAAGATGGCACCCTTGGGCGGGAAGGAGACCATGCATGCATGGTGGCATCTCCCAAAGGTTTTCTTTGAAAGCTGGGGAGATGCTTGCGTGGGGGCTCCGTTGACATCGACATCACCCATATGTGAGAACTGATTCCTGCTGTTTCTGGAGGACACCTGCTACAGGTGATTAACTACGATTTACTGGAGGGGTTGTGGCTCCTGGGCTCTTCATCCTCACTGCCAAGTTGCTTCCTGGTTGGAAGGGTCTCTGCATCTCTGCTGGGCTCTCTGCACACATGCCACCTCCAGTCTGGAAGGGTTGCTGTTCAGGATCCAACAGGCTCTTGCACTACAGGAGGGTTGTGTATACTAGAAGCTGCAGCTCAGCACTTTGTTATGCTTGAGCCTATTGGGTAGCAGTTAACCGTTTCTGATGCAGAGGAACATAAGAACATAAGATATGCCATATTCAGTCAGACCAAGGTCAATCAAGCCCAGTATCCTGTTTCCAACTGTGGCCAATCGAGGTCACAAGTACCTAGCAGTTTCCCCAAAGGACACAGGTTCCACATTGTTTGTTTGTATTGTGGCAAGCAGTGGATTTCGCAGGTCCTCTTTAATAATGGTTTATGGACCTTTCCTCCAGGAGCTTGTCTATACCTTTTTTAAACCCAGCTACACTAACAGCTTTTACTGCACCCTCTGGTTTACGAATTCCAGAGTTTGATTATGCGTTAAGTGAAAAAAATATTTTCTCTTATTAGTCTTAAATAGGTTACACTGTAGCTTCATTGCATGTCCTCTAATCTTTCTATACTTTGATGGCGTAAAAAATCAGTCTACATTTACCAGTTCCACTCCATTCATTAATTTATAGACCTCTATCATATCTTCCCTCAGCCATCTCTTTTCCAGGTTGAAGAGCCCTAACCTTTTTAGCCTCTCCTCATAGGGGTATCCTTCCATCCCCTTTATCATTTTGGTGGCTCTTCTCTGTACCTTTTCTAATAATGCTATATCCTTTTTAAGACACGGCAACCAGAACTGCACACAATATTTAAGGTGCAGTCGCACCATGGAATGATACAGAGGCATTATAATATCCTTTGTTTTATTCTCCATTCCTTTCCTTATGATTCCTTGCATTCTATTTACTTTCTTGGCCGCTGCTGCACACTAGGTGGAGGGTTTCAAAATGTTATCCACGATGACGCCTAAATCTTTTTCCTGGGTGGTGGTTCCTAATGTGGAACCTTGCATCGTGTAACCATAGTTTGAGTTGTTCTTTCCAAGGTGCATAACTTTGCACTTGTCTACATTAAATTTCATCTGCCATTTTGATGCCCAGTCAGAATAGCGATAAATGCAATGGTATAAATAATAATACAAAGAAAATAAATAAATAATAAAATTAAATATTTAAATGATTATGTACTGTCAAAGACATAAATAACAGGCATAGTTTTATTTTACAGACATAAACAATTAAAATAATCATTAGTCACATGGATCAAACTAGTGTGTCAACATCAACTCATGCAACAGTTTATCATTCATAAATGTCCCCCAGTCAGGATCACATGCCCAACATGTTTCAGCTTGAGACTACCTCAAGGGACTTATTTAAAAGTTGATGTTGAATTGGACAGCGAATAAAGCACCATGATAATTCAGAGCACTAGGCTAAAAGGATCTAAAGGAAGGGAAGTAAAACAAAAAAGAAGAAGGAAAATGTTAAAAACAAAGTATGACTGGAAATTAAAAAAAAATAAAAATAAAACAAGTTACTCCAGGAGAGTTCCTCAATGTTTACTGTTCACAAAACTCATGACTTAGACTTACACCAAAAGCTAAAATATGAAAATATTAATAAAAAGATGAAAAATAAAAAGTAAAAGTGAAACGATAACAAAAGCAGACTGTACTACTATCTCCTATTACTGATGGACTTCACACATGCTCAGCCATATAATTGGAAAACTTTATAAAGCTAAAATAAAAACAAATTAATCAACAGAGAAAGTGCACACAAAACACTTCCAAATGAAAACAAAATATGTTTGTACATTTTTATCACACTCAAAACATTAGGGGTTATTTTTACTAAAGAGTGTTAAGGGAGCCAATGTGTTGTCAATGTGCATTATCGATACCCATGAGTGCTTAACGCTGCAGAAAGGGCTGATAACATGGCAGTAATGTGCACAAATGGCTTCCTTAGCGTTAGGGGAAAAAGAGGTGGAGAGAGCCTAATGGGACAGAGATGGGACATGGATAGCAGGTACTTCCTTAATGCTGGCTGGTGTTACCATGTGTTAGAGTTCCCTGTGCTGGGAACCCTAACACCACTAAGAAGCTCGCAGTAAGGGCTATTTTGGAGGAGAGCCTTTTTCAATGTATGCAATGTGCACCACCCATTGTAGGTCCCAAATTAGTGAGAGTAGTCCACTAGGCTGACAAGGCGGCTGCCTGTGGAGAACATCTGTGTGGCAGGTATGAATCTGCTGTGACAAACGGTAGCACACATACATGCTTTCGCAGTTAGACGGGAGTTGTGCCACCCCCACTGCCACTATGCAGCCATGTCAGTGTTATGTGAGGATGAGACTGGCAGGAGAAATATGTGACCCAGCCCTGTGTGTCAGGTGCAATATCACAGTTGCCACTGGCAGTGAGATAGCAAGCATGTCAGCAGCAGGTACAGTGGAGCATCATGAGTAATGGAGGGGCTAACCAATACCAGCACCCAGAGACCCAACTGGAGCCATAATGGTGACTGTGATCACAGTAGCAATGCCCAGTATCTGCTTGACTTCTATGATGGTGGAAAATGTGTGTATGGCCACAGGGGGAGGGTAGGATGGTTTGCGATGGATTTATTTTTTTTTTATTTATTTAGACAGTTTTGTATACCGCCTTATCCTTCAATCAAAGTGGTCACAACACAATTGGGGGATACATTTAACATGCAGGGATATGAGACACATACACGAATACTTACAGGGAACATGGGCAATGGAGGGTTAAGTGGCTTGCCCAAGACCACAAGGAGCATCTGTGGGACTAGAAACCCCAGTCCTTCCGGCCCAAGGTTGCTGTCCTCTAGTGGGATTTGAACCCCTGACCTTCCGGCCTGAAGTACCTTGCCCCAACCACTAGGCTACTCCTCCCTCATGGGTCATGACTGTGATTTGCATCAGGTACACTTGCACATACGCCTATCTTGCTGTATACAGCAGGTCACAGGGGACTGCACATCCTGCACATGTGCTGCCTCAGGGGTTGGTGCCACACTTCAGCACAGCAGACCTCTGTTGGTTTGCATTGGAAGTACAGAGGAGAGATGGGCATCTTGCCCTCACATGTGGCATAGCCTTAGGAACAGAGATCCATGCTGCAGCTGTGTGTCTGTTATATAGCTACAGTACTGCCTGTCCAGTGCAATAAGTGTACTGCTGTGGGCAGGCCCAAGCTGTGCTTTACCACTGTCTCAGAATGTGCCAGCCACGTGGTTTCATGTCCTGGGTTCCTACCATTTCAGGAAGGGTCCTGCTGTCTCTTGGTCTGTACACTCTCCTATGGAGCAAGATGTGGTGGGTAACCTAATGGTTAGAGCACTGGCTTTGTAAGCAGCTGAACAGGGTTGAATTCCTAACTGTGCTCTTCCTGGTTGTGGGCAACTCATTTCAAAATATGTATGTATGTATTTTTTTATGTTATTTATTTATTATACTGCCAGAAATAGTCCAGGGTCTGCATTGCCTGGGGGACTCATCATTATTGTTTTTAATGCGTTCTGATAGCACATTGGGTTGGCAAACATGCATATTACACTCATGCCCATCTGACAGCATGACCTTATTGGCTCTGCTGTAGCCCATTGCAAAGGTTGTACATGTTCATCCTGCAGATGTATGACACATAGGTGTATATTATTGGTATATTTCATCGTAATTGTGACTGCGCATCTTTGGCTCCATCACATATATGCAGTACATGCAGGCACATCACGCTCCTGGGATAGGCACCTGCAGGGATCACCACATGTCCTTACTTGCTCCATATGGCTAATATAAGAGACACTTGTCCAGTTGTTCTATGCACATGTATCAGGACAATTGCATGGAAACACAGAAACATAACAGCAGAAACAGACCATATGGCCTATCTAGTCTGCCCTTCCATATCAACTACAATAGTCCCCTTTTACCTTTAGAGATCCTCTTTGTTTATCCCATGCTTTTTTAAAATCAAATACTGTCCTTGAATCCACCATCTCCACTGGGAGACTATTCCATGTATCTACCATTCTTTCCATAAAGACATATTTCCATATTACTCCTGAGTCTATCCCCTTTCACTCTCATCCTATGTCTCCTCGTAGCAGAGCTTGCCTTCAATTGAAAGAGAATCTCCTGTGCATTTATGCCATGGAGGTATTGAATGTCTCTAACATAACTCTCCTATCCCACCTGTCCTCTAAAGTATACATATTAAGATCATTAAGTCTGTCCCCATATGCTTCATAGCGAAGATCACTAACCATTTTAGTAGCCACCCTCTGCACCAACTCTAACCTGCTTATATGGTGGTTAGAAAAGCTAAGACAGGTGTCATACCCAACAAGCTGGTATAAAATCTCTTCCATGGCACCGCTACTATTTTTTCAAACACACCACAACTGTATGTGTGTGATCACATCACATACATTGGGGCAGCAAGGCCATACCACACTCTGATCTATTGCCATCCATTCTTCAGCTCCTCCATCGGCATATGCCCATCATGTACAGTCATGTATTCTCCTGCTAGCTGCTACATGATGGCCCACACAGGAAGATTTTAATCATTAGTATGTATCACTCACACCTCTCCTGTTTATTCAATTTGTTTATTGCGCATGTTTTTTTTTATTCTGCTTTATCCTATAGTCAAAGCAGCTTCCATTACATCAGATTTTACATTATGACAGGAACATAAAACTTGGAGGATTCATAATGTACTGGGGTTAAACATAGTTGTTAACAGAGAGGGAGCAGGTTTAGTGGAGGTATGGCTGCGCACTAACCGGTTCTGTTATGTCATTGGTAAAGCGTCCTAGGAATAGGAATGTTTTTTGTTTTTTTCAGACCACTGTCAGATCCATTGTGGCACGTAAGTTGTTTGGAATTGAGTGAACGATATGCATGTCACCATTCCTGCTCAGTCTCCTTTTGCTGCCCACATCATGGCGATTATGGCTTCGCCAGAGGGACACTTCTTCCCCATCCTATGCCACACACTGATATTACAGTATTTTACATGGACACCCTTCACTGATACAGTACAGCTGCCTCCCACATGCTTATCCCACTTACTGATTGCCATGTAGAATGCCCATGGATCTCTCAGCTTCATCAGCTAATATCTTTCCTTCCATCTATCAACTTTATTGTGACTTCTGTTGGGGCTGCTTTATCCTGCATTAATGTGATAGCCATTTTTGGGTGTTAAGGTGCACGCTTGTCATCTTAACGCCCGATGATCTGTTAGCACACGTAAGAGGAGCCTAACGCCCTTACCACCAGAACGCCTACTCCCTGCCCCGGCATTTATTGCACAGAAGAATCCTTAATGCTGCCGTTTACACTCATTACCCACGGCTCCCTTACCGCCCTTTAATAAACATACTCCTAAAATTGTTTCTGTTTAGTGTATATCTATTCTATCACATTCAGAACATTAAAATAGTCTCTCTTGATTGTATAAACTAATATGATCTCCTAATTCAGAAGTTCCCAACCTAGAGTGCCCGCACCCCCTACGGTGCGAGATGGACTTTCAGGGGGTGCGACAAAGAGTGGCTTGTTTCCCTTAGTGACGAGTCATGAATCATCCCTCAGCCAGCTGCCAGTGTGCCTTCAGCAGTGGTAGTAGGTGGCTGTGTTGCGTAGATAGTAGTCTCGTTGTATATTTAATCAAAATAATAGAATTAACATATAAGTTAAGTAAATTGACTGTCAGAGTATTGCTTTTAAAATCATTGTAACGCAACATCTGATATAATCATTGTATATTGTTTCACACATAAATTCACGATCATGAGAGCTCGTTAAGTATTTCACCCCTCGAGACCTCTCAGCTCGTCCGTCGTCTCTGCTCACAAGCACAGTGATATTACTTTTGTAGGGGGTGCAAACATTAATCAAACATTTCCTAGGGGTGTGGGGCATAGAAAAGGTTGGGCAACCACTGTCCTAATTGATCCATATCTAATAAAACTGAAAAACAGGATTAGAACATCCCAAAGGAAGCCATAGAGTTTGAAAATCCCGGGGTGGGGAGAGGGCTAAAACATTAATTAAACTGATAGAACAATTCATAAAAAGTTAAAGATAAACAAAACCTATAAGCACAAAAGGGAAGGAGTGCAATTAACAATTTAGTCATTTCTATTGCTACCATGTTACTCTGGCTAACAGCACAAGTATATACTAGCTTAATAAAAACAGTCCGCTATATATAAATTCTACAAAAACTCTCTAATCCTCTAAGTGAAAGTAAAAATACTTCAGCTGAGCAAAAGTGAAAGTAAAAACAGGAGTACCAGCATAAAGAAATATTATTTTTTCAAAGACCACAAGGAAGCAAAGGGTAGTGGTGGTTGTTGACTCTCTTCTGAGGGGTACTGAGGTGTCCATCTGCCAACCAGACTTGATGTCCAGAGAGGTATGCTGTCTGCCAGGTGCCAAAATTCAAGACGATACAGAGAGTTTGCAGAGACTCATCAGGCCCACTGACTATTACCCAATATTGCTAATCCATATCGGAACAAATGATACTGCCAGGTATCCCACTGAGCATATCAAAAGGGACTTCATGGCTCTGGGACAGAGGGTGAAGCAGATAGGTGCATATGTGGTGTTCTCTTCAATTCTCCCTGTTGAATGTAAAGGCCAAGGCAGAGAGGCTCGCATCCTGGAGATGAATGCATGGCTGCGAAGATGGTGTCATCGAGAGCGTTTTGGTTTCCTGGACCATGGGATGCTATTTCAAAGGTTGCAGAGCAGAGATGGCATCCATCTGTCCAAGAAAGGTTGACACATCTTCAGTAGTAGACTGGCTAATCTACTGAAGAGGGCTTTAAACTAGATTCGTTGGGGATGGGTGAAGACAGCCCCCAGGGTAAGTGAAAGCCCCCAGGTAAGTGAAACATGAAATATCCTTTTTACCCATTTCCATAATTGTAACATATGGAAAGCAGTGTGAATAAATGCCTGTAGCATGGGAAATAAGATCCCTGATGTTGAAGCTTTGGTGGGAGTGGCTGACTTGGATTTAGTGGCAGTTACAGAAATATGGTTCACAGAAAACCATGACTGGGATGTAACTATATCAGGCTATCCTTTATTCAGAAAGGACAGGGTAGGAAGAAGGGGAGGAGGAGTGGCACTATATGTAAAACAAAGATAGAAAGCAGAGTGTAGGGTTAAATGGACAATTTTCCCAATGGAGAAAGGTGAATAGTGGTGTACCCAAGGGATCTGTGCTGGGTCCGCTGCTTTTTGACATATTCATAAATGACCTGGAAAACGGAATAACGAGTGAGGTTATCAAATTTACAGATGACACAAAACTACTTAAAGTTGTTAAAACCCATGAGGATTGTGGAAAATTGCACAAGAGGATCTTGATAAATTGGAAGACTGGGCATCAAAATGGCAGATGAAATTTAATGTGGACAAGTGCAAAGTTATGCACCTAGGGAAGAACACAACAAACTATGGTTGCACGATGCAAGGTTCCACATTAGGAACCACCACCCAGGAAAAAGATTTAGGCGTCATTGTGGATAACATGTTAAAACCATCCACCCAGTGTGCAGCGGCGGTCAAGAGAGCAAATAGAATGCTAGGTATAAGGAAAGGAATGGAAAATAAAACAAAGGATATTATAATGCCTCTGTATCGTTCCATGGTGAGACTACACCTTGAATATTGTATGCAATTCTGGTCGCTGTATCTTAAAAAGGATATAGCGTTATTAGAAAAGGTTCAGAGAAGAGCCACCAAAATGGTAAAGGGGATGGAAGGATACCCCTATGAAGAAAGGCTAAAAAGGTTAGGGCTCTTTAACCTGGAAAAGAGATGGCTGAGGGGAGATATGATAGAAGTCTATAAATTAATGAACGGAGTGGAACGGGTAAACGTAGATCGATTGTTTACATCATCAGAATTTAGAAAGACTAGGGGACATGCAATGAAGCTGCAGGGTAAACTATTCAACACGAATAAGATAAAATATTTTTTCACTCAACGTGTAATCAAACTCTGGAATATGCTACCGGAGGATGTAGTAAAAGCTGTTAGTATAGCTGGGTTTAAAAAGGGTTTGGACAAGTTCCTGGTGGAAAGCTCCATAAACCATTATTAAAAAGGGACCCAGGATATCAGTGCTGGACTCAATACAAGCATTGTGGAACCTGTGTCTTTTGGGGAAAATGCTAGGTACAAATGACCTAGATTGGCCACTGTTGGAAACAGGATACTGGACTTGATGGAACTTGGTCTGACCCAGTATGGCATATCTTATGTTCTTATGAGGATGGGCCTTAGGCCCCCTGTTCTTTTTGGTACGAGGAAGTACCTGGAGTAGAACCCTTTGCCCTTGAGATAGTGGGGAACTGGTTCTACCACTCTGTCCTCGAGAAGACCTGCCAGTTTCTTCAGTAGAAGGTCCCGATAAAGCTCTCCTGGAAAGAAAGGGGGAGATGTCTGGGCCAAGTTGAGGAGATAGCCCTCCTTGACTATTTATTTATTTAGCTGCATTTATATCCTTGTGTCCAAGAATCGGTAGTGATAGTTGCCACCTTTGGCATAGTGAAAGAGACATTTCCCTGTGGGCTACTGACCTCTTTGGGGTGCAGAGGCTATGCACAAGGAGTCAAAAGCTCCCCCTGGCTGGGCTGGGGCCGATGCCTGGGGCTTGGGAGCCTTCTGATTACGAGGGCCTTGCCCATGTCCTTTGGCCTGCTGCCCTTGCTGTGGCACCGGGAAGGCCTGAAAATGTGGGTCGTTTCTGTAAACAGCCCTTTTCCTCGGGTAGAAGGCCTTTTTACAAGGACCATTTCATCGGGGAGGGGCAGCGGTCTTCTTAGAGAGCCTAGTCCTCATCATGAACTTGGTCTCCAGCTCGGCAGCCTTGTCAGTCATGGGTTTGCCATCGAGGTTTTCTCCATCACATGGGACATCAATCAATTTGTCCTGAACCCATTGAACGAAGTCGGACGACTGTAGACAAGTCTGGCGTGGGGCACCGATGCCCGCCGCCGCTACTTTAGCTGCCGACTCGAAGCTGTTATAGGCTGCCCTAGAAATAAACTTGGAGCACTTACGGATGGCCTTGACCAGGTTTTTGAACCTCTGTAGAGTCCCTCGGAAAGACCAGCTGAAAAAACTCAGCGAGTTCCTTCATCAGGTCTCTTAGGTACATGCTCATGTAGAGCTGGTATGCTGGATCTGGTCGATGAGCATTCAGCCCTGCTAGTACTTTCTGCCAAGGGCATCCAGGGTGTGTGCCTCCCTGCCAGGGGGCACCAAGGCATATGTCTTCTGACTCTTCAGGAGATGCATGGCCGACTCCACCACCATGGAGTTGTGCGGCAGTTATGACATCTGGAAGACTGGGCTTCGGCGGACTCGATATATCGGAGTTGAGCCGCTTACTCACCACCGGCACCAATGCCGGTGTCTGCCACATACGGAATATTAGCCGTTCCAGCAGGGGCGACCCAAGGGGGGTGCGGGGCCATGTGTGGATACTCAGTGTGGGGCCTCATTTGCATAAGGGACCTCATTTGCATAACATTACCATACACTAACTTTTAGTAAACATGCCTCTTAATGAGTATATGGATAAAGAAAGACTATAAGATTTCTACATTATTATAATCCAGTGCCAACCGCCAGGCACATTAGGAACTACTACAAACACTGCCCATTTAGAACCCATAGCAAACCCGCTGTATCCTAACAGCTCTACCAGGACTCACAAAGCACCATACCCTACCTATCAAAAGGAAACACTGCAAATATTAAACCAATACATTTCAGAGAATAACAATACATGACCCACTGGGGAAAGAGAACAAGTAGCAATGTCAAATAGGAATTACATAAACAGAATACCTCAGCTCAGTTACACATGCAGAACATAGACCATTACCAAACAAGGAATCACAATTTAGAAACAGGAAGACAATAATTAAACTGGGAACCCCAAAAGCCAAACTTGGAATGTACACCAACACTGTAGAAATAAAACTATAAATTAATTTCCTGTTGTACTAAACAAAGCGCAGACGTTAATGATGCACATTTCCCAGAGCTGACATATTCCAGTTAATAAATTCAAAATCAAGAGATATTTTTCTATCTTTTGTGCATTTTTTTTCAGTTGCAATTGCTCCAGTCACTTTCTTCTGGTTTCTTCATGTCTTCTGCTAACTTTCCATCGTCTGCTGTCCATTTGTCCTTTCTTCTTTCTTCTAGTTTTTTTCCATTCTCTCTCTACATCTGCTTTAACATACTAATCTTTCTCCTTTTGCTCTTTCCTCATTCCTATTTCATTCACTCAAATTTTACCCCTCCATCCTCAATCCCCACTTACTCTCCCAATATCCGGCCAATTGTAGATTTGTCTTCCCTCCCACACAAAATATTTTTTCCCTCTCCATTTCACTCACCCAGCTCCATCCCATTCTAATCCTCCCCCAACATCAGCTCTCTTCTAGTTCCAGCCCCACCCAGCATCCGCTCCCTTCTAGTCCCCGCATCAGCCCGTTTCCATTCCTAGCCCCCCATAAGCCCATTTCTAATTCTATCCTAGCCCCACCATCAGCCCATTTCCAGTCCTAGCTCCCCCATCCATTTCCAGTCCTATCCGAGTCCCTCCATCAGCTCATTTCCAATCCCAGCCCCCCATCAGCCCATTTCTAGTCCTTTCCTAGCCCCACCATCAGCCCATGTCAAATCCTAGCTCCCCTCCACTCAGCCCATTTCCAATCCAAGCCCCCCATGAGCCTACTTCCAGTACTAGCCCCTCCATAAGTCCATTTCAATCCAAGCCCCCAGCACAGCCCATTTCCAATCTTAGCACCCCACAACAGCCCATTTCCAGTCCTATCCTAGCCCCTCCATCAGCCCATTTCCTGTTCTAGCCCCCCCCCCCACTCCGCCCATTTCCAGTCCTAGCTCCCTCCCCTCACAGCCCATTTCCATTCCAAGCCCCCCTCCCCATCAGCTATTTGCAGTTCAAACCCCCCTTCCACTCAGCCCATTTTCATTCCAAGCCCCCGCCCCATCAGCTATTTGCAGTTCAAGCCCTCCTTCCACTCAGTCCATTTCCAGTCCTAGCAACCCCCCCAGCCCATTACCAGTCCTAAGCCCCCCCATAACCCATTACCAGTCCTAAGCCCCCCCATCAGCCCACTTCCAGTCCTAACCCCCATCACCCCATTTTCACTCTTAGCCCCCCCATAGCCCACTTCCAGTCCTAACCCCATCATCCCAATTCCAGTCTTAGCCCCCCCACAGTCCATTATGATTCCTAAACCCCCATCAGCCCATTTCCAGTCCTAGACCCCCAGAGCCCATTACCAGTCCTAACCCCCCATCAGCCCATTTCCAGTCTTAGCACCCCCATAGCCCATTACCAGTCCTACCCCCCCATCAGCCCACCCCCATAGCCCATTTCCAGTCCTAGCCACCCCACAGCCCATTTCCAGTCTTAGCACCCCCATAGCCCATTACCAGTCCTAACCCCCCCATCAGCCCATTACCAGTCCTAACCCCCCTCCTCCATCAGCCCGGGTAGATTTAAATAAAACAAACCAGCTGCGGCTGCTGCTGCCACCGTAGCAGCGGCAGAATCAAGCGGCACGCCGCGGGGCCCCCCCTGCCCGGCAGAGCCTCCCTGCAGCATCAGCTCCTGAGTCCCAAAGCGCGGGCTTTCAGAGCCGCGAGAGTTTCTCTTTCTCGCAGCTCTGTTAATCTCGCCAGGGCTGATGGGATTTCCCATCAGCCCTGGCGGGCTTAACAGAGCCACGAGAGGTCAGAGCAGCTCTCCCTTCGAGGCTCTGAAAGTCCGCACTTTGGGACTTGGGAGCTGATGCTGCAGGGAGGCTCTGCCAGACCCCACGGGACGCTTGATTCTGCCGCTGCCACGGTGGCAGTGGCAGCAACAATCGGGTTTTATTTTTTTAAATCTACTTGGGCTGATGCAGAATGTTTTTTTGGCGGAGCCCCCTGAAACGCGGGGCCCTGTGCAAAAAACATTCTTGCTCAATGGACGGGCCGGCCCTGCGTTCCAGGATGGGAGGGATGGGCACCATAAACAATTCCCTCGGAGGGGCCTTGTATTGGAGGATTTCCTTCTCCTCCGTCCAAGGGTCCTCCTCCAATTCCAAAGGGAACGCTAGAGCCTTAGACATCTCCCTGATGTATTAGTCATGTCCTTGGGCAAGGATCAACGCCAGGGCTCCGAAGAAGGGGAGTCCGAGAGGACATTGCGGTGGCGAAAGTTGTCCGGCGACTCTTCATCCTCCGTCTCCTATTCAGAATAGTCTGTCGAGGACTCAGGGGAAGGATGGCTCACGGGCTCCGGGACTGATCCCCACCCACAGCCCTAGGAGGCCCTGCAGCTCATGCTGAGCGCACTGGCTGGCGAAGATCGCCGCCCCGTGGCGGTCTATGTTCTGCATGTGCAACCAATCTGAGGTATTCTCTTCATGTAGTTTTAATTTGACAGTGCCACTTGTTCTCTTTCCCCAGCAGGAGATATACTGGTATTCTCTGAGATGTATTGGTTTAATATTTGCAGTGTTGCCTTTTGATAGGTAGGATATGATGCTTTGTGAGTCCTGGTAGTGCTGTTATGATACGGCGAGTTTGCTATGGGTTCTAAATGGGCAGTGTTTGTAGTACTTCCTAATGTGTCTGGCAGTTGGCACTGGAGTACAGTAATGTAGAAATCTGGCAGTCTTTCTTTATCCAGACACTCATTAAGATGAATATTTACTAAAAGTTAGCGCATGTTAAAATTATGCAAACATTTATGCAAATGAGGCCCCACAATGAGTCTCTGCACTTGACCCCGCACCCCCCTTGGGCCGCCACTGTCTAACCATGCTCCCCTTCTTTTTTTTTTTTTATCATGGGTAAAATTACTGTATGGACACGGAACAGGTAGCATACTTTCACATGCAGTGTTTGGGTGTGGGTGGGAGGGTAGAGGGCAATTTGCAAGTAAAATATTTGGTCCGATATTCACAGCTGCTATACGTATATTGGTGTGGATATGCAATGGCTAAAACTGATCAGTTCTATAAACAAGTGCAAGCTGAAACTGACAGAACATGCAAATAGGATATCCCGATAGTCATGGGTGACTGGAACGCAATAGCTGGCAACAAAGAAGGCGGCAAAATGGTTGGAAAATATGCACTTGGCAACAGAAATGAAGCTGGAGAAAGACTGATAGAATTCTGTAAGACCAACGATCTATTCATCTCAAATACCTTATTCCAGCAACACAAGCAGCAACTGTACACATGGACTTCACCCAATGGATTATACAAAAAACAAATTGACTACATCTGTGGAAGTCAACAATGGAAAAGCTCTGTAACATAAACAAAGACAAAATCTGGAGCTGACTGTGCTACAGATCACCAACTACTAGTGTGCAAATTCAAGCTAAAGCTGAAAAAGAGAAAGCCACTCATGAACGTAGCAAAATATGACTTTGAGAATATACCACTGGAATTTAAAGACTGCCTGCAAAATCGATTTGCTGCTTTAGATACAAATGGCAGAGCTCCAGAAGAGTTATGGGATGACATCAAGAAGGTTGTGTTGGAAGAAAGCGAGAAGTCTCTACAAAAGTTGAAAAAGCAAACAGGGCCAAAACAGATGACCAAAGAAACTCTGAAAACTGTCCAGAAATGCAGAGACGCTAAAGCCAGAGGAGAGAGGCAATCACAGAACTCAACAGAGATTTCCAATGTGTAGGAAGACAAGACAAGAAGGACTACAATGACGCATGCAAGGAAATAGAAGCAGAAACAATTGGAGTAAGAACAAGATTGGCTTTCCTAAAGCTACGAAAGTTAAAGAAAAAATTCCAGCCTCGAAGTGTAACGCTACAAGATGCTCAAGGATCTATGTTGAATGATGCTGAGAAGATCAAGAAAAGGTAGAAAGAATATACAGAGTTTTTATATGATAAAGATCAAGTGGACCAACAGCCGTTTCAACCTGAACATTATGATTTGGAACCATTGGTGATGAAAGACGACGTCAAAGCAGCATTGATAGCTCATCAAAGAACAAATCACTAGGCATTGATGGAATTCCTGCAGCTGTTACCATACTTACTAGGCTCTGCTAGGAAATTTGGAAGACAAATTCATGGCCAACTGACTGGAAAAGATCTGTGTTTATACCAATACTAAAGAAAGGTGAGTCAACTGACTGTGGAAATTATCGCACAATCACTCTGATCCCACATGCCAGCAAGATTCTACTGAAGATTTTCAACAAAGACTACAACGTCCCTAGAACGAGAACTACCTGAAGTTCAAGCAGGGTTCAGGAAAGGGCAAGAAACGAGAGACATCATCATGGATGTGAGATGGATCCTTGAAAAGACTAAAGAATACCAAAAGGATATCTAGTTGTGTTTTATTGACTATGGCAAGGCTTTTGACTATGTAAATCATGAGAAACTCTGGGCCCACATTAAGAAGCATGGGTATACCAGAACACCTGATCGTTCTCTTGCACCACCTTTACATTGATCAAGAAGCAACAGTTTGAAAGAAACAAGGGGAAACAGAATGGTTTAAAATCAGCAAAGGTGTATGACAAGGCTGCATATTTCCCCCCTATCTGTTTAATTTATATGCAGAACAAATCATCAGAAAAGCAGGATTGTATGACGATTACAGAGGTGTGAAGATTGGTGGAAGACTCATCAACAACCTTTGCTATTTTGATGATACCACATTACTGGCTGAAAGTGAAGACGATCTGAAACATTTGCTTCTCACGATCAAGTAACCTAGTCTTAAAATGGGCCTTCACCTTAATGTAAAGAAGACAAAGATCATGACAACTGGCAAAATCAATAAGTTCATCGTTGATGGAGAAGAAATTGGAATAGTGGACAACTTTAAACTACTTGGATCAACTATTAATAAAGAAGCAAGAAATCCAACGACGCATTGCTCTTGCCAGAATGGCTATGAAGGACTTAGACAAGATTCTTAAGAGAGAGCCATCTCTCTCCATACAAAGATTTGACTTATTCAAGCCATGGCATTTTGAATAACGTCATATGGATGCGAAAGATGGATAGTGAAAAAGATAGACAGGAAGAAAATTGATGCCTTTGAATTATGGTGCTGTGTATATCATGGACTGCCCGAAGAACAAACCAGTCAATACTAGAGGAGATCAAACCTAAGCTTTCATTAGAAACTCAGATGACAAGATTTCAACTTTCATACTTTGGACACATCATGCAAAGAGAGAGATCATTAGAGAAAGACATCATACTTGGCAATGTAGAAGGTCAACGCAAAAGAGGAAGGTCAGCAATGAGATAGACTGATACAATAACAGCAGCTGCGAGTGCAAGTCTGTCAACAATGAGCCGCCTGACTGAAGAACGAATATAATTTAGGACAACTATCCAGAGTGCTGCCATGAGTCGACACCGACTCGACGGCACTTAACAACAACAACATGAAATAGCACCAAATAAACAGTGCAACTTAATATCTCTACAGATCACCTTAGCACTACAGATAGCAAACTCAGTACTACCCCTGCACTATCTAGAAAGCTGTTCTAAATTTATCAAGATAGCTAACTGAATATCTCAATATTGCCATTATCCAGATAGCTCTTGCACTGAATATCTGGATTGTCTTTAAATGCTGCATTCAGCATTAAAAAAAAACAAAAAAGCTCACCACAAAGTTTAAATATTGACCTGACTAATTTTTTCCATGAAATTGCTTTGAAAATTGCCCTCTTTATTTCTACTCCTTTGGTAGCTTTCTGTTTACCGGTCTCGTCAGGGTAGTAAAGTTACGCTGTCTTTGTAATGGACAGCATACAGCGATTTCCTCTTATTCTTCGCTTCCTTCTGCCAATCATAGTCACTGAAGATAGAATTATATAAGACTACAGCACTTCTTTTATTTCATATACACAAAAATCACTAGAATAACAATTCCTGCCATTGTTAATTAAGAGGAGAAAAAAAGGACCTCAGACTGTATCCACCATAAACAATTTAACCATTAATCACCTTTATTGGAATTATCAAAGGTTATGAGGACTGCTTCCTCATGGGTCCAAACCCCCCCCCCCCCCTTTTTAAATGCTTAATTTCATTAATATTTAGGCCATCTATTGCTTGTTTACCTTTTTGTATTTTAGAAGTTTTTTTGGAAAAGGTTACAACATACACCCAGCTCCAAATAACTACTTATCAGGCATGCCATGAGGCAGCACACTCAACGTGGCCTATGCTTTGCTAGACATTTGCTGCTTCAGCAGTATATCATGCCACTCATCAAGTGCATTTGTTGTTAGCTATCACATGGTCTACTGCAGGTTGCTGCTGAAATATTTGGGCTGCCCTCAGGAATTGAGCTGTAATACCTGATATCCAACATTGCTGTTGTTCCACTGACTGCTCTGTGCTCTGAAATTGTGGGCAGGAAATCTTCTGCACACTGTAACATGCTTCTCTCCACTGTACCACCCACTCCTGTCTCCCTAAAGGTCACAATCCAAATTTGAGTTATAAATTTCTACTGTAGTATAACATACCATGGACTTCCACTATCCACCTTTCATCCATTAAAAACAGTACAGAATACTGCAGCCAGACTCCAAGAAGTGACCACATCACCCCAACCCTAGCGAAACTACATTGGCTCCCTATACTCTCTCATACTAGATACAAAAGTACTACCTATCACATTCAAAATCCTTCACAACTCCTCTGCAGACATTCTACAAACACTAATTCAGATACCACTGCAGAACAGAAGCAAAAAATTGAAGAACCTCCTAACCATACCACGCCAAGAAGTCAAACGCAACCAGTCCACCTCAAAAAGAGCCTTCTCTCTATGCGCCCGTAGAATGGAACTCCCTACCTGCCGAGTTACACTCATCCAACATCACTGCTGAGTTTTGACACAAACTAAAGACTGCTCTTCACTGAGCACTACAGCCCTATACCTAAACCTCAAATGTGTCACGCCAGCCATCTCTCACAATCTATGTACACACCTAAATTAGTTTATGCATCCCTCCTTTAAACGCCCTACCTCCCTATCCCCCTTGTTTTTTGTTACGCTACAGTTAAACCTCATAAAAGTTATGCTAAGCTACAGTTCTGTTAATTCTTTGTTACACTACAGTTCCTTGTAAACCACTTACCAGTTTGTATTCGTGGTAAACCATTACGACTATTAGATATAGCAGTATAAAAAAATTGACAAATAAATAAATACATTTGAACTATAGAATTTCTTCTCAAGGCTGGCAAGACGCAGGTGTCAAGTTGCAAATGGCAGTAACATTGCCTTCTGCTGCAGCTTCCCTCATCACTCTTGCCCCCCTTTGTAGCTACCCCTAGCTTTCACTGATGCTCCCCCCTACTCCTTGCTGCCATTTTGGGCAGTCAGAGATCAGGACACATGCATGCATGAGATGCAGTATGCTACACATTCTCTGTGATGCTAATGAGCACATTTTCAAAGTAGGGGGGGGGGGGGAAGATGTAGAGTCACATCACTGTAGAGATCATGAGCTCAACGCATCTGAATTCAGGTACCCGTGAGACCAGCCAGTGTTCATTAACAGAGCTAGGCAGGTACATTAACAGTAATGAATTCCTGGCAGAAGCCATCAGTAGCTGGGGAAATGGGATAGGTATACTGGACATCATTCGTGAAACCTGAGGGGAACAAGGCATTATCAGCAGTGGTAATGGTCAGGGACAGGGAGATCTGTAAACCCCAATGCAGTTAAAAATCTTGCACCAGCCCTGGATAAGATTTGTGTCTGGCAGCTCCAAATGAGGCTCTTTCACCATGATCCTTCATGTGCATCAAAGCACTTTTCCCCCATATTTATTCAGTCTTCCCATCTAATCCAATCATTGTAGCATAGTACACTGTTATAGGCATACAGAATCTGCTATGTGTGCTCAAAGTGCATCTGCTAAATGTCATCACTGAATGATAGCTGGGAAGCTTTCCCTTCCAGAAGCTGCAACATTACCTTCACAGCATCCCCAACCACTGCCAAACAAGAAACAGAGGTCTCCTTCAAGGCCATGCTGGTCATAACACTACCTAATATGGAGAAATTTATGTACCTGATAATTTTCTTTCCTTAAATCCTGCTAAACCAGTCCAGACAAGTGGGTTATACTCCTCAGTCTACAGGTGAAGGCAGACTAAACCAACTTTCAGTGATGTCATCACTAGTATAACCACTGGTGTAGCACTGACAGAAGCCATTATGACATTTCCCAAACATAAAGCAAGATTAAAAAACTCAGAACAAGTATTAACCAACAACAACTTTGTGCCAAATATTTGGCTCTCTTACCATAATTGATTCTTATAATCCTGCTAGACCAGTCCAGATTAGTGGGACACACCCAAACAGTCAAGATCCAGGGTGGAAGGAAGATGATGCTCTGAACAGAACTGCCTTGCCAAAAGGTGACATCTGCTCCACTCTCACATGCAACCTGTAGTGTTTCACAAAAATGCTCAGAAATGACCAAGTAGCTACCTTATGGATGTCTGCTGGGAATATTAAAGAAGACCCGACCCAGGAGACAGCCTGTTGCCTAGTGGAGTAAGCCTCGACTCTCTCCAGCATGCACTTTCCTCACAGAAGGCAGTGTGAACTTACAGTCTTCTTAATCCAGCAGCAATCGACAACTTGGTCACAGCCTGTTCTATCCTCGGAATGTTGAAAAAATGGTTTGAACGACAAAAGGAATTAGTAATCTCTAGGTATCTCACTAAATGTCCTCCTCACATCCACCAGATACAGCAAGAGATCAGCCTGCATGTCCTTCTCTGATAACAATCTGATTAAGGTGAAAGGTAGAAAGTACTTTTGAGAAAAAGGATGATATGTTCCAAACTACTGAGATGAAAAAAAAAAAAGCCTCCACGCAGGACAAGGCTTGTAGTTCTGACACCTGCCTGGCAGATGCAACAGCCACCAGAAAACCCTCCAACAGGGTCAAATTATTGATAGAGGCCTTCTGAAAGGGCTCAAACGGGGGACCTTACAGCTTCTTCAACACCAACGAAAACTCAACTGAGGGGCAGTTATTTACAAACCCTTTTGTTAGAATGTAAATAAATGTAAATGGAAAAGCAGGCAACTATGGTTCTCAAAAGAAATAGCTGAAAAGGTCAAGAAAAAGAGGATGGCCTTCATAAAATACATGAGACCACAGAAAGATGACAACAAGCATTATTATTTGGAAAAGCTAAGAAAGTAGACAGAAAAGCAAAGAAACCAATAAGTTGCAAGATCCAAGGCAACATGGTTTTACCAAAGGACAATCTTGCCAAACAAATCTGATTCAGTTCTTTGACTGGGTGACCAGAGAACTAGATCAAGGGCATGCGATGGATGTGATCTACCTAGATTTCAGTAAAGCCTTTGATACTGTTCCTCATAGGAGACTTATCAATAAACTAACCAGCTTAAGGATGGGTCCCAAGGTGGTGAACTGCATCAGAAATTGGTTGACTGACAGACAGAAGGTGATGGTAAACGGAACTCACTTGGATGAAAGGAAACTGATTAGTGGTGTGCCCCACGGTACAGTCCTGAGACTGGTACTGTTCAATGTATTTGTGAATTATATTGCTGAAGGACTGAATGGAAAAGTCTGTTTTTTTGCAGATGACACAAAAATTTGCAACAGAGTGGACTCCCCAGAGGGAGTGGATAGCATGAGGGAAGATCTACAAAAGCTGGAAGAATGTTTGGCAGTTAAGATTTAATGTGAAGTGCAGTGTCATGCAGTTGGAAAGCAGAAACCCAAGGGAATTGTATGCGATAGGGGGCGAGAGATTGATGTGCACAAACCAGGAGAAAGACCTCAGTGTGATTGTTTCTGATGATCTCAAGGTGGTAAAACTATATGATAAGGCGGTGGCCAAAAGCTAGAAGGATGCTGGGTTGCATACAAAGAAGAATTACCAGCAGGAGAAGGTACTAATGACACTGTACAAGTCACTGGTGAGGCCTCACGGACTATTTTGTTCAGTTTTGGAGACTATATCTCACAAAGGATATAAAAAGACTGGAAATGGTTCAGAGGAAGGTGACCAAAATGATTTGGAGCCTGTGTCAGAAGACATATGATAAGAGACTGGAAGATCTAAATATGTACACTCTGGAGGAGACGAGGGAGAGGGGAGATATGATTCAGACCTTTAAATACATAAAGAGTATTAACGAACAAAAAAACCTCTTCCAAAGACAGGGAAACTAAACTAAACTAGAGAGCATAACATGAAGCTGCAAGGGGGTAAACTAAAAGGCAATGTCGGGAAATACTTTTTCATTGAAAGGATGGTGGATGCTTGGAATGCCCTCCCGATGGAAGTGGTGGCGGCAAATACAGTGACAGAATTCAAAATAGCATGGACAGACACAGTGGATCCCTTTATAGCAACAGGATAAAATCAAAATAAACATAACTCAACAAATAAGGATGACATACACGGAGCGGTGGGTACACTCCTAAACAAAAGCATGGGGAGGGATGACCTGCATGGAGCGGCAGGTGCACCTATTCTTGCCGCCTTGCTGGGCAGACTAGATGGACCATACTGGTCTTTATCTGCATCATATACTATGTTACTATGTTACAAATGGAAGAAAAAATAGTCAATGCAGTTAAATGGGGGGGACAAAACATTTTTCAGATGTTAGCGAGAGGAGGAAGTGCCAAAGTGGTATTGTCAGACACAAGAGGGAAGGGGAGGAATAAGTACAAGCTGATGAAGGTAATGTTTAACAAATATTTCTGTTCTGTGTTCACAGATGAAGAGCCAGAAGCAGGACCTCAGAAAACACCAACAAATAAGAACAGAAGTGAGGTGGATCTTGAACAATTTTCAGAAGACTGTAGTTGTGAAGAGCTAGCTAAACTAAAAGTAGACAAAATGTTAGGGCTGCATGGGATACTTCCAAGGATATTGAAGGAACAGGGAAGTTCCAGCGACTACACATTCTGACCTTTTTAATGCTTCTTTAGCATTTGGAGTGGTCCCAGAGGGTTTGAGAAGAGTGCATGTGGTCCCTTTACACAAAGATGGAAGTAAGGACAAGGTTGAGAACTACAGACTGGTTAGTCTGACCTATATGGTGAGTAAATTAATGAAAATGCTGCTAAAGCAGAGGATAGTGAGGTTTATAGTGCCCAATGGATTGTAGCAAGAGAGGGGGCTTTGCTAACGGGTTCAAGAGATCCAGGTACCATGGCTGGCATGGACATGCCAGTACCTCCAGAATCACCAAGCCTGTTTGAGACTGAATTCTGCACAGAAGACGACGCACCAAGGGTCATGGAGGGAAGATATATAGGAGGCCCCTCCTCGGGCCACACCTGAAGAAGGGCTTCCAGGCCCACCATTCATGGATCCTTCCCGAGGATGAAGAAAGTTCTACACTTTGGTATTTTCATTCATGGCCACCAGGTCGAACACTAGTAGGCCCCACCTCTTTGCTATGAGGTCAAACGTGTAAGGAATTAACTCCCATTTGCCAGGATCCATAGTGTTCTGACTCAAGAAGTAAGGCTGCACATTTTCATCACCCTTTTTATTTGCCACCAACAGAGCAAGCAGATACTCCTCTGCTGGATGCATAGTTCCGCCACCTCAATAGCCACCACGTTATTGTGTATGCCACTTTTATTTTATTTTTATTTTTTTATTTGAACAGCTTTTATATACCGCTGCTTCCAAGGATCAGCAGCGGTTTACATTACAACAAAAATCAAACAGATACATAAAACTTTATGAACTATATTACATTATAACATGAATTGTATAGAACAATATTACAGAATTACAATATAACAAGAACATTATTGAACTATATTACATTAAAACTGTATAACAGGTATCGAAGTTTACCTTGATTTTTATATATATGTGAGAAGAATCATTATAATGTTAAATATCACTTATAGTTCGCATTGTTCCAATTGTATATATACACATTTGAATGGGGTAAATAGATTCAATTTATGGTGGTTGGGAAGCTATACTTGTTTCTCCATTGGTGTAGTGTTGTCTGAATAGATGAGTTTTTAGATCTTTTCTGAATGTTAGTAGATCTTTTGTTTCTCTTAATTGATCCGGAAGATTGTTCCACAGTTTTGGAGCTACTAGCGAAAAGACACTGTTACTTGTTGAGTGTTTTGTTTTCCTTATTAGATCTGGGACTGCTAATGTGTTAAGGTTTTTTCTTCTTAACATAAGTCACTGCTTTGGCACTGTCCAAGAACACTCCGACAACCTTGCCTACCAGGAGAGAATAGTCTCTGGTCTCCAGCCAGTTGATTGACCAGGCGGCTTCTTGGGTGGGACTAGCGCCTCTGAACAAATTTACCCAGACAGTGCAACACCCAACACCTCTGGATGGCATCAGTGGTTATTACCATCCAAAATGGTGCTTTCAGAGGCATCCCATCCATGAGAGTGTGAGTCTGCAACCACCAGGTCAACTCTGCCTTGATCTCCAAGGTGAGAGAAAGGCACTGATTGAAATACTGGGAACAGGAAGACCGGTGAGCCAACAAGTGCCTCTGCAGCAGGCACATATGCTCATGACCTAAAGGACCAGCTCCAGGTTAGTGCCATTACCTCGGCCCAAGGAGTTGTCCGAGCACAAAATTCTATGAGCTGCTGCTGCAGCTTGTGCAACTTCTTTAGAGAGAGAAATACTTGGACCAAAAGACTATTGAACTGGCCCCTGAGATATTTCAAGTCCTGGCAGGGAGCAAAACTGCTCGGGATAGTTGATCAACTCCAGCAATTCCAGCCAGCAAATCATCCACTCAACCAATTTCTGACCCAAGCAGTAACTGGGCTCTTCCAAGGAGTCAGACTGAATCAGCCAGTTGTTCAGGTATGGATGAATTCAAATCCCGTGTTTGTGCAGGGAGACTGCCACCCTCACCACTATCGTGGTGCCATGGCCAAACAGTACAGCAGTGATTCCCAAACCTAGGGTTAGGTCCCCAAATGGGATCACATCAGTGGATGGAGTCACAGAAACATGGCCATTTCCCCTTCTCTCTGGACTTTCATTGTGACCTATTCCAAGTAGTAGCAGCCACCAGTCAGCATGTGGCCTATGAGCCAGTGAACATTCATAGGCCCTTGCCCCCTTGAGGGTAAGCCTCCTGTTAGATTGGAAACCCATGTTGAGTACTGAAGTCTGTAAACACACACTGCACACTGACCCTAGGAACCCTGTACTGGCTACTGCTGCTGTTGCCACTACTGCTGGGTGCTACTTTCCTGCTTCAGATGAGTGAAGGGAGGGGAAAGAGGCTGGAGACCTGCTGTTTTGATTTCATCATAAGAACATAACATAAGAACATAAGATATGCCATACTGGGTCAGACCAAGGTCCATCAAGCCCAGTATTCTGTTTCCAACAGTGGCCAATCTAGGTCATATGTACCTAGCAGTTTCCCCAAGGGACACAGGTTCCACAATGCTGGTATTGGTTCAAGCATTGATATCCTGGGTCCCTTCTTAATAATGGTTTATGGACCTTTCCTCCAGGAACTTGTCCAAACCTTTTTTAAACCCAGCTACACTAACAGCCTTTACTACATCCTCCGGTAACAAATTCCAGAGTTTGATTACACGTTGAGTGAAAGAATATTTTCTTTTATTAGTCTTAAATAGTTTACCCTGTAGCTTAATTGCATGTCCCCTAGTCTTTCTATATTCTGATAAGGTAAACAATCGATCTACGTTTACCCGTTCCACTCCGTCCATTAATTTATAGGCTTCTATCATATCTCCCCTCAGCCGTCTCTTTTCCAGGTTAAAGAGCCCTAACCTTTTTAGCCTTTCTTCATAGGAGTATCCTTCCATCCCCTTTACCATTTTGGTGGCTCTTCTCTGAACCTTTTCTAAAATCGCTATATCCTTTTTAAGATACGGCGACCAGAATTGCACACAATATTCAAGGTGCGGTCTCACCATGGAACGATATAGGGGCATTATAATATCTTTTGTTTTATTTTCCATTCCTTTCCTTATCATACCTAGCATTCTATTTGCTCTCTTCACCGCCGCTGCACACTGGGCCGAGGGTTTTAACATGGTATCCACAATAACGCCTAAATCTTTTTCCTGGATGGTGGTTCCTAATGTGGAACCTTGCATCGTGTAACCATATTTTGGGTTGTTCATCATCATCATCAGGGGCTATGTGAATTTTCAGTTGTTAAAATGGAGTCATAGGGGATAAAAGTTTGAAAAGCACTGCAGTAGAGCCTGAAACTGAAAATAATGGCCCAGGACACAGACGTGGAAGAACATAGATGCTGCTTCTGATAGGAATATGGTAGTATGTTTTAGAAAGGTCCAAAGAGGAAGGGAGACACTCAAAGCTTGGCATTGACTGCCTTCTATTCCAGAATGGATCGGAAGCCTCCTCCTTTCTTGAGTACCACGAAGTAGATGGAATAGCACCCCTGACCTCACTTTGTGGAGGACACTGGTACAATAGCTTACAAGTGCAGAAGGCACTGTAGCGTATCCTCAAGCACTACCCACTTGAGCAGGAAGCTGCAGGTAGACTGGCATTCTGAAGAGGCTGTGCAAACTCTGGAGAATACCTCTGACTTAGGACCTCAGGGAGCCATTGGTTTCATGTGATATGGACCCATTCCAAAAGGATTGGAGAGAAGCACATGTGGTACCTTTACACACCAGAAGTACAGATGTGGTTGAAAACTACAGGCTGGTTAGTTTAACCTCAGTGGTGAGTAAATTATTGGAAACGCTGCTAAAAGAGAAAAGAGTGAGGTTTCTGGAGTCCAATGGATTACCGGATCCGAGGCAGCATGGATTCACCAGAGGCAGGTCTTGTCAGACAAATCTGATTGATTTCTTTGACTGGGTGACTAGGGAGCTGGACAGAGGAAAAGCCCTAGATGTGGTATGTTTAGATTTCAGTAAAGCTTTTGACACCATTCCACACAGGCAACTTATAAACAAACTGAGCACCCTAGAGATGGACCCTAAAGTTACTGCTTGGGTCAGAAATTGGTTGAGTGAGATGCGACAAAGAGTACAGGTAAATGGAGCTCACTCTGAGGAGAAGGATATTACCAGTGGTGTGCCCCAGGGATCTGTCCTTGGTCCAATTCTTTTTAACATCTTTGCTAGTGATATTGCAGAAGGGCTGTCGGGTAAGGATTGCCTCTTTACTCTATTGCAGATTTTGGTATCATCTGCAGACACCCAGGAAGAAGATAACATGAGGGATCTAGCTAAGCTTGAAGAATGGTCTAGAATTTGGCAGCTGAGATTTAATGTTAAAAATGCAGGGTCACGCATTTGGGCTGCAACAATCCAAGGGAGCAGTACAGTGTAGAGGGTGAAGTACTTCTGTCCACAAAAGAAGAACAGGACCTGTGCGTGATTGTGTCTAACGATCTTAAAGTAGCTAAACAGGTAGAAAAGGAGACAGCAAAAGCTAGAAGGATGCTTGGGTGCATAGGAAGAGGAATGGCCAGCAGAAGAAAGGAGGTGATAGTGCCTCTGTATAAGTCTTTGGTGCGACCTCATTTGGAGTATTGTGTGCAATTCTGAAGACCACACCTTCAAATGAATAAACAGGTTGGAGTTGGTGTAGAGGCTGGCTACTAAAATGGTTAGTGGTCATTATAAAGGATATGAGAACAGACTTAAGGATCTTAATATATATACTTTAGAGGAAAGATGGGATAGAGGAGATATGATTAAAACATTTAAATACCTCTGTGGCAAAAATGCACAGGAGGAGAGCCTCTTTAAATTGAAAGCAAACTTTGCTACGAAGGGGCATAGGATGAGGGTAAAAGGGAATAGACTCAGGAGTAATATGCAGAAATATTTCTTTATGGAAAAGTGGCAGATGCGTGGAATAGTCTCCCAGTGGAAGAGGTAGAGATGAGGACAGTATCTTAATTCAAAAAAGCATGGGACAAACACAGAGGACCTCTAAAGGAAAAAAGGAGACTGTTTTAGTAGCTGATATGGAAGGGCAGACTAGATAGGCCATGTAGTCTTTTTCTGCCGTCATGTTTCTATGTTTCTAAAACAGCCCGAGTTGCCCCCCTGATCAGCTGTACCTTGGAAGGAACTCACTAGATATCGCTGTGGCGGCTTACTGGCTCCAGAGGATACTGTTGTTGAGTCTTGAGAATGCTGGGAACCCCAAAAGGGCTGACCCTTCTTGGGTTTAGACACAAACAAGGAATAGGCCACGTCTGAACTCTTACCAGCTCAAGACCATACCCATACCCAGAGACCTTTTTGAGGCAATCCTCAGACCTTTGGGCCTATCTTCTAGGCGTCTCTGAAGGAGAGTTTCTCTAGGATCTTTCAGTAACTTCTCCAGTTCCTCCCCAAAGCACAATCTATCCTTAAGGGGAGCTTGCTCAATCACAACTTGGAGGCGACATTGGCTGACCAATTCCAAAGCCAAAGCCAACGCCAACATTTGACTACTGCTGCCATGGACTTGAAGAAAATTATGATCAAGCTGTACAGAGCATCTACCATATACAAAGCTCCCAATTTCAACCTTGCAACTTCCAGACTGTCCAGCAACTGCTGAATCCAGCGTAAGAGTTTGGACCACTAAACCAGCACTCAATGCAGCCCGAGTATCCAAAGCTGAACCTGTGAAAATATTCTTGAGGAGGGCTTCCACCTTCCTATCATGAGACTTCTTCAGCGCAGTGCCCCCTTCCACCAGGATAGTTGTGCGCTTTATCATTGCCATGATCAGGGCATCCATCCGAGGGAGCCAAAAAGCTGTTTCATCTCACCCTAGGGCAGAAGATACAGTCAGGCCAGGACTTTAAGGCCCTTGAGGCTCCCACTGAGAGACCACCAGCTTACAGACAGGTTCATGAGGGGAAAGGAACCCAGAGGGATGCCATAAACCTTCCAGAACAGCATCCACTTGTGAAACCTCCATGGACTGCGAAATGAGTAAGGCCACCATACCATCCTGAATCAGGGATGCAAGATCCTCCCTGTGAAACAAGCAGATCACTGGTGAATCCTTACCTTTCACCAGGGACAGCACCCCCTCTTACACTGGAGAAAGGGAATCCTCATCTCCATTTCAGCCAACTCCCATATGGGACAGGTCAGGGTTTACAGACAAACGGACAAGTGAAAAGGCAGGATGGGATCACTTAAACCCTTTACCCCCAGCGGGAGAGGCTCCAGACAGCCCTGAGTCTCTCACAGGGGAGGTCAGGGCCTCGGACTCCAATGAAGGGAGATGCCATGCAACTAACAAAGACTGAAAACAGCCCATAAGCTGTTTCAGGAACTGCTGCTTAAAGCCAGTCAAGAAATTGCCCTGGGGCCTTGGAGATTCAAAAGGGACCTCCAGGCTGGAATCTGCAGCCTCTTCATGATGCTTCCCTTCCTTAGGGACTGTGCGGCCATCCACAATGGCCATCTTTCTCACCCAGGGCTGGACCCAGAGTTAGTTCAAGGTGTTGGAACCCTAGGCAGCCAACACTGGCTGCCTAGGGTTCCAACACTGGCAGCCAACACTGGCAACATGTCTACATGCAGCCGATATGCAACTTGATCCAGTCATTCAGTGTCAATTGCTTGATATACGCGGACGACGTGTTGTTATACATGCCTTTTTCAACGGAGAACCCAGACCTCTCGCCACTAACAAACTGCTTTAACGCCGTATCCCACTGGCTCCAAACCCAGAACCTCAGGATCCAACACAAAAAAACAGAAGTACTCTTCATTACGAGGAATTTAAACTTCTCCATCCCACCCTTCCTAAGCGTCAAGGAAGCAGATCTCCAGACCAAACCCATGATCAGATACCTCGGTGTCACTTTAGACCAGAGGTTGGATATGAAGTTACACATAAACAATATAGTCAAGTCGATATACCATAAGATAAGATCCCTCAGACCCCTACGAGCCCTGCTGGAACCAGAAGACTTTAGGACAATTTACCAGGCGCTGATCATGCCACACTTTGATTACGCTAACGCGATCTTACATGGGCTCCCTCAGTCCACTCTGAACACACTGCAACTTGCAATGAACACTGCAGCGAGGGTCCTATACGGAGCATCCAGGAATGACCATGTGACACCCATACTGAAGCACCTCCACTGGCTTCCAATACATAGCAGACTCAAGTACAAAACCCTACTCCTAACATTCAAAGCCATTCACGGGTTGTCATCCTCATCACTATCTGAATTGATCCAGACCACTCCCACTAACAGGTCCAGAAGATCAGTAGCACTCAACACACTGACAGTACCAAAGGCAATAACCCAATGTACCCAGTCCACTGCAAGCAGAGCCTTCAAATTCTGTGCACCCAGATGCTGGAACGCCCTGCCTCACAACATGCGTGCAATTCCTGACCTATGCCAGTTCAGGAAGGCCTTGAAGCACCACCTCTTCCTCCTGCACTACCCGATAGATAACGCCATATCAGCCCCGTCCATGGGTCCGACACAAAGCTCCCAGGACTAAGCAAAATGATGCGAACCCGCCTTGTGCAAGATTGTAAATAGTTACCCCCTGTTATCCAAGTTTAAACACCCTGTTCATTGTAAACACAAAGTACCCAAGGAAATATGTAGTTCTATGTTCACTGTAAACCGCACTGGTATTGAATAGCGCGGTATAGAAGAGACTGGAAATAAATAAATAAATAAATAAAATAAATAAATTCTCTCAGTACTGCACCAGTGGATATACTGGTGATGAAAGTTGCTCTAGTTTGCCTCTACCTGCTGGCTGGGGAGCATAATTAACTCATCTAAACTGGTCTAGCAGGTTGATAAAGAAATTGTCTTTAGCATGATACTTACAAAGAACACTGAAATAAGTCATAGTAACTTCAAGGTTTCTACAAGAATCTCTTGTGGTTTGTTGTGCTATGAAATATTTTACAAACCGAATGCATAGAAAAAAGCTATAGGCTTAACGCATGAATCAAATCAGGTTTTTGAAATTATTTTTATTCAACCATATTATATGAATACTTAAAATCATAAACCATTAATAAAAGAGAGAGTATTTTTCAGGTTATTTCCAGGACATCATAAATAGCTAGTTTACCAAAGCTAGAACAAAAAGTACACTTAGGATTTAGTTAATCATCAACCTGGAAACATAAGCCAAAGCCCTTAAGTGAAAACTTTAAATCTTTCTATTCCAGTGCAGAAATAAAAAGTTAAATCCATTACCTTTTCATACATAATCATTGGATTGTTTAAAAAAAGAAACTGGATTCAGAAGCATTTTATCCCAAAGTTAGTTTTTTACATATAAAGCTATTATCACCACACAGTAAATATCACATATCTCCATATTCCAAAACCAATCGCAATGTACCCTAATGTATGAATTTGTGCACATTTACTGCACTTTTGGGTCTGCAGTAACAGCGCGGGGGCATGACAGTTAATGCTGCCGGTTTTCGTGCTGACAATTGGGTGTTAGGATGCTGAATGGGCAGGTTAGGGGCAGAGAGTGGGTGTGGGGAGCACATTGCAGTTAACAGAGGGGTTATATATCGCACATTGTCAATGCTGGCATCAGCACAGGTCACCTAACACCGCCTCAATAGGTAGGGATAAGTCCTGGAAGGCCACAAATCAGTCAGATTTTCAGGATATCCCTAATGAATATGCATGAGATAAATTTGAATGCAATGGGAGCAGTGCATGCAAATACCTCTCATGTATATTCATTACGGACATCCTGAAGACCTGACTGGTTTGCGACCCTCCAGGACTGGAGTTAGAGACCCCTGACCTACGGTAACAGCACTGTACTTTAGGGTATGCATCCATGCGTTAAATGTCAGGAACATGCTAGTCACACCCGGGACAGTTACTACAGAGATTTTGCAATTAATGCATGTTAGTTTTCTCATTAAATGTATGTTAAGTGCAAAAACCTAACACACTTTAGCAAAAATGCCCCAAAGCGTGTGCTCAAGTGTTTGAAATGTTTGAGCAGTGGGAGAGAGAATATGTGTGTTGGGGCGAGAAGGTGTCAAGAATATGGTTGAGGAAAGTGTGTGCGTGTGGAGGAAGGGATGGGTGGGGGTAGAAGAGGGGGGACGTTTTTGGAGGTCCACACATTCTCTTTTGCTCCCTGTCTGGTACATGCTCTGATCTCTCCCTCCACCATATACTCTTTCCATTAAGTTAGACATTCATGCTATCTCCCTCCTCTTCACTCCTCTTCCCTAGGGCTCAGCACAGTTTTGTCTCAAGACAAAACTTGAGGTATCTGAATGTCCCTACTGTATTTCTCTTGTCTCCTCTCTCCTCAAGGGTATACATATTTAGGTCCCAAGGCATATCATAGGACTTTTTATTGTCAACCCTGTACCATTTTGGTTGCCTTTATGTGGAATCCTCTGTTTTATGCAGTAACTTTGTATCATGCTGTTTGTGCCATCACTTCATCCCTATCATGAAGATGAGGCCAAGATGTTGTTGAATTGTAGCTGCAGGCCTTCTTTGCATGGCTGCCTCACACTGTTATTTCCTCATAGGACTGCACTGTACTTGCCTATGGTGTTTTGTATTGCAATCCTGGTGTCTAAAATAAAAAAATAAAATGTTGTTTTACCTTGTTGTGCTCATTTGCTTACAGGGTTGGGGTGCGCTACTAGAAAACTCAAGGATAAATCCATCATTATACAGACCACATCCCTGGGTGGGGTTACATTTACATCCCTTCAAACTATGGGCTTTTTAATTTGGATTCCATGGATGACCTTAAGGGGGTCTAAGAATCAGGCACAAAAATAATTTTTAGTTTTATCCCCTTCCTGTTACTTTGAAAATAATCTTTGTGAACGATTTTTTTTAAATGTCAGATTATGTTATTAAGATATTGGGGAGGGGGGCATATTCAAAAGGATTAATGTGATTAGCAGATTTACTAAGCAGGTTAATCCCGCCAAGTGGGATATTCAGTGGCGCATACCCATTTTGTGCTGCTAAATACCCGCTCTCAGTGCCACTGAATGCCCCAACCCTAACTTCTAAGCTTCGGGGTCTTCTGGGGGTGGTACTGAGGGTTAGATGGTCAGTGGCGATATTGAATCACTTGGCGGTTAACCCTAACTGGTTAAAGTTAGGGAAAAAAAAAGCTGGCTTAACTTTAGCTGGTTTAGCTATATGGCCAGCAGCTGATTATTGCTGCTGATCGAAAAGCTAAATCGCTATCCAAGCAACTCAGATATTCAACAGCAGTGGCTGGATATGGCCCTGGCATTGAACCTGGGTTCAATTTAAAGTGACGGTGACCAGCTGCTTAACTCACGCTGGCCGCAGCTGCTGATTATGCCCCCCACTGTTTCACACCATAGAAACGTAGAGTGACATAGGATGCTACTGCACATAGTCAGTTATTGTACAATCACGATTATAGCTATTTTCTAACATCTAGAATAGTTTCTCATTGATAGGAATTAAAGAAAACGTACCCTACCATTAAGATTGCAAACATTTACTTTTTCAATATGGGATCACAGTCATTTTTAAGGGAGAAATGTAGGGCTTCATACTCAAAGGCACTTATCTGGTTAGCAGCACCTGCTAACCAGATAAGTGCCGGTGAGAGAAATATACAGTGCCACTGAATGTCTCCTCTCATCACCTCAGCGCTATTCAGATAGTGCCAGAGCAATCCACTGGCAGAGACCGAGCAGAGGCAAGTTATCCAGAGAGCGGTGCTATTCAGCCCATATCCAGATAGCAAACTGTATAAAGTTATGATAGCATAAAGGCTGAATATCACCGCTGGCAATCAGGGCTAAATTTATATTTTTAGCATTGGCCACTCTCCGGATATTGATGCTGGATATCCAGATTTTATTGAACCATGGCGGTCGACATTCAAAAATCACTCTGATCCGATAGTCTTTTCAAGCGTTCACTGTAATTTTTTTTTATTGCAAACTAGCTATTCTAGTGTTTAATACTAGTTGGGTAAGGAAATAACATGCATTTACTATATAATACAACCCCCCCCCCCTCAAAGTTGGTTTGCAACCAGTAGCTGCAGTGCAGCTGGATCAGTAACAAAAGAAAACCACCCTGGGACCTTTTAGCCATCAGCAGCAATAAGCCCTGAACCATCCCTGCCCCTTGCACTGGTTACCTTGGTAACAGAAGGCTATTCTGGAAGAGGGGCCAAGTACCACAGGGTCTGTGTGAGTTCCTAACTGCCAACAGGCCCCACGTGGGGCATACAAGCCGTTATGTGCATTTTGCTGAGGAGCAGTTCCAGAGTTTTCATCAAATTCTCAAACAGGTATGTGACCCAAATAAAGATTAAGAACCATTGCTTTAAACACAATTTCAAAAAGCCTTCTCCGGGAGTGCTGTACAGCTAAGCAGTAACTTCCATAGCAAAAGGGTCATTACAGACACACTCTACAGTATTTGAAAGTGGCCTGCTCTCAGATCTTATTCTAAACTGTCACTCTACTGTTGCAGAAAGACTGGTCACTTTTTCCCAGCAATACATAAATTTTGTCTACATTTTCTACAATTTTTGCTGAAGCTTCCCTACAATATCAGTTATATCTCATTTAGAAATCATGAATGTTCTCTTCCTGGTTTCTTTTTAATTTGAAAGGATTCTGATCCTGACCTTTCAGTAACCACTTTTTAATTTGAAAGGATTCTGATCCTGACCTTTCAGTAACCAGTTCTGATGTTATCAGTAAGCTCACTAATTTGCCCATTCTCTCTCTGCAAATCTGATTTTGCATGTAGGCAAATGTCTCTGTTTCTTCAGACAAATATAGTGCAATAGTTTAGTACCTGCTATTTCCTTCTTCTCTTTTCCCTGTGGACATTAGCAGGATTGTTTGATTCTTTCAATATTATGATTCTTCAGGGTACATTCGAATTTTCATTGTGTTTCAGCTTTTACAAATGCCTTGTATGTGTTTGTGTGGCATACACATGATTTTCTACAGCAGTATTACCAAATGGCCCCTGAAGTATTTGCTTATTTGTTTTACAGGGGATGTCTCCCCTTAACTAAACCTTTCTGATGTCTGTCCAGAGAAATACTATACTTTCATACTGTATTTTTAAGTGCCCTGAGTTAATAATTTGGAGTGATACTGAACAAAAATATTGTTACTTATCAATTTAGCAACTACATTGTAAACCTTAGAAACTATGGTAACAAAATGTAATTATTGAATATGGAGAGCAAATCATATTGGCAATCAATGAAAACAGAATTTGGGCTTGCTTTATCTTTTGTTTTATGAACTGGAGCACAGGCAGAAGAATGGGGTGGGCTACAAGGGTCATAACCTCACCAATATTTTGCACAACACAGCATCACCAATTAGAAAGCTTGGGGGCAGGACTGGAGACCGATTTGTTTGGCCCCTCCAACCAAAAAGATGTTCTCCTGCCCCTGACCTGGAAGACCAAAATTTCCAGATATTTGGATTAGTCAACTAGCAGCTGTCATTACAAGGAATATTCTGGAGATTCATGGAGAGTCAAAAAGACATTCATGGTGTGTAGGAAAAGCCACCATATAGTGAAATTTAATATCTGCTAATCTTTCCTTGAATCCTACTAGACCAGTCCAGATAAGTAGGTTATGGCTCCTTGCTAGCAGGTGGAGGCAGACTTAAGCAACTCCAGTGATGTCATCACTCAGTATATATACTGGTGTAGCACTGAGAGAAGCCAGTATGATACTTCCCAAGCAGTAGGCAAGACTGAAAAATTCAGAAATGCAAAATGTTAGTAACAGCAAATCAGCTTTGTAACAAACATCTTAATTAAGTGTTTGGCTTTCTTTCCACAGTTGACTTTGCATCAGGTACTGATAATGATCATGCAAGCAAAAGCAAGAAGAGCTTCGCATCCTACAGAAAGCCTTTCAGGGCAGGTCCTAGACTGGTCTAGAAGGGTTAAAAAAAAAAGAAAATTGGCAGGTATGTAAAATTTAACTTTCCTAATCATCCGGCTAGACCAGTCCAGACTAGTGGAATGTACCCAAGCAGTCAGGATCACTGTGGGAGGAAGAAGAACTGTCCTGCCAAAAGCACCATCTATACCAACCGATACATGCAATCTGTAGTGCTTCAAAAACATGTTCAATGAAGACCAGGTAGCCGTCTTACAGGTTTTCTCTGGAGACATCAGGGTGGACTCAGCCCAGAAAGAGGGCTGTGACTTAGTGGCAGTAGCTCCGATTCCCTCTAGCACAGGCTTACCAGTCAGAATGTATGCTGACCAATGGCTTCCTAAATCCAGCAGGCAATAGAAGGCTTGGCTGCTAGCAGTCCCTTCCTCAGACTGCTTAGGAGGACAAAAAGATGATGCAACCAGTGGAAAGAACTGTTAATTCCCAGATATCTGACCAACATCCTCCACACATCCATCAGATGCAGCAGAGTCCTTTTGAAAAACCTCCTCCAAAGAAAAAGTATAGAATGACAGTTACTTAAGACAAAAAGAGGATCACAACTTTGGGAGAACAAGGGCACAATCCGCAAGGAGACAGAAGCCATCAGAATAGCCAAGAAAGCTTCCCTTAAAGCCTTGGCCTACAGTTTAGGCACCTGCCTGGCAGACGTCAGAGTCACCAGAAAATCTATCTTAAAGGTCTGCCTCTAGAGGGATGAGATATAAACAAGGCAGGCCGCTTCACTCCTCATTGGGGAATCTCCTGGCAATATTTGAAGTTTCATGCCTCCTACAAATAACATGGATAGCAAAAGCTTTTAATGTGATTGGACCAAAGAAATGGAATGCCCTGCTGGGCCTTCTAAGAGAGGAAGTTAATTTAAGGGCCTTCAGGAAAGGTTTGATTGAGAACAAAGAAATTGTTTGTCTCTATGTTAATAATTGTCTATATTTCCGTCCCTTATAGGATTTTTAACTCCTTTGCTGTTTATTATTTATTTTGTAAACATTCTGAATAATTTTTCAAGATAGTATGTAAAAACTGTTACACTAAATAAATAAATAAATAAAATAAAGGGAAGGCCAATTCTGAGCCTTCAACACCAGAAAGACTCCACTGAGGCAACCACAAAAAGGTACAGGGAAACATGGCTAGGCCAAAGAACAGGGTCTGGAATGGGAAATGGTGGCCCAGAACACAACAGCGGATAAACCATCGAAGCTACTTCCACATAGGATGTGAAAATATGCCCTGGCGAAGTCTAGGGAGGTGAGGGACTCTCCTTGCTTGATTGAACTAATAACAGACCCGAAGATCCTCCAAGTGCATTCCTGACATAGGGCTGTATATGTATATTTTATTTTAATTTTCAGTTATGTAACTAAAATTATGTAAACTATCTTGATGCTAGTTGTATTGTGCCTAAGGTGGTATAACAAATTCTGACTAAATAAATAAATAATACAGAAATGAGGGAAGATAGCAACAATCGCCTCTAAGTCCAAGATATACTGAAAGGAATCTCCTTTCCTGACCACCACTATGGCATGGAATAACAACGCTTCTCGCTCTGATATGCGGAAGGCATAGTTAAAATAGCCTGCAAATGTAGAAGACACTGAAGAGTTATTTTGGATATTGCAGGAGGAGCTAATACATGCCCAACCTTAAGGACCCCGAGGACCCATTGGCCTCAAAGAGAAACAATCTGAGCCTGATCCCAACTGGCTGTACCTCGGGAGGGACCACTGGAACTCACTAGAAGAGCCAGTAACATATTCCTAAATGACTTGGACTTGGGAATGATGAGTGAGGTGATCAAATCTGCAGATGACACAAAATTATTCAAAGTTGTTAAAACAGAAAAGGACTGTGAAAAATTGCAAGACCACCTTGATAAATTGCATTTAGGGAAGAACAACCCAAACTACGGTTACACAATGCAAGGTTCAGCATTAGGAAACACTGTCCAAAAAAGGGAGTTGGGCGTCATTGTGGATAATATGTTGAAACCCTCTGCCCAGTATACAGTGGCAGCCAAGAAAGCAAACAGAATGCTAGGAATCATAAGGAAAGGAGAATAAAACCAAGGATATTATAATGCTTCTGTATCATTCAATGGTACATCCGCACATTGAATATTGTACCGCACTTTGAATATAGTGTGTAATTCTGGTTGTCATATCTTAAAAAGGATATAGCAGAACTAGAAAAGGTACAGAGAAGAACCACCAAAATGGTAAAAGAGGATGGAGAGATACCCTTATGTGGAAAGGTTTAAAAGGTTAGGGCTCTTCAAACTGGCAAAGTGACGGCTGAGGGGAGATATAATACAGGTCTATAAAATGATGAATGGAGTGGAACAGGTAAATTTAAATTGGTCATTTATTGTTTCAAAAAGTAGAAAGACTAGGGGACATGCAGTGAAGCTACATTACAGTCCATTTAAGACTAATAGGAGAAAATATTTTTTTTACTCAACATGTAATCAAACTGGAGTTCATTACCGGAGGATATAACAAAAGCCGTTAGGGAATTTGGATTTAAAAAAAGGTTTAGACAAGTCTTGTAGGCAAAGTCCATAACCATTATTAAAGAGACCAAGGAAATTCACTGCTTACCCCTGGGATACGTAGCATGGAATCTGTGTACTTTTTTGGGAACCTGACAGGTACTTGTGATCTGGATTGGCCGCTGTTGGAAACAGGATATTGAGCTTGATGGACCCTTGGTCTAACCTAGTATGACATCTCTTGTGTTCATGGGAGAGAAAGAATGACCAGGCACTCACAGGTGCACAAGGGTGACACCAGGTGCTATATATGTCTCCATAAGAGGTACTCCTGGCACCTCTAGATCTATCTTCCAGGAGTCTCTGTGGGTGAACCTCTCAAGGACAACCAGCCCTTAAAGGGGAGTTTGCTCTGTCGCAGCTTTGAAGCAGCATCTGCCAACTAAGCATGGAGCCAGAGCTAATAACTTCTACTACCATGGCCAACATGGACTTGGAAGAGATTCTGATCAAGTCTTAGAGGGCACTAGCCAGCTAGGTGGACCACTTTCAACTTCATAGCTTCCAGGCTAAATGGAAATGGCTGGATCCAGCATAAAAGGGTTTGGCACCAAGCCTGCACACAGCACTGCTTAAGAACCTGAAGTGGTGGCTACTAAAGCATTCTTAAGGAGGGCTTCAACCTTCTGAACCTGAAACTCCTTGAGCACAGAGCCTCATCCTAGGGATAGATGTGCACTTTGCCACATTAATGATGAGGGCTCCCACATAAGGTAACCCGAAGGCTGATCCAGCTCTCCCTGGGGCCGAGGATACAGCCGAGGCAGGGTCTTAGGGTCCCTAGGGCCCAGGTCAGGGGTTTTCAACCTGATACCATATACACTGCTGCACAGGATCAGGTAGAGAAATGAATGCAGGAAATGGAGGGGGCCTATTAACCTTGTCCGAGAGCAGGCACCACTATACGCTGAGCTTCCATAGAGTCTTGAAATGGCAAAAAAGGGATTCTTCTTTGCAAAGATGTTCAGGGAGATTCTAGCCTATCACCAGGGGAAACACCACATCCTTCTCAGACTTATCTTCTGTAAAAAGAACTTCCCTTCAGCCTCTCAGCCAACCTCCAAAGAGGATAAGGTAGGGCTCCAAGAGGAATGGGTGAATGCAAAAGTGATGTGGGAGCCTTGACTCTTCCAATGCCCATGAGGACTCAGGATCCCCCATTGGGGAGGCCTGGACCTCGTACTCCTGCAAAGTGGGATGTCAAGAAGCAAAAACAATTTCAACACGTCTCACAATCTATTTCAGCAGCCATTGCTCTAAGTCAGTAGAAAAGGATTCAGGCCCAAGAGGCTTGAAGGGGGCTACTGGCCAGAGCCTGAAGCCTCTGCACTCTTGATCATCTGGCTAGCCCCTGAGAGGAGCACCTATTCTGGGGCAGGAAGGACACACTGGCTTAATGGAGGCATCAGTATGGTGGTTCCAACAATGCCAGAAAAAATTGGATCCTGGTATCTCTATTATTGAGGGGTAAAGGAGCCTGCTAAGAGCCCCATGAGGTACAATGCTGGGCAGTGGCCAAGATAAATATGCTCCATGTAGCAAAAAAGAAAAAAAGGCCACTGTGAAAAAACAGACAGCAAAAAAAAGGAACTGCCCAAAAAAATGGCACAAAGCATTAAACAGAACCACTGATAAAACAGCAAAGGCTGCAAAAAAGGTACTGATGCAACAAAAAGCCACCTGAGAAGGGAATTCCAGCACCCTACAAGTCTGTTGGGGAAACTGAAGCAGGACCTCCCCAGCCACCCTACTGCTGAAGAATGCCTGACTCTTTTTTTTCTTAATTTGACGCTGCTTTATTAAGACCGAAAGAGAGCCAAATACTGCTCCATAAAAACTAATGGGCAGAAAAAGGAATTAAAATTAAAGGAAAAAAATCCATACCCAAATCCTAGCAAGCAGATAAGGACAGCAAGAGGGAAAGGGGAGCCTGGGCCCAACTTACCAGCCTTCCTCAGGGGTTCTCTTGTTCCTCTTCGGCCCACCAATGTTGGAACTTGTGGGAAACAGCTCTGGGAACAGAGCAACTGTCAGATCCAGGAGACAAAGACTTACCCTACTCTGAGCAATTTATTTTATTTTATTTATTTTATTTAGCAAGCATTCGTATACCGCTCCTTCCAGCGATCAGAAGCGGGTATGATTACATAGAAAAAGCTGTCAAATCAAAACAGGAAATTTATGGTATATACATAATTGATTCGGGAGGAAAGGATGGCACACAGAAAATTATCTACTTCTAGTCTATGGGGAAAGAGTTTACATATGTACATTTTTACATAGAAGGTTCTCTGGGTCTTTGGGTAGATAGTTGCCCTTCATGTGGATTTAGAACAGGTTGAAATGACTTTGAAATAGGTGCGTCTTGAGTTTTTTTCTAAAATCCGATAGATCTTTGCTGGCTCGTAGCATGGGCGGTAGTTGGTTCCATAGTGTAGGTGCTGTGTATGAGAATGCCCTGTTATTAGTGCTGACTTTGACAGATCTTATATCTGTAGGGGTGTGGAGGGTGTTGGAGTTGATGGTTCTTCTGTTTCTGTTGGTGGGTTGCATGCCGATTAGGGTGGAGAGGAAGGATGGAGCAATGCTGTGGATGAGTTTGAAAGTGGTTGTCAGTATTTTGTATGAGCTGTAATGGGGAGCCAGTGCAACTCAATTAGTACTGGTGTGATGTGTTCAGTAAGACTTTTCCTCATAATGATCCTGGCGGATACATTCTGCGCCATTTGCAGGATGTTAAGGGTTTTCTTAGGTAGTCCCTGAAGAATGGCGTTGCAGTAGTCGAAATGTGGCATGATGAGTGCTTGAGCGACGGATCTGAAGTCGTGGGGGTCAATTATGTTCCGTATAGGTTGTAGAACTCTCAGTTTGTGGAAAACTGCCCTGTTGGCAATGCTGGGCCATACTGGACTCAATCACAGTGACCACAATAACATAGGTGTGTCAGGAGTCAAGCTTATCTGCACTGCTACACCAGAAAATACTGGTTTCTCTCAAAGCTGCACCAGTATGTATACCGAATGATATCACTGAAAGATGTTCAAGTCTGCCTCCGCCAGCTGGCAAGGGAGCATAACCCACTCATCTGGACTGGTCTAGCAAGATAAGGAAATGGTCAATTAACCTTTGTTCTATCCACAAATCTGATCAAAAAGGGTTATTCAAGCTCACACTTGAGCAGCTTCTTTTAACCTCCAGGAGCCCTCAAATCCAGATATATTGCTCCTGCCTAGGGGTGGAATATATTTGAAAAATCCCTTGCTAATGCTGTGTCACTCCCACATAGTTTATGGGAGAAAATTGGCACTAATGCAGCTTAGTAAACATACCGTTTATTTGTATCAGTGCTTCAGATTTTCATGCTTTTAAATGATGAGATTTTTTTTGGAGTTGAACAATTTTGTAAAGAAGAATAACCTACAATTGATAAATCTAGATGTGCAAAGTCAGTGAAGACCTATCCTAACTGACTCACTTCTATAATTGCTGACAAAGATGTTTCCACCAAGTATTGACCAACAGGTTGCAAATTTATCCCACTACATTCCAGAGAATAATGCAATGCATAATTATGAGCACAGGCATAATCACATGAATCAGCATAATTTGTTGGTGCTCAGAACAAAGAACCTTTTACCCATTCCCTTCTTATCCACAGGCAACTGAGATAGTCCCACTTGCTCCTTCTCTTCCCTAGAAGAGGTACCTACTCCCTATTCCATTCAAAGCACATTTGGGTAAAAGCATGACAGATGTCGGTTTGAAATCAGGGCCTAGACTATCAAGAGGCACATTGGCTCTCTCCCTCCTAAGAAAAATTGCTGATCCTTGCCATTCAATACCTTGGGGAAGAAAGAAGGCCATGATTCTAGAAGGCTTCAGCCTGGGATAAGGCTGTCGCTTGTCTACTGGAAGAGGGAAGGGGAGTTCCCCCATGCCAATCTTCTTTTCATTCTGGGACAGTTAGTACAAGGTCAGCTGTGCTGCAGAAGACAGCAGCCTTAACAGGACCGCACTGCACCTTCTGCATAGAATTATGTTAGACCCAGAATGCATGTCTCAAACTAGCAGGATGAAGATTCTCCAGTAGATGAGGTAGCCAGGCAGAGCTGTGACTTCTGCTTTTTAATCAGGGACCTCAGTGTACCATGCAGAACCATCTGCTTCATGATTCTCGGAAATCAAACCACCCACACAGGCTCATACCCTCTAAGTCAGCACACTGTCAATGTTTCAGGCTTACTTCTGCGCTGATGTAGCCTTCACAGAGAGTCACTCAGGGACTATCCCCTGTAAACCAACTGTTACGAAGTCTAATGTTGTGAATGTTTATTTGTCTACCTCTGTATATTACGACAGGGTTTATAAATGTACCAAGAAGAACTGACCTGCAGGCTGCTGCCCCTGACAATTCAGCCACAGCCAGTAAGGAAATCAGATATATCCGTTTGTCTCTCCTTAGTCATTTTGAGCATTAAGAGTAAGACAGAGGCAGGTGCATTTATCAGCCTACAAATCTTCTTTGGGGGGATTCTTGTTCCTAACATAATGAAAAACCCCAAGGAATAAAACACTTCCCATTATTATAATTATCAGTCTCAGAGACTTGCTTTGGGACAATAGCAAAACAATATGGATTAAAGATAAACAAGGGGTATACACAATAAGGAACTGATAATACGCTTTGGTATTTGTGACCTGAACTGGCCACTACAGAAAACAGGATGCTGGGCTTAATGGATCTTTAGTCTGACCCAGTGTGGCAGTTCTTATATTGTTAGTGATGCCATATCTAAAGTTTTTGTTGATGGAGACCCCTCCAAAATAACAATATTTTTATACATTTGGGAAGCACAGTAAATCTATGATCAAAAGCTACATATTATATTCAGTCAGCATCCAAACCTTTTGGAAGATTATCAAAATGGCTTTGGCATGAGCTCAGCATCACTCAGCAACTAAGATGGTCTACCATGCTGTGCAGTTGAAAGCTCTTCTGTATTCCATAGAAACAATAATCCTTTATAGGCATGTGAAGGAGAGTATGCACCCTATCAGGTAACTCGGGCAACAGCAAAAAACCTGAAACACAGAATCAAACAAAACCTGGGAAGAATAGAGCTGGAGGGCATGTGGGGTGTCCCCGGAAATTGCAGAATCATAGAGACTCACCTTAGTGCTCTTTAGAAAAGCCTGTTACTCAGGGCACTGATGAAACAAGAGCTTAAGGTAAACTCTAATCAAAAACTTGGAGCCTTGTGGGTTTTTCCCCTAACTGAAGAACATTTATTTCAGATTGATCAGTGTAATAATTATAACAGCTCACAATGATGAGAAAGATAAGTATACTTTTCCTTTTGCGGACTTTGCTGGATTTTCAAAGTAAATATATGTATACACTTTCATTTTGAAAATTATCCAAGGAATAATATCCACACATACTTAAAGTTGCTAATTTGCATGGATACTCTTTCTGACTAAAAATACATGCATGCTTTTGCAATTTCAAAATTAAATTATGTGCATAATTTCAAACTTTGCTCAACCTGTCCCCAGGAACATGTCCCCACCCTCAACCCCAACCCCAACCCCACCTCCAAAGAGGAATATCCTAATGGTTAGAGCAGTAGGCTAAAACCAGTGAACCAAAGGTTGTATCCACACAAATCACCACAAAAATATCATATAACAAAATCATCAGAATTGTAGATAGAAAAACGATTTGCTTGAATTAAATTTTCAATTTTTTCAATATATGCAACAAACATTGCTCTATTCTCATTATGCCAAAGTACATAATTAAATCGTATTTTTCACATGGGCATTGAGCAAGCACTTTGGAATGATGAGAAGGGCATAGAATCTGTAAAAACAGGTGATTACTGCCCATATATGAGCTCCATCAATGTTTTTAATAAGTGCTTGCTCAGTACTCGAGTGAAAAAAACTATGTACTTTGGCATGATGAGAATATAGCTATATTTGTTGCATATATTGAAAAAATTGAAAATTACTTTAAGCAAATAATTTTTCTAGCTACAATTTTGGTGATTTTGTCTAAAATCCAGGGAAGCCAGGGCTGAAATCCCAGTAACACTCGCTGTGGTCTTGGGCAAATCATCCAACCTTCCATTGCCACAGGTACAGGCTTACATTATAAAGCCCTCTAGGGACAGGAAAATATCTACTGCTATTGCTGAATGTAACTTACCCTGAGCTAAGATCCAGAGTCCCTATATGTACATGTGAAATAGCAATACACACATAGGCCTGATATTCGACACTGGCGGCTAGTGCTGCTAAAGTGGCTAGTTGTCAATGCTGAACTTAAAACCCAGATATTCAATGCCGGGCTATATCCGAGCTCTGGCACTGAATATCCAGGCTGCTCAGATTCCCATGAAGCTAACCGGACAGCAGCTGAATATCACTGCTGCCCATTTAGCAATGGGTGCCACCCTGGATTCCCCTGACACACCCTAATGCTAACCGCTTAGCATCGGAGCGTGTAGTGGTGGCGCCCACGGATATTCAGGTCAGCAAACTGTGCAAATGGCTTTGAATATCCCCCCATACCTTTTAACTGCATAAAAGGTGTGCAGTTTCCGTAAGTATTGTTTTTGCTGTAAAATGGCTTTGAAAACTACCCTTAGAATTTCCCCAGAGTAACAGGTTTGAATTGTTTGCTTGATATGTTTCTATATGGGACAAACACAGAGGATCTCTAAAGGTAAAAAGTGGACTGTTGTAGTTGTTCATATGGAAGGACAGACTAGATAGGCCATGTGGTCTTTTTCTGTCATCATATTTCTATGTTTCTATATTCCTGTGGCAAGAAGCCCAAGCTGATTCTGTTTGTGACAAAAGCCAATACTCTATATTTGAAGCTGTTTGGAACTTTAAGAAAAATAGAAAGTTTTACATCTAAAGTTGTGAAGTTTTCCTTCCAAGGGCACTGCAAAAGACTATTTTTTTACACATCGTAGCAGCAGAGGGATGTTTCCTTGGCAGGGCTGGCCCAACCATCAGGCAAACTAGGCCGCCACCTAGGGCACCAGCTTCTGGGGGTGGGGGTGGCAAAGAGCAGGGTATTCAAGGCACACAATAGATTCTGACATTCGGGGGGGGGGGGGGGGTGGAGCCATAAGGTTTAAGGTTTGCCTAGGGTAGCAATACCTTGAACCAATTCTGGGGCCGGCCCTATTCCTCAGTCTTGACTACAAGGATAAGGCGATGTAGTATCTGACTATAAGAAAGGAGAGCTTGTAAGTTGGAAAAGTCAACCTGATGCTATCAACTGGAAATACCTACGTCTCACAAACCAGGTAGACTAGTTAACGAGAGGGGATACAAATACCTGGACAATCTGAAGGAGTACATCTGAAAATTAGAAGAACGCCTTTAATATACCACGATTTTAAAAAAACTTGCTAGAAGTAAAAACGAGACGCTACCCCAGTCAGTAATCAGAATGCTGGAGAGCTGCATATTGCATTGGCCCAGCTGGAGGACGGAACCCTACTGGATAGCATGGCCTGGACACAGGTTGGAACTAACATTTTACTTGAATGGTACTCAGTATTTCTTATAAAGGAAGGCTCAAATAAAAGATTAAAAAGTTGTTCCTGTCTCAAGTACTAGACAAGGCTCTTGAGGCTCAGGGTGAAATAAAGAGATGGAACCAGCAATTGTGTCAGGAAATAGAAGACAAAGAACTGCAAAGATAAGATGGACAGAAAGGTCCTTGAGTTGAAGGAATCCCAACAAGTCTGGGAACTGTACTTAAATGAGATGAAAACTCAACTGATAAAGCAAGAAAAGCAATTTCAGATCCTTCATAAGGCCAGGGCCGGTGCAATGATATTGTACACCCGAGGTGAACTTTTAGACTTATGCAACTCCCTTTGAGGTTTTGATAATTAAACTCAACAATCATACAATCATGATCATCACACCACCCCTCCCAAAACAATCCTATAAAAATGCATAATTAGACATCATAGTTAAATATAAAGCTTTGTGTTATATTTGAGTGCCTACTCTCCATAGAATAAAATGTACTGATGGTTATTTGAGTTTGTAGGGCTATCAAGATCTATTGCTTTGCTCGACTGCTGCTGCTTTTTGCTGCCCTTCATAAGCTGCTGCCATAGGTGGCCACCTAGTCTTGCCTAATGATTGAGCCGGCTCTGGATGAGGCTGAGTAGGAAGTTGCCAAACAGAGCTTGGAAACTCAGCTTGAATAGGATGTCCAACTGGTGTAAAGTCTGGAAAAACCAGTTAGTGCAACAAATGTAAAGCCTGATAATGGAGCTTGCACAGGAACAGACATAGTACTCCAGATGAGGGGCAATCAGAAATTGGCGTGTTGGAATGGATCTTGTAAAACTTGAAGGGAGTGGGTTCCTAGGTGGCTCATAAAAAGTATGATAAAGCCATCAAGAAGTTAACTATGATGTGGATCCAGACAAAGGATGATCAGGATTTGATCAACAGAGTAACAGAAAATCAGAAAAAGTGAGGACATGATCAGCAGGAATCCAGAGGTTCCAGAAGAAACAGTGAGAATCAGACTATTCTTTAATAAGAACATAAGATATGCCGTACTGGGTCAGACCAAGGTCCATCAAACCCAGTATCCTGTTTCCAACAGTGGCCAACCCAGGTCACAAGTACCTGGCAGGTTCCCAAAATGGGAAGTAAGATGCTGATTACTGAAAAAAGGATACCACAAAAAAGGACCAAGATAAGAGAAACCACACTATTAAACTTAGAAAAGCTACCCATTAAAACAAGAGGTAAGCCTCCTGATAGAGACCGCAGAAGTGTGCATGCAGGTTATGAAGAGGAATTGTTCCTTGTGTTATTAGATATTTCTAATGCTTTTCACATCATTGATTATGCCATTTTATTAGATCACTTACAAAAGACTGTGTTGGGTCGTGTGATGCTGCAATGGATCAGATCTTCTTTTCAAAGAAAAATATCAGAAGATTGCCTGACAGGGTGGGCTATCTCCATGAAGAGTGCTTGACTATGGAGTAACTAGTGATCTGTTTTATCACTGGTGCTTTTTAATGTGTATCTTAGACTGCTGGTAGGTTTGGTAGAATGTTTAACATTAAGGAGGTAATTTTGTAAAGCATTTTCCAGGTGTAAAACAAGGTTTACAGGCAAAAAGTGTCTCTTACATAATAGCAGGGATGTACATGCATGTGAAAGTATCTGTGCCAACAAGAGCATGTGTACTTTTATGTGATCTGCACAAACACATTCCCAGAGGCATGGTTTGAATAGCACATAGAACTGCAACGCATGCACGTATGTTATAAAATACACTACACACGCATGTTTATCCCTGACTCAAGAGAAGGTATAAATTTGTGTGAGAGACTTTATGCGTTATTGGGGAGTACCATAGGAGCATATTTTATACAGCTACATAGGGACATATGCTACCTTACTCTCTTATGGATTTTGATGGTCCTTTTACACATTTTTTTGGAACAATTGTTAGGTCTGTTTGTGGATGGTCTTTATGAAACAGGGATAACAGGCATGTTTTTGAGAACTTTTATAGGTACTCTTTTTAAAAAATGATCCCCTCACATGGTTCATATGTAGACGACGTTGATTCAGATCAAATGAATGAAACGCTAATCTAACTTTAGGTCTTACTTAAATAAGCCAGTGGTTGACAGAGAATTAAAAATTAACCCTTCAAAATCTGAGATGATGTGGATTAGTATAAAAAATAATCCACTGACAGTTTGTGGGAACAAATATAGCACTGAAAGAAAAGATTTGTTTATCCAGGATAATTTCAGACCTGCACTTTCTTTCACAGCAGATATTTCAAAGTTAACACATTTGATTAATAATACTATTGATTCCCAAGCTGATGGAAACTAAGCATAGGGCTTTTGTCATTATGCACCGATAACTTAGACAGAAGATGCCTTTGGATTTATGTTTGGAAAAAAATTACATGATTCATAAGAAGAGGCTTAACACATGGATTTTCTCATGGTGTTTGATTAGACTGAAGATACAGATGTGACTTATTTTTTATTGTGTTCTGTTTGTTTTGTTGAATTATACATTTATTTATCTTGTAATATTTACTTATATCTCACTTTGGAGAATATCTGGGAAAGCTAACACATAAAATGTGATGAAATGAATACTAAAAATAAACATTTAATAAGCTTTTTTGATGCTTTGCTAGGCAGGTATCTATGTGCAAGAATATTCAAGGGGCCTGGATTGCAATCTTGGTAACTTCTCAGAGAGATACAAAATTTTCTATGACAAATGTCAAACACAAATGAGTCTGTTCTAGGAAAGAAGACCATCTGGTGTTCCAAACCTATGGCTTTTAGCTGAGGTGGAGCTGTGTGAATGAGTATACTGTATGTGCTCTATCAGTAACTCAGGTTAGGAACAGAAAACATGAAACATAGAATCAAACAAAATCTGGAAAGAACCATGAACAGAAAAAACTGCTTTATTATGGTGCCCCACCTGGGTGCTCTTTAGAAAAAATCTGTTAGAAAATTCAGACAGAGGGAGGGAGAGGCACGGCTTAAGAGCAGCATTCCTCAACCCAAAGACTGGAAACAGTGTGGAATTGTTCCACTACTTGAAACTGTTTATATCAGGTTGGTCGGGGTATATTAACAAAGACATTAACCAAGTCTAATACAGAGACACTAGTTGTCCAATCAGTGATTTGCAGTAGGCTTAGCAAATATGTTATAGTGTTCTTTGACATGGTTTCACAAAGTTTTTGGCACAAGAACATAGAAAAATAACACTCTTTGGAGTAAGCTTATAGAGCAGGAGTCAAAAGATTCATAAAGCAAACAATCTAGGAAGGGTTTTCCACAAAGTTCAAAAATAATCAAGCTTTAAGCAAATCAGAAAAACGTAACGAAAGGTCACCAGAAAGACCAAACACAGTTAAGAGCATACTGGCTAGAGTCAGCTTCCTAAGAGACATACCTCAAAGCACATCAAGCCATGACAACTATTAGCACAATTAGAAAAATAAACATTTGCTTTTTTATTTGCCTGGAAACCTTTCAGCTGTTTTTTTGTTGTTGTTTGAACAGCAGTTACAGTCACCTCTTAATTAACAAAATAGCCCCAAAATGAAAATTGATTAGAAAAATAAAACAAAATAAAAAATTATAAAACCAAACTGAAACAAAACAACCCCCCCCCCCCTACAAACAACACAGAAAACTACATAAAACAATTATTTTTTTGCCTGTACACCCCTAATAGCCACATGGAGTGGGAAGAGTCATCTTATAAAGTTACACATGAAAAAAATTCATAAAGGAACCCTGCCATCTTCCATTTGCAAGTGCCAGCATTTCAAACTTGCACGTTTGAATATTGGTACTTACCTGGGCAGTTGAACTATTTTGTAAAAATAACTGTGTAGCTACTGCTGTTTAACTATAGAGGGTGTTATTTTTATCTTATAACAATTTGGAGTGAGGAATAAACTAGGGAGTGTTAAGGAGGATAACCCCCTTAATCCCTCCTATAAAAGGCTAGCTGAAAGGAGCACTTTTTGAAAACCTGCATGTGACAGAGAGCAGGTGCAAATCATGATGTGCGCTATTGCAGTCATACATGTCATCTTTATCTGAATCGAGGAATACACATGTCGATGGCAAAGGCATGTCAGAAATTTCCTAGTCACGCCCCTGACATGCCCACATGTAACTTACGCATGATCAGGATATCCACATGTAAACTGAGCCCTTTGTAAAATGCATATTTGAATGTCTATTCCATTTACACATGTATGTGCCAGCACATACATGTGTAAAATATGAATAAGATTTCTAAAATAACCCCCTTTCTCTTTAATCTAGTGAACTCTTTGTTGGGGTATATTGATATTTTTTTTTTTGTGTTGGTAAATAAGCTACAGTTTTGTTTTAACTTGATTTTTTTTCTTTCTAATACTCTCACGGCTGTCAACATCTATACGATTGATTATCCTGAAGAGCACTGTGGAATATAACAGATATAGCATAGTTACTCACCTGTAACAGGTGATCTCCGGGAACAGCAGGAATTTAGTCTTCACATATGGGTATCGTCGGTACCGATGGAGCCTGTGCGGGAACGCTCCCCAGCGTCCAATTAGAAAGCCTTTGGGAGCATCCCACAGCGCCTGCGTGCTGCCTTCCCACCTTTCCCAACTGCCTCTCTCCAGTTGAGTTTAAAGCTGAGACAAAGAGAGAGAGAGAGGGAAAGAGATAGATTGATACAACTCCTAGGGGAGGTGGGTGGGTTGTGAAGACTAAATTCCTGCTGTTCCCGGAGACCACCTGTTACAGGTGAGTAACTATGCTATCTCCAGGAACAAGCAGGAATGTAGTCTTCACATATGGGGACTCCCTAGCTTTAGATGCCAGGGAGAGACCCCAGAAGTTGTGTGTCCCTGTGAAAGGGCTCCACTTCCCCCCATGGATCTCTGGCATCCAACCAGGGATGGTGGGTAGGAGTTGATTAGGTATGGAACAGGTGTTGGAGAACAGCCTGACCAAACAAGGCATCCCGGCGGGAGTCCTTGTCCAAGCAGTAATGGGCTGTGAAGGTATGAACCGAGGCCCAAGTGGCTACTCAACAGATGTCGTCGATAGACACAGAGTGCAGATGAGCCATTGAAGCTGCCATGGCTCTCACATTGTGAGCTGTGACATGGCCCTCCAGAGGAAGGTTCTTACTCTGATAGGCAAAGGAAATACACTGTGCAATCCAGTTGGACAGTGTTCTCTTGGAGACTGGAAGTCCCAAATGAGAAGGATCAAAAGCAACAAAGAGCTGAGAGGACTTCCTATGTTGCTGTGTTCTTTGTAAGTAAAAAGCTAAAGCTCTTTTACAGTCCAAAGTATGAAGATTCCTTTCTGCATTTGATGCATGATGCCTTGGAAAAAACACAGGCAGGTAGAACGCTTGGTTAAGATGAACAGGCGAGACCACCTTTGGCATAAAGTGTGGATGAGTCCTAAGGACTACCTTGTCATGATGGAACCTTGTATAAGGTGGATCAGCCACTAGTGCCTGCAATACCACGTGCTGATGTGATTGCAATGAGAAAGATCACTTTCCAAGAAAGGAATTTCAAAGAAGTAGTAGCTAAGGGTTCGAAAGGTGGCTTCATGAGCTGGCCAAGAACCAGATTTAAGTCCCACGCCATGGGTGGTGGCTTAATGGGAGGCTTAGTTAGAAGAAGGCCTCTCATAAATCTTGCTATGAGAGGATGGGAGGAAATAGGTTGTCCATTTAAAGGCTTGAAAGAAGCCGCAATAGCACTTAAATGGATTCTTACTGAGTTAGTTTTAAGTCCTGCATTGGATAAATGAAGGACATACCTCTGGAATCATTACTAGAGTATCGCAAGGGGGTTAAGACCCCTCTGCGAGCACCATATGGTAAACCTTTTCCACTTGAAAGTATAACAGCGTCTTGTGGAAGGTTTTATAGAAGCATAAAGGATATCCTTTACTTGCTGAGGAAGGTTAAGATCTTGAAGATCTAGGCCTTCAGCAACCAAGCCCTGAGATGCAGAGACCGGGGATTGGGATGCCATAACATTCCGTCCTCCTGAGACAGGAGATCTGGAGCAGAGCCTAACTCCAGAGAGGGAGCTTGAGAGAGATGTAGAAGCAGAGGGTATCACACTTGCCGTGGCCAATGTGGAGCTATGAGAATCATACGGCCTCTGTCTCTCTGAAGCTTGAACAGGGTTTTGGGAATCAGGGGAATGGGTGGAAAGGCATACAGGAAGTCTTGACCCCAATGAAGAAGGAAAGCATCCTTGGCCTGAGAGCCCTGAGCCGGAATTCTGGAACAGAACCAGGGAAGTTTGGCATTCAATGGACTTGCAAAGAGGTCTATGTCCGGGGTTCCCCAAATTTGAAAAATCTTGGCCACCTGGTCTGCATGTAGAGACCATTCGTGTGGAAGCAGAACTCGACTGAGTTTGTCTGCCCAAGAGTTTTGGATACCTGGAAGATACACTGCCAGGAGATGAATCTGATGCTCTCTGGCGAGGGCCCATAGTCTCAAAGCTTCGTTGCAAAGCGACAGAGAGCCTGTTCCTCCCTGCTTGTTCACGTAGAACATGGCTACTTGATTGTCCGTATGGATGAGGACTGTCTTGTAGCTGAGCAGGGTGTGGAACACTCGCAGAGCAAGGAAGATTGTTCTGAGCTCCAAGAGATTGATGTGTAGATGAGTCTCCTGTGGAGACCAAGTGCCTTGGGTGGAGAAGTCTTGCAGATGAGCTCCCCAACCCACTGGAGAAGCATCTGTTGTGAGAGTTGCCTGGGATAAAGGCTGTTGAAATGGGGACCCCAGCAACAGGTTTTGAGTGGACTGCCACCATTGGAGGGACAAAATAAGGCGATTTATGTTTGCTATTTTGTCTGACAGGCACCCTGATGCCTGGGTCCATTGAGTGGATAAAGTCCACTGGGCTGCTCTCATGTGGAAGCGAGCATAGGGAACCACATGCACGGTAGATGCCATGTGGCCTAGTAGTTGTAACATTTCTCGAGCAGTGAGGTAAGGCTTTAGCACTGCTTGAGAAGCTAACTGCACCATGCGAAGGCAACGGGCCTGGGGGAGATAGGCCCTTGCTTTTCTGGTATCCAGCAAAAGCTCCTATGAACTCTAGAGACTGAGTGGGAGTTAGACTGGATTTTGGGATGTTTATGACCAGACCCAAATACTGAAGGATACGCATTGTACAAGATAGAGAAGTCCTAGCCTCTGACTCTGATGGGGCTCGAATGAGCCAGTTGTCTAAGTAGGGGAAGACGAATATTTCTAGAATGCGAAGAAATGCTGCTACCACAGCCATGCATTTCGTGAACACCCTTGGTGCAGAGGCCAGGCCAAAAGGAAGCACCCTGTATTGGTAGTGCTTTCCTTGGAAAAGGAACTGAAGGAACTTTCTGTGGTTTGGATGGATGAGAACATGGGTGTACGCATCCTTGAGATCTAGAGAACAAAGCCAATCCTGACTCTGAAGGTATGGCAGCAGAGTTCCCAGAGAAATCATCTTGAATTTTTCTTTGAACAGGAATTTGTTCAATTCTCTGAGGTCTAGAATAGGCCTGTGTCCCCCTGTTTTCTTTGGGATAAGGAAATAGGGGGAGTAAAACCCTGTACCCTGTTGGGGAATGGGTACTTCTTCTATTGCCCCTTGGGCAAGAAGCACAGTGACCTCTGGATCTAACAGGTTGATGAGAGAGGTCTGAGAATTGAACTGTCTTACCATTGTGGGAGGGGGAATGCAAATAAAATGTAGCTTGTACCCCTCTTTTATAATGGAGAGAGTCCAATGTTCTGCTGTTATCTGCCCCCATCTGGGGGCAAAGTAACACAACCTTCCTGGAATGGTGGAAGGCTCTGGTCCATTGAGGGCCAGGAAGGCTAAGTTCTCTAGATGAAAGTCAAAGGCCTTGTGGAGGCTGAGACTGCTGAGACGGTTGAGGCTTAACAGTTTTTGCTTTCCTTTGTTTAGATGGTTGCTGACTCTTTCGGGCAGGCTGACCTGACGAACGTCCCTGCTGGGAAGAAGAGGGGTAAAACTTCTTCTTTTTTGAGAAGAATGGTTTCTTGAAAGATTTCTTCCTTGCAGGTTCAGCTGTGGCCTTGGATAACCTATCCAAGGTGGAGTTGTCAGCATCCAACTTATTGGCTTTCTCTTGCCAATTTTTGCTGAATAGATTCTCACCTGTACAAGGGATATTGCCCAGTTTGTCCTGTACCCAGAGCTCCAAATTGGATGCCTGGAGCCAGGCAATTCTACGTGCACCTATGGCAATGGCAGAGGTTCTGCTTATGCACTCTAAACAGTCAAAAGCTGCACGATTGACAAATTTAGAAACATCCTGGGCATGTTTAACCAATGTGAGAAAATTCTGCCTCTTATCTTCAGGAAGAAGAGGGCTCCAAACCTCTAAATCTCCTGTGACTTCTTTAAGAACATTCCCATATATAAAATATAGGAACTGATCCTGGCAGAAAGCATGGAAGCCTGGAAAGTACAACGTCCAAAGGCATCCAATGTTCTACACTCACGTCCTGGAGGATTAGAGGCATGTCTCATTGCACTTCTGATTGAGTACCGGTGTATTGGTACCGGAAGGCATAGCATGACTGGGTGTCGGCAAAGCTGACACCGATGTCGATGCCGATGCTGTCAGTACCGGTACCGATAACGGTGCCAGAGTCGATGCCGGTACCAGTTGAAGTGTCTGACGCGGTTCTGAGGGTGTTGATGCTGCAAGGAGAGCCGCCAGATTGCGTTCAATAGCCAGGAACCTCTGGTCTATCAATGCTGCCGATGCCTGGGTGTCGGTACCAGAGAAAGCAGCTGGTACCCCAGAGCATGGCACCAGTAGTTCTGCCAAAGTTGAGACCTTGAGAACATCCTGGAGCCCCGATAATGCTTTGGAAGCCGAAGTCTCCCAGCGGGGCAATTTTGCCGGTACAGAACCCTCAAGGGCAATGCGAGAGGCATCTCGATGCTTAGAAGGAGATCTGCCCTTTGAGGACCGGCCAGACTTAATGTTTAGTTACCTGAGATCCATGGGAGGAAGACGAAGCCCTGGAAGACATCGATGCCACAGAAGCTGCATCGGAGGGAAAAAGGGTGTTGAGCTTAGCAGCTCAGTTTTGTCGACCCCTCTTGGACATCATGGCACAAGCCATACACTTGGAGATGGAGTGGTCAGGACCTAAACATTTAAGACACACTCATGGGTGTCGGTGACGGAGATGGTACCGCCACACTTGGTGCACTTTTTGAAACCTGAAGCGGGTTTTTCCATGGTAGAGGAAATTTGGGGCCTAAGGCCCAAAATGGCGCGTGCACCTGGAAAAGAAAAGTTTGGAAAAAAAATACTATTAGTTTTTTTATTTTTATTTTATTTAAGAAAGAAAGAAAGAAAGAACCGGCGGTACCGGTATAGCGTCGAAGAAGGCAGACGCAACCACAAAAAAAGGAGAATAAGGAAAAGGTTTCTGCGGTGACAGGAACGACGACCTGCTGGCTCCACGGAAAACAAAGAACTGGAGAGAGGCAGTTGGGAAAGGCGGGAAGGCAGCACGCAGGCGCTGTGGGATGCTCCCAAAGGCTTTCTAATTGGATGCTGGGGAGTGTTCCCATGCAGGCTCCGTTGGTACCGACGATACCCATATGTGAGGACTACATTCCTGCTTGTTCCTGGAGATAACAGGGTCCTGAATAAAGCTTGCTGGTAGAGGCAAGCATCTTGCTGCTGAGAAACAAGTTTCTTCTCCAAGGCCATTAAAGAGGTTGCTGGAAACAAAGTCGTTTCTTTCAGTAAACTGAAGGCTGGCAGCCAAGAGGGTGGGTCCTGAATGAGCAGACAGGTAGCCCTCCAGAGGGAACTAAGTGCTCTGTGTATACTCCGAAGAGTAAGAGTACTTATGGATCATTTTGTGCATGAATAAGCTGTGTTGAACTAATAATGGAGACAGTGTACATTCTCTTCAAGCTCCAAACTGACAGCTTCATGAAAGCACCATACTCCACATCCACTTCTTAGAGCAAGTCAGAGGGTTTCCTTTTTTCTGACTCCCAAGCTGGAAAGCTCAAGCTGCAGGAAGCAGTGAAAGAAGAAAGGGGTAAAAAGTATGTTGAGCCATGCTTTTGTTTTAGTTGCAGCAGCTGAAGTTTTCTTTCTTGCCTCAGGGCTAGAAGTCTTATCTGTGTTTAAAGAAGGAAAATGAATTTCATGTGTAATAAATGCTCTGACAGAGCTAAGATTTTGGTTTATAAGTATTTTGTGGTGATGAATCTGTAAGAAGTAAGTATAGATGCTGTAATGAGCCTTGAATATGAGGCCTCATGATTTGTCACTTCATTTAATTTAATTTAAACTCAATCTCCAGGATCAAGTAGGAATGTAGTCTTCACATATGGGTGATGTCAGTACAGACGGAACCTGTGCGGGAATGCTCCCCACATCCAATAGGAAAGCCTTTGGGAGCACTCCCACTGTGCCTACATTGCTGCCTTCCTGCCTTTCCAATTCTCCCACCTCAGTTCTTTGCTTTCCGCAGAGCCAGCAGGACGCAAATCCTGTCAGCACAGAAAATTCTTTAATTCTTTGATTTTGTGGTTAGCGACTGTCTTCCTGTCGACACCAGAACCGACTACTGTTGGTTCTTTTCTTTTTTTCTTTAAAAAAAAAAAAATCTTATAGACCTTTTCTTCAGGCGTATCGATGCCATTTTAGGCCTTAAGCCTTCCATTTTGTCTGCCGATACTTTGGACAAACCTGATAGTGATTTTCTTGGACAAACCTGATAGTGGTTTTCAGAAATGTTCTAAGTGTGGCAGCACCATTTCTGCCACTGATACCGACGACTGGTGTCTTAAATGCCTCAGGCCCGATCTGTTCAACAGCTAAAATGCTTCGGACATGAAAGCAGCTGTTCTAAACTAATTTAAGGCTGCTGAACACAGAAATCATAATGAAAATGGCTGATTAGGTCTAGTTGCTAAGATATATGCTATTAGTCATTAGGGGCCATTAACTGTGTATTATGCAACATCTGTGTGAGATTGTGTAATCTCTACTTGCAACCAATAGAAATATCTGTCCAAAACCAGATGATGCAATCCGTATTTCAATTTGCATCACTTGACAGTATAAATCCTAAGGTGTATTAGCCATAGAAAAATTAAAAATTAATTATTTTGCATTATTTTATGCTGATAGGTCAATCACAGCGTATTCGGCAATGCATCATACTTGTGCTAATAATGCAGATAATTTCTGCTATATTTGTGGTGAAGTGACTTATATCACAAAAATGGAAAGCACAGTTACTTACCTGTAACAGGTGATCTTTGGGAACAGCAGGAATAAGTCTTCACATATGGGTACGTCGGTACCGACGGAGCCTGTGCGGGAACGCTCCCCAGCGTCCAATAAGAAAGCTTTTGCGAGCATCCCTCAGCGCCTGCGTGCTGCCTTCCCTCCTTTCCAACTGTCTCTCCTCAGTTGAGTTTTATAGCTGAGACAAAAAGAGAGAAAGAGGAAAGGGAGATAGATAGAGAGATACAACTCCTAGGGGAGGTGGGTGGGTTGTGAAGGCTTATTCCTGCTGTTCCCAGAGATCACCTGTTACAGGTAAGTAACTGTGCTATCTCCAGGAACAAGCAGGAATGAGTCTTCACATATGGGGACTCCCAAGCTAAGATGCCTGGAGCCCTAGCATGGTGAGAATTGGAACATGCTACACCTCATATGGCCAGGCATCCTGAGGATGGAGGGTAGGAGTTGAAAAGAGAGGAGCTGTAGGAAAAACAGCTAAGTTAAGGACTACAGGTAAGGAGTCCTTGTATGTATGATAATTACCATGAAAATATTGACATGAACAAACACAATATGGTCCTCACCTACTGGATTGCAGGAAGTAGAGAGGCTGATGGAGTCTACTGGAGATCCAGTAGAGGAATCTTCAAGGTGACTTCACTGAAGTGAAGGCGAAGGTTCAAATCTGGAATTGACAGGTGACCTAGGTGTCAACTGGGGTAGTACAAAAACGTCAGGTCTTTAGTGGAAGCTTTATGGAAAAAGCTGGGAACTCTTTTGGATACAGAGTTAGTAACATTTAGGAGCAAAAGAGGAAGACTGACTGATTTGGACAACTAGCCCAGTCCTGGAGGGAAGAAGGGGTATGGAAAAAAGCCCATATTCCCAAGGAGGACAGATGTCTGAAGGGCTGAAACTTCAGATCTACTGAAGATCCACCCTGTCTTTCCTATCTGTTGAGAGATAGGAAAGATAGTGAAGCAGGGAGCTTCAGGGATACCTAGACGTAGGGTTAAAGTAGAAGCTGTCAGTACCACAGTAGTGGTTGTGTGCATAATACCCCAGACATACTGAGGAACAGTATGAAGATATGCAAGCCCACTGTCTGGAACCTATAGGAAGGTAAAACCTTTTATAAGCATAGACAGTTAGAGAGATAAGTATGTAGATACATATCTACCTATAAGGAAGCATCTCGACAGATATATATATATATATGTCTTTAGTGAGATCTGGAGGGGCATAAGATATGCACACGCAGCTTACAGACATATGTATCTATAGAGAAGTATATAGAAATATATACATACATGTATATAGAAACCCTCCTAATCACCCTTATGGACTTCCTCATCAAGGGCACTGATGGCAAACATCAAGGCTTCTTACTCCTTTTTATAGATATCTCTGCCGCCTTTGATAACATTAATCACATGACACTGATCAACAGATTAGAAAACCTAGGTATAGGCGGGATTGTCCTTAACTGGTTCAAATCCTATATTTCACATAGATTAATACGAGTCCAAATTGACCAACAAGCATCAGAAACATTCCCTCAAGGACAGGGAATACCCCAAGGATCAGCCCTTTCGGCCCTCTTATTTAACTTGTACCTGCAACCGATAACAGACATATTTAAAAAACACAGGATTAACCATTTTATATATGCCGATGACATCATGTTAGCTATCCCCATAAATGCTAAAAACCCTACATATGACTCGCTATCCAAATGCATGGCTGAGACCTCCTCCTGGATGGAAACTAACCACCTTAGCATAAACCTCAAAAAAACTGAGGCAATGTTTGTGACAAGACCACCCACGACTGAGAACTCATACCCAGAAACAATCACAATCAACAAAACCTCCATACCCGTCAGAAAACAGGTAAAATACTTAGGAGTAATAATAGACCACACCCTCACCATGCTACCTCACATAAAACAAATAGTAAAAACCATCTTCTATAAACTCAAAACTATTCAGCACCTAAGGCCACTTCTTGAAACACAAGACTTTAGATCCGTAGTAAGTACACTGATCACCCCGCACTTCGACTATTGCAATAGTCTCCTAATAGGCCTCCCCCAAAAGAGCATATACCTTCTCCAAAGAGCACAAAACATCTGTGCAAAGGTAATCTCTAAAGCTCGCCTAACTGACCACGTGACCCCAATACTACTGGAACTCCACTGGCTCCCTATAAACAGCCGAATCAAATATAAGATTATCCTAACAACCTATAAACTTATAAATGACATAACCCCTTCACACCTATCCACATTACTCCAATCTCCAACATCGACAAGGACCCTCAGACAGAACGCGGCCCACTCCCTCATCACACCAAAAGCCATCCGTAAAACTAAGAATTCCACTAGCTCCAGAGCATACTCATTCACTGCCCCTACACTCTGGAACGACCTCCCTATTGAACTTCGCACCATAAGAGACCTCACCCAATTCAGAAAAGAATTAAAGACCTACCTATTCACTGAACACTTCGAAATCCCCTATTCCCCCAAGACCAGCTCCACAACAAACATGGTCACACATACACAGACTCCCTTAATCCCCTAACCCAACAATGTATCCACAAGACTTTCCCCCCTCCCTCACACCTGAAGACGAAAAAAGGAACTAAATTCCAGCACCTACACCAATTCCTGCCCCACACACCACACACACCACACACTGTAAATATTCATTTGTATAAAGTTTAATATGTTTGCTTTAATACCTATAAATGGTATATTTACTGTTTAATGTAAATAGTTGATTTCTATTGTTCTATGTTCTATGTTCTATGTAAAATGTATACAAACTGTGTACATGACTGTTGACTTGTTATATGTAAACCGCCCTTGATCTCTGGAAGGGGCGGTATAAAAGAAATAGTTAAATAAATAAATAAATAAAATAAAAATATAGATGTCTAAAGATAAATGTCTGCAACTAAGCAGATAGAGATATGCCTATAAGAACATTCACATGGGAGATGTAAAGGAGAAAGATTCATCTAATAACAAGAAGGTGGAACCTACTTGAGAAGATATATAGAGAATCTATTCCCCCTGGCTAAGATAGTGCAGGAATGCCATCCAGTGGAATAACCAGGATGGTTGCGTGAAAAACAGAGGATAATATCAGTCTGTAAACAGCAAGTCCTGAGTCCTATAGAACTCTCGCATGGTAAATGGACAGAAAACGCATAGGATGAGATACCAGGTTGACCCACTTGAGGAACAAGGGGGGAGGGGGGTATCATGCGTTGTTTAATTAAATATGTGCTGTCCATGAAGGATTAGGATACCATGAGGACAAGCTGCAAGGAAAAAGAGCATATTTCCTGTAGAAAATGGGTAACTCTTTAGACTGTCACATAGAGAAGGCTTATGTCCTTTATTAAAAGGAAACAGAAGGGTGTAAAGAACCCCTACAGTCATGAGGAATGACTGAGTAAGCCTTTTTCAACCATATAGGATAGTAATTAGAGAAAAAATCCCCATGCTCTCTAGCAAGGGCCCATAGTGGAAAGCTTCTCAGTAGGATTGCAGAGAGCACTATGCAGGAGAAATGGGAAATAAAAGTGGCTGTTGGAGGAAACCAGCTGCCACCTCAGTTATACTGCCAACTCCAGAGATTTGGAGATGACAGAAAAGAAGCGATAAGGATTTTCCAAGATAGATGAGCACTATCTTGGAAGCACTACTAAGACCAGAGAAAGTAGTGGAAGACAAGACTGGAACTCGTAGAAAGTACCAGTAGTCCAATCACTGGAGCTCCTGCATGGGCAACTGCTGAATAGAACAGCAGAGAGAATTCTTCTGTTTGTAACATAGAGAACAGACAGAACAAGAGGAGAAAATCCTGATCATGTCTGATGAGCTGCCCAATGAAAGCAGGGAGGTAACTCCAGAGAAAACTCTACACTGGAAAGGAAAGAAAGACTAGAAAGGCTAAGAAAGCCTTCCAGTCGTATAATACCACTCATACAGGGGAAGCCCTGGAAACGAGGGTAAAGAAAAATAGGAGCTGAAGGGAGACTTGCTATATAGTAAGTCTGTAGAAGGAAAAAATTCATGGTGGTACAGGGAAACTATCATGAGATAGTTGGCAAACCTCTCTGCATGGTAGGAAGAGGAGGAAACCCTGTGACCCACAGACATGAATCTCCTGACAGCTCAGCCTACCTGAGAGCAAGTGGATGTCCTGGAAACAGGAATCCAAGCATAGAGTTTGAAATGAAAAAACAGTGAAAATACTTCTGCTGAGAAGAAGTGAACTGTATGTTCTAAGAGATCAATTGGAACCCCACTGAGGGTTAATTTTCCTGGCTTGAGTTTGGATTCTTCAGACCAGGGCGAGGTTTCCCTTGTTTGGGAACATCTGTATGATGGGCAGGAGAAGAATAAAACCTTCTTCTTTTAGGGAAAGAAGGTTTGGTAGGGCATTTCCTACCTACCGGGGAAGGAGAAGGCTTAGGATAGCCCTCAGAAACAGAGAAGTCAGTGGAGCAATGAGCAACCTGACATAAAGACTCCCTATTGAAGAGATTTTCTCCAGTACAAGGAGTATTACCCAGACTTTGTTGTGCCCATCTGTTCAAGTCTGAAGCTTGGAGCCAGGCTTTACATCGTGCCCCTATAGCTATAGCAGAGGTTCTGCTAACAGACTCAAAAGAGTCAAGGGAAGCACGAGAAAGAAACCAAGATATATTTTGGCTATGACTAAGAAGTAAGGAATAGTCTGCAGCCTTGGGCTCTGATAGAAAAGGAGTTAAAAGAGATAATTTCTTTGTGACCTCCTAGACTCATATAAAAAATATATGAGAGAATCCTTGTTGCCAGCATAGATGTTTGGAAGGTTTGACGTCCAAAAGCATCCAGTGTTCTAGAAGCACGACCTGGCGGATAAGAAGAATGCTTCTTCTTGCTTTTTACCTTCCTCACTGCTGATTCCACTACAATGGAATGATGGGGAAGTTGAGTCTTTTGAAACCCTGGAGAGGGGGGCACCTGATACAGAAGATCAGTTGCTGTAGAAGGTGAGGAAACCCTCAAAGGTGTTTCCCATATTCTCAGAAGAAGATCCTGCAAAGAATGATGTAAAAGAAGCATTATATTTTCCTTTTCCCCAGAAGAGCCTTGTGTAGGATCATAGCCAGGGATAGGAATAGCAAGGAATGTAGCCATGTCAAGGAGACATTTCTGAAAAGAAGGATCTCCAATGGGAACCATCCCTGGACAGGCTAAAGTTGAAGAACTAGCCTGGGCACCGGAGGATGTACTGGTCCGGTGCAGAAAAGGAGCCCTAATGGATGGATACTGGTACTGGTGGTTATGACTTGAGACAGTCAGTACTGCATCGTCCATGCCAGGTATCGACTCCAAACTAGGTATAGAAAGGAGCAATCCCGGTGAAAAGGGAGTAGTTGGTCCCCATGTTACTGCAGGAGCCGGCATCAGTACCGATACCGGTAGCTGTGCCGGAATCGGAGGCGATACCGACATCGAAGCAGTCATCGGAGGCTGCTCAAGCGGTACCGAGGCAACCAAAAACCCTTGGCGAGTATCCTCGATACTGCGTATCCTGAATCGGTAAGCGTCGGTTCCGAGACGCGTTGGTACCCAGTCTTCCAGACTAGATATCGATTCCAGACTCGGCATCGAAGGAAGCGAGTCTATCGATGCATGTCTGGAGGGTACCGGCGTCGGTGGTCGTATCGGCGATGCTGCCGATACTGGAAAGTCAATCTGGGACGTATCGATCGGTCCCGAAGGTACCGAGAACACCAGATGACGATCCCTGGTGAAGAGTGGATCACTCAACACCAGTGCCGATGCCGGGGTATCGGTACCGCTCGAAGCGGATGCCACAACCGAGCATAGCTCAGGTATGTTCTGTGAGGGGTGAGCCCCAGGAACAACCTGAAACCCCTGAAAGGCTTTGGAGACTGAAGACTCCCGCCGGGGTTTTGAAGCCAATAGGGTCTTGAGGGCAAGGCCGGAGCCGTCATCATGCTTGACATGAGACCTACCACTCAAGGATTGGCTAGTCTTAACAGACTGTTTGTGGGTTACCTGATCCTGTAGAGAAGAGATGGTCGGTGCCCTGGCACTGGAAGGGAACTCGGTATCGAGGGAAACTCGAAATGGAAAATCTCTTCTCATAAAATTGTAGCCTAATGGCTCCGGAGGAAAAGGGTCAGGACCCAAACAGGTTAGACACCAGTTATTGGAGTCTAAAAAGAAAACTGTATTTCCACAGTTAAGGCACTTCTTAGGAGAAGAAGGCTCCATGATGGAGAGGCCTTACAGGCCCAAAAATTTAAGACAGAAACTGAGGGAAAAACTCTCCCTGAGTTTGAGAAAAAGAAAAGAAAAAACCCACCGGCGGTACCGGTGGAGGCGGGGAAACAGCTGCGACCACAAGAAAACAAGAATTAAAGAAAATATTTTCTGCGGTGACAGGAGGACGTCCTGCCGGCTCCGCGGAAAAACGAAAACTGAGGAGAGACAGTTGGAAAGGCGGGAAGGCAGCACGCAGGCGCTGAGGGATGCTCCCAAAAGCTTTCTGATTGGACGCTGGGGAGCATTTCCACGCAGGCTCCGTCGGTACCGACGTACCCATATGTGAAGACTCATTCCTGCTTGTTCCTGGAGATTATGACTATGGCTGTTAAGAAAGCCTACAACTTATATTTTGGCTGCAGAATAGGAGATCAGGAAAAGAGCTGGGCGCCACACATATGCTGCAATACATATGCAACAAATCTCAGGCAATGGATGAATGGGAAAAGGCAATCAATGCCTTTTGCAGTTCCAATGATCTGGAGAGAGCCCATGGATCACGTCAGCAATTGCTACTTCTACATGGTTCCTCCAATTCAGAAAGGCATATCCAGAAAGAGTAAGTGGACCGTGCAATATCTAAACATTCCATCTGCAATATGCCCAGTGCCTCATGGAGATGAGTTGCCGATTCCCAAAATGTCAGAATCATTATCATTAGAATCAAGTGAGGAAGAGGAAGAGGTTTGTAGTCATGAACCGTCAACCTCACGTGACCCAGAGTTTCTTCTGGCCACTGCTAATGAGACACACCTCATAATGCAAGGTGAATTGAACAACCTTGTCAGGGATTTGGATCTCCCGAAGAATAAAGCTGAGCTTTTGGGTTCCAGACTACAGCAGTGGAATCTTCTGGCTGGTGACATTCGAATTTCTTTTTTCCGGGACCGTTTAGAAATACTTGGTGTCATTCTTTTTCAAAGAAGGTGATCTTGCTGCATGCAACAACGTAAAAGGTTTAATGGCAGCTCCCAATATTAATTACAATGCAGATGATTGGTGGCTCTTTATTGATTCATCCAGAGCAAGTCTTAAAGCTGTATTGCTGCATAATGGCAATTTGCTACCATCAATTCCTATTGGCCATGCAGCTTTTATGAAAGACTTATGACAATATGAAACAACTTTTGAAATGTATAAACTATGATCAACATCTATGGTCAATCTGTGGTGACTTCAAAGTGGTCGCCCTCTTGCTTGGAATTCAGGGTGGATACACCAAGTACTGCTGTTTCCTGTGTGAATGGGATAGTCGTGCTAGAGATTGTCATTTCGTCAAAAGGGACTGGCCACTCCGTCAGTCACTGGATCCTGGAAGCAAAAATGTTCTGTTTCCAGCACTTGTAGACAGCAACAAGATTTTGATGCCTTCCTTGCACATCAAGTTGGGACTAATGAAAAACTTTGTCAAGGCGATGGATAAAACTAAACCTGCTTTCAGGTATCTTAGTGGTAAATTTCCTAGACTGAGTGATGCCAAAGTTAAGGAAGGAGTTTTTGTTGGCCCTCAGATTCGTGCACTTCTTCAAGATGATGAATTTCTTTGTTTACTGCGTGGAAAGGAAAAGGCTGCATGGATAGAGCATTTGAATCAGTGACAAAATCTTCTTGGAAACAACAAAGCAAATAATTACCAAGAGATTGTTCAAGTTCTTCTCAAGGCATACAAAAACCTTGGTTGCATCATGTCCTTAAAGATTCATTTTCTACACTCATCTAGCTTTTTTCCCACAAAATTGCAGAGCAGTAAGTGATGAACATGGAGAATGATTTCACCGAGATATTGCAGCCACGGAAAAGAGGTATCAGGGTAAACGGAGTCCATCAATGCTTGCAGACTACTGCTGGACAGTGACAAGGGATATTCCATTGCTTCAGTACATGAAACAGATCAGGAAGAGTTGTGAAGCGACTGAATGAGAACAAAAATTGCTAGAATGTACTTACAAATGTTCTTAATGAAAGTTAAATTGCAGACATAATTACTCCTCTGTTTCTTCCAAGTACGTTTATGAACTTTATTTTATAAAAACATGCTTATTATTGTGCAAAGTTTCATTTGTAATAAGATTTTGATTTACATCTAAGGATATAGGCTCAATTTTCACCATACATAGTGGTAAAATGTACATTCTTCAACATATCATAGAAACAGGAGCTAATTGACCAATTTCACTATCATATTTGAATTCAGCGTATCAAATTCATTAAGAAATAGCACATTTAATTTCTGAAGCAAACAATTTTTGAAAATTTGTAGAACAGTGCCAGCCATCACAATGTCCTCTGTGTAAGATGACAAAGAGAGGACTACAGAATCGAGCTGCAAAGTTGGGATCATTCTTTGCCTCAGATGCGGTTTCTTTGGTATCGACATCATTGAGGGCATCCTCTTCCTCTTAAGGATCTCAGGTATCGAAACAAAAGTCTTCTTCGAAGACAGGCCATCTCCCCTAGGATAGATCTATTTCTAAGCATCGAGATGCCTCAAGGATTATCCAGGAGGTGGATCAGCCAGCCAAACAACCCTGGCAGGAGGACCTTTCCTCCACAGCCATCGAGGGGTTCCAGGATGCTCCCGAGGCCTCTACCTCCGGAGAGCTCCTGGTGCCATGCTCTGAGACGGTAGCACATATCTCCAGCACAAATACCCAAGCATCGGCAGGCTGTATTGATCAGCATATCCTCGTCATAGAGCGGAGCTTGGAAGCTGTACTAGCAGCTTCGGTCACGGTAAAATCCCTACAGGCAGTACCGCCGACACCGACACTGTCCAAAGTTCCGATGCAGATTGCATCGAGTTATATGCCACTTGCTGCATTGCAGCCCATGCCTTCCCTCGAGTCCATTCCCGGTACCAAGGTATCGGTTAGGCAAGCCCCCTGTTCCGATACAGACTTCGCTCGGTACCAGACCTTGGCGGAGCAAGGAAATTTGATTCTTCTGAAAATGAATCGATTGATACCTGAAGACTACAAAGTCTTCCAGAAGACCCTTCTCCTTCACTGGAGCGACGTATGTCCCCTCCCGAGGATATGTCCTTTCAAGAATTTATTCAGGACCCAGCTAAGGGCCTTTCCAGTACAGCGACATCCGAGACGGAGCCCAGAGCAGTGGAATTGGAGATCCTCCCCTACAGCTCCTAAGGAGGCAGCCACACTCCTGATTCACCACATACTCCATGATCTTATGCTCCAGATGTGGGAAACGCCCCTTACTATTTCTCCCGTACTCGACTACTCGATACCATGTATTAAGTACCGAGTTGTCCCGTTTTTCAAAAGATGCAGCTTCCACATTATTCGATGGTAGTGGAATTGGCGATGCGTCGAATTAAGAGTTCTAAGACACATTCTTCTAATCCTCCAGGCAAAGAATCGATAACTCTCAATGCTTTTGGATGTCAGTGTTTTGAAGCTTCCATACTTTCAGCCAGAATAAGTTCATACATACTCTATAGGGGTATGTTCCTCAAAGAGGTTACCAGAGATCTTGAATCAATGGCCCCTCTTCTTCCTGATGACAAGAGGGCTGACTACCTTACACTGGTTAGACATGCCCAGAATTTTCAAAGTTTGTCAATAGGGCAACCTTTGATTGCCTTGAGTGCACTAGCAGAGTCACTTCAATCTGCATCAGTGCACGCAGAATTGCTTGGCTTCAAGCGTCAGATCTTGAGCAATGGGTTCAAGATAAGCTAGGTAATATTCCCTGCACAGGAGAAAACCTGTTTGGCAAAGACTGGCAGGATAAGGCTTCTCAGTTAGAATCTGAGAACACCACTCCCAATAGGCTGTCTAAGACTACAGCCAACCCTGCTCAGAAAAAAGCAGCTGCAAAGAAAATGTTCTTTGGTAAGAAGAAAGTTTTTTTTACCCTGCTTCTGAATATCAACATCAGGGTACCCAAAAGAGGCAACAGCCTCCCAAGCAACAGAAGAAGCCACAGGCTCCTAAAGCTCAACCAGCTGCGCAGACCCAATCTGCACCTGGCTTTTGACTTTTTCCTAGAGAATATAGCCACCCTGCCTCTGGAGAGCCCCCACCCCCTCCACAAAGCAGGCAGACTTTGTCATTATGCCCACAGATGGCATCTCAGAGCAGTGGACATTAACCATAGTGACAGAAGGGTACAGACTTCATTTATAAAGCATGCTCCCATCCACTCTAGTGGGAGAATATCAATCTCAACCCCCCTCCCCCACTGCTCTTCTGCTGCAGGAGTTGACTTCTCTTCTATCATAGGGTACCATAGAAGAAGTTCCCACATTTTAGCAAGAGACGGGTTTCCATTCTCCGTACTTCCTCATAGCAAAGAAAAGTGGAGGGTACAGACCCATCCTAGACCTCAGGAACTAAACAAGTTCCTAGTCTGCGAGAAGTTCAAAATGGTCTCACTAGGGACCCTCTTGCTCTATCTCCAGAGTAAGGATTGGTTCTGTTCTCTAGATCTAAAAGACACGTATACACATATCCTTTCATTCAGAACACAGGAAGTATCTACGCTTCATCTTTCAGGGAAAATATTACCAATACAAGGTTCTGCCTTTCGGAGTCGCCTCTGCCCTAAAGTGCATGGCGGTCATGGCTGCATATCTAGGAACTCTGGGAATATTTGTCTTCCCTTGCTTAGATGACTGGCTCATAAAGGCAGGCACCTACCAAGAGGTTCAGTAATTCCTACTTTGTACAATGCAAGTACTGCAACATTTGGGATTTGTGATAAACCTTCCAAAATCCCATCTCATTCCTACTCAAGCACTGGAGTTAATTGGAACCCTCCTAGACACTCAGCGGTCAAGGGCATTTCTACCCCAACCCTGATGTTCCCGTCTCCTTCAGATGGCATCTCAGGCTCGTCTCAAAGATCACCTGACAGCACGAGAGATGCTACAGCTTCTAGGTCATATGGCCTCAACAGTATACGTAGTTCCATATGCCCATCTGCATATGCACACAGCTCAATGGACTTGCCTCCCAGTGGAAGCAGGTCTCAGGACGTCTCAGGGACAGGATCCAACTGACTGACCCTCTAGCTGCATCCCTTCAAAGGTGGTGTACCCCAGAAAACTTCCTCATCGGGTCTTTTCAGATGCCTCCACATCAATGTACCTTGATGACGGATGCCTCCAAATTGGGATGGGGAGCTCACTTAGGTGCTCTCTCCACTCAGAGTCTCTGGAGAGCACAGGAGTCAAAACTCCAGAAAAATCTACTAGAGCTTTGTGCTATCTTCAACGCCCTCAGGGTGTTTGTGGATCATCTACGATGCCAGAGGATTCTAGTCCAGACAGACCATCAAGATGCCATGTTCTATGTGAACAAGCAGGGAGGAACAAGCTCTTGGCCCCTCTGCAAGGAGGCTCTTCATCTCTGGTCTTTTTCCATTGCTCATCACATACAACTCCAAGTGGTGTATCTACCAGGAGAGTAGAATGTCTTGGCAAACAGGTTGAGTCGGATCCTCCTTCCCCACAAATGGTCTCTTCATCTGGAAACAACATCCTTCATCTTTCAGATCTGGGGCACTCCAGAGATAGATCTCTTTGCCACACCGCAGAATACTAAGCTTCCTCGCTTCTGCACCAGAAATCCTGTGTCCAGCATCCAACAAGTGGATGCTTTCCACTTCTATGTATTTATTTATTTTATTTAAAAGGATTTTTATACCGCTTTATCCTTAAATCAAAGCCATTTACAATTCAATTCAAATGTGTTACATAGAGCGAGGGAGGAGGCATGCAGTAGAATGTTACAAAGCAGTTAAGTGGATAATATACTTATATAACTATGTATAAGATGTGCTATATACAAAATGAGCCCATTGGAGTCAGAGTCTCCTGTATGCCTTTCCTCCCATTCCTCTGATTCCCAAAACGCTTTTCAAGCTTCAGGCAGACAGGGGCTACATGATCCTCATAGCTCCATGCTGGCCACGTCAGCCATGGTTTCCTTTCCTGCTACGTCTGTCTCAGACTCGCCCTCTGGGTCAGCTCCCGATCTCCTCTCCCAGGAAGAGGGGACCCTGCTCCATCCCAATCCGCAATCTCTCCATCTCATGGCTTGGCTGCTGAAAGCATAGCTTTGCAAGATCTTAACCTTACTCAGGAAGTAAAGGAGATCCTTTTAGCTTCAAGAAAGCCATCCACCAGACTTCTTATGCGTTCAAGTGGCATAGGTTCTCTTCCTGATGTTCTCAGAAGGATCTCGATCCTTTCTCAGCTCCTGTGGAAGCTCTCCTTCAGTATCTCCTCCATCTATCTTCCTCTGGTCTCAAGACCAACTTGGTGAAAGTTCACCTCGGTGCAATTGCTGCCTCTCACCATCCCTTCGGTGGGCAGCCCATCTCCTCACAGCCGCTTGTGGTGCGCTTCATGAGAGGTCTTTTATTGACCAAGCCTCCCATCAGGCCATCACCAGTAGCATGGGATCTTAATGCTGTGCTAGGGCAGCTTTTCAAGTCACCTTTTGAACCTTTGGCCATGATCTCACTAAAGTTTCTGTCATGGAAGGTAATCTTCTTTACTGCCCTCACTTCAGCTAGATGCATTAGTGAGCTTCAGGCTTTAGTGGCGGATCCGCCTTATACCCAGTTCCATCATGACAAGGTTGTTCTTAGGACTCACACCCATTTTATGCCAAAGGTGGTGTCTCCTTTCCATCTGAATCAGTCAATTTAGCTTCCTGTCTTTTTTCCTAGACTGCATATGTCTAGTGCAGAGGCAACCCTGCATACTCTTGACTGCAAGCGTGCCTTAGCATTTTATCTTCAAAGAACCCGAGAGCACCGAAGATCTTTGCAGTTGTTCATTTCCTTTGACCCTAGTCACCTGGGGCTACCAGTTTCTAAACATACTCTCATAATGAATAGCTGACTGTACCTCATTTGCTTATGATAAAACAGGACTATTCCTTGAGGGTCATGTTACTGCCCATAATGTTTGTGCCATGGCCACCTCTATGGCGAATCTATGCTCTGTAGCCACTGACAAAATCTGTAAAGCAGCAACTTGGTCTTCGGTCCATACTTTTGCTGCTCATTATTGTCTGGACAAGAACTCCTACTAGGATGCCATGTTTGGTCAAGCTGTTTTCCTGCACCTCTTTCAGACTTAAGGGCAACTTCTACCCTCCGTCCTTGAACTTATCGATACCAGACATCCATGGAGGATTCATGACCTCTCGCAGCCTTCTGAGGCATACCGACTGGTTCTGAGGTCATTTCTCTGGCATCTGGGAGCTAGGGGGTCCTATATGTGAAGACTACATTCCTGCTTGTTCCTGGAGATAGTGTAGATACTCACCTGTAACAGGTGACCTCTGGGAACAGCAGGAATTTAGTCTTCACAACCCACCCACCTCCCCTAGGAGCTGTAGGTTTTCTTTTCTCTCCTTTTCTCTCAGCTACAAACTCAACTGTGGTGGGAGAGTTGGGAAGGTAGGAAGGCAGCAGCAACGCAGGTGTGCAGTGGGATGCTCCCAAAGGCTTTTCTATTGGACACTGGGGAGCGGTCCCACATGGGCTCCGTTGGTACTGACGGCACTCATATGTGAAGACTAAATTCCTGCTGTTCCTGGAGATCACCTATTACAGGTGAGTAACTATGCTTTACCTGCCTTTGAAGGTGTACAAGGCAGCTACCAAATACATTACAATAAAATCATAATTTTAAAAAAATATACAATAAAACATCACAACATTAAAATAATTAAACCAGCTCAGTTTTCCTCAATATTTCATTTTGCTTTGCAAATTATAATGTGTGCCATCGAATCAATGGTGATTCCTGGTGACCCAACAGCTCCTGGGTTTTCTTGGCAGTGTAACCAGATGTAGATTGTCAGGTCTTTCTTCTGAGGCAATGGAGGGTACAATAGCTTGCCTATGGCCACAAGAAGTACCAGTGGGATGTGAACCCTGGTCTCTAGCATAATTTAAAACATAAGCCCTTAAACCACAAGTGGGCACTGTGGACTGTAGCAAACATAATTAAAAGTCCCTGTATGGCGTTTGCTGGTACAGGTGGAGATCCTACCCCTGAGGAATCATAGGCTATTAAAGGGTTGCTTGGAACAAAAAAAGCAGTCAGAAGGAAGAAGTAGTCTAGAGCAGCAGACTGTAAACCAGGGGCATGGACAAAAGAAAAACAAAACAAAAGGGGCACCCCAACAAAGATCAAAAATGCAAAAAACAGCAGGGGTAATGACACTTCCCACAGTTCAATTATTTTGACCCTGTTTTTATATTGATTATTGTATGAAAGGTGACCCTGATGCAAGTGAATTTCTGCCAAAACATGGCCATGTCGGGCTTAATAAAGAATTTCTTTTAACAGTGGGAAGTGTCGTTACCTCTGCTGTTTTTTGTATTTGAAAATCAGGGACCTCAGCATTCAAATCCTGTTTCTCCCATTGATTCTTCATGTGACCTTGGGCAAGTCATTTCCCACGCCATTGTTTCAGATACTGCTTAAATTGTAGGCCAACATAGCAGGGAAATAACTTGTAACTAACTATAACTCACCTTGAGTTTGGATTTGTAAAAAGTGATTAGTAAAATCTAAAAATCCAAATCTATACTTAGAAGCTGGAGGGGTCCTAGACTGGGGCTGGTAAGCTTCTGGAGACAAGGAAGTGCTTTCTGTGTTCTCTGAAGGTTAAGAGAATGCTTGTATATCTATTAAACTTGCATAGATATAAAAGCTCTGTGTTGAATTGGTAATGGAGATGCTTTGCATTTGCTTCAGGCTCCAACCTGAACCTTACTTATACAACATTTCCCTTCTGCAGCACGCCCCATTTCCATGTTTTCTTGAGGGTAACAATGTAAACTTGGGCTATCTGGTATTCACTAGCAGTGCTGCAATTTAACAGAGAAGCAAATTGCTGATTCTTAAGCTATGCATGTCATCACAGATGCAGCAGACAGCATAGTAGATAGAAAAAAAAAAGCATTATATTTTGTGAGCTCTCCTCTGCCTTTGTTTTGGTCTAACTAAAAACTGCTTCCAAAAAGAACACAACACACTTACAGTGGACATACTCTGAGGTTAGACCTGGTACATGCTATTGTCAAATTTACTTGAATTGTAATAAGCTGAGCTATTTTACCTCTTATTCAAATACCACATGGTAGGTTAACAAAGTAGAGGCTTTTTTTTACAGCGGGTATATTTAGCACTGACTTTTCCAGTCTAAAGACTTTGTTTTATTTGGAGATAGTTATCCATGATCACTTTTTCATTTCTACTGAAATATATAAAGAAAGAAAATGATATTTCTTAATGTGAAAAGTCCTGGGTTGCTCGTGTCTCTTTCATATCCTTTTCTGTCAGTTGCACTAGATCCTCCTCCCCATCAGGCTCCCCCATGTAGTAATAGGTTTTTCATAATTGAACAGCCAGAGAGCTGGTATGATTCCACCAGCTGTGGTGTCTCGTATCTTACTCTTCATCTTCTGCAGTTGGTGTCTGTCAGCTAGAGTGCCCCCTTTTGCCCTTTTTTCTGTCTTTATCTGTTATATCTACTATGAATTTTTCACCCTTGCTTTCTCATACTGTAAGCCCCTCCAGGAACAGAGAAATACCTACTGTACGTGAGTGTAACTTGCCTTAAGCTACTACTGAAAAAGGCGTGACCTAAATCCAAAATATTTCTTATACAGCCCTATTTTTGTTCTTATTTCCTATACATGTACCAATAGCTGTTTGTTGTATTTCTTGACACCTTTGTTGTTTTGCACTGTATACCGCCTGGCTGTGACTAATGAAAGGTGGTTAAGTAAATATCTAAATAAAGTAAACATTTCCAACCACATGGGTTTTATTTATCTATTTATTTAGAATTTTAAACATAATTTCTAGTCTGCTTACATCAAAACATATGAAATAATATGGAGCAAAAACCAAAAGACACAAAGTAAAAAGTTCACATAAGCACAAGTAATCTCAAGGTGGCCAGTCAGTGTGCAAAACCAGCTTTCGGATCCTGATCCCCTCAGCCCCCTGTTCAGCTCTTATGTGTTTCCTTACCATTCCTCTAGGTATATTCCAGTCTGCAGTTGTTTTGTCTGCCTTGACTAGACGATAAGCTCAGATGAGCAGGGACTCTTTCTTACATGTGTCTGTACAGCGCATACACCGTGTAGAACTACACAAATGATAAGTAGTAGTAATAATAATGGAATGTTTAGGCTCATAAAAAGAAGTATCACTAGTAAAGAGATATTACCTCTCCTCAGATCCCTGGTGAAACTCCCATTGGCACAATATTCAGCTAAGGTGGTGTGCTTGTTTATTTAAACGCCAGACGACAACCATGGCATTTAAAAATTTGGTATATTCAGTGCTGCTAGTGCTGAACAGGTGCAGATAAAGCGTAATTACTCACCTGTGACAGGTGATCTCTGGGAACAGCAGGAATTTAGTCCTCACATATGGTTATCGTCGGTACCGACAGAGCCTGTGCAGGAACGCTCCCCAGCGTCCAATAGGAACGCTTTTGGGAGCATCCCTCAGCACATGCACGCTGCCTTCCCGCCTTTCCAACTGCCCCTCTTCAGTTAACTTTGTAGCTGAGTGGAATGATAGAGGGAGAGAGGAAAGAGACAAAGAGATAGAGAGACAACTCCTAGGGGAGGTGGGTGGGTTGTGAGGACTAAAATTCCTGCTGTTCCCGGAGATCACCTGTTACAGGTGAGTAACTACGCTATCTCCAGGAACAAGCAGGAATGTAGTCCTCACATATGGGGACTCCCTAGCTGAAGATGTCAGGAACAGAACCCCAGGAAGGTGCCACCCTAGAAAGGTGGGAATCCTTCCTCCCATGGATCTCTGGCATTCCACCAGGGTTGGTGGGTAGGAGTTGATTTAGGTCTGAAAGAGATTTTAAAGAACAGGCAGGAGGCTTTATCCAGGAAGTAGTGGGCTGTGAAGGTGTGTACCGAAGCCCAGGTGGCTGCTCGACAAATGTCATCGATAGACACAGAGTGGAGATTAGCCATAGAAGCTGCCATGGCTCTCACATTATGAGCTGTGACATGTTCCTGAAGAGGAAGACCCTTACTCTCATAAGCAAAGGATATGCATTGGGCAATCCATTTAGATAAAGCTCTTTTGAAGACTGGACGTCCCAAATGACTAGGGTCAAAAGCTATAAAAAGTTGCGAGGACTTTCTATGTTGCTGTGTTCTTTGTATGTAAAAGGCTAAGGCCCTTTTACAATCCAAAGTATGAAGGTTTCTTTCCGCATTAGAGGCGTGAGGCCTCGGAAAAAGTACAGGAAGATAAATTGATTGATTTAAATGAAAAGGCGAAACCACCTTTGGCATAAAGTGTGGGTGAGTTCGAAGAACAACCTTATCATGATGAAACCTAGTATAAGGAGGATCAGCCACTAAAGCTTGCAATTCACTAATGCGACGGGCAGAGGTGATTGCAATTAGGAAGATGACCTTCCAGGTCAAAACCTTAAGGACTGTAGTGGCCAAAGGTTCAAAAGGCAGCTTCACGAGCTGCCCGAAAACTAGATTTAGATCCCATGCTATCGGTGGTGGCTTGATGGGAGGTTTAGTTAATAAAAGACCTCTCATAAATCTTGATATGAGTGGATGAGAGGAAATTGGTTGTCCATTCAGAGGCTTATAAGAAGCTGCAATTGCACTAAGATGGATTCTTACCGAATTAGTCTTTAGACCAGAATTCGATAAGTGAAGGAGATACTCTAGTATCGATTCTAAGGGTATGACAAGGGGGTTTAATCCCTTCTAGGAGCACTATATAGTAAAACGTTTCCACTTGAAGGCATAAGATCTTCTTGTGGAAAGTTTCCTAGAAGCCTGAAGGATATCTTTTACCTGTTCGGACAGGTTGAGATCCTGGAGGTCTAAGCCTTCAGCAACCAGGCCGTGAGGTGCAGGGACTGGGGATTCAGGTGCCATAGCATCCCGTTCTCCTCGGAAAGGAGATCTGGCGAATGCCCTAACTCCAGAGGTGCTGCTTGAGAGAGATGTAGAAGCAGGGGATACCACGTTTGGCGTGGCCATCATGGTGCTATGAGGATCATGCGACCCCTGTCTCTCTGAAGCTTGAAGAGTATTTTGGGGATGAGGGGAATGGGTGGGAAGGCATAAAGGAAGTCCTGATCCCAGTGAAGGAGGAAGGCATCCCTTGCCTGACAACTGTTAGCTGGAATCCTGGAACAGTACCAGGGAAGTTTGGCATTCGAGGGACTTGCAAAGAGGTCTATGTCTGGAGTGCCCCAGAGACGAAATATCTTTGCCACCTGATCTAGGTGGAGGGACCGCTCGTGAGGCAACAGTACTCGACTGAGTTTGTCTGCCCAAATGTTTTGAATGCCTGGAAGATATACCACTAGAAGGTGAATTTGATACTCTCTGGCGAGGGCTCACAGTCGAAAAAGCTTCGTTGCATAACAACAGAGAGCCTGTTCCGCCCTGCTTGTTCACATAGAACATGGCTACTTGATTGTCCGTCTGGACTAGGACTGTCTTGTAGCTGAGCTGGATGTGGAATACTCGAAGAGTTAAATAGATTGCTCTTAATTCCAGGAGGCTTATGTGTAAACCGGCCTCCTGTGGAGTCCAGGTTCCCTGGGTAGAGAGATGATTCAGGTGTGCTCCCCAACCCACCTGTGATGCATCTGTTGTTAGGATGGCCTGAAAAGAGGGTTGATGAAAAGGAGACCCCACTGTCAGGTTTTCTAGTGACTGCCACCATTGGAGGGACAAAACTAGTCATTGAGAGCTTATTATTTTGTTCGACAAATGACCTGTGTCCACTGTGTGGATAGGGTCCACTGAGCTGCTCTCATGTGGAGGCGAGCATATGGGACTACATGAACTGTGGAAGCCATATGTCCTAGTAACTGTAGTAGCTCTCGAGCAGTGAGGGAGGAGTTGCCTGCTGCTTGAGAAGCTAGTTGTATTATGCGAAGACACCGGGCCTGTGGAAGGAAAGCCTTTGCTCATCTGGTATCTAGACAGGCTCCTATGAATTCCAGGCATTGGGAAGGAACAAGTTGGGATTTTGGGAAGTTTATTACTAATCCCAAGTATTGGAGAATTTGCATTGTACGGGACAGTGCAGTGCTGGCCTCTGCAACTGTAGGGGCTCGAATGAGCCAGTCATCTAAGTAAGGGAAGACAAATATCCCCAGGGTTCGTAGAAATGCGGCTACTACTGCCATGCATTTTATGAATACCCTTGGTGCTGAAGCGAGACCAAAAGGAAGAACCCTGTACTGGAAATGTCTTCCCCTGAAAAGGAATCATTAAGAATTTCCTGTGATCTGGATGGATGAGAATGTGAGTGTATGCATCCTTTAAGTCTAGAGAGCAAAGCCAATCCTGGCTTTGCAGGTATGGCAGAAGAGTTCCTAGAGAAATCATTTTGAACTTCTCTCGAAATAGGTATTTGTTCAATTCTCTGAGGTCCAAAATGGGTCTGTGTCCCCCTGTTTTCTTTGGAATAAGAAAACAGGGGGAGTACAACCCTGCACCCCGTTGAAGAATGGGCACTTCCTCTATTGCCCCTTGGGCAAGAAGTGTGGAGACCTTGTCATCTAACAGATTGTCTGTTTGAGAATTGAATTGCTTTAGAATTGTAGGAGGGGGCATGCTGTGAAAATGAAGCTTGTACCCTTCTCCTACAATGGACAAAGTCCAATCTTCTGCTGTTATCTGAAGCCATCTGTTGGCAAAGTGGCATAACCTGCCCTGAATATTGGGGGGTTGGGGACCCCTCAGAGGCAGGAAGGAAAAGCTCTCTAGGAAGGAGTCAAAGCCCTTGAGGGGGCTGAGCCTGGAGAGCTGGTTGGGCTCTCAGGCCTTTTGGCTTCTTTTGCTGTCTAGTTTGTCCCTTTTGGGCAACCTGACCTTGAGTTTGACTCTGCTGGGTATAGGAAGGATAAAACTTCCTCTTTTTGCTAAAAGAGGGGTTTTTATAAGGCTTCCTTTTGGCTGGAGTGGCTGTAGACCTTGACAATCTATCCAAGGTAGAATTGTCAACATCTAACTCGTTAGCCTTTTCCTGCCAATTCTTGCTGAAGAGATTTTCACCCGTGCAAGGAATGTTGCCCAACTTGTCCTGTACCCAAGTCTCCAATGCCTGTAGCCAGGCAATCCGTCCTGCACCAATGGCAATAGCAGAGGTTCTGCTGGTGTATTCGAAGCAGTCAAAGGCTGCACGATTAACAAACTTGGAGACATCTTGAGCATGCTTAACTAGAGCAAGAAAATCTCGTCTCTTGTCATCTGGGAGAAATGAGCTCAGAAGTTCCAAGTCTCCTGTGACTTCTTTGAGGAACATTCCCATATATAGGATATATGAATTGATCCTAGCTGAAAGCATGGAAGCTTGAAAAGTCCAAAAGCATCCAGAATCCTTCATTCACGACCTGGAGGATTGGATGCATGCCTCTTTGCACTTTTCATCCTACGCATGGCTGATTCCATTACCATTGAATGGTGTGGCAGCCGAGTTTTCTGAAAATCAGGACATGGCGGAACTCGATACATAGTATCAAGTCTCCTAGAGTGAGGAGAAGTAGTCAGAGGTGTCTCCCACATTCTGAGCATCAAGCTATGCAGAATTTCATTGATAGGCAGAGTGGCTGCCTCCTTAGGAGCTTTAGGATATTGGAGAATTTACAAGTCCTTTGCTCTGGGTTCCTCTTCAGGAGCTACTGTGTTTGAAAGACCTTTGGCCATATCACGGATGAAATCCTGAAATGACATGTCCTCTGGAGGTGACATTCTGCGTTGGGGAGAAGAGGGATCTTCTCTAGTGCCGGCAGAATTGTCAGAGTCTTCGGAATCGGAGGAATCGAAGTATTCCTGACCCCGATGCTCTTGCAATGCATGATCCCGGTACTGATCGAAGTCGGTACCGAGCTGACCCGGAACCGCTTTGTCAATTCCAACCAGAGATGGCATGGGAAGAGTTGGTACCGGCATCGGTGTCTATACCGGTGCCCGTGGGACCAGCGGTACCGCAGCTGAAAGAAGAGCTGTGATGCTGCGCTCGATAGCAAGGAACCTCTGGTCTATCGACGCTGCCGATGCCTGGGTGTCGGTACCAATAAGGACGGCCGGAACCCCTGAGCATGGCAAGGTAGTTCTTGCAAGGTTGAGGCCTCGAGAACATCCTGAAGCCTCATTGATGCTTTGGAAGCCGAAGCCTCCTGCCGGGGCTGTTTTGCCAGTGTGGTTCCCTCAAGGGCAATGCCAATGGCCTCTCGATGCTTAGCAGGAGAGCTACCCTTTGAGGACCGGCTTTTATGTTTAGTTACCTGAGATCCATGGGAGGAAGAAGAGGCCCTTGACAATGTCGACGCAATGGATCTGGCATCTGAAGAAAAGAGGGTACCGAGCTTTGCAGCCCGGTTCTGTCTTCCTCTTTTAGTCATCCCCAAACAGGAGAGACATTCAGTTGGAGAATGTTCAGGTCCTAAACATTTCAGACACCAATCATGGGTATCAGTGACGGAAATGGTACCGCCACATTTAGTACATTTTTTAAAACCACTAGTTGGCTTTTCCATGTTTTAGGAATATGGGGCCTAGTGACCAAAATGGCGCCTAGCACCAAAGAGAAAAGTTTCTGAAAAGAAAACAGTCTAAAGCCTAAGTTTTTTTTTTTGTATGAAAAGAAAAAAAAAGAAAAGAACCGGCGGTACTGGTAGGCGTCGTGCGGTAGGCAAACGCGACCACAAGAAAAGAAATTTAAAGACAGAATTTTCTGCGGTGACAGGGATAGATCCTGTCGGCTCCGCAGAAAACGAAGAACTGAAGAGGGACAGTTGGAAAGGCGGGAAGGCAGCGCGCATGTGCTGAGGGATGCTCCCAAAAGCGTTCCTATTGGACGCTGGGGAACATTCAGTGCAGGCTCCGTCGGTACCGACGATACCCATATGTGAGGCCTACATTCCTGCTTGTTCCTGGAGATACAGCGGTGCCTATACATATAGCAGTGATATTCACTCACTATGATGGCAGTTCTATAATCTCCCATGCAGTTAGCGTGTGCTACTAAATGCATATTGTGGCGCCAATATGTTAAAGTGAAGCATATGCTTATATAATTTATAAAATAGCAGTGTACCAACACACTTTAATCTAAGCATGGCAGTTATGCCTGCTCTAGAGCAGATGTAAATGCCCATGCCTTGATTTGGAGAAAACACACATAAGTTATCATGATCTATAACTTATGCGCTCAAATTTAGAACCACCCAAGCTCCAGTCCTTGCACACCCTAACTGAAAGTACGTGCAATGGGACTTGTGTGTGCCTACAGAACAGTGACTTCCTAAAGCACACGCATGAGTGGTTTATGGTTTATTAGGCTTTGCTATACTGCCTTTCAGTGGTTAATCATTGCAGTTTACGTAAAAACAAATAGAAGCGAACAGAACCGCATTAACAATTAGAAAAGAGGAGCAGAAGAGGAGGAGGGCAGAGAAATTAGGTAGTCCTGAAAGCTGCTCCAAAGTGATCAATCTGGGCCTTAACTGCTTGCTGGTAGAGGTGTGCCAATAAGAGGGCTTTAAATTTCTGTTAGGAGTTTTCTTGATGAAGGTCAGGGGTAGAACATTTCATATGATGGGAAGTTTGAAAAAAAACAAAAACACTTTTTGCCTAATGGACACATACTTGGCACGAGATGCTGTGAGGATAAAAAGGCGATTGGCATAAATGGAATGGAGCATGAGAAAGGATCCTGTCAGTTGTGTTCTGAATTGTTTGTAAATATTTCAGCTCATAGGGGAGAACACCAATATAAAGAATATTAAAATACTCAAGCAGAGACATAACAAGACTGAGAATCAGGGTTTTTTGAGTGGAAGTGTCGAAAAATTCCCTGGAACTGGCATAGAGACAGGAAGAACTCTTTCACGGAACTAATTTATTTGTTTATTATTTTTATTCTTATTCTTATTCTTATTATTAGTAGAGATGATCAAGGCGAGTTACATTCAAATGTCGATCACACCGCAATACGAAAATAACCTTTCCTGGGTGACGCTCCATACACCAAAGGACACACCTCACCAGGGGCCACACACATAGCAGGTGCTGACTTAGTCAAGGTTCAGCCAGGGTGCCGACGCCCTCGGACCCCAACTCCATGTGGTGACTGAAAGTGTCACACTTTGGCATTGGAGCAGAAGTGGTGTCACACATTGCCATCATATCGCTCTAGGGGCAACCCCAGTGGCATAGAAACAACTGAAAAGCCTCTTGACTCAACTCCCACTCTCCTGGAGTCAGAGTATGCCAGTTGAGAAAATCCATTTCCATAGTATCCACCCCAGCAATGTACAGAGCTGACAAACTAGGAGGTTCTTTGCTGTCCGGGCAAATGGGAGAGCCATCTCCAGGACTTCCTTGGCACTCCTTGTGTCGCCTTGCCAATTGACATAAGCCACCACTGTGGCATTGTCCGAGAACACTAACTGCCTGACACTCGATTGGGGGCTGGAGATGCAGAAGAGCCAGACTGATAGCTTTTGCTTCAAAGCAGTTGATGGACTACACTGCCTCTGTGGTTCCAATGGCCCTGGGCCATTTGGCCTTGGTAATAGCCTCCCTAACCTGAGAAACTGGTATCTGTCCCCAGAGGAATCCATGAGCAATTGTCCAGCGGCATGCCCTCCCTCAGAAGACTGGGCTGCTGCCACCACTGCAGGCTGGCCTTCACCATTGTTGGGAGTGGGAGCCTGAGCTCAAACCTCTGAGAATTCAGGGAGCACTGAGCCGGTAAGGACCACTGGAGTGGCAGTATATGAGCATGTGTCAATGGCATCATCTCAGTTATCACTGCCATGAATCCAAGGAGCTGAAGATCAACCTGGACTGTGGGAGCCTGCAGTGCACAAAACAGTGCTAGGCAATCCAACAGACTTTAACGTTCTCCTCTGGCAGGAAAACTCTACCCACTCAAGAGTCAAAATGTGTTCCCAGAAAACCCCAGGGACTGGGAAGGCCACAACTGGCTCTTCCCCGATTGATCACCCAGCCGAGACTTTCTAAAAAGGACACAGATCCCTTGGCACCACAGACACCACCACCATGACTACTGATTACTGCAACCTTATCTACCAGGGCCTCCCCAAGAGCAGCATACACCCTATCCAAATGGCCCAGAACACTATAGCTCGTCTCATCACAAACAACCCCAGACGATCACACATCACGCCAATTCTCTATGATCTCCACTGGCTTCCCATCCAACTCAGAGTTAAATTCAAAGTTATCACTCTCACTCACAAAATCATCTCCAATGAGTCAGCACCATGCCTCTCCTTACTCCTATCTAGCTCCAACAACAACAGAACACACTGCACCTTCACCAAAAATCTCCCTGCCATCCCAACCTCCAAAAGGCATAGCAAGCAAACCACCTGTAACCAAACTTTCTCCCTCTATGCCCCTTCTCTATGGAATGCCCTTCCATACGAACTAAGAAACTGCTCAGATCACATAGAGTTCCAGAAGAAACTAAAAACACACCTCTTCCAAGAACATTTTTCCCTACCACCATAACCCACACCTGACAACCCGCCTCTAATATCCAACCCCCCTCCTTTCCTACCCACCTCACCTTCTAGCAGCCCCTCTGTAACCTGTAGAAACCTATGTAAATAGTTGATACTATAAAAATGCAAATCCATGCAAATAGTTGGTCATTGTAAAAAGTTCTGTATACCGTTATATATCCATTTTCAATGTGAGCAGTTGAAACACACTGCATTGTTATGTTCTCTGTAAACCGTCTTGAATCGTAGAAAGACGGTATAAAAAAACCTGTTAAATAAATAAATGACCTGGAAGAACATCTTTGTGGCAGTGGAAAGCCCGAAAAGAATGGCAGCAAACTGACAGAGCCAAGCACAGCAACACACAGATATTTTGGCCAATCCATCTGAATTGGGATATGAAAATTCGCCTCAGTTAGATCCAGAAAAGCCAAGAAGTCCCCTCAGTGCACTGCTTGAATCATAGTGTGCAAGGATTCCATCTGGAAATGCAGGACAAGCAAGTGCTAGTTCACCCCCTTGAGGTCCAGAATGGGCCAGAAGGAACCATCCCTCTTAGGCCCCATGAAACGGAGTATCTGCCCTAACCTCAACTCATCCAGCGGGAAGGGCATCACTGCCTTTAGCAGCAGGAATGTGCCCAAGATAATCCCACACAGTGGTACTCTTGATCGCCAACCCATAAGGGGAAAAGATGAAGGCATCCGGAATTGGATCTTGCATTCCAGGATGTAGCTGAGCTGAATGGTGTCTAGCACCCAGCAATCCTTGGTAACCTGGGCCCATTTCTGAAGAAAACGTGAAGCCTGTCTCCAACTACAGGAACCAGGGAATGGGCCCCCAAACCTTCATTGTGCAGTCCGGGAGGGTCCTCCACTGGAAGGGACCGAGTCCCTGAGCCCACGCTCTCCATGAAAGGACCAAGAATGAGCCTGAGGCCCAAAAGCAGAGTGGGAAAAGGTTGTCCAGGTTGGTAATGATGAGAGTCTCAAAATCTGCAGGAATCCAGCCAGCTATGGGTGCTCAGTGAACGAGCGGAGGCTGCCGAGAAAGGGGCACCAACCCATCACAGGTCCCTTGGACTTGTCTTCTGGAAGTCAGTACGATTTTGTCTCCTCCAGGTCCTTCACCAGCTTCTCCAAATCGGCTCCACCACTGGGCTTTGGAAGATGTGCCCGCTGCCTGTGCCGGAGCTAATCCAACATTGTGACACAGTCATCAGAGCACCATCTCTGGCCGTCAAGCGTACCAGGTCATACATGGCATCAGAAAGGAAGGCAGTAGCCGATTCCAGTTGAGGGTACTATCATCCAGAGGAAGAGAGTGAATTCACTGGAGCAGAGCTCTCCTTTCAGACAAGACTTTCCAAAGCCAGGGGCATAGCCGCCACAGACCCCCTAAAGGATGATGAGCGGCTCATAGCACAGTCACCAGATCCTCCAGCCAGCTGAATATCCCCATCATAGCCCAATCTGTTACCTCCTTCCCAGAGGTAGGCAGTGTCAGACTAACTGGATACTCGGCTGGGAGGGGGAAAGCAGGCCCTGCAGGAATGACTCAGAAGCTGCCATGCCAGAAGAGCAGTCCAGAGTCCAGGGATGAGGCATCTTGTTTGCTGGAGGTCAAACAACATTTCCTGGAAGAAGATATAGAGAGTTAGGTAAGTATCACAACAGCATGTGCTATGGCTGAGGCAGCTTGGAGGCATGCATTAACTGCGCTTTTATGCAACGTGCATTATAGGTGCTAGGGAAGAAGCGCGTGTTGGAGCTGCATGAGTGGAATGAGCATTAGGACCGTGAGACCACCAGGAAAACAGAAAATGGCAGGAAACCTCCACACCGGGCCAATGATCACCAGCGGTCCACACCGAATTGCGTCCCAGAAAAATGGAATCAGGAGTCCCCAACAAGGACAATGACGAGGTCAAGCCTTGGTAGTCCCCCCTGAGAACCCCAGGCAGAGGATCCATGCCAGGCTCAACTCTACTCCCCTGAAACGGTGTTACTGGTTGGCTATGCAGCACTGTGTTTAAGATGGCTGGCAGGCAGATTCCTCCAAGAGCCTTCTAAAATCTTTGGGAGAGAGCAGGAGAGAAAGAGGAGGGAGAGGGCGTTGAGGGCATGAGACTGCTGAACTCTTCCATCCTTCCAGATGCTTCCAATTTTCTGACTGCTCAACAGGCTCTTATCCAGGGTAAGACATGGCGCTGAACCAATTTTCCCACCTCCTATGGCTACCAAAAAGATTGCAGTCTAGTGGAGCCTCCCACGTCACGCTCAAGTGAGAGTCAACTTTGTTTCTCAAGGTGTCATTCATGAGCGTTTAATCAATGTTTCCTCTCAATCTTCAGATTTTTTTCAGAGAGGAGAAAATCCATCCACCAACTGCTAAAGACAAAGAAATATTGAAGGGACCTTTGAAGGCCAAATCAAATAGAGGCATGGGAGTGATGTCATTGAAACCTGGGCTTTTCATTGATTCTTTGTCTCCATCAATCTTCTAGTAGGGGAACACAACTCACTTGTCTGGACTTGTCTAGCAGAACGATATGGAACTGACCTTTAGGTCCAGGGTAGACCACAAAGTATCTCCTTTCCTGGGCACGATGATGTAATGGAATATCCACCCTAGCCCTGCTCTGCAGAGGGCATGGGTAGAATATCCTGCAACTGTAGAATGCACTGAAGAGGGTCCTTGAACATCAGCTGCTTGAGCAAGGAGCCACAGGGAGATAACATCCCATAGCGAGAGCTAACACATTTTCAGCCTTGACTGAGGATCCACTGTTTTGACATGATATGGGTCCCTTACAGAGAAAACCAGTTAGAGCCATACCCCAACCAGCTGCACCTCGGAGGGACCACCATAAATATTTGAGAGGGACTGCAGGCCCCAATGGAGCGATGGTGGTGATACAAGCATGCTGCAGATTTCGAAAAACTACCCTTTCTTGAACTAAGACCCAAAGGATGACCAAGCCCTATCAGGATTCCTAGTTGTCTGAAGAAATCTCTAGGCACTACACATGCTATTACAAAAAGCATTTCTGGCATCTCGAGGCCTAGCCTCTAGAAGTCTCTGTGCAAGATTTTCCCCAAGGCCTTACATCATTTCATGAGGTCCTTAAAAGGAGTTACACAGCAGCAACTTGGAAGCAGCATCCGTTGAACAAGCGCAGAGCCAGAGCTATCATCTGGCTACTACCACAGCCTCCATGGAGGCAATGTGATGTGAGTGGACTGCCTAGGTGGCTGAACCAGCCACTTGTGCCCTCATACAAACAGGAAGTCTATGTTGGAGACGGCGAAAGCACCAATAGTATGCTGTGCTGGAGTCTTTTGGTACATGTTGTGGTCTTGGGCAAGCCACTTAACCCTCCATAGCCCATGTTCCCTGTAAAATAGTTCTCTCCAAGTTATAATGCCCTGTTCAATGTAATTTCAGTTTGTTCAATGTAAACCGCACTGATGCAGAATAGTGCGGTATATAAGAGAATGCAAATAAATAAATAAATAAACATGTTGCAGTGCTGTTTTAAAGTCATTGTTTATATTTATTAACATTTGATATACCACCCTTCAAACAGGTTGGCAGAGCAGTTCAGAATAAAAACAGAAATAAAAGGAGCAAGTGAAAGGAACTCCAGAGTCATGGACAGAAACAGATCACAATCACACCAAGATAAAGCAGGAGGGAAAAGATAAGGGAAGAGATAGCCATCAATATGGTGAGGGGACAGAGATAGTCATCCACAGGGTCTAGTAAATCAAGTGATGGGGATGTCAAAGGCCTTGCAAAATAGTAGGGTTTTATGCTTTAAGCTTATGAGGGAGGGCTCTAGTTGAAAGGCAGGGAGAGGATTGTTCCACAAATAAAGACCGAGAAAGTAGAAAGCGGAATGTCGTGTCAGTTCATACCTGACGTGAGAAGCAGAGGGGAGATGGAGGCGATTCGAGTGGAGTGATCAGAGGGGACGGTGTGGAGCATGGAGAATGATGCTGGAGGAAAGATAAGACGACATACCCATGTGAATAACTTTCTGAATCAGTACGAGCATCTTGAAACAGATGCAATGCTGAATGGGGAGCCAGTGAAAGAGTACCAGAAGGGGGGTGACATGGTCATTGCATGAAGCATGTGCAAGAAGACAAACAGTGGCATTCTGGATGAGTTGAAGGCGACAAAGTTGATGTTGTAAAAAACCTGCATAAATGACAATACATTAATCCAGATGGGAAATGACAAGGGAAAGCAGTAAGGTAGTCAAGGCAGAGGGAGAAAGAAAAGAACAAAGAGCTCTGATCTGGCATAGAGTGAAGAGGGATTTGTGATGACAGAAGAATGTGATTGTGAAAGGTCAGCACTGAATCAAGAACTAACCAAGGTACCAGACAGAGGAGACCAGAGAAATCAGACACCAGAAGTCCTAGGAGACAGAAGCACAAAGGTACAAAGCAGCACAATCTAGTTTAAGCACATAGGCAGAGCGCAGCATGCAGGATGCCGTGGAGATGGTCTATGTCTATGTACCTTTGGTAAGATCTGGCTTAAATTGTTCATTCTGCTCTCCCTTATTTATGCTATTCGTATCAGCCATATGGCATCCATTCCAGTTCATTGGGGTCATCGCCCTTTTTCTACCGCTAAGTTGTGTGTAGGTCTTCCGGTTCACTGCATGCCTAACTTGGTGATATGCAAACGTACACGTGCTCCTTCTCGTCAGCGTTCGGCTCGTTTTACTTCACTCTCTGTTGTTTCTACTCTGACACTTAGCTTAGCATTGCTTAATTGTCATTCACGCCGTACGAAATCCTTGTTGGCCCAGGACTTTATTCAACAACACTCGTATGATCTTTGCTTCCTTACCGAAACCTGGCTCAAAGAGGGTGAGGATTCCATCTTATCTAGTGCACTCCCGTCTGGTTTCTCGGCCGGGCAGATATGGGGGTGGTGTGGCCCTACTTTACCGCTCCACATTTCCCATTACTGAGGTTATGGCTTCTACCATCCACTTTTCAGAATCCCTTTTTCTCTGCTTTCACTCAACCCTCCCCCCCCCCCCCCGCTTTACTTTATCTTACTTTATCTCCCTCCTTCTCTCTCTACTGCTCGATGGGAGGTGGTCTTACAGACCCTCTCAGAGATAGTCCATTACCCCAATATTATCATCTTAGGTGATTTTAACATCCAAGCCGATGCACTATCTAGACTCAAAGATCGGGTTCTTATGAACCTTATAAATGATCTATCACTTCATCAACATGTTGCTGGACCCACTCATTGTATGGGCCATACCTTAGATTTAGTTCTCACTTCTTCCAGCCTGTGCTCGATGCTCTCCCTTCCGACCTCCCACGATATCCCCTGCTCTGATCATTCTTGTGTTTCTTTTTCTGTTTCTTTGCTAGTTCCAGATAATGGTGGTCCCTCTTCAACTCAGTCCCCCCCCACGTCTACGGCGTTGTATTACCCCGCTTACCCTAAATGCCTTTCTGTCCGCCCCTTCCTTATTCCCCACCGATTTTTCTGTACTCTCATCTGATGATCAGGTCTGTCTTTGGAACTCTGCTCTTACCGATGCTTTCTATAATCTGGCTCCTTTCCATCTTTCCACCAAATCAGCCCACTCTCCTTGGTTTCATCCAGGTTTGCGCTTACAGCGCACACAGCTTCGTCAAGCAGAACGTCGTTGGTTAAACCACCCTTTGCCGGATACAATGACGCAGTTTAAACAGTTGTATTCTGATTATCATACATCAATTCAGTCTGCTAAGTGCTCCTTTTTCTCTTCTGAAATATCTGATGCCGCTAATTCCTCCAGGCAGCTCTATTCGATTTTGCATAAGCTTTCCTCTACTACTCCGGCTTCTGCTTCTCAAGTTGCTGCTCCTGCTCCTGCAACTCTGGCTACTTTCTTCTCTGAGAAGATTCAGAATTTGCACGCATCCTTTACTATACCTCCTCCGCTACCTCTCTCACCTCCCCGTTCTCACCCCTCATCCACCATTTCATCTTCCCCTGGGAAATTATTATCTCCGATTTAACTGATTTGCTTTCACCACCAGTAAATAGAGTTTTAGCTCATACTTGGTCCACCTTCTATTCTATTACTTCAGCAGAGCTACTCACTACCCTGTCTAAGTCCAGAAAGACCACTTGCCGGTTAGACCCCATTCCTTCAAGTTGGCTGGGAGAGCCCTCCCTGCAGTTAGTGCCTATCATTGTGATCATTCTAAATTCTAGTCTGTCTTCTGACTGCTTTCCTTCTTTGTGGAACTCTGCCATTGTGCATCCTCTATTAAAACAATCCTCACTTGACCCCTCCGTTCTATCTCACTGGCGTCCAGTGTCAAACCTCCTCTTCTTGGCGAAATTACTGGAACGTTTTGTCTTTTTTCAGTTAGCTTCTCATGATCAATGCCCTTCACCTGCGTCAAGCAGGATTTCGGGCAGGACATAGTACAGAAACAGATCTCCTGGCCCTCTTAAATGAGCTTCATGTCGCCCACGATTGCAGGGACATCACTCTTATGGTGTCCTTAGATCTATCATCAGCATTTGACTTGATTGACCACTGGACCCTTCCTCTCCCGTCTTTATGATGTTGGGCTGCACTGCACTGGTTTCATACTTTCCTTACAGCTGGCTCTTTCACTGTCTGTTTTAATCACCAATCTTCCTCCCCTGTTCCGTTAGCTTGTGGAGTGCCTCAGAGCTCCATTCTTTCCCCTCTGCTTTTCAACATTTTCTTGCTTCCTTATCTCTTCTAATCCAACAATACCCGGTTTCAGTATATATCTATGCAGATGATATTGTTCTCCTTTTCCATACTTCCCCGGTTCACATTGACATCACACAGTTTAACGATTGTCTTTCTCATATTGCCAATTGGCTTTCCTCCAATTTCCTCCATCTGAATCCATCAAAATCTACAGCCATTTGGGTTTCTCTGAGTATCCCCTGCCCAACGGTCATGCCTCAAATTAATTCCACTTCTATCCCTCTCACTTCCTCCTTCTGTTATTTAGGCGTAACTTTGGATTCTTCTCTCTTTTCACAATCATGTATCAAATCTCACTCGCTGTTCTTTCTTTGCATTGCGACAAATCAGATCAGTTCGTTCCATTTTGCCTCCTGACTCCCTTATCACTCTTGTGTTAGCCTTGGTTATCAGTAGATTAGATTACTGCAACGTCGTTCTAGCAAATCTGCCGTCCTACCAGCTCCAACACCTCCAATTATTGCAGAATACAGCTGCCCGTCTTATCTTCCATACTCGGAAATCCGATCATGTCACGCCTCTCCTTCGTCTTCACTGGCTGCCACTCCGTTATAGGTTCCAATACAAGATTCTCATTCTGACACATAGGGTCATTCACACATCGAACCCACTCTACTTAGCAAATCTCATCTCTTTACACACACCTTACCGTCAACTTCGTTCATTACACGCTAACCGGACTTTCCTTGCCTTCCCCATTGCAGGTTCATTTAGAACAAACCCGTCATGCCGCATTCTTTTTCCTCAGACCCTCACTCTGGAACATACTACCATCTTCCCTCCGGCTGGAACCCTCATATCAAAATTTTAAAAATTTATTAAAAACTCACTTGTTCCAACAGGCTTTCAACCTCCCCTGTAACAGTCCTGCTTAGCTACTGCTTCCCTGTTTTGTCTCTAGTGCCTATACTGTTAATCTATCCCTTTCTGTTTTACAATGAAGTTCCTTTCTTTTCTTATAGCGTTAGCACGTTTTTTAAATTGTAAATCGCTCTGTTTCGACAAGGGTGGTATATAAAGTGTTGGAATAAAGATAAAGATAAAGGGAGGGGCCACATAATCTAATTACATAGAAACAGAGAAATGGATGGCAGAAAACACCATATCACTTATACAATCTACCTATCTAATCCACTGCTTAATTCTACAATCCTTTCCTCTCTTTCAGAAAAATCACACATGTACCTTAATCTGTAACATGTTTGAACTTGCATTTGGAAAAGGCAAGTAATTAAAACTGCAATCAAAAGTGTAAATCTTCTGTGTTTGTCCCATGCTTTCTTAAATTCAGATACTGCCCTTGTCTCTACCACCTCCATTGGGAGGCTGTTCTATGCATTCATCACCAGTTCTGTATATTACTCCCACTAGTCCACCACCACCTTACCCTCTCATCCTAAGACTCCTTGTTCCTTCTTTCCATAGAAAAAGGCCTGCTTCCTCTTCATTTATATCACTGAAGTATTTAAATGCCTCTATCCTCTACATTTATATGTTTGAAATATTTAAATGCTTCTCTATTGTCTTTCTTCCATGCCATTCATATTTAAATCTTTAAGACTGTTTTCATGGACTGCCCAAAGAACAAACCAGTCAGTACTAGAGGAGATCAAACCTAAGCTTTCTTTAGAAGCTCAGATGACAAGACTTCGACTTTCATACTTTGTTTACATCATGTGAAGAGAGAGATCATAGAGAAAGACATCAAGCTTGGCAAGGTAGAAGGTCAACGCAAAAGAGGAAGCCCAGCAATGAGATGGATCGATACAATAACAGCAGCTATGGGTGCCAATCTGTCAACAACAAGCTGCCTGACTGAAGACTGAACACAGTTTAGGACAACTATCCAGAGGGTCACCATGAGTCGACACCAACTCAACAACAACATGATGAAAATTGATGATATTTTTTAAGTCACTCTCTGAATCAATTCCATCTGGTTTATAACCTTCTGAAGGGGGTGGTCTCCAGAACCATATAAAGTGTCCCAAATGAGGTCCGATCAGAGACTTACACAGAGGCACTATCATCTTTTTTCCTGCTGGCCATTCCTCTCTATGTACTCAAATATCCTTCTGGCTTTTGCCATCACCTTTTCTATCTGTTGGCTAACCTTAATATCATCAGATACGATCACACCTAGATCCCGCCCTTCTTTTCTACATATAAGAGTTTCACCCCTATATTGTGCTATACTAACTGGATAAAGCTGCATGTAATTAGGATAACAGTTGATGACAGAAAAGGCCCATTTGGCACATACAGATAGCCAATTATCCCTCTCTACTGCTGAGATATTTCCCAGAGGTAAAAGTTTCTCCCCTTATAGGACATCACTGCTTTGTTAGTCAATTTTTGTTTGTTTCCTCGTAAGTTCCCTACTTTCCTGGATAACCACAAAATTCCATCCTAGTTTCATCATCCAGATCTTCAACACCCATCATGCCTTACCATTAAGTTCCAATCTATATAACAATCCTTCAATGAAGGATTGGCCATGAAGGACAATAAATCTCCACTAACCTGCCAGTACTGACAATGGTTCCTACTGAGTTGTAGCTTGTTGGCGCCCCCCACAGCATGTGGAAATAGTAGACTGCTTCCTCTCTCTACCCTTGCCACTTTTCTTGCCACTGTTTTAGACTATGAAAGCAGAAAAGTACATTAAGTCCATCCAGTTTGCCCATCTTCATCCCTTGGTGTAACACCCCCCCCCCCCTCAGTCTTACAACATCAGGGATCATCTGAGCTTATCCTATTACTGGGTTCATTTTCATCCATCATCTCTAGTGGGACTGCATTCCATGCAGCCACTTCCCTTTCCTGGTATAGGGTATGAACACTCCATTATACTTACATAAGTGCTCACAATATATCCAAAAGCAACAATATTAATGGTCTATTAATATAATGTTACAATAGTTCTAGCACAACTTAAAAGAATGGTTCTAGCACAGAGTGGAAAGAGAAAATCAGTTTATATTTCTTCAATGGAGCTGGGTTTCTGCATGGCAATAGATTTTCTTTTTCAACCTGCATTTTTCTCTTAACCAGCTAGATTTTTCTTTGATTCATCAGCAAACAGTGTAGTTACTCAATTGTAGCAGATGTTCTCCGGGAACAGCAGGAATCAGTCCTCACATGATGTTGGCACCAACAGAGCCCACATGGTAATCTCTCCCCAGCTTTCAAAGAAAGCCTTTGGGAGATAACCACGCATGCGTGGTCACCTTCCCACCCAAGGGAGCCATTTCCCTCAGTCTTTGTTTTTCTGTGGAGCCCACCATTCGTACTGTCTACACTCTGGAAAAAGTTGTCTAGCTTTGTGGTGAATCCTTATGATTTTTATCACTCTTTTTCTGCGAAGCCTTCTCTCAGGATGGATCAGCGGTCTTCCGGTTCTGGCCATCAGCTCAGTCTCCAACTCGGCAGCCTTGTCAGTCACGGACTTGCTGAAAAGATTCTCCCGTTGACAGAGGACATCTAACAACTTGTCCTGAACCTACTGCTCCAGATCCGAGGACTATAGCCATGCCAGGCGGCGGGTACTAATGCCCACCACAGTCACTCTAGCCACAGACTCGAAGCCGGCATAGGCTGCTCGAGTCACATACTTTGAGCACTCCTTAACCCTGGAAGACCCTGGAAGTGCTGGAGGTGGTCATTGGACAGCCCAGCTGAAAACCTGGCAAGCTCCTTCACCAGGTCTCTCAAGTAAATGCCCATGTACAGCTGGTAAGCCTGGATACAGGCCATGAGAATCGAGTCCTAGAAACACGTCTTACCAAACCCGTCCATGGTATGGGCTTCTCGACCCGTGGGCACCGAGGAGTTCGTCTTCTGGCTCTTGATCAGGTGCATGGCCAATTCCACCACCATGGAGTCGTGTGGTAGCTGAGTTCTCAAAGCTGGGGCTCTTGCAGACCTGATACATGGAATCGAGCGGCTTGCTCACAATGGGAACCATAACCGGGGCTTCCCATATCCTGAAAAGGAGGTGCTCCAAGACAGGAGGCATCGGCATCATTATGGGTTCTTTGGGAATAGAGCATACTGAAGTATGTCCAGGTCCTCCACTGAAGCTCCTCTTCAGCTTCTATGGTGAAGGCGAGGGCCTTGCCCATGTCTGAGATGAACTCCAGTAAAATAAGAAAGATCCTTCAGCGGGCACCTCTGACGTTCCTGAGGAGGATAGGGGTCCGATGGAACATCCCAATGCTGAGCGGTATCGGGGACTTGTCCAACTCCCACTCTGAATCAGAATCAGAAGGGAGCTCAAAGGAATCGCGCTGGTGTGCAGTCAGGGGCAAGTGTGGCAGCCAGGATTCTCGGTGGTCAGACCCCGAAGCACTGTGGAGAAACCCTAGGCTCAGACCAAGAATGAGATCGGTCATCAGAATCGACTCACAGGGCATGCTGTTCCAGGACAGGCTGGATCTCTTCCGGCGAGGCCCTTGTGATGGAGGGGCCCTTTGCTGGCCCCGAGGACAAGAGGGAATCAGGACTGGGGTCTTCTGGCTTGCCAGGAAGGCAGTGAGGCTGCATTCTAGGGATGCCATTCTGGCCTTGAGGCCCAAAGACACTGCAGCCACCGGCGTGGGCACCGAGGTTATCTGTCCTGATGCCGGTTCCCTCAGTGGAGGCTCACCGATTCGCCTCAACAGCCTGAGGGCAGTCTTCCGAGGGGATTGGAACCACTTCCTGCTGACACAGCTTCAAAGGTCACTCCTGGCCCTCAGTCTCTGAATCTCGTTGAGGGCTGCAGTGCCGGTGCTCAGGGGTCTTACCCATGGTACCGACATTGCTCGCTGATGAGGACTTGGACGAAGTCTGTTCCTTCCAGGGACTGCGCTCCACAGATGGTCGTTGGTCCGATACTCCGTGACCTCGGGCTCCGAGTGAGCTTGGCAACCACTGGGGTCCAAGTCCTCCACGGCTGCCCCCAAGGGCGCTGATTCCAAAGCCGATGAAAGGGCTGAGGCCAAGGACTTGGGGCCAAACATTGTCTCCTTCTGCCTTTCATGATTCTTACACCCCTTGTTCGTCATCTGAAGACAGAGTGGGCAAGAGGAGGCATCGTGATCAGTCCCAAGGCATTAAAGGCAGCAATTGTGGCGGTCTGTAATGGACATGGTCCTGCCACAATCTGTGCACTTCTTAACACCACTAATTGAGGACATAGTAGGAAAGACGGCCCCTGTGAGGTCAAACTCCAATGTCCTGGTTACTAGGGCATACGAGAAAAAAATCCCACACACAGAGAGAAAAGAAACAAAGAGTACTCGAGAACAACAAAACGCTGAGGTAGCTATGGGTCCAGGACCGCAAGAAGGTGACAGTATGCGACCAAGAAAAACAGTGATAAAACTAGTATGGTTTCACCGCAAAATAAGACAATTTTTTCTGGTGTGCAGACGGTACATATGGTGGGTTCCGTGAAAACACGACTGAGGGAAAATGGCTCTCGGGTGGGAAGATGACCACGCATGCGTGGATGATCTCCCAAAGGCTTTCTTTGAAAGCTGGGGAGAGATTACCGCATGGGCTCCATCGGTATCTACATCACCAATATGTGAGAACTGACTTCCTGCTTGTTCCCAGAGAAAGTATGGAAGCTGTACTATCCAACAGTTCCAATGAAGACTTGTTATGCTATTGATTAATTTATAAAAAGTGAAAGCTTTCTTGGGACTGGATAATACATAAAATGTTGCTGAAATTAATGGACAAAGAAAATGGCAACTTAAAAGCACTGTACATATTTAATAATAGGAAAATATTTTATGATTTATGAACTAATGTTCCTGGCATGCTTCTTGGTTACACAGTGTTCTGCCTGTTCTCAGCGACACAGCAGCAACAGTGTCCCTGCCTTGTTTGTTGATATATCTGAAACCATGCTGTTTCCTCTTGCACTGTTCACTGAAGTCATTCCATGATGACAAAAATTGTAGTTTGGAATACTGATGCAAATTAACAATATTAGTATGTCACATCCAAAAGCATGATGCATAGTTTTACCATAGGAAAGTCATGTCAAACAGATTTAATCAAGTTCTTTGATGTGGTGCACAAAGAATTAGATAATGATGATGCTATCTATTCCATGCTTGAATTTTAGTAAGGCTGGTGATACAGAAGGCTCATAAACAAGCTGAGCAGAACAACAGGTCCTAAAATGGTAAATAGGGTTAGAAATGGACCGAGAAATAGATAACAGAAATAAGAAGTAGAGTTCACTAGTGGAGTGCCTCAGAGCTTAGTCTTGGGTCCAGTTAACTTCACTAGTTTTACAGTATAAAGGATAATGTAGACAGTTTAATAGAAAAAGTTTACTTTTTTTCAAAATAAAACATTCATAGCATGATGGCTATATGAAATGGAGAAAATTAAGAATCAATTTACGAATGTTTCACAGTAGTTAAAAGTTAAAGCAAAAATACTAAACAGTATAGTTGTGTCATATATTTAGGGAATGACATTCCTAGAGAGCAGTACAGTTTGGGCCCGATTCTGTGCCATCCCGATATTTGTGCCTTCTCTGCCCTTGTCTAACTTCCCCGCCAGTTGTTTTATTTATTTTTTTATTTACATTCTCTTATATATCGCGCTATTCTGCATCAGTGCAGTTTACATTGAACAAATTGAAATTACATTGAACAGGGAATTATAACTTGGAGATAACTATTTTACAGGGAACATGGGCTATGGAGGGTTAAGTGGCTTGCCCAAGACCACAAGGAGCACCTGTGGGTCTAGAAACCCCAGTCCTTCCGGCCCAAGGTTGCTGTCCTCTAGTGGGATTTGAACCCCCGACCTTCCGGCCTGAAGTACCTTGCCCCAACCACTAGGCCACTCCTCCACTCCAGTTGTGTGGGGAAGTTAGACGGGGGCGGGGAAAGGGCGGCTCGGGGGTGGAGTCTGGGCAGGTGGTTGCTGGCCCTGGACGTACAGGGCCGATTCTAATGTCGGCCCTGTACATCCAGGGCCACAGACATGTGTGGGGAAGTTATTCCACTTCCGAGGTGGAATAACTTCCCTGGACGTGTTCTTTTTGTACAGCTAGAGTGTGGATGGGGCGGGGGGGGGGGGCCAGAGGACATTTCCCGCAGCCCAACCCTGGCCTTAGGAGGCCAGATCTGGGGTCGGGCTGCAGGGAATAAGCATTTTTTCTCTGGCGGCCGGCATTGCGGCTCTTCAATGGAGCCGCGGTGCCATGGCAACATGACGCCATGGCATCGCGGCTCCATTGAAGAGCCTTGACTGAGTTAGCCGGGTACAGTCCTGTACATTCGGGCTAGACTAAATCGCAGTCTCGGCCTGCACGTACAGGACTGTTCGTGATTCTGATCCCCTCTGTACATCCGGTTCAGACCGGACATACAAAGGGGATCGACGTCCGGGACAGAATAAGCCGGTTTGAGGAGTGAAATATTGATTTGCATCAAACAGTAAAAAGATCTTGGGGTGCTTATACTGATGATATCAAGGTAGAAAAACATGCAAGACAGAGTACAAAGGGCGAGGTATTTAAGATAGTTATTTACCTGTAGCACGTATTATCCAAGGATAGCAGGGTAAGTGCTCACATATGGGATTTCCTAGCTACAGGCTGCCTCAAAAGAAAACTGGTGTCGCAACAAGCTGACATTGGATAAACACATGCTTTTGTAACAGGCTGTTTTGCAGTTTTAAAGGGGTTTTTTTGCAAATCTTTTCCTTCTTTCTTTTGAAAAGAAGGCAGTCTGAAACAGAAAATAACTGTGCTTAGGAGGGAATGGAGTTGGATTCTATTCTCCGAACAGATTCTGGAGAACAGATTGGCTAAGCCTGTTGTTGCCTCAGGAGTTCCTTTCCAAAAGGTAATGTGATATGAATGTGTGGACAGAAGTCTATGTTGTGGCTCTGCAGATCTCTTCCATGGAGACTGATCTCAGTTGGGCCACAGATATAGCCATGGTTTGGACATTATGAGACGTAGCATGACCTACAAGAGTCAAGCCAAGCTGGGCATAAGTGAAAGAGATGCAATCCACTAGCCAATTTGAAAGTGTACATTTGTTGATGGCAGCCCCCAACCTGCTGGAGTCAAACAAAATGCTGGGTGGACGTTCTATGGGATTTAGTCCTCTCCAAATAGAAGGCCAGGACTCTCTTGCAGTCCACCATGTGTGATGCATTTTCATCTTCATAAGCATAGGGTCTTGGGAAAAGGTTGGAAGGATTATTGATTGATTAAGGTGGAAGGCTAACACAACTTTAGGAAGGAAGTTAGGAAAAGTACACAAAACCATCCTATTGTAAAACTTGGTATAGGGTGGGTCCATTACTAGGCTGTGGAACTTGTTTTACTGTGTGCTGAGTTGACTGACACCAAAAATAAGACCTTCTTGGCCAGAAACATCAGTCCATAAGTATCCAGTGGCTCAAAAGGAGCTTTCCCACGATACTGCGGAAGGCTTGTAGGAAGGCTTCATAAGAAGCAAGCCCTGCATGAAACAAATAACTAAAGACTGTAGAAAGACAGGCTTACCTTCTACATGATGACGAAAAGCACAAATTGCACTGATGTGCACTCTCATGGAATTGCTCTTCAGGCAAGACCCTGACAAATATAAAAAAGTTATTCAAGCAGTTTTGGGTAGAACATGAGAAAGGATCTAGGCCCTTCCCCTCACATCAGACAGAATCTCTCCAGGAAGCCATGAGGAAATTGGCCTTACCAACCAGCATATTCAACGAGGACAAGGTTGGCCTCTCAACATCTAAGCTGTCAGGGTAAAGACCAGGGCAACAGCATCTCCTGGTCTTGCGTAATCAGGGTTAGTGAATCACCCGGATGAACCAGTTCTCTGATGGAAAGCTTGAGAAGCAGAGGGAACCAGTATTGTCTGAACAAGTAAGAGACTTTGAGAATCATGGTGCCCTCGTTGTCTGAGTTTCAGGAGAGTCTTTGCTATCAGTGGTATAGGAGGATATGCATTCAGAAGATATTTCCTTCAATCAAAAAGGAAGGCATCTGAAGCTAGTTTGTCATGAGTCCCCACCCTGGAATAGAATAGTCACTTTCTTGTTCTGTGAAGTGGCAAACAAATCTACTCCCAAAAGATTCTCCGGGTGACTCTCCTGTCCAGGGTCCATTTGTGAGGTTGAAGGACATGGTTCAGCCTGTCTGCCAGGATACTGTCCTCACCAGCCAGATAAGTGGCTCGGAACATCATCCCACATACTGATTATCTCCCAAAATAAGAAGCATGCCTCCCTGCTTGTTGATGTAGTATATGTCTACCTGATTGTCTAACCAAATTGTTAGGATTCAGACAGAATTTGGAAAGCCTTTAGAGCTTTTAAACTGCTCTCAGTTCCAGGAAATTGATCTGATTGAGAATTTCCTGAGAGGACTACATTCACAGAGTGTGAAATCCATCTACATGGGCTCCCAAGCCTAGTTTGGATGCATCTATCATGAGCAGTTTTGATAGGGAGGAATTTGGAAAAATAATCCTTTGACAAGTTTGGATTGGACCACCTATCAAGACAGGGAGTCCCGGAGGAGAACCACAACAGATATAAAATTGTTGAGCCTATGAGTGGACTGTGGCCACTGTGTATTCAAGATCCATTAAGCCTTATTTTGATGTGTGAGACGTGAATTGTTGAAGCCATGTGGCCCAACATCCTCAATATGTTCCTCACTGACATCTGCTGACTCTTTTGGACATCTTCCACCATTGCTACCAGTTGGATGAGCTTGTCTTCTGAGAGAAAAGTTTTCACCTGAGTCATGTTTAGCAGAGTTCTGATAAACTCTAATTGATGTGATGGCCTTAAATTTGACTTGGGATAATTTATGATGAAACCTAGTAATTCCAAAATCCAGATGATCATGCGCACAGATTCTTGAACTCCTTCCTGAGTTGTGTTCTTGAGCACTTAATCATCCAAATAGGGAAACATGCCCCTTCCTGCATCTTACCCAAGTTTGTGTAGACATGCTGCGACAATTGCAAGGCATTTGGTAAATATGAGAGGAGCAGGCATAAGGCCAAATGGCAATATGTAATATTAGAAGTGTTGTTTCCCTATAACAAATTGCAGAGATTTCCTGTGATTGGGATGTATCAGAATATGTGTGTAGGCATCCTTTAGGTGCAGAGAATATAGTCAAATCCCCTTTTTGAAGAAAGAGAAGCAAGATGCCAAGGGAAAACATTCAGAACTTCTCAAAAACAAGTTCAGATTCCTCAGATCTAGGATAGGATGGGATCCCCTTGTTTTCTTTGTTACCAGAAGTACCTTGAGTAAAATCCCTGCCATTCCTGTTTTGGTGGACAGACTCTACTGCATTGGCCTGTTGAAGGGCAGAAAGTTCCTGAGGAAGTACTTCCTGGTACTGAGAGGCTGAAGATGGCGCTCTTGGTGGACATTTTAGTAGTAACTTGAATAGATGTATATAATCACAAGGAGTGAGTCAAAACCCCATCCCCTGTTTGGCTGAGATGCAGGCTGGGGCTTCTAAGCCCTCTACTACCTAGAGCAGGAGTGAGGTCCTTGCTTGTTTGAATTGAGCAGGAGGGAGAGGGATACCTAAGCCTGTGAGAGTCTTGGCTCTTTTGAGAGTGGATTCGACAACCGTGCAATAGTGTGGTAGCTGAAGCTTCTCGAATCTGGGAGCCTTTTGAACTCTATGTATAGGGTCAATCTTTTTGCTAACTGGAGCCATATTCTCATTTGCATTCTCTGAAGGATATGGTGCATCCACACTGTCAATGTCTCCTTAGGGGGATCACAAAAAGCGTAGTTACTCACCTGTAACAGGTGTTCTCCAGGAGCAGCAGGAATCAGTCCTCACTTATGGGGTGACGTCGGCGCCGACGGAGCCCTCGCGGAGCAATTTTCCCCAGCTTTCAAAGAAAGCCTTTGGGAATTGCAGCGCGCATGCGCGGTCGTCTTCCCGCCCGAGGGTGCCATCTTAGCCAGTCAGATGACATAGCTAAAAAAGACAGCATAAAAATTTGCAAAAAGAACATAAGCAGACGATTGCAACTCCAAGGGGAGGAGGGAGGGTAGTGAGGACTGATTCCTGCTGCTCCTGGAGAACACCTGTTACAGGTGAGTAACTACGCTTTCTCCAGGACCAAGCAGGAAGTCAGTCCTCACTTATGGGACTCCCAAGCTCAAGGCTACCGGAGACCCTAAGCACAAAAATGAGCTCCCTCTAGCTCAGCAGCACAGAAGGAAAGAATCTTCGCTGAATTATCACCCACCGGTAGCCCACATCCGGGATGGAGGGTAGGAGTTGCTCAGACCTCAAAGAGATTACGGAGGACTGCCTGTCCGAAAGCACTGTCCCTGCGGGACTCCCTCTCGAGACAGTAATGGACCGCAAAAAGTCTGGCTCGAAGACCAAGTAGTGGCCCGGCAGATGTCTGCCAGCGGAACAGAGCGGAGGTAAGCCACTGACGTAGCCTTTGCCCGAACGCAATGAGCCGTGACTCGACTTTCTAAGGAGAGTCCGGCTGCCCCATAAGCCCAAGAGATACAGTCCGCAACCCAGATGGACAGAGTACGCTTGGAGACCGGGAGCCCCAATTTATTGGGGTCAAAAGACACAAAAAGCTGAGCAGCTTTACGGTGCTCCCGCGTACGGTCAAGGTAGAAGTTCAAAGCCCTTCTACAGTCCAGGGTATGGAGGACCGTTTCAGCTCGGCTGGAGTGTGGTCTGGGAAAGAAGGTTGGAAGTACCACCTCCTGATTGATGTGAAAAGGGGAGACCACTTTTGGAAGAAATTTTGGGTGAGTCCGTAGGACTACCCTATTTTTGTAGAACCGAGTGTAAGGGGGATCAGACACGAGGGCCTGCAATTCACTTACGCGTCTAGCGGAAGTGAGGGCTATCAAGAACAGTGTTTTCCAAGACAGAAAACGGAGAGAACAGGTAGCCATAGGTTCAAAAGGCGGACAGGTGATCCGCTGCAAAACCACATTCAGGTCCCAGTCAGGCGCTGGCGGGCGCAGAGGTGGTTTAAGTAGAAGGAGACCTCGGAGAAACCTCGCTACGAGAGGGTCGCTGGAGAGAGGTCTACCGTCCACCGGCACATGATGTGCCGAAAGAGCACTGAGGTGAACTTTGACGGAGTTGGACTTAAGTCCCAGATTAGAGAGGTGTAGCAAGTATTGCAAGATCACCGACACCGGGCAGGAGAAGGGATCCTGAGACTGTTGGGTACACCAGACGGCAAAGCGACGCCATTTAAGGGCGTAGCATTTGCGGGTAGATGGCCGTCGCGAAGCTAAGACGACCTCCTCCACCTCTGCCGGCAGGAGAAGGGGAGCAAGGACTACCCTCTCAGCAGCCAGGCCATGAGGTTGAGAGACCTGAGGTTGGGGTGTAGTAGAGACCCCTGATCCTGAGTGAGGAGATCCGGTTGTACCCCCAGAGGGAATGGATCCTCCACCGCTAATTGCAGTAGAAGCGGAAACCACGGCTGTCTGGGCCAGCGAGGGGCCACCAGGATCATGAAGGCTTTGTCTCGGAGAACCTTGAAAAGAGTCCGAGAGACTAGCGGGATGGGAGGGAAAGCGTACAGAAGGCTCCCCGACCATGAAATTAGAAAAGCGTCCGCCGCAACCCGAAGGGGGTGTGGCTGACGAGAGCAGAAGCGAGGAAGCTGCCGGTTGTGAGGACTGGCAAAGAGATCCACCGTGGGGAGGCCCCACTTCAGGAAGAGCTTCTGGACTACCAAGGGATCCAGACGCCACTCGTGCGGCTGGAGGATCCTGCTGAGTTTGTCCGCCAGGCAATTCTCTTGGCCCGGGAGATAAACCGCTTTGAGGAGAATGCCGTGACTGACGGCCCAAGAGCAGAGCTTCTGTGCCTCCCGGCAAAGGAGGAAGGAGCCCGTGCCCCCCTGCTTGTTCACGTAGAACATGGCAACTTGATTGTCCGTCTGGACAAGGACGGACTGGTGGGAAGTCAGGTGGGAGAACGCCTTGAGAGCCAGGCGGATCGCCCTGAGCTCCAGGAAGTTGATCTGCTGAGCAGACTCCCACGTGGTCCAGAGGCCCTGAGTACGTGCCCCTTGGCAATGTGCTCCCCAGCCCAGGAGGGATGCATCCGTGGTCAGCACCCGGGTCGGCTGAGGTGGCTGGAAAGGCATTCCGAATATCAGGTTCGGCTGCCGAAGCCACCACCGGAGAGACGAGATCAGCGGCTCGGAGACGCGCACTAGGTCTGCTAGGCCGCCTGTGGCTTGCCGCCACTGCTGGCGGAGACACCATTGAGCAGGCCGCATATTCAGGCGGGCATTGGGGGTCACATGGACGGTGGAAGCCATATGGCCGAGCAGTCTCAGGAAGCGCCTGGCGGAAACCAGGGGCTGGCTGCGAAAGCGGTCGGCTAGGTCCATGAGCCGTCGAGCCCTGTCGAGCGGTAGGTATGCTCGCGCCTGAGGAGTGTGCAGCCTTGCGCCGATGAACTCGAGATCCTGTGAGGAGAGCAAAGTGGACTTTGCGAAGTTTATAACAAAGCCCAAGTGCTGCAGAAGAGTCACCGTGCGGCGCGTGGCGTCGGTGACCTCTCGAGCGGACGCTGCTCTGATGAGCCAGTCGTCGAGGTACGGAAAGACATAGAGGCCGTGAAGCCGGAGATGGGCCGCCACCACCGCGAGACATTTTGTGAAGACTCGCGGCGCGGAGGACAGGCCAAAGGGCAGTACTCTGTACTGGTAATGATTTCCTGCCACCACAAACCTTAGGTATTGGCGGTGGCTTGGGTGGATGAGGATGTGCGTGTAGGCATCCTTTAGATCCAAGGAGCATAGCCAATCTCCCTGCTGGAGGTAGGGCAGAAGGATTCCAAGGGTAAGCATTTTGAACTTCTCCCGCACAAGGAACTTGTTGAGGTTGCGCAAGTCCAGGATGGGTCTGAGGCCCCCTGTTCTCTTTGGTATTAGAAAATACCTGGAATAAAAGCCTTGACCTCTCAGGTGGTGTGGCACCGGTTCCACCGCCTGTTCCTGCAGAAGACCTGCTAACTCCTGAAGGAGTAATTCCCTGTGCAGAGGGGGTCGTGGAGGTTCTCCCGGAAAATAGGAGGGAGGGACCTGGTGGAAGTGGAGAAGATAGCCTTCCCGCACGACTTGAAGCACCCAGGCATCTGCGGTGATGCTGGACCACCTGTGGGCGAAGTGAACCAGCCGGCCTCCGGTGCTGGGAGGAACCAGCGGGGGGGGAGAGGCTATGCTTTGCGAGTCAAAAACCCCCACCCTGCTGAGCAGGGGCTGGTGGTGCAGGCTTGGGGGCTTGCTGCCTACGGGACCCGTTACCCCGTCCCTTGGCCTGCTGGCCCTGTTGGGGAGCTGCAGGGGCCTGATAATGGGGGTATTGTTTGTAGGCAGCCGCCTTCCTCGGGTAAAAGGACTTTTTCCCCGAGCCCTTCTTTTTCTGGGAAGGGGCGGAGGCCTTCCTAGAAAGCCTGGTCCTGGTGAGAGTCTCAGTCTCAATTTGCGCAGCCTTTTCCGCCATGGGCTTGCCAAAGAGGTTTTCGCCTCGGCAGGGGACATCGACCAACTTGTCCTGCACCCAGGGCTCAAGGTCTGACGACTGAAGCCAAGCCTGTCGGCGGGCACCGATGCCGGCTGCGGCCACTCGAGCCGATGCTTCAAAGCCATCATAGGCTGCCCGGGACATGAACTTTGAGCATTCCCGAATGCCAGTGGACAAGGCCAGGAACCTCCGCAAGGGTTCCTCGGACAAACCAGCGGAGAATCCGGCTAGCTCTTTAGCCAGATCCCGGAGATACATGCCCATGTATAGCTGGTAAGTCTGGACACGACATGCGAGCATAGAGCCCTGGAAACACTTCTTACCAAGGCCATCCAGGTTACGGGCCTCCCTGCCAGGAGGCACCGAGGAGTGCATCTTCTGGCTCTTAAGACGATGCATGGCCGATTCCACTACCATGGAATGGTGTGGTAGCTGTGCCTTTTGAAAGCCAGGGCTCTTGCGGACTCGATAGATAGAATCGACCCGCTTGCTCAGGACCGGCGAGGAGGCCGGACTCTCCCACATGCGGAAGAGTAGTCGTTCCAGCATAGGAGGAACCGGTACAGTAAAGTGTTCCCTCGCGGGAGAGTCATACTGGAGGGCGTCGAGCTCTTCGGCTCGAGGCTCCTCCTCGGGATCCGCAGGGGAGGCCAAAGCCTTGGCCATATCCCTAACGAAGTCCGAGAACCGGGCATCCTCCGGGGGGGACTGCTTCCGAGGCTCGGACTCCGGTGAGTCCGAGGGGACACACCGAGTCCGGAAAGAATCAGGCGACTCTTCCTCCTCAGACTCCCAGACCGACTCCGACGAGGACTCGGTGGGGTCGGCCCGGGCAGGGCGCGGCGCCTGCCGCCCCGACACCGAGGGAGTCGGCGTCGGCGACCTCGGTCCCGAACGGGAGGCCGAGGGTGACCTCGACCGAGGATCGACTCGAGTTCTCATCGACTCGAGGATCGGCTCGGTCTCCGGGGTCGACTTGGACGTCGACGTCCCGGCGGTCGGGGCAGCGGCGCCAGCGAGGCCAGCGAGCAGTGCCCTCTGCTGGTCCATGAAGGCAGACAGTCTGCTCTCCAAGGCCGTCAACCTGAGTCCGAGCTCAGGTGACCCAGCAGTCCCCGACTCGGGCCCCGACGGCGTCGGGCCCGACGTCGGCTGTCGCGGAGGCGAGTCCAGAAGGACCACAGGACTTACCCGAGCAGGCATCTCCGACTCCAGGCGAGGTCGCTTCGTGAGGTGTTCCTTCTCCAACGACCCGGGGCGGCTGTCGGGGCTATGCGACCTGGCCCTCGCGGAACCAGGAGCGTCCACCGACGCCGCCCTCGCGGGTTTCACCTTCCGACGATGGTCCCCGGAGGGAGAACCCCGGTCGGAGGAACTCCGGCGACGGTCCGAGCTGGAGCCTTTGGACGCGGAGGCCTCCGACGAGGTCCGGGTACGGCTGGGGTCAGCGAAGATTCTATCACGCTGATGCCGCCGACTTCTCAACGCTTTTGAGGACATTTTGCCGCAGGGCCCACAGATCAGTTCCTCATGATCCGGGCCCAGGCAGCGGAGGCAAAAGTCGTGTGTGTCAGTTAGTGACATATTTCGGTCACACTGACCACACCGCTTAAACCCACTGGCAGCCATCGGGGGAAAAAGGGCCCCTGCGAGGTCAAAGGACCGGGCTGCCAGGGAAAAATCGAAAACGAAAGCTGACAAAGTCAGAAAAACCGAAAAAAAGTAAGAGGACTCGTGACCGGCGTCGCGAGTCCGGGCGGGAAAAGGATCGGCGTCGAACCGAAGGAAAAGAATAAAATAATGAAGAAAATCGACTTTTTCGCGGGGACAAGACGGGGACGTCTGTAGGGCTCCGCGGAAAAAAGAAGACTGGCTAAGATGGCACCCTCGGGCGGGAAGACGACCGCGCATGCACGCTGCAATTCCCAAAGGCTTTCTTTGAAAGCTGGGGAAAATTGCTCCGCGAGGGCTCCGTCGGCGCCGACGTCACCCCATAAGTGAGGACTGACTTCCTGCTTGGTCCTGGAGAACAAGGATTTCTAATTCTTCTGTCCTGGGTTCTTCTTCCTTTTCCAAATTTATTTTATTTTATTTACATTCTCTTATATACCGTGCTATTCTGCATCAGTGCGGTTTACATTGAACAAACTGAAATTACATTGAACAGGGCATTATAACTTGGAGATAACTATTTTACAGGGAACATGGGCTATGGAGGGTTAAGTGGCTTGCCCAAGACCACAAGGAGCATCTGTGGGACTAGAAACCCCAGTCCTTCCGGCCCAAGGTTGCTGCCCTCTAGTGGGATTTGAACCCCCGACCTTCTGGCCTGAAGTAACTTGCCCCAACCACTAGGCCACTCCTCCACTCCAAATGAAAACAATATGGACTTGGCCATAGCCCTACAAAAACATGGAAGGAGAGCTTGTTAGGCAAAAATTTATGAAGAGATGAGGAGTCTGAAGGCAACTCATGACACCTCTCTTCTGAGAAATAATCCATCATAGTCAAGAGTCCCAGGAGTGCTCAGATGCAGACTCGCAGAGGAACTCAAAAGACATCTGAGCCTCTGCATGGACCAAGGGCTGCCCCATATAGAAGGTGAACTTCCTCTGAGAATGTCAGCACACTGATGCTCTCAGATGCAGTAGGGAGCGATCACCCCCTAACGAACTTGAGATAGCATCGAAACAATCATTAAGACTCATGGCCAATGACTATGATGCACCATCCTTGATGCCATCTAAGCAGCAGCCTTACGTAAAGCAAAGAACATAATCATCTATTGAGTCCTTTAATGAGACACCCCTCAACGACTGCCATCGACAAAGGTGGAAGAGCCCCAGTAGGATCGGTCGATGTCTGCAGAATCTTCTGGGGAGTACTGGCAGGCTGGTCCCAGCCTTTTGGAGACTAGCATGATGCCTCTGGTACCGAAGAGGATGAGCAGCCCTAACATGGGGGCAGCTATGAGAGCCAGAGCTTATCCAAAGCCTTAAATTTATTTACAATGTTCTCTAAAGAACTATGGAGCCACTACATCACAGACTCTGCCCAAAGCTTGGTGCATTTACAGTAGTCCCCGATGTCTGGGCAAAATGAGGATGACCCCCCCCCCCTTCCTTTTCTTTGGGTGAGAACCTGTGGACAACCGCTCCCTGGACACCCTATTAACATGCTTGACTCCAAGTGGGCTTGAAGACATCTCAATGTGGATGCACTTCCAGCATCTAGTGCAGTTCCTCAGGCCAGGAGGACTGATGCTGCCAATGTCGATGGATCAGATTTATCTGCGCCAAAAATCCTTTTATGCTTCTCTTCATGACTTTCAAGCTCTCTTTTTGTCATCCGTAAACATAAGCAACAAGAAGGTTCATGGTTGGGCCCCAAGCACTGCAGGCACCAATTAATAAGTGTTTGTCACAGACATAGTCCTACCATACAAGGCACACTTTTTAAACCCGCTAAAGAGTTTCCCCTGGGACATCTTGTGCAGAAAGATAGCCGCAGAAAAATCAAAGGACTTGATTTTGACAAAAATAAAATCCGGCCAATATGCCTGAAGCCTAAATGTGACCTATAGCAGCAATGCGGTAAAATAAAGGAAACTTAAAAAAACAGTTTAAAAGACTGACGAAAGGAGATTAGAGAATGTTATAGATCATGAGACAGCGTGTTTGTAGGGCACTGAGGATTAAAGCAGAGTTACTTACCTGTAACAGGTGATCTCTGGGAACAGCAGGAATAAGTCTTCACAAATGGGTATTGTCTGTACCGACGGAGCCTGCGTGGGAACGCTCCCCAGCGTCCAGTAAGAAAGCTTTTGGGAGCATCCCATAGCGCCTGCGCGCTGCCTTCCCGCCTTTCCCAACCGCCTCTCTCCAGTTCGAGTTTTAAAGCTGAGACAAAGAGAGAGAGAGGAAAGGAAAGATAGATAGAGAGATACAACTCCAAGGGGAGATGGGTGGGTTGTGAAGACTTATTCATGCTGTTCCCAGAGATCACCTGTTACAGGTAAGTAACTGTGCTATCTCCAGGAACAAGCAGGAATGAGTCTTCACATATGGGGACTCCCTAGCTGCAGATGCCAGGGAGAAACCCCAGGTTGTGTGTCCTTGAAAATGACTCTACCTCCCCCCCATGGATCTCTGGCATCCGACCAGGGTAGGTGGGTAGGAGTTGATTAGGAATGGAACAGGTGTTTGAGAACAGCCTGACCAAACAAGGCATCCCGGCGGGAGTCCTTGTCCAAACAGTAATGGGCTGTGAAGGTATGAACCGAGGCCCAGGTGGCCGCTCGACAGATTTGGTCGATGGACACCGAGTTTAGATGAGCCATTGAGGCTGCCATGGCTCTCACACTGTGAGCTGTGACATGGCCCTCCAGAGAAATGTTCCTACTCTGGTAGGCGAAAGAAATACACTGAGCAATCCAGTTGGACAGTGTTCTCTTAGAGACTGGAAGTCCTAAATGAGAAGGATCAAAAGCAACAAAGAGTTGAGAAGACTTTCTATGTTGCTGTGTTCTTTGTAAGTAAAAAGCGAGAGCTCTCTTACAATCCAAGGTATGAAGATTCCTCTCTGCATTTGATGCATGAGGTCCTGGAAAAAAGACAGGTAAATATACCTCTTGGTTCAGATGAAAAGGTGAGACCACTTTAGGCATAAAGTGTGGATTGGTCCTGAGGACTACCTTATCATGATGGAACCTTGTATAAGGAGGATTAGCCACCAAAGCTTGCAACTCACTGATGCGGCGTGCTGAGGTGACTGCAATGAGAAAAATAACTTTCCAAGAAAGGAATTTCAAGGAGGTGGTGGCTAAAGGTTCAAAGGGTGGCTTCATAAGCTGGCCAAGAACCAGGTTTAAGTCCCATGCCACTGGAGGTGGTCTAATGGGAGGTTTAGTTAAAAGAAGGCCTCTCATGAATCTTGCTATAAGAGGATGAGAGGAAATAGGTTGTCCATTGAGAGGCTTGAGGGACGCTGCAATAGCACTCAAATGGACTCTTACTGAATTTGTTTTCAGATCTGCATGGGATAGATGCAGGAGATACTCTAGTAGAGAATTCAGAGGTATTGCAAGAGGGTTTAGACCTTTCCCTGAACACCAAATGGTAAATCTTTTATATTTGAAAGCATAGGAACGTCTAGTAGAAGGCTTTCTAGAAGCATGAATAACATCTCTGACTTGCTGAGAGAGATGAAAATCTTGAAAGTCTAGGCCCTCAGCAACCAAGCCCTGAGATGGAGCGACTGGGGGTTTGGGTGCTACAAAGTTACCTCTTCCTGGGACAGAAGGTCTGGTGCAGAGCCCAAGTCCAGGGAAGGATCTTGAGAGAGATGCAGAAGTAGAGGGTACCACACTTGGCGTGGCCAATGTGGTGCTATGAGGATCATGGTCCCTTGATCTCTCTGAAGCTTAAATAGTGTCTTGGGAATTAGGGGAATTGGTGGAAAGGCATAAAGGAAGTCTTGACCCCAGTGAAGGAGGAAGGCATCCTTGGCCTGAACTCCCTGACACGGAATTCTGGAACAGAACCGGGGAAGTTTGGCATTCCACGGACTTGCAAAGAGGTCTATGTCCGGGGTTCCCCAAATTCGAAAAATCCTGGCTACCTGGTCCATGTGGAGGGACCACTCGTGTGGAAGCAGAACTCGACTGAGTCTGTCCGCCCAAGAGTTTTGAACGCCTGGAAGATATACTGCCAGAAGATGGATGTGATGCTCTCTGGCGAAGGCCCACAGTCGCAAAGCTTCGTTGCAAAGCGACAGAGAGCCAGTCCTGCCCTGCTTGTTTACATAGAACATGGCTACTTGGTTGTCCGTATGGATGAGCACTGTCCTGTAGCTGAGCAGGGAATGGAACACTCTGAGAGCTAAGAATATTGCTCTGAGTTCCAAGAGATTGATATGCAGAGAAGCCTCCTGTGGAGACCACATGCCCTGGGTGGAGAGATCTTGCAGATGAGCTCCCCAACCCATTGGAGAAGCATCTGTTGTCAGAGTTGCTTGGGGTAGCGACTGCTGAAAAGGGGACCCCAGCAACAGATTTGTAGGGGACTTCCACCACTGGAGAGACCAAAATAGGCGACTGGAGTTTGCTATTTTGTCTGACAGGCAACCTGATGCCTGAGTCCATTGGGTGGACAAAGTCCATTGAGCTGCCCTCATGTGAAGGCGAGCATATGGAACCACATGCACGGTGGATGCCATGTGGCCTAATAGTTGTAACATCTCTCGAGCAGTTAAATGGGACTTTAACTGTATTTGGGAGGCTAACTGCACCAAGCGTAGGCAACGGGCCTGAGGAAGATAGGCCCTTGCAGTTGTGGTATCCAGCAAGGCCCCTATAAACTCCAGAGACTGAGTAGGGGTGAGATGGGATTTTGGGACGTTTGTTACCAGTTCCAAATACTGAAGGACACGCATTGTGCAGGTTAGAGAAATCTGGGCCTCTGACTGGGATGGAGCTCGAATGAGCCAGTCGTCCAGATATGGGAAAACGAATATTCCTAGAGTGCGTAGAAATGCAGCTACTACTGCCATGCATTTCGTGAACACCCTTGGTGCAGAGGCCAGACCGAAAGGAAGCACCCTGTATTGGTAGTGCTTTCCTTGAAAAAGGAACCGAAGGAACCTTCTGTGTGTTGGATGGATGAGGACATGGGTGTATGCATCCTTGAGATCTAGAGAACAAAGCCAGTCCTGACTCTGAAGGTATGGCAGCAGAGTACCGAGAGAAATCATCCTGAATTTCTCTTTGAATAGAAACTTGTTCAATTCTCTGAGATCTAATATGGGTCTGTAGCCCCCTGTTTTCTTTGGAATAAGAAAATAAGGGGAGTAGAACCCTGAGCCCTGTTGAAGAAGGAGTACTTCTTCTATTGCCACTTGGGCAAGAAGGGTAGCAATCTCCTGACCCAGAAGGTTGAGGAGAGATGTTGGAGAATTGAACTGTCTCACCATGGTGTGGGGAGGAAGGTTTAAGAAATGAAGCTTGTACCCTTCCCTTACAATGGAGAGGGTCCATTGCTCTGCTGTAGTTTGCTCCCATCTGGGAGCAAAGTAAGCCAACCTTCCTGGAATTTATTTATTTATTTATTTATTTTATTTATTTATTTAATTCTCTTATATACCGCGCTATTCTGCATCAGTGCGGTTTACATTGAACAAACTGAAGTTACATTGAACAGGGCATTATAACTTGGAGATAACTATTTTACAGGGAACATGGGCTATGGAGGGTTAAGTGGCTTGCCCAAGACCACAAGGAGCATCTGTGGGACTAGAAACCCCAGTCCTTCCGGCCCAAGGTTGCTGTCCTCTACTGGGATTTGAACCCCCGACCTTCCGGCCTGAAGTACCTTGCCCCAACCACTAGGCCACTCCTCCACTCCAATGGAATGGTGAGGGGCTCTGGTTCTTCCAGAGCCAGAAAGGCTAAGTTCTCTAGTTGCAAGTCAAAGGCCCTGAGGAGGCTGAGGCTGCTGAGCCGTGGGAGGCCTGGCAGCCTTTGACTTGGCCTGTTTAGGTGGTTGCTGACGTTTTGCAGCAAAACGACCTGCAGAAGATGTCTGCTGACCATAAGCAGGATAGTATCTTCCCTTTTTAGAAAAAGTTGTCTTTTTGAACAACCTTTTCTTAGCAGGAGCAGAGGTAGACTTTGAAAGTCGATCCAAAGCAGAGTTCTCAGCATCCATCTGAGTGGCCTTTGCTTTCCAATCCCTGCCAAAAAGGTTTTCACCTGTACAAGGAAGATTTCCCAGTTCATCTTGGACCCAAAGTTCCAAATCAGAGGCTTGTAACCAAGCAATTCTGCGTGCACCTATGGCAATAGCCGAGGCTCTGCTTACACACTCAAAAGAGTCAAAGGCTGCACGGTTGGAAAAATCTTGGGCATGTTTAAGCCAAGTGAGAAATTCCTGCCTTTTATCTTCTGAAATAAAAGGGGCTAAAGTCTGCAGATGATCTGTGACTTCTTTTAGAAACATCCCCATATAGAGACTATAGGAGTTGATTCTGGCAGCAAGCATATTAGCTTGGAAAACCCTTCGGCCAAAAGCATCAAGGGTCCTGCATTCACGTCCTGGAGGATTAGATGAGTGTCTCTTTGCACTCTTTATTTTCCTCATGGCAGACTCTACCACAATAGAGTGGTGAGGAAGCTGAGACTTATGAAAGCCAGGACAAGGAGGGACACGGTACATGGTGTCTAATCTACGAGAATGAGGAGAGGTGGTAAGAGGAGTCTCCCATATGCTCAACATGAGATCATAGAGAATCTCATGAATAGGTAAAGTAGCTGCTTCTATAGGAGCCTTAGGATATTGCAAAATATCTAGTTGCTTGGCTCTGACTCAGGGGCCACTGTAATGGAGAGGCCCCTAGCCACTTCCCTAATGAAGTCCTGAAAAGACAAGTCTTCTGGAGGAGACATTCTTCGTTTTGGAGAATCAGACTCCTGATGAAGAAGTACCGGTGCATCGACAGAAACCTCCGACTCATCAGAGTCTTCGGAGGAATCGAAGTATCGCCTGTCTGGATGCTCCTGTAAAGCCCGATACGCGTACCGAGTGGGATCGACATCGGGAGTAAGCGGTACCGGTTCGGTACCGATGGGCATCATAGGACAGGGTACCGTTGCAGTCGACACCGGAGCCAATGTCGATGCAATCGGTACTGGCACCGGGAACGATGCCGTGCCGGAGTCGGTACCGGCAACGGAGACTGTTGCGGTACCGGAGACGTCGAAGCCTGCATAAACGCTGTTAGGGTGTGCTGCATGGACAGAATCTTCTGATCCATCGACGACACCAGAGTCTGGATGTCGGTACCAGTGGAGGCCACCGGTACCCCAGAACACGGCAACAGGTGATCGGTCGAGGCCGAGCCATCGATGTCAACCTGTGACCCCATAGACAATGCTTTGGAAGCCAGAACTTCCCGCCGGGGTAATTTTGCCGATGTGGAATCCTCGAGGACAAGCCCAGAGGCATCTCGATGCTTAGAGGGAGATTTGCCCTTCGAGGACCGGCTAGATTTATGTTTGGTTACCTGAGATCCATGGGAGGAAGAAGAAGCCCTGGAAGACGTCGATGCCACCGAGGCTGCATCAGAGGGATACAGGGTACTGAGCTTGGCTGCTTGGTTCTGCCGACCTCTTTTAGACATCATGGTACAGGACACACATTCCGTGATGGAATGGTCAGGACCCAAACATTTTAGACACCAGTCATGGGTGTCGGTGACAGAAATAGTACCGACGGGGGGGCGGAGCCTGATGTCCAGCGGGGGGGGCGGAGCCTGATGTCCAGCGGGTTAGACGCTTCGCGCTGAAGCTCCCGAGAGGCCTACTCAGAATCCTGACTTAATACCTACCTAAACTTAATATTTTGCTCCGAACTTACCGGGGTGCCTCGGGGGGGATGGCGGCCCACAAACCAGCGCGCTCAGACTTCGGGTCTCCCTCTTCTTCACACGGAAAACGCTCCAAAACAGAGTTGTCTTCCCCACAAAAGATGGTTCCACTTCGGGAAAACCCCGAAATGCAACAGGAGATCTTGGAGGAAATACGCGGTGTGAAGGAACTGGTACAGTCCAACGGAGAAGCGCTCCGAGCCATGCGAGAAGATTTCGGTATGCTTCAGGACCGGCTTGAAGGTCTTTCACTACGGCAGGACAACATGGCGGGGGTCCTCGACTCGCACGCGGTGCGCTTGGTGAAACTGGACAAGGCTGAGCGTCAGATACAGAATCTTCAAAAAGAGTTAGAGGATAGCAATAATCGAGCCCGTCGCAACAATGTAAGGCTCATTGGAGTACCGGAGGGGGCGGAAGCAGGAGATATGAGAGAATTCCTGGTCAAAACTCTTCCCTCCTTGCTGAAGATCACTTTTCACAGAGATCTGGAAATTGACCGAGCACATCGTGTTCCTACCAACATGGCGCTCAATCGGACGACCCCCCGGCCTATCATCTTTCGCTTACTGAGATATCAGCAAGTTGAGCAAATTCTAAATGCTGCCCGGGCGAATCATCATCTGGAGTTTGAAAGTCATAAAGTCTCCTTCTTCCCTGACTTAGCAAAGCCCACAGTTGACCGTCGGAAGAGACTTCTTGCTTTTCGACCTAGACTTCAACAGCTACAGGCTCGCTTTGGCCTATTATATCCAGCGAAGCTCAGAGTGACTCTCCATAACCAAACTAGAACCTTCGAAGATCCTGATCTGCTAGCAACATTTTTAGATTCCAAAGAAGCAGACCAGATGCGCTAATCCAACAACTTGGATCTATAATCCGCCGGATCTGTCCGCCATTTTGAATGGCCCGACGCGGTGATCACAGCCTGGAACAGAGACTGCCTGGACTTTTCTTTCTTTCTATATGTCACTTTCTTGGTCTCCTTTCCCTCCATGATGTGCACCTCGGTTGGATTCGGAGCACGCACAGCTATACAGGTTATATGTTTCGATATAGGCCTTCTCTGGGGTTTCTCCCCGCAGACATCTGGTCGCCAGAAATTTCTGGGGTTCTGCTTCTTCTCTAATGCACTTCCGTGCTTATTTTTTGTATATGGGGCGCTTCATTGTTTTTCATTAGCTTATTTTCTATCATGTCATGTGTACAGCCATATACAGTTAATATGAGGGACATTGTGAAATTCTGTGCGTTATCATGTCCTTTCTCAGAATTTTTAATCCTTCTGAATGGCCTTATGCCAGATCTTATCACTGAATGTAAAAGGCATTAATAGTCCAATCAAAAGAAGGAAAATCCTTAGCTATCTTAATCATGAACATGCTGATTTCGTGTTTCTTCAGGAAACGTATTCAAACTCCGTTGAAACACTGAAACTTACTGCTAGGCCTAACATGGTGGCTGCCTACTCTCCCGCCGTTTCCAAACGGTGTGGGGTAGCCATCTTGGTTAAGAAGTCTTTGTAAGCTACTATAATGGATACTAGCTTTGATGAGGAGGGTAGATGGGCCCGTGCACACCTTAAGGTTGGAGATAGTGAATTCACGTGTATTTGTATTTATGCTCTGAATGTGGATAATCCTGTTTACTATGCAAGTATTGCGCAGTTGGCGCAGGCCTCTGCCAATACTCCATTAATACTTGGTGGCGATTTCAACCAAGTACTTGATCCTTTGATAGATAGACTGCCGCCTAGAACGAGTGGTCCACCCAAGAGTCTTGATACCCTTACAGCTCTGATGAAAGATTTTGCGTTAGTAGATATATGGAGGCTGACAACGCCTTCGTTTTCAATTCAATCAGCTTTTATATATCGTTGCTGCTAAAATATTTAGTTGGTGCAACTTCAGCATTGTCTTCGGAGTGCTAAGGTGCTCCCGCCATCGGAAACCCATACCCAAGGATTGTCGGAGATAATCCGATCTATCGGGAGCTCACCGGGTGTGGCATCTAACTTTTACAAAACTTTATGTAATACTGTAAATAGAGGCATTCCTACTGCACAGGAATCCTGGGAGCGGGAACTGCATGCAGCTTTGACCCCGGAGCAATGGAGCCTAGTTTGGAGCAAGGTGACACGGGTCTCTCGATCCGCCTCCCTCACTCAGACCTTTCTTTCTAGCCCACCGATGTTTCTATACTCCTGACAGGTTAGCCATCTGGAACGCCACCCAGAGCAATAGATGCTGGACATGCCATGTGGCCCCTGGGTAACTAACTCATGTTATGTATGAATGCCCCGCATTACAGTATTACTGGAGTCGGGTCTGGGGTCGTATTCAATCTATTTTGCACTTTCAGGAACCCCTCTCTTGGAAGATAGTGGGACTCCGCTCAGCTGCGGGGATCCCCTCTCTTCCCAAATCGGCTTACTTCCTTTTAGACTTTATGCTGGGCATAGCTATTTCCCTAACTAAGAAATACTGGGAAAATAGCTCCCATCTGAGCCCCAATGAATGGTGGAATCATGTCTGTTTCTACAGTAAAACTGAGCAAATACCTCGTATGTTAGCCTCTTCCGCTCAGACCCCCATCACTTGTCTACATGGAAGATTCTCAACGACTATGTTCAAACTGCTAAATGCTCTCATCTGACTGTTTAAATCTGTGTTAATCTCTGTCACATGATCATTCTGTATCGCAGATACTATTTCTGTTTGTTTTGATGTACAATCACTGTTGTTTGTAAGCGCTTATATGATGATACTTATCAGCTTAGAGAAGAAGCATAGGGGTGGGGGGTAATTGGGGTTGCTTTTTCCTTATTGTATGCTTGTATTTGTTTCCTTTGGTGTGTTGTTTCTTTTGCTTGTTGTAAAATGAAAATAAAAGTTAAAAAAAAAAAAGAAATAGTACCGACACACTTCGTGCACTTTTTGAACCCGGAAGCGGGCTTCTCCATGAGGAGAAAATATGTTCAGGCCTAAGGCCCAAACCGAAAATGCACAGTTGAAGAAAGAAAAGGTTCTTTTTGTTTGTTTTTTTTTTAAGAAAGAAAAGAAAAGACCGGCGGTACCGGTCTGACGTCAAAGAAGGCAGACGCGACACAGAAAAATAAAGAAAAAAATAAAGAATTCTTCTGCGGTGACAGGAACACGACCTGCTGGCTCCACAGAAAAGAAGAACTGGAGAGAGGCGGTTGGGAAAGGCGGGAAGGCAGAGCGCAGGCGCTGTGGGATGCTCCCAAAAGCTTTCTTACTGGACGCTGGGGAGCGTTCCCGCGCAGGCTCCGTCGGTACCGACGATACCCATTTGTGAAGACTCATTCCTGCTTGTTCCTGGAGATAGAAGACTTACTGAGAAGATGAGGCGCGGCAGCAGCAGGTGGGAATGGACGCCATTCCAAAAGCTTCTAGAAGATGCTGGAAGAGGCTTCCCATGTGGGCTCAGTCTATAATGTCATGCATATGTGAGTACTTATCCTGCCTATCCATGGAGAAAAACAATTCTAAAATTGTTTAGCAATTAAGAGCATATTTTATAAGAGCCTTTTACTAAAGTACATTAAACAGTTAACACAGGAATTAAGTGTGTGAGGTCAGTGCACAGCTGTATCAACAGCTAATGTGGCAGCTTGACATTTGACACATGCTAATACCTGCATGGCATGGAATGGGATGAGGATTGGGCAAGGACTCCATCAAGCAGATAATGCATGGTAACTTACCATATGTTAACGTGGCAGATAGTTGATGATTTATTTAAAATTTGATATACCGTCCCTCCAAACATCGGAGCGGTGCACAAAAATTACAATGTAAAAATAGAAATCAGGGAAAGGAATGCCAATTGAGATAGGAAAAAAAGCATGGAAAAAGAAAAATCAGGAAGAAATAATACATCAGGCAGTTTGAGAACAGTTAACCAATCAGGGAGTGGGGTAGGGAAGGAGGAAGGGGGCAAACTCCAGACATTTAATGGGATTGATCAAAAGCAAGTTGGAAAAGATAGGTCTTTTAAGCGGATTCGAATTTGAGGTATGAGGGTTTGAGATGGAGCTCTATAGTTAATGAGATCCAAAGGTGAGGGCCTAAGAAATAGTAAAGCTGAATGGCACGTGGCTTCTAGCTGGGCGTGTGACGGAGAGGGCAAATGTAGTCCGTGGCCATGAATTAAACGTAAGATGCGGGGAGGGGCATGAGGGATAAGAAGGAAAGACAAGTAGGCGGGGATACTGGAGTGAAACGTTTTGTGAGTGAGTGTAAGAAGTTTGAATTGAATACATTGTAAAACGGGTAGCCAGTGAGACTTGACAAATAGAGGGGAAACCTGATCAAACTTAGAAGCCTGATGGAGAAGGCGAATAGTTGTATTCTGCATGGACTGAAGTCGCTTGATTTGATATTGTGGTAAACCAGTATATATTATGTTACAGTAGTCAATGCATGATATCACCAAGGTAGAAGCAGAGTGAGGATAGCTGAATCTGGAAGGGCAAATTGAGCGAATCTGGCGAAGGGTGTAGAAGGAACATTTTATCACCATGTTGATGTTAGTATGAAAAGCGAGGAATGCATCTAGTATAACTCCCAGATACCGCAAGGAGGAAACAAGAGGGATCTGGTGGCCATTAAGCAGAGAAGAGGTAAAACAAGTGAGACATATGGCAGAAGTCTTGGTTGGGTACATTAATACCACCCCAAAAGATGACGTTAAGTACATTTGCATTATCTGCAGTGTAGTTAACAAGCACTAAATGCATTTCCTCGGTTAACTGCTTGAGCAGGTGCTCAGAATTCCCCTAATAGTTAATGCAGAGGTTTTGCAGTTCCCGTATGGTAATTTATACTATTAATTTAATTCACAGATTTATATTCTGCCAGGAGGACATATACAGCAGCTTACAAATTTAGATTTTATATTCAGGAGAATGGGTATTTTTCTATCCTTTGGAGTGCATACACTCTAATTTTGTACCTGAGACAATGGAGGGTTAAGTGACATGCCCATGATTCCAAAAAGCGGCAGTGAGATTTGATCTCTACTTCCCTCATTCTCAGCCTGCAGCTCTATCCATTAGGTTGCTTCTCCACTCCACACAGCTACTCTGCGATAGCTATAAACCTTTATTACAATTTAGTAAAAGGCCCCCTATGTGCGATCCCTGTAGGACAGGGGTTCTCAACGCAGTCCTCAGGACATCTCTAGCCAGTCAGGTTTCAGGATAACCATAACGAATATGCATGAGAGATCTGCTTTCTCTGCCTCCATTGTATGCAAATCTCTCATATACAGTACATATTCATTGTGGTTATCCTGAAAAGCTGACTGGCTTAATGTGTCCTAAGGACTGGGTTGAGAACTCTTGCTGTAGGGATTGAGAGGAAGTGAAGATAGGGGAGGATGAAACGGAATGAGAAGGAGAAAAGATGTGGGTTCAGGGATAAGAAGACCTGAGATCTAGGGAAAAGGTGTTGAGCTTCTCCCGTCCTGGCTCCAAATAAAGTCCTGCCTGAACAAAGCTTGGTCCATGGCACAGTTCACCTCTGGATTTTCACCTGTGCTGGTTTCCTAATAAAACCCTACAATTTAAGAAAAGGTCCATTACAGTCTTTTTGACTACACATGAAGCTGTGTGCCCTGTTATAAATTAGGCATAATTAAGCAGTCCTATTTATACCACATGATCTTGACTTGTAGCATATGAATATGACTTTTTAACTCTGATTAAGATGATACGGGGAAATTCAAAGGCATTTACATGGTTTGCAGACTCTTACACAGCTATTTTGTTAGTTGCAGACTTGCAAACCATGTAAATGCAGTTTGTGGGATATTCAGTGGCACTAACATGGTTAGTGCCGCTGCTACATGCCCTGATGCTACGTGGTTAGCATCGGGGTGGAGCGGATGCAGCAACCGTTGCTAACTGGGCAGCAGTGATATTGAGACACTGCCCAGTTAGCAATCTGCAGGTAAAGAAAGGTGCGGCAAAAGCTGGCCTATCTTTACCCATGGGAGGTAATCGGGCAGCGACTCAATATCACCGCTGCCCAGTTAGCTTCCACGCTATGCAGCACCCCAGATATTCTATGACTGTGGCTAGATATGGAATTGAATATCCGGGGTTCATATTCAGCGGCCACGGCTATGCGCTTTAGAAGTGCTAACCACCACAGCTGAATATGTCCCCATCCTGTTTTGTGCTAATGTTTTTGATACATTTTTTATCTTTATTTATAACTTGCTCCACTGGACCCACTGTTGCTAACACTGACATAAAACTATTATACACAGGCTCATATCCTGTATAAATCACTCTTTCCTCAGTCAGTTGGGCAAGCACCTCCCTTTATAATATGGACAATGCTTTTCTCTAATGAACATTCAGTAAGACATGCTATACTGGGTCAGACCAATATTCCATCAAGCCCAGCATTTTGTTTCCGACAGTGGCCAGTCCTGGTTACTTGGAAGTACTTGTCAGATCCCAAATATGAACACCTATTCAAGCTGCTCACTGACAGAAGCAGACTCCTAAGACTAATTGGCTAAATAATGGTTTATGGACCTGTCCTCCAGAAACTTATCCATACTGTTTTATTAATCAGCTAAGTTACTAGCCATGACCACATTTCTCTCACAGCAAATTCCATAGTTTTATTATGAGTTGTTTGAATAAATAATTTCTGGAATTCATTTTAAAGCTGCTGCCAGTTAGTTTCATGAAATGCCCTCTAATCCTTATAGTACTGTATGAAGAAATTTTAATCTGATTTGATGATTTAATACTGTGCTACAGATTTACCAACCCACATATGCTTTAAGATCGATGGGTACTCAGCAACTTGATGTTCCTTAATTCCATTCTGTACATTTGAGCGAGCACAGGAATAAGATGTTTTGAATAGCTGGTCCAATGAATGGAATAAGCTTCCTGTCTCACTTCAATTGATGGCTTGTGTTTATGCTTTTCGAAAGCACCTGAATGCACTTTATTTTTAGCAGGCTTTTTGTTAGTTTTGCATTTTAGTTATCTGTGTGTCTTATGCTGTGATTTATTTTTATTATAGTTTTGTTCTATTTAAAATATGAATATAAAATTGTAACTCCTCTAGATTTCTGGATAGGTGAGCCATATATTTTTTAAATAAATAATAAATTAAACAACATTTCCTTTCCTTGAATCCTGTTAGACTAGTCCAGATGAGTGGGTTGTGCTCCCTTGCCAGCAGGTGGAGACAGACTTGGGCATCTTTCAATGATGTCATCAGGAGGTATAACCACTGGTGCAGCACTAAGAAAAGCCAGTAAGACACTTCCCAAGCAGTAAGCAAGACTGAAAATTTCAGAAAAACTCATCAAATATTAGCAAACAACTTTTAACCATCACAGCAAATCATTGGAATAACTATTTGGTTCTCTTACCACAATTGAATCTTCATCAGGTACTGTGACAAAAATGTCACGTAAAGCAGCATGAAGTCTTCCAGGGTGGGTCCTGGAATGGTTTAGCAGGATTCAAGGAAAGGACGTTATCAGATAGGATTCAAATTTCTCCTTATCATCCTGCTAGACCAGACAAGTGTAATGTACCCACACAGTCAGGACCTAGGATGGGAGGAAGACAATGCTCTGGCCATCACAGCCTTGCCAAAGGCACCATCAGCTTGCTCCCATGTGCATCTGTAGTACGTCATAAAGGTACGCAGAGAAGAACAGGTAACCCACCTTACAGATGTCTTCTGGAGACATCAAGGCAGATTCAGCCCAGAAAGAGGCCTGCAACCTAATGGAGTGAGCTCGGACTCCCTCCGGGAAAGGCTTCCCAAAAAACAGGTATGCAGAACCAATGACCTCTTTTATAACAGCAGAAAGAACAGGAAAGGATTTAATGGTTCTAGGACACTTCCAACATTCCCTCCCTACACCAAAACCATGCACAGTCCTTCCTTCAAGCCATGACAGCGATGGACCTAATACAACTAATAAACATTCCCATACACGAAAAAGGAAACATATTGGACTTAATATTCTTCAAAAGCTACAATGCTCAACCAAACACCCCCCACTCTATACAAGTATGCCAGTACCATGGTTGGACCACAATCTCATTGAATTCTCGCTCCCACACGACCTCACCTATACAAGTCCCAACCAGCAACCATCAACCAGAAGAAGATTTAAATCATTCAATAAAAGAGAGCTTCATCAAAGAAACCATTGAACAAATGTCTACTGACTCCACCGACCCAGAAGTATTCACAGAAAACTGGACCACCACCATCAGAAAAGCAGCAATCATCCCCAACACCCCAATGACCAAGACATCAAAGACACACACACAGCAACCTAAGTCAGAATGGTACATCCCAACCCTCTGACTCTTAAAAAGACAACTCTGCAGACTTGAAAGAAAATGGCGGAAAACAAAATAAGATTATAAAGCCAATATCAAAGCCTCAAAAATGATACTCCATACAATTAGAAAGAGACTTCATTAAACTTAACAATATGCAACATTTAAATCTTAGCCAACGAGTGAAAGCCTCAGCAGAAACTCACTGATAAAACACAATCAGGAGTACTCGTAACATCAATGGCTAACACTCGTTCATCATATCAATCCCAATTCACAGGACCATGTTCAAACAGACATTGCAGTAAGTTTTATACAAACTATAATCACTACAGCATTCAATTTCCTCTCGATCCACGGACCTGGTGATATAAGTGCAGTTTTAATGGCTGTAGTGATTATAGTTTGTATAAAACTTACTGCAATGTCTGTTTGAACATGGTCCTGTGAATTGGGATTGATATGATGAACGAGTGTTAGCCATTGATGTTACGAGTACTCCTGATTGTGTTTTATCAGTGAGTTTCTGCTGAGGCTTTCACTCGTTGGCTAAGATTTAAATGTTGCATATTGTTAAGTTTAATGAAGTCTCTTTCTAATTGTATGGAAAACAAAATAAGACAGAGACAAAGCACAATATCTACAGCTGATGAAGGAATACCATATTGAAACAGACAAGGTAAAATGAGAACACAACACCAAACTACTAAATACTGCCATCAACCGACCAAGAGAACTCCATTGTGAAACCAACTGACAAAAACACCAGCAACCGACAACCAAGACTTAAAGATCACCCACCAACAACTCGTCCAACACTACAAACAGCTACAGCAACAACCAAATAAGAACACTCACCCTCTATCATGGACGCACCCTTGGACACCTGGAGACCTATCACAACCACTGACCATGACAGACACCTGGAGCTCCTTCAATCAGATCAACAAAAGACAAATAAAGATCATCATAACATCCTAACATTATCATAACATCATAACATCGGGAGGAGTGGCTCAGTGGTTGGGACAGGTTACCTCAGGTCGGAGGGCTGGGGGTTTAATTCCCACATGGGGACAAGTAACCTCAGGCTGGAGGGACTGGGGTCTCTAGTCCCATGGCTGCTCCTTGTGGCCTTGGGCAAGCCACTTAACCCTCCATTGCCTCAGGTACACTTAGATTGTGAGCCCTTCGGGGACAAGGGAATAAAAAGTACCTGTTAGTATATACATGTAAAAAACCGCTCTGATGCGTAAGTAAAGGGCGGTATATCAAATGCCTAAACCATAAATCCCTCAACACAACAACCTCCCCCCTCGATCCCTGTCCCACCTCATGGATAAAAGCAACAAAAAAAGAACTCAGCAGAATAATCACCAAATTCACACAAGATACTTCAACAAGGAATCGTGCCCACCAGCCTAAAAACCTCCTCCATTCGCCCCATGCTGAAAAAAACAACCCTAAGTACATCAGACCTGACATCATACAGACCCACTGCAAGCCTGCCCTTCGCAGCAAAAGATAGAGAAAATAGTTCAGTATCAACTACAAGAATACATTGACAAGCACAATCTCCTAGATCCACAGCAACATGGCTTCCGACCACAATACAGAGTGGAAACTTTATTAACCACATTAATAAACATACTCATGCAAAGAATGCAACGGACCAACCAAGGCTACCTATTAATCTTCCTAGAAATCTCATCAGCTTTCGACACAGTAAATCACCAAACACTACTACAATGCCTCCACACAAATGAAATACAGGGAACTGTTCACAAATGGTTCACATCCTACCTCACCAAGAGATATCAGAAGATAAGGATTGGAAACAACTCTTCAACCCCATACAAGCAAACAAGGTGTGCCACAGGGATCCACCCTCTCCGCTATGATATTCAACCTATACCTACAACCACTCTGCACAATAATAAGAAATCACAAACAAAACCTACATGTCTACGCTGACAACAAAATGATTTATGGACCAATCAACTCACGCCAACTCAAACTAACAGCCCACCATGAATGCTCCACTGAGGTGGCAAAATGGTTAACAGAAAACAACTTACAAATAAACTATAACAAGACAGAGGCCTTATACATAACAAGAGACATTGTGTTCACCCCATCCCCATGATAACACCGAACAACATAACAATCAAAACTAAAACAGAGGTGAAATACTTAGGAGTCACCATCAACCAACACCTAACCTTCAAAAAGCACATAAGCAAAACCACCCAAACAATTTACTTTAAAGCGAAGACACTCCACTCCTAGAACCAGAAGACTTCCATACCGTATTCCAAGCATCAATAATATACTCCACCTGGACTGCTGCAATGCCATCTTTCAAGGACTACCTCATTCCACACTCCTACCTCTTCAGACAGCCTTCCACTCAGCAGCAAGAATCCTACAAGCAGCAACGAGAAAAGAATATATCACTCCAATACTCAAACAGTTGCAATGGCTGCACCTGCCTGGCTGAATAACATACAAAACGATTATGCTAACACACAAAGCAATCCATTCAGACCCCCCTACACACGTCTGCAAATACTCATATAGCCCTCACAACCGCACAGAGCCAGATGGACCTCAACAAGGAACACCCTCAGCATCCCCCACATCAAAATCAAATCAAATCAACAGACATGCAAAAGAGCCTTCCAATTTTAAGCATCTTCCATATGGAACAGACTGCCGGACCAACTCAGGAACAGCAAGGACCTCAAGACCTTCCGCAAAAATTAAAAGACACATCTCTTTACCGAACACTTCCATAGCAGTGAATAACCCCACCACCCCCACCAGAAGATCAATGCACAACCACTTGTCACCAATTGTTGAATATAAAGAAACCTGTATATAGTTAAGAGCCAATGCTCTTTGATTACATGCTGAAATAGTTAATACAAAATAGTTCAATGTAAGTTATATTTTCAATTCTACAATGTAAATCACTTTGACCCAGTGAAAGGCGGTATATAAATACAGCTAAATAAATAAATAATTTTTATCCAGTGGGAAATCAAGGACTTGGTCACTACCTGTCCTTTTTTTTAGACTGCTGAAGAGAACAAAAAGATGGACAGACCGATGAAAAGAATTAATTTTCTAGGTAACTGAGCAATACCCTCCTCACTTGAGTAGACACAGAGATGGGTCTGAATGAAGGTCCTCCTCCTCCAAAAAGGAAGGCAGAACAACAACCTGACTGAGGTGAAAAGAAGGGATCACCTTTGATCACAGGATGGCACTGCTTGCAATGTGACCAAATCTGTTAAGATGACCAAAAAGGGTTTGCAACTGGATAGGGCTCGCAGAGGTGATAACTGCCAAAACACACTGCTATGAAAGTCAAGTCCTTGAGAGAGGTTTTATGGATGGTATGAAAAGGGATCTTGTAGTGTCTTCAACATCTATGAGAGACTCTACTGAGGTACCAATGGATTCCTGGGAGGATAAAGTTGCTTAACTCTCTTGAGGAACTGGGAAACATCAAGGTGAACTGCCAAGGACACCGCTTGAATACGATCTCAGTAGCATGCCAAGGCTGCTACCTGAACCTTAATGGAGTTCAGGGTTAACCCTTGGTCCAAACCTACCTGCAAGAAGGACTACACAGCCCCATAGCTGCTGATAGGACCTGAGAAAAACACCTTCTCTCTAATCACCTCCAAACCCTCACATAGTAAGGAGGTTGAGGTTCTATGGGCCTTAAGCAAAGTATTTACTACCACCCCCATATAGCCCCTCATAGAAAGCTTACACTTCCTAAGGGCCAGGCTATAAGTAAGAAGGGAGTGGGTTATTATTAGGAGCACTTGGCGAAGAAGGCCCTTCTGAGGGAGCTGGAGTGGTAAGCCCACTAAAAGTCCCATTAGACTCGCATACCACAGTTTGCATGGTCAGTCCGGGGCAACCAGGATCACCAGACCTGGGTAACATTGAATCCTGCTCAGGAGGCAACGTATTGAAGGCCATGGAGACAGTCCCTGCTCATCAGAGCTTACAATCTAGTCAAGACAGACAATACAAGGGAAACACAAGGAGATCTGGTGAGTCAAGATTCTAAAGCGGCAGTGAAGAGGTGAGTTTTCAGCCTGGATTTGAAAAGAGTCAGAGGTGAAATAAGTCCCCCATCTAGCCTTAAGGTCCCACGTCATGTCCTCGCTCCACCTCCGGAATGCCCCCTCCTGCCCCGTCTATGCCTCCCTGTACAAACCCACTGTTCGTACAGGGAGGTTAGTGATGGGACGGCAGGGGGACGTCCATCCCCGCTATTCGCAGGACAGAATGACCCCCTAAGTGTTAACTCCTCCTCATATGAAACTCAGCATTGTGTATGTGCAGTTTGGATTGTGCTTCTTAAGTGTATCACTTTGCACTTGTCCACATTAAATTTCATGTGCCATTTAGATGTCCAGTTCCCCAACAGTTATCTCTGCATAAGTTACTCACACAATAATCATTTCTATTTGTTACATATAAGCTCTCCGGGAAATAATATGAAGTGATATAACTGTAGCATTTTTAACTGCATATTTTTAGAAGCCTAAAACCTTCAGGCTAGGAAGAAGAAATAATTCACACACCTACATGCTCAAGATATTATAAATAGATACTTTCAGTGGGAGTACAAAAAGAATTAAGATAAACTTATACGAAATCTAATGTTATATAACACAGCCTGTGAAGAAAGAACTGTGTTTGGTTAATCTTCAGTTTATTAGATTCCAAATTTTTTTCCAAGTTATTCCCAAAATACATTTGCCTTTGGTATATATGATTATTGTCGAATCCTGTAACTAGGACCTGTCCTCCAGGTGATGTAAAACCCTCTCGCACCGAGGACGTTTCTCCAGGGCCTTGTCCCCATGAGAGGAGATTCAGGACAGCTGTCATAGTTGGTGATTCAATCATTAGGAATGTAGATAGCTGGGTGGCTGGTGGACATGAGGATCGCCTGGTAACATGTCTGCCTGGTGCGAAGGTAGCGGACCTCACGCACCGCCTAGATAGGATCATAGATAGTGCTGGGGAGGAGTCTGCTGTCTTGGTACATGTTGGTACCAATGACATAGGAAAATGTGGTAGGGACGTTCTGGAGGCTAAATTTAAGCTTTTAGGTAGGAAGTTGAAATCCAGAACTTCCAGGATAGAGTTCTCCGAAATGCTTCCTGTTCCACGTGCAGGACCCAAAAGACAGGCAGAGCTCCGGAGTCTCAATGCGTGGATGAGACAATGGTGCAAGGATGAGGGTTTTGGATTTGTTAGGAACTGGGGAACATTCTGGGGAAAGGAGGGGCTCTTCCGAAGGGATGGGCTTCACCTTAATCAGGATGGAACCAGAGTGCTGGCATTAACCTTTAAAAAGGAGATAGAGAAGCTTTTAAACTAGAAAATAGGGGAAAGCCGACAGTCGCCAAGGAGCGCATGGTTCGGATGAAGATATCCTTGAAGGATACTACCAAAAGCAGTGAGGTTCCAAAAAAAGAGTATAGTAGCCCAAATGCCCTTGAGTAAGGTGCAGACAGAGCGTAAAGATTCCAAATTACCCATGCCTACCAATAGCCAGATTAATATTAATAAAATACAGTCTCTAAAATGCTTTTATGCAAATGCTAGAAGTCTAAACAATAAGATGGGAGAGTTAGAATATATAGCACTAAATGAGAGGTTAGATATGATTGCAATCTCAGAGACATGGTGGAAGGAGGATAACCAGTGGGACACTGTGATACCTGGATACAAACTATATCGTAATGATAGAACTGATCAAATTGGTACATAAGAACATAAGATATGCCATACTGGGTCAGACCAAGGTCCATCAAGCCCAGTATTCTGTTTCCAACAGTGGCCAATCTAGGTCATATGTACCTAGCAGTTTCCCCAAGAGACACAAGTTCCACAATGCTTGTACTGGGTCAAGCATTGATATCTTCGGTCACTTCTTAATAATGGTTTATGGACCTTTCCTCCAGGAACTTGTCCAAACCTTTTTTAAACCCAGCTACACTAACAGCCTTTACTACATCCTCCGGTAACAAATTCCAGAGTTTGATTACACGTTGAGTGAAAAAATATTTTCTTTTATTAGTCTTAAATAGTTTACCCTGTAGCTTCATTGCATGTCCCCTAGTCTTTTCTATATTCTGATAAGGTAAACAATCGCTCTACGTTTACCCGTTGGTGGAGGAGTTGCGCTCTATGTTAGAGAAGGCATTGAGTCAGAAAGGATTAAAGTTTTGCAGGAAACAAAATTTGCTGTAGAATCTCTATGGATTGAAATTCCATGTATGAAGGGGAAGGTGATGGCAGTGGGAGTGTACTATCGACCGCCTGGCCAGAATGAACAAATGGATGATGAAATGCTCAAAGAAATCAAGGAAGCTAACAAAAGTCACAGCAGAGTAGTAATAATGGGTGATTTCAATTACCCTGGTATCGACTGGGTCAGTGTTACGGCAGGACAAGCTAGGGAGATAAAGTTTCTAGATGAAATAAATGACTGCTTCTTGGAGCAGCTGGTTCATGAACCGACCAGAGGGGAAGCCATACTGGACCTAGTCCTTAGTGGAACGCCAGATCTGGTGCAAGAAATAAGGGTGTTGGGACCACTTGGCAATAGTGATCATAGCATGATCATGTTTGATTTAATTAGTGGAGGAGGGATAGTAAAGAAATCCACAGTACTACCTTTTAACTTTCAAAAGGGAAACTATCATTGAATGAGGAATATAGTTAAGAAAAAACTAAAAGGAGCGGTTGCAAAGGTTAAAGACTTACAGCAAGCTTGGGTGTTATTTAAAAATACTATCCTCGAAGCCCAGACCAGCTGTATTCCACGCATTAAGAAAAGTGGAAGAAAGTCCAAAAAACTGCCAGCATGGTTTAAAGGTGAGGTCAGAGAGGCTGTTGCTGCCAAAAAAGAATCCTTCAGGAAATGGAAAAAAGAGTCAAACGAAGAAAACTGGAAACAGCACAAGCACTGGCAAGTTAAATGCAAAGCATTGATAAGGCACGCAAAGTGAGAATTTGAGAAGGAACTTGCTACGGAAGCAAAAACACGAAATAAAGACTTTTTCAAGTACATTCGTAGCAAAAGGCCTGTGAGAGAGTCCGTTGGGCCATTAGATGATAGAGGGGTAAAAGGGGCAGTAAGAGGAGACAAGGCTATAGCAGAGAGACTGAATGAATTCTTTGCTTCGGTCTTTACTGAGGAAGATGTAGGGATGTTACCCAAGACTGAAGTGGTATTTAAAGGTGATACTGCAGAGGAATTAAGAGAAATATCGCTACACCGGGAAGATATATTACAACTATTTGATAAACTGAATAGTAGCAAATCACCTGGACCGGATGGTATACATTCAAGAGTGTTGAAAGAACTGAAATATGAGATTGCGGACCTGCTATTGGTAATCTGTGAACTTTCATTAAAATCATCTGTAATACCTGAAGATTGGAGGGTCGCCAACGTAACACCAATCTTTAAAAAGGGTTCCAGGGGTGACCCGGGAAATTACAGACCGGTGAGTCTGACGTCAGTACCGGGGAAAATGGTAGAAACCATCATAAAGAACGAAATTACACAGCATGCAGATAATCATGGCCTAATGGGAGACAGCCAACATGGCTTTAGACAAGGAAGATCTTGTCTTACTAATCTGACATGTTTTTTTGAAGGTGTGCATAAACAGGTAGACAAAGGTGAGTCGGTTGATATAGTGTATCTGGACTTTCAGAAAGCTTTTGATAAGGTCCCTCATCAGAGACTTTTGGCGAAACTAAAAAGTCATGGGATAGGAGGCAGTGTACTATTGTGGATCGGTAACTGGTTAAAAGATAGAAAGCAGAGGGTAGGGCTAAATGGCCAATATTCCCAATGGAAAAAGGTGAATAGTGGAGTACCCCAGGGATCTGTACTGGGTCTGCTACTTTTTGACATATTCATAAATGACCTGGAAAAGGGAATAACGAGTGAGGTTATCAAATTTGCAGATGATACAAAACTGTTTAAAGTTGTTAAAACCCAAGAGGATTGTGGAAAACTGCAGGAGGATCTGGATAAATTGGAAGACTGGGCATCCAAATGGCAGATGAAATTTAATGTGGACAAGTGCAAATTATGCACCTAGGAAAGAACAACCCACACTATAGTTACACAATGCAAGGTTCCACATTGGGAACCACCACCCAGGAAAAAGATTTAGGAGTCATCGTGGATAACATGTTAAAACCCTCTGCCCAGTGTGCAGCGGCAGCCAAGAAAGCAAATAGAATGCTATGTATCATAAAGAAAGGGATGGAAAATAAAACAAAGGATATTATAATGCCTCTGTATCGTTCCATGGTACAACCGCACCTTGAATATTGTGTGCAGTTCGGGTCACCGAATCTTAAAAAGGACATAGCATTATTAGAAAAAGTACAGAAAAGAGCCACCAAAATGGTGAAGGGGATGGAAGGCTACTCCTATGAAGAGAGGCTACAAAGGTTGGGGCTCTTCAACCTGGAAAAGAGACGGCTGAGGGGAGATATGATAGAGGTCTATAAATTAATGAATGGAGTGGAGCAGGTAAACGTGGATCAATTGTTTACGCTATCAGAATATAGAAAGACTAGGGGACATGCAATGAAGCTACAGGGTAAACTATTTAAGACAAACAAGAGAAAATATTTTTTCACTCAACGTGTAATCAAACTCTGGAATTTGTTACCGGAGGATGTGGTAAGGGCTGTTAGTGTAGCTGGGTTTAAAAAAGGTTTGGACAAGTTCTTGGAGGAAAGGTCCATAAACCACTATTAAAAAGGGACCCAGGATAATCAATGCTTGACCCAGTACAAGCATTGTGGAACCTGTGTCTTTTGGGGAAACTGCTAGGTACGTATGATCAAGATTGGCCACTGTTGGAAACAGGATACTGGGCTTGATGGACCTCGGTCTGACCCAGTATGGCATATCTTATGTTCTTATGTTCCTGTCTTCTAAAGTCAGCATATCTGCTTTGTAATGTATATTTTATTGATGCTAAACCGCAGAGAGAGGCTGAACTATAAACTTCAGTAGAGACACCTGCTGAACTCCTATTATTTCATTTAGAACTTGTTGGAAACAGTTAAAAAGCATCATGGCTCTGGTTTAAGTAACCTTACAAAGCACCAAATCCTGATGTGAACAATCACACAGAGATCAATTTTTTAAAGAAATTAAGAGGATAATTTTATATCAGGGCACCAGTTTAAGGCAGCCAAAAGGTGCCTATTTCATAGAGAAAGGCAAATGCCTACTTCTCTTTATAAAATACTGCATACGTGGCCAAAAATGTGCCTTAAGATAAGGCATGGACATTTGCACCAGCCATAGAGCTACTGTAAATGCCCACACCTACATTTTGGAAGTATGCACATAAATAGTGGAGGAGTGGCCTAGTGGTTGGGGCAAGGTACTTCGGGCCGGAAGGTCAGGGGTTCATATCCCACTAGAGGACAGCAATCTTGGGCCGGAAGGACTGGGGTTTCTAGTCCCACAGGTGCTCCTTGTGGTCTTGGGCAAGCCACTTAACCCTCCATAGCCCATGTTCCCTGTAAAATAGTTCTCTGTGTGCTGTGCTTTCCTGTCTAATCAATGTGTTTATACCTCAAAAATTTCCTGTCATAATTTGACAATTTCCAATCTGTAATCAAACCGCTGCTGATCGCTGGAAGTAGCGGTATACAAATGTATACTAAATAAATAAATAAATAAAAATAAATTGTAATATTTTATAATCAATTGTGTACATGCGCACGCCATCTACACTCTGTCTAAACTCCGCCCCTGTGTACGCCCACAGTGAAAGTACACACCATCACACTGGCATGCATACTTCTGTTCTAGGCACTGTTTAAGTTTATAAATGAGTTAAATACCCATTTTAGGTGCTTGATATCATGTATAAAAAGTAGGTGTTTCCTTATATAATTATCCCCTAAATTGCTAAATCAAAGCCTACAAGCAAATTGATGAGCTGAGTGGCCAGAGCTTAAAGGCTGCATCACTTGACCAACTGCGGAGCCAAAGCCACTGCCTAGCCACTACTACCACTGCCATGGACAGAGGAAATGCTGATCAAGTCATACGGCGAATCAGCCACATACATGGCCCCAGACTCCACTCTCGTCATCTCTGGGTTATCCAGCAGCTGCTGGACCCAGCACAAGAGGGCTCAGGCCACCAGACTTGAAGCAAAGACTACTTGAGAGCAGGGCCAGCCCATCCATTATGCAAGAATGTTGTTCGCACAGGGCCCTGTGCTTCAGGGGGCCCCGTGTGAACTTCATTGCTGCATAGATGGATGGCTTCAGAGGGAGCCAGGGAAGCCTGCGTGAGGCCCCAGCTCCCTCTGCACAGCCACCAGCGTGAAGTGTTTTCCTTCACGCTGGCGGCTGTTTCTGTGAAGCGCATGAGTGCCTGGAAATAACCTTTAACTTTTCCTGGCATTCAGCACACTTCACTGAAACAGCCGCCAACGTGAGAGAAAACACTCTCCACGCTGGCAGCTGTGCAGAGGGAGCCGAGGCCTTGCGCGGGCTTTCCCGGCTCCCTCTGAAGCCCCTTAGACGGCCACAGGGCTCTAGGACTGCATATGGGCTGTGATGGGGGGAAGCTTGGACTACATATGGGCTGTGATGGGGGGGAGTTTGGACTGGAAATGGGCTGTGAAGGGAAGGTAAGCTGGAACTGGAAATGGGCTGTGATGGAGGGCACTAGGACTGAAAATGGGCTGCTGGGGGCTGGAATAGGATTGGAAATGGGCTGTGATGGGGGGGGGGGGAGCTTGGACTGAAAATGGGCTGTGATGGGGGGGGGGGAGCTTGGACTGAAAATGGGCTGTGATGGGAGGGTAAGCTGGGACTGGAAATAGACTGTGATGGGGGAGGCCTAGACTGGAAATGGGCTGATGGGGAGCTGGATTAGGACTGGAATTGGCTGACGGGGAGCTTGGACTGGAAATGGGCTGATGGGAAGGGCTAAGACTGCAAATGGGCTGATGGATTGGAATAGGACTGCAAATGGGCTGATGGGGGTTAGAATAGGACTGGAAGCAGGCTGATGGGAGCTGGAATAGGACTGGAAGCAGGCTGATGGGGGCTGGAAATGGGCTGACAGGAGGCTGGAATGGAACTAGAAGGGAGCGGATGCTGGGTGGATCTAGAACTAGAAGGGAGCTGATCTTGGGGGAGGACTAGAAGGGGATGGGGAATGAGGATGGAGAGGGGGAAAAGATATTTTGTGTGGGAGGGAAGAAAAAAATCTACGATTGGCTGGGTATTGGGAGAGTAAGTGGGGATTGAGAATGGAAGGGTGAAATTTGAGTGGCCTATAAAGGAATAAAGAAAGAAATGGGGGAAAGAGCAAAAGGGGAAAGATCAGTATGTTAAAGCAGATATAGAGAGAGAATGGAAAAAATCTAGAAGAGAGAAGAAAGGACAAATGGACAGCTCGCAGAAGACACAAAGAAACCAGAAGAAAGTGACTGGAGCAATTGCAACTGAAAAATAAAATGCCCAAACAAAAGGTAGAAAAATACTTTTTATTTTGAATTTATTAACTGGAATATTTCAGGTCTGGGAAATGTGTATCACTAATATCTTTGCATTTTTGTTTAGTGCAAGAGGAAATTAATTTAGTTTTATTTCTCCAGTGTTGTACATTTCATGTTTGATTTTTGGGGTTCCCAAATTAATTATTATCTTCCTAGTTCTAAATTGTGATCCCTTGTTCTTTGTGTGGTGATGGTGTATGATCTGCATGTGTAACCAGGCTGAGGTATTCTGTTCATGTAGTTTCTATTTCACAGTCCCATTTGTCCTCTTTCCCCCAGTGAGATGTATTGGTATTCTCTGAGATGTATTGGTTTAATATTTGCAGTATTGCCTTTTTGATAGGTAGGGATTGGTGCTCTGTGAGTCCTGATAGTGCTGTTATGATACGGTGGGTTGCTATGGATTCTAAATGGTCAGTGTTTATAATACTTCCCAATGGGCCTGGTGATTGGCACTGGAATATAGTAATATAGTAATTTAGAAATCTGGTAGACTTTCTTTATCCAGACACTCATTAAAAGACATGTTTACTAAAAGCACATTATGCAAATATTTATGCAAATGAGACCCCGCAATGAATATCCGCACATGGCCCCGCACCCTCCTTGGGCCACCCCTGCTTGAGAGGCTAAGGCAGAGGCCTCTACCAACCTATCATGCGACTCCTTAAATGCAGTGCCCCTTTCCACCTTGGTGGTTATGCACTTTGTCACTGCTGTGACAAGGGTATCCACCCCCATACGCCCAAAAGGCAGATCCATCTTGCCCTGGGTCCAGGGAACAGACAAGATAGAATCTCAGAGCCCCTAGAGTCCAGCTTGGAGGGGTTCTCCCTGGGAGACTACGAGCTGCTGCATAGGTCAGGTAAAGGAATGAATGCAGCAGGAGGCAGGATACCCTCCAGCAGAGGGCCAGCCCACTAACACTGCCCAAGAGCAGGCTCTATTTCATGCAGAGCTTCCATAGCATCCTAAAAGGGCATAGAAAGGTCCCTTCCATGAAATAGGTGGATCACACAGATTCTAATTTTCTGCTAAGGGAATCATCTGTCCTCCTCAGACTTACCTTCTGATAAATGGATTTCTCTACAGCATCCTATTCCCAACCAACCCCTGTAGTGCTCCCAGAGGAACAGATAAGGAACGGGGTGAAGCAGGGATGCTTAACCCCTTTACCGCCTATGACAAAGGAGCTTGAGGGTCACAATTCCTTTGTTAAAGAGGACTGGGCCTTGGATTCCCACTTTCAGGAAGGAGGTAGCATCAGTCAATCTTGCCTCAGAGCAGAATCTACACATGCCAATCTGCTATAGCATACTAAAAGGGTATAAAAAAGTCCTTCTGCTAATGAGGCAGATTATAGAGACCCTAGTCTTCCTCCACGGGAAACACATTGTGCTCCTCAGATTTACCTTCTGCAGAAAGAATTTGTCTACAGTCTTTCCACCAATCCCCTTAACGGATAAGGCTGGGCTCCCGGAAGAATGGGTAAACGCAAGGGTGAAGAGGGGACCTTGACCTCCTTACTACCCACAACAGAGGCTCTTGAAGACCCAGGGTGCTCCGTAGGGGAGGACTCGGCCACGAAACATAGAACATAATGGCAGAAAAAGACCACATGGCCTATCTAGTCTGCCCTTCCATATTGCCCACTACAAGAGTCTCCTCTTTTCCTTTAGAGAGCCTCTGTGCTTTTTTGAATTTAGATACTGTCCCTCATCTCTACCATCTCCATTGGGAGACTATTCCACTCATCTACCACTCTTTCCTTAAAGAAATATTTCCACATATTACTTCTGAGTCTATTTATTTATTTATTTACAATTCTTATATACCGCACTATTTGCAATCAGCGCGGTTTACATAGAACAAAAACATCCAACAATATACATATGTCTGGTCATTACATTGAACAGGGAATGGAACTTGGAGAACAAAGATAAACTATATACATAAGAAGTTAAATGGGAAAGGATCCTGTTTGGTGTTTTACATTTTTGGGGACGAACTATCCCCTTTCACCCTCATCCTATGTCCCCTCGTAGCAGAGCTTGCTTTCAATCAATCAAAAGAGACTTTTATCCTGTGCATTTATGCCATGGAGGTATTTAAATTTCTCAGTCATATCACCTCTGTCCTGCCTTTCCTCTAACGTACACATATTAAGCTCCTTAAGTCTGTCCTCATATGCTTTATTACAAAGCATATGAGGACATTTTAGTAGCCACCCTCTGCACTGACTCCAACCTGTTTATATCCTTTTGAAGGTGCGGTCTCCAGAATTGCACACAATACTCCAAATGAAGTCGCACCAAAGTCTTACACAGAGGCACTATCACCTCCTTTCTTCTGATGGCCATCCTTCTCCCTATGCACCCAAGCATGCTTTTAGCGTCGCCTTTTTCTAACTGTTTAGTTCCTTTGAGATCATCAGACACAATCACGACTAGCTCTCGTTCTTCTTTTGTGGACAGTAATACGTCATCCCCTATAGTGTACCGCTCTCTTGGATTGTTACAGCCTAAATGCATGACCCTCCAAGGGTGGTGGTGGGGGGGGGGGGGTGTTCAAGTAACTATAAGAGATTGAAAACAGCCTGGGAGCCATTTCAAGAACTGCAGTTCAAACCAATTGAAAAAAGGAACACCAGAGTGTGTTCAGGGGCTAACAGACTTGAAACTAAAGCCACCCCTCCAGGCTCCCTCTACACCGAGACAGAGTAAACATCTGAAATGGCTGTGGTGCCCACCTGTGAGAAAAACACAGGAAGGAGTGGCAAGGGCCATAAAAAAAAAGGATCGGGCCCCGAGTCTCCATGGGGCTCCCAACATGCCATAAAAAGTGTTCAGATCTTCCTGCCACAATCGGGAGCAAAAAAAAGCAGCCATGGGCAAAAATGGTTGTGAGGCGCAGGCTGCATTGGGCCATGCAGGTGAATACTGCAACAGCAGAGATAAAAAGAGGCCACAAAACAATAAATAAACTGAAAAAAAAAAAAAAAAGCAAGGCCACGGCAAAACAAAAAAGTCCAAAAAGGGAATCCCAGCAAATCTAAGCACGGAAACCTCAGATGCCCATGCAAGTCGGAGGCCGAAGAGCGAGCCTTTTTAAAAAAATTTTGAACTATTTTATTCGATGGAATAATAACAAACAGCAGAAAAAAGACAAATTGCTATCCTCTATCTGTATGCTAACGACAAGATTCAATTTGTCCAAGCCATGGTATTTTCAATAACATCATATGGATGTTAAAGTTGGACAGTGAAAAAGCTAGACAGGACGAAAATCTATGCCTTTGAATTATGGTGCTGGTAAGCGAATACTGTGAATACCATGGACTGCCCGAAGAACAAACCAGTCAGTAGAAGACGAGATCAAACCTAAACTTTCTTTAGAAGCTCAGATGACAAGAATTCGACTTTCATACTTTGGACATATGCGAAGAGAGAGATCATTACAGAAAGACATCGTGCTTGGCAAGGTTGAAAGTCAATGAAAAAGAGGAAGGTCAGCAATGAGATGGATTGATACAGTAACAGCAGCTATGGATGCCATGCTATCCACTATGAGACATCTGACTGAGAACCAACCCCAGTTTAGAACAACAATTCAGAGGGTTGCCATGAGTCGACACAGACTCGATGGTATTTAAGAACAAGAGTAGGACAGCAAAAGAGAAGTGGGCCCGACTTACCAACCTCCCTCAGGGGCTACATGAGGGTCCTCCTGTCTCTTCTCCATACTACCAAGTGCTGGGAATTTGTAGATAGCAGCACTGGATACAGGGTAAGCTGTCAGTTCAAGGAGATGGGGCATACTCAAGCTCCGAGCAATGTTGGATCTCCAAGTCTCAGTCATATAGGCCAAAGCACGATGGTATGGGCCAGGGGAGATAGGCCGAGCTTCACTACTGCACCAGTACACACACCTTGCCACCTATTGGAGGCAGAAAATATTAGATTCTCTTAGTGTTGCACCAAAGGATATAACAAGTAATGACATCTTTGAAAGTTACTCAAGTTTGTTTCCACCTCCCGGCAAGGGAGCATAACCTACTCATCTGGACTGGTCTAGTAGGATGATAAGGAATTACAATTGTATGAAATCTGCATAAAGAAATGCCACAATCTAAAATTATCTCCTATATATTTTCTAAGCACAAGAAAGTCTAAACTTTAGGATTTTTCAGCTTGCCGAAGAGGCAAATGAGATAGGAAATAATCAAGTTTTATAAACTAATTTGTGGGATAGAAGTTAAGAAGGAATGGTTATACTCAACACGCATCACCAGAGAAAATATTACCCGCACCCAACGAGACTGCAGCAAAAACAAACTTGCAACAACCTCTGATTTCAGAAAAGCTAAAAAACTCAAACGGCAGAGCATTCTCACGCTGTGCCCCCACCCTCTGGGACATACTGCCGGATAGTCTATGAGCCATAAAAGACTTTACAACCTTCAAGAAAAAACTCAAAACATATCTATTCATTCAGCACTTTGGCACGATAACATAACTACCACCCATATCCATAACTCAACACCTATTACATCCAAACAATGACCTTCAAGCAAATTAACACTGCATCACAAGATCACCCTGTATATAGTTAAAGTTAAGTTTGCTGTTTAATGTACAAAGTTGTTATTGTTCCATGTAAACTGAATCTGTACTAATCATTCTGTTCAATGTAAACCGCGGTATGAAAATGTTAATAAAATAAATAAAATATACACCATGGGAGCTATTTTAGAAGCATCTCCATGAGTAAACTGCAGCATTTACAATATGCATAGATTTTTAAAAAGTACTTCTTTCAGCCAGGGCTTTATATGAGAGATTAAGGGGGTTATTTCCTTAATCCTCTGTAAATTTGCTCTTCCAAAATGAAAATTAGCACAAACTGCAAACTCAGTACTTAACTGGCAGCTGCCATGATAGGTATGCTCAGTTTTCCCACATGTAGAATTGTAAAATGGCTCCTCTCTCTGTAAATGCTAGCAGATCTACGTACACTCCTGCACATCTTTATATGTATTTTACAAAGGACACCACATTTCGCAGAGCCTTTTGTAAAATACAGCCACAATTTAGCATGTCTTAACCTTGACTTCTCAATTCCAATCTCAACATGCTATGTAAAATTGGCCTTCATATTAAAGTACTAGGACTAGGGACAATCCATGAAACTGGTAGCCGTTTTAAAGCAAATTTAAGAAAGCTTTTCTTTCAGCCAGTGCACAATCAAATTATGGAATTTGTGCCAGGGAATATGGTCAAGGTAGCTGAGTTTAAGTGGAGAAAGCATTGTGGAGCATGGCTCATGGGATTCTTTCCAATCCCTGTGTGTTTGGGGGTATCTGTACTTTCTGTGTATGTCTGTGTCTGTGACTGGGAGGGGAGAGAAGAGGGGCAGTTTCAATGAAACTGATTCCAAACAATCCTTTGGGTTGGAAAAAATAAAAAAGAAGCCACATGTGCTAATACATCTAAACTTATGTCCTTGTATTTTACAATTTAATCACAGGGTACCACTGCACCAAGGGAAAGGTATCATTGTGCATCTCCATTAATAGCCAGTAGACACAGCAACCAGAAGCAAACTACACTGTTCAGTCATTAAGTATCAGTCTGGCTAAACATACGTCTATACAGGCTGCATGCATGTAACCCCGCGTATATTGGGCATGCAGTTTTAGAAAAGATTACTTTTATGCAGCAATGTATTTGAAAATCAGCCTGTTTCACTGTTGAAATAACTTATGGGTAAGAGGCAATCATTATTCCTTGAATATGTATATCTCGACACAATAAAATAGATTTGGAGTATCTTCTTAAAAAGGCTTTTATAAACTGGTATATGATCTCTGAACCACATACACACATACTCAATAAAATGGGATTACTCAATTAAACAGAAATCATGCTGAGCAGACCATTTTGCACCTGCTCATTTGAGGAGGATTTTACTGCAGCAAAAGACAGATCCATTCCTTGAACATGCTCTGGAAAAACATCTCGTTTGTGACAAGCACATGAGAGGACAATCCATTTTCTCTTTTCTCTGTGACTTCGTTACCTAGGAGGCCAATATTAAGAAAAAGCTGAGCTCCTAAAAGACATCTAAGTTAGGCACTTATTTCAGCCAATCACAGGGACATGTACATTTAGGCATTCAGCTATTTATTTGCCTAGATTGAGAATCTGCATTGGGTAAAAATGCAATGTGTGCCTTGGAGTCAATGCTGACTCCTGGCAACCCAGCAGCTCCTGGGTTTTCTTGGCATCGTGACCTGAAGTAGATTGCCAGGCCTTTCTTCCAAGGCAATGGAGGGTTAAGTGACTTACTCAAGGCCACAAGGAGTGCTAGTGGAAATCAAAACACTGGTCGCCTGGTTACCAAGCCAGTGCTCTAACCATTAGGCTACTCACAATGGTGTTGGGTGCCCTGTGTTAAAAATCTGTGTTTCATAGCTATGAGCCAATATTCAGCCATGGGGGTCAGCATTTCTTTAAATGCTGGCTGCCATGGTTGAAAAAAATCTAGATATTCAGTGTTGGTATCCAGATAGTGACTGGTGCTGGATATCCAGATTCAGCACTGATCAATCGTTCTACCTAGATAGTGGAGATATTAAACCTGCTATCCAAATAACTAACCAAATAAAGTTATCCAGATTTCCTAAATTTATCTGGATAGCAGCTGAATATCACTGGCACCTGGATAACTACTAGTTCTGTCCAAGTTCTGCCCCTAGACCTCTCTAGCCCTATTCAGATAAGGCAAAGGCAGTCAGAGGAAATATACAGCGACACTATCTGGATAGTCCCATTGAATATCTTGCTAACTGGCACCTACCCAGGTAGTCACCCTACAGATGTTGTCCGGAGACACCAAGGCAGACTCAGCCCAAGAGGAGGCTTGTGTCTCAGTGCACAGACTTCTGCCCCCTCCTGGCACTAGTTTTCCACAGAGGATGTAGGCTGAAATAACACCCTCCTTAAACCAGTGGGAACTTGGCTTCTGCCTATCCTCTCCTTAGACTAATGGATAGAACAAAAATAAAATAACCAGAGATTCTATTTAAAACTGTATTTAGTTCTAAACATGTTCGATATATATAGTTCTCAACTATCAACCTGTTCTGATAGATTGAACCCATTATTGTTATTACCGAAATTGTTATTACTGTTAACACTGTTATATGTAAAAACAGCATGATGTTTACTGCCGTTCCTTGTAAAACAGCCTTGCTTGTTCATTGTTGTTCTTTGTAAACCGCAGCTGATCTATGGAAGTTGCGGTATATAAAAACCTGCTAATTAAATTAATTAAATTAAATTAAACAAAGAATGGTCTGAATGACATAAGGAATTAATAACTTCCAGATACTTTACCAATGTTCTCTTTACGCCCAGTAGACGCAGTAAGGGGTCTGCCCAAAGGTTCTTCTCCATGAAGGAAGGCAGGACCACCTTCTGATTAAGATTAAAGACAGCACTTCCAGGAGAAAGGATTGAACCATCCTCAAGGAGACCGGTGCTGTCAAGATGACCAGGAAGGACTTCTTACTGGACAAGGTCTGGAGGTCTGACACTCATCGGGCAGGTACAGTAGCCATAGCAATCCCACTATCAGTATCTTTGAGAGCAAAGACTCCACTGTAGAGCCACCGACCGCATCTGTTTCATCCCTTTGAGAAGTGGGAAATACCAACATATGCCACGTAGCCTCTGGTACATATAAGGGCCATCACCCAAACCTTGAGAGAATTCAAAGACAAGCCCTAGCCCAACCTGGACTGTAAGGAGGACAAAACAAACAATTATCATCTTTATGGACCCAAGAGTAACACCATCTCTCAGTGATTCTCCAGATCTTGACAGAGGCCAAGGAAGTAGAGGACTTCCAGGCCATAAGAAGGGTGCCAACTACTACTCCTGAGTACCTCTCAAATGTCAGGCCATAAGCAAGAAGGAAATGACATCCTCCATGATCAGAGGACCTTGCCACAGAAGTCCCTTCTCCTGAGGCAACAAAAGAGGGGGAACCTTTCTAACAGGCTCAAGAGATAAGCTACCATGACCTGCAAGGCCAAACAACTGCAACTAGAACAACCAAGTTTGTGTGAAACCAAATTCTTTGCAGAAGACGACTCCCCAAGGGCTATGAAAGAAAGTCATACAGCGGCCCCTCTCGGGGCCATCCTGAAGAAGGGCATCCATGCCCACTGCCCATGGATACTTCCTGCAGCTGAAAAAGTTCTTTACCTTGGCATTCCTACAGGTGGCCATCAGACTGAACACTGGCAGGCCCCACACCTCTGCATGATGGAATCAAACACATGCAGGCTTAGATCCCACTCACTGGGATCCATGGTACTTTGATTGAAGAAGTCAGCCTACACATTGTTGACTCCTGCTATGTGGGCCACAGACACAGCCAGATGAGTTTCTGTCCAGCAACAAAGCTCCGCCACTTCCGAGGCTACTGTGGTGCTGCGAGTGCCGCCTTGCTTGCTGACATAAGCCCTTGTTGCAGCAATGTTTGAGAATACTCTGACCTCTCTGCCCTCCAGGAAGGTCCGAAAACTCTCCGGAGCCAAGCAAATCACCCTGGCCTCCAATCTGTTGATTGACCAAGAGGCTTCCTGAGAAGACCAGCACCCCAGCACAAACTGACCTAGACAATGCGCTTCCCAGACCAGAAGGTTGGTATCTGCTGTGACTTTCATCCATTGTGGCACCTCCAGAGGCATCCCAGCCAGAAATTCACTGGCTAAATTTAGAAGGCTATGTTAGTCAGCTAGCAAAAGTCAGTTTTCAAAAGCTTTGATCTAGCCAGCTACATAGTCTAGATCTCTTTAAAACCTTACCTCTAAGTTTCCACGTAATTTGAAATATTTGATAATAACCTGATATTAGGCAGGCTCCACAGAAGTAATAAACAGACAGGATATCTGGCAGGTTTAAATGCTATATGGTATGACATTTAATATGAATTCTATGAAATAGCAAAGTAAAGCTAAGTGCATGCACGTTGTTAATCCATTTCCAAACTGCATCCTGAATACTTAAATCCTTTCATTTTTTAAAATATTAGATGATTACAATTGAATTCCACAGGGTTTTACAGAAAGAAATGAAGATAGTATGGCATCCATCTCCTGTGACTGAAGTTATTTTCATTAACAGAACAGCATATATAAAGTATATAGCGGAAGTGCTGCTAAGAAAGAAGAAAAGTCATACTTAGGAATAAATGATCCAACTGATAAATCTCCTTTGCAATGGCATCCCTTAGGAAATGTTGGGCCGATATTAAAAGCCCTTAGCCAGCTAGCCAACAGGGGGCTATCCGACTAAGGGGGCAGACTGCGATATTCAGTGGAACTATCTGGATAGTGCTGCTGAATATCTCAACATAATGCCCTGGCACAATCCAGTTGGTGATGGGGCGGCCCGTGGGTGTTACTGGAGTTAACCAAGTAAGTGCTGGCACTAACCTCGTTAGCATGATTTTCAGTGGTGCTTGCCCGTACAACTTTGCAACTTAAACTTGCTTTTTGTGTGGCTATCTGGATAAGTCCCAGATGAAAATCACCCTAACCAGGTCAGTGCCGACACTAACCTAGTTAGCGCCACTCAGCTTGGATATTCAGGGGTAGTTCCTATCCAGATACTGTTGCTGACTATTCCACTGAAATTTAAGTACCACAACTTACTGCTGTGGCATTTGACTATCAGCAGTTTTGAAAACTGGGCCCTGCATTTTTAATAGTATGAGTCTTCTGGTTGAATACAACTATGCTATTGCTATAGTGTGTAATATAGTATTACAGTTTTTAGAATAATTTTAATCAAAATCTTTAAATATATCTGTTCTATTTTTGCTGCAGGGTGTGGATAGTGAGCCTTGTGGCCCGCCTGGCCTTGAGAGATGTGCTGCCTCTGATGAGCCAGTCGTCCAGGTAAGGGAAGACGTGGGCCCCTTGGAGGCGCACATGGGCAGCTATAACGGCCAGGCATTTTGTAAAGACCCCTGCCCCCCCACCACGAATCTCAGGTAATGCCTGTGGGAGGGGTGGATCAGGATGTGGGTGTAAGCATCCCTGAGATCCAAGGAGCTCAGCCATTCTCCCTGGCGGAGGTAGGGCAGCCGTGTCCCAAGGGGCAGCATCTTGAACTTTTCCCTCACCAGGAACTTGTTCAAGTTGCGCAGGTCCAGGATGGGCCAGAGACCCCCTGTTCTTTTTGGGACAAGGAAATACCTTGAGTAGAACCCCTTTCCCCAGAGGTGATGGGGTACCGGTTCCAATGCCCTGTCCCTGAGCAAGTCTGCGAGTTCTATGGCAAGCAAGGCCTGGTAGAGGAGAGGCTGTGGCGGTTCTCCTCGGAAGAAGTCTGGAGGGTTCTGCTGCAGATGAAGGAAATACCCCTCCTGCACCACCCACAGAACCCACTGGTCTGTGGTGATGCTGGCCCATCTATGGGCGAGAGAGGCTAGTCAATTCCCTGTGGGCTGAGGTGGGCCTTCCGGGGGAGGGGAGGCCCAGCCCAGGGAGTCAAAAGCTTCCCCCCGGTTGGGTGGGAGCTGGTGTCTGGGGTTTGTGAGCCTTGAGCTTCCTAGGCCTGTGTCCCTGTCCTTTTGGCTGTGAGGACTGGTGAGGCTGCCCCGAGTAAGGCTGGTAGTGGCCAACCTGGGAGCAGCCCTTTTTCCTTGGGGAAAAAGGGCTTTTCCCCCCAAGGATTTTTTCCTTGGGAGATCCGAGGTCTTTTTGGACAGCCTCTACCGGGTCACTACCTCGGCCCAATCTCCGCAGCCTTATCAGATATCAGTTTCCTGAATAGGTTCTCACCACTGCAGGGGACATCCAGGAGCTTTTCCTGTATCCACTGCTCCAGGTCTGAGGTCTGCACCCATGCCTGGTATCAGGCGCGGATGCTGGCGGCTGCAACTCTGGCCACAGACTTATCCGTCATAGGCGGCCCAGGAGAGGAATTTGGAACAGTCGCTAGGGACTGGAACCTTTGCAGAGGTTCCCCGGCGAGGCCCGCTGAGAACCCAGAGAGTTCCTGTATCAGGCTCTTAAGGTACATTCCAATGTACAATTCATATGTCTGTATTTGGCACCTGAGCATGGTGCCTGGGTAGCACTTGCTCCCCATGGTGTTGAGGGCCCCGGCTTCGGTGCCAGAGAGAACTGAAGAGTAGGTCTTCTGACTCTTCAGTTTTTGCATGAAGGACTCAACCACCATCAAGTTGTGGGGGAGTCGTGGCTTATGGAATCCAGGGCCGTTCCGGACGCCGACTGACCACCGGTACCGAGGCCAGAGACTCCCACATCTGGAGGAGCAATCTCTCAAGGGCACAATGAGTCTCCTTGGAAGGGGCCTCATATTGTAGGAACTCGAGCTCCTCGGTGCGCGGGTCCTCCTCAGACTCAGACTCCATCTGGATCGAAAGAGCCCGGGCCATGTCACGTACAAAGTCATGAAAGGCCATGTCCTCAGGCAGGGAGTGGCACCAAGGCTTGGAGGGAACGTCCCGGTGTCGGGAGATCTCTAGAGAGGCCTCGTCCTCGGTCTCCCAGTCGGAGCCGAGGGCGTCAAGGAGTCAGCCCCATTAGGCATGTAGATAGCTGGGTGGCTGGTGGACGTGAGGATCGCCTGGTTACATGCCTGCCTGGTGCGAAGGTAGCGGACCTCACGCGCCACCTAGATAAGGTCTTAGATAGTGCTGGGGAGGCGTCTGCTGTCTTGGTACATGTCGGTACCAATGACATAGGAAAATGTGGTAGGGAGGTTCTGGAGGCAAAATTTAGGCTTTTAGGTAGGAAGTTGAAATCCAGAACTTCCATGGTAGCATTCTCCGAAATGCTTCCTGTTCCACGCGCAGGACCCAAAAGGCAGGCAGAGCTCCGGAGTTTCAATGCGTGGATGAGACAATGGTGCAGAGATGAGGGTTTTGGATTTGTTAGGAACTGGGGAACATTCTGGGGAAAGGAGGGGCTCTTCCGAAGGGATGGGCTTCACCTTAACCGGGATGGAACCAGGCTGCTGGCATTAACCTTTAAAAAGGAGATAGAGCAGCTTTTAAACTAGATATTAGGGGAAAGCCGACAGTCGCCCAAGAGCGGATGGTTCGGAAGAATGTATCCTTGAAGGATACTACCAAAAGCAGAGGTTCCACAAAAGAGTAAAGTAGCCCAAATGCCCTCAAGTATGGAGCAGACAGAGCTTAAAGATCCCAATTTACCCATGTCTAACAATAGCCAAATTAACATGAATAAAATACATTCTCTAAAATGCTTGTATGCAAATGCTAGAAGTCTAAAGAATAAGATGGGAGAGTTAGAATAGCACTAAATGAAAGGTTAGATATGATTGGAATATCAGAGACATGGTGGAAGGAGGACAACCAGTGGGACACTGTGATACCTGGGTACAAACTATATCGTAATGATAGAGCTGATCAAATTGGTGGCGGGGTTGCGGTCTATGTTAGAGAGGGCATTGACTCAGAAAGGATTAAAGTTTTGCAGGAAACAAAATCTGCTGTAGAATCTATATGGATTGAAATTCCATATAAAAGGGGGAAGGCAATGGCCGTGGGGGTGTACTATCGAGCACCTGGCCAGAATGACCAAATGGATGATGAAATGCTCAAAGAAATCAAGGAAGCTAACAAAAGTTACAGCGCAGTAATAATAATGGGTGATTTAAATTACCCCAGTATCGACTGGGTCAGTGTCACGTCAGGACATGCTAGGGAGATAAAGTTCCTAGATGAAATAAATGACTGCTTCTTGGAGCAGCTGGTTCATGAACCGACCAGAGGGGAAGCCATATTAGACCTAGTCCTTAGTGGAACACCAGATCTAGTGCAAGAGATAAGGGTGTTGGGGCCACTTGACAATAGTGATCATAGCATGATCGCCTTTGATTTAATTAGTGGAGGAGGGATAGTAAGGAAATCCACAGTACTACCTTTTAACTTTCGAAAGGGAGACTATGATATAATGAGGAAAACAGTTAAGAAAAAACTAAAAGGAGCAGTTGCAAAGGTTAAAGACGTACATCAAGCTTGGGTGTTGTTGAAAAATACTATCTTGGAAGCCCAGACCAGCTGTATTCCACGCTTTAAGAAAAGTGGAAGGAAGTCCAAAAAAATGCCAGCATGGTTTAAAGGTGAGGTCAGAGAGGCTGTTGTTGCCAAAAAAGCATCTTTCAGGAAATGGAAAAAAGAGCCAAACGACGAAACCTGGAAACAGCACAAGCACTGGCAAGTCAAATGCAAGGCATTGATAAGGCAGGCAAAGAGAGAATTTGAGAAGAAGCTTGCTGCGGAAGCAAAAACGCGAAATAAAGACCTTTTCAAGTACATTTGTAGCAAAAAACCTGTGAGAGAGTCAGTTGGTCCATTAGATGATAAAGGGGTTAAAGGAGCACTAAGAGGCGACAAGGCGATAGCGGAGAGACTGAATGAATTCTTTGCTTCGGTCTTTACTGAGGAAGATGTAGGGATGTTACCCATGACTGAAGTGGTATTTAAAGATGCGGAAGAATTGAAGGAAATATCGATACATCGGGAAGATGTCTTACAACTATTAGATAAACTGAAGAGTAGCAAATCACCTGGTCCGGATGGTATACATCCAAGGGTGTTGAAAGAACTGAAATATGAGATTGCAGACCTGCTATCAGTAATCTGTGAACTATCATTAAAATCATCTCTAATACCTGAAGATTGGAGGATCGCCAATGTAACACCAATTTTTAAAAAGGTTTCCAGGGGTGATCCGGGAAACTACAGACCGGTGAGCCTGACGTCAGTACCGGGAAAAATGGTAGAAACCATCATAAAGAATAAAATTACTCAGCATGTAGACAGTCACAACCTAATGGGAGACAGCCAACATGGCTTTAGACAAGGAAGACCTTGTCTTACTAATCTGTTATGTTTTTTTGAAGGAGTGAATAAACAGGTGGACAAAGGTGAGTCGGTTGATATTGTGTATCTGGACTTTCAGAAAGCCTTTGACAAGGTCCCTCATCAGAGACTTTTGGCAAAACTAAAGAGTCATGGGATAGGAGGCAGTGTACTATTGTGGATCAGGAACTGGTTAAAAGATAGAAAGCAGAGGGTAGGGCTAAATGGCCAATTTTCCCAATGGAGAAAGGTGAATAGTGGTGTACCCCAGGGATCTGTGCTGGGTCCGCTGCTTTTTGACATATTCATAAATGACCTGGAAAGTGGAATAACGAGTGAGGTTATCAAATTTGCAGATGACACAAAACTATTTAAAGTTGTTAAAACCCAAGAGGATTGTGAAAAATTGCAAGAGGATCTTGATAAATTGGAAGACTGGGCATCAAAATGGCAGATGAAATTTAATGTGGACAAGTGCAAGGTTATGCACCTAGGGAAGAACAACCCAAACTATGGTTACACAATGCAGGGTTCCACATTAGGAACCACCACCCAGGAAAAAGATTTAGGCGTCATTGTGGATACCATGTTAAAACCCTCGGCCCAGTGTGCAGCGGCGGCCAAGAGAGCAAATAGAATGCTAGGTATGATAAGGAAAGGAATGGAAAATAAAACAAAAGATATTATAATGCCTCTATATCGTTCCATGGTGAGACCGCACCTTGAATATTGTGTGCAATTCTGGTCGCCGTATCTTAAAAAAGGATATAGCGATTTTAGAAAAGGTTCAGAGAAGCGCCACCAAAATGGTAAAGGGGATGGAAGGATACTCCTATGAAGAAAGGCTAAAAAGGTTAGGGCTCTTTAACCTGGAAAAGAGACGGCTGAGGGGAGATATGATAGAAGTCTATAAATTAATGAACAGAGTGGAATGGGTAAACGTAGATCGATTGTTTACGTTATCAGAATATAGAAAGACTAGGGGACATGCAATGAAGCTACAGGGTAAACTATTTAAGACTAATAAAAGAAAATATTTTTTCACTCAACGTGTAATCAAACTCTGGAATTTGTTACCGGAGGATGTAGTAAAGGCTGTTAGTGTAGCTGGGTTTAAAAAAGGTTTGGACAAGTTCCTGGAGGAAAGGTCCATAAACCATTATTAAGAAGTGACCGAAGGTATCAATGCTTGACCCAGTACAAGCATTGTGGAACTTGTGTCTCTTGGGGAAACTGCTAGGTACATATGACCTAGATTGACCACTGTTGGAAACAGAATACTGGGCTTGATGGACCTTGGTCTGACCCAGTATGGCATATCTTATGTTCTTATGTTCTTATGGACCTGGGGTCCGACTCCTGGAACTTGCCAGAGAGGACTGGAACCCTGAGGAGCATGATCAAGACTCTGATCAATGCCGAGGACTTACCCGAGGCCGGTGGCACTCAGTGCCCAGTTTGATGACCGGAAGCTACCCCAAAGTCGGGGGGGGGGCCCTGTTGGGGGCCGATGATGCCGGGGGGCCCGATATCAACACCCGCTACAAGGACAAGATGGAGGAGAGGCTCTGCTCCATGGCCTCCATGTGGGACTCGAGGCCCGATGGCTGTGCAGCACTCGGCGTGGACACCGAAGCCCTCGGGTCTGACGCTGGTACTCCGGAGAATGTGCCCTCGAGAAGGACTATAGGTTCACAAGCCCTGGTGCAATCTCCTCTGGCTAAGGGCCCTTGTCTCCATACTTTGAGGACGCTACTCGGAGTCGCCTGAGTCCCATTGAGGGACCTTGTCAGGTTCGATCGGAGGCGCCTCCTTCGGGACCTTCTTCTTTTTGGCAGGGTCTGGGTCCAAATCAGAGGGGCCACCGCCGGGGGACTTCTAGGATGCCCGGACCTCTCACGAAGGGCTGGCTTCGGGGCTCGGAGATGGGGAAGCTGGGGCAGAGTCAGACCTTGGGAAAAGCTTCCCCTGGAACTCAGATCACCTCCTATTGGTTTTAGGGGTCATGGCCTGGCACTGGTCGCAGGTGGAACTATTGTGGTCCAGGCTCAGGCAGCGGATGCAGCAGTTGTGAGTATCAGTGACTGAGATAGTCTGACTGCAGCGGTCGCATTTCTTGAACCCACTGGCAGTCATGGTGGGAACACACCCGGCTGGGATTGAGGACCCCCGTGCGAAAAAAGGTGCGAAGGCCGGTCGAGGTCTTGAGGAAACAAGGGAATAAAGGGAGCCGAGACCGGCACCGGTGGTCCTGTCTCAAGGCAGGAAGGGAACCGGTACGCAAACCGGACAAAAGGAAGGAATTAAAGAACTTTTTCCAGGAGAGTAGAGGACCACGTTTGTTGGAGTCCACGGAAAAAAAAGGAGACTGAGCATGATGGCACCCTTGGGTGGGAAGGGAACCACACATGTGTGGTAGCATTCCCAAAGGCTTTCTTTGAAAGCTGGGGAAATGCTCCGCGAGGGCTTTGTCTGTGCCGACGTCAGCCATATACGAAGACTGACTTCCTGCTTGTTCCTGGAGAATCCTAATATAGAACCAAGCCTTATATAGCCATAGCTAGGATAGCATCACTTTGCAATTCTCCACATTAAATTTCATCTGTCATTTATATGCCTAGTTCCCCAGTCTCACACAATCTGCTTGTGATTTAACTATCTCGCTTAACTGCTGTGCCCAATTTGGGAGATAAAACTTGATGCTAAGGGGTACCTTGAGGATCAGATTTTGGCTGTTGTTCAGAATGCATATTATAAACTGTCTGGTGAAGCAGCTAAAACCATTATTGGATAAATTGGCATTATGCTCTGCTATGCAAGCATTGATGTTAAGCGGTTAGGACTACTGTAATGCTCTTTACACTGGTTTACCAGTTTGTGTGGTATGGAGATTTCAGGGGGTCCATGATGTCACACACAGTTTCTAACAAATGCAAGATGAAGGGATAGTGCTAAATGGATAACCTGCCAGCCAGCACAATATTCCATTGCACTATATGGATAGCATCGCTGTATATTTCGTCTGATCACCTCAGCCACTATGCCAGGATGGTCTGTGGGAAGCTGAAGCAACAGGGTTATCAAGTTAGTGTTGATATTCAGACCACCTAAGTTAGGCCACAAAAAAAAGCAGCCCTAATTTTATGCAGTTTTGCTATCCAGAGAGTGACTGAATATTGCTGCTATCTGAATAGTGCCTGATAGGGTGTTGAAACCGGATATTCATTGCTGGCTGCTATCTGGATTTAGGAGTTGAATATTCGCTTCATTTTTAAATGCCAACTGTGGAGTTTAAATATTGGCCCGCATGTCTATGAGCTTTCTCGATATCAGTGCTGTAACTACCACACTTCCAGTCTTTTGGCTAGAATTCATGCAAAGCTGAAGGTGACATGTTCTAACAGAAATTTTCTCAGAATGCTTTTGCCAAATGTCAAGAACTTTGGAATAAGTACAATCATCACTGGCTACTAATAAAGTTATTGATTTTCTTGGACTGCGACTGAAAAAGCCAAACCAGACATGGCATTTGAGAGACTTTTGTGATTAGTCCATCAACATGATGAAGATCAATTCAATACCTTTTACACAAAAATTGATGTTCCAAATCTGATTGCAGGTGAGCTAACTTTATTGGTAGATTATGTTTGTGCAATGAATATCCTACAATCTGTAAAAAAAGATCATCATGCCATAACTGTGGCCAACCATTACCTAACTTTGTGAAGATTTCTTTGAACAGAGGGCATCTAGAATAACTTGCAAACCACTAGAGACTGCCCTCATAGATGCTATCAATCAATGCTTCTCAGAAAAAGTTTAAATTAGACTTACCTGCTAATTGTAGTTCCTGAAGGAACTCCAGTCTAGTCCCGGAAACTCTGGGTTGTCATCCTCTTCCAGCAGCTTGGAGACTGATACACGTCATTCTTTGATGACACTGGTATAAGGGCACAGGCACCGCCTCCTCACACTCCAGTAACCTATTGACAAAGCAGACTCACCAGAGCAACAATTAAGTTAGAACCCATATATAAAGCTAGTGCCCTCTAACTGCATAACTGCAACACATAACATAACGATCTTCACTAAGATACTTATTTTAACTGGTAGGCTGTTGCTTCCCTTCCAGGAAGAAAAAACTGTCCCTACCAACTCAAAACCCCATGAGAATAACCCCGCCCCTCGAACCAGAAGCACCACAGTTCCCTTGTTCCTTTACCTGTGAAATCTTTGCTTCAGGCTCCCATTTTTTTTTTCAAGAACCGGGACGGGATCCGGGACTAGACTGGAGTTCCTTCAGGAACTACAATTAGCAGGTAAGTCTAATTTAAACTTCCTTATCATCCCTCCAGTCTAGTCCCGGAAACTCTGAGGATGTAACAGAGCAGTAAAAGAACTCAATGGGCGGGACCTGTTAAACCAGCCTGAAGCACTGCTGCTCCAAAACAGGTATCTCTATTCGCCCGAACATCCAGGTGATAATACTTGACGAAGGAACTCAAAGATGACCAGGTCGCCGCCTTACAAATTTCCGCTGCCGGCACAAAACTGTATTCCACCCAAGACGCTGCTTGCGCCCTAGTAGAATGCGCCCGTAATCCTTCCGGTACCAGCTTACCCTTCAGAATATACGCTGACGCTATTGCTTCTTTTATCCATCTAGCAATTGACGCTTTGGACGCTGCTTCTCCTTTGCGAGGACCTCCGAACAAGACAAGCAATCTATCAGACCTTCTAAACTCTGCCGTCTGTGAGAGATACTTTTTCAAGGCCCTCCGCACATCTAAAAGATGCAATTGCAGATTAGAAGAACTGCCTGAACTTGTACGGAATACCGGCAGAGAAACCACCTGATTCACGTGAAAAGGAGACACCACCTTCGGCAGAAAGGACGGAATAGGCCGCAAGACCACCTTTGAATCATAAAAAACCAGGAACGGTCCCCTAGAAGATAACGCCTGTAACTCGGAAATCCTCCTCGCCGACGCAATGGTAACCAAAAACACTACCTTCAGAGTAAGATCCTTCAACGTAGCCTTCGCCAAAGGTTCAAACGGCTGTGAACCCAATGCCGCCAACACCAATTGCAGATCCCAGGCCGGGACAAGCTGCCTGCACGGCGGTCTCAAAAGACCCACTGCTCTCAGGAATCTTTTAACATCTGGATGGGTGCCGAGCGCTTGCCCCTTGATCTTCCCTCGATAACAGGCAAGCGCTGCTAATTGTACCCTTAAGGAAGCAGCCGCTAATCCTTTTTGGAACCCATCTTGCAAGAACGCTAGAATCTGCGGCACAGAAGCTCGCACGGCCTCACATTTCCTCTCACTACACCACGCTTCAAAAATGTGCCACACTCGCACATACGCCAAGGACTTAGACCTCCTGCGCGCCCTCAACAATGTCGCAATCACATCCTCTGAATAGCCCCTAGCTCTTAACCTCGCCCTTTCAAGAGCCATGCCGTAAGCGAGAACCGAGCTACCTGAGGCATAAACAACGGACCTTGCATCAAGAGTTCCTGTCTGACCGGTAGCCTCCATGGCTTTCCCACTACCAGTCTCCTGAGATCCGCATACCAAGGCCTTCTCGGCCAATCCAGTGCTATCAATATTACCAGACCTCTGTAGCGTTCAACGCGTTGCACTACCCGGCCTATTAACACCCAAGGCGGGAACACATATAGAAGCTGATCTACTGGCCACTCTTGGATGAGAGCATAGAGCTCTTCCGACATCCTTTCCCTGTGCCTGCTGAAAAACCGCTCTACCTTCGCCAAGTGGAATGTCGCCATGAGATCCATAATGGGCATTCCCCAGCGGCAAACAATCGCATTGCAAACGTCCGGATGAAGCGTCCACTCTCCCGGATCTACCCTTACTCGACTCAAGAAATCGTCCGCTACATTGTCCACCCCGGCGACATGCGCTGCCGACAGAGCCTGAAGATTCTGCTCAACCCATTTGAACAACAGATCTGCCTCGGCCTCTAAGAGAGCACTGCTGGTGCCCCCTTGTCTGTTGATGTAAGCTACTGCTGTTGCGTTGTCCGAAAACACTCTGATCGCTGTTCCCCGCAGATACTGTTCAAACTCCAGCAGCGCTAATCTCACCGCCCGAAATTCCAACCTGTTGATTGACCAAGACCTTTCCTGAATTGTCCACTGACCTTGCGCGAATCTTCCCTGAAAATGCACCCCCCCAATCTAGGAGACTTGCATCCGTAGTCAGGGGAAGCCAGGATGGCGTGTCCAAGGGCATGCCCTTTGTCAGAGATTCCGGAAGTAACCACCACTGTAACGCTTCCCGAGCCTCTTCCGGACAGAGAAGTCTCCGGGATAGGGCATCGTTTTGGTGAGATCATCTTCTGAGTAATGCTCTCTGCAAGGGCCTCATATGCGCTCTCGCCCAGGGTACCAAGTCGATCGTCGCCGCCATTGTTCCTAAGACTTGCAAATAATGCCACGCTGTCGGACGCGGCCTGTTGAGAAACTGTCGAATCAACTTTTGTAAGGCCATCTCCTGATGAGTCGGCAGAAAGACCCTGCCTGCCCTGGTAGCAAACCATGCACCGAGGTACTTGAGGTCCTGAGAAGGTACCAGACTGCTCTTGGCCACGTTGACTACCCAACCGAGCCTCTGCAGACAGGAGACCACCTTGGCAGTAGCCTCTTCGCTTTCCCTTCTGGACTTCGCCCGAATCAACCAGTCGTCCAGATAAGGATGAACTAGAACACCGCTCTTCCTCAGCTCCGCCGTGACGACAACCATGACCTTGGTAAAGGTCCTTGGTGCCGTTGCTAGCCCAAAGGGAAGCGCTCGAAACTGAAAATGCCCCATTGGAACTGCAAACCTGAGGAACATCTGATGCTCCTGATGAATCGGAATGTGCAGATATGCCTCAGATAAATCGAGAGAAGTAAGAAACTCCCCTTCTCTGACCGCCATAATGACCGATCGCAGCGTTTCTATATGAAAGTGGGAAACCCTGAGACACTTGTTTACCCTCTTTAGGTCCAAGATTGGTCGATATGTTCCCTCTTTTTTCGGAACCACAAAATAAATGGATTATCGACCTAACCCGTATTGATCTTGAGGCACCGGCACTACCGCCTTGAGAACTAGTAACCTCTGCAAGGTCTGTCTCACTGCCTCGCGCTTGCGAAGTGCCTTGCAGGGGGGACTGAACGAAAGCGTCGACACCGGTCTCTGAAACTCTAAAGCATAGCCTTCTCGAATCACCTCTAATACCCACTGATCTGATGTAATCTGGACCCAGGCAGCGTAAAACTCCTGCAGATGACCGCCAACAGCCACACTTACCTGGGCCTCCCTGACTTCATTGTGGCTTTTTTGGTTCCCGAAGAGGCGGCAGTAAAACTCTGCTCGCCCCTCGGAACTCCCGAAAGCTCTGGCTCCTATAGGGAAAACGTCCTCTCTGACTCTGCGGAAACCTAGAGGAACGAAAACACCGAAAATCTCTCTGTGGTAACCTAGCCACCGGCGGAAATCTCCCTTGCTTCTGCTTATCCTCTGGCAACCGTCAGCCCTTAGATTCTCCCAGATCCTTAACTATCCTTTCCAAATCTTCTCCAAATAATAGACCTCCCTTAAAGGGCAGCTTCCTTAACCTGGCTTTAGACGAAGCATCCGCTGCCCAATTCCGCAGCCACAGATACCTCCTTGCAGCCACTGCGGAAGCCATACTATTAGAAAGCCCTCTAATAAGATGATAATGAATATCCGCCAGATACGCTGTGCTGCACTCTAAACGAGCTGCCTCAGCAACCCAATCCTCAGTCCGCTCTCCTTGGACTCTTTGCGCCCATCGGAGACAGGTTCTCGCCACCCAAGCCCCACAAATAGAAGCTTGAATGGAGAGAGCATTAACCTCAAAAACCTGTCTTAAAGCATCAAGCTTTCTGTCCTGAGTATCTTTAAGAGCTGCACTCCCTTCCACTGGAATGGTCGTCTTCTTGGTCATGGCCGAAACAGCCGCATCCACTTTTGGCAATTTAAAAAGCTCCTTATCTTGCTCCAGCAAAGGATAAAGCCGAGACATTACCCGAGAGCCTTTGAGTGTCGACTCTGGAATGTCCCACTCCCCTTGGATCATCTCCTTAATAACTCTATGCAGGGGAAAAGCTCTTTGCGTCTTCCTAAAGGCTTGCAAGAGAGGATCTTCCAAAGATGCTTCCTCCACCTGCGCCGGCATATTAAGTGTTTTCAACGTCTCAGAAAACAGTGCGGGCAATTCTCTCTGAAAAATACGCACTACTCTACTCTGATCCTCGTGTTCAGTAATCTCTCCCTCTTCCAACTCCTCATCCAGCTGCGGATTGCGCCCCTCATCCTCCGTGCGCAAATCCTCTGAAAACTCCGACTTGACACCGCTTATCCGTCTCTCCTCGTACTCTCTTCAGCCCCAAGGCCGAGGGAGCCACCGATAGAGGACAGCCTGGCCTTTTTTGCCCCAACCCTCCCCCCATGGTACCAAAGGCTGAGGAAGGAGGTTCTCTCTGAACAGTGCCAAACGCCCTCTGCACAAGAGCCACAAAATCTGGCGAAAAAATTGATGCCAAATCAGCAACCAAGGGCGCCTGAGCTCGCAGCCCATCAGGAGCTGAGGAGGGACCTGGCACTGGTTCCACCTGCTCTACCAGCGGAGACGGCGGCCCTTGCGCGTCCACCTCCCACTCCTCCTGTTGCTCCAACGTTGAAACTTGGCTACACTCTGGCTGACATCCTCCAGCTGCTTGGAGACTGATTGAACTGGAGTGTAAGGAGGCGGTGCCTGTGCCCTTATACCAGTGTCATCAAAGAATGACGTGTATCAGTCTCCAAGCTGCTGGAAGAGGATGACAACCCAGAGTTTCCGGGACTAGACTGGAGGGATGATAAGGAATTTGAGAATTCTGAAATAATCACAGCAACAATTCTGCATCCTAATTTTTTTATTTAGTGGATCAACACTAAGACAATGTTAGACAAGTATCTTCAACATATCAGAGAGACACAATCCAAAAACAACCTTCGCCAGCTAATAGGCCTTTTAAAATGATGATGCCAAAGCCTGAGGATGATGATGATGCATCAGCCTTCTTTTGGGATAAAGGAGATGAGGTCTTCTGACAAGGATTCACTTGATCAATACCTAACGAAGGTCTAAATGCAAAAGTTGCATTGCAGCCTGGCCCGATTTGAATTGAATGCCTCTTTAGCTGTGCTGGTTTGATGACATCACATAAACACACTCACATGAATGATACTGTAAGTATTTTAAGAATCTAGTTTTCTTGAAAGTAAATAAGTTGGTAGAACTATAATCACATAATAGTAGTTGGGGAAAAAAGGATTACATTAGGAGTGGGCATTTATCATGCTAATCTTGACACATTTTTGATACCATTAAACTTTTTTTTTTAAACTGCACCAATAAATTTAATGAGGCCATGAAATTTTAATGTGCTGGGCGATGGAGAATCGAAACTTTACTTTTAACAATTGTTAAATCATAGGAAGCCACTGTTTGTTCTGGTGCTCAGGAGCTAATAAAACTGTACCGTAAGGAGGTACATGAAAGTAATTTAAAAGTCAACTGTTCCAGGGCAGCCCTGCTGTTTGTCATGGGGTTGCCTAGTAACAACAGATCTTTAAATTGCTTCCTTGGGTTTTCCATACTCCTCAGTGCAGGGTCATTTTCAAAGTCTTAGTTGTGACCTGGATGGAAAAACCAAGAGATGTCTCCAAAGCCATTCTACAAATGTCATTTACAGACATTTCCGGTGCAGGGATGTCCAAGTAAGCAAGGTTTATGGTGGAGGTGCAATGGACTTACCCACCCTTGTTTGATTTCAAGAATGTCTGCAGGCACAAATAGGCATCAGGAAAGTGCTTGTTTTGGCCTTAAACCATTCAGAGACTGTAGAGAAGATGGAGAGTTCAATGACTAATCTAAGATCACAAAGGCCCACACTGTGATATTAACCCTAACCACCCTGTTCCCAACCCATTACTTTAATCATTATGCTATGAGATGTCCAGTTTCCATGATACTATTCTGGGGATGTCTATGTAGATGTCTCTATAGACGTCCATATTGGGCACATCCACATTTCTGAAATCGTGCCTGAACTTGCACATACCTGTTTTATTTATAGATGTTCTGACTTTGATGTCCAATATTGCACTTGGATGTTCCATTGTAAAAGATTAAATTAGACTTACCTGCTAATTGTAGTTCCTGGAGGAACTCCAGTCTAGTCCCAGAATCTCTGGGTTGTCATCCTCTTCCAGCAGCTTGGAGACTGAGAAGTGTCATTCTTGTGACATCACTGGTATATAAGTCCAGGAGCCGCCTCCTCACACCAGTTACCTATTGACAAAAACAGACTCACCGGAGCCACCATTAAGTAGCAACTATAGTATAACCAACACCTAACTCATCAACTACTCCCAGCAGTACACGAACTTAAACTATGTACCCAATTCCCTGCAATGCGTTCTGCGTGCTGAGGTCCACCCTCCCTTCCCTGTGAAGGGCGTAGACCCCCCCAGAAACCATATCCCCCAACTACACCTAGCTGGGAAACTACTTTGCAGACCACTCACCTGTGGCTGTTACCTGTTACCTTGATGTAGCTTCAGGCCGTAGTCCACTGACTCATTTGGGCGGGACCCGGGACTAGACTGGAGTTCCTCCAGGAACTACAATTAACAGGTAAGTCTAATTTAATCTTCCTGATCGTCCCTCCAGTCTAGTCTCGGAATCTCTGGGGATGTAACAGAGCAGTAAATATATTCAACGGGAGGGTTCAGATATCCCAGCCTGAAGTACAGCCGAACCAAACCAGGCATCCCTCTGCGCCTGAACCTCCAGATGATAATGCTTCACAAACGAGTGCAAGGACAACCAGGTCGCCGCTTTACAGATTTCCACCACTGGTACCAGACTGCACTCCACCCAAGAGGCAGCCTGTGCCCTCGTGGAATGAGCTCTGAGCCCTTGTGGCACCACTCGACCCTTCAACAGATAAGCTGACGCTATGGCCTCTTTCAACCACCGGGCAATAAACGCTTCTGACGCCACTTCGCCCTTTCTAGCCCCTTGAAACAAGACAAACAACCTGTCTGATTTACGGAAGCTAGCTGTCCTGCGGAGATACTGCTTCAAGGCCCGCCGAATATCCAACAGATGCAACTGATCCGTCGCCTGCCCCTCACCCTGCGCCGCAAAAACGGGCAATGACACCAACTGGTTCACATGAAAAACCGAAACCAACTTTGGCAAAAACAAGGGAACTGGCCTCAAAACCACCTTAGAAGCAAAGAAAGTGAGAGAGGGCTCCCGACAGGATAGCGCTTGCAACTCCGAAATTCGCCTTGCCGAAGCAATCGCCACCAGAAACACCACTTTCAAAGTGAGATCCTTCAGGGTCGCCTTCGCCAACGGCTCAAAAGGCGCTTTACCTAACGCCGCCAACACCAACGGGAGGTCCCAAGATGGGACTACGTGCCTACGAGGCGGCCTCAACAGAGCCACTGCTCGCAAAAAACGCTTGACATCCGCATGTCCTCTGAGCGCCTCGCCCTGCACCTTACCCCTATAACAGGACAGCACTGCCACCTGAACCTTCAAGGACGCTGCCGCTGCCGCCAAGCCCTTCTGAAACCCATCTTGCAGAAAAGCCAGCACTTGAGGAACCGACGCCTTCAAGGGAACGCATCCCCTATCCGCACACCATGCCTCAAACACGTGCCACACTCTAATATACGCCAACGAGATAGACAGACGCCGAGCTTTCAGCAACGTGGAAATTACCCCCGCCGAATAGCCCTTCGCTCTCATCCGAGCCCTCTCAAGAGCCAAGCTGTAAGCGAGAATCGACCTACCTGCAGCATGCACAGGGGCCCCTGTGTCAGAAGATCCTCTCGAAGCGGAAGCTACCAGGGCCTCTCTACTATCAGCCTCACCAAATCCGCGTACCACGGTCTCCTGGACCAATCCGGCGCTATCAAAATTACCAGACCTCTGTGGCGCTCTATGCGCTGAAGCACTCGTCCGATCAACCCCCAAGGGGGAAACACGTACAGGAGCTGCTCCTGCGGCCATGCTCTCCCTTCTTCTGCTGAAGAAGCGCTCCACCTTTGCCGATTGAAACGTCGCCATGAGATCCATAACTGGCGTTCCCCAGCGTCTCACTAGCATTGCGAACACCTTCGGATGTAGAACCCACTCTCCCGGGTCCACTCCTACGCAACTTAGGAAAATCGGCCTCTACATTGTCTACTCCCGCTACGTGCGCCGCCGACAACGCCACCAGATTGTATTCGGCCCACTCTAACAACCCGTCGGCCTCGGTCTCCAGCGCTACGCTGCTGGTGCCTCCCTGCCGGTTAATGAAGGCCACCGTGGTCGCATTGTCTGAAAACACCCGAATGGCCTTTCCTTGGAGCGACGTTCGAAACTCTCGCAGCACTAGAGCCACCGCTCTTAATTCCAGCCTGTTTATCGACCAACTTTTCTCCAGTTCGGACCATTGACCCTGTGCCAGCTGATCCTGAAAATGAGCTCCCCAGCCCATAAGACTGGCGTCCGTCGTTAGAGCCTCCCACGCAGGAGACTCGAGCTGCATCCCTTTCTCCAGACACCCCAGACGCAACCACCACTGCAGCGCCACGCACGTGAGCAGCGGACAAGGGAGTCGCTGCGATAGCTGATCCTTTTGGTGCGACCACCTCCTCAACAGCACCCTCTGTAGCGGTCGCATGTGAGCCCGCGCCCACGGTACCAACTCGAGCATCGCCGCCATGGCAATGTTCCCTCTAATTTTCTGTAGGCTGTGTGTGCATAAAATATCAGCTGTGCGGCTTTTGAAGGAAGGTTAAATTTTTGTGCGCCACATAACGACACTCTGAGTTATATACTTTAAAATTTGACTACACGTCAGAATACAGTATACACACCACACTGATTGCACTAGAAAATATTGTAGAACTTGTGAAAACCATAAATACACAACAACTTTTAAATTTTAAGACGTCTATGTTGTTTTCTATCAGAATCAGAACCGTAATTTTTGTGCGCTCTGTTGTAAGGTATGTGAGCTCGCTCGGCGAGGTGTGTGCGCGCGCACACGCGCACAGCTTAGAGGGAACAGTGCGCCATGGTCCCTAGCAACTGCAGGTACTCCCAGGCTGTGGGACTCCGTTTGCTGAGAAATTGCCTGCCAAGTGCCCTGAGCCCCAGTACTCGCTGCTGTGGCAGAAAAATCCGTCCCACTCTCGTATCAAAACACGCTCCCAGGTACTCCAACCTCTGCGATGGATCCAACTTGCTCTTCGCCATGTTGACCACCCATCCGAGACTCTCCAAAAAGGCCACCACCCTGGCCATCGCCGCTACACTTTCCTCCCTGGACTTTGCCCTTATTAACCAATCGTCCAGATAAGGATGTACTAACATTCCTTCCCTTCGCAAAGCCGCCACCACTACCACCATCACCTTTGTGAAGGTACACGGCGCCATAGGCAGGCCAAAGGGAAGCGCCTGAAACTGGAAATGTCCCATCGGGACCGCAAACCTGAGAAATCTCTGATGCTCTGGCCGAATCGGAATGTGTAAATATGCCTCTGATAGGTCCAGCGACGTTAGAAACTCTCCCTTTCTGACTGCTACGATTACGGACTTGAGAGTCTCCATGCAAAAATGAGATACCTTTAGACATCGATTTACTCTCTTGAGATCCAAAATGGGCCGGAAGGATCCTTCCTTTTTTGGAACTATGAAATAAATGGAGTACCGACCGCACCCTAACTGGTCGGGTGGTACTGGTATAATTGCTTTGAGAGAGAGCAGTCTTCCCACTGTCTCCCCTACTGTCTCGCACTTTTGACTCGACTGGCAGGGCAACTGAATGAAAGAGTCTGTTACCGGCCGCTGAAACTCCAACGCATATCCTTCTCGAATTATCTCCAACACCCACCGATCTGCGGTGATTTGGACCCAGGCAGGGTAAAATTCCCATAACCAGCCCCCCACAGGAACCAAACCCTGCGGGATCCTGCAGATTTCATAACGCTTTCTTAAAATTTGAGGACGCAGAGGAGGACGTGAATCCCCTGCCTGCCCCCCTAAAGCCACGAAACCACTGGTTTCTTCCAGGAAAACGGCCCCGCTGATTTTGGGTAAATCTCGACGGGCGGAATCACCTAAAATCCCGCTGTTGCTGTCCCCGCAATGCGAGGTTGGGTCGTTCCCGTTTCTGTTTGTCCTCCGGCAATCTTCCGCCCTTGGACTCTCCCAAATCTTTCACCAGCTTCTCTAAATCCTCACCAAACAGCAACTTACCCCTGAAGGGAAGCTTACTTAACCGCGCCTTTGACGAACCATCCGCCGCCCAATTGCGCAGCCAAAGACAACGCCGACCCGCTATCGCCGAAGCCATACTCTTCGCTAACCCCCTGATTAGGTCATAATGAATGTCGGCTAAATACGCTGCACCCAACTCTAATCTGGCTGCCTCCTGATCCACCTCCGCGGAGCGGCCCCCTTGAATCTGCTACGCCCAGCGTAAACAAGCCCTAGCTACCCAGGCTCCACAAATGGAAGGCTGTAACGAGAGCGCATTAACTTCGAAAACCTGCTTCAACAAAGCCTCCAATTTACGATCCTGAGTGTCCTTGAGCACCGCGCTTCCTTCTACTGGGATTGTGGTCTTTTTTGTAACCGCAGACACTGCTGCATCCACCTTAGGAGACTTAAACAATTCCTTCTCCTGATCCATCAGCAGGTAAAGCCGCGCCATTACTCTAGAGCCCTTTAAGGCAGCCTCCCGCATGTCCCACTCTTCTTGTATCATCCCCTTAAACACTCTATGTACAGGAAATGCTCCCTGCGTCGTACGAAACACCTACAGCAAGGGATCCTCTAGCGCAGAGTCTCCAACCGGACCCTCTGGTGGCATATTCAGGGCCTTTAGCGATTCCACAATGAGAGCCGGCAACTCCTCTCTGCGAAACACTCTGACCACGCACGCTTGGTCCTCCTACTCCGCAATCTCACCTTCCTCCAGGTCCTCGTCCACGTCACGCTCCGGGTCATCTGAACTTAACACCTCCAACACGACCGACCTGTCCAACCGGTCCCCGTCACCTCTGGCCCTCTTTGCCTCAATGCCTGACACCGCCACCGAAAGGGGTGTACTGGGTCTTTTATCCCCCAGCCCCGCCTCGGCCGGGCTAGCCACAGGAATATTCGCGGAACCGGACAATGCCTGCCGAAGCAAAGCCATAAAGTCTGGTGCAAAAATTGCCGCTAAGCCTCCAGGCAATGGAGACTGCGCAGCCGGGAGACCCGGGGCAGTAGATGTACTAGGCATTGGCTCCCGTGCCTCCCCCATGTCCAAGAAAACCTCCACAGGACCCGTGGATGTCCCTTCCTGCTCCTCCTCCCTAGCCACGGTCTGCTCCATCGCTGACTCCTGGGAACAACCCCTTCTGGGGACAGGGACCCCCTTCGAGCTCCACACATTAAACAAAGAGGTTTAGAAGGCATTATGCTTGTCTGAACCCTTGAGAAAACCTCCAACAAGCCTGACACAGCCCTGCAACAAACGGCGTCACATGTAAAAACAAAAAAGTTGGGGTTTTTTTGTTTTTTTTTTAACGGTAATCTCTGCAGAGAATTGCAGGCAGGCTAAATGTGAAGAAATCTCCTTAAAACGAAACTCAACGGCCAAGATAACAGCCGTTTTTGAACTGCCTCTGTCACCCGCGCTTCCCGTGCGAGTGATATGCGATCCGGCCTCCAAAGCCACAAACCGCTCCTCCGTGCCCTGGCAGTGATTCTCCGCCCCTCTGGGACCTTACCTTACCTTGCCGGGCGGCGGGACCGGTTGCGTTCTGTCTGTGCTGCGTTCTCCACCTCATGGGAGCCGCATGCACAGTTTGACCAGGGCCGGACTCTCGCCGGTGCGCTGCCTGTAGCACTGCCGGCTTCAGACGCGGTAGCAGGCAGATCTTCTGCTCGCGCTGAGCCGCGGGTTGCTTGTCTCTCCCCCGAAAAAGGGAATTGGCCCCCCAATCTCCCTCTCTCTCTCCGTTTGGCCTTAACGCTGCCCCCAAGAAGAACGGAAACGGAGAGCTGAAGAGACGGATGAGGTGGAGGGGGGGGGAAGGGAGGGGGGAAGGAGGAAACAGAGGCCCAAGAACTCAGATGCAAACCCCGTGAAAGGAAAGGTTACCTGAGCAGCAGAACGGCTGAGCTAGCATCCCCCCCCCCCCCTAATCACTATATTCTTTTTTTTTTTTTAAGGAAGAAATCTATCTTAAACCTTAACTCCCTAACTCTAGTGAGCCCCCAATCCCTGGGCTCACTCAACCTCCAGCTGCTTGGAGACTGAGATAACTGGTGTGAGGAGGTGGCTCCTGGACTTATATACCAGTGATGTCACAAGAATGACACTTCTCAGTCTCCAAGCTGCTGGAAGAGGATGACAACCCAGAGATTCCGGGACTAGACTGGAGGGACGATCAGGAATGTGCCTTAATGGCTCCAAATTATAAAAGACCTTTCAGAACGAGGAGGTTAGGAATGCTTCAGGGTTACTATAAACAAGCACAAACTGATTCTACTCTAATTGGGGTGCTTGAGCGAAGTGGTTATAAAAAATTGAACTGGGAAGAGGACCACTAGGACAAGAGTGGCACTAGGGTGTGGCATTTAAAAGGGGCTGCAATGGTTTTGCTGGGCCAACCCGGTGGAAGCAGAGAGCCATGGTTTGTAGCTGTGACACTGGCTGCATTTGTGTTTGAGGCCTAGGACTATGGGGGAGAGGCAGGGACTGCTCACTGCACTCGGGTAGGATTGCCAACTGGCTACAGATGCATCTGACAGGCTTGATCCAGTCCTGGGATTACCCCATTGCATGCAGGGACATATATGTAGTTCTGATTTCTCCATTGCACTCCATAAGAAAAACTACAAGTTCTTGCATGCAATGGGGAAACCCCAGGACTGGATCAAGGCTGTCGGGTGCATCTGGAGCCAGCTGGCAACCCTACACTTGGGCCACATAAATAATTAAAAAAAAAAAAAAAAAAAAGCAGAGCAGCCATTTGCGGCTTAAAGCAGGCACTGTCAGAGAAGGCTGTGAGCAGCACCAGGCTGTGATCTTTTAAAAGGGCCACAGCCATAAAAACAGAGGTGAGAAAGACTATGAGGAAGAGGAGAGAGGTACAGACAGCCCAAATATTTAAAAGGCCAGCACCTATTTAATGCATCACAGATTTATAAAATAAAACAATGACAACTGTATACATGTGTGTCTGTGAAATAAGATACTGTATGGTGTAGGTTGAAACCACCACTCCAGATTGCTGCAGGTCAGGCTTAAACTCTTTGGATGTTCTACGTAGTGTTTTTATAACAGGTTGCACTAACCTTGGAAGATGTCTTGGATTAATTTTCCTCTTTCCACCATGTCCTGGGAGGTTCTTGACAGTTCCATGAGCAGAAAACTTCTTAACAACATTGTGAACTGTAGATTCAGGAATCCCAAGGTCTTTGGAGATGGCCTTGTACCTCTTTGAAGTTTGATGTTTGGTGATAATGGCTTTTCTGACAGTCTCAGGCAGCTCTCTTGTCTTCACCATTGTGAAAATGGAATAGGAAATGAATGTGCCCGTTTTATACATTAGAGCCAAAGATGGTTGATTCAAGTCATGTGAGTACTGACAAATTATCACAAGTATGTCTAATTTTACTGCAAAGGGAATGTGGTTATTCTGTTCAAACTGATTTGAATTGTTTATAAGGGTGCCAATAATCATGTCCTGCCAGCCAATGTCCCAGTTTTTAACTATTTCCTACTATTTCTGTTTTTAAATGGTCTTGTTTTATTTGATTCTTTTATGTGTCAAATATGTGTGCATATATAGTCCAAAGCCATTTCGCTGGCCACTTTTTTTTTTAGGACATATTGGACATTAAGGGCCTGATTCTGTGCCACTATTCGTGCCTTCCCCTGCCACGTCTAACTACCCCGTTAGTTGTGTGGAGAAGTTAGAAGGAGGTGGGGAAGGGGCAGAGTCTGGGCGGGCAGTGGTCGGTCGCCGGCCCTGGATGTACAGGGCCGATTCTAATGTCGGCCCTGTGCGTCCAGGGCCGGTGACATGTGTGGGGAAGTTATTCCACCTCCGAGGTGGAATAACTTCCCTGGACATGCTATATTTTCGATGCCAGGGTGCAGATGGGGCGGGGGGGGGGGGCCGGAGGACCTTCCCCACAGCCCAACCCTGGCCTTAGGAGGCCAGATCAGGGGTTGGGCTGCGAGGAATAAGCTTTTGTTTCTGGCGGCCAGCATCGCGGCTCTTCAATGGAGCTGCGGTGCCATGGCGCCGCGGTTCCATTGAAGAGCCTTGACTGAGTTAGCCGTGAAGGTCCTGTACGTGCAGGCTGGACTGAATAGCAGTCCCAACCTGCACATACAGGACTGTTCATGATTCTGATCCCGCGGGGCTAAACGTGCCCTGTGGGATCAGAATCGCAATCCTCTCTGTACGTCCGGCTCAGACGGGATCTACGTCCGGAGCGGAATGAGCCCTTACAGGGCTGAACTGCAAAGGTGCCAATAATGTAGATCACAACTGTAACTGTCTACTCCCACATAGAATGTTTTCATATGCCACCAGAATCATTTAGTGTTGATCATCCTGTGAAGCTGTAGAGGGGAGATTTTTAAGACAGTTCAGGATTATGGGGCCTTTAGTATTAATTTTAAGGAGGAAAATCAGGGTCTACAAATAACACACACATTTAGGATATAAGTTTAAAACCAGGAAGGAGAACTATTTTAGTTTCAAAATGTATTTGGTTTTGGAGGGTACACAAAGGGCCCTAGATGTTCATGGCTTCTTTTGCTATTCTCAATACTCCAATTGGGCCTCTGTGCATTCTTAGCCTTTCTTTGCTTCAGCTCTCCAGAGGTAGTTGTTTGTTCAAGAATAAATGGCAGAAAGATATTTATTGAATGGGCAATTTCTGCTGAAAAATACCACCCTAGTGAGTAAGCATTGCATGAAATGATTCAAATTCTATCATAGTTTTCACAACGTTGCACTATCATCTTAAGTCAAAGCATAGGTTTACAACTAATACCTCTGAAACCATATTTTCAAATTTCTGGTTAGACTTTATAACTACTGTAACTCCAAGCCTATCACCAAAGCCAAAAGACATGCAATAAAGGATGCAATGGTGCACTGGTTTGTGAAGGACTGCAATGTTATAGACATGGGTCTGTGAGACTTACTGAGAATAGCAGTATCCAATGCCACCTATGATATGCTCTCAAGAAGAACAACTTCTAGAAAAATAGAACAACTGTTTTGAAGAATAAAAACAGAGAAACTAGCGACTGTTGGAAGATGCTACGTATGTAGCAATAACTACAGACTGGACATCTGTGGCAAATGACAGTTATTTGGGAGTCTGCTCTCATTTTATTGATGAGGAATGGAGTCTTAAGCCATTTGCAATGGGAATATTTAATTTCACCATATTTCATCCTGCAAAAAATATAGAACAGCACATTAATTTCATGCTGAGGGAATGGAACCTGAGTGAAGAAATTACTCCAGTTAGCACAGACGATGCCCAAAAAACAGTTAAAGCTGCATCACTGTTACTCTATGAGCACATTCCATGCATTGCACATACTTTTCAGCTTTTTCAACAAATAATGCAATTAAAGAGACCAGCAGAGATTTCTTTTATCCAGTGCAGGAAGATAGTTGGACACTTTCAATCCAGTTCCGCTAACAGCATTGATTTTAACAGGCACCAAAAATTTAAAAATTTGCCAGAAGAAAATTTAATTCAGGATATTCCCACTCAATGGAACAACACCTATGTTATGCTTCTAAAGTCCTTGCAGTGTGAGCCGAACAAAAACATAATCTCACAATTTTATCTGTCACTGAATGGGAAAAGCTGAGAAAGTATCCAAGGTGTTTCAGTCAAGGAAGATGGCAACGGAACTGCTGAGCTGTGAAACGTATTTATCATGCTGTTGTTTTGCCAACGATTTCACTTCTGCTGCAAGAATTCATCATCTCAACAGACAGTCCAACATACATTGTATGATTCAAGGAAGCATTCTGTGCTGACATGGTTGCTTGAAAAATGAACTCCAACTTAGAATGACCAACAGTCACATCTTCTTGGGTCAATGGTTTAAGAAATTAAGATTTTTGACTCACACTGAATGTGAGACGTATGGATTAATGTTAAAAAAAATTGCATTCGCTGCAAATTCATCCACACTGAACTAGGATTGTTACTTAAAGTGCCAACAACAAAGAATCTATCGCCTGACTCAGATAATGCTAAAGTCAAAATTAGATGCTACAGGTCAGAATAAGTCTTCTATGGAGAAACTAACTTTTTGAACTAATCAAAATGTCAGATTTCTGAATACCTTTCTTTATCTGTGTTAATGAGAATATATCTAGGAACATCTGCAACAACCGTGCCTTGTGAATATTTATTCTCTATGACTGGTCACATATTGAGAAAACACAACGCCTTAATTATATAAAAAATGCAAATGAGCTATTATGTTTAGAGAATTGGTTGAACTGAGGAATCCTTGCATATTCTGGATACATTTCTGTAAAAATGTTAAAAGCTTTAAAATGTGCCATAAAACATAAGAACATAAGATATGCCATACTGGGTCAGACCAAGGTCCATCAAGCCCAGTATTCTGTTTCCAACAGTGGCCAATCTAGGTCATATGTACCTAGCAGTTTCCACAAGGGACACAGGTTCCACAATGCTTGTATTGGTTCAAGCATTGATATCCTGGGTCCCTTCTTAATAATGGTTTATGGACCTTTCCTCCAGGAACTTGTCCAAACCTTTTTTAAACCCAGCTACACTAACAGCCTTTACTACATCCTCCGGTAACAAATTCCAGAGTTTGATTACATGTTGAGTGAAAAAATATTTTCTTTTATTAGTCTTAAATAGTTTACCCTTTGGCTTCATTGCATGTCCCCTAGTCTTTCTATATTCTGATAAACAATCGATCTACGTTTACCCGTTCCACTCCGTTCATTAATTTATAGACTTCAGCCGTCTCTTTTCCAGGTTAAAGAGCCCTAACCTTTTTAGCCTTTCTTCATAGGAGTATCCTTCCATCCCCTTTACCATTTTGGTGGCTCTTCTCTGAACCTTTTCTAAAATCGCTATATCCTTTTTAAGATACGGCGACCAGAATTGCACACAATATTCAAGGTGCGGTCTCACCATGGAACGATATAGAGGCATTATAATATCTTTTGTTTTATTTTCCATTCCTTTCCTTATCATACCTAGCATTCTATTTGCTCTCTTGGCCGCTGCTGCACACTGGGCCGAGGGTTTTAACATGGTATCCACAATGACGCCTAAATCTTTTTCCTGGGTGGTAGTTCCTAATGTGGAACCTTGCATCGGGTAACCATAGTTTGGGTTGTTCTTTCCTAGGTGCATAACCTTGCACTTGTCCACATTAAATTTCATCTGCCATTTTGATGCCCAGTCTTCCAATTTATCAAGATCCTCTTGCAATTTTCCACAATCCTCTTGGGTTTTAACAACTTTAAATAGTATTGTGTCATCTGCAAATTTGATAACCTCACTCGTTATTCCACTTTCCAGGTCATTTATGAATATGTCAAAAAGCAGCGGACCCAGCACAGATCCCTGGGGTACACCACTATTCACCTTTCTCCATTGGGAAAATTGGCCATTTAGCCCTACCCTCTGCTTTCTATCTTTTAACCAGTTCCTGATCCACAATAGTACACTGCCTCCTATCCCATGACTCTTTAGTTTTGCCAAAAGTCTCTCATGAGGGACCTTGTCAAAGGCTTTCTGAAAGTCCAGATACACAATATCAACCGACTCACCTTTGTCCACCTGATTATTCACTCCTTCAAAAAAACATAACAGATTAGTAAGACAAGATCTTCCTTGTCTAAAGCCATGTTGGCTGTCTCCCATTAGGTCATGACTATCTACATGCTGAGTAATTTTATTCTTTATGATGGTTTCTACCATTTTTCCTGGTACTGATGTCAGGCTCACCGGTCTGTAGCTTCCCGGATCACCCCTGGAACCCTTTTTAAAAATTGGTGTTAAAAATTGTCATTAAAACGTTTTTCTCAAAACTTGTATTTAATAGAATCCAGTTTTTCCATATCCAAAACCCCCAGTGTTTAATTAAAATTTATCATGAAATAAAAAATTTTAATCGCATGATGGATTTCAAACAAAGGGGTTTGTTTACTTAGCTCCGATATCGCACGTAAACAAGCCCCAAAATTTTTAATCGATAACAACCCCTAGTTTAAATTATGAATGGATCTAAAGGTGTTCTGTAAAGTGATACTGGATTACAAAATAATAAAAGATTATAATGACTGCAGTTTTGGTACTTTCACTTTTATTTTAAAAATATTTAATGGAATGCTTTTCTACTTAAGTAAAATTTCTGACAAGTGCTTTTACTTGTACTTAAGTACTTTGGCACTGTACCTTTGACAACACTGATTGACCAACCTGTCAACTTTTTTGAAGGTGTTAATCAATACTACCCTTTGCTAAATCTATGTTAGCCCTGCCCTATTAAGTCTTCCCTATCCATTATGGCCAGAAATTTTGTTTTTCAGAATAGCTGCCACCATTTTGTCCAGTACTGACATCAGGTTCACCAGTCTATTGTTTCATGGATCAACCCAGGAGTCCACTATAAAGACTGGCATTACATTGAGCACTCTACAGTCTTCAGGTACCACAGCTGATTTTAATGATAAATAAAATGAAATTTCTGACCTTTCATTTTTTCAGAACTCTGGGGAGTATATCAGCCAATCCTGGGGATTTGCCATGCTTTAGTTTCTTAATATGCTCCATTACATCTTTCAGGTTCACTATGATGTGCTTCAGTTCCTCAGAGCCATTACCATCAAAGAGTAGTTCTGGCATGCGTATCTTCCTAATATCCCCCTCAAAAAATTGTGTATTTTTTCCGCCATGCCATTTTTCTCCAGTTATTCCTTTAATCCCTTGGTCATCTAGCAGTCCAACTGATCCCTTGACAAGGGTTTAACTTCAAATGTGTTTGATTAGCTTTATTATTAAGTTTTTCCTCTATGGCGAGGTTTTGGGTTTTTTTTACACAAATTATCATTTGGCTTGTCCTATTAAAGCTTTATTTCTAACTTGCCAGAGTTTATGCCCTTTCCTATTTTCTCCATCTCTGGTATCTCTGGTTGCTGATTTCTCCTGGCCAACAGAATATTCAGCAGCAGAAAGCAAGGCCAGCTTAACAATTAGGCAAGACTAGGCTGTCACCTAAGGCAGCAGCTTCTGGGGGGCAACAGAAGTCAAATAAAAAAACAACAGATCCTGACAGCTCCCACTAACCCAAAGAGCTATGAGCATATTTTTACCTGCAGGAAGGGCAGGCATACACCTACTGTACATACAAAGCAAAATTTAACATTTAAAAGTATGAGGGTTAATCTATAGCCTCAATGGGCAGTATTTTTAAAGCACTTGGCACCTCTGTTATAACTGAAACTGGATATTCTGTGCTGGAACTCAGATATTCCTCTTGCACTGAAGGAGACATGTTACTTACCAGTTAATGTCCTTTCCTTGAGTCCTGCTAGACCAGTCCAGACAAGTGGGTTGTGTTCCCCTAGCATTAGATTGGTGGAGACAAAGAACCAATGAAAAGCCCAGGTTTCAGTGACATCACTTCTATGATCTATTCACCTCAGCCACCAAAGGTCCCTTCAGTATTCGTCCCAAAGCATTTGGAAGAAACATGGCAAGCCTCACACAACCTCAATCGTGTGCAACAATGAATAATGAGCAGTAAAGAACTATGTACAGGAAAGGATAAACAGAAATCTGTCAGAAGATGAACCTGCAAAGCCAAGTGGAAAAAAAATTATAGGAGACACAAGTGCACCACAGCAAAAGAACAGAGCAAATACAGTTTTAGGGGCAGGTCCTGGACTGGTCTAACAGGACTCAAGGAAAGGACATTAACTGGTAAGGAAAACGTCACCTTCCATATTGTCCTGCTAAACAAGTGGGATGTACCAAAGTTACAACACCACTGGGCAGAAAGAAGACAACAGCTTGTAAAACGAGCCAAGGCTGTGTCCGCCCACTCATGGACATCCAAGCGATAACGCCTGACAAAAGTGGAAAGTGATGCCCATGATGCTGTGCCGCCCAAGAGAATACTGGTGTTTGGGTATAATTGGCGTGCAAACACTCCAGAACTGGCCGGTTCCACAACAGATACATGGAGGCAATGGCCGCCTTAATCCAGTGTCCCAAAGTCAACTTGGCTGCCACTTCACCCTTGCGCGGACCAGCAAACAGCAGAAAAGATGGTTGGACTTACGAAAGGAATTCATAACCTCCAGGTACTGGAGGAGCACCCTCTGGACATTCACCAGGTGAAGATCCTTATCCTTCCCTCGAAACTGTTCCTTTGAAAAGGAGGGCAGACAGACCACCTGGTTCACATTAAAGGGAGAAAGCACCTTAGGCAAGAAGGAAGGCACAGGTCGAATGGAAATAGCCTCCTTTGAAAAGGTCAGATAAGGATCTCGGCAAGACAGAGCCTGCAGCTTGGAAATCTACCTTGCAGAAAAAATTGCGACCAAGTAGATCATCTTGAACATCAAATCCTTTAAGGTAGCATGCTTAAACAGCTCAAAGGGCACCGCCATCTGGACCCTGAGCACCAGATACAGATCCCAGGAATGGATCACAGACCGGAGGGGAGGACACAGACGTCGAACCCCATGGAGAAAATGTGAGACGTCTGGGTGCAAAGTCAGAGACTTGCTCATTACCAAACCCCGGAAACAGGCCAGAACTGCCACTTGCACTTTCAGGGAGCTAAGGGAAAGGCACTTCTCAAGGTCATCCTGTAGAAAGGTCAGCAGGGAGGACATCTTGACTGCCTTAGGAGCCAACTGCCATGCACCTCACCAGCGCTCAAAGAGGCACCATATCCATACATGTGCTAGCTTGGTAGACCTCCTCTGGGTACCAAGCAGAGTAGAGACCACTGCTGGAGAGTAGCGCACTTCTGGACAATTACTGTAGGTACCACCAAAACAATCCTGCCTGGGTGGCATTCTATATGCCAAATCACATGTCCCACCAGGCGCCATGGTGGAAATACATATAGCAGTCGCTGACTTGGCCAAGACTGGATCAGGGCATTGATGTCCTCGGAACCTTGACTCTGTATGGTGACTGAAGAAGCAGCAAACTTTGGCATTGGAGCAGATCACCATCAGATCCATTTTGGGGCGTCCCCAGCAGTAAGAATCAACTTAAATGCTTCCTGACTCAGCTCCCACTCTCCAAGATCCAGAGAGTGCCGGCTGAGAAAGTCCGCTTCCACACAGTCCACCCCGGTAATGTGCTGGGCCGACATGGCTAGGAGGTTCTTCTCCGCCCAGGCAAACAGAACAGTTGTCTCCAGAGCTACCCCGATGCTCCTCGAGCTGCCTTGCTGATTAGAAAACGCCATGGAAGTGGCTTATGTCAAACACTCAAACTGCCCAGCCCACAACCAGGGGCTGAAAACACAGAAGAGCCAACCTGATGGCCCTTACCTCGAGGCGGTTGATGGACCACACCGCTTCTCCACGGTTCCAATGGCCCTGGGTCATACGGTCTTGGCAATGGGCTCCCCAGCCCGCAAGACTGGCATCCTTAGTCAGCAGGATCCAGGAGAAATCGTCCAGTGGTATGCCTTTCCTGAGAAGATAGAGCTTCTGCTGCCACCACCACAGGTGGAAGTCTGCCCTCAAACTACAGAGCAGAAAAAAACTCTACATAGCACTCCAAATGAGTATAAGACACTTATCCCCTACTCTCTCTCTTGTCTCACAGTTTACTCGGACTCTCTCTCTCTCCTTCACCGGCAGGCTAATTCTCAAACTTGAGCAGATAAAATTAAAATAGTCTTATCCTAGTCTTTCCTCTTACCTGCAGCCTATTCTTTCCATTGATGGTTCTCAGGCATGAATAGGGAACTTCAGAAGGTTTAGGGCAGAGGGAAGAGTTCAGCCACAGAAGCAGAAGCTTCAACAGGTTCAGACCCAGTTTTGTAACTTCAGTGGAACAGTTCCAAATCTCACACATGCTTCCTGAATCCTGCATTAAACACATCTTCTGCATCTGCTCTGATTCTCCTGCCACCGAGTAGATTCTCCTAGTTCCAGTCTGAGGCCAGGAGATAAAAGGCGCTGGGGTAGGAAGGGATGCTCACATGCACCCCTCCTTCCGATGACTGACAGGATGTAGCCTAAAATTAGCTCTATCCACTTACAGGTCATTTTCTTGCACATTGGGAGAAAAGAGTAGACCAAATGGGTATGAAATAGCTGAATATGGCAACACTGTCACTAGCGGGATGCAAGATCTCCCTACAACTCACCTCCCCCACCTTTCCTGTGACTAGCGCAGTTTTCAAACTCACTTGCTCCTAGCCCATTTCCATCATCTGCATCCTACCAACAGTCTGACTCCTGGTCTTTTCTGTCTGGGACTGAACATGGAAATGAGAATGCCATCAGGAAGCTGAAAGGGATTGCTTTGTTGAACAGCACAGCTCTCCACCTAGCTCCTGGTGGCCTGGATAAATGAGATGTGCTTATAGCTTGAGACGGCCTCCAAACCCATTTGAAATATGCACAATACTCATGTTCATGAAAAGTCCCCTGTAAAGTGGAATCTTAGAAAGGCCATCCAAATTCTATCTGGGACATCTAGGATAAAACGTGCAGCAAAACATTGGGGAAGTCTGTTTCAGCCTGATTTTAAAAGTATAGATGTCCCTGATATAGATATCTGCGGCACCATCCACACAGACGTCCCAGCTACAAAATAGTGTGGGGGGGGGGGGAGACCTCTAGCACATGCAAGGATGCATATGGGGACTTCCAGCGATGTGGTAAACTAGAAATATGAGTCCCCATTCTCCAGCAGAGTTCAATGACAATACAGGAAACATATGGGATAGGATTTTACCTCCATCTCCACACCCTCTGGAAGTCTGGTAGGCAAAACAAGCACTTTTCCACTGCCTATTCATGTTTGGAGCAGGCATAAACTTGGATGCGGCACGGGACATACAGTACATTTCTGCAATTGGGCGAGAACCTCCAGGTTCTCAGTAATGCACATTCAGATTTGGACATCCTTGCCCTAGGGATTTCCCCAGAGCTGGCTTCTAAAATGGCTCGAGGGACGTCTCCATGTTTTGGATGTTTCTATGCCCGTTTTCAGATATCCAAACCATGACTAGGGCTTCTAAACTATTCCCCCCCCCAATTGTTTACCCCCATAAAAAGTTTTAAATTGCCCTGCAATTGGGATATCCCCTTCAATGAGATAATTTTACAAATCTTTGTCTACATATAAAGCCTGTCTTACATACAGAAATGTTTTGTTGGGTTTTTTTAAGTAAAATTGTGCAACTTCTTTCACTTGTAAAAAGTACATGCACGTTCTTTTACACTGTCTGCATGTAGGCATTCCTGGGGGCATAGTCTGGGCAGAGATGGATTTGTGGTGTATGCATTTTACAAAATAGGTTTTGAGCATGTGTAAATGTGTGCGTTAGCATTTGTGCACTATTGGGACTAGACCTGAAGCCTATTTTATAAAGGCTCATAGGTAACTATGTTGCCTTTATAAAATAGTCTTAGCTTTGCACTTTTCACATAGCATCCTATTATAAAATTACATGCACATATGGCTCTTTGGGTTTCAGCTAAGTGACCAGGGTGAACTTATGGACGTATGTGTATGTGTGTGTGTGTGTGTGTGTGTGTGTGTGTGTGTGTATCCTGGGATGCATTGGGCATGCATGTATGTGTTAGTGTGTGTTTGTGGATGTGTCTTGGTGATTCTGTGCGTGTGGTGGCAGGCATGATGGTGGGTGTGTCTGTGTATACGTATGTATGTGTTGGGGTGGTGGGTATCTGTGCAATTTCCCCTGTCTTCCTGAACCCACTTGTTGCCCCTCCCCACCCTCTTGCCCCCTTCCTATCCTTCTCCGCTTTCTCTTATCTCTCCTTCTTTTCCCTCCATCTACCCTGCACTCTTCTTCACCTGCTACTCAACCTTGCACTCTCTCAGGTCTTTCACTCCCTCCAACCCTTACCTTCTCCCTTAATACACTCACCATCTCTTCTCCTTTGCTCCTCTAACTATGCCCTTTCCCTTATGCTTTACCCCTCTCCTCTACAAGCACAGTCCCTTCACTTAGGCTCTTCCCCTTTACTTGTCCCTTCTTTCGTTGTCCTCCTCGTCTTCTATTGTCGGTGGGACTGGGAACTCCTGCCCTTCATGCCAGTGGGACTGCAACTCCCAGCAGCTCTTTATCCTTCTGGTTTTGGGAAGCAGCACACACATCTCTGTTTGCACGCATAAACGAATGTGTATGGACAAACAAATTTACCCAGCTGGCTGGACCCTCAACAATAAGTGCTACACTTAAGTGAAACATACCTAAAAAACTTGTAAAAATTACAGGAAAGGAAAATGTGGCCTATGAATTGATGTCATTAATACTAATTCTTTTTATTGAAAAAATATTTTGATAAAAACAGCACAGAACTTTGAAACAGCAAAAAGTAAATAAATAGAGTTTACACCTTTCCAAATTATTCATGAAACTTGCCACAATAAGACCAATCCCGAAGAAATCAGCACTCGACAAAAACAACCCAGCAGCCTACAGACCCATCTCAAGCATCCCCCTACTGGCTAAGATTATTGAGAAAGTGGTACAACATCAACTACAAGACCACATCGACAACCACGCACAACTCAACCACAACCAACACGGTTTCCGCCCCAACCATGGAGTTGAAACACTCCTGCTATACCTCTTTAACGACATACTACACCTCATAGACAACAGCAAGAATGGAATACTCATGATCTTCATTGATCAGCGTTTGACATAGTCGACCACGGAACACTACTAGCAAGACTACAGAACATTGGACTAAACGGAGCCACACTGAGGTGGTTCCACTCTTACCTAACGGACAGACGGATACAGGTCAAGATTGGGCCCAACACATCCCGACCCATAAAAGTCATGCAAGGCATACCCCAAGGATCCGCACTATCAGCTCTCTTATTCAACATCTACATCCAACCAATAGGCAACATCATAAAAGAGCACGGGATAAAATAGACAGACAATCTATGCGGACGACATAATGATATACACACCAATCACCCTCGACAACCCAGACCACACCAAGATAACAGACTGTCTCACACATATGAACACCTGGTTTCAAGACAACAACATGACCATAAAGTACAGCAAGACCGAGGCGCTAATCATCACACGAAACTCCGACTTCATCCCCTCCCGCGACATCAAGATAGGTACCACAACCATACCCATACAATCAGAAGTGAAATACCTCGGAGTGACAATGGACAAAGAACTTAACCTTCAGTCCCAATCAGCAGAACCACCGAAAATTCATACCACAGGATGAGACTAGTACGATGCCTCAAGCCCCTCCTCACTCAGGAACACTTCCGCACAATTTGTCAAGCACTAATAACCCCAATCCTAGACTTCTGCAACCCAATCTATCTAGGTCTAACGAAACAGACACTAAGACCATTGCAACTGGCACAAAACACTGCAGCACGCATAATTGCTGGCACCACAAGACAAGAACACATCACACCCACCCTAATAGAGCTCCACTGGCTGCCTATCAGTGCCCACATTAGATACAAGACAATCATAAACATTTTCAAAATCAAACATCAATCATCAGCTTTCAGCCTACACTCACTCATACAACCAAACAACAGCACAAGACCGAGAAGAAGAGGCACATCCAACCGTGACAACACACCTAAAGATATCAACAGGGTACGCAAGGACACCAAAAAACGAGCCTTATCAAAGGCGGCACCAACAATCTGGAACGCCCTCCCCGACGAACTGCGTTCAACAACAGACCTTAAGGAGTTCAGGAAGCTACTGAAGACAACCCTCTTCATAGAACACTATGGTGACATTACTTAAACCATGCAACAGACACCTCAATTCCTCCCACGTCACTATAATTGTAATTAAGCAAGGAACTGATACCCATAGCATTGTAAATAGCGCACCCTGTAAATAGCACCACAAGAAATCAATGTCCAGACACACTCACATGCATACACTACTCACTGCATGTACACACTATACCCTGTATCTTATTGATTGTTTGCTGTTCAGACCGCCTTGATTGCAGGATAAGGCGGTATAGAAATACATTTAAATAAATAAATATGTAAACTTTTGTGCTTCTATGTATGTATTATTCAAAATGACCCAATGATTTTGCATTAATTCCACTAAAGTTCCATTAGGTTTTTCCATGAAATTTAATGATGGAAAAACAAAAAATACATTTTCAGCTCAACGCAGAATTGTATGTATTTTTTTTCATCATGTTTTCCAGATTTCTCTGCACTATGTAATGAAATCACTTCATCACACAAACCGATGAGATTTGAAGCTCCATGGATCAGCAGTCAGTTTATAATTCAACTGCCAATGTTATCTGCATGAAGTACTGAATGAAAAATCCATGCAGCAAACACTCCAGTGCACTCTCTTGATACATTGGGATGGCATGTAACCTTTCCTGATTTGGTGGTTCTTCATCAAGCTTACAACTTCACGCTTGTTGATTTATCACTTACTCCAGTTTACCTCCCTGCTGTTTGTTATATTTAGCTGTTTCATCTATTTCTTTTACATTAAAACAGATAAATCTTAGATTTTTAAAATCCCCATGTCAACTTTTCTCCCACAATTATATAAATTAAACTAGATAAATAGGATCATAAAAATCGATGGCCTAATGTTTCTGTAAACAGTATAGAAAATAAAATTTACCTCTCCAGGAGGAAGGGGGTGGGGACTGCCCTGAAGCCCCCCTTCCACCCTTTCCGGTTGCAGCCTGATTCAGTGGGGGCTGGTGAAGCACGTCCCCCCAATCCCAAAAGTGGGCCATCTAGCTGCTGTGGGAGGGAAAATCAGCAGACGCAGCTGTAGCCAAGCAGGCCACAGCAGACAAAGAAGAGGCTAGGGGATGCAGCAGTAAGAGAGCCTTGAAAATAAAGCATCACCTCTGCAGGTAATGGCCACAGCAACCTTAAAGGAGCCATGACTTTGGAAGAGGGGAAGAGCTGCAGCTAGAGCCTGAAGACAGCACATCCAGCACTATCCTCCTCTTGAAGCAGTTTAAGCAGTACCAGAACCTGACTGAACCCTCCACCCCATCCCCCTCAACAGGCAGCAGATAAAATCAGCCTGCCACTACAGAGAGAAGAAAGACCTGACAGAAATCAAGACAGAAGGAGGAGGAAGACCCCCCTTTCCCCACAAGGCCTACAGCAGTAGATTCTCAGGGAGCAGAAGAGCTCTGAGGCACTCAGCCAGGCCTCACAGAGAGACAGAAGTCTTGCTGTCAGAAAATGCCCCCTGCAGGGCTAGGGGTAGAGAAAAGAAGGTTATGCTTGCAGCAGACCCAGAAGAGGGCAAGGTTCATCCCCAACAGGAAGAGGAGGAGGCAACCCAAATAGCAAATAAGGATGTGACCTCAGGAAAAAAAAAGCATGCAAGGAAGGAAGGAAAGAGGCATATGGAGGCATATGCTGAAGATCAAAGAAGACAACACATGCAAAAGGAAGAGCATGAAGAAAAGAGGAAGGACAAAGCAAGACATAAAGAGACCCTTCCCCCATCCTAAGTGAGTCCAGTAGACGAGAACTGTGAAGTGCAGACACATTCTCAGAAAAAGGAAGCAGAAGCACAGAGAGCAAGGAAGACCTGAACAAGGCAGAGAGAGGACAGCTGTTAGCTTGCTACTGCAGCTTTCACTATGTTGCTCAGGCAGGAAGAAGAAGTACAGTCTGAGCAGAAGACAGGGCTGAGGCGGATCAGCAAGAGAAGCCATGCCCTGAGAAATGTCCCTGGAAAGGGACCTTGGCTAGCAGGGAGTTGCAGAAGGAAGGCAGCCAGCTGAAGGAATGCTCAGAGCTGTCAAGTGTCCCAGGGCTGTGGATCTAAAAGTTGTACTGCAAGCTTTAGTGCAATGGCTGGCCCACTCAAGCAGGACATTAGGGATCAAGGATGCGCACCTCCACCTATAACGGCTTTCCCTTCAGGTTCAGCCCTCCAGTATTCAGCAACTACCAATCCCCAGCTTTCCTAAGAAAGCTTTTGGGATGTACACCGCGCCTGCACAGTCACATTCCTGTCCAACGATGCCATCTTACATCAGTATGATGACATAGCTCAATAAAACATAAAAGAGAAAAACAGCTCCACGGGGAGGAGAGAGGGTTGTGAAGATCGATTCCTGCTGTCCCCAGAGAACACCTGTTACAGGTGCGTAACTACGCTTTCTCCAGGAACAAGCAGGAAGTCAGTCCTCATATATGGGAGCCTGTAAAAGCCACAGGCGACCCAAAAAGCAAACCGTAAAGGGCAGCAGGGGGCTGGAAGTCTAACACTGGCTGGAAGTCTAACACTGCAGCAGCAGCATCGAAGATGCAATTCCTACTCCGGTAGCCTGAACATCACGGGTTGGAGGGAAGGAGTTCCATTATTCCCCAATAACGTGCAGTGAAGGTGTGCACAGAAGACCAGGTAGCAGCCCAAGCAGATCTCAATTAAGGGCATGGAGTGCAGACTCGCGACCGAGGCCGCCATGGCCTGCACATTGTGAGTCGTCACAAGATGCACCAAAGAGAGCCCCGCCTGTTGATAGGAGAAAGAAATGCAGTCGGTCACCTACCGTGAGAGGGTGCACTTGGAGAATGCGAGCCTCAGACAACTGGGGTCAAAAGAGACAAAGAGCTGTGTTGAGCGGCGATGGGGCTGCGTCCTCTGGATACAGAAGGACAATGCACGCTTACAGTCGTGTGTGTGCAAAGAGGCCTCCGCCCTGGACAAATGAGGCCTAAGAAGGAAGATGGGTAATACCACCTCTTGGTTCAAATGGAAGGCAGAGACAGCCTTTGGCAAGAATTTAGGGCAAGTCTGAAGGACCACCCTGTTGCTGTGGAATCTGGTGTAGGGCATGTGTGCCACTAGCGCTTGCAGCTTGCTCACATGCCTGACTGAAGTGAGCGCCACCAGAAACACGACTTTCTATGAAAGATGCTTGAGATGGCAGGTGGCCAAGGGTTCAAAGGGTGGAGCCATAAGCTTCCCCAACACCATATTGAGGTCCCAAGTCACTGGCGGTGGACAGATCGGGGGCCGGGAGAGGAGGAGGCCCCGCATGGATGTGCCTACTAGAGAGTGCAGCAACACTGCCTGGCCCTCCACTGTGTGTTGGTGAGCCGAGATGGCACAGAAGTGCACTCAGAGTGTGCTGGACTTCAAGCCAGCGCCCGACAAATGCAAGAGGTACCGCAGGATGTCAGGCATCACGCAGGAGAAAGGTTGAGGCCTTAATCCGCATACCAGTGTGAAAACCTGCGCCTCTTAAAAGCATATGCCCATGCGTGGAGTCCTTACGCGAGGCTAAGAGAACATCCCCAACCTGCCTGATAGGCGGTGATAAACTATCGCTAGCCTCTCAGCATCCAGGCCATCAGAGCCAGGGATGGGAGGCTGGGGTGCAGTAGTGTCCCATCCTCCTGGGATAGCAGGTCCGGGGTATTCCATAGTGGTAGTGGATTCTTGCGGGACAGCACCAAAGTAGGGGGAACCAGGGTTGCCTGGGCTACCTGGGTGCAATGAAAATGACCGAGGCTGCTTCCACTTAGATCTTGAGGAGGGCCCGCGGCACCAGTGGCATGGGCGGGAATGCATATAGGAAACTCCCAGACCAGGGGAGGAGAAAGGTGACTGACGCCTCCTGGCCCTGGGCCGGTCTCCGGGAGCAGAAGCGCGGCAGCTGCGCATTGTTTGGACTGGCAAAAGAAGTCAATCTCCGGGGTCCCCCAGCACCGGTAGACTTCCCCCAGCATGTCAGGGTTCAGTCTCCACTCAGGGGGCTGGAGGACACAGCTCAGGCAATTGGCTAGCACGTTGTCCTGGCCCAGAAAGTATAACCGCTCTGAAGGAGATGTTCTTCCCTGTTATGAAATTCCAGAGGCGCACCGCCTCCCAGCAGAGGTGGTATGACCCCCGTGTTCTCTTGCTTGTTGATGTAGTACATTGCCACCTAGTTGTCCGTCTGGACCTGGACCACCTGCCCTTCCAGATAATCCCGGAAGATGCACAGGGCATTGTAGACAGCCTGGAGTTCCAGCAGGTTGATCTGCGAGGCACTCTCCTCTGGTGAACAAGGGCCCTGCAACAGTAGATGATAGCAGTGGGCCTCCCAGTCCAGGTTGGTTGCATCTGTTGTGAGGATGTGGTGTGCCTGAGGTTCTCAGAAGGGCAGGCCAGCTCTGAGGTTGAGAGAGTCCTGCCACCAGGCGAGGGAGGTTGCCAGGGCCAGCATAACCAGGATACATAGTTGTAGTTAATCTGTATTTAGTTTCCCCGGTTTCGCTCCCATGTTCAATTCCCTGTTCTGTGTAAACTCAATGTTGTTTGTATACATTGCAGTATTCTTGTTCGATGTACACCGCGCTGATTTTAATAGCGCGGTATAGAAGAAATGTTAAATAAATAAAAATAAATAAATAAAATACAGTGCTCCAGACTGCCGGATGCTTGCGTCCACTGTGCTTGCCTCATACGGACGTTGACAGTGGAAGCCATGTGCCCCAGGAGATGGAGCATTTCTCTGGCAGTCACCACTAGGCTGCCTTGACTGGCCTGGGCCAGAGCTGATAGGCACTGAGCTCAATCGAGAGGCAGGAACGCCCTCACTTGAGTGGAATCGAGTATGGTACAGATGACCTCCAGTTGTTGGGTGGCCCATAAGTGAGACTCCGAGAAGTTCAGCACAAAGCCCAGGCTCTGGAGCAGCCCAATGGTGTGTTGCATTGCACTGCACACCTCCCCTGGTGTGGCAGCTCAATTGAGCCAATTATCTAGTTACAGGAAGACAAATACCCCCAGAGGTCGGAGGTGAGTGGCCACGACTTCCAGGCATATGGTGAATACCCTGGGAGCCAAGTTGATGTACTGAAAAGTGCCATCCATCGATGACAAATCAGAGGTACTGATGGTGCCTTGGGTGGATCAGGATGTGGATGTAGGCATCTTTGAGATCCAAGGAGCATAGCCAATCTTCCTGCAGGAGGTAGGGCAGCAAGGTTCCAAGAGATACCATCTTGAACTTTTCCTTGACCAGGAAACGGTTTAGGTTCTGTAATTCCAGGATGGGCCAGAAGCCCCTGGTCTTCTTGGGGACAAGGAAGTAACAGGAGTAGAAACCTCTGCCCTGGAGTGGCAAGGGGGTGGCCTCCACCGCTTGCTCTTCGAGTAAATCCTCAAGCTTCTCTAGCAGAAGCTCCCTGTGCAAGGAGTCCATAGGTAATTCCCCAGGAATTTGTTACCAGAGGATGTAGTAAAGGCTGTTAGTGTAGCTGGGTTTAAAAAAGGTTTGAACAAGTTCCTGGAGGAAAGGTCCATAAACCATTATTAAGAAGGGACCCAGGATATCAATGCTTGACCCAGTACAAGCATTGCGGAACCTGTGTCTTTTGGGGAAACTGCTAGGTACATACAACCTAGATTGGCCACTGTTGGAAACAGGATACTGGGCTTGATGGACCTTGGTCTGACCCAGTATGGCATATCTTATGTTCTTAAGGAAGCAGGCAGCTGGGCAAAGTGGAAGAGAACGTTCTCCGACCACCTGCAACACCCAGGGATCCATGGTAATGTTTGGCCACCTGTGAGCAAAGTGGACCAGCTGCCCTCCTGTGAACCCTGAGCCCTGCCCCTCCTGGGGGAGGGAGGCTATGCCCAAGGAGTCAAAACTCCCCCCAAAGGCTGCAGTTGGGGTACGTTTTGGGCTTTGGGGGCCTTTGGCCTATGGGGGCCATGCCCCTGGTTCTTGGTCTGCTACCCCTGTGAGGGGAGCATGATAGGCCTGAAACTTGGGGTAATTACCGTAAACCTTCTTGGTCTTCAGGTGGAAGAAAATTTTCCCCGAAGCCTTCTTATGGGAAGGTTCAGACGCTTTCTTGGACAGCCTGGTTCTGGTCATGAATTCCTTCTCCAGCTTATCTGCCTTCTCTGTCATGGGTTTGCCTAAGAGATTTTCCCCCCAGCACAGGACATCAGCTAACTTGTCCTGAACCCACCGCTCCAAGTCGGAGGACTGTAGCCAGGCAAGGTGTCGGGCATTAATATCCACTGCAGTTACCTGAGCCATCGACTCAAAGTCATTGAAAGCTGCCCGAGTTTGAAACTTGGAGTACTCCCTGACCGATGACAACAGGGTCCTGAAGCGTTCAAGAGGTTCACCTACTAACCCAGCCGAGAACCCGGCGAGTTTCTTCACCAGGTCCCTGAGATACATGCCCATGTACAGCTAGTATGCCTGGATCCGGGCCGTGAGCATGGAGCCCTGGAAACACTTCTTGCCAAAAGAATCCATGGTGCGCGCCTCCCTGCCTGGAGGCATTGAGGAGTGCATCTTCTGTCTTTTAATGTGACACACAGCCGACTACACAACCATGGAGTTATGTGGCAGCTGTGTTTTCTGGAAACCGGAGCTCTGGCCGACTCGATTCTGTGAATTGAGCTGATGGTTCACAATCGGCACCATCACAGGGGTCTCCCACATCCTGAAGAGCAGGCGCTCCAGGATAGGGGGCATGGGCACCATCAGTGCCTCCCAAGGAGGAGCCTCATACTGGGGGATCTCAAGATCCTTAGTACATGGCTCATCTTCAGGCACCGCCACAAAGGCAAGGGCCTGTGACATCTCCTGTACAAACTCCAGGAAATCCAAGTCCTCTGGAGGTGACCGCTATTAACAGTGTGGCGGGGATGGGTAGGAAGGGATGTCCTGGTGGAGAACAGTGTCGGGAGACTCCTCATCAGTCTCCCATGCTGACTCAGAACCAGAGGAGTTGGCTAGCGCCTCATGGTCATTGGACCGACTCATTGGGACTCCGGTGTGACTGCGTCCGACGATGTTCCAGCCCGCAACTCGGACGCCAAGGGGGTCGACACCGAACAGGCCAACCTCTCCAGGATGACCTCCAGAGATGTCATGGATGAGGACGGTCCCGTCAACGGCACTGACGACCCGAAGTGACCGGGAGTTGGGCCCCTGTGAGCCTCAATGAATACAGCGAAGCTGCGTTCTAGGGCTAGCATCCTGGCCTCTATGCCGGACAGTTCTGCCAAAGCAGGCACTGACTTCAAGGGCTTCAATGCTGGTGCTGGATCCCGGGAAGGGGAGTCCTGGATGGTGATGGAGTCAGGGGACCCAGTGCAATCCCCCGACTCCAATGTCAACGCTTCCCTCCACAGTTATTTGGGGGGGGGTGCTCCTTCTTGTCCCTGACGTCGAGTCAAGGGCTCTGCACCCAGGTCCTAGAGGTCTTACCTCCCGGGCCGGGGTCGGACCTCAACTTCTGCTTTGAAATAAGCAACAAATAAGTGAGTAATAAATGATAAATACATCAGCAGATAAATAAATAAATAAATAGATAGACGGGGGAACCAGCTATAAAAGACCCTATCCCCTATGCAATGGTGTTCATAGTATCCACCACCAAGTGTATGCAGAGGCTGACAGTTGAAAGAGGAGGTCAGCAAGTTAATGGAAATTATGGCTTGAAACGGGCACGTTTGTCCTAAATCTGGTAGTTTCGATCAACCCTCGGGCTCTGTAAGAATATAATTAATACTAACTCCCGAAGGAGTCTTGGTATTGGAGCTTAACACCACCATGCTTATTTGCATGACTGGATTTCCATCTTTAGTGATATATGAATTGACATATGGAATTCAATATGTAGGGATCTTCATCAACTACAATCCTTTTCCACTAGCCACTTAGAAAAAAGTCCTTTGAAGTTATGAAACAAGGGGTAGTTTTATTATGGATGTGAATATTGGTACCCCCTCAGAGGCTATATCATAAATTATATAACAACTATATTATATATAGTTTTAGGTGCCCAAGGGTTTGACATTTAATCTTTGTTTTAAGTCAGACTTGCCTTTATGAAAGTGCAATGCTACATCCCTTTAGTGATCTCTTTTCTTATTTGTCGGCCTCTCTACGTACACCTTGGTGGTCACTACGAATACTACAGCAACTCCATTAATACTGATTGGGGTCTGCTACAGACCGTCCCTTCCGGGCTTCTCTTTATGTAATACACAAGTGATAAGTGCAGTAGTACAGATATATGGACATAAGAGCTGTTTTCAAATACAAATGCTTCTGTCATTATATGTGGACAGCTATATTAGAACTGCAGCGGTTTTTGTTCTTTACAAACATTTTTTTTTTTTTTTTACAGACTAGACAAATACGCTCTAAAATTGGTCACAGCTGCGTCACCTCTGACGCTGTTCAAGCCTCAATTTAATTTGGTGCTCACACTTAGTGTCCTTTCACTATGCAGATGTTGGATCTCTAGTAGGTGAGGTATGTAATGGGGAAGATCCGTCCCTTGCCATGCAGTCAGAGGAAACTGAGGAAAGTACGTCAGATTCTGACAGCCAAGTAAAGCACATGGCTACAGGTTGCCAGGGGAGATATAAACAAACCCAGCCACGAGTGCAGCAGCCCCGCCCAAGTTGCAAACAATCCCCGTACCCTGAGTGTAATAGGATTCACCTGGGTGGGGGAGGAACGAAGCTAAGCCCTAAGGCTGATAAAAAGCACTCATTAGAAAGCAGTGAGAAATCTGGAAAGAGATCTGGAGTAGGAGTTGGAAGCAGTTCTGGAAGGAGAGCTGAAAGGGGAACTGAAACAGGAACTGGAAGGAGGGCCGTTAGAAGGACTAATAGCAGAGAGGCTGAGAGTGATTTAAGCAGCCCTGAGAACCGACCAGGAAAAGCTTCAGCTGAAAAGGTACAGAGAACTCAAACCCAAAGGCTACAGGAAAGCTACTCTCAGTTAAAGCCTGGTGTTGAAGGTAACTGGAGAGAAAAGCCACGCAGAAAGTCAGTTTGGGTGTGCCCAGAAGCTCCGGTGAGAGGAAGGTACAAATCTCTAGACTCTGCTGATATTGAAGAAGCACTGCCAAGTAAACTTTACAGGCAAAAGCCAGAAAGTGGTTTCTGTAAAAGGAACAGGGAGAAAACAAAGAATACCAGTTTTCTCTGGGATAGTAAAGCTCTTCGGGACTCTCTTAAAAGGTAAAGAGAATTGTTTTAAATCCCTGTGTGAATGTGTTCCCATGTATCCAGCGGGGGAAGGGCTGGAAGATATGCAAGTTGAATCCATAGACGAATGTATAATTGATGAGCCCATGGATTGTACACTGACTATAGCAGATAACGTAGAATCACTTTGCTGAGTTGGATGTATAAAGCTGTAGGAACAGCATTGAGAAGCAAAGTGAGCATTGCTACCTTTGAAAAGAAACGTTTATTGATTCCTGTGTTAAAGGACTGTATAGTGAAAGCTGGAAGAAAAAGGAGTTATTTTTCTTCAGTTCCTGATTTACTTTTCTTTGTACCAGACGCATGATTATTTTGTCCTAAGTTCTTTGTGCTTACCAAACCCCGGGACGGGGAAATAAAACCTCATTTTTGACCTTACCACTTTTTTTACTTCTATTCCTCTGCTTGGGGAGTGTTTGGGACTTCATTACCCAGAGGGTGTGTACTACTACGCCTGCACTACCCCCACTTCCTGGCTCAGGATAGTCACCAGCCTTACCCTCTCTGCGTGCCCTAGGACCCAGGGTAGGCCACTGGTGACAGGTACTATATGTTTTTTGACCAGTTTGACCCTGCTGTTTGATGTGTATGCACAACTTATGAGTTTATTATAGGCTGACCAATTACCCCTTACGATGCATCGCTCCATAACATTTTACTTAATGATACTGAGGTCCCGGACAAGATGCTAATTGCTTTTTTGGGCATTCTTGCTTACATTGGTTTATCATTTACCAAAGATATTTTAAGGAAATGCATATGGTAAGGGGGTCCTCAGATTGGCTCATTTCTCAGGCATATTTTCTCTGGATGTAAGATACTACTTTATGATGATACCATGCGATCATATGATACACCATCCCTGGTTTTGTTACAATATCATTAGCTTTTATTTGTCTCCTTTTTCCCTTATATTATGCTTTTTTAGGTTTTAATATTGCTGTGCTGCACGTTTGATGTTATTAGGTGGTTTTTAAGCTGGTATTTTATACTACTTCACCACCTGGTAAGTAGTAATCAGATGGCTGTTTCGACACTGTCTCACTTCTCTCCTTTTTTTCCTTTTTCCTTCTGTGCATTCAGTCTGTAATCGCTCCGAAAGGTATTTTTTCCAAACACAGCAGGTTTGTTGTTCACATAGCATAGACTTTACATGTTATTTTACTGTCCTTTCCTATTGTCCTTCTTATGTGATTATTTGAAATATAAAAGTCACAATTTTATATGTGCTGAGATTTTGTATATATTGATTCATGTTGAGCATTAACTGTCCGTTTTATTTATTATTGATTTCTATTGGGTTTTTATGGTTTGTATTGTTTTACTGTTTTAATTGCTTTTAATATTTATTATGTACAATTGATTTTAAATTTGTCATTGTTTATATTATTATTTCTATATTGTAGAGGTCATTAACCCCTGAAGAAGGCCTCCCGGCTGAAACATGTGTTGGGTTGACCTCATAGCCTTCAATAAAGATCTCTTTCCATGGTGCTGGAACAATCTTCCCCCCAGTATTAGATCAATTAGGGACATCAGTCAATTCAGAAAGGCCATTAAGCACCACTTATTCACTCTGCACTTCCACCTACCTTAGCACCACAGCTATTTCTATCAATGCACTCTCTATGAATATCCTTAATCTGCATTATTGTAAATAATAATTTGTGTAAATGTATATAGTTTTCCCCAGTTCAAACCTAGTTCATGCTTCCTGTTATCTGTAAACCTATTTCAATATAAACCGCACTGATGATAAATAGTGCGGTATATAAAAACTGTTAAATAAATAAATAATAATAAATGGTTAGTCTCTTGATCTGCTTTGTCTGTGCCTACCTTTTGGGATCCTGCCATGTACTTGTGATCTGAATTGCCCACTGTTGGACACATATTTGATAGACCTTTGGTCTCACCCAGAATTGCATATATGTTATGTTCTTAAGTACACACTCAGAACTCCCACAAGAGACCTATCTGAGGATAAGGAACAGCGCGCTGACGACATTATTCGTGTGGATCGGCACATCACGAGTCGGGAATTGTCCATACAGCTTTCTGTCAGTACAGGTAGTGCAATGGCAATTACTCTTTGGGATATTCAACAGCTTACAGTATTTTAATGCCCGCTGGCAGCTATCGCAGGGCGCTGCAACTTGTCTGGACTGGTGGCTGAGGCAGGACGCCCATACTGTGGCCGATCTTCCAGTTCCGTTTTACCACTTCCTGAAGCCTTTACTCTCTTCACCCATCGTTCAACGGTGCTCCTATCTACCGCAGAACTTCCATACACAGCACACAACCGTTTGTGAATGTTTCTCACACTTTCTTTCTCCTCCACCAAGAATTCAATTACAGCTCATTGTTTGTACTGTGTGTTACTCACAGATGCCATTTGAAGGATCACTACCGCCTCGCTATTTGTCGGACAACTGTAAAATTACACACGTGTCCTTTTGAAGTTCCACGTTACTACCCTTTCAAATTTCACACCTCTATCTTCATTCTAGACTGAGAAAAAACATGTGGAGCATTACTTTCTGAGCAACCCTCGTATTAATGATTCCGGTGACGTCATCGGATCACATGGCGGAGTAGTGATCTAGCTCCGCTACCAAGGCCTGCAAAAACGGGGAGAAGAACCCCAAAAAGCGAAGTTACGGTGGCGAAATAGAGGGGCAGTAGTAGAGGTCACCTCCAGAAGCGGCAACGGGCAGACCGCAACAACCGCAAGTGCAGGCATGCTGAATAGAGAGCGGGGTCCGATTGGAAGCTCACAGTGACCGGCGTGCTATCGCACAGAGCCGAAGAGTGAAGATCGGGGCCAGAGGATTGGAATGGGCCGGCAACGCAGCAGCAGAAGAGAGCCTGATCAGCAGGAGGAGTGAAGGAGGCGGTTGGATCGGCGGCATTAGAAGGAGCAGTCAGATCGGGCGAGGAGAGAGGCCCAAGGGGGGCAGTACGCTGCCGCAACGAGGGTAGACGGGAGATGCTGGACGGAGAGCGCCCGAGGCAGGAAGGCTGGTGAGTGACATCGGAGCTGCACAGGCATCAGCAGTGGACATGAAGCAGCAGAGAAACGGAGGTGACTTCAATAGTAGAGCAGGAAGTGAGTAAAGCATAGAGGAAAAAAGTGAGGACCAGTACAGGGGAGATAGTATAGACGATCCCAAAAGACCCCAAAAGATTTGAAGAAAACACTCCATAAAACTCACAATGAGCAGAACGAAGATCAACTTTGAGAGGGGACAGAGAAACAACTCAAAAAGCATGTACTACTTTGTGGGGGATAGCAGCAGCAACCCACAAAAGATCGCGTAGTGTGCCCAGAGGATCTTAAGGGGAAGACATGGACAAAACAAAAGGAGGGATGTTGGCAAAGAAGAAATTGGCTGAGTTCAGATCATCATGTGTCTGCAAGAGGAGGGAGAGAGGGGGAGAAGGAAGGTAAAATGGCGGCTGAGCATGTGGCCGTACAGGAGGAGGAAATGGTGGGAACATGGGGCCCAGGAGTCGCAGATATGATCAAAATGTGGCTTACAGAATTAAAGGAGGAGATCAAGGCAGAAATCAGTGGAGTGAAAAATGAGAAAAGAGACATTACAATCTTTAAGACAAGATATAGTGGATCTGGGAGCTCGGGTGGAAGAAACAGAGACTCAGATGGAACAACATGGGGAAGTATTTATTTATTTATATTCTCTTATATACCGTGCTATTCTGCATCAGTGCGGTTTACATTGAACCAACTGAAATTACACTGAACAGGGCATTATAACTTGGAGATAATTATTTTACAGGGAACATGGGCTATGGAGGGTTAAGTGGCTTGCCCAAGACCACAAGGAGCACCTGTGGGACTAGAAACCCCAGTCCTTCCAGCCCAAGGTTGCTGTCCTCTAGTGGGATTTGAACCCCCGACCTTCCGGCCTGAAGTACCTTGCCCCAACCACTAGGCTAGATTTACAAAAAGGGTGGGAGGAATTAAAGAGGGTCCAAGAGGAGCTAAAGGTGAAAGCGGAGGATTTGGAGGACCGGTACAGATGATGCAATATTAGAGTACGAGGTATCCCAGAGGACCCTAAATATAAGAATTGTGATGAGGTGATAACTAAAGTATTTGGGGCTCTATTACAAATGGGGGCTCCGAATGAGGGGAGAGAGGGGGACCTCCTGCAATTTGAGCAGGCTCACAGAAAACTGGGGCCCATAAGGGACAATCAACCATGAGATATTGTGGTGTGTCTGAACTCTTTCAAAACTAAAGAAAGACTTTTGAGAGCTGCTAGGAAACAGAGACACTTCAAATGGGAGGACCAAGAGTTGGAATTGTTTCAGTATTTATCCCGGGGCACGCTACAACGCAGGAGAGAGATGAAGGAGGTGACAGCCTACATGAGGAGGGAAAACCTACAATATAAGTGGCTGTACCCCTTCGGACTGCTGATCACTATGAAAGGAAGGTCGAAGAGCGTGCAGACCAGCGAGGAAGCTTGGAGTGCCATCCAAAATTTGGGACTAACTAATCTCCCAAAGGTTGCAGGAGGCCAAACTGTAACAAATGCCTACAGGACAGCTGCGCCACGGGAGGATAGCCAAAGGTGGCAAACAGCACCAGTAGGAGGCAGGCGGCTGGCGCGACTCCCCAGAGAAAGTCACGGAGGGAAAGCAGTGGAGAAGGAAATTGGCGGAAGTTGAGGATGCTACCAAGCAATGTCAAGGAAGACAGTTTAAAAGGACTGAGTTGAAGGATATTGACAAATTATGTGTAATGAAGTGATGTCTAGAAAGTAGGGCGGTGGAAGGGGACGGAAGGAGGGGTAGGAGCGAGAGAGGGGCTGGAAGGGAGGGGGTTGAGGGTGCTGGCTCAGAGACTTTTGTAAAATAGTTAAGATAGGGTGAATGGGACGGTAGGGGGAGGAAGGGGAGGAGAGGAAGGATAGGAGGGAGAATGGGGGTGGTGAGGGTTAGGGGATGGGCGGGGAAGAGGGGAAGGGGCAGGCTAAGGTCCGATAGTCACAATAACAGAAGACGAGTCTCCCTTGAGGAGATGGGGGAGGGGGAAGGGTGGGGGATACAGTTCACAGGAAGGGGGGAAGAGAGGGGAAGGAGGTAGGGGTGAATGGGAGGAGGGGAGGGGGAGGATAGGGCTAAGAGAAAAGAGGGGGTCTTCAACACAAAGGTGAGTTGAAAATAGTTACGTTAAATGTGAAAGAGCTAAATTCACCATTTAAAATGACAAAAATTGTATACAGAAATGGCATGTCAGAAGGCCGAGATTGTCGCTCTCGTCAAATGTGTTTCCTGAATCAGGACTGAGTATCTTGTTAAACCCAGGGGATATGGAGTGTATATTCATGCTTCTAATACAGTGGAGAAGAAAAAAAGGTGGTGTAGCTATATTGATAGATGCTAAGTTAAAGTTACAAATCCACTCGGTGGTGAGAGACAAAGGGGAGAGATATGTGTTACTACGTCTAAAATTGGGAAATAAATGGTATTGCATAATGAATGTTTATGTGTCAACGGGGGCGCAAAGTGAATTCTGGACAAAACGGAACGAAGATGAGGGGAAAATAGGGGAGGGTATTCTTATTTGTGGAGGGGATTTCAATTTAAACATGGAATCCAGCCAGACATGCCACGGGGAAACGAGAGGGAAAGAGGGCAGCCAGGGGTAGATATCGTAGCTTCATAACAGCATTGTCTGGTAGATGCTTGGAGATTTCAACATTCCGGGAAGAGACAATTTTCATATTTTTCGCCAGTACATGGCTCATACTCTCGAATAGATGCTATTTGGGTATCGAAGGAGGTGGGGGGTAGGGCTAAGGGGGCAGAGATGGAATCGATTACCTGGTCAGATCATGCACCAGTGGAGGTTAGTTTGCAATTGGAGGGGGAGGGGAAAGGTATGCACTTTTGGAGGCTTAATAAATCATTACTAGAAGATGGGAGGGTAAGAGCAGATATTGAGAGAGAAACGAGGGAATATTTCAAGTGGAATGACAATGGAGAGGTAGCGTGGGGAGGAGTGTGGGATAGGTATAAGGCAGTAATGAGAGGGATTTTTGTAAAGTGGGGGGCGCGAAAGAAGAAGGAACGGGAGAGGCGGGAGAGGGAATTGAGAGAAAGAATGGTGGAGTTGGAAGAGCGTGATGCGCTAGGGAAAGGTGGTATGAATAGAGGCCAGGTGTTAGCAGTCAGAGCACAGCTAAATGCAATGCAGGCAGAAAAAGATAAAGGTATCAGATGCAGCTTTTGAGGCAGGACGTCGAGGGGGCAACAAGGCTGGGAGATATATGGCACTGAAACTGAAGCAGAGGAAATTGTGCTCGCATATAATGAAAGTTCGGAATCAGAAAGGGGAGGTAGTAAATAAGGATGGGGAGATTAGGGAAGCATTTAGGGGATACTACCAAGGGTTATTTCAAGAAAGGGTCGCTCCACCGGGGGAGAGAGTACAAAGTTATCTTGACTCCCTTGAACTACCCAAATTGGCTGAAGGGAAACAAGAAGAGTTAAATAAGGTCATTAGAGCTGATGAAGTGCAGAGAGCGATAAAGCAGTTGAAACTGAATAAGGCTCCAGAGTTGGATGGACTAACAGTGTGATTCTATAGAAATTTTGGAGAGCTCCTAACTGTACCATTAGTGAGGCTATTTAACCTTCCAAGGGAGGGAGGTGCGTTAGCAGATTTGATGGGGTGGGCGGGAATAACAATAATACATAAGGAGGGGAAAGACCCACAAGAATGCTCTCCATATAGGCCCATATCGCTGCTAAATTTAGATGCTAAATTGTTAGCTAAAATCCTAGCCACTCGTTTAAACAGGATAATAGGTAAGCTGATACATCATGATCAAGCGGGATTTATGCCAGGTAGACAAGTAGTGGACAACATCAGAAAGATACTAAATATGATATGGTCCATCGAACAGAGTGGGGAGGAGGCCCTGCGCTTGTCTTTGGATGCGGAGAAGGCCTTTGGCCAGATGGCCTGGCCATTTCTATTCTAGGTAATGGACAAAATGGGATTGGGGGAAGAATTCACAAATTGGGTAAAAGCCCTGTATCATAACCCGAAAGCTTGTGTTAGGGTGAATGGGGCCTACTCTGAAATTTTTGGGCAGGGGAGAGGAACGAGACAGGGATGCCCCTGTCGCTGCTGCTATTTGCTTTAGCATTGGAACCATTCGCGGAAAGGGTGAGAGAGCGGGCGGATGCAAGGGGCATCACAGTAGGACAGAGGGAGTATAAAATATTGCTGTTTGCAGACGATATAATCTTGAGTGTTGCTTGACCGCAATTCTCCATACCAATCAATGTGGGAACTGGAAGAATATGGCAGAATGTCAGGATTTACAATAAATTGAACAAAGTCAGAAATTTTAAACTTGTCAGTGAAGAGGGAAGTACAGGATATATTGCAAAAAAAATACCCATTTAAATGGGCTAGAGAGAAAATTAGATATCTGGGCATTCAAATAAGTAATGGGCTAGGAACCTTATACAAGCTAAATTACTTGAAGTTATTTGGGCCGATAGAGAGCTGGCTAGATGGGTGGGGGAAGGGGTACCTTTCCTGGTTTGGGCGCATAGCAACTATTAAGATGATGTTATTACCAAGACTTTTGTTCCTGTTTCAGACGCTACCGATAAGGGTTCCCTTTAGGAAGTTAAAGCAGGTACAGAGACCTGTCAATCGATTCATATGGTCTAATAGAAGGCCAAGAGTAGCAATGGCAGTAATGCAGCGAGCCAAAGGAGGGGGGGGGCTAGGGGTGCCCAATTTTAGAAAATATTACGAGGCAGCACAATTGAAAACGATTTATGAGTGGCAAAGAGGAAAGCAGAAGCAGTGGGTGCAAATGGAAGAAGAGACAATAGGGGGAGGGGGCTTGGAAAAAAAAATAGTATGGAGGGGTAGCAACGCCTCTGAAAATAAATCCCTTAATCCCATAGTTGAACACAGCCTGAGTGTGTGGAAACAACATAGGAAAATTTTAGTTCAAGATAAAAAGGTATACACAGGGAATGCCATTGGAGGAATGTTTTGATAGGGGTCAGGGACCTGGGGTAAATATTCTACGGAGATGGGCAAAGGCAGGGCTGACACAAATTTCTCAGATAATAGGCTCGAAAGGTGTGTTAGAGTTTGAGGTCCTTAGGGATTTATATGGGTTAAGGGATAGTGACTATTGTACATATATACAGCTTGGTCACTTCCTAAACAGAAGGTGTGGGAAGATTTATGGGAAAATAGGGGATGGTTCGAAGCGTTATGCTCAGGTTCTCTGGGTCAAAAGGGGTTTTGTCCAGAATTTACAAAGGATTAACAGAGAAAGGGGAGAACAAATTGGGTTATATGTTAAAATGGGAGGAGGAATTGGGGGTGAGCTGGAATGATGACGTGTGGGACAGTATCATACAGACAGTGGCCAACATTTCTATTGCTACTCAAATAAAAGAATGCATATAAGGTGCTATATCGATGGTATCGGACGCCGGTCCGCAATAAAAGAGTGGGTAAGGCATGCAATGGAGTGGAGTAGCCGCCTAGTGGTTAGAACATTGGCTTGGTAACCAAGCAACCATGGTTCAATTCCCACTAGCACTCCTTGTGGCCTTGGGCAAGTCACTTAACCCTCCATTGCCTCAGAAGAAAGGCCTGACAATCTACTTCTGGTGACGCTGCCAAGAAAACCCAGGAGCTTTTGGGTCGCCAGGAGTCAGGACTGACTTGAAGGCACACTTTGCATTTTCAAGGTATGCAATGACCATTGTTGGAGGGGGTGCCAAGAGAGAGGGGATTGGTTACATATGTGGTGGAAGTGTGCACAGATACAACCCTATTGGGCAAAGATTATTGACATGATACATGATATGACCGGCTATAGACTGCAAAGGAAGCCGGAGGTATGTTTATTGCATCAATTAGAAGATGATGTTTCCAGAAGGGAACAGGTGGTGTTGCATCATTGTATAGTAGCAGCAAGATGTGAGATAGCACAGCACTGGGGGAGGGGGGGGGGCGGGCATCCCAACAACTGCAGGATTTGTAAAAAGAGTGGCTGAGGTGAGCTTGATGTCCAAATTGACAGAGCTGAGACAGGGGAAAGGCAAGAAGAGTGCTGAGCAATGGAGGGGAGTGTGGAAACACGGAGAGCAGCGGAGAGGGAGCAGAAGGAGGATGGAGGTATGGCTGCATCTTAACTAATAAAGTTTAGGGCGTCTGGCTCAGAGTCAGAACCAATGGTGAATGAGTTCAAAGAGCTGAGATTTATATCAGAGGAAGGAGGGAAGGGAGACGAAGGGATGAATGATGAGAGAGGGTGGGGAGGAGAGGGGGGAAGAACTAAGAAGAGATGTAAAGGATGGCGGTATAAAGGCCAGGAGAGGAATTGTATGCTTTAAGGGGCATGGCTTGGGAAGAATGTTACATGTTCATTGATGTTTATTGTTGAGCAAAATGTGGTTTGTATTGCTTATTGAAGAGCTTAATAAAAACTTAAATAGGAAAAAAAGTATTAATGAACAAACAAACCTTTTTCAAAGACGGGGAAGCTGTAAAACTAGAGGGCATAACATGAAACTGCAAGGGGGGTAAACTCAAAGGCAGTGTCAGGAAACCCTTTTTCACTGAAAAGGTGGTGGATGCTTGGAATGCCCTGCCAATGGAAGTGGTGGGAGCAAATATAGTGACAAAATTCAAAACGGCATGGGATAGACATGGCATGGCATGGGACAAATTCCTTTATAGCAACAGGATAAAATCAAAATAAACTTAACTATCTCTTATATCTCATAAATAGGGGTGACCTGCATGTAGCAGTGGGACACCCCTAAACAAAGGCATGGGGAGGGGTGACCTGCAAGGAGCGGCAAGTGCACTTACTCTTGCCACCTTGCTGGGCAGGTTAGATGGACCATACTGGTCTTTATCTGCAGTCATATACTATGTTACTATGTTATCTGTTCATTAAGGCCAAGCAGTCAGTAATACACCTCCACTGACATTGCCTTCCTCTTTTTACATGGAATTTCTATCCATAGAGATTCTACAATGTATTTTGTTTCCTGCAAAACTTTAATCCTATGTCACTCAATGCCCTAACAGAGCACAACCCCTCCACCAATTTGATCTATGCTATCATTGCAATATAGTTTGTACCCAGCTATCAGTGTCCCATTGGTTGTCCTCCTTCCACCAGGTCTCTGAAATGCTAATCATATCTAACCTTTCATTTAGTTCTATATATTATAGTTCTACCATCATATTTTTTAAACTTCTAGTATTTGCATACGGGTATTTTAGAGGATGTATTTTATTCATATTAATCTGGTTATCAGTTGATGGGGTAATATGGAATCTTTCAGCTCTATACTTAAGGGTGTCTGGGTTACTTTTATCTTTATTGGAACCTCTCTGTCGTGATGCCCTAACTTTCCTATTTTGCTAGTATCCTTCAATAATACATTTTTCCGAACCATGCACTCCTGGGTGACTGTCAGCTTTCCTCTATTATCTAGTTTAAAGGCTGCTCTATTTCCTTTTTAAAGGTGAATGCTAGCAGCCTGGCTCCATCTTGGTTAAGGTGGAGTCCATCCTTTCAGAAAAGTCCCTCCCTTTCCCAGAATGTTGCCCAGTTTGTAACAAATATAAAACCTCTTCTTTGCACCATCGTCTCACCCATGCATTGAAACTCCGGAGCTCTGCCTGTCTTTTGGATCCGGCGCATGGAATTTATTTATTTTATTTATTTTATTTAACGTTCTTATATACCGCGCTTTTATCATCAGCGCGGTTTACAGTAAACATAAAATACTCACCGATAGCAACAGGCTGTCGTGAGTTTACATATAACAGGAAATCTAATTGGATACAACATAGGGGAGAACTTTGTACATATAAGTTATATAACTATATACAATTGTATTCTTCTTGGGAAGCATTTCCGAGAATGCTACCCTGGAAGTTCTGGATTTCAACTTAGTATCTAAAAGCCTAAATTTGGCCTCCAGAACCTCCCTCCCACACTTTGCTAGGTCATTGGTTCCCACATGTACCAAGACAGCAGACTCTATCTAAACACTATCTAAAATCTTGTCTAGATGGAGTGTGAGGTCAGCTAGCTTTGCACCACGTAGGCATGTTACCAGGCGATCCTCACATCCACCTGCCACCCAGCTATCTACATGCCTAATGATCAAATCGCCAACTATAATGGCCATTCTAACCCTTCCCTCATGGGCACATGGCCCTGGAGAAGCCTCCTCAGTGCGAGAGAGTTTTACATCTCCTGGAAGATAGGTTGCGTGAAAGGGGAGAGCATCACCTTGGTGTGGCAGGAAGTGATCCTGTAGCCCGTACCTCTCTCCTCCATGGCAACCAAGAAGTTGCCAGACTGGAGGTGGGGCTTCAGTACTACATCCCTGTAGGTCACGCCAATGTACCTCTCTGTGTTCCTTAGGTCCTCCAAGTCTGCTACTCTAGCCTCCAAAAATCAGACACGTTCCCTGATGGCAAAGAACTCCTTGCACTTAGTGCACACGTAAGATCCCTCACTAACTGAGAGATAATCATACATATGACCCTCAATACAGAAGACTGGATAGCTCCCATCTCGCGCTGGACAGCTATCTGCATCTTAGTTTTAAGGTTTTGTTTAGCTATTTAAGTTGTTCACTTAAAGTTGCTAGGGATACTTCTACTGATACAACTATACCAATTAAAATTTAATGGACTTTGTTCACCTCAAGATTAATTAATTTCAGGGCCTTAATTAATCTATTCCTGGTGAGGATAACCAGCTGAATTTGAAAGTGAATTTGACCACCTCTCCCCCTTTAACAGGTTTAAGAGTCTATGAAGCTAAGATAAGATTATGCCTGGGGTGGGTGGGAGTTGGGATGGGTAGGAGGGAAAGAGTAGTTACTCACCTGTAACAGGTGTTCTCCAGGAGCAGCAGGAATCAGTCCTCACATATGGGTGACGTCGGCATCGACGGAGCCCCAATGCGGAGCATTTCCCCAGCTTTCAAAGAAAGCCTTTGGGAATGCAGGCACGCATACGCGGTCCCCTTCCCGCCCAAAGGTGCCATCTTGCTCAGTCAAATGACATAGCTAAAAGACAGCACAAAAAGAAAATGAACTATATACAACTGCAACTCCAAGGGGAGGAGGGAGGGTCGTGAGGACCGATTCCTGCTGCTCCTGGAGAACACCTGTTACAGGTGAGTACTCTTTCTCCAGGACCAAGCAGGAAATCAGTCCTCACATATGGGTGACTCCCTAGCTCTGGGCTACCAGGAACCCAGGCTGAAAAATAGAGCTCCCTCTAGAGCCTCAGCAACAGTGAGAGAATCTTCTCTGAGACCACACCTGAACGGTAGCCCAACACCAAGGCCAGAGGGTAGGAGTTGCCTAAACCTCAAAGAGATTACGGAGTACCGCTTGCCCGAAAGCACTGTCCCTACGGGACTCCCTCTCGAGGCAGTAGTGGTCCGCAAATGTCTGGCTTGAAGACCAAGTAGCGGCCCGGCAGATGTCTGCCAACAGAACAGAACGGAAGTGAGCTACTGATGTGGCCTTCGCCCTGACCCGGTGGGCCATGACTCGACCCTCCAGGGAGAGGCCGGCTGCCCTGTACGCCCAGGCGATACAGTCTGCCACCCAGATGGACAACGTACGCTTAGTGACAGGCAACCCCAATTTATTAGGGTCAAAGGAAATGAAGAGCTGAGAAGCCCTTCTATGCCCCTGCGTACGTTCTAGGTAAAAGGACAGCGCCCTTCTATAATCCAGGGTATGCAAGACAGTTTCTGCCCTACTGGCGTGCGGCCTGGGAAAGAACGTCGGAAGTACCACCTCCTGGTTGAGGTGGAAGGAGGACACTACCTTAGGAAGGAACTTAGGATGAGTCCTCAAGACTACCCTGTTCTTATAGAACCTGGTATATGGCCTATCCGAGACCAGGGCCTGAAGTTCACTCACACGCCTGGCCGAGCTGAGTGCCACAAGGAACAACACCTTCCAGGAGAGGAAACGTAAATGGCAGGTGGCCATCGGCTCAAAAAGGTGGGCGAGTCAGTTGCTGCAAGACCACATTGAGATCCCACTCAGTGGCCGGTGGACGAATAGGAAGCTTAAGCAGAAGCAGGCCTCTGAGAAAACGAGACACCAGAGGGTGGCCCGAGAGGGATTGTCCATTCACTGGCGCGTGATGAGCTGAGAGGGCACTGAGGTGAACCCAGACAGAGTTGGACTGAAGTCCCAGGTTGGAGAGGTGGAGCAGGTATTGCAACACCACCTGGACCGAGCAGAAGAGTTCCTCCTGTTGTTGAGAACACCAAGTAGAGAACCTATGCCACTTCAGAGCATAGGCCTTCTTAGTGGAATGCTTACTGGAGGCCAACACCACCTCTTCCACTTCCCTTGATAGGAGCAAGGGAGCAAGGACTAGCCTTTCAGCAGCCAGGCCATCAAATTGAGGGATTTGAAGTTGGGATACAAGAGGGACCCCTGATCCTGAGTCAGAAGGTCGGGTTGGAACCCCAGAGGAAGTGGAGTATCCACTGCCAACTGCAGAAGAAGAGTGAACCACGGCTGCCTGGGCCACCTAGGGGCTATCAGGATCACCATGGCTCGGTCCTGCTGGATTTTGAATAGAGTCCGGGCCACCAGAGGTGTGGGAGGAAAAGCATACAGCAGGCTCTCTGACCAGGGGATCAGGAAGGCGTCTGGCGCTGTCCTCGAGGGATGCGGTTGCCGGGAACAGAACCTGGGTAGTTGCCTGTTCAGCGGACTGGCAAAAAGATCCATGGTCAGAAGTCCCCATTTCAGAAAGAGCTGATGAACCACCAGAGGATCCAACTGCCACTCGTGAGGCTGCAGGAGTCTGCTTAGCCTGTCCGCCAGGTAGTTTTCCTAGCCTGGGAGGTAGACCGCCCTGAGGGTCATGCCCTGATTGACGGCCCAAGAGCAGAGAGCTTGTGCTTCCAGGCACAGAAGTCTGGATCCTGTGCCACCCTGCTTGTTGACGTAGAACATAGCCACCTGGTTGTCCGTCTGAACCAGGACAGACTGGTGAGACAGAATCAGAGAGAAAGTCCGTAAGGCTAGTCGAATGGCCCGCAATTCCAACAGGTTGATCTGCTGGGCGGCCTCCCATGGAGACCAGAGGCCCTGTGTGCAGGCCCCCTGGCAGTGTGCCCCCCAGCCCTGCAGGGAAGCATTGGTTGTCAGTACCTGAGTGTGTGGGGGAGGCCTGGAAAGGAAGACCCCCTGACCAGATTTGGGAGATGCCTCCACCAGCGTAAGGAGTCCACCAAGAGTTTGGACACCCTTATTCTGTCTGACAATTTCCCTGTGGCCTGCAGCCACTGTGCCTTGAGGTGCCACTGAGCCGGCCTCATGTGCAGCTGGGCATGTGGCGTGACATGCACTGTGGAAGCCATGTGACCTAAGAGCCGGAGGAAGTGTCTGGCCGAGACCAGAGAGTTCGCCTGAAACTGGCCGGCCAACCTTATCAGCCTGTGAGCTCTGTCCACAGGCAAATAGGCTTTTGCATGGATGGTATCCAGTCTGGCCCTTATAAACTCCACGTCCTGTGAGGGGACTAAAGTGGACTGGGGAAGTTTATGACGAACTCCAGGTACTGAAGCAGGGATATGGTTCTGAAGGTGGCCTGCCTGGCCTCTTGTGGAGACTGGCCCCTGATAAGCCAGTCGTCCAGGTAAGGGAACACAAAGATCCCCTGGTTCCTGAGGTAGGCCGCAACCACCGCCAGGCATTTTGTAAAAACCCTGGGGGCGGAGGTGAGGCCAAAAGGAAGCACTCTGTATTGGAAGTGCTTTCTTCCCACCACAAATCTGAGGAATTGTCTGTGACTTGGGTGGATGAGGATGTGAGTATAAGCATCTTTCAGGTCCAAGGAGCATAGCCAATCTCCCTGCTGGAGGTAGGGCAGTAAGATCCCAAGGGTAAGCATCTTGAACTTTTCCCTCTCCAGATTTCTCAGGTCGAGGATGGGTCTGAGGCCTCCTGTTCTTTTTGGTACCAGGAAGTACCTCGAGTAGAAGCCTTGCCCTTCCAGGTGGTGAGGCACCAGTTCCACCGCCTGGTCCCTTAGTAGACCTTCCAACTCCTGAAGGAGTAAGTTTCTGTGCAGAGGGGGTCTTGGAGGCTCCCCTGGAAAGTAGGAGGGAGGTATCTGGGTGAAATGGAGCAGATAGCCCCTTTCGATGATACTTAACACCCAAGTATCCCCTGTGATGGCTGGACACCTGTCTGCGTACAGGGTCAGCCAACCTCCTGTGCCCTGGAAAGGAGGAGAGGCTATGCTGGCATAGTCAAAAACCCCCTCCCTGCTGAGCAGGAGCCGGAGTAGGAGGCTTGGGGGCCTTCTGCCTATGGGGCCCATGACCCTGCCCCTTGGCCTGCTGGCCCTGTTGGGGAGCTGCAGAGGCCTGATAGTGAGGGTAGGTTTTGTAGGCAGTGGTCTTCCTCGGGTAAAAGGTCTTTTTCCCCGAGCCCTTCTTTTTCTGAGAAGGGGCAGAGATTTTCTGGACAGCCTCGTCGGGGTAAGAGTCTTGGTCTCGAGTTCTGCAGCCTTTTTTGCCATGGGCTTGCCAAACAGGTTTTCATCTCGGCAAAGGACATCGACCAACTTGTCCTGTACCCCTGGCTCGAGGTCCGAGGATTGTAACCAGGCCTGGCGGCGTGCACCGATGCGGGCCCCTGCTACTCGGGCCGAAGCCTCAAATCCATCATAGGCTGCTCGAGATATAAACTTCGAGCACTCCCGAATACCAGAAGACAAGGCCTTGAACCTCTGCAAAGGTTCCTCGGACAGACCAGCAGAGTACCCGGCAATCTCCTTCGCCAGGTCCCGAAGGTACATGCCCATGTACAGCTGGTAGGTCTGGACACGGCAAGGAAGCATAGAGCCCTGGAAGCACTTTCTACCGAGGGCATCCAGATTCCGGGCCTCCCTGCCGGGAGGCACCGGAGGAGTGCATCTTCTGACTCTTCAGGCGATGCATGGCCGATTCCACAACCATGGAGTGGTGCGGTAGCTGCGACTTTTGGAACCCGGGGCTCTTGCGGACTCGATAGATGGAATCAACCCGCTTGCTTAGAACCGGCATCAAGGCCGGCGCCTCCCACATGCGGAAGAGCAACCGCTCCAGCATCGGAGGAACCGGGACAGTAAAGGCCTCCTTGGGAGGAGAGTCATACTGCAGAGCCTCGAGCTCCTCGGCTCGAGGCTCCTCCTCGGGATCCGCGGGGAATGCCAGTGCTTTGGGTATGTCCTGCATGAAATCTGAGAACCTGGTATCCTCCGGGGGGGACCTTGTCCGAGGCTTGGATTCCGGTGATTCCGAAGGGACGCACTGAGTCCGGAAGGTGTTAGGGGATTCCTCCTCCTCCGTTTCCCACGCCGATTCCTCCGAGGAAGAATTGAGCAGCTCCGAGTGGGCGGGCACCGACGCCATCCGCCCTGACGCCAAGGGAACCAGCGTCGATGACCTCGGTCCTGAACGGGAGGCCGAGGGTGACCTCGGCCGAGGATCGACTCGAGTTCGCATGGTCTGGAGGATCGGCTTGGCCTCCGGGGTCGGCTTGGATGTCGATGTCCCGGTGGTCGGGGCAGATGCGCCAGCGAGACCGGCGATCAGCACCCGCTGCTGTTCCATGAAGGCAGACAATCTGCTCTCCAGGGCCGTCAACCTGAGTCCGAGCTCAGGAGACCCAGCAGCCTCCGACTCGGGCCCCGACGGCATCGGGCCCGACGTCGGCTCCCCCGGAGGAGAGTCCACGAGGACTACAGCACTCACGTGACTCGGGGCCTCCGACTCCACACGAGGATGCTTTGCAGGCCTCTCTGACTCCAAAGACCCGGGACGGCGATCGGGGCTATGCGACCTGGCCCTGGAGCCAAGAGAGTCCATCGATGCCGTCCTCACGGATTTCTTCTTCCTTCGGTGCTCTCTCGAGGGGGACTCCCTCTCTGAGGAGCCCCGACGATGCTCGGGGTCAGACTCCGGAGACGTCGAGGCCTCTGATGAAGTCTGGACGGGTTCACGCTGGTGCTGACGGCTCCGTAATGCCTTGGAAGACATTTTGCCGCAGGGGCTACAGACCGTGGAATCGTGGTCTGGCCCCCGGCACCGGAGGCAGCAGTCGTGTGTGTTGGAACAGTTTCTTACAGTTGGTACAGTTTCTTACACCGATCACAATTCTTAAAGCCACTGGCAGCCATTGGGGGAAAAAGGGCCCCTGCAAGATCAAAAAATTGGGCTACCAGGGAAAAGAAAAAAGGCGCGAACGCAGTCTCTAAGGACAAAAACCGAAAAAGAGATCCGGGCTCGGCACCAGTGTACCGAGTCCAGGCGGGAAAGGAACCGACGTCTAACCGAAGAAAAAAAAAACTTGACCCAATGCAGAAAAGATCAACTTTTTTCACGGGTGACAAGGGCAGGCATCCGTAGGGCTCCGCGGAAAAAAGACGACTGAGCAAGATGATGCATTTGGGCAGGAAGGGGACTGCGCATGCGTGCCTGCATTCCAAAAGGCTTTCTTTGAAAGCTGAGGAAATGCTCCGCATGGGGGCTCCGTCAACGCCGACGTCACCCATATGTGAGGACTGACTTTCTGCTTGGTCCTGGAGAATTAACACTTAGTAAAGGCTGACTTGCTACACAGGTCCCAGACCTATGCTTCTAAGGTAATCTGTCAACAATTTCCTGGGTGATTCACACAGCCCTTGGTATGATAGAGGGAACCTTTCAAATTGCCCCTTTGATCTGTGACTTGGCTTTAACATCTATTTAAAACAAATTCCTAAATCCCTTACCTCCTAACTGGAAGGCCCCTTTATAAAGATCTCTGGAAAAAATTATTTCTTTCAACTCAAAGAATATTTCTATGCTAAGCTATACTCTGATTTGGATTTAATCTAATCTAAAGGTTCTCTGTGACAGAATTCAAAATGGCATGGGACAGACACAGTGGATCCCTTTATAGCAACAGGATAAAATCAAAATAAACATAACTATCTAATTTCTCAACAAACAGGGGTGCCCTACACGGAACGGTGGGTTTACCCCTAAACAAAGACATGGGGAGGGGTGACCTGCACGGAGCGGCAGGTGCGCCTACTCTTGCCACCTTGCTGGGCAGACTAAATGGCCCATACTGGTCTTTATCTGCCGTCATTTAGTATGTTACTATGTTATTAAAAGCTCTCTGCTGAGTTTTAAATTTAAACTAAAAGCTATCTGCTGATACTAGGCCCTGACTGAATTAACAAATACCTTGGATTCTAAAATACACAGATTTATCAGCTTTAACCCAAAGAATTCCCTTTTACTCAAGATTTAGAGAATTTCCCAGAAGTAAATAGTTACACGTGCCGATTTCCTTCCAGCAGTAGCAATCCCTTTTGGTAGTCCTTCAAGACTCTTGGGAGAGATACTCTTGGAAAGATATATAAGGATGTAGGAATTTGCCTGCACGGATCCAGGGTTTTGAACTGACTTGCAAAGCACAAGGGGTTACAAATGAGAATAATTACTCAGAGTTGCAGCTAAAGTTCTGTTGTAATATAATCCGCTTTGACTACAGGATAAAGTGTTATAAAAAAAAACATTAGATAAGAATTTCTGCAACAGCAATTTATTTTTTATCAGTAGAGGAATTGTTAGAAGCTGCACCATAACAGAGACATCCACAGAAATATAGTGTTTCTATAAAGGGCGCGTGGAAAGTTACATGTTAGAATAGTGCATAAGTCCCTATTCAAAAGGGCTTACGCACGTGAATTGGCATTTCTGCACACACTTTAGGTGGTCGCTATTCTGTAAGCGTGGGTCTAAATCCTATTATGCGTACTTCGATAAGGGTGTACAAAAGGGGTGGAGCACAGGTAAGGCCTAAAAATTTACATGCTATAGGCTATTATATATTGCCACTAATACTAATCATTTGTATAGCACTATAAAGCATACACAGCACTGTAAATATACACACGAGAGACAGTCCCTGCTCAACAGAGCTCACAATCTATGAGACAAACAGGGAACAAGAGCTAGTTTTAACACATGGGGTATAAACAGGAAGGCAAAGGGTCAGGAACCAAAAGCAGCCTTGAAGAGGTGGGCTTTTAGCCTGGTTTGGCGGGGGTTCTCAGTGTTGTGATGGAGCCAACACACCGACTCAGGTTGTCTGTTCCAAGCATATGGTGCAGCAAGTTGTAATGAACAAAGTCTGGAGTTGGCAGTGGAAGAGAAGGAGAAATTTTCCTTACCGTTAATTTCCTTTCCTGGAATCCTGCTAGACCAGTCCAGACAAACGGGTTGTGCGCCCCTTCCAGCAGATGTTGGAGACAGAAAAAGACATCCAGGGCCCTGATTGGCTGGCCTCTGGCAGATAGTGGCTTACCCATAGGGATCCTCCTCAGTATATAGTCTGTACAGCTAAGATAAAGGCAACCAAGAACAAACCTCCCCGGCCAACAGGACCGGAAAGCCTGGTTCAACTATATACACGAAAACCCTGCGCGGAAAACAAGGGCCGACCCTCGGACCTCTCTGCATGAAAAAGACCCTTTAGGAGTCCAAAAGATGGTCGGCGTACGACATCCAGAACTGCAACTGACAGCCGGGCGGGAACTGGACTGGTCTAGCAGGATTCCAGGAAAGGAAATTAACGGTAAGGAAAATGTCTCCTTCCATTTCATCCTGCTAGACCAGTCCAGACAAACGGGAAGTACCCAAGCTAATGACCTCCCGGGTGGGAAGCGATAGCCGCAGACAGCACTCCAGTGCCAAACTGACTGTCTTCACGCGCCTGAACATCCAGGCGGTAATGTTGCACAAAAGTCGACAAAGACGCCCAGGTCGCCGCTCGACAAATATCCACTGGAGCAACTTGTGAGCGTTCAGCCCAGGAAGCCGCCTGAGCCCTAGTGGAGTGCGTGCGAAGCTCCGCCAGCACTGGCTTGCCTTGTCCAATATAAGCTGCCTCAATGGCTTGCCGAAGCCAGCGGGAAACCGTTGACTTAGAGGCCATGAGACCCTTCCGGGGCCCCGCAAAGAGATCAAAAAGAGATGATCTGAGGCACGAAAAGAATTAGTAACCTTCAAGTATCGACGAAGGATTCTCTTGAGATCTAAGGTTCTGAGATCTTTATGCCATCCTGCGCATTGTTCTTTGGAAAAACCAGGAAGAAAAACCGGTTGATTAAGGTGAAATGACATAAGGACCTTCGGTAAGAAGGATGGCACCAGCCTAATCGACACGCCCTCCGACGAAAAAGAGAGATAGGGATCCCGACAGGAGAGAGCTTGTAACTCGGAAATCCTACGAGCTGAAGTTATCGCCACCAGAAACACGGTCTTGAGCGTGAGATCCCGAAGAGAAGCCTCCTTGATGGGTTCAAAAGGACGAACCACAAGGGCCTTTAAAACCAAGGACAAATCCCAAGGAGGCACTAATGCCCAAAAGGGCGGGCGTAATACCTTTACCCCCTTGAGAAATCGGGACACATCGGAATGCGATGCTAACGAACAGCCCCGCACTGGTCCACAGAAACAGGTTAAGGCGGATACCTGCACCCGCAGCGTACCCAAGGCTAAACCCTTCTCGAGCCCGTCCTGTAAAAATGCTAGGATATCCAGAATCGCTGCGCGCCAAGGGGACAGCTGACGATGCGAACACCAGGATTCGAAAACGTGCCACACCCGCGCAAAACCAAGGGACGTGGAAGACCGACGAGCCTGGAGAAGCGTAGACACTACCTCAGATGAGTAGCCTTTACGTACTAAGTGGCGGCGTTCAAGAGCCAAGCCGTAAGCGAGTAGGGATCTGCGTTTTCCAAGAACACCGGACCCTGACGGAGGACGGGGGAAGTCATGGTCAAGGGTAGCGAAACCTCCCGAGACAAGCGGACCAGATCCGCGTACCACAGTCGTCGAGCCCAGTTCGGCGCTACCAGAATTACCGGGCCCCTGTGATCCATGATGCGACGGAGAACTTTGCCGATCATGGCCCATGGAGGGAATACGTATAGAAGTACATGAGCCGGCCAAGGCTGAGCTAACGCATCTATCCCGTTGGAGCCGTGGTCTCTCCAGCGACTGAAATAGACGGGTACCTTGGCATTTTTTGCCGAGGCCATGAGGTCCATCGCCGGTAACCCCCATCGGTGCACTATGTCCTGAAAGGCCTCTGGAACCAGTTCCCATTCCCCAGGATCGAGAGTGTGCCGACTGAGAAAGTCGGCCGTGACATTGCTGACCCTGGCGATATGCTGCGCCGAAATGGCTAGCAAATGTCTTTCCGCCCACGGAAACAGGCGATCCATTTCCCTCGACACTCCCGGACACTTTGTTCCCCCTTGTCGATTGAGATATGACACGGTAGTGGCATTGTCGGAGAGGATGCGAACCGCTTGATTCTTGAGCACGTGCAGAAAACTCCGCAAGGCGAGGCGAACAGCTCGAGCCTCCAGCTGATTGATGGTCCAACTCGCCTCTTGAGCCGTCTAGATACCCTGCACTGTGTGAACCAGGCAGTGAGCTTCCCAACCGGAGAGACTGGCGTCCGTCGTCACCAAAATCCAGCGCGGATTGTCCAGAGGGACTCCCCGAAGAAGATTGCGCGCCGAGAGCCACCATTGAAGATTGTCTCGGAGATCCGGGGAAAGCGGCAGACGGAGTTGGTAATCCTCTGACACCGGGGACCAGCGCGAGAGAAGTGCTCTCTGAAGACAACGCATATGAGCCCTCGCCCAGGGTACCAGATCGATGGTGGCTGCCATCGTCCCCAAAAGCTGCAAGTAGTCCCAAGCTCGAGGAGAGGACTGAAGCAGAAAGAGGCGGAGCTGAGCTGACAACTTGAGGAAGTGATCCCTCGTCAAAAACACCCGACCTTGAGTGGTGTCGAATGTGGCCCCGAGGAAGTCGATTTGCTGAGACGGATGCAGACAACTTTTGGGTGATTGATGACCCATCCCAGACTCTCTAGGAAGGAAACTACCTTCGCTACCGTGCTGCAGGCCTCCGGGAAGGAATCGGCTCGAATAAGCCAGTCGTCATGGTAGGGATGTACTCGTATGCCCTGCTGCCGTAGAGCTGCAGCTACTATCACCATCACCTTTGAAAATGTTCGCGGAGCGGACGCCAGGCCGAAAGGCATTGCCTGAAATTGAATATGTCGCCCGAGAACTGCGAAGCGTAGGAAACGTTGATGCTCCGGCTGAACGGGAATGTGAAAATAAGCTTCTGCCAGATCTAGAGATGTAAGGAATTCTCCCTTGCGGACTGCCTGTATCACCGACCTGAGCGTCTCCATTCTGAAGTGAGGCACATGAAGACTGCGGTTGACCCCCATGAGATCCAGGATGGGACGAAAGGAACCATCCTTCTTGGGCACCACGAAATAGATAGAATAACGTCCCAATCCCCGCTCTGGAACTGGGACGGGACGAATGGCATGGAGCAGGAGAAGCCTCTGCAAGGTCGTTTGAATGGCCGCCTTCTTTTCGGGAGCACCCGCCGGGGAGAGAAGGAAGGCATTGGGGATAGGCTGGCAATAGTCGAGAGACAGTCCGCAGGTCACAACATTGAGAAACCATTGATCTGAGGTGATTGCTGCCCACTGACGAGAAAAAAGGGCCAAACGCCCTCCTACTGGAGGAAGAATCTCGAGTGGGCTGCGCGTCCTGTCAGCAGGAAAAATGGGCGGACGCGGGAAACTTCCCTGTCCCGGAATAGGAATCACCGCCCTTTCGTGCCCCACGAAAGGACTGACCCCGCTGCTGACCTCGGCTAGAGGGAAATGAGGCAGCCGATGGCTTGTAAGACCGAAATCTCTGAGATGTGCCAGACCGTGAATAATGCTGAGAACTCTGAGAAGAGGAGCGAAAGGAGCGCCGCTGAGTAGACCTTTGGCGATCCTCGGGCAGCCGTTGCGGTTTGACCTCTCCAAGGTCCTTTACCAACTTTTCCAGATCTTCACCGAACAAGAACCTCCCCTTAAAGGGAAGTTTGGAGAGCCGGACCTTAGAAGCGACGTCCGCCGCCCACTGTCGCAACCATAGCCATCTCCGTGCCACTGTAATTGATGCAATGGAACGAGCAGAGAGACGTAATAAGTCATAGAACGAATCTGCTAAAAAAGCCGTGGCGGACTCCAAACGAGCCATGGCTGGATCGTCCGGCAGCCTCTGAATCCATCGTAATAACGCTCGAGCCACCAAACCTCCACATACCGTCGCTTGTAACGCCATAGTGGTGGATGAAAAAGCGGTCTTTAAAAGATTCTCAACTTTGCGGTCTTGTTGATCCTTGAGGGCTGCGCCGCCCTCCACTGGAATGGTGGTATGTTTTGTCACCCCTGAGACCAGAGCATCCACCTTCGGATAGGAAAGCCATCTGTCAATCTCAGACGGAGGCCAGAGATATAGTTGTCCAAGATGGCGTACCGCCCGGAGAGGGGAATCCGGCACATCCCACTCCCGAGACACCATTTGCTGCATCTCCGCCGGGAAGGGAAAAGCCTTGGAAGGCTTTCGAATACCCTGCAAGATGGGATCCGCTTGAGACTGCGAAGGCGTTGTGTCGGAGGCCGGGGGATCCAAGAGCCGCAGCGCCTCCACCACTTGCTCAATTAAGGGCATTAATTCTTCCTTGCGGAAAAGACGGATATTGCGTGAATCATCCGCTGTCACCATGGCAGAATCAGACTGAGAATATTCGCCATCCTCCCGGCTCAGATCCAGAGAGGCTGTCATCCGCTGAAGAGCCACTAACATCCGGGCCCACAGTTCCGTCTGACAAAGTACCCGAAACCATTTTAGAGGGACACTCTGATTTGCGGGTGGAGGCCTTATGTGTGCGCTTGCGATGGGAAGGCGCCTCAGGAGCAGTTCCCAAAGGTAGTACCACCTTAGACCCCATATCCAGGGACTCCGAGTGCCAGACAGACCAAGCTTGGCGAAAAAGCGCCAAAAACTGGGCCTCTGAAGGTGATGGGGACTCCCGTCGCAGGCCCGAGGCCTGAGGGGATAGTATGGGAACAGCCTGTGAAGCCAAAACTTGCAGAGCATCAGGAACAGAAGCTGACAGACGCGGAGGGACATCCAGAGACTTAGAAGACTGTCCGGGATGAGAAAGGCAGGCAGAGCACATATTATCTGTCAGCTCCTTTTGCTTCTTGTTGCATCCCAGGCAGCGCTGCCCCGCAGCAGGCATGATCGCGCCAAATGAGCAGAGCCGTCTCTTTTTTCTTTTTTTTTTGTTGTTGTTCTTCTTTTTTGTCCCTCTAACAATCCCCGCACGCGCTGAAAAACACGCAAAGGCAAAGCTGAAGAAAAAAAAAAGAGTAGTGCAGGAAGACAGGCGCAGCAAATGGCTACCGGGTGCGCAACCGCGCGGTCGCAAAAATGGCCGCAAGCCCAAAAAACACGCGAAAAACGAAGCCGACAGAAAACTGAGAAAGGATGAAACAATGAGGTGCAGGAACCCGGTGCTAACGTGAGAGACAGTCAGGGAGACCGGAGAGATATACTACGCCTGTAGCTCCCGATGGCTTAGTAAAAGTATTTTGCCCTGCTCGGCTGCCGCTGAGGCGTTTAAAATCAGAGAGGCTGTCACTTACAGTTCTGAAGACGCAGAGCACACCTGAATCAGCTCCCCCGAGAATATGAGTTGTCCACCCCGCTCGCTAACCCTCTTGGTTAGGGCTGGGGTCCTCCGGGGGGGGGGGGGGGGTAGGGGGGGAACAGGGCTGCACCGATCTAATCAGGAGCTCCTGTGAGAAAACCCCGATGTGAGAACTTCCTGGGAAAATCCAAGGCAACACCTCATGTGAAGCCCGGATACATCCAGAGGGCAAAGAATCCAGAAAGACAGGTAACCAATAAAACAAATAAAAGAAATTAAATATGAGGAGAGAGAGACAGAACACTCCTTCATCTGCTGGAGACAGAAAATACTGAGGAGGACCCCTATGGGTAAGCCACTATCTGCCAGAGGCCAGCCAATCAGGGCCCTGGAAGTCTTTTTCTGTCTCCAACATCTGCTGGGAAGGGGAACACAACCCGTTTGTCTGGACTGGTCTAGCAGGATGAAATGGAAAGGCACAGATAGAAGGGATTTGCCTGATGAGTGGAGTTTGAGCGGGGGTGTAGGGAGATATAAGAGAGGAGAGGTAATGAGGAGCTTTGATACTACTGATGAAGTTGGGAAACTTGATTTTTTTGTCATATGCAGTTATAGTATCAGAATCTGATTTGTGCTTTTACCTTGTCTTTCCTTCTTTAGTTCACTCCACACCCCTAATAAAATGTATTTAAGTCTTACTTTATTCTGATTATTGCCTACCTCTCCGCATCCCTAAGTAATCTTTATATTTTGCTAATATCTTTCTTATATAATGTCAGGCCCTCTCCCTTACCTCCAAGAAAATCTTACATGAACATTCCTACTCAAGCCATGGAGGGGCGGTGTCTGTACCCTGCTCCGTAAGAGGATTGGTGCTTATCACTGGCAGCGCAAGGGAAATTTGGGCAACTGATCCTAGATAACCTTAATTGGTTATATTCAGTGGCCAGGGGAACACTTTTTTGGTTGGAGAAGCCAAACAAACCAATCTCCAGCCTTGTCTCCAAGCTCTCTATTCCTGATGCTGTGTTGGGCAAAACAATTGATGGGCTATGGCTGTGGTCCACCCCTTTCCACTGCCTATGCAGTGGTCAGCTTTATCTGATTAAAACTACTGAATATCCAGTTCAAGTAATCCACATAAACTTACCAGAATAACTTTTATCTGGTTACCGGCTCACTGAATATCGGCTCCTCTGTTCCATTCTGATTGCACAGTTAAATCTATATATGTAGAAATTCAATAAGGTCACTTTACCATGAAATCAGTCCCTTGGAGAATAACAGGACGTGCCATAGCAACAGCTTATCAGGATGAACTTGTTTGTGAAGTCAGAAAGCAGAGAAATCAAGTTAGAGGCGCAGTACATCTGCCAACAAGCTATGTGTTTTTTCTCCTGAAGGTGACAATACTTTAACCTGTTATTCCTGGAGATAAAATACTGAGAAAATATACTTCTAAAAATGTAAAGATATTATATTCCCAGATAAAGCGGTATAACTAAATAAAATATTTCTTGCCTTCATCAGAACTTGACGTGTAAACCCCTACTGTAAAGATTAATTCCCAGCCCACTCTGAATTTTGACTTTTCTAAACACAGCCAAGGTAACAATATGTGTCTGAAATTAAAAATGGTTTGGATTTTTCTTAAAACATTTTGATGTTTAAGCAAATTTGAAAAGCTGCTGTTAAGATGAATATAAATCAGTACTCACCCCTTTCATTAACATCCTGCAGATCTTGTTTATCAATTCAGCTGAAACCTACTGTTCCTCTGACAGGAATCTTGGGCCTAAGTGATTTTCCTTATTGACACAATATTATAGAATTTGCTATGTACAGATTCTTTGGGAGCTACCTGGGGACCCCATTTTATTCTCAATTAGCAAATCTTTGCAGATTATTTTGGAAAAACTGATTTTGTTGAGTGTTGCAATTAATTACTTCCACATTGCACACAGGGACTTGTGCACAAACTTTCCTAAGGGGAATCAGGTCTAACCTCCAAACAGCACTATTGCAGTGGGACAGATGCTAATAAACAGGAGAGACTCAATCTGGTCCTTAATGATTTAGATCTAAATGGTAGAGAGATCTACCTTTTTTTCTTTCCCACTTAATACTTTTTATTTCAAAGGGAATGTAAATCATAGCATTCAACATCAGAATCATCTTTGTGCTGATGCATAGGTTTATAATAAAATTACTTAACAGACATGGAGAATTTCCGAAGAGCTATATATTGGCATCAAGATTTTATTTTTAAGCTTTGCTCTGAGTAGTTGGAACTACTGACTTAAGAAACATGAATAAAGCTCTTGAAAATACATATATTGAATCTTTTGCTTTTTTATCAGTATGCAAAGACATATTTTACAAAACCATAACTATAGCTGAATTGCACAATCTTCCCGGTCAGTCACGTAATGATCACTTAACTCGCACCTTTTCCCTGAGTTTAGCAACGATTTAGAAAAGTGCATACTGGCGATCACATGCATCAAGAAATAGGGAACATGACCTATGCAATTCTAAACAAATTGTATACTTCAATTAGAAAGAGCTAGTTAAAATATGACAAACACTGCCTGTCATTCCCTGACATGATTAATGGACTATTAAAAAAAAAAAGAAAATTAGACAAAGCACGCCAAGTTCCAACCCTGAAAATAAAAGAAAAGGAGAGGAACAGAACGTAACAGTTCTCCTTACTTGGTAACACGGTAATCTGCAGGGAGGCATATGTAAAGAAAGCACAGTTACTTACCTGTAACAGGTGATCTCTGGGAACAGCAGGAATAAGTCTTCACATATGGGTACGTCGGTACCGACGGAGTCCACGCGAGAACGCTTCCCAGCGTCCAATCAGAAAGCTTTTGGAAGCATCCCAACACGCCTGCGCGCTGCCTTCCTGCCTTCCCAACTGCCTCTCCTCAGTTAAGTTTTACAGCTGAGACAAAGAGAGAGAGCGAAGCAAGGAAGGGAAAGATAGAGATAAGAGAAAGGCAACTCCAAGGGGAGGTGGGTGGGTTGTGAAGACTTATTCCTGTTGTTCCCAGAGATCACCTGTTACAGGTAAGTAACTGTGCTATCTCCAGGAACAAGCAGGAATGAGTCTTCACATATGGGGACTCCCCAGCTCATATGCCCGGAGGGAGTCCTAGCATGTTGCAAGTCTAGAACGAGCCATGCTATACCTCAGGACCTCAGGCATCCTGGGGATGGAGGGCAGGAGTTGAATATAGAAAAGGAGCTGTAGAACAGTTGGCTAGAACAGGGCTTCAAAAGGGAAGACCCTGTATCGAGGGCATTTGGTAGTAAAATATTGTGATCTGGACCTCCCTTGTTGGTATTGCACAGGTGCACTGAGCTCCATATGGATCTGATAAAAGAGCCAGTGAATATGCTCAAGGGGTACCTTACTCTAAAGTAGAGGTAACAAAGTAGACCAAAAACAAGTGGCGGCCAGAACCCTTCAGGGTTAGAAAAAATAGCCCCAGGGGAAAAAACTGGGGTAGTATACAAAGTAGAGCTTCAGCAGAGACGCGGAAGGTACTATTGAATTAAAGCTTAAGCTGTTTTGGTCTAAGAGAAAAAATGAGTCTGCCCTAACTGGACTGGGTTGGATCAGTCCATATAGGGAGAAAGGGTATGGAGACCCTTGTATCTGATAAGAAAGTAAGAACAGACTCAGAAGCACTAAGCTTTAGAGCAACTGAAGCGCCGCAATGTCTTTCCTAAATGGGGTCACTTAGGGAAGAGAAGGTACATGGAGAGCTTCAGGAGCACCTAAACCGAAAAGGTTAAGGTAAAGAAAAGGGTTATTAATTACCACAGGAAGTGGCTATAGGTGTAGCCCCCTAAATATGCCGGAACAGCATTGATAGGGGTAGTGCCCATCTGTCAGGATCCTATAGGAATGTAAGGATATCTGAACCTAACAAATAGATAAGTAAATGAATACAGATCTATCTAAAAATATATCTCATATGCCTATAAATATATATATGTATATACATATATATATACCGAAATATATACACATATAGGGCATATATGCATATATCCATAAGATATATATATATATGGGCAGAAGACACACAGATAGATATATAGATAGATATATACTATCTATCTATATATATATATATATAAGAATAGGACATGTCTCCAGGTATATGGATGGAGAGATGTTCAAAGATCCCCATCACCCTATAGGGAGAGAGGGAGATTCATCTGACAACAAGAAGGTTGACACCTACTTGAGTAGATAAACAGGAAAGCACAGTTACTTACCTGTAACAGGTGATCTCTGGGAACAGCAGGAATAAGTCTTCACATATGGGTACGTCGGTACCGACGGAGCCTGCGCGGGAACGCTCCCCAGCTTCCCAAAAAAGGAAAGCTTTTGGGAGCATCCCACAGTGCCTGAGCGCTGCCTTCCCGCCTTTCCTAACCGCCTCTCCCCAGTTCGAGTTTTAAAGCTGAGACAAAGAGAGAGAGGAAAGGAAAAATAGATAGAGAGATACAACTCCTAGGGGAGGTGGGTGGGTTGTGAAGACTTATTCCTGCTGTTCCCAGAGATCACCTGTTACAGGTAAGTAACTGTGCTATCTCCAGGAACAAGCAGGAATGAGTCTTCACATATGGGGACTCCCTAGCTAGAGATGCCTGGGAGATCCCCAAGGTTATGAGACCCTGTGAAGGGCTCTATCTCCTCCTATGGATCTCAGGCATCCATTCAGGGAAGGAGGGCAGGAGTTGATTAAGCATGGAAGAGGTGTTTGAGAACAGCCTGACCAAACAAGGCATCCCGGTGGGAGTCCTTGTCCAAACAGTAATGGGCTGTGAAGGTATGAACCGAGGCCCAGGTGGCTGCTCGACAGATCTGGTCGATGGACACAGAATTTAGATGAGCCATAGAGGTGGCCATGGCCCTCACATTATGAGCTGTGACATGGCCTTCCAGAGAAAGGTTCTTACTCTGGTAGGCGAAAGAAATACACTGAGCAATCCAATTGGACAGTGTCCTCTTAGAGACTGGAAGTCCCAAATGTGAAGGATCAAAGGCAACAAAGAGTTGAGAAGACTTTCGATGTTGCTGTGTTCTCTGTAAGTAAAAAGCAAGAGCTCTCCTACAATCCAGGGTATGAAGATTCCTCTCTGCACTTGATGCATGAGGACCTGGAAAAAAGACAGGTAAATACACCTCTTGATTAAGATGAAAAGGTGAAACCACTTTAGGCATAAAGTGTGGATTGGTCCTAAGGACTACCTTATCATGATGGAACCTTGTATAAGGTGGATTAGCCACTAAGGCCTGCAGCTCACTGATGCAGCGAGCTGAGGTGACTGCAATGAGGAAAATAACCTTCCAGGTAAGAAATTTCAAGGAGGTGGTGGCTAAGGGTTCAAAAGGTGGCTTTATAAGCTGACCAAGAACCAGATTTAAGTCCCATGCCAACGGAGGAGGCCTAATGGGAGGTTTAGTTAAAGTTAGGCCTCTCATGAATCTTGCAATGAGAGGATGAGAGGAAATAGGCTGTCCATTAATAGGCTTAAGGGATGCTGCAATAGCACTCAAATGGACCCTTACTGAATTCGTCTTAAGGCCTGCATTGGAGAGATAGAGTAGTTACTCACCTGTAACAGGTGTTCTCCAGGAGCAGCAGGAATCAGTCCTCACTTATGGGTGACGTCGGCGCCGACGGAGCCCTCGCGGAGCAATTTTCCCAGCTTTCGAAGAAAGCCTTTGGGATTGCAGCGCGCATGCGCGGTCCTCTTCCCGCCCAAGGATGCCATCTTGCTCAGTCGAATGACATAGCGGAAGACAGCAACCATAAGAATGACTGCAACTCAAGGGGAGGAGGGAGGGTAGTGAGGACTGATTCCTGCTGCTCCTGGAGAACACCTGTTACAGGTGAGTAACTACTCTTTCTTCAGGACCAAGCAGGAAGTCAGTCCTCACTTATGGGACTCCCTAGCTTAAGGCTACCGGAGACCTCAAGCTGGAAAGAGAGCTCCCTCCAGTTCAACCGCACAGAAGGAAGGAATCTTCTCTGAATACGAATCCGGCCAGTAGCCAACATCGGGGCCGGCGGGTAGGAGTTGCCTAAACCTCAAAGAGATTGTGGAGGACTGCCTGTCCGAAAGCACTATCCCTGCGGGACTCCCTCTCCAGGCAGTAATGAGCCGCGAAAGTCTGGCTAGAAGACCAAGTAGCGGCCCGGCAGATGTATGCCAACGGAACCGAGCGGAGGTGTGCGACAGACGCCGCCTTCGCCCGGACACGGTGCACCGTGACTCGACTCTCCAAAGAGAGGCCGGTTGCCCCATACGCTCAGGCGATGCAGTCAGCTACCCAGATGGACAGCGTACGCTTCGACACAGATAACCCCAACCGTTTGGGGTCAAAGGAAACGAAAAGCTGGGCAGCTTTCCTATGCTCACGCGTACGGTCAAGGTAGAAGGACAAGGCTCTTCGACAGTCCAGGGTATGCAGAACAGTCTCAGCTCTGCTGGTATGTGGCCTGGGAAAGAAGGTCGGAAGAACCACCTCTTGATTGATGTGGAAAGAGGAAACCACCTTAGGAAGAAACTTAGGGTGAGTCCGTAAGACAACCCTATTCCTGTAGAACCTAGTGTAAGGGGGCTACGACACTAGGGCCTGTAGTTCACTAATGCGCCTAGCGGAGGTGAGGGCTACCAAGAAGGGAACTTTCCATGAGAGGAAGCGGAGGGGGCAGGTAGCCATGGGTTCGAAAGGCGGGCAAGTAAGCCTTTGTAAAACCACATTGAGGTCCCAGTCAGGAGCTGGAGGGCGCAATGGGGGCTTAAGCAGAAGCAGGCCCCTGAGGAAACGCGCCACCAAGGGATGCGAGGAAAGGGGCTGGCCCTCCACCGGCGAATGATGTGCAGAGAGAGCACTGAGGTGGACTCTGACAGAGTTGGACTTGAGGCCTAGATAGGAGAGGTGCAGCAAGTATTGCAGTACCACCGACACTAGGCAGGCGAAGGGGTCCTCAGAACGCTGAGAACACCAGGCGGAGAAGCGACGCCATTTGAGTGCGTAAGACTTTCGGGTAGAAGGTCGCCGAGACGCCAGGACGACAGCTTCCACCTCCGGGGGGAGCGAGAGCGGGGCCAGGACTACCATCTCAGCAGCCAGGCCATCAGGTGAAGGGCCCGGAGGTTGGGGTGCAGAAGAGTACCCTGATCTTGGGTCAGAAGATCGGGCTGAAACCCCAGAGGGAGAGGGGTGTCCACCGCTAACTGCAGGAGCAGAGGAAACCAGGGTTGCCTCGGCCATCGGGGTGCTATCAGGATCACGTAGGCCCCGTCCCGGGCAACCTTGAAGAGCGTCCGGGACACCAGCGGCGTGGGAGGAAAGGCATACAGTAGGCTTTTGGACCACGAAATGAGGAAAGCATCCGGGGCCACTCTGAGGGGATGCGGATGCCGAGAGCAGAACCGGGGAAGCTGCTGGTTCAGGGGACTGGCAAAGAGGTCCACAGCGGGGGTGCCCCACCGGCGGAAGATTTGCTGGGCAACGCCGGGGTTCAACCTCCACTCGTGGGGCTGCAAGACCCGGCTCAGCCTGTCGGCCAGGCAATTCTCCTGCCCGGGCAGGTAAACAGCCTTGAGGAGGATGTCGTGGTCGACAGCCCAGGAGCACAGTCGCCAGGCCTCCTGACAAAGCAGGAGGGAGCCCGTGCCCCCCTGTTTGTTCACATAGAACATGGCCACCTGATTGTCCGTCTGCACCAGTACGGACTGGCGAGAGGTGAGATGAGAGAAGGTCCGCAGAGCTAGGCGGATCGCCCGCAGCTCCAGGAAGTTGATTTGTTGAGCCGCCTCCCAAGGAGTCCAAAGGCCTTGAGTGCGCGCTCCCTGGCAATGCGCTCCCCATCCCAAGAGAGAGGCATCGGTCGTCAGCACCTGGGAGGGTGCGGGAGACTGAAAGGGCATACCCCGTACCAGGTTGGGCAGGTGGAGCCACCACTGCAGAGAGGAGACCAGGCGGTCGGAGACCTGTAGAAGGTCTGCCAGACCTCCTGTGGCCTGATGCCATTGAGTGCGGAGACACCACTGGACAGGCCTCATATGCAGTCGGGCGTTCGGCGTGACATGGACCGTGGAGGCCATATGACCGAGCAGCTGCAGGAAACTCCGGGCCGGAACCGGAGACGCACTGTGGAACCTGCCGGCCAAAGCCATGAGCCTGTCGGCTCGCTCTCGAGGCAAGAAGGCACGAGCTCGCAGAGTGTCGAGCCGAGCTCCTATGACCTCGAGATCCTGAGAGGGGCGCAACGTGGACTTCCCGATGTTTATGACGAAGCCCAAGTGCTGAAGCAGAGCCACCGTACGCTGCGTGGCCTGCGCGACCTCTGGGGCCGACTGCGCCCGTACGAGCCAGTCGTCCAGGTAAGGAAAAACGAACAGGCCCTGAAGCCTCAGGAAGGCCGCGACCACCGCCAGGCATTTTGTGAACACCCCGGGGGCGGAGCACAAGCCGAAAGGCAGCACGCGGTACTGATAGTGTTTCCCGGCCACTACAAATCTGAGATATTGTCGGTGGTCCGGATGAATCAGGATGTGAGTATAGGCATCCTTTAGATCCAAGGAGCATAGCCAATCTCCCTGCTGGAGGTAGGGTAGCAAGATTCCAAGGGTAAGCATCCTGAACTTTTCCCGCTGCAGGAACATGTTGAGGTTGCGCAAGTCCAGAATGGGTCTGAGGCCTCCCGTCCTCTTTGGGACCAGGAAGTATCTGGAGTAGAACCCCTGACCCCACTGAGGTTGGGGCACTGGCTCCACAGCCTGCTCCTCCAGTAGACCCTGCAGCTCCTGGAGGAGTAAGTCTCTGTGCAGAGGGGGCCTCGGAGGCTCCCCCGGAAAGTAAGGGGGAGGCACCTGGTGAAAATGCAAGAGGTAGCCCCTTTGAACCACCTGCAGCACCCAGGAATCGGATGTTATGGCTGGCCACCTGTGAGCGAAGTGGATCAGCCTGCCCCCCGTGCTGAGCGACGGGCGCGGAGGGGGAGAGGCTATGCTGGCATAGTCAAAACCCCCACCCTGCGTGGCAGGGGGCTGTGCAGCGGGCTTGGGGGCCCGTGGCCTGCGGGGGCCATTCCCCTGACTCTCAGTCTGTGGGCACTGAGTGGAAGCCGCCAGTACTTGGTATTGAAGGTGGGATTGCTTATAGGCAAGCACCTTCCTCGGGTAAAAAGGCTTCTTCCCCGGCCCCTTCCTCTTCTGCGTGGGAGCGGAGGTCTTTCGGGACAGTCGAGTCTGAGTGAGAGTCTCGGACTCGAGTTCCGCAGCCTTATCGGACATGGGCTTGCCGAAAAGGTTGTCACCTCGGCAGGGGACATCGACTAACTTGTCCTGTACCCACGGCTCGAGGTCGGATGACTGGAGCCAGGCCTGTCGGCGGGCACCGATGCCGGCTCCGGCTACTTGGGCCGACGCCTCGAAGCCGTCGTAGGCCGCCCGAGAAAGGAACTTCAAGCACTCTCGAATACTATTGGACAAGGCCAGGAACCTCTGCAAAGGTTCGTCGGAGAGACCAGCCGAGAACCCGGCGAGCTCCTTCGCCAAGTCTCGGAGGAACATGCCCATATACAGCTGGTATGTCTGGACCCTGCAGGCAAGCATGGAACCCTGGAAGCACTTCCTACCGAGGGCATCCAGGTTACGGGCCTCCTTACCCGGGGGCACCGAGGAGTGCATCTTTTGACTCGTAAGCCGATGCATTGCCGATTCCACAACCATGGACTGGTGTGGCAGTTGCGCCTTCTGGAACCCGGGGCTCTTGCGGACTCGATAAATCGAATCGATCCGCTTGCTTAACACTGGTGTCGAGGCTGGGCTTTCCCACATGCGGAAGAGCAGCCGCTCTAGCATCGGAGGGACCGGCACGGTAAAGGCCTCCTTCGGGGGAGAGTCGTACTGGAGTGCCTCGAGCTCTTCCGCGCGAGGCTCCACCTCTGGATCCGCGGGGAAAGCCAAAGCCTTGGCCATATCCCGCACAAAATCAGAGAAGCGCGTATCCTCCGGAGGGGAGCGCCTTCGAGGCTCCGACTCGGGCGAGTCGGAGGGGACGCACCGGGTCTGAAAAGAGCCGGCGACTCGTCCCCTTCCGTGTCCCAGTCCGACGCCTCCGTGGAAGAATCGAGGGGCTCCGTGCGGGCGAGGGTTCGTCCGACGCCGACGTCGACGACCTCGGTCCCGAACAGGAGGCCGAGGGAGACCTCGACCGAGGATCGACTCGAGCATGCATCGACTCAAGGATCGACTCGGCCGCTGGGGTCGACTTGGGCGTCGACGTCCCGGTGGTCTGGGCGGATGCACTGGCGATGCCGGTCATCCAAACCCGCTGCTGGTCCAAGAAGGCAGAGATACTGCGCTCCAAGGATGTCAATCTGAGGTCAAGCCCAGAAGACCCGGCAGCCACCGACTCGGGCCCGACGACAGTTCCGTAGGGGAGTCCAGGAGGACAATAGTACTCACGTGCGGCTCCACCTTGAGTCGAGGAAGTTTAGAAGGTCTCTCCGCCTCCGAGGACTCGGGGCGGCTGGCGGGGCTATGCGACCCGGCCCGCGAGGGACCAGGTGCGTCCTCCGACGACGCCCGCACGAGTTTCCTCTGCCAACGATGCTCCCGTCCAGGGGACCCCCGCTCAGAGGAACTCCGACGGAGCTCGTGGCCGGAGTCACGAGACGTCGAAGCCTCCGACGAGGTCCGGGCCGGACCGGACTCGGGGTCAGAGAAGATTCTGTCCTTTTGCGATTGCGGACTCCTCAGCGACTTGGAGGACATCTTGCCACACGGACCACAGCTCCCAGAGTCATGGTTGGGTCCAAGGCAACGGAGGCAGAAATTATGCGCGTCTGTAAGAGACATTAATTTAGAACAATGATCACATTTTTTGAACCCGCTGGTAGCCATAGGGGGGAAAAGGGCCCCCGCGAGGTCGAAAGACCGGGCCGCCAGGGGTGGAAAATAAGTGGTGGGAACGCCAGTTAAAAACTGAAAACAAAAAAAGAAATGTGAACGGACTCGATAAGGAAAAAATCGAGGCCGGGCAGGAAAAGGACACGCGAACCGAGAAAACAAAGAATTAATCAACTTTTTCAGCGGTGGTAACAAACTACGTCTGTAGGGCTCCGCGGAAAAAAGAAGACTGAGCAAGATGGCATCCTTGGGCGGGAAGAGGACCGCGCATGCGCGCTGCAATCCCAAAGGCTTTCTTCGAAAGCTGGGGAAATTGCTCCGCGAGGGCTCCGTCGGCGCCGACATCACCCATAAGTGAGGACTGACTTCCTGCTTGGTCCTGGAGAAGCAGCATTTAAAAGCATAGGACTGTCTAGTAGAAGGTTTTCTGGAAGCATGGAGAATATCCTTCACCTGCTGAGAAAGATTCCATCCTTGAAGGTCTAGGCCTTCAGCAACCAAGCTCTGAGGTGAAGGGACTTGGGGTTTGGGTGCCACAAAGTCCCCTCCTCCTGGGACAGAAGGTCTGGAGCAGCTCCCAAGTCTAGGGAGGGAGCTTGAGAGAGATGCAGAAGTAGTGGGTACCACACTTGGCGTGGCCAGCGTGGAGCTATGAGGATCATGGATCCTTGATCCCTCTGGAGCTTGAATAGAGTCTTGGGAATTAAAGGAATGGGTGGAAAGGCATACAGGAAGTCTTGACCCCAGTGAAGGAGGAAGGCATCCTTGGCCTGAACTCCCTGACACGGAATTCTGGAACAGAACCGGGGAAGTTTGGCATTCCACGGACTTGCAAAGAGGTCTATGTCCGGGGTTCCCCACTCTTGAAAGATTCTGAGTACTTGGTCCATGTGCAGGGACCATTCATATGGAAGCAGAACGCGACTGAGTCTGTCTGCCCAAGAGTTTTGGATTCCTGGGAGGTATACGGCCAGGAGATGGATTTGATGCTCTCTGGCGAAGGCCCACAATCTTAAAGCTTCGTTGCAAAGCGACAGAGAGCCAGTTCCTCCTTGCTTGTTTATGTAAAACATGGCTACCTGATTGTCCGTATGAATGAGGACTGTCTTGTAGCTGAGCAGGGTATGAAAAACCTTGAGAGCTAGAAAAACTGCTCTGAGCTCCAAGTGGTTGATATGCAGAGAGGTCTCCTGTGGAGACCAAGAGCCCTGAGTGGAGAGGTCCTGTAGATAAGCTCCCCAACCTGTTTGGGAGGCATCTGTTGTGAGGGTTGCCTGGGGCAACAACTGTTGGAAGGGGGGCCCCAGCAACAGATTTTGGGTGGACATCCACCACTGGAGAGACCAAAAGAGGCATTTGGAGGTTGCTATTTGGTCTGAGAGAGCTCCTGATGCTTGAGTCCACTGGGTGGACAAAGTCCATTGAGCTGCTCTCATGTGAAGGCGAGCATAGAGTACCACATGTACTGTGGATGCCATGTGGCCTAGCAGTTGTAGCATCTCCCGGGCAGTTAAATGTCTCTTTGACTGAATTTGGGAGGCTAACTGCACTAGGCGTAGGCAACGGGCCTGTTACCTGAAACCCCACACAGGCTTTGGAGGCTGAAGACTCCCACCGGGGTTTTGAAACCAGTACATTCTCGAGGGCAAGGCCGGAGGCATCTCTATGCTGTGCATGAGAACTGCCGCTCGAGGACTGGCTAGTCTTAACAGACTGTTTTTGGGTTACCTGATCCTGTGTAGAAGAAGATATAGTCGGTGCCCTGAAGTTGGAAGGGGACCGCGTGTCAAGGGGAACTCGATGTTGAAAACTGCTTCTCACAGCACTGGTGCCCGAAGGCTCCGGAGGACAAAGGTCAGGACCCAAGCAGGTTAGACACCAATTGTGAGTGTCTAAAAATAAAGTTGTACTGCCACAGTTTGTACATTTCCCGGGGAAAATGACTGGCGGTTCCATGAGGAAAAATGGAGAGGCCTAGAAGGCCTGAGAACCGTGAACACTAAGAAGAAATTTTATATTCTTTAAGGAAAAATTTTACAAGAAAATAAGAAAGAAACACTGGCGGTACCAGTGGCGTCGGGGGAGGCAGCCGCGACCACAAGAAAACTAAAAAATAAAAGAAGAATTTTCTGTGGTGACAGGAGAACGTCCTGCCGGCTCCGCGGAAAAACGAAAACTGAGGAGAGGCAGTTGGGAAAGCGGGAAGGCAGCGCGCAGGCGTGTTGGGATGCTTCCAAAAGCTTTCTGATTGGACGCTGGGAAGCGTTCCTGCGTGGACTCCGTCGGTACCGACGTACCCATATGTGAAGACTCATTCCTGCTTGTTCCTGGAGATAAATGTCTTAATGGATCCAACAGAAAGAGAGTCCTGGAAAAACTAATTTTAAAAAAGTCATATTAAAACCTATCGTGCAGGATCTCAGAGAGTGATCTGTGACAGGCTATGAGAGGGTCTCTCTCATAGGGTCTAGCTAATCATGAACAAAGTAGTTTCAAATTAGCTTGTGCTGCTATTAAGCCATACCATAATCTTCATACAACTGTAAATTCTTTTCTAATACTGCATAGGCTCAAAATAAAACAATAAAGGGCATATTTACTAACAAACACGCCGGTAGTGCAAATTTGGGCCATTAAACCTTCTCGGATGCCTATGCCAACTTCAGGGGGCATATTTGTCTGTCCCCCTGCCACTGGTGTATTGTGAACGCTTGGTACTGGGGTATGGTGGCACATGGATCAAATTAACCCCACCCACTGAGGTGGCATTAAGTGCATCTGAGCTAACGGCAACAATAGAAGATGTTTTGAAAATTAGATTTGGTTTAGACTCTTGAGGCCTGATTTTTAGAATCACTGATTGAAGTCAGTAAGCATCCTATTAGAATTGTACCTCTCGTCAATCTGCAAACACAGACTATGATAACAGATAAGGACTATATGGCCATCTAGTTTGCCCATTTTAATTGCTGCATATAGCCAAAAGAGTCATAGAGTAACAACTTGATCAAAACAAGAGAGGAAAAATAACCATTGGTTGAGATCTGTTTGTTTTTTCAGACGCCTCCTTATACTTTCAGAAGGGGATTTCAGTTCTTCATACGGAGGAACTTTGTAGATGCTGGTTCTTTGTCCTGATGCAGCCCGGTTGAAATTTGTAGGCGAAACTCGAGTCGACATCCGTCCAGCAGCGGTGGTTTGGTTCCTGAGGAGCCTTTCCTTTCATTTAGTTAAGTGTTTTCTTTTCTTTTAAATGCATTTAAAAAATATTAAAACACTTGAAATCTATGAATGACATCGGTAAGGTGAGTTAAGTGGTTTCTGCCTGTTTAGTGGCTTTGTTTGCCATTTGTGTTTCCCACTCCCTTGGTCTGAGGCTTCCTTATATTGTCCCTTAGGTCCGTCCTCCATATGCTTTTGTATATACATATTTTTCCTCTCTTGTTTTGATCAAGTTTGTTACTCCATGACTTTTTTTTTTGCTATATTCAATGAGTGAGTGAGAGTCTTTGGAAGTTTTTTGGTTGTTTGTACATTTTAATTGCTGCTGCATTGCCATAGCCCCCAGTTGATTGCTAGTTTCTCTTTCACATCTTTGTATCTAGGCATTCTGTATTCTGATCCCTTGACTTCTTGAATTCTGTTACTTTTTTAGCCCACATCGCTACATGATCAGCATTATCCATTGAATCAGCTATCATTCTTCTCAAGCTACCTTTGGGTTGGGGAACTGAAGGAGGAGGTCTCAGTCACACATGGCAATACCTAGTGACCAGACTAAAGGTTAATTTGTCCTGGGTTTGTAAAGTATCCATAATTTGGTCAGGGACTCTTACTGCAATGGCTGGGAAAGATGAAAGATCGGGCTATACAATGCAGAAAAAACCTAGAATATTTGCAAATGCGGGCTCATAACATTATAATCCAATACATTAAGATTCCAATTCAGTTGGAAAGCCAAAGTAGTACCAACCTAATAAAAAATTTTGGCAGTGTTAATTTTACAAGTATTTTTTGTACATAATCTCAACTTTAGGAAAACAGTTATGCCGATATCCAAACGGGAGGCCAACCAGCTAAGGGGGTGGGCCACAATATTCAGTGGCACTATCAGGAGAGTGTCACTTATAAAATAGGCAGATTTTAAAAAAAATTTCAATAATCAGCAAACATACATATCTAAAACAATAAGGCATTAGTTGGCGATAGGGCAAGCAAACCCAACAGATAATATATATAACCTAGATCATATATACACCCTAGAATTGATTTGTATAATATTCTGGACTATTACTATAATGATCAATAGGTGCACGTGAAATACAGTTGTGTTCAACATTATTGGCACCTTTGTAGTTCAATCCCTTAATGTCCAATATCTCCTAAAAAAAAGAGGGCCAATGAAATAGCTTTGGACTATATATGCACACATATTTGACACATAAAAGAATAAAAACAAGACCAATTAAAAAAGGAAATAGTAGGAAATAGTATAAAAACTGGGACACTGCCAGGGCATGATTATTAGCACCCTTATAAACAATTCAAATCAGTTTGAACAGAAGAACCACATTCCCATTGCAGTAAAATTAGACGCACCTGTGATCAATTCTCACTACTCACATGACTTGATTCTATCAATGAATGATGGCTCTAATATTTAAAATGACCACATTCATTCCCTGTTCCATTTTCACAATGGTGAAGACAAGAGAGCTGCCTGAGACCATCAGAAAAGCCATTATCACCAAAAATCAAATTTCAAAAGGAGTACAAGACCATCTCTAAAGACCTTGGGATTCCTGTGTCTATAGTTCGCAATCTTATTAAGAGATTTCTGCTCATGAAACTGTCAGGAGCCTCCCAGGATATGATGGGAAGAGGAAAATTAATCCAAGTCTTCGAAGGTTAGGGCGAACTGTTGGAAAAACATCACGTACAACATCCAAAGAACTTAAGGATGACCTGGAGCAATCTGGTGGTTTCAACCCACACCATATGCCGCACACTAAACAAAGGACTTCATGGGCAAAGGCCAAGAAGGACCACACTGCTCAAAGGCAGATATAAAAAGGCACACCTGATTTTTGGCAGGCCTTCACCGATGGAGTGCAGGCCCCATAACGGGGTGGCCGGATGGGGAAGGGCCAGGAAAGGGGCAGTCAGGATGGGTGGGGGAAGGGGAGCCAGGCCAGCAATAAAAAGAAGGGTACAAGTGCTGCCTCTTTCTTTTCAGTGGGTGATACAGCTGAGTTCACCTTACCCTGTGGTTGAGTTCACCTTATCCCACTCTGCAGCATCGCCGCATTCAGTGCTGTTCTGAGCAATGGGAGGCCAGCAGTGGCAGAGGCGCCAATTTCAAATTCAAGGCGCACTGCATACTTCGCTTCCAGAGTGGCCTGCCTGCTTGGGACCCATGATGAAGAGGGGCAGTTGCTGTCACCAGGAAGCTGTGAAGCTGCAGGGCCCATCCATCGGAGATACCAAGAGAGACAGCTGAAGCCGGGGAGAAGTAGGAAAGCCCGGAGAAAGCACAGTTACTTACCTGTAACAGGTGATCTCTGGGAACAGCAGGAATAAGTCTTCACATATGGGTATCGTCGGTACCGACGGAGCCTGCGCTGGAACGCTCCCCAGCGTCCTGAAAGAAAGCTTTTAAGAGCATCCCACAGAGCCTGCGCGCTGCCTTCCAGCGTTTCCTAACTGCCTCTCTCCAGTTCGAGTTTTAAAGCTGAGACAAAGAGAGAGAGAGAGGAAAGGAAAAATAGATAGATACAACTCCTAGGGGAGGTGGGTGGGTTGTGAAGACTTATTCCTGCTGTTCCCAGAGATCACCTGTTACAGGTAAGTAACTGTGCTATCTCCAGGAACAAGCAGGAATGAGTCTTCACATATGGGGACTCCCCAGCTAGAGATGCCTGGGAGATCACCCAGATTGTGAGTCCCTGGGAAGGGCTCTACCTCTACCCATGAATCTCAGGCATCCAGTTCAGGGATGGAGGGTAGGAGTTGATTAGGTATGGAACAGGTGTTTAAGAACAGCCTGACCAAACAAGGCATCCCGGCGGGAGTCCTTGTCCAAGCAGTAATGGGCTGTGAAGGTATGAACCGATGCCCAAGTGGCCGCTCGACAGATTTGGTCGATGGACACAGAGTTTAGATGAGCCATAGAGGTTGCCATGGCCCTCACATTGTGAGCTGTGACATGGCCCTCCAGAGAAAGGTTCTTACTTTGATAGGTGAAGGAAATACACTGAGCAATCCAATTGGACAGAGTTCTCTTAGAGACTGGAAGTCCTAAATGAGAAGGATCAAAAGCAACAAAAGGTTGAGAGGACTTCCTATGTTGCTGTGTCCTGTGTAAGTAGAAAGCAAGTGCTCTTTTACAATCCAGGGTATGAAGATTCCTCTCTGCACTTGATGCATGAGGTCCTGGAAAAAAGACAGGTAAAAAGACCTCCTGGTTCAGATGAAAAGGTGAGACCACTTTAGGCATAAAGTGTGGATTAGTTCTGAGGACTACCTTGTCATGATGGAACCTTGTATAAGGAGGAATAGCCACTAAAGCTTGCAACTCACTGATACGGCGAGCTGAGGTGACTGCAATGAGAAAAATAACCTTCCAAGAAAGGAATTTTAAGGAGGTAGTGGCTAAGGGTTCAAAGGGTGGCTTCATAAGCTGGCCAAGAACCAGATTTAAGTCCCAGGCCACTGGAGGTGGTCTAATGGGAGGTTTAGTAAAAAGAAGGCCTCTCATGAATCTTGCTATAAGAGGATGAGAGGAAATAGGTTGTCCATTAAGAGGCTTAAGGGATGCTGCAATAGCACTCAAATGGACTCTGATTGAATTTGTTTTAAGGCCTGCATGGGATAAATGCAGTAAATAGTCTAGTAAAGAATGCAAAGGTATTGCAAGAGTGTTGAGACCCTTCTCTGCACACCAAATGGAAAACCTTTTCCATTTAAAAGCATATGAGCGTCTGGTGGAAGGCTTTCTGGAAGCATGAAGGATATCCTTCACTTGCTGAGAAAGTTGTAAATCTTGAAGGTCTAGGCCTTCAGCAACCAGGCCCTGAGATGAAGAGACTGAGGATTTGGGTGCTACAAGGTTCCCTCCTCCTGGGAGAGGAGATCTGGAGCAGACCCCAGGTCTAGGGAGGGAGCTTGAGAGAGATGCAGAAGTAGAGGGTACCACACTTGGCGTGGCCAAAGTGGTGCTATGAGGATCATAGTCCCTTTGTCTCTCTGAAGCTTGAACAGAGTCTTGGGGATTAGGGGAATAGGTGGAAAGGCGTAAAGGAAGTCTTGCCCCCAATGAAGGAGGAAGACATCCCTGGAATGAACTTCCTGACATGGAATCCTGGAACAGAACCGGGGAAGTTTGGCATTCCACGGACTTGCAAACAGGTCTATGTCTGGGGTACCCCAAATCCGAAAAATTCTGGCTCTCTGGTCCCCATGGAGGGACCATTCGTGCGGAAGCAGAACTCGACTGAGTCTGTCTGCCCAAGAGTTTTGAACTCCTGGAAGATATACTGCCATGAGATGGATTTGATGCTCTCTGGCGAAGGCCCACAATCTCAGAGCTTCGTTGCAAAGCAACAGAGAGCCAGTTCCTCCCTGCTTGCTCACGTAGAACATAGCTACCTGGTTGTCCGTGTGGATGAGGACTGTCTTGTAGCTGAGCAGGGTGTGGAAGACTCTGAGAGCCAGAAAGATTGCTCTGAGCTCTAAGAGGTTGATATGAAGATATGTCTCCTGTGGAGACCAGATGCCCTGGGTCGAGAGATCTTGTAGATGAGCCCCCCAACCCTTTGGAGAGGCATCTGTTGTAAGGGTTGCTTGGGGTAATACCTGTTGAAAGGGGGACCCAGGCAACAGATTCTGAGTGGACTTCCACCAGTGGAGGGACGAAAATAGGCGACTGGAGGTTGCTATTTTGTCTGACAGGCAACCTGATGCCTGGGTCCATTGGGTGGATAGGGTCCACTGAGCTGCTCTCATGTGAAGGCGAGCATAGGGAACCACATGCACCGTGGATGCCATGTGGCCTAAAAGTTGCAACATCTCTCGAGCAGTTAAATGGGATTTTAACTGAATCTGGGAGGCTAACTGCACCAAGCGTAGGCAACGGGCCTGGGGAAGATAGGCCCTTGCAGTTGTGGTATCCAGTAAGGCTCCTATGAACTCTAGAGACTGAGTAGGGATAAGATGGGATTTTGGAATGTTGATTACCAGTCCCAGATACTGAAGAACATGCCTTGTGCAGGCTAGAGAAGTCTGGGCCTCTGACTGGGATGGAGCTCGGATGAGCCAGTCGTCCAGATATGGGAATACGAATATTCCTAGAGTGCGTAGGAATGCAGCTACTACTGCCATGCATTTTGTGAACACTCTTGGAGCAGAGGCCAGACCGAAAGGAAGCACTTTGTATTGGTAGTGCTTTCCTTGGTACAGGAAGCGAAGGAATCTTCTGTGTGTTGGATGGATGAGAACATGTCCTGACTCTGGAGGTATGGAAGGAGAGTTCCGAGAGAAGTCATCTTGAATTTCTCCTTGCATAGAAACTTGTTCAATTCTCTGAGATCTAATATGGGTCTGTAGCCCCCTGTTTTCTTTGGGATGAGAAAATAGGGGGAGTAGAACCCTGAGCCCTGTTGAAGAAGGGGTACTTCTTCTATTGCCCCTTGGGCAAGAAGGGTAGCAATCTCCTGACCTAGAAGGTTGAGGAGAGATGTTGGAGAATTGAACTGTTTCACCATGGTGTGAGGAGGAAGGTTTAAGAAATGAAGTTTGTACCCTTCCCTTATGATGGAGAGGGTCCACTGCTCTGCTGTGATTTGTTCCCATCTGGGAGCAAAGTGAGCTAACCTTCCTGGGATGGTGAGGGGCTCTGGATGTTCTAGAGTCAGAAAGGCTGAGTTCTCTAGTGGAAAGTCAAAGGCCCTGAGGAGGCTGAGGCTGTTGGGCCGTAGCAGTCCTCGCAGCCTGGGTTTTGGCCTGTTTTGGTTGTTGCTGTCTCTTTGTAGCAAAATGACCTTGAGAAGAGGCCTGACCATAAGAAGAAAATTTCCCTTTCTTTGGGAAAGATCCCTTTTTGAACAGCCTCTTTTTGAAAGGAGCAGTAGTAGACTTTGAAAGTCTATCTAAAGCAGAATTTTCAGCATCCATCTGGTTGGCCTTTGCTTGCCAATCTTTGTCAAACAGGTTTTCGCCTGTACAGGGAAGGTTACCTAGACCATCCTGTACCCAGGATTCCAAATCAGAGGCTTGCAACCAAGCAACTCTGCGTGCACCTATGGCAATAGCCGAGGCTCTACTGACCTCCTCAAAAGAGTCAAAGGCTGCACGGTTGGAAAACTTGGATACATCCTGTGCCTGTTTAAGCCAGGTGATATATTCTTCTCTCTTTTGCAGATGATCTGTAACTTCTTTTAGAAACATCCCCATATAGAGACTATAGGAGTTGATTCTGGCTACAAGTATACTGGCCTGGAAGATTTTCCTGCCAAAGGCATCTAGGGTTCTGCATTCTCTTCCTGGAGGAGCAGAGGAGTGCCTTTTTGTACTCTTGATCTTTTTCATAGCAGACTCTACCACAATGGAGTGGTGAGGAAGCTGAGTCTTATGAAAACCAGGACAAGGGGGAACACGATACATGGTGTCCAACCTTCTGGAAGGAGGTGAGGTGGTAAGAGGAGTCTCCCATATGCCCAACATGTGTTCATAAAGAATCTCATGTATTGGTAAGGTGGCTGCCTCTTTAGGAGCCTTAGGATATTGTAGGATATCTAATTTTTTGGCTCTAGGTTCAGTCTCAGAGGTCACTGAGATGGACAGGCCTTTGGCCACCTCCCTAATAAAGTCCTGAAAAGACAAGTCTTCAGGAGGAGACATTCTCCTTTTTGGAGAAGAGGGTTCCTGAGGAAGGATCCCCGATGCTTCAATTGAGGCCTCTGAAGAGTCAGAGTCTTCAGAAGAATCAAAGTATCGACTGTCTGGATGCTCTCGTAGAGCCCGATACGCGTACCGGGAGGTATCGACATCGGGAGTAATCGGTACCGGGCCGGTACTGATAGGCATCACTGGATAGCGTACCGCTGCCGTCGATGCTGATGTCGATGCAAGCGGTACTGGTATCGGAACCGGAATCGGATCCTGTACTGGAATTGGTACGGGTACCGACAACGGGGTTTGTTGCGGTACCGTAGGCGTTGCAGCTTGAATGAATGCCGTGATGGCACGCTGCATGGTCAGAATATTCTGATCCATTGACGCCACCAATGTCTGGATATCGGTACCGGTAGAAACTGCCGGTACCCCAGAACATTGTAACAGGTGATCGGTCGAGGCCAAGCCATCGATGTCAACCTGTGACCCCGGGGTAATTTTGCCGGTGTGGTATCCTCAAGAGTAAGCCCAGTGGCATCTCGATACTTAGAGGGAGATGAACTCTTTGAGGACCGGCCAGATTTAAGTTTGGTTACCTGAGATCCATGGGATGAAGAAGCAGCCCTGGAAGACGTCGATGCCACGGAAGCTGCATCGGAGGGAAACAGGGTACTGAGCTTAGCTGCCCGATTCTGTAACCCTCTTTTGGACATCATGGAACATGACTCACAATCCGCAATGGAGTGGTCAGGACCTAAACATTTTAGACACCAGTCATGGGTGTCGGTGACAGAAATAGTGCTACTGCACTTTGTGCATTTTTTAAAACCAGAGGCGGGTTTTTCCATGAGGGAAAAAAAAATCTCTGTAGGCCTAAGGCCTCAGAAGAAAAATGCACTGAAAAAAGTAGAAGGTTTTTTTTTTTTTTTAAAGAAAGAAAAAGAACCGGTAGTACCGGTGCGGAATCGAGAAGGCAGACACGCGACTAAAGAAAAATAAAAGAAAATAAGAAATTCTTCAGCGGTGACAGGAAACACGACCTGCTGGCTCCGTGGAAAAGAAGAACTGGAGAGAGGCAGTTAGGAAAGGCGGGAAGGCAGCGCGCAGGCGCTGTGGGATGCTCCCAAAAGCTTTCTTTCAGGACGCTGGGGAGCGTTCCCGCGCAGGCTCCGTCGGTACCGACGATACCCATATGTGAAGATTCATTCCTGCTTGTTCCTGGAGATACATAGAAACATGATGGCAGAAAAAGACAGCATGGCTTATCTAGTCTGCCCTTCCATATCAACCACAACAAAAGTCCCTTTTTTCCTTAAGAGATCCTCTGTGTTTATCCCATGCTTTTTTAAAATTCAGATACTGTCCTCACCTCTACCACCTCCACTGGAAGACTATTCCACGCATCTACCACTCTTTCCATAAAGAAATATCTCTGCATATTACTTGAATCTATCCCCTTTCACCCTCATTCTATGTTCACTATACCCATTTTCAGACATCCAAAGCACGAACAGGGCTTCCAAAATGACCCCCATGGGCACCTATTTTTGGCGCCAGCTATAAAATCTATGCCAATACTTCTGCACATACCCGGGTGCTCATATTTAATCAATGCTAAGCAAAACGCATAGCACTGAATATCAGCAGAAATTGAAATGTCTTGTTCAGACTTTTTAAATGATGTACCAGACGTCCTGATGAAGACTGATTCCTTCACTATGGTAGTCAATAAAATTTCAGGTCAAAAAAGTTGGACCAAGTGTATCATGTTAAAAATTCATTTTCCTTAATCAAAAAAAAAAAAAAAAAAAAAAAAGAGAATCAAATATAAACGTATATAGTATGAAAACTACAGCCCTGTGATGTTTTAGTGTGTGTTTTCTGTAATTACATGCTATTTGCAAACAGGGCTGTTAGCTTATAAGATACAATACAAATTAATGTGACATTTAACTGTGTTGATCGTAACCTTAGATCTCTATTTCCTATCAACATAATAATTAAGCTGTAAAACGGATGTGACTGCACAGATTAAATCCTCAATGTAAACTTGTGTAACCAAATATAGATTTACCTAGAAGTACATGGCAAACAAAATGATAAGACACTAACTTAAAAAATGAAAACAGACATCTTCAACTGGTTTCACTCCTGGCTGAAATATGTACATTAACTAACCTATTTCTTATTCTTTTCTATTAAGCAGTAAATTACATCAGACAAAAAAGGAATAGTAGAGCTGAAAATATTTTTTCAAATGCTGCTAATAAAATAAATGCTGCATACAGTGCATATGAGGCATTTATATCTAGCAGAACATAAAGTACTGATATTTATTTATTTTTATTTTATTTATTTCTTTATACCGTGCTCTTTAGAATCAGTGCAATTTACATGTATACTAACAGGTACTTTTTATTCCCTTGTCCCTGAAGGGCTCACAATCTAAGTGTACCTGAGGCAATGGAGGGTTAAGTGGCTTGCCCAAGGCCACAAGGAGTGGCTGTGGGACTAGAGACCCCAGTCCCTCCGGCCTGAGGTTGCTTGTCCCCATGTGGGAATTGAACCCCTGGCCTTCCGGTCTGAGGTAACCTGTCCCAACCACTGAGCCACTCCTCCCTCCTCCACTGCATCTTTTCACCTTCATTTTCCCCATGTTATTAGTGTTGCCCCATAGGAACTAGAAAGGAATTTGCAGCTCAAGGGGTTTTTTTGTATTACATTGGTTCCCAAATATAGCACTCAAAAAGACCTCTAAAATTAGAAGGGAGGGGAAGGGGGAGGAGCCACATGAAGTGGTGATCAAAAATGGCAGCAGACTTGTAATGGATTTAGCTCACACCTATTATTTGATAGCTCAGAGTGAGTTACATTCAAGTATAGCTGTCCTTTGGAAGCTATTCTGTCAAATTATTTAGTAGTTGGTATGGCAACAGATGTTCCTAAGTAGTCTATACCTGCTATCTGAATAGAACAGCTGATTAGAAAACATGGAAGATTAGGAAGAAATCAGACTCAAGGAGACTATGTCAGGAAAAGGACTCTGTCTGAGGAGAAATTACTGGCTCCTACTCCCCCTTCTGACTTGGCTGAAGCTTTCCAAAAAATAATGGACTCACTCTCTGAAAAGGTAATATCTGCCAAGTTAGAGGTGTTTTTGAGAAAGCTGCAGTCCAGAAGAATGTAGCTTACAGCAAGGAGACTGTAGAATGAATGCAAGACCTGAAGCCATCTATATTATGTCCAATTCAAAAGAGTCACTGAGAAAAGAAGAACGTTGAATTCTGTACGTAAAACCCCAACGTTTGTTTAATCAATCCTTATGATCCTTTAAACTCATAACACTTTATATTTTTTTATGTCGGGCCCCCCCGGCAAGAGAGAGAAGGGGAAAACCTTTTCTCTCCACTCCGGGAAGTCCCTTTTTAGTGATAAAGAAGTTCATGAAAACCAAACCAGCAAGTAGTGAAGCATCACTTATCTCAAATAGCGGCGAGATATGATTCTCTGTAAGGGGAAACTGCTTGCACGACATGCATGTTTCGGACCTGTCAAGGCCCTGTATCAAGTGAAACGCCCCATCTTGGAAGGGCCTTGACTGCACGACATGCATGTTTCGGACCTGTCAAGGCCCTTCCAAGATGGGGCGTTTCACTTGATACAGGGCCTTGACAGGTCCGAAACATGCATGTCGTGCAAGCAGTTTCCCCTTACAGAGAATCATATCTCGCCGCTATTTGAGATAAGTGATGCTTCACTACTTGCTGGTTTGGTTTTCATGAACTTCTTTATCACTAAAAAGGGACTTCCCGGAGTGGAGAGAAAAGGTTTTCCCCTTCTCTCTCTTGCCGGGGGGGCCCGACATAAAAAAATATAAAGTGTTATGAGTTTAAAGGATCATAATACGAAATTAGTTCTTACCTGCTAATTATCTTTCCTGGAGCTTCTCCGGGCCAGTCCAGGGACAGGTAGGGTTATCAATCCTCTATAGCAGCTGAGGGCTGAAAAGTTGAAGTTTTGATGAGGGTACAAGCCACTCCCCCTTAGGATTACCCATCAGTCGTCTTATAACAAAGCAGGGAAAAGAAAGAACTGAAAAACAGAGAAACCCTGAACACTGATAAAATTGCATAGTCCTTGAAATATACGGAAGCCACACAATAGGCTTTAACTACACGAGAAAGTTATAATAGACTTCCTTTTTTTTTTTTTTTTCCAATAAGAACATAAGAGTAGTCGTAGAGAACTAAAAACTGAAAGCCCCAATGACGACCCCCGTCCCGGACGAATGACTGAAAACTGTATAGTTGGACAGGAGCCGCACCAGAACCCCTATAACCAGAAAGAGGTGGGACCCTGGACTGGCCCGGAGAAGCTCCAGGAAAGATAATTAGCAGGTAAGAACTAATTTCGTATTCCTAATCGCTTCTCCGGGCCAGTCCAGGGACAGGTAGGGCAGTACCAAAGCAGTACCTAACTATGGGAGGGACCGGCAAGCCCCGCTGTAAGAGTTGCGGCCCCCACCTTGGCATCGTCCCGGGCTTGAACATCCAACCGGTAATGTTTTGTAAAAGAATGCAAGGATGACCAAGTAGCTGCTCTGCAGATATCTACTGGTGGAACAAACGCAAACTCCGCCCAAGAAGCGGCCTGAGCTCGAGTAGAATGAGCTCGCAACCCCCGGGGCGGAGAAAGCCCCTTAGCAGCGTAAGCCGCTATAATAGCACTGCGGACCCAACGCGCTATGGTAGACTTGGAGGCTGGTAGGCCCTTCTGAGGTCCAGCGTATTGGACAAAGAGCCTATCCGTTTTTCGGAACGCCTTGGAAACGCGAAGGTACGTACGTAAAACCCGGGCAAGATCTAAACGCTGAAGAGCCCTATCCATGGGTGAATCGGAGAGATTCGCAAACATCGGCAAAGCTACGGATTGATTAACAAGGAAAACCAAGAGTACCTTAGGCAAATAGGAAGGAACAGTTCGTAGAAGTACACGTTCCGGGAGGAATTGCAGATAAGGCTCACGGCAAGACAAAGCCTGTAAGTCGGAAATGCGGCGAGCAGAACACAAAGCGACCAAAAAGGCCGTTTTCCAAGAACACTCGCGGACTTCTTGAGAACTGAGCGAAGCTAAAGATGATTGAGAAAACGCCTCCAAAACTACATTCAAATCCCAAGGAGGAACTATGGGACGTACCGGAGGACGGAGCCTCTTTGCCGCTCGTAAAAAACGTTGGACATCCGGAAGCGCCGAAAGACGCCTATGCTGAACATATCCCCGAAAACAAGCAAGGGCGGCCACGTGAACTTTAAGGGTACTGAGAGCTAGACCTTTGTCGAGGCCATGTTGTAGGAAAAGAAGAAGCTGAGGCAAGGTAGCCGACATTGGAAGAAAATGACGTTGAGCACACCACAACTCAAACAGACGCCAAACGCGAACATAAGTTAGAGAAGTCGTCGGCCGTTTAGACTGAAGTAATGTGTCAATTACGGCCTCAGCATAACCTTTGCGCCTTAAGCGAGACCTTTCAAGAGCCAAGCCGTAAGTAAGAATCGATCCACCCTGGGCATGAGAATCGGCCCCTGATGTAGCAGATTGATGCGAGCTGGAAGAGGCCAAGGCGGAGCTACGAGAAGACGAATTAGATCGGCATACCAGGGACGACGAGGCCAATCCGGAGCAATGAGAATCACTTGGCCTGGGTGCTGCGCAATCCGCTGAATAACTCGACTCAGCATCGGCCACGGAGGGAAAACGTACAAGAGGGAGTCCTGTGGCCATGGCTGAACCAGCGCATCGAGCCCCTCTGACATGTGCTCTCTGCGCCTGCTGAAAAAACGACTGACTTTGGCATTGGCAAACGTTGCCATCAGATCCATTACCGGAGAGCCCCAACGCAGAGTCAGGTCGTGGTAAACGGCCGCATTGAGCTCCCACTCTCCGGGATCGAGAACATTGCGGCTGAGATAATCGGCCTGGACATTGTCTTTGCCAGCCACATGAGCCGCTGAAATCGTTGCCAGATTTGATTCCGCCCAAGCCATTAACTCCTGACATTCGGTCAGAAGAGCGAGAGACTTGGTGCCGCCTTGACGATTGATATAAGCAACTGTCACCGCATTGTCCGAGAAAACCTTGACCGCCTTGCCCTTGAGAAAACTCGCGAAGTGAAGCAGGGCCAGTCGAACCGCTCGCAGCTCGAGACGGTTGATCGACCATGAACTCTCCTCGGGAGACCAGGAACCCTGAGCGACTTGTGCTTGACAATGCGCTCCCCAGCCTGAGAGACTGGCATCGGTGGTAACTAAGACCCACGAGGGCTCCTCTAAAGAAACCCCGCCGTAAGATGTTCGGGAAGTAACCACCACTGCAGACTGCGAGCCACATGATCTGGACAGGCTAGGGGCTGCGCGAGAGGGTGCAGTTGCGGAGACCACCGGGAAAGAAGCGCCTGCTGCAAAGGACGCATGTGAGCTTTGGCCCATGGAACCAGATCCAGAGTTGCCGCCATGGACCCCAAAACCTGCAAATATGTCCACGCTGTGGGAGTCGGGAGTGCCAGGAAGGCTTGCACTTGTTGTATCAGTTTCTGCACTCGCAGAGTGGGCAAAGAAACCATTCCCCGCTCCGTGTCGAAAGAGGCCCCCAGATAAGTCAACTGTTGGCGTGGAAGCAGATTGCTCTTGGATACATTGATCACCCAGCCGAGCTATTCGAGAAGCTGAACCACGCGAGCTGTCGCTGTTTCCGAAGCCTCCCGAGAATCCGCTCGAATCAACCAATCGTCGAGATATGGGTGGACCCGAATACCCTCCTTTCGCAGCGCCGCAGCCACTACTACCATCAGCTTCGTGAAGGTCCGCGGAGCCGTTGCTAGACCGAACGGTAAGGCGCGAAACTGGAAATGCCCCATGGGAAGCGCGAAACGCAAAAACCGCTGATGAGATAGCCGGATGGGAATATGAAGATAAGCCTCTGTAAGATCGATGGACGAGAGAAACTCTCCCGGCTGAACTGCGTGAATAACAGTGCGTAAGGTTTCCATGCGAAAGTGTGGTACCCGCAAAGAACGGTTTACACCTCTGAGATCCAGGACGGGACGAAAAGAATCCTCGTTCTTGGGAACCACAAAATAGATCGAGTATCGACCGTAGCCGCACTGGTCCAATGGCACGGGAACCACCGCTTGCAGCTGCAGAAGACGAGCTAGCGTCTCGGAGATGGCTTGCATCTTCCTTCCAGGGGCACAAGGGGACCGAACGAAAGCGGGAAGCAACTGGCAAGCGAAGTCTAGAGCATAGCCCTTCTGAATGACCTCCAGAACCCAATTGTCCGAAGTGACCGCGGTCCAGGCAGCGAGAAAGTTCTGTAAACGACCGCCCACCAGAACTAACGCCTGGACCTGCTGACCTTCATTGCGGCTTTTTAATGGAAGGTTGAGAGGGTGTACCGTAAGATCGGCCAAACCCTCTGGCTCCACGAAAGGACGGACTGCGAAAACTGGAGCGCCCCCTAGAATAGGGCGCAAAACGTGCACCTCGAAACCTACGTGACTCTCGAGCGGATCCTCGAAGAGGTCCCGCACCCCGCAGCGTCCTGGGCCTATCCTCAGGCAAACGACCGCCTTTGGAGTCGCCTAAATCTTTTACAATCTTCTCCAAGGCCTCTCCAAAAAGTAACTTTCCTTTAAAAGGTAATTTACTAAGGCGAACCTTGGAGGAAACATCCGCCGACCAGTTTCGCAGCCAAAGGAAACGCCTAGCCGCTACCATAGAAGCCATGGTCTTAGCCGCAATGCGTACCAGATCATAAAAAGCATCCGCTGCGTAAGCCGCAGCAGATTCCAACTTAGCTGTATCGGGAACCTCCAAAGCGGAATCCTCCGCCGCCGTCCCCTGCAGCCAGCAAATGGAAGCTCGAGAAACATAAGCCCCGCAAACTGCTGCTTGTAACGCCAAAGCGCTAGAATCAAAAGCCTGCTTGAGCAGAATCTCCAATTTTCTATCCTGCAGATCCTTAAGCGCCGCCGCGCCTTCCACAGGAATGGTAGTCTTCTTAGTGACAGCCGAGACTAAGGCATCTACCTTAGGCATCCGGAACAAATCCCGTTCGTCCTGAGGCAGAGGGTACAAGCGCGCCAAGACTCGACCCCCTCGTAGGGTAGCCTCAGGACATTCCCATTCTGACTCAATCATTTGTTTAATAACCCGATGCAGGGGAAAACAGCGTTGCTCAGACTTAAATCCCTGCAATAAGGGATCCTCTAACGGTTCCTGAGAGGACGAAGGAGGAAGCAGATGAAGGGCTTGCAAAGATTGGGCAATGAGAGCCGCGAGCTCCTCTTTACGGAAGACCCTGAAAACATTGGGATCTTCCCCAGGAGCTATTTCACCTTCCTCCAACTCCTCAGGGTCTGGAGCTAAGGAAGCATCTGTCACCTCCTCTGAGTCAGTCTGCCCCCGGGGCAAAGAATCTGGAGGGAAAAACACACCCAAAGGATCTGCTAGACCCTCCTTAGGCTGAGATGTCCCCTCTCCCGGGTCCTCTGAACTGTGTAGTTTAGGGGAGAGGATGTCTGACATGGGAAACGCTGTAGACTTATCCGGCTGAGAAGTTGTATCAGGCTGGGCAGTTTTCAGTAAAAATGCCCTATGCAGGGCTAAAATAAACTCGGGAGAGAAAACAGAAGCTACATCCCCTTGAGCCACCACCTGTGGCTGAAGTACCGGCCCAGGGTCTTTAGACGACTTTGCTTTCCTCTTGTGCGGCCGAGGCTGCTCTGTGAGAGAGCTGACAGGCGCCGTTAAAATGGCCGCTCTTCCCGCCTTTTCCGCGGGCAACGAGGGCTCCTCTCCTTTCTGTACAGACTTGTCAGACATCGCGAAAAACACGAGGGAAGCCCCCCCGACCCTGCCAAAACCCAAAAAATAAATTCGACAAGCCGGAATGGATTCTCCGAAAAATAACCGCGCTGACAGGAAGGGCTGAGAACCGGCACGGGCAGGAGAAGTAGAACAAGAGCACTTACCCCCGGAGCAAGCAGGCAGTCCCGCTGCTAGCGGGAACCACCTCCCGGAGCAGCGTTCGCACAGAGGTAGCAACTGGGGCTCCCAGAATTTATTCCTCTGACGATGGAGACGGAGACGGTGAATAGAGACAGGCTCTGCCTCTCACCGGGAAATGTAATCACTCGACGTCTCCGCGTAATCTAAAGCTGCAGTACAATTTTTTCTAACAAGGACTTCAGCAAAAATATCAGCTCTGCTAGAGCTAATATACAAGAGAAAAATAAAATTAAAGAAGTAATCAAGCAAATCAAACAGCAGAATTAACAGAGGGAGAAGCAAGGATTCGACCCTCTCTAGCTGCTGAGGACTGAAAGACTGATGGGTAATTCTAAGGGGGAGTGGCTTGTACCCTCATCAAAACTTCAACTTTTCAGCCCTCAGCTGCTATAGAGGATTGACAACCCTACCTGTCCCTGGACTGGCCCGGAGAAGCGATTAGGAAGGATTGATTAAACAAACGTTGGGGTTTTACGTACAGAACTCAACGTTCTTCTTTTCTCAGTGACTCTTTTGAATTGAATATACCTGTTATGGTCATTGATTTTTTGAGGTTTTCATTTTGGGCTTTATCTATATTATGTCCACACAAAAGTACGATTTTTTTTGAGAGAAAATACACAGAAATATCTGACAAGGTCGACAATACTGGGACTGGGGCTGATGCAAAAAAAATGTCTACTGTGACACTGCCAGAGAGGGGAGAGGGATCAAATTTGATGGAGCTCTATCCTAAATGGATTCCCAAGGCGATGGGTCTCGAAGTTAAAAGGAATCAGATAAAGAATGGAGACATCAGGTCCTTCTGTCTCTAGTGGGTCTTGGTTGCGCTTGGGCTATTATTCTGAAGCTGCATCATTTTCAGATAAGATTCAGATAATGGAAAGACAGACTGTGTGATGGGGTTTCTTTCAAGATTTCTCACGAAGTCTTCAAAGAAAAAAAAATGTGAAAAAGAAGTTAAGATGGAGAGGACTGCTATGTTATGTTGTAGCTGCTGAAAATCAAAGTGATCGAGACAAAAGCAAGGCTTTTTAATTGGTGGAACAAGATTAACAGTTTTTGCACTCACACGATGCATCAGTACCCTGAAGAAGAGAAAAACAACAGTGATAAGTTAATACTTCTGATGGCAGTTTTTTCTTGTTTGGGGTTTTGTGGAGATCAGGCCAGTTCTGACTTACACTAGTAAGTTTTGTGTCGTCCCCCCCCCCCCCACCCCTGTCTAAATATTGGCTTACATATGTTTGTTTAATTTGCATGGCTTGACTCTTATTTTTTCTTCTATGTCGGATGAACTTGGACAAGCAGCTGCATTTATTCAGTACCAACAGAGGGCAGCGTTTGTTCTATGGTTTTCTGATGTCATTATTATAAAGCTAAAGTGCTAGTTTTTGGTGGTTGGATGAAGAGATAAAGCAGCTCTGAAGCTTTTGTATGGGAAATATATAGAGTGGAATAGCCTTCCAGCAGATCTGAGAGAGATTACAAATTATTTGCTTTTTGAAAATATGTTAAAAACAAACCTGTTTAGATGATATATTTGTCCATTTAATTTTTGTCATTTGTTTTATTTCTTTTCTAGACTACAATGATGCATGTGACTAATTGATATAGGCAAGATATCAATGACTATTTAATTACAAAAAAAATGAAACGTTTAGTTTAATGTAACAGGATTGTTAGACGTGTGCCAGAAAATTTGATTTACTTCTTGATCCAGTTTTTTTTTCTCACATGACAAACTCTAAAATAACTTTAATTATTTTTTATTTTTCTTTGCTACCACTGAAGCTTGTGCAAATATGCAGGGGCCATTTCTGGGACAAGTTGCTTGCACTTTCCCAGGATTCAGCCTCTGAGTTGTCTGCTTATTATATTTTTTCTTTTTAGCATTAATTTTTTTTCTTCTTTTTCTATTTCACATGCGTGCTGATGTTGGAAACAATTGTTTTGAGTACATTTTTGTTGGGTTTCATCTGAGATTTTGACTGCATCTTTAAAGACAAGTACTTTTTCTATGTTTTAAGCACCTGCAGTCAGGTTGGTTTGAGGTTGAATGGGGTTTTGTTAGAGCAATTATGAAACCTCACAGGTATCTTGCAAACATATTTTCAATGAAAAATGCCTCACAAAGCTTCTTTGAAAATGCAGGGACCTGCCTATGCAAGTAGCACATTGGTGCCTGCACTTTTGCCCCTTGCACAGGGATTTCAGAATTTAATTAATTTCTTTCTTGCTAAGTCAAAGATTGTTTCCTCAAAGCAATTTACAAAAATGATCACAGTAAAAATAGAATACACATAAAGCAATAAGAATAACGCCACATGATTTCAAGAGTCAACTCACCTAGTAAAAACCATAAGTGATCAGCCAATACAGAAAAAATATCCCCCACATCAACCCAAATGAAATCCACACACACTGTCAGCTCTCCTCCGCCCCTTTTGATGCAGGTGAAACAGCATGGGTAATTTACCTGGAAAGGGAAGAACAATTTAACCCACTTTATCGCCTAATTGTTGTTGTTAAGTGCCGTCGAGTCGGAGTCGACTCATGGCGACCCTCTGGATAGCTATCCTAAATTGTGTTTGGTCTTCAGTCAGGTGGCTCATTGTTGACAGACTGGTACCCGTAGCTGCTGTTATTGTATCGATCCATCTCATTGCTGGCCTTCCTCTTTTGTGTTGACCTATCTTGCCAAGCATAATGTCTTTCTCTAATGATCTCTCTCTTCGCATGATGTGTCCAAAGTATGAAAGTCGAAGTCTTGTCATCTGAGCTTCTAAAGAAACGCAAGTAAAATCTTTTGAAAATTGCCTGCTTGGAAAAGGTCTCTATTGGGATTAATGGCACGGTTACCAATTCATAATGCAGCTAACACCAACTGTGAAGGTGTAGTTGACTGCATCAACATGTTATTTGACCACATTAGCAGTTAATGTGCTGCAATTATCCACGTGTTAGCACAAGGGCAAGTCCCTGCCCATTTCACACCTCCTAATATGAATTTCCATATTAGATGTTTCATGCAACAATTAGCATGCACTAGCGGTTAAAGCGTTGCACTAAATATTAATGTGGCACCATGCTGCTAACACATGTCAAAAGTTAAACCTCTAGGGAGTCATCTTTTATTTATTTATTTAGACAGATTTGTATATCACCTTATCCTTCAATCAAAGTGGTCACATCACAATTGGAGGGTTACATTTAACATGAGGGTACTTAACAACATTATACAAAGAACTGGTATGTCTAGTTGGGATTAGTGGGTACCGATCTGAACTTGTATGTCATCTAATGTCATAATGGTATTAGTGCATGCTATCTGCTGCAGGGACCATTTTATTCCTACGGATTCTATGGCAGATAGTATACTCTAACTCTAACCAATAATGAATGACTCCTCCTCCTCCACATTCAGCCTAGTAAATAGGCTCTCTGCCATGAGCTGTACCTACTAGTGTTGATAATTTATGCCTGCTTCATATCATTCCAGGTATTACCCTGAGGCCAGTTTACTTAGAGGAGATACACTTCATGGAAATGGCTTCAGATGCTAAAATGGGAAATAATGCATGCATTCACAAATAACACATGCAATATTATGTTTCAGGGTGTGAAGAACTGTCTGAAAAGTTTCTCTTTTGCAAATAGTGAAATTTCACAGATGGTATTTAAATCAATAGCAAATAAGCTACTGTAATGCAAGTCATGCAAAGCAGCTCGTAACTATGACACAGAACTAAACTGAACATGTCCAGCATACGGCCCATGGACCAAATACAGCCCGCTTAACCTTGGGATGTGGTCCACATAATTTCTACCAATAGCTCTGTAATGCTATAAAATTAAGGGGTATGTTTACTAAACTGTCTTAATGTGCGCTCTGGCACCTTATCGCGCAATAATGGTGCTTTGTCGGGCGCAGAGGTACCTTAGCGCGCAATAACGCGTGCAGTGGCGCAAATGAGCACTGAGGGTGGAGAAAGGCTCCCGGAGGGCGGAGGAAGGCTCCCCAGGGGCAGAGAGAGAAGGTCAATGGGTGGAGAGCGGGAGGGGAGAGGCTCCCTGCACACCAACGCTGTGAAATTCGAGGCTGAAAACTAACGCCAGTGAAACCCTGGCGTTAGAGCTGATTTAAAGGGAAAAGAAACCATTTCCGTCAGCAATGTACAGCAAAACCAGGGAAACCAACAAAAAGTGATAAGTATGATACATGTGCACGTAACAAAAGGGCAAACAAACAGTGAAAATGACCAGAAGAAAATGTAATAAAAACATAACCAAACAGGCCAATAGTGATATTAATGGGAAACATCAAATAACACTCCTGAGAAAGCTCCAGAAAAAAAAAGATATGAATTTTAGAAGGGTCTATGCTCCGTCCCCATACAAGGTGAATGAGCCCACAGTGAAACTGCGCTGAGCAGGGTTTGCCCTCTCCATTGGGCAGGTTTCCTATGGCGTGCACATGTTCCGCAACAGCAGGGCGGGCATGTCGGAACGGGCAACTGGACAGATGCTTGAAAAGGGGACACAGAGGGCTGCAGGCGGCAAATGCTGTGGTGCAGCTGGGCCACAGTGCGGACTAGGGTGATGCCTAGGTGGCCCATAGGAATGCTGAAACAGTAGTGCAGTCAGACAGCAACTGATGAGGGTCCAACATGGGCACGAGTGTGCTTTCCACAGTGTCACAGGGGATAGTACCCAGCAGGTTCCTTCCAAGGGCACAGAACATTGGCAGGCGGTGCTGGGGGGGAAGCATGGACAGCTATGCAGGCACCCCTACCCCAGAACCCACACCATAGGCAGCCACCTACCCACACACTGGATGGCCTGAGACTGCGCACCACCAGCAGAAGGGCATGTCAGCAGGGTGGCAGAGGGGTACTGGTGGTGGAGGGGACAGTGGCAGCTGCCCAGAGCAGACCGTGGCCTAGCCCTGTGTAGGTGGGTGCCATGCACTGCAACAGACAGGCCCTGTCTGACGAACAGTCATGGTATCTCCAGGGAATGCACTGTCTCTGTGGCAACACGGTGGTGAAGTGCACACAGCCAGTGTGTTCAGGAGCAGAAGGTCACAGGTTCAAGTCCCAGCTGTGGTTCCTGCCAACCCAGCCCCCATATTTTACCCACTACTAAAACATGCTAATACAGACAGAACCTTTATTGCAGATAACGTAGACATGCCCAAAACACCTACATTTTACCCTACAGAGCACAGACACCATAAACATGCACCTTACCTAGAGCAGAGTCTCCCAAATGCAGTCCTGGAGGGCCAAACACCATTCAGGTTCCATGCTGCCTCTAATAAATATGGCTGTGCTGCATTTCTATGCACCGCCCCCATGGTATGCCGATGTATCTCATGCATATTCATTAGGGACAGCATGAAAACCCGAACAGTGTTTGGCCCTCCAGGACTGGAGTTGGGAACCTCTGTCCTAGAGCAGCGGTCAACAGGGGCAGACACACCCGCACCCACCGGCTCCATTACACAGGTCTGCGACTAAAAAGCTGTTTGATTATTTTCATCTAATTTCCATGTATTTTGGTGTGTTGAAAACAAATAAAATATTGAAAAAACTTCTAGACGTCATGATTTTCCACAATATGCAAAATTGTCTTCAAATTTATCACATTTTTTCAAATTACTATTAATTAACTATTAATTAATTCAAATTACTATTAATTAATTCACATAAGTGCATTTAAGATATAAAATGGCAAAAAAACCTTAAAGGGGTTGTCCGAGTTATGTAAAAAAAAAATATAGCACTGCAAATCTGATGGTCAGCAATATATACATAAGCTAAGCAAGTTTTAAGTCCGTGCTCCTAATGGTAGAAGGGGTTAATCTTTCCTGAAGAATCCAGTGGGAGGAAGACACAGGGCAGATAGCAGCAGCTCCGGTCAGTGCAGGGGGGCGTGGCCAGCACTATGACGTCTCGTGTACAGACACAGAGCTGCTCTCTCCTGCATGCCACACTTGTGCACGAATCATCATCAGGTTCTTGGTTCTAGGCTGTTCACACTTTTTCATCGCAATTCGTGTTAGCTCGTCATTCTTCAACCGTTATGTTATGGCTCCGCGAAAGTGTATTAATTCGCCAGACAGTTTCTGTTTCATCTGTGGTGAATATACAGTGTTGAAGCAACAGCAGAATATTACAGACTTTGTGAAAAAAGTATACTTTGCATACTTTGGACTAAAAATTGGAGATCAAGATAAAGTCTGGGTGCCTCATAAAGTGTGCAAACGGTGTGTTGAGGACCTCTGAAACTGGTTCAAGGGTAAGAAAAAAATCTTTCCTTTATGGGATTCCTATGGTATGGCGAGAGCAAAAGAACCATAGTGATGACTGTTACTTTTGTTCATGCGATGTGAAAGGGTTCAATTCCAAATGGAAGCATTCCATTTCATACCCCAATCTTCACTCGGCAATTCATCCCATCCCCCATGACACTGATATACCAGTACCCAAGCCCCCTGCTACCTTGGAAGAGATACCTAGCTCCGATGAAGGTGAAGTCATACCTGAACCAGATGACGAATCAAGTTCTGACTTTGAAGATGATACAAGACCAAAATTGTTTTCTCAGGACGAGATGAATGATTTGGTAAGAGACTTGAATCTTCCCAAAGATGCCGCTGAGTTACTCGGATCAAGGCTGAAAAGCAGGAATTTATTGTTGCCAGGAGTGTCATCTTCATGGTTCAGACATTGTGAAAAGCAGTTCGTTCCTTACTTCGCCCAGGAAGACAAGTTGGTTTATTGCATCGATGTCGAAGGTCTGATGGGTCAATTCAAAATCCAATATGATTCAGAGCAATGGCATCTTTTTATAGATTCTTCAAAAAGAAGTCTCAAATCAGTTTTACTCCACAACGGTTTTTACGCTTCCATACCTGTAGGTCATTCCGTACACTTGAAGGAAACCTACGAGAACTTGGAATTGGTTCTTCGTAAACTTAAATATGAAGACCATGGTTGGCAAGTGTGTGGGGACTTGAAGGTCTTGTGCATGCTGCTCGGGCAACAAGCTGGGTATACTAAATATCCTTTTTTTGTGTGTCTATGGGACAGTCGAGACCGACAAAATCACTGGACCAAGAAGAGTTGACAGCCGAGGGTGCTAACAGTTGGTGAAAAAAATGTCCTCCGAGAAACTTTGGTACCTTCCCATAAAGTTCTTCTACCACCTCTCCACATAAAATTGGGATTGATGAAGCAATTCATAAAATCACTTCCAAGAGATGGAGAATGCTTCAAATACTTGGTCACCAAGTTTCCAGGCCTGTCGGAGGCAAAATTGAAGGAAGGTGTGTTCGTCGCACCAGACATTAGAAGGCTTATAATTGATCAAGAGTTTGTCAATACCCTGATGGATCCTCAAAAAGAAGGGTGGATTGCATTTAAAGAAGTCGTACAGAAATTTTTAGGCAATAACAAAGATCCTCACTACAAAAAGATCGTCGGACGAATGCTGAAAGCATTTCAAGCTTTAGGTTGCCTGATGAGTTGGAAGTGCATTTCCTCCAGTCCCACCTTGACTACTTTCCTGAAAATTTGGGAGCTGTGAGTGAGGAACAAGGTGAATGATTCCACCAAGATATTAAAGAGATGGAAAGGAAATACCAGGGAAAATGGAGCATTGCAATGATGGCAGACTACTGTTGGATGCTTCAGAGAGACATTCCAGATGATACTCACAAGCGTAAATGCACCAAGAGGAGCCTCACATCACAAGGAAGAAGAATCGAGTTTAGTGTGTGTAGGTGAGCTCATTTCAGTTCATAAAAGGATTTTCATGAAAATATTGTAATAAAACTTTAATTTTATAAGTCTATTTCCATTTATTTTGAGGCATTGCCTTATTTATTTTATTTATTTATTTAAAGGGTATTTCTATCCCGCCTTATCCTTCAATCAAGGCGGTGATTTAACATAGTTACTTAAATTGTCAGGAAACGTGATGTCCTATGACAAAATGGAGGTCATTTTCGGATTCAGCGCACCAAAAAACATAAAGATTACGTGGAATAACCAAAACAGCTCTCGAAAAAAAAAATTTTGCAGACCTGTGTTATCCGAAGCCTCCTGGAGAGGCAGGATGTTGGGACCTGCGTGCATCTCCCAATACTAGCACTTGCATACCTTAGCAATGCCACCCTAAACCTGGGAAAACTGTACACAGCTATCAAAAGGTTGCTATGATAACTGGCAGATAGCAATTTCTACATTAAGCACAATTGGCTGTTTGAGCTGCAACATAGCAACCTTTCTGATGTCTGTGGAGTGTGCCTCAGGTCTGGTGTCTGACAGAGTGACCCCAACAGTATTGCGTACCATAGCCATGCCTGCACTGTGCCCAGGACTGGTGTGGTGGACAGAGCTGCCAAACACCTCTATAGCTGCACAATGCTGGCATAGGTGTGGGGAGTGTGTGTCTATCCAGTGTGTGGTGGCTGCTAACACCTTCCTCAGCCCACACTGCTAGCACTGTTGCCAGTATTGGCCTGCCAATGTACATAATGAGGAGCAAGGTACTGTGGGTATAGCCTGGACAGGGTGGCCTGGCCTGGATGCATCAGCACAGGGCATAGGGCAATGGCTCGGACGTTGTAGTGCCCGGCCACAACCTGCACCGACAGGGTGGCCACAGCATGTCCTGCTGGGAGGTCACTCTCACCCTGAGCAGTGACCACGGCATGGCTAGGCTCCCCCATAGTGCTATATTGTATTTTTCTTCAGTGAAATATATAGGTTCTCTTCTCTGGGGCCTAATCACTGACTTATCTGCTTGGTGGGTGTGCTCACATCCCAGCTTTTGGGTGCACACATCTCTTCCAGGATCATGCACTGTGGACTAGCTAGCAGACTGTCTGCAGTTATATGTGTATGGCTGGAACACCTTGCAGGGTGCAGCGGCTGGTGACTCACTGTGCTTGCTGCTGGAGAATGTCAGATGGTGTTGGGGGGCAGCTGAGCATTTCCATGCCTACTGTCTTCCTGCCATTGCCTTAGAGATGTGTACAGCTCTGCATTGGCTGCCCTGTAGGGTGTCTGTTCCCCAGCGTGACTGGGGTTGATGGCCCCCCTCTACTACCACTGTTGCAGGGAGGTAGAATGTGGATCTGTTGGTGGGGGAATCCTGTCTCCCACCCTGAGCCACAGAGGGTGGGTTGGGTGGTGGTACATAATCTGCCTATGGGTCCAAACACCCCCTGTCACATACATCATGTTACCATGGCACCAAGACAGAATATGCACTGTTCTGGGTGCATCATAGCCCATAATGGCCAGACCTGATTGACAACTTCAGATAGACACTAATGTATCCTAGGTGTGTTTGCAGGAACTACCTATCACACAACACTGGCATTGATGGGTACCTGCGACATGGCCTAGTGCAGCCATTGAAGGTGCTGCGGACCTGGTGCTGGCCGCCCCACCTCACCCTCAGGGTGAGCACAATACCCACACAATGTGACGGTCTGTAGCTACTCTGTGCCACTAACACACACCGCCAGCACCCCCTACCAGGCTGAGGTGCTGTGGGGTGCATACCACATCTTGTGACCATCTGTAGACTGCTAATATGCATGTGCTGTGCATCATGGGTACGGCTGGGTTGCCCCTATCCTGGTAGCCACAGCAGACTGTTTGTGTGGTGACGTGCAGTCCTTCTGTAGCCAGCCAGGGGTTTGCTAGGAGCTGTAGCCCACTGGTTATTTCACTGCCTGTGGAGCCAGAAGTCATGGGTTCTATCCCACAGTGGGGTTATTTGATAGGGCTGTCCGAGGCATTGTCTATTTTTAATGTACATTAGTGCTGCCAGCAAAAACACCCTCAGAGTACTGTAACCTTAAGGTGCCTCATAAGGCGCCCCATAAGGCACCTTATAGAGCGCCTTATAAGGCGCCCTATAAAGCGCCTTACCAGGTGCCTTATAAGGTGTCCTATAGGGGACATTGTAGGGTGCCTTGGCGGACAGTGCACTTTATAATGTGCCCTCTAGAGTGCCTTATAGGGTGCCTTATGCGGCACCTTAGGTAACGCCACTGTGAGGGTGTGTTTGCTGGCAGCACTAATTAAAATAAAACTACAATGCCTCAAAAAGCACTACTTAAACATACAGGGAGATGCCTCAGCCAGCCTTGTTCATTAGGCACACTGGGGGATAGAACTCATGTCCCCTGTACCATCAGTCAGTCAGTATTAACCATTGTGCTACACCTCTGTTTCTGTGTTTGCATGTCTGCACGCCTACTTAAGATTACTGCGCGTTAACGTGCTTAGTGGCGATAATGTGCGCAGCGCGCGTTATCGCGCGATAATCCCGGTTTGCTACATTTAGACCGGAACGCCCACTCCTTTTATGGCATCCTGCACACTATTGCCAGGCGCACGTTAAGACTGCTTAGTAAACATACCCCTATGTCACAATTTCAGAAGATACTCACACATTTTTGGTGAATATAAATCATACTATAACAGGCCAAAATATTCATGTGGCCCACACACATATGGATGTCTAATCATGCAGCCCACTTTTGAAAAATCTTGGATCATTTATATGAATATATATATAAATACTAATGCACAAAATTTCCAATACTGCATAAATCTGCTTGCATCCAAGTCTCCTTGTTTTTTTTTTTCTCATTTGTTCAGGATCATCATACTAGGGGAAAGAAAAATTGAAGAGAGCAAATTTCTCCTGATCAGTCTTGATGCATATATTTATGTGATCAGGGAAGGATCAGCCCTATAGTTTGCCATAGGCAAGCAAGCACATTGGACCCCCATCATAACCCTAGTACGCTTTAAAACTCCCACAAGGGAGGAAGTGATATCATTACCCTGGATAACCACTAAACCTGATAAGCATTCTGCAGTTCACTAGGGGTGAAGCAATGATGGCAATGTCCATTAAAAAGAAATCTGTCATTTTTAAAAAAAGTTATTTTACTGGGGTTGGGTCAGCACAATGCGATCAGGACAACATGGCGGGCAATCATCATGTGCAGTGAAGGCCCAATGTAGAATATGGCCATGGTGTGGGTGAGCGCAGCACACAGTGTAACTGTAATTAAGCTAAGTGATTTAGTGTGCTTGAGAGAGTTCTTAAAATAAGGGGCTATTTTTATTTGATGACATTTTTTTGCCACATAGGCTACTGATTTATTTTTGTAGCTGTTTGAAGAAGGGAATTTTTACTTTTTAGGCAAAGCATTTCTGCTGATGATTTTTTTTAAACTCTAGCCTTCAAGTTCAGAGAGGAGGAAAAGCACTGTTTGTAAGTCACTGCACCACTGAGGTGTTAGATCCCTCCCTTTCCACCCCAACTCTCACCTATCCCATCTGAGAAATCATACTATATAGAACAACTCGCCAATTAGCTTGTTGATTATGATAGACAATTTTTATATTAACTGGAAGAGAAATCTAGGAAGCAAATAGTTCCACATTTGGCTCTCTTCTAAAAGTAAAAAATCAGTTAAAATTTGAAGGCACTTTGATTAGGTAATTCTACAAAGGGAGTACATTAAACTATATACTTCAAAACACATAAATCATATTTTAGTAGCTTAAAGTGATAAAAACTGCTCCATACCCAAATAGCAGGTGAGCAAGCAAGCAGAACTGTAAACAGGGAATCAGAAAAGATCTCACATAAAAGAGGCTAGTTACCTTTTGTCTTAAAGGACAGCCGGTAAAGTTAAGGACTTGATTAGGTCTTTTTCTCATTTCCTTCAACAGGTGCCAAATCTCCTACAGCTGAACTAAACTGGAAAAATTATGTTGCCAAAGTTGTTGCCCCCATTACAGCTTCTCCACTGTCTAGATGAAGAGACTGATCCCAGGCAAGTAACGGGTTTCATGTGCAAGATGTCTGCAAGCTGAATCCCTCATGAAACAACTGAAGTAGCTGAGAGAGGCGGTGGTGAGGATGAGAAACATCCATGACAGCAAGAACTGCACTGATGAAATGCTTTGAGATGCCCAATATCTCCAAGAGAGGTGAAGATGGTATGGTACAGAAAGAAGAGAGCTTGACACGGGTCACCAGAGCCAGCAGAATCAACACTCCAACTCCATCGTCCCTCAAGAAGAACTGGTATGCAGCCCTAGAAATGAAGGAGGCAAGAAAATCCCAGGAACAGGAGGAACCGGAGCTCAAAAACCCCAAAGCTGCCGAATCAGTGACCACAAGTAAGCAAAGGGTAGTGGTGGTTGGTGACTCTTTTCTGAGGGGTACTGAGGAATCCATTTGTCAGTCAATCAATTTGATGTTCCAGGTGGTGTGCTGTCTGCCAGGTGCCAAAATCTAATATGTTACTGAGAGTTTCTGAAACTCATCAAGCCTACTACTACCCTATAATGCTTATCCATGTTGGTGCAAATGATACTGCTAGGTATCTTTCCAAGCATATTAAGAGTGACTTTGTGGCTCTGGGAGAGAGAGTGAAGCAGATAGGTGTGAAGGTGTTTATGTTTATGTCTATTGCATTTGATATACCGCCTTTCAAAAAGACAAATCAAGGCGGTTAACAATTTCACAAATATAGGTGGTGTTCTTCTCAATCCTCCCTATTGAGGATAAAAGCCCCCTCCCCCAGCCATCATCTGATATGTTTCTCTTACTGCCATCTCCCCCAGCCATTACCCATAGTGTTTCTCTGACTACCCCCTCCCCCTTCACCACTCAATGTGCTTCTCTCACTGCTCCTCCCCCAGCCATCACCTAACATGTTTCTCTCACTTCACCCTCACCCAGTCATTACCAGAGGTGTTTCTCTCACTGTCCTCCTCCCACAGCCACCACTTGATTTATTTCTCTCACTGCCCCCATGGGTATAGTTTGGGGGAGGGGGAGGGAGTATTGCACCCACCAAACGAGTGGCCCAGATGATGGCCGCTATGCTTGTCTGCCCACAGGGATATAATCTCTCGTGAACAGAAGAGAAAGGGATGGCCACGATTGCAGCAAAGTCTTCTTTTATCTGCCCACAGGGGATCAGATCCCCATGGGCAGAAGAGAAGGGGAGGCCGCAATCATAGCAAAGTCCCCTTCAATCTGCCCATGGGAGATCAGATCCCCCATCTCCCGTGGGTAGACTGAACGGGATGGCCATGATCACGGCAAAGTCTCCTATCTGCCTGCAGGAGATAGGATTCCCACAGGCAGAAGGGGCTGCAGAGGCAAGCAGTCTGCCCGTGGGGATCCAATTGGAGGGGACAGGAGCAGCAGGACGCAAGTACGTGCATGCACACGCTTTAAGGACTCTTGCAACTTCAAAGAGGTGATCGCTGTGCTGCCCATCAACCCCCGATTAGAGGCTGAATGTCGGGGGCGGTGCGCGATAGAACATCAGGACTGTCTAGGGCTGAGTTGCCCACTAGGGTCTAGGTTACTGCTTAGTTCATGGGTCAGTCCTACTTATAATCAAGGCTTAAGCTAGTATCTAGCCGATACAGCAAATACAAATCATAGCTATAAAATTCATATATGCAGCTAAAATATTTGACATGTGGCTCCACTTTTGAAGGTCAAACTGCTCCTGGACTTCCAGAAACACAGTCATGTGACCCCTCTCCTCCACAATCACTGGCTTCCTATGGACTATAGGACTCCCTTTAAGATTCTAGTGCACACCACGTCTACAATCATAAGAAGGCCTGTACCTGCTTCACAATCTTTTGGACTCTGTCGCCGGGAAGGAACACCGAACCTACCTCCGTATCGAACAATGCTCCCAGGTACGTAAGCCACCTCACCGGATTCAACTGACTCTTTGCTCAATTGATTACCCAACCAAGACTTTCCAGAACCTGCACCACCCGTGTGGTCGAGGCGACCGACTCTGCCTGAGACCCTGCTCGTATCAACCAATCGTCCAGATAAGGATGAACCGTCACTCCTTCCTGCCACAATGCTGCCGCGACTACCACCATCAACTTCGTGAAAGTTTGAGGAGCCATCGCCAACCCGAACGGCAATGCCCTGCACTGAAAGTGACCCATGGGAACAGCAAAACGCAAAAACCTTTGATGCTCCCTTTGGATGGGGATGTGCAGATACACCTCTATGAGATCTATCGACGACAGCACCTCTCCAGGTTGCACCACTCGAATCACGGATCTTAGTGCTTCCATCCGAAAATGCGGCACCCACAGGCACCAATTGACATGTTTGAGATCTAGGATGGGCCGAAAGGACCCTTATTTCTTGGGAACCACGAAATAAATCAAGTATCGACCTAAGCCGCACTGGTCTGGAGGCACAGGAATGACTGCCTCGAGCCACAATAACCGCTGAAGCGTTTCGCTCTCTGCTTTCTTCTTTGCCGGAGGACCACATGGGGACACCACGAAGGAGTCCGTCAGCGGCTGAGCGAACTCCAACACATAATCCTCGTGGATGATCTCCAGCACCCACCGATCTGTGGTTATGGAGGCCCAGACGGTGAGGAACCCCTGTAACCGGCTGCCCACCGGAATCTCCGCCTGGGCCTGCCGCACTTCATTGTGGCTTCTTGGCGGCGTTCTTCTGGGAATGAAAGTATCCCCTGCCAAACCCTCTAGCCCCCCCGAAAGGGCTGCACCCTAGGCATAAACTGACCTCTCTGATAAGGGATAAAGCGAGGTCCACGAAACCTGCGAACGTCTCTGCCTTGACCCCTGAGCGGAGTTCCAGGCCTCGTCGCCTTGGGTCGATCCTCCGGCAGTAGACCCCCTTTGGAATACCCTAAATCTTTCACAATCTTTTATAAGGCCTCGCCAAAGAGTAGTCGACCCTTATAGGGTAGCTTACTGAGCCACGTCTTCGAAGATGAGTCTGCCGCCCAATTCCTCAGCCAAAGAAACCTTTGAGTGGCTATTACGGATGCCATGGACTTTGTGGAGATTCGAACCAAATTGTAGAATGCGTCTGCCAGATAAGCGGCCGCAGATTCTAATTTCGCTCCATCTGCTACCGAGCCCTCTTTGTCCGCTGCAGCCTCCCCCTGGAGCCAGCGGATAGAGGCCTGTGACACATACGCCCCACAAATGGGGGCCTGCAGCGACAGAGCACTGGAATCAAAGGCCTGCTTTAGGAGAGCTCCAATTTACGATCTTGAAGATCTTTGAGGGCAGCTCCCCCTTCCACTGGAATGGTCGTCTTTTGTGTCACCGCGGAGACCAGCGCATCCACCTTAGGCATACGCAACAACTCTTTTCTCCTGTGGCACCAGGTAAAGACGCCCCAGAGCTCGATCACCCCGCAAAGATGCCTCAGGACACTCCCATTCCGACTCAATTATCTGTTTGATCACCCTATGCACCAGAAAACAGCGCTGCTAAGCCTTAAAGCCTTGTAGTAAGGGATCCTCTAACGGTTCCTGTGGCACCGCTGGCGTGGCTATATTGAGAGCCACTAGAGACTGCACAATCAGCGCTCCCAGCTCCTCCTTGCGAAATACCCAGAATATATTTGGGTCATCGCCAGGCGCAATCTCACCTTCTTCTAGCTCGCCAGACCAGGTATCCAAACCAGCCTCCGAGAGGATTTCCCCTTCCTCCCCTAACTGAGGCACTGAGAGGAGCAGCCCGAAGCCATCAGATGCCCTCTCTGGACCTTTATCCTATTGAGAGGCTCCCTCTCCTGGATATGCCCCTGGAACTTCCCCCAGTCGAGAGCCTACGCCGCTGAGGGAAGCTGTAGCGCTGCCAGACTGCTCGGCCTTTAAACAGTATGCCCTATGCAAGGCCAGAATAAAATCCGGCGAAAATAAGGACTCCACACCCCCCGGAATCCTGGCAGGCTGTCCCTTTACCTTAATCTCCGCAGTGGAAGACTTCTTTGACTTCACTTTTTTTCTTTGCTGCCCTGCTGTGCGGCACGGAAGAAAGTGCCGCTGAAGACAAAATGGCTGCCGTTCCCACCTTTATTTCCTTGCTCTGAGGCCCTTCCACAAGGTCCCCTGCCAGCGAAACAGCCTCCATGAGGCAACCAAACCACCTTTCCAAATTACAGCTGCCGCGCACACAAGATCGACAAAACCCCGGCCCCAACAGCCCACGGCGGTTCCCACACTGCACGCAAGCCGCTGGTGCCAGGAACATGCGCTCAAGCTGACAGCCCGGCTGCGATCGCTGGAACAGCAGCTCTGACGGAAGCCGCGTGGCGCTCCCGCTGCCCAGCAGAACTCACCGCACTCCACACAGAACTGCGCCCCGAAGCCCCAGCGAGTGATCGGCAGCTCTCCTCTTTCCCGCTGCTAGCGGGACCCGGAGCAAAAGTATGGCAGGCAGAGGGGTGGAATCTGGGGCCCCCAGCTTCTCCCTTCCCTCATTCAGAGACGTCTCCTTTTCAGTGAGCAGGCTCTGCCCAAGACTCTGACTGCGGGAACTCCAGTCAGAGACAGACCGTCTCTTTTTCTTAAGTTTTGATGCCTGAACTGCCGTGGTGAGAATGCTCTGCCAGAGCACTCCAAAGCCCAGCGTTTAATGGCAAAAAATACACCTAACTGTCCAATTCCTCTTCGCCTCCCCAGGGAGCCTGTCAGCCACACATCCTGTTCAGCTGCTGAGGACTGAAAGACTGGCGCCAGGGGGAGCTGGATAGCCTCTCAGCAAGATCTTTCCGTTTTCAGTCCTCAGCTGCTGGAGGAGATTTACTACCCTAATGTTCCTGGACTGGCCTGGCCTGGAGAGACGAAGAGGAACTCTTTTTTGCTCTCAGACCCCTGCAGCAGGAGATATACCACAGAAACTAATTTAAAAAAAATAAGAGGATTAACTACAATTTGTAGATACCTGTTGATAAAAAGAAGATCATCTAATGCTATTTCAAAACCATGTACCCTACATTTAAGTGAAGGCTAGTCATGAAAAGGGCACACCACAAACTGGAAAAAAAGAATATCATCAAAGGATAAACTGAGAAGTTACTCAAGCACACTAAGGGGTATGTTTACTAAACTGCGTTAGTGCGATTCGTGTTAGGAGCCGCGGTAGAGACAGAAACCCCAAATAAGGACATGGGCGGTACATCGTTTCCGAGAATGCGCCGAGAACGCGCGTTACAAGGCGCCATAAATGAACGAGCGCTACAGGGCACGTTACCGTGCGTTAATCTTAAGAAGGCGCGCAGGCATACAAGCACAGCAACAGAGCTGTAGCACAATGGTTACAACACTAACTGATGATACAGGGGTCATGGGTTCGATTCCCCAGTGGGCCTAATATATAAGGCTGGCTGAGGCAGCACCCTTTACATTTAAGTAGCGATTGGTGAGGCATTTGACGTGTATTTTAATTAGTGCTGCCAGCAAACACACCCTCACGGTGGCATAACCTAAGGTGCCGCATAAGGCACCCCATAACGCACTCCAAGGGCACATTATAAAAGTGTACTGTCCGCCAAGGCACCCTATAATGTCCCCTATAGGAGACCTTACAAGGATGTGAACAAAGCCCTGGCTGGCTGCAGGACTGCACGTCACCACACAAACTGTCTGCTGTGGTTACCAGGATAGGGGTAAACCACCCGTACCCATGATGCACTGCACATGCAAATCAGCAGTCGAGAGATGGGCACAAGATCGGGTATGCACCCCCACAGCACCTCGGCCTTGTAGGGGGAACAGACCGTGTGTGGCACTGCCACAGACAGTCACATTGTGCGGGTACAGTGCCCACCCTGAGGTTGAGGTGGGGCGCCCAGCACCAGGTCCACAGCACCTTTCATGGCTGAAATACGCCATGCTGCAGGTCCCCATCAGTGTGTGATAGGTAGTTCCGTTAGACACACTTAGGATACATCTGTGTCCTGCTGTATGTCTTGTCATGTCTAGTCCCTATGGGCGATGCTGCACCCAGAATAGTGCATATCCTGTGTTGGTGCCATCGTTACCTGCTGTAGGTGAAGGGGGGGGGGTGTATGGACCCATAGGCAGATTATGTACCACCACACAACCCACCCTCTGGGGCTCAGGGTGGGAAACAGGATCACCCACCAACAGATCCACAGTCTACCTCCCTGCAATGGCAGCAGTAGAGGGGACCAGCAACCCCAGTCCTGCTGGGGAACAGACAGAGCGGTACACATCCATAACACAATAGCAGACAGACGGCAGGCCTGGAAATGCTCAGCTGCCCCCCACCATTATCTGACATTCTCCAGCAGCAAGCCTCCAGCTGCAGCACCCTGCAAGGTGTTCCAGCAAGACACATACTAGCTGCAGACAGTCCGCCAGCTAGTCCATAGTGCATGGTCCTGGAGGAGATGCATATACCCAGAAAGGGGATGTCAGCATACACACCAAGCAGATAAGTCAGTGATTGGGCCCCAAAAGGAAACCCATAAATATCACATGAGAGAAATGCTATATAGCACTATGGGGGAACCTAGCCATGCCATGGTCACTGCTCAGTCAGGGTGAGAGTGACCTCCCAGCAGGACATGCTATGGCCACCCTGTCCGTGCAGGTGGTGGCCAGGCACTACAATGTCTAAGCCATTGCCCTATGCCGTGTGCAGATGCATCTAGGCCAGGCCACCCTATCCAGGCTATTCCCACGGTACCTTGCTCCTCATTATGCACATTGGCAGGCCAATACTGGCAATAGTGCTGCAGTGTGGGCTGTGGAGGGTGTTGGCAGCCACCACACACTGGATAGACAGACGCACACTCCCCACACCTATGCCAGCATTGTGCAACTATAGAGGTGTTGGGCAGCCCAGGCCACCACACCAGTCCTGGGCACAGTGCAGGCATGGCTATGGTACGCAATACTGTAGGAGTCACTCCCCAGGTTGGTAAACACTGAGACACAAGACCTGTAGCACACTCCACAGACATCAGAAAGGTTGCTATGATGCAGCTCACTCAGAAAAGTGTACTTAACCTAGGAATTGCTATCTGCCAGTACTCATAGCAACCTTTTGATAGATGTGTACCATATTCCCCGGTTTAGGGTGGCATTACTAAGGTATGCAAGTGCTAGTATTGGGAGATGCACGCAGAGCTCAAAGTCCTGCCTCTCCAGGAGGCTTTGGATAATGGGCCTGTGGGTGCGGGTGTGTCTGCCCCTGTTGGCTGCTGCTTTACGGCAGAGGTTCCCAACTCCAGTCCTGCGGTGCCAAACACTGTTCGGGTTGTCATGCTGTCCCTCATGAATATGCATGAGATACATCTGCATACCATGGGGGTGGCGCATAGAAATGCAGCACAGGCATCTTTATCAGAGGCAACATGGACCCGGAATGGTGTTTGGCCCTCCAGGACTGCATTTGGGAGGCTCTGCTCTAGGTAATGTGCATGTTTATGGTGTCTGTGCTCTGTAGGGTAAAATGTAGGTGTCTTGGGCATGTTTACGTCATCTGCAATACAGGTGCTGTCTGTATTAGCACGTTGTAGTAGTGGGTAAAATATGGGGACTGGGTTGGCAGGAACCACAGCTGGGACTTGAACCTGTGACCCTCTGCTTCTGAATACACTGGTTTTCTGCACTGCACCACCTTTTGTCACAGAGTTAGTACATTCCTTGGTGATACCATGACTGTTCGTCAGACAGGACCCGTCTGTTGCAGTACACGGCACCTACCTACACAGGGCTAGGCCACGGTCTGCTCTGGGTAGCTGCTACTGCCCCCTCCACCACCAGTATCCCTCAGCCACCATGCTGACATGCCCTTCTGCTGGTGGTGCTGGTGGTGCACAGTCTCAGGCCATCCAGTGTGCAGGTAGGCGGCTGCCTATGGTGCAGGTTCTGGGGTAGGGGTGCCTGCATAGGTGTCCACGCTTCCCCCCAGCACCGCCTGCCAATGTTCCGTGCCCTTGGGGGTAGCTGCTGGGTACTATCCCCTGTGACACTGTGGGAAACACAGTCGTGCCCATGTTGGGCCTTCAGCAGTTGCTGTCTGGCTGCTCTGCTGCTTCAGCATTCGTATGGGCCACCTAGGCATCGCCCTAGTCCACACTGTGGCCCAGCTGCACCACAGCATGTGCCGCCTGCGTCCCTCTGTATCCCCTTCTCCGGCATCTGTCCACTTGCCGTTCCAACATGCCCGCCCTGATGTTGCGGGACATTTGCACGCGATAGGAACCATGTCCAATGGTGGGGAAAACCCTGAGCAGCGCTATTTCACTGTGGGCTCAGTCACCTTGTATGGGGACGGAGTATAGACCCTTCCACGATTTATATCTGTTCTATGGAGCTTACTCGGGGGGGGGGGAGGGGTTGATGTTTCTCATTGATACCACTATTGGCCAGCTGGGTTATGTTTTTTTCCAGTTTGTTGAGGTCATTTCAGTGTTTATGTGCCCTTTTGTTCTGTGCACATGTATCACACTTTATCACTTTTTTCAGGTTTCCCTGCCTGGGCTGTACATTGCTGACACTGAAATGGTTTCTCTCCCCTGTAATGTGCATTTAACGGCAGGTTTTCATTCGCGTTGGAATTGAGCTCTTCAGATCAGCGCGTTAGTGTGAAGGGAGCCTCTCCCCGCCCACTCTCCGCCCATTGACCCCTTCTCTCCGCCCTCTCTCCACCTTCTGCAGTGTTTTACCACGCCACGGGAGTTTACGATCGTTAACTACGGATAACGCGCGTTATGTAACGTTAACGATCGTAAGCGCATCATAACACGCGTTATGATGCGCTTACAATCATTAACGTTACATAGCACGCGTTATGTACGATTACCGCAGTTTAGTAAACATACCCCTAAGTCAGTTGCAAGTAATGAGGTTACATAATTAAACGTAAATAAAATGTAATTAAAAAGGCAGAAGAGGACAAGTGCCTCAAGTTCTGCAAATATATACTTTGCATTCACAAGAATTATGGGTACAGAGCAGAACTAGGATGTTTTCTCTCACAACATACACCTTACAAAATACTTAAGATTTTAAAGTCACCTCAGTAACACTACATGAATTACTTCCATTGCCAGGCATATTTGACGTTTGCCAGAAAGACATTCAAAACATATATAGCAAACATGCTATACCATAATTGCACCAACTGTTAGGACTCAAAACAGCAACAACCCCTACCTATGAAAAGCAGCATTGCAAATATGATAATAGGATCCAAGACCAGAGCTGTCGCTAGCTCTGAGTAGAAGGGGCCTGTGAGCTCAGTCTCCTCAACAGTGCCTTTAAGGATTGTTTACTAAACTACAGTATAGTTTTGCAATTACTGAGCATTAAATGGAAAAATTTTACACACCTGATAACTTCCTTTCCTTGAATCCTGCTAGACCAGTCCAGATGCATGGGTTATGCTCCTCATCTAGCTGGTAGAAGCAACTTTCAGTGATGTCATCACTAGTATATACTCTGGTGCCGCACTGAAAGAACAACAAAGGAAGCACGAAACCACGTGCAAATAGACCACCCAGTAAGAAACGTGGATTGCAATGAAGGAACGTATAAAATGTAACCTTTATTGAAAATTATTGTCATTCCTCTTCAGCCACTGGCCCGACACAGGCCGTGTTTCGTGAAAGCCTTCTTCAGGGGCTTGAATGGCTAAAATAAGTCATATAAAACAAGTTATACCATGCAAATAAAATTAATATAGACACAAATATTAAAAAAACAAAGCAAACATGTAAAGACTAAAAACAATTAAACCTAAAAGAATATGTAAATAAGATAACATATATAAATATGCAGCGAAAATCGGAGCCTAATGAATATGTAAATGTTACCACATATAAATGTAAATTCGTTACATTGTAAAATATAATAAATAAATACATAATATAATAACAATTAAAAACGAATGAATCAATAAATAAATAAATGTGGACAGTTACAAAAAACATCATATACAAACAAAAATATTCATGTATAAGATAATAAATAAATAAATAAATTACTAAAATAATTTTAAAACAAATGTGTATACAAATGTGTTTTTTTATTGACTCTCTCCACAGGCTCAGGTATCACCAAAGTATTTATATTGGTCACGTGTTCTCTTACACTGGTATTATTCCATTTTCCTATTATTGTTTATTTTTACAGCTTACATCATATGGTTCAACAAAGTTTTACGTGATTTTTTAGATTAGAAGATTTTAACTTTTGGATGGTATTTTTGATTAAACACACATATAATTTAAGTAGGCACCTGCCATTTTTAATCCTCATTTTCTTGTCCTCATCCCTCGTTTGTTTTGTTTTTTACTGAATGCCTTTTCAAAGTTTCGTTGTTATTTGCGTTAGGTTTATCATCTTATACGATATTACAAGAGATAGTTCAGTAATAAATAACATCAGAAACAGGTACGTTTCTAATAATTATCACATCCTTTGCGTGTTTTATGTTGTTTTTTTATTTATTATACTTATTTTTTATTGATCATACACATTTGTTTTTAAATTATTTTAGTAATTTATTTATTATCTTATACATGAATATTTTTGTTTATATATGATGTTTTTTGTAACTGTCCACATATATTTATTTATTGATTCATTTGTTTTTAATTGTTATTATATTATGTATTTATTTATTATATTTTACAATGTAACGAATTTACATTTATATGTGGTAACATTTACATATTCATTAGGCTCCGATTTTCGCTGCATATTTATATATGTTGTTATCTTATTTACATATTCTTTTAGGTTTAATTGTTTTTAGTCTTTACATGTTTGCTTTGTTTTTTAATATTTGTGTCTATATTAATTTTATTTGCATGGTATAAACTTGTTTTATATGACACATTTTAGCCATTCAAGCCCCTGAAGAAGGCTTTCACGAAACACGGCCTGTGTCGGGCCAGTGGCTGAAAAGGAATAACAATAATTTTCAATAAAGGTTACATTTTATACGTTCCTTCATTCCAATCCACGTTTCTTACTGGGTGGCCGCACTGAAAGAAGCCAGTATGACATTTCCCAAGTAGATTCAAGAATGAAAAACCCAGAAACTCAGAATAGTATAAATCAACAATAACTTTGTACAAACACTTATTGGCTTTCTTACCACACTTGACCGATACAGATAATGAAGTTAAAAGGCAGCAGGGCTACCAAACCCACAGGAAGAAACTAGTAAGTATGTACAATATCTCCTTGCTTATCATCCTGTTAGCCCCAAAGATGTTCTCGGATAACCAGGTAGCTCCTTTACAGATGTCTTTCAGAGACAAGGTGGACTCAGCTCACGACGAGGCTTGTGCCCTAGTGGAGTGAGCTCTGACTCTCTCCAGCATGCATTTTCCACAGAGGAGGTAGGATGAACTAACAGCCTCTTTAAGCCAGCAGGCAACTGAGGACTTGGCCACAGCCTCCCCCTTTTGGCTGCAGAAAAGGATAAAGAGATAGTCCGACAGATGGAAGGAGTTAGTGATCTGCGGATACTTTATCGATAACCTCCTCACATCTAATAGACTCAGTGAGGGGTTTGACCAAAGGTCCTCCTCCAAGAAGGGGGGCAGGATCACAGATTAAGATGAAAAGGAAACAGCACAATCCTCAGGGAGATGGATGCTGACAAGATGACCAGAAAGGGACAAGGCCTACAGCTCAGACACCCACCTTCCAGAAGCAATAGCTACCATAAATACCACCGTTAAGGTCAAAATCTTTGAGGGAGGCCTCCTGCCATAGATGTTTCCTGGGAGTTGGACTGAACCAGCCAGTAATCCAGGTACAGGTGAAACCAGGTCCCCTGCTTGCTCAGAAAGGCCACCACAACTTTTGAGAAGTTTGGAGGGGCTGTGGCAGGGCCAAAGGGCAGGGCCCAGAACTGGAATGGTGGCCCAGGATGCAATCCCTAGATGAGGCACGGAGTGTGCCGGGGCTGGGGTGCTGGAGCTTCTGGTGCTTTCTGTCTCCAGCATCTGCTGGTGGGGGGATGCAGCCCACTTATATGGGCTGGTCTAGCAGGATTCCAGGAAAGGAAATTAACAGCAAGTAAAATTTCTCCTTTCTCCATTTAAAGCATGCAAAATAAAATGTTGATAGTAGTAATGCCTAAATCCTTTACTTCCTAAAACACTTGCCCACTCTCTAGTTACTTCCCCTCTCGACTACTGCAACTTCCTTTTCGCTGGTCTCCCTCTGAGCCACCTCTCTCACCTTCAGAATTCTGATGCGTGACTAATCTTTCACCATATAGCCCCTCTTCTTAAATCACTTTGTTGGCTTCCCTTCAGTTTCCAATTCAAACTTTTCCTTCTGAACTATAAGCACATTCATTCTACTACTCCTTACTACCTTTCCTCTCTCCCTACACCCCTCCTCATGAAGTCTGCTCTTCTACTGGCTTGCTTCTCTCCTGGCCCTTTTCTTCCACTGCCAACTCCAGACTTCGATCATTTCACCTTGCTGCTTCTTATGCCTGGAACAAACTTCCCAAGTATGTACGTCAGGCTTAATCTCTGCCCCTTTTCAAATCCATGCTAAAGGCTCACCTCTTTAAGGCTGCTTTTGGATCCTGATCCCTTGTTTCTCTTGTGTGTCTCCTTACCCTCCCTATTATACCCTTATTCTTTTCTGTTATAATCTAATCAAGACAGAGAAGATAAGCTCTGACGAGCAGGGGCAGTCTTTATATGTGTCTGTGCAGCGCTGCATATGCCTTGTAGTGCTATATAAATGAGTAATAGTAGTAGTATGCAGAAGCAGAGAAACAGCTGATATTGACCCTAGACAGGAATATGGAAGTATGCCTTGGTAGAGACCAAGGAGGTTAGAAACTCCCCATGCCTAACCCACACAATGACTGACCTGAGGATTGCCATATGAAAATGAGGCACACCGAACTTGGCATTGACTTCTTTGAAACCCAGAAGGGGATGGAAGGACCTGCCTTTCTTCAGTACCACAAAATAAATGGAATACCATCCCTGACCTTGCTCTGCGAGGGCATGGGTATGACAGCTTGCAATTAAAGGCGGCGCTGAAGAGTTTCCTCAATTGGTGCTCACAGACAGGGAACCTCAAGGCGACTCTAAAAAGTCTCCCAAAGGGGCCTACAAACTCAATCTCCGCAACAGTGCCCTTAGAGACTGTTTACTAAAGTACAGTATAGTTTTGCATGTACTGAGCAATATATGGCTCCGCAAACTCCAGTGCTTATCCCTTTTCAAGGACCTAGAGGACCCACTGGATTGATGCAATGTAGTACCATTTCAAGCAAGACAGCCAAAGCCACCCCTCAACCGCCTGTCCACAAAATAACTGAGCCTACTTGGATTTAGACCTGTAGGAGTATGTCATGCCAAAGCTGTTTCTGGATCTGAAATGCTCTCATACTCTCCACTGCACCCTGTGAGGAACTTCTTGGTCTATTTTCAGGAGCCTCTGTGGGTCAAGACAATAAGATTTTTTACCTTGGGGCACCAAGCCACACAAAAGTCTGCCTGAGTACCCAAGGCTGAAGCCATAAGACATTTTTTGAGGATGGCTTCCACTCTCCTATCTCACGTCTTCTTCATGGCAGTGCCACCTTCCACCGAAATGGTCATGTGCTTTGTCACGCTGTGATCAAAGAAGTCACCTTCGAGACCACAAATAAACTGTTCAATCTATTCTTGGGACGGAGGATACAGCTGAGCCAGGACCTTAGTACCCCTCATCCCCAGCTCTGCTGCCTCCCACTGAGAGGACACAAGGGTTCAAGAAGAGGAAGAAAAAAAGCTGGACTTTTGCCATGTTGCGATAACCAGGCAACGGCTCAATATCGCTGCTGTCCAGTTATTGTCGGGTGACGCTCCCGGACTGCCACGATGCTAACCGGCTAGCATCAGGACATGCAGCAGCAGCACCCACAGATATTCAGCAGCATTAACCATGTTAGTGCTGCTGAATATCCCAGCCAAGGGAATTAATGTGATTAACAGGTCTTCTAGCCACATTAATCCCTTTCAATACTGCGCCCAACATTTTAAACAAATGGAGGGTAATTTTATAACCAGGCGCCTAGTTTTAGGCACCTAAACATATGTAACTAAAATATATTTAATAAAGAAAAGCAGGTACTTACTTTTCTTTATAAAAATAAGGGCATACGTGTCCAAAAATACGCATTAAAATCCAGGTGGAAGCAGTTATAACAGGTTGGCATAAATGCTCGTGCCTAGATTTCTAAAGAACACGTATATGTTATAGTATTTTATAACTTAAGCACATAAATATGCACTCTGCCCCTGTTCATTTCCACACAGACAGTACACACATAGGCCTGACGCTCATACTTACAATATCGTGACTGGCTAAAGTACAGGTATAAAGGCTCATCCACATGCATAAGTAATTGAAAATACATGGTTTACGCATGTTGATGGTGCATAACTTTGGGGCATGTTTACTAAAAGCCTGTGCCAGTAATGCACACGTGGACCATGTCAACAGTGCAAAGGGCCCATGCTAGCTTCAGAGAAGGTGGGCGTTTATCTCCCTGCAGTTAGAATGGGCCCAAAACGCAGCACTGTGCAAGCCAGCATACAGGTACATTTAATGCCACTTCAGTGGGTGGTACCTGTGCTAAGGGCAGCTAGTGCAGTCAGCGTGGGCTACTAATGCCACGCTAACTGCAACACATCATCAATGCCTCCTTCCATTCCGCTCCTGCCTGCCCAGTTGCAACCTTGGTAGGGTGGTATATTTATTGCAGGGGCCCATGCTACTTTTTAGCATGGCACCCAAATCTCGCGCTAAACCCAGTGCTAACAGGTACTGCCTTAGAAGCTCTGACACCATTTTTACCACAACAGAATGAGTTATATACTATCTGCATGACAGAACAATTGAACAAATTATCAAACTCATTTCTAACTACTGCAAATGTCTTCCTCACAGAATTTTATTAGCCAGTCAAATAAGAATGAGTGTGATTTATTTCAGGATACATCACACAGTTCTAAAAGTATACAGTCTTCAGAAACATAAGTCTCTCTTTCATGTAACAGTTTTAGAACTGTAAATTACAGGCTGTGATTACCAAGATTGACCCTCCTGACTCTGGGATTTAGATTTTATTTGCTTTTTTACTCCTGCAGTCTGAGGAGTTTGTGGTTTGGACATTTTAAAGCTATTTCAGTAAAAACAAATCCTGTGATGTGGCACACACGACATCAAAGCAATGCATATCTGAAAACAATCTTCTGCTTTCCTGTTTTGCTGATTCAGGATACTACAGCACATTTACGTAAAATGGAAATTATAAGATAGCATGATCCACAAACCGAACCAACAACTTCAAATAAAAAGGGGAGCAATTTATCTTCACCACAGACTGCACAAAATGCCTGTTTTCATATATGCTTTGATGCTATATTTGTACTTGTAAAAGCTGCAAAAATAACTAGGTAAAAGAAAAATCTAAAAGGCACTCTTGATGGATATGCAGTGATGGCATCTGAATAGATCTCTCCAATTTTCACAGAATTATTTAACACCCCATCCTAGTTTTAGCTGAAAATGTCACATCTGTGTAAAGGTTACTATGAGAGAACATGACCAAAAATCATGGGGAGGTGGCATGTTCAAAGACATGTATGTGGTTTGCAAACCTGCAAACTGCATAAATGCTGCTGACTAACCAAATTAAACGTCCCAGCACTATCTGGATAGCACCGGGGCATTCCATGGGCTGAGCAGGGGTGGCATCAGCAGGTATGCACATAGTAAGCAGTATTCAGCTGCTAACTGCATAACTAAAGCACATAAAATTAGGACAAGCGAAAAGCTGGTTAGTGTCTAAATATCACCGATAACCAAACTGCAAAACATCAATCCGTCCAAACCAGATATTCATTGCCACTCACCGTTTATGTACTGGCACAGAATATCCAGAACTCATTTAAAGTGGTAGCAGCCAGTTGCTTTGATAGCAGTGACTGCTGCAGCTAAACATCAACCCCATGGTTTCAAATGGTAGTATGTTAATGTACTTCACATGGGGTACAAAGTGTAGTTCAGCAGGTTTGTACTAACCTGTTAACCTAAATGCATTGTTACTGAGTTCTAAAAGCTTTCCAAAGGCTTTTCTTCCTGTCTCATTTTTATAGTGCAACCACAACAAGCTGCAAAGGTATGCATGGAGAAAGAGGTTGATGGTCCCCGTTGGGTTGAGGTGCCACTCATAGGGCGAGTCAATCTGCGAACAGATTGTCCTGGCCCGGTAGGTAGACCGCCCGGAGGATCATGCCCTTCTCCGCAGTGAAGGTCCAGAAGTGTATCGCCTCCCAACAGAGGAGGTACGAGCACATTACCCCCTCCTTACTACTTGATTGTCCATCTGGATTAGGACAACCTGGCCCACCAGGTGGGCCTGGAACACCCGAAGGGCATTTGTCAAAGCTCTGGAGTTCCAGGAGGTTGATCTGTGGGGGGGAGGGCCCACTTTCCTCCCGTCCAGGTGCCCTATAACTAGAGACCGTCACAGTGGGCTCCCCAGCTGAGTTTGGAGGCATCCGTGGTCAGAACGCATTGGGCCAGCGGAGTCTGGAAGGGCCTTCCAATGGGAAGGAGTCAGTGGTCTTCTGGGACAATCTAGTCCTGGTCATAAACTCTGACTCTAACTTGGCTGCCTTAAATCGGTCATGGGTTTGCCGAAGAGGTTCTCTTCTCAGCAGGGTACATCAGCCAGTTTATCATGTACCCATTGCTCCAAGTCCGAGGACTGTAGCCAAGCCAGGCGGCAGACACTAATGCCCACTGTAGTCACATGAGCCATGGATTCAAAGCCGTCATAGGCCACTCAAGTTTGGAATTTGGAGCATTCCTTAACCGAGGATACTAGGGTCCAGAAGCGCTTGAGAGATTCACCAGCCAGCACAGCTGAGAAACCAGCGAGCTTCTTCGCCAGGTCCTTTGACAGCTGGTAAGCCTGGATGCGGGCCACGAGCATCGAGCCCTGGTAGCACTTTCTGCCAAACTCTTCCATGGTGCGGGCCTCCCTACCAAGGGGCACAGAGGAGTGTGACTTCTGACTCTTTATGCGACACATGGCCAACTCCATCACAATGGAGTTGTGAGGCAGCTTTGTCTTCGTAAAGCCCGCGATCTTGCCAACTTGATACTGGGAATCAAGTTGTGCTTACTACTGGCATCATCACCAGACTCTCCCACATCCTGAACAGCAAACACTTCAGGATGAGGGAAATCAGCACCGTCAGTGCCTTTCTCAGAGGGGCCTTATACTGGAGGATCACCAAGTCCTCAGCATGAGGCTTATCCTCTGGTACTGCCACAAAGGCCAAGGCCTTCGACATCCCCAGGACAAACTCAAGGATCACAAGATCCTCAGGCAAGGATCTCCAGCACTCCTGTGGGGGGAAGGTTCAGAGGGGACATCCCTATGTCACATGGTGTCGGGTGACAAGCTGTCAGTCTCCCAGTCAGACTCTGAGCTGGATGAGACCTCGAAGCCCAGATGATCATTGAGGCAATGAGCCACTAACGCCGAGGGAGAGAAAGATGCCCAACAAGCCAATCTTGAGATGTTCGGGGGTGAGTTGCGCTTCAAGTGGGAGATTGACCGAAGTGGCTCCTAGCAAGCGAACCGTTCCAGCACCGGCTGGACATCCTCCGGGGAGGTCCTCGCAGTGGAAGGTTTCAGTGCCAGCACCAATGACCCAGAGGCTCTGGACATCAGGCCCTGCTGTCTCTCGAGGAAGGCAGCCAGGCTGCATTCCAGTGCCGCCATCCTGGCTTCAATGCCAGTAGGCTCCACAGCAACCAGTCCGGGTTTCGAATGCAATCAGCATGAAGCCAGCTCCTTTGAAGGGGAGTTACCAATGGTGATCATGTCAGAGGACCAAGCTCAATCCCTGGATGTGGAGGGAGTCTCCTCCCGCTGAGAAAGCTTGAAGGGCTGATCCAGGCCATTGCCCTCGGCATCGGGTCAAGGACTCAGAGGCCGGGAACCAGAGGTCTTACCCCCGGCTCCGGGATCAGACTTCGACGTGGCAAATGCTTGGACCCACGGGGAAGGTCCTCCAAGGATGACTCCCAGTCTGAAGCTCCATGACCTTGGGGCTCAGATTGAGCATATGCACGCAACGCCGAGTTGTCAGATGCAGTCTCCGAGGGCAGTGATTCCAGACTCGATGCAGAGGCCTTCGAGGCAAAAAGCGCCTCCTGCTGCATTTCAAACATCTGCAGAGTGGAGTTGTCATAATTTGCACCAAGGCATTTGATACAGCAACTATGGTGGTCCATTATGGACATGGTACAGGGGCATTTGCCACATTGCTTAAATCCGCTGACTGAAAACATAGCGGGGAAGATGGCACCTGCGAGGTCAAACGCAGTCAGGAAGGGCACGAGAAAAGACCGTGCACCAGAAAAGAATAAGGTGATGTCGCGGTGAGGGCAGACTTGGGCGGCGAGAAGGTGATCAGGAACTGACTGGCAAAAACAGAGCGAAAACACTAAGAGAGGGTTAAAAAAAAAAAATAAACTTTCACCGAGGACGACAGACAGGACATCTGCAGGGCTTCGTGGAAAAAAGACGACTGAGGTAAAGATGGCACCTTTGGGCGGGAAGGTGACCGTGCATGCGCGGCCTAGCTCCCAAAGGCATTTTTTTAAAGTTGGGGAGTGATTCCGTGCTGGCTCTGTTGATGCTGAGGTCATCCATATGTGAAGACTGACTTCCTGCTTGTTCCCGAGAAATGTTGTACCACTTGAAACTAACCTGGGACATAAATAAATAAATAATTTTATTTAGCTGCATTTATATCCCGCTTTTCACCGGGTCAAAGCGGTTGGGGGATACATTTAACAAGAGGGGATATGAGAAACATACACTAATACTTACAGGGAACATGGGCAATGGAGGGTTAAGTGGCTTGCCCAAGACCACAAGGAGCACCTGCGGGACTAGAAACCCCAGTCCTTCCAGCTCAAGGTTGCTGTCCTCTAGTGGGATTTGAACCACCGACCTTCCGGCCTGTAGTACCTTGCCCCAACCACTAGGCCACTCCTCCCTCAGTGTAATCCAGTGATTTGTCCTGAATTACAGGGTGCTTTCAAGGAACCATATTACTACAGATATGACACTGTAAAGGCAGTGTAGATCATGAAAAAGTATCTGTTAATCATGTAATATACCGTATTTTTCGGACCATAAGACGCACTTTTTCTTCACCAAAAAGTGGGAGGAAAAGTGCCTGCGTCTTATGGTGCGAATAGAAGAAGTTGCAGAGCGGCAGCGGGTCCCCCGGGACCTTCCGTGTCCCTGGGGACTGCATAGCTAATCCTAAACAAATTGTGTGCTGCCATCTAATGGCCACTTTAAATTACAGCATCTCTTTTTCATAGGGAAGAATAAGTACCGCGAAGTAGTATTTGCCCCTAGAACTGTGCACAGCCGGCGCAAGAACAGATGCCCTGCCTGTCAGCGCAAGACGGCTGATCACGGAGGTTCTCCGGAGGGAGGATTTTGCAAGACGCAAAACCCCCTAAGGCCTCCTGCCCAGTTTGGATTGCGGCGGAGGCTAGAGCAGTGAAGTCTCAGACCTGCGGCCCGCGAGGTCCCTCCGTGCGGCCCGCGAGACTCTACCCCGGTGCGGCCCGCCAAGGCAAACTCACCGACTCCTTCCATGTCAGCTCCCTCCCTTCTTCTGTAGCCGCGGCTCCCTGCCTCTTAGGGAACCGCGGCTGTGCTTGTAAACTCATCGCGGAGCCCTTCCTGTCTTGACGGGCTCCGTGCAGCATTGTCCCGCCTCCAAAGGAAGTGGTAAACAACTTCCTTTGGAGGCAGGCCAATGCTGCACGGAGCCCGTCAAGACAGGAAGGGCTCCACGATGAGTTTACAAGCACAGCCGCGGTTCCCTAAGAGGCAGGGAGCCGCGGCTGCAGAAGAAGGGAGGGAGCTGACATAGAATAAGCAAAGTACAGGTATGAGCAGGTTTTTTTTTCACGGGGGGGGGTGCGGCCCGCGAGTCTGCCGGTAGTCGGCTGTGTGGCCCGCGGCCCTCTGGAGGTTGGTGACCCCTGGCCTAAGCGAAGGAGTTGAGAGGGGAAGTCCGGCTAAGGTAAGGAGGCCCGAGTAGATTTTGTGCTTCGCAGCCGTCATCATTTTTTGGCGCGAAACAGGTCTGGCCGCAGTCCAGGAGGCATAATAGCAGTGTCGGGCTGGGCAGAAAGGATTTTCTTCAGTGGGGGGAGTATCTTTTAGCTAATTAGCGAGGGCTCCCTTGATTTGTGAGGAATTACCTTTTGGAGATCCGTTGAGAGTTGAGAGTTTAAAAATAAAAAAGGAAGAAGATGATTGAAAAGCATTAAAACTGTATATTCTGTTAAACACCCTTTGAAGTTCAGAAAAAGATTGTTACCGTATCTCAAACATTTGAACTGCTCAAACACCAGAAGAATAAGTGGCTTTAGGACTGGACTCTGAATATTGTGTGCAGCTCTGGCTACCCTCTCTCACAAACGATGTATTTGGTTCAGAATATTTTTTTTCCTATTTTTCTCCTCTAAAAACCAGGTGCGTCTTATGGTCCGGTGCGTCTTATGGTGCGAAAAATACGGTAAATATTCAGCAACATAAAAAACAATGGTAAAGAATATACAACCAATTTCCGACACTGAAAATTCTAGCAGCAAAGATAGTCCAGTTTAGCACAGTACATCTAACCCTATGTATATTGGAATATTTATACTCTAATCAGGAAACCACTGTGTTTGTGCTGATGCTATATTAGGGCACTTGCCATTACACAGCTGAGATGCCTTAAAAAAAGTCCATGAAAGAGGGGAAAGAAAGGTCTGCATAGTAACTGTTTCAGCAGTCACGATAAAAAATGGTTGATGAGCAATCTAGTTCTTGTGTCAAGAGGTCTGCACGCATCCAGAAATACCTCTCCTCAGGCACAGAAGAAAGTATCAGCAGTGACTGAAAATTTATTAAATCACTATGGAGATATTTTGCAAGCTTCTATTTGTATATTCTAAATAAAAGGTCCTTTGGGCATCAAATTAAAGATCAAATATAAGGGTCAGAAAAAAATAGGGAAAAAGTGAAAAACTCTATAAATCGGTTTGCTTGCATAATTTTGAAATAGCACATCTTTTGTCCAATATTAAATCTCTTCCAGCAGTTGTAATAAAACTTTATGCAGAAAAATAAGCATGCAAATATTTTGTAAATAAAAATGGCATGAAAATTTTGTCCAACTCTTAAACTTAGCACCTTCTGTCATGGTCAGTGAATCTTTTAGGAAGTCAGACAGACTGTTCTATTCAGCAGGTCAAAACAAAGACAAGAGTGGCCTCAAAGACTTTGCTATCCAGATCAAGGAGGAAATTGGCTCAGCTTATATCAGGAAGAGCCTCCAGGTTTCTCAGAGACTGACAACACACTCCATAGTGCAAAGGCATTTGTTTGAATAAAGCATAGCTCCTTACCTCTGGTGGACATTTGCAGAGCACCTGGTCTTCCTTACATTCTTTGTCAAGGCATTATCGCCTAGAAGTGCAAGCAGGGGAGATGTCACCATTAGAGAGGGCATTCTGAGTACAGCCTTAGCTTTCTCCCTCCTGCGTTAATAAGGCTTCGGTATGTCCATGTGTCTGGAATGTCCAGCAAGACAATAAGGAAGGAGAAATTTAATCCGGATCACTTCCTTTTCTGTCATATCAGTCCTGGACCCCCCTAAAAGGCCTCACTCCAGGGAAAGGATGTGAATTCATTTTTGCAACTGTTGTTCACAGTTTTAATACTTAAAAGCACATTTTAGAGAGGTTGTGGAGATCACAATAGTGCTGGTATTTTACAATTGTACTGGTATTCTAGAAATGGCTCTGCTAAGGGCAGAGAGTGGGCATGTTGCAATTGCGCGATTAATGCGAGCCTCAACAGCGTGCAGCAACCGTCTGAACTACAGACCACGCGGGTGCTAACACCACCTCAGTGGGTGGTGTTAGATGCATCTAGGCTGCTGTTCCACCACACTTTCTGCAAATTCAGTGCTTCATCTGCTGGGGAAAAGCTGTGCATGCCAGCAAATTTATTTATTTTTATTTATTTACATTCTCTTATATACCGCGCTATTCTGCATCAGTGCGGTTTACATTGAACAAACTGAAATTACATTGAACAGGGCATTATAACTTGGAGATAACTATTTTACAGGGAACATGGGCTATGGAGGGTTAAGTGGCTTTCCCAAGACCACAAGGAGCACCTGTGGGACTAGAAACCTCAGTCCTTCCGGCCCAAGGTTGCTGTCCTCTAGTGGGATTTGAACCCCCGACCTTCCGGCCTGAAGTACCTTGCCCCAACCACTAGGCCACTCCTCCACTCAAATAGTGTGGCGTTAGTTGCAAAAGCCATGTGTCATCTGCACTTTTTTGCCATGTTAGCTGCAAAAGCCTAATGTGGTTTAGTAAACAGAACCCTAAAATATCTTATTAGCATATGTCTTTGTACCATTTTCAAAACTGTTTTAATAACACCAATAATGAGACCACTTGGCTCCAGTCACAATAAAGCTGTTTGGGCCATGCCCGAGTGAAGAATTAAACTGCTTCTGCTGTATGAAGTGAATTTAAAACAAAAAGGTCTAAACATGCCACATACGGAGAAGACAAAATATTTCCAGAAAAAGTTATTAAAAGATACAGATTGGGGGAAAGCTATAAGAAAATTTCAATGTGTTTGAATAACCTGTAAGTGAAAATAGTTTGGCACCACCAGGACACTGCCTTGATCAGGTTCTCCTTCCAAAGTCAATAGGTGTGAGTTAAGGAAACTGTTACAAAGATCGAGGGAAAGGAAGATGGTACAAAGTATATGAAGATCCTAGAGGGAACCCTGTTCCACTTTGTTACCAATCTTAGGCTGGGCAGAAGATTCCCCTTTCAGCAGGATAATGATCCTAAGCACAAAAGCAATACAGTGGTTCAGCAAGAAGAAAGTGAATGTCTGAGTGACCCATCAAAGCCCGGACCTCAATCCAATATAAAATCTGTCATAAGACTTGAACACTGCAGTCCACAGATGATCCCTAGCCAGTTCTGAAAGAGTGTGATATATTCTGCCAAGAACTGGGAAAAACTGCACCGTTATGTTGTGCAAAGTTGGTAAAATATTAATCCTAAACAACTTATGGCTATAATAGATGAAAAAAGTACCGAGTCGAGGAGTATGAAAACTTGTGCAATCAAGTCTTTTTGGTTTCTTATTCTTAATTTTTTGAATATTTGTATAATTATTCTTTCACTTTGAAAGTTACTCCGTCCTGTCCAGCACAACTCCCTGACTCTGATTTCAAACCTATGGAGGTTCCAATTTAAGTGAGTTTAACTTCAACCTATGTGTTTAAAACATTTTTTAAACAAACCTTAAGCAAATTAAATGCTTGCAGACCGAGCAGAAGAGCATGGCCAGAATTATTGTGGTGTTGAAAAAATATATCATGTAACCCCTGTAGTGAGGGGTCTTCATAGGCTTCCAATAACAGACAAGTACAAATTTCAGGTAATAGTTCAGCATGATATCGATCCTCAGACTGTTTGGTGTACTATGAGTCAAATAGGTTTTTACGCTCCTCGCAGAAGAATTTGCTGTTTTTACCGGGTGCAGATACAATTAGATTGCACTATCCCTATTTGTAATCATTCTCTAGTTTGCCATCAAGACTGTGGGACTCTATGCTGGAGAAGGTTTCTGAGGAAGAGGAGTTTAAAAAATTCTAAAAGCTTGTAAAAGCATGGCTATTTAACCATGATGAAGCCTTCTTGGGCAAAATATGATCATGGCGAGAACACAATTCATTGGATGACAGCCTGTCAAAAAGCTGCAAGCTTAATAAAATAAATAAGTAGTTACCACAAAAATAATTTGACACTTTTTTACAAAAAGGATTTTATTTCAACGTATTATAAGAAAATAACAGCTGCCATACCGGGTCAGATTAAAGGTCCATCAAGCCCAGTGTCCTGTTCCCAACAGTGGCCAATCCAGGTCACAATTCCCTGACATACCCCAAAAACAGCCAGTCCCATGCTCCTTATCCCCAAGGATAAGCAGTGGCTTTTTCTCAGTATAATAATGATACATGGATGTTTCCTCCAGGAATTTGTCTACAACTTGTTTAAACCCAGTACACTACCTGCTTTTACCACATCCAGCCTGCCTTGTTGCAATCTTGCTGATACTATAAAGCTAGGGCTACATCTTTTTCTTCCTTTTTTGCTCTTATCGGGGCACATGTAGTGTGGTGTTTAGCATGTGGTTTGGCTGCCATGCTAAAATGTACCACGGGGCCACACACCAAAAACCCTGGTGCTATCTTTGTAGTGCTAGCTGGGGTGGCAACTGGGCAATTAGTGCAGTGAAACTATTGCCACCTCGATGGATGGTATAAACAGCACCCATAGCTGTTTCGCTACACTGAAATGTGGTAACTGCAGAGGGACAGATGTTAGCTCGAAGACGGTATCGCGCATCTGGGTTGCGTTACTAGCAAAGGGCTTTATAAACATGATCTTAATACTCTTCCGCCTCCTTTTTTGCCTCTCTATATTTCATCTGAACATATTACAGTAATTTACATATTATTCTAACTAGCATGCAACTAGAAATTCCAGTTTAATGTATGCTTGTTAAAGTGTTAGGGAGTGCTTCAGCATGCACATTAAGACTTTAGTGAACAGGATGGGCTTCACCTTAACCGGGATGGAACCAGGCTGCTGGCATTAACCTTTAAAAAGGAGAGAGGGGAAAACAGGAAGTCGCCCAAGAGCGCATGGTTCGGAAGAATGTATCCTTGAAGGATACTACCAGAAGCAGAGAGGTTCCAAAAAAAGAGTAAAGTAGCCCAAATGCCCTCAAGTATGGAGCAGACATAGCTTAAAGATCCCAAATTACCCATGTCTACCAATAGCCAGATTAATATGAATAAAATACAGTCTCTAAAATGCTTGTATGCAAATGCTAGAAGTATAAAAATTAAGATGGGAGCATTAGAATATATAGCACTAAATGAGAGGTTAGATATGATTGGAATATCAGAGACATGGTAGAAGGAGGACAACCAGTGGGACACTGATACCTGGGTACAAACTATATCGTAATGATAGAGCTGATCAAATTGGTGGAGGGGTTGCACACTATGTTAGAGAGGGCATTGAGTCAGAAAGGATTAAAGTTTTGCAGGAAACAAAAGTTGCTATAGAATCTCTATGGATTGAAATTCCATGTAAAAAGGGGAAGGCGATGGCAGTGGGGGTGTACTATCGACCACCTGGCCAGAATGAACAAATGGATGATGAAATGCTCAAAGAAATCAGGGAAGCTAACAAAAGTTATAAAACAGTAATAATAATGGGTGATTTCAATTATCACGGTATCGACTGGGTCAGTGTCACGGAGGGACATGCTAGGGAGATAAAGTTTCTAGATGAAATAAATGACTGCTTCTTGGAGCAGCTAGTTCATGAACCGACCAGAGGGGAAGCCATATTGGACCTAGTCCTTAGTGGAACACCAGATCTGGTGCAAGAGATAAAGGTGTTGGTGCCACTTGACAATAGTGATCATAGCATGATCGCGTTTGATTTATTTAGTGGAGGAGGGATAGTAAGGAAATCCACAGTACTACCTTTTAACTTTCGAAAGGAAGACTATGATAAAATAGAGGAAAATAGTTAAGAAAAAACTAAAAGGAGCAGTTGCAAAGGTTAAAGACTTACATCAAGCTTGGGTGTTGTTGAAAGCTACTATCTTGGAAGCCCAGACCAGCTGTATTCCACGCTTTAAGAAAAGTGGAAGGAAATCCAAAAAACTGCCAGCATGGTTTAAAGGTGAGGTCAGAGAGGCTGTTGCCAAAAAAGCATCTTTCAGGAAATGGAAAAAAAGAGCCAAACGACGAAACCTGGAAACAGCACAAGCACTGGCAAGTCAAATGCAAGGCACTGATAAGGCAGGCAAAGGGAGAATTTAAGAAGAAGCTTGCTGCGGAAGCAAAAACGCGAAATAAAAGACTTTTTCAAGTACATGTGTAGCAAAAAACCTGTGAGAGTCAGTTGGTCCATTAGATGATAGAGGGGTTAAAGGGGCCCTAAGAGGCGACAAGGTGATAGTGGAGAGACTGAATGAATTCTTTGCGTCGGTCTTTACTGAGGAAGATGTAGGGATGTTACCAATGACTGAAGTGGTATTTAAAGGTGCGGAAGAATTGAAGGAAATATCAATACATCGGGAAGATGTATTACAACTATTAGATAAACTGAGGAGTAGCAAATCACCTGGGCCGGATGGTATACATCCAAGGATGTTGAAAGAACTGAAATATGAGATTGCAGACCTGCTATTAGTAATCTGTGAATTTTCATTAAAATCATCTGTTATACCTGAAGATTGGAGGATCGCCAATGTAATGCCAGTTTTTAAAAAGGGTTCCAGGGGTGATCTGGGAAAATACAGACCGGTGAGCCTGACGTCAGTACCAGGAAAAATGGTAGAAACCATCATAAAGAACAAAATTACTCAGCATGTAGATAGTCATGGCCTAATGGGAGACAGCCAACATAGCTTTAGACAAGGAAGATCTTGTTTTACTAATCTGTTATGTTTTTTTGAAGGTGTGAATAAACAGGTGGACAAAGGTGAATCAGTTGATATAATGTATCTGGACTTTCAGAAAGACTTTGACAAGGTCCCTGATCAGAGACTTTTGGCAAACTAAAAAGTCATGGGATAGGAGGCAGTGTACTATTTTGGATCAGGAACTGGTTAAAAGATAGAAAGCAGAGGGTAGGGCTAAATGGTCAATTTTCCCAATGGAGAAAAGTCAATAGTGGTGTACCCCAGGGATCTATGCTGGGTCCGCTGCTTTTTGACATATTCATAAATGACCTGGAAAAGGGAATAACGAGCGAGGTTATCAAATTTGCAGATGACACAAAACTATCTAAACTTGTTAAAACCCAAGAGGACTGTAGAAAATTGCAAGAAGATCTTGATAAATTGGAAGACTGGGCATCAAAATGGCAGATGAAATTTAATGTGGACAAGTGCAAAGTTATGCACCTAGGGAAGAGCAACCCAAACTATGGTTACAAGATGCAAGGTTCCACATTAGGAACCACCACCACCCAGGAAAAAGATTTAAGCATCATTGTGGATAACATCTTAAAACCCTCGGCCCAGTGTGCAGCGGCGGCCAAGAGAGCAAATAGAACGCTAGGTATCATAAGGAAAGGAATGGAAAATAAAACGAAATATATTATAATGCCTCTATATCGTTCCATGGTGAGACCGCACCTTGAATATTGTGTGCAATTCTGGTCGCCGTATCTTAAAAAGGATATACAGCGTATTAGAAAAGGTTCAGAGAAGAGCCACCAAAATGGTAAAGGGGATGGAAGGATACTGCTATGAAGAAAGGCTAAAAAGGTTAGGGCTCTTTAACCTGGAAAAGAGACGGCTGAGGGGAGATATGATAGAAGTCTATAAATTAATGAACGGAGTGGAACGGGTAAACGTAGATCGATTGTTTACGTTATCAGAATATAGAAAGACTAGGGGACATGCAATGAAGCTACAGGGTAAACTATTTAAGACTAATAAAAGAAAATATGTTTTCACTCAACATGTAATCAAACTCTGGAATTTGTTACTGGAGGATGTCGTAAAAGCTGTTAGTGTAGCTGGGTTTAAAAAAAAGGTTTGGACAAGTTCCTGGAGGAAAGGTCCATAAACCATTATTAAGAAGGGACCCAGGATATCAATGCTTGATCCAGTACAAGCATTGTGGAACCTGTGTCTTTTGGGGAAATTGCTAGGTACTTATGACCTAGATTGGCCACTGCTGGAAACAGGATACTGGGCTTGATGGACCTTGGTCTGACCCAGTATGGCATATCTTATGTTCTTATGTTATGTTCTTATTTTGTACATGAACACAGGTTAGTGTGGATGCTGCTGGTGACTTAGTTAATCAGTTCCAATATTTTCATTTTATTACAAAATGACTAAATAAGCCAACTTGGTCCTCTTTTGAAATGATTACCCCCGCTTCTCTTCAACAGACTTTTCTCTCTATCCGTAAAACCACCTGCTCGACTGATCCCATCCCTTCCTCCTGGCTCTTGGAACCCTCTCTAGCACTCTTCCCATACATCCTTCTCCTGTTTAATTCTAGTTTGTCCTCTGGCACTTTTCCTTCTAGTTGGAAGCACGCTGTTGTCCGTCCCATTCTGAAGTCCCAGTCTTCTGATCCCTCCGTTCTTTCTAACTGGCGTCCTGTATCTAATCTCTCTTTCCTTTCCAAATTCCTTGAAAAATTGGTCTTTATTCAACTCTCTTCTCACCTTGAGGCTTCTCTCGCTCTGTACCCTCGTCAAGCTGGTTTTCGCCCTACTCACAGCACTGAAACTGTTCTCCTTTCTCTTCTAAATGAACTTCACGCTGCTCACGATCGTGGTCTTTATACTCTGGCTGTTTCTCTTGACCTTTCGGCCGCTTTTGATCTTGTGGATCATCGCACCCTTCTCACTCGTCTTCAGGATGCGGGTCTCTCTGGTACCGTTCTTCGGTGGTTTCACTCTTTTCTTTCCGGTCGTTCTTTCTCTGTTGTTTCTGGATCCTCCTCCTCTGCCCCTACTCCCCTCACCTGTGGGGTTCCCCAAGGGTCTGTCCTTGCACCACTTCTTTTCAATGTCTTCTTAGCTCCTCTTGCCCTCCAGATCCAACAGTTTAGTATCTCCGCATATTACTATGCGGACGATATCTTTCTTCTCCTTCATACCGACTCCCTTTCACCGGATATTACCCCTCTTAATCACTGTCTTGCTGCTATTGCCTCCTGGTTCTCTTCCAACTTCCTTCATGTGAATCCTTCTAAATCACACGCCATTTGGTTTACGTTTGGAGCTCCTTCCCCCACTTGTGCCCCCTTCTTCTCTGCACAACCTATCCCTCTTGTTTCTTCCCTCCGTTATTTGGGTGTCACTCTTGATTCTTCCCTTTCCTTTAAGGATCACATTTCTTCCCTTGTCCAACGTTCCTTTTTCTCCCTTAGGCAACTTCGTTCGGTCCGTCCTTTTCTCTCCCCTTCTGCCCTGGCCACTCTCCTTTGTTCTCTTGTGTTGTCTCGTCTTGATTATTGTAATGTGTCCCTTGCTGGTTTGCCCCTTTCCCAATTGTCTCGTCTTCAACGTGTTCAGAACTCTGCTATTCGTCTTCTAGCTCATGCTTCTCGCTTTGACCACGTTACCCCACTCCTTCTTCAACACCACTGGTTGCCTATCTCCTTTCGTGTCCAGTATAAAATTCTTATTCTCACCCACAAAGCTGTTCGCACTGGCTCCCCCTCCTATCTTGCGGATTTGATCTACTTTCGCCCTCCCCACCGTTTGCTCCGTGCTATCCATACAAATCGTCTGTCTCTTCCCTCCCCTTCCCAGGCCCATCTTGTTTCTACTCGTTCTTCTGCCTTTTATTTTCTAGCCCCTAGTTTATGGAATTACCTTCCCCCCCTGCTTCGTGCGGAAGAATCGTATCTTTCCTTCAAGTCACAACTCAAGACCCATCTCTTCAGTTTAGCGTTTAACCTTCCCACCCTGGTTTCCCCCTCCCCCTCCGTTATTCCCCCTCCCCTCCCTTCATGATGTTGCAATCCCCTACCGTTGCATTGTAATTATTGTTCTTTCAGTGTTCTCCTTTTCTTCTCTGTCCTATCTATTTTATGGCGTTCCTTTCTTTTTCATGCAGCCTGTTTTTAACTTGTTTTATATTGTTCTATTGTGAACCGCTCAGGTGCCTCTGGTGTTGGGCGGTATATCAAATTTTAATTAAACATAAACATAAACAAACATAAACTTTGCATCCTTCTATACATATGCTATGCACACTGCACTCTAATGAAACGATCAAAGCAAATTACTTTGAAGCCAATAATTATCTGAGAAATCAGAAAGCACAGTTACTTACCTGTAACAGGTGATCTCCGGAACAGCAGGAATTAGTCTTCACATATGGGGTTCGTCGGCGCCGACGGAGCCCGCACGGGAATGCTCCCCAGCATCCAATCAGAAGGCTTTTGGGAGCATCCTTCCCGCCCTTCCCACTGCCTCTCCCCAGTTTTCGTTTTTCCACGGAGCCGACAGGACGTAACTCGTCACCGCAGAAACTTTTTCTTCTTTTCTTCTTTTTTGTTCCTGTGGTCGGGGTTTTTCCCCCGCTGACTCAGGACCCAGGGATTTCTCTGCGAGAGCGGAGACACAGACCAGGGGGGGGGGTGGTCCAGCCCTGTCGAGGAATGGTTCGGCCACGCTCGGAGAGTAGCGGCCAAGGCCTACACTGGGAGAAGAAGATTCGGTGCGCGATCCCCTCAATCCAGGGCCAGGCAGAGGGGAATCCGAGGGATGTACCCGAGGGTAAGTCCGAAGAAGATTAGCATGGCCCTGAGGAGCCAGGCTAACCTAGCGTGGGAAGGTTCCCCCCCCCCGGGGGAGGGGGGCTCCATACCTCCCATCAAGCAGCCGAACCACTTGTCACACTGAAAGAACCCCAGTGTAGAACTGGACAGTAACTTCATGTAAGAGGAGTTAAGTGCTAACTGCCGCATACCGTAGCCTAAGGCTGCCTGGCATGGGCAGCCTGGCGCGAGCCCTGGCACTGCCGACCGGTGTGAGACGTCCCTGGCATGGGCGCACCCGGCAGAGGGATGAAACCTCCTCCTCTTCGGACAGGAGGGTCGGGAAGGACATTTCCTACCCCCGGGAGAGGGGGAGGGCCGCGGGCGGCCAGTGCCAAACAGGTCGGCGGAGCACTGAGCAACCTGACGCAAAGCCTCGCCATTGAAGAGGTTCTCCCCGGTGCACGGGGAAGTACCCAGGTTATGTTGTGCCCAGCTGCACAAGTCGGAAGCCTGCAACCAGGCTGTACAACGTGCTCCTATGGCTACCGCAGAGGACCTGCTAACTGACTCTAAAGAGTCCACGACAGCCCGAGAAAGAAAACAAGAGATATTCCTGCAATGGTAAAGAAGCAAGGAATAGTCAGGGGCCCGAGGGGCCGACACAAAGGGAGACAAAAGAGATAACCTCTCGGTGACCTCCCGCAGCGCCAGGCTCATATAGAAAATATATGAGAGAATCCTGGAAGTCAACATGGACGCTTGGAAGGATCGCCGCCCAAAGTTGTCCAGAGTTTTAGACGCACGATTCGGGGGGCAGGAAGAGTGCTTCTTCTTGCTTCCGACCTTCCTCAGGGCCGATTCCACCACAATGGAATAATGGGGAAGCTGGTGCGTCTGGAAACCCGGAGAGGGGGGCACCCGATACCGGGCATGCATGGCCACAGGCGGCGCCGGTACCTGTAAGGGCGAGCGCCAAATCCCGAGCAGGAGATCCCGCAGGGAGGGAGGTAAAGGAAGCATTACGGCTGCCTGTTCCGCAGTACCCGGACTTAGCGAAGGGCCCGGTATAGGAATGGCGAGCAAGTCCGCCATGTCAAGGAGGAAGTCCTGAAAAGACAGCTCTCCCAGAGGGGCTATCCCGGGGGAGGCCGAGGTGGAGGGGCCCGCTTGAACACCAGGGGACCCACCGTGCTAGTGCACGGGAGGAATCGCTCTAAACAGAGGAGGGTACTGACAGTCCCAATTCGAGGCAGTCGGTACTGCATCGTCAGAGCCCGGGATTGACTCCAAGCGGGACATCGAAGGGAGCGACGTCCCCGACGGGCCCGCGGGACTCGGCCTTGGCCCCGATTCCGGGGGCGGGGCCGCCCCCGTGGCAATCCGCAAGGGCGGCTGGAGTGGTGCCGAGGCTGCTGGAGAGCAGGCGAGCGCGGCACTGCGCCGTCGGAAGAGACCGGGGTCAGATCTGAAATGCGCCGGAGCCACGCTTTCCAGACTGGAGATCGATTCGAGGCTGGGCATCGAACCGAGCGATGCCTCCTTAGGGGGCCCCGGTGTCGGCGGCCGCGCCGGTGCTGCCACTCCCGCGAATGGAGTCGGGGTCGCGACGATTGGTCCCGAGGGCAACGAGGGCTTCCCAGGCCGAAACTCGGCGAAAAGGGAAACACCCGAAGTCGGCTCCGACGCCGGGAGAGAGGCCCTCCTAGGCGCCGGGGTTCTGCCCGCGCCTGTTTTATTGAGCGGGAAACCCTTACGGGGCGTGCTACGTGGCCTCGAGGGTACCCAGGTAATCCGCCAACGAGCCCCGGTGGGGAGCGAGACGCCCAGCCCCGGCTCCGCGGCGCTTCTTTGGGTCGACCCGACCGAAGGATCCGGGTCCCGCGGGCAAACTCCAGTGACGAGCGGAGCACTCGACGCCCGCGTAGATGCCGGGAGGTCGGTGGCATCCGGGGGAGGCCCCAGCCCCGCGCAAGGTGGGGGTGCCAACCCGCCCGACCGGGATAGATCGATCGGCTCCGCAGGAGGAGCCCGGAGGCGACCCCTGGCGAAGAACGGGGCCCTTGTTCCCGAGACTGCCGCGGGAGGGGCGGAGCCGCTCAAGGCCAGTACCGCCCCCGCGGAAGCCGGGGACGAGTCGATCGGCCTTGGCGGAGCCGAGGGCACCTGGTGCCGATCCCCGGCGGGGAGTGGGGCCACCGACTCCGACACCGATGCCGAGGACTTGGTCCCGCTTGAAGCGGTCACCACCTCCGCGCATGGCAGGGGTGTGGGCACGCCGTACCGGGTCAGGTTGGTCCGACGATCCCCGGTGACGAGTGGAACACTCGACACCGACGCCGATGCCGGGGAATCGGCACCGCCGAAAGCGGGTACCGCCCCCGCGCAGGGCCGGGATGCCGTAAAGCCAGACTGGGTCGAGTCAATCGGCCCCGAAGGCACCGAGGACACCAGTCGACAGTCCCTGGCGAAGAGTGGAACACTCGACGCCGGCGCCGATGCCGAGGGATCTGCACCGCTCGAAGCGGGTGCCACCCTCGGGCATGGCTCGGGAATGTTCTGTGAGAAGCGGACCTCAGGAACAACCCGAAACCCCGTGGAGGCTCTGGAGCCCGAAGACTCCCTCCGGGGTGTAAGGGACTGGAGGGGAAGGCCGGAGCCGTCGTCTTGCGGCGCATAAGACTCACCCCTCAAGGCTCGGTTAGTCTTAACAGACTGTTGTTGGGTTACCTGATCCTGGCGAGGAGAGAACGCCGACGACCGCTCCTCAGAGGGAAAGACGTCATCGAGGGACACTCGAAACAGGGAGGGTCTTCTCCCGACGCTGAAGCCCGGGGAACCGGGGGAGAAGGGGTCAGGGCCCCAACAGGAGAGACACCAGGCGTTGGAGTCGGAGCAGAAGACAACGTCTCCACAGTGGGGGCACTTCTTAAGGGAAGAAGGCTCCATGCTGGAAAGCCCGGTAGGCCTCAGAATAACACGAGGAGGATGCTCCTCGAAGGAAATAAAGGAAAACAAAAAATAAGGAAAAAGGGGGCACCAGCGGTGCCAGAGTCAGCGGGGGAAAAACCGCGACCACAGGAAACAAAAAAGAAGAAAAGAAGAAAAAGTGTCTGCGGTGACAGGAGTTACGTCCTGTCGGCTCCGCGGAAAACCGAAAACTGGGGAGAGGCAGTGGGAAGGGCGGGAAGCTACCGCGCAGGCGTGAGGGATGCTCCCAAAAGCCTTCTGATTGGATGCTGGGGAGCATTCCCGTGCGGGCTCCGTTGGCGCCGACGAACCCCATATGTGAAGACTCATTCCTGCTTGTTCCTGGAGATCTTAAGTTCTCTGAGCTAACAGTACTAAAAACTGGAAAATAATCACTTTCTGAAACTTGGTGCATCCAGAGCCCCTTTTATTAAAGTGCATTAAGCAGTTAGTACATGCCTGTGATGACAGTTAACACATCTGCTTGACTGCTAGTGCACTTTATTTAGATGTTAACTGATAAATGTAGAATAGGGCGGGGAATGGGCAGGGACTGTGTCTTACACATTAACATGCATCGCAGCACTATACTTTAACTGGGAGCACAACAGATAATACAAAGCACTTAATACCACTTCAGTCAGTGGCATTAAGTGCATCTGCATTATCTGCAATACAATTAACACGGTATTTGTTCCTGGGTTAACTGTATGAGAAGGTGCTGGGCACGCACCCAACCGGTAACACAGAGATTTTACAGTTATCACTTTGTAAAATTTTGCAAATGCTCCACATTAAAGAGCCAAATTATCACAGCTTAGTAAAAAGGCTCCTAAATGTTTGTACATTAACATATTGGGAACCAAGAGACCAGGGTTCAAATTCCCACTAGAACTCCTTGTGGCCTTGGGAAAGTCACTTAACCCTTCATTGCCTCAGAAAAATCCAAGTTATCAATGTCCCTGTTCAATGTACATTACCAAGTATAAGTTAAAATGTAAACCGCTTTAACTAAAATGATAAAGCAGTATAAAAAAATGTCAAATATTGTAACTGTTTAATATTTCTTAACCAATTCAAATATTTTATTAAAATACCCCTTTATAGATTAAAGGATTTGGTGCACATAAACCCTGTTTTATGCATTACAGTAAAGTATCTCCTTTAAATTTACCCCAAGGGTTGTAGCAACAACAATAAGGTGCGTACTTTATAGGTGATTGGGGGTGTAGTTTGGGCAGAGCATAGGCAGAATTATGAAGTACATGTGTGGTTTATAAAATATGCACCAATGCATAGCCTTCATCCACGTACATCTATACCACTGAGTAGGTACAAACATAGGTGCATTTTAGATGCAACTGTGTAGGTTTTAGGTGGCTAAAAACACATTGATACTTATATGCTTCATAAAATAACCTCAAAATAGACACCTGTTTGGACTTCCAATCTAGGCGACCTACTAAAAAATTACCTTCATACTAGACAAAAACTACCCTGTCTCAGAATAATAGTAATAATGCAAGATAGTTGTATCCTCTGTGTCTTATGCACTAATTCAGATCTAGTAAGGGCAGTCAGACAGATATTAAACAACACTATCTGGATAGCGCTGCTGGAATATCTTCACAGTCGGCTTCCATACTATATGAAGAGCACTGGGTGGTCTGGTGGTACAGCGAGTGCATACAAGCCACCATCCAGCTAATTGCCGCTATTATCTGGATAGTGGTTATTTTCGGCCGTTATCTGGATAATTTATCTAGATAGATTAGGGCTTAGGCTAGCAAAAAAACTGGTCTAAGTTGCTGTCTGGAAAAATTATCCAGATAGCAACTGAAAATTGGCACTCTCTGGATAATGGAGGTAACTAGCGTTAACCCCTGATAATACCAAGCTGTTTTAATTACATTTTAAATGCTCACTTTCAACCATTCACGTTAATGCCAACCTCATACAAATAAATTCTTAATGATGCCAACTTAATCCTCTGTTAATGTAATGTAAATATGTTCCTAGTTATACCAACTTGTTGCAAATTTGTCATATGTAACCTGTTCGACATAATCATGTTCAAATGCTATTTGTAAAACTCATTCATATGTTTCATGTAAACCACACTGATCTGTAATAGTGCGGTATATAAAAACAAATAAATAAACTATCCAGCTAGTGACCACACAATCTGGATATTCAGAGACTGCCATTATCGGAATATTGTTGCTGAATATCCAGAGAATATTAAAACAATGTGGCTAACCATTGTGGTCTTTAAATAACAGGGTTGCCAACTGGCTCTAGATGTGCCCAACAAGCTTGATTCAGTCCTGGGTTTACCCCATTGCATGCAGCGATATGTAGTTCTGATTTCTCTATTGCACTGCATAAGAAAAGCTAGACTACAAGTCCCTGCATGCAATGGGGAAAACCCAGGACTGACTTCTAAGAATTTTACTATTAAATTATTTTATAACATTCTTTAAGCAGACAATCTGCACTTCCTCTAAAATTTTGAAAGTAGCTATATTAGGAAGAGGAAGAGAAACACAAATTATCTAATGCCCACTGGGCATGACAAAATCACCAATATGGCCCAGTCACATATGATATCAAACTCACGCTCTGTGAATAAATTACATCACAGTCTGAATATTCTTGGTGAATCAGACATGGAGATGTTTCAATAAATTTTAAAATAAATAAAAATTGTTATTTTGTGGAGTGAGTATTGCTTTTTAACAGTGCGTACTTGAAATGAATGGTGCTGGGCACAGAGGAGTTAGCTTTCTTTTCAGAATTGTATTCTCATTTGTCCAGTGATGTGTAAAGACTGCAGCTCATAGCTTTATTTTTGTATATCCCACTGCATGACTATAATGAGCCCTGAAAGCTCTTAGATATTTTAATAAACAAAAGTAAGTAGAATTCTAACAGCAATCTCAGAAGTCAATGCAGTAAAGTGTGCAAAGTTTTGTGCACAGGTAAACTCAATTTTTGCACATAGGTCCGTGTGCTACCAGTGCAGAAAGGAGTTTTGCGTACAAGCTATGAACAAAGCCCTAAGCAGACAGCAGCGCACAGCATATTTAAATCCATGGTAATGAAGCAATTAGCTATTCAGCACAAAAGCAGAGAAGTAAGCAGAAGCCCAGAAAGCTGAGCTCAATGCAGAATAATATTATCGTTTATGAACTGGGTAGCGTTCCCACATACACACAAGTGCCAAACAATTATTTTTTGTGCCTAAGATATAAGTGCTGCTAATGTAAGTGCTGCTAATGTAAGATATAAGTGCTGCTAATGCCCCTTATGTAAATATGTATAAATATGTAAATATGTATGTATAAATGTAAATATGTGTAGTCCATTCCCCAAGGCACTAACCCTGTGTGCTGTGACCTTACCCTCTGATCTAATATTATCCCCACCTCCCGGTCTTGATTTGACAACCCCCAAAAGATGGAATCGAACCGCTGCTGATCGCTGGAAGTGGCAGTATATAAGTGTGTATTAAATAAATAAATAAATAACACAGACCCATGGCTTGCCCTCCTTGTTTAGTGCAGACCTTTTGCACGCAACTTATTTGCATGCTGTCTTTTTAAAGCATTGGAGGGCAAAACTTCTGCATTAGACTTGCATTAAGAAACCCTTCACTGAGCTTTAGCACAGAGCTCTAATGCACGGTTTCTACATCAAGCCCTCAGTCTTGCACAATTTACATCTTGAACACTGAACTTTACATAAGTTTGTTCCACTTACAATGAGCAGCCACACTATCAATTAGGTAAAAAACAATGAAAGTTAAAATTTGTTTATGGCATTCAAATCTCTTAGAAACAACATAAATATATGTGTATGTGTACATTTAGAATTAAAGGGCCCAATATTCAGTGGCGGCGGCTATCGCTGCTAAAGCGGCTAGCTGCCACCACTGAACTTTAGATCCAGATATTCAATGTTGGGGCTATATCCAGCCACCGATATTGAATACCCGGGTCAGACGGATAGCGATGAAGTTAACTGGGCAACAGCGATACTCAGGCGCTACCAGGTTAGCTTCTGTGGTGAAAGTTAGGCCAACTTTAAAGTGTCTAATTTTCACTAGGCAGTGATATCCGGGCAGTGGCTCAATATTGCCACTGCCCGGTTATCGCGTGCTGCTACCCCGCTCCGCCCATGAAACTCCCTGATGCTAGCTGATTACTATGGTTAGCAGATCTGACAATTGTGTTAATCGCTTTGAATACCCCCCCCCCCTAAACTTTTTATTCTTTTCAGCTCAATGGAATGTTGCAAAGAAATTAAGAGGGTTATTTTGCACGCCATGCTTTGAATTTCTGGAAATGGGCATAGAGACATCTAAAGCAAAGAGAGTTTCCAGAATCATTTTAGAAGCTGGGTCTGTGGACGTCCCCAGTATGAGGATGTCCAAGTCTGAATGAGGGCATGACAGAGGAATGGCGAGGACGTTCCCAAGAACTTAGACATCTCAGCCTGACCTCCAAAACACTCTGGACCTATGGCATTGCATCTAAGGTTTTACCTGCTCCAGGCATCTGAAAAGTGATTGTTTTGTCAGACAAATGTCTGGAGGGTGTGGAGAAAGAGCTACTCTAATACCCTCCTTATTTTACAATACAACGAACACCAACAGGGAATGCTACCACTACTAAACATTTGTATAGCACTACAAGACGTACGCAGTGCTGCACAGAGACATGTCAAAGACGGTCCCTGCTCATCAGAACTTACAATCTAGTTAAATGGGGGAGGGGGAATGGGGGCTCAAGTTTCTGTTTTATTATGCCGCTAGATGTCCCTTTATCCTAGCTTGCATGAGATGGATGTCCCCATGCACTTTCCTAAGGGGGACATCTAGGTGGCTGCCAGCATGGGCATCTATGTCAAGGACATCCATGTTACTAAAATTCGTCAGAGACAGACATCCCTGGTGTTTTTCTGCATGTTCCATGCTGGACGTCCCAGATTTGACTTGTAAAGTGGCATTTTAGAAAAGACATCCATGTAAGAGGATGAGAAAATATCTGCCCATCTGTCTGTGAACAAAATAACTCTTCAAAGTTTTAACAGAATGGAACCAAATTTGGTCTGGCACAAAAACAGGGGAAATAGGCAAGATCAGACAAGGGGTTCCAAATAAGTAAAGTTCCACCCAAAAATGGCCCAATGTATTTCTATGGGAGAGGCTGTTCCAGCTACTGCAGCTCAGAAACACTGATATACTGATACTTACTGGCTACGGAATTGCTCCTTTCAAACTGCCTTTCCCTCTTCTCCTTTACTGATCAACGGAAATACGCATAAGTACCCACAGATATACTTGCACCCACACATACCCACGATCGGATATATACAGACACAAGCATGCACACTGAGACATGCCTACAAATGTATATACACACACACATACATACATACAAATGCACAGATACAAATATACGCATGCAGAGGGATTGGAAATAGTTCTATTATATGAGGTATGTCCCACATGCCTTCCCCACTATACACCCCCAACTGCTCCCAAACCCTTATCCCTGCTCAGCTAGTTCTTGGTGATTCAGATGTTTATGTTTATTATAACGCACCTTTTGTAACAAAACAAGGCGGTTTACAATACCAAATAAGGAAAGGAGAGGTCGAGGCCTGAAAGGAAAGAAACTACAATATCGGGACAGGACAGGACCGCAAGAGGCATGGAAACCACAAAAGAGAGCTATGTTGAAAAGGTGGGTTTTGAGTAAAGCCTTAAAATTAGAAAAGGAAGGTTCCTGACGGAGGGCTGCGGGGAGGGAGGTACATTTTCTTTTTTGTAAATTCTGTGAAATCTAATGACTGAACTATATAGCCTTCTTAATGATTGCTATGTACTATGACACCTAGGGGTATGTTTACTAAACCGTCTTAATGTGCGCCTGGCGATAGTGTGCAGGCTGCCATAAAAGGAGTGGGCGTTTCAGTCTTAAAGCAGCAAAATGGGAGTATCACGCGATAATGCGCGCTGCTGCGCACATTATCGTGCGAAGCGCCGCTAAGCGCGTTAACGCGCGGTAATCCTAAGTAGGTGCCCAGACATGCAAACATTGAAACAGAGGTGTAGCACAATGGTTAATACACTGACTGATGATGCAGGGGTCATGAGTTCGATCCCCCAGTGTGCCTAATACTTAAGGCTGGCTGAGGCATCAGCTTTGACATGTAAGTATTGTTTCCTGCGGCACTTTATTTGTATTTTATTAATTGCTGCCAGCAAACACACCCTCACGTGCCGTAACCTAAGGTGCCGGACCCTATAAGGCACTCCATAGGGCACATTATAAAGTGCACTGTCCGCCACGGCACCCTATAATGTCCCCTATAGGGCACCCTATAAGTCGCTCCATAGGATATCGTATAGTGCAGCTTATATGGACGGTAACCATAAGGTGCCTCAGAAGGCGCCTTATAGGGCACCCAATAGGGCGCCCTATAAAGCGCCCTCTGAGGCACCTTATGGGTACAGTACGCTGAGGGTGTTTTTGCTGGCAGCACTAATGTACATTAAAAATATATAATGCTTTGAACAGCCCTATCAAATAACCCCACTGTGGGTTTGAACCCATGACCTCTGGCTCCACAGGCAGTGAAGTAACCAGTGGACTACAGCTCTATAGCTGCTAGCAAGCCCCTGGCTGTCTGCAGAAGGACTGCACGTCACCACACAAACAGTCTGCTGTGGTCACCAGGATAGGGTTAGCCCACCCGTACTCATGATGCACTGCACATGCAAATCAGCCGTCTACAGATGAACACAAGATGGGGTATGCACCCCCACAGCACCTCGGCCTGGTAGGGGGAACTGACCGTGTGTCTTACCGGCACAGAGTAGCTACACACCGTCACATTGTGCGGGTACTGTGCTCACCCTGAGGGTGTGGTGGGGCGCCCAGCACCAGGTCCACAGCACCTTCCATGGCAGAAATAGGCCATGCTGTAGGTCTCCTCCCCAGCAGTGCTAGTGTGTGAGATAGGTAGTTCCTGCAGACACACTTTGGATACATCTGTATTTCTCAGTCAGGTTTAACCCTTATGGACCCATAGGCATATTATGTACCACCACCCAACCCACCCTCTGGGGCTGAGGGTGGGAAACAGGGTCTCCCACCAACAGATCCACATTTTACATCCCTGCAATGGCAGCAGTAGAGGGGACCACCAACCGCAGTCCTGCTGGGGAACAGACACCCTACAGGGCAGTCAATGCAGCTCTGTACACATCTATAAAGCAATAGCAGACAGACATTAGGCCCGGAAATACTCAGCTGCACCCCACCACTATCTGATATTCTCCTGCAGCCACTGCACCCTGCAAGGTGTTACAGCAAGACACATACTAGCTGCAGATGGTCTGCTAGCTAGTCCATAGGGCATGTTCCTGGAGGAGATGCATGTACCCAGAACTGGGATGTCAGCATACACACCAAGCAGATAAAATCAGCGATTGGGCCCCAAAAGGGAACCCATAAACATCACATGAAAGAAAGATTATAGGGCACTATGGGGGAACCTAGCCATGCCGTGGTCACTGCTCAGTCAGGGTGAGAGTGAACTCCCAGCAGGACATGCTGTGGCCACCCTGTATGTGCAGGTGGTTGTCAGGCACTACAATGTCCGAGCCATTGCCCTATGCAGATGCATCCTGGCCAGGCCACCCTGTCCGGGCTATACCCATGGTACCTTGCTCCTCATTATGCACATTGGCAGGCTTACACTGGCAACAGTGTGGGCTGAGGAAGGTGTTGGCAGACACCACACACTGGATAGACAGACACACACTCCCACACCTATGCCAGCATCGTACAACTCGAGGTGTTTCGCAGCCCTGGCCACCGCTCCAGTCCTGGGCACAGTGCAGGCATGGCTATGGCACGCAATACTGTTGGGGTCCCCCCCCAGGGTGGTAAACACTATCAGACACAAGACCAGTAGCACACTCCATAGACATCAGAAAGGTTGCCATGATGCAGCTCAATCAGACAATTGTACTTTACATCGGAATTGCTATCTGCCAGTATTCATAGCAACCTTTTGATAGCTGTGTACCGTATTCCCAGGTTTAGGATGGCATTGCTAAGGTATGCAAGTGCTAGTATTGGGAGATGCACGCAGGGCCCAATGTCCTGCCTCTCCAGGAGGCATTGGATAATGGAGCTCGTGGGTGCGGGTGTTTCTGCCCTTGTTGGCTGCTACTTTATGGCAGAGGTTCCCAACTCCAGTCCTGGTGTGCCAAACACTGTTCGGGTTTTCATGCTGTCCCTCATGAATATGCATGAGATACATCTGCATACCATGGGGGCGGTGCATAGAAATGCAGCACAGGCATCTTTATTAGAGGCAGCATGGAACCTGAATGGTGTTTGGCACTCCAGGACTGTATTTGGGAGACTCTGCTCTAGGGTATGCGCATGTTTATGGTGTCTGTGTTCTGTAGGGTAAAATATAGGTGTCTTGGGCATGTTTACGTCATCTGCAATAAAGGTTCTGTCTGTATTAGCACGTTCTAATAGTGGGTAAAATATGGGGACTGAGTTGGCAGGAACCACAGCTGGGACTTGAACCTGTGCCCTTCTGCTTCTGAACACACTGGCTGTGTGCACTGCACCACTGTGTTGCCACAGAGACAGTGCATTCCCTGCTGATGCCATGACTGTTCATCAGACAGGGCCTGTCTGTTGCAGTGCATGGCACCCACCTACACAGAGCTAGGCCACGGTCTGCTCTGGGCAGCTGCCACTGCCCCCTCCACCACCAGTATCCCTCTTCCACCATGCTGACATGCCCTTCTGCTGGTGGTGCTGGTGGAGCGCAGTCTCAGGCCATCCAGTGTGTGGGTAGGTGGCTGCCTATGGTGCGGGTTCTGGGGTAGGGGTGCCTGCATAGCTGTCCACGCTTCCCCCCAGCACCGCCTGCCAATGTCCCGTGCCATTGTGGGGACCTGCTGAGTACTATCCCCTGTGACACCGTGGGAAGCACACTTGTGCCCATGTTGGGCCCTCAGCAGTTGCTGTCTGGCTGCTCTACTGTTTCAGCATTCCTATGGGCCAGCTAGGCATCACCCTAGTCCGCACTGTGAGCCAGTTGCACCGCCGCATGTGCCGCCTGAGGCCCTCTGTGTCCCCTTTTCCAGCATCTGTCCAGTTTCCCATTCCGACATGCCCACTCTACTGTTGCAGAACATGTGCACGCCATAGGACACCTGGCCAATGGGGTCGGAAACCCTGTGCAGCGCAATTTCACTGTGGGCTCATTCACCTTGTATGGGGACGGAGCATAGACCCTTCCAAAATTCATATCTTTGTTTTGGAGCGTTTTTTGATGTTTCCCATTGCTATCACTATTGCCCAGCTTGGTTATGTTTTTTTTACATTTACTTCTGTTCATCTTCAATGTTTATTTGCCCTTTTGTTCCGTGCACATGTATCACACTTATCACTTTTTGTAGGTTTCCCTGGTTTTGCTGTACATTGCTGACGGAAATGGTTTCTTTTTCCTTTAAATCAGCTCTAACGCCAGGGTTTCACTGGCGTTAGTTTTGAGCCTCGGATTTCACAGCGTTGGTGTGCAGGGAGCCTCTCCCCTCCCACTCTCCACCCACTGACCCCTTTCTCTCCGCCCTCCGGGAGCCTTTCCCCACCTTCAGTGCTCATTTGCGCCACAGCGCGCGATATGGTACCTTATCGCGCGATAACGTCGCAGAGCGCACGTTAAGACGGTTTGGTAAACATACCCCCTAGTGACTGAACCGTATAGTTTACTAATGGTTGCTAAGTGTGCTGTCCTCTAGTGGTGGAGAAACATGGCAATACCTATCTTGGGATAGAAACACCCTGTGGTTAAACGGTAAAATTGATCCTTTAAATCTGTTGACAGTGATATCTAATGGTTAAATATATTATCACCCTTGGTTGAATTTTATTATTCCTTCCAAAACAAAAAAAATGTTTTGAGTACAGTCCATTCAAGTCACCCATCTCCTTACCTTTCCAGGACAGAGAGACACAGAAACAAACACAGACAGAAACATGCATACACGCATACATACAAACACAGAAGGATTAGAAAGAATTCCATGAGCCATGCTTCACATGCTCTGCCCGCTTTTTATTAGTTCAGTATTAAACCTCCCAGTGGTTCTCAACCCTGTCCTCTGGTACCAGTCAGGTTTTCAGGGTATCTAAAATAAATATGCATGAGATAGATCTGCATACAGTGGAAGCAGTACATGCAGATCTATCTCATGCATATTCAATGTGGATATCCTGATAACCTGACTGGCCTGAGGGTCCAAGAGGACTGGGTTGAGAACCTGACTAGCCATACTACATACAAGCCTTTCTAGACGAAATTTAGTAAGACATCTATGATTAACTTCTCAGTGTTATATCTTAATGAAACCATATTTGTCATAATCCAGTAGTAAAGAACTAAGACAATGAAACATGATTACATCTCCTACATAGCTTTCGTTTTGTAGTTATGACAAATCTTTGTTATTACACATGATTCTGTACAGAAGTGGATGATAAAGGTGCCTAATTGCAATTGTGAACAGAAGTCTCAATTATACTGTAATTTACTCACAGATTAATAAATATATTTAGAAGCAATCAGTTTGAATGAGTAGTTTTACATTTTCTATCTTAAATACTGAACAGATAAAATTTTCCATTTAGTGATTATCTTTTTTCATTTCAAAGCGGCTTTAAAGCCACCAAAAACATGTGATGCAACTTCAAGTCTTTCTACCACAGCCTACTGCTAACTGTGCATAAAATAAGCGAGAGATGAAAACACAGAACATTAGAGTCAGAGATTGCTTTTAATCTGGATTACTTTGAAGTCTAGTTCACTGATCATGCTTTTTCCTAAAAATGAGGAAAGGAGGAGGAAGGGAATATAATGCAGAAGCTTGCTAAAACCTATGCACTACACATACATTAAGGAGAAGAGAAAGGCTTTTGGATTAAGCACATGCCTTTTTCAAGAATAGTTCAAGGTGAGCTACATTCAGGTACAGTAGGTACTTTCCTATCCCCAGAGGGCTCACAATCTAAGTTTGTACTTGAGGCAATGTAGGGTTAAATGACCTGCTCTATGAAGAGATTAATTAACCTAGACTTCTATAATGCCCCTGGTTCATGAAACATCCTTCAGCAATCAAGCCCAAATAAAAATGCAAGAACTAATATTCCAGCTTTCAGGGTGGATAATGTTGCATTTATTTACTTAGGTACTTCAGTATGATTGCCCACTTTCATTAAGCCCAGAGTGGATTGCAATTAAACAAATATGATGTATCACAATCATAGCATAACATCATTCATAAAACAGCAATATGACATTCTTAAGAAAATAAAAACCTAAATACAAACGTGTAATAGCAATCAGAGCCTTAAGGAAAGTAGATTAACAAGCAGCTTAACACTTTCAAAAAAAGGAAAATCAAAATAGAGAAGATCCTACCTGTTACTCCTACATTATGCAACGATCACCATTTATCCTAAAGCCTGTATATTAATCAAGATTTAATACTTTTAGGAAAAGCCAGCTTTAGTTTGTCTCCGCCCAAGGGGCAGGCATAAAGTAGCTACAGTTGCTTATACCCCAACAACCTAGCAGCTGTATTTTGGAGGCACAGAAGTCATAGCCTTTTTGGGGCAATCCTTGGTGTAAGGAATTGCAATAGTCAATGCCACAGGTGACTATGGATAATAATCATGAAATCTTTCCTTCCAAGACTGGACAGAGTTGACAAATAGGATCATAAAGGGGAATTTAAAAAATGGCTGACTCTAAATTACATGTAAGTAGAATTTTTATTTTTGTTTTACTTTTTCTACATTATAGCAAATACTATAAATGTTTTAAAGCTGTTTGTGGATTAGAACATCTACAGAAAGACATATTTTAAACAAACGATAGTAAAGAGATCGAAAGCCTACAATTTAAGCCATTAGACTATAAAGTACGTCAATATTAGTTAGATTGCATTTTATTCCCCGCCAAGAAATACCTTAGATATATCTCTCCCCTTACAATCAACAGACAAAAAAACATTTGCACGCCTCTTTGCTACAAAACACGCAATTTTATTAAACTTCATCCTCACTTTCACCGCCCTAAATTAGCAGTTTAAGTTTTATTCGCTCTCACCCTCATTTCCTTCAGTCAAACATATGGCAAATACCGAAGCATCCACAACCACTAAGGCATGAAAATATACATTCAGTAGAGAAGCAACACCAGCAGGCTGTGCCACCAATGCTGCTTGTTCCCGTATAGGCAACCGACTAAATCTGTTCATCATTAGAGATGTCGTTTGATAAAAGAAGCAAAAAGATAAATTCTAGAATCAAGCCATTTCTGTCTTTTTACATACAGTTGTAAATCACTTTATCTAACAGGTTGCTCGGTAATCATGCATATCAACAATAAACAGAAACCTAATGTGCTGTTTTAAATAAAATCAAATCAAACCAAACGTGTAGGTCCCTTTGGCATTAGACCCCTCAGATATACACTGGTGGGAACTGAAAAACATTATCTGTCATCTCCCACCCTTACAGGAATACTGCCTCAGCCATGAAGGGATCAACATAAACTAAAAAAATTCTCTGTAACATGCAACTGAACGTGCAACCCCACCCCCTCACTCTCCGTTGCAAGAGCGATTTGATCTGAGGTTTCTATAGGAGAGAATACTACACAGCTCCACAGACTAGTAGTAACCCAGCATTGGTATGCTAATCTTCAGTAGTAAACGTAAGACTAAACGCCTGAGAAAACGCGCACACCTGCTTTTAATACTATAATGCCATCGATACCAAGGAATCCCCAGCATTCGCCAAGGTTTACCTGGGCTGCCACAGAGGCTTTTTAGCAGCAGAGGTCTTGTGGATGAAGAGTAGGAAACGTAAAAAGAAAAAAGGTTCAGACTAATTCCATCTGGTTTTGTCGACAGCAAGAGCGATAGTGGCCGCCAGCAGCCGGGTTGGCTGCTCAGCTTTCTCTCTCAGCTCGCGGCTGAATGCTCCAACACTGGCTCAGTACCTGCACCCACGAACAGCTCCGCCAACGTCTCTCACCTCCCAATGGCACGGCCCCCTCCGCGTAGACGCGCCCTTCCACCAGCCCACCCGGCAATGCGGAGCACGCTCCCCGCCTAGCGGTGCCCGATAGCATTCCACACTGGACTGCTAAATGACACAACCGCAGCTCTCCCTTTGCCTTCTGGGACCTGTAGTTTATCTGCAAAACATAGTCGGGGTGGGAAAGGGGTGGAAATAATGTTTTCAAAGATACGCCGTTCGTTTTATTTAAAAAAATAATAATAATAATCTTTACGTTGTTACTAATATTTTCCATTAAAAATACATCTTAAAGTACGCAGACTCAATAGTTGGAAAAACGCATCTCAAAGAAAGACCATTGGTATATATTATAATTTCTGTGCTATAATTTGCCGAATTAGTACGAGCTATAGTTCCCATACTTAATTTCTGCCGCCAATACGGAAGTTTGTTCCTGTTTCCATGGCAATTACTATAAATACATGGAGTAGAGTGGGCGGGCAAGCAGACTATGACGCTTTCTAGGGGCGTAAGTGCTGCTATATTTTGGCATTTACATACAGGTGTGGAAACCATCATTTTATAACGCTTAGTGCTTATCACTTGATTTACCGCTTTTCGATACAGATTTGGACTTGAGAAATGTGGTTGCTTTTGTTAAATGCTGTGATTTTGAAGACCTTTGCTCTAATGCATTGTTAATTATTGAAATATAACTGTATATTGGTAACAGAAATTTTTTCTGGCTCTTCATAAATTAATAGGTCTTGTTTTTTCAGCAGCATTAATAGGTTTGCTGCTTTTATGTGTGAATATTATGTAGATCTTCAAGTTTTTAAAGGCTTTTCCATATTAGCTACAGAGCCTTGTAAAGGTCTTTGCACTGTTATACTCAGAGTTGGTTCAAGGTGTTGGTGTCCTAAGCAGACTTTAAGCCTTTCACCCCCCCCCCCCCCTTTGCAGGGCCGGCCCGTCCACTAGGCAAGCTAGGCAGCCGACCTAGGTGACAGGCTTTGTGCCGCCACTTTGTTGCCTGCGACAGGCCATGTGCTTCAGCACACATGGCCTGCCGCTTTTGATCCCCCTCCGATGCATATTACTGTCAGAGAGGGGGGCAACAAAATGGTGGCACAAAGACACCACTTTTAAAATACTACCACAGCCCCTGCCTCCCCCCTAAGATGGAATCAGCGACAGCAGGGGATGGTGGCATGGCCGGGGTTTCTGCCTGGAGTGGCAGAAATCCTTGGGCCGGCCCTGCCCCCTTGGCTATCATAGTAACATAATAAGTGATGGCAGATAAAGACCAACATTGTCCATCTAGTCTGTCCAGTAAGGTACCAGAATTGTAGAGTTGTACATGTTGCTCCAACGTGGCAGTCACCTCAGGATGAAAGGAATTCAGCCCTTGGCTAGTAAATATGCCCTTGCAACAAATTGCATAGACAAACGGCCAGAGAAGGGCTGTGCTGTAATCCAAGGCCATATGTGTCATCTGTAGCCCACAGGAGGGGCTTCCCCTCACTCTTTCTTTTCTTTGTTCTCTTTGTTAGGTTTCTGGTTTCGATTCTGGTGCTGGAGGGGGAAGGGATAGCCCCTTACCTAAGGGAATATAATTGGGCAGGCACCCAAGGGAGCACCAGTCAGAAACCTGAACGTAGGTATGAACTGATGATATAAACTGAGTATATAAGGATTGTACAGCCCCTGACTCAGGGCTCAGAGTTTTTGAAAATGATTCCTCTGGGTCTGTGCTAGCACAATAAAGCTTGTCTTGTATTCCCACGAGACTCCGGGTGTCCTTTCCTGACTCTTTCGCTGCAGCATTTCTCTGGTTTCCTGACCGGGAAGCACGGTAAAGTTTTAAGGTAAAGGTTCGGCATTTACCACCTCTGGGTTTGGACCAGTCGGAACCGGGGAATGCCGAACACAGGGGGAAATCTCAGGCACCACCGGGCGGTTGTTCCGGGGAGAATTTCCTCCTTGCCTCGCCAGAGCCGCCGGTTCCTTCCGGCCGACACCCATGAACCCGTGCAGAGTTCGGGAACCAACCCTGTCCTGTTATCTGTACCGGATCCGGTGAGTACTAAGGGGATATAGTTAGACTGTAAGGTTGGGTCTTTTATGAGAGCATGATCACCTCTCTGATCGGTCTGAGTAAGCTGCTTTTGTGACTGAAACCACCGACCTTTTGTTAGTCAGTAAGTTACTGAGATTGATGGGAAGTGTCTGTATGGTTGCTTGTGTATGTATGAGAGGTATTGAGAATAAATACAGAGTGATTGTGGATTTCTGAGTAGCGCATTTCCTGGCCGGGCGACCACGCCCAGGTCGCAAAAAGGAGGAAGCGTGCGGTGTTTGTCTCTCCTTATTTGTTTCTAGGACTGGATGGACCCCTTACCTCCAGTCCGCCTACCCGCTCCTTTTGTTTGAAGTCTGTGGGTCATTATGGGTGGGTCCAAGTCCGCTTTAACGCCTCTGAAATGTATGATCAAAAACTTTAAAAAGGTTTCTCTGGAGATTATGGTGTAAAAATGTGTGTCCCTAGATTGCAAGTGTTATGTGAGAAGGAGTAGCCAGTTCTGTCTACCTCATGGCCCACCTCAGGGACTCTGGATGTCGGTATTGTGTCTTTAGTCCATCAAATTGTACGCCAAGAGCACCCAGATCAATTCCCATATATAGATTCCTGGTTAGAGGTCTGCCAGAAATGACCCCCTTGGATAACTAAGTGTTATGAGGAACATTGTATGATTCTAGTTTCAAAAACGATAGGGAGTATAAACCCTAACCGGACACTCCGCCCTCTGATTTTTCAGTCCCCTGAACAACCAGAGCCCCAGCCCCTCCCTCAAGGTTTCCTGTATCGGAACAGTGCCTCTGGCCCACCACCATATAGGGAGCCTGTGGAACAGGTGTGGGTGATTCTCCCGCTACCCCGCCAGGCATAGGTGCCCCCTCCACCAGCCACCCTATGTACCCTGCTCTTCAGTCCTCTCCTGAGGACAGGGACCCCCCACCAGCTCCGACTCGTCTGACTCCACATATGTGGATGATGGGGACACCCGAGACTCTTTTGCCAGCATGGGGTCATCCTTCGATACCTCCGGAACGCTGCCAAAACAATCAAAGAAGTCTAGTCCAGCATACGGCTTAAGGAATCTACCCGGTCGAGACACTAAGGCTATGCCCTTGCGTGAGGCCTAGAGGCTCCCACACTGAATGAGCGACAGGAAATCGTCTTGGGCCCTCCAAGTCTAGTCTACGTACCCTTTTCCACCACCGACTTGCTTAACTGGAAGACCCACTACGCCTCCTATACAGAGAAGCCTCAGGACCTCACTGACCTTATGGCCATTATTATGTAGATTCACCAGCCAACTTGGTCGGGCTGCCGACAACTCTTGTCTACCTTTTTTAACACTGAAGAGCGGTCCCGAATATTAGTGGCTTCCATTAAATGGTTGGAAGGAAATCCTCCTACCGGGGCCCTTAATGCGCAACAGGCCACAGCCCAGGATTTCCCAGGTGAAGACCCTCACTGGGACCCGAATGATACAATTGGCGCAGCCTCACTAGCCCATTTTCGCCAGGCCCTAATGGAGGGCCTGAAGAAAGGCGGCCAGAAAGCTATGAACATCGGAAAGGTTTCTGAGGTTCTGCAGCGACCCGATGAGAGCCCTGCCGCTTTCCATGAGCGCCTGTCAGAAACATATCGTCTCTATACTCCATATGATCCAATGGCCCCCGAGAACCAACGAATGGTAAATACCGCTTTTGTGGGACAGTCCCAAGGGGATATCAGGCGGAAGCTACAGAAGCTGGAAGGATTCGCGGGCATGAATGCTACACGGTTAATGGAAGTTGCGCAGAAGGTATTTTTGAATCGGGACCAGGAACAAAGGAGAGAGAGTGATCGGAAGATTAAGAAATAGGCCGACTTCCTCGCCGCCTCGTTGAGCATCGCCGGGGAGGGCCACCTGCTGGAAGGATGAAGGTCAGAGGTAGGGGTCATTTTTCTCATTTTCCTGCTTTTCGACCCCCCTTAGGCGCAAATCAGTGCGCCTATTGCAAGGAAGAAGGACATTGGAAGAATGAATGCCCGAATCGCGGGGCCCCACGGAATGGAGGGCGAGGAGCTCTTGCATTAGGGAGAAGGGGGGCACAAAACGGTGCTGAATCTCAACATCAACACCAGTGGAGGGAAGATACATCAATGCCTTCCTCCTGGCTATTCCGCCTTTCACACCCCCCGGCTGCACTGCACAGGGGGAGGAGTTGCTGTCATTCATAGATTGTCTCTCTCCTTTTCTCTTGTCTCACCCCCTCCCCAATATCCCGAGTCCCTTCTCTTTCGCACCACCTCCTCTACGCCCCTGTACTTCCTTCTTTTGTATGCGCCTCCGTCCTTAGGCGCTGATCTCTGGGACTCTCTCCTCCTCTCTCTTTCAGAAGTCGCCCTTCTGTCCCCTCATCTCGTCATCCTAGGCGATTTCAATGCCCATCTCAATTCTCAAACACGGCGTCGGGATAAAGTTCTCTTCTCCCTCTTTAGCGACCTCTCTCTCGTCCAACATGTATCCTGCCCCACCCATGCCTCCGGCTCCACTCTTGATCTGATTCTCACCCCGGTCTCCTCTCCATTCTTGCCAACGCACATCACGCCATCATCTCTTCCCTTGTCCGACCATTGTTGTATCCTTTTTTCCCTTCCCCTCCCCCCACCTACAGTATCCCCTTCCCTATCCTCCTCTTCCCCACCCCAGCGTTTGAAACGCCATATTACCTCTTCAACAATTCAACGTTTTCCTTCAGCTGAATCCATTTTCCCTGCTAATTTCTCATCTCTCTCCACAGACCAACAAGCTGATGTTTGGACCTCCACACTCTCTCTTACTTTTAACACTATCGCTCCTCTCCGTCCTGCTTCTACCTACTCCTCCTCGCACCACCCCTGGTATCATCCAGGCCTCTACTTACATCGCACTCATCTCTGCCGCGCAGCACGGCTATGGCGTAAACACCCTTCCAATGCTTCCCTCTCCGCCTTCCGCTCTTCCCAAAAACTCTACCGCTCCCTGATAACCTCGGCTAAACAATCTTACTATTCCAATCTTATTACTTCCTCCTCTAACTCTTCTCGTCAACTCTACCAGGTTCTGAATTCTCTGTCTTCCTCATTATCATCTCCCTCATCTTTTTCCTCCTCTTCCCCAATGCTCCCTTCCTCCGCTCCCAGTCCCACAACTCTAGCTACCTTTTTCTTTAATAAGATTGAGACCCTTCGTTCCACATTTGATCCCTGCCCACCTTCTCTCTCCCCTCCCCCTGCCTCTCCTGCTGTAGTCGTTTTCGGTTCGCCACAACCCACCCACACGTTTCCCCACACCTGGCATGAATTTTGGCCCATTACCACAACTGAGATCACCAAAGCACTCACAACCTCCCATAAAACAACTTGCCCACTTGACCCATTGCCCTCTTCTTGGTTCCACGACCCTTTGCTCACACTTATCCCTTTTGCCCTCACTATTATAAATTCCAGCCTCGCTTCCGGCTGTTTTCCTACTGCTTGGAAACACGCACTCGTCCGTCCTCTTCTTAAGAAATCCACCCTCGATCCTTCTATCCCATCAAATTGGCGTCCTGTCTCCAATCTCACCTACCTTTCTAAGATCCTTGAGAAACTTGTCTTCCACCAATTCACTGCACACCTTGATTCTACTATCTCCTTGCACCCCCGGCAATCGGGTTTTAGGGCCGGCCACAGCACAGAAACTATTCTCGTAGCACTTCTCAACGAACTTCACCGGGCTCACAAAAAGGGTGATTTTTCCATCGCCGTCTCCCTGGATCTCTCTGCAGCATTTGATGTTGTAGACCACCGCACTCTCCTTTCACGATTATCCGACTTTGGGATTCACGGTACAGTCCACCGGTGGTTCCAATCCTTTCTCTTCTCCCGCACCTTTACCGTTCAATCTGGTACCACCTCCTCTGCCGCTTTTCCTTTACAATGTGGTGTCCCTCAGGGCTCCATTCTAGCACCCCTCCTCTTCAATGTTTTTCTCGCCCCCCTCGCCTTACTAATCCAACAATCTGGCCTATCCACCTATTTCTTTGCTGATGATATCCTCCTGATTCACCATACATCACCTCTAGCTCCCGACCTCTCCCCCCTCAACAATTGTCTCACTTCCATTGCCACCTGGTTCCGCGAAAATTTCCTTATCGCTAACCCCTCTAAATCAGCAGCTATCTGGTTCACCTTTGGGGCTCCTATACCCACCCTGTCACCGCTTATGTCCAATTCACCCATTCCCCTGGTCTCAACCCTCCGCTATCTTGGTGTTACTTTGGATTCTTCACTCTCGTTCCACCAGCACATCTCGGGAGTGGTGCGCAGTTCCTTTTTCCATCTCCGCAAGATCAGATCTGTTCGCTCTCTCTTCTCCCGCCCACGTCCCTTACCACTCTTGTTCTCTCTTTGGTGATTACTAGGCTCGATTATTGTAATTCCTTATTCTCAGGCCTCCCCCAATACCAAATTCGAAGACTGCAATTAATTCAAAACACGGCCGCACGTCTCCTTACTTTCTCCTCACGTCGGGACCCCATCACTCCATGCCATCTCTCCCTTCACTGGCTTCCTGTTAAGGTCCGCTTTGTGTATAAGTTACTCACGATCACCCATAAGGTTCTCTATACTAACACTCCCCAGTATTTAGCTGATCTCATCTTTCTTCAACCCACTCCTCACATTCTCCGCTCGGCGTATGGCAACCGCCTCTTCCTTCCTTCACCCACTCAGGCCCACCTCGAATTGACACGACATGCTGCCTTCTTCTTTATAAGTCCCGCCCTTTGGAATTCCCTTCCGTGTTCTATTCGTACTGAAGCATCCTTTCCCCAGTTTAAAGCGCTTCTCAAAACACACCTTTTCTGTCAAGCCTTTGACCTTCCCATTCCCTCCAGCCACTCATAAATTACCCATTTCTATCATTAAGTATCATGGGTTCTCCCGCTCACCCACTCCCTTCCTTGTGTCCCGTCCCGTCCCATAGTGTCTGTCTGATTCTTCTCCTCTGTCCTTCACTATTTTTCTCCCTGCCTTTGCTATCACTTTCCTATTAATTTAATGGCATTCCTTTCTCCCTGTATTTTCCTGCAGCCCGTAATTTTTTAATGTACACCGCTTTAATGCCTCGTGCCTAGGCGGTATGTCAAATGTTGTCAATAAAGATAAAGATACAGCATTTGAGGGCCTGGCCGAGGTAGAAGAATACTACACAGACGACTACTAGGCCAAGTTTCTGCTAGGTCCCCAGGAGCCTATGGTCAGTTTGAAAATTGGGGGCCAACCTATGGACTTTATGGTGGACATGGGGACCGAACATTCTGTGGTGGCAAGGCCCATGGCCCCCCTGTCTTCCCGTGCAGTCACTATTGTGGGGGCCACCAGTACTCGGGCCACCAGATCCTTCCTGCAAACTCATACCTGTGAACTAGGGGTACAGAGAATATCCCACCAATTTCTGTACATACCGGAATGTCCAGTCCCCCTCCTGGGCCATGACTTGCTTACCAAACTTCAAGCACAGATATCCTTTGCTGAAGGGGGACATATGGAAATGACACTGAAAGGGAAGCCTGCCGGCATACTGGTTCTGTCCGTCCCCCGTGAAGAGGAGTGGCGACTCTACAGTACCTCCCCGTCTAGGCCCCCGAACTCCAGTGTCCCACCCGGTATCCGAGCCCCACCCGAAGTATGGGCAGAAGGAAATCCACCCGGTCTGGCGAAGAATGCCCCCCCCCCCCAGTTATTGTCACCCTCAAGCCAGGGGTGGTACCAGTACATGTGAAACAATACCCTCTCCCGCGGCCTGCGGTAGAGGGGATCCACCAGCATCTACTTAAGTATGGACTACTGCGAAAATATCAATCACCATGGAATACACCCCTCCTCCCTGTCAAGAAGCCCGGAACGGGGGATTATCGTCCGATCCAAGACCTGAGAAGGGTAAATGATGCAGTCGTTTCTGTACACCCTGTAGTCCCAAACCCCTACACTCTCCTGGGACTGATCCCTGCCGAGGCCACCCACTTTAAAGATGCCTTCTTCTGCGTGCACCTCGCGGCAGCCAGCCAACCTCTATTTGCCTTTGAATGGGAGGACCCCGTCACCGGAACACGGGGCCAACCTACCTGGACCCGATTACCTCAGGGCTTCAAGAACTCGCCCACGCTCTTCAGTGCAGCTCTCAGTCAAGACCTAGCAAATTACCCTGTCACTCCTGGCAGAAGGATCCTACTGCAGTACATTGATGACCTCCTAGTCACTGCAGTCTCCCGGGAAGAGAGTTTGCGGGCCACCAACGATCTTCTTTACCTCTTGCGGGAGGCAGGATACAGGGTCTCCAGAAGCAAGGCGCAGTTGTGCCAAACGGAGGTCAAGTACCTGAGATTCCACCTGTTCACTGGGATCCACCAACTAGGTCCCGAAAGAAAGGAGGCAGTGTGTCGTATACCCATCCTCCGGACCAGGAAGGAGTTGAGGGCCTTTCTAGGGGCCGCAGGTTATTGTCGCATCTGGATCCCAAACTTTGCACTGCTGGTGAAACCCCTCTACGAGGCCACAAAAGGAGAAGAAATGGCCCCCATGGAGTGGGGGGCTGAACAAGATATGGCCTTCAAGGCCCTGAAGAGGGCTCTGATGTCATCACCAGCCTTAGGACTCCCAAAGATACAGAAACCATTCCGCCTCTATGTCCATGAGGTCGGAGGCACCGCCCTGTGAGTCCTAACTCAGGCCCTTGGCTCCTGGCAGCGCCCTGTTGCCTATTTGTCTAAACAACTGGACACAGTTGCCAAAGGATGGCCCCCTGTGTTTGCGGGCTATTGCAGCCATGGCACTCCTGGTGGAGGAGGCAGACAAATTAACTCTGGGCCAGAACCTACAGGTTACAGTTCCACACTCCATCCTGACCTTCATGGAACACAAGGGAAACTATTGGTTCACTAACTCTCGGATGCTCAAGTACCAGAGTATGTTGTGTGAAAATCCATGACTTGAGCTACTCTCCAGCCAGACCCTGAATCCGGCCACACTCCTACCTGCTGGTCCTGGGCCCCCTGACCACGACTGCCTGGAAGTTATGGATACTGTGTTCTCCAGCCGCCCGGACTTGACAGATCTCCCTCTCAAGACCCCAGATGTAACCTATTTTGTGGATGGGAGCAGCTTTATAGCCAATGGTCAACGGCGTGCAGGGTATGCTGTGGTGACCCTATGTGCGGTAATAGAGTTCTCGGCCCTTGCCCCGGGAACTTCGGCCCAGAAGGCTGAACTGGTGGCCCTTACTAGAGGCTTACTATTAGGGGAGGATCTGCGGATAAATGTGTACACTGACTCCAAATATGCCTTCACTACCTTGCATACCCATGGGGCCCTTTACAAAGAGCGAGGGTTAATAACATCGATAGGGAAGCCCATAAAGTATGGTCGTGAAATCCTGACCCTGTTAGATGCCGTTTGGGCCCCGAAGCAAGTTGCTGTAATGCACTGTCGGGGCCACCAAAGAGGGGAAGGGGAGGTTGCTAAGGGAAACCGGATAGCTGACGCCGCTGCCCGGAGAGCTGCCCTCTCTGAAGTCTCACTGAGGGATCATTGCCCTGTTCAGGCACCTTTGTTTCCAGTGCCTCTTAGCCACTGGGTGCCCTGCTACGCCCCGGATGAACTGGATTACTTTTGCTGTAAGGAAGGGGGAGATGAACTGGATTACTTTTGCTGTAAGGAAGGGGGAGTTCTGAATGACCAAGCCTGGATAATCCTACCCCCGTACGGGAGGAACCCTCCGCCTGGCCCCACTGTTATCCCCGAATCCCTGGGCCCCACTTTTGTTAAAGTCTTCCATCAGGATACCCATTTTGGAAAAACCGCCATGGAAAAGGCTTTGAGACCCCATTTTTACATCTCCATGCTTGGGCCCTTGGCCACTTCAGTAACCCAGCGGTGCCTGACCTGTTCAAAGAACAATCTGCGACAGGGTCCCCTGCCTCCTCCAGGAATTCAGTCTGTAGGTACAGCTCCAATGGAAAATATTCAAGTAGACTTCACTGAGATGCCTCGGGCAAACGGCTACCACTATTTGTTAGTTCTGGTCTGTACCTTTTCAGGGTGGGTGGAGGCATTTCCCAGTAGAACTGAAAAGCAAGGGAAGTCACCAAGGCCCGCCTTCATGAAATTATTCCCCTGTTTGGTATGCCACTTGTCATGGGCTCAGACAATGGCCCATCTTTTGTGTCTCAGGTTACTCAGCAGCTGGCTCATGCCCTACAGATTAACTGGAAGTTGCATGCAGCCTACCGCCCTCAAAGTTCAGGAAAGGTGGAGCGCATGAACCGTACATTGAAAGCCCAGCTCTCAAAGCTCTGCCTGGAATTTCGTCTGAAGTGGCCCCAAGTTCTACCGATAGCACTCCTCAGGATACGCTCCTCCCCAACCAAAGCACTAGGGGTATCCCCATTTGAAATCTTGTATGGGAGGCCACCCCCCATTGTCCAGGGTATAAAGAGGGACACGGGCCAGATTGGGTCGGAAATTACTAGGCAGGAACTGTTAGCTTTTAGTTCTGTTTTGCAGAATCTCTGCACTTGGGTTTAGGACCGCTTGCCTGTCTTGCTAACCGAACTCCTGCACCCATTCCTGCCTGGTACCCGGGTGTGGGTTAAGAAGTGGAAAAAGGACCCTCTTGCCCCCCAGTGTAGGGGGCCCTACATTGTCCTACTCTCAACACCCACTGCAGTAAAGGTGGCAGAACTCGCTCCATCGATACATCACAGTAGACTGAAACCAGCAGCGGACGAGGAAGTCGACCCTTGGACCTCTGAAGAACATCCTGGGTTTCCTTTACGTCTCACCTTGCGCCGGCATCGGATCGACCCCTTTGGAACCTCCAGCCCTACTCCTGTCACTACCGGAAGCTGACAGGTCTACGTACGGCGGAAGCTGTGGAAAGAAGGAGAAGGACTTACTTGTTTTAAACCTTAACGGCAGTTCAGATCACTGTAGCTGAAAATGTTTAACATATGTGTGTATTGTCCTTGCAGTAGCCCTGGGTTCTTCCATTGCAGTCCTGCCTTCCTGTGCCCCTTGTTTAAAGGTAACTAAAATTGGCCAGAAAGTCACCCAGACCCTTGTTACCATTCCCATTACGCTTGTAACTCCCGAAATACTACCCGGTGCCATCACAACGGCACAGACTTAACCATTTGCAACGTACTAGGGAAAAATGCAACATGTTATGACCCCCGGTCTAACCCCACCTGTCTGGTTATTGAGGTTCATTCTCTCTCAGCTGATGGCTGTCTTCTGAACTACACTAAGATATCCTCCCCTACTATCCCGACCTCCCTTTTCTTTGATGCCTGCGCTTCCATAAATGCCAGCAAGTGGCCCAGGGCAGGGTGCAGCTCTATTAGTTGGGAGTGCACATACACACACATTGACAAATATATGTGTCCAGCTGTAGCACAGAGGTCCCCATCTTGTACAGGACCGAGAGCCCATGATCATAATTTTTGTCCCACCTGGAGCTGTGTTTATTATGCATCCTGGCCCAAAGCACCGACAGGGCACAACCAGGATTCCCGCAAGGCAGTTCTGACCAGGTTACCTGCCATGTCCGACTGTCTGACAGGTACCTGTAACCCCCTCAATCTGACCCTTATGATTCCCAGTGCCTGGGCCACTGGATCCACCTTTGGCCTCCAGATAGAGGGTCAGGGTACCGACTCTGGCACCCTTATACATATCCGTTGTCAGACGGCTGCCTGGGTGAGAATGTTCACAGTCTTGGCAAGTGCATATATCAATATGATTTGCAAGGGATTGTGGGAAATGCAGTCCATTCACACCAGACACAGCTGCTCACAATAATTAGTTGTGCTTGAGTGTAAAGCCAATAAGATATTTATTTATGGGGTTATTTCTCCCAACACAGATATGCTTGGTAGCACATAAAACAGGATACTTGCTTTCAGTGTTAAACTTAGAAAAACAAAATCAGGAAAACAACAGCTGAACTTGTCAGGCAATCAAAGCAAAAGAATAAAGACCTGGTTGGTAACAAACTGGTCTTTTCTGTAGGCTTTAGCTAATATTTTCTTAGCAGTGTTTCAAACAACAAGCAAAACCCACAAAGAAGGGAAAAACTGTTCTTTTCAGGTTAACTTCTTATATCTTCACACATAGATTCAGAAGTGATTCCCTCAGAGCTCACAAGCAATTAGGTAAGGCTCAATTGCTAGCAGTTATCCAGCTGAAACCCCTTAGCTGGTTTGCTTTCTACTGCGTGGCCCAAAATCCTACTCAGGAGCTTTTCTGAGTGGATTAAAGAACAAGTTTGTATTTCTTTGTGATGGTTGCTGTACTTTGTAACAGTAAATTACCAAAGGAGTTTAGACAGAGAGCAATCCATGTATTCACAGCCTATATCTAAGACTCCTCCCCCTTCTTCAACAATCATGGGTTCAATATCATGGATTGGCACAGAGGAATTTCTCAATGGAGCACTTTCAGGAGAATACTTGTTTCCCTGCTGTCTTTCAAGGTTATAGCTAGGGCATAGATCAGTGTTCATACCTGAGCTTCCATTGCTGTTAGAGTTCCCCTCTAAATAGCCTGGCCAGTATGTAGTCCAGTTCTTATGTCCAGCCTTCCAATCCAGATCCCTGGACACTGGATCTCTCTTCACATACCTTCTGGCACGGGTCCTAGGGTCCCTTCGAAGTGCAGCCGTCTCCCTCACAGGTACCATCTGGAGATGCCTAGCTCTGCAGCACCACTCCTCTGGTTTTCCCCAGTCCAATGGTGTACGCTGGCCTTTTGAATGTCTCCCAGTATACGTACTGCTCTGGACTCCTTTAGACCTCCCAAATGCTTTTCTCTTCTTTCTTCCAAAGGGTTTCTTGCCCTCTCTGTCCGTCCGTTCTGGCTTCTGCTTCTGATGATCCTCCAGATGATGAAGCTGTCCAAGATGATCAAGATCCTGAGGATGATGATCTCCCAGGTGAAACTGAGGATAATTCTCTGTAGAATAAACTCTACCTTTATTCTGGTTAGATGAGTGCTCCACCCTAGCACAGTGCAGCTGTGCTGAATCAGGCCCTGCCCTTTGAGATGAGTGCTTGGGGATTACCTCATAGCCCTCCTGATTGAACACATGTTTCCCCACTTCAGCTCCTCTAATGGCTGTTGGAAACCTGGTGCATTCTGGGACTGGTAGTCTTTTATGGAAAAATTCTGTTTTCTTATTTCTACCAGGACTGACAGGTTGCTTGTTCAGAGTCACTTCACCTTTACTATAGCTCCTTCCTGAGCTATGATAAGCTTCCTTATCACACCGTCTAGTCACGAAGTCCCACATCTCCCAGGCCGCCTTGGTCTTCCACGCCTTCTATGAGGAACTAAAGACCCAAATAGAGGTGCCCACCGCCACGTGGAACCTGTTCATCGAATTGGCCAAGACAGTGGTCACAAGTCTTAATGTTTCCAATTGTTTCTTCTGTGGCGGGACAAACATGGGTGACCAGTGGCCATGGGAAGCCCAGGAGTTGAACTACTCAACCCCCTACAATCAGTCAACACTAAACCGTACAACTAGTGAGTGGGTATTGAAGACCTCCATTGTAGGCCATACCTGTATTGCCCAAGCAGGATCTCAGTTAACAACCCAGGTGGGAGAGCTGGCCTGCCTAGGGCAGCAGTCCTATAACACCACCACAAAACAAACCACCTGGTGGTCGGGTACTAACTTATCCGCACCACAGAATCCGTTTGCGAATTTTTCTCACCTCGCTGGTGTCTGGGCCAACCTGGCAGCTACCAGCACATGGGAGGCCCCTCCGGACCCCTACTGGATTTGCGGGCCCCAGAACCTGGGCTGGGGCATGTGTACTTGGCACGATCCGACCCTCCTTCCTCATTCCTATCCCTCAGGGAGAAACATTGGGTATCCCTGTTTATGAGGCCAGCAATAGGCGCTCCCCCAGGAGCACGGACTTCCTACGCATAGGTAACTGGAAGGAGAATGAATGGCCACCTGAACGTATCATACAGTATTATGGCCCCGCCACATGGGCCGAGGATGGAACCTATGGCTACCGCACTCCCATTTATATGCTGAATCGTATTATCCGCTTGCAAGCTGTTGTAGAGATTATTACTAACAAAACCAGCAAAGCACTAACCCTTTTAGTGAAACAGAACACCCAAATGCGAACAGCGGTCTACCAGAATCGCCTGGCCTTGGATTATCTGTTGGCCATGGAAGGAGGAGTATGTGGAAAATGTAATTTGACAAATTTGCTGTCTACAGATTGATGATCATGGCCAGGTAATTGAGATCGCTGACCGGATGCGGAAGATAGCGCATGTACCTGTCCAGACTTGGAACGGGATTAGCCTGGATGGATGGTTTGGGTCTGTATTCTCTGGAATGGGGGGTCTGAAAACACTTGTATTCCTGGTATTATTGTTTATTGTAGGTTGTATGCTTTTACCCTGCCTCCTACCAATTTGCATCCGTACTTTCCACTCAGTCGTGGGCGCGGCAGTAGAACGGAAGACGGCTGCCCATGTCATGGCCATGTGGAATTATCATGCCCTTCCACAGGAGGGGGGGGGGCTGTCCTATCTAAGATGATTTGATTCCACCCAAGAATCAAAGGGGGGAATGTGGCAGTCACCTCAGGATGAAAGGAATTTAGCCCCTGGCTAGTAAACATACCCATGCAACAAATTGCATAGACAAACGACCAGAGAAGGGCTGTGCTGTAATCCAAAGCCATTTGTGTCATCTGTAGCCCACAGGAGGGGCTGCCCCTCACTCTTTCTCTTCTTTGTTCTCTTTGTTAGGTTTCTGGTTTTGATTCTGGTGCTGTAGGGGGAAGGGATAGCCCCTTACCTAAGGGAATATGATTGGGCAGGTACCCAAGGGAGCACCAGTCAGAAACCTGAACGTAGGTATGAACTGATGATATGAACTGAGTATATAAGGATTGTACAGCCCCTGACTCAGGGCTCAGAGCTTTTGGAAATGATTCCTCTGGGTCTGTGCTAGCACAATATAACTTGGCTTGTATTCCCACGAGACTCCAGGTGTCCTTTTCTGACTCTTTCACCGCAGCAGCTCCAGGCAGGTTACCCCTCTCCATTTACAAGTTGTTTACATTTGTTTTGATTCCATCTTCTTGCAGTGTAGTGATCGTTTGTGTCTGTCTCATGCCTTTTTGAATTCTGTCACTGTTTTTGCTCCCACTACCTCTTTCGGAAGAGCATTCCAGGCTTCCACCACACTTGCAGCTTCATTTCATTGCCTCTGTCTACTGATAACCAGATTAATATGAATAAATACAACATCTAAAATGCCTGTATGCAAATTCTAGAAGTCTTAAAAATAAGATGGGAGAGTTAGAATATATAGCACTAAATGAGAGGTTAGATATGACTGGTATCTCAGAGACTTGGTGGAAGGAGGATAACCAATGGGAAACTGTGATACCAGGGTAGAAACAATATTACAATGACAGAGTAGATCAAATTAGTGGAGGGGATACACTTTAACTTAGTGAGGGCATTAAGCTACACAGCATTAAAGTTTTGCAGGAAACAAAATACACTGTAGAATCTCTATGTATAGAAATAACATGTAAAAAGGAGAAAGCAATAGCAATGGTGGCGTACTACCGACCGCCTGGCTACAATGAACAATGGACTTTGACTAGGCCATTTCAAGACATTTAAATGTTTCCCTTTAAACCACTCCAGTGTAGCATTAGCAGTACTTTTAGGGTCATTGTCCTGCTGGAAGGTGAACCTTCGTCCCAGTCTCAAATCTCTGGCAAACTGAAACAGGTTTTCTTCAAGAATTGCCCTGTATTTAGTGCCATCCATCGTTCCTTCAATCCTGACCAGTTTTCCTGTCCCTGCCGATGAAAAGCATTCCGAAAGCATGATGCTGACACCACTATGTTTCACTGTGGGAATGGTGTGCTCAGGGTGATGGGAAGTGTTGGGTTTGCGCCACACATGGAATTTCCCATGATAGCCAAAAAGTTCAATTTTCGTCTCATCTGACTAGAGAACCTTCTTCCATGTGTTTGTGGGGTCCACCAAATGCTATTGTGCAAATTCCTAATGTGTTTTCTTATTTATTTCTTTAAGCAATTACTTTTTCCTTATCATCCCTCCAGTCCAGTCCCGCACCACTGGGTAGTCATCCTCCTCCAGCAGCTTGGAGACTAAGTATGTCATCTTTTTAATGACATCAGTGTACTAAGGCATCTGGCTCCACCTTCCATCCCCAGTAAGCTCAGTCTCCAAGCAGCTGGAGAAGTGATTCAGGGTGCTGGATTCACTGAAGGGACAACTAGGGAGTTTCTAGGTAATGTTTAGGTGCTTGTAGCTGGCTTAGGGTTGTTTTGTTTGGGATTAAAGTTAAAAAAAAAAGATAAGAGTAAAGGAGATTGAGAAGAATTGCAGTGCAAGGCCAGGGGACCTCTCCCCCCGGAGGAGGAGGATTCTGGGCTTCAGAACTGGGGCATTCAGCATCAGCGGCTCCCGAACAAGTGACCAGGTGAGGAGCCGTGAGGGAGACAGCAGCCGGCAGGCAGCACAGTGCAGTGCTCCTGCCTCGATGCAGAAGCCAGGGAACAGAGGCTGGATGCGAGGCGAGAAAGGCGCCGAAGAGCTTTTGGCATTGTTGGATCAGCCTGGTGAGTGAGGGAAGTTGCATGGAGTAAGGACAGAAAACTTGAATTTTATCTCCCACGAGCATGCTTTGGTGTGCCGGCTGGTGACTGCCTGGCTGACAGTGAGTCATGCAGAAGTGTGGGAATCGCGCCAATTTAGAAACGGCACATTTTGTGTGTGTGATCAGTGGGACTGAAGGGAGGAGGGCTCGCCGAACTCTGGGTGAGTTTTTTCCATGATCTATTGTGTTTTGGGTATTCTGGTTCCTCATTGTTCTTATTTTCCTTGCCTAGGATAAAAAAAAAGTGAAAGGGAGACAAGAAAGAGGAAGCCCCAGGGAAGAAGAGCCATCCCCACTAAGCTGCAGGACCTTAGAACATAAGAACATAAGATATGCCATACTGGGTCAGACCAAGGTCCATCAAGCCCAGTATTCTGTTTCCAACAGTGGCCAATCTAGGTCATATGTACCTAGCAGTTTCCCCAAGGGACACAGGTTCCACAATGCTTGTATTGGTTCAAGCATTGATATCCTGGGTCCCTTCTTAATAATGGCTTATGGATCTTTCCTCCAGGAACTTGTCCAAACCTTTTTTAAACCCAGCTACACTAACAGCCTTTACTACATCCTCCGGTAACAAATTCCAGAGTTTGATTACACGTTGAGTGAAAAATATTTTCTTTTATTAGTCTTAAATAGTTTACCCTGTAGCTTCATTGCATGTCCCCTAGTCTTTCTATATTCTGATAAGGTAAACAATCGATCTACGTTTACCCGTTCCACTCCGCTCATTAATTTATAGACTTCTATCATATCTCCCCTCAGCCGTCTATTTTCCAGGTTAAAGAGCCCTAACCTTTTTAGCCTTTCTTCATAGGAGTATCCTTCCATCCCCTTTACCATTTTGGTGGCTCTTCTCTGAAACTTTTCTAATAACTCTATATCCTTTTTAAGATACGGCGACCAGAATTGCACACAATATTCAAGGTGCGGTCTCACCATGGAACGATATAGAGGCATTATAATATCCTTTGTTTTATTTTCCATTCCTTTATTTTTATTTATTTATTTTTATTTATTACAGTTTCTTATATACCGCGCTATTTAGAATCAGCGCGGTTTACATCATAACAAAACGACCTTTCCTTATCATACCTAGCATTCTATTTGCTCTCTTGGCCGCCGCTGCACACTGGGCCGAGGGTTTTAACATGGTATCCACAATGACGCCTAAATCTTTTTCCTGGGTGGTGGTTCCTAATGTGGAACCTTGCATCGTGTAACCATAGTTTGGGTTGTTCTTCCCTAGGTGCATAACCTTGCACTTGTCCACATTAAATTTCATCTGCCATTTTGATGCCCAGTCTTCCAATTTATCAAGATCCTCTTGCAATTTTCCACAATCCTCTTGGGTTTTAACAACTTTAAATAGTTTTGTGTCATCTGCAAATTTGATAACCTCACTCGTTATTCCACTTTCCAGGTCATTTATGAATATGTCAAAAAGCAGCGGACTCAGCACAGATCCCTGGGGTACACCACTATTCACCTTTCTCCATTGGGAAAATTGGCCATTTAGCCCTACCCTCTGCTTTCTATCTTTTAACCAGTTCCTGATCCACAATAGTACACTGCCTCCTATCCCATGACTCTTTAGTTTTGCCAAACGTCTCTCATGAGGGACCTTGTCAAAGGCTTTCTGAAAGTCCAGATACACAATATCAACCGACTCACCTTTGTCCACCTGATTATTCACTCCTTCAAAAAAACATAACAGATTAGTAAGACAAGATCTTCCTTGTCTAAAGCCATGTTGGCTGTCTCTCATTAGTTCATGACTATCTACATGCTGAGTAATTTTATTCTTTATGATGGTTTCTATCATTTTTCCCGGTATTGACGTCAGGCTCACCGGTCTGTAGTTTCCCGGCTCACCCCTGGAACCCTTTTTAAAAATTGGTGTTACATTGGCGATCCTCCAATCTTCAGGTATTAGAGATGATTTTAATGACAGTTCACAGATTACTAATAGCAGGTCTGCAATCTCATATTTCAGTTCTTTCAATACCCTTGGATGTATACCATCTGGCCCAGGTGATTTGCTACTCTTCAGCTTATCTAATAGTTGTAATACATCTTCTCGATGTATCGATATTTCCTTCAATTCTTCTGCACCTTTAAATACCACTTCAGTCATGGGTAACATCCCTACATCTTCCTCAGTAAAGACTGAAGCAAAGAATTCGTTCAGTCTCTCCGCTATCGCCTTGTCGCCTCTTAGTGCTCCTTTAATCCCTTTATCATCTAATGGACCAACTGACTCTCTCACAGGTTTTTTGCTACGAATGTACTTGAAAAGGTCTTTACTTCGCGTTTTTGCTTCTGCAGCAAGCTTCTTCTCAAATTCTCCCTTTGCCTGCCTTATCAATGCCTTGCATTTGACTTGCCAGTGCTTGTGCTGTTTCCAGGTTTCGTCGTTTGGCTCTTTTTTCCATTTCCTGAAAGATGCTTTTTTGGCAACAACAGCCTCTCTGACCTCAACTTTAAACCATGCTGGCAGTTTTGTGGACTTCTTTCCACTTTTCCTAAAGCGTGGAATACAGCTGGTCTGGGCTTCCAAGATAGTATTTTTCAACAACAGCCAAGCCTGATGTACGTCTTTAACTTTTGCAACTGCTCCTTTTAGTTGTTTCTTGACTGTTTTCCTCATTTTATCATCGTCTCCCTTTCGAAAGTTAAAAGGTAGTACTGTGGATTTCCTTACTATCCCTCCTCCACTAATTAAATCAAAGGCGATCATGCTATGATCACTATTGCCAAGTGGCCCCAACAACCTTATCTCTTGCACTAGATCTGGTGTTCCACTAAGGATTAGGTCTAATATGGCTTCCCCTCTGGTCGGTTCATGAACCAGCTGCTCCAAGAAGCAGTCATTTATTTCATCTAGGAACTTTATCTCCCTAGCATGTCCTGACGTGACACTGACCCAGTCGATACCGGGGTAGTTGAAATCACCCATTATTATTACTGTGCTGTAACTTTTGTTAGCTTCCTTGATTTCTTTGAGCATTTCATCATCCATTTGGTCATTCTGGCCAGGCGCTCGATAGTACACCCCCACTGCCATTGCCTTCCCCCTTTTACATGGAATTTCAATCCATATAGATTCTACAGCAGAGTTTGTTTCCTGCAAAACTTTAATCCTTTCTGACTCAATGCCCTCTCTAACATAGAGAGCAACCCCTCCACCAATTTGATCAGCTCTATCATTACGATATAGTTTGTACCCAGGTATCACAGTGTCCCACTGGTTGTTGTCCTTCCACCATGTCTCTGATATTCCTAATCATATCTAACCTTTCATTTAGTGCTATATATTCTAACTCTCCCATCTTATTTTTTAGACTTCTAGCATTTGCATACAAGCATTTTAGAGAATGTATTTAATCCATATTAATTTGTCTGTTAGACATGAGTAATTTGGGATCTTTAAGCTCTGTCTGCTCCATACTTGAGGGCATTTGGGCTACTTTACTCTTTTGTGGAACCTCTCTGCTTTTGGTAGTATCCTTCAAAGATACATTCTTCCGAACCATCTGCTCTTGGGCGACTGTCGGCTTTCCCCTAATATCTAGTTTAAAAGCTGCTCTATCTCCTTTTTAAAGGTTAATGCCAGCAGCCTGGTTCCATCCCGGTTAAGGTGAAGCCCATCCCTTCGGAAGAGCCCCTCCTTTCCCCAGAATGTTCCCCAGTTCCTAACAAATCCAAAACCCTCATCTCTGCACCATTGTCTCATCCACGCATTGAGACTCCGGAGCTCTGTCTGCCTTTTGGGTCCTGCGCGTGGAACAGGAAGCATTTCGGAGAATGCTACCTTGGAAGTTCTGGATTTCAACTTCCTACCTAAAATCCTAAATTTAGCCTCCAGAACCTCCCTACCACATTTTCCTATGTCATTGGTACCAACATGTACCAAGACAGCAGACTCCTCCCCAGCACTATCTAAGACCTTATCTAGGTGGCGCGTGAGGTCCGCTACCTTCGCACCAGGCAGGCATGTTACCAGGCGATCCTCACGTCCACCAGCCACCCAGCTATCTACATGCCTAATGATTGAATCACCAACTATAACGGCTGTCCTAACCCTTCCCTCATGGGCACATGGCCCTGGAGAAACTTCCTCGGTGCGAGAGGGTTTTACATTACCTGGAGGACAGGTCCTAGTTACAGGATCACTTCCTGCCACACCAGGGTGATGCTCTCCTGTCGCGTGACCTCTCTCCTCCATGGCAACAGGGATGCTGCCAGACTGGAGGTGGGACTTCAGGACTATATCCCTGTAGGTCTCGTCTATGTACCTCTCTGTCTGTCTTATGCTTTCCAAGTCTGCTACTTTAGCCTCTAGAGAACGGACTCGTTCCCTGAGAGCAAAGAGCTCCTTGCACCTAGTGCACACGTAAGACCTCTCACCAACTGGGAGAAAATCATACATGTGACACTCAATGCAAAAGACTGGAAAGCCCCCATCCCGCTGCTGGACTGCTGTCTGCATCTTAGTTTTAAGTTTGTGTTTAGATCTAAGTTCTTTACTTACTAAGGGTTGCTATGGATATTTATACTAATAAAACTGAACCTAATACGTGTAATATACCTTGTTCACCTGAAGCTTAACTAATCTCAGGTCCTTAGTGTATGACTGATTTGGGTAATGAGCTTCACCTGAGAGCACCTCCTGTCTTTTAAGATGTGTAAGTACCTATAAAGCTACGATTATCCCAGGGGTGGGTGGGTGTGGGGAGGGTGGGAGGGAATTAACACTTATTAAAAGAGGGCTGCTACACAGTACCCTGTCTTGTGCTGCTGAGGTAAGCTATATTCTGATTTGATTTAAATTATAGCTCTTAGCTGCTGCTAGGCTCTAACTTCTTATGAAATTTAAAGTACAAGCTCTCTGCTGGGTTCTAAATTTAACCAGAAAGCTCTTTTCTGTGTTGTAAATTTAAGCTAAAAGAACTTTGCTGATGCTAGGCCCTGAGTGACTATTAAATGTAAACTACAAGCTCTCTGCTGGGTTCCAAATGTAACCAGAAAGCTCTCTTCTGTGTTTTAAATTTAAACTAAAAGTACTTTGCTGTTACTAGGCCCTGAGTGACTATTAAATTTAAAGTACAAGCTCTCTGCTGGGTATGAAATGTAACCAGAGAGTTCTCCTCTGTGTTTTAAATGTAAACTTAAACTGCTGCTACTAGGCCCTGACTGATTTAACAAAAATAGTGGATCACAGATTAATTAGCTTTAATACAAAGAATTCCTTTTAGAAAATTACCAGAAGTAAATACTCACAGTTGCAGATCTCCCTCCAGAAGCAACAGTCCCCCTTACCAGTCTTTTAGGGGTGTTTCATGTAGTGTTCTCACCAATAAGGGTATGCCAGCTAGGCCACAGTGTGGGGCTTGCGGGGTCCATTGGGGGTCCATCTCTGATGCGGATATCTGCTGAGGGTGTGTGTTAAAGAGGCCCGGACAGTAGAGCAGGACTGCAGGAGGACGCTGCAGATCCTCTGGAACGAGCAGTCTCCTCAGAAGCAGGGGGGGGGGGTGCTGCTCAATCCCAGAAGGGGCAGAGATTGGCAAGCAGGGAAGTCAAAGATACTGCACCACCTCTGCTAGAGACGTACAGGGAGGATCAGCTCTCTCCTGGGCCATCCACGTCTCAGGCCAGGGGGAGGTGAGACCCCAGGGGTTTTTTCCCCCCAGAATTCGTCCTCCTTCCACATAGGGTGTTCTGCATGTGGCAACAGGGGACAAAGACCCAAGCTTCAGGGCAGGAGCAAGGCAGGAAAAGGCCCACTACTATGCAAGAGTCGGAGCAGGTTGGGATGGCGGCTAAGCGGCATCGGCTAGAGGGGGACTGGTGGGAGCAGTCTCCAGTTTCGGATGAGCTAGAAGTCTTGGATCCTGCTACAGAGTTGGAATCAGACAGGGAGGAGCTAGAGGAAGGAGAGATTCCACAGGAGGAGGAGTCCCACATTGTACAGGATTCTGACGGGAGAAGTTAGCTGCGCTCATTATGGAATTGTTGAAGACACTTAATATGCTGCAGGTCTCCAGGTGGAGGAAGAGGCATTAGAGGACCTGCTTCTCCAGATGGTGTGTAAAATGCAGAAGGTGTTCCCTGTGCATAGGATGGTCCAGATGATCCAGGAGAGTGGGATCTTCCAGAAGCAGGTCTCAGGGGGGTACGGACTATGACCAGGCTGCCAGAACAAGAGTGGGAGCTGCTTCACTCTCCCAAAGTGGATGCGGTGGGCTTGACCATTACGATGAAGACAACAATCCCGGTAGAGGGCAGTACAGCTCTCAAAGATGTCCAGATAGGAAGCTGGATACCCTGTTGAAGCAAGCATTCAATATCAATGCCCTTTCGTTATAGGCTTCCATTTGTGGAGCTTGGGTTGCCAGAGCATGCCTGCGGTGGTTGCAGGGGGTGCTGGAGCCAGGGGATATGGCTCCAGAGTCTGCAGTGGTGGCAAAACTAGAGTCGGGGGCCGCATACCTGGCAGACACCCGCGACGATCTGATTAGAGGGCTATCAAAGAGTATGGCCTCGATGGTGGAAGCATGCCAATACCTCTGGATGCAGAATTGGGCGGCAGATGGTCCTTCCAAAGCCCTGCTTAACGAGCTTCCATTTAAAGGGCAAGCTTCTGTTCGGAGAGGACTTGGAAATATTGGTAAAGGACTTGGGAGAGTCCAAAGTGAGGTATCTCTCCCAGAGGACAAGCAGAAGTAGGCTTGCAGTACGGCACCAGTGCGGGGTCTGCAAAGGGACTTCAGATGATTCTGCACCATATGTTTTGCACCTTACTATCGAGGGCGATTCCCCTCTTGGGGTCAGAACTATGTAGAAGGAGGATGAATTATGGCGCTTCCCCATCCTCGGGACCTAAAAAGTCACAATGAAATGAGAGAAGCCCAGGCAGACGTGCAGCCCGTAGGGGGTTGGCTGCGGACGTTCTACCCTGCCTGGGTCTAGATCACATCCAACCGGTGGGTGGTAGAGGTCATTCAGGAGGGCTACGCGTTGGAGTTTGCCAGACCACTGGGCCTGTCTTTCTTGCAGTCCCCCTGCAAAGCACATGGCAAGGCGATGGCAATAGAACCACCCTGGGTTATCTTCTGCAGTTGGGAGCTCTGATGCCTGTTGCCGTAGACCAGTGCGGGTCAGGTTGGTATTCCATTTATTTTGTGGTGCCCAAAAAGGAGGACTCCTTTCAGCCTATCCTCGACCTCAAGTGGGTGAACCGGTGTCTACGGTTTCCCTGATTTCACATGGAGACATCGAAGTCTGTCATAGTAGCAATGAAAGAAGGAGAGTTTTTGACGTCCCTCCGCATATTTACATGTTCCTATCCGTCCAGAGCATCACAGTTTCTCCACTTTGCAGTGCCCATGGGATATTTTCAGTTCTGGGCGTTACCTTTTGGGCTAGCAACTGCTCCGTGAACCTTCATCAAGGTTATGGTGGTGGTGGCAGCAGTGCTCCACCAAAAAGGGGTCCTGGTGCACCCTTATCTTATTGACTGGCTCATACACGCAAAGTCAAGGAGGGAAAATGAGCAGGCCACAGCACGGGTAGTGGACTTCCTGCAGAGCCCCGGATGGGTGATCAATGTGTCCAAGAGTCACTTGGTGCCATCCCAAGAGCAAAAGTACCTGGGGGGACGCTTTGACACCCTCAGGGGGAAAGTATTTTTTCCAATGCAGTAAGCGCAAGGGCTATGGCAACTAGTGTGTCAGTTTCTGCAAATGAAGGGGCCGACCGCTTGGCACTATCTGCAGCTGCTCGGGACCATGGGCACAAGCACATATGCAACTTCTACAGAGAGCACTGCTGCGCAGGTGATCCCACCAGTGCCATCCCTTGTTGCAGTGTTTGCCCTGCCCAGTGGAGACCATGCAGGCTCTCCAGTGGTGATTACGTTCCGAGAAACTGGTGGCAGGGATGCCGCTCGAATCACCATGCTGGATCCCGCTGATGACGGATGCAAGTCTCTCAGGCTGGGGGGCCCACTGCAAGGGGCACTTTGCTCAGGAGCAGTGGAACCCACAGGAAGCTAGGTGGTCCATAAACAGGATAGAAATGCGAGCCATTGTTCTGGTGCTACAGAGGTTTCGGCATTGGCTACAGGGGAATGCAGTTCAGGTCTTCTTGGACAATGCAACCACGGTGGCCTATGTCAATCGGCAGGGAGGCATGGGCAGCGGGTGCCTGGAAGAAGAAGCTGAGGGACTATTGAATTGGGAGGAAAAGCTTCTTCAAGCACTTTCGGCAGTGCACGATGTGGGAAAAGACAATATGATGGTGGACCACCTGAGCCGAGAACATATGGATCCTGGGGAATGGACGCTTAGTCCAGAGGTCTTCGGGCAGGTGGTCGAAAGATGGGGCACCATGATCATGGATCTAATAGCGACCTTTGCAAAGGCCAAAGTGAGCCATTTTTACAGCAGGCAAAGAGAGAGGGTGTCGGAGGGCCTGGATGCCGTAGTGCAGAGGTGGCCCACGGAGGGCCGCCTATATGCTTTTCCACCATGGGCACTCATAGGCGCATCATTCAGTGGATCAAGAATCACTGGAGACTGGTCATTTTAATTGCCCCGGACTGGCCGAGGCACCCCTGGTATGCCGACCTCACTACAGGCTACAGGCAAACTGGCCTTGGCGGCTACCGGCCCAGGTCGACCTCTTGACCCAGGGGCCCGTACGAATGCCCCAGATTTATTTATTTATTTAAACAGATTTGTATACCACCTTATCCTACAATCAAAGTGGTCACATCACAACTGGAGGGTTACATTTAACATAGGGGAATTTAACAACATCTAGACAGTACAATTGGAGGGTTACATTTATCATAATGGTAACATTTAGACAGTACGATGGATCAATTTATCATAAGGGTAACATATCATAAGGGTAACATTTAGACAGATGGATCGATTCTCGCTTACAGCATGACTCTTGAGAGGGCTCGATTGAAGGGGAGAGCTACTCAGGACCGGTGATCTCAACGTTACTGAAGGCCCAGAAAAGGTCCACTTGTCTATTGTACATCCGGGTCTAGCACATCTTTGAGGCTTGGTGTGCAGATAGACAGTGTTAAACCTTCATAGCTACAGTACCACACGTGTTAGCCTTTCTGTAGTCGGGCTTTGAGAAGAGCTTGGCTTCGAGTTCCTTTAGGGTACAAGTCGCAACCATTTCTTGTTATCAGGGTAGGATCCAGGGAGTGTCCTTAGGTGCGCACCCTGATGTGGTAAGATTCCTGAAGGCAGTGAAGCAGCTCCATCCACTGAGGTGGCCAGTCGTTCCTCCTTGGGATCTCAATCTGGCATTGACAGCGCTGGTGAAGAAGCCCTTTGAACCTCTGAGTGTTTCCTTGCTAAAGGATTTGACTCTTAAGACATTTTTTCTGGTGGCAGTTAGTTTGGCCTGGAGAATTTCTGAACTTCAAGCTCTGTCTTGCAGGGAGCCATTCCTCTCCATCTCGAAGGAGAAGGTGGTGCTCCGGCCAGTGTCTTCCTTTTTGCCCGGTCATATCAGTATTTCACTTGAATCAGCTAGTTTCCCTGCCGACATCTCGGGAGGTCCGGAGGGAAGCGCAGATCTGCAGTTGCATTGGTTGGATGTCCAGAGAGTATTACGGAGTTATTTGAAATGGACAGCTCCGTTTTGTAAATCAGATTGTTTGTTTGTACTGTTTGGAGGATCGCGCTAAAGGGAGGCAGCGGCCAAGGCCTCCATCTTCAGGTGGATTAGACAAGCTATTGCTTTCACATATGTGTTGAAGGGAAAGTCTGTGCCAGCGGCGCTGCGGGCACATTTGACCAGGACTCAAGCAGCTTCGTGGGCGGAGTATAGTATGATACCGCCTGCCGAGATTTGTAAGGCTGCACTTGGTCCTTCCTTCACACTTTTGCAAAGCGTTATCATTTGGATGTGCAGGCGGTGGGGGATGCCAGATTGGGAGTGGCAATAATTTAGGCTGTAATCGCGGGTCCCTCCTATTGGTAGAACTGCTCTGTTAAAACCCAGGGGTGTGGGACCGGACTGAAGGGACAGTAAGGAAAATGAAATTAGACCTTACCTGCTAATTGGCGTTCTATGAATAACTCCAGTCCAGTCCCCGAACCCTCCCTGATTAGTGATAATTTTCGGTAGTGCTATCCCAGACGTGAAGATTTACAATAGATTGGGTGGTCAGGGGGATTGCTGCAGACAAACAGAATGGGCGAAGGAGATGGGTAAGTCAGGAAGGGGGTGCAGCCTGTCTTTTTTTTTTTTGCCTTACATGCTAAGAAGTTTGTTTTGCCACTTTAGTGGCAGGGTTTGTTATTTGATCTTTGGGTCTTTTCAAATAGGCAATCCACAGGTAAGCCCCCTTGTTCTGGGGAGGAAGGAGGGTCTCTTCTAGAGTGGGGGGAACGTTAGGTTATATAAAAGTTTGGTTTATGAAGTTTGACTGCTTATTTGTTGCTCTTGTGAGTCTGCTATGTCAATAGGTTGCTGGGGATGGAAGGTGGAGCCAGCTGCCTTAGTACACTGATGTCATCAAAAAAATGACACACTCAGTCTCCAAGCTGCTGGAGGAGGATGACTATCCAGGGGTGCGGGATTGGACTGGAGTTACTCAAGGAACGCCAATTAGCAAGTAAGGTCTAATTTCACTTTTCTGGCCACTCTTCCATAAAGCCCCTCTCTGTGGAGTGTACGGCTTAAAGTGGTCCTTTGGAAAGATATTCACATTTCTGCTGTAGATCTTTGCAGCTTCTTCAGTATTATCCTTGGTGCCTTTGTGGCATCCCTGATTAATGCCCTCCTTACCTGGTCTGTGAGTTTTGGTGGGTGGCCTTCTCTTGTCAGGTTTGTAGTGGTGCCATATTCTTTCCATTTTTTTATAATAGATTTAATGGTGCTCCGTGGGATATTCAGAATTTGGGGTATTTTTTTATAACCCAACCCTGATCTTTACTTCTCCACAACTTTGTCTCTGACTTGTTTGGAGAGTGCTCCTTGGTCTTCATGTTGCTTGCTTAGTGGTGTTGCAGAGTCAGGGGCCTTTCAGAACAGATCTATTTATACAGGCATCATGTGACAGGTCATGTGACACTGATTGCACACAGGTGGACCCTAATCAGCTAATTATGTGACTTCTGAGGTTAATTGGTTGGATCCGATCTTATTTAGGAGTTTCATAGCAAAAGGGATGAATACAATTAGTTTTTTAATATATACAAGATATTTTATTGTCATTCCACTTCACCAATTTGGACTATATTTTTAGGTCCATTATCTAACATCCAAATGAATCTCCATTTTCATTCCAGGTTGTAATGCGACAAAACAGGACAAAAACTGAGGGGATGAATACTTTCACAAGGCACTGTATGCGTTTTTGCTTCCATGGCAAGCTTCTTTTCAAATTATCTCTTTGCCTGCTTTATCAGTGCTTTGCATCTAACTTGCCAATGCTTATGTTGTTTCTGGTGTTTGTCAGGCTCCTTTTTCCATTTCCTGAAAGATGCTTTTTTGGCAGCAACAGCCTCACTGATCTTGCCTTTAAACCATGCTGGCTGTTTTTTTGTCTTCCTTCCACTTTTCTTAAAGCGTGGAATACAGTTGGCCTGGGCTTCCAAGATAGTACTTTTAAATAATGCCAATGCTTGATGTAAATCTTTAACCTTTGCAGATGCTCTTTTTAGTATTTTCTTAACTATTTTCCTCATTTTATCATAGTCTTCCTTTTGAAAGTTAAAGTGTAGTACTGTGGATTTCCTTGCCGTCTTTCTTCCATTTATTAAATCAAATGTGATCATGCTATGATCACTATTGCCAAGTGATCCCAAAACCCTTATCTCTTGCACCAGATTCTGTATTCCACTAAGGAGAAGGTCCAGAATAGTTTCCCCTCTTGTCGGTTCATGTACCATCTGCTCCAAGAAGTAGTCATTTATTTCATCTAGAAACTATCTCCCTAGCATGTCCTGCTCTGACATTGACTCAGTCAATACTGGGGCAACTGAAATCACCCATTATTACTGTTTTGTAACTTATGTTAGCTTCCCTGTTTTCTTTTAGCATTTCATCATCCATCTGTTCATTCTGGCCAGGCGGTCAGTAGTACACCCCCACCCCCCTTCTGCTTTTTAAATGGAACTTCTGTCCATAGAGATTCTAGTGTATTTGTTTCCTGCAAAACTTTAATCCTGTGTGCCTCAATGCCATCTCTAACATAGAGCACAACCCCTCCACCAATTTGATTTACGCTATCATTGTGATATAGTTTGTACCCTGGTATTACAGTGTCTCATTAGTTGTCCTCCTTCCACCAGGTCTCTGAGATGCCAGTGATATCTAACCTTTCATTTAGTGCTATATATTCTAGCTCACCGATCTTATTTTTTAGACTTCTAGCATTTGCATACAGGCATTTTAGAAGTTGTATTTTATTCACATTAATCTGGTTATCAATTGATAGGTGTAATTTGGAATCTTTCGGCTCTGTACTGAAGGACATCTGGGTTACTCTTATCTTTGTTCGAACCTCTCTGTTGGGATGTCCTAACTTTCCTGTTTTGCTAGTATCCTTCAAGGATACATCCTTCCAAACTATGTGCTCCAGGGCGACGTCGACTTTCCCTTACTATCTAATTTAAAAGTTGCTTTATCTCCTTTTTAAAGGTTGATGCCAGCAGCCTGGTTCCATCCCTGTTATGGTAGAGCCCATCCTTTCGGAAGAGCCCCTCCCTCCCAGAATGTTGCCCAGTTCCTAACATCTTTGCACCATCATCTGAGCCGCGTATTGAGACTCCGGAGCTTTGCCTGCCTTTTGGGTCCTGTGCATGGAACGGGAAGTATTTCAGAGAATGTTACCCTAGAAGTTCTGGATTTCAACTTCCTACCTAAAATCCTAAATTTGGCCTCCAGAACCTCCCTCCCACTCTTTCCTATGTCATTGGTGCCAACATGTACCAAGACAGCAGACTCTTCCCCAGCGCTATCTAAAACCTTGTCTAGATGGCACACGAGATCCACTACCTTTGCACCAGGCAGGCATGTTACCAGTACTCACGTCCAACAGCTATCTATATGAAATCTGATTTAATGATCAAATCGCCAACCTAACGGCTATTCTAACCCTTCCCTCATGGGCACATGGCCGTGGAGAAACGTCCTCGGTGTGAGAGGGTTTTACATCTCCTGGTGGACAGGTCCTACAGGATCACTTCCTGCCACACCAAAGTGATGCTATCCTTTCACGTGACTTCTCTCTTCCATGGCAGCTGAGAGACTGCCAGATTTGTTGGTGGGACTTCAGTTCTACATCCCTGTAGGTCTTGTCTATGTCTTCCTTATGTCTTCCAAGTCTGGTACTCTAGTCTCCAGAGATCAGACTCGTTCTCTGAGGGCAAAGAGCAACTTGCACCTAGTGCACATGTAAGACACCTCACCAACCGGGAGAAAACTTTAAATGTGACACTCAGTACAAAAGACTGGATAGCCCCCATCTTGCTGCTGGAGTGCTGTCTGCATCTTAGTTTTAAGGTTTTGTTTAGCTATTTAAATTGTTTACTTAAAGTGTACTTGGACTTTGTTCATCTGAAGATTAATTAACTGTAAGTCCTTAATCTATTCCTGGTGATGATAACCAGCTGAACCTGATAGTGACTTTGACCACCCTTCTTTCTTAAATAGGTCTGGAGTGGGTGGGAAGGAACTAACACTTAGTAAAGACTGGCTTGCAATACGGGTCCCAGACCTGTGCTTCTAAGGTAATCTGATAACAATTTCCCAGACAATTCACACAGCCCTTGGTTTGATAGAAGGAGCTTTTCAAATTGCCCCTTTGACCTTTCACTTGGCTTTAACACCTATTTAAAACAAATTCCTAGGCCTCTTTGTAAAAGTATCTAGAAACAATTTATTTCTTTCAACTCAAAGAATATTTCACTCTATTCTTCCCTCTATGCTAAGCTTTATTCTGATTTGCTTTAAATTAAAATCTCTGCTGTTTTTTTTATTTAAACCAAAAGCTTTCTACGGATACTAGGCCTTGACTGAGTTTTAAATTTAAACTAAGAGCTCTCTGCTGGTTTTAAAAGTAAACTAAAAATGTAAAGGACTTCCGGTGGCATGGTGGGCTAGGAAGGACGTGTCTTTCTTAGCTCCGGAGCCTACTCTCTCCCCCTTCTATTTCTATCTGCTATAAGCTGCCTCCTTGCTCAGTCCTGAGTGGGGGGAGACAAATTCTCCTTGGCGGGGGATCGGTGAGCGTTCAATTCGGAAGTGGACCCCATGGCGATGAAAACCGCCCGGCGGGAGCAGCCGCAAGGAGGGGAAGCCAAAATGTCCGAAGGAGACCTGGAGGGCCAGACCCTGACCGCCTCATGCACGCTCGTGGAAGAGGTATCTAAGGCGGTGGTGTCAGTGCTTGAAGATCGCCTTGGGGGTCTGGCGACACAAATGAATGCGGTTGCACAAGTGGTCTTGGAATTCACCGGACGTGTGGAGCAGGCGGAGCAAAGAATCAGCATGCTGGAAGACACGCGGACGCAAGATGCGGCTCGGATACAGAAACTGGAGGAGGCCATGGTGAAGCAAGCGGATAAGTTGGAGGACCTCGAAAATCGGAGCCGGCGCAACAACTTACGTTTTATTGGCATTGGAGAATCGGTGCAGGAAAAAGACCTTCGGAGGTATTTAGAGCAATGGATGCCTCTAATTTGCCATTGGAGGAAGAGTTGGGAGCGATCACCCTGGAAAGAGCTCACCGGTTGGGCCCTTATAGAGCTGGTGATAGCAGACCCAGAGCAGTCATCGCCAGATTCCTCAATGCGGCACAGAAGGAGGGAGTTTTGCGGGCGGCGAGACAATTGAGGTGCACTGAAGCCAACGCTTGCAAAATTTTGATTTTTCAAGATTACTCTGCCGGGTTTTCGCTGCGCCGGCAAGCCTATAAGGAGGTTTACGGCCGGCTGGTGGAGAAAGGCCTTTGATTCACGTTGGCTTATCCTGCGCATCTGCGGGTGGATTGTGCTGGTGGTCACCGCGTGTTTTCAACGCCGGAGGAAGCCCTGGCCTATTGTAATCAATGTGGGTGACTTTGCGCTTGTAGGTATGGTGGGGTCAGTTACCCTCTCCTGACTCTCTGGAGGAACTTGGACTCTGACGCTATTGGGAGCATTGCGGGAGAGCATGTTGTGATAAGGAAGCTTATCATAGCTCAGGAAGGAGCTATAGAAAAGGTGAAGTGTCTCTGAACAAGCAACCTGTCAGTGCTGGTAGAAATGAGAAAACAGAATTTTGCCATAAAAGACTACCAGTCCCAGAATGCACCAGGTTTCCAAGAGCCATTAGAGGAGCTGAAGTGTGGAAACGTGTGTTCAATCAGGAGGGCTATAAGGTAATCCCTAAGCACTCATCTCAAAGGGCAGGGCCTGATTCAGCACAGCTGCGCTGTGTTAGGGAGGAGCACTCATCCAGGCAGAATAAGAGTAGAGTTTATTCTACAGATGACCATCTTCATGATCACCTTGGATATGCAGAGAAGGATCATCAGTTTCATCTGAAGAATCAGCAGAAGCAGAAGCCAAACCGGACGGATAGAGAAGGAAAGAAACCCTGTGGAAGGAAGAGGAGAAAAGCCTTTGAGAGGTCTAGAAGAGTCCAAAGCAGTACGTATACTGGGAGGTATTCCAAGGGCCAGCATAGACCATTGGACTGGGGAAAGCCAGAGGAATGGTGCTGCAGAACAAGGAATCACCAGAGGCTACCTGTGAGGGAGACGGCTGCACGTGGAAGGGACTCTAAGACCTATGCCAGAAGGTATGTGAAGAGAGATCCAGTGTCCAGGGATCAGGACTGGAAGGCTGGACATAAGAACTGGACTACATACTGGCCAGGCTATATAGAGAGGAACTATAGCAACAATGGAAGCTCAGGTATGAACACTGATCTATGCCCTAGCTATAACCTTGAAAGACAGCAGGGAAATAAGTGTTCTCCTGAAAGTGCTCCATTGAAAGATTCATCTGTGCCAATTCATGATAGTGACCCTATGCTTGTTGATGAAGGGGAAATAATAGCAGATCAAGATATTGTTTATATGGACTGCTCTCTATCCAAACTCCGTTGGTAACTTTCTGTGATAAAGCACAGCAGCCATCACAGAGAAATATAAATTTGTTCTTTATTCCACTAAGAAAAGCTCCTGAAGCAGGATTTGACTCACACAGTAGAAAGCCAGCCTGCTAAAGGGTTTCAGCTGGATAACTGATAGCAATTGAGCTGCACCTAATTGCTTGTGGGCTAGGAATTACTTCTGGATCTGTGTGGAAAGTAATCAGAAGTTAACCTTACAAGAACAGTTTATTTCTTTCTTTGTGGCTTTTCGTTTGTTAGAGATATGCTAAGAAAACATTAGCTAATTGCCTGACAAGTTTGAAGGTTGTTTTCCTGATTTTGATTTTTGACTTTGTTTTACCAAGTTAAACACTGCAAGCAAGTAACCTAATTTATGTGCTACCAAGCATACCTGTGCTGGGAGAAATAACCCCATAAATAAAGAAGTATCTTATTGGCTTTAACACTTGTGCACAACTAAATTATTGTCAGCAGCTGTGTCTGGTGTGAATGAACTACATTACCCACAATACCTTGCAAAAATCATATAAATATATGCATTGTCAAGACTGTGAAGATTCTCACCCAGGCAGCCGTCTGACAAATGGCGTAGTTTTTCGGATTGCTTTTGCACAAAAGGGGATTTACTTGCTGAGGATTACAACTACAGTTCAAGTTTAAAGCTGGAAAAAAAGATTTTCCCTCAACTACACTTTGGAGGAAAAGGGGTTGTTCCAGGAAGCTGTCCCAGGAGGAAAAGACCCTGTGCAGAGCTGGATTCATCACTGAGACAAGGTAATAAGTACCTGGGCATGTCTAGTGGTGGATGGGAGTAAGCACAGGGTAATTGAAAAAAAAAAAAAGTGTAGAAAAAAACACCTGTTTGGAAGGTGGTGCACTGTGTTTTTTTCTTTGTATTTTCTTACAGGGTTCAAGATGGATTCAAAGGAACTAGCTCAGTGGATGGCAGCCCAGTTCAGCAGGCAGCAGGAACTAGCACAGCAGGCCTCAGGACACTGCTATGAGAGCCTTAATGGACCAGCAGAAGCCAGTGCTTGATCTGGTGCAAGCCCTAGTTGAGCTGAAGAACCAAAGTGGAACAGATGCAAGACCAGCAGTGAATACTGGTACACCACATGTGGACAGTGTGGGACTCAATCAAGGGATTGGGGCATTTAGTTTTGGGAAGCTAACTCCAGATGATAATGTTGATGATTTTCTAGAGTCTTTTGAAAGAGTGGCACAAGCATTAGCATGGCCAGAGACCCAGTGGGCAGTAAGGCTGGCAGCCTCATTAACTGGAGAGGCACTTGCAGCTTATAGAGCAATGCCAGCAGCCCAGGCTTTGAATTATAAGGATGTAAAGGCTGCTATTAGAGATCGCCTAGGGTTGTCTATTTCAGAGTATAGGCGAATGTTTAGAGCTACTACATTGAGAGTGGGTGAAACACCCAGGGCTCTGAGTCAGAGAATCAGAGGTCTAGCTGTAAAATGGTTGGAGCCTGAGCAAAAGACGGTAGAAATGTTATTAGACATTATAATGTTGGAACAATTTATGTCTGCGGTCCCTAAAGATTTGCATACTTTCCTTATACAGCAAAATTGCCCAAATCTTGGAGAGGCAACCATGCTAGCAGAGAGATTCTTGGAAGCCACGCAGGCTTGCCATAGAAAGGGTGGCCCTCTGAAGATTGGTGCTGAGGCTAGATGTGCTGTATCAGAAAAGAAAATAATTAAAAATGTTTCTGAAAATGAATGTACTGTATCAAACCAGATGACACAGTGGAATAGAAAGAAATGTTTCAAGTGTGGAAAATGGGGACATTTAAAAAAAGGATGTCAGACACACACTAGCTTAGTGGGTGTGGATTTAAAACAGCCCAAAGAAGGATTTCTTTTGATGGTTGATGTGCAAGGAATTACCACAAATGCTTTATTAGACTCTGGGGCAGACCAGAGTATGATGTCAAAAAGGCTTTGGAAGAGGATAGAGGCCCAAGAAGGATTTGTGCCTAGAACCCCTGAAAGCCAAGTTCACATCAGATGCATTCATGGTGCTGCAACATCATATCCCACCTATAGGCTAAAGGATAAGTGCCTGGGGGGACAAGAGAAAGTCCTGTTAGCAGTGGTGCCTAGGCTACCCGTTGATTTGGTTCTAGGAAGAGACTGGCCAAGATTTAAGCAGGGTCTAGTGGAAGGACTAGGAAAGAAGGAGGGAGAAGGTTTAATGGTAATAGCTCCCGGGCCTTTATTTGGAAGTCCTCAGACCCCAGCTAAAAAGATGGTTAAGCGTCCAGAAGACCAAGCTACCCCAAAGCAGATATTTGTCCTAAAGTACCATAGGGTCACAGAGAAGGCCCAAGCTCCTAAGCGGGCAACCCCTCAAGCTGCTGGGTTTGACCTGTGCAGCATAGAAAATGTGACGGTACCTAGCCAAGGGAGAGCCCTGGTTGACACCGGTCTCCAAGTGGAAATACCTATTGGATGTTATGGGAGAGTAGCCCCAAGGTCCGGATTAGCCCTTAAATATTTCATCGATGTGGGTGCGGGAGTAATTGATCCCGATTACAGGGGCAATATTAAAGTTCTGTTATTTAACTTTGGACAGAATGATTATCACGTGAAGACAGGAGACAAAATTGCCCAATTGATCTGTGAGAGGCTGGGTTTTCCACCTGTGGAGGAGGTCACGTCCCTGGAGAATTCTGAACGTGGAACCAAAGGCTTTGGTTCTACTGATGTCAAAGGGTTTAAAAGCCTAGCTGCCACCTGTGCCCGAGAGAGGGAGGTGAATGAAGAGGAAGATTTGGGACCCCAGGTATCTGATTGTAAAGAAAAATCAGAGCCCCAAATAGGGGAGGACCTGACAGTGGTACAACAGGAAGAAATTAGGAAGCTGCTTAAAGAATTCCCAGATGTGTTGACACCCATACCTGGGGAGACACATTTGGTTGCCCATGAAATAATAACTCCACCTGGGAAATTAGTTCGTCAAAGGCCATATCGCTTGCCTGAAGCCAAGAGACAGGAAGTAGTGGCACAAGTCCAGGAGATGTTGGACATGGGAGTAATAGAGGAGTCAAAGAGTCCCTGGAATAGCCCCATAGTCCTGGTGCCGAAGCCTGATGGATCTTTAAGATTTTGTATTGACTTCCGGCAGGTAAACGCCATATCAGTTTTTGATGCATATCCAATGCCAAGAATTGAAGAGCTGTTGGACCAGCTGGGACAGGCTCAATACTTAACCACCCTTGATATGACAAAAGGATATTGGCAAATCCCTCTCACCAGGGAGTCGAAGCCGAAGACTGCGTTCAGCACCCCCGTTGGCCTTTTCCAGTTCAAGAGGATGCCTTTCGGACTGCATGGAGCAGCGGCTACCTGCCAAAGGTTAGTGGATCAGGTACTTTGACCCCACCAAAATTATGCTTTTGCATATATGGATGATGTCATAATCCATAGTAACACCTGGGCGGAGCATCTAAAGAGGATCAGGGCAGTCTTGTGCTCCATGAAGCAAGCGGGAATCACTTTAAACCCGAAGAAGTGTGCCTTTGCAAATAGGGAGGTAAAATACCTGGGCCACCTAGTGGGAAGAGGAAAAATTAAACCTCTAATGAGTAAAGTAGATAGCATCAGGAATTTTCCTCCTCCAACAACAAAGAAACAACTAAGAAGTTTCTTAGGACTTATTGGATACTACCGCAGGTTTATACCGCAATTCGCAGAGAAAAGTGCAATTTTCACAGATATGCTGCGGAAGAATTGTCCAAACCAGCTAAAGTGGACACCTGAAGCTGAAAAAGCGTTTTCAGTCTTAAAAGGAAAATTGTGTACAGGACCGGTACTGAAAGGGGTGGACTTCAAGAAACCCTTTCTGGTTCAAACGGATGCATCGGACGTAGGGCTAGGAGCGGTTCTATCCCAGTGTCATGATGGGGAGGAGCATCCTGTGATGTACCTGAGCAGGAAGTTGTCACCGGCTGAACAAAAGTATTCCACAATAGAAAAAGAATGTTTAGCTATCAAGTGGTCAGTGGAGGCGTTAAGGTTTTACCTTACAGGGAGAAAGCTCCAGTTGGTCACGGACCATGCCCCACTTAAGTGGTTGCAGCAAATGAAGAACCACAATGCCAGGTTAACACGCTGGTACATGGCCTTACAGGCATTTGATTTTCACGTTGAACATCGTGCTGGGAAGTTACACAAGAATGCGGATGCCCTTTCCCGGATTACGGACTGTAGAGAAGAAGTTTCACCAGTTACACCAGTCCGTAATAACTTAAGCAGGGGGGTATGTGATAAGGAAGCTTATCATAGCTCAGGAAGGAGCTATAGAAAAGGTGAAGTGTCTCTGAACAAGCAACCTGTCAGTGCTGGTAGAAATGAGAAAACAGAATTTTGCCATAAAAGACTACCAGTCCCAGAATGCACCAGGTTTCCAAGAGCCATTAGAGGAGCTGAAGTGGGGAAACGTGTGTTCAATCAGGAGGGCTATGAGGTAATCCTTAAGCACTCATCTCAAAGGGCAGGGCCTGATTCAGCACAGCTGCGCTGTGTTAGGGAGGAGCACTCATCCAGGCAGAATAAGAGTAGAGTTTATTCTACAGATGACCATCTTCATGATCACCTTGGATATGCAGAGAAGGATCATCAGTTTCATCTGAAGAATCAGCAGAAGCAGAAGCAGAAGCCAAACCGGACGGATAGAGAAGGAAAGAAACCCTGTGGAAGGAAGAGGAGAAAAGCCTTTGAGAGGTCTAGAAGAGTCCAAGGCAGTACGTATACTGGGAGGTATTCCAAGGGCCAGCATAGACCATTGGACTGGGGAAAGCCAGAGGAATGGTGCTGCAGAACAAGGAATCACCAGAGGCTACCTGTGAGGGAGACGGCTGCACGTGGAAGGGACTCTAAGACCTATGCCAGAAGGTATGTGAAGAGAGATCCAGTGTCCAGGGATCAGGACTGGAAGGCTGGACATAAGAACTGGACTACATACTGGCCAGGCTATATAGAGAGGAACTATAGCAACAATGGAAGCTCAGGTATGAACACTGATCTATGCCCTAGCTATAACCTTGAAAGACAGCAGGGAAATAAGTGTTCTCCTGAAAGTGCTCCATTGAAAGATTCATCTGTGCCAATTCATGATAGTGACCCTATGCTTGTTGATGAAGGGGAAATAATAGCAGATCAAGATATTGTTTATATGGACTGCTCTCTATCCAAACTCCGTTGGTAACTTTCTGTGATAAAGCACAGCAGCCATCACAGAGAAATATAAATTTGTTCTTTATTCCACTAAGAAAAGCTCCTGAAGCAGGATTTGACTCACACAGTAGAAAGCCAGCCTGCTAAAGGGTTTCAGCTGGATAACTGATAGCAATTGAGCTGCACCTAATTGCTTGTGAGCTAGGAGAGAATTACTTCTGGATCTGTGTGGAAAGTAATCAGAAGTTAACCTTACAAGAACAGTTTATTTCTTTCTTTGTGGCTTTTCGTTTGTTAGAGATATGCTAAGAAAACATTAGCTAATTGCCTGACAAGTTTGAAGGTTGTTTTCCTGATTTTGATTTTTGACTTTGTTTTACCAAGTTAAACACTGCAAGCAAGTAACCTAATTTATGTGCTACCAAGCATACCTGTGCTGGGAGAAATAACCCCATAAATAAAGAAGTATCTTATTGGCTTTAACACTTGTGCACAACTAAATTATTGTCAGCAGCTGTGTCTGAGGTGGTGGTATTCAGGCGAGAGATGGTTGATGCTATTTCCTTTTCAGTGGTTGCTTCGAATGCATTCCAGTCTGTCTACAGTGGTGGGGTGGTTTGTTGTTGTTGTCTCTGCATCTAGTTGTGGATTTTGTGGTTGTTGAAGCTGCTTGTATTGTCTTGCAAGTAGTTCAGGTGGGATGTTTGGTAGTTGGTCGGAGTGGTTTGGTGCTTTTGTTAGTTTTTTGACGATATTGAAGAGTTCTCGTGGTCTGTTTATGGATGTGTTTATGATCTTTGAATGGAAGGCTTTTTTTGCTTTGTCTGTTTCTGTGTGGTATATGCTTAGCTCATGCATGTAGTTCGTTTTGTCATCCTCTTTTTTGGTTTTTCTCCATTTTCTTTCTGCTCTTCTGAGTTTGGTCTTTAGCTTCCGGAGGTTGGGGGTGTACCATCAGGTTTTTGTGTAGGTGTGTCTGGTCTTGTTGTTCGTTGTTGCGCTGGCTGCTGAGGAGATTGTGATGTTCCAGTTGTTGATGAGGTCATCGATATTGTTGGATCTTGTTTGGAGTTTTGGTAGGGTTTGAGCTAGGAAGTCTTCTTTGTTGAATGTTTTAAATCTTCTTGTGTGTTGTTCGTTTTCCTTGTTGTACATGTGCTGGTAGTTGTGGGATATGCTGATGAGGTAGTGATCGGACCAGGGTACATGTATGATTTTTGGGTGGTTTGTGTATTCAGGAATATGAGGTCCAATGTACTTCCTTTTTCGCGCGTTGGCTCATGTATGATCTGTGTTAGGTTCATTGCTTCCATAGCATTGAGGAAGGTTTCTGCTTGTTTGTCTTGGAGTGATGGGAGGTTAAAGTCTTCTAGAATTATTTGTTCTTTCTTGGAGATGGTGCTTTCAGATATGTGTTGTAGTCTTTGTTAGGTCGGTGTTTTGGGTGGGTGCTCGGTAGATTAGGCAGAGTGAGAGGTGCTTATTGGTGACGGTGAGTATGTCTGCTTCTTTGGTTGTTTGTGATGCTTGGTTCCTGAGGTGAAGGTTGGTTTTTGCTATGATGGCTACGCCTCCTCCTCTGGTGTGTGTTCGGGAGCAGTGTTGAAGGCTGTAACCTTTTGGTGTTAGTTGGTTCATGAGCACCGTGTCCATGTCTGTCAGCCAAGTTTCTGTTATGCATAGGATGTCAATCTTTTGTGTTTTGATCAAGTCTTGTAGCATGTGGTACTTGTTTCTGATTGATCGGGCATTTATTAGTGAAATGGAGAGGGGGGTGCTGTTCGGGGGGTTGGGGATGTAGGTTGGTGTGTGTTGTGTCTGGGTGTTGTCTCGCGTGAATGTGGGGTTGTAGATGTTTGTGGTTTGGGTGGCTGTGACGCCTGGTCTGGGCTGGTTGGTGAGTGTGTTTGCGGGGGAGGGGTATAGGGTCAGGAGGGGTGTTAGGAGGTAAATTGGGGCCAGGAGGGGTGGTATGTTTTGTAGGCGAGGTTTGGTGTTGTTTGTAGGCATACCTGGTTTCTTGTTGTATTGAGGGCCTTTTTTCTGTGTAGCCTTGTGTTCAGGTGGTTGCTGTAGTGGCTTCAGTTGTTCTGTGGTTCAAGTTGGTTTTGTCGGCGGGTTTGTTCTTCTTTTTTCTCCTTGTTGCTGTTTATGTGCGCCTCTGTGCCGCACCTAAGGGCCACGCCAAAGGGCCCTCTGGCGAGGCCCTCAGGCGCGGGCCCGCCCTGCTTGGGCACCACTTTAATAGTATGCTGGCTTGTGGCTGTGTTGCTCCCACTGCCCCGATTGGGCAGGAGCTTCTGAGCGGGAGGACTTCCCGCTCAGGCGCTCTACCCCAATCGGGGGAGCTGCTGAGCGATGTGGGCTGGTGTTGCTGTTAAAGCGGCTCCCTTTGTGCTTGGGCGCTGCTTTAATAGTGTGCTGGCTTGTGGCTGTGTTGCTCCCACTGCCCCGATTGGGCAGGAGCTTCTGAGCGGGAGGACTTCCTGCTCAGGCGCTCTACCCCGATCGGGGGAGCTGCTGAGTGATGCGGGCTGGTGTTGCTGTTGCTGTTCCCGCTGATGGAACGAATTCGTGCTAGTGGGCATCAGGGGCGTTGGCAGCGTTTCTTGCTGGGATGGAGACCTCATTTGCAATCTTTGCCCAGTAGAACCCGCAGCAGGATCATGGGTGGGCCTTGAGGGAATTTGAGTTCCCTGGAAATTGTGCCAACCATAGCTACGCACAGACTGAGCTTAGGAAGGTTCGTGATGAAAGGGGGGGAAGGTAGGGGGGGATAGGGGGGTGGAGTTGGTGGTGGAAGTAGTAGTGACATGTTAATGTGGTCCAGTGGATTGGGGAAGGGCAGGTGAGGGAAAAGAGAGCATCCCAGGCCTGCCCTCTAGCGGGGCTTACTATCTATCTGTGGGAGTGGGAGTGGGAGTGGGAGGGGGGGGTTGGGGTGGGCTGGGTATGGAGGGTGAGGGAGACCCTAGGGAGAGTGTAGGGTGGGTTAGGTGGAGGGTGGGATGGGTGGGGGAGGGGGGTACGGTACTGACTTAGGTATACCTCTCTATATAGCTACTTGTGCGACACGCTGGTTTGGTCTGGTAGGGGGGTGGTTGATGGTTATCTTCGTCATAGATCTGCAGCAGGGTAGGGTAATAGCACATGACTGTCGCTGTATTTTGCCTGCTTTGCTGATTGTATGTATTTGATGCCCCCCTGGGACTTGCTGATTCCTCGGGTTTCCTGTTCTGTGTTTTTTGTGTTTATATGCAGTCTCTGTATTTCTATTTGAGGTGCATACTTTGTATTGGTGCTTGCATGGAAAATATCAATAAACAGATTTAAACATAAAAGTAAACTAAAAGCTTAAACTAAAAGCTTTCTGCTGGGTTTTAAAATTAAACTGAAAGCTATCTGCTGGTACTAGGCCCTGACTGAGTTTTCAATTTAAATTAACAGCTCTCTGCTGATACTAGGCCTTGACAGAGTTAACAAGTACACTGTATTCTAAAATACACAGATTTATCAGTTTTAACCCAAAGAATTCCCTTTTCCCCAAGATTTAGAGAATTTCCCAGAAATAAATACTTACACGTGGAGATTTCTTTCCAGCAGAAGCAGTCTCTTTTGGTAGTCTTTCAATGCATAATCAAACTCTGTAATTCAATACCAGAGGATATAGTAAAAGCTGTTAGTGTAGCTGGGTTTAAAAAAGGTTTGGACAAGTTCCTGGAGGAGAGGTCCATAAACCATTATTAAAGAGGACCCAGGAAATCCACTGCTTGTCCCGGGACAAGTATTGTGGAACCTGTGTGTCTTTTTGGGAACCTGCTAGGTACTTGTGATCTGGATTGGCCACTATTGGAAACAGGATACTGGGCTTGATGGACCTTGGTCTGACCCAGTATAGAATATCCTATGTTCTTACGTAGTTCTACAACTTCCCTGTCTTTGAAAAAGGTTTGTTTGTTTCTTCATTAATTCCCTTTAAATATTTAACTATCTCTATTATATCCCCCATGTCTCTCTTCTCTTATAGAGTATACATATTTAGGTCTTCAAGTCTTTTCTCATATTTCTTCTGGTGCGGGTCCCAAATAATCTTGGTTGCCTTCCTCTGAACCATTCAATTCTTTTATATACTTTGTAAGGTACAGTATCCAAAACTGAACACAATACTCTAAGTGAGGCCTCAACAATGACCTGTATCCTGCTGATTAGTCCTCACTATATACAGCCTAACATCCTTTTAGCTTTGCCATTGCCTTGTTACACTGTTTCGATGTATTGTTTGTCATTGAATGGCCTGCTGTTTGCCACCCTCAAGAAGTTACCCTAGGCAACTGCCTAGTTTGCCTGATGGTTGTCCTTAATGGGCCACAGCACAGTGCCAACAGAAGACAGAGGTCCCACGCCTCCTCCCTCTCCCAGCACCCCCATTGACCCATTAAGCTACACCTTTGTGTGTGTGTGCGCAGATGCGGGGTGCCTGTGTGTGTGTGTGGTGCAGAGGTGGGCGTGCCTGCATGTGTGTGTGTGGCAGGACAGGGATGTGCCTTTTTGTATATGCACATTATGCCCTTTACTTATTTCCCATGCATTCATCTCTTCTCTTCTCCTCCCTCCCCACTCCAATCCCTCTCCTGCTTTTCCTCCCCTACCCCTAGACTCTCCCCTTTAACCTCCCTCCCTTGCATTCACCTCTGTCTTTCCTAGACGTGCTGAGGCAGCCGGGAGAACCAGGCCCTCGGGACCTGCCTATGCAGCGCAATCCTAAGCGTATCGCTTTCATGATCGCTTTGCACTTTCCCCCACTGGCAGGAATGCCGGTGGAAGACAGCACAGCTTAGCGGGAATATTGCTAGTAAGCAGCATTTATGCGGTTTGGAGGTCTGTAACCACGTAAATGCCTTTGAATTTCCCTCTTTTATATTTAATTTAGGATGAAAAGAAATCTTCTTATTAGCAGCAAACAGAGCATTCTGCTTATTATCCACAAATGTGCTCTTCATGGAAAGGACAGTCAGTCGCACATTCCATCCTACCTCCCATTTTGCATATTTATTTATTTATTGCTTTTAAATACCGCACTCTTTAAAATCAGTGCGGTTTACAGGTAATAACTATGCATCTCAGGATGTCTGTTATGCACTTACAGTGAATGGGAGATACAACTTGGATTTCAAACTGGGGGAACTATTTACAGTATCTACAACTATATACATTATAGCTATGAATTGTCTTGTGGTTTATCATTGTTTAGCTGGGTGAAAGGTGGCTAAGGTTGGGCTGTGAGTAGTGTAGGAGAAAGAGGTGGTGTTTTAGCGCTTTTCTGAATTGAGCAATATCAGTAATTGCTCGAATAGAGGTTGACTTCTTTTTGCCATTATAAAGAACTGAGGGATTCCATATGGTGATTACTATACAGTAGATCATCGAAAGTGCCATGCAATTAGAAAAGCCTTCTAGATTTTTCCATAGCTGTAGATAAAAGATTCCTTATCAATTGCATCGGGTGATATCACCCAATTATTTGGCTAATTAACCTGCCATCTACAAAGAACACCTGCTATAAATTAGCAACTTAGAGGTTAATATTCAGTAGCTCAGTTAGCATTTTTTTAAACACTGGCTGCAGTAGTTAAAACAAAAAATCCAGATATTCAGCACCACTATCCAGATAGTAAGTGGCACTGAATATCTGGATAGAGCAACGACAGCCAGCAATGGCCAGATAGCGGTGACATTCAGCACCATTATCCAGATAACTTTGGATAGTTCATTCAGCAGAAAGACTGTCCTAAGTTACCTGGATAATTACTCAGATAAAAGTGTTGAATATCACCATTATCTGGATAATTTTCAGGCCCCTCCCCCCTACACTCTATCTACATACCATCCTGGCACTATCTAGATATTGCAAGGGCAATCAGTAATGATTTTCAAAACTCACCAGATAGACCCGGCCAGCACTTATCTGGAAATCTGCATAAGTGCTTTTATATATCGGACCCTTAATTTTACTTCTTAAAGTTAACATAAGCAGTTTTTTCCCTTTATTTTAATGACCTTCCAGAAATTCCTCATATGTTGCTTTTGGCACAGATTGGGGCAAAACATTCTTTTCACTGACCTATATTCTGTTTTTATTTTGAAATATTTAGTTGCATAATTTGATCCAAAGTAAAACCTGAAATCAAGAGAAGATGGCTTCAGGAAAAGTGGTATGCAGCCTTCCTGCACAAAGTTTCTTTCGTAAGGAAAAAAGTAATCTGGGAAGAGCAAACGGTTTCAATGCTGTGCCATTCTATGTGGAGTTTCAGCGACTTTTTCGACAAGCAAATCCTGACAGCATCATCCCTGGGGTAAATAATGTTTCTCTAATGTTATTCCTTTTACAAACAATCATTTGACATCAAGGATATCACTGTTCTCCATATCGTCCCGCTAGACCAGTCCAGAAAAGTGGATTGTTTTCTCCTACCAGCAGATTGGTGGAGACAAAGAACCAATAAAAAGCCAGGTTTCAGTGACATCACTTCCATTCCTCTATTCGCCTAAGCCACTAGAGGTTCCTTCAGTATTCCTTTGTCTTCAGCAGATGGTGGATAGATTTTCTCCTTTCTGAAGAAAATCTGGAGATTGAGAGGAAAAAACTTAGTAAACTCTCGTGAACGACTACCTTAAGGGTGACTCATTTGAGCACAACATGGGAGGCTCCACTAGACCGTGGTCTTTTTGGTAGTCATAGGAGGAGGGAAAATTAGTTCAGCTTCAAGCTCTTACCCTGGATAACCGCCTGTTGAGCAGCCAGAAAATTGGAAAGGATTTGGAAGAGTGCAGCAGCCTCATACAACTTCAACTCCCCGTCTCTCCTCCTCTGTCCCCCTTGCTCTCTCCTGAAGATTGTAGAAGGCTCTCAGAGGGATCTGCCTGACAGCCAGCTTAAATGCAGTGCTGCAAAGCCAGTAAAACAGTTTCAGGGAAGTAGATCTGAGCCTGGCACTGATTCGCGATCTGGGGCTCTACCAAGGCTTGACCTCATCATTGTTCTTGTTAAGGGCTCCCAATTCCATCTTCCTGGGATGCAATTCGGGGTGGACCACTGGTGACCATTAGCATGGTGTAAGGTTTCCTGCCATTTTCTACACGTTAGTAGCATTTTTACCTATTGTGCGCCTAGCAATTGCGTGTTCCTATCGCGCGTTCTGTCCAAGCGGTTCCAACCCATGTTCCTTCCATAGCACTTGTAACATGCATTATAATAAAAGTGCAGTTAACGTTCACCTTTGGGCCACCACAGCCTTAGAGTGCACTGTTGTGATACTTTCCTTAACTTTCTATGTCTTCTTCCAGGAAACATTGTTTGACCTATGGCAAGTGAGGTGCCTCATCTCTGGATTCGGGACTCTGCTCTTCTTACATGGCAGCTTCTGAGTTATCCCTGGAGGGCCTACTTCCCCTCTTCCAGTCAGGGGATGCAGTTAGTTCGGCCTTACCCACCTCAGGGCAGGAGGTGACGAATGGCGCTATGGGTAATAATATCCAGCCGGCCGGAGGATCCAGCAAACGTCATGTGAGCCACTCATTGTCCTCTGTGGTGGCTGTGCCCCCTGGTCTTGGGGGATTATTTCTGAGAGGAGAGCTTCTGGACCCAGGATTGTTCTCTTCAGAATTCTTTTCCTTTTTGCAGCAGGCCTGGTCTTTCTGGCAGGAAAATTCAGACCCTATGGCCTCTGTGTTCCCCCCTTCTCGGGCGCAGTCTTGTTTGGGGCAGGCTGTATGGAAGCCCTATTCAATTATCCTTGGCTAAACATCCCTGGTGAGGGATGCCCCCCTGGAGATGGGGAACAGCTGGGACTGATCCAAGACTTTGACTCTGGCTCAGATTCACGTGGCTCAGTATTGGGCTATGAAAGAACACAGAGGGAGCAACCCTCGCAACCAAGAACAAACACAAAAAGAGCGAAGGTATGGAGGTCACAAGTGCTTTAATTGATTAAAAAGCCCCGATGCGTTTCAGCTTATGCCTTCATCAGGGGGCAAGAAATGGGAAAATGCAAATGTAAAGCACCATAAATTGACATGAGTAAAAGCTTCAAAACCCTGTGGGTAAAAACAGCGTGTGGTGAGAAAGTAAACAAAGCACTCAAACGTTGACATTCCAAAGGTGGATGCGCAGATCATGATGATTACCAGACAGACCACCATTCCTGTGGAAGGCAGATTGACCTTAAAGGATTTTTTGGACTGCAAAGTGGATTCATTGTTGCGGAGCCAGTTTACCATGGCGGCTACTACCCTGCAGCTGGCAGTATGTACCAGGCTGACGTCTCGAGCCCTGCTGCAGTGGATTCAGTCTCTTCCGCCAGATGATACGACTCCTCTTTTGGAGTCTGCTACAGTCTTCCTTTCTGATGCCATTATGAATTGGTATGTCTGGTGGCCAGGGATGGTGCCCTGATGATAGTGTCACGGCTTTGGATTTGGCTCAGGCACTGGGCAGTGGACACATCTTCCAAAGTCCTGTTGGCCCAACTAGCTTCTGAAGGAAAGCTTCTGTTGGAGCTGATTTTGAGAAGCTGATGAAGGACCTGGGTGAGACAAAATATTACTGCCTTCCTGAGGACAGATCCAAGGGGCCTGTGAAGTGGGCTGATGCACCTTTCTCATCAACCTCTGCCCGTTCATCAAGAGCACACTGTTCTGATTTCTGGGGGTCTCGGGACTCTCAGTGTTACCAACCTGGAAAACCTTTCTTCTCCTCTGCTTCTGGGCTTTGAGTTTGTTCTCGGTCCTTTCGTGGAGCATGTGGGCCCAGGCACTCGGCCCCCTCCACCCACCCAGGCTGCACAATGAAGGTTTGGCAGCCCATTCCCAGGCTCCTCTAGTTGGAGGCAGGCTTCGCCTTTTCTTTCAGGAATGGGCCAATCCTGGAGTGCAAAGAGATAATTTGGAATGCCTTCGTTAACTCCCCCTGTGGGTCTGAGAGCAAACGTGCACTGTGTGGGCCACCTTGGACAAGTTGCTGCGCCTAAAAGTAGTGGTGCCCGTCCCTCCAGACAATTGGGGCAAGGGCAGATACTCCATCTATTTCTTGGTGCCCAAAAAGGACGGTTCTTTCTGGCGCATTCTGGGCCTCAAGGGGGTCAATGAGCACTTACGTCTTCTGTGTTTCTGGATGGAAACATTGTGCTCCGTCATTCAAGCAGTGCGCCGAGGGGAGTTCTTGACTTCCCTGGATCTGTTTGGGGTATATTTTCCTATCCCAATCTGGGTGGATCAGTAGAAGTATCTGCATTTTGCCATGCTGATCTCTCTCTTTCAGTTCACTTCCCTCCCTTTTAGGCTATCCACAGCCCCAAGGATGTTCTCCAGGGTCATTGTGGTGGCAGCTGGAGCGCTGCAGTGCCAAGGGATCTTTGTCTATCCATATCTGGGCGACTGGCTCATCTGGACCCGTTCCCTTTCAGAAGCATCTTGGGTGGCGTCCCAAGTGGTGACCTTTTTGGAAAGGCTCAGCTGAGTGAACAATCAGGGAAAGAGCCGGATGTTGCCTTCCTAGTCCCTGGAGTTTCTGGGAGCACGTTTTGACACTCAAGTGGGTAGAGTTTTCGTGCCAGAGGAGAAAGTCAAAAGACTGCTGGATTGCCTGACACTGTTTTGTGCGTAGCAGGTTCCCAGAGTCTAAGATTATCTTCAGCTGCTCGGATTGATGGATGCGACATAGAGATGGTGCCATAGGCGCTTGCTCACATGCAACCATTCCAGAGGTCCTTGCTGGCTCAATGGTCCCTGAGTTCTAAGGAGTTCAAGCGTAGGCTCCTGCTCTCATTGATGGTGTGGTCCAGCCTGAGGTATTGGCAGCGGCCCTGTCATCTAAGAAAGGGAACGCCACTGGATGATTTCTCCTGGATCCTCCTGATGACAGATGCCAGTTTCTCAGGCTAGGGAGCCCATTGCCAAGACTATATGGCCCAGTGCCATTGGAACCGCAGGGAAGCGGTGTGGTCCAGCAACCACCTTGAGGCAAGGGCCATCAGGTTGGCTCTTCTGCAATTCTGGCTCCTGGTCGAGGGCTGGGGATTTCGACGGTTTTTTCAGACAACGCCATGGCAGTGGATTATGTCAGTTGGCAAAGGTGGCATGAAGAGTGCCAGAATAGCTATGGAAATGGCTCTACTGTTTGCATGGGAGGAGAAGAACCTCCTAGCCTTGTCAGCTCAGCACGTTGCCAGAGTGGACAATGTGGCAGTGGACTTCCTCAGCCAGCACTCTCTGGAGCCTGGAGAGTAGGAGTTGAGTCAGGAAGCATTTCAGTTGATTCTGCGTCACTGGGGTTGCCCCAAAATGGATCTGATAGCCAATGCCAAAGTTTTGCTGCTTCTTCATGGAGGAAAGCCATAAAGACCCATCTCTTTCTTGAATACTACGGTCCGATCTAGAAGAAAACACCTCATTGCCATGTTACAGCTACAAAACAGATAACTGCTGACTCTTCCAATATATCATCAAGCCACAATTACAATTATGTGTATAGTTAACAAATGTTTAATGTATTATTAACCCTTATAGTCATCCAAATATTAATTTCCTGTTCTATGTAAAAGCTTATTGCTGTATTTTGTTCCATGTAAACCTCTTTGAATTTATGATAAAGTGGTATAGAAAACTTGTTAAATAAAATAATGGAGACAGGGTCTGAGGGCATCAATGTCCTAAGCCGGCCTTGGCCAAATCAGCAACAGTTGTTCATATTTCCTCCATGCCCCTGGTGGGGCATGAGCTTCAGCATATAGAATGCCATCTGGGCAGGATTGTTCTGGTGGCACCAGATTGGCCGAGGAGAATGTGGTTTGGAGAACCTGATGCAACTCCTACAGGTGTCTCCTCTTTGGTTGCTTCTGTCGCAGGGCCTATTATGGCAGGGACCGATCATCCTGGAGGACCCGGTTCCCTTTTCACTTATGGCTTGGCGCTTGAAAGCAGATGGCTAACGAGTAAGGGATACTGTCCTGCGGTGGTCTCTACTCTGCTCGGAGCCTGGAGGGGATCTACCAGTCTGGCATATGTGTGGATCTGATACCTCTTTGAGCAATGGTGCGGCCCTCAGCAGTTGGCTTCTGAGGTGGCCAAGGTGCTATCTCTCTTGGCTTTTCTACAGGATGGCCTGGAGAAAGGCCTTTCCTTCACCTCCTTGAAAGTCCAGGTGGCAGCTTTATCCTGTTTCTGAGGTCCGGTGGCTGGAATATCTCTAGCCTTGCATCCGGCATCTCATGTTTTCTCCAAGGGGTTCAGCATCTGCGTGCCCCTCTTCGATCTGTGATCCCTTCCTGGGATCTGTGCCTAGTACTCAGGGCCCTGATGGCGGTGTCCTTGAGCCTTTCAAGCGCGCTACCTTAAAGGATTTGATGCTCAAGACGGTTTTCCTAGTCGAGATTTGTTCCACAAGATGGATTTGCGAACTGCAGGCTCTGTGTTGTGGAGATCGTTATCTATCTTTTTCAAAGGTGGCCATTTCCATTTAGCCTGTGCCTTCCTTCTTACCTAAGGTGCTGTCTCCCTTTCACGTGAACCAGGTGGTCTGCCTGCCTTTCTTATTGAAGGAGCAGTGTTGGGGGAAGGATAAGAATCTTCGCCTTGTGGATGTCCGGAGGGTGCCTCTCCGGTATTTGGTGGTTATGAATTTCTTTCTTAAGTCCGACCATCTTTTTGTGTTGTTTCCTGGCTCGCACAAGGAAGACGTAGTAGCCAAGTCGACATTGGGATGCTGGATTAAGAAGGTCCTTGCCTCAGCATATTTCTTGTGGAACCAGCTGGTTACGGAGGGTTTGCGCACCCATTTTACCTGAGCACAAGCATCCTCATGGGCAGAGCAGAGCTCGGTAACACCTGTAAACATTGGGCAGCGATGTGGACATCACTTTTCAGTTTTGTCAAGCATTATTGTTTGGATATCCACACACGGGTGAACATTTCCTTTGACTCAAGGGTTTTGCGAGCTGCTGTGTCTTCTTCCCATCCAGTGGCGTTGTAGCTTTCTTACATCTCACTTGTCTGGACTGGTCGAGCAGGACAATATGGAAGGCAACATTTTACTTACTGGTTAATGTCCTTTCCTTGAGTCCTGCTAGTCCAGTCTAGGGTATGCCCCTGAAACTCTGTTGTTTTGTTCTGATGCGGAACCCTTGGGTCTGCTATGATTTTTATACTTGGCTCTGCAGGTTCATATTTTACTGACAGGCTTCTGTTTATGATTTCCTGTACATAGTTCTCTACTGTTGATTACTCATTGTTGTCCACGACTGAGGTTGTGTGAGGCTTGCCATGTTTCTCCCATATGTTTAGGATAAATACTGAAGGAACCTCTGGTAGCCGAGGTGAATGGGAGTAATGTCATTGAAACCTGGACTTTTCATTGGTTCTTTGTCTCCACCAAACTGCTGGTGGCGGAACTCAACTCACTTGTCTGGATTGGTCTAGCAGGTCTCAAGGAAAGGCCATTAATTGGTAAGTAAAATGTCACTTTAGTTGTGCATCATATAAAATATCCATGGAGTAAATTTGTTTTGAATTTTCTGTTTATCTTCTCTCTCTCTGCCTATATCTCTCCTCTTATTTCCTAGGGGCCTGATATTGAGTTGGGCAGGCTATGCACCAGTGCGGCGCATAGCCTGCCTGCCGACCTCTTGAACCTGGATTTGGAAGTGAAAATCTGGGTAAGCCTGTACACCTCGGCAGCCGCAGAGGCTACACAGGTAGCAGTGATTTTCAATTCTACCCACATAACCTCTGCGCCCTAAAGATAGGTTACCCGTGTAGTCCCTTCCTCTGCCCCCGCTCCACCCCAGAACGCCCCTAACATGCCCCGATGCTATGCAGATAGCATCTGGGCGCATTAGGGACCCATGTAGGTTCCCTTTGAATATCCCGAATAAGGTCCTTACATGGGTAAATAAGGAAGTTACCAGTGTAAGGGCCTTTGAATATCAGGCCTAAGAAAATTAACCCTGGACACTATCACTGTCAGTAAGCTTGGTATCTTCTTGACCTGCTGACTTTTTATTTCCCTCCCACCCTCCCTTTGCCACCCTTCCATGGTCTAAATTTATTATATAGCCATCCTTGGCCTCATTAGCATTGTTATTTCCAGGTGCACTCCAACTCAATGGAGCATCCCCTTCTGCCTTACCATTTTGTATCATATATCTTCTCAGATCTGCAGTTTCACTTCTTATCTATTCTTAGGTCTCCACATCACTTTCTCTTCTTGATACTAACTCTCCCCAATCCTTTCCTTTCATAAGAACATCCTCACATCCCTAGTCAATATCTCCAGTTCCCTTTACTTCTCTAGCTATTTTATCTTGTAGCTCATTATCTGCTTTTGAACTTCAAGATTTTCTTTCTTTTATTTAGTCATCTCCACTGTCTCAGAGAACACCCCATCCTCATCACCATCATGCCTCTTCTTCTCTTCCTCATACTCTTCTGTACCTTCTCATTTCATCTGGGGATATCAATCCCTATCGTAGCCCCACTAGGCATCTCTCTCACTTGCTATGCAAGTTCATCTGCAACCCCTCAAATCTTATTCATATTCTTATCTTTCCTTCCTCTTCTTTTCCTTTCCCTTTCTCATGTGTCCTGTGGAATGCCCATTCTGCCTCCAACAAACTTACCTACATTCACAATCTTTTTATCTCTAATGCTATGTACCTCCATGCACCCCATAGAGACTTGACTTCTCCCTGAATATTCTGCTTCAATTTCTGCCCTTTGTCATGGAAGTTACCTTTCCTCCCATACACCTTGTCTTGTTAGCCTCAGCTATGATATTTGGTTGCTGCTTTCTCCCTGCTAGTTTTGGCCCTTTCTTCTGCCTCAGTCTCACTCTTTTTCTTCCTTCAAAGTCCAATCCATCCACCTATTTACTCCAGTCCATCTCTGGGTAGCTGGAGTCCACCTCTTGTCTCTCACTACCATTGCTGGCTTTCCACCTCCCTTCAACCATCTTCAACTATCAGTTTCAGGTGTTGCCCTTCGGTCTCGCAACGGCACCACGAACGTTCACCAAGATCATGATGGTGGTGGCGGCGGCATTGCGAAAGGAAGGTATTTTGGTTCATCGCTATCTCGACGACTGGTTAATTTGGGCAAAGTCCAGAGCCGAGAGCATTCAAGTTGCCGACAAAGTGGTAAAATTCTTGGAGAAGCTCGGCTGGGTAGTCAGTGCGAGCAAAAGTCATCTTATGCCAACTCAGAGCCTTGAGTACCTCAGAGCCTCGAGTACAATTCGACACTCAGAGGGGAACGGTGTTCTTGCCCGATCGGCGGGTCCAAACCCTACAGCAAGTGGTTCGCCAGTTCAGGATTACTCTGCCTCCTTCAGCCTGGAATTATCTCCAGGTGCTAGGTATGATGGTGGCGTCCTTGGAGGTGGTGCCTTGGGCCAGAGCTCATATGAGGCCGCTGCAGCGGTCGTTGCTTCTCTGCTGGTCTCATCAAGCCGACCCGCTGAGCAGACAGCTGCCCTGCCCGCTCGGGGTGCGACGAGCGTTGAAGTGGTGGCTACTTCTGAAGTCGTTGAAGGCTGGGATTCCCCTGGAACAGCCAGAGTGGATGCCATTGTTGATGGATGCAAGTCTCGCGGGATGGGGAGCACATTGCGGGGAGCTCTTCACGCAGGGTCTGTGGTCAGCTCAGGAGAGCACATGGTCAATCAACAGACTGGAACTTAGAGCGGTAGCGTTAGCGCTGCAAGCATTCGAGGGGACGGTGTGGGGTCTGGCGGTAAGGGTTCTGTCGGACAACTCCGCAGCGGTGGCCTACATCAATTGGCAAGGTGGTACACGAAGTACGGCCATGGAAGAAGAGGCAGAAGCACTCTTTGCTTGGGTCGAGCTTCGGCTGCTAGCGATTTCAGCGGCACACATTGCCGGGAAGGACAATGTAATGGTGGATTTTCTCAGCAGAGTCCAGGTGGATGCCAGCGAATGGGAGTTGCATCCGGAGGTCTTTGCGCAAGTGGTGCTCAGGTGTGGGCCGCCGATCATGGATCTCATGGCGACCTTCCACTCAGCAAAGGCCAGTCGGTTCTTCAGCAGTCGTCGAGAAAGGATGTCGGAAGGGATTGACGCCCTGCTGCAATGCTGGCCGGTGTCGGGTCTGCTCTATGTATTCCCGCCGTGGGCGCTCATAGGTCAGGTGGTACAGCGGATCGAGGCCCACCCGGAAAGAGTGTTGTTGGTGGCTCCGGACTGGCCATGGTGTCCGTGGTATGCCGACCTCATTCGCCTTCTCGACGGGGTTCCGTGGAGATTGCTGGCATCAGACAGACTGCTTCATCAAGGGCTGCTGCGGATGCCTCAAGTGGATCGGTTCTCGCTTACGGTCTGGCCATTGAAAGGGCACGTTTAAAGAAAAGAGGTTATTCAGGAGCAGTCATTGTGACTTTACTTAAGGCTCGGAAGTCATCTACGTCTCTGGCATATGTTCGCATTTGGCGCATATTTGAGGATTGGTGTTCCAGGAGACAAGTGCGGGTGGCGACCGCGTCCGTTGCTGTGATTTTGAGTTTTCTGCAGGATGGTTTCGAAAAGGGCCTGGCGGCCAGCTCCTTGAAGGTACAGTTAGCCACGAAGGCTTGCTATAGAGGCAAGGTGCAGGGAATAGCTCTAGGGGCACATGCTGATGTGTTGCGTTTTCTCAAGGCAGTAACGAGGTTACGTCCTTCTCGTAGGACTGTGGTTCCTTCATGGAATCTCAACTTGGTCTTGGCAGCTCTGACTAGGGAGCCTTTTGAGCCTTTACAACAAGCGTCTGTAAAGGATTTAACTTTGAAGACGGTAGGGTGGGAGTCCTGTTCATGGCTGTGACTAAGTGCACAACCATCCTGGAGGAGTGAGGTATTGTGCATGGAGGGTCAAGGTCCTCCTTAAGAATGCCTTAGCATTTGTCACCTTAGGCTGTCAAGTAGCACTGTATGCGCTCCTGGAGTCTAGCCCTGTGGTTCTAATCATATTGCTATGACCTCTGGTTCCCAAGGTTGCAAGTTTGATCCCTGGTACATCTGACAGTGCCATGCTGGATTATGCCAAATGATCATCAAGCTCAATCTCCTTTATGAAAACTAGACAGTTTGCAGATTTCCTAGGTGGCTGCTCCTATTTAAGACTTGTTCAGAGACTCTTCTAAGTCCAGGGTAGTGGAGGTAGTAGCCATTTGGTAGTGCTGGCACTAAACTTAGTTGACAGATGCTGGCTCCAAACAGTGACTGAGCAGATTTCTTTAAGGACTGCTTGCTCTTTGGGAGGGGACACTTATCCACAGAGACTCCTTATATAGAGGTGCCAAGGGTTCCTCTTCTAAGGCCTTGAGTAGAGCCTCCTGAGGTGCAGTTGGTAGCGGTGTATCTCAAGCTGTTTCTCTCTGAGGGGACCCTTATCACGTTAGACCAATAGGTCTTCCGGGTTCTTGGTGAAGACTAGAGATGTTTTAGCTCCTTCTGCAAAATGTATGCCTTCTATCCCCAAAGTTTGTGGTTCAGGCCAGCCTGGGAATTATGAAGCAGAATATTTGAATTACAGAAGTGTTTATAAGGACTCCACGGTAGAGTCTCCTTGAGGCTGTCTGCTCAGGTTAGTGATGTTCAAGAAAACTCTTTAGTGCCTCCTGAAATTGCAGGGTATTTATCCATGCCCTCCACTGCAGGGCCAAGGATTTTATTCCAGATACATAGATGCCCAGCAAGGGAAGTTCCTTCCAGCTTATTTTAGACTTAGACGCAGTTGTTTTTGGACTCTGAATCTCTCATCTGCATCGGAGGTCCTTCAATACTATCATTGCTTTGGTCAGGCAGGGAGTGTTCCTCACTTCCCTAGACCTTGCCATGGCATATTGCCACTTTCCCATTGAGAGCAACATTAGCTTTTTCTCCACTTCTGTATTGTAGGCCACCTTTCCAGTTTCAGGTCCTGTCCTTTGGCCTAGACACGGCTCTCCATACCTTTTCCATGTTAGTGGTGGTGGTAATAGCATTTCTTTGCATATAAGGAGCCTGGGTTTTCCATACCTGCACTTCAGGTTGGTTTGGTCAGTCTCATTGGAGAAGGCCGGAGATGACACAGACCTGGTGAGTTCTCACAGGGAAGGCTGAGGTCCTTAGAACAGCCTGATTCTCTCCTAGGATTTTGAGTACTTGGGGGTTGGTTCCATACTCTCTGAATCACATTCCCTCACAATGGAGAGGTTACTCAAGCTTCAGCCTACTCAGAGTATGTGGCACTCTGTCAGCAGCATGGGCCTGGGACTTCCTGGGTCCATGACCGACTTTGGAGCTGGTTCCTTGGACCAGGGTACCTAGGAGCTCACTGCAGAGGCACCGGCTAACTTTGTGATTTCCATGTTCCTTGTCATTCGACCAGGCCCTTCCTCTCCCCCTGGGAGGGCAGTTGAGATGTTGGTTGTAGTTCTGCCATCTGATAGCCAGAGAGCCATTGGAAGCCAGGGAGCCATCTCAGACGCCAGACTGACAAGCTGGTAGCAAGGTACCTGAGCCATTTGGCCCATGGACTCTGGCCTGCTAAGGAGGCCTTCTGGGGGATCATTCGCCTGGAAATCAGAGCAATTATTTGACCCTGGAGAAGTTCAGGCCTCTCCTTGTGGGCAAAACGAACTGAATGTTCTCAGACACTGCCCTGGCAGTGGCGTGTGTGCGAAATAAAAAAATAAAACTCGTGGTGCCAGAGAGGATCTCAGTGTTTCAGAGCTGTGTTGTGGGGTGGAGGAGAATCTAATTGCCCTTTCTGCAGTGCATATTGCAAGCTTTGATATGTGCAGGTCAGCTTTCCATGTCAGAACGCCATGGGGCTGGGCAGGTTGCAAAGACAGAGCATTCCAGTGCGCCAATTCATGGCCAATCAGGAGAATGCCAATGTGAGGAGCTATTTCAACCATGGGAAGGATCTGCGGATGGTGAGCTTGGATGTCCTACTTTAGGAATGATTTTGGGAAGGGATGCTATATGTCTCCATTCATGGCCCCAGATGAGTTGTCTTTTGCACAGGATTAAGGCCCATCTGGGCTTAGTGATTCTAGTTGCTTCAGATTGGCCTTGCTGATTGGAATGTGGATTTCTTGCTCTAGTTGGTGTGGCCTTCTCTTGCTACTGCAAGAGAGGATCCTACTATGGCAGGGCTTCCTAATAATAGAGTTTCCCGGTCCCTTCTTGCTTATGGCCTGGCCCTTGTGGAGCATAGGCTGTCCAAGAAGGGCTGTTCTGGAGCAGCAGTAGTAGCCTCCCTGCTTAGGGTCCAGTGGGCCTTTTCTTCCTTAGCTTATGTCAGAGCTCTATTGGCAGTCAGACCTGGCCAAGGGACTTGGCCCTGAGTTTTCCAGATTCATGTGGCAGTCCTATTGTACTACAGAAATCACATCAAAGGGATTTCATTGGAGGTGCACCTCAATATTTCCTCTCTCCTCAGGAATGAGGCAGTTCTGTCCATTTGTGCACCCTGTTATGCCTCAGTGGGTCTCTCTCTGAGACTGAAGGCACTTAAAGGGCCCCTCTTTGGGCTCATGTGTCAGGCCTTCATCAATGGTTGTTCCTTATCATTCCTCCAGTTTAGTCCTCAACTCCTGGGTAGTGTACCTCCTCCTGCAGCTTTGGAGACTGGGCATGTCCAAAAAAGTGACATCACTGCATGTAGTCTGCCGGCTCTCCAATCAGCCCCCAGTGTGTCCAGTCTCCAATGCAGCAGGAGGACGTAGTGAGCCTGGTTGCTGGGCTCACTTGGAGTAACGGATAAGGAGCATTAGCTTACTAGTTTATTTGGATTTTTATTTGGAGTTCTTTTGATTTCGGTACTGTACCTTTAAATTTAAAAAAAAAAAATAGAAACAGACCTTTTGCTTGTGCCGGTCTCTGCTCCCTCTTCTTATGCTGTGCCATATCCTAGACTCGTGGCATTAAGATCTCTCTCCCAGGCAAAATCGGGGGAGAGCTCTTCAGCAAGCAGCTGGGCTGTGATCTGTTCTCTGCGATCGTGAAGCGGCAGCAGACCATCGAGCAGGAGGCTTGTTTGATGGTGCTTCTCTCACTATGAGCTAAGCAGTGCTGCGCGGGCCGGAGCCTCGCGTTTGGGAAGTCCGATTCAGCATTTCAACAATCGGAACTTCTCAGGGGCACAGAGCAGCAGGTAAGTGCTTGCCTTAGCAAGCCTGTGTGAAGAACGGCATAAGTTTAATTTTGGCGCCATTTTCTCGGCTAAGCGGCGGCGGCCATTTTGACCGCGTGGTCGCCGCATGCAGGGAAACGGCGCGAGCAGCTGCTAAGAAGCAATTTTAGGACATTTGTTTCTTTTGAGTTTATTTGATTTCTTCCTTTGTGTTGCTGATTTGTTTAGTCAGAAGGGTTGCTGAGAGGGCTTGCCCACTCTAGAGGGGATCTGAAGGGGTAGGCTTGGCAGGCCCGGTTGGTAGTTTTTCATGGAATTTACAGCGCAGTGCGGAGTCATCTAGACCTAGTTAAGAGCTGAGTTTAGCAAAAAAGAAAAGAAAGAGAAAAAACGAGAGAAAAGGGACAGTTCTGAGAAAGCTTGGTTGTGTCTCTATTGAGGGTGAATATTTTATGGCGGTACGCCCTCAGTGTGTTGTGTGTGGTACCCGCAGAGGTGCGATTGCTGATTCAGGGATCTGTCGGGAGTGTACGGCAGTTTCCGCCAGCATAGAGCACCAGATGGAGGTGAAGGCTACAGAGCTTCAAAGTGTGAGGGGTATCGGAGGGGGACTTGTCTACAGTCACCCCTGCAGCAGTCAGTCTTGATTCTCCAGTGGGACAGTAGGGGGCTCCTGTACCGGGGGGATCTGGATCCCAGCTCAGGGATTTTTGTCCAGACTTTGTACTAATTATGCATCAGGCCTTCTGTTTGAGGCGACAGGGTAAAGTCCCGGATACTTTGCCTTCACCTGCGCCACGGCAACAGTTGGGTGCGACTGACTCGGGCGTCGGGTCGCCTAGACCAACTAAGAGGGCCACGTGTCGGGAGCCTTCGCCTTCGGAGGTAGACTGTCAAGACTCAGAGGAGTTTGACGTAGAGCTCGAGGGCGGTTTAGAGGAGCTAGAGGAAGGTGAGATTCCCGAGCCGGAGGATCAGGCGAAAATTATTAGGTTGTTCTGGAGGGAGGAATTAGTTGCTCTCATCACTGAATCCCTACAAAAGCTGAATCTGGCTACGGAACAGCCAGTGGAGGACGATAGTGGAGAGGACTCAAGGCGGTGAGACAGACTCAGGTGGTATTTCCCGTTCACCGGGTAATCGACCACATGATCCAGGATGAGTGGGATCTTCCGGAAGTGGGGTTAAGGGAGATACGGACTATGAATAGGTTATACCCCTTGGCGGATAAGGACAGGGAGCGTTTTCGGTCTCCGCGAGTTGATGCCGCGGTTTCGGCGGTTACCAAGAAAAACACTATTCCGGTGAAAGGTAGCGCGGCTCTGAAAGACGCACAGGAAAGAAAGGTGGATGGTTTGTTGAAGCAGTCCTTTGAGGCGGATGCTATGTTTTTGCAAGCTTCCATTTGCGGAGCTTGGGTGGCCCGAGCATGTCTCAGATGGTCCCAGAGTCTGCGACAAGTTTCTCAGTTAGAGCAGGGAGCTCTCAGGGAACTAGATCGCCTGGAGTCTGGGGCGGCGTATTTATCCGATGTTCATTATGATTTAATCAGGGCTCCAGCTAATAGCATGGCATCGTTAGTAGCAGCCCCCAGGTCCCTGTGGTTAAGAAATTGGGCTGCGGACGGTTCTTCCAAAGCCCGACTCAGTAAACTTCCCTTTAAAGGGACTCTCTTGTTCGGCGAGGACCTAGACAAATTGGTTAAGGATCTCGGGGAGTCTAAGGGTGGTAGACTTCCGGAGGATAAGCCTAAACAGGGGAAGTCCCTGCAAGCCTTTTGGGGTCAGTTCTTAGATTTCCGGAGGTTTCGTACCTCGCGCTTAGGGGGCTTTCAGCATGGAAGGTTTGCATCTAGGGCCCACCTAAAAGGAGTATACCGCTGTCTCTGGGTTCCGCATTTCAGGATGGAGATGTTAAGGTCAGTCATTGTAGCTGTGCGTCAAGGGGAATACTTGACGTCTCTCAATCTTACGGAAGCCTATCTGCACATACCGATCAGAGCAGGTCATCAAAGGTTTCTTCGTTTCGCCCTTCCTTGGGGGCAGTTTCAATTCCAGGCATTGCCCTTCGGGCTCGCAACAGCAGCACGGACTTTCACCAAGATTATGGTGGTGGTGGTGGCGGCGGTGTTGCGAAAGGAGGGGATTATGGTGCATCCCTACCTTGATGACTGGTTAATTTGAGCAAAATCCGAGGTCGAGAGTGTTCAGGTCACGAACAAGGTGGTAAAACTCTTGGAGAGTCTCGGTTGGGTGGTCAGTCTATCCAAGAGCCATCTGGTGCCGACTCAGAATCTCGACTATCTAGGGGTACGCTTCGACACTTGGAAAGGGGCTGTGTTTCTGCCCGTTCGTTGAGCCCAAGGATTGAGGACGTTGGTCCGACGTTTCTTAGTCGCTCCGATGCCTTCGGCTTGGAGTTACCTTCAGGTTCTGGGGATGATGGCGACTACCTTGGAGGCGGTTCCATGGGCCCGATTTCATATGAGACCACTTCAATGTGCTCTGCTCTGCCACTGGTCCCATCAGGTGCACTCACTAAACACAAGACTTCCCTGTCCTCTCAAAGTCAGGAGAGCTCTACAGTGGTGGCTGCTTCCGATGTCTTTGGCTTCGGGGATCTCCCTGGAGCAGCCGGAGTGGCTCCCGTTGTTGACGGACGCGAGTCTTGCGGGATGGGGAGCACATTGTGGCCAACTGTTTGCGCAGGGCTGCTGGTCAGCCCAGGAGGCCACTTGGTCGATCAACAGATTGGAACTGAAGGCGGTAGCGTTCGCGTTGCGAGCATTCGAGTTGACCGTGTCAGGAAGAGCGGTCCGTGTGCTGTCGGACAATACGGCAACAGTGGCCTACATAAATCGGCAAGGCGGCACAGGAAGTGTAGCCATGGAGGAGGAAGCAGAGGCGCTGTTCGAGTGGGTGGAAGCAGCAGCGCACATCGCAGGGAAGGACAATGTGACAGCAGACTTCCTCAGCAGAGTGTGAGTGGATGCGGGGGAATGGGAGTTGCATCCGGATGCCTTCGATTAGATAGTTCAAAAGTGGGGACCACTGATCATGGATCTCTTGGCAACCTTCCAGTCCACAAAAATGAATTGGTTCTTCAGCAGACGACGAGAAAGGATGTCAGAAGGGATCGACACGTTGATGCAGCCTTGGCTGCAACCAGGTCTCCTTTATGAGTTCCCTCCCTGGGCGCTCATAGGCCGGGTAGTGCAACGGATCAAGGCCCATCACGGGAGAGTGTTGCTGGTGGCTCTGGACTGGCCGAGGCGACCGTGGTACGCAGATCTCTTCAGACTCCTCGACGGGGATCCATGGTGGCTGCCGGCGTCAGAGAGTCTGTTACTTTAAGGTCCTCTTCGAATGCCCCAAGTGGATCGATTCTCGCTTATGGTTTGGCCATTGAAAGAGCAAGGTTAAGGAAAAGAGGTTACTCGAGTGCAGTCATCTCAACCTTGCTCAAGGCGCGAAAAAGGTCAACGTCTTTGACATATGTTCGTGTTTGGTGTGTGTTTGAGGACTGGTGTTCCAAGAGGCAGGTGCGTGCAGCGACAGTGTCAGTTCCTGTGATTCAGAGTTTTATGCAAGACGGGTTTGATAAGAGTCTTGCTGCCAGTTCTTTAAGAGTTCAACTAGCAGCTCTGTCATGCTATAGAGGCAAGGTGCAGGGGCTGGCACTCGGGGCGCATGCGGATGTGTTGCAGTTCCTGAAGGCCGTTTCCAAATTGCATCCATCTCGTAGAGTCGTGGTGCCATCATGGGACCTCAATTTGGTTTTGGGGGCGTTGTCTAAGGCGCCCTTTGAGCCATTACACAAAGCATCGGTGAAGGACTTGATGTTAAAGACGGTATTTTTGGTAGCCATTTGTTCAGCGAGGTGCATTTCAGAGTTGCAGGCGCTCTCTTATAGAGAACCGTTCTTATCTTTTTCAAGGGAAAAAATGGTGTTGCGGCCATTGCCCTCCTTTTTGCCCAAGGTGGTTTCTCCATTTCATCTGAATCAGGCAGTATCCCTTCCAGTTCTGGGGGCACTAGGAGGCAGTGCTTCGGACCGCGGGCTACGTCGTTTGGACCTGAAGCAGGTTCTGCAACAGTATTTGAAAGTTTCAGAGTCCTATCGGAAATCGGATCGCTTGTTCGTGTTATTCGGAGGTCCACGTAAAGGAGAGGCAGCGGCGAAGGCTCTATTTCTCAGTGGATTAGGGAGGCAATTGCTTCCGCGTATATTTTGGATGGCCGGGAAGTTCCGGCAGGGCTACGAGCTCACTCTACCAGAGCGCAAGCAGCTTTGTGGGTGGAATATAGCTTGGTTCCACCTGTGGAAATTTGTAGGGCGGCAGTCTGGTAGTCGCTTCATACTTTCAGTAAACACTACCGCCTGGTTGTGTTGGCAGCAAAAGATGCTGTATTCGGGTCGCCGGTGTTACAAGCTGGTTGGAAAGGTCCCTCCCACTAATACTGCTCTGTTACATCCCAGGAGTTGAGGACTAAACTGGAGGAACGATAAGGAAATAGGAATTACACTTACCTGGTAATTGTGGTTCCTTTAGGAACTCCAGTTTAGTCCTCATTCCCACCCGGGATGGGCTTGTAAGCAGGAGGCATTCAGTGGGGACCAAATGCTGTTTCTGGTAGGTATGAGTATTTCTCTGTATTTCTGTCTGAGTTTATCTTTAGTTAAGGGGGAGGGCGGGCGCAAGGAAAAAGGCCTGTCTCAAAAAAAAAAAAAAGAAACAAAGAAATTATAAACAATATTAATATTAATATTATTAGCATTATGTAGTTGCTGGTTCAGCATATGTCTCTATGTGATTAAGGTATTTGGTTAAAATGTTGTATTAAGCTACTTATTTGTTGCTCCTTTGAGTGTGCTTTGTCAATAGTTCACTGGGAGCTGATGGGAGAGCTGGCAGACTACATGCAGTGATGTCACATTTTTGGACATGCCCAATCTCCAAAGCTGCAGGAGGAGGTACACTACCTAGAGGACTAAACTGGAGTTCCTAAAGGAACCACAATTACCAGGTAAGTGTAATTCCTATATCTTTCTCATGACTTCCTGGGGGGCTCTAGCAACTGCCAGGTGGGTGTCTGAGCTGCAGGCTTTGTCTTGCAGGGAAACTTTCCTGGCCTTCTCAACAGCTTCTCTTGCTTTGCAGTTTATACCATCCTTTTTTCAAGGGTGCTGCTCCCCCTTTCATCTGGACCAGATTATTGTTCTGCCTTTCTTCTCAGTGAAGGATTTTCAGAAGGACTCTTTGCTGCATCTGCAAGAGGTGTAGAGGGTGTTGCTCAGATACATGGCAATTGCTAGGTCCTTCTGCTGGTTGGTTCTTCTTCTGTCCTTCTCAGCAGTCTGGGGAAAGAACTGGCAGAGGTCAAATCTTCTATTGTCCACTGGCATGAGGAGGTCATTTTGGGTCTGTGTACATTCTGGCTGGTAAGTGTGTGCCAGAGTAGGTCAGAGCTCAACTAAGTGTAGGCCTCCTAAGCAGAGCTCACTAATGTCTCCAGAAGACATCTGTAAGGCAGCTTTCTGTTCCTCATTGAATGCTTTTGTGAGACCACATAGGATGCTCATAGGGGTTGGTACAAATGGCACCTCTGGCAGGGTAGTCTCTCCTGAGTTTTGTCTTCCTCCCACCCTGGGTTTTATTGCTTGGGTACATTGCACTCATCTGGACTTGTCTAGCAGGATGATAAAAGTAATACATTTTGCATATCTGATTTACTTTCCGTGGAACTTGCTAGATCAGTCCAGGACCCAACCTGGAAGACTCTTTTCTGCAGGTTTTGGGGTCCAGCTGCTGTAAAAGGTCCTGTGGTCCGAGAACAATTTCATTGTGGTAAGAGAGCCAAATGCTTGTTCACGGTATTTATGGCAAAATTGTTTGTGGATAATATTTTCTGAGTTTTCTGCTTTTCATTCTTACTGTTTGGAAAGTTTCATATTGGCTTCTCTCAGTGCTGCACCAGAGGATATCCAAGTGATGACATCACCAAACGTTACTCAAGTCCGCTTCCACCTATTGGCAAGGGGGCATAATTCACTTATCTGGACTGGTCTATCAGGATTCAAGGAAAATAAATTATCAGGATATGTAAAATTTATCCATACTCTCCTCTGCTTTGGATGCTCTCCATCCTCATTCCATGTCCTGTGAGGCATACTGTACTTCAACCTTGGCTGTCCTCCAAAATCTGCACCTACATTCCTGTGCCTCCCTCTGCTGTGTCCAAGCTGACTTCATACATTTCAAATTCTTACTAACCTCCTTCTAGTTTGCTATAGCACTTGCCAAGCAAGAGTACTATGTCCATGTGACAAACTCTTTTGCCTCAGACCCTTCCTGTCTCTTTGCCATGCTCAACTCTCTCCTCAAAGTGCCTCCAACACCCACCCCTCCTTCACTTTTTGCCCAAACGTTGACTGGCAACATCCATGACAGGGTTCACAAGATAAGTCTGGAATTTTCCACTGGGTCAACTCTGTATCTCGTTCCCCACTTCAATCTCAAATTTTTCCTTTTACCCTTGCCACACTTTCTTCCTTTTCTGAAGTCACTGAGGAGGAAACTGCACATCTTCCCTACTTCTCCAAACTCATTACCTGCTCCTTTGATCCCATTTCCACTCTTCTGCTATGCACTGTCTCTTCTGCTTTTGCCCTGTCGATCTGTCATATCATCAACCTATCACTCTCCACTGCAATTGTTCTTGCAGCCTTCAGATACACTGTGGTTACACAGCTCCTCACAAAGCCTTCATTAGACCCTACCTGCACTTCCAGTTATTGGCCTATCTCCCTCCTCCCTTTTGCATCCAGACTACTTGAATATGCTGTTCACTGCTGCTGTCTTGAATTTTTTTCCTCTTAAGCCATGCTGAATCTTCTGCAATCTCATTTTTGTCTTCTACATTCAACAGAAACAACCCTTTCAAAAGTCTTCTGTGACCTGTTCCTGGTGAAATTCAAGAGCCTTTACTTGATCCTCACCCTTCTTGACCTATCTGCTTCTTTTGACACTGTTAGAACGTAAGAACATAAGATATGCCATACTGGGTCAGGCCAAAGGTCCATCAAACCCAGTATCCTGTTTCTAACAGTGGCTAATCGAGGTCAGAAGTACCTGTCAGATTTCAGAAAGGAGACAGATTCCAAACTGCTTATCCCAGGAGTAAGCAGTGGATTTTCCCATTCACTTCAATGGTTTATGGACTTTTCCTCCAGGAACTTGTCTAAACATCTTTCAAACCCAGCTACACTAACAACTTTTGCTACATCCTCTGGCAACAAATTCCAGGGTATGATTATGTGTGGAGTGAAAAAATATTTTCTCTGATTAGTCTTAAATGTGATATATTGTAGCTTCATTGCTTGTCCTCTAGTCTTTCTATTTTTTGAAGGAGTAAGAAACTGATCTATATTTACCCATTTCACCCCACTCATTATTTTATAGATCTCTATTATAATTCCCCCTCAGCCGTCTTTCTATTCCTTTTATCATTTTGGTCGTTATTCTCTAACTTTTTAAATTTCTCTATATCCTTTTTTAGATATGGCGATCAGAACTGTACACAATAATCAAGGTGCGTTCACACCATGGAGCAATACAGAAGCATAATAATATCCTTGGTTTTACTTTCCATTCCTTTCCTTATGATTCCTAGCATTCTAGTTTTCTTTGCCGCTGCTATACACTGAGAAGAGGGTTTCAATGTATTTTAGGGGGTGAAGTACTTCTGTCCACGAAAGAAGAACGGAACCTGGGCGTGATTGTTTCTGATGATCTTAAAGTGGCTAAACAGGTAGAAAAGGCGACAGCAGAAACCAGAAGGATGCTTGGGTGCATAGTGAGAGAAATGGCCAGCAGAAAAAAGGAGGTGATATTGCCTCTGTATAAGTCTCTGGTGTGACCTCATTTGGAGTATTGTGTGCAATTCTGGGGACCGCATCTTTAAAAGTATATAAACAGGATGGGATCAGTGCAGAGGGTGGCTACTAAAATGGTTAGTGATCTTTGTTATAAAGCATTTGGGGACAGACTTAAATATCATAATATGTTTACGTTAGAGAAAAGCAGACTAGAGGAGATATGATAAGAGACTTTTAAATACCTCAGTGACATAAATGCACATTAGGAGAGCCTCTTTTGATTGAAAGCAAGCTCTGCTACAAGAGGACATAGACTCATGAGTAATATGCGGAAATATTTCTTTATGGAAAGAGTGGTAGAACATAAGAACATAAGAAATGCCATACGGGGTCAGACCAAGGTCCATTAAGCCCAGTATCCTGTTTCCAACAATAGCCAATCCAGGTCACAAGTACCTAGCAGTTTCCCAAAAAGACACACACGTTCCATAATGCTCGTACTGGGGCCAGGGCCGGATTTACGTATACGCCATGTACGCCATGGCGTAGGGCCCACAACCGGCAGGGGCCCACCAAAAATAGAACCAGGTTTTTTTTTTTTCAATTCGATTAAAAAAAAAACCTGGTGGCTGCCGCCGCGGGGCCCCCTCTGCTGCCGCGGGGGCCCCGTCTACAAGATGGTATGGTCTGGTCGGGTCGGGTCGGGTCGGGTCTCGTCTCCCTCCCGGCTGCGAGAGACGCGAAGATAGAGCGTCTCCTCGCGTCTGTGTTAAGCCCGCAGGGGCTGATGGGATTTCCCATCAGCCCCTGCGGGCTTAACACAGACGCGAGGAGACGCTCTCTCCCTTCGCGTCTCTCGCAGCCTGCAGCGAGGGAGGGAGAGAGACCCGACCCGACCCGACCGGACCGGCCCCGCCCCGCCCAGCTTGATCCCGGGGCCCCCGCGGCAGCCGAGGGGGCCTCGCGGCGGCAGCCACCAGGTTTTTTTTTTAATTAAATTTTACTTTAGGCCGGGGGGGGGTAGGAGTCCTATCCCCCCCGGCCTAAAGAACAATTTACTTTAAAAAAAAAACCTGGTGGCTGCCGCCGCGGGGCCCCCTCTGCTGCCGCGGGGGCCCCGTCTACAAGCTGGTCGGGTCGGGTCGGGTCCGGTCGGGTCTCTCTCCCTCCCTCCCTCGCTGCAGGCTGCGAGAGACGCGAAGATGCGTCTCTCGCAGCCTGCAGCCTGCAGCGAGGGAGGGAGAGAGACCCGACCGGACCCGACCAGCTTGTAGACGGGGCCCCCGCGGCAGCCACCAGGTTTTTTTTTTAAATTAAATTTTACTTTAGGCCGGGGGGGGGTAGGACTGGTAATGGGCTATGTGGGGGGGGGTAGGACAGGTAATGGGGGGGGGGGGGGGGAGGACTGGGAATTGGCAGGGGGGGGTAGGACAGGTAATGGGCTATGTGGGGGGGGGTAGGACTGGTAATGGGCTATGGGGGGGGGGGTAGGACTGGTAATGGGCTATGGGGGGGTAGGACTGGTAATGGGCTATTGGGGGGGCTGGGGCTGGAAATGGACTGGGAGGGTAGGGCTGGTAATGGGCTATTGGGGGGCTGGGGCTGGAAATGGGCTGGGCTGGGGGGGGTTAAGGCTAGAGGTGGGCTGATGGGGTTAGGACTGGTAATGGACTGTGGGCTGTTGGGGGGGGGGCTTAGAACAGGCAATGGGCTTTGGGGGGGGTAAAGACTGGTAATGGGCTGTGGGCTGATGGGGGCTGTCTGGTAATGGGCTATGGGGGGGGGTAGGAATGGAAATGGGGTTGGGGGTAAAGAAGGGAGGGGGGCTGATGGGGGTAGGACTGGTAATGGGCTGTTGGGGGGGGATTAGAACTGGTAATGGGCTTTGGGGGGGTTAAGACTGGTAATGGGCTGTGGGCTGATGGGGGTTGTCTGGTAATGGGCTATAGGGGGCTAGGACTGGAAATGGGCTGGGGGGTGAAAACTGGAGTTGGGATGATGGGGTTAGGACTGGTAATGGGCAGTGGGATGATGGGGAGGGGTAGGACTGGCAATGGGCTATGGGGGGCCTGACTGGAAATGGGTTGATGGGGTTAGGACTGGAAGTGGGCTGATGGGGGGTTAGGACTGGTAATGGGTTATAGGGGGGGCTTAAACTGAAAATGGGGTGATGGGGGGTTAAGGACTGAAAATGGGGTGATGGGTTAAGGACTGTAAGTGGGGTGATGGGGGGGCTAGGACTGGAAATGGGCTGATGGATGGCTAGGGCTGGAAATGGGCTGATGCAGGGACTAGAAGGGAATGGATGCTGGGTGAGGCTGGAACTAGAAGGGAGCTGATGTTGGGGGAGGATTAGAATGGGATGGGGCTGGAAGAGTAAAATGGAGAAGGGAAAAATATTTTGTGTGGGAGGGATAAAAAATCTACAATTGGCCGGGTATTGGGAGAGTAAGTGGGGATTGAGGATGGAGGGGTAATATTTGAGTGGATGAAATAGGAATGAGGAAAGAGCAAAAGGAGAAAGATTAGTATGTTAAAGCAGATGTAGAGAGAGAATGGAAAAAAATCTAGAAGAGAGATGAAAGGACAAATGGACAGCAGACGATGGAGAGTTAGCAGAAGACACGAAGAAACCAGAAGAAAGTGGCTGGAGCAATTGCAGCTGAAAAAAATGCACAAAAGGTAGAAAAATATCTCTTTATTTTGAATTTATTAATTGGAATATGTCAGCTCTGGTAAATGTGCATCATTAACATCTGTGCTTTGTTTAGTACAAGAGCAAATTAATGTATTGTTTTATTTCTACAGTGTTGTACATTCCAAGTTTGGCTTTTGGGATTCCCAGTTTAATTATTGTCTTCCTATTTCTAAATTGTGATTACTTGTTTGGTGATGGTCTATGTTCTGCATGTGTAACTGAGCTGAGGTGTTCTGTTTATATAATTCCTATTTGACATTGCCACTTGTTCTCTTTCCCCAGTAGGTCATGTATTGTTGTTCTCTGAAATGTATTGGTTTAATATTTGCAGTGTTGCCTTTTGATTGGTAGAGTATGGTGCTTTGTGAGTCCTGGTAGTGCTGTTAGGATACGGCGGGTTTACTATGGGCAGTGTTTGTAGTAGTTCCTAATGTGTCTGGCAGTTGGCACTGGATTATAGTAATGTAGAAATCTTTTAGTCTTTCTTTATCCATACACTCATTAAGAGGCACGTTTACTAAAAGTTAGTATATGGTAACATTATGCAAATATTTATGCAAATGAGGCCCCTTATGCAAATGAGGTCCGCACCCCCCTTGGGCCGCCCCTGCTGGGGGCCCACAATTTTTGTTGGTGTAGGGCCTCACTCAAGGTAAATCCGGCCCTGACTGGGGCACTAACATATCTGAAGATTACCTGGGTCTTCTTTAATAATAGTTTCCTCCAGGAACTTCCAAACCTTTTTTAAAACTCACCTACACTAACAGCTTTTACTACATCTTCTGATAACGAATTCCAGAGTTTGATTACGCGTTGAATGAAAAATATTTTCACTTATTAGTCTTAAATGGGTTACATTGCAGCTTCATCACATGTTCCCTAGTCTTTCTACTTTTTGATGGTGTAAAGCTGGGGTCACCAACCTCCAGAGGGCCGCGGGCCGCACAGCCGATTACCGGGAGCCTCGCGGGCCGCACCCCCCTTCTCCCCGCCCCCGCGAAAAAAAACAACAAACGCAAAATTATGAAAACAATGGCTGATCACCTTTATTGAATTTAATGAGATGGCTGATGATTCATGCTAGCAGACAAACGCTTAAAGTCCGGCTTCACAGATGACACTGACAGGAGAAGGGACGCTTGCAGGTGGTCGTCGGTGAGCTGCGAGCGCGTGGATACAATGGCGGGAATCCTTGGCGGGCCGCACGTAATGTTAACCGGGGTAGAGCCTTGCGGGCCGCACGAAGGGACCTCGTGGGCCGCACGAAGGGACCTCGTGGGTCGCATGCGGCCCACGGGCCGCAGGTTGGTGACCCCTGGTGTAAAGAATCAATCTATGTTTACTCATGGAGGTAGTAGAGGTAGTAGAGATGAGGATGGTATCTGAATTGAAGAAAGCATGGGACAAACACAGAAGATCTCTAAAGGAAAAAAGGGGACTATAGTAAATTTAATTTAATTAACAGTTTCTTATATACCGCATCTTCCCAAGATCAAATGCGGTTTACATAGAACAAGGTAACATAACAGACAGGTGTCTGTTTTTACAGTGAACATCTTAGAACCATAACAACTATATTACATTACATGGAACAAGCAAGAACTATTTACAGGGAACAAAATAAGTAATAGATACAGTGTTGTATGTGACATTTAAGGATAATAAGCATATAGAGTTTCACATCATTTGTCAATTCTAGTTTGGTTTATGGGGAAACTTACATGGTATTATCCATTTTCTAGCAGGGGAGGTGTGTTTGGCAAAGATCCGTAGTATGATGTGAACAGGTGCGTTTTAAGTTTTTTGCGGAATTCTTTAATCTCTACAAGTGATCTTATTTCAACTGGAAGGGCATTCCATAGAGTGGGGGTAGCGTGTGAGAATGCCTTTTTGTTTGTTATCTTTCTGGATTTTATAAATTCTTTCGGAGTCCTTAATTTGTTTGTATGATCTCTCCTGTGTAAGTTATTAGTAGGTTGTTTAGTGATGAGGTTGGCTAGGGTGGGTGGTGCCATGTTGTTTAGAGTTTTGAAGGCAGTTGTAAGAGTAATTGATATGGAAGGGCAGACTAGAAAGGCCATGTGATATGTTTGCTGTCATGTTTCTATGTTTCTGTTATCCATGATGACACCTAGATCCTCTTCCTGGGTGGTGATTTCTAATTTGGAACCTTGCATCGTGTAATTTTAGTTTGGGTTGTTCTTCCCTAAGTGCATAATTTTGCACTTATTCACGTTAAATTGCATCTGCCATTTGGACGCCCAGTCTCCCAATTTCTCAAGATTCTCTTGCAATTTTTCACAATCCTCTTGTGACTTAACAACTTTGAATAATTTTGTGTCATCTGCAAATTTTATCACCTCACTCATTCCAATTTTCAGGTTATTTATGAATATGTTAAAAAGCAATGGGTCCAGCATAGATCCCTTGGGTACTTCACAATCACATATCTCTACTGAGAAAATTGACTATTTAGCCCTACTCTTTGTTTTCTATCTTTTAAGCAGTTCCCAATCTACAATAGTACACTGCCTCCTAATCCATGACTTTTTCATTTCCTCAAGGGTCTCTCATGAGGAACTTTGTCAAAGACTTTCTGAAAACTGAATTTAATAACGCTTATATTCAGTTTTTACAATCTACAGACATACAAAGCGGAGTACAAAATTGAAGCATAGACAATTCACATTAAGTATGATTAAAACATACATCCCATAATCATGTTTTTTAAAACTTTTCAAAATTGCACATAATCCTCAACTTCCCTAGTTACGAGTATAACAGTAATTCATTCCCCAATTTTGGAACCGTACCTGAAAAACACCTTTCCCTGATCCTCTTTTGTCGAAAGGCAGAAGCAAAGGGCAATATCAATGTCCAATGAATCAAAGAATGGAATGATTTAGTTGATGAATAACGAAACAGTCTATTAGACAAATAGAAAGGTCCAATCTGATGAATAGCTTTAAATGCCAGGCACAGCATCTTAAACAAAATGCAGGCTTCTATTGGCAGCCAATGAAGATTTAACAGTAAGGTAGTAACCCTATCCTTATGACTATTATGTGTGATCATCTTTGCAGCAATATTTTGAATCTGTGGTAATTTATGTAAAAGCGCTTTTGGCATTTCTAAGAATATCAAATTACAATAGTCCAAATGACTCAAAACTGTCAATTGGACCACCATCTGGAAATCCTGTGGCCTCAACACTGACCGCAATTGTCTCGCCATCTTCAACCTATGCCAAGTTCTATTTTGAATATATTGTACATATGGCTCAAGAGTCAAATTAGAATTGATAATTACCCCCAGGGTACATACTTTTGAAGATCTTTCAACTTTCTGTCCCAAAAGCTTGACAAATTTGGTATCATCTGAAATCACTACTTCCCCACCCATTAAAATTTCATTTTTTTCCAGGTTCAAACTTAACTTATTTCCCTGTAGCCAATCCCGCAAAGCACAAAGTCTGGAACTTAATTGATCCACCAAGACTTGATAAGAACTCTTCATTGGTATAAAAAATTGAACACTATGGGGTCTTTTACTAATGGGTGCTAAGGTGTTGCACATAATGCACCAATAGCTCTGAAGCCAAGGCGCGTTAGATGCAACATCGACATGTTAACTGTCGGGGGTGTGGAAAGCATTTCCCCAGCAGTTAATATGGAGCCCTTTCCCCTAGTGTATAATGCATTAGCGTGGGTGCACCTATGCTAATGTAGTTAACATGTGATGTGAACACAGTGCTAACTGCACTGAGCTCACCACGCCCACTCTCTGTCCCTAACCTGCCACCTAGCGACCCTAACAAGACTTGCACAATTAGCATGGGAATCAGCCTGTGCTGTCATACCCTGCATTAGCTGGCAATGTGCGTCCCAGCACACTTTAAGCGTGCACTAGAACACACGTTGGCAGCTAGCACCAATTAGTAAAAGACCCCATATATCAATCGGCTCACCTTTATCCACCTGTTTATTCACACCTTCAAAAAAATATAGCACATTAGTGTGCAAAACTTTCCTTGGCAAAATCCATTTTGACTTTGACCCATTAAACCATGACTATCCACATGTTCAGTAATTTTGTTCTTTATAATGGTTTCTAAAGTTTACAGTTTATTTACAATTTATTTCAAGGGATACATCAAAACAGTTTACATCATTATGATAAAAACTAAGGGCCCGATATTCTAAAGGCATTTACACACTTTACTGAACTGTAAATGAGATATTCAGCGGCATTAACATGGTTGATTCCGCTGAATATCCCCAACTAACGCTGATGGTAACCCCGATGGTAACCGCTTAGCACTGGGGCATGTCGTGAGCATTCCGGGACATGTCGTGGGCGGTGACAATCGCTAACTGGGTAGCAGTGATATTGCACTGCTACCTGGTTAGTGACCTGTGGGTAAAACTAGGCGATGCAAAAGCTGGCCTAATTTTACCCGCAGGAGCTAACTGGGTAGCAGTGCAATATCATCGCTACCCAGTTAGCAGCTGTTGCCATCCACGACATGTGTCAGAGGCTGTGCGGTCACCCTGGATATTCGATAACGGGGCCACATATGAGTTCAAATAATCTAATTTAAGATCAGAATCAAAATTAACTCTCCATCGTTATTCCTTTCAACGCAATTGCTGTCTTAGCCTTACAACTTGATCATTACTCAAAGGAGGCTTACTGCTTGCTGGATTGACTGTACAGACCTTCGATGAGGCAATCTGCTCCAAAGAATTATGCAAAGAGTCCTTCCAAAAGGTAGCAGCATTAGACACATTATATATAGCTAACTATTCAATACCTTTTAGGCAAGGTAACCAAAGTTTCCCTAGTTCTCAGGATTACATAGAAACATAGAAATATGACGACAGAAAAAGACCACATTGCCTATCTAGCCGGCCCTCCATATCAACAACTACAACAGTCCCCTTTTTACCTTTAGAGATCCTCTGTGTTTGTCCCATTCTTTTTTGAATTCAGTTACTTTCCTCATCTCTACCACCTCCACTGGGAGACTATTCCACGGATCCACTACTCTTTCCGTAAAGAAATATTTCCGCATATCACTCCTGAATCTATCTCCCTTCACCCTCATCCCATGTCCCCTCGTAGCAGAACTTGCTTTCAATTGAAAGAGGCTCTCTCCCTGAACATTTATGCCACAGAGGTATTTAAACATCTCAATCATATCACCTCTATCCCGCCTTTCCTCTAAGGTGTACATATTAAGATCCTTAAGTCTGTCCTCATATGCTTTATAATGAAGACCACTAATCATTTTAGTAGCCACCCTCTGCACCGACTCCATCCTGTTCACATCCTTTTGAAGGTGCGGTCTCCAGAATTGCACACTATACTCCAAATGAGGTCGCACCAAAGACTTATACAGAGGCATTATCACCTCCTTTTTTCTGCTAGCCATTCCTCTCCGTATGCACCCTAGCATCCTTCTAGCTTTTGCCGTCGCCTTTCTACCTGTTTAGCTACTTTAAGATCATCAGACACAACCACGCCTAGGTCACGCTCTTCTTTAGTGGACAGAAGTACTTCACCCCCTATACTATATTGCTCCCTTGGATTGCTGCAGCCCAAATGCATGACCTTACATTTTTTAGCATTAAATCCCAGCTGCCAAATTCTAGACCATTCTTCAAGCTTAGCTAAATCCCTCCTCATGTTATCTACACCTTCCTGGGTGTCTACTGTATTACAGATTTTGGTATCATCCACAAAGAGGCAAACCTTACCCAACAGCCCTTCCGCTATATCACTAACAAAGATGTTAAAAAGAATCGGACCAAAGACAGATCCCTGGGGCACACCACTGGTAACATCCTTCTCCTCAGAGTGAGCTCCATTTACCTGTACCCTTTGTCGTCTCCCACCCAACCAATTTCTAACCCAAGCAGTAACTTTAGGGTCCATCCCTAGGGTGCTCAGTTTGTTTATAAGTCGCCTGTGAAGAACAGTGTCAAAGGCTTTACTGAAATCTAAATACACCACATCTAGGACTCTCCCTCGGTCCAACTCCCTGGTCACCCAGTCAAAGAAATGAATCAGATTTGTCTGACAAGACCTGCCTCTGGTGAATCCATGCTGCCTCGGATCCTAATCTGCTGGACTCCAGAAACCTCACTACTTTCTCTTTCAGCAGCGTTTCCAATAATTTACTCACCACCGAAGTTAAACTAACCGGCCTGTAGTTTTCAACCACATCCTTACTTCCTTTTGTGTAAAGGTACCACATGAGCCTCTCTCCAGTCCTTTGGCACCACTCCTGACTCCAACAAGGCATTAAAAGGTCAGTCAGTGGAGCTGCTAGAATGTCCCCAAGTTCCCTTAGTATTCTAGGGTGTATCCCATCCGGTCCCTTCGCTTTGTCTACTTTAATTTGAGCTAGTTTCTCACGAACACAGTCTTCTGAAAATTGTTCAAGATGTCCCTCGCTTCTGTTCCTGTTTGTGGGTGTTTTCTGAGGTCCTGCTCCTGGTTCTTCATCTGTGAACACAGAACAGATATATTTGTTAAGCAATTCCGCTTTATCCTTAGCTTCTACATATTTCTCCCCTGCACCCTTGAGTCTGACAATACCACTTTTGCCCTTCCTCGTCTCACTAACATATCTGAAAGATGTCCTATCCCCCCATTTTATTGCATTGGCTATTTCCTCCTCCTTTTGAATCTTTGCCTTCCTGACTACTTTGCTAGCTTCTCTAAGTTTTTCCAAATATAGATGCCTGTCTTTCTCTCTCTGTGATCTCTTGTATTTCATGAAGGCCTCCCTCTTTTTCTTCTCTTTCGAAAGCCATAGCAATCTCCTTTTCCTTTTACCTTTATTTACCATTTTAACAAAAAGGTTGGTTGCCCTTAAAATATCCCCTTTCAGTTTTGCCCATTGTTTTACTACATCCCCCAGCTGTTCCCATCCCACTAATGACTTCCTGAGGTATTGGCCCATCTTGGCAAAATTAGTCTTCCTAAAGTCTAAGATCCTTACCTTTGAATGGATTCTAAGAGCCCTAGTCCTAATACTGAACCATACCATCTGGTGATCACTGGATGCAAAATGATCTCCCACTACAACATCAGAAACACTTTCACCATTGGTAAGCACCAAGTCCAGTGTGGCCCCTTCACATGTGGGGGTCTGTTACCAATTGCCTGAATAGTTCTCCCTGTAGAGAATCCAGGATCTCCTTACTTCTAGATGATACTGCAGCAGGAATGTGCCAATCAACATCTGCCATATTGAAATCTCCTATCAGTAGCACTTCCCCTTTCCTAGCAATGCTGCATATGTCTTCAATTAACTCTCTGTCAACCTCTTCCTCTTGTGAGGGAGGTCTGTATATCACACCAATGCAAACAGATTTCTCTTTCCCTCTTTCTAGTTTAACTCAGAATGCCTCCTCTCTCCCTTTTAAGCTCTGTAATTCCAAAGCTTTAATAGTATTTTTTACATATAGTGCCACTCCTCCTCCCCTTCTTCCTACCCTGTCCTTTCTGAATAAAGTATAGCCAGGTATAGTTACATCCCAATCATGGTTTTCTGTGAACCATGTTTCTGTAACTGCCACTAAATCCAAGTCAGCCACTCCCACCAAAGCTTCAACATCGGGTATCTTATTTCCCATGCTACGGGCATTTATACACACTGTTTTCCATATGTTACCCCTGTTACCCATTTCCATAAAGTTATTTAATGTATCACCTACCTGGGGGCTTTCTTCACCCATCCTCAACGAATCTAGTTTAAAGCCCTCTTCAGTAGATTAGCCAATCTACTACCGAAGACGCGTTGTCCTTTCTTGGACAGATGGATGCCATCTCTGCTCTACAACCCTTGAAACAGCATCCCATGGTCTAGGAAACCAAAATGCTCTTGATGACACTGTCCACGCAGCCATGCATTCATCTCCAGGATGCTAGCCTCTCTGCCTTGGCCTTTACCCTCAACAGGGAGGATTGAAGAGAGCACCACCTGTGCACCTAACTGCTTCACCCTCTATCCCAGAGCCATGAAGTCACTTTTGATACATTCCGAGGGATACCTGGCAGTATCATTTGTTCCAGCATGGATTAGCAACATTGGGTAATAGTCAGTGGGCTTGATGAGTCTCGGCAAACTCTCCGTAACATCTTGGTTTTTGGCACCAGGCAGACAGCATATCTCTCTGGACATCAAGTCTGTTCGGCAGATGGACGTCTCAGTACCCCTCAGAAGAGAGTCTCCAACCACCACTACCCTTCGCTTCCTTGTGGTCACTGATTCTGCAACTTTGGGGCACTTGAGCTCTGGTTCTTCCCTTTCCAGGGATGCTTTCACCTCCTCCACTTCCAGGGCTGCATAATGGTTCTTCAATTCAAGGGCTAGAGAAGTTGGATTGGTGATTTTGCAGGCCCTGGTGACTTGTGTCCAACCATCGACATTCTGTTGGCACCCATCTTCTCCTCTGCTGGAGAGCTTGGTTGCTGCAAAAAGCATCTCATCAATGTACTTCTCACTGTCTTAAATGCTCCTCAGCCTCTCCACCTCCTCTGAGTTCCTCCACTTGTTTCCTCAGAGCTTCAGCATGCAGGCACCCTGCACATGGAACCGGTCCTTCAACTGGCATTAGGACCTCTGTCTGGACAGAGGCAGAAGCTGTAATGGAGGCAACAGCTTTAGCGATATGATTTTTCCCAGCCATTGTTCTGTTTGTGGAGCTTAGGTATCTGTTAAAGCAAAAGAGAGAGATTTACCAAGTACCAGCTGGTTTCCCAACTGTCCTTTCAGAGAAAAAACAGTTAAATCTCTTTAATTATATTTTAAAATGTGCTGCTCCAAGTCTCTGTGCTTTGTTAAATGGGGAGGTGCCCTATAAAGCAAGACTGCTCACTAGGGGTGGGTGGGAGTTGGGGTGGGCAGGGAGGGAACCAACACCTGATTAGGTGTCAGCAGTTCCCAAAAGCTGAGAGGGTTACTAGAGTTCAACAACCTATCTGCTCAACGTAATTTTTACAAGAGCACCAAAAAGAAAGTAACTTTGCTTTAAAAATATATAAAAACCCTTTTAAGAGCTCCCAGTCAGAGAGCTAGCAATTTAATAAAAAATAAACCCTCAAATCCTTACCGTTGTTTGATCTGTAGAGCCCCTGTTAGGAATGCCTCAACAGGGCAGGGCTCTGGAGCCTTTTATGCAGGCCTCAGCTGCTCTCAGGTAATCAGGCCCACTAACTCTTGATTAGGTGTCAGTAGTTCCCAAAGCTGAGAAGGTTACTAGAGTTCAACAACCTACTCTGCTCAAGGAAATTTCTACTAAAGCACCAAAAAGAAAGTAACTTGTGATAAGGAAGCTTATCATAGTTCAGGAGGGAGCTATAAAAGAGGTGAATTGGCTCTGAACAAGCAACCTGTCTTTGCTGGTAGAAATACTAAAACAGAATGTTTTCATAAAAGATTACCAGTCCCAGAATGCACCAGGTTTCAAACAGCCTCTAGAAGGGCTGAAGTGGTGAAACGTGTGTTCATTCAGGAGAGCTATGAGGTAATCCCCAATCACTCATCTCCAAGGGCAGGGCTTGATTCAACACAGCTGGGCTGTGCTAGGGTGGAGTGTCCCTCTAAGCACGTTAAAAGTAAAACATATTCTGCACAGAGACAGATGAAGGACAGAGAGAGCAAGGAGAGACAGAAGCAGCAGCAACATGGAAAGAAGAAGAGAAAGACATCTTGGAGGTCTAAAGAAGGAGCCCACAGCAGTACGTGTGTTGGGAGTCATTCCAGAGGCAAGCATACTCCATTGGACTGGAGGAAGCCAGAGGAATGGGGTTATAGAGCCAGGAATTCCCAGACGGCACCTTTGAAGGAGACGGCTGCATGTGGAAGGGGCCCTAAGACCGGTGCAAGAAGGTATGTGAAGAGAGACCCAGTGTCCAGGGATCTTGATTGGAAGGCTGGACGTAAAAGCTGGACTACTTACTGGCCAGGATACCTGGAGAGGAAGCCTATCAGCAAAGGAAGCTCAGGTATGAACTTTGATCTATGCCCTAGCTCTTCTCCAGGAAGACAGCAGGGAAATAAATATTATCCTGAGAATGATCAAGTAAGGAATTCCTCTGAGCCAGACCCTGATATTGATTCCATGATATTTGAGGAAGAAGAAGATATATTAAATGATCAGAATGAATACATGGATTGCTTTCTGTCTAGACTGCTGTTGTAAAATACTTTCTCAATAATACAAAAACCACCAAAAGAAACTATAATTTGTTCTTTTATCTACCCAGAAAAGTCTGCAAGAAAGCTTTTGGGTAGGATTGAGCCACGTAGAGAAAGTGAACCAGCAAAGGGGTTTGCAGCTGGCTAATTGGTGATAATTGAGCCAGGCACAAGTGCCCGTGAGCTCTGAAAGGAAACTTTTCTTTTTGTGTGTGTAATTAGAAGAAAGTTATCCTTGATAAAGAACAGTTTTTGTTACTTTTGGGTTTTGTTTTGCTTTTGGAGCAATGCTAAGAAAGTTATTAGCATAAGCCATCAAAAAGACCTTTTCTGTTTCCCATCAAGGTCTTATTTGATTTTTGCTTAAGAGGTTCAGTTACCTTATTTCATGTTTTGTTTTCCTGAATGCAATACTGAAAGCAAGTGTCTTTTTTGTGTTACCAAGTAAATCTGTGTGGGAGAATTAACCCCATGAATAAAATCCATTTTTCTTTGCTTACATTCGTGCATCACAACTCCTTATTTTGTGAACGGCTGATTCTGGTATAAGTGAACTACATTCCCCACAATCCTTTGCAAGTCATAATAATATTTTTGCCTCTGCTAAGACTGTGGCCATTCACGACCAGCGCCCCCGTTTACAGTTGGCGTAGTAGTTCGGATTGCTTTTACACAAAAGATTTACATGATTTATAAGGATTACAACTGAAATCTGAAAAAAAAAGTTCAAGTCAAAAGCTGGAAGTGGATTTTTTCCCTTAACAACACTTTGGAGGAAAAAGGTGGATGATCCAGGAGCTGTTCCAAGGAGGAAAAGACCCTGTGTAAACTGGATTCATCACTGGTATACGGTAATAACTACCTGGGCATGTCTAGTGGTGGATGGGAGTAAGACACAGGGGTAATTGAAAAAAAATAGGAGAAAAACACCTGTTTGGAGGGTGCTGCTCTGTGTTTTTTTTTCTTTTGTTTTCTTGCAGGGATACAAGATGGATCCGAAGGAACTGGCCAGCTGGATGGCAGCCCAATTTAGCAGGCAACAGGAGCTAGCGCAGCAGGCTCAGGACACTGCAATTAAAGCATTAAGGGACCAGCAGAAGCTAGTGCTTGATCTGGTGGAAGCCTTAATTGCTCTTCATAACCAAAGTGGACCGGATGCAAGACCAGCAGTAACAACTGGTATACCACATGTGGACAATATGGGACTCAATCAGGGAATTGGGGCATTTAGTTTTGGGAAGCTGACACCAGATGATAATGTTGATGATTTCCTTGAATCTTTTGAGAGAGTGGCACAAGCATTAGCATGGCCAGAGACCCAGTGGGCAGTAAGGCTGGCAGCCTCATTAACTGGGGAGGCGCTTGCAGCTTATAGGGCAATGCCAGCAGCTCAGGCTTTGAATTATAGGGATGTAAAGGCTGCTATAAGAGATCACCTAGGGTTGTCTATTTCAGAGTATAGGCGAATGTTTAGAGCTACTGCATTAAGAGTGGGTGAAACACCCAGGGCTCTGAGTCAGAGAATCAGAGGATTGGCTGTAAAATGGTTGGAGCCTGAGGGAAAGACTGTGGAAATGTTATTAGACATTATTATGCTTGAACAATTTATGTCTGCTGTGCCTAAAGATTTGCACACTTTCCTTATACAGCAAAATTGCCAGAACCTTGGAGAGGCAACCATGCTAGCAGAGAGATTCTTGGAAGCCACACAGGCTTGCCATAGAATGGGTGGCCCTCTGAAGGTTGGTGCTGAGGCAAGCTGTGCTGTATCAGAAAAGAAAATGGTTAAAAATGTTTCTGAGAATAATTGTACTGTACCAACCCAGATTACAAAGTGGAGTAAAAAGAAATGTTTCAAATGTGGAAAATGGGGACATTTGGAAAGGGGATGCCAGATACACACTAGCTTGATGGGTGTTGATTTAAAACAGCCCAAAGAAGGATTCCTTTTGGTGGTTGATGTGCAGGGAATTACCACAAATGCTCTGTTAGACTCTGGGGCAGACCAGAGTATGCTGTCAAAGAGGCTTTGGAAGAGGATAGAGGCCCAAGAAGGATTTGTGCCTAGAACCCCTGGAAGCCAGGTTCACATCAGATGCATTCATGGTGCTGCAACATCATATCCCACCTATAGGCTAATGGTTAAGTGCCTGGGGGAACAAGAGGAAGTTCTTTTAGCAGTGGTGCCTAGGCTTCCGTTTGAATTGGTTCTAGGAAGGGACTGGCCAAGATTTAAGCAGGAACTAGTGAAAGGACTAGGAAAGAAGGAGGGAGAAGGAATGATGGTAATAGCTCCTGGGCCTTTGTTTGGAAGTCCTCAGACCCCAGCTAAAAAGATGGTTAAGCTTCCAGAAGAACAAACTACTAAGAAGCAAGTATTTATCTTGAAGTACCATAGAGTCACAGAGAAGGCCCAAGCTCCTAAACGGGCAACCCCTCAAGCTGCTGGGTTTGACCTGTGCAGTGTAGAAAATGTAACTGTACCTAGCCAAGGGAGAGCCCTGGTTGACACTGGACTCCAAGTAGAAATACCCATTGGGTGCTATGGGCGAGTAGCCCCAAGATCAGGATTAGCCCTGAAGTATTTCATTGATGTGGGAGCGGGAGTGATTGATCCCGATTACAGGGGCAATCTTAAAGTTCTGTTATTTAATTTTGGACAGAACGATTACCATGTAAAGACGGGAGACAGAATCGCTCAATTGATATGTGAGAGACTGGGTTTCCCACCTGTGGAGGAAGTTACATCCTTGTCAAATTCTGAGCGTGGAACCAAAGGTTTTGGTTCTACTGAAGACAAAGGGGTTAAGAGCCTAGCTGCCACCTGTGCCCGTGAAAGGGAGGTGCATGAAGAGGAGGATTTGGGACCCCAAGTATCTGACTTTAAAGAAAAATCAGAATCCCCAGATAGGTGAGGACCTGACAGTGGTACAGCAGGAAGAAATAAGGAAATTGCTTAAAGAATTCCCAGATGTTTTGACTCCCATACCTGGGGAGACACATTTGGTTGCCCATGAGATAATAACTCCACCTGGGAAATTAATTCATCAAAGGCCATACCGCTTGCCTGAAGCAAAGAGACAGGAAGTAGTGGCACAAGTTCAGGAAATGTTAGACATGGGAGTAATAGAGGAGTCGAAGAGTCCCTGGAATAGCCCCATAGTCTTGATGCCCCAGCCTGATGGCTCTTTAAGATTCTGTATTGACTTCCGGCAGGTAAATGCAATATCAGTTTTTGATGCATATCCAATGCCAAGAATTGAAGAGTTGTTGGACCAGCTTGGACAAGCTCAATATTTAACCACCCTTGATATGACAAAAGGCTATTGGCAAATCCCTCTAACCAGGGAGTCGAAGCCGAAGACTGCGTTCAGCATCCCCGTTGGCCTTTTCCAGTTCAAAAGGATGCCTTTCGGACTGCATGGAGCGGCAGCTACCTGCCAAAGGTTAGTGGACCAGGTACTTTGACCCCACCAAAATTATGCCTTTGCCTATATGGATGATGTCATAATCCATAGTAACACTTGGGCGGAACATCTAAAGAGAATCAGGGCAGTCTTATGCTCCATGAAGCAAGCGGGGATCACTTTGAACCCAAAGAAGTGTGCCTTTGCTAATAGAGAGGTAAAATACCTAGGCCATCTGGTGGGAAGAGGGAAAATTAAACCTCTAATGAGCAAGGTGGATAGCATCAGGAATTTTCCTCCTCCAACAACAAAGAAACAGCTGAGGAGTTTCTTGGGACTTATTGGATACTACCGCAGATTTATACCACAGTTTGCAGAGAAAAGTGCAATTTTTACTGATATGCTGCGGAAGAATTGCCCAAACCAGCTGAAATGGACTCCTGAAGCTGAAAAAGCATTTTCAGTCCTAAAAGGGAAGTTGTGTACAGGACCAGTACGAAAGGGGTGGATTTCAGGAAACCCTTCTTGGTTCAAACAGATGCCTCGGATGTAGGGCTAGGAGCTGTTTTATCCCAATGTCATGAAGGGGAGGAGCATCCTGTGATGTACCTGAGCAGGAAATTGTCACCAGCTGAACAGAAGTATTCCACAATAGAAAAGGAATGTTTAGCTATAAAGTGGTCAGTGGAGGCATTAAGGTTTTACCTTACAGGGAGGAAGTTCCAACTGGTTACAGACCATGCCCCACTTAAGTGGTTGCAACAAATGAAGAACCACAATGCCAGGTTGACACGCTGGTACATGGCCTTACAGGCATTTGATTTTCAAGTGGAACATCGTGCTGGAAAGTTACACAAAAATGCGGATGCCCTTTCCCGTATTACGGACTGTAAAGAAGAAGTTTCACCAGTTGCACCAGTCCGTAATAACTTAAGCAGGGGGATATGTGATAAGGAAGCTTATCATAGTTCAGGAGGGAGCTATAAAAGAGGTGAATTGGCTCTGAACAAGCAACCTGTCTTTGCTGGTAGAAATACTAAAACAGAATGTTTTCATAAAAGATTACCAGTCCCAGAATGCACCAGGTTTCAAACAGCCTCTAGAAGGGCTGAAGTGGGGAAACGTGTGTTCAATCAGGATAGCTATGAGGTAATCCCCAATCACTCATCTCCAAGGGCAGGGCTTGATTCAACACAGCTGGGCTGTGCTAGGGTGGAGTGTCCCTCTAAGCACGTTAAAAGTAAAACATATTCTGCACAGAGACAGATGAAGGACAGAGAGAGCAAGGAGAGACAGAAGCAGCAGCAACGTGGAAAGAAGAAGAGAAAGACATCTTGGAGGTCTAAAGAAGGAGCCCACAGCAGTATGTGTGTTGGGAGTCATTCCAGAGGCAAGCATACTCCATTGGACTGGAGGAAGCCAGAGGAATGGGGTTATAGAGCCAGGAATTCCCAGACGGCACCTTTGAAGGAGACGGCTGCATGTGGAAGGGGCCCTAAGACCGGTGCAAGAAGGTATGTGAAGAGAGACCCAGTGTCCAGGGATCTTGATTGGAAGGCTGGACATAAAAGCTGGACTACTTACTGGCCAGGATACCTGGAGAGGAAGCCTAACAGCAAAGGAAGCTCAGGTATGAACTTTGATCTATGCCCTAGCTCTTCTCCAGGAAGACAGCAGGGAAATAAATATTATCCTGAGAATGATCAAGTAAGGAATTCCTCTGAGCCAGACCCTGATATTGATTCCATGATATTTGAGGAAGAAGGAGCTATATTAAATGATCAGAATGAATACATGGATTGCTCTCTGTCTAGACTGCTGTTGTAAAATACTTTCTCAATAATACAAAAACCACCAAAAGGAACTATAATTTGTTCTTTTATCTTCCCAGAAAAGTCTGCAAGAAAGCTTTTGGGTAGGATTGAGCCACGTAGAGAAAGTGAACCAGCAAAGGGGTTTGCAGCTGGCTAATTGGTGATAATTGAGCCAGGCACAAGTGCCTGTGAGCTCTGAAAGGAAACTTTTCTTTTTGTGTGTGTAATTAGAAGAAAGTTATCCTTGATAAAGAACAGTTTTTGTTACTTTTGGGTTTTGTTTTGCTTTTGGAGCATTGCTAAGAAAGTTATTAGCATAAGCCATCAAAAAGACCTTTTCTGCTTCCCATCAAGGTCTTATTTGATTTTTGCTTAAGAGGTTCAGTTACCTTATTTCATGTTTTGTTTTCCTGAATGCAATACTGAAAGCAAGTGTCCTTTTTGTGTTACCAAGTAAATCTGTGTGGGAGAATTAACCCCATGAATAAAATCCATTTTTCTTTGCTTACATTTGTGCATCACAACTCATTATTTTGTGAACGGCTGATTCTGGTATAAGTGAACTACATTCCCCACAATCCTTTGCAAGTCATAATAATATTTTTGCCTCTGCTAAGACTGTGGCCATTCACGACCAGCGCCCCCGTTTACAAACTTTGCTTTAAAAATATACAAAAACCCTTTTAAGAGCACCCAGTCAGAGAGCTAGCAATTTAATAAAAATAAACCCTCAAATCCTTACCGTTGTTTGACCTGTAGAGCTCCTGTTAGGAATGCCTATAAGGGGAACAATTGACAAACTTAGCACTACCTGTTTTTTTTAGACATTATAGCAGGATTATACAAGTTAAAGGAAAAATGCAGCAAAGAATGATCAGACCAAGGTAAAGCTCGTACAGTTAAAGAATAACCAGAATCTATACATGGAGATTGAACAAAAATTAAGTTCAGAGTTTCACCATGAAGGTGTTTTGGCACATGTACAATCTGATTATAATTCAACATTGCCATAACAGACAAAAAAGAATTACTAAGATTCTCCAGGACCAAGCAGGAAGTCAGTCCTCACATATGGGTGACGTCGGCGCCGATGGAGCCCTCGCGGAGCAATTTTCCCCAGCTTTCAAAGAAAGCCTTTGGGAATTGCAGCGCGCATGTGCGGTCCTCTTCCCGCCCAAGGGTGCCATCTTGCTCAGTCTTCTTTTTTCCGCGGAGCCCTACAGACGTTGCCTGTGAATCCCCGCAGAAAAGTTGATTTTTCTCTATTTTTCTTCGGTTCGACGCCGGTTCTTTTCCCTCCCGGACTCGCGACGCCGGTTGCGAGTCCGTCCTTTATTTTTCGGTTTTTTGTCCTTCGTGACAGATTTCGCGCTTTTTTCCTTTTTCCCTGGCTGCCCGGTCGTTCGACCTCGCAGGGGCCCTTTTTCCCCCGATGGCGGCCAGTGGTTTCAAAAAGTGTGACCTCTGTAAGAAACTTATGTCTCTTACAGACACTCATGACTTCTGCCTCCGCTGCCTCGGCCCAGATCATGACCCCATGATCTGCACGCCATGCGGCAAAATGTCCTCAAAAGCATTGAGGAGTCGGCAGCACCAGCGGGAGCGTATCTTCTCTGACCCCGGCCGGACTCGGACCTCGTCAGAGGCTTCGACGTCTCGGGACTCTGGTCCTGAGCATCGTCGGAGTTCCTCTGAAAGGGGGTCTCCTACCCGGGAGCATCATCGGAAGAAGAAACCCGCGAGGGCGGGATCGGTGGACACTCCTGGTTCCTCGAGGGCCAGGTCGCATAGCCCAGATTCCCGTCCCGGGTCCTTGGAGTCGGAAAGGCCATCAAAACATCCTCGACTCGAGGTGGACTTGCCCGCTCACGTAAGTACTGTTGTCCTCGTGGACTCGCCTCCAAAGGACCCGACGTCGGGGGCTGCTGGGTCTCCTGAGCTCGGACTCAGGTTGACGGCCTTGGAGTGCAGTTTGTCTGCCTTCTTGGACCAGCAGCGGGCATTGATCGCTGGCCTCGCTGGCGCTTCTGCCCTGACCGCCAGGACGTCAACCTCCAAGTCGACCCCGGAGACCGAGCCGATCCTCGAGTCCATGAGGGCTCGAGTCGATCCTCGGTCGAGGTCTCCTTCGGCCTCCCGTTCGGGACCGAGGTCGTCGACGCCGACTCCCTCGGCGTCGGGGCGGATGGCATCAGTGCCCGCCCGACCGGAGCCGGTCGACTCCTCCTCCGAGGAGTCGGCCTGGGAATCTGAGGACGAAGAGTCACCTGGTTCCTTTTGGACTCGGTGTGTCCCTTCGGACTCCCCCGAGTCCGAACCTCGGAGACAGTCCCCCCCGGAGGATACCCGGTTCTCGGACTTCGTAAGGGATATGGCCAAAGCCTTGGCCTTCCCTGCGGATCCCGAGGAGGAGCCTCGAGTCGAAGAACTCGATGCCCTCCAATATGACTCTCCCCCGAAGGAGGCCTTTATTGTACTGGTTCCTCCAATGCTGGAACGGCTTCTCTTCCGCATGTGGGAGAGCCCGGCATCGTCGCCGGTGTTAAGCAAGCGGGTCGATTCCATTTATCGAGTCCGCAAGAGCCCCGGGTTCCAAAAGGCACAACTACCGCACCATTCCATGGTGGTGGAATCGGCCATGCATAGACTGAAGAGTCAAAAAATGCACTCCTCGGTGCCCCCGGGTAGGGAAGCCCGAAGCCTGGATGCCCTCGGTAGGAAGTGCTTCCAGGGCTCTATGCTTGCTTGTCGAGTCCAGACATACCAGCTCTACATGGGCATGTATCTCCGAGACCTGGCTAAGGAAATAGCCGGGTTCTCTGCTGGTCTCTCCGACGAACCTTTGCAGAGGTTCCAATCCTTGTCTACTGGTATTCGTGAGTGCTCCAAGTTTATCTCTCGAGCAGCCTATGATGGTTTTGAGGCTTCGGCTCGAGTAGCCGCGGCCGGCATCGGTGGACGCCGCCAGGCTTGGCTTCAGTCGTCCGACCTCGAGCCCTGGGTACAGGACAAGTTGGTCGATGTCCCCTGCCGAGGTGATAACCTCTTTGGCAAGCCCATGGATGAGAAGGCTGCACAAATCGAGATGGAGACTCTCACCAGGACTCGTCTCTCAAGGAAGACCTCTGCCCCTTCTCAAAAGAAGAAGGCCTCGGGGAAAAAGCCCTTTTACCCGAGGAAAGGTGCTGCCTATAAATACTACCCTCAGTATCAGGCCTCACCAGCTCCCCCACAGGGAAAGCAGGCAAAGGGACGGGGTAATGGGTCCCGTAGGCAGCAAGCCCCCAAGCCTGCACCACCGGCCCCTGCTCATCAGGGTGGGGGTTTTTGACTTTCTCAGCATAGCCTCTCCCCCTCAGCTGGTTTCTCTCAGCACAGGAGGCCGGCTGGTCCACTTTGCCCACAGGTGGTCCAACATCACCACAGATACCTGGGTGCTTCAGATAGTTCAAAAGGGCTATCTTCTTCATTTTCACCAGGTACCTCCCTCCTACTTTCCAGGGGAGCCTTCCAGACTCCCTCTGCACAGGGACTTACTCCTTCAGGAGTTAGCAAGTCTTGTTCAGGAACAAGCCGTGGAACCGGTGCCCCGCCACCTGAAGGGTCAGGGGTTTTATTCCAGATACTTCCTGATTCCGAAAAGAACAGGAGGCCTCAGACCCATCCTAGACTTGCGAAACCTCAACAAGTTCCTTGCAAAGGAAAAGTTCAAAATGCTTACCCTTGGAATCCTGCTGCCCTACCTCCAGCAGGGAGACTGGCTATGCTCCTTAGATCTAAAGGATGCGTATACTCATATCCTTATTCATCCCGACCACAGACAATACCTCAGGTTTGTTGTGGGCGGACACCATTACCAGTACAGAGTACTGCCTTTCGGCCTATCCTCCGCCCCCAGGGTGTTCACCAAATGCCTAGCAGTGGTGGCGGCCTATCTGAGACTTCAAGGTCTCTTTGTGTTCCCATACCTGGACGACTGGCTCATCAGGGCCCAGTCTGCCCAAGAAGCCACTCAGGCTACTCATCGCACTGTGGCTCTGCTCCAGCACTTGGGTTTTGTCATAAACTTCGCAAAGTCCACTTTGCTCCCCTCTCAAGATCTAGAATTCATCGGCGCCAGGTTGGACACTCTTCAGGCGCGAGCCTTCCTGCCTCTGGACAGGGCCCAGAGGCTCATGGATCTCGCCAGCCGCTTTCACAGCAATTCCCTGGTCTCGGCCAGGCAATTTCTGAGACTGCTCGGCCATATGGCTTCCACGGTCCATGTAACCCCCAATGCCCGCCTGAACATGCGACCTGCTCAATGGTGCCTTCGCAATCAATGGCATCAGGCCACTGGGAGCTTAGCGGACTCCGTACAGATCCCCGACCAGCTGGTCTCCTCTCTGCGATGGTGGCTTCATCTGCCAAACCTAGTGCTGGGGGTGCCTTTTCAGCCCCCTACACATGCTCGGGTCCTGACGACCGATGCTTCTCTCCAGGGTTGGGGAGCACATTGCCAAGGGACTTGTACTCAGGGTCTCTGGACTCCTTGGGAGTCCGCTCAGCGGATCAACTTCCTGGAGCTCAGAGCCATCCGCCTAGCGCTCAAAGCATTCTCTCACCTGGTTTCTCACCAGTCGGTGCTGATACAGACGGACAATCAGGTTGCAATGTTCTACGTGAACAAACAAGGCGGCACAGGCTCCTTCCTTCTCTGTCAGGAGGCACAAAAACTGTGCTCTTGGGCAGTCCACCACGGCATCATCCTCCAGGCTGTCTATCTCCCAGGTCAAGAAAATTACCTGGCCGACAAGCTCAGCAGGATCCTCCAGCCACACGAGTGGAGGTTGGATCCGCTGGTGGTTCAGCGGATCTTTCTCAAGTGGGGCCTCCCCACCATGGATCTGTTTGCCAGTCCTCTGAACCGGCAGCTGCCCAGATTCTGCTCTCGACAGCCGCATCCTCTCCGCGTAGCGGCGGATGCTTTTCTAATCCCATGGTCCACCGGCCTCTTGTATGCCTTTCCTCCCATGCCACTGGTGTCTCGGACGCTCTTCAAGGTTCTCAGAGACAAAGCATCGCTGATCCTAGTGGCTCCCCGGTGGCCGAGACAACCTTGGTTCCCGCTTCTGATGCAGCTAGCGGTAGACACTCCTCTTCCATTGGGATTTCAGCCCGACCTCCTGTCGCAGGATCAGGGGACTCTCCTACACCCCAACCTCCGGTCCCTTCATCTGATGGCCTGGCTGCTGAAAGGGTAGTCCTTGCTCCTCTCCAGCTACCTCCAGATGTGGAAGAGGTCGTCTTGGCCTCCAGGAGGCCTTCCACCCGGAAGTCCTACGCTCTTAAGTGGCGTCGGTTCTCCGTCTGGTGTACTCAGCAGTCGCAAGACCCCTTCTCCTGTTCAACATCAGTGGTCTTGCAGTACTTGCTTTCCCTTTCCAATCTTGGACTTAAGTCCAACTCGGTCAAGGTCCACCTCAGTGCTATTTCTGCGCACCACCTACCGGTGGATGGTAGACCTCTTTCCAGCCACCCTCTGGTGGCTTATTTTCTCCGGGGCCTCCTACTCCTTAAACCACCTTTGCGCCCGCCAGCTCCGAACTGGGATCTCAATGTGGTTTTACAGCGGCTTACCTGTCCGCCTTTTGAGCCTATGGCTACCTGTCCTCTTCGTTTTCTTTCCTGGAAAACCTTGTTCTTGGTGGCCCTCACTTCTGCTAGACGCGTTAGTGAGCTGCAGGCCCTGGTATCTGATCCTCCTTACACTAGGTTCTACAAGAACCGGGTAGTCCTACGGACTCACCCTAAGTTTCTTCCTAAAGTGGTTTCCTCTTTTCACATCAACCAGGAGGTGGTACTTCCGACCTACTTTCCCAGGCCACACTCCAGCTGAGCTGAAATGGTCCTGCACACCCTGGACTGTAGAAGGGCGCTGAACTTCTACCTTGACCGTACGCGGGAGCACCGAAGGACGGTTCAGCTCTTCGTGTCTTATGACCCCAACAAGTTGGGGCTCCCTGTCTCCAAGCGTACTCTGTCCATCTGGATTGCGGACTGCATCGCTTGGGCTTACGAGGCTGCGGGCCTCGTGCTGGAAGGTAGAGTCACCGCTCATCGTGTTCGGGCGAAGGCTACGTCAGTGGCTTACCTCCGCTCTGTTCCGTTGGCAGACATCTGCCGGGCCGCTACTTGGTCTTCAAGCCAGACTTTTGCAGCCCATTACTGCCTGGAGAGGGAGTCCCGCAGGGACAGTGCTTTCGGACAGGCAGTCCTCCGTAACCTCTTCGAGGTATAGGCAACTCCTACCCTCCATCCCGGATGTTGGGCTACCGGTTGGAGACGTATTCAGAGAAGATTCCTTCCTTCTGTGCTGCTGAGCTAGAGGGAGCTCATTTTTGTGCTTAGGGTCTCCGGTAGCCTTAAGCTTGGGAGTCCCATATGTGAGGATTGACTTCCTGCTTGGTCCTGGAGAAAGCGTAGTTACTCACCTGTAACAGGTGTTCTCCAGGAGCAGCAGGAATCAGTCCTCACAACCCTCCCTCCTCCCCTTGGAGTTGCAGTTTCATGCTTTCGTTTTTGCTAATTTTTGCTGTCTTTTAGCTATGTCATCTGACTGAGCAAGATGGCACCCTTGGGCGGGAAGAGGACCGCGCATGCGCGCTGCAATTCCCAAAGGCTTTCTTTGAAAGCTGGGGAAAATTGCTCCGCGAGGGCTCCGTCGGTGCCGACGTCACCCATATGTGAGGACTGATTCCTGCTGCTCCTGGAGAACACATGTTACAGGTGAGTAACTACGCTATCTTAGAAGTGGTAGCTTCCCTAATATGCATGTTCAAATTTCCTATGATAATATGTGGTAAAATATCTAAGGGACAATAAGAAAAAATTCCGCTAACAAGGAGGAATCTGGCTCCCGACCTCCTGGAGGACAATATATTAGACATACAAACAAGTTTTTAGACTTGGATTTGACAAACAGTAATTCATGTTTGGTCAATGAAGCAGTATCAAGCACAAATTCTTGAAAGTCAGCTTCTTTCTTATAAAGTAATAATAACCCCCCACCCTGCTTTCTTATATGAGGTTTAGAAATCCATTATTACATTCCTCTGATACCACCTTTAAATATAATTTCCAATTTCGTTCCTCCAGTCCAGTCTCGGCACCTTTGGGTATTCCCGCTCCACCAGCAGCTTGGAGACTGAGCATGTCATGACTTTCATGACCTCCCCTAGATAACCAGCTGGCTCCTCCCCCAGTCTTCAGTATCTCAGTCTCCAAGCAGTTGGAGAGATGTGAATCCCATTGCTAGGACTCACTGAAGGAACAATTGCCTTTTAGAATTAGGAGCAGATTGTTAGAAAATTACCTTTAATACTTGAACTGCACTGGAGATCTCCAGGACAGCTTTGACAGAAGGGCTGGGGCAGCCTTCAAGAGCTGGTGAGCTATTTGATCTGTACCGGTTGGAGTAGTAAGGTACGGTAAGGAAAGAGGCAGTTTAGTGATCTGCTGTGCACACACTACTCTCCTGTAAGGGAGGGGGTGTTACCGGACTGGATTCAGGCAGTGTATAAGAGAGCCATCAGGAAGTCAGGGCAGGACAGCTCTCACGCAGTACCGGGGCCAGAAATGCGTGTGCGACGACTCCGGAGCCGCAGTTTTTGAGAAGGTGAGGAGTCATTGCGCTGCAGGAAACCAAGCCCTCTTCCGTCTCTGTTCTGCTTGTCGCTGAAACCATGAGGTCGGCTGACCATTGGAACTGCTGCTCCAATGCAGGGGAGAGGGAAATTCATTCTCAGCAGGTGATTGCCAGCAAGCTGAGGAAGCCGCATGGTACAGCAGCCATTTTAGCTGAGTGCGGGAAGTTTTAGAGCAGAGCATAGGTAGAAATAAGCACAGCAGCAGACGATTAACCTCCTGCATCGGGGTTTCTTTTCTTTTAGCTTTGTTTGGAGAGCACACAACAACTGACTGTAAAAAAAAAAAAAAAAAGGAGTGTTGCAAGCATGCCGGCTAAGCAAATCTGCATAGCCTGTGGGTCACGCAGGGGTTCGGTGTCTACAGCTGGGTTCTGCAGGGGGTGCGAGGCAGAATCTTGGTTGGTGGAGGTGGGCCTGCAAGAAGGCAGGCCAGACAGGTCCCCCAGGGAACTTGGTAGACCAGGAAGCTGCAAGGCCCTCTACAGTACCCATAGCAATGGCAGTGACAGTGGTGAGTGGAGAAGGAGGGGAACCTCTCACCAGCAAGAGCCAGAAGGGCAAGGGGAAGAAGGTGGCTAAGAGAAGTGCCTCCAAGGAACAAACAGCACTCAAGGGGGCTTCTCACAAGAATTTGTGCTACTACTTCACAAGGGTTTTTGTTTGAAGCAAAAAGTGGGGGAGGAACCGGCAGCCCCTTGGAGAGGGGCAAAGTGGTCCTCGGAGACAAGTCTCTTGCCAGAGGGAGATGAGAATGAGCTAGGTCCCAGCAAGAGGTGAATGGAGGAAAGCCTCTGGAAGAGACTCCACTAGGGGCTGAGGATCCGGATGAGGAAGAGGCTCCAAACTCGATTTGGAAGAGGGTGAGATCCCGCAGGCAGAGGAGTCTCGCATCATCTGGGTTTTCCACAGAGAGGAATTGGGGCATTGATAGCGCAGTCTGCTAAGGTTTTGAATGTTCGCACAGAGGCACCAGAGGAAGAGGAAGAGGAGCCTCTAGAGGACCTGCTGTTTCAGGCAGTTAAGTCAATGCAGAAGCTGTTCCCCTTGCATAGACTCGTGCAATGTATGATACAGGATGAATGGGAAGTTCCTGAAGGCACGCTTCGGAGTACTCAAATGATGGCTCGACTTTATCCCCTCCCAGATAGGAACAGAGAGCTCTTGCGCGCTCCTAAAGTAGATGTGGCAGTTTCAGCCGTAACAAAGAAGATGATGATCCCTGTAGAGGGTAGTTCAGCTCTTAAGGATGTGCAAGACTGCAAGTTGGAAACACTCCTGAAGCAGGCATTTGACACATATGCCCTGTCCTTGCAGGCCTCTGTATGTGGAACCTTTGTGGCCAGGGTCTGTCTCTGATGGGCACAAGAGATCTGGGGGACTCAGGAGTTGAGCAGATGAGATCACCAGAGGCAGCAAAGTTGGAGTCAGGAACAGCATATCTGGCTGATGTCTTCTATGAACTTATTAGGTGCTTGTCCAAGAGTATGGCCTCAGTGGTGGCTGCGAGATGGTACTTGTGGCTCTGTAATTGGTCAACAGATGTGTCCTCCAATTCTAGATTGAGCAAACTCCCATTTAGGGATAAGCTTCTGTTTGGAGAGGACCTGGAGAAGCTGGTAAAGGTCTGGGAGAAAGCAAGGGAGGTTGATTATCGGAGGACAAGCAGAAATTGGGGTGGTCGTCGATCCCAGGAAGAGGTCAGCTGAGGGAATTTCAGAGGTTTTAGTCACTGAGGTTCACACCATACCAGAGGGGTCGTTTCCCAGCGAGGGGGCCATCCTTTCAGAGTTTTAAAGGCACGGGAAGAGGTTTCTATTCTTCTGCCTCTACAGCTCCCAAGAAACAGCAATGAACCAAGGAAGAACCAGGCAGACTTGATTCCTGTAGGGAGTTGGCTACGGGACTTTTACGATGCCTGGACCTGAATCACAACCAACTGGTGGGTGCTAGAGGTCATCCGGGAAAGCTATACCCTGGAATTCGCTCGGCTCCTCCAGGACGCCTTTGTCACTTCCCCCTGCAAAGCACAGCCAAAGCGGAAGGCAGTAGAGGAAACCCTGCAACAGTTGCTGGGACTGCAGTTGGTGGTAGAATTTCCCCAAAGCCAACGCGGATGTGGTCGATACTCCATCTATTTCGTAATTCCAAAGAAGGAGGGTACCTTTCATCCCATCCTAGACCTCAAGTATGTAAATCATGGTAGTAATGGCAGCGGCACTGAGACAGGAAGGCATTCTGGTCCACCCGTACCTCAACAATTAGCTCATAAGAGCAAAGTCCCTAGAGGAGAGCGTAAAGGTGATGGAATGAGTCATTGCATACCTCCAGAGCTTAGGATGGGGGATCAGTTTTGCCAAGAGTAAGATCACGCCATCACAGGACCTGGAATATCTAGGCGCATGGTTTCAGACAGACGTGGGGCGAGTGTCCCTACCACTAGTGAGAGCAGTTTCTGTGGATGTAAAAGCCAACAGCGGGCATTACTTACAAGTGTTGGGCTGCATGGCGGCATCAATTGATTTGGTCCCTTGGGCATGGGCACACATGAGACCGTTACAGAGAGCTCTACTGCACAGGTGGTCGGCGCAGGTTCACCTGCTATCGCAGTCCCTGCTTTGCACAGTGGAGGCACGAAATGCACTCCGGTGATGGCTTCGGACTGACACTCTACTGAAGGGCATGCCCCTGGAGATACCTCACTGAATGCAACTCACGACGGATGCCAGCCCAATTGGCTGGGGAGCACATTGCAAAGCTCAGTTTGTGCAGAGGCTGTGAGCGGAGCAGGAAGCACGGTGGCCCATAAATCATCTGGAGTTGAGCGCAGTTTTCCTGGTCTTGCAAAGTTTTCAGTGCCTCTTGAGGGGAAAGGCCATGAGAGTGTTCTCAGACAGTGCCGCAACGGTAGCATACATCAAGTGACAAGGCGGTACAGGCAGTGCATAACTGGAAAAGGAGGCTGGTCAGTTGATGGAATGGGTGGAGGACCATTTGTTGGCTGTATTGGCAGTGCACGTGGCCGGGCGAGAGAACGTAGAGGCGGACTATCTCAGCAGAGTGAGAATCGACCCGGCGGAATGGATGCTTAGTCAGAGCGTCCAGTCAGAGCGTCTTTGGACAATTAGTGCACTGTTGGGGATGGCCAATTATGGATTTGATAGCAACCTATGAGTCATCCAAAGCAACGCGCTTTTACAGCAGAAGGAGAGAGTGCATTTTGGAGGGACTCGACGCACTATTTCAACCATGGCCTACAGAGGGGCTTCTATATGTCTTTTGCCCCCTGGCCTCTCACCGGCCGGGTAGTGCAATGGATAGATGGATATGGGGGGGCTGAGACAGCCATGGTATGCAGATTTGGTATGAATGATGGTCGAGAGGCCGTGGTGTCTCCCGGCTCAGAAACCTCTGTTGAGCCAGAGACCCATTCAGATGCCACAGTGGATCAGTTCTTGCTTACAGCATGGCTCTTGAGAAGGCACAATTAAGAAACAAAGGCTACGTGCATCTGGTGATAGCGACCTTGCTTAAGTCTCATAGGTGGTCTATGTCGCTGACATATATCTGGGTATGGAGTGTGTTCGAACATTAGTGTGAGACACAAGATTGTTCTGCCATGCAGTTCTTAGTACGAGACATCCTGGCATTTCTTCCAACTGGAATGGATAAGGGCTTGGCCTGCAGTTCAATATGGGTGCAGGTGGCGGCCCTTGTGTGCTATAGGGGCAGAATTAGAGGGTTGCCCTTGGCCTCAGACCCGGATGTAGTTTGATTTCTCAGAGCGGTAAAACAGTTGCGGCTGACAGTGCATTTGGTCATTCCACCATGGGATCTAAATTTGGTGTTGTCCGTCCTGACGTTACTGCCCTTTGAACCTTTGATGGACTGCACGTTGAAGGACTTGACATTGAAGACAATGTTTTTGGTAGCCATTGTTTGGCCAGAAGGATTTCAGAGCTCCAGGCCTTGTCATGCAGGGAGCCATATCTTGTGATGTCGAGGGATAAGGTGGTTTTTCGACCGGTTCCCTCCTTCTTATCGAAGGTACTCTCAGTTTTCCACTTAAATCAAATGGTGTCCCTTCCAGTCTTCTCAGGGGCAGAGGGGGCAGCTTCAACGGATCCCCTTCTGCGAAACTTGGATGTGCATCACGTGTTAAGGGGGTACCTGAAGAGTACAGGACCCTTCCATAAGTCGGAGCGCCTCTTTATATTATTTGGAGGGCTTCGTAAGGGACAGATGGCATCCAAGGCATTTATATCCAGATGGATTAGAGGCCATTTCCTCGGCTTATCTGTTGAAGCATAGGCTGGTTCCCATTGGCTTGCGGGTGCATTCAACTCGTGCTCAAGCAGCTTCATGGGCAGAGTTTAGCTTGGTGCTGCAGGTAGATATCTGTAGAGCAGTTACTTAGTCCTCTTTGTCTTCCTTTGTGAAGCATTACCATCTGAATGTGCAAGTTGCAGAGGAGGCTCATTTTGGCTTGGTAGTGCTGCAGGCTGGTTAGCAGGTCCCTCCCATGGATAGTAGTGCTATGGTACATCCCAAAGGTACCGGGACTGGACTGGGGGAACAAAATGGAAGAAGAAATTTGACCTTACCTGCTAATTGATGTTCCTTGAGTTACTCCAGTCCAGTCCCGAATCCCTCCCTGTTAATGGATATTAGATAACTGCAGCTGACTGTTAGCACATGGCTCCCCGGCTGCAAGAAATCTGTTATGGATATCTGGTGGGGTTAGCCGTTCAAGGGGTAAGAAAAAAAAAAGGAAGGAACAAAAGAGGAGTGAAAGATGGAGAAAGGCGGTTTGAGGACTACAGGAGCGGTGACAATAGGGTCGCAAACTGGTCTCCTGAGACTCACTGGCACCCGTGACAGGGGAGCGTGGTTGTCTCTTCTTTCCTGGTAAGGAGGGTTTTTTTTTTTTGGTTGAGATCAGCAGAGTAATTAACTAAATTGAGTTTATAAACCGTTTGGTTCTTAGTTGTTTCCGTGAGTCTGCTTTGTTAATAGGACATTGAAGGCTGAGGGAGCAGCTAGCTGGTTATCTAGGAGAGATCATGAAAGTCATGACATACCCAGTCTCCAAGCTGCTGGTGGGGCACAAATACCCAAAGGTACCGGGACTGGACTGGAGTAACTCAAGGAACATCAATTAGCAGGTAAGGTCTAATTTCTTCTTCTGGCATACGTAACTTCCCTACATCATCTTCAGTAAAGATTGAAGCAAACCATTCAATCTCTTCACTGTGCCTTGTCCTTGCTTAGTGCCCCTTTTACCCCTCTACAGTTCAACCCCTTAATGTTCAGTTTCTCCTCAAAAAAGTAGTCAGTGAAATGGTTTTGGACAATATATGCACACATATTTGACACATAAAAGAATCAAATAAAGCAAGACCAATTAAAAAGGAAAATTGTAGGAAATAATATAAAAACCGGGTGTGGTGAAAGTGGAGGGGGAGGAAGTAAGATGGCGGCAGGAAGTGTTGCTGGAGTATAGCTGCGTTTCTTTTGGTTTGAGCTGTCTTGGAGCGGTGATTGTGGCCATTGTAATGGGCCACAGAAAATGAAAACAGGGGTACCTACCCTCGAGTCCTGCTGTGGTAAGCTCCGCGGAATAGAAACACTTGGACTCGTGCGGCTTTTCTTCCGGCGCAGGAGCAGCATCTTCAGCAGAGCCGTTGGAAGGTGTATTGGCTCTGTGTGCCCAGAGTGTTCAGCTTTCTCCAAAGCTGAAAACTTTCTTCCTTCAGGGCGCATCAACGCCATCTTAGGCTTAGGCCTTTCCTTTTTCCCAAGATGGAAAAACCAGCGAGTGGTTTTAAGAAGTGTTCCAAATGTGGCAGTACAATTTCGGCCACAGACACCCATGACAGGTGTCTAAAATGTTTGGGACCGGACCATCAACCATCAGAATGTCCTCTCTGTAGGAAGATAGAACAGAGCTGCGAAACTGGGCACTCTTTTTGCCACTGATGCAATGTCAGTAGCATTGACATCATCGAGAGCTTCATCTTCCTCCCAAGGATCTCAGGTATCGAAACCTAGGTCTTCATCAAAGACTAGTCGGCCCTCCAAGGGTAGATCTCCTTCTAAGCATCGAGATGCCTTGGGCGTTGCCCTGGAGGGGGACACACCAGCCAAACAACCCTAGCGGGAGGTCCTTGCTTCCAAAGCCTTAGTGGGTCCCAAGATGCTCCCGAGGCCTCCACCTCCGGAGAGCTCTTGGTGCCATGCTCAGGGATCGTGGCCCGCAACTCCGGTGCTGATACCCAAGCATTGGTAACCTCCATGGATCAATGTATCCTGGCCATTGAGTGGAGCTTAGCGGCCTTACTGGCGGCATCTATACCGGTAAAGCCTTTACAGTCGATTCCTCAGGCATCGGTAACAACAATGGTACCAAAAGCGCCTGCATCGACTTTTTTGCCACTTACTATGTTACCACCCATGCTGACCCTCAAATTCATTTCCGGTACCGAGGTTCCGGCACTACAACTTTCAGCTACCGGCTTCGAGCGCTATCGAGTACGTGCAGAGCGTGAGCACCCTGCACGTTGATACTTTGAGTCTTCTGACTCTGATTCGTCAGATGATGAATTAGCCGGTACCCGGGAGATGAGAACTCTTCCAGAGGACCCATCTCCATCTCCACAGTGTCGCATGTCCCCTCCGGAGGACATGTCTTTCCAAGACTTTATTTGCGATGTTGCTCGAGGTCTGTCCATAAAGGTGACCTCGGAGAAAGAACCTAGGGCTGAAGAACTTGAAATCCTTCAGTACCCGACAGCCCCAAAGGAAGCTGCTACTCTCCCTATTCATCGAATACTTCACGACCTTATGCTTCGTATGTGGGAGACACCCCTAACCATCTCTCCACATACTCGATGACTCGATACAATGTACCGGGTACTAGAGTGTCCCGGCTTTCAGAAGACGCAATTACCACACAATTCCTTGGTGGTGGAATCGGCAATGCGTCGAATAAAAAGTGCTAAGACAAATTCCTCGAACCCTCCAGGCAGGGAATCGAGAACCCTCGATGCTTTTGGTCGTCGATGTTTTCAGACCTCCATGTTATCGGCCAGAATCAGCTCCTACATACTCTATGTGGGTATGTTCCTTAGGCAGGTGGCTGATTTTGAGTTGATGGCTCCTCTTCTCCCTGATGACAAGAGAGCTGATTATCTTACCCTTGTGAAGCATGCCTAAAATGTTTCAAAATTTGTTAACAGGCCAATTTTTGACTGTTTTGAATGCATCAGCACAACTTCAGCAATATGCTTTGGTGCACGCAGGATTGCTTGACTCCAAACGTCTGATCTTGAACAGTGGGTTCAAGATAAGCTGAGTAATATACCTTGCACAGTTGAAAACCTTTTTGGCAAGGACTGGCAGGATAAAGCTTCTCAGCTAGAATCTGAGAACACCAGTTTCAATAGACTTTCGAGATCTACTGCCAACCCAGCTAAGAAAGACATCAAAGAAACCTTTTTTCAATAAGAAAAGGAAGTACTACTCTTCTTACACCCCTGCGGTGCACTGTCCCATCCGTGCTCCCCAGAAGGGGCAGCAGCAACCAAAACAGCAGAGAAAGGCTCAGACTCCCAGGTCTCAGCCACCCCAGCAGACCCAACCTCCTCAGGGTCTTTGACTCCTTTCTGGAGAACATAGCCGTCCTGCCTCTGGAGATTCCAGATCCCATCCGCATTCTCGGCAGACTATGTCACTTTGCCCACAGGTGGCATCGCATAACATCAGAGCACTGGACTCTCTCCATAGTACGAGAAGGGTACAAACTTCATTTCCGAAGTCTACCCCCCCAATCTGCTTTCAACCCCCTCTCACCGCTCTGTTGTTGCAGGAGGTCACCTCTCTTCTCTCACAGGGTACAATAGAGGAGGTGCCACTCTCCCAGCAGGGTCTGGGCTTCTATTCTCCTTACTTCCTCATTCCAAAGAAGACAGGAGGATACAGGCCTATTCTGGACCTCAGAGAACTGAACAAGTATCTACTTTGGGAGAAATTCAAGATGATCTCCCTGGGTACTCTTCTCCCCTATCTCCAGAGTCACAATTGACTCTGTTCTCTAGATCTAAAGGATGCATATATTCACATTCTTATTCACGCAGAACACAGAAGGTCCCTGCGTTTCCTGTTCCAGGGGAAACATTATCAGTACAGAGTCCTGCCTTTCGACCTCACCTCTGCTCAAGAGTCTTTACAAAGTGCATGGCAGTGGTAGCTGCATTCCTAAGGTCTCTAGGGATATTTGTCTTCCCCTGCTTAGAAGACTGGTTCATTAGAGCAAGCACATCTCTAGAGGCCAATCTTTCCCTCTCACGCACCATGCAGGTGCTGCAACAGTAATAAATCTTCCAAAGTCCCAACTTGTTCCCTCTCAAACTCTAGAGTTCATAGGGGCTCTCCTAGACACTGAACAGTCAAGGGCTTTTCTACCCCAAGCTCGCTGTGCTTGACTCATTCAGCTTGCATCTCAAGCATGCCTCAAGACCTTTCTCACTGCTTGAGAAATGCTACAACTCCTGGGCCATAAGGCATCTACTGTACATGTTGTTAAATACGCTTGTCTACATATGCGTGAAGTTCCATGGACACTGGCTTCCCAGTGGACTCAGGCATCCGGTCACCTGGGAGACAGAATAATGCTCTCTACACGTCTCATCTCGTCTCTCCAGTGGTGTCAAATCCCAGAAAACCTTCTCGTAGGGTCACCTTTTCAGATTCCTCCACATCAATGTGCCCTGATGACGGATGCATCCAAATTGGGCTGGGGAGCTCATCTGGACAATCTCTCCACTCAGGGTTTTTGGTCTCATCAGGAGTCACAACTCCACATAAATCTGCTGGAACTCAGAGCCATCCACAATGCTCTCAAGATGTTCCATGACCACCTTCGCTTCCACATAGTTCGAGTCCAGACGGACAACCAAGTATCCATGTTCTACTTGAACAAGCAGGACAGAACAAGTTCTTGGACGCTTTGCAATGAAGCCCTACACCTGTGGTCTTTCACCATACAACATCAGATTCACCTCCTTGCCGTGTATCTTCCAGGCAAACAAAATCTCTTGGCGGACAAACTCAGTCAAGTTCTGCTACCCCACGAGTGGTCTCTCCATGCGGACAAGGTTGCTCACATATTTGAGATCTGGGGATCCACAGACATAGACCTGTTTGCAAGTCCTCAGAATGCCAAACTTCCCCCCTTCTGCTCCAGAACGCCTGCTCAGAGCAACCAGGGGGTAGATGCATTGCACTTTTACTGGGGTTAAGGCTTCCTATATGCCTTCCCTCCCATTCCCCTCATCCCCAAAACTCTTTTCAAACTCCAGAGAGACAGGGGCTACATGATTCTTATAGCCACACGTTGGCCACGACAACTGTGGTATCCTCTGCTTCTATGTCTCTCTCAAGTTCAACCAATAGATTTGGGGGTCTGCTCCAGATCTCCTCACAGAAGGGGACAGGACACTGCTGCATTCTAATCTGCAGTCCCTACATCTTACAGCATGTCTGCTGAAGGCATAGCCTTCCAGGACATCAGCCTCTCTCAACAAGTGAAAGCTATCCTTTTAGCTTCTAGGAAACCTTCCACAAGGCGCTCCTATGCCTTCAAGTGGCATAGATTCTCTCTCTGGTGTTTGGAAAGGGATCTTAACCCCTTTTCAGCTCCAGTGTATGCATTACTTGAATATCTTCTCCACCTCTCTTCTTCTGGACTCAAAACCAACTCGGTAAGAGTCCACCTAAGTGCCATTGCAGCTTCTCACATGCCTTTAGATGGTCAACCCATCTCTTCTCAGCCGTTTGTAGCACGCTTCATGAGAGGTCTTCTATTAACTATGCCTCCCATTAAGCCACCCCCAGTGGCATGGGATCTCAATGTTGTTTTAGGACAGCTTATGAAGCCGCCCTTTGAACCTCTAGCTACTACTTCCCTGAAGTTTCTCACTTGGAAGGTCACCTTCCTTATTGCTTTAATTTCAGCAAGACGTATCAGTGAGCCTCAGGCTTTGGTGACTGATCCTCCTTATGCTTGATTCCACCATGATAAGGTAGTCCTTAGGACTCATCCTCACTTTATGCCAAAGGTGGTCTCGCCCTTCCACTTAAACCAGTTGGTCTACCTCCCTGTTTTTTTTCCTAGACCTCATTCTTCTAGGGCAGAAGTAACCCTTCATACTCTGTATTGCAAACATGCTTTGGCCTTTTATCTCCAGAGAACTCGGGAGAACAGAAAAGCTTCCCAACTTTTCATCGCTTTTGATTCGAGCCTCCTAGGGCTACCAGTATCCAAGCAAACTCTCTCCAGATGGATAGCAGATTGTATCTCCTTTGCTTATGAGAATGCAGGACTCTCTTTTGAGGGTCACATCACTGCACATAATGTTCGGGCAATGGCTACCTCCATGGCAAATCTAAGCTCTATAGCGATTGAGGAGATATGCAAGGCAGCAACCTGGTCCTCTGTCCATACTTTTGCTGCTCACTATTGCCTGGAAAGGGACTCCCGCCAGGATGCCTCGTTTGGCCAAGCTGTTCTCCAGCATCTCTTTCAGACTTAGATCAACTCCTACTCCCCGTCTCGGGTTTCGATACCAGACATCCTTGGAGGATATATGACCTACTACTTAGGCCTGTGTTCCACAGCTCACTCTGAGGTCACCTCTCTGGCATCTCCAAGCTAGGGAGTCCCATATGTGAAGACTACATTACTACTTGTTCCTGGAGATAGTGTAGTTACTCACCAGTAACAGGTGATCTCAGGGAACATCAGGAATTTAGTCTTCACAACCCACCCCCCTCCCCTAGGAGTTATACTTTTCCTCTTCTTCTCCTTCTCTCCTTTTATATCAGCTACAAACTCAACTGAGGAGAGAGCTGGAAAGGTGGGAAGGCAGCTATGCAGGCGCAGTGGGATGCTCCCAAAAGCTTTCCTATTTGATGCTGGGGAGCATTCCCACGCGGGCTCCGTTGGTACCAATGTCACTCGTATGTGAAGACTAAATTCCTGCTATTCCCGGAGATCACCTGTTACAGGTGAGTAACTACGCTCTATTGCCAAGTGGCCCCAACACCATTACCTCTCACACCAGATCCTGTATTTCACTAAGGACTAGGTCTAAAACAGCTTTCCCTTGTGTCTGTTCCCGAACCAGCTGCTTCATGAAGAAGTTATTTATTTCATCTAGAAACTTTATCTTCCTAGCATGTCCTGATCTGGCACTGACCACTAAAAGTTCAAAAAAATCTATACAAAAGTTATCAAGAAATTGAACTTATAGGAGAAATCCACTATCAAAGAGGTATTTTTGTCGGGTAACCTTCTATAAAAAGTCAACTTGGTATTATTGTGACTTTTTAATTTATATATTATGCCATTCAAAAATTCTGCAAGGGCTTATTCATTCAACTTGACATCTAACCAATTAATGACTGATGCCACAGACGACTGAAAAAGAAAAACAACATAGTACTATGTTTTGGATTGTTCAGTTTCTCAATCCTGCTTCAGGTTACTGACAATTACACCAAGCCTAAATCAGATTGAATAAGTCAACAGAGCCACAGTCCCAAGGATCATTATTTACACTTTCATGGGTTTTAGCAAAATCCCATTCACCACAGCATTAAATCCTTTGGGATATTTCTATATCAGCGCTTCAGAAATGCTTTATAAAACAAAACTATGAAGAGATTATTTGGACCACCAGAACTGAAGTGTGCCCATAGCTTTCTGTTTCATTACAAGGTCAGAGACTTAGCAGCCCCCCTTGTGCCTTCCTAATGATTGAATTGCCAACTGTGATGGCCATCCTAACCCTTCCCACATGGAGACATGCCCCTGGAGACACATCCTTGATGTGAGAGGATATTACATCAGTTGGAGGACAGGTCCTAGGTACAGGACCACCCCCTGCCACACCAAAGTGATGCTGTCTTTTCTGATGACCTCTCTCCTCCATAGCAGCAGAGGCTGCCAGACTGGAGGTAGGACTTCTCTACTATGTCCCTGAAGGTCTCCTCTATATACGTCTCTGTTTGTTTCAGCTCCTCTGAATCTGCTACTCTATCCTCCAGAGATTTCACTCGCTACCTGAGAACAAGGAGCTCTTTGCATCTAGATCATTCATATATCCTCTCACCAACTGGGAAATAATCATACATCTGATACTCAGTAAAAAGAATGAATAGTCCCCTTCTTGTTGCTGGACTGCTGTCTGCAACTTAATTATAATGATTTGTTTTGCTATTTAAAGTTGTTCAGGGGAACAGGAATACTTGAACCCATACAGTTATACGTAATAATTTTAAGGGACTTTGTTTAATGTTTACCTCAAGATGAACTGCAAGGACCTAGAATTAATCTATTCCTAAGGTCTAATAATCTGAAAGTGAAAACATTTCCTGTTTTCCCCTTAACTGGCTTAAGAACTTATAAATCAAAGATTGTGCCTGCGGTGGGTGAGAAATAAACACCAACTGAAAGTTTGCTTGTTAAACTATACCCTAACTGATGCCTTGCTCTCATTTGGATTTCATGACTCTGTTCTGTCTTTGTTTGCTTCTGATCTCTCCCATTGCAATTTCAGTGTATGCTCTGGTGGTTCCACTTCTGCTGCTATCTCCCTCAGGCTCTGTCTTGGGATCTCCTCTTTTCTCTCTACACTCATTCCATTGGTACCCTGATCTCCTTCCATGTTTTTCAGAGCCATCTTTATGCTGATGATGCTCAGGTTTACTTCTCTATATCAGACATCTCTCTAGGAATCCAGGCCTGAATCTCAATCTGCTTATCTGACATTGCTGCCTAGATGTCCCACTGTTGTCTAAAACTGAGCATGGCTAAGTCGGAACTTCTGATCTTTCCCCCTAAACCCACCTCCTCCCTTGTCCATATCTGTAGGTAACACTGTCATCCTTGTCTGTTGGCCTCAGAACATTGAGATCATCTTTGACTGTTCTGTCTCTACACATATCCAACAGAGGCTAAAACCTGTCATGTTTTCCTCTACGTCATCAGCAAAATTCATCCTTACCTTTCTGAATAAACTACCAAGACCTTATCCACTCTCTCATCACCTCCCTTCTAGACTATTGCAACTTGCTCCTGTCTGGTCTCCTATTGAATCATCTCCCTTTCCATCTGTTCATAGTTCAGCTAAATGACTGATTTCCTATCTGTTTCCACATGCAGTTCAAACTTTTACTCACCTAGAAGTGCATTCATTCTGTAGCTCTTCATTACCGTTGTCTCTTTTCTCTCTCTACAGCCCTCTTTCACAACTCTTTTATCCATGCCTTTCTCTTCTACTACCAACTCCGGACTCCATTTGTTCCACTTTGTTGCACTGCATACCTGGAACAGACCCCGATTTGGTACATTAGGCTCCATCTCTGGCCCAATTTAAATCCAGGCTAAAAACTCATCTGTTCAAGGCTGCTTTTGGATCCTGACTTCCTTATTCTCCTGTCTATACCCAAGTGTGTTTTAATAATTTCTCTTTGAGAATTATCCTAGTCCCATGCTTGTTCTGGTGTCTGTCTTGAACAGATGTAAGCTCTGTGGGGTACGGATTATCTCTTATGGGTATATTTACAGCCTTGCATATGCCTAGTTGTGCTATAGAAATGATAAGAAGTAGTAGTAGTAGTAGAGCAAATGGCACTTTCTTTAAATAATAGTTTATTCAGGAGACATGCCCCTCCCTGTTGGCTGCCTTTGATATTGTTGACCATGCATTTTTGCTGCAACAGTTAGCTGGTGCTGGTTCTGCTCCTTTTTGTTGAGTAGGTCATCTAAAAATTAGCCTGCAATGGGGATTACACTGACCCTATTGGATTGAAATGTGGCCTGCCTAAGAGTTCTGCCCTTTCTCCTCTTTTCTAATGTATTTTGAATCTGCTAATCTTAATGGTGGAGTGGTTTAGCATTTCATGCCATCTGTTCACTGATAATATTCAGTTGTTAGTGCAGTTGGGCAGAGACCAATATGCAGATGTTTGTAATCCTGATTTATGCGTAGAGGCTGTTGTGTACTAGTGTAATGTGAACAGATTAAAGATTAAGCCAGAGAAGACATAGTTTATTTTTATTTATTTATGTATTTACATTTCTTATATACCGCACTATTTGCGATCAGCGCGGTTACTCTGGCACAGTTGTCTCTAGGGCGAGTTTTTGATCAGTCTAAGAATTGGAGGCATCCTGATAAAGTGCAGTGGGATGGTTAGAATCTGGGAGTTTTGTTAAACTCAGGCATTGCAATAGAAAAGCAGATATCAGCTATTATTCAAGTTTCTTTTACTTCCTTATCATCCCTCCAATCCAGTCCCAACCTCTGGGTAGTCAACCCCCACCAGCAGCTTGGAAACTGAGCACCACCTACCAGCTGCAGTAAGCTCAGTCTCCAAGCAGCTGGAGTGGGTGATCCCAGGGTTCTGGACTCATGGAAGGGACAACTAAAGAGCCTTTTATATTTTTAGCTTTGGTCTTATTTTCCTTCCTTGGCTATATGGTGCATTCCTGGCTAACCCATGGTACTGGAAGATAGAAGCAAAGGGGTTCTTTTGAGACTGCTCAATAAATCTGTTAAAAAAATGGAGAAAGAACAATTGGGGCACCATTAGGGACAGGGACTCCAGAGCAGGAGGAGGCTGCTGGGCCTCTGTAGTAGCTGCAGCAGCTCTCGAACAAGTCATTGGGTGAGGAGCCGCTAGCGCAGACAAGGCCCGTCACTGTGGCTCTTCAGACAGGCTCCTGCCTCAACCCTGAAGCTGGTGAGTAGGGTTAAGCATGAGGCGGGAAGCGAGAAGGGAACCGTGTATGCATGCTGGTGGCAGAAACTCTTCGGGAGTCAAGGAAACTCAGCAGCAGCAGTTACTTTTGATAGCGCAGCTCCAGCTAGACGCTTGGGACCACGTGTGTGCAGAGCCATTTTACAGGAACGTGGGAAGCAGCACCATTTTCCTTTCATCACAGCAATTAAATGGGGTCAGATTGGGGGAGAAAAGGCTTGCCTGGATGCTGTGGCTGTTCCTCCACGATCTTTTATTTTTGTTTTTTACTTCTGCTGGCCATCTGCTCTTTTGTTGAAAAAAAAAACGAATCAAAGAGAAAAGAAGGGATTGAGCACAGGCAAGAGGGTTGGAAGTGGCACTGGGAGGCTCCTTCTTTCCTCCTAGCTTCATCATGCCTGCAAGAACCACTTGTTTGGCATGTGGGGCGCATCGAGGCATGGTCGCAGCTGCAGGGTTATCGTAGCTGTGAGGCGGATGCCCTGATGGCTGTAAAGGGGCTATAGGAGGTAGGTGCAGACAAGTCTGGGTGAGCAGGGTCCTTGGGGGAGTCCAAGGAGTGCTCGCAGACAAAGGGAGGAGATGGTTTGTCCTCCTCTGGGGCAGGAGCACCGGCCCAGCTGGAGGGCGGCAACAGCTCCACGCCCCGGTATTGGAACATTGGGTCAGGGAGCACACCTCTCCCAGACTTGCAACATCTCAGGAACAGTTGGGGAATTTGGACCCGGGGGATTTTAACCCTGAGTTTGCCCTCGTCATGCAAAAGGTGTTCTGTATGAAGCAGCGGAGAAATCCTTCCCCCACTCCTGAATGAGGTAAAAAGAGAGTGGCAACAGAGCTCCTGCCAGAATCCATGTTGGGAGAAGAGCCAGCCTCCAATGGGCGGCGGCTACAGGCTGACTTGGGCAAGGACATGGGCTCCCTTCATTCAGATGATCCAGGGGATTTGGACGTGGATGTGGATCTGGAAGAAGGGGAGATCCTGTATGAGGAGGAATCCCAATTATCTGTGTCTTCCACCATGAGAAGCTAGCAACCCTTATATCTCAGTAGCTGAAAATGCCTAATATGCCGGCAGGAGCACAGCCGGAAGAGGACCCTCTGGGGGACCCGTTGTTTCAGGCTGTCCAAAAGTCACAAAAGGTTTTTCCCTTACATTGTGTGATTAAGCAGATGATCCAGGATACCGGAGGCTGGTCTTAGGGGAACTAGGACCATGGCTCGACTATATCCACTGCCGGAATAGGAAGCGGAGCTTCTGCATTATTCGAAGGTAGATGCCACGGCAGTGGCCAAGAAGACCACGATCTCCGCTGAGGGTAACACCGCACTCAGGGATGTTCAGGATAGAAATTTGGATACTTTGTGGTAGCAGACATGTGATATTAATGCCCTGTCATTACAGGCATCAATATGTGGCGCGTTTGTGGCCAAAGTTTGCCTGCAGTGGGCACAGGGCATTCTGGAGCCAGCTTAGGAATCCCCAGGACCTTCAGCAGCAGTGGCAAAGCTAGAATTGGAGGCCTCTTATCTAGCGCTTCTCTGATCTGATCAGAGGTCTCTCGAAGAGCATGGCTTATGTGGTTGTGGCACACCGCTGTCTTTGGTTGCATAACTGATTGGCCGATGTCTCCTCTAAGTTACGGTTAAGTAAGCTACCTTTTAAGAGTAAGCTCTTAGTCGGAAAAGCTTTGGATGAGTTGGTAAAGGACTTAGGGGAGTCCAAAGGGGGACACCTCCTGAGGAAAGGCAGAAGCAGGGATGCTCCCTGACTCCAGCGCAGGGGCAAGCATGGGATTTTAGGTGATTTTTCGCAATGCAAGCCTTTTGGGGGTTTTGAGATGCCAGACGAGGATACTACTCTGCCTCCTCTTCCTCTGCTCCAAAAAAGGCATAATGAAGTGAGGCAGGCCCAGGCGGAGGTGGCGTCTGTGGGAGGTTGGCTACGCAACTTCTACCCTGCCTGGGTCCAGATCACAACCAACCAATGGGTCCTGGAGGTTATAAGGGAAGGCTACGCACTGAAGTTTGCCAGACTCTTCATTCCCTCCTTTGTACGATCTCCATACAAGGCTCGGGGCAAGGCAAAGGCAGTGCAAGACACCTTGGGGCAGCTTATATGGTTGGGGGCCGTGGTCGCGTACTACAGGACCAGTGCGGAAGTGGTTGATATTCCATTTATTTTGTGGTGCCCAAAAAAGAAGGCTCTTTCTGACCCTTCTCGACCTCAAGAATGTGAATCGGTGAATCGGTGTGTGCAAGTGCTCCGTTTACATATGGAGACTCTCCAGTCTGTAATTATGGCCATTCAAGAGGGAGAGTTTCTCACCTCCCTTGATCTCACAGAGGCCTATTTGCACATTCCCACATCATCAGTTTCTCTGCTTTGTGGTACCTATGGGGCACTTCCAGTTCAGAGTGTTGCACTTCGGCCTGGCGACAACCCTCTGTGCCTTCACCAAGGTGATGGTCAGGGGGGCAGCCAAACTGCACCAATTGAGAATATTAGTCCATTCTTACCTCAACAATTGGCTCATTCGGGCAAAATCCAGGTAGGAGAGCAAGCGAGCCATGTCAAGGGTTGTTGAGTTCCTGCAAAGTCTCAGCTGGGTTATCAACTTTGCCAAGAGTCAGTTGGTTCTGTCACAAGACCTAGAGTGTCTCAGAGCCCACTTTGACACATGCAGTGGCAGGGTGTTTCTGCCGGGACAGAGAGCACAGACACTGTGCCAGCGGATGTGACAGTTCCTCAGAATACAGGTGCCAATGGCTTGGCATTATCTACAGATGTTAGGGACCATGGTGGTGACAATCGAGCTGGTCCCTTGGGCTCGAGATCATATGAGGCCATTGCAGGGGGTGCTGCTATACCAGTGGTTGCCACAACAGCATCCTCTGACACATCCATTACCCTTCTACGGGCTACGCCCAGAGAAGCTATCAGCCGGGATGCCCCTTGAGTCACTGCACTGGATGCCTCTAACAACGGACGTCAATCTCTCCGGCTGGAGGGCTCATTGCAAGAGCTGCATTGCTCAGGGTCAGTGGACACCGGAGGAGAGTGACTGGCCTATCAACTGCCTGGAGATGAGGGCGGTCTTCCTCGCCCTGCCAGACTTTCACCCTTTTCTACAGGGAAAGGTGGTTCGGGTCTTCTCCAACAATGCCACCACAGTTGCCTACATCAATCATCAAGGGGGCATGGCAAGCATGCGCCTGGAAAGTGAGGCCAGGGCGCTGGTGGATTGGGCGGATAATCATGAAGACTATGCATGAGAGAGATTTGCATACAATGGAGGCAAAGCATTCAAATCTTTCATATTCATTATCCCAAAAAACTGACTGGCTAGGTGTCCTAAGTTGAGAACCACTATGGTGGACCATTCCAAATCAGCAGATTATGCTCTCTTGCCAGCAGGTAGAGGTAGACTTGAACATCTTTCAATGATGTCATCAGAAGGTATAACCATTGTTCTCCAGAAACAAGCAGGAAGTCAGTCCTCACATATGGGTGACGTCGGCGCCGACAAAGCCCACATGAAGTATTTCCCCAGCTTTCGAAGACAGCCTTTGGGACATGCTTCCAGGCATGCATGGTCACCTTCCCGCCCAAAGATGCCATCTTGCTCAGTCTCCTTTTTTCCGCAGAGCCCATCAAACACCTCTCCAATTTCCCCGGAAAAAATCCTTGCTATATCGTTAAGAATTAGCTGTTCCCAGTTTGCATACCGGTTCCTCTTCCCGCCTTGGGCCGGCACCGGACCCGGCACTGTTCTCGGCCTTTTCCTCATTTTTCAATTGAGGCTTGCCTCGACTGGTGTTCACAGCCAAGTGTTTCCCACCATGTCCTCCGATGGGTTCAAAAAATGTGACCGCTGCAGTCAAACCATGTCAGTCACCGATACCCACAACTGCTGCATATGCTGCCTGGGAGCGGACCATGATAGCACCTCCTGTGACCTGCTCCAGGCCATGACACCTAAAACCAATAAAAAGAGGTTGGATTGCAGGAGAAACTGTTCCCAAGGTCCGACTTGGCACCAGCTTCCCAGACGCCGAGCACCAAGCCCAGCACTTCCCATGAGGCCTGAGCCTCCTCGGAGTCCCGCAGCGGCGGCTCCTCCGAGAAGACCTCTGACCCCGAGCAAAAGAAGAAAAAATCCTCGAAGTCCATTGCAGTCCCGCCAAGGTCCTCAAAAAGGATTCTTCAGCCAGCGGAGACCAGAATGGTAACCATGGAGCAGAATATCACTCCTATCCTGGCCATGCAGCAGGCAATGTTGGCTGGTTCGTCCACATCATCTGCCCCAATGACCAGGCCCCTGACTGTGGGGGAGTCCCCAGGTGTTGAGCCCAGTTCCAAGCACCACCGGCCTTGAGGAAGTCCTCAGCCCTAGTCGAGGTCTGGTTCCATTCCCTGGGCATCTGATCCTCCCCAGCCAGTTTCCGAGACTCGGACCCCAGGTCCTCGGAAGGCCCCTGTCCCTTCGGCATGGGCCTCAAGGCAAGGAGTCGCAGAGTCTCGGACCTGTCATCCCCCCTCAACTCCGAGTGGGAGACCAACGACGAAGCCTCCTTGGAAACCAGACAGCACCGAAATGTCCTCTCGAACCTGTCTCCTCGGCGCCCCCACACCATTCTCCTCCAGAGGACGTAGCCTTCCATGACTTTGTCAGGGATATGGACAGAGTCTCAGTGCAAACCGAGGTGGAGGAGGACCCATGCACTGAAGAACTAGAGATTCTCCAGTTCGAGTCTTCACCCAAGGAAACCCTCACTGTGCCGGTGCAGCTAATCCTCGAGCGGCTACTGTTGTGAATGTGGGAGACCCCAGCATCAATGCCCTTGGTCAGTCGATGCCTCGATGCCATGTACTGTGTCAGGAAGAGACTGGGGTTTCACAAGCCACAACTCGCACATAACTCCATGGTTGTTGAGTCAACCATGCAAAAACTCAAGAGCCAGAAGATTTACTCTTCTGTCCCCACTGGAAGAGATGCTAGAGCCCTCGATACCCTTGGGCACAAGTGCTACCAGGACTTGATGCTGGGATGTTGAATCAAGGCCTATGAGCTAGCTATACATAGGCATGTGCTTGAGGGCCCTGACCCAGGAGTTGTCTGGGTTTTCAGCAGGGCTGGCCGGGGAACCTCTCCAATGGTTCCATGCTCTGACCTCTGGGATCAAGGACTGCTCGAAATTCCTCTCCTGAGCGGCCTACAACAGATTCGAGTCAGCAGCTTGAGTAACAGTGTCCGGCATCGGGGCTCAATGCCAAACCTAGCTACAGTCCTTGGACCTCGAGCAATGGGTCCAGGACAAGGTGCTCGATGTCCCCTGCACCAGAGTGGAATCTGTTCAGCAAACCCATGGTCAACAAAGCGGCTGAGATAGAAGCCGAAGTAGTGACCCACCAACGGCTTTCAAAAAAGACCTCTTCCTTTCTCCGCAAGAAACCCTCGGGGGGGGGGGGGGGGGGAAGGCCCCTTTTCCAGGGGAAAAAGGGGCACTTCCAGCAGAATCACCACTACTAGTCCTTCTCAGGCCAGCAAAAGGGGACTATTGTAATTGTTGATATGGAAGGACAGACCATGTGGTCTTTTTCTGTCGTCATTTTTCTGTTTCTAAGTTCTCACCCTAAGAGGCCAGGCCAAAGAGCTCAGAAGCCCAAGACTCAGAAGTCCCAGGCCCTGGCTCCAGCCCAACCTGGGGGGGGGGGAAGCTTTGAACTCCTAGGGCAGGGCCTCCCCTCCCTCGGGAGACCTTCACCAGCCCACAGGGGTGTAGAAACTGGCACTCTTTGCCTACAGGTGGATGAAGGTCACCTCAGACCAATGGGTTCTGCATGTGGTGAAGGAGGGATACCTCCTCCATTTACAACAGGTATTACTCAAGTTCTTTCCAGGAGAGTCAGTGTGACCTCTCCTTCACCAGATCCTTCTGCTCTCAGAGCTCACAGGTCTGCTCAGGGACAATGCAGTGGAGCCTGTACCCAAACATCTATGGGGAAAAGGCTTCTACTGCTATGCCTACAAGGGGCTTACATCTTCTCCAACCTGGATGACTGGCTAGTCAGGAATGGTATGACCTCAGAGGTCAATCAGGCCGCAGAGCGAGCAATCCTCCTGGGGTTCATCTTCAACTACCCCAAATCCCATCTCTCTCCAGCCCAAACTCTGGAATTAATAGGGGCTCAGTTGGACACGTTACAAGTCAAGGCTGTCCTCCCAAGAGAAAGGGCAGACCACCTCATACAACTGTCAGGAGAGATGCAACACTGCCGGTTGTTACCAGCTCACTGCCTCCTCCGCCTACTGGGCCATATGGCCTCAACGATCAATGTCACACCATTAGCCCGCCTAGACATGTGGACAGTCCAATGGTGCCTCCACTCACAGTGGACCCAAGCCACGGACAGATTACGGGACAGGGTCAGAGTTACCCGCCAACTGGTGGAATCCCTCACCTGGTGGCAAAATTTGTGCCACCTCCAGGCGGGAATGCCCTTTCAGGCACCCGCACAGCAAAGGACCCTGACCACAGATGCCTCCTTTCTGGGTTGGGGGCGAAATGTGTGGACCGCCGCATGCAAAGCAACTGGTCCCAGGAGGAGTCACTCTTGCAGATCAATCTCCTGGAACTCAGGGCAATCTTCCTGGCCCTGTGAGTGTTCTGCTACCGCCTGCACCACTGACCTGTGCTGATTCATACAGACAACCAGGTTGGCATGTTTTATATCAACAAGCATGTGGGCACAGGCTTGTACTCCCTCTGCCAGGAGGCGGTGGCCCTCCTCTCCTTTGTAGTGTGCAACAGCATGTTCCTGCAAGCGGTATACCTACTAGGCTAGGACAATTGCTTAGCGGACAGGCTGAGCAGAGTCCTTCGTTCACACGAGTGGCGCTTGAACCCCAGGGTGGCAAGAAGGCTCTTCCATCTCTGGGGCAGGCCTGTGATGGACCTCTTCGCCTCCTCGGACAATGCATAACTGCCCCACTTCTGCTTGTGCCAGCTGCATCCGAGGAGAGTGGCAGCAGATGCCATCCTGATCTTGTGGTCAGAGAGCCTGCTCTATGTGTTCCCACCAACCCCCCTGATCGCCAAGACTCCATTCAAGGTCCAGAGCAAGAAGGCATCAGTTATACTCATTGCCTCCCGGAGGTCCAGGCAACCTTTGTTCCCTCTGCTGTTTTCTCTGTCGGTGGCACTCCCAGTCCCTCTGGGCTGAGCCCCGGACCTCCTGTCCCAGGAGGAGGGCTCCCTCCTGCACCCCAATCTGGGGTTGCCAACAGTGTGGCTGCTAAAAGAGTAACGCTGGCCCCTTTCAACCTCCCAGGAGAAGTTGAAGAGATCCTACTGGTCTCCCAAAAACCCTCCACCAAATGGGCGTATGCCTTTACGTGGAGAAGGTTCTCCATCTGGTATGCAGAGAAGGAGGAGAATCCCTTCTTCTGCCATGTGCAACTCGTACTTCAGTACCTGCTACACCTGTCGCACACCGGGCTGAAATCTAACTCGGTGAGGTTACAACTGAGCGCCATAGCCGCTCACCATCACCCTATCGAGGGAAAACCCCTCTTGAGCCAGCCCCTGGTCTCCAGGTTCCTCCGGGGCTTCCTTTTATCCAAGATCCCTCTCTTCCCTCTGGCGGCAGAATGGAACCTCAGTGTGGTGCTCTCCTAGCTCAACAAACCGCCATTCGAACCCCTAGCCACATGCCACCTGCGGTACCTGTCTTGGAAAGTGGCCTTTCTGGTGGCCCTCACATCCGCTCAAAAAGTGAGTAAATTACAGGCCCTGGTGGCGGATCTGCCATATATAAGGTTCTATAAGAACCTGCAGCCCTTACGTAGCATACTTGATCATGCCGACTTCAGATCTGTCGCTCAAGCCCTCATCATACCACACCTGGACTATTGCAATGCCATACTGCAAGGCCTACCAAGAAAAACTATAAATATTCTGCAAATGGCTCAAAACGTTGCGGCCAGAATCATTATGCAAAAAAGGCTCTCCGACCACATTACACCTGTCCTAATTGAACTACATTGGCTCCCCATCACAGCCCGCATACAATACAAATTATTAGTCACTACTTTCAAACTCATCCAGAATGTAGCGCCCTCATATCTCAATAGCCTACTATCCAACCTACCCAACAACAGAAGCAGAAGAACAGCAAACCTCAACACCCTCTGTCTCCCGAAATGCTTCAGAAAGGTTAATGCCTGCACCAGTAACAGGGCTTTCTCATTTATTGCTCCAACACTCTGGAACCGGTTGCCAAGTGAACTGCGTGCAATCTGTGATCTAAAAGACTTCAGAAAAAAACTTAAAACGCACCTCTTCCAATCACATTTCAACTTAACCCCTTGAAATGCTTTCAGGCATGTGCATAATGTATACAACGATCCTATGTGAAGTCTTAATAGTCAGGCTTGTGTAAATATGTATATTTTGTACTTTGTGTAAAATCTAACATCAATCAACTGTAAATCTTTAATCTTGCTTGCTGTGTGCTACCCCCCTCCCTAATTGCACTGTACATACCCCTAATCACTGGCCTGTACAACCAACCTTTCCATGTATAGCAACCGCTGCTGATCGCTGGAAGCAGCGGGATACAAATTGTACACAAATAAATAAATAAATTAATTAAATAAATAAACACGGTAGTGCTCCGCACACACCCCAAATTCCTCCTGAAGGTGATATCGCCTTTTCACCTCAACCAGGAGTTGGTTCTCCCCACCTTCTTTCCGTGGCCTCACATTGGCAGGGAGGAGCTAGTGCTTCATACACTGGACTGCAAATGGGCACTGTCCTTCTACTTACAGTGGACTCGGGCCCATCGCAAAGCTCCTCCAGCTTTTCCTGTCTTACAACACCAGTAGACTGGGGCTCCCCATGACTAGGTGAACTCTGTCCACTTGGGTGGCACTGTATTTCCCTTGCCTATCAGCGAGCCGGCCTCTCCCTTGAGCACCAGATCACAGTGCATCACATGAGGGTGATGGCCATGTTGGTGGCCAAACTCCACTCAGTGCCGGTGATGGAAATATGCAAGGCCACCACATGGTCTTCGATTCATATGTTCGCAGCTCACTACTGCCTGGAGAGCGAGTCCCACAGGGACAGTGCCTTTGGCCAGGCAGCACTCGGGGTGTAGGCAACTCCTGTCCTCCGACCCTTCTGAGTGATGGTGTCACTGGAAGCTAGGGTCTTGCAGAGTCTCTTAATGGAGACTCATCTTCTGCAACTCACGACTACCTGACTTGGCCACCGTTGGTGCTGTCGTGGCTCAGTCCTGGGATCCTGGAGCTAGGGAGTCCCATATGTGAGGACTGACTTCCTGCTTGTTCCTGGAGAAAGCGTAGTTACTCATCTGTAACAGGTGTTCTCTGGGAACAGTAGGAATCAGTCCTCACAACCCTCCCTCCTCCCCTGGGAGTTGCCTCCCTACCTTGTTTCAGTGTTTACTGCTGTCTTAGCTATGTCATCTGACTGAGCAAGGTTGCACCCTTAAGTGGGAAGCGGTCCACACATGTGTGGTAGCATGTCCCAAAGGCTTTCTTTGAAAACTGGCAAAATACTCCGCACGGGCTCCGTCGGCACTAACATCACTTATATGTGAGGACTGATTCCTGCTGTTCTCAGAGAACACCTGTTACAGGTGAGTAACTACGCTGTGCAGTACTGAGAGAAGCCAGTAATTGTCTGCCTCCAAAAGGTGGCAAGGTGTGTGGACTGGTGTAACAGTGCAGATAGGCATGATTCTCCTGACCTATATTATGGTGCAGTGGTAATCAAAATTGAGTCCTGAAGGGTCTAATAGTGCTCAGAACTTAGGTACACCCTTAACTCCTTGAACTGACAGCCACCCTGTATCTAGCACTGTTTCCCATGGGTTACTAGTATTCAGTGGGACAAAAAGAAGCATGAGGGACCCCAGAGGGCCCCTGAGGGGGGCCAGTAAGTTTATATTTTATTAAAACTTGATATTCCACCCTTCAGAAGATATCAATAAAAATAATAAAAGAAAAGAGAAATGGAAATCCATAGTATAAGGCCCCCTTCCCTATTGCTGTCTCTTATCTGCATTCAAGTATTTTTCTCTAATTTGTTTGTACTTTTACATTTTGCCTATTGATTAACATTGGGCTCTGTTTGACACTCTTGTCTGCTTGATAATGCAGATTCAGATTTAAAAAAAGAAAGAACAGATCTTCTCTGGTAACAGGGCTTCTCAGACATGTGCAGATGTTCAGGAAGTCCAGATTGGGTTTCCCCAACCAGTTTCAGGCACTGGCACTCCCAATCGGGATTCCCTTTTCACCACAGTATGACTTGTTTTTTGCCTGTTTTTTTCACAGCCTGCACTATGTTTTTTTGGCAGGCCATTTTTGTGTTTTTTCACAGTCTTTTTCTTCGTGATTTTTTTCATGCAGCTGCATGGAGCCACACAAGCATGCTTTGTTTTTGGGGAGGTTCAGGATGGAGAGTGGGAGTGGCAGTCAGTGACAGCACTCAGAACCGCATCTTGCGCTGTTACGACTGCCAATAGAATGCCTGCACTTGAAAAACAAAATAGTGGCTGTGATAGACCCCAGAACCCTCTTTGATAGGATCAGAAGGGTCTTTTGAGGGGATACATGCATAGTATGCCAAAACATAACATAAAAGTACTTTCCTGCCCTGACAGCTCCTTCCCTCCATTTCAGGACCACTTGGACAACAATGTATGCAAACATAGCTGACACCCCTGAACCAGGCACCCCTCTTGATCAAGACCCCTCATTCCCCTTCAGGCTGGTACTAGTGCATGCCTCAGGGCAGATTTAAAAGCCAACGTGGATTTTTTTTAAATTTAAATTTAGTTTTACATAGTGAAATGCAAAATCCATGTCTATTTGTTAGGCATGCCCAAACCATGCCCAAGCTTTGTCCCCTCATGCCTTCTTGAAATCTCTGCATCCCATGGTTTCTACACTACAAATAGAATCTTTCCAAAATTGCTATTTGCACTTGTATATAATCTTCCTCTGGGAATACGCAGGAAGTGAGCCCTCACATATGGGTGACGTCGGCACTGACGGAGCCCTCACAGAAGCATCCCCCCAGCTTTCAAAGAAAGCCTTTGGGAGATGCTACCATGCATGCGCGGTCCCCTTCCCACCCAAGGGTGCCATCTTGCTCAGTCTCCTTTTTCCCGCAGAGCCCTTCAGACATTTGTCTGGCTTGTCCCTGGAAAAAGTTGATTTTTTCTCTCTGAGTTTCATACTCGCCTCCGGTATCGCATTGGTACTCTTCTCGCCACCCGACCTCGCTGCCTCGGTGTCGAGTTCAGGTCTATTTTTGTAGTTTTTTTGTTTCTTTAACTGCTGATGTCTTTGCACCTTTTTTTTTCCCCAACTGGCAGCGCAGCGAGTCTTCGATGAGTCCCCAGTGCCTTCCGAAGGCCAGGGCCTCATCTGAAGTTTCAACACCTCGGATGGACCCTTCTGAGTCCGAACCCCGGCATGGGTCTTCAGAAAGTGGGTCTCCCTCAAGAGAACTCTGGAAGAAGAAGAAGCCCTCAAAGGCGGCATCCTTGGATGGATCCGATCGGCTGGGTGCCCCCGGGCCAGGTCCTGCAGTCTGAGGCGCTTGTCCGAGGCATTGGAGCGGCCTGAAAAGGTCCCCTGGAAGGAGTTGACCTCGGACCAGTCTCGGTCCCCAGACACCATCCTCAACGAGGATTCCCCTTTGGGGGAGCCGGCGCCGGGCCCGAGACCCTCAGTGCCCACGCCGAAGGCTGCGGAGCCTTTTTTGTCTGCCTTCATGGACCAGCAGCAGGCGCTGTTGTCCGGTATGACTGGTTCATCTGCCCCACCTACCGTGCCCTCGACTTCGAGGACATCCCTGGAGGCCGAGCCGAGCCAATCCTCGGCCGAGGTGTCAATCTGAGTTCCGCTCGACGGGACTGCGATCATCCACGGCAAGTGTGCCAGGCACCGGCTGTGGAGCATCGGGAGTCCCGAGGCCCAAGGAGCAGCCCTCCTATGAGTCCTCCTTGATGGACTACTTCGAGTGGGAGACAGAGGATGAGGAGTCCCCCCGATACCCATCGCCACCGCGACATCCCATCAGACTCTCCCATCTTGAAGCCTCGACAGCAGTCCCCACCAGAGGATATGGGCTTCCTTGATTTTGTCAAGGATATGTCTAAGGCCCTGACGTTTCCTACAGAGTTGGAGGAGGACCCTCAGGTGGATGAGTTGGAAATCCTCCAGTACGAGGCTCCTCCGAGGGAATCGCTCAAGGTGCCCATCCTGGAATGGCTGATGCTCCATATGTGGAGACACCAGCGTCAGTGCCAGTGGTGAGCAAACAGCTTGACTCAATGTATTGAGTCTGCTGGAGCCTGGGCTTCCATAAATCACAGCTGCCACATAACTCCATGGTGGTGGAGTCGGCCATGCGTTGGCTGAAAAGCCAGAAGATACACTCCTCAGTGCCTCCTGGCAGGGAGACCTGCACCTTAGACGCCCTTGGCAGAAAGTGTTACCAGGGCTCGTTGCTCATCGGCCGCATCCAGGCCTACCAGCTGTACATGGGCATGTACCTGAGAGACCTGGCAAAGGAACTCACCGGGTTCTCAGCTGCTCTCTCCGAGTAACCCCTGCAGCAGTTCAAGAACCTGGCCAAAGAAATCCGTGAGTGCTCTAAGTTCATGTCTCGAGCGGCCTATGACGGGTTTGAGTTGGTTACTCTAGTAGCAGTGGCGGGCATCGGTGCATGACGCCAAGCTTAGCTACAGTCGTCCGACCTCGAGCAGTGGGTTCAGGACAAATTGGTCAATGTCCCATGCCAAGGAGAGAACCTCTTTGGCAAACCCATGACCGACAAGGCTGCAAAGCTGGAGACTGAGTTCATGACGAGGACCAGGCTCTCAAAAAAAACTGTTGCCCCTCCCTGATGGAAAGGCTTGGGTAAATAGTCCTACCCGAGGAAAGGGGCTGCTTACAGAAACTACCCACCTTTTTAGGCCTCCCCAGCTCCCCAACAGGGGCAGCTGACCAATGGACATGGACATGGCCCTCGTAAGCAGAAGGCTCTAAAACCCCAGGCACTGGCTCTGGCCTAGCCAGGGGGGAGTATTTGACTACTTGAGCATAGCCTCTCTACCCCAAGAAGATCAGCAGCCCACAGGGGGACATCTGGCCCGCTATGCCTAGAGGTGGTTGACCATCACCATCGACTCCTGGGCACTTTGGGTGGTCAGGGAGGGCTACCTCCTCCACCTGATTCAGACACCTCCCCCTTATTTTCCGGGAGAGCCCCTCAGGTCACCCCTCCATCGGGACCTTCTACTGAAGGAGTTGGCATGTCTTTTCTTGGACAAAGCAGTGGAACTGGTGCCCCACCATCTCGAGGACAAGGGTTGCTACTCCAGGTACTTCCTCTTGGCAAAAAAGAACAGGGGGCCTAAGGCCCATCCTCGACCTGCGTAACCTCAACAAATTTCTGATGAGGGAGAAGTTCAAGATGCCCTCCCTTGGAACACTGCTGCACTACCTCCAGCAGGGAGATTGGCTATGCTCCTTAGACCTCAAGGATGCCTATTCCAACATCCTTATTCACCCCAACCTCAGGGAGTACCTGCGGTTCATAGTGGGGGCTGGCTCTATCAGTACAGAGTGCTTCCTGTCGGTTTGGCTTCTTCACAAAATGCCTGGCAGTTGTGGCCGCCTTTCTCCGTCTCCAGGGGATCTTTGTCTTCCCCTACCTGGACGACTGGCTCATAAAGGGAGGCACAGCCTCAAAAGTACAGCAGACCACCGCACGCACCATCCAGGTTCTGCAGCACTTGGGTTTTGTTATAAACTTCCTTAAGTCTCACCTCCTCCCGACAGAATGTATGGAGTTCATCGGAGCAAAGCTGGACACTCTCCAGTCCACGGCCTTCTTGCCCAGGGACCGAGCTGACCGTCTCGGGAATCTGGCATGGGACATTCAGTACCATTCCTCTGTGCCCACTCGGCTTCATCTGCACCTTCTCGGGCACATAGCCTCCATGGTCCACGTTACCCCAGACGCTCGCCTCCACATAAGGCCGGCACAATGGTGTCTCCAGGACCAATGGATTCAAGCCACGGGGTGTCTCCGAGACAAAGTCTCCATAATCTGCCAACTGGTGGACTCTCTGGTCTGGTAGCAGTCTCTCCAGAAACTCGAGGCGGGCATGCCTTTTCAGGTCCCGAGCCCCTCAAGGGTCCTCACCATGGACGCCTCCCTGCTTGGCTGGGGAGCCCACTGCGAGGAGCTCCGCACCCAGGGCAGCTGGTCAGTAGACGAGAGCACCCAGCATAAGAACATAAGATATGCCATACTGGGTCAGACCAAGGTCCATCAATCCCAGTATCCTGTTTACAACAGTGGCAAATCTAGATCATAAGTACCTAGCAGTCTCCCCAAAAGACACAGATTCCTCAATGCTTGTATTGGGTCAAGCAGTGATATCCTGGGTTCCTTTTAGTAATGGTTTATGGACCTTTCCTCCAGAAACTTATCCAAACCTTTTTTAAACCCAGCTATACTAACAGCTTTTACTACATCCTCCGGTAACAAATTCCAGAGTTTGATTACACGTTGTGAAAAAAATATTTTCTCTTATTAGTCTTAAATAGCTTACCCTGTAGCTTCATTGCATGTCCCCTAGTCTTTTTGTATTCTGATGACGTAAACAATTGATCTAAATTTACCCGTTCCACTCCATTCATTAATTTATAGACCTCTGTTATATCTCCCCTCAGCCGTCTCTTTTCCAGGTTAAAGAGCCCTAACCTGTTTAGCCTCCCTTCATAGGAGTATTTTTCCATCCCCTTTACCATTTTGGTGGCTCTTCTCTGTACCTTTTCTAATAACGCTATATCCTTTTTAAGATACGGCGACCAGAATTACACACAATATTCAAGGTGCGGTTGTACCATAGAACGATACCGAGACATTGTTTTATTTTCCATTCCTTTCCTTATGATACCTAGCATTCTATTTGCTCTCTTTGCCGCCGCTGCACACTAGGTGGAGGGTTTTAACATGTTATTCCTGGGTAGTGATTTCCAAAGTGGAACTTTGCATCGTGTAACCATTGTTTGGGTTGTTCTTCCCTAGGTGCAAAACTTTGTACTTGTACACATTAAATTTCATCTACCATTTGGATGCCCAGTCTGCCAATTTATCAAGATCCTCTTGCAATTTTCCACAATCCTCTTGGGTTTTAACAACTTTAAATAGTTTTGTGTCATCTGCAAATTTGATAACCTCACTCGTTATTCCCTTTTCCGGGTCATTTATGAATATGTCAAAAAGCAGCGGACCCAGCATAGATCCCTGGGGTACTCCACTATTCACCTTTTTCATTGGGAAAATTGGCCATTTAGCCCTACCCTCTGTTTTCTATCTTTTAACAAGTTCCTGATCCACAATAGTACACTGCCTCCTATCCCATGACTTGTTGGTTTTGCCAAAAGTCTCTGATGAGGGACCTTGTCAAAGGCTTTCTGAAAGTCCAGATACACTATATCAACCGGCTCACCTTTGTCTACCTGTTTATTCAGACCTTCAAAAAAACAAAACAGATTAGTAAGACAAGATCTTCCTTCTCTAAACCCAAGTTGGCTGTCTCCCATTTAGCTATGACTATCTACATGATAAGTAATTTTGTTCTTTATAATGGTTTCTACCATTTTTTCCCGGTACTGACGTCAGGCTCACCAGTCTGTAACTTCCCGGATCACCCTTGGAACCCTTTTTAAAAATTGGCGTTACATTGGCGATCCTTTAATCTTCAGGTATTACAGATGATTTTAATGGTAGTTCACAGATTACTAATAGCAGGTCTTCAATCTCATATTTCAGTTCTTTGAGCACCCTTGGATGTATACCATCCGGTCCAGGTGATTTGCTACTCTTCAGTTTATCAAATAGTTGTAGTACATCTTCCCAGTGTATCGATATTTCTTTCAATTCCTCTGCAATATCACCTTTAAATACTACTTCAATCATGGGTAACATCTCTACATCTTCCTCGGTAAAGACCGAAGCAAAGAATTCATTCAGTCTCTCTGCTATAGCCTTGTCCCTTTTACCCCTCTATCATTTAATGGTCCAACTGACTCTCACAGGTTTTTTGCTACGAATGTACTTGAAAAAGTCTTTATTACGCGATTTTGCTTCCACAGCAAGTTTCTTCTCAAATTCTCTCTTTGCCTGCCTTATAAATGCCTCGCATTTAACTTGCCAGTACTTGTACTCTTTCCAGTTTTCGTCATTAGGCTCTTTTTTCCATTTCCTGAAAGATGCTTTTTTGGCAACAACAGCCTCTCTGACCTCACCTTTAAACCATGCTGGCAGTTTTGTGGACTTCCCTTCACTCTTCTTAAAGCGTGGAATACAGTTGATCTGGGCTTCCAAGATAGTATTTTTAAACACCCAAGCTTGATGTAAGTTTTCGACCTTTGCAGCTGCTCCTTTTAGTTTTTTCTTAACTATTTTCCTCATTTTATCATAGTCTCCCTTTCGAAAGTTAAAAGGTAGTACTGTGGATTTCCTTACCATCCCTCCTCCATTAATTAAATCAAATGCGATCATGCTATGATCACTATTGTCAAGTGGCCCCAACACCCTTATTTCTTGCACCAAATCTGGTGTTCCACTAAGGACTAAGTCCAAAATGTCTTCCCCTCTGGTCGGTTCATGAACGAGCTGCTCCAAGAAGCAGTCATTTATTTAATCTAGAAACATTATCTCCCTAGCATGTCCTGCCGTGACACTGACCCAGTCAATATCGGGGTAATTGAAATCACCCATTATTATTACTGTTCCGTAACTTTTGTTAGCTTCCCTGATTTCTTTGAGCATTTCATCATCCATTTGTTCATTCTGGCCACTGCCATCGCCTTCCCCTTTTTACATGGAATTTCAATCCATAAGCGATTCTAGAGAAAATTGTGTTTCCTGCAAAACTTTAATCCTTTGTGACTCAATGCCCTCTCTGACATAGAGCACAACCCTTCCACCAATTGGATTAGCTCTATTATGATATAGTTTGTACCCAGGTATCACAGTGTTCCACTGGTTGTCCTCCTTCCACCATGTCTCTCAGATACCAATCATATCTAACTTAGAAACATAGAAAAATGACGACAGAAAGAAAGTCCTTCCATATCAACAACTACAACAGCCCCCTTTTTTCCTTTAGATATCCTCTGTGTTTGTCCCATGCTGTTTTGAATTCAGATACTATCCTCACCTCTACTACCTCCACTGGGAGATTATTCCACTGATCCACCACTCTTTCCGTAAAGAAATATTTCCGCATATCACTCCTGAATCTATCCCCTTTCACCATCATCCCATGTCCCCTCGTAGCAGAACTTGCTTTCAATCAAAAGACGCTCTCCCCCTGTGCATTTATGCCATGGAGGTATTTAAACATCTCAATCTTATCACCTTTATCCAGCATTTCCTCTAAGGTGTACATATTAAGATCCTTAGTCTGTCCTCATATGCTTTATAATGAAGACCATTAATCATTTTAGTAGCCATCCCCTCTGTACTGACTCCATCCTGTTTATATTCTTTTGATGGTGCAGTCTCCAGAATTGCACACAATACTCCAAATGAGGTTGCACCAAAGACTTATACAGAGGCACTATCATCTCCTTTTTTCTGCTAGCCATTCCTCTCCGTATGCACCCAAGCATCCTTCTAGCTTTTGCTGTTACCTTTTCTACCTGTTTAGCTACTTTAAGATCATCAGACACAACCACGCCTAGGTCCCGCTCTTCTTTAGTGTACAAATGTACTTCACCCCCTATACTATATTGCTCCCTTGGATTGCTGCAGCCCAAATGCATGACCTTATATTTTTTAACATTAAATCCCAGCTGCCAAATTCTAGACCATTCTTCAAGCTTAGCTAGATCCCTGCTCATGTAATCTACACCTTCCTGGGTGTCTACTCTATTGCAGATTTTGGTATCATCTGCAAAGAGGCAAACCTTACCCGACAGCCCTTCCGCTATATCACTAACAAGGATGTTAAAAGAATCGGACCAAGGACAGATCCCTGGGGCACACCACTGGTAACTTCCTTCTCTTCAGAGTGAACTCCATTTACCTGTATTCTTTGTTGCCTCCCACTCAACCAATTTCTAACCCAAGCAGTAACTTTAGGGTCCATCCCTAGGGTGCTCAGTTTGTTTATAAGTCGCCTGTGAGGAACGGTGTCAGAGGCTTTACTGAAATCTAAATACACCACATCTAGGGCTGTCCCTCAGTCCAACTCCTTGGTCACCCAGTCAAAGAAATCAATCAGATTTGTCTGACAAGACCTGCCTCTGGTTAATCCATGTTGCCTCTGATCCTTTAATGTGCTGGACTCCAGAAACCTCACTATTTTCTCTTTCAGCAGCGTTTCCAATAATTTACTCACCACCGAAGTTAAACTAATCATCCTGTAGTTTTCAACCACATCCTTACTTCTGCTTTTGTGTAAAGGCACCACATGAGTCTCTCTCCAGTCCTTTGGCACCACTCACGACTCCAACAAGGCATTGAAAAGGTCAGTCAGTGGAGCCGCTAGGACGTCCCCAAGTTTCCTGAGTATTCTAGGGTGTATCCCATCCGGTCCCATCACTTTGTCTACTTTAAGTTGAGCTAGTTTCTTACAAACACAGTCTTCTGAAAATTGTTCAAGATGGCCCTTGCTTCTGTTCCTGTTTATGGGTGTTTTCTGAGGTCCTTTTCCTGGTTCTTCATCTGTGAACACAGAAGAGAGATATTTGTTAAGCAATTCCGCTTTATCCTCGTCAGCTTCTACATATTCCTTCCCTTCACCCTTGAGTCTAACAATACCACTTTTGCCCTTCCTCTTCTCACTAACATATCTGAAAAATGTCTTACCCCCCCCCCCCCCATTTTATTGCATTGGCTATTTCCTCCTCTTTTTGAATCTTTGCTTTCCTGACTACTTTGGTAGCTTCTCTAAGTTTTTCCAAATATATATGCCTGTCTTCCTCTCTCTGTGATCTCTTGTATTTCATGAAGGCCTCCCTCTTTTTCTTCACCTTTTCAGGTACTTCTTTTTATAGCCATAGCAGTCTCCTTTTCCTTTTACCTTTATTTATCATTTTAACAAAGAGGTTGGTTGCCCTTAAAATATCTCCTTTCAGTTTTGCCCACTGTTTTTCTACATCCCCCAGCTCTTCCCATCCCGCTAACGACTCCCATCTTGGCAAAGTTTGTTTGAGGTATTGGCCCATCTTGGCAAAGTTTGTTTTCCTAAAGTCTAAGACCCTCCCTTTGAATGGATTCTAAAAGCCCTAGTCCTAATACTGAACCACACCATCTGGTGATCACTGGATGCAAAATGATCTCCCAGTTTAACATCAGAAACACTTTCACCATTGGTAAGCACCAAGTCCAGTATGGCCCCTTCACGTGTGGGGTCTGTTAGTGCTATATATTCTATCTCTCCCATCTTATTTTTTAGATTTCTAGCATTTGCATACAAGCATTTTAGAGACTGTATTTTATTCATATTAATCTGGTTATCAGTAGGCAGGGGCAATTTGGAATCTTTAAGCTCTGTCTGCTCTGTACTCAAGGGCATTTGGGCTACCTTTGTCTTTATTGGAACCTCTCTGCTGATGTGCCCTAACTTCATTTTTTTTGGTAGTCCCATTTGCATACAAGCATCCTTCAAGGATACATTGTTCCGAACCATGCTCTCTTAGGGGAAAGCCGACAGTCACCCATCTCCTTTTTAAAGGTTAATGCCAGCAGCCTGGTTCCATCCCGGTTAAAGTGAAGCCCATTCCTTCGGAAGAGATCCTCCTTTCCCCAGAATGTTCCCCAGTTCCTAACAAATCCAAAACCCTCATCCTTGCACCATCGTCTCATCCACGCATTGAGACTCCGGAGCTCTGCCTGCCTTTTGGGTCCTGCACGTGGAACAGGAAGCATTTCGGAGAACGCTACCCTGAAAGTTCTGGATTTCAACTTCCTACCTAAAAGCCTAAATTTACCCTCCAAACCTCCATACCACATTTTCCTATGTCATTGGTACCGACATGTACCAAGACTGCAGACTCCTCCCCAGCACTATCTAAGACCTTGTCTAGTTGGCGCGTGAGGTCTGCTACCTTCGCACCAGGCATGCATGTTACCAGCGATCCTCACGTCCACCAGCCACCCAGCTATCTACATGCCTAATGATCGAATCACCAACTATAATGGCTGTCCTAACCCTTCCCTAATGGGCACATGGCCCTGGAGAAATTTCCTTGGTGCGAGAGGTTTTTATATCACTTGGAGGACAGGTCCTAACTACAGGATCACTTCCTGCCATACCAGGGTGATGCTGTCCTGTCACGTGACCTCCACGGCAACAGGGATGCTGCCAGACTGGAGGTGGGACTTCAGGACTATATCCCTGTGGGTCTCGTCTATGTACCTCTCTGTCTTCCTTATGTCTTCCAAGTCTGCTACTCTTGCCTCCAAAGATCAGACTCGTTCCCTGAGAGCAAAGAGCTCCTTGCACCTTGTGCACACGTAAGACCCCTTACCCACTGGGAGAAAATCATATATGTGACACTCAGTGGAAAAGACTGGAAAGACCCCATCTCGCTGCTGGACTGCTGTCTGCATCTTTCCTTTAAGGTTGTGTTTAGATATTTAAGTTCTTTACTTACTAAGGGTTGCTACAGATACTTTTACTAATAAAACTATGCCTAATACATTTAATGTACTTTGTTCACCCGAAGTTTAATTAATCTCAGGTCTTTAATGTATGCTGATGAGAATAAACAGCTGCACCTGAGAGTGAATATGGCACCTCCTTTCCTTTAAGAGGTTTACGCACCTATAAAGCTATGATTATCCCAGGGGTGGGTGGGTGTTGGGGGAGGGAGGAAGGGAAAGAAGACTTATTAAAAGCTGGCTGCTACATAGTACCCTGTCCTGTGCTTCTAAGGTAATCTGCGACCAATCTCCAAGGGGAGCCCAAAAGCCCTTGCTTTTATAGAGGGAGTCTTGGGTTCTAAATTTAACCAGAAAGCTCTCTTCTGTGTTTTAAATTTAAACTGAAAACTCTTGCTGCTACTAGGCCCTGACTGAGTATTAAATTTAAACTGGAAGCTCTCTGCTGGGTTCTAAATTTAACCAGAAAGCTCTCTGCTGTATTTTAAATTTAAACTGAAAACTTTTGCTGTTACTAGGCCCTGACTGATTTAACAATTACACTGGGTTAACAGATTAATCAGCTTTAATCTAAAGAATTCTTTTTTCCTCAAGATTTAGAAAACTTCCCAGATGAAATACTTACAATTGCAGATCTCTCTCCAGAAGTAGCAGTCCCCTTTTGTAGTCCTGGAGCTGCGTGCAATATATTTAGCCCTGCGAGCCTTTTGCCACCACCTGCGCCACCAGCTGGTGCTGGTCCAGATGGACAACCAGGTGGTGATGTTCTATGTGAATAAACAGGGGGGCATGGGGTCTCGTGCTCTCTGTCCGGAGGCAGTAGTCCTCTGCTCATATGTAATCCAATAGTGTATCCTCCTGTGGCCAGTATACCCACTAGGCCAGACCAACCTGCTGGCCGCCAGACTGAGCAGGGTCTTCCAGCCGCACGAGTGGCAGCTGGACCCCTGAGTGGCCGACTGGCTCTTCCAGATATGGGGGAAACTCCTGATGGACTTGTTTCCCAGCCTGGACAACTTCCAGTTTCTCTGATTCTGTTCCCGGTCGGTCCACCCCTCCAGGGTGACAGTGGATTCATTCCTCGTCTCATGGTCAGAGGGCCTGATGTACGCTTTCCCTTCCATGTCGCTGATTGCCAGGACCTTGTTCAGAACCCTCCATGACAGGGCTTCACTCATCCTGATAGCCCCTCGGTGGCCCAGGCAACCATGGTTCCCGCTGCTCCTTCAATTGACGTGGAGACCCCCATCCAGTTGGAGACCTCTCCGAGACTCCTGTCTCAGGAAGGGGGCCCTCTACTACACCTGAACCTGAGGTCCCTGTCGCTGACAGCGTGGCTCCTGAAAGGGTGGCCCTAGCCCCTTTCAACCTCTCTGGTGAGTTACAGGAGATCCTGCTGGCCTCTCGCAAGGCCTCTACTAGAAAAGCTTATGCCCTCAAATGGCGCAGGTTCTCAGCCTGGTGTGCCGAGCACGGTGCCGACCCATTCTCCTGCCCGGTGGGTTTGGTGTTACAGTACCTTCTCCACCTCTCACAATCTGGGCTCAAGTCTAACTCCGTCCAGGTGCAGCTTAGTGCCCTGGTGATGCACCACCACCCGGTGGATAGCAAGCTCCTCTTGGTCCAGCTGCTGGTGACCCACTTTCTTTGGGGTCTGCTCTTACCAAATCCTCCAGTTCGCCCTCCGGCAACCAAATGGGACCTCAATGTGGTATTGGGGCAGCTCACTCGCCCAACCTTAAAGCCTCTGGCTATTTGCCACCTACGCTTCCTCTCTTGGAAGGTGGCAGTCCTGGTTGCACTCACCTCCACTCGCAGAGTTAGCGAGCTTCAGGCCTTAATGGCGGAGTTGCCTTATACCAGGTTCTACAAGAACAGAGTAGTACTCCTCATGCACCCTAAATTTCTTCCAAAGGTAGTATCGTCCTTCCATCTCAACCAGGAAGTAGTACTCCCTACCTTCTTTCTGATACCTCACTCCAGTAGGGCGGAGACAGTCCTCCACACCTTGGACTGTAAGAGGGCTTTGTCCTTCTATATCCAATGGAGCCACCACAAAGCTGCTCAGCTTTTTGTCTCCTATGACCCCAGTAGGCTGGAGGAGGTGGTGTCCAAGCGTACGCTATCCACCTGGGTGGCAGATTGTATCTCCCTCACCTATGAGCAGACGGGGCTCCTGCTGGAAGGCCGCGTCACGGCGCACCGTGTCAGGGCCATTGCAGCCTCGGTAGCAAACTTGTGCTCTGTCCCAATTGTGAACGACTCCCGGGCTGCCACCTGGTCTTCAGTCCATACCTTTGAAGCCCATTGCTGCCAGGAAAGAGAGTCCCGATGGGACAGTGCCTTTGGCCAGGCTGTGCTCCTTAGTCTTTTCAGCGTTTAGGCAACTCCTATCCTCTGACCCTTCTGTGTTCCGGATACTGGAGTGCTGGTTTTCATCGGACACAGGGGTCATACTGTGGTTGGTGGACACGGACTTAATTGCTGCTGCTCGCAGCTTCCCACGAGGGAATCCATGTTTTTGCTATGGGCTTTCGGTAGCCTGTATCTGGGGAGTCCCATATGTGAGGACTGACTTCCTGCTTGTTCCCGGAGAAAGCGTAGTTACTCACCTTTAACAGGTGTTCTCCAGGGACAGCAGGAATCAGTCCTCACAACCCTCCCTCTTCCCCTTGGAGTTGCTCCTTTACCATCTTTTATTTTGCCATCTTTTAGCTATGTCATCTGACTGAGCAAGATGGCACCCTTGGACAGGAAGGAGACCATGCATGTGTGGTAGCATCTCCGAAAGACTTTCTTTGAAAGCTGGGGGAATGCCTCTGCGACGGCTCTGTCTGTGCCGACATCAGCCATATGTGAGGACTGGTTCCTGCTGTCCCTGGAGAACACGTTACAGGTGAGTAGCTAAGCTAAATGTGTAGGTGCTTCCATTTGCATATCTAGATGCTTCTAAAATGATCCCTTTGTGTGTCTAAAAACTCAGCTCATGTTATGATCACAGCAAAATCCCTCTCTTTCTCAAACCTACCAGGGCGGGTGTTTCTTTCATCTCTCCCATGCGATCTACCCTAATACAACCCATCCCTACTAGTAGAAAAGTAGAATCAGTGGCTCAGTTAGTGTCTAACCTGTTCCTCCTCTACTGACACCTCTTCCTCCTATGTAGTTCATAGCTTAGCTATTTGAATCATGTGGTGATGTTAGTTGATTTTTTGTATGACGGCGAGAGTAATAAATAAAGAGGAAAAGTGGCTTATCTGAATTTCAATAAGGACTTTCACACTGTTTTATATATATGTATGTGTATATGTGTGTGTGTGTATATATATATATATGTATGTATATATATGTGTGTATATATATATGTATACAGGGTGGCCCAAAAAGGTGAGAACGTCTTGTAGCATATAAGTTATTTAAAAATTCAAAAAGACAGATGTAAACGATTGACAAATTTAAAAAAAAAAAAAGACGGCGACCGGAAATTGTTGAAATAAAGACGTTATATAGATAAAAAAGGTAAATAAGTAAACTATTTAAGCTTTTAATTTACAAGATGCTCTCACTTGTTTGGGCCACCCTGTGTAAATAAATAAATAAATATATATATATATATATATATATATATATATATATATATATATATATATATATATAAGATTGATGAGTAAGGCAGTTCAGGATGAAAATGATAAACTGGGTGAGAAGATGGTTGGGCAACAGAACTCAAAGATCAGTGGAGTCCATTGTAATTAAGGAAAAAGAAGTGTGATGAGCAAGGTGCATAGGAAGCACTGCTAAGACTAGCCATCAGTTTCTTTATAAATGATGTAGAATGGCTAGAAAGGAAAATCTGCCATTACACAAATGTTTTTGTGACATTAATAGAGCTAGGAAAGCAGTGACAAAGCTCTCCATTTCTAATTGGATAACTGATTGCATTTCCTTTAGTAATATCCAGGCATTCTGACCTTTAAGGGGCTTATGAAGACCCATCCTGTTATGGCTGTGGTGACATTAGTCAACTATCTGTTTACTTCCATTGAAAAGATTTACAAAATCACATCATTCACCGCATGTTTTTTATTAGATTCAAATCTGTGGACCATTCCAAAACCTTCATCTTCCTTTCCTGAAAGTACTTCATGGTTAATGTTGAAGTATGTTTTGGAAAGCTGTTCTGCTAAAATATCCAGCCTCTTTTCAGCTTCAGTTTGTGATGTGAAAAACAATATCTGAAGTTTCACAAACAAGTCAAAATTGTTGTTGTTAAGTGCCATCAAGTCTGTGCTGACTCATGGCACCCTCTTGATAGTTGTCCTAAACTGTGTTTGTTCTTTAGTCAGGCAGCTAATTGTTGATAGAGTAGTATCCATAGCTGATTCTGTTGTATTGATGCATGTCATTGCTGGCTTTCCTCTTTTGCATTGACCTTCTACCTTGCCAAGCATGATGTCTTTCTCTAACAATTTCTCTCTTCGCACGATGTGTCTAAAGTATGAAAGTCAAAGTCTTGTCATCTGAACTTCTAAAGAAAGCTTAGGTTTGATCTCCTCTAGTACCAATTGGATTGTTCTACAGGCAGTCCATTGTATACACAGTATTCTTTGCTAACACCATAATTCAAAGGCATCAATTTTTTCACCTAATGGTTACGAGCACTGGCTTGGGAACCCAGAGACCAGGGTTTGATTCCCACTAGCACTCCTTGTGGCCTTGGGCAAGTAACTTAACCCTCCATTGCCTCAGAAAAATCTAAGTTATCAATATCCCTGTTTAATGTACATTACTAAATTTAAGTTACAATGTAAACCGCTTTGATTGAAATGATAAAGCGGTATATAAAACCTGTAAAATAAATAAATTTATTTAAAGGTGCGGAAGAATTGAAGGAAATATCGATACATCGGGAAGATGTCTTACAACTATTAGATAAACTGAAGAGTAGCAAATCACCTGGGCCGGATGGTATACATCCAAGGGTGTTGAAAGAACTGAAATATGAGATTGCAGACCTGCTATCAGTAATCTGTGAACTATCATTAAAATCATCTCTAATACCTGAAGATTGGAGGATCGCCAATGTAACACCAATTTTTAAAAAGGGTTCCAGGGGTGATCCGAGAAACTACAGACCGGTGAGCCTGACGTCAGTACCGGGAAAAATGGTAGAAACCATCATAAAGAATAAAATTACTCAGCATGTAGATAGTCACAACCTAATGGGAGACAGCCAACATGGCTTTAGACAAGGAAGATCTTGTCTTACTAATCTGTTATGTTTTTTTGAAGGAGTGAATAAACAGGTGGACAAAGGTGAGTTGGTTGATATTGTGTATCTGGACTTTCAGAAAGCCTTTGACAAGGTCCCTCATCAGAGACTTTTGGCAAAACTAAAGAGTCATGGGATAGGAGGCAGTGTACTATTGTGGATCAGGAACTGGTTAAAAGATAGAAAGCAGAGGGTAGGGCTAAATGGCCAATTTTCCCAATGGAGAAAGGTGAATAGTGGTGTACCCCAGGGATCTGTGCTGGGTCCGCTGCTTTTTGACATATTCATAAATGACCTGGAAAGTGGAATAACGAGTGAGGTTATCAAATTTGCAGATGACACAAAACTATTTAAAGTTGTTAAAACCCAAGAGGATTGTGAAAAATTGCAAGAGAATCTTGATAAATTGGAAGACTGGGCATCAAAATGGCAGATGAAATTTAATGTGGACAAGTGCAAGGTTATGCACCTAGGGAAGAACAACCCAAACTATAGTTACACGATGCAAGGTTCCACATTAGGAACCACCACCCAGGAAAAAGATTTAGGCGTCATTGTGGATACCATGTTAAAACCCTCGGCTCAGTGTGCAGCGGCGGCCAAGAGAGCAAATAGAATGCTAGGTATGATAAGGAAAGGAATGGAAAATAAAACAAAAGATATCATAATGCCTCTATATCGTTCCATGGTGAGACCGCACCTTGAATATTGTGTGCAATTCTGGTCACCGTATCTTAAAAAGGATATAGCGATTTTAGAAAAGGTTCAGAGAAGAGCCACCAAAATGGTAAAGGGGATGGAAGGATACTCCTATGAAGAAAGGCTAAAAAGGTTAGGGCTCTTTAACCTGGAAAAGAGACGGCTGAGGGGAGATATGATAGAAGTCTATAAATTAATGAACGGAGTGGAACGGGTAAACGTAGATCGATTGTTTACGTTATCAGAATATAGAAAGACTAGGGGACATGCAGTGAAGCTACCGGGTAAACTATTTAAGACTAATAAAAGAAAATATTTTTTCACTCAACGTATAATCAAACTCTGGAATTTGTTACCGGAGGATGTAGTAAAGGCTGTTAGTGTAGCTGGGTTTAAAAAAGGTTTGGACAAGTTCCTGGAGGAAAGGTCCATAAACCATTATTAAGAAGTGACCGCAGATATCAATGCTTGACCCAGTACAAGCATTGTGGAACTTGTGTCTCTTGGGGAAACTGCTAGGTACATATGACCTAGATTGGCCACTGTTGGAAACAGAATACTGGGCTTGATAGACCTTGGTCTGACCCAGTATGGCATATCTTATGTTCTTATGTTCTAAATAAAATCTTTCACTGTCCAACTTTCACATCCATATGACATTATTGAAAATACCATGGCTTGGACAAGTCAAATCTGTGTGGAAAGATACATCTCTGCTCTTGAGAATCTTGTCTAATTCCTTTATAGCCATTCTTCCAAGAGCAAGGTATCATCAGATTTCTTGACTACTTGTCATTTCTTTATTGATGTAAGCATGTTAAAGCTGTCCACTATTTCAATTTCTTCTCCATCAATGATGAACTTACTGATTTTGCCAGGTGTCAGGATCTTTGTCTTCTTCATGTTAAGATACAGGCCCATTTAAAGACTATGGACCCTATATTCATTTGGGTAGGCTATGCACCACTGTGGTGCATAGCCATGCCCACTGACACTTAACTCTGGATATTCAATGCTGGGGTCATATGTGGCTCCAACATTGAATATCCGGGGATTGCCACACACTGAAAGCCACAGTAACTAACCGAGCAGCAGCAATAATGCATGCTGTCCAGTTAGCTCCTCTGCCTAAAAGATAGGCGAGGATTTTCCTTGCCTATCTTTTAGGCGCAGATCGGTAACCGGGAAGCATGCAGTATCACTGCTGTCTGGTTATCGGTCATCTCCACCTCCATTCCTCCCCAGTATGCCCCCGACATGCCCCAATGCTAAGCGGTTAGCATCGGGGCGCATAAGGGTCATGATTGGGGAATATCACTCTCAGCGGCAGTTACATGGGTTACAGGTCTGTAAACCATGTAAGTGCCCTTCGAATATCGGGCCCTATGTTCTTTGACCCTGAGAAGCAAATGTTTCACATCATCTTCAATTTCAGCCAATAATAGTGGAGTGGAGGAGTGGCCTAGTGGTTGGGGCAAGGTACTTCAGGCCAGAAGGTCAGGGGTTCAAATCCCACTAGAGGACAGCAACCTTGGGCCAGAAGGACTGGGGTTTCTAGTCCCACAGGTGCTCCTTGTGGTCTTGGGCAAGCCACTTAACCCTCCATAGCCCATGTTCCCTGTAAAATAGTTATCTCCAAGTTATAATGCCCTGTTCAATGTAATTTCAGTTTGTTCAATGTAAACCGCACTGATGCAGAATAGCACGGTATATAAGAGAATGTAAATAAATAAATAAAATATGGTATCTTCAGCATAGCAAAGTTTGGTTATGAGTCTTCCACCAGTCTTCATACCTTGGTTGTTTTCATATTGTCCTGCTTCTTTGATTTGTTCTGCATATAATTTAAGAAGGTAGGGAGAAAGTATGCAGCTTTATCGTACACCTTTGCTGATTTTAAACCATTCTGTTTCTCCTTGTTCCATTTGAACTGTTGCTTCTTGATCAATGTAAAGGTTGAGCAGGAGAACCATCAGGTGTTCTGGTATACCCATGCTTCTTAATGGGGCCCAGAGTTTCTCATAATTTACAGTCAAATGTCTCGAAGTAGTCAATAAAACACATATAGATATCTATCTCCAGGAATAAGCAGGAATGTAGTCTTCACATATGTGTGACGTCAGTACCGACGGAGCCTGCATGGGAACGCTCCCCAGCATCCTATAGGAAAGCTTTTGGGAGCATCCCACTGTGCCTGCGTAGCTGCCTTCCCGCCTTTCCAGCTCTCCCTCCTCAGTTCTTCATTTTCCGTGCAGCCGACAGGGAGAAATTCCTGTCACCGCAGAAAATTTAGTAGTTCCTTTTTTGTGGTCGTGTCTGCCTTCCCGTCGACACCAGTATCGACATCATCGGTATTTTTCCTAATTTCTTTTTTCTTAAAAAAAAAACAAAAAACAACTTTTGTTTTTTTCTGAGGACCTTGAGGTGCTTCAGTGCCATTTTGGGCTTAGGCCCTTTTTTTCCTTCTTCCAAAATGGATAAATCAGCTAGTGGTTTTAAAAAGTGTTCCAAATGTGGCAGTACTATTTCACCACTGACACCCATGACTGGTGTCTAAAATGTTTGGGACCAGATCATCAACCGTCGGAATGCCCTCTCTGTAGGAAGATGAAAAAGAGGGGCCTGCAGAATAGAGCTGTCCGTTGCATCAGCGTCCATTGCATCAGCGTCATCGAGAGCTTCATCTTTCTCCCACAGATCTCAGGTATCGAAACCCAGGTCCTCCTCAAAGGCTGGCCGGTCTTCCAAGAGTAGATCTCCTTCTAAGCATCGAGATGCTTTAGGTGTTGCACTGGAAGGGAACACACCGGCAAACAACCCCGGCAGGAGGTCCTTACCTCCAAAGCTTTAACAGGGTCCCAAGATGCTTCCGAGGCCTTCACCTCCGGAGAGCTCTTGATGCCATGCTCAGGGATCGTGGCCCGCAGTTTGGGTACCGATACCCAAGCATTGGCTGGCTCCATGGATCAATGTATCCTAGCCATTGAGTGGAGCTTAGCGGCCTTACTAGCGGCTTCGGTACCGCTAAAGCCACTGTAGTCGGATCCATAGCCATCGGTACCAACATCGGTACCGAATGTGTCTGCATTGACCTTTTTGCTGCTCTCCACGCTACCACCCATGCCAGCCCTAGAATCAGTGTCCGGCATCCAGGGTCCAGTACTGAGGCATTCCGATGCCGACTTCAACTGGTATCACAGATGGGCTGAGTGTGAGCACTCTGCCCATCGGTACTTAGAATCCTCTGATTCAGAATCCTCGGATGATGAATCTGCCGGTACTCAGGAAATGAGGACTCTCCCTGAGGATCCTTCCCCACAACGTCGTATGTCCCCTCCGACTTTATCTGCGATGTTGCTCGAGGTCTCTCCATTACAGTCACCTTGGAGAAGGAGCTTTGGAGGTTGAAATTCTTCAATATCCTGCAGCCCCAAAGGAAGCTGCTACCCTTCCTATTCACTGAATTCTTCATGACCTTATGCTCAGAATGTGGGAGACACCTTTAACTATCTCTCCACATTCTTGGAGGCTTAATACTATGTACCAGGTACCTGAGTGCCCTGGTTTTCAGAAGACTACTACTACTACTATTTAGAATTTATATAGTGCTACCAGTCGTACGCAGCTCTATACAGCACAGACATGCAAGAGACAATCCCTGCTCATCAGAGCTTACAATCTAGTCAAGACAAAACACACAAACATGGAAGATGCAAATACCACACCATTCCATGGTGGTGGAATCCGCAATGCGTCGAATCAAAAGTACCAAAATACATTCATCTAACCTTCCGGGCAGGGAATCGAGAACCCTCAATGCTTTCGGTCATTGATGCTTTCAGGCCTCCGTGATATCGGCTAGAATCAGTTCTTACGTGCTCTACATGGGTATGTTCCTTAGGGAGATAACTAAGGATTTAGAATTAATGGCTCCTCTTCTCCCCAATGACAAGAGGACTGTTTACATCACCCTTGTAAAGCATGCCCAAAACATTTCCAAATTTGTGAACAGGGCAACCTTTGACTGCTTTGAATGTAATAGCAGAACTTCAGCTATATGCATTGGTGCATGTAGGATTGCTTGGTTACAAGCATCTGATCTTGAACAGTGGATTCAAGATAAACGGGAATATTCCTTGCACAGGAGAAAACCTTTTTGGTAAGGACTAGCAGGCAAAGCTTCTCAGCTGGAATCTGAGAATACCACTCTCAGTAGGCTTTCTAGAACCACTGTCAACCCAGCTAAGAAAAAGACTACAAAAAAGCCTTTTTTCAACAAGAAAAAGAAGTACTACCCTTCTTATACTCATACTGTGCACTGTCCGGTCCATGCTCCCCAAAAGAGGCAGCAGCAACCAAAGCAACAGAGAAAGGCTCAGACCCCCAGATCTCAGCCAACTCAACAGACCCAACTTCCTCAGGGTCTTTGACTTTTTTCTAGGGAACTTAGCCGTCCTGCCTCTGGAGATCCCAGATTCCATCATCATTCCAGGCAGACTATGTCACTTCGCCCACAGGTGGCACCTGATAACATCAGAGCATTGGACTCTCTCTATAGTAAGAGAAGGTACAAACTTCACTTCCAAAGTATGCCCCCCCAATCTACTCCAAGAGAGTTCAGTTCTCGACCTCCTCTTACCACTCTGTTGTTAGAGGAGGTTACCTCCCTTCTCGCACAGGGTGCGATAGAGGAAGTGACACTTTCTCAGCAAGGCCTGGGCTTCTACTCTCCTTACTTCCTTATCCCAAAGAAAACAGGAGGAAAGAGGCCCATCCTGGACCTCAGAGAACTGAACAAGCATCTGCTTCGGGAGAAATTCAAGATGATCTCCCTGGGCACTCTTCTCCCTTATCTCCAGAGTCAGGACTGGCTCTGTTCTCTAGAACTAAAGGATGCATATACCCACATCCTTATTCATGCAGAACACAGGAGATTCCTGCGATTCCTCTTCCAGGGAAAACATTATTAATACAAGGTCCTGCCCTTCGGCCTGGCCGCTGCCCCAAGAGTCTTTACAAAATACATGGCAGTGGTGGCTGCATTCCTAAGAACTCTGGCTAATCTGAGCAACAACAGCTCTAGAGGCCAGTTCTTCTCTCTCGCGCACCATACAGGTGCTTCAACACTTGGGATTTGCAATAAATTTTCCAAAATCCCAACTCGCCCCTTCTCAGACCCTAGAGTTCATAGGGGCTCTCCTAGACACTCAACAGTCAAGGGATTTTCTCCCCCAAGCCCGCTGTGCTCGAATCAGCTAGCATCTCAAGCATGTCTGAGATCCTCCTTCACCGCTCGAGAAATGCTTCAACTGCTGGGCCATATGGCATCCACTGTACATGTGGTTCCTTATGCTCATCTGCATATGCGTGCAGCTCAATGGACCCTAGCTTTGCAATGGGCTCAAGCATCTGGTCATCTGGGAGACAAAATCATGATCTCTGCACGTCTCATCTCGTCTCTCCAGTGGTGGAAATTGCCAGAAAGCTTTCTCGTAGGGTCACCTTTCCAGATGCCACCACACCAATCTACCCTAACAACGGATGCATCCAAATTGGGCTGGGGAGCTCATCTGGACAGTCTTTCCACTCAGGGTGTTTGGACTCAACAAGAGGCACGACTTCACATAAATCTATTGGAACTCAGAGCCATCCACAATGCTCTCAGGGTGTTCCACGACCACCTTCACTTCCACTCAGTTCTAGTCCAGACAGACAATCAAGTAGCTATGTTCTACATGAACAAGCAAGGTGGAACAGGTTCTCAGGCACTGTGCAACGAAGCCCAAAACCTATGGTCTTTTGCCATACAGCATCAGATTCACCTTCTAATGGTGTATCTCCCTGGCAAACAGAATCTCCTGGCAGACAAACTCAGTCGAGTACTTCTGCCCTATGGGTGGTCTCACCATGTGGACCAGATAGCTCGCATTTTTCAGATCTGGGGAACCCCAGATATAGACCTGTTTGCAAGTCCTCACAATGCAAAACTTCCCCGCTTCTATTACAGAATGCCTGCTCACAACAGTCAAGCGGTGGATGCTTTTCACCTTCACTAGGGTCAGGACTTCCTATATGCCTACCCTCCCATTCCCCTCATCCCCAAGACTCTTTTCAAACTCCAGAGAGACAGGGGCTGCATGATCCTCATTGCCCCGCGTTGGCCATAACAACCGTGGTATCCTCTGCTTCTACATCTCTCTCAAGCCCAACCACTAGATTTGGGGTGTGCTTCAGATCTCCTATCACAGGAGAACGGGATGCTGCTGCATCCAAACCCGCAGTCCCTACATCTGATAGCATGGCTGCTAAAGGCATAGCACTCCAGAACATTAACCTCTCTCAACAGGTTAGAGATATCCTATTAGCTTCAAGAAAACCTTCCACAAGGCATACTTATGCCTTCAAGTGGTGACGATTTTCACTCTGGTGTTCAAAAAGAGATCTTAATCCTTTTTTGGTTCTGGTGGAAGCATTACTTGAATATCTCCTCCACCTCTCGTCTTTTGGACTCAAAACCAATTTGGTACGGGTCCACCTAAGTGCCATTGTGGCATCTCACATGCCTTTAGATGGTCAGCTGCTTGTGGAGTGCTTCATGATGGGTCTTCTCTTAACTAAGCCTCCCATTAGGCCACCACCAGTGGCATGGGATCTCAATGTTGTCCTCGGACAGCTTATGAAGCCACCCTTCGAACCTCTAGCCACTACTTCTCTGAAGTTTCTTTCTTGGAAGGTCACCTTCCTTTTTGTGCTCACTTCTGCAAGATGCATCAGTGAGCTCCAGGCTTTATAATTAATGACATAATTAACGATACATCCCCTGACATTATCTGTATTACTGAAACATGGCTCTCACCTACAGACACTATACTACTAAACCAGCTAACCACATATCAATATGACATATTCAATTGCCAAAGGAATATAAAAAGAGGAGGGGGTGTAATGATTCTCACCAAAAATTACCTAAAATTCACCCTAACAAACCTAAATAATATAGATGGAATGGACATCATTAACATAGAAAATAAAACTATGGCTCTCACCCTCATCTACAGACCCCCATCATCCGATCAGAAAAAACCTCACCCCTATACTAGAACTTGCATGTACAGCATCACAAAGCAAACCACTTTTACTCCTTGGGGACTTGAACCTTCCATCACTGAACCATTCACAGTCAGATAACTTCATAGACGCTATGTCACAAATGGGGTTCACACAGATAATACATGCTCCTACGCACAAAAAAGGTAACATACTTGATGTAATTTTCCTCCCAGCCACACTCTACAGTCACTTACTACATACCACTCCGAGTATAACTGAAGTACCCTGGTCAGACCACCATCTTATCAAAATCCAGCTACCAGCACAAATCCCAAAAAACAACGGGAGCACAACTCCACATACATCACGCTTCGTACGCTTTGACAAAGACACATTCCTCGATAAAGTACTACCCAAACTAGACACAAGCTCACCAGACATCAACTCAACCATAACACATTGGAATCTAACTATTCAAAAAGCAGCTGTCCACACACAAGTCTTACACAAACAAACAAAAAAGACAGAAAAATGGTTCACAAAAGAGCTGTCAAAACTAAAAAAACAACTGAGGAGACAAGAAAAGAGATGGAGAAAACTAAAATCTGATGAAAACAAATCCCAATATATGCTCTTACTTATGGAATACAAAAACGCAATTAACAAATCAAAAAGAGACTACCACTCCAAAGTAATAAATTCATCCATCAACCGCCCAAGGGAGTTATTCGCGATAGTAAAAACATTAACCAAAACTAATAACACCGAACCTAAACAACAAGCAATAAATATACAAACACTAGCAAAACATTTTGCAGAAAAACTAAAAAACAAAACCACTACCTCAACTCCTGTATTATCAAACACGAAAATCTCACATGAATGGACAAGTTTCCAGTTGGTAGAACAAAAACAACTCCTCAAAATCATAACTATGATAAACACCACCACTTCCCCACTCGATCCATGCCCCGTGTCATGGATTAAGAGTGCAAGAGATGAACTGGTGGTAAATATACAATACATCGTTAACCAATCCCTTTCACAGGGCATCATGCCTGATGCCCTAAAACTCACAACACTCCGACCAATAATAAAGAATAATAAGCTCGACTCAAAAGACCCGAATTCATACAGACCCATAGCCAGCATTCCATTCATAGCCAAAATAATAGAGAAAACAATTCAAATTCAGTTACAAGAACACATTGATGAACACAAACCCCTTGACTCACACCAATTTGGTTTCCGCCCATTCCATGGAGTAGAAACCCTCCTAATCACCCTTATGGACTTCCTCATCAAGGGCACAGATGACAAACATCAAGGCTTCTTACTCCTATTTATAGATATCTCTGCCGCCTTCGATAACATTAATCACATGACACTGATCAACAGATTAGAAAACCTAGGAATAGGCGGGATTGTCCTTAACTGGTTCAAATCCTATATTTCACATAGATTAATACGAGTCCAAATTGACCAACAAGCATCAGAAACATTCCCTCAAGGACAGGGAATACCCCAGGGATCAGCCCTTTCAGCCCTCTTATTTAACTTGTACCTGCAACCGATAACAGACATATTTAAAAAACACAGGATTAACCATTTTATATATGCCGATGACATCATGTTAGCTATCCCCATAAATGCTAAAAACCCTACATATGACTCGCTATCCAAATGCATGGCTGAGACCTCCTCCTGGATGGAAACTAACCACCTTAGCATAAACCTCAAAAAAACTGAGGCAATGTTTGTGACAAGACCACCCACGACTGAGAACACATACCCAGAAACAATCACAATCAACAAAACCTCCATACCCGTCAGAAAACAGGTAAAATACTTAGGAGTAATAATAGACCACACCCTCACCATGCTACCACACATAAAACAAATAGTAAAAACCATTTTCTATAAACTCAAAACTATTCAGCACCTAAGGCCACTCCTTGAAACACAAGACTTTAGATCCGTAGTAAGTACACTGATCACCCCACACTTCGACTATTGCAATAGTCTCCTAATAGGCCTCCCCCAAAAAAGCATATACCTTCTCCAAAGAGCACAAAACATCTGTGCAAAGGTAATCTCTAAAGCTCGCCTAACAGACCACGTAACCCCAATACTGCTGGAACTCCACTGGCTCCCTATAAACAGCCGAATCAAATATAAGATTATCCTAACAACCTATAAACTCATAAATGACATAACCCCTTCACACCTATCCACATTACTGCAATCTCCAACATCGACAAGGACCCTCAGACAGAACGCGGCCCACTCCCTCATCATACCAAAAGCCATCCGTAAAACTAAGAATTCCACTAGCTCCAGAGCATTCTCATTCACTGCCCCTACACTCTGGAACGACCTCCCTATTGAACTTCGCACCATAAGAGACCTCACCCAATTCAGAAAAGAATTAAAGACCTACCTGTTCACTGAACACTTCGAAATCCCCTATACCCCCAAAGCCAGCTCCACAACAAACATGATCACACATACACAAACTCCCTTAATCCCCTAACCCAACAATGTAACCACAAGACTTTTCCCCCCCTCACACCTTGAAGACGAAAAAAGGAACTAAATTCCAGCACCTACACCAATTCCTGCCCCACACACCACACACACCACACACTGTAAATATTCATTTGTATAAAGTTTAATGTGTTTGCTTTAATACCTATAAATGTTATATTTACTGTTTAATGTAAATAGTTGATTTCTATTGTTCTATGTTCTATGTAAAATGTATACAAACTGTGTACATGACTGTTAACTTGTTATATGTAAACCGCCCTTGATCTCTGGAAGGGGCGGTATAAAAGAAATAGTTAAATAAATAAATAAATAAATAAATAAAATACACGGTTCCATCATGATAAGGTAGTCCTTAGGACTCATCTTCACTTTATGCCAAAGGTGGTTTCGCCTTTTTATTTAAACCAGTCTGTGTACCTCCCTGTTTTCTTCCCTAGGCCTCATTCCTCTAGTGCAAAGAAAAGCCTTCACACTCTGGATTGCAAACGTGCTTTGGCTTTTATCTCCAGAGAACTAGGCAGCACAGGAAAACTTCCCAGCTTTTTGTTTCTTTTGACTCAATTCACCTAGGTCTGCCAGTTTCTAAGAGAACACTCTCTAAATGGATTGCAGACTGTATATCTTTTGTATATGAAGGTGCAGGACTTTCCCTTTAGGGTCACGTTACAGCACACAACGTACGAGCAACGGCTGCCTCCATGGCAAATCTACGCTCAGTAGCGATTGATGAGATATGCAAAGCAGCAATCTGGTCCTCTGTCCACACCTTTGCATCTCATTATTGCTTAGACAACGACTCCCACCGGGATGCCTCGTTTAGCCAAGCTGTTCTCCAGCATCTTTTTCAGACTTAGATCAACTCCTAACCCCCGTCCCGGGTTTCGATACCAGATATCCTTGGAGGATACTTGACCTACTTATGCCTGTGTTTCACAGCTCACTCTGTGGTCATCTCCCTGGCATCGCCAAGCTAGGGAGTCCCGTATGTGAAGACTACATTTCTGCTTGTTCTTGGAGATAGAGTAGTTACTTACCTGCAACAGCTGATCTCTGGGAACAGCAGGAATTGAGTCTTCATAACCCACCCACCTCCCCTAGGAGTTGTATTTCTCTCTTTCTCTCTCCTTATCTCCTTTTATCTCAGCTACAAAATCAGCTGAGGAGGGAGGGCTGGAAAGGTGAGAAGGCAGCTAAGCAGGCGCAGTGGGATGCTCCCAAAAGGTTTCCTATAAGACTCTGGGGAGCGTCCCCGCGCAGGCTCCGTCGGTACCGACGTCACCCATATGTGAAGACTCAATTCCCGGAGATCACCTGTTACAGGTGAGTAACTACACTTTCTGGGATTCTTTTATCTCTTCAAGAATCCATCTCACATCCACAGTAACGTTTCTCGGCCTCTCCTGAACCCTGCTTGCACTTTAGGCAGTACTTGTTCCAGGTATCACTGAATGATCTTGAGTAGAATCTTGCTGGCATGTGGGATCAGAGTGATTGCGTGATAATTTCCACAGTCAGTTGAATCACCTTTTTTCAGTATTGGTATGAACATAGATCTTTTCCTGTCAGTTGGCCATGATATTGTCTTCTAGATTTCCTGGAAACACCTTGTAAGTATGATAATAACCGCATCTGATTGCTGTAATTCTTCAGTGAGAATTCCATCATTGCCCGGTGCTTTGTTCTTTGATAATGCTTTAAGTGCTGCTTTGACTTCTTATTTAATCATCAGTGGTTGCTGATCATAAGGTACAGGTTGAAATGGCTGTTGGTCCACTTGCTCTTTATGGTATAATGACTCTGTGTATGCTTTCCACCTTATCTTCATCTTCTCGGCATCATTCAACATGGATCCTTTGGCATCTTTTAGCATTCCAATTCGAGGCTGGAACTTTCTCTTTAACTCTTGTACTGTAGCTTTAGGAAAGGTGAGCTGTTCCTTCCTCTAGTTTTCTGATTGTGTTTTATTGCATGCATCATTGTAGTACTTCTCCTTGTCTTGTCTTGCTGCATGTTGGAAATCTCTTAAGTTCTTTGATTATCTCTTTATCTCCAGGAACAATCAGGAATGTAGTCTTCACATATGGGTGAAGTCAGTACCAACAGAGCCTGTGCGGGAAGACTCCCCAGTGTCCAATTGGAAAGTTTTTGGGAGTATTCCACTGTGCCTGCGTGACTGCCTTCCCAACTCCCTCTCTTCAGTTCTTCATTTTCCACGGAGCCAGCAGGAAGCAAATCCTGTCACTGCAGAAGAACTTCTTTTTGTGGATAGAGCCTCTGCCTTCCTGTTGACACCAGCACTGGCTAAGACATTGCTGGTTTCCTTATTCTTTCTTTATCTTCTTTCTTATTTTTCTCTAAAAAACAAACAAACAAACAAACCTACTTGGGCATTGATGCCCTTTTAGGCCTTAAACCTATCATACTCTTCATACATTGAGGGTATGGAGAAACCAACTAGTGGTTTCAAAAAATTCACTAAGTATGCTAGCACCATCTCTGACACATGACTGGTGTCTAAAATACCTCAGCCCAGACCACTAGCCAAAGGACTGTTCTCTTTACCAGAAAATGACACGTAGAGGCTTACAGGACTGGGCTTCTAAATTAGGAGTACTCTTCGCCTCAGATGCAGTATCGTTGGCGTTCACTTCATCAAGAGCCTCATCTTCCTCCCATGGATCTCAGGTATCCTCGAAGTCCAAGCACAAGGTCGCATCAAAGTCTGCGGGCACCTCCAGGGAAAGATCTCGCTCAAAGCACCGAGATCCCCTGGGGGTTGCCTCAGAGGCGGATCGGTCTGCTAAACAGCCCCGGCGGGAGGCTCTGTCCTCCAGAGCTATCAAGGGACTCCAGGATGCTCCCAAGGCCTCGATCTCCAGAGAGCTACTGGTGCCATGCTCTGGTATGGTAGCACAAATACCCATCATCAATACCCAAGCATTGGCAACCTTGATAGACCAGCGCATATTGGCCATCAAGCATAACTTGGCAGCCCTACTTGTAGCCTCGGCACCCATAAAACCCTTGGCTACAGGTACTGGCCCGTCAGTACTGGTTCAGGTACCAACATTGACACCGGTTCTGGGTGCAACATCAGATCTACTAAAGATGTCATCAACATCGCTCCCACCCATGCTCTCACTGGAAATTCTTACCAATACTGGTGCCAGGCCGAAATGACTCACCGAGGCTGATACATTAGTACCGGCATCTAACTTCTGGTGAGCACTGTACCCATTGATACTTCGAGTCTTCCGATTCAGATTCCCCTGATTCAAATGTGGAGTCACTTGATTGACGGGGGCCCCGGGACCTACCCTCAGACCCTTCCCCACCTCAACAGCAGAGCATGTCACCACTTGAGGACATGTCCTTCCAGGAATTCATTCGAGACCTAGCCAAAGGTCTCTCTATCACTGCAACATCAGAGAAGGAGCTAAGGGCAGAGGAATTAGAGATCCTCCAATATCCAACAGCACTTAAGAAAGCAGCCACCTTACAGGTGCACCCCCATCCTTCATGACTTCTGCTCCATATGTGGGAGACGCTTCTCACGGTTTCACCCCAATGTAGACGTCTCGATACCATGTATCATGTACCAGAGTGCTCCAGCTTCCAGAAGCCACAACTTCCCCACCACTCCATGGTAGTGGAATTGTCTATGCGCTGAATCAAAAGCATGAAGACTTATTCCTCTAACCTTCCGAGTAGGGCATTGAGAACCCTCAACATCTTTGGGTGTTTCCAAGCATCAATGCTGTCAGCTAGGATTAGCTCCTACATACTCTACATAGGAATGTTCCTGAACGAGGTCTCCAGGGCTCTAGAGGTCTTTGCCCCCCTCCTCCCGGATGACAAATGGGCAGATCATCTCACCCTAGTTAAGCATAGCCAGAATGTATCAAAGTTTGTCAATAGAGCTACCTTTGATGCTTTCAAGTGCACGAGCAGGGCCTCAGTAATTTGCATCGGTGCATGACGCATTGCATGGCTTCGGGCCTCAGATCTTGAACAGTGTGTTCAAGATAAGCTGGGCAAAACATACCTTGCATAAGGGAAAACCTTTTTGGCAAATACTGGCAAGATAAGGCCACTCAATTAGAATCAGAAAATACTACTCTAAAGAGATTGTCCAGAGTAACAGCTGACCCTGATAGGAAAAAGATTCCTGCAAAGAAGTCTTTGTACAATAATAAGAAGAAATTCTTCTCTTCCTATCCTCCTGCTTCTCAGTATCAGGGTCAGCCCCCACAGAAGAGGCAGCAGCCTCCTAAACAAAAAAAGCCACAGGTGGCTAAATCGCAACCAGCTCCACAGCCACGGATTGTGCCTGTTTTTTGACTCTTTCCTAGAAAACATTGCCACCCTGCCTCTGGAGGACTCCCATCCCCTTCACATAGAAGACAAACTGTGCCACTATGCCCACAGATGGCACTTCATCACCTCAGAGCAGTGGACACTCACCATAGCTCAGGAGGGGTACAGACTTCACCTGCAAACTCTGGCCCCCTCCACATTCAAGGGGGAGTATCAAATGCAACCTCCTCTCACTGCTCTCCTAAAAAGACGAAGTGTCCTCTCTTCTGTCTCAGGGCGCCATAGAAGAGATCCCAACATCCCAACAAGGAGTAGGCTTCTACTCTCCCTACTTTCTCATTCCAAAGAAAACCAGAGGGTACAAGCCCATTCTGGACCTCAGAAACCTCAACAAGCTTCTAGTCCAAGATGATCTCTCTCAGGAATCTTCTTCTCTACCTCCAGAGTCAGGACTGGCTCTGTTTTCTAGATCTAAAAGAAGCGTACACACATATCCTCATCCATCCAGGACACAGGAAGTATCTATGCTTCACCATTCATGGAAAACATTATCAATACAGAGTCCTTCCCCTTGAACTCGCTTCTGCCCCAAGAGTATTCACAAAGTGCATGGCGGTCGTGGTCGCATATCTAAGAACTCTGGGGATATTCATCTTCCCCTACTTAGGCGACTGACTAATAAAGGCAGATACCTCCCAAGAGGTTCTGCTTTCCTTGCATTGTACCATAACAGTACTACAACACTTGGGATTTGTCATAAACTTCCCAAAATCCCAACTCACTCCAACTCAAAAACTAGAGTTTATTGGAGCCCTGCTAGGCACCCAACAGTCCAGGGCATTTCTGCCCCAACTCCATTGTACCTGTCTAGTCGAACTAGCATCCTAGATGCTCCTACGAGACTATATGACAGCCCAAGAGATGCTGCAGCTCCTTGGGCCCATGGCCTCTACAGTACATGTCATTCCATATGCCCGACTACATATGCAGTCAGCCCAGTGGACTCTGGCCTCCCAGTGGAAGCAGACCTCGAGCTTTCTCAGAGACAGGATCCAAGTTACTGCCCATCTAACCACATTCCTTCAGTAGTGGTGTTCTCCACAAAACCTGCTCATTGGGTCAGCTTTTCAGATGCCTCCATGTTAATGCAGCCTGATGACAGATGCCTCCAAACTGGGTTGGGGAGCCCATCTGGGTACCTGACTACACAGGGGCTCTGGACAATGTAGGAGTCACAACTCCAGATCAATCTCTTGGAACTTTGAGTTATCTTCAATGCCCTCTGGGTATTCTAACACCACCTCACAGCGCAACAGATCCTAGTCAGGACGGACTATCAGGTTGCCATGTTCTATGTGAACAAATGGGGGAGGGGGAGGGGAACAGGTTCTTTGGCTGTCTGCGAGGAGGCGATACACCCCTGGTCCTTTGCCATTGCTCATCAAATACACCTTCAAGCGGTGTACCTCCCGAGAGAATCCAATGTCTTGGCAGACAGACTGAGTCACATTCTTCTTACCCATGAATGGTGTCTGCATCCACAGTGTCCTACATCTTCCAGACCTGGGGAACTTTAGACATAGATCTGTTTGCAACTGCGCAGAATTCCAAGCTTCCTCATTTCTGCACAAGAACTCAGGCATCCACCAACCAACAGGTGGATGCCTTCCACCTGCACTGGGGTCAGGGTCTGCCTTATGTGTCCCTTCCCATACCCTTCATACCCAAGACACTTTTCAAGCTTCAGTCTAATAGGGGCTCCATGGTTCTCATAGGTCCTCACTGGCCACGGCAACCATGGTTTCTGCTGCTACTACATCTGACCCAGACTACATCTGGGATATGCGCCGGACCTCCTCTCCCAGGATAATGACTCACTGCTCCATCCCAATCCACAGTCTCTCCACCTCACAACTTGGCTGCTGAGAGCATAACTTTACAAGGTTTTGACCTTACTCAGGAGGTTAAGGAGATCCTTTTGGTTTCTAGGAAGCTCTCCACCAGATGGTCATATGCTTTTAAGTGGCCTGGATTCTCGGTCTGGTGTTCCCAGAAGGATCTCAATTCCTTTTCTGCTCCAATGGAGCCACTCCTTCAAAATCTCCTCCACCTGTCCTCAACAGGTCTAAAGACAAACTTGGTGAGAGTCCACCTTAGTGCCATTGCGGACTCTCATCATCTGCTTGATGGACAGCCCATCTCCACACAACTGCTAATAGTGCATTTTATGAGAGGTCTCCTACTGTCCAAACTTCCTATTAAGCCACCTCCGATAGCTTGGGACCTCAATGTCATTCTAGCACAGCTCGTCAAGCTTCCCTTTGAACCATTAGTCATGACTCACTTAAATTCCTGTCATGGAAGGTGATCTTCCTAATTACCCTCATTTCAGCTAGACACATTAGTGAACTTCAGGCTTTGGTGGCGGATCCATTCTATACCTGCTTCCAACATGACAAAGTAGTCCTTTGGACTCACCCACACTTTATGCCAAAGGTGGTCTCTCCCATCCATCTAAATCAGTCAATTTACCTTCCAGTTTTCTTTCCTAAACTGCATACATCTAGAGCGGAAGCAACTCTGCACACCCTAAATTGCAAACATGCGTTGGCTTTTTATTTCCAAAGGACTCGGGGTTATCGTAAAGCCTCAAAGTTGTTCATCTCTTTTGACTCCAGTCACCTGGGATTACCTGTTTCTAAGCATACACTCTCAGATGGAAAGTAGACTGCATTTCATTTCCCTATGACAAAGCGGGGCTCTCCCTGGAAGGGCATGTCACTGCTCACGATGTTTGTGCCATGGCCACCTCGATGGCAAACCTCTGTTCCGTAGCCATCGATTAAAATTTGCAAAGCAGTAACTTGTCTTCTGTCCATACCTTTGCTGCACATTATTGCCTGGACAAGGGATGCTGTGTTTAGTCAGGCTGTATTCTAGCACCTCTTTCAGACTTAGATGCAACTCCTACCCTCCGTCCCGGACTTTGAAGATACCAGAAATCCATGTGGAATACATGACCTCATCATGCCTGCTCCAAGGCAAACCTTCACCGGTTCTGAGGTCACTTCATCTGTCATCTGGGAGCTAGGTAGTCCCATATGTGAAGACTACATTTCTGTTTGTTCCTGAAGATAGCATAGTTACTAACCTGTAACAGGTGATCTCCGGAAACAGCAGGAATTTAGTCTTCACAACCCGCCCTCCTCCCCTAGGAGTTGTAGGGTTTCATTTACTCTCTTTCCTCAGCTACAAACTCAACTGAAGAGAGGGAGTTAGGAAGGCGGGAAGGCAGTCGTACAGGCGCAGTGGAGTGCTCCCTAAAGCTTTCCAATTGGACACTGGGGAGCATTCCCATGCGGGCTCCATTGGTACTGATACCACCCTTATGTGAAGACTAAATTCCTGCTGTTCCCGGAGATCACTTGTTACAGGTGAGTAACTATGCTTTTTCCTCTCACTTTAGCTTCTCTGCGTTTCTGCACAGTTTTCAGAGTTTCTTTGGTTATTAATTTTGCTTTTTCATCTTTTGTAGAGACGTCTCACTTTCTTCGATCACAACTTTCTTGATGTTATCCCATAACTCTTCTAGTGCTCTGACATTTGTATCCAAAGCATCAAATCAATTTCGTAGGCAGTCTTTAAATTCCAGTGGTATATTCTCAAGGTCATGTTTTGCTACTTTCATTTTGCTCTTTTTCAGCGTTAGCTTCAATTTGGATACTAGTAGCTGGTGATCTGTACCACAGTCAGCTCCAGGTTTTGTCTTTGTTGATGTTGTTGAGCTTTTCCGTCATTGACTTCCACAGATGTAGTCAATTTGATTTTTGTACAGTCCATTGGGCGAAGTCCATGTGTACAATCACTGCTTGTATTGCTGGAAGAAGGTGTTTGAGATGAATAGAATTCTGGAAGACCAATGATCTATCAGTCCTTCTCCAGTACCTCAGCCCTTGTTAGTCTCGGACCCAGTTTCTCATCATGCCGCATTTGGGCCCCAATCTATATTTATATCCCCTACATTTATCTTTTTTTTTTTTAAACCAGGCTTATATACCGCTTTTCTGCAAGTCAAAGCGGTGTACATTCATGTACTATATATATATTTCCCTTGTCCCCAAAGAGCTCATAATCTGTTTTTGTACCTGAGGCAATGGAGGGTTAAGTAGCTTGCCCAAGGCCACAAGGAGCACCTGTAGGACTAGAAACCGTACAGGCGCTCCTTGTGGGATCTCTGGGGATCTCTCCACCCGTTAATGCTTCGCAGGCCCCAATTATCCCAAATGCTTGCGCACTGAACCAATTGCTCTGTACAGACCAGCACTGAATGTCCATACCAATATCTGTCAGATGTATCCCATCATTTATGTATAAAGTGTGGCCGCTATGTAAGATTCCGCTTGTGTGCAATGACTTGCCCCCCTAAACCTTTTATGAAGTTTCTTACTTCGGCATTAAGGCTATTCCTACTTTTTTCAATACCATCTAGATGTTTAGCTCATAACTATTTCAACCATGGCATAATCTGAGATCAAATAATGCCAGTCTTCCTCCAGTTGGATTTCAGCCATATGATAAATGTTTTTTTTCTGTAGAAGATTCTGCTGTTCCCTCTTCTGCCTTTCTCATTCTCCAGATTAGATATTAGAGCATCAAAGTGTCTGGCTCTGTGGACTGCTGTCACTGCACTAATTCTGTTTGCCACTTCTCGCTTGCTTGCTTTTTCCTGTTCCTTGGCTCCTCATTGTGGCATTGTATACATATCAGTTCCAAGACTGCAAACACTGCAGCCTTTTATGCAAGGTGTTCTACAATGTTGTTGTTTGTCAGTCTTACTGCTATGATTCTCCCTCCATTTTCTATTTATTGCGCTGCCTCCTCCTTTTTGCATGGCTCATGGCTGTATTTATATTTACCTTTTGTTTATTTTTGCTGTGTATGTTCTATTTATTGTGTGTTTGTTCTTCCTTCTGAAGGCAGGCTTTCTTACTTGCTGGTTAATCAGATTCCACTTGCCTGTTTCTTTTCACTTTTAGATTGTGATTTTGAGTTTGTTTGGTTTTATCTAAGCTTTTTCCCTTTCTTTCACGATACATTGTATTTTCTTTTCCAGGGGCCATTCTCGGTGTTTTCAGCACCATTGCCACCTATTCCTTTTAGGTACGATATTCAAAAGGATTTATTTAGTTAGCAGGACCTGCAAACCAGATAAACCCCACTGAGAGGGATATTCAGAGATACTAATCAGTACCACTGAATATCCTCTCTAACCACTATGGCAATGTCTGGATAGGGCTGGGGAGGTCCAGGGCAGGAAATGGGCAGTCCTAGCACTTATCCAGTTAGCAATGATTTCAGTCTGCTAACTGCCTAAGTGGCCACATAAAGTTAGTTTGTACAAAAGGCTGTCCTAACTTTGTGGTTTTGCCATCTAGATAGTGGCTGAATATCGCTGCTATCCAGATAACAATGGGAGTTGGTACTGAAACTGGATATTCAGTGTTGGAGTATTCCAGCGCTGAATATTTGGTTTCAGTTTTAAATGTTGCAACCAGTGCTTAAAAAAGCAATGACCACAGAGTTTAAATATTGATCCATTTGTTGCTATATTATGATGTTACCAGCTCCTGTCACAACTTGATGACGCATTACACACCTTTTTCACTGCCCTCTGATGTGATTGTGTTTGTTGCTGTGATACGATGCTGCTAACTTTCCATCTATTGACATGCTGGGCTCTTTCCTCTTTGTCCCTCCAGTCCAGTCTACTAGTGGGTAATCACCACCCTCCAACAGCTGGGAACTGAGCTTGTCAGATTTCTGACCTCACAGGATAAGAGCCACCCCTTCAGCTCCAGGAGTTCAGTATTACAGTTTCCAGCAGCTGGAGAGCATCCTTCTAGTGGTGGACTACACTGGAAGGTTTAGGCCTGGCAGGCTGGAAAAAAGAAAAAAAAAGAGGAACATTGAGAAGTAAGCCTGGGTTTTGGCTGCAGGTGCACCTAGGTCTGGCAGACTGGTTCACGTATTGTGCAAAGGGCGCATCATAGGCCTGATATGTGAAGCTTTGGGGCTGATTAAGGACAGTCTCCTCACCAGGTTCCCTAGCAGGGCGAGAGTTAGCTCAGTTTAAAAAAAAAAAGGAATAATCCAAGGGGTTCAAGTCTGCCTGGTAGGCCAGGGCTCTTTCCCCCCCCCCCCCCCAGTTGGGAAGCCTATCTCTGGCTCAGTGAGTGACAGGCATCCTCCTTGTGCGTGCATCTCTCTCTAAATAGAGACGAAAAGTGCAGCAGGCAACCTGGAGAGCAAGTAAAGGGCTGATTGCGGTTCCTTTATTTTAAATTTCTTTGCGCTCAGCTGGTTTGTTATTTTGCGGGGGAAGTGCCAATGCCGTTCAGCCCTTACCGCTGCAGTCTGCAAGTAGTGCCAGACGATCCCTCACGTGTTCTTCCCATGTCTGCATGGCCTGGCTCCCTGTTGTTTAGTGTGCTTGGGGAGCCGCGGGATGTCGGTGGACGGAGTGTGCCGGGGAAAGGCCGCAGAGCAGGGTCGTCTGTTGGCAGGCATGGAGGGCACCTCAGCAACAGCAGAAGGAGTGCAGGAGACAAATCAGGGGACTGCGATTTTGACAGGAAAAATGGCTGTGCAGGGTCCATTTTGAATGCTCCACAGCCTAAGAAGGCAAAAAAAAAGGCACTCAGACCAGCTACAGGCAAAACCGTGCCTTCTGACAGCAGACTCGGACAGCCTTTTCTCACCGGACTTCATTTTGGTGATGCACTGGGCCTACTGCCTTAAGCAGCAGGCAGAGGAGGTAAGCAATTCCTGGGATCCTCATAGCCACATGATTTGGGGACGAAGCCTTTCCAAAGGGAGCAGCCTCTACCTTGAGATGTTTGCCTTCAGGGGGAAGATAAGGTAGGAGGTGGCCTGTCCCCTCCATGCTCCTCAGAGTCTGGGGAACTGGATGAAGGACCCTCAGATATTTGGGGTGAATCTGGCAGAAAGGAGCTGGAAGAGGGTGAGATCCCACAGGGGGAGGACCCGGGGGTGTTCTGGGTGTTCCATAAAGAGGAACTCTTACTTTAATAGCTCATTTTTTGGCAACATTGAACATGGCACTCACGTCTCCCATGCAGAGTTCCAAGGGGTCCCAAGCCTCCTTTCCGGTGCATAGGGTTATCAAGAAGATGATAGAAGCTAAATGGGAGGTTCCGGAGACCAGCTTTAGAGGTGGACAGGCTATGGCATGTCTCTACCCGAGTCCAGAGTGAGTGGGAGATGCTTTGAATCCCAGAGTGGATGCCCTGGTATCAGCAGTCACGAAGGAAATGACCATCCTGACAGAAGACGGGATAGTGTTGAAGGACTTGCAGGACCGTTGTAGTCTCTTCTTAAATAGGCCTTTGATTTGGGGGCGCTGGTGCTGCAGGATTATATTTATGGTGCCTATATGACTAGGGCGTCCATCCGCTGGCTCTAGGTTCTGGTACCAGGGGAGGTGGATGGCCTGCAGGATCACCTGGTAATTACTAAGATGGAGTCAGCATACTTAACAGATGCCTTTTATAACCTGGTGCAAGTTTCCTCCAAGAACATGGTTTCCATCATTGTGGCCAGGCATTTTCTCTGGCTCCGTAACTGATCAGTGGACATGTCATTCAAGACTAGGCTCAGTCAGTTACCCTTTAAGGGCAAATTACTGTTTGGGGAAATATTGGAAATAGTTGGTAAAGGACTTGGGGGACATGAAGGATGCTCATCTCCTGGAGGATAAGCTGAAGGAGTCTAGGCAAGGAGGTCCAGGCAGGGGTCAGCACAGGGACTTGAAGCGTTTCCGAGGCTCATGATTTTCACCCTACCAGCGGGGACGATTCCTGCAGAGAGTATAGTCCTTGAGGTTTCAGGGGGGCCAACAGAGGCTACTATGGGCCTCCAGCTGCTCCTCTGAAGAAGCCCCAATGAAGCCAGGCTGGTCCGTGTGGTGGTGCTACCGGTAGGGGGCTGGTTGCAGCTTTTCCTTTCCGCCTGGACTGCCGTTACGACAGACCAGTCGATCTTGGAGGTGATTCGGGAGGGGTATGCGCTGGAATTCGTGTGTCCTCTCACTGAGGCATTTGTACAGTCCCCATGCAGAGTGCCATTGAAGAGGCAGTGAGATACGGTGTTGCATGAGGGAAGGCCAACACTGAGCCTGCCTACAGATTTACTGCAGTCGGCAATGTTCCATCAGCTGGAGCAATTTAAATTGCCATACACTGGGCTACTTCCTTACTGACATAGAAGATTTGATTGGCTTGAATCATTTCACAAAATAACAAAATACTCCAATCAGTAGGGTATGCTGAATGCCAGTAAATTTCATGTATGTAAGAAGGAAATTATGAAGCATGTAGTCCCCTAATGTGTTCAGGTTTTTGTTTGTTACTGGAATTTTTCTGTTGTGCTACCCACGTCCCTCCCTTATGTGGCCTTTACCTGAATTATATTAATGTAGAATTTGTTTAAGTTTGTAATTGTTGACCCCATCAAGTTTGTTTTATCGAAGGCCATTTGGTCATTAAATTTGGATATGCAAACTGCTGTGAAGCCTTCTGTACAAGCGGTATATGAAATAACTTTTAACTAAATAAAAATAAATACATATCCTTATAGCACAGAGGGGTCCTCCCAATCGCTCCTAATCCAACTCTGTGATTTCCTACCCGGTATAAAGTTGATGTTCAAAACATGTATTTTAAAAATGGTCAGCAAGTGAGTGCCCATTTCTCTTCCCTTAGAGACATCCAGCTCTAGGTTGGACCATTGTGTTCTACTTTTTTAGGGCTCTTATTTATTTTTTTAATTTATTTATTTAGCTATGCTTATATACCGCTTTTCACCGGGTCAAAGCTCTTCCCAGTACACCCCAGCAAACCTTAGTCTCCAGCTTTTCACATCCTCCAAACTGCTTTTGGATTCCCCTGCTGTGCTGCATCCAGTCCTTAACTTACAAAAACATTGCTTGCTCATTTCCTGAGCCAACCCTATTGTTTACCTAGCTGCTCTAAATGAAATTTTCTCTCTCTGCCGACAGGGCAATGGGCATGTTATGTGGCTAATGCACTTTAGTTGGCTAGCTTCACTATATACGTGTAAGTTCCAATCAAGTCACTGCTTCTACATATAATTTAGAGCCGCTATTTAGCAGACCTACCTTATGCTTTGAAGTTATGTGGAGAATGGCTTAATTTTGCCTCTCTCAGTATAACATTTTGGCCAATTCCATCCTGCCTTTATCTTTATCTTTATTCGTATTTGATAAACCGCTATTGTAAAAACATTAAGCGGTGTACAATAAAATGGATGGATTCAACACTACAAACCAGAAAAGGAACGCCAATAATAAATAGGAAAGAAGGAGGCAAGGACAGAATAGTAACACCACACTACAACCAAATCATAGACAGCCATAGCCTAGCCAGGCAACATAAACAAACGAGCAAGGGACAAACAAGTGACAACCTACAAGGACAAAGACAAAACAGGGTAACCAGGAGGGGGCTTCAGGGGGGAAGGTCATATGCTTTCTGAAATAGATGGGTCTTGAGCAATGACTTCAGGCCATCTCACAGTTAATGAATAACTTACATAAATGTAGCCCATGGCCTATTCACCCAAAATTATAAAAGGTCCAAATATATAAGAAAAAGGACTTGTGTGGTCAGAGTCACAGTAATGTTATAAAGTGTGCCTAGATTCAGAGGGCAAGTAGGTACCAATTTAGATGCCATTTTATAAAGACACATAGGTGTATATGTGTCTTAATAAAATACTAGCATAAGAAACAAAGATAGCACCTTAAATGCAGGCACAGATATTTTTCCAGGAACAAGCAGAAAGTCAGCCTGACATATAGGTGATGTCAGTGTCAGAGGAGCCCGCACAGATCCAATCGCCAGTTTTCAAAGAAAGACTTTAGGACCTACACTGTGCATGCGCAGTCACCTTCCCGCCAAAAGTGCCATCTTACCTCAATCTTCTTTTTTCCATGGAGCCCTGCAGACATGCTGTCTGTGCACCTCGGTTAAAATGGATTTTTACACTGTTTTTCGGTAACTTTTCATCTCCAGGAACAAGCAGGAATAAGTCCTCACATATGGGTACGTCGGTACCGACGGAGCCTGCGCGGGAAAGCTCCCCAGCTTCCCAGAAGGAAGCTTTTGGGGCCTCCCACTGCACATGCGCGCTGCCTTCCCGCCTTCCTGACCAGCTCTCTTCAGTTTCTCTTTTTCCGCGGAGCCAGCAGGTCATGTTCCTGTCACCGCTGAAGAAATTATTGTTTTAGTTTGTTTCTTTAGACCGCGTACCTGCCTTCCCCATACCGAAACCGGTACCGCCGGTCTCTCTTTTCTTTTCTTTAAAAAAAAAAAAAAAAAAATCTTTTTCTGCACAACTTGGTGACTTCGGTTAGGCCTCAGGCCTACACAAATTCTCCTCATGGAGAAACCAGCCCCTGGTTTTAAGAAGTGTACCAAGTGTAGTGCTGTTATTTCTGTCACAGACACCCATGAATGGTGTCCTAAGTGTTTGGGACCTGACCACTCCATTCCGGACTGCCCATCCTGCTCCCAGATGTCTAAACGTGGGTTGCAGAACCGGGCCAACAAATTCCATGTGCTGTTTGCTTCAGATAATCCAGCATCACAGTCATCCAGGTCTTCCTCTCCGGATGGATCTCAGGTAACCAAACCTTCTGCGGGCAGATCCTCAAAGAGCAAATCTCCTTCAAAGCATCGAGAGGCTCTCACTTTTGAGTCTGAGGATCCTGCCCCAGCCAAACAACCCCGGCGGGAAGCTCTGGCTTCCAAAGCACCATCTATGGGGTTACAGGTTGACATCGATGGCACGGCCTCGACTGATCACCTGTTAGACTGCTCTGGGGTACCGGCCCATACCGGTACCGACATCCAGGCAGCAGTGGCGTCTATGAGCAATACTGTTCAGACCATGCAGCAGGCCATGCTGGCTTTTATTAATGCTGCGACGCCCTCGGTACCGCGTTCAGCGGTACCGGGTCCGGTTCCGGTATCGTCTCCCATACCGGAACCGAGACCATCGACTTCCAAACGCAGATCGGTTCCACATGCCGGATCCGGGTTTTCACCCGATACCGATCCCATACCTGGTACGCCCGATGTCGATACCGATCGGTATGCGTATCGTGCGTTGGAAGCAAATAGAGAATACTCTGATTCTTCTGAGGATTTTGACTCCTCTGAGGACTCTGATGAGCTGTCTCTAATTCTTCGTGAAGACCCCTCTTCCCCAAAGAGGAGAATGTCTCCACCAGAGGATTTGTCCTTTCAAGACTTCATTATTGAACTAGCTGAAGGACTTTCTATTACCACATCCTCTGAAAAAGAACCTAGGTCAAAGAAATTGGATATTTTAGGATACCCTAAGGTTCCTAAAGAGGCAGTCACCCTGCCTATCCATGAAATCCTTCAAGAACACTTGATGGACTTATGGGAGGCTCCTCTAACGTTGTCTCCTTATTCTCGTAGGTTGGACACCATGTACCGGGTCCCTCCTTCTCCTGGTTTTCAAAAGACTCAGTTGCCTCACCATTCCATTGTGATGAAGTCTGCACTGAAAAAGATTAAGAGTACCAAAAGGCACTCTTCTACCCCTCCAGGGCGAGAATGTAAGACCCTAGACTCTTTTGGCAAGAAAATTTTCCAGGCTACCATGCTTATAGCCAGGATTAATTCTTACAGTCTGTATATGGGCATGTTTCTCAGGGAACTTGCCCTAAAGATACGGCATTTTGCCTCCTTTATCCCTGAGGATAGAAAAGAGGAGTTCATTTCTCTGGTGAAACAGCTTCTAGATGTTTCTAAGTTCTCCAACAGAGCAGCTTTTGATTCCTTTGAGGGTGCCGGTAGTGCTTCGGGCATTGCTATTGCAGCCCGACGACTTGCTTGGCTCCAGGCCTCTGACCTAGAACCCTGGGTCCTGGATGGCTTATGGAATCTGCTCTGTACAGGTGAGAACTTATTTGGTAAGGACTGGCAAATTAAAGCCACTCAAATGGACGCAGAAAATGCTACATTGGATAGACTTTCTAAGTCTACCTCTACTCCTGCCAAGAAAAAGTCTTTCAAGAGGCCTTACTACAAGAAGGCCAGATTTTCCACAAATACTGGCCAACAATCTTCTCAGCCTCGCTTTGCTGCTAAACGTCAGCAACCTAAACAGGCAAGGTCAAAGCCTGCAGCGTCTACCACTCCTCAGCAGGCTAAACCCCCTCAGGGGTTTTGACTTGCCCCTAGAGAACTTAACATTTCTGGCTCTAGAACAACCAGAGCCCCTCACCATTCCCGGAAGGTTAGCTCACTTTGCTCCCAGATGGGAGCAAATTACATCAGAGCAATGGACCCTCTCTATCATCAGAGAGGGCTACAAACTTCATTTTTCCAACCTTCCTCCATATACCATGGTGAGGCACTTCATTTCTCCTGGACCTGTTGGATCAGGAAGTCTCTTCTCTCCTTGCCCAAGGGGCAATAGAAGAGGTTCCTCTTCTTCAACAAGGGACAGGATTCTACTCCCCTTATTTTCTCATACCAAAGAAGACAGGGGGATTCAGACCTATCCTAGATCTGAGAGAATTGAACAAATTTCTGTACAAGGAGAAATTCAAAATGTTTCTCTAGGCATTCTCCTTCCATACCTTCAGAGTCAGGATTGGCTTTGTTCTCTAGATCTCAAGGATGCGTACACACATATACTCATCCACCCATCCCACAGAAAATATCTAAGATTTCTGTTTCAGGGAGAACATTTCCAGTACAGAGTACTTCCCTTCGGTCTAGCCTCTGCTCCAAGAGTGTTCACCAAATGCATGGCAGTTGTTGCCGCATTTCTAAGAGGTCTGGGAATTTTTGTATTCCCATATCTGGACGACTGGCTCATCCGAGCTCCATCTCAGTCAGAGGCCCAGATTTCCCTGGACCGCACAAGGCACCTTCTGCAGTATCTGGGACTGGTGGTAAACCTTCCCAAGTCTCAACTTACCCCTACTCAGTCTCTAGAATTCATAGGGGCCCAGTTGGACACCACCACTGCAAGGTCCTACCTACCTCAAGTCCGGGGCCAACGTCTGCTGTGCTTGGCCTCCCAAGCTCAGTCCAGCAGTCACTTGACAGCCAGAGAAATGCTGCGACTTCTGGGCCACATGGCCTCCACGGTACACGTGGAGCCCTACGCTCGTCTTCATATGAGAGCAGCTCAATGGACCTTGGCCACCCAGTGGACTCAAGCATCAGGAGCGCTCTCCGACCAAATACTCACCTCAAAGCGTCTGTTTTGGTCCCTCCAATGGTGGATGTCCACCAAGAATCTGTTGTTGGGGGCCCCCTTCCAACCTTTGTTGCCCCAAGCAACCCTCACAACAGATGCCTCCCAAACAGGATGGGGAGCCCATCTACAATCCCTCTCCACTCAGGGTACTTGGTCTCCGCAGGAGACCACCCTTCACATCAACCTCCTGGAACTGCGAGCAATCTTCTTTGCCCTCAAAGTCTTCCATACCCTCCTTGTCAACCTGACCGTCCTAGTTCAGACAGACAATCAGGTGGCCATGTTCTACATAAACAAACAAGGAGGGACAGGCTCTCTGTCGCTTTGCAACGAAGCTCTCAGATTATGGGCCTTCGCCAGAGAGCATCAAATTCATCTTCTGGCAGTATATCTTCCAGGGGTTCAAAACTCTCGGGCAGACAGACTCAGTCGAGTTCTGCTTCCACACGAATGGTCCCTACATATGGACCAGATAGGCAGAATCTTTCAGGAATGGGGAACCCCGGACATAGACCTCTTTGCAAGTCCGTGGAATGCCAAACTTCCCCGGTTCTGTTCCAGGACTCCGTGTCAGGGAGCTCAGGCCTACGACGCCTTTCTCCTGCATTGGGGTCAGGAATTCCTATATGCCTTTCCACCCATTCCTTTGATTCCCAAGACTCTGTTCAAACTCCAGAGGGATCACGGATCGATGATCCTCATAGCTCCACGCTGGCCACGCCAAGTGTGGTTCCCTCTACTTCTGCATCTCTCCCAGGGACCCTCCCTGGACCTGGGAGCTGCGCCAGACCTTCTCTCTCAGGAGAAAGGGACTTTGTGGCACCCAAACCCCAAGTCCCTACACCTCAGAGCTTGGTTACTGAAGGCCTAAGCCTTCATGACTTCAATCTTTCTCAACCAGTGAGAGATATCCTTCATGCCTCTAGGAAACCCTCCACGAGGCATTCCTATGCTTTCAAATGGAAACGTTTTTCCATTTGGTGTGCTCAACAGGGTCTTGACCCTCTAGCACTTCCTTTGAATTCTCTACTAGACTATCTCCTGCATCTTTCTAATGCAGGCCTTAAGATGAATTCAGTAAGAGTCCATTTGAGTGCTATTGCAGCATCCTTAAAACCTATAAATGGACAACCTGTCTCCTCTCATCCGCTTGTTGCAAGGTTCATGAGAGGCCTGACTCTAACTAAGCCTTCCATCCGACCTCCTCCGGTAGCATGGGACTTGAACCTAGTTCTAGGTCAGCTTATGAAGCCACCTTTTGAATTGTTGGTTTCTACCTCCTTGAAATTTCTTTCCTGGAAGGTCCTTTTCCTTATTGCAGTCACTTCGGCTCGCCGCATCAGTGAACTACAGGCCTTAGTGGCTCATCCACCTTATACCAGGTTTCATCATGATAAGGTGGTCCTAAGGACGAATCCCCACTTTATGCCCAAAGTGGTCTCGCCTTTTCATCTTAATCAAGAGGTATATCTACCTGTCTTTTTTCCAGCTCCTCACGCATCCAGTGCAGAGAGGAACCTTCATACTTTAGATTGTAAAAGAGCTCTTGCCTTTTACCTCAACAGGACTCAGCCACATCGAAAGTCTTCCCAGTTTTTCGTGGCTTTTGATCCTTCTCATTTGGGACGTCCAGTCTCCAAACGTACACTTTCCAATTGGATTGCTCAGTGTATTTCCTTTGCTTACCAGAGCAAAAATATTTCTCTGGAAGGCCATGTCACAGCTCACAATGTGAGAGCCATGGCCACTTCTATGGCTCATCTTCACTCTGTCTCCATAGATCAGATCTGTCGAGCCGCCACATGGGCCTCGGTTCATACCTTCACAGCCCATTACTGCTTGGACAAGGACTCCCGCCGGGATGCCTTGTTTGGTCAGGCTGTCCTCAAACACCTGTTCCATACTTGAACAACTCCTGCCCACCTTCCCAGGATGGATGCCTGAGATCCATACGAAGATGGCGAACCCTTGGAAGGAGATCTCCCAGTCATCTTAGCTAGGGAGTCCCCATATGTGAGGACTTATTCCTGCTTGTTCCTGGAGATAGCACAGTTACTTACCTGTAACAGGTGATCTCTGGGAACAGCAGGAATTAGTCCTCACAACCCACCCACCTCCCCTAGGAGTTGTATCTTCTATCTATCTTCCTTTCCTCTCTCTATTGTCTCAGCTATAAACTCGAACTGAAGAGAGCTGGTCAGGAAGGCGGGAAGGCAGCGCACATGTGCAGTGGGAGGCCCCAAAAGCTTCCTTCTGGGAAGCTGGGGAGCTTTCCCGCGCAGGCTCCGTCGGTACCGACGTACCCATATGTGAGGACTAATTCCTGCTGTTCCCAGAGATCACCTGTTACAGGTAAGTAATTGTGCTTTCTTTCCTTGGTACCTATCTCCTTACGCCGCCCGAGTCCAGCGCCTTGGTGTCATGCTTTTCATTTGGGTACTTTTATTTTTTGGCCCATGGTCTAGTTGGTTGAGACGTCAGAGTTTAACCTTGCAGGGCTTCGACCAGCGGATTTAAGCAGTGTGGCAAGTGCAACCGCATTATGTCCCACATGGACTGCCACAGTACCTGCATAAAATGCCTCGGGCAGATCATGGCATGTCTTCCTGCCTGCTTTGACTTTTGATGTAGGCTAAGACCCGGAAGGAGCGCAGGCTGAGCTGTTTGGCAAGTCTTGCTCAGGATTGGCATCGGGGGGTGGAATCCCTGCCTTCGACACCGGCATCGTGCGACTCGGCATCCCACTCCTGGGCTCGGTCAGAGCTGCAGGCCAGTGTGCATCAGATTCGTACTCGGAGGACCTTCCCTAGGTATTGAAGGCTTCATCGAAGCCGAAGTCTAGGTCTGACCCCGGCACAGGGGGTAAGACCTCTGGGACCCGGTTGCGGAGCACTTGACTCAACGCCAATGATGAGGGCCGAGAGCACCCTTCCAAGTAACCCCAGAGGGAAGCGTTGTTGACAGAGTCGGGGATCAAGCCGGTTCCCCTGTTGCCATTACCATCCGGGAATCCCCTACCAGGGACCCGACACTGGCCTCGGCATCCTTGAAGATGGCACCTGCCTTGGCAGAACCATCGGGCATCGAGGCCAGGATGCTAGCCCTGGAATGCCGCTTCACAGCATTTATTGAGGCTCAGTGGGGCCCGAATCCCAATCACTCCGGGTCATTGGTGCCTGTGATGGGACCGTCCACGTCCAGGATCTGCCTGGAGAATGCCCCTCCTATCTTTGAGAGGCTAGCCCACTCAGTGTCAATGCCGTCGGCATCCAAATCGAGGACCAGCACAGCGCCGAACACAGCCGCACTGGAGCTCCAACGCTGGGCATCGTTGATGCCGAGTTGGTCCGATGACTGCGAAGCGCTAGTCGACTCCTCCGGCTCTGAGTCAGTCTGGATGAGACGTTTCCAGACATCCCTTCTGATCCGTTTCTGCCACACCATCAGTGGCCATCACCTCCAGAGGACCTGGCTTTCCTGGTTTGTATGGGAGATGTCCCAGATACTCGCCTTCGTAGAGGTGCCCGAGGACGAGCTTTGTACTGAAGAGCTCGAGATCCTCCAGTACAAGACTCCTCCTCGGGAGGCATTGATGGTGCCCATGCCCCCCATCTTTGAATGGCTGCTGTTCAGGATGTGGGAGACCCGATGATAGTGCCAATTGTGAACCGTTGACTCCATTCACAGTATTGAGTCGGCCAGAGCCCCAGCTTCCAGAATATACAACTGCCACATAACTCCATGGTTATGGAGTCGGCTGTTCATCACATTAAGAGCCAGAAGAAGCACTCCTTGGTGCCTCCCGGTAGGGAAGCACGCACCATGGATGCTTTTGGCTGGAAGTGTTTCCAGGGCTCCATGCTCACAGCCCGGATCCAGGCATACCAGCTGTACAAGGGCATGTACCGCAGAGACCTGACGAAGGAGCTCTCTGGGTTCTTGGCTGGGTTAATCAGCGAACATCTTGAGCGTTTTAGGAACCTGGTGTCATCGGTCAAGGAGTACTCCAAGTTTCAAACTCAGGCAGCCTTTGATGACTTTGAGTCAGTGGCTCGGGTAGCTGCAGTGGACATTAGTTCCTGACGCCTTGCCTGGCTACAGTCCTCCAACTTGTGAGCAGTGGGTTCAGGACAAGTTATTTTATTGATTTTATTCATTTGTTAGCTTTTATATACCGCCACTTCCAGAGATCAGTGACGGTTTACAATGAACATTGAACACAACAGGAACTTTACATTAAAACATCAATGGAACATATTTACAGGTAAAGATGGCAACAGGAATGGTGTTAACATAACTATATACAAAATACAATGCTCAATTTACTGTTTAGGAGAGTTTTGGCGCAGGAGAGTTATGAATGTCATGTGTCAGGGTGAGTGGAGGAGTTATTTTGTTTGTGATTGCTGTTAGTTGGTGGTGGAACCATAGTGTTCTATAAAAAGATGTGTCTTAAGTTCTTTGCAGAAGGTTTGCAGGTCCTTGATGGTCCTTAAATAATCGGGTAGAGCATTCCAGATAAATGGGGCAACATAGATATATGTTCCAGCACTGGTAGTTTTATTGGCATTGCGGAAGTGAGTTGGAATGGCAAGAGTATTCTGGGAACAATTTTTTTCTGATTCTTGTGGCACTGGGTAGGTTGAGGAGAGAGCGAAGGTAAGATGGGGCTACTTTGTTATAGAGTTTGAATACCATAAGGTATTTGTATTTAGTCCTTGATGCAATGGGTAGCCAGTGAAGGGAATGGAGTAGTGGCATGATATGAACTGATTAATGGGCCTTGTTTATGATTCGTGCAGCTAGGTTTTGTGTTAGTTGAAGTTGATGGATGGTTTTGTTGGGTATACCAAACAGAATGCTATTACAATAATCGAATTGGGTTATTATCAGGGTTTGCAGAACTGATCTGAAGTCATGGTTTTCCAGTAGGGGTCGGAGATGTTGCACCATTTTTAGTTTGAAATATATTCTTTTAGATGGCTTTTATGTGTGGGACCATGGTGAGGAATTGGTCTAGGATGATTCCTAAGTATTTGACTTCTTGTTTGACTAACAGCTCAGAGTCTTGTAAGTGGAGTTTAGAATGGGGGATGAAGTTTTAATTGCTGGTAATGTATAATAGTACAGTTTTCTTGAGGTTAATTCTTAGATTATGTGCGTTAAGCCAATCAGTTATGTCAGCAAGGCAGTCTTGGATTTAGAGACAGGTGGGGTCTGAGATCTCTATTGGATGATAAAACATAATATCATCTGCATATAGGTGATAGTTTACTTTGTTTTATGAAGATGTCACATACTGGTTGCATATAGAGATTGAATAGGAGGGAGGATAGTGAGGAATCTTGGGGGATCCTTGAGATTGTTAGAAGTTTAAGAGGTAGCTGTGCCGATTTGATGAGATAGGACTTAAACCATTTTAGGACTGTACCTTGGAGGCCAATCTGTTGCAGTCTTGAGATTAATGTACTATGGCTGATGCTGTCGAAGGCAGCAGCGATGTCAATGAAAACAAGTATGAAGGCTTGTTTGGTATTATTTAGTCCGCTATGGAGTCTGTCTATAAGGGTTAACATCAGAGTTTCCACACTGTGATATGGTCTGAATCCATGTTTTTGGTTGTCAAGGGGAGAATTTAGGTCAATAAAGTCTTGTAATTGGATTTGTACTACTTTTTCAATAATTTCTGCTAGAAACGGCAGGCTGGAGATCGATGTCCCTTTGGCAAGCCCATGATGGAAAAGGCAGACAAGCTGGAGAAGGAATTCATGACCAGAACCAGACTGTCCAAGAAGTGTCTGAACCTTCCCATTGGAAGACTTTGGGGGAAAAAGTCCTTCCACCCGAAGACCAAGAAGGCTTTATGGAAACTTCCCCAAGTTTCAGGTCTATCATGCTCTCCCACAGGGGCATGGACCCCGTAAGCCAAAGGCCCCCAAACAGCTCCCCTGCCGCAGCCTGGGGGGAGCTTTTGACTCCTTGGGCATAGTCTCCCTCCCCCAGGAGGTACAAGGCCTGATTTTCGAAGGCATTTACATGGGTAACTGCTCATGTTACCGGTGAAAATGCCTTACCTGGGATTTTCCAAAGACAGCTACATGTGTAGTGCCTTTGGAAAATCCCGGTTAAGTCCCTAACATGCCCAGATGATATACGGTTAGCATTGGGGAATGTTGGGGGCGTTTCAGGGCGGAGGAAAGTGCTAAGCAGATTACAACGATTTTTGATGTTACCCAGTTAGCCCTTGGTGCCTTAAAGATAGGCAAGGTTTTTCCTCGCCTGTCGAAAATCACTGCTATCCACTTAGCCTTGGCAGCTGCCGGCATGCCCAACCAAACCCGGATTTTCACTTCCGTCGCTGCAGAAGTGAAGATCGGGGTTAAGGAGGTCGGCGGGCAGGCTATGCGCCAACACGGCGCATAGCCTGCCTAAATGGAAATCTGGCCCGAGGTTCATGGGGGGATGGCTGGATCACTTTGCACACCAGTGGCCAAACATCACTACAGATGCTTCGGTGTTTCAGGTGGTCACTTTGCCCAGCTACCTCCTCCCTTCTTCCCGGGGAATTACCCATGGACTCCTTGCATAGGGAGCTTCTGCAAAAGGAGCTCGAGGTTTTGCTTGAGGATCAAGCAGTGGAGCCCATCCCGCCAGCTCTTCAAGGCAGGGGATTCTACTCCTGTTACTTCATTGTCCCCAAGAAGACCAAGAGCTTTTGGCCCATCCTGGATCTATGGTACCTCAACCACTTCCTGGCCAAGGAAAAGTTCAAAATGTTATCCCTTGGAACCTTGCTGCCTTACCTCCTACAGGGAGATTGGCTATGCTTCTTGGTTATCAAAGACACTTATACCCACATCGTGATCCATCTAAGGCACGATCAGTATCTCTGATTCGTCGTGTTTATGTTTATGTTTATTTTATTTGATATACCGCCCTTTGGAAGGAACAGAGCGGTTTACAATATACAAAAATGAAACTTTAAAGTAGGCACAAGGCCAGAGAGGAGGAAAGGGAAGTTACAATTTTGACAGGAAAGCAGGAGAGAGGAAGAACACAGAACAATGTACAGCAATTGAGATCACACAGAGGGGGAGGGGAGTTCGAAGGCTAGGGAAAAGAGGTGGGTCTTCAGCTCACGCCTGAAAGTTGGGTGGTGGGGCTCGAGTCGGAGGGATGTGGGGAGTGAGTTCCAAAGGGCAGGGCCTGCAAAGAAGAAGGCTGAGGAATGAGTGGAGTGAAGATGTGCAAGGGAGGGAGGGGGGGGGGGGCAAGAACAAGGCGGTTGAGATGAAATGAGCGAGGAGTGTGTCTGGGAGTGTGGAATGTGTTGAGGTCTGCCAGGTATTGAGGGGTGCTAGTGTGAAGTACTTTATGAACGAGGGTGAGTAGCTTAAATCGGGAACAAAAGGAAATGGGTAGCCAGTGAAGATGAAAGAGTAAAGGTGATATGTGATCCCATTGGGAAGACTGAGTAACAATGTCATCAGCGGATGGCATTATTAGTACAGGGTACTCCCCTTTGGCCTCACCTCGGCTCACAGGGCATAAGAACATAAGATATGCCTTACTAGGTCAGACCAAGGTCCATCAAGTGAAGTATTCTGTTTCCAAAAGTGGCCAATCTAGGTCATAAGTACCTAGTAGTTTCCCCAAAAGACAATGCTTGTATCGGGTCAAGCAGTGATATCCTGGGTCCCTTTTAATAATGGTTTATGGACCTTTCCTCCAGGAACTTGTCCAAACTTTTTTTAAACCCAGCTACACTAAAAGCTTTTAATACATCCTCCGGTAACAAATTCCAGAGTTTGATTACACGTTGAGTGAAAAAATATTTTCTCTTATTAGTCTTAAATTGGTTACCCTGTAGCTTCATTGCATGTCCCATAGTCTTTTTATATTCTGATGAAGTAAACAATCGATCTACGTTTACCTGTTCCATTCCATTCATTAATTTATAGACCTCTATCATATCTCCCCTCAGCCGTCTCTTTTCCAGTTTGAAGAGTCCTAACCTTTTTAGCCTCTCTTCATAGTAGTATCCTTCCATCCTCTTTACCATTTTGGTGGCACTTCTCTGTACCTTTTCTAATAACACTATATTCTTTTTAAGATACAGTGACCAGAACTGCACACAATATTCAAGGTGCAGTCACACCTTGGAACGATACAGAGGCATTAGAATATCTTTTGTTTTATTTTCCATTCCTTTCCTTATGATACCTAGCATTCTATTTGCTCTCTTGGCCGCTGCTGCACACTGGGCAGAGGGTTTTAACATGTTATCCACGATGATGCCTAAATCTTTTTCCTGGGTGGTGGTTCCCAATGTGGAACCTTGCATCGTGTAACCATAGTTTGGGTTGTTCTTTCCTAGGTGCATAACTTTGTACTTGTCCACATTAATTTCATCTGCCAATTGGATGCCCAATCTTCCAATTTATCAAGATCCTCTTGCAATTTTCCACAATCCTCTTGGGTTTTAACAACTTTAAATAGTTTTGTGTCATCTGCAAATTTGATAACCTCACTCGTTATTCCATTTTCCAGGTCATTTATGAATATGTCAAAAAGCAGCGGACCCAGCACAGATCTCTGGGGTGCTCCACTATTCACTATCCACTATTCACCTTTTTCCATTGGGAAAATTGGCCATTTAGCCCTACCCTCTGCTTTCTGTCTTTTAACCAGTTCCTGATCCATAATAGTACGCTGCCTCCTATCCCATGACTTTTTAGTTTGCCAAACGTCTCTGATGAGGGACCTTGTCAAAGGCTTTCTGAAAGTCCAGATACACTATATCAACCGACTCACCTTTGTCTACCTGTTTATTCACACCTTCAAAAAAACATAACAGATTAGTAAGACAAGATCTTCCTTGTCTAAAGCCATGTTGGCTGTCTCCCATTAAGCCATAATTATCTACATGTTGAGTAATTTTGTTCTTTATGATGGTTTCTACCATTTTCCCGGTACTGACATCAGGCTTAGCGGTCTGTAGTTTCCTGGATCACCCCTGGAACCTTTTTTAAAAATTGGCGTTACATTGGCGATCCTCCAATCTTCCGGTATTACAGATGCCTGGCAGTCGTGGTTGTTCGTCTCAAACTCCAGGGGGTGTTCATCTTCCCCTATCTGGATGACTGGCTCATACAAGCCATCACCCTGGGAGAGGTATGCAACGCAGTGCAGCGCACCATAGGTCTGCTTTAGCGCCTGGGCTTTGTGGTGAAGTTTCCAAAGTCTCACCTACAGCCCACCCAGTGCTTAGAGTTCATCAGTTTCCTACTGGATTTCACTCGAGCAAGGGCCTTCCTGCCTATCGATCGGGTGAAGCGCCTAAGGCATACAAAGTGGCTCAGCCGTGATGGCCAGACAGATGCTCCGCCTCTTGGGGCACATAGCATCCACCGTCCACGTCGCCCCATGTGCCCGCCTTTGCATGAGGCAGGCTCAGTGGACGCTAAGCGCCCAGTGGACTCAAGCTTTCGGCCGTCAAGAAGACTGCATCCTGGTCACGCCAGCCCTGGTGACATCCCTCGCCTGGTAGCTGGACCCCCTCAACCTCCGAGCTGGTCTGCCCTTCCAGGCTCCCCCAGTGCGCCACATCCTTACAACAAATGCATCCAAGTTGTGCTGGGGGGCCCACTACGGTCACCTGCAGTTGCAGGGCCCATTGTCACCAGGGGAGAGTGCCCCGCAGATCAACCTGCTAGAACTCCAAGCATTCTATCATGGCCTGTGGGTCTTCCAGGATCATCTGGAAGGACAGGTGGTTCAGGTCTAGATGAACAACCAGGTGGTAATGTACTACATCAACAAGCAGTGGGGCACGGGTTTGTACCACCTCTGCTGGGAGGCGGTGCACTTCTGGAAATTTGTGATGGGGAAGAACATCTCCCACAGAGCGGTGTTCTCCAGCCCCATGAGTGGAGACTGAACCCGACCCTGCTGTTTATTTGGTGATGGGGGACCACAGAGGTTGACATCTTTGCCAACCAGAGAACACGCAGCTGCCACACTTCTGCTCTTGGAAGCCCCTGGTTCAGGTGCTTCCTGTATGTGTTCCCGCCCATGCCCCTTGTGTCACGGGCCCTTTTCAGGATCCAAGCGGAGGCAGCCTCCGTCATCTTCATTGTGCCCAGGTGGCTTGGGAAGCCCTGGTTCCCCCTGCTTCCCAACCTCCAGTCCCTGGCCTGACAGCTTGGATGCTGAGAGGCTAGCTATAGACTATCACTGCCTCTCCAGGCTGGTGGAAGACATTCTCCTTGCCACGCGTAAGGACTCTATGCATTGGGCTTATGCTTTTAAATGGCGCAGGTTTTCACATTGGTGTGCGGTTGAAGGTCTCAGCCCCTTCTCCTGCCTGATACCGGACATTTTATGGTACCTTCTGTACCTTTTGGGGGCTGGCTTTAAGTCCAACACAGTCAGAGTGCACCACTGTGCCATCTCGGCTTACCACCGCGCAGTGAATGGCCAGGCAGTCTCAATGCACCCTCTGGTGGACCAGTTTATGCGAGGCCTCCTCCTCTCCCAGCCCCCGATCCATCTTCCACCCGTGGCGTGGGACCTCAATGTGGTATTGGGGAAGCTCATAACTCCATCATTTGAACCTCTGGCTACCTGCCATCTCGAGTACCTTTCTTGGAAGGTTGTGTTCCTGGTGTGAGCGAGCTGTAGGAACAGTAATAAACATGCCCTACACCAGGTTCCACAAGAACAGGGTCATCCTTGCTTCTTTATGGTCCAAATTTTGAATCCATGTAACATTACTGAAAATAACATAGCTTGGATAAGTTGAATTGCTATATGCAGAGATATATCTCTGCATTTGAAAATCTGGAGTGCAAAAGGTTTTAAATTGTGCCAAATTTGATGGCTTAGAACATTTTTGGAACTGGGTGATTCCTAAAGACTAGCACTACAACATCTTGACTATTGTAACATATATTTCAGGTTCTAAGGTTATTTACTGAAGCAGCTACAGTTGACCCAAAATGCTGCAGCCTGAGAGATGTTGGCACCAGAAATTATGATCATATCACCCAGTTTCTATATAATTTGCACTGGCTGCCCATTAAATTTCATTTAAAGTATAAGTGTTTATATATTTTTTTTAGGTTGTTATCCGCAATTGTTAATAACAAGTTAATGTCTTCATTTACATTATATATTCTGTCTTGGAAACTTTGGACTAGCTTACATTGCATAGATTAAGTACCCACAGCATCTGCTGTATGCAAGGAAGCGTTTTTTTTCATGTGCATTCTCAGTGATAGGTCCAAAAATATGGAACAAATTACCCGCTGACTCATAACGCATTGTTATAAAATTACCCTCAATATATAGTAATATTTTTCTATCATGCTAAAAATGTAACTTGTCTGTTTACAGTGTTTAAGCAGAGCCAGAATTCAAAATCAATGAACAGTATTTCCATTTAATTACAGATTTCCATTCAAGACTTGCTTTGCATTGTTGTTGCTCTTTATGATGTGAATCTCCCTAATATTGGAGTGGAAGATCTGCGAGCCAACATTTGTGCACGTGGCGCAAAGACCATTATCTTGGTTCGGGATGAGATAGGTAAAATATATTGCTAAATATACAATGGATATCGTGCTCAATAACTATTTTCCTTATTATCCTGCTAGACCAGTCCAGACGAGTGGATTATACTCCCTTGCCAGAAGGAAGTAACAGACTTAAACAACTTTCAATGATATTATACTTGGTATATCCTGTGGTACAGCACTGAGAAAAGCCAATAGTTTCTGCCTCCAGCAGTGGCAAGGTGTGTGGATTTGTACAGCAGTGCAAATAGGCTTGACTCTCCTGGTTCACACTATGCAGTGGCCTTAGGATTGAATCCTAAAGGGCCCTATGGTGCTCAGATCAAGGGTGCACCCTTGACTCCTTGCCCAGAATCCAGAGCTGTTTCCCACAGATTCACTCAGTGGGCCAAAGAGAGGGGGGCCAGTAAGTTGGGTCCAGGCCCCTCTTACTGCTCTTATCTGCGAGCCCCGTATTTTTTTCTCATTTTTTATGTTTCTTTTTTCTTATTGATTTCAATGGGAGGCATTTGACTCTTTTAATAAAGCAGCTTCAAATTAAAAAATCAGACTTGATCGGCAGCTGGGTCTCCCAAGTTTCTATGAGCATATGGGACTTCCTTATTTGTTTTTTCCAGTCAGCCCAGCAGGCCTTGGGTTTCCTTTTTGAGACTCCTTTTTTGCTGCAGCCCTGCTTGGCATAGTTTTTTTATGTTTTTTTTTTTTTTTTTTTGCCAGTGCTGCTGTAGTCTTCACTTATGCAGCCCAATGTGTTGTTTTTACCCTAGCTGCTTGTTTTTGCAATGTTATGGCTGCAACACTGGGACACTTTTTTCATCATTCTGGGACCCTCTGCAGGGACCTGGGCCCAATAGAAACATAGAAGCATGATAACAGAAAAAGACCACATGGCTTATCTAGTCTGTCCTTCCATATCAACCACTACAACAGACCCCTTTTTTCCTTTAGAGATCCTCTGTGTTTGTTCCATGCTTCTTTGAATTCAGATACTGTCCTCATCTCTACCACCTCCACTGGGAGACTATTCCATGGATCTACCACTCTTTCCATAAAGAAATATTTCCTCATATCACTCCTGAATCTATCCCATTTCACCCTCACCCCATGTCCCCTCATAGCAGAGCTTGCTTTCAATCGAAAGAGGCTCTCCTCCTGTGCATTTATGACATGGAGGTATTTAAACGTTTCAGTATCACCTCTGTTCTGCCTTTCCTCTAAGGTGTACATATCAAGATCCTTAAGTCTGTCCTCATATTCTTTATAATGAAGACCACTAACCATTTTAGTAGCCACCCTCTGTTCTGACTCCAGCCTGTTTATATCCTTTTGAAGGTGCAGTCCCCTGAATAGCACAAAATACTCCAAATGAGGTCACACCAAAGACTTATACAGAGGCACTATCACCTCTTTTCTTCTGCTGGCCATTCCTCTCCCTATGCACCCAAGCATCCTTCTAGCTTTTGCCATCGCCTTTTCTACCTGTTTAGCTACTTTAAGATCATCGGACACAATCAAGCCTAGATCCCGCTCCTCTTTAATGGACAAAAGTACTTCACCCCTATACTGTACTGCTACTGTACTGCTCCCTTGGATTGCTGCAGCCCAAATGCATGACCTTGCATTTTTTAACATTAAATCTCAGCTGCCAATTTCTATACCATTCTTCAGGCTTAGCTAGATCCCTCCTCAAGTTATCTACAACTTCCTGGGTGTCTGTTCTATTGCTGATTTTGGTATCATCCGTAAAGAGGCAAACCTGACCCAACAGCCCTACCGCTATATCACTAACAAATGTATTAAAAAGAATCGGACCAAGGACAGCCCTGGGGAACACCACTGGTAACCTCCTTCTCCTCAGAGTAAGCTCCATTTACCTGTACACTTTGTCGCCTCCCACTCAACCAATTTCTAACTGAAGCAGTAACTTTAGGGTCCATCCCTAGGGTGCTCAGTTTGTTTATAAGTCGCCTGTTGGAAACGGTGTCAAAGGCTTTACTGAAATCTAAATACACCACATCTAGGGCTCTCCCTCGGTCCAATTCCCTGGTCACCCAGTCAAAGAAATCAATCAGATTTGTCTGACAAGACTTGCCTCTGGTGAATCCATGCTGCCTCAGATCCTGTTATCCACGGGACTCCAGAAACCTCACTATTTTCTCTTTCAGCAGCGCTTACAATAATTTACTCACCACCGAAGTTAAACTAACCGATCTGTAGTTTTCAACCACATCCTTACTTCTGCTTTTGTGTAAAGGGACCACATGTGCCTCTCTCCAGTCCTTTGACACCACTCCCGACTCCAACAAGGCATTGAAAAGGTCAGTCAGTAGAGCTGCTAGAACATCCCCAAATTCCCTCCCATCCGGTTCCATCGCTTTGTCTACTTTAAATTCCTATGGCCCCTACTGCTCCTCTTGTTTTATTTTCCTGGCAGTGAGCACTGCAGCCACTTCAGGTGGCAAATAGGGCCCAGCGGAAGTGAATTGTGGAAAGGTAACCCTAGCCACATGCTTGGTGACCCCTGGGGCCAAGAGAACAGCCGAGACAGGATTGGTCAGTCTCTTTGGTGAAGGCGAGTTATGACACAGGCCTGTGAGATGTGACTGCAAAGGCTGGGGTCGGTGATCGCTTGTCCTAACAGCAGTCTAATTCTCTCTCAGGATTTCGAGTACCTTGGGGTTGGTTCCATATTTCCCTGACTCGTGACAGAGTTTGCTTTAGCCGACTCAGGCTCTGGTGTCTCTGTCAACCTTGGAACCAGATCCTTGGATCAGGATGCATATGTTTTCACTGCAGAGGCACCAGCTAATTTTCTGGTCTCCATGTTCCCCACGGTTTGACCAGGCCATTCCTCTCCCTAGGGAGATCAAGGAGCAGTTGTGGTAGTGGCTGTGGTTCCACCATCTGATGGCAAGGAATGCTTCTCAGATGCTAGCCTGAAAAGCTGGGGGTGCAATGCCCAGTCCAATTGTTCAGGACTCTGGCCCCTTCAGTAGACCTCTTGGGGGATCTTCCACCTGGAGGCCAGAGTGATCAGTTTGACCCAGTAGAGGTTCAGTCTCTTCTAGTGGAAGAAGATGGCTGTGTGTTCACAAACACTGTCCTGGTGGTGATGTGTGTCCACTACTGAAGCAGACTTCATGGGGCCAAAGTGACTCTCAAAGCCATAGAGCTATGTTGTTGAGTGGAGGAGCATCTGTTTGCCATGATGCTGCACACATCACACGCTTTGACAGCATGCAGCCCAACTTTCTGTGTTAGAACCCTCTGAGTTCAGGCAAAGTGACCTGTGTGCGACCTTATAGTGTGAAGACAGATGCGCCATTGCCACTCCGGAGAATGCCAATTTGAGGAGCTATTTCAAATGCAGGAAGGTTCTGAGAATGGCAGGCTTGGTGGCCCTTCTTCAGAAGTAGCTTCAGGAAGGGGGACTATGGGGTCATTTTGGAAGCCCTATTTGTGTTTTGAACACCCGAAAATGTGCAGAGATGTCCAAAGCACAGAAACATCTCCAGAGACATTTTAGAAGCTGGATCTGTGGATGTGCCCAGTGTGAAGACATCCAAGTCTGAATGTAAGCTTGGCTGGGGCACTCCCAGGAACCTGGACATGCCTACCTTATCTCAGAAACATCCTGGTCATATCTAAGTTTAGACTTGCTCCAGGCACAAACAGGCATCTGAAAAGTGCTTGTTTTGGCTGAAAAATGTCCAGAGGGTGTAGAGAAGAAAACACTCTATCATCCACAGTACTCAACAAAATTTCAATGATAGCAGTGCTGGGATTTGAACCCTGGCTTCCCTGTTCTTAGCCCACTACCCTAAATATTAGGCTATTCGTAGATGCCCAGGTTCTGGAATACTATTCTGGGGATGTCTATATAGACACCCTCAGACATCCATATCGGGTACGTCCACATTTGTGAAATAATGTCTGCATCTGGTGTCATGGTGCAGGGCAGATTGTGCCTATAGAAACAGAAGAGAAAGTTCAGGGCAGTTTTAAAACACGTAGTTCCAAGCACAGGGCTGAGGGTTGCTATGAGCAACCATCAATAACATTAGCACATGGTGTTGGGAAACGCCTCAGCAAAAGATTACCTCATGCCTCATTAGCTAAGCAGGGTCAGCTGCACACTCTTGAGCCACGGGGAAAAGCTAAGAATGACGCATTTAAGAAAGAGTCAGTCTTGAGCAGAGAGAGAGCTAACCAGGACCACCTCAGTTGGAGGGGAGAGCTAACCAGGACCACCTCAGTCGGAGGGGAGCCAAGCAGGAAGCCAGAGGGAGGAATGCTAACTGGGACAGAGATTTCCAGGAGAGTGATATCCAGGAAACCTACCTAGAAACCTCTGACGAAGATTCCAGCAGTTCCACAGAGGAGTTTGCTCAGGAGAGGATTCCTGCAAACAGACGCAGAGAAGCTGTGAGAGGGAATTATCCTGAATGCAGGTACCAGGAGGGTGAAGTTAGTTTCCCCAAGGAGTTTTCTAAACCCCGAGAGAGACGTCCTGTAAAGGGAAGGGAAAAGCTTTTAAGAGAGAAAAGCTGTTTCCAACTTCCTGGCTTAACACGTCTTGGTAGAGCTCAGGCTGGAGAAAGTCCAATTCACTCTAATAGAAGGGCAGTTGAAAAGCAGGACTTCACCTACACTTATCCTGAAGTGTATGGCCCTCTAAGGGAGAAGTGTAAACTACACGGTAGCCTGCCTTTTCACCTCAATAGTGACGAGGAGAGAAGCCCGGTTCAGAAAGAAGAGGGACTCTTCAATACTGGCACTAATTACAGTTCCCCAGAAGAAAATTATACAGAAGCCCCTGAACAGATGGACTGTGAGGATTGTGGGGAAAGTGTGGGGGATTATCAAATGGACTGTATGCTTGCTTTCTCAGGTATGGTAACATCTCTATGCTAGAGTGTATAGAAGGGAAATCTGTTTGGGAAGACAGATTTCAAGTGCACAGCTGTTGAGAATTACAAGGACTGTTTTTCACCCGTTTGTTTTTGTGAGCTGAAAAGAAGCATGATTTCTAGTTTGTAGTTCTATTTTTGTGTTATGCCAAAAGTATGGTTTGTTTTTCCTTTTGATACCTGTTTTGCAAAAGTTCCCGGGACGGGAAATAAAATACCTCTTTGAAAAAAAAGCCTAGCTGCTCGCTTCCACAACTACATTTCTTTTAAAGCTAGTGGGACTCCAACTCCCAGGGGGCATTACTTGTCCCAGCTTATTAGAAGAGGCCGCACTGAAACCCTCAGGTCTCCTACTTACGGGGGTAAGTAGGTGCGTGACACTGGATGTGTCTGCTTTTCTTTTTAGACGTTCTGACTTAGACATCCCGGATTACACTTGGACGACTTTTCTAAAATCCCCCTCAATATGTCTCCCTTTCTCGTCATCTTCTACACAGCTTGCAGGCCCATTTGGACCTGGTGATTCTAAGGGCCCTAGATTGCTCATGCAGACCATGGTACACTGATTCTTGATCCAAGGGGTGTGGCCTCTCTTGCTATCTCATGTTATCGGTTTACCAAAAGAAAAATGGCAGGGGCTTCTGATAATGGAGATTCCCAGTCCCTTCTCACTTACAGCCTGGTGGTTCCTTTTTTATTTCTTCCACTATTAGGAGTTGTTTTTATGCTCTTTGTAGAATTAGGGCCCTGAGACCATTCGATATCAGTTCTTTGAAAAATGTTCTTTTTCTCTTGTAATTATTGCAATTCTTTGTTGATGGGAGTTCCATCATATCAGTTTAAATCTCTTCAGTTAATACAGAATGTTGCTGTTCAGGAAGAAGTGACATCACCGAGCTGAATGGTGGTGTAGGGATTGGGCTCTGCTACCCCCAGAGAAATTTTGCAGCATTTTGTTGGTGTGTATAGCAGTTAAAGAAGATATGTGGACTTGCAAGAATTTTCTTATGAGTGCACGCCTGCCTTGAGGAAGGAGCAAGGCAAGATGGCACAGGCAGAGTCCTTGCGGTGCCGCATTGGTACTGATTTGCATTGCAGAGATAGCAGCACAGACTCAGAGGGAGAGGATAAGCTAACCCTCGTGGAGTTTCACAGCTAGTTCCAGGAGCTGAAATCTGAAATGGTCTTAATACATGGAGATATTTCAGCATTGGCAACGGAGCTCTGGGGTGAACCTTTGGACATTGGCAAACAGGTGAAGAGTATGGAGGCCCACCTCAAGAAGCAGGACAAGGGCCTCGCTGATCTGAGAAACATTTGCAGGTGCTGGAACAGGCTAATGGGAAGCTCACGGATAAAGTAGAGGACTTAGAAGATCACAACCATCGCAACAATCTTTGGTTCCGGGGCATCCCAGAAGAAGTGGCTTACTTGGACTGTAGTTTGGTGGTCGAAAAGCTAGTTAAAGAGCCCTGGGAAGGAGAGGCGGATTGTCAGAGCATTAGGCTGGTCCAAGTCCATAAAGCACTTGGGCAGATGCATGCAAATCTTCCCTGTGATGTGATGATATGTTTTCATAACTATGCTACTAAGGGACAGATTTATTAATTTATTTATTTAACAGGTTTTGTATACCGCCTTATCATTAATTCAAGGCGGTTCACATGGAACACACATAGCAATAGGCTTTTACATAGAACAGGGAGTAGGAACTTGGAAGAATATATGGGGTAGTGGATATATTTAACAAAGGCTAACTATGTACAGTACCATTGTTGCAGATTGCGGTGATATAGCTACATTTAGCAGTTGTCCATTAAATACATCTGTAATATCTCGCTGTGGCATTTGTTATACTAGGTGGGACTGTAGTATTTGAGGAATAGATGGGTCTTGATGGCTTTTCTGAAGGTCTTTGATTGCTCGTATTGGGGCAGGTAGATGATTCCAGAGTTGGGAAGCATACAGAGAGAAGGCTCTGGTGCAAGTGAGTTGCTTTGATGATCTGTAGTTTGTTGGAGTTTCGATGATGTTGATGTCTGTACTTCTTCTTGTTCTGGTTGGACTTGATTTCTGGATCAATGGTTGAAGAGTCGGCAGGGATAGATTATTTCGTATTTTGAAGATTATTAAAATGTGTTTGTATTTTGCACATAGAGCAACAGGAAGCCAGTATAGTTGGTGAATTGTTGCGGTTATATGATTGTGTTTTGCAGTTCCTGTGATGATTCTTGCTGCAGTGTTTTGCACGACTTGCAGAGGAAGTGTTGTTTTCCTTGGAAGTCCGTGATATATCACATTACAGTAATCTATTATAGGGGTTACTACGGCCTGGCATACTGTTCTTAAGTCATGGCAGCTAAGGTCTGAAGAAAGGGCTCAGTGCATGGGTACTTCCATAAGATTGAAGTCCTTGAAGATTTGTCACCAATGACTTTGAGAAGGAGATGTGAGCTAGGGATATAACGCAGAAACTGCGTGAGCTGCGACTGTGATATCGGTGGCAGTTTCCATTTGCCCTGGCTATCACTAAAGATGGAAGGACTGTTTGGGCCCACATTAGATTGGAGGCGCCGGCTTGTCTCACTAATTTGGGGATCATGGGGGTGGAGGACCTGTCCCAGTTGCAGCCAACCCAGTGGCACATAGAGAAAAAATGGCAGAGAGTGGAGCAGGGAAAACAACTTCGCTGGCAGTTAGATGGCAGGAAGCAAGAAGGTGTCATTGATGTTAATGACTATTCAGACTGGCTGTGGTGGACTGATTTCTTTTTCTTGATGTGATGAAAATTGAGGGATAATGTGTGCATGACTATGTTCCCGAATGGGGATGGGATTGGGTGACAAGAGTGGAGAAAGTGGGCTATGTGAGTAGGTTGGGATGGCTGGGCTGGGGAGGGAAGTGAGTGGAGAGGGTTGAAGGGGTGAAAAGCTTTGCTATCCAGGAGGAACAGGGGAGATACAGGGTGTGAGGGGGTACACATGGTTTGGGGGTGGCAAGCTCACATGGAGCCATTGGGTGTCATTTGCCTCTTTTCAAAGTGCCACCTTGAGGATATGGGCAGCTGGGAATAGGAGAGAGGAGGAGGTATGGGGAGGGGAGGGGGGAAGGGGACAGGGGGTAGGATGTGGGGGGTTGAAGGTGTTGACTCTCACCCTCCTGGGGTCTGAAATCCTTCACATAAACCTGGATTCTTTTTAATTTTTCTATACCTCTCAATAGGAAAGAAAAGACGAGACACAATTAACCAATTAAACACCACAGAGCTCTGTACGGTGGAAACACATGGAGTCTAAGACAGACATATCCATTAGAGTTTCATCAAAGATGGCTCCACAGGGCTCCTACTTTTATTGTAAAATATCAGCTGACGCAGTTAATCTTTAACATCTGGTGCTTTCCAAATTACAAAAGTGCACATAAAATTTGCTAACATATGCAACACATCATATAGAAAGAAGAAGTTACACCTCATAACTATATTCACTAGACTCAATAGGTGTCGCTGTGTTTCTGCTATTCAACAGAAGCTAATTAGTTACTTATGATATTTGCTGATTTTCTACTATTTACGCAAGCTATGTTTGCTGTTGACTTAAAGCCTAGTTTCTAAAAGCAGTTCATCCTGACCCAGCAACCTCTTTAACCTATCAGATTGCAGAATAAAGAAGATGTACTCTCTGTTCTATTTATTTAAAGAAGTTAGCCTGACCCAATACTATGTCCACATAAGCACTATTTGCTAACCACATAAGCCCTATTTGCTAAGTCCAATGTCCTAGAGAAAAGCAGTACACTTAAAAAGACAGCTTTACTGCAGTTCAGACCTGTAAATTTCTATGGCCTATAGTTAGGTTAGGTTCTATAATCCAGTTTCATGTATTTGAACAGCTGCTAGCGCTTCCTATCCCTATGGATAGTATGGATCCAGAGTCACTGTCTGTTCCTGAATCCATTAAGTCTAGATTCCCATATACTGGGTGAACCATGGTGACATAGGTTCGTGTGTCAGAAGCTGATTCATCCAATTCCCTAATCGCATCCAGTTTGGTTTTCATGCCTGGCCTAGTTGGCCCTTTTCCACAGTCCTCCCTTTGATTCTGCTCAGAACCACATTCTTCATAAAAGGGCATTTCACGAAGTAAGTCTCCAGTACTAGGAACACTTTGCAATTTAAGGACTGCAATAGTATTCGTAGTTTTGGCCAGGTATGAAGTACAACACTTCATAATACAGGCAAGACATATTCCTAAGAGTAGGAGGGCTACTAAGAAGCCAAACAGGCCTATCAGTAGAGCTTTTACTGGACCTGAAAAGCCACTCCACATGTTATCAAACCAGGGCCATACAGAATCAGAGGTTCCTTTTATATTATCTTTGGAGAAGTGAGTTTCTTTTCTCACCTGTTCTAGGATACCAGAGATCACCTTACTCTGTGAATCAATGAGCGTGCAGCAGTGCTCATGTACAATATTACATACTCCTCCTTCCTTGGCTAGCAAATAATCTAAAGCCATTCTATTTTGAGCAGAGTAAGCAGTCAGTTTGTCTACAGTACCTTGCATGACTGTAAGAGCATCAGTCAAATCTTGGGCTGTTACTTCTATTAAAGCATAAATTCGCAGTAATTGCTCACCATAATGTTGTGTAGGACGTATGGCGCCAAAGGTACTTAACCACACTGTTCCCGTGAACGTGCTTACTTCTTGTTGAGTTAACATAGTGGTATCATCTAATAATTTCCTTGCTGCACGTATATCAGCACTAGAGTCATCTGCAGCTCTGCGATGACGACTAGAAGGCATTCCTAGTAAAGTTTCATAAGGGATCAGTTTCCATGGCAAGTCAAGAGTAGCTATGTAACAATTGCCAGACCAATCAGCAGGCAATCGAACATAAGCTAAAGTTCCACACACAAAATAGTGACCCACCAAGGTAAGTAGTCCATCAGGCCAAATTTTAAAATATTTAGGTTCTGTAACTCGGACTTCAGTTCCAGGCCAAATATTTCTTAACCATGGGTGATAATATCCTAGATAGGGATACACATAATTGTCAACATACCCAGATGATAAACCATCTTTGCTGTTCTGCAATCTATACTTCCCATATGCTGGGAACCCATCCTGATCATAATATTGTAATTCATACTGATCAAGACGAGTCTTGGGGTCAGGGAGAACATTAACTACCCTTAAATTTCAATGGGCTTGTACAGGACTCACTGTAGGAGACTCCATCACTAAATGCACATGATTATTTGTCATGACAGTCTGACATTTAGACAGAGGGGTTTCACCCACAGGATATGCTCCTTTTCTCTGGAAACAAATAGGAGGATCAGCCACTGGCTGAGGACTGATAATTCTTGGAGCAGGGGTTACTCCCTCTGGCCATGTTACAGTAAGATTAAACAAGGTTTCATTCACAGACAACTCCTTTAGCTCTTGCAAAGAAATAGGTCGAGGTCTAGGCAAAAATCCAAACTGCGTAGCCGCTGGATGAGGCAAGCATACTGCACAGCTGGAAATATTAAAATGCTGAATTAAGGAGTAAATGTGAGAGTGAAACACATTATAGAAAACACCATGTTTTGCCTAGGGAGCATGTGGATCATACTCAGGAACTGTATGGTCAGGAACTGTAGGAGTCTGGGCTACTGAAGGAGTAGGAACAAAGTTGAGGAACTGAAGCAAGTTATCTACTACCGCCTGGTTTTCAGGGGCTATTGTTGGTTTTCTCGATAGCCTTCTTATCAACTCATCTATACTCCCTATACTGCTAAGAGAGCTGACAGACACCAAACCCAGAAAAACAAAAACAGTGCCAATGCTACTGAAAATATACATATTAACCAATTGTCAATAATCAACTCCGGAGTAGGTTGTAACTGTCCAACAACTTCACAATCACTCTCTTGGTCAAGTGGAGATAAACTGGGAGGGAATGAGTTCAGTTCAATTTCAATTAATTCCTCCGGATCCGGTCTAGGTGGAAGTTGTCTTATCCAGGGGACGGTGCCTTCTTGCACTGGTCCAGATGTATCCACGCTTTTCGTCCTTTCACTTTCAATGCCGAATATCCCACCAGCAACACTTGGAATGGTCCCAGAAACCTCGCCGCTAGAGCAGACTTTGGTGCTGGATCTTTGATGAGTACCCAGTCTCCTGGTTCCACTTCTGGGGGTTATTGAGATGCCTGAGCACCCTGCTTTGTAATCTGCAGAAAGGAAGGAGATACCAGCGTTTGGTACAAATATTTACAATAGGGTAATAGGTCGCTGCGCAATAATTGGGGATCCGGTAATTGATCCGGTGGAATTATAACATGGGCTGGAGTAGTTGCTGGACGTCCTGTCACAATTTCATAAGGGGTAAGACCTTGTCGAGTTCTCTGGGGAGAATTACGAACGGAAAACAAAGCAAACGGCAGAGCTTCCACCCAATCCTGACTCCAATCATGAGTCAGAGACCGGAGAAGCGCCTTCAGCGTCCGATTCATCCGTTCCACTTGGCCAGAGCTTTGCGGATGATACGGAGGATGAAGTTGCTGATGAAGGCTAAAAAATGCAGTTATGCCTTTCCAGACTTCTGCCGTAAATGCTGGACCTTGATCAGAAGACAAAACCAGGGGTACACCCCACAAAGGAATAAACCGAGTAAGCAAGCATTTCAAAACTGTAGCAGCAGACAATGAATTTGTTGGATAGGCCTCAGGCCATCCAGAATATAAGCAAGTAAAAACCAAAAGGTGTTTCCTTCCCCCCTTGGCACAAGGCAGATCAGTAAAGTCCATTTGCAAGAAGAGGAAGGGTCCTCGAGGCCTAGGCAAGGATGGAGAAGGTGATGCGCGCAGAGTGCATCCGGATTTTCCTGCTTGCAAACACGGGAGACAAGAAACACACACAACATGAGCAGCAGAAGCAAATGCAGAATTATACCACAATTGAGCAAAAGCTTTTGTCATAGCCAGAACACTTAAATGCAACTTATGATGCAAGAATAAGGCAACAGGATATAACAATGATTTAGGACAGATAATCAAATTGTCCTTTATCCAGAGTCCAGTACCATCAGGCGATGCTCCCCAAGTGAGCCAGTCCTGTTTTTCGGTGAAGTCAGCTGATTCCTGATGAGAACACATGAAGTCCAGAGATAATGAGCCAGAAGTAGAAGCTGCAGGTGAACGAAGAGTTAATAAAAGGTGTGATGGAACTGCAGGTCCTGCTGCTGCAGCTTTAGCAGCTTGGTCTACAAACTGATTGCCTTGTGACACCACAGTACCATTGAGATCATGTCCTTTGCATTTCAACACAGCCACTTGAGCTGGCTTAAGCACTGCAGCAAGCAAACGTTCAATATAGCGGGCATGTTTGATAGGTTTATGAGCAGCAGTCAAGAATCCCCATTGAGCCCAAATATTTCCAAAGTCCCATAGAACCCCTATTGCGTAACTACTGTCACTATAGATATTAACAACCAAATGCATAGACATTTCCAAGGCCCGAATAAGAGCGAACACTTCTGCCAACTGGGCTCTTGCAAACGGCAACGCTCCTGCTTCTATTACAGAATCAACAGTAGTAACAGCATACCCCACAAGTAAATTCCCGTGTTCATCACGGAAAGCAGAACCATCAGTAAATAGAACCTAGTCAGGGTTTGACAAAGGGATAGCAGACAAATCAGGTCTAGCCTTTGAATAGGCTGTTACAGAAGAAAGACAATCATGAGTTCCATCAGGGTCAGACAGGTGTAACAATGGCTCTAAAGAAGCCAAAATTTGAGCTGGCTGTAACAAAGAGACTTCATGTAAGGTAACATGTGCTTGGGAAATAGCCAGATCAAATAACAATAAACGAGAACTGGATAGAGGTTGAGTCTTAGCCAAATGCAATAACGGTTACGACAAGTTAAGATGGTGGCACTTGAGACAGGGTGAAAACCCGAAACGTGCACGTCGTGCCGGAGATGAGAGGAGTTTACACAATTCTTTCTAAGTTAAGTGTGTTTCACTTTGTTATTTGAAGTTTTATTAAAAAGGACTGAACCGTGTGGAGGGCATGGTTTACATTGTCTGCCCCTTTCCGGAGATGTCCGACAAACAAAAAAGTTTTTTTTGAAAAAGATTCATGATGGGGGTTTAGTGATTTTTGTCGTATGAGTTTAATTGTGATCACTACCATTGGGACTTTTTGAATTTGATAAATGCAGTAACCTAGCAACTGAGTGAGATGTATATACATGTAGTTCATGTTGAAGAACAAGAAAGTCAGTAGTCTGTATTGCAAATACCACAGCAGCTAAAGATTGGAAACATGGCGGCATGCCAGAAACAACAGGGTCAAAAGCTTGAGAAAAATAGCCTAAAGGCTTAAGTCCAGTAGGAAAGCGTTGTGCCAAAACACACACAGCAGCAGAAGTAGATGTCACTACATAAAGACAGAAAGGCAAATTATAATCTGGAAATGAAAGACAAGGAGAGGTCAGTAAAGCTTGCTGTAGAGGGTGGAAAGCATTGTGCTGAGCTTCAGTAGGAACTATAATACCTTCTGGAGCCTCACGGCCAAGCAGGGCATACAGTGGAGCAGCAAGCTCAGCAAAGTCATGTATCCACTAACGACAAAATACTAGAAGGCCTAGAAAGCGGCGTATTAGAGGTGCAGTAGCAGGGAAAGGCATTGACATAATAGGCCCAATTCTCTGAGCAGTAATAGAACATCCAGCAGAGGAGAGACATACACCAAGAAATACCTCTTGTGGTAAAGAGAATTGCAATTTTGATTGATTAACTTTCAATCCCAAATGAGAGATATGTACAAGAGCTAACATAGTATCAGCAATGCAAGCATCATAACAAGAAGAACAAATAAGCAAATCATCTACATACTGGATTAGTACAGATTTGTCCAACGCTAAGTCCTGTAAAGCAGCTTTAAGGGCCTGCGAAAAATAAGCAGGACTCTCGGCGTACCTTTGAGACAGCGTAGTCCAGGTATACTGGCGCCCTTCAAACGTAAATGCCAGTAAATATCTCGACTCCTCCCCCACTGCTATGGAGTAGTAGGCGGAGCTTAAATCTATAACTGAGAAGTGGGTGGAGTCACATGGTATGCGAGTCCAAATATCATGAGGATTGGGTACAAGGGGAAAAATTGGTAGAACAATACGATTAATTGCTCTCAAATCTTGCACAAATCTGTAGGACTTACCATCAGCCTTCAACACAGGTAAGATAGGAGTATTGCAAGGAGAAGACGTGGGTACCAATACACCCTGAGACAGCAGATTTTCAATCACTGGCCGTATTCCAGCCACCGACGCTGCAGGCAATGGATATTGACGCACATATGGTAGTGGGGCTCCTGGTTGTACTTCAATCTTGACTGGAGGAATGTTGAGATGTCCAATATCATCACCTGGTACTGCCCACAAGGTTGAAGGAAGAGTATCCAATGGTGGAGTAGTTACAACAGCCGGTTTCACAGCTATAGGCTGTTGTACTTGCAGGGGACACAAGGTACAAGTCAAAGTGCCAGTTTCCCAGCTTATAACAGTCTTGTTTCTGGATAAAAAATCTTGACCAAGCAAGTTGACAGGCAAAGTAGGGCCAACCAAAAAATCTGTATGATACAACTTTCCCTCCAATATAAGTGGCACATCAGATAACTTTTGATGCATTATGGTCTTTCCTTCAATTCCTTCACAAGGTACTTTAGGAGCTGCAGGTAGTGCCTCAAACAGAGGAGGAGGTAACTGGGATAGCGCTATGGCAGATGTGGAGGCACCTGTATCTAACAGGAAAAGCAATTCATACCCCATAATAGTAGTGCGTATTTCCCCCTGTGTGTTGGGACACACAACCAAGCCTAGTCAGTCCTCACTATAGTCCATATCAGTCTCTGCATAATATTGGGTCATAACTGGAGGCTGGTTAGGGGTAGAAACAGGGTATGAAGCAGATGGATAACTAGCAGCATCCTGTCGCACCCCAGGTTGGGGAAAGTTGCCCCTTGGCCTAGTACAATCTTTAATCATATGCCCCACTTGCCCACAACCATAACAGGTACGATCTCCTTGCTGTCCCCCCATATAGCCACGACCTCTTCCTCTAAAGGGTACCACACCTCTACCACCTCTTGCTCTACCTCGCCCCCTAAAATTGGATTCATAACTTGCTACTTGTAGATTTAAAAGTTTTTGACATTGACGATCAAGTTTACCTTCATCAGCTTCTTTCTGCTTCTGGATTCACTTCTCTGCATGCAAGGCAGCTTCCAGGATCTCTTGTGCAGACTTAGTAGACCATCCAAGCAAAACATTTTCAAGAATAGTTTTATTTCTGATTGCAGTCCATTCACAAAAATTGAAGCAAATCCTTCCATCTCACCATTCTGAGGAGAAAAATCTCGGAATGCTAGGCAGCACCTGGTGTGGAACTGGCTAACAGTTTCACCCCCACACTGCTTCAGATCTAAAAGCTTGGACAAATCTCTGACAGGAGTACATTTTTTTTCAATCGCTTTTAACAAATTATTCTGGTGTTCCCAGAAAGCAGTCATTTGAGTATCATCAGAAGCATTAATAACAGGATCAGCACAGGGCCATGCCCATGCTACATTATCAGGCAGTTGAGGGTGGGTGACTGACCTTAATTCTATGGGATTCAGAAAAACTGCTTTCAATAACTTTTGTAAATCTACCCAAGAAGGATCATAAGTAGTGTGGCCTTCCGCACCACCCTAGGCAGTTGCCTAAGGTAGGGTGAGCACTCCTTTTTGTAGTTGTGGGTTTTCAAATAATTTGAGGTCCGAGAGACATAAAGCAAGCACAGGAAAATTTATTGATTTTTACTACTAAACCATACAGAGCTTTTGGAAAGCTCAGCGCAAGAGCAAGAAGAAAAAAAAAGGTAGGATTTCTTCTCCTAACACAAATAGCTTCTACCACTTCCAGAATTCACAAATCAGGCTTTCGTTACTTCTTCCAGCCTTTAAACATAAATGCCGGTTTACCCTTCTTGAAACTTTCAAACATTCAAAATAAACTTTCTGGCTTCATTCAAGGAGAAACATTTTCAAAAGCAAACAGGGCTTTAAAACACTGTCCAGCCTGTTTCTTTTTCTTTACTGGTTAATGCAGTTCTTTGAGCTTCACACTCTATAGTGCTCAAACATTTAACTTGTCTTGTGACACATAGAACATTCCATTGCAGAAGGTTCTGAATCAATGTCAGAAGCATAGCTTTCTGTCTGCATTTCTTCTACAGCTGACTCTTCAGTATCGTGGTTTAAACTTCTCCTTGTAAACCCAGGCTCCGCCCCTTCTAACAGCTCAAGGATTTTCTTCCAGCAAGACTTTTCCTTTCCTATAGAATTCTCAGCATACATTGGCAATTCTCTCTCTCTCATTAACTGGCTTACCGTCTGTAGCTGGCTTAACTTGCTGTTGGTCACAGGGTTACTCACGGTTCTCCTTGTAACAGGTAAGCTTTCAACAAGCCTTTGGCTTGCAGTAAAAGTGTCCTCATTTAGGGCTCTCTCAGTTAGGAATCTCCTGCCTCCAGGCTCCAAAGCAACTCCTCTGCATTCTTGGTTCTTCCCTGGCTTATGACTTTTTCCCCTGAGGGCTCCAGCAGATCCCACAGTGTCCTTTGAGGCTGGGCTTCTCTTAGAAGTCTGTCTCAGCAGTTCCTTCTCCTCCCCTGGGCTGTCCTGGGAAATCCCTTTCTCTCCAGCTGTCCTGAAGCTTCCTCCTCCTTCCAGCATGTTAGGACTTCTGCTGTGTTCTGCCACTCTGGTAGCTCCTCCCCTGGGAACTCCTTCTCTCCTCCTGCAGCTCCTGTTGCTGCCCTCCTCCTTTTCTAATCCCCTAGGGACTCTATCTGAACGTGTTTGAGCTGCAACCTCGTGCTGCCCCCTCAGCTGGCTCTCATTAGCCTTACAACTTGTTTCTGAGCTAGGGCGTGGCTTGCAGCTAGAAACTAGATGAGTTTTTTTCTGTTCAGGAGCAGTTTGAGTTTCACAGCCCTGCTTCCTGTTTCTCTCCCTTAAGGTAAAAGTGTGGTTTTTTTCCCTATTTCTAGGGGCTCAGAAACATTTTGGCCACCACAGTAGTTATTAGCTGACGCCAATAATCTACAAACTGACCAGGTTTTTCTCTGGAGTCAGGGCAAGATCTAACCAAATTAAAAACCTCAGCTGGAGACCAGTGAGATGCCAAAGTAACTAAACCACCATCCCCCCTAGGGAAGGCTCTGAATGGAGCAAGTAGATCTATTTCCTTGCTCTGCTTCCTTTCCTGTTTATTCAGAGTTAAAGATTCACCCAACTGCAAGACCAAACGCTGCAGACACTGCCAATTAGAAATCAATGGAGCCTTGGTCCAATGCCCAACTCCCTTGGCAACAGCAGACATTGCTTCAGCTATAATTTCCTTATTCTGACTGTACGGTAACAGACCTACGGTATGCTGCTTTATTTGCAGATCGAGTGCTTCAAGTGCAGCTGTAATCACTTCAATTAATGTATGGGCTTTGTCTGTTAAGAAGGCAAGATACTGTTTCAACTGCTCTCTAGTAGTTAAACCTACCAGCTGACTAGCTTTTACTCCTATTAACCTCTCAAGTTCTAAAATATCCTTAGTTAACTGCTGATTTCTAGTGGTACGAGGAATAACTACAGAATCTACAGGGGTGGAGGCAAAGGTACCACCTGGAGAAACACCAGCTCCCCCAGCTTCAGCAATTGGAGAATCAAGAGAATGTAGCACTACACTTGACGTATCAGGCTTAACAGGGGTAGTGACACCAGGCATACCATCCACCTGGATCAGTGACGCCTCCTGATCCTGACTGGATGCTGATGCTGGAGCGTTATTCCTAGACAGGAAAAAAGATAATGCAGTAAACTCTTCCTCAAAAGCCGGGGGAGCAGAAGCTACAGTACAAGGCTCACAACTATTTACATTTTCACTTTTCCTACTATCAGCTGCTGCCTGTTTAGTTAAGACGCATATTTGTTCTTCTAGCCTATACACCTGATCCTTGAACTGTTTAAACATAGAAGCATTAGTTTGTTTGCTCTTCCCGGCAGCTATTGAGTGCCACCAATTATATGTAATCCATTCATGACTATTATGAGAATTATTTACATCTAATGCTAACACATATTGCAACCACTTTAATTTATCTTCTTGAAACGTGCCCCCAAGGGGAAACTGCAATTTGGGATTACCGGCAGTCAGTGAATGCCACTTAGCTATGTAGTCTAAAGCATTGTCACCAAATTTTCTCCTCATTTCATAATTAGGACTTCCTTTTTTCTGTGCTATCTCCGAACCTTCTCGGTCCATTCTTCTAATTGAGATCTCTGCTTCACTTTACCTGTTTTATTTCCCATTGTAATTACAATACACTATACACTGTGATAAGGAAGCTTATCATAGCTCAGGAAGGAGCTATAGAAAAGGTGAAGTGACTCTGAACAAGCAACCTGTCAGTTCTGGTAGAAATAAGAAAACAGAATTTTCCCATAAAAGACTACCAGTCCCAGAATGCATCAGGTTTCCAACAGCCATTAGAGGAGCTGAAGTTGGGAAACGTGTGTTCAATCAGGAGGGCTATGAGGTAATCCCTAAGCACTCATCTCAAAGGGCACGGCCTGATTCAGCACAGCTGCGCTGTGTTAGGGAGGAGCACTCATCTAAGCAGAATAAGAGTAGAGTTTATTCTACAGATGACCATCTTCATGATCACCTTGGATATACAGAGAAGGATCATCAGTTTCATCTGAAGGATCATCAGAAGCAGAAGCCAAACCGGACGGACAGAGAGGGAAAGAGACCCTTTGGAAGAAGGAAGAGAAAAGCCTTTGAGAGGTCTAGAAGAGTCCAAAGCAGTACGTATACTGGGAGGTATTCCAAGGGCCAGCATATACCATTGGACTGGGGAAAGCCAGAGGAATGGTGCTGCAGAGCTAGGAATCACCAGAGGCTACCTGTGAGGGAGACGGCTGCACGTGGAAGGGACCCTAAGACCTGTGCCAGAAGGTATGTGAAGAGAGATCCAGTGTCCAGAGATCTGGATTGGAAGGCTGGACATAAGAACTGGACTACATACTGGCCAGGCTATATAGAGAGGAACTCTAGCAGCAATGGAAGCTCAGGTATGAACACTGATCTATGCCCTAGCTATAACCTTGAAAGACAGCAGGGAAACAAGTATTCTCCTGAAAATGCTCCATTGAGAGATTCATCTGTGCCAATCCATGATATTGAACCCATGCTTGTTGAACAAGGGGGAATAATAGCAGATGAGGATCCTGTTTATATGGACTGCTCTCTATCTAAACTCTGTTGGTAACTTTCTGTTATAAAGTACAGCAACCATCACAAAGAAATACAAATTTGTTCTTTAATCTACTCAGAAAAGCTCCTGAAGCAGGATTTGACCCACACAGTGGAAGGCAAGCCAGCTAAGGGGTTTCAGCTGGTAACTGCTAGCAATTAAGCCTTACCTAATTGCTTGTGAGCTAGGAGAGAATCACTTCTGTATCTATGTGGGAAGTAATCAGAAGTTAACCTGAAAAGAACAGTTTGTTTCTTGCTTTGTGGCTTTTCATTTGTTGTTTTCCTGATTTTAACTTTGTTTTTCCAAGTTAACACTGAAAGCAAGTAACCTAATTTATGTGCTACCAAGCATATCTGTGTTGGGAGAAATAACCCCATAAATAAATATCTTATTGGCTTTACCCAAGAGCACAACTAAATTATTGTCAGCAGCTGTGTCTGGTGTGAATGAACTACATTGCCCACAATACCTTGCAAATCATATAGAAATATGCACTTGCCAAGAGTGTGAAGATTCTCACCCAGGCAGCCGTCTGACAACACTCTACACAGATATCTGTCAAATCTTTAGTATACTCACGCACGGCAACCACTGCCTGTGTCCTTATCAGTGTTTATCGTTCCTGTTGAAAGGCCAGAAAAATCCGAGTCACGGCACAAACTGTTGACTCTCACCCTCCTGGGGTTTGAAATCCTTCACATAAACCTGGATTCTTTTTAATTTTTCTATACCTCTCAATAGGAAAGAAAAGACGAGACACAATTAACCAATTAAACACCACAGAGCTCTGTACGGTGGAAACACATGGAGTCTAAGACAGACATATCCATTAGAGTTTCATCAAAGATGGCTCCACAGGGCTCCTACTTTTATTGTAAAATATCAGCTGACGCAGTTAATCTTTAATTAACATCTGGTGCTTTCCAAATTACAAAAGTGCACATAAAATCTGCTAACATATGCAACACGTCATATAGAAAGAAGAAGTTACACCTCATAACTATATTCACTAGACTCAATAGGTGTCACTGTGTTTCTACTATTCAACAGAAGCTAATTAGTTACTTATGATATTTGCTGATTTTCTACTATTTACGCAAGCTATGTTTGCTGTTGACTTAAAGCCTAGTTTCTAAAAGCAGTTCATCCTGACCCAGCAACCTCTTTAGCCTATCAGATTGCAGAATAAAGAAGATGTACTCTCTGTTCTATTTATTTAAAGAAGTTAGCCTGACCCAATACTATGTCCACATAAGCACTATTTGCTAACCACATAAGCCCTATTTGCTAAGTCCAATGTCCTAGAGAAAAGCAGAAGTACACTTAAAAAGACAGCTTTACTGCAGTTCAGACCTGTAAATTTCTATGGCCTATAGTTAGGTTAGTTTCTATAATCCAGTTTCATGTATTTGAACAGCTGCTAGCGCTTCCTATCCCTATGGATAGTATGGATCCAGAGTCACTCTCTGTTCCTGAATCCATTAAGTCTAGATTCCCATATACTGGGTGAACTATGGTGACATAGGTTCGTGTGTCAGAAGCTGATTCATCGTACTCCCTAATCGCATCTAATTTGGTTTTCATGCCTGGCCTAGTTGGCCCTTTTCCACAGAAGGTGCGGTGGGAGCAGACAGGTGCCTACATCAATGGGATCTTTGCAGATTGAGACTATTTAATGCCAAAGGGCTCAATTTGTCAAGGAAGAGGCAATTGTTATTTAAGGAAATTAATAGATTACAGTGGGATATAGTGTGTGTCCAGGAGATGCACCTTTGCGTGTGTGATCAGGCTTTATTATGGGATAGAAATTACCAGAGGGGGTTTTGTGTATCCCAGAGAAGGGGTAGTAAGACCGGGGGTTGGCCATCTTGCTTAGGAATTCCCTACTATTTGAGGAGAAGGATATGACCATAGATACAGAGGGCAGGTATGTGGCTCTTAAGGGAAGTCTGCAGGGAAATGCATTGACAGTGATGAGCTTCTATGCACCTAACCGGGGACAGAGGACCTTCTTTGACAGACTGGGACTAGAACTATTGGGGTTTGTGGCAGGTAAAATTATAGTAAGGGGATATTTCAATGTTGTGTTTAGGTTGGGGAGAGTAAGGGAGGCGGAGAGGAAACATAGACAGCGCTTGAAGGAGCTAATGAGAATATGGCAGCTAGTGGACTGGTGGAGGGAGCATCACCCCTGGGCCAGGGATTTCTCTTTCTACTCTCCAGCTCACCAGACCTACTCCCGGAATGATATGCTGATCATGGATCAGAATCTATATGCCACAGTGGAGGATATTGAACAGGAACCCATAACTTGGTCCAATCATTGACCAGTTTGGCTGATAGCATGTTAAAAAATAAAGTGGTAGTGGAGGTGATAGGAAAGGATATTCTGGAATATTTTGAGTTTAACAGGATGGGACAGGTGAGGTTGGAAATGGTCTGGGATGGCTTTAAAGTGTATCTTCGGGGAAGGTTCATCATATGGGTGTCTAGGAAGAAACAATTGCACTTGCAGGCTTTAGAGATGGGCTATTTGCAGGTCAACAATTTTGAGAGAGTGCATCGGTTACAAGGGGACAAAGATAGCTGGCAGATCTTGGAAGAAGCCCAAACGAGGGTGCGAAATCTCCAGTTGGAAGAACTGAACTTTAAGTTGCAGTGTGCGTGACAGCGGCACTATGAGTTTGGAGATAAGTCTGGGCAACTGCTGGCCTGGTGTCTTAAAGCCCAACAAACCCATAAGGTGGTGGTGCGGTTACAAAAGGGTGGGAGGGGGAAGTTGGGTGGTTGGAGATGAAGCTATATGAGAGGAATTTCAGAACTTTTATTGCACATTATATCGCAGGGAGAGAGGGGAAAGTCCAGAGGAAGTGGCTCACTATCTCGACAGGGTGCTTTTGCCAGAGCTTATTGAGGAAGCTAGGGCAAAACTTGATTGGTTTATAGCACTGGGGAGATACAAGGGGCCATTCATGAATTAGTAAATGATAAATCACTGGCGGTCTCACCATGAGAGCATACAAGAAGTTTAGTGACTAATTAGTGCCGATATTGGTAGAGATGTTTAACAGGGTGCTGGAGGGTGTCCAGTTGTCTCCTTCACTGGGGCAAGTGGGGATCAGTGTCCTCCCTAAGAAATTTGGGGTGGGGATTTTTTATTCAGCGGTTAAGGAGCATTTATTCCCAGCCTCAAGCTGCGGTAAAGGTGAATGGGGGATACTCTGAATTCTATGAGTTGGAGCGAGGCACGCAGTAAGGGTGCCCACTTTCCCCTTTGCTGTTTGCTCTTTCGATTGAGCCCTTGGCCAAGCAAATCCAAGGGAGGATATCATAATGATTAATGTAGGGGAGGAACAGCATAAATTTTCGTTGTTTGCTAACAATGTTTTATTGGTGGTTTCTGAGCCGGAAACCTCACTCTGGGGCTCGCAGGAGGAATTGGAGGGTTTTTGAAAGGTTTCTGGATTCAAGGTCAATCTTGATAAAGCAGAAGCCTTGAATATAATGCTTTCAGGGGCAGAGAGGGTGCGTTTAAGGGTTTTTTCTCCTTTAATTGGGCGCCACAGTATTTGACATATTTGGGGTAAAGATTGGGTGGGATTATATGAAATTGTATCAGTTGAACTATCCACCCTTGTGAAAGGTGATTTTTGGTGAGCTGGGGAGTTGGTTGAGGCTTCCTTTGTCTTGGTTGGAGTGCATAGTGTGTATAAAGATGATTACATTGCCTACGGTGCTGTACTACTTTCAGATGCTGCTTGTAGAGGTTCCCAGGGGAGAGATGGAGAGGGCGCAATGCAAGATTTTTCAGTATATCTGGAAAAAGCATTCCCCGAGGGTAGCAAAGACAGTGCTTTATTGCTCTAAAATCAGGGAGGGTTGGTGGTGCCCAACCTGTACTGATACTATGTAACAGTCCAATTGAATAATGTAGTGGGATGGATAGAGGGTTTCGGGAGAAAATGTGTACAAATTGAAGATTTCTATACGAAGGGTATCCCGTTCAAGCATTTGATGTGGGTGTCAGGTAGGAAGGTTAGGTTGTATTATCCTTATGTGCGGTATGTAGATACGATGTGGCAGCGGCTGTCTTGTTGCAAGCGGTTGAGAGGGAAGTCTTCCCTCTTGCAAGCGGTTGAGAGGGAAGACTTCCCTGTTGCAACCCATAAGATATAATGTGGAGTTTGGGCTAGGGTTGATTGATCCAATGTTCGAGAGATGGGAGAGAAGGGGGTTGGGTTCTCTGATTCAGTTATGCCCGGCTGGGGAGGTAGTCTCCTTTTCCAACCTTTAGGATGATTTTGGGTTGGGATCTAGGAATTTTTATGGGTACCTGCAAGTTAGACATTGGTTGGGAGCTAAAGGGTGGGACTGGCTATTGAAAAAAGCTTATCTGATTTTAAATGTATATGTTGGTAACCTACTGCTTGGCAGAGGGGTATTTAAAAAATATATGGGGCAGGCAGGAGAAAAGTCGAAGTTCCAGTTGCAGTAGAAGCGCAACCTCGGTAGAGAGCTGGATAATCAGCTTTGGGGGAAGATTTTTTGAAAGATGGGTAAGAAATCAGTTTCTGCACATCTTGTTGAAAATGGATATAACGTTTATTTATTTATTTATTTATTTATTTTATTTATTTATCTATTTCTTCTATACCGCCTCTTCCAGAGATCAGGGGCGGTTTACATGGAACAAGTAAACAAATTTGTATACTAATGTATACATTACATGGAACAGAGATTTTTTTAACTTTATACAGATAATAGTTATTAACAGAGATTTATAACATTGTAACTTTATACAAATAACTGTGCATTAATTGTCAAAACTATTTACATTTTATATACATTAATAAGTTTCTGTAGCGTAGTGTTGATCAGAGTTTTTCTACCTTTTTATAGGTAGTCAGAGTTATGTATCATTGGTACTTGACCATGGTCAAACTCCATAAAGTGATCAGGGGTACCCGGATAGCTGTTGGAGAGGGTTTGGGATGCTGGGTGACTTTTGTCATATGTGGTGGGGGGTGCCCATGTATAACAGAGTTTTGGGAGCAATTACAGGGGACTGTTAAGGATATGTTGGGGACTGATGTTGGGTGGAGAATGGAAAGGGTGCTGTTGGGGATAGCAGGAGGGAGATGGCAGGGGGATCAAGGCAGATTGGTGCATATGTGTGCTATCGGTGCGAGGTGCGAGATAGCCCTTTTCTGTAAGTCAATACAAAGGCCTACAATTCAATTTTGGCAGATTAGGATGCATAGTGTGTTTTGATAGAAAAATTAGCAGCACTTCAAGATGATAAACTTTCACAGTTTGAAAAAGTGTGGGAGCTGTTCGCATCCAAGCATAATTTGCTTATATGATTGATAGGAGCTCATGGCCTGGGGGGAGGGGGAAGGTGGTCTTTGTTTTTTCTTTATATTGGTTAAGTTGCTGTGTTGTCACATGTGTTCTCTCATTTTGAAAAAGTTGAATAAACATTAAATTAAAAAAAAAGAATGTTGCTGTTAAATTGATTTATCATGCATGGAAAACTGATCATGTTTCCCCTTTGCTTTTTGAGCAACATTGGCTACCACTTGATTGCTGGATGCATTTTAAAATTTTATTGCTCTCATAAAAGTTTTTATTCTGGTTTGCCTCTTTATCTGTCCTTGTTTCTTATCAGCTGTCTAAAATGTTGAGATCGTCTTATGGTGCTTGTGGTTCCCTTTCATAAATGCTTCCGTTTGGAACGTTCCCATCATGTTACTCCTTCATTGTGGAATATTTTACCTTCTGATTTTAGGCTGGAATCTTCCTATAAGAAGTTTAAACATGGTTTGAAGTCTTGGCATTTGTTTTTTTGTAGTTTTTGGGTGCACCTTTATAGCAGGACAATTCTAGCTCAGATTTTAGTTTTAATGTTAATTGTACTTTAGATTTTTCTGTTTGTCTTTTGGAGATATTATTGTGCTATTTACATTTTTGTGTGTTTTAGTTAGTTTCTGTTTTTATACTGGTTCTGATAAGGTGGTATAACAAACAATGGTTAATAGACAAATAAGTAAGAACTGCTGGGGAGAGGGAGTAGCATGCCTGGTTATGACCTGGTGGGCCTCTATGTCCTTAGTTTAGGTTAGAACTCTTTAACAGTTCCACCTGGATGAGGGCTTAGCCCTGAACACTCAAGGTTTGGGTGGTGGTTCTATTGTGCTACAGGAGTTTCCTCCAAAGGATTCCTTGGCAGTACATCTTGGCGTTGTCTATTTCCTCAGGAGTGAAGCAGTTCCATCCACTTTTGTGTCCTGTTGGGCTTCATTGGATCTCTGAAGTTAATGACATTGAAAGGACCCTCCCTTGGGCATATGTACAAGGCCTTCCTGGAGGGTTGGTTCCTTATGGTGACTTTCTGGGGACTCTAGTGTCCACTGTTTGATGTCTGTATGGCAGGCATTGTCTGCAGAAAGCCTTTGTCTTTTTGAAGGCTTTCACTTTGTGGTCTATGCTGTCCTTTTTAATTTCAAGGGTGCTGCCCCCTTTTTTTCATCTGCCCTAGACTATGGTTCTGCCTTCCTTCTGAGAGAAGGATTTTCAAAAGCAACCCTTGCTCTATCTGCTGGACATGCAGAGGGCGTTACTCATATTCATGGCACTTGCTAATTCATTCCACTGGTCAGATCTTCTTCCTCCTTGATGGTTTGAGGAAGGTACTGGCAGAGGTCAAACCCTCTTGTCCACATGGTGAACATGTCCAGGAGTGAGTCAGAGCTCACCCCACGGGGCGCAGGTCCCCTGGACAGTTTGCTCTGGTGTCTTCAGAGAATATCGGTAAGGAGACTTCCTGGTCTTCATTAACTGCCTTTGTGAAGTCCTATAGGGTGTCCATGGGAGTTGTTCAGATGGCACCTCTGGCAAATTAAGCTGTTCTTAGGGTCATCTTCCTCCCACCTGAGTCCTCACTGCTTGGGTACATCCCACCCTTCTGTACTGGTCTAACAGAATGATAAGGAAGGATATATTTTATATACCTGATAATTTACTTTCCTTGAATTCTGTTAGACCAGACCATGACTCGCCCTGAAAGACTCCTATTGCAGATTGGAAAGCCTGCTGCCTTTTGTTTGCATTGTTGATATCAGTGCCTAGAAGATTCTTTCTGCAGATCTGGGGGTCCGGCTGCCATATAAGGCGTTGTCAATCCCGTGGTCTGACTCAAATTTCATGTTAGAGAACCAAATGCTTGCTCACGTTTTTTGTGGCAAAGTTGTTTGTGTTTAATAATATTTTCGGAGTCTTTCTGAGTTTTGTAGCGTTACGTATTACTTGGGAAGTGTCTTAATAGCTACTCTTAGTGCTGTACCAGAGGATATACCAAGTGATGACATCACTGAAAGTTGTTCAAGTCTGCCTCCACCTGCTGGCAAGGAAGCATGACCTGCTCAACTGGACTGGTCTAGCAGGATTCAGGGACAGGAAATTAGCAGATATGTAAAATGTTTCCTTTTTCTGAATGATTATAGCAAAATGTTGAAAATCAGCTCTAAAGATTATACATGCAAACTTTATGAAATACAAGGATTCAGTGCTATCCATATGAACTACATCAATAGGGCACATTACTGGCTGTGGAACTGAGAAATTTTGTGGCACTAGTTGAGTGAGAAGTGTAAGGGAGGAGTGGCTCAGTGGTTGGGACAGGTTACCTCAGGCCGGAAGGCCAGTGGTTCAATTCCTGCAGGGACAAGCAACTTCAGGCCAGAGGGACTGGGGTCTCTAGTTCCATGGCCACTCCTTGTGGCCTTGGGCAAGCCACTTAACCCTCCATTGCCTCAGGAACACTTAGATTGTGAGCCCTTCAGGGACAAGGGAATAAAAAGTACCTGTTAGTATACATGTAAACCGCACTGATTCTAAAGAGCACGGTATAAAAAAATAGATAAATAAATTGTCTTTATTGTCGAATACATTTCTGTGTTTGTATTAATAACAGGGCCAATTTACTAAAATGTGGTAAGGTTTTGCAGTTACCATGGGTTAATGGCCAAATTTAATACGGGTAATTGCAGAACCTGTTCATTAACTGTTGGGGGCATTCCCAAAATTTTGCCATTCAGTTAATGCAGAGAATTTTTTTTTAGCACATATTAACTGAATGGCAGATAACATGATGCAGTTAACTACATGTTTTCAGATGGCATTAACAACTCTGAATTATCTGCCACATAAGAGTTAATAGATAGTAACTATCTCCATGTTATCTGTAAGGCACATTCCTTGGCTAATTTTCATCTATTCCATAACCCCCTCTGCATTAACCTTTTAACATGGAAATTAGCAAACCCTACCTATCAAGGTCTGATGTTAATTCTTAGTGCATGATAATTATCATGTTAAACAGCTAACATGATTTAGCAGGTAGCCCTAATGTGTTTATGTAGCTGATAATGTGTTACTATTTATGCCACATTATTCAAATAATTTGCAAACTGAGTAAAAGATTAGAGCCCTCTGGGGACAGGAAAATACCTACAGTTCCTAAATGTAATTTGCCTTGGACTTCTGAGAAAGGCATGAGCTAAATCCAGTTCCCTTTACCTTTCCCCCATAGATAAGTGAGGAAATTATAATCATCTTAATGTATGTCTTATGTGAGCTTCGTTATGATTTGACTCTAACAATGGATCCAAAATTACATACCATAAACACTGCAGCAAATGCATTAGGAATTCAGCAACTTGTATTCAAGAAACCCCTCTCTTGTGTTTGCAGCTTGTCGTGCTGTGAGGGCTTGTGTGCATCAGTGATGCTGAGGACTAAGATATCGGTAGCTTAACAACTGGCAGGGTCTCCCAAGATGGACAGGATTCAGCTGAGGTGCCAGACCAAGACAAACCACCCATCTGGGCAGCAGCAGAATGGGACGGTGTTGTTGGTGGAAGATCACATTTCTGTGACAACAATAACAACACTAGAATTACCAGTGCAGAAGAAAGGCCTGGAAATCTACTTCTGTATCTTGCCATGAAAACCCAGTGGATAGTCACAGCAAAACAAACTGCATTATAGTGCTGGAAGATGAGACCTCCAGGTTGGAAGGTACTCAGCTGGCTACTGGGGAAGAGCTGAAGACTTTTCAGAGTAAAGCCAGCATTTATGATGTAGTTGGATCAAAGCCCTCGGGATGTCTGACTGCTGATATAGCTGCACATGAAATGAGAGTCAGAAGCTGCAAAGATGTCTTACATATTGGGACATGGAACCAAGGGAAGTAGGAGGTGGTCAAGAATAAAATGGAACGTGTACAACTTGATCTGTTGGATGTTAGCGAACTGAAACGGACTGGCATTAGCCACTTTGAATCTGATCATCACATGGTCTACTATGCTGGAAATGAAAGATGAAGAAGAAATAGTGTTGCATTTATAATGAAGAAAAAACTTGCAAGAACTATAATGCAATGCAATACAATGCAATCAGTGAACGCTTAATTTCTATTTGTCTATGAGGAATGTCCATCAACATGATATATGGCAACAGAAATGAAGTTGGAGAAAGGCTGATAGAATTCTGCAAGACCAATGATCTATTCATCTCAAACTCCTTTTTCCAGTAACACAAGCAGTAGTCAATTTGATTTTTGTACAATCCATTGAGTGAAGTCTATGTGTACAGTCGCGTACACATAGACTTCACTCAATGGATTGTACAAAAATCAAATTGACTACTGCTGTGGAAGTCAACAATGGAAAAGATTTCTAGATCAAATAATACCACAACTAACACAAACACCCACAAATCTTGAAGAATCTATCAAAAACTGGAACAATATAATCTCTAAAGCAGCTGAAAGTAATCCAAACCAATCACACCAAAATATAAACAACAATAAAATTGAAAAAAGACATGCTCCATGGTTTAATATATCTATCAAAACATTAAAAAGACAACTAAGAAAAGAGGAAAGGAAATGGAGACAATCAAAATCATTAATAAATCATGAGAACTACACTAATACACTACAAATTTATAAACAAACAATAAACAACTCCAAACAAAATTATTATTCTAATATAATCTCAAGAGCCACTAATCGCCCAAGAGAACTATTCTGTATAGTACAAAAACTAACAAACAAAACACTAAATTCTGATGAAATATCAATTGATATCTCCCCACAAGAATTAGCTCAATACTATATCAATAAAACAAAGCTACAAATAACACCTCTACATATTACTCAACCACAAATTCAAACACAAACAAAGCAAGCTACATTTGATAACTGGACCAACTTCAACTTAATATCAAAATCTACTCTCAAAACTACAATAACTAACATTAATACAACAACCTCATACCTTGATCCATGCCCAGTTGATTGGATAAAGAAGACTTTCTCAATACTCTCTTCTTTCATTCTACCCTTAGTGAACCTATCCTTACAAAAAGGCTACTTACCACCATCTCTCAAACACGTTCAAATACGACCTATACTTAAAAATAACACATTAGATAAATTATCCCCAAAATCATACAGACCCATATCAAGTATTCCTTTTATGGCCAAACTTATTGAAAAAATTGTACAAATTCAACTACAAGACTTTATTGACACAATAAACCTCCTTGATGAACATCAATATGGCTTTAGACCCTTCCATGGAGTAGAAACCTTGCTAACGATCCTTTATGACACAATATTAAGAGGTATTGATAATCCTAAACAAGCCTTTATTCTTGTTTTCCTTGACATATCAGCTGCATTTGACAGTGTTAATCACTTTACAATGTTAAACAGACTTCAACAAATTGGAATTACATCTACTGTTTATAATTGGTTCAAATCATATCTATCAAACAGAACTCAAACAGTAAGAATCCACACCCAAATTTCTAACACCTTCAAACAAACTCAGGGTCTCCCGCAGGGTTCTGCATTATCTGCGCTATTATTTAATATTTACTTACAACCAGTTTGTAACATCTTTAAACGTCACAATGTTTATTATCATATCTACGCTGATGATATAATGTTCTACCTCCCATTTGAAATCCCACACCCACCTCTTCAAAAAATAACAGAATGTTTCAATGAACTAACTGAATGGCTCAAAGAACAAAATCTACTTATCAACTTTACTAAAACTGATATATTATTCATTACTAAAAATCAAACATACATACCCCCAAACACGATCACACTAGATACTCATGAAATAAATACAAAAAAAGAAATAAAATATTTAGGTGTGATACTTGACAATAATCTAAATATGGATTCACATATAAAATATCTAACTAAAAAAATACATTACAAACTCAAAACACTAAAACAATTAAGACCATTGATTCATCTACAAGACTTTATTAATATAATTCATGCTATCATCACCCCACATTTTGATTTTGCAAACACAATACTTAATGGCATTTCAAAACAAAATATTAAAAAGATACAAATAATTCAGAACATAGCTGCCAGGATGATTATGAATATAAGCCCACTTGAACATGTTACACCAATTTTGGCTGAACTTCATTGGCTACCTATTTACTCCCGAATCAAATATAAAATTCTTGTCACTACATTTAAACTTATAAATAATCTTGCACCATCGGCACTCAATACACTGATTAATATAGACATCGATAAATGATCCCAAAGAAGCAGAAACTTAAATACCTTAATAATACCAAAAGATTTCACAAAAGCCAGAAAACAAACAAATAAGAGAGCTTTCTCACACTCTGCTCCAATTCTTTGGAACAATCTACCTGACAACATTCGCCTGCTATCTGATATAAAGGAATTTAGAAAAAAATTAAAAACTCACTTATTCATATTACACTACAATACACCCTCAGAACAGAATACTCAAATAGATACAGGTTAACATTTATACATAATTATTACATACTCTATTTTCAAAATAAATATCACTAATACACTATTAACCATACCACACTCTCATTCACATGATGTTTATAGATGTAAACTAACAATGTATATATGTTCTAATATGTTATACCTTTAATGTTACAACATTCCTTGTAAATTATAATTATCTGTTCTATGTAAACTGACTTGGTATTACATACCAATTAACCTACTGTTCCATGTAAACCGCACTTGATACTAGGGAAAGAGCAGTATATAAATAACTGTTAAATAATAATAAAAGCTCTATAACATCAACAATGACAAAACCTGGAGCTGACTGTGGTACAGATCACCAACTGCTAGTATACAAACTCAAGCTAAAGTTGAAAAAGAGCAAGCCACTCATGAATGTAGCAAAATATGACCTTGAGAATATACCACTGGAATTTAAAGACTGTCTGCAAAATTGATTTGCTGTTTTAGATACAAATGACAGAGCTTCAGAAGAGTTATGGGATGACATTAAGAAGGTTGTGCTGGAAGAAAATGAGAAGTATCTACAAAAGGTGAAAAAGCAACTGAAGAAACTGAAAATTGCCCAGAAATGCAGAGACGCTAAAGCCAGAGGAGAAAGAGAGGCAATCGCAGAACTCAACAGAGATTTCCAACGTGCAGCAAGACAAGACAAGGAGATGATGCAAGCAAGGAAATAGAAGCAGAAACTATTAGAGGAAGAACAAGATCGGCTTTCCTAAAGTTAAGAGAGTTAAAGACAAAATTCCAGCCTCGAATTGGAATATTACAAGATGCTCAAGGATCCATGTTGAATGATGCTGAGAAGATCAAGAAAAAGTGGAAAGAATATGCAGAGTCATTATACCATAAAGATCAAATGGACCAACAGCTGTTTCAACCTGTAGCTTGTGATTAGGAGCCATTGGTAATTAAAGAAGAAGTTGAAGCAGCATTGAAATCCTTATCAAAGAACAAAGCACCAGGCATTGATGGCATTCCCATTGAAGTATTACAGCAATCTGATGCAGCTGTTATCATACTTACGAGACTCTGCCAGGAAATTTGGAAGACAACATCATGTCCAACTGACTGGAAAAGATCTGTGATCTGTGTTTATACCAATACTAAAGAAAGGTGATCCAACTGATTGTGGAAATTATCACAAAATCACTCTGATCCTACATGCCAGCAAGATTCTACTCAAGATTATTCAGCAGACACTACAAGCATACCTGGCACGAGAACTGCCTGATGTGCAAGTAGGGTTTAGGAAAGGGGGAGGAACAAGAGACATCATTGCAATTGTGAGATGGATCCCTGAAAAGACAAAAGAATATGAAATGGATATCCATATGTGTTTTATTGACTACAGCAAGACTTATTCTCCGGGACCAAGCAGGAAGTCAGTCCTCACATATGGGTGACATCGGCGCCGATGGAGCCCTCGTGCGAAGCATTTCCCCAGCTTTCAAAGAAAGCCTTTGGGAATGCAGCGTGCCTGCGCAGTCCCCTTCCCACCCAAGGGTGCCATCTTGCTCAGTCTTCTTTTTTCTGCAAAGCCCGGTAAAAAGTTGATTTTTCTGCGTGGATTCGTGTCTTTGCCCGGTTCGACGCCGGTTCCCTTTCCCGCCTGGGCCCGGTACACCGGTATCGAGCCTGGAGCTACGTTTTTTGGTTTTTGTCCTTCGTGACTAGTGTTCCTGCTTTTTTTCTCTTTTTCACTGGCAGTCCGATCTTTTGACCTTGCAGGGGTCCTTTTTCCCCCGATGACTCCCAGCGGGTTCAAGAAGTGTGATCGGTGTAAGAAGCTGATGTCTCTCACCGACACACATGACTGCTGCCTCTGGTGCCTCGGGCCCGACCATGAACCGGTGGTCTGTGTCCCGTGTGGTAAAATGTCCTCTAAGGCGCTGAGGAGCCGTCAACATCAGTGTGAAAGACTCTTCTCTGACTCTGCGTCCGGCCAGGCACAGACTTCGTCACAGGCCTCGACATCTCGGGAGTCCGACCCCGAGCACCGTGAAGGCTCCTCTGAAAGGGGGTCTCCTTCGAGGGAACACAGAAGGAAGAAGAAACCCGCTAGGGCGGCGTCGGTGGATGCTGTTGGCTCCTCGAGGGCCAGGTCGCATAGCTCCGACCGCCGTCCCGGGTCCTCGGAGTCGGAGAGGCCTGCCAAGTTGCCTCAAGTGGAGCCGGAGTCCCTGAGTAACGTGAGTGCTGTTGTCCTCATAGACTCCCCTCCGGGGGAGCCAAGTCAGGGGCTGCTGAGTCTCCTGAGCTGAGTCTCAGGTTGGCTGCCTTCATGGAGCAGCAGCGGGTACTGATCGCAATTTTGACCAGTGCATCTGCCCCGACCACCGGGACCTCGACATCCAAGTCAACCCCGGAGGCTGAGCCGATCCTCGAGTCGATGTGGTCTTGAGTCAATCCTCAGCCAAGGTTCCCCTCGGCCTCCCGCTTGGGGCCGAGGTCATCGACTCTGGTGCCCTCGGCATCGGGGCGGATGGCATCGGTGCCCGTCCGGCCGGAGCCGCTCGATTCCTCCTCGGAGGGGTCAGAGTGGGAGACGGAGGACGAGGAGTCCCCGGATACTTTTCGGACCCAGTGCATCCCATCGGAATCACCGGAGTCCGAGCCTCGTAGACGGTCCCCACCAGAGGACACCCGATTCTCAGACTTCGTGCGGGACATGGCCAAAGCCTTGGCCTTCCCCGCGGATCCCGAGGAGGAGCCTCGAGCCGAAGAGCTCGAGGCCCTCCATTATGACTCTCCGCCTAAGGAGGCCTTTACTGTACTGGTTCCTCCGATGCTGAAAAGGCTGCTCTTCCACATGTTGGAGGCACCGGCCTTGGCGCCAGTTCTCAGCAGATGGGTCGATTCCATATATCGAGTCCGTAAGAGTCCTGGGTTCCAGAAGGCACAGCTACCGCACCACTCCATGGTTGTGGAATCGGCCATGCATCGTCTGAAGACAGAAGATGCACTCCTTGGTGCCCCCCGGCCGGGAGGTCCGGAACCTGGATGCCCTCGGTAGAAAGTGCTTCCAGGGCTCTATGCTGGCGTGCCGTGTCCAGACTTACCAGCTGTACATGGGCATGTGCCTTCAGGACCTGGCAAAGGAGATTGCCGGGTTCTCAGCTGGCCTCTCCGAGGAACCTTTGCAGAGGTTTAAGTCTTTGTCATCTGGGATTCGAGAGTGCTCAAAGTTTATCTCTCGAGCAGCCTATGATGGCTTTGAGGCTTTGGCCCGAGTAGCCGCGGCTGGCATCGGTGCACGCCTTCAGGCCTGGCTACAGTCATCGGATCTCAAGCCATAGGTACAGGACAAGTTGGTCGATGTCCCCTGCCGAGGTGAGAACCTTTTTGGCAAACCCATGGCTAAAAAGGCTGCAGAACTCAAGTCTGAGACTCTCACCAGGACAAGGCTGTCCAGGAAAACTTCTGCCCCTTCTCAGAAGAAGAAGGGCTCGGGGAAAAAGCCCTTTTACCCGAGGAAGGCTACTGCCTACAAATCCTACCCTCATTTTCAGGCCTCTGCAGCTCCCCATCAGGGTCAGCAGGCCATGGGGCAAGGACATGGGCCCCTTAGGCAGAAAACCCCCAAGCCATCAGCTCCGGCTCCTGTACAGCAGGGAGCGGGGTTTTGACTCCCATTGCATAGCCTCTCCTCCTCAGCTGGCTCCTCTCAGCACAGGAGGCCGGCTGACATTGTATGCCCACAGGTGGTCAACCATAAAAGGGGATACCTGGGTGCTGAGCATAGTCCAGAATGGCTATTTGCTCCATTTCAACCAGTTACCCCCCTCCTATTTTCCAGGGGAGCCTCCAAGACTCCCTCTTCACAGGAACCTCCTCCTTCAGGAGTTGGCAAGTCTTCTAAAGGAGCAGGTGGTGGAACCGGTGCCTCACCACCTGAGAGGCCAAGGCTTCTATTCAAAGTACTTTCTGGTACCAAAAAGGACAGGAGGCCTCAGGCCCATCCTAGACTTGCAAAATCTCAGCAAGTTCCTAGAGAGGGAAAAGTTCAAGATGCTTACCCTTGGGATACTGCTGCCCTACCGCCAGCAGGGAGATTGGCTATGCTCCTTAGATTTAAAGGATGCTTATACTCACATCCTCATTCATCCAGACCACAGACAATATCTCAGATTTCTAGTGGGAGGAAATCATTTTCAGTACAGGGTACTTCCCTTTGGCCTAACCTCCACTCCCAGGGTTTTCACCAAGTGCCTGGCGGTGGTGGCGGCCTATCTCAGAAACCAGGGCATCTTTGTCTTCCCATACCTGGACAACTGGCTCATCAGGGGTCAGTCTCCACAGGAGACCAGACAAGCCACGCTTTGCACTGTATCTCTTCTCCAGCATCTAGGCTTTGTCATAAACTTCGCAAAGTTCACTTTGCTCCCCTCACAGAACATAGAGTTCATAGGGACGAGACTAGATACCCTTCAGGCCAATGTTCCCTCTAATTTTCTGTAGGCTGTGTGCGCATAAAATATCAGCTGTGCAGCTTTTGAAGGAAGGTTAAATTTTTGTGCGCCAAATAACGACACTTAGGGCTATGTTTACTAAACGTGAATAACGCGCGTAGTATGACGTTAACGACCGTAAGTGCCGTATAACGCGCGTACCGACGCGCTAACGACCGTTAACGTCATACTACGCGCGGTAACCGTAGTTAACGATCGTAAAGCTCCGCGGCGCGTTAAAACAGCGCAGAAGGTGGAGAGTGGGCGGAGAGAAGGGGTCAATGGGCGGAGAGTGGGCGGAGAGAGGCTCCCCTCATACTAACGCGCGGAGTGTCAGAGCTCACCTCCAACGCAAATGAAAACCTGTCGTTAAAGGCATTTAAAGGGAAGAGAAACCATTTACGTCAGCAATGTACAGAAAACCGGGGAAACCCACAAAACGTGAGCAGTGTGATACATGTGCACAGAACAAAATATCACATAAAACGTTAAAAATGACCACAAGAAACATTTTAAAAAGCAGAATTCAGCTGGGCAACAGTGATAGCAATGGGCAACAAGGAACAACACTCCCTGGAAAGCACCAAAATAAAAGGAAATGATGTGTGGAAGGGTCTACGCTCCGCAGACCCTTGCAAAGAGCATTACATTGTAAAGGAGCTGTCCTGGGTGTGTGGTGTAATGTTTCCCAATGATATCATTGTTGCCCAGCTTGGTTATGGGTGTATGCCCCTTTTGTGAGGTCATTTCTGCGGTTTATGTGCACCCTTGTCTGCATACAAGGTAAATGAGGCCACAGTAAACCTGTTGCAGAGCAGGGTTTCTGACTCGTCAGGCCGGTTTAACTAACTCCAGGGACTGCACAGTCTCTGTGGCCACAGTGTGGTGCAACAGACACAGCCAGTGCCTGTGAGACCAGAGGGTCACAGGTTCAAATCCCAGTTGGGGCTCCTGCCAACCCAGTCCCCATAGTTCTACCCACCACTAAACAGTGATAGTAAAGACACTCCTGTAGTGCAGAGACCATACGCATGGCCTATATTTTACCACACCAAACACAGACACCAGAAACAGGCACATTACCTATAGCAGAGTCCCGCAAATGCAGTCCTGGAGGGCCCCACAACATTCCGGTGTCATGCTGCCTCTAATAAAGATGCCTGTGCTGCATAGCTTTGCACCACCCCCATGGTATGCAGATGTAGCTCATGCATATTTATGAGAGACAGCAGGAAAACCCGAACAGTGTGTGGAACACCAGGACTGGAGTTGGGGAACTCTGCCGTAAAGCAGCAGCCAACAGGGCCACACACCCACCCACAGGCCCCATTGGCCAATGCCAGCTGGAGAGGCAAGACATTGGGCCCTGCCTGTATCTCCCAATACTAGCAGTTGCATACCTTAGCAATGCCACCCTACACCTGGGTATATGGTACACAGCTATCAAACGTTTCCTCTGATAACTGGCAGATATCAATTCCTACGTTAAGCACATTTTGCTCATTGAGCTCCACCATAACAATCATTCTGATGTCTGCGGTGTGTGCTGCAGGTCTGGTCTCTGACAGTGTTCACAACCCTGGGGAGTGACCCCCCAACAGTCTTGTGTACCATATCCATGCCTGTACTATGCCCAGGACTGGTGTGGTGGTATGGCTGCTGACCACCTCTATAGTAGCACAATGCTGGCATAGGTGTGGGGGTGGCTGTCTGTCTATCCAGTGTGGTGGCTGCAAACACCTTCAACAGCCCACACTGCCAGCACTGTTGCCAGTATTGGGCTGCCAATGTGCATAATGAGGAGCAAGGTACCATGGGTATAGGCCGGACAGGGTGGCCTGGCCAGGGTGCATCTGCACAGGGCATAGGGCAGTGACAGGCACATTGTAGTGCCCGGCCACCAACTACACAGACAGGGTGACCTCAGTATATCCTGCTGAGAGATCACTCTCACCCTGACTGTGCAGTGACCACAGCATGGCTAGGCACTCCCATAGTGCTATCTAGTATTTCTCTCATGTGATACATATGGGTTTCCTTCTGGGGCCCAGTCACTGATGTATCTGCCTGCTGTGTATGCTGACATCCCAGTTCTGGGTGCAGGCATCTCCACTGGGCACTAGCAGACTGTTTGCAGCTGGTAGGTGTTGTGATGGAGTGGCTTGCAGGGTGCAGTGGCTGATGGCTTGCACCAGGGGAATATCAGATAGTGGTGGGGTGCAGCATACCATATCCAGGCCTAATGTCTGTCTGCTATTGTGTTATGGCTGTGTACAGAGCTGCATTGACTGCCCTGTGGGGTGTCTGTTCCCCAGCAGGACTGGGGTTCATGTTCCCCTCTACTGCCACCGTTGCAGCACGGTAGACTGTGGATCTTTTGTTTGCCTCCCTCAGCCCTGGGGGAGGGGTGTGGTGGTGGTGCATGGGGGCTGTACCTGACTGAAACAGACAGAGATGTCCAAGGTGTTCCTGCAGAAACTACCTATCTCACACAGTAACACTGCTTTGGACCTGCGCCATGGCCGGTGCTGTGGACCTAGTGCTGGGCGCCTCACTGCACCCTCAGGGTGAGCACAGTACCCGCACAATGTGACGGTGTGTAGCTGCTCTGTGCCAGTACAACACACAGTCGGTACCCCCTACCAGGCCGAGGTGCTGTGGGGGTGCATTCCCCATGGTGTGTATCTGTGGACAGCTGCTTTGCATGTGCAGTGCATCATGGGTGTGACTGGCCCAATCCAACCCTGTGAAACACCAGCACCTGCTCACAGGCTCTGATAAGCCATAGGCCATCACACGTACATCTGTTAGCATAATGCATAGGTGCAGGACGCCCTACAAAGTCTGTAATATAAGATGCCCACACTGGTAAAAACACACGTACCCACGCACGTAAGCAAACATGTACCCACGCACGAATGTACGCGCGTCGCTACGCACGTACCAACGTACGTGGCTAGGCACATTCCGAGGGTGTTTTTCTGACACCAATACTCAGCGTAACGAAAAGCATGCCTCCTCTTTCCTTCTGTAATGTACAGGGTGATGCCTGAGATAGCCTTCTGTGTTAGGCACACTGGGGGCTCGAACCCATGCTGCCTGTAACAGCGGTCAGTACCGTAACCATTGTGCTACAGCTCTGTTTCAGTGCTTTGTGTCTGTACGTCTTCTTATGGTTAACGCGCAGTAACGTGGCACGGCGCCCGGTAGCGCTCGTTAATTTTGCTAACGCGCGGTAGTGGTAACGATGTACCGCCCATGTCCTTATTTGGGGTTTCTTTCACTACCGCGGCTCCTACCGCGAACTGCACTAACGCGATTTAGTAAACATAGCCCTTAGAGTTATATACTTTAAAATTTGACTACACGTCAGAATACAGTATGTACACCACATTGATTGCACTAGAAAATATTGTAGAACTTGTGAAAACCGTAAATACACAACAAGTTTTAAATTTTAAGACGTCTGTGTTGTTTTCTATCAGAATCAGAACCGTAATTTTTGTGCGCTCTCTTGTAAAGTATGTGCGCTCATTCGGTGAGGTGTGTGCGCGCGCACATGCGCACAGCTTAGAGGGAACAGTGCTTCAGGCAAAGGCTTATTTGCCCGAGGACAGGGCCCACAGACTGATAGCGTTGGCCAATCAGTTCCAGAGCGGTTATCTGGTCTCCGCCAGAAACTTCCTAAAGCTCTTGGGCCACATGGCATCCACGGTCCATGTAACTCCGAATGCCCGCCTGCACATGCAACCTGCTCAGTGGTGCCTCAGAGCTCAGTGGGTGCAAGCCACAGGCAACTTGAAAGACAAGATAAGGGTGTCCAAACTGCTGACAGCCTCTCTGCGGTGGTGCTGCATCTCCCAAACCTGGTCCGGGGGTGCCTTTTCAGGTGCCTCCCCACACACAGGTGCTGACAACCGATGCTTCCCTTCAGGGCTGGGGTGCACATTGCCAGGGGGCTTGCACTCAGGGCCTCTGGTCTCCTGGGGAGTCCACACAGCAGTTCAATCTATTGCAGTTGCGAGCTATCCGCTTAGCTCTACAAACGTTTTCTCATGTCCTCTCTCACCAGTCTGTATTAGTTCAGACAGACAATCAAGTGGCAATGTTCTACGTGAACAAGCAAGGGGGCACAGGCTCAAAGCTTCTGTGTTGGGAGGCACAGGCCCTGTGCTCCTTGGCAATCAAACACAACATGTTTCTCAAGGCAGTTTACCTGCCTGGTCAGGAAAATTGCCTGGCAGACAGATTGAGCAGGATTCTACAGCCTCACGAATGGCAGCTGAATCCTCTGGTGGTCCAAGGGATCTTTCTAAGATGGGGGTCTTCCAACCATCGATCTCTTTACGAGTCCACTGAACCGTCAGCTACCCAGGTTCTTTTCCAGACAACCGCATCCTCTGCGAATAACAGCAGATGCGTTTCTAATCTCTTGGTCTACGGGCCTACTGTATGTGTTTCCTCCCACGCCTCTAGTGGCCCGAACCTTGTTCAAGGTTCTTCAGGACAAGGCCTCGGTGATTCTGGTAGCCCCCAGATGGCCGAGGCAGCCGTGGTTTCCTCTCCTTCTGCAGTTGGCGGTGGGCACTCTGCTCCCTCTGGGGCTGCATCACGACCTCCTGTCTCAGGACCAGGGATCTCTCCTGCACCCCAACCTCAAATCCCTCAACCTGATGGCCTGGCTGCTGAAAGGGTAGTTCTAGCCCCCTTACTTCTGCCTAAGGAGGTGGAAGAGGTGGTTTTGGCCTCTAGGAGGCAATCCACCTGGAAATCTTATGCCCTCAAGTGGCATAGGTTCAGCGCCAGGAGGATCCTTTTTCATGCCTGGTTCCAGTGGTGCTGCAGTACCTGCTCCACCTCTCGGACCTAGGCCTTAAGTCCAACTCTGTTCGGGTCCACCTCAGTGCGCTATCGGCACACCACTCACAGGTAGAGGGCCAATCTCTGTCGGGCTACCCCTTGGTATCCCGTTTCCTCAGAGGCCTGCTTCTGCTCAAGCCTCCGATCTGTCCACCAGCCCCTGAGTGGGATTTAAATGTGGTCTTGCAACAACTTACTTGCCCACCGTTTGAGCCGATGGCTACCTGTCCTTTATGCTTCCTTTCCTGGAAGGCCTTGTTCTTGGTGGCTCTTACCTCGGCCAGGCGTGTGAGTGAACTACAAGCTCTGGTTTCTGATAGACCGTACACATGGTTCTATAAGAACAGGGTGGTCTTGTGGACTCACCCTAAGTTCCTTCCGAAGGTTGTCTCCTCCTTCCACCTCAATCAGGAGGTGGTTCTTCCAACATTCTTCCCCAGGCTGCATGCCAGCTGGGCTGAAACAGTCCTGCATATCCTGGACTGTAGAAGGGCGTTGTCCTTTTACATAGACCGTACGCAGGGGCATCGAAGGGCTGCTCAGCTCTTCGTATCTTTTGACCCTTATAAACTGGGGTTGCCTGTCTCCAAGTGTACGTTGTCCCTTTGGGTAGCGGATTGTATTGCCTGGGCGTACAGGGCAGCCAGCCTCTCCTTGCAGGGTCGAGTCACGGCCCACCGTGTCAGGACGAAGGCCGCGTCAGTAGCCTACCTCCACTCTGTTCCGTTGGCAGACATCTGCCGGGCCACTACCTGGTCTTCAAGCCGGACTTTTGCAGCTCACTATTGCCTTGAAAGGGAGTCCCGTAGGGACAGTGCTTTCAGACAGGCGGTACTCCGTAATCTCTTTGAGGTTTAGGCAACTCCTACCCTCTGGCCCTTGTGTTGGGCTACCGTACGGGGTCGTTTTCAGAAAGGATTCTTTCACGGATGCTGGCGCTCTAGAGGGAGCTTATTTTTCAGCTTAGGTTCCCGGTAGCCTTTAGCTGGTGAGTCCCATATGTGAGGACTGACTTCCTGCTCGGTCCTGGAGAAAGAGTAGTTACTCACCTGTAACAGGTGTTCTCCAGGAGCAGCAGGAATCAGTCCTCACGACTCTCCCTCCTGCCCTTGGAGTTGTGGTCATATGATTCATTTTGTTATTTTTGCTGTCTTTTAGCTATGTCATCAGACTGAGCAAGATGGCACCCTTGGGCGGGAAGGGGACCGTGCATGCATGCTGCATTCCCAAAGGCTTTCTTTGAAAGCTGGGGAAATGCTCCGCACGAGGGCTCCGTCTGTGTCGACGTCACCCATATGTGAGGACTGATTCCTGCTGCTCCTGGAGAACACCTGTTACAGGTGAGTAACTACTCTTTACTGGCTGAAAGTGAAAATGATTTGAAACATTTGCTTCTCAAGATCAAGGAATATAGTCTTAAAATGGGCCTGTACCTTAATGTAAAGAAGACAAAGATCCTGACAACTTACAAAATCAATAAGTTTATTGATGAAGAAGAAATTGAAATAGTGGACAAATTTAACCTAATTGGATCAACTATCAATAAAGAAACAACTAGCAGTCATGAAATTTGATGATGCATTGCTCTTGGCAGAATGGCTGTGAAGGACCTATACAAGATTTTCAAGAGCAGAGATGTCTCTCTCCATGCAAAGATTTGACTTGTTGAAGCCATGGTATTTTCTATAACATATGTATGCGAAAGTTGGACAGTGAAAAAGATAGACAGGAAGAAAATTGATGCCTTTGAATTATAGTGCTGATGACGAATACTGTGTATCCCATGGACTGCCCGAAGAACAAACCAGTCAGTACTAGAGAAGATCAAACCTAAGCTTTCTTTAGAAGCTCAGATGACAAGACTTCAACTTTCATACTTTGGACACATCATGCGAAGAGAAAGATTATTAGAGAAAAACATCATGCTTGGCAAGGTAGAAGGTCAACACACAAGAGGAAGGCCAGCAATGAGATTGATCAATACAATAACAGCAGCTATGGGTACCACTCTGTCAACAATGAGCCGCCTGACTGAAGACTATCCAGAGGGTCGCCATGAGTTGACACCGACTTAACAGCACATCAACAGCAACCTTGGTGTCTCCTAGAGAAACACTCTTAGGCTGAACCTTCATAGGAGATAGGTTTACCAAAATGATATGCTCATCTTCTGCATAGTGTCATGCTATATCTCCATGTGCCAATGCATGCAAGACATATTGGAAAGGATAAAGATCATATCAGCTTTTCCCTCATAAATAACATGATGACTTCAGGACACTATTGTACAAAAGGAAGGATTTCATAAACATGGCCAGGTTGACCTATAAGAGATGACATCATGAGCTTTCGAAATGGGTATTAAGAACATAAGAACATAAGAAATGCCATACTGGGTCAGACCGAGGTCCATCAAGCCCAGTATCCTGTTTCCAACAGTGGCCAATCTAGGTCATACGTACCTAGCAGTTTCCCCAAAAGACACAGGTTCTGCAGTGCTTGTACTAGGTCAAGCATTGATATCCTGGGTCCCTTTTTAATAGTGGTTTATTGATGCCTGCAGACTCTCCTGATTGCAGATATCAGACCTGGGGTATGATATGTAAGAAAAGCCATTTGCTAAAATCCGCAGTTTAGAGTGTGGTGATGTTGGTGAAAAAAGCAAATAGAATGTTAGGACTTATTCATAAAAAATGGAGAATATTATAATGCCTTTGTATTGATCCATGGGTGTGACTGTGCCATGAGTATTGTGTGCAGTTCTGGCCTCTGTATCTCAAAAAAAGATACATCAGATCTAGAAAAGGTATAGAAAAGGACAAGCAAAATGATAAAGGGTTTTAATGACTCCCCTATGAAGAAAGGCTAATTGATAAGGGCTGGGGGAAAGAGATAGCCAAGAGAAGATGTGATGGAGGTCTATAAAACCTTGAGTAGTGGGAACAGGTACATAGAGAATGGTTGTTGCCCTTTCAAATAGCACTGAAATTTGGGGGACTCCATGAAACTAATAGTTGTCACGGCTAAAACAAATCGGAGAGCATTTTTTTCACTCAGGCCACTAGTAAACTGTGGAATCTGCCATTGGAAGATTTGGGAAAGACAGAGCATATCTAGGTTTAAAAAGGGTTTAGACAAGTTCCTGGAGGAAAAGTTCATAAACTATTATTTGCCATGCAGATTTGAGAGTCATTGCTTATCTTTATTATTAAACTTGATTTCTCTATCAACAAGATTTAATCAGGCACAAAAATGGATGATATCGTCTGACAGTTCCAGGATTGAATAGCTCTCCCAGAACTCAGAACTAGTGCAAACTACCGAGCATGTATAATCCTTCTCATGCACAGTGGTCTCCTCAGTTTTGTTATTCTACTCTGGCAAACAAATGTAAGACAAAGTTCTCTTGACCTGTGTTAAAGACAGGACTGGCATGACTAGGGCCGGCCCTAGATTTGGTCCAAAGTGTTAGAGCCCTAGACAAACCACATGCTTTACACCCCATCTGGCTGTCAAAATTTATTATTTAGCTTTGAATGGTCTCCTTTGCTGCCCTCCAGAGGTTTCTGCCCTAGGCAACCACCTAATTTGTGTAGTGGTTAGGCCGGCCTTGGGCATGACCATTAGGCGAACTAGGCAGTCACCTAGACCGCCAGTGGTTAGGGGGGCACCCATTACCAATGCTGCCACCCTTATCTGGGACATGCAGTGGCGGCAGTACATTTAAGAAGGCACCGTGGCACTGGAGACACCTTTTGTTCCGGTGCTGCAGTACCATTTGTACATTTGCCCCCCACCTCTGATTCAACTTTCTGTTAAAGAGGAATACCCTTTAACTGAGGTCGGTGCAAATGTCATTATCAGCGATGCCCCTGCTCCACCCCTACATCCATTGCTGCCGCTGCTGCCTCTCTCTGGGACATGCAACAGCGGCAGTACATTTAACAAGGCATTGCAGCACCACAGTGTCATTTGCACTTCCGCCCCCCTTTGATTCCACTACTTTAATAGGAAGGAAGTTGAATCAGAGGGGGCAGAAGAGCGAACAACACTGTGGTGTGGCAGTACCTTTTTAAATGTTTTGCCACTGCTGCATGTCCTGGAGAGGCGCAACAGCGGTGGCAATGGGCATGGGGGTGGAACAGGAACGGTGCTGGGAATGAGAATTGGCTAGGGCGTATCATACCTTTGCACCAGCCTTGGTTAAAGAGTATTCCTCTTTTAGTGTTTTAGTGGTGTTCTTCTTCTTCATATTTACCATTCTTTCTTTCTTTTCTTTTATTTCAATTGAAAACATTTTTTGACTGATTTTGTCTTCTTCAAATGTCACAGGACCATGCTGCAGACCAAGTCAAGCTTTGGACCCACCCTGACCTGTAACAGGAAAAAGTTATATCCCCCATTGACATTGCCCAGAAGAACTGCCTCAGTCGGCTCTAAGATCATTTAACTTAGAGCAGAGGCACTTGAAACTAAAGATGAAATCCATACAGATTTTGGCTGACTGCGCAGTCCAACAGATCCTCCTCTATTGATGTTGCCTCTTTTCCCTCATGCAATAATTTATTATTTATTTATAAAATACTACTTATCCCACCATTCAAACATTAAAAATTAACATTATAAATCCAGTCCATAATAAAATACAAACACAAAACACAGAACAATAAAAGTAAGTAACTAATCGCCGGACAAAAAGAAGGGAGTGCATGTGACACCAATCTGTACTTCAAATGAAATTGAGCCAGAACACAAGATAGGGACAAATAAACAAAGTAAATGCAGATAACCAACTAGATAATAAATCTTAGGAAAAGTGTAAAAGCCAGGTTTTAACGAGTTTTAAAATTTCTTATACGAAATCTCCATGGTAATATCAAGTGGTAAAGACTTCCAAAGAACAAGAGTCTGGTAGGAAAAGGCAGAATCTCTTGTCCAAACAAGCTTAAATTTATGAGCTGGAAGGGGAGTACAATAACTCTATGAACTGGTAGCAGTCTTGGCTGAGACTTTTAAACTTAAAGCACATTTTTGGTGCAGTCTAAACTGCGTAGTTCAAAAGTGGTCACAAAGTGCTATCTGAGCGCAGATATCCAAGATCAAACGGTGTTCTCCCCAGGAGCTTTTGAATGGGTGATTTTACTACAAAAAATGCCTGGCTGATTTTACTACAAAAAATGCAATGTGTGCTTTCAAGTCAATGCTGACTCCTGGCAACCCAGCAGCTCCTGGGGTTTCTTGGCAGTGTGACCAGAAGTAGATTGCCAGGCAATGGAGGGTTAAGTGACTTGCTTATCAACTGCCTGGCTAACTTAATCTGATGATTGATATGGCAAAATAATGAGCAGGAATGGAAAAATGATTTTGTAATTAATACTTAAAAAACATAGGGGGATATTCAGCAGCGATAGCTAACCATTCTAACATGGCTAGCTGCTGCTGCTGAACTTTAATCCCAGATATTCAATGCCTGGGTTATATCCGGCCCTGGCATTGAATATCTGGTCTGCCCGGCTTGCCAGGAAGCAAACCGAGCACTGGCGATATTCATTCGCTGCCTGGTTAGCTTCAGCGGCAAAAATTAGGCTTGCCTTTTCTGTGCCTGACTTTTGCCATGTGCCATTAACTGGGCAACAGCTCAATATCGCCCCTGGAATGCCCCCAGCATGCCCCGATGTTAACTGTTAGCATCAGGGCATGCAGCAATGGCACCTGTGGATATTCAGTGGTACTAACCATGTTTGTGCTGCTGAATATCTCAGATAAGGGGATTAACACGGTTAGCAGCTCTGCTAACTATATTAATCCCTTTGAATATCCCTTTCCCCATAATAGTATCTGTAAATTTAATATGAATGAATTAGACACTGTCACAGGGTGGACCTAGGGCAGCATGAGAGAATGCTGAGCAGTATGAATGATCAAGGAAAAAGTGACAGGATGAATGAAGGAATGCTTGACAGTTGCCAGGGACAACGAAAGCACACGTGCCCAGAGCCTGGAGAGACACACCCCGGGAGTAAGGCACGGGACTCTGCTTCACCTAATGAAGCGCAGCTGAAGAAAGGTGGAGTCAGAAAATACATAGATAAAACGGACTACCAAACATTCAGTGGTAGGCAACCTTGGAGAGAGAGGCAAGCTTGGAGAGAGAGGCAACCTTGGAGAGAGAGGCTACCTTGGAGTGAGAGACTACCTTGGAGAGAGAGGCTACCTTCGAGTGGGAAGCAAGCTTGGAGAGAGAGGCAAGCTTGGAGAGAGAGACAGCCTTGGAGAGAGAGGCGTTCTCACAGGCAATCTTGGAGAGAGGAGCCGAGTAGGCAATCCTGGAGAGAAGAATTGTGGAAAGAGTCCAGAGACCTGTGTGGCTCTGAGAGAAGGCAAGTGAAATATAAGAAAGCTGCAACAGCAGATACAGGGGAAAAGAAGGGATATAAGGGATATCTGCCCTCTAAAAGAGAAGAGTCTTGGAGGCAGAAAAATACCCTTACAAAGCCTAGACATTCAGAGGCTGATAGCAAGTTTTCTCCTGTTTATAAAAGTATTAAAAGAAGGGAGTTTCACCTACCGAGAGAAGCAGAAGAAATCCCTTATTACAGTGAACTCTTAGCTCCAAGAGAAACGCCGTTACACAGTTTGCAATCGGGTACAGCTGAGCCGGGAGAGCTGAGGCAGACCCAGCAGGGAGCGTATCACAATTACTCAGCTAGCAAGCTAAACAGAGACCTGAGCTATCCACTGAAGCACCAGCGGGGGCAGGGTTCTAGAAAACAGCATACAGAGTTTGGTGACCTTCCCCAGGGAAGCAGTGCTACTCAGAGGAAGAGGAACTTCCTAACTAATGAGGCAAATCTGCCATACTTTTATTCCACATTAGAAGTAGGCAATGCAGATTCCTCCGGACCAGAATTGATGGAATATGAAGATTCTGGTACATTAGAAGATACAGAATTAATGGAATGTTCTCTTACTACAAAAGAACCTGAGTACTCCTTAAGGTAAAGGTTTGTGTAACCTTAATTCTATGTGCAGGTAGCAAAGGCTACAAACACTCTCTCTCTCCCTAGCCAAACAGACAAAGTAGGCTGTTTGTTCTTTTCTTTTGTTTGACGTTATATGCTGAAGAAAGCTATTTGTGTTATCCATTTACTTTATGTTATAAGCCAAGTAGGCTATTTATTTCTGTTGTTAAAGAAGAAAACCTCAAAGGGACGGGGAATAAAACCCTAAAAGAAAAGAAGGTTTATGTGTGATTTGTATAGATACAAGCACGGCACAACTACCACCCTCATAAGCCAAACCATACCAGCAGTCAAGGCTGGGGCGGATGAGGTGTGACATATATAAATGGCGTAGGATCTGAGGATAAAAAAAATTTTGGAGGGGCATGAGAAGTGCCTGAAGGAAAGAAAGAAAAAAAAAAAGGGACACTGCTGAAAAAGCAGGAAAAGTTGCTCCAGGAGAGGATTCGGCTGGCAGACCGGCCAGTGGTGAGTGAATTTGGAGAGGATTCGGCTGACAGACCGGTCAGCGGTGCAAAGACCTTTTCTCACATGCTGGAGTCTACCAGGAAACCGAGGTATTGGTAACCTGGGAGGACGGGATAGGATATAGTGAGAAAAAGGGGTGATATAAAAAGGGAAAAGAAACCTTATCTGTGTGATACCGCACTTGGTGGTGTTTTTTTCTCCTTTATTTCTAGGTGCAGTGGAAAAGCCAAGAGGATGGATCCTCAGGATATGCTGGCCTGGATGGGTGAACAGCAAGAAAAGCAGGCCGGACTGCTACAGCACCTGCAAAAACAGTACATGGCAGCGATGCAGGAGCAGCAAAAGCCGCTATTGGAAGCGATGACTGCACTGCTGAGGAAGTCTGCAGAAAGAGATGCAACTATACCGCAAGTAGACACTCATACAAGTCTTGCTATGAGACATTTGGGGCATGAAGATAACCCAGATGACTTTATTGAAGCGTTCGAACGCATAGCAGGAAATTTAAAGTGGCCTACAGAACAATGGGCGATGAGATTTGCTCTTACTCTAAGCGGAGAGGCTTTATCTGCCTTCAAGGCAATGCCGGGTAGCCTGGCAAATAATTATATAGAGATAAAAAAGGCAGTAAAAGATCGCCTAGGTTTGACCCCAAGGCATTATAAAAGGCTATTTAGAGAAGCTGTATTATTGGAGAGTGAAACTCCAAAGGCTTTGTGTCAGAGGCTTAAAAACTTGCTGTATAAATGGTTAGACCCTGAGAATAGAACCTTAGAATCTGTGTTAGATGAGCTTGTGCTAGAGCAATTTTTATTAACTGTTCCAAAAGAAATGAGAATGTTCCTGACCTTACAAAATTGCTTGACTTCGGATGAAGCAGCAGTAATGGCAGAGGTGTTCAGTGAGGCAAAGCAGAGTACTGTACCTAATGTGAGCCTTTTAAAAAGTACAAGTATGTATGGGATGTATGAAAGTGACAAGCATATACCCCGAAGAGTGAATGAATATAACCTGGATAAGAGTAATATAAAAAGAGGCCCTAGGAGATGCTATAAGTGTGGCAAACCAGGCCACGTGATAAAGGAATGTAGAGTCAAGACTGCCCTCACAGTAGGATCAGAAAAGAAGATACCAGAAGGGTTTGTGCAAACAGTACAGGTTGAGGGAGTGCAAACCTTGGCCTTACTGAACAAGCAGGGGGGCACAGCACTGTACCTCCTCTGGAAGTTCGCCCTGCTCCATGGCATGGACCTCAGGGCTGCTTATCTGCCTGTCGAGCTCAATAGCCTTGTGGATCACCTTAGCTGGGTGCTTCAACCACACAAGTGGACCCTTAATAGAGAGGTAGTGGACCGGATCTTCTGGGGGTGGGGCACCCGTGTCATGGATCTTTTCGCCATGGCACAAAATGCTCAGGTAGCCTAGTTCTGCTCTCAGAACCGGCCAGCTGACCTCGGATGCCTTTTTTCTCCACTGTGGGGAGGGCCTGTTGTATACATACCCCCCGATACCACTTGTGGCAGAAACTATCCTGAAGTTCCAGGCCGAAGGGAGCTCCACGATTCTCCTCGCTCCTTGCTGGCCTCGGTAGCCATGGTTCCTTCTGCTGTTGCAGCTCTTGCTGAGAGAGCTCTTCACCTAGGCTGCAACCCAGACCTCATCTCGCAGGAGGGTGGCTCCATGCTGTACCCCAACATCTGCTTCCTGGCATTCATGGATTGGATGCTGAGAGGGTAGTCCTCACTGAGCTTAATCTTCCTGAGAGTGTTACCAACATCCTGCTGATGTCCCACAAGGGCTCGATGAGCAAGACGTTTGTGCTTAAGTGGCATTACTTTGCCATCTGGTGTGCGGGTAGAGCACTGGACCCCTTCTCCTGCCCCATGGACCAGCTTCTGGAGTACCTCTGACTAAAGTCTAACTTGGTGCAAGTTCACCTCAGCATGATTGGGGCTTACCATTGCAGCTGTGGAGGGAAGCCCATTTCGGCCTAGCTTCGGGTGGTCTGGTTCATTAGGGGTCTGCTCCTCTCGAAGCCCCTGATCAAGCCTCTTATGGTCGCTTGGAACCTCAATGTGATCCTTGGCCAGCTGATGTGGGCTCCTTTTGAGCCACTGGACTTATGCCCGCTGAAACGTTTGACCTGAAACGTCTTCTTCCTGATGGCTGTCACATTGGCACGACATATCAGTGAGCTCCAAGCTGTAGTCGCTCACCCCTCCATATACCATGTTTCACCAGAACCGGTGGTGCTCTGTACACACCCCTGCTTTCTGCTGAAGGTTTTCTCAGTGTTCCACATATTTCAGTTGTGATCTTTCCTTTAAGTAAGGCTACCAGATTATTTGCAGGCAAATCTGAGACACTTATCGAAAGTGTGGTGGTGGTGAGGGGAAGAGGGGAAATGGGCACCTAAGTTCCAGATTTGAGCAGCAAGGCATTTAGAAGGGAAGAGAGGTCATTATCTTGCCCCCAATCCATCCCATGACAGCAGCAATATCACTTCCAAGCAAACAAATCGATAGAGAAATAGAAACAGTGATGTTTTTCCTCCATAATGTGCAAAATATAAAGTAGATATAAATTCTAAAAACTGACATTTTTAAATCACTAAATTGAAAATAATTTTTTCTGCCCTCTCTGTCCCCATTGCTGGAATCGGGGCCAGGAGGCTGCCAAGAGGGCCAGCCTGTTCACTAGGCGAGCTAAGCGGCCGCCTAAGGGAGCAGAGCTCTGTGGGTAGCAGGCCATGTGTTTCGCAACATATGGCCTGCTACTCTCCCTGAGGTCCACCAAAAGAAAAGCACTATACCACGTAAACAATAAGAACCCAGTCTAAAAAACCTGGTATAAGGGAAGGAATACTTTATTTTGTATATCTCTTACGCCATGATGCCCGACACAGGCCGTGTTTCGAAATGACTTCTTCATGGGATCTCTGACGTACTACATTTATAAAAATATGAACAAAGACACAATCATATGGACATATTGTACAACTTTACCTATATTTACCTATATAACTAAATAACTAAATATTGTAAATTATAACCAAATATAAATAAGTTAAAAAAACAATAATAAACAAAAACATTCATAATCATTCCAAACATAAAAATTAAAACTATTCAACATGAGAAACTAAAAACCATTAAAACAAACGTATACCTTATAAGTAAATCATAAAGATATCACATATATATCATTTGTAAGTGCAATGTGTACATATTTATAAAAACACAAATGATCATATTATTGAAAGGGTGAGTAACCATTTAATACCTCAATACCTCTATCGCTAGGTAAGCTCAACTGTGTTGATCTTGTGCTAAAAAGAAAGAGGAGAGCATAAATCGTCAAGCACTATATGTATCTCAACTTGATGATAACAAGAGCAGGAGTGAGTGCATATGATATAGGCTGTTTACACTAAAAACTGATATAATTCAATATCGTAAACTATATCCTATTAACAAACATGCAGTATGTCCACTTAGGGTTACTATATACTACAGTGTATCCTATCTAATAAAACTTTATAAGAATTACAAATGGAAGCCTTCAAAGGTCAATTCATATAATCAAACTAAAACACAAGTGAATCAGACGTTATCCTAAAATATAAATATACATTTGTTTTAATGGTTTTTAGTTTCTCATGTTGAATAATTTTAATTTTTATGTTTGGAATGATTATGAATGTTTTTATTTATTATTGTTTTTTAACTTATTTATATTTTGTTATATTTTACAATATTTATTTATTTAGTTATATAGGTAAAATTGTACAATATGTCCATATGATTGTGTCTTTGTTCATATTTTTATAAATGTAGTACGCCAGAGTTCCCCTGAAGAAGTCATTTCGAAACACGGCCTGTGTCGGGCATCATGGCATAAGAGGTATACAAAATAAAGTATTCCTTCCCTTATACCACGTTTTTTGGACTGGGTTCTGCTACTCTTCCTGTGCACCGAGCTGCACTGCCCTTTCTCCAGGACCAAGCAGGAAGTCAGTCCTCACATATGGATGACGTTGGCGCCGGACGGAGCCCTTGTGCAGAGCATTTCCCCAGCTTTCAAAGAAAGACTTTGGGAATGTAGCGCACATGCGCGGTCCCCTTCCCGCCCAAGGGTGCCATCTTGCTCAGTCTTCTTTTTTCCGCGGAGCCCGACGGACTTGTGTCTTGATCACCCGGTTAAAAGCTGATTTTCTTCAAAGAATTCATGTTTTTTTGCTGGTTCGACGCCAGTTCCCCTTCCCGCCTGGGCACGGTACTTTTTCGGTTTTTGTCCTTAGATACTAGCGTTTGCGCCTTTTTTCTTTTTTCACTGGCAGCCCGGTCTTTTGACCTTGCAGGGGCCCTTTTTCCCCCGATGGTTGCCAGCGGGTTCAAGAAGTGTGATTGGTGTAAGAAACTGATGTCTCTCACCGACACACAGGACTGCTGCCTCCGATGCTTTGGGCCCGATCATGACCCGATGATCTGTGGCCCATGTGGCAAAATGTCATCTAAGGTGTTGAGGAGCCATCAGCATCAACGAGAAAGGATCTTCTCTGACTCCACATCCTGCCGGGCCTGGACTTCGTCAGAGGCCTCGACGTCTCGGGAGTCCGACCCCGAGCATCGCCGGGGCTCCTCTGAGCGGGGGTCTCCCTCACGGGAACACAAAAGGAAGAAGAAACCCATGAGGGCAGCGTCGGTGGACGCTCTTGGTCCCTCGAGGGCCAGGTCGCAAAGCCCTGACCGCCGTCCCAGGTCCTCGGAGCCGGAGAGGCCTGCTAAATTACCTCGTGTGGAGCCGGAGTCCCCGAGTCATGTGAGTACTGTTGTCCTTGTGGACTCTCCTCCGGGCGAGCCGTCAGGGGCCGAGCCGGGGGCTGGAGTCTCCTGAGCTCGGACTCAGGTTGAAGGCCTTGGAGAGCAGCTTGGCTGCCTTCATGGAACAGCAGCAGGTGCTGATCGCCGGTCTGACCGGTGCATCTGCCCCGACCACCGGGACCTCGACATCCAAGTCGACCCCGGAGGCCGAGCCGATCCTCGAGTCCATGTGGTCTTGAGTCGATTCTCGGCCAAGGTCTCCCTCGGCCTCCTGTTTGGGGCCGAGGTTGTCGACGCCGGTACCCTTGGCGTCGGGGCGGAAGGCATCGGTGCCCGCCTGACCGGAGCCGCTCGATTCCTCCTCGGAGGGGTCAGGGTGGGAAAAGGAGGACGAGGAGTCCCCGGACACTTTCCGGACCCGGTGCGCCCATTGGACTCACCGGAGTCCGAGCCTCGGAGAACGTCCCCCTCGGAGGATACCCGGTTCTCGGACTTCGTGAGGGATATGGCCAAGGCCTTGGCCTTCCCCGCAGACCCCGAGAAGGAGCCTCGAGCCAAGGAGCTCGAGGCCCTCCAGTATGACTCTCCACCGAAGGAGGCCTTTACTGTACCAGTTCCTCCGATGCTGGAATAGCTGCTCTTCCACAGGTGGGAAGCACCGGCCTTGGCGCCGGTTCTGAGCAAACGGGTCGATTCCATTTATCGTGTCCGTAAGAGCCCTGGGTTCCAGAAGGCACAGCTACTGCACCACTCCATGGTTGTGGAATCGGCCATGCACCGTCTGAAGAATCAGAAGATGCACTCCTAGGTGGCCCCCGGCAGGGAGGCCTGGAACCTGGATGCCCTCGGTAGAAAGTGCTTCCAGGGCTCTATGCTGGCTTGCCGTGTCCAGACTTACCAGCTGTACATGGGCATGTACCTTCGAGACCTGGCAAAGGAGATTGCCGGGTTCTCTGCTGGCCTCTCCAAGGAACCTTTGCAGAGGTTCAAAGCTTTGTCATCGGAGATTTGAGAGTGCTCGAAGTTTATATCTCGAGCAGCCTATGATGGCTTCGAGGCTTTGGCCCGTGTAGCAGCGGCCGACATCGGTGCATGCCGTCAGGTCTGGCTATAGTCCTCGGACCTCGAGCCATGGGTGCAGGACAAATTGTTCGATGTCCCTTGCCGAGGTGAGAACCTCTTTGGCAAACCCATGGCTGAAAAGCCTGCAGAAATCGAGACTGAGACTCTCACCAGGACAAGGCTGTCCAGGAAGCCTTCTGCCCCTTCTCAGAAGAAGACGGGCTTGGGAAAAAAGCCCTTTTACCCAAGGAAGGCTGCCTACAAATCCTACCCTCAATTCCAGGCCTCTACAGCTGCCCATCAGGGTCAGCAGGCCAAGGGGCAGGGACATGGGCCCCATAGGCAGAAAACCCCCAAGCCGCCAGCTCCGGCTCCTGCACAGCAGGGAGCGGGGTTTTGACTCCCACTACATAGCCTCTCCCCCACAGCTGGCTCCACTCAGCACAGGAGGCCGGCTGACACTGTACACCCACAGATGGTCAGCCATAACAGGGGATACCTGGGTACTGAGCATAGTCCAAAAAGGCTACTTGCTCCACTTCAATGAGTTACCTCCCTCCTATTTTCCAGGGGAGCCTCCAAGACTCCCTCTGCAGAGGAAGTTCCTTCTTCAGGAGTTGGCAAGTCTTCTACAGGAGCAGGCTGTGGAACCGGTGCCTCACCACCTGATAGGACGAGGCTTCTATTCCAGGTACTTTCTAGTACCAAAAAGGACAGGAGGCCTCAGGCCCATCCTAGACTTGCGAAATCTCAACAAGTTCCTGGAGAGGGAAAAGTTCAAGATGCTTACCCTTGGGATACTGCTGCCCTACCTCCAGGAGGGAGATTGGCTATGCTCCTTAGACCTAAAGGATGCTTATACTCACATCCTCATTCATCCAGACCACAGACAATATCTCAGATTTGTAGTGGGAGGAAAGCATTTTCAGTACAGAGTACTTCCATTTGGCCTAACCTCCGCGCACAGGGTTTTCACCACATGCCTGGCGGTGGTGGCGGCCTATCTCAGAAACCAGGGCATCTTTGTCTTTCCATACCTGGACGATTGGCTCATCAGGGGTCAGTCTCCACAGGAGGCCAGACAATCCACTCTTCGCACTGTGTCTCTTCTCCAGCACCTGGGCTTCGTCATAAACTTTGCAAAGTCCACTTTGCTCCCCTCACAGGACGTAGAGTTCATAGGGGGCACGGTTGGATACCCTACAAGCAATGGCTCATTTGCCCGAGAACAGGGCTCACAGACTGATGGCTCTGGCCCAGCAGTTCCGCAGTCGATCTCTGGTCTCTGCCAGACATTTCTTGAGGCTTTTGGGCCACATGGCATCCATGGTCCATGTCACTCCAAATGCTCGTCTGCAGATGCGGCCTGCTCAATGGTGCCTCAGGGCTCAGTGGATACAGGCCACAGGGGACTTAAGAGACAGAGTAAGAGTGTCCAAACTACTAGTGGCCTCCCTACAGTGGTGGCTTCATCTCCCGAACCTGATCAAAGGGGTGCCTTTCCAGGCACCACCACATACACAGGTGCTTACGACTGATACTTCTCTTCAGGGTTGGAGTGCACATTGCCAGGGAGCATGCACTCAAGGCCTCTGGTCCCCTTGGGAGGCCACACAGCAGATCAATCTGTTGGAGATGTGAGCTATTCGATTAGCTCTACAAACTTTCTCTCATGTCCTCTTTCACCAGTCTGTCTTGATTCAGACGGACAACCAAGTAGCAATGTTCTATGTGAACAAGTAAGGGGGCACAGGCTCCAGGCTTCTGTGTCAGGAAGCACAGGCCCTGTGCGACTTTGCAGTCAAGCACGGCATGTTTCTCAAGGCAGTTTATCTACCTGGCCAAGAAAATTACCTGGCAGACAGGTTGAGCAGGATTCTACAGCCTCACGAATGGCAGTTGAATCCCCTAGTGGTCAAGCAGATCTTCCTGAAATGGGGTCTTCCATCCATCGATCTCTTTGCCAGTCCACTGAACCGTCAGCTGTCCAGGTTCTGTTCCAGACAACCGCATCCTCTGCGAGTAGCAGCAGATGCCTTCCTAATCTCTTGGTCTACGGGCCTGCTGTATGCGTTTCCTCCAACACCTCTAGTGGCCCGAACCCTATTCAAGGTTCTTTGGGACCGGGCCTCGCTGATCCTGGTAGCCCCCAGATGGCCGAGGCAACCGTGGTTTCCACTCCACTCTCTCTGGGGATGCAAACCGATCTCCTGTCTCAGGATCAGGGATCTTTCCTGCACCCCAACCTCCAGTCTCTCCGTTTGATGGCCTGGCTGCTGAAAGGGTAGTTCTAGCCCCCTTACTTCTACCCAGGGAAGTAGAGGAAGTGGTTTTGGCCTCTAGGAGACAATCCACCCAGAAATATTATGCCCTCAAGTGGCGTAGGTTTTCCGCCTGGTGTGCTCGGTGCCAAGAGGATCCGTTTACCTGCCTGGTACCAGGGGTGCTGCAGTATCTGCTTCACCTGTCGGACCTAGGCTTTAAATCCAACTCTGTTCGGGTCCATCTCAGTGCTCTGTCAGCGCACCACTCGCCGGTGGAGGGCCAGTCTCCGTCCACCCCTTGGTAGCCCGCTTCCTCAGAGGACTGCTTTTGCTCAAGCCTCCAATCCGTCCACCAGCCCCTGAGTGGGATTTGAATGTGGTCTTGCAACAACTTACTCGCCCACCATTTGAGCCGATGGCTACCTGTCATTTATGCTTCCTTTCCTGGAAGGCGTTGTTCTTGGTGGCTCTTACCTCGGCCAGGCATGTGAGTGAACTACAAGCTCTGGTTTCTGATAGACCGTAAACGCGGTTCTATAGGACCGGTCTTACGGACTCATCCTAAGTTCCTTTCAAAGGTTGTCTCCTCCTTCCATCTCAGTCAGGAGGTGGTTCTTCTGACATTCTTTCCCAGGCCGCATGTCAGCCGGGCTGAAATGGTCTTGCATACCCTGGACTGTAGGAGGGCGTTGTCTTTCTACATTGATCGTATGCAGGGGCATCGAAGGGCTGTTCAGCTCTTCGTATCTTTTGACCCTAATAAGCTGGGGTTACCTGTGTCCAAGCGTACCCTGTCCATATGGGTAGCAGACTGTATCGCCTGGGTGTACAAGGTAGCCAGCCTCTCCTTGCAGGGTCGAGTCACGGCCCACCATGTCAGGGCGAAGGCTGCGTCAGTAGCTCATCTCCGCTCTGTTCTGTTGGCAGACATCTGCTGGGCCGCTACTTGGTCTTCAAGCCAGACTTTTGCGGCTCATTACTGCCTCGAGAGGGAGTCCCGCAGGGACAGTGCATTCGGACAGGCGATACTCCGTAATCTTTTTGAAGTTTAGGCAACTCCTACCCTCCGGCCAATGTTCCCTCTAATTTTCTGTAGGCTGTGTGCGCATAAAATATCAGCTCTGTGCAGTTTTTGAAGGAAGGTTAAATTTTTGTGCGCCACATAACGACACTTGGAGTTATATACTTTAAAATTTGACTACACGTCAGAATGCAGTATGTACACCACATTGATTTTAATCAAATTAAATGAAAATAGACGATTACTAAATGAAGTGGGAAATTTCTAGTAATTACAATCATAACTTTTAAATTTTAAGACGTCTGTGTTGTTTTCTATCAGAATCAGAGCCGTAATTTTTGTGCGCTCTGTTGTAAAGTATGTGCGCTCGCTCAGCGAGGTGTTTGCGTGCACACACGCGCACAGCTTAGAGGGAACAGTGCCTCCGGCCCTTGTGTTGCGCTACCGTTCAGGGGCGTTCTCAGAGAAGATTCTTATCACGCATGCTGAGGCTCTAGAGGGAGCTCATTTTTCAGCTTTGGGTTCTCGGTAGCCTAGAGCTGGGGAGTCCCATATGTGAGGACTGACTTCCTGCTTGGTCCTAGAGAAAGAGTAGTTACTCACCTGTAACAGGTGTTCTCCAGGAGCAGCAGGAATCAGTCCTCACGATCCTCCCTACTCCCCTTGGAGTTGCAGTCATATGATTCATTTTTTGTTGTTTTGCTGTCTTTTAGCTATGTCATCAGACTGAGCAAGATGGCACCCTTGGGCGGGAAGGGGACCGCGCATGCGCGCTGCATTCCCAAAGGCTTTCTTTGAAAGCTGGGGAAATGCTCCGCACAAGGGCTCCGTCGGCGCCGATGTCACCCATATGTGACGGACTGATTCCTGCTGCTCCTGGAGAACACCTGTTACAGGTGAGTAACTACTCTTTCTCCCTCTGTGTTGAGCCATACTGGCAGCAGGGGATGATGGCTAGGCTCAGCGGCAGGTCATATGCCTCGACACATATGGCCTGCCACTTCTGAACCCCCGAAGTAATGTCGAAGGGGGGTCAAAAGCGGCAGGCCATGTATGCCAAAGCACATGGCCTGCCACCGAGCCGCACCCTCTGCCGAACCCTGCCGCAGGAATTGGCGTGCCTAGGGGGGACACAGATTGGGGGGTCACGGCCGGGGTTTCTTCCTAAGGCAGCAGAAACCCTTGGGCTGGCCGTGGTTGCCAAACAGGAGTCGGGGATACAGAACTAAGATCAGAGACAATCCCCAAAAATTGGGAACATCTAGTAATCTTACCTTAAGGTAATAACTGATACCGAACAATGCTTATGGCTCTGCCAAGTTCCAAAATGCCAAGGATTATATACGACCAGCTTCCTGTTCTTCTTACCACTCTCCTTGCTTTGCTTTTATTTTTATTTTTTTTTAATATGCTCCAAGTTATTTTTAAGTTCTGTTTTACTGTCCTCTTACTTGTTGTCATGTTTGTCTTCTTCCATTTGTTCCCATCTTCTTTACTTTGCTAATCAGGCATTCATAGTATTGCCAATTTTCAGGGCCAGATAATACGCAACAGGTAGGATGCCACTCCTCAGGCTCATGAAAAATACTAGCAGTTATGCTCTGGGAGCTGTCTGCACTGCAGTGTCTCAAATCTGTCTCATGCTACCATGAATGCCATGTCACTCCAGCACTCTGCCAAGGGCCCTTCACATCTTAAGGCTTTTTCACATCTCTGGCACCCTATTTTTGTGGCAAGATTACTCTGTAGAAATGAGCTGTACTGTTTTTTACCAAAGTAAGATGTGGAGCTTCAGACCTAGGCAGCCATTTCCTTTGGGTTTGACAGCACCCTCCCTGGTATATACTGCTTCTTATAGAGTACCTTGTAGGCATGTGTTTCTCTCAGAGGCAATTTCTCCAAATGGGGTAATTTTGCACATACCATGACAGTCATGAACCTCACTCCTAAGCCAGGGTATGTGGAGTTTTTCATTGTCTGTTCCTATTATATGGAATGCGTTACCTGAAGATTTACACAAGATCTCTGAACTGTTGTTGTTTAGATAGAAGTTGAAGGCTCATCTTTTTAGATAAGCGTTTCCTACATTATATAATTGTACTTTTGTTTTATTAATATTACTTGATTTTTTGTGTTTATTTTATATTAGGATTTAAGTATTTTATGTTTAATATTACTTTTATTTTACTTTATATGACTATGGGGTATGTTTACTAATCAGCGGTAGCGGCTTCCATGCGATATCGGAGCCGCTACCCCATTGAATTCAAGGGGGCCACGGCTCCGATATCGCACAGAAGCTGCTACTGTTGATTAGTAAACAAACCCCTATGTATGTGCTTTTGTAATCCACCACATTATTGTGCGGAATATACGTTTTTAAAAATAAATAAATAAATCTCTCAAATTTACTGCTAATGCTCACTATAATACTTGCATCATGCCAAAGAAAACTTCCTTCTGGAATTCAAAAGATGTAACATATAAGGCAATTTGTCGAAATGAGATTGGAAATTCATCTTAATCAGGTCCATAGCTCCCAATACAATAGGAAATATTTCTGTATCTTTCTGCTGCATTTTCTTGGACTCTGACTGCATTGCTTGCTAATCAGGATCTTCTTCCTGTCCACATGATTCACAGAATAATTGCTTAGAAAAAACACCTTCATTATCAATGCCATTTTAGTGTTTTTCACTTTTGCCACTATGTCAGGTATCTCCAGGAACAAGCAGGAATGTAGTCTTCACATATGGGTATCGTCGGTACCGACGGAGCCTGCGCAGGAATGCTCCCCAGCGTCCAATAGGAAAGCTTTTGGGAGCATCTTACAGCGCCTGCATGCTGCCTTCCCGCCTTTCGCAACTGTCCCTCTCTAGTTCTTCATTTTCCGCGGAGCCGACAGGTCGCACATCCTGTCACCGCAGAAAATAATTCCCTTTTATTCTTCTTTATTGTGGTCACGTCTGCCTTCCTTCGACGCTACACCGGTACCGCCGGTTCTTCTTTCTTCTTTTCCAAAAAAAACCCCCAAAAAACTTTTCTCTGGAGTCTTTTCCAAGTTTTTTTCTCCGCAGGTGCCACGCACCATTTTGGGCACTAGGCCCAACTTTTCCTTTAAAATGGAAAAACCCGCTTCGGGTTTTAAAAAGTGTTCCAAGTGTGGCGGTACCATTTCCGTCACCGACACCCATGAGTGGTGCCTCAAATGTTTAGGTCCTGACCATTCTATTTCGGAGTGTGTTGCCTGTGGGATGATGTCGAAGAGGGGCCGGCAGAACCGAGCTGCTAAACTTAGCACCCTTTTTCCCTCCGATGCAGCCTCTGTGGCATCAACATCTTCCCGGACTTCGTCTTCCTCCCATGGATCTCAGGTAACTAAACATAAATCTAGCCGGTCCTCAAAGGGTAGATCTCCTTCTAAGCATCGAGATGCCTCTGGCGTTGCCCTTGAGGGACTTGTACCGGCAAAATTGCCCCGGCAGGAGGCTTCGGCTTCCAAAGCATTAACGGGGCTCCAGGATGTTCTCGAGGCCTTAACCTCGGCTGAACTACTGGTGCCATGCTCTGGGGTACTGGCTGCATCATCCGGTACCGATACCCAAGCATCGTCAGCTTCGATAGACCAGAGATTCTTGGCTATTGAACGCAGTCTGGCGGCTCTTCTCATGGCCTCGATGCCCTTGAAACCGCTTCAGACAATTCAACCGGTACCAGCACCAACTCCGGTACTGGTATCGACTGCATCGACATCGGCAGGTATTCTACCGGGACTGAGTCATGCTTATCCATCCGGTATCAACAAGTCGGTACTGGACCCCTTCGATGCCGACTTTGATCGGTACCGGTACCGTGCCTTGCACGATCACCCGAATCAGAGGTACTTTGAATCCTCGGATGAGTCTGAAGACTCTGAAAGCTCTGCCGATACCAGAGTACTTCTTCCTGAGGGTTGTTCTTCTCCTCAGCGTAGGATGTCTCCACCAGAGGATATGTCCTTTCAGGATTTTATCCGAGATGTGGCTCGAGCTCTTTCCATCACAGTGGCTCCTGAAATAGAGCCTAGGGCAAAGGAATTAGAAACCCTATAATACCCTAAAGCTCCCAAGGAGGCAGCTACCTTACCTATTCATGAGATCTTGCATGATCTCATGTTAAGGATGTGGGAAACACCTCTAACCACATCTCCTCACTCTCGAAGACTCGACACCATGTATCGAGTTCCTCCCTGTCCTGGGTTTCAGAAGACTCAGCTACCACACCATTCCATGGTGGTGGAATCAGCTATGAGAAGGATCAAGAGTGCAAAAAGGCATGCATCTAATCCTCCAGGACGTGAGTGTAGGACTCTTGACGCCTTTGGACGGCAAACCTTCCAGGCTTCCATGCTTTCTGCTAGGATCAGTTCCTATATTTTATATATGGGAATGCTCCTTAAGGAGGTCATGGGAGATTTAGAGCTTATGAGCCCTCTCCTTCCTTATGATAAGAGGCAGGATTACCTCGCCCTTGTCAAACATGCTCAGGATGTTTCCAAGTTTATCAATCGTGCAGCCTTTGACTGCTTTGAGTTATCATAGTTTCTTCATTCTCTGTTGTTCTCTTAGGGTCATGATTGCAATGCTTTTCTGGTACAACAATGTTATAGTGTTTACAAAGTTTCCAATGGATGGGGCGTGCCACCTAGTTGGGCCTTTCTGTATAGAGGTTTTCTGCCATCAGAACTTCTCAACCAGCTATGAGATGAATAACTGTTTCTAGCTCTTTCTTACAGAATCTGCATATGTATGATTTACCATTTTTTTTCTATGCTCACTGACAACCATCTCATCATACTCCACTATCCTGGCTACAACTATCAGTCTCTCATCTTCAGGCTTCAGTTCGCCTCTCCTTAACCATTCATGTGTCCAGCCTTGATCCAAAAATGGTTCCTGGAGTAACACATTGTATTTCTCACTATATATATGTTTTTGCCAATTGTTTTTCCTTGTCTGCTGATCTGATTCTTTGAATAGTTTTTTTTTCTTGTTTTGCAAATTCTATTGCTTCTTTCCCTATGTGTATTGGTAGATTCTCATCCACTCCTTCTACTTTTTGGAATGCTTGTCCAAGTTTAATGATGGAGACAGATTCTGGATGTTTATTTTCCTATGTCATCACTTTCTAAGTATTTTGATCTGATAATGCCATTAAATATACTGGAAGGCCTATGATAGCTCTATAGATATAATCGATTCCTATGAGGCGCAGTCCTTCATACTGTTTCTTATAGAGAACCTTGTGGATATGTGTTTCTCGGGGTAGTTTCTCCAAATAGGTTAGTTTTGCACATATTATGGCAGTCATGAACCTCACTTCTAAGCCACGGTATGTAGAGTATGATCTTAGTCTCTCAAATTTACTGCTAATGCTCGGTATGATACTTGCATCATGCCAAAGAGAGCTTCCTTCTGGAGTTAATAAGATGTAACAGGAATGGGTAGTTTGTCAAGATGTGTTTGAAAATTCTTTTTTATCAAGCCTGTCGCTCCCAATACAATGGGAAAGATTTCTATATCTTTCTGCCACATTTTCTTCGTCTCTGACTGCATTTCTTGGTACTTCAGGATCTTCTGCCTCTCCATGCGATTCACAGAATAATCACTCGGTATGACACTTCTATATGCTGTTCTGGTATTCTTCTCCTTTACCACTATGTCAGGTTTCCTCGCATCCAGTTTCTTATACGTTGGAATGGGAATGTCCAAGGTAATCATAACTTCTTCATTCTCTGTTATTCTTTTAGCGTCATGATCCCAGTGCTTTTCAGGGTCAGTGATGTCGTAGTGTTTACAGAGGTTCCAGTGGAGGAGGTATGCTACTTTGTTGTACCTTTCAGTATAGAAATTTTCTACCACAGCCTGCTATGAGATGAGCCACTGTTTCCATCTCTTTCTTACAGAATCGACATATATCTGTTTTGACAGTTTTTTCAATACTTGTCATAAACCATCTAATCCATAATCAGCTGTTCTGGGCTGCAATTATCAATCTTTCATCCTTCAGTTTCAGTTCACCTCTTCTTAACCATCCATGTGTCCATTCTTGAATGACAAAAGGTTACGCCACTGTATTTGTGCATTTGCCACTTGTTTTTCCTTGCCTGCTGATGTAATTCTTTGAAGAGTTTTTTCTCTTGTTTTGCAAGTTCTGTTACTTCCTGTCCTGTGCATGCCTGTGAATTCTTACTCATTCCTTATAATCATCGGAATGCTTGTCCAAGTTTGATGATGGAGACTGATTCTGGATGTTTACCTTCATATTTTAATACTTTTTGCGTATTTTGATCCGATGATGCTGTCAGGTAGGCCTGGAAACCTATGATAGTAGCTCTGTGCAAGTGCACAAGTGCGTAATGCAATGTGTACCTTCAAGTCAGTCCTGACCCAGTAGCTCTGTAGGTGTAATCAATCTCTATAAGTCCTAGCCCTCCTTCAGCTTTAGGAATGTTGGCATATGCTGATTCCTGTAAATTAATTCATAAGCATGGAGGAGTTTTCTTGTTCGCACATCCAGTTTTTCAAGATCTTTATGAGGCTAGTCCACAATCCCAAAACTGTATGAAAGTACAGGAATTGCCAGCTGATTGATGGCTTGTATCATATTTTGTGATGTTAAAGTACTTTTCAATAATTTTAATCTCCTGTAATATTCTCTACCAATCTTCTCTCTCGATAGTTTCTGCTTGAGTGTCATTCCTTCCTCTTTTCCATGATACTTATTTATGTCTTCCTCTTCATGGTCCTTGACATCACAGTCCTCAGCAAGGGAGATGTGTTTGGTTTTGCTCAATTTTCCTCTGAAAAAGGTTGCCTTAGCACACTTGTCAAGGTCAAAAGTCATTTCAATGTCATCAGAAAAGCTTTTCACCACACAAAGTTGCTCTGCTAATTGTTGATCACTGGAACTGTGGAGCTTCAGTTCATCTATAAATAGTAGATGGGAAGTTGCTTCTGGATTGTTACCTTCTTTAGGATTCAACCTAAATCCATATTCCAAAGAGTTGATGAGAGCACTCATTGGATAAAGCACCAAACAAAATAGAATTGGCAACTGGGAATCTCCCTGAAATATTCCTCGCTGGATCTTAATGTCAGGAATGATGTACTGACCATCTTCATATCTCAAAAAGAGTGTGGATTGCCACATTGTCATAGTGAACTTAATGTACTCTATCAAGCCAGGGTTTATTTTATACAGTTCAAGGCAATGTATTATTCAAGAGTGTGGGATGCTATCAAAAGCTTTCTTATAATCCATCCATGCTATACTGAGATTTCTGCCTTTCTTAGCACTGGCCATGATGGCCTTATTCAACATTAACTGGTCTTTGGTTCCATATGCTCTCCTCTTATTGCCCTATTGCCATGATGTTATTGAGCTCAATGTGATTGTATATTCTGTTTGCATCTATCACAGAGAACAGTTTATAGATTGTAGGTAGGCAGGTATTTGGTACTCTGGTCTACTTTCGGAAGGAGAAACATTCTTTCTGTAGTAAGCCATTGCGGTGTTAAGTCCGGCTGCTCGAACAATTGATTTTTGCAGTTCGCCAAATCTTGGTGATGGTGATGTTAAATGTTTGAGCCAAAAATTGGTTACTCCATCTGGGCCAGGGCTCTTCCAGTTTGGTGCTCGTTTTAACCCGCTTTCCAATTCTTTTTTTTTTTGTTTTACTACAGGCCATTCCATAGGTTTGATGTTTGATTTTTCTAAATGCTCCTGTATGCAGGGTAACCATTCTGCTTCTTGATTGTGCTGTATAGGGTCCTCATATAGCATTCTCCAGAAGTTTTCGGTTTCAGCTGTGGTTGGTGATACTTTTACCAGACTAATGCTCTTTCCCAGTTCCCTATAGAATTGTTTTGGGTTCTCTCTAAATAGTTTATTTTGATATCTTTCTCTCTTGTTTTTTTCATATCTTCGAAGTGTTTGTGCTTCTGCTGCTATTTTCAATTTATTGTTGGAACATATAAATTTCAGTTTTTCTAATGTTAATGCAGCATGCTTCAGCTTGATGTTTTTTATCTTCCTTAATATCTTTGATGATCTTAATCCTTTTAGATACCGGTCTATCAGGGATACCTCTACACGCAATGAATGTATTTTTCCTTTGATGCGCCGTTTCCAAGGAGGAACTTTTGTTCTCTTTTTCTTCTGACCCTGCACTTTAGTTGGTAGAATTCTCGCAGTAATAAGTTTAGCTGCACAATATTGCATTTGATTAATTTTGGTGATATCAATAAATGGCCCCTTTATACTGGACCTTAGGTGTTAAATTTAGCTTGGGTAATCTTTCCCTTGCTGGGAACCCAACATAATCATGTGGACTAGGAGTTCTTTCTCCTCTGTTGCTTCTACCTCCTTTTCTTCTTACTCTTCAGTTAATTTGTTGACCCTTCCTTTATTCAGTTCACTGTTCTGCAGTTCCAGATCTCTCAACTCCGTCTCCCCCCTCAATGTCTTTTTCCTTTTCCGTGTCTTCCTTTCTTCTGGTATTCTCACCTAGGTCCCCTCCTCGCTGAATTTATATGTCCACGGAATCCCTCAGTTGCTTCAAGATGTTATCATTCACATACTACTTTTCTTTGATCTTTAAAATTATAAATCTTAAATTTGCAATTTTCTTTTTGCAATTTTCTTTTTGCAATTTTTCTAACAACAATTTTCCTCTTTCTTCCAATTTTTAGCGGATTCTCTTTGTATACCCTCTTTATTTAAATATAGGGTTTATAGAATAAAAATAGCACTACGGTATCTTCTCTTTATCTGCAGAATTCCACTTAACTGTAGTTAATCCACTTAACGTTTTCATTAATTTCTGTGGTTTATCTCCTGCCACAGTGGATCCATGAACAGGCTCACCATGGCCTTTATCTGTGGCAGGGATGTTATCTGCATCTGCAGCACTTGCACTATCCCAACCACCAATGTTAGCCCTAGTGCTTAAGCTACAGGTGGGCACCTTTTTATCCTGGACGACATGTGGCCAGTATGTATTCTTCTTTGTTCCTACCGTATTTCAATTGTAGTGTTGCCTTGCTGAGATTTGGTATAGATGCTATACAACGGGGTCACCACATGAAGATACTCAGCAAAATTTGAGGAGGTAACTTTATTCTCTCCCCTAAAAGATGCATATCAAGTCCACAGCTGTTGTACACCCCCCTTTGACCCCATGCCTCCTGTATGAGGAGCGTGGTGGAGATTTTAGGTAGGTTTGTTTACATTTTATTAATTTGTCTTTATTTTTAGGGCTTGTATTTTTGGTATATGATGTTTATGCTTTAGAATTACTGAATGGTGGGACTTCCGGTGACGTCATCGGGCTGCATGGCGGCATGAAGAGGGAGCTCCGCCATCTAAGCCTGCCTCAACGGGGTAAAACACCCCTCCAATGAGTAAGATCGTGGTGAAATAAAGCAGACAAGGCTGAGGCAATGCTAGTGAGGCAGCAGGAGGCAGAGAGAGTGCCTGCGAAGGACCGGTCAGTGGGGCACAGAAGGAGCCGCGGGGCACGACCAGCTGAGCATGTGGTTGTGAAGTGCGGCAGTCTGGGAGAGCCAAGGAGAGAGCGATCCCGGCAAAAACGCCGGCGAATAAAGGCGGCGCAGAGCTGGAGATATGGCAGAGAGGGTGAGAACGGGAGCGGAGACGAGAGGGGGACATCGGTGCTGACCGGAGGAGGCGGTGGAAGCAGGCAAGAAATGGAGAGGGGGGAAGGGCCTTCACAAAGCAAAGCAACACAAAATAAAGAAAATTGAACTAAATAAAATCAAAACGGGGGGGGGGGGGGGAAAGAAGAAATGGATGAAGAGGGGAAAAACAAAAAAATTATAATAAAACTGACTATTGAAGTTTCATAAAGGCAAGAGACCATCTTAAAAGAGTGAGAAGAACGACAGACAAGAAAGTGATATAGACTGCAGATAAAAAGACGCAGAGCATTGTAGAAGCACTTTGAGTACCAGGAAAGGGGGAGAGAGTGCAGATGGAGAAAGCAAGAGGAGGGATGTCAGCCAAGAAAAAATTGGCGGAATTTAGATCCTCCTAAGTGTCATCAAAAGGAGGGAAAGAAGGGGAGAAGGAAAGTAAAATGGTGGAGGAACATGTGGCAGAGCAGGAGGATGAGATGGAGGGCCCAGAGTGCCCGGGAATAGCTGACATGATTAAGACGTGGCTCATGGAGCTGAAAGAGGAACTAAAAGTGGAAATTAGTGGAGTTAAACTTGAGTTAAGAGATATTACAAGCTCTAAGACAAGACATAGTAGACCTGGGATCCAGGGTTGAAGAAACAGAGCAGCAGTTGGAGCAACAAGGAGAAGTAATGGAGGAAATACAAAAAGGATGGGAGGAGTTAAAGCAAGCTCAAGAAGAGCTGAAAGAGAACACGAAGGACCTGGAGGTTCGGTCATGGAGATGCAATAAAAGAGTGAGAGGCATTCCAGAGGACTCTAAATATAAAAACTGTGATGAAGTTATTACAAAAGTATTTGGATACTTGTTGCAGGCTGCAGCTCTAGATGAGGGAGTAGAAGGTAAACCTCTGCTAATTGAGCGAGCGCATAGGGGGCTCGGGTCCATATGAGACAATCGACCAAGAGACATTGTGGTATGCTTGAATTCCTTCAAAACCAAAGAGCGTATTTTGAAGGCTTCCAGGAAACTGGGATACTTTAAGTGGGAAGAGCATGTGGTGGAACTTTACCAGGATCTGTCCCTTGGCACTTTACAGCACCGGAGAGAGCTGAAGGAGGCAACGGCCTATTTGAGGAGAGAGGGGCTGTGCTATAAGTGGTTGTACCCTTTTGGCTTATTAATAACAGTGAAAGGTGTGTCGAGACAGGTGAAGACAAGCGAGGAAGCATGGAGCGCACTCAGAGATTTGGGACTAACTAACCTTCCAGAAGGTGCTGCGGGGCAAGCAAAACCAAAACCCAAAACAATCACAGCATCCACATCTAGGGCGGACAGTATGAGGTGGCATAGAGTACTGGCCAATGGCCGGAGGTTGGCGAGACTCACCAAGGGAAGCCATGGAGGGACAATGGCAGAGAAGGACACTGGCTGAGGGAGAAGATACCTGGATAATGAGCTAAAGAAGAATCAACTAATGAAGCGAGATGATGGACATTACTAAGTGATGTAAAGGGATGTAGTTCAAGGGGGATGGGTGGAGGATGAGGGGGTAATGGAGGGAGAGAAGGGGGAATGGGGAGAAGAGATTTGTATGGATGGGGGGCAAGGGTGGGGGAGGGGGTACAGATGGGATAATGACATTGAAAGTTAATCATTGGAGGTGGTAAAGGGGATTGAGAAGAGGGCGGTATGGGTTAAGGGGGTGGTAAGGATGGGGTTAGAGAGGGAGGATAATGAGTGGGGAGGGGGGTTTCAGCCACAAGAGGAGGGTTGTTGGGTGACAATGGTCTGGGACGTGTCAGGGGACGGGTTAGGGAATGGAGGGGGAGGCAGAATGGTAGGATCCAGGGCAGGAGGAGGCACTGATAGTCAGTCACCATTAATGGAAGGAGAGTCTCCACAGAGGGGACGGGGAAAGGGGAAGGGAGGGAGGGAGGGGGGAATGAAGAGAGGAGATCGGGGAGGGAGGGGGAGGAGGGGTGAAGAGAGAACAGCAAAGTACACCATCTATTGTTTATTATAAACAATGGCGAGAATAGGTGCTATTAATGTGAAAGGGTTGAATAGCCCGCAGAAGAGACGACAGTTGTTCAGGGAAATGGAGAGGATACATTGGGATATTATCTTGGTACAAAAAACACATTTAAGTGGTACGGATGAGAGGTTGTTGAGTAATGGGCAGTTTCGAAAGCAATTTTTTGGAAGGGAGAAGGGGGAGAGGAGGGGGAGAGGAGCTAAGAAAGGGGGGGGGGCAATTTTAGTGCGCCAAGGATGCCCATTTCAAGTGGGGGAAGTGGTTTGGGATAGAGAGGGAAGGGTCCTAATTTTAGTGGGTGAGTTGAATGGAGAACAGGTCACGATTGTAAATGTGTATGCACCCAATGGGGGCCAAGCTCCATTTTGGAAAGAAGTAAGGGGCTGTTGGATTGGACGGTGCAAGGGAAATTGGTACTGGGAGGAGATTTTAATTTAACACTACTCCCCGAATGGGATCGGCAGATGACGGGGGGAGAGGGGAGTGCCCGAAGTAGGAGATTAGTGAAGGGGATACTTAGGAAATTCCACTTATTAGATGTGTGGCGGGAGCATAATAGAGGGATGAGAGAGTACACCTTCTATTCACACCCCCACAAAACCTATAATCGGATAGACTATATTTTGATAGATAAAATGTGGGGGACAAGAGTGAGGGGAGTGGAGATTGGAAATATCACATGGTTGGATCATGCTCCGACGTGGGTGGATATACAGGATGGTCAAGGAGAAGGGGGTATAAGATTCTGGAGGATGAATGAGAGCCTTCTACGAAGGGATGACATAGTAAAAGATATTAAGAAACATTTACGGGAGTACTGGCAGATGAATGATACCAGAGAAGTGAGCGAGTTGGGAGTGTGAGAAGGAATGAAAGCGGTAATTCGGGGGAGGTTGATTATTAAATGTAACCCTCCAATTGTGATGTGACGTGACCACCTTGATTGAAGGATAAGGTGGAATACAAATCTGTCTAAATAAATAAATAAATAAAATGTGGACTGCTAAACATAAAAAGGATAGAAAAGAGAGGGAAAATAAACTGCATGATGAGATTAAAGAGGCTACAAGGCTATACAATAGGCAAGGGTCAGAGAGGCAATTGAAATATTTAAATTTGACTGGAGTTACATAAGCTACAGTTAGAAGCCATTGCTTACCAGATGGAGCGAGTAAAACAAAGGTTCTATGAGTGGGGGGATAGAGCGGGGAGAATGTTAGCTAGGAAACTTAAGAAATGGGAGGTACTGAATGCAATTGTAGCTATTCAGGGAAAAGAAGGGGACATTGTGAGGGGAGGAAAACAGATAGGGGATAGATTTCATCAGTACTATTCAGAATTGTATTTTCAGCAGGGGGGTGGGGGGAATCCTCTATAGGCGAATTTTTGGGAAAAGTGGAGCTGTCCAAAGGGGGGGAGGAGTTGGGGGCAAGATTAGAGGAGCCCATTTCCAGAGGAGAAATTGAGAAGGTGATTAAAGAAATGCCACCGGGGAAGGCACCAGGATTGGACGGCCTACCTAATTTGTTTTATAAGACCCTCAGGGAGAAGTTGGTGGAATTTCTGTGAAGGTTGTTTAATGGATTAGTGGGGAATGGGGGCCAACTATCACAGGGGATGTTGACAGCAGGTATAACAGTAATACCAAAGGCAGGGAAAGACCTGCTGAGCTGTGGATCGTATCGCCCAATCTTGCTACTTAATACCAATGTGAAGATTCTGGCAAAAATATTAGTGAATCGCTTAGCCCAGAGCATGCCTATTCTGGTTAATATTGACCAAACAGGATTCATAAGTGGTAGACAGGCTTCTGACAGCATTAAGAGAGTGTTAGAGGTGATATGGGGAGCCCACAGAGGCAAGACTAGTATAGAAACATAGAAATATGACGACAGAAAAAGACCACATGGCCTATCTAGTCTGTCCTTCCATATCAACAACTAAAACAGTCCCCTTTTTACCTTTAGAGATCCTCTGTGTTTGTCCCATGCTTTTTTGAATTCCTGTCCTCATCTCTACCACCTCCACTGGGAGACTATTCCGCGGATCCACCACTCTTTCCGTAAAGAAATATTTCTGCATATCACTCTTGAATCTATCTCCCTTCACCCTCATCCCATGTCCCCTCGTAGCAGAACTTGCTTTCAATTGAAAGAGGCTCTCTCCCTGAACATTTATGCCATGGAGGTATTTAAACATCTCAGTCATATCACCTCTATCCCGCCTTTCCTCTAAGGTGTACATATTAAGATCCTTCAGTCTGTCCTCATATGCTTTAAAACAGGGGTCTCAAACACGCGGCCCGCGGGAGAAGGTTGTGCGGCCCGCGACGGCTTCTGCTGCTGCCGTTGCCGCCGTGGCAACGGCAGAATCGACGGTCAATTTTAAAAAAATAAAAAACTGGCTTCTGCTGCTCTGTCCTGCGGCCCGTTCCCCTCTGCGCGAGAGCCCTGAATGTGCTTCCTCTGCGGCGTGCTTTTCAAGCCGCGAAGGGAGTATTTCCCTCTCGCGAGGCTTGAAAAGTGAATAGGCTTAAGCCGCGCGAGAGGGAAATACTCTCTTCGCGGCTTAAAAAGCACGCCGCAGAGGAAGCACACTCAGGGCTCTCGCGCAGAGGGAAAGGGGCCGCGGGACAGCTGATTTTCTGCTGCAGCAGCAGCAGAAGCCAGGTTGTTTTTTTTATTTACCGGGGGGTGTAGGACTGGAAATGGGCTATTGGCAGGGGGGGGGGTGGGTATGACTGGAAATGGGCTATTGGCAGGGGGGGTATGACTGGAAATGGGCTATTGGCAGGGGGGGTGGGTATGACTGGAAATGGGCTATTGGCAGGGGGGGTATGACTGGAAATGGGCTATTGGCAGGGGGGGTGTAGGACTGGAAATGGGCTATTGGCAGGGGGGGTATGACTGGAAATGGGCTATTGGCGGGGGGGGGGGGGTTATGACTGGAAATGGGCTATTGGCGGGGGGGGGGTTATGACTGGAAATGGGCTATTGGCGGGGGGGGTTATGACTGGAAATGGGCAGGTGGGGGTTAGGAAGGACTGGAGGTGGGCTGATGGGGGGAGTTAGGACTGGTAATGAGCTATGGAGGGGCTGACTGAAATGGGGTAATGGGGGTTAGGGCTGGAAGTGGGCTATTGGCAGGGGGGGGTTATGACTGGTAATGGGCTATGGGGGGGGTAAGACTGAAAATGGGGTGATGGGGGGTAAAACTGGAAGTGCGCTATGGGGAGGTTAGGACTGGTAATGGGCTATGGGGGGTCTAGGACTGGTAATGTGCTGGGGGGGTTGCTAGGACTGGAAATGGGCTGAGTGGAAGGGGGCTTGAACTGCAAATGGCTGATGGGGAGGGGGCTTGGAATGGAAATGGGCTGTGAGGGGAGGGAGCTAGGATTGGAAATGGGCTGATGGGGGGCTAGGATTGGAAATGGGCTGATGGTGAGGCTAGGATAGGACTGGAAATGGACTGATGCAGGGACTAGAAGGGAGCGGATGCTGGGTGGGGCTGGAACTAGAAGGGAGCTGATGTTGGGGGAGGATTAGAATGGGATGGAGCTGGGAAAGTGAAATGGAGAGGGGAAAAATATTTTGTCTGGGAGAGAAGACAAATCTACAATTGGCCAGGTATTGTGAGAGTAAGTGGGGATTGAGGATGGAGGGGTAAAATTTGAGTGGATGAAATAGGAATGAGGAAAGAGAAAAAGGAGAAAGATTAGTATGTTAAAGCAGATGTAGAGAGAGAATGGAAAAAAACTAGGAGAGAAGAAAGGGCAAATGGAAGCAGACGATGGAGAGTTAGCAGAAGACATGAAGAAACCAGAAGAAAGTGGCTGGAACAATTGCAACTGAAAAAAATGCACAAAAGGTAGAAAAATATCTCTTTATTTTGAATTTATTAACTGGAATATGTCAGCTCTGGGAAATGTGCATCATTAATGTTTGCGCTTTGTTTAGTACAAGAGGAAATTAATTTATAGTTTTATTTCTACAGTGTTGTTGTACATTCCAAGTTTGGCTTTTGGGGTTCCCAGTTTAATTATTGTCTTCTTGTTTCTAAATCTTTTAGTCTTTCTTTATCCATACTCATTAAAGAGGCATGTTTACTAAAAGTTAGTGTATGGTAACATTATGCAAATATTTATGCAAATGAGGTCCCTTATGCAAATGAGGCCCCGCGTCTTATGCGGCCCCCGGGTTACTTTACAAGTCCTCATTTGGCCCTCAAAGCAATTTGAGTTTGAGACCCCTGCTTTAAAATGAAGACCACTAATCATTTTAGTAGCCACCCTCTGCACCGACTCCATCCTGTTCATATCCTTTTGAAGGTGCGATCTCCAGAATTGCACACTATACTCTAAATGAGGTCGCACCATATACAGAGGCATTATCACCTCCTTTTTTCTGCTAGCCATTCCTCTCTGTATGCACCCAAGAATCCTTCTAGCTTTTGCCGTCACCTTTTCTACCTGTTTAGCTACTTTAAGATCATCAGACACAACCACGCCTAGGTCCTGCTCTTCTTTAGTGGACAAAAGTACTTCACCCCCTATTCTATAGTATGATGGCGCTGTCTTTGGATGCGGAAAAAGTGTTTGACCGAGTCAACTGGGAGTATTTATTTGCAGTTCTGGAAAAGGTGGGTTTTGGTGACAATTATGTTGCCTGTGTGCGGGCTTTGTATAATGGGCCGCAGGCTAGGGTGCGAATTAATGGACGGTTCTACGAAGCTTTTCCCCTGCAGAGAGGTACTAGACATGGGTGCCCTTTATCTCCCTTGCTCTTTGCATTGGCTATGGAGCCTTTGGCACAGAGGATAAGGGAGGAGGATAGGATTAAGGGGGTCTGGGTAGGGGAGAGACAACATAAGAAATCGTTGTTTGCGGATGAAATCCTATTAACAATGACGCAGCCAGAAGAGACCTTGGGAAAAGTTTTTGAAGAGATAGAACAATATGAAGAAGTGTCGGGATTTAAAATAAATATGGAAAAGACTGAGGCGCTCAATGTTAATGGGGGGGGGGAGGAGTTGAGACGGTTAAAGGAAAAGTACCCCTTTAAATGGGCAACCAAAGCGATTAAGTATCTGGGGGTGTATCTTATGGCCCAGCCACAGCATTTATATGGGGCAAATTATCCCCAATTATGGAAACAGGTGAGTCAAGACTTGCGGGACTGGATGGGAATGGAGCTATCCTGGTTGGGACGCATAGCGGCGACTAAGATGAACTTAGTGCCAAGGGTGTTATATTATTTTCAGGCTCTCCTGATAGAGGTACCAGAGAGGCAATTAAGGGAGCTTCAAGGGAAAGTATTTCATTTCATATGGCATAAATGGCCGCCCAGAGTAGTGCGGGCGGTACTGTACCGATCCAGGGGAGAAGGGGGATTGGGGGTGCTGGATCTCCAGGCCTATTATCGAGCTGCCCAGATCAGGCACCTGATGGACTGGAGAGTAGGAGGGGTATGGAAAACATTCGCAGATATGGAAGGGGAGGGGTGGAGGGAAGGGCCACTCGAGGCTATACCATGGATTAGGGGGAAGGATAGGAATAGGGTTTTTTTAGAGAACCCATATACGAGGCACGTTTTGGAGGTATGGGATAGAGTGAGAAGGAGGGAAGGAGGGAAAGGGACATCGAGTTTTTCAGTAATGCAAAGACTGTGTTATACAGGGGACTTTACCCCAGGAAGGGTGGGGGGGGGGTATATAAGCAGTGGGAGAGGAAAGGCCTGAGGTGGTTTTATCAATCCCTAGATGGGGGGGGGGGGAGGAATGGGTCTTGTTTGAGGATTTGCAGGAAGAATACCATTTAGGGTTGGGGGAGTCACTCCACTATTGTCAAGTGATGCACTATTTGAAAGGTAAGCTGTGGAAGGAGGGGTTAGAGCGCGAGTTTACTGAATTGAAAATGATTTGATATGGGAAAAAGCGGTCCAGAGGACTAATCACGGCAGGGCCGGCCCATCCATTGAGCAAGAATGTTTTTTGCACAGGGCCCCACGTTTCAGGGGGCTCCGCGCAAAGAACATTCTGCTTTTCTAAAAATTAAATTTAAAAAAAAAAAGCAGCTGGCTGCTGCTGCTGCCGCAGCAGCAGCGGCAGAATGGAGTGTCCCGCGGGGCCCCCTCTGCCCGGCTGAGCTCTCCCGGCCCGGCTGAGCCCCTCTGCGCCGGCTTTCAGATACGCGAAGGGAGAGTGTCTCCCTCGCGTCTCTGTTAAGCCCGCAGGGGCTGATGGGAAATGCCCATCTCTTTTTTAAAGGTTAATGCCAGCAGTCTGGTCCCATCCTGATTAAGGTGAAGCCCATCCCTTCGGAAGAGCCCCCCCTTTCCCCAGAAGGTTCCCCAGTTCCTAACAAATCCAAAACCCTCATCCTTGCATCATTGTCTCATCCACGCATTGAGACTCCGGAGCTCTGCCTGTCTTTTGGGTCCTGCACGTGGAACAGGAAGCATTTTGGAGAATGCTATCCTGGAAGTTCTGGATTTCAACTTCCTACCTAAAAGCTTAAATTTAGCCTCCAGAACTTCCCTACCACATTTTCCTATGTCATTGGTACCAACATGTACCAAGACAGCAGACTCCTCCCCAGCACTATCTATGATCCTATCTAGGCAGTGCGTGAGGTCTGCTACCTTCGCACCAGGCAGGCATGTTACCAGGCGATCCTCACGTCCACCAGCCACCCAGCTATCTATATTCCTAATGATTGAATCACCAACTATAACAGCTGTCCTGACCCTCCCCTCATGGGGACATGGCCCTGGAGAAACGTCCTCGGTGCGAGAGGGTTTTACATCACCTGGAGGACAGGTCCTAGTTACAGGATCATTTCCTGCCACACCAGGGTGATGCTCTCCTGTCACGTGACCTCTCTCCTCCATGGCAACAGGGACGCTGCCAGACTGGAGGTGGGACTTCAGGACTATATCCCTGTAGGTCTCGTCCATGTACTTCTCTGTCTTTCTTATGTCTTCCGGGTCTGCTACTCTAGCCTCTAGAGAACGGACTCGTTCCCTGAGAGCAAAGAGCTCCTTGCACTTAGTGCAGACGTAAGACCTCTCACCAACTGGGAGAAAATCATACATGTGACACTCAATGCATAAGACCGGAGAACCCCCATCTCGTTGCTGGACTTCTGTCTGCATCTTAGTTTAAAGCTTGTGTTTAGGTCTTTTAAATTCTGTATATAATAAGGATTGGTGTAGATGCCTATACTAATAAAAGTGTATCTAATACCCCTAATACACCTTGTGTACCTGAAGCTTAATTAATTAATCTCAGGTCCTCCGTGTATGACTGATTTGGATAAAGAGCTGCACCTGAGAGCAGCCCCTTTCCTCTAAGATGTGCAAGTACCTATAAAACTACAATTACCCCAGGGGTGGGTGGGTCCTGGGGTGGGAGGGAGGGAGATAAGTCCTATTGAAGAGGGCAGTTACAAGGTACCCTGTCCTGAACCCTCAGCAGGGGGGAGGGGGGTACCACACAAAGCCCAGTTAGTTGAGAGAGTCAAGGTAAGTTGCAGCTGAGAAGGCTGAACTAGCACACCACTAAGACAAACAATAAATAATTAAATAAACAGACAAACAATAAATAATTAAATATGCAGCTAGAACTCACAGCAAGGTGTCACAGGAGGCAAATATCCACTTTTCTAGCAGAGCACTGTAAAAGCACTGCTCTTCTCTGATCAGAGAAAAGAAAACTAAAACAGACTATGCACACATGGAGGAAACAGGATGGGGGGCTAGGATTGGAAATGAGCTGATTAAGGGACTCTGACTGGAAATGGATGGGGGAGCTAGGACTGGAAATGGGCTGATGGGGGGCTAGGACTGGAAATGGGCTGATGCAGGGACTAGAAGGGAATGGATACTGGGTGAGACTGGAACTAGAAGGGAGCTGATGTTGGGGGAGGATTAGAATGGGATGGGACTGGGAGAGTAAAATGGAGAGGGGAAAAATATTTTGTGTGGGAGGGATGAAAAATCTACAATTGGCCGGGTATTGGGAGAGTAAGTGGGGATTGAGGATGGAGGGGTAAAATTTGTGTGGATGAAATAGGAATGAGGAAAGAGCAAAAGGAGAAAGATTAGTATGTTAAAGCAGATGTAGAGAGAGAGAATGGAAAAAAAAAACTAGAAAAGAGAAGAAAGGACAAATGGACAGCAGACGATGGAGAGTTAGCAGAAAACATGAAGAAACCAGTGGCTGGAGCAATTGCAACTGAAAAAAAATGCACAAAAGGTAGAAAGATATCTCTTTATTTTGAATTTATTAACTGGAATATGAAAGCTCTGGGAAATGTGCATCATTAACGTCTGCGCTTTGTTTGGTACAAGAGGAAATTTATAGTTTTATTTCTACAGTGTTGTTGTACATTCCAAGTTTGGCTTTTGGGGTTCCCAGTTTAATTATTGCCTTCCTGTTTCTAAATTGTGATTCCTTGTTTCGTGATGGTCTATGTTCTGCATGTGTAACTGAGCTGAGGTATTCTGTTTATGTAATTCCTATTTGACATTGCCACTTGTTCTCTTTCCCCAGTATTCTCTGAAATGTATTGGTTTAATATTTGCAGTGTTGCCTTTTGATTGGTAGGGTATGGTGCTTTGTGAGTCCTGGTAATGCTGACAGGAAACGGCGGGTTTGCTATGGGTTCTAAATGGGCAGCATTTGTAGTAGTTCCTAATGTGCCTGGCGGTTGGCACTGGATTATAGTAATGTAGAAATCTTTTAGTCTTTTAGTCTTTCTTTATCCATACACTCATTAAGAGACATGTTTACTAAAAGTTAGTGTATGGTAACATTATGCAAATATTTATGCAAATAAGGCCACTTATGCAAATAAGGCCCCGCACCGAGTCTCCACACATGGCCCTGCACCCCCCTTGGGCCGCCCCTGAATCACGGTATTGTATAAAGCAGTGCAAGGGGGGCAAAGGGAGGAGAAAACAGGTTATATGAAGGCGTAGGAGAGGGAGATGGGGAGGAGTTTGGAGTTGAGTCAATGGAAGGCTATTTTGGAGCAGGGACGTCATCTGCCGATTTCGATAGCGGTTCGGGAAAACTGACACATGGTGTTAATGAGGTGGTACTACACCCCAGTGCGATGAATAAAATGTACCTGACAGCATCAAAGAGTTGCTGGAGGAAGTGTGGAGAGGATGGCACAATGTACCATATATGGTGGGAATGTCCACGGATCTGGATTTTCTGGGAAGGGATTCAGGGCTGGATAAGGCGGGTGGTGGGTGAGGAGGACCCGGAAATTTTTTTGCTTGGATGGTGGCGGGAGGGAGTCCTGAAGGAGAATAGGAAACAATTTCTAGCATGTCTCAGTGCGGCAAAATGTGAAATAGCCTTTCGGTGGAAACAGGAGGAGCCGCTACAGGTGACACACTGAAGATAGGCTAAGGCGCATTTACCTAATGGAGAAATTAACAGCAATACGAAAAAAAAAAGGTCTAAGTTTGATGAAGTGTGGAGGAAAGTAATGGTGTATTTACAAGGGGGAGAGGGGAGGGGGGACATAAGGGAGGCACAGGAGGGGGGGGAGGAACTAGGGTAGGTCTGATAGGTAGGAATGCTGGTTAAGAAATGTTGGATAGGCATGAATAAGGAATGTGGCTGATGTTTAGTGACTTAATCAACATGAATATGTAAATAAGCAACTGTTTAAGGGGTGGTGGGGGGGATAAATCGGAATACTTAAAGTTGTGACAAGGTATTAAAGATAGAAAAGAAATGTACATTAATTGTTGAATGCTTGGGGTGTCAACGCAAGAGTACATATGTATGTTAGACAGGGATCAAATGAAAGTACTGTTTATTAAGGATAAGTAATAATAACAAAGATTAATGATATATTAAGATGTTCGCATGCAGAATATCACTCAATATTCACTAAATATAAGGTTTTGCTTTATATAGGGGATAAGTTATAATGTGTGGGACTGTAATTTGGCTGTATGACGAATATAAAGTTTTGTACATGGATACTTTTGACAACTAAAATAAACAAAAATTGAAATATAAAAAAAAGAATTACTGAATGGTTTTTCATAATGGATATGTGCAGTTTAATTGAATGGTACATTTTTATTGTTGTAAACCTCTCTGCGTTGGTTTGGGATAGCAGCAAAAAAAAATAATCAAAAAATAAACTCCTACTAGTATTTTTCCTGTTTTCTAATCTGTTCGCCTTGTCTTTGTTCTAATAGAAATAATAGGGGAATGCAAGCAAAAGACTTCAGGCAAAGGTAAAATTGACTCTTCTACCACAGCTATAGAAAATTTCTTCACTAAAAAAGAGGAAAAGATAAAACATGGGCCACTTTCTGCTATCTTCAGTGACTCTGAGAGCAGCGATGAAGATAAAGAAGCAGAAACAGAATCTGATCGGTGAGCCTTTCAATGTCTATTTATGTGTATGCTTGTGTTTATAGGCAATGAGACACCATGCAGCCTAGCATCCTTATGGTTAATGCATAATTTGAAATGTCTAACATAGACATTTTCAATTTATACCTATATTCATTGATGCTCTTCAATTAGGTGAAATCACTGAATATACCTGCTATTTGTGCAGCTCACTTAGCCGTCTAACTTATATATTTAGCTGAATAGTGCAGCTTAGATGTATAAGTTATAGTGGTCATTCTGAAATCTGTTTAGCAGGTCTAGACGTCCGATCCGGACATTCAGACCTGCTAAACGGCCGGGCAGCCTGCTGGGGACAGAGCTCCCCTTATGAACAGGCAATTTCTATGGGGAGCTCTGTTTGTGGGAGGGAGGGGGTGGGATAGAGGCGGAGATGGAATAAGTCCCCCTAGACAGAGGAGGACGACAGATCCAGGACCGGAAAGGAAGGTGAGGGGGTGCAGGGGCTTTCCCACAGTCCAACCCTGGCCACGATGGCCTGACCTGGGGTTGGGCTGCAGGGAAGAAAACTTTGCTGTGGCTGCCGGGGATTGCAGCTCCTGCATGGAGCTGCAGTGCCATGTCACGGGATGCCAGGGCACCGTGGCTCCATGCAGGAGCCTGACTAGGCTAGCCAGATAACTGTTGGGATGTCCGGAGTGCCTGAATCGGGGCACATCCTGGACGTCTCAGCCTTATGCAGTGATTCTGCTCCCACGGTGCCGTTTAGTCCCTGCGGGAGCAGAATCGGGTGCATTCCTGGACCGTCTGGATGTCTGGACGTCTCAGCCTTATGCAGTGATTCTGCTCCCACGGCGCCGTTTAGTCCCCGTGGGAGCAGAATCGGGTGCATTCCTGGACCGTCTGGATGTCTGGATGTCCAGACGGCCTTAGGATATACATCACTGAATTGGCCTCCACGTTTCCATGAGCCTGAAAAGGCTACCTGACCATCTCCAGAATCATTATGAAACAGAGAAGAGGTTTCTGCCTTCCCAAACACAAGAGGAGGGCATTGTCTGCCCAGAGATTAGGTGACTGTGCACATTTTAGCATATCTTCTTGGTGCAAGTTTCATCCACTGCCTTGTACAGTGACTTAAAAAATCCAGCCATAGAGGAACAGTGTCAGACAGCCTCAAAAATAGAGCAAAACGGAGGTTCCCAGATCTAAAGCACAGCTGCCTTCAAAATGCTCATACAGATCTGAGGTGGGAGCACTTTTGATGGTCTCTTCTTAAGTGCTGAAAAAGCACAAATATAGCAGCACTGAGGTCTACTGAGGAGTGTATTTGTGCAGCGTTGTATATGCCTAGTAGTGCTGTATAAATGAGTAGGCCATGCCTGGAGGGTCTCCGCTATTCCTAGAAAGTATCCATAGCAAGCAAGGTACTTCTGTGGCTCTTGAATACAAACTTTCTGCCTGAGAGTATTTAAAGGGGGCTTTTTCATTTTTAAATTACTAACTTTTTCTATTGCGTTGTCTAGTGATTTGTATTGCAAAAGGGGTATTTTTGTGTTCTTAGCAAAGCTTTTTCTGCTGCTATAGCTTTTTATCTTTTCCTCTAGTCTTCATGTTCAAAGAGGAAAGCAAGCTCTTTGAAGTCACTGCCCTTCTCAGGTGTTAGATCCTTCTCTTACGAGACTCATCAGGCCTACTGACTATTATCCAATGATGCTGATCCATGTTGGCACAAATAATACTATTAGGTATCCCTCTGAGTCTATCAAACATGACTTCATGGCTCTGGGAGAGAGAGTGAAGCAGATACAGTAGGTACACAGGTGGTGTTCTCTTCAATTCTCCCTGTTGAAGGTAAAGACTGAGGCAGAGAAACTTGCATCCTGAAGATGAATGCATGGCTACGTGGATGGTGTCATCGAGAGCATTTTGGTTTGCTGGGCCATGGGATGATTTTCCAAGGGCTGCTGAGCAGAAATGGTGTTCACCTATCCAAGAAGGTTCAAAATGTCTTCTGCAGTATATTGGGCTAATCTACTGAAGAGGACTTTAAACTAGATTCTTTGGGGATGGGTGAAGAATGCCCCCAGATAAGTTGAAGCCCTCAGGAAAGTGAAACAATTAATTCCTCTGTAAAAATGGGTAAAAGGGGCAAAGTTTGCAAAGCAGTGTGCATTGATGCTCATAGTAACCCAGGAGCTGCTGGGTTGCCAGAAGTCAGCATTGACTCGAAGGCACATATTGTATTGTATTGCATAGGAATTAAGATCGCAGATGTTGAGGCTTTAATGGAAGAGGCTGACTTGGATTTCGAGGCGGTTATGGAGACATGCACATATTGCTTACCCCACCAAATTCCATAATAATATTTTCCTTTCACATGTTTCTGATCTATCCCTTCAGCAGCATGTTCTGTTCCCAATCCATGTGGCAGGACACACCCTGGATCTTGTTCTTACTTCCACTGCATCTTCACTGCAGTTAACTCTTTTTCATACCATGCTCCTACCCTGGACTGACCATTTCAACATTCTTTTCCATTTATTATAGCCCTTTTGTCATGCCTACTTCTTCTCTCCCTAATGGATCCACCAGACCCTTCTGTCCTCGGCGCTTTATTTCCAATTCTACTCTCCAACCATTCCCACCCTCGGACTCCATATTCCTGCCCAATTTTGACTCGCCCTCAGCGAACTCACAGGCACTCACCTGGGACATCGTTCTCTGCATAGACCTGGATGCTTTTGCTCCTTTCACCAAAACCCACTCACACAAACTTCGCCATAGCTCCTGGTACCATTCTGGTCTTTCCCTTCATGGGAACAAGCAGGAAGTCAGTCCTCGCATATGGGTGATGTCAGTGCTGATGGAGCCTGCATGGAAGCATCTCCCCAGCTTTAAAAGAAAGCCTTTGGGAGATGCACCATGCATGCACGGTCCTCTTCCCACCAAGGGTGCCATCTTGCCTCAGTCTCCTATTTTCCGCGGAGCCCTCCGACGTCTGTCCTGTTTTCCCTGGAAAAAGTCTGGGTTTTTTATACCTTTCTGTCCGATTTGCAAACCGGTTCCTTTCCGGCCCCCCTGAGCCAGCTTGCCTTGTCATCACTCCTCGGGTTTGTTCCTTTGTTTTTGCTTTTTTTCTTCAAAGTATCCCTCAACTGGCGTTCATACCTTTTTTTTCAGCCAAAGACCTCGGATCCCTGCCAAGCGGGAGGGCCCTCTTTTTCCTGATGGCCTCCAGCGGCTTCAAGAAATGCAATCAGTGCCCCAAGATGATGTCCCTCACTGATTCACATGACTGCTGCCTCCAGTGCCTTGGCCCGTAAAATAATGACTCAGACTGCGAACTTTGCAGGACCATGACCTCAAAGGCCCTTAAGAGCCGTCATGAGCAGCAGGAAAAATGTTTCCAAAAGTCTGATTCCGAGCCAGAATCTCTGGCATCACCCCGCTCCTGGGCCCCCTCCGTACCTTCGTTCCCCGCGAAGTCTGTGCTACCCTGGAGTCCTGCGACTGCCGTTCCTCCAAGAGAAAATCCCTGGAGATGGAACACAAGAAGTCGAAGTCCTCGAAGACCTCCTCGGACCCCAGGTCTGGGAAGATGGGAAAATCCCACTCCAGGCCCTGAAGTCCCCAGCGTGAGGAGTTAGAGCAGGAGCGGCCTCTCGAGCTGCCCCGAAAGGAGTCATCGGTACCCACCGACCGGTCTCGGACACCTGAGGCAATCATCGTTGAGGACTCCACCTCAATGGAAACGATACTGGACCCAAAACCCTCAGAGTTTGCGTCAAAGGCTGCTAAGCCAACTGGCATGAAGGCCAGGATGGCGGCCTTAGAGCACTGTATCTCAGCCCTCGTGACCCAGCTGTGGGCGTTCATGTCTGGTTCATCCACCCCGACGATAGGACCCTCGACATCAAGGGCCTCCCTGGACGTTGAGCCTATCCTCGAGCCACTGGCCTCAAGAGAGCCATTGGCATCAGATGAACTCTCAGTCCCATTCTTTGGATCACCGGTCCTCTCTGGCAAGTGCATGCGGCTTGCACCGCAGGTCCTCCGGAGGCCCTGGGCTCCACAGCTCAGACCTCGACTGTGGTGACTGCAAAGCCTCGGAATCAACCTTGGACCCAGTCCGATTGGGAGACCAGGGCTGAGGAGTCCCCAGATACTCGGCACCACAGAGATGTTCCTGCGGACCTGTCCCCCTGGCATCCCAACGCTGTTTCCTGCCAGAGGATGTTGCCTTCATCAATTTTGTGTGGGACATGGCTAGGGCGCTCTCCTTCAAGACCGAGGTGGAGGAGGATCTGCGCATGGAGGACCTGGAGATCCTCCAGTGTGAAGCCCCTCCGAAAGAGGCACTCACGGTGCCCGTTCTTCTGATCCTACAATGCCTCCTTCTCTGCATGTGGGAGACACTGGCGTTGGTGCCCATTGTCAGCAGGCGACTGAACTCCATGTACTGAGTCCGCCGAGGCTCTGGGTTACAGAAAGTCCAACTTCCCCACAACTCGATGGTTGTTGAATCCACCATGCGCAGACTCAAGAGCCAAAAGACCGACTCCTTGGTGCCCCCTGGCAGAGAGACCCAGATCCTTGATGCCCTCGGCTGGAAGACTTTTCAGGGCTCGATGCTGACATGCCAGGTCCGGTCCTACCAGCTCTACATTGGCATGTACCTCAAAGAGCTATCGAAGGAGCTCGATGTGTTCTTGGCAGGCCTCGACGGGGAACCCTTCCAGAGGTTCAAGTCACTGGCCTCAGCGGTCAAAGAGTGCTCGAAGTTTATGTCTCTAGCAGCTTACAGTGGCTTTGAATCATCAGCCAGGGTGGCTGCAGCCAGCATTGGGGCCCGATGTCAGGCATGGCTGCAATCATTTGTTCTTGAGCAATGGGTTCAGGACAAACTTATTCATGTCCCCTGCATCAGAGAGAACCTCTTCAGGAAATCCATGGCAGAAAAGCAGCAGAGACTGAGACTGAGTTCCTCATGAGGACCAGACTCTCAAAAAAGACCTTGGTGCAGCCCTTCTTCATAAGGAAAAAGGGCAGCTTTGACAGTGCCTCACAGTTCCAAACCTTCTCGGCCCCATAGCACAGCCAACAGCACAAGAGATAGGGGCATGGCCCCCATAAGCAAAAGACGCCCAAGTCCCAGGAGCCGGTTCAGCCTGGGGGGAGTTTTTGACTCCCAGGGCGTGACCTCCTCTCCTCATGAGGTCCCCTACAGCCCACAGTGGGGTGACTGGCCCTGTTTGCCCACAGGTGGTCCATCATCACCACCAATACCTGGGTCCTACAAGTGGCCAAGGAGGGCTACTTCCTTCACCTACAGCAGACACCACCCTCATACTTTCTAGGAGAGCCCATAAGACCTCTCCTCCACCAGACCTGCTCCTCACTGAGCGTGCAGATCTCCTCAAGGACAAGGCAGTGGAGCCAGTGCCAAAACATCTCTGGGGTGCTGGCTTCTACTCCAAGTACTTCCTCGTCTCCAAGAGAACAGGGGCCCCAGGTCCATCCTGGATCTGTGGGATCTGAACAAGTTCCTGATAAGGGAAAAGTTCAAAATGCTCTCCCTTGGGACATTGATGCTCTTCCTCCAGCAGGGAGATTGGCTATGCTCCTTAGACCTAAAGGATGCCCATACACTCATCCTGATCCATTTCAGCCGCAGAAAATACCTCTGGTTCTTGGTGGGAAGAGAGCAATACCAATACAGTGTGCTGCCTTTATCGCCAAGGGTCTTCACGAAGTGCCTCGCATTGGTCGCAACCCACCTCTTTCTCCAAGGGGCCTTCGTCTTTCCTACCTGGATGACTGGCTCTTACGGGGAGGCACAGCTGCAGAGGTGCAATGCGCCACAGGGCACACCATCAATGCCCTGCAGCATCTGGGGTTCATCATCAGCTACCCCAAGTCCCACCTGTCTCCGGCTCAATGCCTGGAGTTTATAGGTGCTCAGCTAGATACCCTCTAGGCCAAGGCCTTCCTCTCTCAGGAGAGGTCAGGGGGCTAGCCTGTTGCTACCCACCTGACTTCTCCTCCGCCTGCTGGGCCACATGGCCTCCACAGTTCTTGTGACCCCCATACACCCAACTGCACATGAGAGCATCCCAGTGGTGCCTCTGCTCTTGGCCACAGGCAGGCTCCAGGACAGAGCGAGAGTGACCCACCAGCTGGCAGACTCCCTCGGATGGTGGCAGATCCCTCATCACCTTCAGGCCAGGATGCTCTTCCAGGAACCCACCTCCCAGAGGGTCCTCACCATGGATGCCTCCTTACTGTATTGGGGAGCGCATTATGAGGACCTCCAGATATGAGGCAGCTGGTCCCAGACAGAATCCCAAATCCAAATCAATCTGCTGGAGCTCCAGGTGATATTTCTGGCTCTCCAAGCCTTCTGCCACTGGCTGCAGCACCAGTCGGTGCTGATCCAAACCAACAACCAAGTTGAAATGTTCTACATGAACAAACAAGGGGCACAGGGTCATACTCCCTCTTTCAGGAGATGGTAGCCCTCTGCTCCTATGCAACACGCAGTGGGATGCTCCTAAGAGCGATCCACCTCCTGGGCCAAGACCATACCCTGGCGGACAAGCTGAGCAGAGTCCTCCAGCTGCACGAGTGGTGCCTGGATCTTGAAGTGGTCTCCCGACTGTTTCAAATTTGGGGTATCCCTCTGTTCACCAGCCTGGACAACATGCAGTTGCCCCACTTCTGCTTCCATCAGGCGCACCCATCTCAGGTGACAGAAGACACGTTCCTCATTCCATGGACGGAAGGCCTTCTTTATGCCTTCCCGCCGACACCATTGGTCACCAAGACCCGTTTCAAGATCCAGTGCAACAGAATATCAATACTGATAGCGTCCCAGTGACCCAGGCAACCCTGGTTCCTGCTGCTCCTCTCCCTGTCGGCGGCATCACTGATTTCCCTGGGCTGAGCCCCAGGACTACTCTCACAGGGGCAGGGCTCTCTCCCACATCCCAGCCTGGAGTCCCTGTCACTCACAACTGCTGAAAGGATAGCATTAACTTCCTTCAACCTCCCACTGATGTGGAAGAGGTTCTTTTGGCTTCTTGTAAAGCCTCCACAAGAAGGGCGTACACCTTCAAGTGACGCCAATTCTCAGTGTGGTGCGCTGAAAGATGGGTGAATCCATTCTCCTGCTTGGTACAAGTGGTACTCCAGTACATGCTCTATCTGTTATAGGTGGGACTAAAATCCAACTTGGTCACAGCACTATCGCAGCGCACCACCATTCAATTGAAGGCAAGCCCCTCTCGGCTCAGTCCCTTGTCTCTTGTTTCTTGTGAGGCCTCATGCTATCCAAATCCCCTGTCCTCCCTCCAGCAGCAGAGTAGGATCTCAATGTGGTGCTTTCGCAGCTTACTAAGCCACTGTTTGAGCCCCTGACTACCTACCACTTGAGGTACCTCTCCTGGAAGGTCATCTTCCTTGTGGCACTCACATCAACTCGTGCACTCACATCAACTCGCAGAGTCAGCGAGCTCCAGGATCTGATGACAGAGCCGCCCTACACGAGGTTCTACAAGAACAGAGTGGTGCTCCGCACACACCCCAAGTTTCTGTCGAAGGTGGTGTCCCCATTCCAAATCAATAAGAAGGTGGTGCTCCCCACCTTCTTTCCAAGGCCTCATGCCAGCAGGGTGTTGACCATTCTCCATACTTTGAATAGTAAAAGGGCCTTCTCCAGGACCAAGCAGGAAGTCAGTCCTCACATATGGGTGACATCGACGTCGATGGAGCCCCCATGTGGAGCATTTCCCCAGCTTTCTAAGAAAGCCTTTGGGAATACACCCACACATGCGCAGTCCCCTTCCCGCCCAAAGGTGCCATCTTGCTCAGTCTTTCTTTTTCCGTGGAGCCCAACGGACGTGAATCCGTGTCACCCGGAAAAGTCTGATTTTTTTCTGCGATTTTCGCTCTCTTTTTGTCCGGTTCGACGCCGGTTCCCCTTCCCGCCTGGGTTCGGTACGCCGGTATCGGCCTGATCTCTATTTTTCGATTTTTTGCCCTTCGTGGCACACGTTAGCGCTCTTTTTCTTTTTCCCTGCAGGGCCGGTCTTTTGACCTTGCGGGGGCCCTTTTTTCCCCGATGGCCTCCAGTGTTTTTAAAAAGTGTGATCGTTGTAAGAAGCTCATGTCTCTTACTGACACACACGACTGTTGCCTGCATTGCCTTGGGCCGGACTATGATCCCAAGGTCTGTGTCCCGTGTGGAAAGATGTCCACTAAGGCACTCAGAAGCTGGCAGCATCAGAAGGAGAGAATTTTTTCTGACTCTGCCTCCGGTCGAGCCCAGACCTCGTCAGAGGTCTCGACGTCTCGGGAGTCTGACCCCGAGCTTCATCGGGGTTCCTCTGAAAGGGGGTCCCCCAGTTGGGAGCATAAGAGGAAGAGAAATCTCATGAGGGTGGCGTCAGAGGATACTCCTGGTTCCTCGAGGGCCAGGTCTCGGACCCCTGACCGCTGCCCCGGGCCTTTGGAGCTGGAGAAGCCGACTAAGGTGTCTCATATAGAGCCGGAGTCCATCGAGCACATAAGTCCTGTTGTCCTTGAGGACTCTTCTCCCAGGGAGCCGACGTCGGGCCCGGCGCCGCTGGGGCCCGAGTCGGTGGCTGCTGAGTCTCCTGAGCTTGGACTCAGGCTGACAGCCTTGGAGTGCAGACTGTCTGCCTTCATGGATCAGCAGCGGGTGCTGATGGCCAGCCTGACTGGTACATCTGCCCTGACCACTGGGACGTCGATGTCTAAGTTGACCCCAGAGACCGAGCCGGTTCTCGAAGCCATGAAGGCCCGAGTCCGGACTCAGTCACGGTCTCCCTCGACCTCCCATTCGGGACCAAGGGCGTTGACGCCGATGGCCCTGGCGTCGGGGTGGGTGTTACCGGAGCCCGCACGGTCGGAGCCCCTCGACTCTTCCTTGGATGAACCTGCGTGGGAGACGGAGGATGAGGAGTCCCCCGATACCTTTCGGACTCGGTGTGTCCCTTCGGACTCACCGCAGTCTGAGCCCCGGAGTAGGTCCCCACCGGAGGACACCCGGTTCTCGGAGTTTGTCAGGGACATGGCCAAGGCTTTGAATGTTCCTGCGGATCCCAAGGAGGAGCCTTATTTATTTATTTATTTATAGTTCTTTTATACCGCACTCTTTTTCATCAGCGCGGTTTACATTGATCAAGAATACTCATAGCAAGCAACAGGCTGTTGTGAGTTTACATGAAACAGGAGAATTCAACTGGGGTTCAACTTTGGGAAACTTTGTACATATATGTTATGAACCTATATACAATGAATAGAATTTTTTATTAACATCTTGAGTAAATAAGATATTTACAATTTTACTATGAGGGCTTGGAATGTGTTAGAGGGTTGATGATGGGCACTGGAATTGGGAGAAGTGTAGAAGGAAGAGGTGGTGTTTTATGGCTTTTCTGAATTGCTTGAGGTCCGTGATTGCTCTAATGTTGGGAGGTAGGTTGTTCCAACATCTGGGTGCGTAGTGTGTGAAAGCCCTGTCTGTGGTTGTGCATGTGCATTTTGTGGCTTCTGATGGTGTGGCTAGGGTATTTGCAGCTATTGATCTCCTGGATCTGATGTTGGGAGTGTGATTGAGGAGGTTTGAGATTGCTGAAGGGGCTATCGTGTTGATCGCTTTAAAGGTCATGAGAAGGGCTTTATACGCAATCCTGCAGTTTATGGGGAGCCAGTGTAGTTCCATTAGGATGGGTGTAATGTGGTCACTTTTTGAGGTGCCGTACAGGACCCAGGCAGCGGCATTCATGGCTAGTTGTAATGTATTTAGGGTGTTTTGAGCCGAAGAGCTTGATGCCCTACAGTATGACTCTCCCCCGAGGGAGGCCTTTACTGTGCCGGTTCCTCCGATGCTGGAACGGCTCCTCTTTCGAATGTGGGAGGCACCGGCCTCGGCGCCGGTTTTGAGCAAGCAGATCGATTCCATGTATCGAGTCCGAAAGAGCCCTGGGTTCCAGAAGGCGCAGTTGCCGCACCATTCTATGGTTGTGGAATCGGCCATGCATCGTCTGAAGAGACAGAAGATGCACTCTGCTGTGCCCCCCGGTAGGGAGGTCCGAAGCCTAGATGCCATTGGCATAAAGTGCTTCCAGGGCTCGATGCTTGCTTGCCGTGTCCAGTCCTACCAGCTGTACATGGGCATGTACTTGCGGGACTGGCTAAGGAAATAGCCGGGTTCTCGGCTGGCCTCTCCAGGGAACCTTTGCAGAGGTTCAAGTCCTTGTCCTTGGGGATTCGGGAATACTCCAAATTCATCTCCCGGGCAGCCTACGATGGCTTCGAGGCTTCGGCCTGAGTAGCGGTGGCCAGCATCGGTGCTCGACGCCAGGCATGGCTACAGTCATCGGACCTCGAGCCATGGGTACAGGACAAGTTGGTCGATGTCCCATGCTGGGGTGAAAACCTCTTCGGCAAGCCCATGGCCGAAAAGGCCGCTGAGCTCGAGACTGAGACTCTGACAAGGACAAGATTGTCCAGAAAAACCTCTGCCCCTTCTCATAAGAAGAACGGCTCGGGGAAAAAGACATTTTACCCGAGGAAGTCTTCTGCCTATAAACCTTTCCTTCATTATCTGGGAGGAGTGGCCTAGTGGTTAGGACAAGGTACTTCAGGCCGGAGGGCCGGGGGTTCAAGTCCCACCTGGGGACAGCAATCTCAGGCCGGAGGGACTGGTATTTCTAGTCCTATAGGTACTCCTTGTGGCCTTGGGCAAGCCACTTAACCCTCCATTGCCCATGTTCCCTGTAAGTATTAGCGTATGTGTGTCATATCCCCTCGTGTTAAATGTATCTCCCAATTGACCGCTTTGACCCGGTGAAAAGCGGGATATAAATACAGCTAAAATAAATAAAATAAAAAATAAATAAATTATCAGGCCTCCCCAGCTCCTCAGCAGGGTCAGCAGGCCAAGGGGCAGAGACATGGGCCCCGTAGGCAGAAAGCCCCCAAGCCTCCAGCTCCTGCTCCTACTCAGCAGGGAGGGGGTTTTTGACTCCCACTGCATAGCCTCTCCACCTCTGCTGGCCCATATCAGCACGGGAGGTCGGTTAGTCCTGTTTGCCCACCAGTGGCCACCCATCGCAAGAGATGCTTGGGTACTGAGCATAGTCCAGAAGGGCTATCTGCTCCATTTCATTCAGGTAACCCCCTCCTACTTTCCAGGGGAACCTCCAAGGCCTACTCTGCATCAGGAACTCCTCCAGGAACTACAAGGTCTTCTCCAAGACATGGTGGTGGAGCCTGTACCTCCCCACCTGCTTGGGCAAGGCTTCTACTCCAGGTACTTTCTTGTGCCAAAGAGAACTGGAGGTCTCCGGCCAATTCTGGACTTGAGAAATCTTAACAAGTTCTTGGAAAAGGAAAAGTTCAAGATGCTTACTCTTGGAACACTGCTGCCCTACCTCCAGCAGGGAGATTGGCTATGCTCCTTAGATCTGCAGGATGCATACACTGACATCCTCATTCATCCAGACCACAGAAAATACCTAAGGTTCGTGGTAGGAGGAAACCACTTTCAGTACCGAGTACTGCCCTTTGGCCTAACCTTCGCCCCACGGGTCTTCACAAAGTGCCTGGCGGTGGTGGTGGCCTACTTGAGAAACTAAGGTATTTTTGTCTTCCCCTACCTGGACAACTGGCTCATCAGGGCTCAGACTCTCCAGGAGGCCAGGCAAGCCACCCTCCATACTGTCTCTCTCCTTCAACAACTAGGCTTTGTCATAAACTTCGCAAAGTCCACTTTCCTCCCCTCCCAGAACCTGGAGTTCATAGGGGCATGGTTAGACTCCCTACACGCAAAGGCTTACTTGCCAGAAGACAGAGCGGGAAGGCAGATGGACTTGACCAGCCGGTTTCTAGACAACCCACTGGTTTCCGCCAGACTTTGTTTAAGGCTCCTGGGCCACATGGCTTCAACAGTGCATGTGACCCCCAATGCCGCCTGAATATGAGGCCTGCACAGTGGTGTCTCAGAACTCAGTGGAGGCAGGCTACAGGAAGCCTAAGAGACAAAGTAAGGGTGTCCAAACCCTTCCTGAACTCCCTGCAGTGGTGGCTACACCCCCCCATCCTTCTACAGGGAATTCCTTTTCAGGTACCTGTTTCCACTGTGGTACTCACAACCGATGCCTCCTTGCAGGGCTGGGGTGCACATTGTCTGGACAAGTGCACACAGGGCCTGTGGTCTCCATGGGAGGCCACGCAACAAATCAATCTCCTTGAACCCAGGGCGATACGCTTAGCCCTCAAAGGCTTCTCTCACACTCTGGCCCACCAATCTGTCTTGGTGCAGACAGACAACCAGGTGGCGATGTTCTATGTGAACAAACAAGGGGGCATGGGGTCCAGGCTCCTGTGTCAGGAGGCACAGGCCCTATGCTCTTTTGCACTTCGACACAATATGCTGCTCAGGGCAATCTATCTTCCTGGCCACGAAAACTTCCTGGCAGACAGATTGAGCAGGGTTCTGCAGCCTCACGAATGGCAACTGCACCCTTTGGTGGTTCAGAACATTTTCCTGAAGTGGGGACTTCCATCCATAGACCTCTTTGCCAGTCCCCTGAACTGGCAGCTGCCTCAGTTCTGCTCCAGGCAACTGCATCCCACGAGTTTCACAGTGGATGCCTTCCTGATCTCATGGTCCAAGGGCCTCCTGTATGCATTTCCTCCCACGCCCCTGGTGGCCCGAACCTTGTTCAAGATTCTAAGGGACAGGGCCTCGGTTATATTGGTAGCCCCCAGATGGCCGAGGCAGCCCTGGTTCCCGCTTCTGTTACAGCTGGCGGTGGACACCCCACTCCCTCTAGGGTTGCAACCCGATCTTCTTTCTCAGGATCAGGGTTCCCTTCTGCACCCCAATCTCACAACTCTCAATTTGATGGCCTGGAGGCTGCAAGGGTAGTGCTGGCTCCCTGGGGCCTGCCTCAGGAAGTTGAAGAGATGGTCTTGGCCTCTAGGAAGAAATCCACCAGAAAGACCTATGCCCTGAAGTGGAAGCGGTTCTCCTTGTGATGTGATAAACGCCAGGAGAACCCTTTCTCCTGCCTTGTGCTAGTGGTGCTTCAGTACCTGCTGCACTTGTCTAATCAGGGTCTTAAGTCCAATTCTGTTCAGGTACACCTTTCTGCTCTGGCAGCCCACCACTCACAGTTGGAAGGGCACTCTTTATCGGTTCACCCCTTGGTGTCCCGCTTCCTCAGAGGCTTGCTCTTGCTAAAGCCTCCTCTCCGTCCGCCAGCCCCTGAGTGGGAGTTGAATGTGGTCTTGCAGCAGCTTAATCGCCCTCCTTTTGAGCCGATGGCTATGTGTCCTCTCTGCTTCCTTTCTTGGAAGGCTCTTTTCCTAGTGGCACTGACCTCAGCCAGGTGAGTGAGTGAACTTCAAGCCCTGGTCTGTGACAGGCCATACACTTGTTTCTATAGGAACAGGGTAGTCCTTAGGACTCATCCTAAGTTCCTCCCGAAGGTAGTCTCCTCTTTCCACCTCAATCAGGAGGTGGTTCTTCCAACATTCTTCCCTAGGCCCCATGCCAGCCAGGCTGAGGAAGTCCTGCTTACCCTGGACTGTAGAAGGGCCTTGTCTTTCTACATTGAGTGTACTAAGGGTCATAGAAGGGCTATTCAGCTCTTCGTCTCCTTTGACCCAAACAACTTGGGGTTGCCTGTCTCCAAGCATACCTTGTCCATATTGTCCTGCCCCCGCCTAGGGCCGGTGACTCTAGAGCAAGGGTGACCTCTGCTTTGTCTTCAAGTGTCCTTTTTGACTAAGGTAGCAGCAAGGGACGCTGGGAGTTGTAGTCTAGGTTTACTATCAAACAAAGGTGTTGTGGCACGAGGGTCATTTGAACAGATAAATTTTTATTTGGGGTTTTCCCTTTCACACATAGATTCTTGGCTCAAAACATGACACGGATTACTTTCCAAAACAATAGGAAACAGGAGCAATTCAAAGTTAGAAAATAAAGCATATGGCAAACTGTTTCTTCACAGCAAGCATTCAGGAGAAAAACAACTTTGCATTACCTTCATGCAAAGGTTGTCTAACGTAGGTCCAAGTGATCAATCTCACATAAAGAACAATCCATCTCACAGATATCAGTTGTATCAGGAGTGCTTTCTACGTCAACAATCATCTCCTCGCTGCAATCATTATAACTCTGCTTAGGGGAACTTCTAGCCTGCAGGTCACTGAGAACTTCTTGCAGCTGTTCAATAAAGTTGTTCCTCTGATTGGCAGTAACTTTCTCTAGGGCAGGAAACTGATTCTTACGTAAGCTCTTAGCAACAGCCTTTACATCTGTTTCAAAACACTTACTAAGAATGTTTCTGACTGGAACTGTTTTCGCAGCAGTGCTATCTTCTCTTATTAGCACTGTTCTTTAACTGCTGTACAATCTCCTCAGCAAGTCTCTGGCTAGGAATTATGGCAGACGTACCTTTCTCACTCGCAATGCCTTTTCTGTAATCAGAGCTTCCCTCCCTCGTATAGGTAAACTCTTCTACCTTTTCTTCGGGTAGTTTCCACAGAGGTTTTGGCTTTGCTTCTAGTGCTCCTGAGGTAAAGGAAATGGACCTTCCAGAATATTCCTCTTCTGGTTCTGGGTTCCAGAGTTTCCCCCTTTGCTGCTCTCCTCTATGTCTTCCTTGCCTGCGTTGCTCTGTCTGCTGTCGTTGCTCGCCTCGTGGCTTCTGTGTGCTCTCTCTCTCTCCACCTCTCTTCCTGAACTCTAGCTCTGAAGCAGGTTTAAAACGGCTTCCTTCAGCAGCCACACCCCTCTGGCTACTCAGGTGCAACTCATTAGAGCTCCACTCAGCTCCTACGTCACTGCTATGGCTGGGCTCAGTTCTAGTTAGAAGCTTTCGATTTCCATGGGAACCTGACTTGTCCTTACTCTTAAAGGTACAATGCTCATTATTTTCCCAATCCATCTGCTCAGCATTGCTGTCATTATCACAATATGGGTGGCGGACTGTATCACCTGGGCTTACAGGGCAGCAGACCTTCCCTTGCAGGGTCGAGTCACAGCCCACCGTGTCCGTGCAATGGCTGCATCAGTAGCTCATCTCCGTTCTGTACCATTGGCAGACATCTGTAGGGCTGCAACTTGGTCCTCAAGCCAGACCTTTGCAGCCCATTACTGCCTGGAGAGGGAGTCCTGTAGGGACAGTGCTTTTGGTCAGGCAGTACTCCGGAATCTCTTTGTGGTTTTGGCAACTCCTGCCCTCCAGCCCTCTTGTTGGGCTACCGGTGGGATTTCTTCTCAGTAAAGTTCTTTCCCTGATACTGAGGCTTCACAGAGGGAGCTCTATTTTTCAGCCTGGGTTACTGGTAGCCCAGAGCTAGGGAGTCACCCATATGTGAGGACTGACCTTCTGCTTGGTCCTGGAGAAAGAGTAGTTACTCACCTGTAACAGGTGTTCTCCAGGAGCAGCAGGAATCAGTCCTCACAACCCTCCCTCCTCCCCTGGGAGTTGCAGTTGTACATAGTTCATTTTGTTTTTTGTGCTGTCTTTTAGCTATGTCATCTGACTGAGCAAGATGGCACCTTTGGGCGGGAAGGGGACCACGCAAGCCGTGTATTCCCAAAGGCTTTCTTAGAAAGCTGGGGAAATGCTCTACATGGGGGCTCCATCGACGTCGATGTCACCCATATGTGAGGACTGATTCCTGCTGCTCCTGGAGAACACCTGTTACAGGTGAGTAACTACTCTTTGTACCTCTATCTGCAACAGACTCAGGGCCACCACAAAGCACCTCAGCTTTTTGTATCTTATGACCCCAGTCTGGGGCTCCCAGTGATTAAGCAAACTCTGTCCACTTGGGTGGCAGACTGCATTGTCCTCGCCTATGAGCGGGCGGGGATCTCACTGGACCAGAGGGTCATGGCGCACTGCGTCAGGGCCATGGCTATTTCTGTGGCAAATCTGCGCTCCATCTCCCTGATTGAAATCTGCCGAGCTGCCACCTGGTCTTCAGTCCATATCTTCGCAGCTCACTACAGGCTGGATAGGGAGTCCCGACGGGACAGCACCTTTGGCCAAGCCATACTCTGTAATCTCTTCGGGGTATAGGCAACTCCTGCCCTCCGACCTGCATCCAGGCTACCAGAGTGCTGGTTCCCTGCCGGACACTTGGCTATTGCGAAAGTCTCTCAGTAGGGACTCAACTGCTTCTGCTCATAGCTCATCCTTTCCAGGCCGCCATGTCATTTTTACACGTTCTCGGTAGCCTGTATCTGGGGAGTCTCATATATGAGGACTGACTTCCTGCTTGTTCCCAGAGAAAGTGTAGTTACTCACCTGTAGCAGGTGTTCTCCAGGGTCAGCAGGAATCAGTCCCCACAACCCTCCCTCCTCCCCTTGGAGTTACTTCTTTACTGTATTTTAATTTTTGCCATCTTAAATATGTCCTTGGACTGAGGTGAGATGGCACCCTTGGGCGGTAAGGGGACCACGCATGCGGGGTGCATCTCCCAAAGGTTTTCTATGAAAGCTGGGGAGATGCTTCCACGCGGGCTCTATCGGCGCCAACATCACCCATATGTGAGGACTGATTCCTGCTATCCCCGGAGAACACTTGTTATAGGTGAGTAACTATGCTGTCTTCGCTGTCAGCTCTAAAGAGCCAGTGGATTTGGCATCATACCCCTTCACCATCCACGCTTTCTATCTTCCAACATCAACATTGTTGTTATAGATCAGCTATATCATTGGCCAAACTTCAATATTTTGCTCATCTTATCTCTAGTGCAGAAAACCGTCCCAAGAAATTATTCTCAGTTGTCTCCTGTCTTCTACACCCTATCTCTTCTCCTCTTGCCACTGCCCCCACCACACAGCGGTTCACTGAGTTCTTTAAAAATAAAATTGTTCAATTGCAATTACACTTTTGATCATATAGAACCTTTTCTACCTCCTGCATAAGATTCCTCTATCACCACAGATGGCAACGACAAACCCCTTGGGACATGCTGCTGTATATTAACCACGATCACTGGGGGGAGGAGCAGGGTTATACCAGCAGCACAGCAAGATGATCAAATGCCACTAACCAGCTCAACCCCAGACAAGTCAAGCCTCCGATGTCTCCTACTTTTGTTTTTATTCATGGTTTTCACCGCCAAACTAGGCTTCTCAGCCTCCATACCCTTCTCTTCAATTCAAAACAACATTTTGAAGGCATGGACAAACCAGCTAGTGGTTTTAGGAAATGTACCTAGTGTGCCGGTACTATATCAGTCTCTGATAAACATGACTAGTGTTTAAAATGTTTGGGCCCAGACCATCAACCCAACTCTTGTCCTTTGTGTCAGCAAATGACAAAGAGAGGCCTCAAGAACCAAACCAACAAGTACGGATCATTGTTTGCCTCGGACTCTGTTTCAGTGGCTTCAACCTCATCGAGGGCATCGATTTCCTCTCGGGGTCTCAGATTTTTTCAAAGTCCAAATGCAAGAGTAAGTCAATCTCTGGCTGTGCCCAAATCCTCGGCATCGACATCGAGAACCGATACCAAGGCCAGAGAGAAGTCTCAGCATTAGCATCGAGACTCTCCTCGAGATGCTTCCGATGCACACAGGCCAGCCAAACAGCCACAGCGGGAGGATCTCTCCTCCAAAGCACAAGTGGGGCTCTGGGATGCTCCCAAGACATCGACCTCTGGAGACCTACCGGTTCCATGCTCTGGGATGGTGGCACACAGCCCCATAGGTGACTCCATCCAGACATTGGACCAGTGCATGCTGGCTCTCGAGAGGAGTTTGGCAGCACTCCTAGCAGCCTCAGTACTGTGATGAAGCAGATGCCAGTAAACCCAGGGAGGTAGAAGAAAACACTGATCTCTTTAAAGGAAATGATATACATAAAGTGCAGTTAGTGAGAATTGCAGCTAGAGGGAGCATGCACAGAGATTCAGAAGGTAGGCTGACACGCCCAGGTTGGGATGATGCAAGAACTAATTCAAAGCATAATCAGATACACCTGGTCAGAGGGACAGATTCCTTACCTAAGAAACAGCTTTATAAGCAAAGCATAGACAAGCCAGAGAGGAGAGAAGCGGCACGAGCTGCAGCAGCTGCTGATAGAGAAGAAAGAGAAAGGAGACGGCTCCAAAGAGAGGAGAAAAGGCAGTTGAACTTGCAGCCCTTACAGAAAAGGAACAAGTTCCAGGAGAGCCAGTTTCAGGCTGGGAAGCTCCAGAAGGAAGTCTTCAGGAAGGACAGAAGGAGAACCGGGAGAGTGTCTGGTAGGGACAATACCAGAGACACAGACCCAAGAGTTCAGAGGTACCTTCATGCTTCTTCCCCTTTAAATAAATAAATAAAATAAAATAAATTTATGTGAGCCACAAGGAGTTCAAAGCTGGGTGAACCAGACTCAGCCCAGGAGTCTAAGAGACACAGATCTGAACCAGGAACTGAGGCCAGGTCACAGAAAGGCCTGGAAGCCAAGGAGCCATAAGAGCAGCCAAGGCAGATGGAGAAAGGTTTGGGTACCTATAGAAAGAGTGCTTACCAAAGGTCCTGTTGCATATTTGCCAGACCGGGTACAGCCAGGCTGGAGGGCCTTAGAAAGAAGTTCTGAAGTAAAACCAGGAATATATGGGGAAAGCTCAGGGGCCACAGATATCTCAGCAGAACAAGAGGCTATGCAGATAGACCCTGCTGAACCTGACCCTTTGCTAACTGAATGCCCTATGGACTGTACGTTTTGTTGTACTGGGAGTTTAGAATCATTGAGAGAAATATAGCACGCAGGATCTACTTTTGAAACACAGTTTTGTTTGACAAGCTGAAAGAAGAAGCATTGCTTTTGTTTGTATAACCTGTTTTGTTTGAACCCTGCATAACTAACAAAGACTGTGAAGCATATCCATGTTTTTGACCTATGTAAATACCTTATGTGAAAATCCTGAACAAGGTGAAAATCCTGTTGTCTTCGTTTGAACCTTTTGTGCATTAAGGGAATAAAACCCTATACTTTACCATTCACATGGCTTGCAACAGCAGACCCGCAGCGTTCCCGCCGCCTCACCTGGCTGCCCAATCGGGGCAGCAGGCACCAGGATAAAAAGGAGCGCCATCCGGCGCTAATCCAGCATCCATCCCCAGCCCGCGGCAGCTCTCCCAGCCGGGGATCGAGCAGCCGGGGCTGCAACAGCAGACCCGCAGCGTTCCCGCCGCCTCACCTGGCTGCCCAATCGGGGCAGCAGGCACCAGGATAAAAAGGAGCGCCATCCGGCGCTAATCCAGCATTCATCCCCAGCCCGCAGCAGCTCTCCCAGCCGGGGATCGAGCAGCCGGGGCTGCAACAGCAGACCCGCAGCGTTCCCGCCGCCTCACCTGGCTGCCCAATCGGGGCAGCAGGCACCAGGATAAAAAGGAGCGCCATCTGGCGCTAATCCAGCATCCATCCCCAGCCCGCGGCAGCTCTCCCAGCCGGGGATCGAGCAGCAAGGGCTGCAACAGTAGACCCGCAGCATTCCCACCGCCTCACTTGGCTGCCCAATCGGGGCAGCAGGCACCAGGATAAAAAGGAGCGCCATCCGGCGCTAATCCAGCATCCATCCCCAGCCCGCGGCAGCTCTCCCAGCTGGGGATCGAGCAGCCGGGGCTGCAACAGCAGACCCGCAGCGTTCCCGCCGCCTCACCTGGCTGCCCAATCGGGGCAGCAGGCACCAGGATAAAAAGGAGCGCCATCCGGCATGCCCGCACCTGACGGGCCCGTGCCTGAGGGCCTCGCCAGAGGGCCCTTTGGCATGGCCCTTAGGCAATGGTCCTTTGAACGATCAAGCGCCGCACTACCCCTGACTCAAGACCAACTCAGATAAGGCATCCAAAGAAAAGCCGTGCAGCCCAGAATTAATAACAGTCTTCCAGAAGCAAACCTTGCCAGAAGCACCCAACAAGCTCTGCAAACAGCTGACAGGAAACCCACTGAACTACGGTCTCAGCCTTCGTGAGAAGCCCAGCTAAGCTCGAGCTCCCTGCACAGGTCGAGCTCGCATGAAACCCATCCCAGCCAGCACCTACAAACCCAGGTAACTCTATCTTACCAGCCCTGTGGCTTTTCACGCTAAAAGCCCAAGCCAAGACACTGCATGCGAACAATGCCCACTCTGATGTTTATACCCTTTTCCACTAGCTGTAAGTCCCTCCTCGCATAGACGTAAATTCACTGTAGCAAAGTTACTCAGACCTTCTTACTACTTTTCTCCGCTGAATACGAACTCATCTCCATAAGTCTCCCCCTGCACAGTTGTGATTTTTTGCTGTATCAATGTACATGTAACCCTGCATAGCTATAGCTACATATATATTTGTATTAGATATAAGCACAATTATTGCAAATGGTTTCAGTTCTACTTGTTATGTGAGAATTGCAAACAGAAACACAGGGCCACCACCTGATTTCTGACCCACTGTATTAAGGAAGAAGCTGCGTGAACTAACATACTGGATCTGTTATACTGGATCCACCTATTTCAAAACTTAGCGAGTAAAATTCCTCAACATAGTAACAACTGACATAACAGGCAAAAATGGAGCTCCTCAAATATTTGCTGTTAATATCCATGTATCTAATTATACCAACACTCACTCTCAACCTCAATTTGCACTATACCCTGTACTACACCATGAGACCAATCTACTACATCTACCACCCCCTTTTAATAACAACACTGCCACAGCAGAATCAATTCAATAAATATTTTCCACTCCACCCTACCCACCAAAATCTTACGCCACAACCAAATCTAAGACCGCCCTTCGTGAACCAGACAGCATCACGAAATCCCCAAACCCCCAAACCGCAAAGAACAAGCCATATCAAACACATAGCAAGACAAAACAAACGCAAACAGAAAGACCAACCGATGCAAGACTCCTACACCATCACCCTAATCAACGCCAGATCCATAAGGAACAAAACACACATCATACACAATATCATCACAGATGACCAGCCTGACATCCTATGCATCACAGAAACATGGATTACCGATGACGCTGCCGCAATAACAAACCAAATAATCACTCCCGGATACAAGATATTCAACCGCCCTCGAGCAACTAAAAGGGGAGGAGGAGTCCTAATTGCAGCCAAATCCTCCTTATCACTTACTGGCACCTCCCACAGCCCAACCAAGGACATTGACATACTCAAAGTGGAAAACAACGCTATAGCAATCTGTCTAATCTACAGACCCCCATCATCACATCTTGAGACACTGGCTATAGCACTAGAAAGCGTCTCAACCACAGCAATCAGGAAATACCAAATCATCCTGGGAGACCTAAACCTACCATCACTACCACTATGTCAAGCCAACACTTTCATTGAAGCCATGGAACAACTTGGTTACAAACAAATAATAAATGATGCTACCCATAACAAAGGAAACACCCTGGATATGGTATTCACACCCACAGAACAACCACCTGACAGGGGAAGAAATCCTGTAGCAAAAATAACTCCTGTCCCATGGTCCGACCATTACCAAATTGAGATCAAGATGTACCTACCCACGCTACCTAGAAACCCAAAATCTGAACAACCAACACACACACGCAGAAGCTTTAATAAATACAACAGTGAAGCCCTCATTAGCTCCATAACATCACACATAGATCTGGAAAGCACTGACCTCGACAGTCTAGTAACCAGCTGGAACTCAGGAATTCAAGAGACGTCAGAACCAAAATGGAAAGCAACAAAAAACAAACCCAAGTCCAAAACCAAACCATGGTACACAGAAACTCTGACCAGACTAAAGAGAGAACTACGAAGAATAGAGAGAAAATGGCGACAAAGCAAAACCGACGAACACAAAACAGAATACCTAACCCTACTCTCGAAATACAAAAACAAAGTCAACCTGTCAAAGCGAACGCATCACACAAACTTACTAAACAAAGCATTAAACAAGCCCAGAGAACTGTTCGCCCTGGTGAAATCCCTCACCAAAACAGTGCAAGAGGATCAATACAATGACAAAATCAAGGTCCAAGCCCTAGCAGATCACTACGCCAGCAAACTAAACCCACAGATGGGCTCTAAACCCATACAACCCCTGGACGAAACCCCCCCAGCGCCACAACCTAGCACGATGACGAATCAAACCTACATCACCCACTGGAACAATTTTTGCAGCATTGGAGACAAGCACATCATGAATATAATTGCCAGCATTAACACCACAACCTCTCCACTAGACCCCTGCCCAGCTGCATGGGTTAAAGCAACGAAAGCAGAAACTGCCCACCAAATCGCTCATATAGTAAACCAATCACTCCAACAGGGAACCATGCCAGCACAACTTAAGAAATCCATCATAAGACCAATACTAAAAAATAAAACACTCAATAAGGAAGACCCAGCATCCTATCGCCCAATATCCAGCATAGCACTGCTAGCAAAAATTATTGAAAAGGCGGTCCTACAGCAATTACAAGACCACCTGGACAACAACGGAACACTAGACGAGCACCAATACGGCTTCAGGCCACACCATGGGGTCGAAACTCTGCTTATTGCACTACTGGACAGCCTACTCAAAGGGATTGAAAACAAAAAAAAATGTTCATTCTCATATTCATTGACATCTCAGCGGCTTTCGATACGGTTCACCATCAAACACTCCTAAACAGAATAGAAGCAATAGGAATATCGGGAACCCCCCTAAAATGGTTCTCATCGTATATCTCCAACAGAATGCAACAGGTACAGTTTAACAACGAAAAAGCAAAGGCTTTCCCCCAAACTCAGGGCATACCACAAGGCTCAGCCCTATCCTCGCTTCTTTTCAACATGTACATGAAACCAATCTGCGAAATATTCAAAAAGCATAAAATCTACTACCACATATACGCTGACGATATTATGCTGTATACTCAACTTGACACAAACAACCCAAACTACTCCCAGCTAGAAGAATGCATAAGAGAGTTGCAAACATGGCTTCAACGAAACAACATGGCCATAAACCATAAAAAACCTAAGTCATGTACATCTCAAGAAAACCGGAGTTCAACCCGCCTGCTACAATCTCCCTATGCAAGAATACCTATCACACAAAGAATGAAATAAAGTACCTTGGAGTAACACTTGATAGTGAACTAAAGATGGTAAAACACCTCCGTTTAGTAAACAGGGCCATTTTTCACAAGCTCAGAGTTATACAGCCGCTAAAGAACATCATTGAAGCTACCGATTTTAGGACAGTAGCTCAAGCCCTCATCATACCTCATTTCGATTACTGTAACGCAATTCTACAGGGCCTTCCAAAGAAAACCCTGAGCATACTCCAGATGGCACAGAACGTCGCGGCCAGAATCATCATGAAAACAGGCTTTGCTGAACACATCACACCAGTGCTAGTCGAACTACACTGGCTCCCCATCGTAGCTCGCATAAAATACAAAACCCTAGTAACTACTTTTAAGCTCATCCACAACCTGGCACCAACTTTCCTCACTAACCTAATCGACATGCAACCTGCTAACAGAAACAGGAGAACCACCAACCTAAACAACCTACATGTACCAATAAGTATAAGATCAGTTAAAACAGCCACAAGCAACAGAGCATACTCCTATACTGCACCCACACTCTGGAACCAACTCCCACCTGAGCTGCGCTCAATCAACGACCTGATGGACTTCAGAAAAAAACTAAAGACGTACTTATTTCAACAGGCCTGCAACATGTCCTGAACAGTAATGTATTCAACCATTATCTGCAGAACCAAAATGTAGTCAAATGTAAAATGTATATATGTAAATCTTCCTCTCTCCCCCTCCTAACTATGTGTTGTGCATATCCCGTGAATCACGTTGTACATATTGTGAAAATGTTTTGCCTTTGATCTGACAACCTTGTCATATAATCCTGTAAATCACGCTGTAATTTTTGAAATTTGTCTTTGATCTGACAATCTCCATTACATAATCAAACCGCTCCTGATCGCTGGAAGTAGCGGTATACAAATATATGCTAAATAAATAAAATAAATAAAATTACACAACTATTCATTATGGAGAAAGGGACTACTAGTACCAGAATGCTTCTGGGCTAACAAAAGTTTCTACCTTCAATACAACAATAATGTCCACCCTGACTTTTAAGCACGTGGCTAAAGGGATGGGGTTGTGACAGTACCTATAACATAGAGAGCTCCAGGAGTGCAGGCTTCAGCACCATGCCTACAGCTAGGCTTACCAGGCCTGATACCAGCCCTCGGACTGGCATCATAAGAATCCCAGAGGTTGATACACTGATTGGAACTGATTGATACCCCTGATGTCCAAGAGACAACTCTCAGTTCAGATACCTCTGAGTATTGGTATTGGCACCAACCTTCGACGTCCATGATTGCTCTCTATGCCAAGCTCTAGACAGGAGGTCTTGAGGAAAAGCTAGCCCTGAAAGAAGTAATTCTCCTTGGAAGTTAATCATATGGTAGAAGCAGTGTGGAGGTAAATCCATGTCTGTTTTAAAAGGGAAATTTACTGCAACGTAAGCCTGATCAGGAAGCTCTGATTCATGCTTGTTTGTCACCTGTGTTTGAACTGTGCAACGGCAAGAAAAGCCAAGTTAGCTGCTATAAGAGTTTTTGCTTGCTCCTCTCCTATATGAAAAGCCTGCTAAGAGTTTTGATAAACAGTTTGGAATGTTTGTTTTGTTCTAAGTTTGGTTTCACGTAGAAATGCAGCCTAGAGAGGTTTTTGAGGCTGGCAGAAACCAAACTGCTGTAGAAGAATTAAGCCTGGATTTTTCTTTATGCTCTGATTAACAAGGACTAAAAAGGAAAGTGGCAGCCTAGTTTCTAAAGGCAATTGCTTCTGCAAGTAAGAGGACTTAAAAAGCCATTTCTGAGTTCTTTTGGTTTCTTTGACATTATTTGCTATACCTTAAGCAAATCCTGCAGTTATAATCCTGTAAATGATACCTTGAACCTGCTGTTTTATGTTATGGAAATAAACTTTTCTGTTACAATGTTACCCTCGGTTACCTCAACTACAAACCTTCTACTTAAGGCACCAACATATTTTAGCAGTACTACACTTCCCAGAAGCCAACACGAAGAAATAGGCTGCTAGGAGCTGATAGAAGAAGGAATCCTCAACCACCACGCCCCTCGACCACTAGAGGCAAGTGGCTTCGGGCGTTGTGCTTGTGACAGTACCTAGCAGTTTCCCCAAAAGACACAGGTTCCACAATGCTTGTACTGGGTTAAGCATTGATATCCTGGGTCCCTTCTTAATAATGGTTTATGGACCTTTCCTCCAGGAACTTGTCCAAACCTTTTTTAAACCCAGCTACACTAACAGCCTTTACTACATCCTCCGGTAACAAATTCCAGAGTTTGATTACACGTTGAGAGAAAAATATTTTCTTTTATTAGTCTTAAATAGTTTACCCTGTAGCTTCATTGCATGTCCCCTAGTCTTTCTATATTCTGATAACATAAACAATCGATCTACGTTTACCCGTTCCACTCCGTTCAATAATTTATAGACTTGTATCATATCTCCCCTCAGCTGTCTCTTTTCCAGGTTCAAGAGCCCTAACCTTTTTAGCCTTTCTTCATAGGAGTATCCTTCCATCCCCTTTACCATTTTGGTGGCTCTTCTCTGAACCTTTTTTAATAACACTATATCCTTTTTAAAATACGGCGACCAGAATTGCACACAATATTCAAGGTGCGGTCTCACCATGGAACGATAAAGAGGCATTATAATATCTTTTGTTTTATTTTCCATTCCTTTCCTTATGATACCTAGCATTCTATTTGCTCTCTTGGCCGCCGCTGCACACTGGGCCGAGGGTTTTAACATGTTATCCACAAAGACGCCTAAATCTTTTTCCTGGGTGGTGGTTCCTAATGTGGAACCTTGCATTGTGTAATGCGATGCCCTTGCTTGGGCCCGAGGGCTTACAAGCATAGAGCAGCCTTATAGTGTCCTTTTAAGTAAAGGCTTCCCTTGTTTGTCACCAGAGGGATTCTGGGACTTGTAGTTGGCTTACTTATATAAGGACAAATGTAGTTGTGAGTCCGGTGGTTTAAGGCAGCAAGAAAATTTATTTTTTTGTGGGATTCCAAGGCATTAATGCTCAAAACGCAAAAGCAAGAGGATGCTTCTCCAACATAAGAGTAAATCAGGTTAACAGAGGAAAATGTAACAAAAGGCCTTCTATCACTGGGCAGCAGCTTTCTTCCCCATAAACTTTCACAGAGCACAGCTTCTGGTGGTCATTCAACATAACAAGTAAACTTTTAACAGCTGCTGTTTTCTTTTCCCAAACCAAACTTTTACTAAAGATAGCTTCTTGGCTTCAGAAACTCACATACTTAGTAGAATACATTCTTGGCTTTTTCCAACTCTTTGCAGTCATAAAAATTAGTCGCTATATTGTTTCACAGTCTTTCAACCCTGTTCAACAATGCTCAGTTCTCCTTTAGACAAAAAAAGCAATCCATTGGTGACAATTCTGACTCCGATTCTGACATACAGGAATCCACCTGCATCTCTTCTATGGATACAGGGGACTTCTCACGTCCACCAGTTTTATAAACTTTCCCAGACTTCCTGTCTTCTAAAAACTCTTGGAACTGCTTCCACAGCAAATCACCCTGAGAAGGCACACTTGTATTGGGAGGGTAAAGCTTCCTCTCTGCAAACAGTTTTCTTAATGCTTCTAGTGTTAAAGGCTCAGTTTCTCTGCTCTTATCTGGGTTTCGGTTCTCTTTAAACATGAAACTATCCACCCACCTCTTAGCAGATGAAGACGTTAGGTCAGGCTCCTGGACACTAGCTGTAGCAAACTGTTTTTCTGCAAGCTGTTCAGCTTTGCAAGGGCTGACTTTACCTTGGGGCGGGTCTCTCAGACAACTACTGATTCCTTTCCTCCTGATATCTTTCAGGCTATGGAACTCAGCCTTCTGGTGCCTTTTTCCACTTCTTCCCAGATAGTCACTCTCTTGAAAGTTTCCTTGGAACCTTTCTCCCTTTCCAGGATCTCTCAGAGTTTCTCCTTCTTGTGCCTTTGCTGCTCTGTCTGCTCTGGCTGCAGATCTGTTCCTTTCCAGCTTCTCCTGGACCTGCTGGCTCTGCTCTCTCTGCTGCGTCTCCTGTGTGTGTGTCTCCTGTCTCTCTCCTCTCTGCTCTGAGTGTGTTTTTAAAAAACGTTTGCTGCCGGGCACTCCCTTGCCTTTGCACAGGTGTGACCAATCACTGAGCAAGCTTGGCTCCCCATCTGAACTAGGGCATGGCCTGGCCTTAGCAGAGAGCTGAGTTTTTTTCTTGCCTGCCTTGCAAGCACTGTGCACAACTGAACTGTCACTTGTTTTAAAGGGAAAAACAGGGTTTTCTTCCACTTCCATCTCTTCCTGGGAGCTCTCCTCACCACAGTAACCATAGTTTGGGTTGTTTTTCCCTAGATGCATAACTTTGCACTTGTCCACATTAAATTTCATCTGCCATTTTGATGCCCAGTCTTCCAATTTATCAAGATCTTCTTGCAATTTTCCACAATCCTCTTGGGTTTTAACAACTTTAAATAGTTTTGTGTCATCTGCAAATTTGATAACCTCACTCGTTATTCCCTTTTCCAGGGCATTTATGAATATGTCAAAAAGCAGTGGACCCAGCACAGATCCCTTGGGTACACCACTATTCACCTTTCTCCATTGGGAAAATTGGCCATTTAGCCCTACCCTCAAGTTCTGATTCAAGTTCTTCAGAATCTGAAGGGGGCTCACTCAATTCCCAAGAGCTTCCATACATCCCTTTGGACCCTTTGCCCCCTCACAAATGGCGTCAGTCTCCATCAGAGGATATGTCCTTTGCAGATCCTTCAATACCCTTCCATGTCCCCAGAGGCTGCTACATTACCGGTGCATCGAATCCTCCAGGATCTAATGCTCCGCATGTGCGAGGCCTCGCTCATGGGACTGCCTGTTAGCAAACATCTCAATACCATGTATCAAGTACCAGAATGCCCAGGCTTCCAAAAATCTCAACTCTCACACCACGCAATGGTGATGGAATTGGTGATGTGCCAAATAAAGAGTTCTAAGAACCATGCATCCTTGCCACCTGGCAGAGACTCCAGGACACTCAATGCCTTTGGATGTCGATGTTTTCAAGCATGCATGTTAGCCTCCACAATAAACTCTTACATGCTGGAAATGGGCATATTTCTAAAGGATGTCACCAGGGATCTGGAGACTTTCACACCCTATGATTCCTGAGGATAAGAGGAATGCATTTCAGGCACTCATCAAGCAAATCTAAATTGAATCACCACAATTGTTACAAACTATTAAATCACAAATTACAATGTAACATTCAGCTTTAAAAGGCCCTAATCCTTATATATAAACCACTGGTAATTCCTATACGGGTAGACAATCAACAACACTTACTATCATTGTTTTCAATATTGCACTTAACCATTTATTATACCAAACCATTTAATTTTCACATCTATATTTATAGTATCATTTACAATGCAATCATATCACATAAAACCTGGTTTTCAAATTATTAACCTTAAAACAACTTACACATCACAAGATACCACTGAACGTATGTAATCAATCATTCATTCATTAATACACTCATTCACTCAACCACTCATTCTCTCCACTCAAAATACAACCCCCCCCATTGAGACATAATCCTCAAAGATTCATTATAGATAGCTGTGGTAATTTGCCTGTAACTCCTAGCGTAGCAATTCCATTAAAGGAACAGTCAAATGGTCATACAAATGTTCCTAATTCATAACCTGAAAACATCCTAATATGAAATAATTCTGACTTCTTGCATATTTTGAAGGAACATCTAATGATTGCTCCATGTTCCATCCTTTCAAAAGTTCAATATTTAGACCAGAACAAATCCAGGTTAAACTCAAATTGGGATCATTGCAACTACAGACAGGAATACTACGGTTTTGTCATTCACTCAGAAAATGATTAAATTTTGCAAGTGCTCCACCATTTCATGAATTCATGCCACGGCCTCAAACAGGGAAATAACTCCTCATGGTTCCACAACTGCATATCATTATGGTTCCAGCTATGGGCCACAGTTTCATCACAAACAGTTTCCTCAGGAAATTTTCACTGTACCAGCTGACGGATCTTTTTGGTCCATCAGCTTTTGATCCATTAGCTGGTATAGCAAAGATTCCCTGAGGAAGCCATTTGTGGCAAAACTGTGGTCCATAGTTGGAACCGTGATGATATGCAGATGATATGCAGTGGTAGAATCATGAGGAGATGTTTCCTTGTTTGAGACCATGGTATGAATTCATGAATTGGTGGAACGGTTGCAAAACGTTATCGTTTTCTGAGTGAACGATGGAACCATGGTATTCCTGTCTGTAGTTGCAATGATCCCGATTGTAGTTTAACCTGGATTTGTTCTAGTCTAAGTATTGAACTTTTGAAAGGATGGAACATGGAGCAATCATTTGATGTTCCTTTAAAATATGCAAGAAGTCAGAATTACGTCATATAAAGACGTTTTCAGGTTATGAATTATGAACATTTGTATGATCATTTGACTGTTCCTTTAATGGAATTGCTGTGCTAGGAGTTACAGGCAAATTACTGCAGCTATCTGTGATGAATCTTTGTGGATTTTGTCTCAATGGGGAGGGGGGGGGGGTTGTATTTTGAGTGGAGAGAACGAGGGGTTGTGTGAACGAATGAATGATTGATTACATATGTTCAGTGGTGTGATGTGTAAGTTGTTTTAAGGCTGATAATCTGAAAACAAGGTTTTATGTAATATACTTGTATTTTAAATGATACTATAAATATACATGTTACAATTAAATGGTTTGGTATAATAAATAGTTAAGTGCAATATTGAAAACAATGATAATAAGTATTGTTGATTGTCTACCAGTATAGATATTACCAGTGGTTTATATGAATATTTGGATTAGGGCCTTTTAAGGCTGAATGATACATTGTAATTTGTGACTCATCAAGCAAGGCCAGAACACTTCCAAATTTCTTACCAGTGCCTCTTTTGATGCCTTTGAATCAACAAGCAGAGCTTTAGCATTCTTCATTGGGGCTCATAGAATGGCCTGGTAACAGGCATCCAACCTTGAGCAATGGGTTCAGGATAAACTGGCCAATATCCCATGTACTGGAGAAAACCTTTTTGGCAAGGAATGGCGGGAAAACTTAGGAGAGATTGAAACAGATGATCTGACTTAAAACACCTTTTCAGGAAAACGGCTGACCTATCCAAAATGAAGACTCATCCCAAGAAATCTTTCTAATTCTAAAAAGAAGAGATACTGTTCATTTTACCTGCCTTCTGCTGCCTATCATCCTCAACATCCTCAGCAGAGACAGCAGGGCACCCGCCAACCCAAGAAGCCTAAGGCTCCTAAGCCTCAACCAGCTACACAGTCACAACCTGCGACTTGTTTTTGACTCTTTCCTGGAGAGCATTGTCAATCTGCTATGTGGAGGAGCTGGAGAACCCCCAATCTGCCTCTGGAGCATTGACAATCTGCCTCTGGAAGATTGCCAATCTGCTATCTGGAGGAGCTGGAGGCCCCCAGTTCCTCCACATAGCAGGCACTATGCCCACAGGTGGCATCTCATAACATCAGAGCCATCGAGTTTGAAGAACAGAGCTGAGAAGCACCCAATCGGCATTGGGGCCAAGAGCAGAGCCTACCATCCCCCCTGCTTCTTATCGCAAGGCCAATCGTGCCTCTTCGTGGACACCTCCTCCCCCCTTAAGCAAAGTGCCACTGGGCACGAAGAACAGAGCCGGGAAGTACTCAAGGAATCGGGGCCAAGAGCAGAGCCTACCATCCCTTCTGCTCCTGATCGCAAGGCCAATCGGGCCTCTTCGTGAACACCTCCTTCCTCCTAAGCAAAGCACCATAGGTCGCATCCACACCTGGTAAGCTCGCATCTGAGGGCCTCGCCAAAGGGCCCTTAGGTGTGGCCCTTCAGCGTGGAACTTGAGCCAAACCTGCATACAAGCCCTGAACAAGAACCTGAACGAGTCACAGGGGAGCTGAAGGTAATAGATTTCTATTGAACTACTGCTGCACAGCACCATGGCATGCATCACTGACATCAAAGTCATAGTAGCCATAATATTGCTAACTGCCTTAATTGCTCACACATCCACCCAAGCCTAATTTACTGTATCACACAACATCCCAATCATATATCACTACAAAAGTCCTTACCTCTACCACACCAAGGATAACCACAAAACACAACACAATAGAGGACACAGACCTATATACATCACATCTTTAAACTCTCTGCAGCATAATATACAAACCTTTAACCCAGCACCGCTGAACTTCATTGCTATCTCATAAATGCTAGGTCCATCAGGAACAAAATCCCAGTCATAGCAGATATCCTCTCTGACAGTAAGCTAGATATTCTCTTCATAATGAAACCTGGCTAACAGATCAGGATAACATACTATTTAATCAGCTAAAGGTAGGTTCAAGATCTTCCGAACCCTTCCATCAGCGACAAGGCGTCCCCCAAGGGTCCTCCCTCTCATCTCTATTATTTAATATTTACATGCAACCTATTTTCAACATTATCGAATCATTCAAGGTCGACTGTCTAATTTATGCTGATGACATCCTCCTATTTATGCCATTCTCCACAGAAAAAATGGACCTTTCGCCACTGATTGAATGCTTCAATACAGTCTCCGAATGGCTCCTATCACAAAACCTCAGGATCCAACACAAAAAGTCTGAGGTGCTATTTATCACCAGAGACCAGAAATTCTGCCCCCCAACTCATATAAAAGTTAAAGAAGCTGAGCTCCAAACCAAATCAGCAATTCGGTACTTAGGGGTCACCCTCGACCAACGACTAGATATGAAAACCCATATATCCAACATAGTCAGAGCCGTATACTTCAAAATCCGGTCACTCAGACACCTGCAATCCCTTCTAAGCACTGAAGACTTCCGGACAATATACCAAGCACTTATCTTACCACACTTTGACTTTGCCAACGCTATTCTCCAAGGGCTCCCTCAATCATCTCTAAATCCGTTGCAACTTGCCATGAATGCCGCAGCCAGAATCTTAGTAGGAGCAGCAAGATGCGACCATATAACGCCTATCCTAATACAACTTCATTGGCTCCCCGTTCAAGGAAGGCTTACATTCAAATCTTTGTTACTCACCTTCAAATCTATCCATGGCATCACCTCCCCCTCATTAACCAACATCATCCAGCCAGCTCCTCCCAACTGAACAAGGAGAACCCCATCTACAAATGTGCTAGTAATTCCAAAGGCTTCAACAAAGTACACAACCGCAACATCTAACAGGGCATTCAGTATCTATGCCCCAAAATGTTGGAACGCATTACCACCAGGCATCCGTGCAATTGCTGACCTATCACAATTCAGAAAGGCTCTCAAATCCCATTTATTTACTCAATACTACCAGATTAACCCTACCCCTACATAAGTGCCTCTCCCTCACCCCCTCAAGTTAATATATCAACTCCATTGTACACATGTTCACACTGAATTCCCAATACTCGATCTCATTGCACATATGTAAGTAGTTTAGTTTGCATTCCCCGTTTATCCAAGTTATTACTCCTGTTCTATGTAAAGCATAAGCATGTTATCCAAGTTATTACTCCTGTTCTATGTAAAGCATAAGCATGTTATCCAAGTTGTTTTCTCCTGTTCTATGTGAAGCCAGTTTGTTATGGTCATTTTGTTGTATGTAAACCGCGCTGACAATAGTGCGGTATATAAGAAACTGTAATAAATAAAATAATAATAAAATAAATAATAGATGACTATGACATCTTCCATTGCCCTAGGACTTCCAGGAACTATGGTGGAGTCCTCATTATCATCAAAACCACTCTCAAAACCACCCTGTTAAATACCAACAGTATTGAAGTCATGGATGTTCTCATGATTGAAACCTCTCATCTCACTCCATGTCTCCTTTACAGACCCCCATCTACTGAAACGAACAGTCTTGCATACATATTAGACATAATTTGCTCCCTCATCACTAGAAAACAACTAATCATACTAGGTGATTTAAATCTTCCCTTGCTCAATCCGAACCACTCCAAAACATTCATTGAAACCATGTCTGAGCTGGATTTTGAACAAATCATAGATTTCCCAACACACAGAAAAGGGAACACGACCTAATCTTCACCCCCAAATCACTCCAGCATTGCGATAGTTACATGCTCTGCCAAGCCACTTCCATCCCATGGTCCCGACCATTACTTAATAAGCTTCAACCTCTTATTTATTTATTTTTTATTTATAGAAATATGACGACAGAAAAAGATCACACGGCCTATCTAGTCTGTCCTTCCATATCAACAACTACAACAGTCCCCTTTTTTCCTGTTATTTATTTAACAGTTTTATATACCGTTTTTCTTCAATTCAAGACAGTTTACAAAGAAAAAAATGTAACAGTATATTGCAGCTGCTTTACATGGAACAAAACTTTAGATAACATTGAACTTTTGAAAATGAGTATATATGGTACAATCAGGTAACTATTTACAAGAGAATGGGGAGAGGTCGTTGAGAGAACATGTATGCAAGGGCAAAAGGGAGAGGAGAAAAAGTGTAGGGATCATGGGGGGGGGGGAGTTAAGGTGCTATGGAAAAGTGTTCATGGAAGAGGTGAGTTTTGAGTCTCTTCTGGAATTCAGAATGGTCAGCGCAGTTTCGTAATTCCACTGGAAGAGTATTCCATAGAAAAGGTGCATAGAGTGAGAAGGCCCTATTACAAGTAGTTTGCTTGCAGGTTTTCCTTAGTGATGGTATATTTAGAAGATTTTTAGTGTTTGAGCGGCATGATCTAGTGTTATTGGGGTTGGAAAGAAGCGAGGAAAGGCATGGAGCTGATTCGTTATTTATTTATTTTTATTTATTTATTTATTTATTTACATTTTCTTATATACCGCGCTATTCTGCATCAGTGCGGTTTATTTATTTATTTATTTATTTATTTTATTTATTTTGTGTACACTTATATCCCGCTACTTCCAGCGATCAGCAGCGGTATTCCACCACAGAAAAAGAGTGGCTGTACTGGCCATAATTTGCAATACACAGGATGATTAGTGGAAGGGGTACAGTTCACAGCACACAGTATGATTAGTGGGCATAGTACAGTTCACAGCACACAGGGATAAGGTTTAGACACATTGAGAAGGGAATATTTACATTGAACAAACTGAAATTACATTGAACAGGGCATTATAACTTGGAGATAACTATTTTACAGGGAACATGGGCTATGGAGGGTTAAGTGGCTTGCCCAAGACCACAAGTAGCACCTGTGGGACTAGAAACCCCAGTCCTTCCGGCCCAAGGTTGCTGTCCTCTAGTGGGATTTGAACCCCCGACCTTCAGGCCTGAAGTACCTTGCCCCAACCACTAGGCCACTCCTCCACTCCACTCCTCACTCGTTGTGAATGATTTTATGTATAAGGGTTATGACTTTAAATTTTATTCTGGGTAGTATGGAGAGCCAATGTAGATCATAGAGAATTGGAGTTATGTTTGTGCGGCTAGGGTTATTTGTGATTAAATGGGCAATTGTGTTCTGTGCCATTTGGAGGGGATGTATACTGTTTTTATACCACAAACATCTAACGCCAAAATCTATGCACCTGCCTTGCACCAGTTATAGGAGGTTCAACAAAGACAGTTTCCTAAGGCAAATTATATCAGATATCTCCCTCCCAATATCTAAAATTGACACCAGTATAGCAAATTGGAATGAAGCATTTGAGAGAGCAGCTGTCCTTCCGAATTCTGAAACCAATAAAACAATAAACAAAGAGAATCTGAACCTTGGCACATTCAAGAAATAAGGCAACTAAAAAGAGAATTAAGGAAACTGAACTAGCCCCATACGTTTTTGACATAGTCAGTTTCTCACTCAGAAAGGGAATTATGCCCAAACTCCTTAAGAGGGCCTCAATTAGGCCAATATTGGAAAGCAAGACCTTAGACAGCCTATGCCCTTCATCATATAGGCCTATATCCAGCCTGCCATTTCTGGCAAAAATCATTGAAAAAATTGTGCTCTCCCAACTACAGGATCACATTGATCTGTACGCACCCCTTGATGCACACCATTATGGCTTCAGGCCACACCACAGTGTGGAGACCCTTCTCACTGGGCTCTTCGATAATCTGTCAAAGTCCACTGATAACTCAAAACAAGCAGTTCTGCTAATATTCCTAGATATTACAGCCACTTTTGACTCGATCAATCATTCAATTCTCATGGAAAGGCTTAAGCAAATTGGGATACATGGCACCACATTAACATGGTTCCAATCCTATCTTGATGACCGATCACAGCAGGTTAAAATAGGATACCAAGCTTCAAAGTCCTTCCCTCAGAAACAAGGGATTCCACAGGGCTCTTCCCTATTGGCACTCCTTTTCAATATATACCTACAGCCAGTCTGCCACATTATACAAGAATGGAACATCAGATACACAATATATGCAGATGATGTGATGTTATACCTCCCAATGGATATAGTGATTCTCGAATTCCCCAGCATCACAGCATGCTTTATCAAAATATCACAGTAGCTGAATGATCATAATCTAAAAATCAACTACAAAAAAATGGAGGCTCTATTCATGACAAGGATTCAAAATTTTCCTCCCTCGCCAGAAATAAAAATTGAGAATACATCTATCGCTATAAAGAATGAAGTCAGGTACCTTGGCGTCATTACAGATAGCACACTAAGCTTAACAACATACATCAAGAATACAGCTGCAACTATCTATAACAAAGACTCCTAAAAGTCCTAAGGCCCCTGCTACCACAACAGGACTTTAGATCAGTCTTCCAAGTTCTTGTACTCCCTCACATTGACTTCTATAACACCATCCTTCAAGGACTCCCAAGACAAAGCACAGTTACTTACCTGTAACAGGTGATCTCTGGGAACAGCAGGAATTAGTCCTCACATATGGGTACGTCGGTACCGACGGAGCCTGAGCGGGAAAGCTCCCCAGCTTCCCAGAAGGAAGCTTTTGGGGCCTCCCACTGCACATGCGCGCTGCCTTCCCGCCTTCCTGACCAGCTCTCCTCAGTTCGAGTTTATAGCTGAGACAATAGAGAGAGGAAAGGAAGATAGATAGAAGATACAACTCCTAGGGGAGGTGGGTGGGTTGTGAGGACTAATTCCTGCTGTTCCCAGAGATCACCTGTTACAGTTAAGTAACTGTGCTATCTCCAGGAACAAGCAGGAATAAGTCCTCACATATGGGGACTCCCTAGCTAAGATGCCTTGGAGATCCCCTTCCAAGGGTTCGCCATCTTCGTATGGATCTCAGGCATCCATCCTGGGAAGGTGGGCAGGAGTTGTTCAAGTATGGAACAGGTGTTTGAGGACAGCCTGACCAAACAAGGCATCCCGGCGGGAGTCCTTGTCCAAACAGTAATGGGCTGTGAAGGTATGAACCGAGGCCCAGGTGGCGGCTTGACAGATCTGATCTATGGATACAGAGTGAAGATGAGCCATAGAAGTGGCCATGGCTCTCACATTGTGAGCTGTGACATGGCCTTCCAGAGAAATGTTTTTACTCTGGTAAGCAAAGGAAATACACTTAGCAATCCAATTGGAAAGTGTACGTTTGGAGACTGGAAGTCCCAAATGAGAAGGATCAAAAGCCACAAAAAGTTGGGAAGACTTTCGATGTGGCTGAGTCCTGTTGAGGTAAAAGGCAAGAGCTCTTTTACAATCTAGAGTATGAAGGTTCCTCTCTGCACTGGATGCATGAGGAGCCGGAAAAAAGACAGGTAGATATACCTCTTGATTAAGATGAAAAGGCGAGACCACTTTGGGCATAAACTGGGGATTCGTCCTGAGGACCACCTTATCATGATGAAACCTAGTATAAGGTGGATGAGCCACTAAGGCCTGTAGTTCACTGATGCGGCGAGCCGAAGTGACTGCAATAAGGAAAAGGACCTTCCAGGAAAGAAATTTCAAGGAGGTAGAAACCAACGGTTCAAAAGGTGGCTTCATAAGCTGACCTAGAACTAGGTTCAAATCCCATGCTACCGGAGGAGGTCGGATGGGAGGCTTAGTTAGAGTCAGGCCTCTCATGAACCTTGCAATAAGAGGATGAGAGGAGACAGGTTGTCCATTTATAGGTTTTAAGGATGCTGCAATAGCACTTAAATGGACTCTGACTGAATTCGTCTTAAGACCTGCATTAGAAAGATGCAGGAGATAGTCTAGTAGAGAATTCAAGGGATGTGCCAGAGGGTCAAGACCCTGTTGAGCACACCAAATGGAAAAGCGTTTCCATTTGAAAGCATAGGAACGCCTCGTGGAGGGTTTCCTAGAGGCATGAAGGATATCTTTCACTGGTTGAGAAAGATTGAAGTCATGAAGGCTTAGGCCTTCAGTAACCAAGCTCTGAGGTGTAGGGACTTGGGGTTTGGGTGCCACAAAGTCCCCTCCTCTTGAGACAGAAGGTCTGGCGCAGCTCCCAGGTCCAGGGAGGGTCCCTGGGAAAGATGCAGAAGTAGAGGGAACCACACTTGGCGTGGCCAGCGTGGAGCTATGAGGATCATCGATCCGTGATCCCTCTGGAGTTTGAACAGAGTCTTGGGAATCAAAGGAATGGGTGGAAAGGCATATAGGAAGTCCTGACCCCAATGTAGGAGAAAGGCGTCGTTGGCCTGAGCTCTCTGACACGGAGTCCTGGAACAGAACCGGGGATGTTTGGCATTGCACGGACTTGCAAAGAGGTCTATGTCCGGGGTTCCCCATTCCTGAAAGATTCTGCGTATCTGGTCCATATGCAAGGACCATTCGTGTGGAAGCAGAACTCGACTGAGTCTGTCTGCCCAAGAGTTTTGAACCCCTGGAAGATACACTGCCAGAAGATGAATTTGATGCTCTCTGGCGAAGGCCCATAATCTGAGAGCTTCGTTGCAAAGCGACAGAGAGCCTGTCCCTCCTTGTTTGTTTACGTAGAACATGGCCACCTGATTGTCCGTTTGAACTAGGACGGTCAGGTTGACAAGGAGGGTATGGAAGACTTTGAGGGCAAAGAAGATTGCTCGCAGTTCCAGGAGGTTGATGTGAAGGGTGTCCAACTGGGCCCCTATGAATTCCAGAGACTGAGTAGGGATAAGTTGAGACTTGGGAAGGTTTATCACCAGTCCCAGATACTGCAGAATGTGCCTTGTGCGGTCCAGGGAAATCTGGGCCTCTGACTGAGATGGAGCTCGGATGAGCCAGTCGTCCAGATATGGGAATACAATAATTCCCAGACCTCTTAGAAATGCGGCAACAACTGCCATGCATTTGGTGAACACTCTTGGAGCAGAGGCTAGACCGAAGGGAAGTACTCTGTACTGGAAATGTTTTCCCTGAAACAGAAATCTTAGATATTTTCTGTGGGATGGGTGGATGAGTATATGTGTGTACGCATCCTTGAGATCTAGAGAACAAAGCCAATCCTGACTCTGAGGGTATGGAAGGAGAATGCCTAGAGAAAGCATTTTGAATTTCTCCTTGTACAGAAATTTGTTCAATTCTCTCAGATCTAGGATAGGTCTGAATCCCCCTGTCTTCTTTGTTATGAGAAAATAAGGGGAGTAGAATCCTGTCCCTTGTTGAAGAAGAGGAACCTCTTCTATTGCCCCTTGGGCAAGGAGAGAAGAGATTTCCTGACCCAACAGGGTCAGGAGAGATGGGGGAGAATTGAAGTGCCTCACCATGGTATATGGAGGAAGGTTGGAAAAATGAAGTTTGTAGCCCTCTCTGATGATAGAGAGGGTCCATTGCTCTGATGTAATTTGCCTCCATCTGGGAGCAAAGTGAGCTAACCTTCCGGGAATGGTGAGGGGCTCTGGTTGTTCTAGAGCCAGAAAGGTTAAGTTCTCTAGGGGCAAGTCAAAACCCCTGAGGGGGTTGAGCCTGCTGAGGAGTGGCAGACACTGCAGGCTTTGACCTTGCCTGTTTAGGCTGCTGACGTTTAGCAGCAAAGCGAGGCTGAGAAGATTGTTGGCCAGTATTTGTGGAAAATCTGGCCTTCTTGTAGTAAGGCCTCTTAAAAGACTTTTTCTTGGCAGGAGTAGAGGTAGACTTAGAAAGTCTATCTAATGTAGCATTTTCAGCGTCCATTTGAGTGGCTTTAATTTGCCAGTCTTTACCAAATAAGTTCTCACCTGTACAGGGCAGATTCCGTAAGCCATCCAGGACCCAGGGTTCTAGGTCAGAGGCCTGGAGCCAAGCAAGTCGTCGGGCTGCAATGGCAATGCCCGAAGCTCTACCGGCACCTTCTAAGGAATCAAAGGCTGCTCTGTTGGAGAACTTAGAAACATCTAGAAGCTGTTTCACCAGAGAAATGAACTCCTCCTTTCTATCCTCAGGGATAAATGAGGTAAAATGCCGTACCTTTAGGGCAAGTTCCCTTAGAAACATGCCCATATACAGACTGTATGAATTAATCCTGGCTATAAGCATACTAGCCTGGAAGATTTTCCTACCAAAAGAGTCTAGGGTCTTACATTCTCGCCCTGGAGGGGTAGAAGAGTGCCTTTTGGTACTCTTAATCTTTTTCAGCGCAGACTTCACCACAATGGAATGGTGAGGCAGCTGAGTTTTTTGAAAACCAGGAGAAGGAGGGACCCGGTACATGGTGTCCAACCTATGAGAATGAGGAGACAACGTTAGAGGAGCCTCCCATAAGTCCATCAAGTGTTCTTGAAGGATTTCATGGATAGGCAGGGTGACTGCCTCTTTAGGAACCTTAGGGTATCCTAAAATATCCAATTTCTTTGATCTAGGTTCTTTTTCAGAGGATGTAGTAATAGAAAGTCCTTTAGCTACTTCTATAATGAAGTCTTGAAAGGACAAATCCTCTGGTGGAGACATTCTCCTCTTTGGGGAAGAAGGCTCTTCAGGAAGAACCAGAGACAGCTCATCAGAGTCATCAGAGGAGTCAAAATCCTCAGAAGAATCAGAGAATCCTCTATTTGCTTCCAACGCACGATACGCATACCGATCGGTATCGACATCGGGCGTACCGGGTATGGGATCGGTATCGGGTGAAAACCCGGATCCGGCATGCGGAACCGATCTGCGTTTGGAAGATGATGGTCTCGGTTCCGGTATGGAAGACAGTACCGGAACCGGACCCGGAACCGCTAGATGCGTTAACCGAGGGCGTCGCAGCTTTAATGAAAGCCAGAACGGCCTGCTGCATGGTCTGGACAGTATTGCCCATAGACGCCACTGCTGCCTGGATGTCGGTACCGGCATGGGCCGGTACCCCAGAGCAGTCTAACAGGTGATCAGTCGAGGCCGTGCCATCGATGTCAACCTGTAACCCCATAGATGGTGCTTTGGAAGCCAGAGCTTCCCGCCGGGGTTGTTTGGCTGGGGCAGGATCCTCAGATTCAAAAGAGAGAGCCTCTCGATGCTTTGAAGGAGATTTGCTCTTTGAGGACCTGCCCGCAGAAGGTTTGGTTACCTGAGATCCATCCGGAGAGGAAGACCTGGATGACTGTGATGCTGGATTATCTGAAGCAAACAGCACATGGAATTTGTTGGCCCGGTTCTGCAAACCACGTTTAGACATCTGGGAGCAGGATGGGCAGTCCGGAATGGAGTGGTCAGGTCCCAAACATTTAAGACACCAGTCATGGGTGGCTGTGACAGAAATAACAGCACTACACTTGGTACACTTCTTGAAACCAGGGGCTGGTTTCTCCATGAGGAGAATTTGTGTAGGCCTGAGGCCTAACCGAAGTCACCAAGTTGCTAAATAAAAGGTTTTTTGGGGTTTTTTTTAAAGAAAAGAAAAGAGAGACCGGCGGTACCGGTTTCGGTATGGGGAAGGCAGGTACGCGGTCTAAAGAAACAAACTAAAATAAGAATTTCTTCAGCGGTGACAGGAACACGATCTGCTGGCTCCGCGGAAAAAGAGAAACTGAGGAGAGCTGAGGAGAGCTGGTCAGGAAGGCGGGAAGGCAGCGCGCATGTGCAGTGGGAGGCCCCAAAAGCTTCCTTCTGGGAAGCTGGGGAGCTTTCCCGCTCAGGCTCCGTCAGTACCGACGTACTCATATGTGAGGACTTATTCCTGCTTGTTCCTGGAGATACATTACACCACCTCAAGATAGCACAATATGTTGCTGCCAGGATGGTGATCAAAGCAAACGCATCGGAACATATTACCCCAATCTTATTCAAACTACACTGGTTACCTATACACAGAAGGATCAAATATAAAATACTCATGATCACGTTTAAGCTAATAAGGGAAATAGCCCCATCACACTTATCTGAGCTCATAAACAGCCCCTTAAACGACAGGCCCAGAAGTGAGCAGAGCCAAAACACTCTACTCATTCCCAATTCCTTTAGAAAATTCTTAAGGGTAACAACTAACAGGGCTTTTAGCTTTTCTGGACCTACATTATGGAATTCAGAAACACACCTTTGTATGGAGCACTTTGGCACATCAGAACCAATCAAAAAGCTTTTCCCCACATAACATCTCACATTTAATTCCCGACACCCAGCCCAACAGCTCCGTTGAGATAGCTATACCAACTCCAATGGCTATATCCACAAGACATAAGATAGTACACTAAATTCCTCCTATCATGAAGAAACCCACGTGGGCATATAAATAGATAACCTATGGCTACCTGTAAATATCGATCTACCTGTAAATATGTTGCATGTTAATTCAGTAATAGGCATTTGATCTCAGACACCAAGACCACCAGCTCCACTGAGAAAGCTGTAGCAATTTCAATGGCTATATCCACAACACATAAGATAGTGCACCAAAGTAAATACCTCCTTCCATGAACAAACCCACATGGGCATATAAGCTACCTGTAAATATTGATCCACCTGTAAATATATTGCATGCTACTTCAGTAATAGACTTTAAATAGTCATCCACCTGTAAATATGTTAGATATTATTATTGGTAGTAGGCTGTTTCAGACCCACTAACCTATAACCTATGTAAATGCAAAATTACCTGTTAAATCATGTTATGATGTAACTGTTCTTATTTTGTTAAATGTAAACCGCTTTGATTTCTCTGAAAGGCGGTATATAAAACCGTTCAATAAATAAATAAATTGTCCAAAGTGGTTATCGGCTTCATTTCTAAATCTTATCCCACACTATCTGCACAAGGGGATTATCCCACTCAACCCCTTCAAAGTTCTCTCTTAAAAGAAGAAGTGACCACCTTGCTATCCCAGGATGCTATAGAAAGAGTTCCTCCCACTCAAGAAAAGCAGGGCTTCTACTCTCCATATTGTCTCGTTCCAAAGAAAACAGGAGGCTTGAGGCCCATCTGAGATCTCAGAGACCTAAACAAGTTTATGATCCGAGAAAAGTTCAAAATGATTTCCTTAGGAACTCTTCTGCCATACCTCCAGAGACACGATTGACTCTGTTCTCTAGACCTCAAAGAGGCGTACACACATATACTGATTCATACTGTTTGCACTTCATGTTGCAGGGGAACCATTATCAGTACTGGGTTCTTCCCTTCGGTCTAGCCTCTGCCCCAAGGGTCTTCACCAAATGCATTGCAGTAGTTGCTGCCTACCTATGCACCTTGGGCATATTCATCTTCCCTTACTGGCTGATCAGGAGAAACTCCCCTCAGGAAGTAACGCTCCCTTCATCACTCCATCATGGTGCTCCAACACCTGGGCTTTGTCATAAACTTCCCAAAGTCTCACCTTGCTCCAGTCCAATAACTGGATATTCATAGGAGTGTTCTTAGATACTCAACAGGCCTGAGATTTCCTTCAACAGGATCACTGTGCCCATCTCATCGAGCTGACCGAGCGAGTGCAAAAGCAGGATCACATAACAGCTGAAGAGATGCTACGGCTATTGGGTCACATGGCCTCAATGGTCCATGTGGTCCCCTACACTCGATTGCACATGTGCCAAGCGTAATGGATGCTATCTTCTCAATGGACACAAGCAAACAGGCATCTCACAGACAAGATGCATATAACCTCTCAACTGATCCAGTCCCTTCAATGGTGGTGTTCCCCTCAAAACCTATCGGGTCAACTTTTCAGATTCCTCCACCTCGATGAACCCTGACGACGGATACTTCCAAGCTGGGTTGGGGGGGGGGGCGCATCTGAATGACTTGACCACACAGGGACTGTGGACACAACAGGAATCTGCTCTGCAGATCAACCTACTAGAACTACGAACACTGACAAATGCTCTTCGGGCTTTTCAGACCTTAATATCGGTGCAACCTGTTCTAGTCAAAACAGACAATCAAATTGCAATGTTCTATGTGAACAAGCAAGGAGGGATGGGGTCCCATCTACTCTGCGAGGAAGCGCTTCGCCTGTGATCTTTTGCCATCTCACACCGCATTCATCTCAGAGTGGTGTATCTCCTGGGTGAACTCAATATCCTTGCGGACAGGCTAAGCCGTATCCTCCGTCCAAATGAATGGACCTTGCATTGGGAAATGGCCACTGGGATGTTACAGACGTGGGGAATGCCACTCATAGATCTTTTTGCCACTCCGCAAAATGCACAAGTAGAAGTACTAAAATGACGCATGCAAGGAAATAGAAGAAGAAACTATTAGAGGAAGAACGAGATTGGCTTTCCTAAAGCTACAAGAGTTAAAGAAAAAATTCCAGTCTCGAATTGGAATGTTACAAGATGTTTAAGGATCCATGTAAATGATGCTGAGAAGATCAAGAAAAGGTGGAAAGAATTTACAGTGTCATTATATGATAAAGATTAAGTGGACCAACAGCCGTTTCAACCTGTACCTTATGATCCAGAACCATTGGTGATGAAAGAAGAAGTCGAAGCAGCATTGAAAGCCTTATCAAAGAGCAAAGCACTAGGCATTGATGGCATTCCCATTGAAGTATTACAGAAATCTGATGCAGCTGTTACCATACTTACAAGGCTCTGCCAGGAAATTTGGAAGACAACATCATGGCCAACTTACTGGAAAAGATCTGTGTTTATATCAATACTAAAGAAAGATGACCCCACTGACTGTGGAAATTATTGTACAATCGCTCTGATCCCACATGCCAGCAAGATTCTACTGAAAATTATTCAGCAGAGACTACAACCATACCTGGAATGAGAACTGCCTGAAGTGTAAGCAGGGTTCAGGAAAGGGCAAGGAACTAGAGACATCATTGAGGATGTGAGATGGATTCTTGAAAAGACTAAAGAATACTAAAAGGATATCTAGTTGTGCTTTATTGACTACAGCAAGGCTTTTGACTGTGTAAACTATGAGAAACTGGGCCACATTAAGAAGCATGGGTATACCAGAACACCTGATCTTTCTCTTGCATAATATTTACATTGATCAAGAAGCAATAGTTTGAATGGAACAAGGAGAAACAGAATAGTTTAAAATAAGCAAAGGTGTACGACAATGCTGCATACTTTCCCCCTACCTTTTTAATTTATAAAACATAACAAATCATCAGAGAAGCAGGATTGTATGAAGACAACTGAGGTGTGAAGATTGGTGGAAGACTCAACAACCTTTGCTATGCTGATGATACCATATTACTGCTGAAAGTGAAGATGATCTGAAACATTTGCTTTTCAAGATCATGGAATCTAGTCTTAAAATGGTCCTGTACCTTAATGTAAAGAAGTCAAAGATCCTGACAACTGGCAAAATCAATAAGTTCATTGTTGATGGAGAAGAAATCGAATAGTGGACAAGTTTAACCTACGTACTTGGATCAACTATCAATAAAGAAACAACAAGCAGTCAAGATATCCGATGATGCATTGCTCTTGGCAGAATGGCTATGAAGGAATTAGACAAGATTCTGAAGAGCAGAGATGTCTCTCTTCATACAAAGATTCGACTCGTTCAAGCCATGGTATTTTTAATAATGTCATATGGATGCGAAAGTTGGACAATGAAAAGATAGACAGGAAGAAAATCGATGCCTTTGAATTATGGTGCTGTCAACACTGAAGACGAAAGCAGTTTAGGACAACTATCCAGAGGGTCATTATGAGTCGACAGCAACTCAATGGCACTTAACAACAACATCTATTGAGGAGATCTGTAGGGCAGCTACCTGGTCCTCCATTCACACTTTTGCTGTCTTTGGCCATGCTGTACTCCAGCACCTCTTTGGGACTTAAACTCAACTCCTACTCTCAGTCCTGGACTTCTACAAGACATCAGACTACCTTTGGGGGGAGGGGGTATCGCCTTCTGGAATCAAGTCCAATGCCCACAACTCTTGCAGACTCTTCGGCTACAATCTTTGGGCTCAGGGATCACACTGCTCTTCCCCCCCCCCCCCCCCACACACACACCTGTCTGGTTCCCAGGGAGCTAGTGAGTCTCATATGTGAAGACTACATTCCTGCTTGTTCCTGGAGATAGTGTAGTTACTCACCTGTAACAGGTGGTCTCCAAGAACAGCAGGAATCAGTCTTCACAACCTGCCCTCCTCCCCTAGGAGTTGTAGGGTTCTTTTATTTTACTTTTCTTCTCAGCTACAAACTCAGCTGAGGAGAGAAGTTGGGAAGGATGGAAGGCAGGCATGCAGGCACAGTGGAGTGCTCCCAAAGGCTTTCCTATTAGACACTGGGGAGCGTTCTCGCATGGACTCTGTCGGTGCCGATGTCACCCATATGTGAAGACTGATTTCTGCTGTTCCCAGAGATCATCTGTTACAGGTGAGTAACTATGCTTTCCATTTCAGGAAAGGAAATGAGGCTTCTACAACAGGTACTTTCTTATTCTCACTCTATTTCTCTCAAAGAAAAGTTCAAGATGAATGTTCTTCCCTTTATTCCCACCTTCCTGAAGAACGGAGACTATCGGTGTGCACTGGATCTCAAAGATGTTTACACACATTTCCTGATCCATCCATGTTACTGGAAATACCTGTTTCCTTCTGTGGTACAAATGCCTTCCTTTCATCTTCTCATCAGCCACTCCCCTTGGAGTTTTCATCAGAATGGTGGTCCTGGAGCAGAGTGTTTCTGTTATCCTGGCCCTGCAGCAGGCAGTGATGGTGGTTTGTCTGAATCATCTGCCCTGACAACCAGGCCCCCGACTGCGGGGGAGTCCCAGGGCGTCGAGCCGAGCTCTGAGCACCATCAGCCTCAGGTAAGCCCTCAGCATCGGTCGAGGTCTCAGTCTTGTTCTTTGGGCATACGATCCTCTCTGACCAGTCCATGACTCGGACCCCAGGTCCTCTGGAGTCCCCCGGTCCCTCGGGGCTGGCCTCGAGGCACAGGATCACAGGCCCACAGAGTCATTGTCACCCCTTAATTCCAAGTGGGAGACTGACGATGAGGCTTCCCTGGAAACTACGTGGCACCGAGACATTCCCTCTAAACCGTCTCCCCCATTGCCTTGGCGCCATTCTCCTCCAAAGGACGTGGCCTTCCATGACTTTGTCAGGGACATGGCCAGGGCCCTCTTGGTGCAGATCAAGTCAGAGGAAGAGTCACGCACTGAAGAGCTGGAGATCCTCCAGTATGAGTCCCCACCCAAGAAGACTCTCATGGTGCCGGTGCAACCGATCCTTGAGCGGCTGTTGCTTAGAATGTGGGAGACCCTGGCATCACTGCCGGTGGTTAGTCGACGCCTCGACACCATGTACTGCATCTGAAAGGGGCCGGGGTTCCACATAATCCAACTCCCACATAACTCCATGGTTTCAAGTCAACCATGCAAAACTTAAGAGCCAGAAGAACTACCCTTTTTTCTGCGTGGGCTCCATCGGTGCCGACATCATCAAATACCTTGTAATGGTGACTGCTGAAATGCCTTGTAGTGGTGACAGGCAGGATCACTTAGTCTTTCCATATCTATATAGTTGGTTTATGGCAGAGAACCTGGTTCTAACTTGCAGAAATTAAACAATTGCCTTACTTCAGAGTCTAGGATTCATCAACTTTGAGAATTCAACACTTAAGCCATCAAAACAGCATTTATTTCATAAGAGCCATTTTAGGCACAGTTAAAGCAGATGCCTCTCTGCCACCAGACAGACTGCAAACCCTAATGCTTCATGTCTACAATATTCATTCCTCTACCACCATCACAGGAAATCCCTATTTACAGACATTGAATCATATAGTCACTGAGGTACATGTTGTGCCCTATGGTTATCTGAAAATGAGAGAGCCTCAATTGGATTTCAAGTTTCAAAGACACCAGTGTACTCAGCTTTGATCTACCATGCTTCAACCATCAGTTTCACTGTGAGCTATGCTACAGTAGTGGGTATCTGAACACAGCCTCATCAGAGGTGTCAAATTTGCTCTATTGGACTGTCAATTTGCCCTTTCGACAGATGCTTTCAACTTTGGTTGGGAGCCTGCCTCTACTCTCATCATAATCAAGTCATCTGATCACAGTTAGAAAGATTTCTCCATATAAATCATCTGGAGCTCTGAATGGTATTTTACTCCCTCCATGTACTCCTCTATCTTCTTCAGGATCACTCAGTGCTACTTCAGAGAGACAATCAAATTGTCATGTTTTATGTAATCAATCAGGGAGGAATAGGATCCCTTTGCCTAAGATTGAAAACAGAGAGAATTTGGGAATTGGTGATTGTCAATTACATATAAATTCAAGCCATTTATCTTCCTGGCATTCAGAATTAGATAACCAAAAGGTTCGTCATAGCCTTTCAACCTCATCAGTTGTCTCTGCACCAACAAACCTTACAAAACATATTTCAGACTTGGGGATATACTTCTAAATAGATCATAAGAACATAAGAACATAAGATATGCCATACTGGGTCAGACCAAGGTCCATCAAGCCCAGTATTCTGTTTCCAACAGTGGCCAATCTAGGTCATACATACCTAGCAGTTTCCCCAAGGGACACAGGTTCCACAATGCTTGTATTGGTTCAAGCATTGATATCCAGGGTCCCTTCTTAATAATGGTTTATGGACCTTTCCTCCAGGAACTTGTCCAAACCTTTTTTAAACCTAGCTACACTAACAGCCTTTACTACATCCTCCGGTAACAAATTCCAGAGTTTGATTACACGTTGAGTGAAAAAATATTTTCTTTTATTAGTCTTAAATAGTTTACCCTGTAGCTTCATTGCATGTCCCCTAGTCTTTCTATATTCTGATAAGGTAAACAATCGATCTACGTTTACCCGTTCCACTCCGTTCATTAATTTATAGAATTCTATCATATCTCCCCTCAGCCGTCTCTTTTCCAGGTTAAAGAGCCCCAACCTTTTTAGCCTTTCTTCATAGGAGTAGCCTTCACTTCATTATTGCTCAGTAAGCCCATCCTTGGATTGACTGGCAAAGGATGCTATCACCATGGTTATGGTTATGGTTTGTAAGTATTTGATATACTACCTTTCAAGACATTGAAACGTGGTATATCAAATACTTATCTCTCTCCCTCGCCGGCTCCTCTGCTACCTGATCGGCATTGGTGAAGGAGAGCGGGAAGGTAAGCTCCTCCACGCTCCCCTTCGACAAGGCCAATTGGGCTGTGCTCCAGCTCACCACCAGACTTTTAAAGTCACACAGTGGTGAAGCTGTTCCACCTCAGTGACATGGAATGACTTCACCCACTTGTGTGCCCGATCAAGATTGCTGTCTATGGAAAATGTGTTACAGATCAGAAACTATGATTTAACCACATTAATCTGCTCTCTGAAATTTGCCCTCTCTCAATGCAGCATATCTTTAGCCACATCCTAGGGATGTGTTTAGATTGGGGGAGGAAGAATATGTGCATAAAATACATTTTCAAATCTTTGTGTGCCATGGGCCCAATATTCATTTGCGATGGCTATGGGCCTGATTCTGAGACGCGGGTTGTGAGGCTGCATGTCCTGGCGGGACATGCAGTTCTCAAGCATTCCGGGCCCAATGCCTCCTCTGGCTCTTCCCATATGTCCTGAGCAGCAGGACAAGGAGAGCTGGCGGGAGGCAGGAAGAGACAGGATCTGGGTGGAGCGGGGGCAGGCCAGCCTGGCAGGATGTACAGGGCTGATTCAGGTCACAGACCTGTACGTCGAGCTGGATCAAAGGAGACATGCTGCTTATTCCATTTTCAAGGTGGAATAGGCAGCACCGATCCAGCAATCAGGCCTGGAGATCCCACCCAGGGCTGGAGCTGGGTGTGGGGGGTCCCTGCTACCTGATCCAGGCCCTGGCAGGCCAGCCATGGGTCGGGCAGCGGGAATGAGGGGGGTCTAAACCTCAGGAGTCGGAGGCGCATGCGGGGAGGTTGTCCCTGTAGGCAGGGAGGGGCATGCTGGGCTGTCCTCGGGCCTGATTCTGGTATATTCTCATGGTCCAGAATCGGGTCCTAACGGGCTCGTCTTGCTCGGGACCATCCGGATGGCCTGGATGTGCCCCTTCGTGAATCGGGCTCCATGCGTCTCTAAGGCACATAGCCATCGCCGCTGAACTTTAATCCAAAATATTCAACCTAGGGCCATATCCAGCCACCGGCATTGAATATCCAGGGTCACTGCACAATTGCACATGATGCAGAAGCTAACCATGCAGCAGCGATATTCAGCCGCTGCCCGTTAGCTTCAGCAGCGAAAGCTAGGACAGCTTTTGCTGTGCCTAACTTTTGATGCTCAGGGATAACCGGGCAGTGGTGGAATATCGCTGCTGCATGGTTATCCCCAGGTACTGCCCCTGGAACGCCCCTGATGTTCCCCGATGCTAAGCGGTTAGCATCGGGGCATAGAGCGGCATTACTTGGGAATATTCCGCTGCACTAACCATGCACTATTCCGCTGCACTAACCACTAGGGAATATCCTGCTTAGGGGCATTTACATAGTTTACAGCTCTGTAAACCATGTAAACGCTTTTGAATATCAGGCCCCATATTTCCAGCAAATTTCTATGTACAAAAAAGCAGATGCATCAACATATAGGACTTCATGAGAAAGTTTCAAAGCAAACGTGCAGATGTGCATTCATTCCAACAATTGGTGCAAAGCCTATGGTTTTTATCCCACTGATAACAGTTTGAAAATTGTCCAATAGAAAGCAAAATGTCTTCTGCCAACTGTGTCAATATTTATCTATTAAATATTTCTTTTTTATAGAGAAGGTAAAGAGAAATTTAACACTGGCATGAGGGAGTTCTTGACATGTGTTCAACGACGACAACAAAGGAGACAAATGCAAGAAGCTAAAGTCAGCATCAGTTCTCAATCAATAGGAATTGAGTCTCGGATAGTAGCAGCAATGACCTTCAAGCGTTCAGTATTGTAAGTCTTTTTTACTCTTGATTCCTTTAAGGGACTTATTCTATTTGCCAACTATTTAAATATATCATAAATCAAATGACTCATGTTTGCATAGAAGCAAACATTCATTCAGCGTGGTGATTGTATTTCATGTGGAAAAATTTATCATATTCACAATGCCAGGACGTCTCAGACTGAATGGTGCTCAATCAAACGATATCATAGATACCAAAAGTGGTGCCTAATAGCATCAATGACCTTTCTGGTAAAATCATATGTTATTTTTTAGAGGTTTTACTGATAGGAAATGTGGGAAGTTATTGCTAAATTTTATTTTGTTTTACTCATAGACCCCCCTGAAGAAACTCTTTTTTGAGTGAAACGCATGGATTGGCGCCTAAAGCTGGCGTTGGGGAGCACCTAAAGATAAGCATCTCTTTATTAAATAGTGTTTTGAGGATTTCATTTGTGGGAACATTTGATACAAACAGAAGAAAGTTACTTGCCAGAAAGGTCATTGATGCTATTAGGTGCCACTTTTGGTATCTATGATATCGTTTGATTGTGCGCCATTCAGTCTGAGACGTCCTGTCATTGTGAATATGAAAAATATTTCCACATGAAATACAATCACCACATTGAAAAAATGTTACTATAGAGCAATTAGCATTAAGTGGTATATCATACATTTTGCTCTGATAAGATCACAGAAAGTATTGCATAGAAACAAAGACATCATAAATGATTCCCTGGTCTCACTGGACTCTGTTATCCTTTGTAAGGATTCTACATTCGCAGTCATGAAACTATGTCATGCTTATCACCAGGACCATACCAAGCTAGAAATGCGCCCTGTGCTTCTCGCAAACCTGGTGCCTCCCTCCACCCAGTTGCACACAAGAACTTGGTCTTGTTGGGATTTCTGGAAGCCCAGTGATGATATTGGTGCCCTTTCTCTGTTTGCGCCCTAGGTGGCTGCACCACTTGCACAGCCCTTGGTATGGCCCTGCTTATCACAGTTTCAATTTTTCAGGAAATCTTGCAACTGAATTTGTAATAGTCACACTTCAAATCAAACTTTACTACTGAGCTGTAGAACAGTTAATTGCTAAGCATGGGCCTTGAGAAATATTCTTGGACTTTAGGAGCCAGCCTAAAAATTTAGAAGCCAGCCGCCGAGACCTAGGTCACAGTGTGCCCTCCCCCTCCAAGAAAAAAGATTTGCAGTTTCTTTTTTAGACTTTAGGGCCTAATTACTAAGACTGTTTTCCCATATTCTATGGGAAAGAGCTTAATAAATCAGGCCTTTAACATGCCACTGCACAGTGCCAAAAGAAGGCAGTGGTCCCCCTCCTCCACCCCCTCCCCCTCCCACCCCCTTCCCCCTTTATAGCTGCACCTTAAGCAACTGCCTTTTTTTCTTCACATATCGCCATGGCTTGGCTTCACACAGTCTTTTTTTCTCTCTCTCATACGCCCTCATTCAGTTGCTCTCATTCATCTATGCTTGTGCCTGGCTGCGGCCCCTGATAAACATGGTGTTTCAGATTTCCCCCACTCTCTACATGCTTGAGCTGCACATGGAGGAAGTTGGGGCTGAGCTTGCGGTTTCAGGTCTCACACTAGATTTCCTCATTCAATGCAATCTCTTTCAGACTGATGAATAAATGAATACTAAGTGGCAGTAGCTGTCAGTGCTGAATAGCATGCTAACCAGCAGAATACCTGACTACCATCTAGTTCTCTTTGAACCAGCTATATCTGTGTGCACATTTCCTCCTGAACTCCCTTTTTGACCAGCTAAATTTGTGGGTAGTGCAATCAGAGAGGGGAGGGTTTTATAAAATGATTATTTATTATAATTCACATACAGCACTTGAACAAGAATTGCATACTTTACATAAAAATATATATAAAGAAAATACACTAACACAACAAAGGGTCTATAATGAGGCCGAGTGAGGCGATGGCCTCAGGTGGCAACTTTTTGGGGGCGGCAAAAATTGCCCCCAAAAAGCCTGCCTCACTCGGATTTAAAAAACAAAACAAAACCCAAAGAGAGGAGCCGCTGCTGCTGCCGCCGCTGCTACCACCGCAGCAGTGGCAGAATGAAGTGCCCCGTGGCCGCGGCCTCCCCAGCAGAGCCCTCCTATCTCCCTCAGCGCCAGCTTTTCAGAGCCGCAAAGGGAGAGTTTCCCTTTCTCGCGGCTCTGTTAAGCCCGGCAGTGGCAGCGGCTTCAGCAGCCAGGGTTTTTTTTTCAATTTCCCTGGGGTGTGAGGGGGGGCTAGGACTGGAAATGGGCTGATGGGGGGGTTAGAACTGGGAATGGGATGATGGGGGTTAGAACTGGAAATGAGCTGATCGGGAGGGGGGCTAGGACTGGTAATGGGCTGATTGGTGGGGTTAGGCCTAGAAATGGGCTGATTAGGGGGCTAGGACAGGAAATGGGCTGATTGGGGGCTAGGAATGGACTTATTGGGGGGTTAGGACTAGTAATGGGCAGATGGGGGGCTAGCACTGGAAATGAGCTAGGACTGGTAATGGACTGATTGGGGGGCTAGGACTAGAGTGGGCTGATAAGGGGGATAGGACTGGAAATTGGCTAATGGAGGAGGGGAGGAGAGTGCTTCTGGCCCTAGAAGAAAACTAGGGGCTAGGGCTACAAATGGGCTGATGCGGGAGGATGGTAGAATAGGATTGGAAGGGAGTGGATAATGAGAGGGTCTGCCAGGGGAAGGAGGGGGGCAGGAAGGGAGCTGACATGGGGAGGAGGGGGCTGGAAAGGAGCTGACACCTGGGATGTACTGAAGGGGAACTGGAAGGTAGCTGACACTTGGAGATGGGAGTGGTAGGTGGTTGGGTAATGGGGAGGAGGCTGGAAGGGAGCTGACAAGCAAATGGCACTGGAAGGGGGATGGAGGGTAGGGCGACTGGAAGGGAGCTGACTGGGGGGTGGCACTGAGAGTGGACGTGACCTGATATCTGGGATGGTATTTAGACTAGAAGGGGCTGGACAGTGGGGAAGGAGGGGGACTGGAAGGGAATGGACACCAGTGGCAATCGTGAGAGTGCAAGGCGGTTGACATTGGAAGGTACTGGGAGGGTAGGACTGGAAAGGGGGCTGATACTGGGGAGGGCTACTGGAACTGGAAATGGGCTGATGGAAGGAAGTGAAGAAAACAAAAGAAGAGATAAGAAATGGCAGATGGACCACAGAAAGAGAGCTAAGAGAAGACAGGAAAGCAGAAGCCTCAGATCGGGACCAGCATGATCAGAGAATAAAATGGTCAGACAACAAAGGTAGAAAAAATAATTTTATTTAGTTTTAGTGACTGGACTTTGTGCAATTTTTATATTTTACACAGTATTGGGGAACTGCATCTCTTATTTATCTGATATTGCATTGCATGTGGACACTGGCTTCTTGGGGTTTCAATTTAAATTTTGTCTACATATTTTTATTTTTACTTTAGATTGTGGTTACTTATTCGTACTTGGTGAGGTTCGATGTTGTGCGTGTGTGACTGAGATCAGGTGTTCTGTTAACATGGAATTTGTATATAAAGATCTATACTATACTGTAGTAATTTGACTTGTTCAGCTTTTCAATAGGTGTATGGATGTTCCAGGGCCCACTGTAGTATTTACAGTGACGCCTTTTTTGGATGGGCTCCTTATGTGAGTTTTGGAAGTTTGTGCTGATATGGTATGGTATGGTAGGTTTGCTCTTTGTTGTAGGATTTTGTATTAGTTCACAATATGCCTGGTACTGGAGAATAGTGGTTGTTGTTGTTGTTGTTAGTGAGATGATCAGAATCAGATTTTATTTTTTAAATATTGAGTTCTGTGGGTGAATGTCCTGGTTCCTTATCGTTCCTCCAGTTTAGTCCTCAACCTCTGGGTAGTGAACCTCCTCCTGCAGCTTGGAGACTGGGCATGTCAAAAACTCATGACATCACTGGATATAGCCTGCTGGTCTCTCCCATCAGCCCCCATTGTGTGTGTGGATAGAGCTTTGGCTGCCAGCGTTTTCGGTGGCGCATGTTGCGGGTAAGGACATTGTGATGGCGGATTTCCTCAGCTGGGTCCGAGTAGCTGCCAGGGAGTGGCATCCAGAGGTGTTCGCACAGATCAGTCGCATATGGGGACAGCCAGTAATGGACCTCATGGCAGAGTTTGGCGGCATTTCACTCTGTGTAAACGGGTCGCCTCTTCAGCAGGCGACGCGAAAGGAGAACATAAGAACATAAGATATGCCATACTGGGTCAGACCAAGGTCCATCAAGCCCAGTATTCTGTTTCCAACAGTGGCCAATCTAGGTCATATGTACCTAGCAGTTTCCCCAAGAGACACAAGTTCCACAATGCTTGTACTGGGTCAAGCACTGATGTCTTCGGTCACTTCTTAATAATGGTTTATGGACCTTTCCTCCAGGAACTTGTCCAAACCTTTTTTAAACCCAGCTACACTAACAGCCTTTACTACATCCTCCGGTAACAAATTCCAGAGTTTGATTACACGTTGAGTGAAAAAATATTTTCTTTTATTAGTCTTAAATAGTTTACCCTGTAGCTTCATTGCATGTCCCCTAGTCTTTCTATATTCTGATAACGTAAACAATCGATCTACGTTTACCCGTTCCACTCCGTTCATTAATTTATAGACTTCTATCATATCTCCCCTCAGCCGTCTCTTTTCCAGGTTAAAGAGCCCTAACCTTTTTAGCCTTTCTTCATAGGAGTATCCTTCCATCCCCTTTACCATTTTGGTGGCTCTTCTCTGAACCTTTTCTAAAATCGCTATATCCTTTTTAAGATACGGCGACCAGAATTGCACACGATATTCAAGGTGCAGTCTCACCATGGAACGATATAGAGGCATTATAATATCTTTTGTTTTATTTTCCATTCCTTTCCTTATTATACCTAGCATTCTATTTGCTCTCTTGGCCGCCGCTGCACACTGGGCCGAGGGTTTTAACATGGTATCCACAATGACGCCTAAATCTTTTTCCTGGGTGGTGGTTCCTAATGTGGAACCTTGCATCGTGTAACCATAGTTTGGGTTGTTCTTCCCTAGGTGCATAACCTTGCACTTGTCCACATTAGATTTCATCTGCCATTTTGATGCCCAGTCTTCCAATTTATCAAGATCCTCTTGCAATTTTCCACAATCCTCTTGGATTTTAACAACTTTAAATAGTTTTGTGTCATCTGCAAAGTTGATAACCTCACTCGTTATTCCACTTTCCAGGTCATTTATGAATATGTCAAAAAGCAGCGGACCCAGCACAGATCCCTGGAGTACACCACTATTCACCTTTCTCCATTGGGAAAATTGGCCATTTAGCCCTACCCTCTGCTTTCTATCTTTTAACCAGTTCCTGGTCGGAAGGCATCGGCGCACTGTTTCAACGGCGGCCGGTCTTCTCTATGTCTTTCCACCGGGGGCACTCAGAGGTCGAGTGGTTGTGCGTATCGAAGCGCTTCAGGGAAATGTGTGGTTGGGGGCCTCGGGCTGGCCGAGGTGCCCATGGTATGCCTGCCTCATATGGTTGTTCGACGGGAATCCATGGAGGTTTCCGACACTGGAGATTCTGTTGCTACGGAGTTCCCTTCAAATGCCTCAGGTGCATCGTTTTTTGCTTACAGGGTGGCCATTGAAAGGGCAAGCTTAAGGAAAAAGAGTTGCTCGACAGCAGTCTTTGCCACCTTGCCGCAAAAAAAAAAAGTCTACGTCCCTTGCATATGTGCGTATATGGCGCATCTTTGAGGACGGGTGCTCGCGGAGGCACGCTCGTGCGACAACAGTGTCAGTTCCCTTGGTATTAAGTTTTCTGCAGGACGGGTTTGGTAAAAGGCAGGTCCTGGAGAGTTCAGTTAGCAGCTCTGTCTTGCTATAGGGGCAAAGGACAGGGAGTGGCTCTCATGCACAGGTCGATGTGGTACGCTTTCTCAGGCGGTTACAAGACTTGTAGCCCTGTCGTAGGATATTAATTCCACCAGGGAAGCTCAAGTTGGTTTTAGGAGCGTTAGCTAGCGTGCCACTGGGGCCCTTGCAACAGGCATAGGTTAAGAGTTTTGCCTTGAAGACGGTATGTTTGATGGTCATCTGTTCGGTGAGGCAATTTTCGGAGTTGCAGTCGTTGACCTGTCAGGAATTGTTTTTGTCTGTCTCCAGACAGAAGGTGGCCTGGCGGCTGGTTCTGTCGTTGTTGCGAAAGGTGGTTTCTACATTCACCTAACTAAAATGGTCTCTCTTCCAGCGCTAGGTGTGGCAGAGGGGAACGTATTGAACCATAGCTTGCGCTGTTTGGACGTCAAGAGAGCGCTGCGGCAGTGTTTCTAAGTTTCAGAAACTTTTGCAAGGTGGATCGTCTCTCTTTGGGGTGTTCGGAGGGCCCCGCAAAGGGAAGTGGTAGCGAAGGAGTCCATTTCTGGATTGGAGCAGAGAGTGCATCGGCTTATCTTCTATGGGACTGTATAGTCCCAGGGAGCTTACGAGCTCACTCTACCAGAGTGCAAGCGTCTTCTTGGATGGAGCACAGTTTGGTTCCGCCAGTGGACACCTGTAGGGAGGCCTCTTGGTTGTCTCTCCATACTTTCAGTAAGCACTACCGCCTAGATGTTCTGGCGGCTAAGGATGCCGTTTTCAGGGAGGCAGTGTTGAGATCCGGCTGGAAAGGTCCCTCCCAATGATTACTGCTCTGATACATCTCAGAGGTTGAGGACTAAACTGGAGGAACGATAAGGAAATAGGAATTACACTTACCTGGTAATTGTGGTTCCTTGAGTGACTCCAGTTTAGTCCTCATTCCCGCCCGGGGATGGGGTCTTAGCTGTGGTTTTTCTGTTGGGGGAAGTGCAAGGTTAAAAGTGGATATAGGCCTTCACTGGTGTTCAGTCGTTTTGATGCTTCCATTTGTTTTGCGCTATATTGTTATATTATTATATTATGATATTGTTATATATATTGCTATATTGCTCTGGATTGTTTAGGGCTAGGCATTCGATGGAAAGGGGAGCATGTAGGAAGCAGTCCCTTTCCTTCTGGAAGGGGAGTAGTAGGCAGATAGGTTATATGTTCTGCGTGCCCTTGAATATATATAAAAAAAAAGTTACTGATTTTTTGCTCCTTTGAGTCTGCTTTGTCAGTAGTTCACTGGGGGCTGATGGGAGAGACCAGCAGGCTATATCCAGTGATGTCATGAGTTTTTGACATGCCCAGTCTCCAAGCTGCAGGAGGAGGTTCACTACCCAGAGGTTGAGGACTAAACTGGAGTCACTCAAGGAACCACAATTACCAGGTAAGTGTTACCAGGTAAGTGTAATTCCTATTTCTGCTCTGCACCTACTGTGGATGCAAAATATATGTTGAAAAAGAAAAAGCAAGAACCATAACACAGTTTATAACAACAAAATAAAAATGAGTTATAATTTAGTTTTATAAACTGTGCTGTTGGTTCTTGCTGTCTTTTAGTTCCTTGGTGTGCAAACGGGACCATACCTAGACCTGTGCAAGTGGTGCAGCTGCACAGGGCGCAAAGGCTTGGGGGGGGGGCACATTTCGGCTATCTGCTGTTGCCCTGCCGCCGCTGGCAGGACAATAGCAGGCAGCCAAAATGCGCTCCCCATGTCTTTTCGCAGCGCTTTAAGCAGGTCTGGTCCCTACCTCCTCCGATGCGATGTCAGAGTAGGGAAGGACAGATCTGCTTAAAGTGCTGGTGCCTTTCAGATCGGGCGCATGCCCCCCTCCTCCTCCCCATACCTCCGTCCGGCGCTGCCTGCTCTTTCCCTGCTGCTGGCGCTGCTGTGAAAAAAGCAGAGGGCGGCAGCGGCAGGGAAAGAGCAGGCAGCACTGGACGGAGGTATGGGGGTTGAGGGGGGGCGTGCGCTCGAACTGCAAGTAGCACAGGGTGTGATTTCAGCTCGATACGGCCCTGTGTGCAAACATCTTGCATTTCCTCCATATAATCTAATCGTCTTTTTGATTTGGTTCAGTCTCTGATTGGATTTCTAAAAATGCCCTTCCCCCCTCTAAGGTCGGGGGAGGGGGCACCATTTCATACTTCGCCTCAGGCAGCAGATTGCCTTGAGCCGCCCCTGGGGTCATGAGTACTAATCCTTAGTGTGTGCTGTTTGTTACCGTAAGTTAAGTGGTGCAATGACCCATTTTATTCATATGGCCACATCAGTACTTACTGCATGCTAACCAGGATCGGTCCAATCACTAGGCAAACTAGGCAGTTACCTAGGGCAGTAGTTTCTGGGGGACAGCAAAGAGCAGCGACAGTGGAAAGCAAAGCAGTGGGTCCAAGGAGCCAAACAAACTCATTCTTCAGTGCATTTATTTACCAGCAGGCAGAATGGACAGTGTGCATATAGTTCATTTACCCTTATAAGTGCTTTTTGAAATCTCCCTCATTTTCTATATATTTACAAAATAAAGTTTAATATTTGAAAATATGATGTCCAAATATGTGTTTTTATAGGATTGTTCTGGAAGAGATGGCTTCGAGATGATTATAATTGATTTTAATAATTAAAATCTTGAAGGAGTGATGGCACTAGGGATCTACAAAATAATTGCAAGGGGTGCAAGGCTGACAAAAATCCTTGTGCCAGCTCCTATGCAAACATCTATTGCTGCGTGCTAAGCTTTAGTAAATATGTCTCATAATAATGTACTCCTTGGCCACAACAAGGTAGAAAGAGGGGACAGTAAGAAAAAATACAGCTAAATCAAGGAAAACATAAAAAAAAGAAATTTAAAGGCAGAGATTAACTACCTTAACACTTCAATGCATTCCTTATTCTTGGACACTGACCACCATCTGACCCAAAGAAATCCTAGAATTAAGAGAACTTTGCAATTTTTTCTAATCAATGAAGACATCTCTGAGTACCAAAATTTAGTAAGCACTTACACAGAAAGCAAAGAAAAATGCGTGTATTAGTGCTAAACACTCCTGGCACATCTCCAAATATTGTTTCCAGCAAACTTCTGGGAAAAACCAGATTTGTTTCCCCAAAAACAAATCATTATAATGTTTAAAAAATAGCCTCATTGTCTATTCATGATCAGTTTCTAAGGCATAAGAGCCCAACAAAGTTCTTTAATCCACTTCAGTCTCTAATGGTAGTTCAAATGTTATATTAAATTAAAGCTGTCTAATTCAAGTTTCCCCCCTCTCCTAGTGGTTCCCTGTTCTCCCCTCTTCATGTCCAGCATATACAAATCCTTACTAATAGGAGGTTAGCATTATCTGGAAGTTTCAAAATCTCTAAATAGTATTGCCTCCACAAAACTCCGGACTAGATACCGGTGTACCGAGCCCAGACGGGAAGGGGAACTGCCGTTGAACTGGATAAGACGACATGAAAGTCGCAGAAAAAAATAAACTTTTCCGGGGTGACATGAACTCACATCTGTCGGGCTTTGTGGAAAAAGAAAGACTGAGCAAGATGGCACCCTTGGGCAGGAAGGGGACCGTGCATGTGCGCTGCATTCCCAAAGGCTTTCCTTGAAAGCTGGGGAAATGCTCCGCACGGGGGCTCCGTCGGTGCCGACATCACCCATATGTGAGGACTGACTTCCTGCTTGGTCCTGGAGAAAGAGTAGTTACTCACCTTTTGCCAGTGGAATGTGAACAGCCTTCAGAAAATTTAGAAACCTCGATTTGAGTCAGCACTGATAAATTTTAATCATCTCCATTCTATGATGGATATTTACATCGTCCTCTAGAATTAGTGACTGAACTATCCAGTGAAGTAATCACTGTCGAAACTGCCTCCAGATTGATCAACAATGGTTTAATGCCCTCCTGACCCCTCCCCCCACCACCAGTCCTTTCCATAGATCTCAATAATAGGGATTCTTGTTCTCTAGTCACAACTGGTACAAATGCTCCAGTAGTCACACCAGTCTCATTTCTGCCTAATGGAGCATCACATTGCCCCTTAGGGCTCCTGTTTACTGCAAGGAAATCTACTGCACTAGTATTTAACTTTCAAAAGGGAGATTGTGATAGATGCTTGGCAGTTAAGATTTAATACGAAGAAGTGCAGTGTAATGCACTTGGGAAGCAGAAATCCAAGGGAAATGTACGCGATAGGGGGCGAGAGGTTGGTGTGCACGGACCAGGAGAAGGACCTTGGTGTGATTATTGCTGAGGAACTCAAGGTGGCAAAACAGTGCGATAAGGCAGTGGCAAAGGCCAGGAGGATGTTGGGTTGCATACAAAGAGGAATTACCAGCAGAAAGGAAGGGGTACTAATGCCACTGCATAAGTCACTGGTGAGGCCTCACTTGGAATACTGTGTTCAGTTTTGGAGACCATATCTCACAAAGGATGTAAAAAGACTGGAAACTGTTCAGAGGAAGGCTACCTAAATGATTTGGAGCCTGCGTCAGAAGCCTTATGAGAAGAGACTTGAAAACCTAAGTATGTACACTCTGGAGAAGAGGAGGGATAGGGGAGATATGATTCAGACCTTTAAATACTTAAAGAGAATTAATGAACAAACAAACCTCTTCCAAAGACGGGGAAGCTGTAAAACTAAAGGGCATAACATGAAGCTGCAAGGGGGTAAATTGAAAGGCAATGTCAGGAAATACTTTTTTACTGAAAGGGTGGTAGATGCTTGGAATGCCCTCCCGATGGAAGTGGTGGGGGCAAATACAGTGACAGAATTCAAAATGGCATGGGACAGACACAGTGGATCCCTTTACAGCAACAGGATAAAATCAAAATAAACGTAACTATGTAATTTCTCAACAAACAGGGGTGACCTGCACGGAGCGGCAGGTGAACCTACTCTTGCCATCTTACTGGGCAGACTAGATGGACCATACTGGTCTTTATCTGCCGTCATTTACTATGTTACTATGAATGAAGAAAAATTAAAAGAAGCAACTGCAAAGGTTAAGAGTTTACATCAGGCCTTGACATTGTTTAAAAATAAAGTCTTAGAAGCCCATACCAGATATATTCCATGCTTTAAGAAAAGTGGAAGGAAGGCCAAATGACTGCCAGTATGGTTTAAAGATGAGGTCAGAGAGGCTATTATAGCAAAATAACATCTTTCAAAAGATGGAAAAAGGAGCAAAATGGCAAAAACTGGAAACAACATAAGCACTGGAAAGTTAGAAGCAAGGCATTGATAAGGCAGGCAAAGAGAGAATTTGAAAAGAAGTTGGTGGAAAAACTCATAAAAAAAACGTTTTGAAGAAATTTCGTAGCAAAAAACTCATGAGAGAGTCAGTTGGACCTTTAGATGATAGAGGAATTAAAGGAACACTAAAGGAGGACAAGACCAAGTAGAGAAACTGAATGTTCTCCAGGACCAAGCAGGAAGTCAGTCCTCACATATGGGTGACATCGACGTCGATGGAGCCCCCATGCAGGGCATTTCCCCAGCTTTCTAAGAAAGCCTTTGGGAATACACCCACACATGCACGGTCCCCTTCCCGCCCAAAGGAAGCCATCTTGCTCAGTCTTTCTTTTTCCGTGAAACCCAACGGACGTGAGTCCGTGTCACCCGGAAAAGTTTGATTTTTTTCTGCGATTTTCGCTCTTTTTTGTCTGGTTCAACGCCGGTTCCCCTTCCTGCCTGGGTTCAGTATGCCGGTATCGACCTGATCTCTCTTTTTCATTTTTTTGCCCTTCATGGCACGCGTTCGCGCTCTTTTTCTTTTTCCCTGGAGGGCCGGTCTTTTGACCTCGCGGGGGCCCTTTTTACCCCGATGGCCTACAGTGGTTTTAAAAAGTGTGATCGTTGTAAGAAGCTCATGTCTCTTACCGACACACAGGACTTCTGTCTACGTTGCCTCGGGCCAGACCATGATCCCAAGGTCTGTGTCCCGTGTGGAAAGATGTCCACCAAGGCACTCAGAAGCCGGCAGCATCAGAAGGAGAGAATGTTTTCTGACTCTGCCTCCGGTCGGGCCCGGACCTCGTCAGAGGCCTCGACGTCTCGGGAGTCTGACCCCAAGCTTCGTCAGGGTTCCTCTGAAAGGGAGCCCCCAGTCGGGAGCATAAGAGGAAGAGGAAGCTCGTGAGGGCGGCTTCAGAGGATACCCCTGGATCCTCGAGGGCCAGGTCCCGGACCCCTGACCGCCGCCCCGGGCCTTTGGAGCTGGAGAAGCCGCCCAAGGTGCCTCGTATAGAGCCGGAGTCTGTCGAGCACGTACGTCCTGTTGTCCTCAAGGACTCTCCTTCCAGGGAGCCGACGTTGGGCCCGGCGCCACTGGGGCCTAAGTCGGTGGCTGCTGAGTCTCCTGAGCTTGGACTCAGGCTGACAGCCTTGGAGTGCAGACTGTCTGCCTTCATGGATCAGCAGCGGGTGCTGATGGCCAGCTTGACTGGTGCATCTGCCCCGACCACCGGGATGTCGATGTCCAAGTCGACCCCGGAGACCGAGCCAGTTCTCGAAGCCATGAAGGCCCGAGTCCAGACTTGGTCACGGTCCCCCTCAACCTCCCGTTCGGGACCGAGGGCATCGACGCTGATGCCCCCAGTGTTGAGGCGGGTGCTACCGGAGCCCGCACGGTCGGAGCCCCTTGACTCTTCCTCGGATGAGTCTGCATGGGAGATGGAGGACGAGGAGTCCCCCGATACCTTTCGGACTCGGTGTGTCCCTTCGGACTCACCGCAGTCCGAGCCCCGTAGTAGATCCCCACCAGAGGACACCCGGTTCTTGGAGTTTGTAAGGGACATGGCCAAGGCTTTTGCTGTTCCTGCGGATCCTGAGGAGGAGCCTCGAGCCGAAGAGCTCGATGCTCTGCAGTATGACTCTCCCCCGAGGGAGGCCTTTACTGTGCCGGTTCCTCCGATGCTGGAATGGCTCCTCTTCCGAATGTGGGAGGCACCGGCCTCGGCGCCAGTTTTGAGCAAGCGGATCGATTCCATGTATCGAGTCCGAAAGAGCCCTGGGTTCCAGAAGGTTCAGCTGCCACACCATTCTATGGTTGTGGAATCGGCCATGCATCATCTGAAGAGCCAGAAGATGCACTCTGCGGTGCCTCCTGGCAGGGAGGCCCGAAGCCTGGATGCCATCGGCAGAAAGTGCTTCTAGGGCTCGATGCTTGCTTGCCGTGTCCAGTCCTACCAGCTGTACATGGGCATGTACTTGCAGGACCTGGCTAAGGAAATAGCCGGGTTCTCGGCTGGCCTCTCCGGGGAACCTTTGCAGAGGTTCAAGACCTTGTCCTCGGGGATCCGGGAGTGCTCCAAATTCATCTCCCGGGCGGCCTACGATGGCTTCAAGGCTTCGGCCTGAGTAGCGGCGGCCGGCATCGGTGCTCGACGCCAGGCATGGCTACAGTCATCGGACCTCGAGTCATGGGTACAGGACAAGTTGGTCGATGTCCCATGCTGGGGTGAAAACCTCTTTGGCAAGCCCATGGCCGAAAAGGCCGCCGAGCTTGAGACCGAGACTCCGACAAGGACAAGGTTGTCTAGAAAAACTTCTGCCCCTTCTAATAAGAATAAGGACTCGGGGAAAAAGACCTTTTACCCAAGGAAGTAATCTGCCTACAGACCTTTCCCTCACTATCAGGCCTCCCCAGCTCCCCAGCAGGGTCAGCTGGCCAAGGGGCAGGGACATGGGCCCCGTAGGCAGAAAGCCCCCAAGCCTCCAGCTCCTGCTCCTACTCAGCAGGGAGGGGGTTTTTGACTCCCACTGCATAGCCTCTCCACCTCTGCTGGCCCATCTCAGCACGGGAGGTCGGTTGGCCCTGTTTGCCCACCAGTGGCCGTTCATCACAAGAGATGCTTGGGTACTGAGCATAGTCCAGAAGGGTTATCTGCTCCATTTCGGTCAGGTACCCCCTCCTACTTTCCAGGGGAGCCTCCAAGGCCTACTCTGCATCAGGAACTCCTTCTCCAGGAACTAGAAGTTCTTCTTCAAGACAGGGCAGTGGAGCCTGTACCTCCCCACTTGCTGGGGCAGGGCTTCTACTCCAGGTACTTTCTTGTGCAAAAGAGAACTGGAGGTCTCCGGCCCATTCTGGACTTGAGAAATCTCAACAAGTACTTGGAAAAGGAAACGTTCAAGATGCTTACTCTTGGAACACTGCTGCCCTACCTCCAGCAGGGAGATTGGCTATGCTCCTTAGATCTGCAGGATTCGTACACTCACATCCTCATTCATCCAGACCACAGAAAATACCTAAGGTTCGTGGTAGGAGGAAACCATTTTCAGTACAGAGTACTGCCCTTTGGCCTAACCTCCACCCCACGGGTCTTCACAAAGTGCTGGCAGTGGTGGCGGCCTACTTGAGAAACCAGGGTATTTTTGTCTTCCCCTATCTGGACGACTGGCTCATCAGGGTCAGACTCTCCAGGAGGCCAGGCAAGCCACCCTCCGTACTGTCTCTCTCCTTCAGCAACTAGGCTTTGTCATAAACTTTGCAAAGTACACTTTGCTCCTCTCCCAGAACCTGGAGTTCATAGGAGCACGGTTAGACTCCCTGCACGCAAAAGCTTACTTGCCAGAAGACAGAGCGGGAAGGCTGATGGACTTGGCCAGTCAGTTTCTAGACAACCCACTGGTTTCCGCCAGACTTTAAGGCTCCTGGGCCACATGGCTTTAACAGTGCATGTGACCCCCAATGCCTGCCTGAATATGAGGCCTGCACAGTGGTGTCTCAGGACTCAGTGGAGGCAGGCTACAGGAAGCCTAAGAGACAAAGTAAGGGTGTCCAAACCCTTCCTGAACTCCCTGCAGTGGTGGCTACACCCCCCCAACCTTATACGGGGAATTCCTTTTCAGGTACCTGTTTCCACTGTGGTACTCACAACCGATGCCTCCTTGCAGGGCTGGGGTGCACATTGTCTGGACAAGTGCACACAGGGCCTGTGGTCTCCATGGGAGGCCACGCAACAAATCAATCTGCTGGAACTCCTGGCGATACGCTTAGCCCTCAAAGCCATCTCTCACACCCTGGCCCACCGATCTGTCTTGGTGCAGACAGACAACCAGGTGGCGATGTTCTATGTGAACAAACAAGGGGGCACGGGGTTCAGGCTCCTGTGTCAGGAGGCACAGACCCTATGCTCTTTTGCACTTTGCCACAATATGCTGCTCAGGGCAATCTATCTTCCTGGCAATGAAAATTTCCTGGCAGACAGATTGAGCAGGGTTCTACAGCCTCACGAATGGCAACTGCACCCTTTGGTGGTTCAGCACATCTTCCTGAAATGGGGACTTCCATCCGTAGACCTCTTTGCCAGTTCCCTGAACCAGCAGCTGCCTCAGTTCTGCTCCAGGCAACCTCATCCCACGAGATTCGCAGCGGATGCCTTCCTGATCTCATGGTCCAAGGGCCTCCTGTATGCGTTTCCTCCCACGCCCCTGGTGGCCCAAACCTTGTTCAAGATTCTAAGGGACAGGGCCTTGGTCATATTGGTAGTCCCCAGATGGCCGAGGCAGCCCTGGTTGCTGCTTCTGTTACAGCTGGCGGTGGACACCCTCTGGGGTTGCAACCCGATCTTCTTTCTCAGGATCAGGGTTCCCTTCTGCACCCCAGTCTCAAAACTCTCAATTTGATGGCCTGGAGGCTGCAAGGGTAGTGCTGACTCCCTGGGGCCTGCATCAGGAAGTTGAAGAGGTGGTCTTGGCCTCTAGGAAGCAATCCACCAGAAAGACCTATGCCATGAAGTGGAAACGGTTCTCCCTGTGATGTGACCAACGCCAGGAGAACCCTTTCTCCTGCCCTGTGCCAGTGGTGCTTCAGTACCTGCTGCACTTGTCTAATCAGGGTCATAAGTCCAATTCTGTTCGGGTACACCTTTCTGCTCACTGCTGGAAGGGCACTCTTTATCGGTTCACCCCTTGGTGTCCCGCTTCCTCAGAGGCTTGCTCTTGCTAAAGCCTCCTCTCCGTCCACCGGCCCCTGAGTGGGAGTTGAATGTGGTCTTGCAGCAGCTTACTCGCCCTCCCTTTGAACCGATGGCTACGTGTCCTCTCCGCTTCCTTTCTTGGAAGGCTCTTTTCCTAGTGGCACTGACCTCGGCCAGGCAAGTGAGTGAACTTCAAGCCCTGTTCTGTGATAGGCCATACACTCGTTTCTATAGGAACAGGGTTGTCCTTAGGACTCATCCTAAGTTCCTCCCGAAGGTAGTCTCCTCTTTCCACCTCAATCAGGAGGTGGTTCTTCCAACATTCTTCCCTAGGCCCCATGCCAGCCGGGCTGAGGAAGTCCTGCATACCCTGGACTGTAGAAGGGCCTTGTCTTTCTACATTGAGCGTACTAAGGGTCATAGAAGGGCTACTCAGCTCTTCGTCTCCTTTGACCCAAACAACTTGGGGTTGCCTGTCTCCAAGCGTACCTTGTCCATATGGGTGGCGGACTGTATCACCTGGGCTTACAGGGCAGCAGACCTTCCCTTGCAGGGTCGAGTCACAGCCCACCATGTCCGGGCAATGTCAGTAGCTCATCTCCATTCTGTACCATTGGCAGACATCTGTAGGGCTGCAACTTGGTCCTCAAGCCAGACTTTTGCAGCCCATTACTGCCTGGAGAGGGAGTCCCGTAGGGACAGTGCTTTTGGTCAGGCAGTACTCCGGAATCTCTTTGAGGTTTAGGAAACTCCTGCCCTCCAGCCCTCTTGTTGGGCTACCGGTGGGATCTCTTCTCAGTAAAATTCTTTCCCTGATGCTGAGGCTTCACAGAGGGAGCTCTATTTTTCAACCTGGGTTCCTGGTAGCCCAGAGCTAGGGAGTCACCCATATGTGAGGACTGACTTCCTGCTTGGTCCTGGAGAAAGAGTAGTTACTCACCTGTAACAGGTGTTCTCTAGGAGCAGCAGGAATCAGTTCTCACAACCCCCCCCCCCTCCTCCCCTGGGAGTTCCAGTTGTACATAGTTCATTTTGGTTTTTGTGCTGTCTTTTAGCTATGTCATCTGACTGAACAAGATGGCACCTTTGGGCGGGAAGGGGACCGCGCATGCGTGGGTGTATTCCCAAAGGCTTTCTTAGAAAGCTGGGGAAATGCCCCGCATGGGGGCTCCATCGACGTTGATGTTACCCATATGTGAGGACTGATTCCTGCTGCTCCTGGAGAACACCTGTTACAGGTGAGTAACTACTCTAATTCTTCACTTTGTTTTTTACTGAAGAAGATGTGGAGGCCAATTCAGATCTGGGCGCCTCCGGCCCATTCGGACATCCAGAATCTGGATGGGCCGGAATTGCACCCCCCTGTGGGATTAGAATCGGGTGTACTCCAACTGGATGGGCCAGTCGTGCCCCACTTTTGGACCCCCAGACATCCAGCCACTTACCCGGCAAGCCCAGCCAGGCTCCTGTATGGAGCCACGGTGTTGTGGTTTTCTGTTGCCATAGCATTACGGCTCTATGCAGGAGCCATGATCCTCAGCAGACCCCAAAATGATCCTTTCCCCGCCGCCCGACCGCCGATCGGTCTGCCGTAGCCAGGGTCAGGCTGCAGGGAACACCTTGCACCACCTTACCTCCTTTTCCCTGCCCGGAGTGAGCATTGGCTGCTGTCTAGGGGTGGAATAAGTCCGCTGTCCAAATGGCCGACCCAGGACATACAGGGCTAACCCCGGAATCGGCCCTGTACATCCAGGGTAGGGGTCATGCCTCTGACCTGCCTTGCTCCTCCCTTGGCCATCCCCTCCCGCCCCTATAGCATAGTTACTCACCTGTAATAGGTGATCTCCTGGAACAGCAGGAATTTAGTCTTCACATATGGGTATCATCGGTACCGATGGAGCCTGTGCGGGAACGCTCCCCAGCGTCCAATTAGAAAGCTTTTGGGAGCATCCCACAGTGCCTGCATGTGGCCTTCCCACCTGCTGTTCCCGGAGATCACCTGTTACAGGTGAGTAACTATGCTATCTCTAGGAACAAGCAGGAATGTAGTCTTCACATATGGGGACTCCCTAGCTGCAGATGCCAGGGAGATGGCCCCAGAAAGTTGTGTGCCCTTGTGAAAGGGCTCCACTTCCCCCCATGGATCTCTGGTATCCTACCAGGGATGCTGGGTAGGAGTTGATTAAGTATGGAACAGGTGTTGAACAGCCTGACCAAACAAGGCATCCTGGCGGGAGTCCTTGTCCAAGCAGTAATGGGCTGTGAAGGTATGAACCGAGGCCCAGGTAGCTGCTCGACAGATGTCGTCAATAGACACAGAATGAAGATGAGCCATAGAGGCTGCCATGGCTCTCACATTGTGCGCTGTGACATGGCCTTCAAGAGGAAGGTTCTTACTCCGATAGGCAAAAGATATACACTGTGCAATCCAGTTGGACAGTGTCCTTTTGGAGACTGGAAGTCCTAAATGACTAGGATCAAAAGCAACAAAGAGTTGAGAGGACTTTCTATGTTGCTGCGTCCTTTGCAAGTAAAAGGCCAAAGCTCTTTTACAGTCCATAGTATGAAGATTCCTTTCTGCATTAGAGGCATGAGGCCTTGTGAAAAAAACAGGAACGTAAACTGCTTGGTTTAAATGAAAAGGTGAAATCACCTTTGGCATAAAATGAGGATGAGTCCTAAGGACTACCTTATCATGATGGAACCTTGTATAAGGAAGATCAGCCACCAATGCTTGCAATTCACTGATGCGATGTGCTGATGTGATTGCAATAAGAAAAATAACCTTCCAGGAAAGGAATTTCAAAGAGGTAGTAGCTAATGGTTCAAAATGCGGCTTAATGAGCTGGCCAAGAACCAGATTTAAATCCCATGCCACCGGTGGTGGCTTAACTGGAGGCTTAGTTAGAAGAAGGCCTCTCATAAATCTCGCTATGATAGGATGAGAGGAAATAGGTTGCCCATTTAAAAGCTTGAGAGAAGCTGCAATAACATTCAAATAAATTCTCACTGAATTGGTCTTAAGCCCTGCATTAGACAAATGAAGGAGATATTCCAGTAATGATTCCAGAGGTATTGCAAGAGGGTTAAGACCCTTCTGCGAACACCATATGGTAAACCTTTTCCACTTGAAAGCATAAGAGTGTCTTGTGGATGGTTTCCTGGAAGCATAAAGGATATCCTTTACTTGCTGAGAAAGGTTAAGACCATGAAGTTCTAGGCTTTCAGCAACCAGGCCCTGAGATGTAGAGACTGGGGATTGGGATGCCACAGCATCCCGTCCTCCTGGGATAGGAGATCTGGAGCAGATCCTAACTCCAGAGATGGAGCTTGAGAGAGATGTAAGAGCAGAGGGTACCACACTTGTCGTGGCCAATGTGGGGCTATGAGAATCATATGGCCTCTGTCTCTCCGAAGCTTGAATAAAGTTCTGGGAATTAGGGGAATGGGTGGGAAGGCATACAGAAAGTCCTGACCCCAATGGAGGAGGAAGGCATCCCTGGCCTGACAACCCTGAGCCGGAATTCTGGAACAGAACCGGGGAAGTTTGGCATTCAGCGGACTTGCAAAGAGGTCTATGTCCGGGGTTTCCCAAAATTGGAAAATTTTGGCCACCTGGTCTGCATGGAGAGACCATTCGTGTGGAATCAGAACTCGACTGAGTCTGTCTGCCCAAGAGTTTTGAATGCCTTGAAGATACACTGCAAGGAGATGAATCTGATGCTCTCTGGCGAGGGCCCAAAGTTGCAAAGCTTCATTGCAGAGCAACAGAGAGCCTGTTCCGCCCTGCTTGTTCACATAGAACATGGCTACCTGGTTGTCCGTTTGAATTAGGACAGTTTTGTAGCTGAGCTGGGTGTGAAACACTCGAAGAACAAGAAAGATTGCTCTGAGCTCTAGGAGATTGATGTGTAGATCGGTCTCCTATGGAGTCCGGGAATCCTGGGTAGAGAGGCCTTGCAAATGGGCTCCCCAACCCACCTGTGAGGCATCTGTTGTTAGAGTTACTTGGGGTGGGGGTTGCTGAAAAGGGAACCCCACCAACAGATTCTGGGGTGACTGCCACCATTGGAGAGACAAAATAAGACAATCTGAGGTTGCTATTTTGTCTGACAGGCAACCTGACGCTTGAGTCCACTGAGTGGATAGAGTCCACTGGGCTGCCCTCATATGGAGGCAGGCATAAGGGACCACATGCACGGTGGATGCCATGTGGCCTAGCAATTGTAACATTTCCCGAGCAGTGAGGTGAGACTTTAGCATTGCTTGGGAAGCTAAGTGCACAATGCGAAGGCAGCGGGACTGTGGAAGATAGGCCCTTGTCTGTCTGGTATCCAGCAGGGCTCCTATAAACTCTAGAGACTGAGTGGGAGCTAGGTTTGATTTTGGGAAGTTTATGACAAGTCCCAAATATTGAAGGATATGCATTGTGCGAGATAGAAAAAACCTGGCCTCTGGCTCTGATGGGGCTCGAATGAGCCATTCGTCCAAGTAAGGGAAGACGAATATTTTTAGGGTGCAGAGAAATGCTGCCACCACAGCCATGCATTTTGTGAACACCCTTGGTGCCGAGGCCAGGCCAAAAGGAAGAACTCTGTATTGTTAGTGCTTCCCTTGAAATAGAAAGCGAAGAAACCTTCAGTGAGTTGGATGGATGAGAACATGAGTGTACGCATCCTTGAGATCTACAGAACAAAGCCAGGCCTGACTCTGAAGGTATGGCAGTAGAGTTCCCAGAGAAATCATTTTGAATTTCTCTTTGAAGAGGAATTTGTTCAATTCTCTGAGATCCAAAATGGGTCTGTGCCCTCCTGTTTTCTTTGGAATAAGGAAAAAGGGGGAATAGAACCCTGCACTTTGTTGATGAATAGGTACTTCTTCTATTGCCCCTTGGGCAAGAAGCAGACTGACCTCGTGATCTAACTGGGAGTTGAGAGAGGTCTGAGAATTGAACTGTCTTACCATTGTAGGAGGGGGCATTCTGAGGAAGTGAAGCTTGTATCCCTCTCTTTCAATGGACAGAGTCCAACTTTCTGCTGTTATCTGCCCCCATCTGGGGGCAAAATAACATAACCTTCCTGGGATGGTGGAAGGCTCTGGCCCGTTCAGGGCCAGGAAGACAAAGTTCTCTAGATAGGAGTCAAAGCCCCTGTGGAGGCTGAGTCTGCTGAGCCGGTTGAGGCTTAGCAGCCTTTGTTTTTCTTTGTTTAGGTTGTTGCTGACCCTTTTGGGCAGACTGACCTAAACGATGCCCTTGCTGGGTATAGGAGGGGTAGAACTTCTTCTTTCTAGTGAAGAATGTTTTTTGTAGGACTTTTTCCTTGCAGGATCAGCTGTAGATTTTGATAATCTATCCAAGGTGAGATTATCAGCATCTAGCTCATTAGTTTTCTCTTGCCAATTTTTGCCAAAGAGATTCTCTCCTGTGCAAGGAATATTCCCCAGTTTGTCCTGTACCCAAAGTTCCAAGTCAGATGCCTGGAGCCAGGCAATCCTACATGCGCCTATGGCAATAGCAGAAGTTCTGCTTATGCACTCAAAACAATCAAAAGCTGCACGATTTACGAATTTGGAAACATCCTGAGCATGTTTGATAAGTGCTCTTATCATCAGGAAGGAGAGGGCTCATAAGCTCTAGATCTCCTGTAACTTCCTTAAGGAACATTCCCATATATAAAATGTAGGAACTAATCCTGGCAGAAAGCATAGAGGCCTGGAAGGTTTGACGCCCAAAGGCATCAAGAGTTCTACATTCACATCCTGGAGGATTAAATGCATGTCTCTTTGCACTCTTGATCCTTCTCATAGCTGATTCCACCACCATGGAATGGTGGGGCAGCTGAGTTTTTTGAAATCCAGGACAGGGAGGAACTCGATACATGGTATCGCGCCTACGAGAATGAGGAGAAGTGGTGAGAGGTGTTTCCCACATTCTTAGCATGAGATCATGCAAGATCTCATGAATAGGCAAAGTAGCTGCCTCTTTGGGAGCTTTAGGATATTGTAAAATCTCGAATTCCTTTGCCCTAGGCTCTGTTTCAGGAGCCACTGTGATGGAAAGACCTCGAGCCACATCCCGGATAAAATCCTGGAAGGATATATCCTCTGGAGGAGACATCCTACGTTTAGGAGAAGAAGAATCCTCAGGAAAAAGTACTCTGGTATTGACAGAGCTGTCAGAGTCTTCAGACTCGTCGGAGGATTCAAAGTATCTCCTTTCCGGGTAACCGTGCAGCGCACGATACCAGTACCGATCGAAGTCGGTATCGACAGGGTCTGGTACCGACTTGTCAGTACCGGAGGGCACAGCATGCATCGGTACTGGTAGTCCACCTGCCGATGTCGATGCAATTGGCCCCGGTACCGATGTAGGTGCCGGTACCGGTACCGATTCAATTGTCTGAAGCGGTTTCGGGGGCTTCGATGCCGAGAGAAGAGCCGCCAGACTGCGTTCAATAGCCAAGAATCTCTGGTCTATCGACGCCGCTGATGCCTGGGTATCGGTACCTGACAAAGCGGCCGGTACCCCAGAGCATAGCACCAGTAGTTCTGCCGAGGTTGGGGCCTCGAGAACACCCTGGAGCCCCGATGATGCTTTGGAAGCCGAAGCCTCCCGCCGGGGCAATTTTGCCGGTGTGAGTCCCTCAAGGGCAACGCCAGAGGCATCTTGATACTTAGAAGGAGATCTACCCTTTGAGGACCAGCTAGACTTATATTTAGTTACCTGAGATCCATGGGAGGAAGACGACTCCCTGGAAGATGTTGATGCCACAGATGCTGCATCGGAGGGAAAAAGGGTGTTAAGTTTAGCAGCTCAATTTTGCCGACCCCTCTTCGACATCATCCCACAGGCAACACACTCGGAGAATGAGTGGTCAGGACCTAAACATTTGAGGCACCACTCATGGGTGTCGGTGACGGAGATGGTACCGCCACACTTGGAACACTTTTTAAAACCTGAAGCGGGTTTTTCCATTGTAGAGGAAAGTTGGGCCTAGTGCCCAAAATGGCGCGTGGCACCAGAGGAGAAAAAAGCTGGAAGACTCCAGGAAAAGTTTTTTTTTTTTTTAAGGAAAAGAAAGAAAGAACTGGCGGTACCGGTATAGCATCGAAGGAAGGCAGACGCGACTACAAAGAAGAAGAATAAATGGGATATTTTCTGCCGTGACAGGAAGTGCAACCTGCCGGCTCTGCGGAAAACGAAGAACTGGAGAGAGACAGTTGGGAAAGGCGGGAAGGCAGCACGCAGGCACTGTGGGATGCTCCCAAAAGCTTTCTAATTGGACGCTGGGGAGCGTTCCCATGCAGGCTCCGTCGGTACTGACGATACCCATATGTGAAGACTACAATCTCCAGGAACAAGCAAGAATGAGTCTTCACATATGGGTATGTCGGTACCGACGGAGCCTGCACGGGAATGCTCTCCAGCATCCAATCAGAAAGCTTTTGGGAGCATCCCTCGTGCCTGCGCACTGACTTCCCGCCTTTTCCACTGCCTCTCCTCAGTTTTCGTTTTTCCGCGGAGCCGGCAGGACGTCCTCCTGTCACCGCAGAAACGTTTTTCTTTAAATTCTTTATTTCTTGTTTTCTTGTGGTCGCGGCTGTTTTTCCCGCCGCCACCGGTACCGCCGGTGGTTTTTTTCTTTAACTCAGAGAGATTTTTCCCTCTGTTTTTGTCTTAACTTTTTGGGCCTACAAGGCCTCTTCATCATGGAGCCTTCTTCTCCTAAGAAGTGCCTCCACTGTGGAAACACAGTTTTCTTTTTAGTCTCCAATGCCTGGTGTCTAACCTGTTTGGGTCCTGACCCTTTTTTCCCTGAACAATCAGGCTACAATAATGTGAGAAGACCTTCCCTCTTTCGAGTTTCCCTCGATACCGTTTTCCCTCCTGCAGTGAGGGCACCGGCTTTTTCTTCTCTACAGGATCAGGTAACCCACAAACAGTCTGTTAAGACTAGCCAATCCTTGAGTGGTAAGTCTCATGCCAAGCATGATGACGGCTCCTGCCTTGCCTTCAAGACCCCAATGGCATTAAAACACCGGCGGGAGTCTTCGGGCTCCAAAGCATTTCAGGGGTTTCAGGTTGTTCCTGGGGCTCACCCCTCACAGAACATACCTGAGCCATGCTCGGTGGTGGTATATCCGCTTCGAGCGGTACCGATACCCCAGCATCAGCACCGGTGTTGAGTGTTCCACTCTTCACCAGGGATTGTCATCTGATGTCCTCGGTACCTTCGGGACCGATCGATACGTTCCAGATTGACTTTCCTGTATCTCAGCCATGCTCGTGGATGGCACCCGCTTCGAGCGGTACCGATACCCCGGCATCGGCACCGGTGGGGACACTCTTCACCAGGGATCGTCATCTGGCGTCCTCGATACCTTCGGGACCGATCGATACGACCCAGATTGACTTTCCAGTATCGGCATCGCCGATACCACCACAGACGTCGGTACCCTCTAGACATGCATTGATAGACTCGCTCCCTTCGGTGCCGAGTCTGGAATCGATATCTAGTCTAGATGACTGGGTACCGACGCGTCTCGGAACCGACCCTTATCGTTTCCGGATACGCAGTACCGAGGATATTCTCCAAACTCTCTGGTTGCCTCGGTACCCCTTGAGCAGCCTCCAATGACTGGTTCGATGACATTACCGTCTCCGATTCCGCCTCAGCTACCGGTATCGGTATCGATGTCCCTTCCTGCAGTTAAATCGGCACCATCGATCCTTTCTATGCCTAGTTTGGAATCGATACCTGGCATGGACGATGCAGTACTGACTGCCTCAAATCGTGACTGCCAGTACCACTATCCATCTAGTGGGGTTCTTTTTCTGCACCAGACCAGTACATCCTCTGGTGCTCAGGCTGCTCCTTCAACCTTAGCCTACCCAGGGATAGTTCCCATTGGAGATCCTTCTTTTCAGAAATTTCTCCTTGACATGGCAACCTTTCTTGCTATTCCTATCCCTGACTGTGATCTTACTCGAGGCTCTCCTGCAGAAAAGAAAAATATAATGCTTCCTTTACATCATTCTTTGCAGGATCTTCTTCTGAGAATATGGGAATCACCTTTAAGGGTTCCCTCACCTTCTACAGCAACTAATGTTCTGTATCAGGTGCCCCCCTCTCCAGGGTTCCAAAAAACTCAACTTCCCCATCATTCCATTGCAGTGGAATCAGCAATGAGGAAGGTAAAAAGCAAGAAGAAGCATTCTTCTTATCCGCCAGATCGTGCATCTAGAGCACTTGATGCCTTTGGACGTCAAACCTTCCAAACATCTATGCTGGCATCAAGGATTATCTCTTATATATTTTATATGAGTCTGACACTCCAGGAGGTCACAAAGAAATTATCTCTTTTGACTCCTTTTTTATCAGAGCATAAGGCTGCAGACTATTCCTTGCTTCTTAGTCATAGCCAGAATATATCTTGGTTTCTTTCTCGTGCTTCTCTAGACTCTTTTGAGTCTGTTAGCAGATCCTCTGCTATTGCCGTTGGAGCATGTTGCAGAGCCTGGCTTCAAGCTTCAGACTTGAGCAGATGGGCACAACACACACTGGGTAATTCTCCTTGTATTGGAGAAAATCTCTTCAATAAGGAGGCTTTACGTCAGGTTGCTCATTGCTCCACTGACTTCCCGGGTTCTGGAGACCATTCTAAGCCTTCTTCTTCCTCAGGGGGTAGGAAATGTCCTACCAAACCTTCTTTCTCTAAGAAAAGAAGGTTTCACTCTTCTCCTGCCCATCATCCAGATGTACCCAAGCAGGGGACACCTCGTCCTGGTCTGAAGAATCCAAACTCTAGCCAGTCTAAGCATACCCAGCAACCATAGGTTCCTGAAGGTTGCAACCCACAGTTAACTTCTTCTTAGCAGAAGTTTGTACTCGGTTTTTTCTTAAACCTCTACATGTGGTTTCCCTTCTTCAGTATGCTAAGCTGTCAGGATATTCTTGTCCATGGGTTACAGAATTCTCCTCTTCTTTCTAACAAGAGGAGAAGTTACAACTATCCCATGATAGTTTCTGTCCCAACATGAACATTTTTTTCTTCAGCTGACTCACCATATGGTAAGTCACCCCTCAACCCTTTCATCCAGGTTTTTCCCCTGAATGAGTGGTACCATACTGAACAGCTGCTCTAGCCTTTCATTCCAGAGTAGACTTTTTGTTCCTTGAATAAATTCTCTGGACAGTTCATCAGACAGGGACAGGAATATTTCCTCTCCCTCTGTCTGTTCTCTCTGTTTTACACAGGAAGATTCTCTCTGCTGTGTCTTTCAGCTGCTGTTCATGCAGGAGTTCCAGTGCTTGAACTACTGGTACTTTCCCACAAGTTTCCAGTCTGTCTTCCATGACTTTTGTCTAGCCTTACTAGTGATTCCAAGATAGTCCTCATCTATCTTGGATAATCCTACTCACTTCAGGCTTCTCACGTTATCTTCTTTCTGGCCATCTCCATTTCCTTGGATGTGGCAACACACCTGACTTACAGTCAGTTTTATCCCCTAATTCTCCTGCACAATGCTCTCTGCAATCTTCAGAGAAGCTTTCTACTATGGGCCCTTGCTACAGAGCATTGAACTTTGTCTCTGATGGCTATTCTATATAGTGGAAAAAGCTTATCAATCATTTCCATGACTGTGAGGGTTCTCCATACTCTCTTGTCTCCTGTTATTATACAGAATATAAGCTTTTCTGCGTGAATGTCCAAGGAGTTCCCAATCCTGCAGGAATATGCTCTTTTTTCCTTGCAGCTTGGCCTCATGCTATCTTACTCCTCATGGACAGCACATATTCTACTGCTAACGCATGATACCCCTGTGTCCCTCCAGTGGGTCATCTTGGTATCTCCTTCTATGCGTTTCTGTCCATTTACCATGTCAGAGTTCTACAGAGCTCATGACTTGCTCTTTTCAGACTGATATTATCCTCTGTTTTTTCACACAACCATCCTGGTTATTCCACTGGGTTGCATTCCTGCACCCTCTTAGCCCGCAGAAATAGATTCGCTAAATATCTTTCAAGTAGGTTCCACCTTCTTGTTATTAGATGAATCTTTCCCCTTCACATTCCCCATGTGAATGTTCTATGGGGCTTAGTTGCAGGCATGTATCTTCAGACTTATATTCATGTGTGTGTATATCTCTATATATTTCTATACATACATATGTCTGTAAGCTGTGTGTACATAAGTTATGTCCCTATATATATATATATATATATATATATATATATATATATATATATATATATACACACACATATCTATATATACATATATATATGTATATATATCCCTATATATGTATCTGTCGGGAGGCTTTTTATAGGTTGATATGTATTACCTACTATCTCCCTCACTGTCTATGCTATAAAGATTTTTACCTCCTTAGAGATTCCAGACAGTGCACTTGCATATTTTCATACTGTTCCTCAGTATGTGGAGGCTGTTATGCACACAACCACTGCTGTGGTACTAACAGCTTCCACTTTGCTCTAGGTCTCGCTATCCCTGAAGCATCATGCTTCCATATCTTTCCTATCTCTCACCAGCTAGGAAAGACAATGTACATCTTCAGTACTTCTGAGTACACATCTGTTCTCCTTGGGAATACGGGCTTTTTTCCATACCCCTTCTTCCCTCCAGGACTGGAATAGTTGTCCAAATTGGTCAGTCTTCTTCTTTTAGTCCTCAATGTTAATGACTCTGTAGCTAAAAGACTTTTCAGCTTTTTCCCATAAAGCTTTCCGTTGAAGACCTGCCGTTCTTATCCTACCCCAGTTGACACCTGGGTCACCTGCCAATTCCAGGTTTGGACCTTCATCCTCACTGCTGTGAGGTTACCTTGAGGATTCCGCTACTGAATCTCCAGTAGACTCCATCACGCTCTCTACTTCCTACAATCCAGTAGGTAAGCTCCATATTATAATTATTCATTAATTAATTTTAATGGTACTTATCATACATACCAAGGACTCCTCTTCTGTAGTCCTTAGGTTCGCTGTTTTTTCTTACAGCTCCTCTCTTTTCAACTCCTACCCACCATCCCTTATGGGATGCCGGAGATCCATGGGTGGAAAATTCAGTCCTGATCCAGGGACACGCATTTTATGGGATCTCCCCCTGGCATCTATAGCTAGGGAGTCCCCATATGTGAAGACTCATTCCTGCTTGTTCCTGGAGATAGCACAGTTACTTACCTGTAACAGGTGATCTCTGGGAACAGCAGGAATAAGTCTTCACAACCCACCCACCTCCCCTAGGAGTTGTATCTATCTATCTATCTATCTATCTATCTATCTATCTATCTATCTATCTTCCTTTCCTCTTTCTCTCCTTTTGTCTCAGCTATGAAACTCAACTGAGGAGAGGCAGTGGAAAAGGCGGGAAGTTAGTGCGCAGGCGCGAGGGATGCTCCCAAAAGCTTTCTGATTGGATGCTGGGGAGCATTCCCGTGCAGGCTCCGTCGGTACCGACGTACCCATATGTGAAGACTTATTCCTGCTGTTCCCAGAGATCACCTGTTACAGGTAAGTAACTGTGCTTTCCTGCTTGTTCCTGGAGATACAGAGCTCCATGGAAATCTCTGCTGTACGTGCAGGGAGCTCTGGGTGGAATCGGCACCCTGGAATTTATCAGGGATATACGTCCAACCCGGATGTATATCCCCGCTAAACATGGGTCAGAATCTACCCCATAGAGAAATTACCTATGCCAGAAATGATATTTAAAGGTGGTGTATTGGAGGAATTAATAAACCTGGAAGATGTAATATAGCAATTTGATAAACTGAAGAATAGCAAATTACCTGGACCATATGAAAAATCTCAAAAATGAAATTGCAGACCAACTTATTAGTTTTTTGTAAGCTATCATTAAAATCGTCTATAGTACCTGAAGATTGGAGAGCGGCCAGTGTAATGCCAATTTTTAAAAAGGGTTCCAGGGGTGATCCAGGAAACTACAGCCTGATGTCAGTCCTGGACAAAATGGTAGAAACCATTATAAAGAACAAAATTACTGAACATATAGAGTCATGGTTTAATGGGACAAAGCCAACATGGATTTGGCCAAGGAAAGTATTGCATCACTAATCTGATATTTTTTTTGAAGATGTGAATAGATAAACGTGAGGCAGTTGATCTAGTGTATCTGGATTTTCAGAAAACCTTTGACAAGGTCCCTCTGAGAGAGACTTGAAGAAATTAGTGATGCGATAGGAGGCAGTGTACTATTGTGATTTGGGAACTGGTTCAAAGTTAGAAAACAGAGAATAGGGCTAAATGGACAATTTTCTCAGTGCAGAAAGGTGAATAGTTGAGTATCCCCGGGATCTGTGCTGGGCCCATTGCTTTATAACATATTCATAAATGACCTGGAAATGGGAATGATGAGTGAGGTGATCAAATTTGCATTTGACACAAAATTATTCATAGTTGTTAAATTACAAGAAGACTCTGAAAAATTGCAAGGGGACTTTGAGAAACTGGGAGACTGGGCATCCAAATGACAGATGAAATTTAATGTGGAAAGTACGATGTTAAGCACTTAGGGAAGAACAAACCAAGTTATATTTGCATGATGCAAAGTTCCACATTAGAAATCACCACCCAGGAAAAGGATCTAGGACTAGGTAGAATTGTGGATAAAACATTGAAAACCTCTTGTAAGTGTGCAGCAGCAACCAAGAAAGCACATAGAATACTAGGAATCATAAGAAAAGGAATGGAGAATAAAACCAAGGATACTGCAGTTACGGAGGATGTAGTAAAAGCTATTAGTGTAGCAGGGTTTAACAGAGGTTTGAACAAGTTCCTATCCATAAACCATTATTAGGGCAGACTGGGGAAATCCACTGTTTATCCCTGGAACAAGCAATATGGAATCTGTCTACCTTTAGGGAAACTGACAGGTACTTGTGATCTGGATTGGCCATAGGATACTGGGCATGATGGAACTCTAGTTTGACCCAGTATGGCATATCTTATGTTCTCAGTAATTCCTACCACAGAACTGCTAAACAGTTCTGGCATATTTTCCACTGCGTGTTCTCCTCCACCAGATGCCTAAACCAGGCTGGCTTCCATTCCTACCAACTTCACCACAGGTAGCAGAGAGCTTTGGTCAAGAAGGGGAGAAAGCTCGAAGCTCATTTGGGGACTCAGTAAAACATCCATGGGACTGAGCCACAACCCTCCCTGGGCTATTAAAGCACTCTCTTCTATATTCTGCAAGAATGGTCCAACCCTATTAGACCTCTGTTTGTATATGTACATATATAGGGCTGGTGCAAGGGTTTCTGTGAAAATGTGTGCCAGTGCCACTTGGAAGGCCTGATACCAGACATGTGGGACTCACACCTGCCCTAGCCATACAGGCATCATGCAACACCTCAGACAAATGTGCAGAGAACAACTACGGAAGTGTCATCCAAACTGGGCAAATGGGGCACGTACAGACATGAGGTAGTACCTGAAGGTGGCTGTCCGAGGGGTAGGATGTGTCCGCATGTACTGCAGGGATATAATGGAGCCAAAGCTGTACAGTCACAGTCATGATGTCACACATGACTCATGTTGGCCAAGTAGGTTACAGTTGCCTCTTAGAATACCGCTGCCTGTTAGTATACCGCTGTAGCAATGCAGTCACATTGGGGTACATTTTACCGTCTATTGGTAATGCCTGATGATAACCAGGGACTGTATGGACCTGCAGTCAGCTGAGGCATTGGTGAGTTAAGTAACACAGGTCTGCAAAAAAACTTTTTCAAGAGCTGTTTTGGTTATTCCACGTAATCTTTATGTTTTTTGGTGCGCTGAATCCGAAAATGACATCCATTTTGTCATAGGACATCACTTTTCCTGACAATTTAGGTAACTATGTTAAATAAGGCAATACCTCAAAATAAATGGAAATAGACTTATAAAATTAAAGTTTTATTACAATATTTTCATGAAAATCCTTTTTTGAACTGAAATGAGCTCACCTACACACACTAAACTCGATTCTTCTTCCTTGTGAGGCTCCTCTTGGTGCATTTACGTTTGTGAGTAGCATCTGGAATGTCTCTCTGAAGCATCCAACAGTAGTCTGCCATCATTGTAATGCTCCATTTTCCCTGGTATCTCCTTTCCATCTCTTTAATGTCTTGGTGGAATCGTTCACCTTGTTCCTCACTCACAGCTCCCATATTTTCAGGAAAGTAGTCAAGGTGAGACTGGAGGAAATGCACTTTCAAACTCATCAGGCAACCTAAAGCTTGAAATGCTTTCAGCATTCGTCCGACGATCTTTTTGTAGTGAGGATCTTTGTTATTGCCTAAAAGTTTCTGTACGACTTCTTTAAATGCAATCCACCCTTCATTTTGAGGATCCGTCATGGTATTGACAAACTCTTGATCAACTATAAGCCTTCTAATGTCTGGTCCGACGAACACACCTTCCTTCAATTTTGCCTCTGACAGGCCTGGAAACTTAGTGACCAAGTATTTGAAGCATTCTCCATCTCTTGGAAGTGATTTTACGAATTGCTTCAGCAATCCCAATTTTATGTGGAGAGGTGGTAGAAGAACTTTATGGGAAGGTACCAAAGTTTCTCGGAGGACATTTTTCTCACCGACTGTTAGCACCCTCGGCTGCTAACTCTTCTTGGTCCAGTGATTTTGTCGGTCTCGACTGTCCCATAGACACAGAAAACAAGGATATTTGGTATACCCAGCTTGTTGCCCAAGCAGCATGCACAAGACCTTCAAGTCCCCACACACTTGCCAACCATGGTCTTCATATTTAAGTTTACAAAGAACCAATTCCAAGTTTTCGTAGATTTCCTTCAAGTGTACGGAATGACCTACAGGTATGGAAGCGTAAAAACCGTTGTGGAGTAAAACTGCTTTGAGACTTCTTTTTGAAGAATCTATAAAAAGACGCCATTGCTCTGAATCATATTGGATTTTAAATTGACCCATCAGACCTTCGACATCGATGCAATAAACCAACTTGTCTTCCTGGGCGAAGTAAGGAACGAACTCCTTTTCACGATGTCTGAACCATGAAGATGACACTCCTGGCAACAATAAATTCCTGATTTTCAGCCTTGATCCGAGTAACTCAGCGGCATCTTTGGGAAGATTCAAGTCTTTTACCAAATCATTCATCTCCTCCTGAGAAAACAATTTTGGTCTTGTATCATCTTCAAAGTCAGAACTTGATTCGTCATCTGGTTCAGGTATGACTTCACCTTCATCGGAGCTAGGTATCTCTTCCAAGGTAGCAGGGGGCTTGGGTACTGGTATATCTGTGCCATGGGGGATGGGACGAATTGCCGAGTGAAGATTGGGGTATGAAATGGAATGCTTCCATTTGGAATTAAACCCTTTCACATCGCAGGAACAAAAGTAACAGTCGTCACTATGGTTCTTTTGCTCTCGCCATACCAAGGAATCCCATAATGGAAAGATTTTTTCTTACCCTTGAACCAGTTTCGGAGGTCCTCAACACACCGTTTGCACACTTTATGAGGTGCCCAGACTTTATCTTGATCTCCAATTTTTAGTCCAAAGTATGCAAAGTTTACTTTTTTCACAAAGTTTGTAATATTCTGCTGTTGCTTCAACACTGTATATTCACCACAGATGAAACAAAAACTGTCTGGCGAATTAATACACTTTCGCGGAGCCATAACATAACGGTTGAAGAATGACGAGCTAACATGAATTGCAATGAAAAAGTGTGAACAGCCTAGAACCAAGAACCTGATGATGATTCGTGCACAAGTGTGGCATGCAGGAGAGAGCAACTCTGTGTCTGTACACGAGACGTCACAGTGCTGGCCACGCCCCCCTGCACTGACCGGAGCTGCTGCTATCTGCCCTGTGTCTCCCTCCCACTGGATTCTTCAGGAAAGATTAACCCCTTCTACCATTAGAAGCACGGACTTAAAACTTGCTTAGCTTATGTATATATTGCTGACCATCAGATTTACAGTGCTATATTTTTTTTTACATAACTCGGACAACCCCTTTAAGGTTTTTTTGGCATTTTATATTTTAAATGCACTTATGTGAATTAATTAATAGTAATTTGAATTAATTAATAGTAATTAGAAAAAATTTGATAAATTTGAAGACAATTTTGCATGTTGTGGCAAATCATGACGTCTAGGAGTTTTTTCAATATTTTATTTGTTTTCAGCACACCAAAATACATGGAAATTAGAGGAAAATAATCAAACAGCTTTTTAGATTATAATCTGCTCAAGGTCACAAGGGGGTGTTGTCAATCCATGAAGGTTGTGGCAGACATAAATGCGACAGTAGCAAATTCCGAAATGTCACATAAGGAGTGGTAGTGGGCCTCAAACCATGATATCTTGGCCCCCTAGCCAGGGCCGGATTTACGTATACGCCATGTACGCCATGGCGTAGGGCCCACAACCGGCAGGGGCCCCCAAAAAATAGAACCAGGTTTTTTTTTTCAACTCGATTAAAAAAAAAACCTGGTGGCTGCCGCCGCGGGGCCCCCTCTGCTGCCGCGGGGGCCCCGTCTACAAGCTGGGCTGGGCTGGGCTGGTCTGGTCTGGTCGGGTCTCGTCTCCCTCCCTCCCGGCTGCGAGAGACGCGAAGATAGAGCGTCTCCTCGCGTCTGTGTTAAGCCCGCAGGGGCTGATGGGATTTCCCATCAGCCCCTGCGGGCTTAACACAGACGCGAGGAGACGCTCTCCCTTCGCGTCTCTCGCTGCCTGCTGCGAGGGAGGGAGGGTGAGAGACCCGACCCCCCCCGACCTGCTTGTAGACGGGGCCCCCGCGGAAGCAGTGGGGGCCCCGCGGCGGCAGCCACCAGGTTTTTTTTTTAAATTAAATTTTACTTTAGGCCGGGGGGGGGGTAGGAGTCCTACCCCCCCCCGGCCTAAAGTAAAATTTAATTAAAAAAAAAATCCTGGTGGATGCCGCCGCGGGGCCCCATCTGCTGCCGTGTGGGCCCCGTCTACAAGCTGGTCGTGTCTGGTCGGGTCGGGTCCGGTCGGGTCTCTCTCCCTCCCTCCCTCGCTGCATGATGCGAGAGACGAGAAGATGCGTCTCTCGCAGCCTGCAGCCTGCAGCGAGGGAGGGAGAGAGACCCCGACCCGACCCGACCCGACCGGACCCGACCCGACCAGCTTGTAGACGGGGCCCCCGCGGCGGCAGCCACCAGGTTTTTTTTTTTAAATTAAATTTTACTTTAGGCCGGGGGGGGGGGGGTAGGACTGGTAATGGGCTATGGGGGGGGGGGGTAGGACTGGTAATGGGCTATGGGGGGGGGTAGGACTGGTAATGGGCTATTGGGGGGGCTGGGGCTGGAAATGGACTGGGGGGGGGTAGGGCTGGTAATGGGCTATTGGGGGGCTGGGGCTGGAAATGGGCTGGGCTGGGGGGGGTTAAGGCTAGAGGTGGGCTGATGGGGTTAGGACTGGTAATGGACTGTGGGCTGTTGGGGGGGCTTAGAACTGGCAATGGGCTTTGGGGGGGTTAAGACTGGAAATGGGCTGTGGGCTGATGGGGGCTGTCTGGTAATGGGCTATGGGGGGGGGGCTAGGACTGGAAATGGGCTGGGGGGTTAAGACTGGATGTGGGCTGATGGGGTTAGGACTGGTAATGGGCTGTTGGGGGGGGGTTAGAACTGGTAATGGGCTTTGGGGGGGTTAAGACTGGTAATGGGCTGTGGGCTGATGGGGGTTGTCTGGTAATGGGCTATGGGGGGCTAGGACTGGAAATGGGCTGGGGGGTTACAACTGGAGGTGGGATGATGGGGTTAGGACTGGTAATGGGCTGTGGGCTGATGGGGGGGTTAGGACTGGCAATGGGCTATGGGGGGCTGACTGGAAATGGGTTGATGGGGTTAGGACTGGAAGTGGGCTGATGGGGGTTAGGACTGGTAATGGGTTATAGGGGGGGCTTAAACTGAAAATGGGGTGATGGGGGGTTAAGGACTGAAAATGGGGTGATGGGGGGTTAAGGACTGTAAGTGGGGTGATGGGGGGGCTAGGACTGGAAATGGGCTGATGGATGGCTAGGACTGGAAATGGGCTGATGCAGGGACTAGAAGGGAATGGATGCTGGGTGAGGCTGGAACTAGAAGGGAGCTGATGTTGGGGGAGGATTAGAATGGGATGGGGCTGGAAGAGTAAAATGGAGAAGGGAAAAATATTTTGTGTGGGAGGGATAAAAAATCTACAATTGGCCGGGTATTGGGAGAGTAAGTGGGGATTGAGGATGGAGGGGTAAAATTTGAGTGGATGAAATAGGAATGAGGAAAGAGCAAAAGGAGAAAGATTAGTATGTTAAAGCAGATGGAAAAAAATCTAGAAGAGAGAAGAAAGGACAAATGGACAGCAGACGATGGAGAGTTAGCAGAAGACACGAAGAAACCAGAAGAAAGTGGCTGGAGCAATTGCAGCTGAAAAAAATGCACAAAAGGTAGAAAAATATCTCTTTATTTTGAATTTATTAATTGGAATATGTCAGCTCTGGTAAATGTGCATCATTAACATCTGTGCTTTGTTTAGTACAAGAGCAAATTAATGTATTGTTTTATTTCTACAGTGTTGTACATTCCAAGTTAGGCTTTTGGGATTCCCAGTTTAATTATTGTCTTCCTATTTCTAAATTGTGATTACTTGTTTGGTGATGGTCTATGTTCTGCATGTGTAACTGAGCTGAGGTGTTCTGTTTATATAATTCCTATTTGACATTGCCACTTGTTCTCTTTCCCCAGTAGGTCATGTATTGTTGTTCTCTGAAATGTATTGGTTTAATATTTGCAGTGTTGCCTTTTGATTGGTAGAGTATGGTGCTTTGTGAGTCCTGGTAGTGCTGTTAGGATACGGCGGGTTTACTATGGGCAGTGTTTGTAGTAGTTCCTAATGTGTCTGGCAGTTGGCACTGGATTATAGTAATGTAGAAATCTTTTAGTCTTTCTTTATCCATACACTCATTAAGAGGCATGTTTACTAAAAGTTAGTATATGGTAACATTATGCAAATATTTATGCAAATGAGGCCCCTTATGCAAATGAGGTCCGCACCCCCCTTGGGCCGCCCCTGCTGGGGGCCCACAATTTTTGTTGGCGTAGGGCCTCACTCAAGGTAAATCCGGCCCTGCCCCTAGCCATTACCATGGCCATCACACCATGCCTCCAAGCAGGGATCTGACATCTGCAGGGTGAACATGTCTGATCCCCTGCAATGGGCTGCAGCAGAGCCAAAAAAGCCATGCTCTCAGAAGGACTACAAAAGGGGACTGCTACTTCTGGAGAGAGATCTGAAATTGTAAGTATTTACTTCTGGGAATTTTTCTAAATCTTGGGGAAAAAGGAATTCTTTAGATTAAAGCTGATTAATCTGTGAACCCAGTGTATTTGTTAAATCAGTCAAGGCCTAGTAGCAGCAAAGAGCTTTAATTTAAATCAAATCAGAATATAACTTAGTATAAAGGGCACAACAGGGTCAGTATGCTTTGAGCAATAAATTATTTCTAGAGACTTTTACAAAGAGGCCTTCCACATAGGGGGCAAGAGACCTGTGAAATTTTTTAAGTAGGTGATAAAGCCAGGTGGCAGATCAAAAGTCCATTTTGAAAGATTCCTTCTATCCAAGCAAGGACTGTGTTAATCACTCAGGAAATTGGTCACAGCTTACTTCAGAAGCACAGCCATAAATAGTTCATCCAGAGTTCTGTGATTCTCAGTCTTGAAAGACTACAAAAAAGGACTACTACTTCTGGAGAAAGATCTGCAATTGTAAGTATTTACTTCTGGGAATTTTTCTAAATCTTGGGGAAAAGGGAATTATTTAGATTAAAGTTGATTAATCTGTGAACCCAGTGTATTTGTTAAATCAGTCAGGGCCTAATAGCAGCAAAGAGCTTTCAGTTTAAATTTAAAACAAGCAGAGAGCTTTCTGGTTAAATTTAGACCCCAATACTCCCTCTATTCAAGCAAGGGCTGTGGGACTCCCCCTGAAAATTGGTTACAGATTACCTTAGAAGCACAGGACAGGGTACTGTATTGTAGCCAGCTTTTAATAAGTCTTCTTTCCCTCCCTCCCCGACACCCACCCACCCCTGGGATAATTGCAGCTTTATAGGTGCTTAAACCTCTTAAAGGAAAGGAGGTGCCATATTCACTCTCAGGTGCAGCTGTTTCTCCAGGACCAAGCAGGAAGTCAGTCCTTACATATGGGTGACGTCGGCGCCGATGGAGCCCTCGTGTGGAGCATTTCCCCAGCTTTCAAAGAAAGTCTTTGGGAATGCAGCATGCATGCGCGGTCCCCTTCCCACAAGGGTGACATCTTGCTCAGTCTTCTTTTTTCCGCAGAGCCTGACAGACGTGTGTCATTGTCACCCGGTAAAAAGTTGATTTTTCCTGCGTTTGATTCGTAGTTTTTGCCCGGTTCGACGCCGGTTCCCCTTCCCGCTGGGCCCAGTACACCGGTATCGAGCCCGGAGCTAGGTTTTCATTTTTTGTCCTTCGTGACTAGCGTTCGCGCTTCTTCTCTTTTTCACTGGCAGACCGGTCTTTTGACCTTGCAGGGGCCCTTTTTCCCCCGATGGCTGCCAGCGGGTTCAAGAAGTTTGATCGGTGTAAGAAGCTGATGTCTCTCACCGACACACATGACTGCTGCCTCCGGTGCCTCGGGCCTGACCATGACCCGGTGGTCTGTGTCCTGTGCAGCAAAATGTCCTCTAAGGCGCTGAGGAGCCGTCAGCATCAGCGTGAAAGACTCTTTTCTGACTCCGCGTCCGGCCGGGCCCGGACTTCGTCAGAGGCCTCGACGTCTCGGGAGTCTGACCCCGAGCACCGTCGAGACTCCTCTGAAAGGGGGTCTCCTTCTCGGGAACACAGAAGGAAGAAGAAACCTGTGAGGGCGGCGTCGGTGGATGCTCTTGGCCCCTTGAGGGCCAGGTCACATAGCCCCGACCGCCATCCCGGCTCCTTAGAGTCGGAGGCCTGCCAAGTTGCCTCGAGTGGAGCCGGAGTCCCCGAGTCACGTGAGTGCTATTGTCCTCATAGACTCCCCTCCGGGGGAGCCGACGTCGGGCCCGACGCTGTCGGGGCCCGAGTCGGGGACTGCTGAGTCTCCTGAGCTGAGTCTTAGGTTGACGGCCTTGGAGAGCAGCTTGGCTGCCTTCATGGAGCAGCAGCGGGTATTGATCGCCGGTTTGACCGGTGCATCTGCCCCAACCACCGGGACCTTGACGTCCAAGTCGACCCCAGAGTCCGAGCCGATCCTCAAGTCGATGTGGTCTCGAGTCAATCCACGGCCAAGGTCTCCCTCAGCCTCCCGCTCGGGGCCGAGGTCATCGACGCCGGTGCCCTCAGCGTCGGGGTGGATGGCATCTGTGCCCGCCCGGTCGGAGCTGCTCGATTCCTCCTCGGAGGGGTCAGAGTGGGAGACGGAGGACAAGGAGTCCCCGGATACTTTCCGGACCCGGTGCGTCCCATCGGACTCATCGGAGTCCGAGCCTCGGAGACCGTCCCCACTGGAGGATACCCGGTTCTCGGACTTTGTGCGGGACATGGCAAAAGCCTTGGCCTTCCCTGCGGATCCCGAGGAGGAGCCTCGAGCCGAAGAGCTGGAGGCCCTCCAGTATGACTCTCCGCCTAAGGAGGCCTTTACTGTACCGGTTCCTCCAATGCTGGAACGGCTGCTCTTCCGCATGTGGGAGGCACCGGCCTCAGCGCTGGTTCTCAGCAAACGGGTCGATTCCATTTATCGAGTCCGTAAGGGCCCTGGGTTCCAGAAGGCACAGCTACTGCACCACTCCATGGTTGTGCAATCGGCCATGCATCGTCTGAAGAGTCAGAAGATGCACTCCTTGGTGCCCCCCAGCCGGGAGGCCCGAAACCTGGATGCCCTCGGTAGAAAGTGCTTCCAGGGCTCTATGCTGGCTTGCCGTGTCCAGACTTACCAGCTGTACATGGGCATGTACCTCCGAGACCTGGCAAAGGAGATTGCCGGGTTCTCAGCTGGCCTCTCCGAGGAACCTTTGCAGAGGTTTAAGGCCTTGTCATCCGGGATTCGAGAGTGCTCAAAATTTATCTCTCAAGCAGCCTATGATGGCTTCAAGGCTTCGGCCCGAGTAGCCGTGGCTGGCATCGGTGCACGCCGTCAGGCCTGGCTACAGTCATCGGACCTCGAGCTATGGGTACAGGACAAGTTGGTCGATGTCCCTTGCTAAGGTGAGAACCTTTTTGGCAAACCCATGGCTGAAAAGGCTGCAGAACTCGAGTCTGAGACTCTCACCATGACAAGGCTGTCCAGGAAAACTACTGCCCCTTCTCAGAAGAAGAAGGGCTTGGGGAAAAAGCTCTTTTACCCAAGGAAGGCTACTGCCTACAAATCCTACCATCAATTTCAGGCTTCTACAGCTCCCCATCAGGTTCAGCAGGCCAAGGGGCAGGGACATGGCCCTATAGGCAGAAAACCCCCAAGCCACCAGCTCCAGCTCTTCACAGCAGGGAGCGTGGTTTTGACTCCCACTGCATAGCCTCTCTTCCTCAGCTGGCTCCTCTCAGCACAGGAGGCCAGCTGACACTGTACACTGTGATCCCTCCCCTTTCCAGTACCCGTAGGTAGGGGTTAAGGAGTTTAAGTTCCTTCTTTAAACCAATGTTCTGCTACTTCCTGGAGCAGTGCTCGTAGGGAGATGTAGTTTACCACCAGTTCAAATGAAGAGTAGTGTGACTCAGAATGTTTGCAAGCAAATAGGGATTTATTTCCCCTCCCGGGGTTGGACTTCACAAGGATAAAAAGGTGACACAAAATATCTGCTCTCTGGCAGCGAAAAGGACAAAAATAAGAATAGCTTTCTTCAGCATGAAATAAACATTTTTCTTTCCAGCAGGTTGTAATTCAGCACATGGTTTTGTAGCAGCAGATAAGCATGCAATAAATAAATCCAGGAGTCTTTTCAAGGATCCAAGCCAGTTTAATGTGCACATGGCTCAAGCAATAAGCAATTTCAAAATGGCTGAGCAATGGCTTCTAGTAAAACAACAACTTTTATAGCTTTCTTGTCCATTCTAAGCATAGGCAAACTTTTCATTGGTCCCAGTACCCCTCTCACCCATCTATTGGTCCCGGTACTGATATGGCTACCCAATCGGGACTCTGGTCTGGGCCCAGCACCTGGTTGCCCCCCTTCTAGTCCCAATTACAATGGTCAGTGTCTCCAACTTGTTACTTCTCTCCTCCAAGGTCGCTGAGCTTGTTAAAACATATGGGAAGCAGAGGCACTGTGACCTTGCTCTCTGCAGAGTTAATTAATTCCATAGAAGCATAGCACACCTTATCAGTACCAATTAAACTTGTTTTTCTTCTATTTTCCAAGTTTCGTTTCTGCTTAGCTATGTTCAGTTAAACTGAGTTAAGTTTCAATTCTATGGTGTCGTCATTCAGGGGGGTTTTCATTCCTCTGGGCCTAACTACAGGCTTCAGTTACAGGTCAAGCTGCTCAGGCCTGTCTGCTTAGTTCAATTAGCATGGATCATAGGCCGTCGCCTACCACATTCCCCCCTTTGATTATTCTCACCCGCATGTTAATAAGGTGTGAGAATCAAATCACATAATACTAGGTAAAGGTATCACTCTGTGGTATAGGGTAGTAAGTTCACATAGCTAATATCTTTGTAGCTGTCTTACGCTCTACAGTGTTATTAATAACTGAAGTTATCATTTGCAAGCAAAATGGCAAGAAACAAGGGAGCAACAGGCAGATAGTCAAAGTCCATAGTTTGGCAAGAGTGGGAAAAAGAACTAAAGGATTAGAAGGTTCAGTTGCATCTTTGTTGTGCTGTCGTAAAGCTTCTGATTTAGACAGACCAGCTGTCCATCCTTCGTAGTAGATTGTGGTCCAGTCCGAACAAAACACAAACTGTCAACAATGGGGTGGGCCAATACCCACTCACTAGTAGTATTATGTAAATCAGTCTGATTGTATAGGATAGAATAGTTCAGTTCTTGCGTCTCCCAGGGCCACTGATCTCCCATCTTAGTTCCTCCACAATAGAAACAGTCAGAAGTGTGGAGACTAGATGCTATTGCTCCAGTAAGTTCAAGAAACAAGTTCTGGTGGTGGTATGAGGAATTGCAACGGTGGCTTGCATAGCCTTGTAGAAAGTCAAGATCTAGAACAACTTTTGGATTGGAGAGTATACCAATGCAAGTATAGGAAGAATGATAAAACAAGGTCTGAGTGACCTTCGGTCCAGTTCATGTTGTACTTATACAGGCTGCCCAGGGAGATAAGGCAAAAGTCATTTCAAAGCACTCCAAGGCTGCTGCCAAAATAAAGCAATAATAATAATTCATAATGGGCATAGTCTCTGGAAAATTGGTGGAACTGTCGACTTCCACAACAGATAACAGATGTAGGGTTGATTGTAGATCCTCAAGCTTCTGCCGTTCGTAGACCTACCAGCGTTTTGGCAGGAGTAGGGCTGTAGATTCCAAAGTATCACTGTCCTCTGGGATGTCTCAATTTCTTAAAATATCATAGCATAGTCTCTTAGGCTATTATTGCTTCCTTAGAGCAGTTCACTCTTTAGGAGATCAAAACAGTCTTTTCAGAGTATTTAAACACAGTCTCTTAGAAGATTCAATTTCTTAACACAACACAGTCTCTTTCTGATGATTGCAGGTTTTTTCAGATGCGAGGCTTACCTTCAGATAAACAAACAGTCTTGAAATAGTGCAGTTTCTGAGGGACCAATAAGTCTTAGGTCCGTGGTTGTTGTCGTAGGGTGAGGTGCAATGGAGTCTCAGGATGCTGTACAGTAGTCCAGTGATCAGGTTCAAGAGCAGCTGCTGGCTTCACTTGATTATGATGGGTCCAAGGTTCAAATTCTGCGACTTTTACTGCAGTTGGAGTTGTTGACAGGATGACGACATAGGGTCCCCTCCAATGCAGGGCTAACAGTATCTTTCTCCACTCTTTGATCCACACCGAGACTCCAGGCTTGAAAGGATGCAGGGGTGCAGGCAAATTGATGAGTAATCGATTTTGTACTCAGGTATGAAGACTTCTGCAAAACAGAACTTAAAACCAATAGTTCATGTCTAATAATTTCAGATCCTATCTGTCTCATATCTCCTTTTATTTCCTATACAATAGGCAGGGGTTGCCCATACAGAATCTCAAAAAGGGAAACTCCTAAAGACTTGGCAGGGGCTAAGTATATCCTAAGAAGGGCTATGGGAAGAACCTGGGGCCACTTCAGGTAAACCTCTTGGCAAAGTTTAGACAATTGAGATTTCAGGGTTCTATTCATATATTCTACTTTTCCTAAATTCTGAGATCTATAGGCAGTATGTATCTATTAATATCAATATCTTGGGGCTATACTTAATGGACTTGCTTCCTAAGGTTATCCACCCTCATTCTTTGTACAGGGCCCCATATGCATGCAAGGTTGTAAGGGTATACTTGAAATCTGGGTACACATTTAGACAGGGCTCTTTTCCTATTGTTAGTGCTCTAGTGAGGACTATCAGTTCAGCTTTCTGTGGTGAAGTTTCTGGGGCCAGGGCTGAGGACTCAACTACCAAATCAGGGGTCACCACTGCATATCTAGCACAACAATGTCCATTGATGATGAAACTGCCTTCAGCCACAAAGAAAGTCTGTTCAGGGTTCTCCAGAGGGACATCAGTCAAATCCAGGTGGCTTGAGAATACAGTGTCCATAATTTCTAAACAGTCATGATCAGGGGATCAAGACCAACTGATAACAACATAGCAGGATTGAAAGCTTGACTGACCCTTCAGTTGTATCTGGGGTTTTCACACAACATACTCTAATATTTCAACATTCATAGATTTGTTAGCTAGTAATTTCCTTTGTATTTCATATTGGTTAGAACAGAGTGTGGTACAGTAACTTGAAGATTCTGTCTCAAAGTGAGCTTGTCAGCTTTGCTCACTAGGAGGGCTGTAGCTTGCAACAGCTCTCAAATAAGGGGCCAGCCTTTTGCAACTACATCCAATTGTTTGACAAATAGGCTACTGGTTGTTGCCAAGGTCCAAGAGATTGAGTCAACACTCCTAGAACATTTCCTTGCGACTCATGAACATAGAGACTGTAAGGTTTTCTGGACATCTGGTAGACCCAGAATTGGTGACAACATCAGAGTGTTTTTTTCAAAGATCAAAAGACTGCATCCTGTTCAAGTCCCCATTCCTCTGGAGACTTTTCCATTCCTTTGATAGCTTGATACAATGGTTTTTTGTTTTTTTTTTTTTTCTTCTAGCAGCGCAAAATTGGGGATCCATATACAACATACTCTGTGGCACCCAAGAAGGCTCTCACTTGCCTCCTGGTGATTGGAGTAGGAATACTGCATACAGCTGCTTTGCGTTCTGGTAAGGGTTCCAGGCGTCGAATTCCGCTGGACAACTGGAATCCTAGGTATTTAACTTGTTTGACATAATTATGCTTTGGCTCTTGAGACTTTGTATCCAGCCTCATTAAAAAGGTGCAAGAGTTCACTGGTGGCTGGTGGACATTCACTTTCTGAGTTGGTGGTTATGAGCAAGTTGTCCACATATTGAAGTAGAATTTTTTTCTTTTTTTTTTTTCTGGAGTTTCTGGATAACTTGTCAAATCTTTTGCTGAGTGAGGCGAGTTCTTGAATTCTTGAGGTAATCTTGTCCAGATGAGTTGGCCCCGCCTCCTTGTAGTGGGGTCTTGGGCTAAGCGTATACAGAAAAAGGCATCTTTTTAAGTCCAGAATGATGAAATGTATAGCTTCAGCAGAGATCAGTTCCAAGAGAATATAAGGATTTTGGTACCACTGGTTGTATAGTTTCAGCTGCATCATTCATTCTTTCTTAGATCCTGCACTGGGCGGTAATCACCTGTCCCAGGCTTCTTGACTGGCTTGAGGGTGACAATGGCAGGGGCTATGTTCTTCGCTAGGCCAGGTAGATTATCTTCTGCCCATCCTCCAGGTGGGGCTATGAGGTTGGTAAGTGTACAGCTTGTTGCTTTGGATGCAGGTGAATAGAACCGCCATTCTTCTTCTTGGGGACAGTTAACACCATCAGGCCAGCAGATTTTGAGTTTCATTTTTTTCCCCTTCAACAAAGGATATCTGTGCTTGAAGCTTTGCAAGCAGGTCTCGGCCCAAAAATGGAATAGGGCATTCAGGCATATACAGGAACTGGTACATTATTATTATTATTTTTTTCTAGTTCACACATGTGGTTCCTTCTCTCGTGCCTTGTTTCCCTGACAACTGGTAGCCATGTGCCTTTGTTTATCTTGCAGCCCTGCACTTTCTACCTGGTTTTCAAGCAATTCTACCGGGCCAGAAGGACTTGCTATATCACAACGCCCACAGGTGGTCAGCCATAACAGGGTATACCTGGGTACTGAGCATAGTCCAAAAGGGCTATTTGCTCCACTTCAACCAGTTACCCCCTCCTATTTTCCAGGGGAGCCTACAAGACTCCCCCTGCACAGGAACCTCCTCCTTCAGGATTTGGCAAGTCTTCTACAGGAGCAGGCGGTGGAACCGGTGCCTCACCACCTGGTAGGGCGAGGCTTCTATTCCAGGTACTTTCTGGTACCAAAAAGGACTGGAGGCCTCAGGCCCATCCTAGATTTGCGAAATCTCAACAAGTTCCTGGAGAGGGAAAAGTTCAAGATGCTTACCCTTGGAATACTGCTGCCCTACCTCCAGCAGGGAGATTGGCTATGCTCCTTAGACCTAAAGGATGCTTATATTCACATCCTCATTCATCCAGACCACAGACAATATCTCAGATTTGTAGTGGGAGGAAGTCATTTTCAATACAGAGTACTTCCATTTGGCCTCACCTCCGCCCCCAGGGTTTTCACCAAGTGCCTGGTGGTGGTGGCGGGCTATCTCAGAAACCAGGGCACCTTTGTCTTTCCATATCTGGACGACTGGCTCATCAGGGGTCAGTCTCCACAGGAGGCCAGACAGGCCACCCTTCACACTATTTCTCTTCTCCAGCATCTAGGCTTCATTGTAAACTTTGCAAAGTCCATTTTGCTCCCCTCACAGGACATGGAGTTCATAGGGGCAAGATTAGATACCCTCCAGGCGAAGGCTTATTTGTCCGAGAATAGGGCCCACAGACTGATGGTTTTGGCCAAACAGTTCCAGAGCGGTTCTCTGGTCTCCGCCAGAAACTTCCTAAGGCTCTTGGGCCACATGGCATCCACGGTCCATGTAACTCCGAATGCCCGCCTGCACATGCGACCTGCTCAGTGGTGCCTCAGAGCTCAGTGGGTGCAAGCCACGGGCGACTTGAAAGACAAGATAAGGGTGTCCAAACTGCTGGCAGCCTCCCTACGGTGGTGGCTGCATCTCCCGAACCTGGTCCAGGGGGTGCCTTTTCAGGTGCCTCCTCACACACAGGTGCTGACAACCGATGCTTCCCTTCAGGGATGGGGTGCACATTGCCAGGGGGCTTGCACTCAGGACCTCTGGTCTCCTTGGGAGTCCACACAGCAGATCAATCTGTTGGAGTTGCGAGCTATCTGCTTAGCTCTACAGACTTTCTCTCATGTCCTCTCTCACCAGTCAGTCTTAGTTCAGACAGACAATCAAGTGGCAATGTTCTACGTGAACAAGCAAGGGGGCACAGGCTCCAAGCTTCTGTGTCAGGAGGCACAGGCCCTGTGCTCCTTGGCAATTGAACACAACATGTTTCTCAAGGCAGTTTATCTGCCTGACCAGAAAAATTGCCTGGCAGACAGATTGAGCAGGATTCTACAGCCTCACGAATGGCATTTGAATCCTCTGGTGGTCCAAGGGATCTTTCTAAGATGGGGGCTTCCAACCATCGATCTCTTTGCAAGTCCACTGAACCGTCAGCTACCCAGGTTCTGTTCCAGACAACCGCATCCTCTGCGAATAGCAGCAGATGCGTTTCTAATCTCTTGGTCTACGGGCCTACTGTATGCGTTTCCTCCCACGCCTCTAGTGGCCCAAACCTTGTTCAAGGTTCTTCAGGGCAAGGCCTTGGTGATTCTGGTAGCCCCCAGATGGCCGAGGCAACCGTGGTTTCCACTCCTTCTGCAGTTGACGGTGGACGGTTTCCACTCCTTCTGCAGTTGAGGTTGGGGTGCACCCCGATCTCCTGTCTCAGGATCAGGGATCCCTCCTGCACCCCAACCTCAAATCCCTCAATCTGATGGCCTGGCTGCTGAAAGGGTAGTTGTAGCCCCCTTACTTCTTCCTAAGGAAGTGGAAGAGGTGGTTTTGGCCTCTAGGAGGCCATCCACCTGAAAATCTTATGCCCTCAAGTGGCGTAGGTTCTCCACCTGGTGTGCTCAGCGCCAGGAGGATCCTTTTTCGTGCCTGGTTCCAGTGGTGCTGCAGTACCTGCTCCAACTCTCGGACCTAGGCCTTAAATCTGACTCTGTTCGGGTCCACCTCAGGGCTCTATCGGCATACCACTCACAGGTAGAGGGCCAATCTCTGTCGGGCCACCCCTTGGTGTCCCACTTCCTCAGAGGCCTGCTGTTGCTCAAGCCTCTGATCCGTCCACCAGCCACTGAGTGGGATTTGAATGTGGTCTTGCAGCAACTTACTTGCCCACCATTTAAGCCGATGGCTACCTGTCATTTACGCTTCCTTTCCTGGAAGGCATTGTTCTTAGTGGCTCTTACCTCGGCCAGGCGTGTGAGTGAACTACAAGCTCTGGTTTCTGATAGACTGTACACACGGTTCTATAAGAACAGGGTGGTCTTACGGACTCACCCTAAGTTCCTTCCGAAGGTTGTCTCCTCCTTCCACCTCAATCAGGAGGTGGTTCTTCCAACATTCTTCCCCAGGCCGCATGCCAGCCGGGCTGAAACAGTCCTGCATACCCTGGACTGTAGAAGGGCGTTGTCCTTTTACATAGACCGTACGCAGGGGCATCGAATGGCTGCTCAGCTCTTCGTATCTTTTGACCCTAATAAACTGGGTTTGCCTGTCCCGAAGCGTACGTTGTCCCTTTGGGTAGCGGATTATATCGCCTGGGCGTACAGGGCAGCCGGCCTCTCCTTGCAGGGTTGAATCACGGCCCACAGTGTCAGGGCGAAGGCCGCGTCAGTAGCCTACCTCCGCTCTGTTCCGTTGGCAGACATCTGCCGGGCCGCTACTTGGTCTTCAAGCCAGACTTTTGTGGCTCACTACTGCCTCGAGAGGGAGTCCCGTAGGGACAGTGCTTTCGGACAGGCGGTACTCCGTTATCTCTTTGAGGTTTAGGCAACTCCTACCCTCCGGCCCTTGTGTTGGGCTACCGTACGGAGGCGTTCTCAGAAAGGATTCTTTCACGGCTGCTGACGCTCTAGAGGGAGCTTATTTTTCAGCTTGAGTTCCCGGTAGCCTGAAGCTGGGGAGTCCCATATGTGAGGACTGACTTCCTGCTTGGTCCTGGAGAAAGAGTAGTTACTCACCTGTAACAGGTGTTCTCCAGGAGCAGCAGGAATCAGTCCTCACGACCCTCCCTCCTCCCTTTGGAGTTGCAGTCATATGATTCATTTTGTTTTGTTTTTTTTTGCTGTCTTTTAGCTATGTCATCAGACTGAGCAAGATGGCACCCTTGGGCAGGAAGGGGACTTGCCATGCGCACTGCATTACCAAAGGCTTTCTTTGAAAGCTGGGGAAATGCTCCGCACGAGGGCTCCATCGGCGCCGACGTCACCCATATGTGAGGACTGATTCCTGCTGCTCCTGGAAAGCACCTGTTACAGGTGAGTAACTACTCTTTATCCTCATGAGGCATACATTAAGGACCTGAGATTAATTAAGCTTCAGGTGAATCAAGTACATTAAACGTATTACAGTAGGTATAGTTTTATTTCTATAAGTATCCCCAGCAATCCTTAGTAAGTAAAGAACTTAAATATCTAAACACAACCTTAAAACTCAGATGCAGACAGCAGTCCAGCAGCGAGATGGAGGCTTTCCAGTCTTTTGCATTGAGTGTCACATATATGATTTTCTCCCAGTTGGTGAGAGGTCTTATGTGTGCACTAGATACAAGGAGCTCTTTTTTCTCAGGGAATGAGTCAGATCTCTGGAGACTAAAGTAGCAGACTTGGAAGACATAAGGAAGACAGAGAGGTACATAGATGAGACCTACAAGGATATAGTCCTGAAGTCCCACCTCCAGTCTGGCAGCATCCCTGTTGCCATGGAGGAGAGAGGTCACTTGACAGGAGAGCATCACCCTGGTGTGGCAGGAAGTGATCCTGTAGCTAGGATCTGTCCTCCAGGTGATGTAAAACCGTCTCACACTGGGAAAGTTTCTCCAGGGCCATGTGCCCATGAGGGAAGAGTTAGGACAGCCGTTATAGTTGGTGATTCGATCATTAGGCATGTATATAGCTGGGTGACTGGTGGACGTGAGGATTGCCTGGTTACATGCCTGCCTCTTGCGAAGGTAGAGGACCTCACGTGCCACCTAGACAAGGTCTTAGATAGTGCTGGGGAGGAGTCTGTCTTGGTACATGTCGGTACCAGTGACATAAGAAAATGTGGTAGGGAGGTTCTGGAGGCTAAATTTAAGCTTTTAGGTAGGAAGCTGAAATCCACAACTTCCAGGGTAGCATTCTCCGAAATGCTTCCTGTTCCACGCGTAGGACCCAAAAGGCAGGCAGAGCTCTGGAGTCGCAATGCGTGAATGAGATGATGGTGCAAGGATGAGGGCTTTGGATTTGTTAGGAACTGGGGAAAATTTTGAGGAAAGGAGGGGCTCTTCCAAAGGGATAGGCTTCACCTTAACTGGGATGGAACCAGGCTGCTGGCATTAACCTTTGAAAAGGAGATAGAGCAGCTTTTAAACTAGATAATAGGGGAGAGCCGACAGTCGCCCAAGAGCGCATGGTTCGGAACAATATATAAGTATTATGCTCGAACAATGGGAAGTAAATTTTCTATGGGAATTTTAAAAATAACAATTGGAATTCATAGTAGCCCTGCTTGACACAACTCAAGTGAGAGCCTTCCTCGCGCACGACCAACTCTTCCGATTGTCAATGATCGTGTGGGAGACTCAGTTGTGAATAACCAGGTAGACAAAGATGAGCCAGTCGATATAGTGTATCTGGATTTTCAGAAAGCTTTTAACAAGGTCCCTCATGAGAGACTCTTGACTAAATTAAATTAAAAAGTTTTGGGATAGGAGGCAGTGTACTGTTGTGGATCAGGAGCTGGTTAAAAGATAGAAAGCAGAGGGGTGAACTTTGCTTGCTAATTTTTTTTTTTCTGCTTTGAATTGGAGCCCCTGTATGCCCCGGGAGAAGAGGAACAGTTGCTGATGTCACTAGTGTGCAGCTATAACAGTCCTTGCTTGCTGTGGGTTAAACAGGGAGTAACTTTGCTTGCTACATATTTTTCTATTTTGAATTGGAGCCCCTGTATGCCCCAGGAGAGAAGAGCAGTTGCTGACGTCACTGGTGTGTTGCTATAACAGCTGTTGCTTGCTGCGGGATGCAGCTGCGGATCCGTGCCCGTGGGCATGAGACCAAAGGTTCTCTGCCCCTTTAGTCATACCCCTGTGGAGCCTGGAGGAGCGAAACAACAGCTGAGGGAGTTAGATGGGGAAGCGGAGAAAGAAAGTGTTTCCAATATAGGCGATAAAGGCCGTGAAAATCATTGGACTGATGTATCGTCATCTTCAATCTACCACAAACCTGTTTACAGGAGCTTGAAGGTTCTTTTGGTACTGTGAGTACTCCATCAGAGACTTCTTCTCCATTGTGCATGGGTGCTGCACAACTCAGCCAGGGAGCTTTTAAGCAGATGACTCCGTCTTTATGGATAAGGGGGAAGGCAATCTGCTTACCTCCCCATTGGGGTCTTCTTCTGTTTCAGACCAGCGAACTGTTTTTTCTGACTTAAAGCAGATGCTTAGTCCATTGCCATTTCCAGACGTTCCCCAGAAAGTATCTCCCCCAAAGGAAGTTTCACTGCGCACATTTGGGAAGTAGTGACTCGCACGGAATTATCGCAGTGGTCTTCTCTTTCCCAGGTTGCGCAGTTTTCGGTTGATGTCATTGATAAGTTAAAAGAGCACGGGGGTCGAATATCTCTCTGTTATACTGCTTTGTCTAAGTTGGAGGGGCAAGTTTCCTTGGCTCAGGCAGCTCTCTCCTCAACTGTTCGTGATAGTTTAGAGCTTCATTACCAACTGGAGGCAATGGAGAATTCAGCCCAAGCCAGGAACTTGTGGTTACTCAACTTTCCACACACTCATTATTTAGCTCTGCTTATATAGTTTCAGAAGTATTTGAAAGATGTACTATTAACTGAGGATGTTGACGCGCTAAAGTTATCTAATATTTTTAACATCCCCTTGGGTCAGTCAGTAATGCACGAGGAGGTAGTTGGTTTATGTCCTCCCTCCTAGGAGTCATTAGATATGTCAGTTTTCTTAGAATTATCTCTCGATGTAATTTCATCTCGTGCAACATTGGTGATAACATTTTTATCTACGAGTGATAAGAATTTGGTAATGAAGTTGTATTTTAACAAGAAGACCGCCACGTTTTTTGGAAGTAGGATTCAAATATTTCCTGATGTTAGCAAGGTAATACAGAGGCATAGGAAGGCCTTCATGGTTTGAAGCCACAGGGGCTTGCACTTGGAGCTACATTTTTTTCTGAAATATACTTGTAAATGCATTGTTGTCTTACATGGGGTTAAATACATTTTTATAGAACTGGAGCAACTAGAGGCCTTTATTCTGGGGAGGTCTAATCTTTGAATTTTCCTTTAGATTGTTTGGGCTTCCTGGCTTAAGTTTAAATGAGCATTAATTGAATAGGAAATCTGTGGGGGCTTTGAATGTTTTCCCTGTTTGTTTTTGCTTGTTATGGGTTTTGCTTGTTATTTTTTTTTACGTTAAATGATCGCCCTCTTGATGAGGACTTTATTGTATTTCTTTTCTTTATGATTAATAAAGAAATTTGCAATGGAAAACAAACAAACAAAAAGAAAGATAGAAAGCAGAGAGAAGGGCTAAATGGCAAATTTTCTCAATGGAGAAAGGTGAATAGTGGAGTACCCCAGGGATCTGTGCTGATCCCATTGCTTTTTAATGTATTCATTAATGACCTGGAAATGGGAATAACGAGTGAGGTGATCAGATTTGCAGATGACACAAAATTATTCAAAGTTGTTAAAACACAAGAGGATTGTGAAAAATTGCAAGAGGACCTTGATAAATTGGAAGATTGGACATCCAAATGGCAGATGAAATTTAATGTGGATAAGTGCAAAGTTGTGTACCTAGGAAAGCACAACCCAAACTATGGTTACATGATGCAAAGTTCCACATTAGTAACCACCACCAAGGAAAAAGATTTAGGCATCATTGTGGATAATACGATGAAATCCTCCGCCCAGTGTGCAATGGCAGCCAAGAAAGCAAATAGAATGCTAGGAATCATAAGGGAAGGAATGGAGAATAGAATGAAGGATATTATAATGCCTCTGTATCATTCCATGGTGCCACTGCACCTTGAATATTGTGTGTAATTCTGGTCGTATATCTTAAAAAGGATATAACAGAATTAGAAAAGGTACAGAGAAGAGCATCCAAAATGGTAAAGGGGATGGAAGGATACCCCTATGAAGAAAGGCTTAAAAGGTTGGGGCTCTTCAACTTGGAAAAGAGATGGCTGAGGGGAGGTATGATCAAGGACTATAAATTAATGAATGGAGTGGAACAGGTAAGCGTAGATTGGTTGTTTATGCCATCAAAAAGTAGAAAGACTAAGGGACACTCAATGAAGCTACAATGTAACCCATTTAAGAGTAATAAGAGAAAATATTTTTTCACAACGCATAATCAAACTCTGGAATCCATTACTGAAGGATGTAGAAAAAGCTGTTAGTGTAGCTGGGTTTAAAAAAGGTTTGGACAAGTTCCTGGAGGAAAGGTCCATAAACCATTATTAAAGAGGACCTGGAAAATCTATTGCTTACCCTGGGACAAGCATTGTGGAAGCTGTGTACCTTTTTGGGAACCTGCCAGCTGCTTGTAACCTGTTTTGGCCACTGTTGGAAACAGGATACTGTGTTTGATGGACCTTGGTCTGAAGTAGTATGATATTTCTTATGTTCTTATGTTCTGAGTCAGCAGGTAACAGCTTGCAAGATGTTAACTGTACTAGGCCAATTGGCCTCTACTATGTATGTAACACCATTGTTGTATATATGTAAAACTGGAAAGCAGTGTGTATAAATGCCCGTAGCATGGGGAATAAGATCCCTGATAATAAAGCTTTGGTGGGAGTGGCCGACTTGGATTTAGTGGCAGTTACAGAAACATGGTTCACAGAAAACCATAACTGGGATGTAACTATACCTAGCTATACTTTATTCAGAAAGGACAGGGTAGGAAGAAGGGGAGGAGGAGTGACACTATATGTAAAATATACTATTAAAGCTTTGGAATTACAGAGCTTAAAAGGGAGAGAGGAGGCTTTGTGGGTTAAACTAGAAAGAGGGAAAGAGAAATCTATTTGCATTGGTGTGATATACAGACCTCCCTCACAAGAGGAAGAGGTAGACAGAGAGTTAATTGAAGACATATGCAGCATTGCTAGGAAGGGGGAAGTGCTACTGATAGGGGATTTCAATATGCCAGATGTTGAATGGCAGATTCCTGCTGCAGTATCATCTAGAAGTAAAGAGGCCTGCAAAATCTGGGGTTTGTAATAAACTACCCCAAGTCCCACCTCCTCCCGACATGGTGTCTGGAGTTCATAGGGGCAAGACTAGACACCCTTCAGGCAAAGGCCTTCCTCCCAGGGGACCAAGCCACCCGACTCAGAGCTCTGGCCCTGGACATACAACACAGTCCCTTGGTGTCTGCTTGGCTCTTGCTGCGCCTACTCGGACACATGATCTCCATGCTCCATGTCACACCAGATCCCACCTCCAAATGATGACTGCACAGTGGTGCCTTCAAAACCAGTGGATGCAGGCCACTGGTCATCTCTGTGACAGTTTTAGTGACTTGCCCGTTGGCAGATTCCCTGACCTGGTGGCAAAATCCCCAGTACCTTGAGGCAGGGATGCTCTTCCAGACTTCATGCCCCTTAAGGGTTCTCATGACGGACGCCTCCCTGATGGGATGGGGAGCCCGCTGTGAGCATCTCCGCACCCAGGGCAGCTGGTCACAGGGCGCGAGCAACTAGTAGATCAGCCTCCTGGAATTGCAGGCAATACACCTTGCCCTCCAAGCCTTTTGCCTCCACTTACGGCGCCAACTAGTGTTGGTCCAAACAGACAACCAGGTGGCTATGTTCTATGTGAACAAGCAGGGAAGCATGGGGCCCCACGCCTTCTGCCTTGAGGTGTTGGCCCTCTGCTTCTACGCAGTCCAGCAGGGCATACTCTTATGGGCAGTATACCTGCCAGGTCATGACAATGCACTGGCCGACAGATTAAGCAGGGTTCTCCAGCCTCATTAGTGGCAGCTGGACCCCAGAGTGGCCAGGCGGCTCTTCCACCTCTGGGGGGAACCATGGATAGACCTGTTTGCCAGCTCAGACAACTACCAGTTGCCCCTCTTCTGCTCTCGGCAAACCCACACTTTCCAGGTGGCGGCAGATGCATTTCTCATCTCGTGGTCGGAAGGCTCATGTACGCCTTCCCACCCACACCACTAATTGCCAAAACGTTATTCAGGATCCTTCGCGATAAGGCCTCGCTGATCCTGATGGCCCAGGTAGCCGTAGTTCCCGCTACTCCGCTGGCTGTCCGTGGAGACTCCCATCCCATTGGGGAGCTCCCCAGGGCTCCTGTCACAGGAGAGGGGCTCTCTCTTGCACCATAACCTGGGGTCCCTGTCACTGACAGCGTGGCTGCTGAAAGGGTGACCCTAGCTCCTTACAGCCTCTCAGAAGAAGTGGAGGAGATCCTGCTGGATTCCCGCAATTCCTCCACCAGGAAAGCATACACCTTCAAGTGACACAGATTTTCAACCTGGTGCACAGAGCACGGGATTAGCCCATTCTCCTGTCCGGTTCAGCTGGTACTGCAGTACCTTCTCCATCTCTTGCACGCCGGACTCAAATCAAACTCCGTCAGAGTGCACCTCAGTGCACTGGCGGCACATCACCACCCGGTGGATGACAAACCCCTCTTGGCCCACCCGCTGGTGATGCACTTCATGAGGGGACTCCTTTTATCAAAACCCCCAGTACACCCTCCAGCAATCGAGTGGGACCTCAATGTCGTACTGGTGCAGCTTACTTGCCTGCCTTTTGAGCCCCTGGCTACCTGCCACCTGAGATACCTTTCGTGGAAGGTGGTGTTCTTGGTTGCGCTCATCTCCGCTTGCAGGGTCAGCGAGCTTCAAGCCTTGGTGGCGGAGGCGCCTTACACCAGGTTCTACAAGAACAGGGTTGTGCTCCACACACACCCTAAATTCCTTCCAAAGGTGGTATTGCCTTTTCACCTCGACCAGGAGGTGGTGCTGCTCATCTTCTTCCTGAGGCCTCATGTCAGTAGGGTGGAGACTGTCCGCCACACCTTGGACTGTAAGAGGGCCCTGTCCTTCTACATTCAACATACCCAGGGCCACCATAAAGCTTCTCAGCTTTTTGTCTCGTATGACTCCAGTAGACTGGGGAAAGCGGTGACCAAAGGTATGCTATCTACCTGGGTGGAGGACTGTATCACCCTCGCCTATGAGCAGGTGGGGCTTTCGCTGGAAGGCCAGGTCATGGTGCACCATGTCAGGGCCATAGCAGCTTCTGTGGCAAACCTGCGCTCCGTCCTGATGGTTGACATCTGCTGGGCCACCACCTGGACTTCCGTCCATACCTTTGCAGCTTATTACTGCCTGGAGAGGGGGTCCCGACGGGACAGTGCCTTCAGCCAGGCCATTCTCTGTAATCTTTTTGGGGCCTAGGAAACTCCTATCCTCTGGCCCTTCTGTGTTCAGGCTAGTGGAGTGCTGGTTCCCATCGGACACATGGGTCCTACTGCAGTCTGCACCTTCGGACTCAATTTCTGCTGCTCACGGCTTCCCCTGAAGGTAACCGTGATTTCTCTCTATGGGCTTTCGGTAGTCTGTAGCTAGGGAGTCCCATATGTGAGAACTGACTTCCTGCTTATTCTCGGAGAAAGCTTAGTTATTCACCTGTAACAGGTGTTCTCCGGAGACAGCAGGAATCAATTCTCACAATCCTCCCTCCTCCTCTTGGAGTTGCTTCTTTACCATTTTTTATTTTTTGCCGTCTTTTAGCTATGTCATCTGACTGAGCAAGATGGCTCCCTTGGGTGGGAAGGGGACCTTGCTTGTGTGGTGGTATCTTCCAAAGGCTTTCTTTGAAAGATGGGGAGAAGTTTCCGCGAGGGCTCAGTTGGCACCAATTTCACTCATATGTGAGGACTGATTCCTGCTGTACCCGGTGAACACGTTACAGGTGAGTAACTACGCTTACTTTGCATTGCTGTTAAAGTGCTGTGTTTTGATGATAAATTGGAGGAATAAAAGTTTGTTACCTGTATATACTGTTTGGAACTCTAGTTTGTGCTGTAAGAAAAGGGGCTTACTAGTAAAGAAGGCAGGCTCCGAATCAAACCCTAAGTCTACTAGAGTAGCAGGGCCTCTCCTAGGGGGAGAAGGAAGGTTTGCAAGATGGGTTAAAGGGACCAGCCTTGCCCTAGTGAGTGCTGGACAAGCAGGATTTACTTTCCTTTCGAGGGAGTCTGCAGGCAAGCAGATCGGGAACAGGGGACTAAGGAGACCCTGAATATTGGTGCCAGGTTGGGCAGTGTTGAACAATGTGAAACCTGTATAAAACCAGAGACTGTACCTTCCCTATCTGTGGTATCAGAATGGCTGAGTGAAGACTGTATGGGAATGGTTCTGGTCCCAGCCAAGCTGACTGACAGTCTGCAGCTTTCCTGTTAAAAGAGGAGTACTGCACAGCGAACACAACAGACTAAGCTCAGGCTTGAACAGTTTCTGGAGGTATTTTGTTTGGACTTGGAGGATTGTGTTATGTTATACCTATGAGAGTATGACCTTCCTCGGATTCCTCCATAAGAGCAGCCGCCACCATGACAATAGTCATTATGGATATCCTGAAAACCCAACTGGCTGCGGTACACATAGTACAGGTTTGAGAACAGATTTAGAAAAATGAAAATGTATGAACAATCATTGAATTCCTGAAAAATCTATCTTGACATGAGATACGGAAGCAACTATTTGAAAAAAAAAGCTATGATGTTTTTAAAAATCCCATTTTTCTATTGGTCTTCTTATCAAATATTTATGGGGATAATTAGCAATTACAACAGGAAAAAGAAGGTGTTAGTGCCTTTGTATAAGTCTCTAGTGAGACTTCATTTAGAGTACTTTGTTCAATTCTGGAGATCACACCTTCAAAATGATATAAATAGAATGGAATCGGTTCAGAGGGAGGCTACTAAAATGGTCAGTGGTCATCGTCATAAAGCATATGGGGATAGACTTGAAGATCTCATTATGTATACTTTAGATAAAAGACAGGAGAGGGGGAGATATGATAGACATTTAAATACCTCTGTGTCATAAAGGCACAGGATGTGAGCCTCTTTCATTTGAAAGGAAGCTCTGTAATGAGGGGATCTATAGGATGAAGGTGAAAGGAGATAGACTCTGGAGTAATTTAAGGAAATATTGCCATACAGAAAGAGTGGTGGATATGTGGAACAGCCTCCAAGTGAAGCTGGTGGAGATGAGAACTATATCTGAATTCAAGAAAAAATGAGACAAGTACAGAATATCGCTCAGGGAGAGGAAGGTAATTTTAGAGCTTAATTATTTGTATGGATGGGCAGACTGGATAGGCAGTATGGTCTTTATCTGCCCTCATTTGCTATGTTTCTAGGTTGTATTAACAAATGTCCCTTAACTTCCTTTAGGACATAAGCTTGGGTTGCAGCCAATTTGAAGGCACACATCTAATACTAGAGGATTTTTATGTGGTTAGTTAATTTCAGTTCACATAATGTTGAACATTTGTATAGCTTACCAAAATATGTACTAAATTTAGAAAATTGTATGCTATGATGCTTGTGAGTTTTATTTTTGTCTTTTCTTTTATTGCTTTGAAAGAATAGCAATTTTGGTGCTATATTGAGATAGGAGATTATACTATATGAACTATTGGTTTACCATTTTAACAATGTAATAGATGTTGGGCAGAGAAGCTGTATTGCCTAATTATAGTGTAGCTACTGGTGAATGCAGTTTTTGTTAACCTGTGAATAATACAATATTTTCTGTTAGTATACCAACCCAAAATGTCACTTATTTGCTTCTATACCTATCAGATTTGTTTTCTTTTTTTAAGTTTAATGCCACTTTCAACCCCTTCTGCCTCAGTCTCACTCCATCTGTCTTTTCACTCCACTACCTCTCCGGATAGCTGTTATTTATCAATCCTTGACAAGTCCACTTCTACCTTTCTCAATGGATTTGACTCATGGATTTCCTTTTTTCTGGATTCATCTTCTTCCTCCCTTATTCTCGGGGATTTTAACATTCATGTTGATAACTCCTCTGAGTCTTATGCTCTATAGCTCCTTTCCCTTGCCTCCTCAATCAACCTTCAGCTTTGCTCTACTGTCCCTACTCACTGGCATGGCCACTGCCTCAACCTTATCTTCTTCTCTAATTGCTTACCTTCAAACTTCTGTACCTCAGTTCTTCCCCTATCTGACTATCACCTCCTTAGCTTCACTCTTCATCATCCCCGCCTCAATCTTACCCATTCTCCTCCAACCTCTTTAAAAATCATCATGCTACTTACCCATCAACCCTCTCCACTACTGTCTCATCATATTTTTCTTCCATTTTGTCATCTGAGTCTGTTGATGAGGCAGTAGCTTCCTATAACATTGTACTCTTCTCTACTCTGGATGCTCTTGCTCTTCCCATGCCATGTCTCGTGAGGCTTACTGTACCTCAGCCCTGGCTGTCGTCGACTACCTACGTTCTTGTGCCCACTCATCTGAGCGTATTTGGCTCAAATCCCGCACCCTTGCGGACTTGCTACACTTCAAATTCATGCTTGCCTCTTTCCAGTCAGCCATAGCACTCGCTAAACAAGACTATTATGTCCACATAGCTAACTTTCTTGCCTCTGACCTTTGCCGTCTCTTTACAACTCTCAACACTCTCTTCAAGGTGCCACCTCCTCCGACCCCTCATTCTCATGCAGTTGTGACAGCTAGCATATGGCAGTATCCCATACATTGCATGTCACCAGCTGACACACCGTCTCTCTGCCCTGATCCTACCCACTGGCATGCTAAGCATATTGTGTAGAAAGAACCCTGCTCTGTCTGTTTAGTGAGTGTGCTAACAGTTACCACAGCTTAGTAAACAAACCCCTTTTTGTCTGCTGATGAGAATTTCAGAAGATATCTTTTTCATTTTTTTTTATTAAGGATTGTTTGCAGACAGTTTGTAGAAGAAATAATTAATTGATGACTTTGTTACTGCTATGTATTACATTTAGTTATGATAAATTTTATACTCCGGGAACAAGCAGGAAGTCAGCCCTCACATATGGGTGATGTTGGTGGTACCGATGGAGCCCTCGCGGAAGCATCCCCACAGGTTTCAAAGAAAGCCTTTGGGAGATGCCACCACGTACAGTATGTGTGGTCCCCTTCCCGCCCAAGGGTGCCATCTTGCTGTCTCCTTTTTCCGCGGAACCCTTCAGACATCTGTCTAACTTGTACCCGGAAAAAGTTGATTTTTCTCTCCGCGTTTCATACTCGCATCCAGTATCACATTGGTACACTTCCCGCCTCCTGACTTCCTTGCTTCGGCGTCGAGTTCGGGTCTATTTTTATAGTTTTCATTCTTTCTTTTTCTGGCATCTTCGTGCCTTTTTTCCAACTGGCAGCCTGGAGAGTCTTCGACCTCGTAGGGGTACCTTTTTCCCCCATGGCTACAAGTGGCTTTAAAAAATGTGATCGGTGCTCCAAAATTATGTCTTTGGCTGACATACATGACTGCTGTCTCTGCTGCCTCGGGCTGTATCACGACCTGGCAGCCTACGGTCTCTGCAAGAGGATGTCCAGTAAGGCCCTCAAGAGCTGCCAGCAGTAGCACTATAAGTTTTTCCCCGAGTCCCCGGTGCCTCCGAAGGCCAGGGCTTCATCTGAGGCCTCGACGCCTCAGGTGGAAACTCCCAAACCCGAGTCCCGTTGTGGGTCCTCAGAAAGGGGGTCTCCCTCGAGGGAACCCAGGAAGAAGAAGAAACCCTTGAAGGTGGCATTGTTGGATAGTTCCAACCGGCCGGGTACCCCCCGGTCCCATTCCCGCACTCCAAGATGCTCGTCCGAGGCTTCAGAGAAGGAGAGGCCTGCAAAGGTCCCCCGAAAGGATTCAACCACGGACCGGCCTCGGTCCCCAGATACCATCCTCATCAAGGATTCCCCTTCGGGGGAGCCGGCGTCTGGCCCAAGTCCCTCGGTGCTGCGCTGAAGCCTGCGGAGCCTTCTGGTCTGGAGTCCAGAATGGTGGCCATGGAGTACAATTTGTCCACCTTCATGGACCAGTAGTAGGCACTGTTGTCTAGCATACCAGTTCATCTGCCCCAACCACCGGGCCCTCAACGTCCAAGATGTCCCAAGAGGCTGACTCTATCCTTGAAGCCTTTGACCTCGAATCAATCCTCGGCCGAGGTCGTGACCCAATTCCCGCTCGTAGGGACCACAGTCATCCCCGGCAAGTATGCTGGGCACCAGTCATGGAGCATTGGAAGCCCTGAGGCCCGCAGAGCAGCCCTCCTACGAGTCCTCGATAGACTACTCTGAGTGGGAGACGGAGGATGAGGAGTCCCCCAATACCGATCGCCACTGCAATGTCTCATCTGACTCTCCTGTCTTGGAGCCTCAATGGTGGTCCCCGCCAGAGGATATGGGCTTTCTTGATTTTGTCAAGGATATGTCAAAGGCCCTAGCATTCCCTATGGAGTCGGAGGAGGACCCTTGGGTTGATGAGCTGGAAATCCTCCAGTACAAGGCTGCTCTGTGGGAATCGCTCACGGTGCCCATCCCTCCCATCTTGGAACGGCTGATGCTCTGAATGTAGGAGACACCGGCTTTGTATCGAGTCCGCTGGAGCCCGGGCTTCCAGAAGTTATAAGTGCCGTATAACTCCATGGTGGTGGAGTCGGCCATGTGTTGGTTGAAAAGCCTGAAGACACACTCCTTGGTGCCCCCTGGCAGGGAGGCCTGCACCCTGGACACCCTTGGCAGAAAGTGCTACCAGAGCTCAATGCTCATCGACTGCATCCAGGCCTACCAGCTGTACATAGGCATGTACCTGAGAGACCTGGCGAAGGAACTCACCAGGTTCTCAGCTGGTCCCTCCGAGGAACCCTTGCAATGGTTCAAGAACTTGGCCAAGGCAGTCTGTGAGTGCTCCAAATTCATGTCTTGAGCGGCCTATGATGGGTTTGAGTCGGCGCCTCGAGTAGTGGCAGCTGGCATCGGCGCACGGCACCAAGCTTGGCTATGGTCATCTGACCTCGAGCAGTGGGTTCAGAACAAGTTGGTCAATGTCCCATGCCAAGGAGAGATCCTCTTTGAAAAACCCATGACCAGCAAGGCTGCCGAACTGGAGATCGAGTTCATGACGAGGACCAGGCTCTCAAAAAAGACCACTGTCCCTCCCTCACGGAAGAGCTCTGGTGAAAAGCCCTTTTACTCAAGGAAGGGAGCTGCTTACAGAAACTATCCATCTTTTCAGGCCTCCCCAGCTCTCCAGCAGGGTCAGCAGGTCAAGGGACATGGGCATGGCCCTCGTAAGCAGAAGGCTCCAAAACACAAGGCACCAGCTCCAGCCCAGCCAGGGGAGAGTTTTTGACTCCTTGAGCATAGACGGTCTACCCCAAGGAGATCAGCAGCCCACAGGGAGATGTCTGGCCCACTATGCCCAGAGGTGATTGACCATCACCACTGATTCCTGGGCACTTCGGGTGGTCAGGGAGGGTTACCTCCTCCACCTGACTCTGACACCTCCCCCTTATTTCCTGGGAGAGCCCCTCAGGTCTCCCCTTGACCAGGACCTTCTATTGAAGGAGTTGACAGGTCTTCTCGAGGAGAAAGTGGTGGAACTGGTGCCCCATCATCACAAGGACAAGGGCTTCTACTACAGGCACTTCCTCGTGTCAAAAAGGACAGGGAGGCCTAAGGCCCATCCTCGGCCTGCATGACCTGAACAAATTCCTGGTGAAGAAGAAGTTCAAGATGCTCTCCCTTGGAACATTGCGGCCTTACCTCTGGCAGGGAGATTGGCTTTGCTCCCTAGACCTCAAGGATGCTTATACCCAGATCCTCATTCACCCCAACCACAGGCAGTACCTGTGGTTCATAGTGGGGGGCAGGCATTTTCAGTACAGGGTGCTCCCTTTCGGCTTGGTCTCTGCCCCAAGAGTTTTCACAAAATGCCTGGCAGTCATTCCTCCATCTCCAGAGGGTCTTTGTCTTCCCCTACCTGGACGACTGGCTCATAAAGGGAGGCATGGCCTCAGAGGTGCAGCAGGCCACCAAACGCACCATCCAGAATCTGCAGTACTTGGGTTTTGGCATAAACTACCCCAAATCTCACCTGCTCCCGACACAATGTATGGAGTTCATCGGGGCAAAGCTTGAAACTCTCCAGTCAAAGGCCTTCTTTCCCAGGGACTGAGCCAACCGTCTCAGGACTCTGGCAGGGGAAATACAGTACCGTCCCTCTGTGCCCGCTTGACTTCTTCTGTGCCTTCTTGGGCACATGGCCTCCACGGTCCATGTCACCCCAGACGCTCGCCTCCACATGAGGGTGGCGCAGTGGTGTCTCCAAGAACAGTGGACTCAAGCCACAAGGCACCTCTGAGACAGAGTCTCTGTAACCCGCCAACTGGTGGACTCTCTGGTTTGGTGCCAGTCTCTCCAGTGTCTCGAGGCAGGCATGCCTTTTCAGGCCCCAAGCCCCTTAAGTGTCCTCACCATGGACGCTTCCCTGCTCAGCTAGGGAGTCAACTGTGGGGAGCTCCGCACCCAGGGCAGCTGTTCACCAGGTGAGAGCACCGAGCAGATCAACCTCCTGGAGCTGAGGGCAATATACTTAGCCCTGTGAGTGTTTTGCCACCACCTGCATCACCAGATGGTGCTGGTCCAGACGGACAACCAGGTGACAATGTTCGTTATGAACAAACAGGGGAGCACGGGGTCTCATATCCTCTGTTGGGAGGCAGTGTTCTTCTCCTCATATGCAGTCCAAAAGGGTATTCTCCTGCGGGCAGTATACCTACCAGGCCAGAGCAACCTCCTGGCCGACAGGCTGAGCAGAGTCCTCCAGCCGCACGAGTGGCAGCTGAACCCCAGAGTGGCCGACCGGCTCTTCCAGATCTGGGGGAAACCCGTGATGGACCTGTTCACCAGCCTGGACAACTTTCAGTTGCCCTGCTTCTATTCCCAGCAGGCCCACCCCTCCAGAGTGACAGCGGACGCATTCCTCATTTCATGGTTGGAGGGCCTCATGTACGCCTTCCCTCCCATGCCGCTGATTGCAAAAATCTTGTTCAAGACCCTCCGCGACAGCCCCTCGGTGGCCTAGGCAACCATGGTTCCCGTTGTTCCTCCGATTAATGGTGGAGACCCCCCTCCAGTTGGGGACTTCTCCGGGACTCCTGACTCAGGATTGGGGCTCTCATCTGCACCACAACCTGGGGTCCCTGTCGCTGACAGCATGGCTGCTGAAAGGGTGACCCTAGCCCCTTTCAACCTCTCGGGTGAGGTAGAGGAGATCCTGCTGGCCTCTCACAAGTCCTCTACTAGAAAAGCTTATGTCCTGAAAATGGCGCAGGTTGTAAGCCTGGTTTGCCAAGCACGGGGCAGACCCGTTCTCCTGCCCAGTGGGTTTGGTGTTACAGTACCTTCTCCATCTCTCGCAATCTGTGCTCAAGTCTAACTCTGTGTGGGTGCACCTTAGTGCCCTGGTGGCGCACCACCACCTGGTGGATGGCAAGCCCCTCTCGGTCCAGCCATTGGTGACCCACTTTCTTAGGGGTCTACTCTTATCGAAGCCCCTGTTTCGCCCTCCGGTAACCGAAAAGGAACTCAACGTAGTATTGGGGCAGCTCACTCTCCCACACTAGCTACTTGCCACCTACACTACTTCTCTTGGAAGGTAGCATTCCTGGTTTCACTCACCTCTACTCACAAAGTTAGTGAGCTTCAGGCCTTAGTGGCGGAGGCGCCTTATACCAAGTTCTACAAGAAAAGGGTGGTGCTCCGCACACACCCTAAATTTCTTCCAAAGGTAGTATTGTCCTTCCATCTCAACCAGGAATTAGTAAACCCTACCTTCTTTCGGAGACCTCACTCAAGCCCACTGACTATTATCCAATGTTGCTAATCCATGTTGGAACAAATGATACTGCCAGGTATACCTCGGAACGTATCAAAAGTGACTTCATGGCTCTGGGACAGAGGGTGAAGCAGTTAGGTGCACAGGTGGTGTTCTCTTCAATCCTCCCTGTTGAGGGTAAAGGCCAAGGCAGAGAGGCCCGCATCCTGGAGATGAATGTATGGCTGCGTGGATGGTGTCATCGAGAGCGTTTTGGTTTCCTAGACCATGGGATGCTGTTCCAAGGGTTGCAGAGCAGAGATGGCACGCATCTATCCAAGAAAGGTCAACGCGTCTTCAGTAGTAGACTGGCTAATCTACTGAAGAGGGCTTTAAATTAGATTCATTGGGATTGGGTGAAGAAAGCCCCCAGGTAGGTGAAAGCCCCCAGGTACTTGATACATTAAATACCTTTATGGAAATGGGTAACAGGGGTAACATATGGAAAGCAGTGTGTATAAATGCCCGTAGCATGGGAAATAAGATCCCTAATGTTAAAACTTTGGTGGGAGTGGCTGACTTGGATTTAGTGGCAGTTACAGAAACATGGTTCACAGAAAACCATGATTGGGATGTAGCTATACCTGGCTATACTTTATTCAGAAAGGACAGGGTAGGAAGAAGGGGAGGAGGAGTGGCACTATATGTAAAAACTACCATTAAAGCTTTGGAATTAAGGAGCTTAAAAGGGAGAGAGGAGGCATTGTGGGTTAAACTAGAAAGAGGGAAAGAGAAATCTATTTGCATTGGTGTGATATACAGACCTTCCTCACAAGAGGAAGAGGTGGACAGAGAGTTAATTGAAGACATACGCAGCATTGCTAGGAAAGGGGAAGTGCTACTGATAGGAGATTTCAATATGCCAGATGTTGATTGGCACATTCCTGCTGCAGTATCATCTAGAAGTAAGGAAATCCTGGATTCTCTACAGGGAGAACTATTCAGGCAATTGGTAACAGACCCCACATGTGAAGGGGCCATACTGGACTTGGTGCTTACCAATGGTGAAAGTGTTTCTGATGTTGTAGTGGGAGATCATTTTGCATCCAGTGATCACCAGATGGTGTGGTTCAGTATTAGGACTAGGGCTGCTAGAATCCATTCACAGGTGAGGATCTTAGACTTTAGGAAGACTAACTTTGCCAAGATGGGCCAATACCTCAGGGAGTCGTTAGTGGGATGGGAACAGCTGGAGGATGTAGAAAAACAGTGAGCAAAACTGAAAGGGGATATTTTAAGGGCAACCAACCTTTTCGTTAAAATGGTAAATAAAGGTAAAAGGAAAAGGAGACCGCTATGGTTTTTGAAAGAAGTAGCTGAAAAAGTGAAGAAAAAGAGGGAGGCCTTCATGAAATAGAAGATATCACAGAGAGAGGAAGACAGGCATCTGTATTTGGAAAAACTTAGAGAAGCTAGCAAAGTAGTCAGGAAGGCAAAGATTCAAAAGGAGGAGGAAATAGCCAATGCAATAAAATGGGGGGATAAGACATTTTTCAGATATATTAGTGAGAAGAGGAAGGGCAAAGTGGTATTGTCAGACTCAAGGGTGCAGGGGAGGAATATGTAGAAGCTGATAAGGATAAAGCGGAATTGCTTAACAAATATTTCTGTTCTGTGTTCACAGATGAAGAACCAGGAGCAGGACCTCAGAAAACACCCACAAACAGGAACAGAAGCGAGGGACATCTTGTACAATTTTCAGACGACTGTGTTCGTGAGAAACTAGCTCAAGTTAAAGCAGACAAAGCGATGGGACCGGATGGGATACACCCTAGAATACTGAGGGAACTTGGGAACGTTCTAGCAGCTCCACTGACTGACCTTTTCAATGCCTCGTTGGAGTCGGTAGTGGTGCCAAAGGACTGGAGAGAGGCTCATGTGGTGCCTTTACACAAAAGCGGAAGTAAGGATGTGGTTGAAAACTACAGGCCGGTTAGTTTAACGTCGGTGGTGAGTAAATTATTGGAAACGCTGCTGAAAGAGAAATTAGTGAGGTTTCTGGAGTCCAGCAGATTACAGGACCGAGGCAGCATGGATTCACTAGAGGCAGGTCTTGTCAGACAAATCTGATTGATTTCTTTGACTGGGTGACCAGGGAGTCGGACCGAGGGAGAGCCCTAGATGTGGTGTATTTAGATTTCAGTAAAGCCTTTGACACTGTTCCTCACAGGCGACTTATAAACAAACTGAGCACCCTAGGGATGGACCCTAAAGTTACTGCTTGGGTTAGAAATTGGTTTGGTGGGAGGCGACAAGGAGTACAAGTAAATGGAGCTCACTCTGAGGAGAAGGAGGTTACCAGTGGTGTGCCCCAGGGATCTGTCCTTGGTCCGATTCTTTTTAACATCTTTGTTAGTGATATAGCTGAAGGGCTGTTGGGTAAGGTTTGCCTCTTTGCAGATGATACCAAAATCTGCAATAGAGTAGACACCCAGGAAGGTGTAGATAACATGAGGAGGGATCTAGCTAAGCTTGAAGAATGGTCTAGAATTTGGCAGCTGGGATTTAATGTTAAAAAATGTAAGGTCATGCATTTGGGCTGCAGCAATCCAAGGGAGCAATACAGTATAGGGGGTGAAGTACTTTTGTCCACTAAAGAAGAGCGGGACCTAGGCGTGGTTGTGTCTGATGATCTTAAAGTAGCTAAACAGGTAGAAAAGGTGACGGCAAAAGCTAGAAGGATGCTTGGGTGCATACAGAGAGGAATGGCTAGCAGAAAAAAGGAGGTGATAATGCCTCTGTATATGTCTTTGGTGTGACCTCATTTGGAGTATAGTGTGCAATTCTGGAGACCGCACCTTCAAAGGATGTGAACAGAATGGAGTCGGTGCAGAGGGTGGCTACTAAAATGATTAGTGGTCTTCATTATAAAGCATATGAGGACAGACTGAAGGATCTTAATATGTACACCTTAGAGGAAAGGCGGGATAAAGGTGATATGATTGAGATGTTTAAATACCTCCGTGGCATAAATGTTCAGGGAGAGAGCCTCTTTCAATTGAAAGCAAGTTCTGCTACGAGGGGACATGGGATGAGGGTGAAGGGAGGTAGATTCAGGAGTGATATGCGGAAATATTTCTTTACGGAAAGAGTAGTGGATCCGTGGAATAGTCTCCAGTGGAGGTGGTAGAGATGAGGACAGTAACTGAATTCAAAAAAGCATGGGACAAACACAGAGGATCTCTAAAGGTAAAAAGGGGACTGTTGTAGTTGTTGATATGGAAGGACAGACTAGATAGGCCATGTGGTCTTTTTCTGTCATCGTATTTCTATGTTTCTAGGGTGGAGACAGCCCTTCACACCTTGGACTGTAAGAGGGCTTTGTCCTTCTATATCCATCAAACTCAGGGTCACCTCAAAGCTACTCAGCTTTTCTCTCCTACAACCACAATAGGCTGGGGGAGATGGTGACCAAGCTTATGCTGTCCACCTGGGTAGTAGACTGTATCACCCTCGCCTATGAGCATGCGGGGCTCCCGCTGGAAGGCCAGGTCATGGTGGCCTCGGTGGCAAACTTGCGCTCTGTCCCAATGGTGGACATCTGCCAGGCCGCCACCTTGTCTTCAGTCCAGCCCATTACTGCCTAGAATGAGAGTTCCGACTAGACAGTGCCTTCAGCCGAGCTGTGCTCCCTAATCTTTTCGGGGTTTACGCAACTTCTACCCTCTGACTCTTCTCTGTTCAGGCTACCGGAGTGCTGGTTTTCCTCAGACACAGGGTTCTTGCCTCTTCCCCGGCTCTTGCCTTTGCCTCCGTCTCTGCCTCTCTCTATCTCACTGATCATCTGGTTTCCTTTATAAAGGGATTTCTGGTTTGCACGTTTTGAGTTTGAGGACAGGTGAAACTGCTTGTTACTAATGTGATCAGTGCTAGAGCACGTTGCTTCAGGTACTGTGTAATTGTTCATGCGCCCTCTGTCTGAGCTGCGCTGGAACTGCGCTCTCTGCCTTTTCTGAGTTCCATGAAAATCAGGAGTTTTTTTCAACACTGTTTCTTCTCTAGCTCCAGCCTCATGACAGTACCTCCCCGGATCCAGACGCATAGAGGGAGTTGCGATTCCGATCCCACGGGGCATATCTAGCCCTGTGGGATCAAAATCACGAACAGGCTTGTATGTGCAGGCCGGGACCACGATTCAGCCCAGCCTGCACGTACAGGACCTGCCCAACTAACTCAGTCTGGGCTTTACAATGGAGCTGCAGCTCCATGGCGTCCAGTTGCCATGGCACCACGGCTCCATTGTAAAGCCGTGATCCCCGACTGCTGGCTCCTACAATGCTTTCCCTGCAGCCCGACCCCCAATCTGGCCTCTGAAGGCCAGGGTCGGGCTGCAGGGAATGTTCTCTGCCCCCTCCCGCCGCTGCCATGACCCAGGCCGCTGACCTTGGAATTGGCCCTGTATGTCCGGGCCCAACAACTGCCCACTGCTCGCCCTATTGCCTCCCCCAGATCTGCCCCTTCCCCGCCCCATCTTTCACTGTATAATGAGCAGGGTAGGAGGATGGGGACAGGAAAGGGCACGAATAGCGAGGATGAACGTCCCAACGGGACATCCATCCCCACTATTCATGGCTCAGAATGACCCCCTTGATGTCTTTATAATTTTTTTTTTGTTTCAAATATTTCTGCTTGTCTTTTGTATTCCAAAAATAACTGTTTTGTTTTTAATTTTTGTATTTATGTTTTTTTAGACCCTTGCTGCAGGTGTATGCCAAAACATGGCCATGTTGGGTTGTTCAATAAAATATTTGATGTCTTTGCTCTGCACGTATGTGTGTGTGTTTGCCCTAAGGGCCTGTCTTTGCTTCGTGTGTTGGCCCTTTGTTTAAATCTCATATAAATAAGAAAAAAAGATAATCTAGAGACTTAGGTTCCCTTTTACTAACACTTAGCTCACGCTATCTGCCACACAAGCACATAGGAATAAAATGGGCCATGCAGCAGATAGCTCGAGCTAAGTTGTTAATAAAAGGCGCCCTTAATATACATCAGCTGACATTATGCTGCTAAACTAGGAACTTCCAGTGAAATACAGAACCCAACCACGTTAGAACTGCTGAAATAAACCACACAGATCTCACATGCTTTTCTTCTCGTCACAACTCATATGTAAAACTTCACACTCCTTACTTCCCATATACATTCACTCTGTCTCTATTTCTTCCTCCCTTTGCTCTAGAGAAAGCATATTACCCATAGTTTCCCTCAGTGGAAACAAGATTTTATCCATTCTGTAATAGATATACAGCACCTCTGTACTACTATTCTGATTGTGGACTTTCACCATTATACTTGTGTTTTTATATTTCTCTGAAGATGAAGGTACCAGTTTCCAGAGGTGTGTCAGAAAGTAGACCAGCATGAGATGCATTCAATTGAAATTGGGGGAGAAGCCTCCTATACTCTTAGAGGGGCATTTTAGAAAGGATGTCCAAGTGCAATCTAGGATGTTTAAGCTAGAAAAAAAATTAGGCACATCTAGGTGCAGACATGATTTCACAAATGTAGATGTTCCTGGATATGTCTGCAGGGAAGGAGGGGGTATCTATAGAGACATCCCTAAAATAGTATTTCAGAACCTAGACATATACAAATAGCCTAATGGAGTGGAGGAGCAGCCTAATGGTTTGTGGCCTTGGACAAGTTACTTAACCCTCCATTACCTCAGAAAAATCCAGATTATCAATGTCCATTTTTAATGTACATTACCAAGTTTAAGTTACAATGTAAACCACTTTGACTGAAATGATATAATGGTATTGAAAAAATGGTTAGAGTAGTGGACTAGGACTAGGGAGGCCAGGGTTCAAATTCCACTGTTGCTATCATTTTGATTCGGCAGAGTACTGGGGATGATGGTCTACTATCTTCTCTACATCCTCTGGATATTTTTCAGCTAAAACTAGCATTTCCTGATGCTTATTCATGCCTGGAGCAGGTCGAAACTTAGATGAGACTACAGACGTTTCTGAGATCAAACAGTGATGTCCAGGTCCCTGTGAATGCCCCAGCAGCCTCACCTCCACCATGCCCCCATTCAGACTTGGACATCCACAGAACTGGCTTCTAAAATGGCTTTTGAGACATCTCTGTGCTTTGGACGTCTCTATGCCTGTTTTCAGACATCCAAAGCACGAATAGGGCTTTCACAGTAATCCCTTTATTCTCCAATACCTCTAGTTGCAAAACCTTTAACACAATTCAGAATAGACCTGAGCACAACACTTGTTATAACTCCCTCATAGTTGAGTCAGATTTCCAAATCTTTGGGGTCTATCTATCAATAAAGCAAATATTAGAAACTTTTCTGAAGTTGATATTGCAGAACCTGGAAAAATGGCTTAATCCCAGTCTTTAATTTTTTGTCTTCACAACTTGGATGGTAAGTGACATTATACGTTCCTATGGTCTTTCCAATCCATTCTCTTAAGTATTTTAGCTTTCCATTTTACTTGTCCTTTGACTGTAAATGGAGGAGATTTTCTAACTTGCTAAGAGGAAAAGACTTGAGATCCCAGGCTTCATTTGAAGACTCCCATAAAGCCTCTCATGCCTAAAGACGCATATTCACTAGGTGCAATGCAACCTAGCCTGCAACATGTTTGCCTAGTTGGGATGTGTTCGTACATGGCCCATGTGCATCCTGAGTGCACACTACGTGCATTTGTTTCATGCTCATTCGGATCTAAACTTTGTTGTTTTTTGCCGCGAACACAAAGGGGCACGCAGTGCCATTTGGGACATTGTTGTGGCATTCCTTTCAACTAGTACATGCTTGCGAACATGGACAATTGGACGGAAGAAAATGCCTTGCACCTGATAAAGATTTATAAATACCTTATGGTGTTGTGGGATCCGAAGGACATAAATTACTACAAAAAAGAAATTGAAGGAAGACGTATGGAGGGAAATAGCCACTGTACTTGGACAAACAGAAGACAGATGTCACAACAAAATGCTAAATTTACTATCATCCTACCAAAGAGAGAGAGCAAAGAATAAGTCCAAGGGGACAGCAAAAGATAAATAAAGTGATTTTATTCAAAAGCTTTTCATACAGAATAATTTGGATTACATCCCAGGTTTTAATAACAATTTAAAGGTGCATCAGAAATTTACTCTAGCCGATGGTTTGCATATGAAGCGCTCTGTTTCTTGAGAGATAGGGATGAGCCTAGAAAGGGCAAAAATACTGTGAGTGATAACAATATAATTAAGCATATTCCTTCTCCTCCAGTGGAGGCAATCCCAAGCTGCCATCTTGAATTGTGTTGTGTAGTTTAGTGTCTTTAAAAACACCACCATCTGAAATTCTTCCTTGACATCCTGCGTCTGCAAATAAGAAGTTGTAATCTCCATCAACTAATGAAAATAACACGCTAAATTGTGCTTTGTAATTGTAAAACTCAGTACCAGTATTCATTTGTGCCTATAATACAACATGTTTCCCATCCAAAGCCCCAACACAGTGAGGAAGGTGCCAGATGTCCTCAAATATCTTCTATCCAGGCCATGGCAGTAGTAGGAAGCTGGAAAAGCTAAAATAAGTCATTTTTAGCATACATTTCTTTATTAATTTGATTGTTAATTTTCAGGAAGAAGTTGAAGAAAATAATGAAGAACAAGGCGAAGGAGAAAATGAGGAACAAGACAATGAAGGCAGCGCAGATTGGCCAGATTCAGCTGAGTTTGTAGCACCAAAACTCCCTGAACCAAAAAAAAAAGATGACGGTGTATTGATAAAGGACGTTGTGGGGATTTAAAAAAATGCAGTAAATAAGTTAGAAACCTCTTCCTCTGTCGATGAAGAGATAAAATCATTTTTTGCTTTTGTGGCGACCAAAATGAATTCATATTCATCACAAACTAGGATAAGTGTTCAGCATGCTATATTTGACATCATAGTAAAAGCAGACAGCAGCACTTGCAGGGATACTTGAGGAAAAGAAGCCCAACCAGCTGTAGGTGCCGAGGCTGCAGGAGTAAAAACTCCCTCCTGCAATGTTGAGTCTCCCTGGCCTAGTCAGGAGATATCCGGAACAAAAGACACTTGAATCTAAGATTCCACTTCTTAAAAAACATTTTGAGGAGCCATTCTCTATCATAGATAAGAGCAAAAGTAACCACACACGTTGCAAGTACAATAGTTTCAGTCACTGACGTTTCTTAAAGTTTTGACACATTCAAAACATCAGCACTTTTACCTCCAGGAATCTTAGCTCCTGCCAAATTCTTCTGACCACTAGGCGTCGAATATTTTTTTACCAAGGCGGATATGACTCGGGGGAACCCCCAAAACCTCAGAAAGATAACATTTAAACATTTCCTTAGCAGAAATAAGAGGTGATTTAGGAAATTTATCCACCGAAGATTGGCAAGCCTAGATTGATTCTCCAACTGTTCCATACGAGCCTTCAGATAAGTAGAATCTTTAATAAATCTATTTGAATGAGTTTCCAGTCGTGCCACTCGCAGGTTAATATTCTCAGAGGATTTCTGGAGACCTTCCATAGATTGAATAAACTGAGCAGAAACATCCTCATTTTTCTGAACCCGAACTTGAAGAGCCTGAACCTGAGGAATAAAGGCCTCCCCCAATTGCTTGATAGCAGTCCAAATTGATTCAAGAGTGAAATGGTCCGGTTTTTGAAAGGAAAATGAGAATGTAGAAGCACCTCCTTCCATGACTGCTAAGACAGGAGCTGTAACAGTGTCCGATGGCCATGTTGGGCTATTCACATTTTCTGAAGACAGGGGAATCACTGGTGCCATATACAGTACCTTCCATTGTCCTCTTCTGCAGATGAGCTTATTTATTTAATTAATAGTATTTATATTACTCACCCTATCAATAATTTAATGCACAATACAAGGTACTCCCCAATGTCAGATCCAGGTAGCAAAGATATTTAGGTGTAGTTTGGAAGACTGCGGGATTGGCACTGCCCAAATACTCAAGATACCAAAGATAAATTGACTCTCCTTCCCCCCCGCCCCTCCTTCCCTCACCGCTAATATATCTTCCCTACCCCTTGGCCCCCTATGCTAAATAGGGAAACTACGAGCAATAACATAATAAGATTCATGACATCCCAACAAGTATAGAAGCCAAGGCATACCTGTTGTATGCTGGCTGCCTCTTGTAGGTTAGCTGTACAGCGCTGCGTGCGTAGCCCTATACATGTACTAATTAGTAGTAGTAGTGTTACAATTGTCAATTAAAACGATAAAGGACTCAATAATTAACACAATACTAAAATAATAGATAAATTAATTTAATGTTGAACTGGGACATACTTCATGGCCAAATGAGCCCAGGAACTACTCAGTGATTGTGTAACTTCCTCTTCAAAGAAAACGTAGTAGATATGCTGAATGTATCAGTGCCATCAGTGGAATTTCCCATGGGTGTGACCTGTGATTATTGTGTTTTTAGAGCAGCCTGTTAAAGCTAAGCAACTTTACTGTACCTCATAGTCTGAAATTGAGGACAATAAGGCCATTTCCACAAGTTGCAGAGTGCTTTACCCACAAGAGTGAGATGTTTGTTTACTGACTACCCTCAGTTTGGATTTATATTTTGTTTTATTTATTGATTAGATATGTTTAATTGTAATCTGCCAAAGATTTTGAATTGATGAACCATAAATGATTTTAACAAATAAAAGTATAGAATTTGTTCATCGATACTTGTACTTAACATGCCTTTTAGGTGTTTCTGAGGGCAGATTTTTTTTGGGGAAGGAAACAATGCATGTAGTTTTGTGCTATCAAAACTATGCATGTTGTTTCTGATAGATATCTTCCTTCTTTCCCCAGCATCTTCAAAGGGCTGGCTCAACAGTCAGGCAAACTAGGTGAAAGCCTAAGGTGGTGGCTTCTGGGGGGTAGCAAAGACCAGGGCATTCAAAGCTTAACAATAGATTCTGACAGCCAGGGGAGATGTAAAGCTTAAGTTTGCCTAGGGCTCCAACACCTTGAACCAAATCTGGGGCTGGCCCTGCTACTACCAGGATTTCATACAGTTATTCTTATAAAGGCAGATGCAAGAATAGATGGCGTGAGGGGTCTTTCTTTTCCTTTGCACTGGGTATAACACTCTTCTTTGGATCTGTCATGTCTTTTCTTCTTTCTCCTCAGCCGTGTTAGATTGGTTAGGATAAACTCTCAATAGGAAATAAGGCTTCTGCTCCCTTAAGCCACAGTCTGATTTTTCGTAGTTAGGAACTCAGGTGATTGGAAACAACCCATTTTTACTATTGTTCTGGGCCTTAGCAAGTGATCTGGATCCCACAAACTAAGGAAGACCATCACCCCCTCATGCAAGCTTGGCAGAAAGAAGGTGAGAGTTTTCCCTCCAGAACTCCTGTTCTTATATTGTTGTTGTTAACTGCCATCGAGTCAGTGTCGACTCATGGCGACCCTCTGGATAGTTGTCCTAAACTGTGTTCGGTCTTCAATCAGGCGGTTCATTGTTGACAGAGTGGCACCTATAGCTGCTGTTATTGTATCGATCCATCTCATTGCTGGCCTTCCCCTTTTGTGTTGACTTTCTACCTTGCCAAACATAATGTCTTTCTCTAATGATCTCTCTTTCTGCATAATTTGTCCAAAGTATGAAAGTCAAAGTCTTGTCTTAAGAACATAAGAAATGCCATACTGGGTTAGACCAAGGTCCATCAAGCCCAGTATCCTGTTTCCAACAGTTCACAAGTACTTAGCAGTTTCCCTAAAAGACACAGGTTCCACAATGCTTGTACTGGGGCAAGCAGTGGATATCCTGGGTCCCATTTATTAATGGTTTATGGACCTTTCCTCCAGGAACTTGTCCAAACCTTTTTTAAACCTGGCTACACTAACAGCTTTTACTACATCCTCTGGTAATGAAGTGTCATCTGAGCTTCTAAAGAAAGCTTAGGTTTGATCTCCTCTGGTTTGTTCTTTGGGCAGTCCATGGTATACACAATATTCGCCGCCAGCACCATAATTCAAAGGCATCAATTTTCTTCCCGTCTATCTTTCTCATTGCCAAACCTTCGCATCCATATGATGTTATTGAAAATACCATGGCTTGAACGAGTCAAATCTTTTTATGGAGAGAGACATCTCTGCTCTTGAGAATCTTGTCTAGGTCCTTCATAGCCATTCTGCTAAGAGCAATGCGTCGTCAGATTTCTTGATTGCTTGATGCTTTTTTATTGATAGTTGATCCAAGTAGGTTAAAGTTGTCCTCAATTTCAATTTCTTCTCCATCAATGATGAAGATATTGATTTTGCCAGTTGTCATGCTCTTTGTCTTCTTTACATTAAGGTGCAGGCCCATTTTAAGACAATGTTCCTTGATTTTGAGAAGCAAATGTTTCAGATCATCTTCACTTTCAGCCAGTAATGTGGTATCATCAGTATAGCGAAGGTTGTTGATGAGTCCTCCATCAATCTTCACACCTCGGTTATCTTCATACAATCCTGCATCTCTGATGATTTGTTCTGCATATAAATTAAACAGGTCAGGAGAAAGTATGCAGCCTTGTCGTACATCTTTGCTGATTTTAAATCATTCTGTTTCTCCTTCTTCCGTTCGAACTGTTGCTATTTGATCAATGTAAAGGTTGTGCAAGAGAACGATGAGGTGTTCCGGTATACCCATGCTTCTTAATGCGACCCAGTTTCTAATGGCTTACACAGTCAAAAGCCTTGCTGTAGTCAATAAAACGCATATAGATATCCTTTTGGTATTCTTTAGTCTTTTCAAGGATCCATCTCTCATCTGCGATGTCGTCTCTGGTTCTTGTCCCTTTCCTGAAACCTGCTTGCACTTCAGGCAGCTCTCTTTCCAGATATGGTTGTGGTCTTTGCTGATTAATCTTGAGTAGAATCTTACTGGCATATGGAATCAGAACGACTGTGCGATAATTTCCACAGTCAATGGGATCACCTTTCTTTAGTATTGGTATAAACACAGATTTTTTCCAGGCAGTTGGCCGTGATGTTGTCTTCCAAATTTCCTGGCAGCACCTTGTAAGTATGGTAACAGTTGCATCAGATTGCTGTAATACATGTATAATGACTCTGTATATTCTTTCCACCTTTTATTGATCTTTTCAGCATCATTCAACATTGCTCCTTGAGCATCTTGTAACATTCCAATTCGAGGCTGGACTTTTTTCTTTAACTCTTGAAGTTTTAGGAAACCTGATCTAATAGTTTCTGCTTACATTTCCTTGCATGCATAATTGTAGTACTTCTCCTTGTCTTGTCTTGCTGCATGTTGGAAATCTCTGTTGAGTTCTGTGATTGCCTCTCTTTCTCCTTTAGCTTTAGTTTTTCTGCATTTCTGGGCAATTTTCAGAGTTTCTTCGGTAATTCATGTTGGCTTTGTTTGCTTTTTCATCTTTTGTAGAGACTTCTCACTTTCTTCCAACACAACCTTCTTGATGTCATCACATAACTCTTCTGGAGCTCTGTCATTTGTATATAAAGTAGCAAATTGATTTTTCAGGCAATCTTTAAATTCCAGTGGTTTATTCTCAAGGTCATATTTTTCTACATTCATGAGTGGCTTGCTCTTTTTCAACTTTAGCTTGAGTTTGCATACTAGTGTAATAGATCACCTGACCAAGAAAGGATAACGGAGGCCTTTGTGAAAGCAAATAGCAGTTTATTAGCCGGCGTGAACTCAGTGGAATAGTTTCCAAAGACTGAGCTGCCGAGCCTCTTTGGGTTCGTGAGTGGGGCCAATCGGTCCCACGGGCTCCAGGACTGTCGCTACATCCCGTCTGAAAACAGTCCAGGTGGTGCCTCGGGACCTCTTGGAATTCCGGGAGCCCAAAGGACTGCTGGTCTACCACTCCGAGATGGCAAACGTCGTCGATTCCAGGGCAGGGAACCATGAAATGTAATAGATCACCTGTCCAAGAAAGGACACCGGAGGCCTTCGTGAAAGCAAACAGCAGTTTATTAGCCGGCGTGAACTCAGTGGAATAGTTTCCAAAGACTGAGCTGCTCCACAAAGGTTTCAGTTACAGTTATAGACTTCCTAGCCCTATGCAAACTAACATTTTGTTATCTCAATTTAGGTACAACATGATTGGTACATAATAAGTTTCCCTTAACCGGTCCCCAGTAAGGCCGGCTGGGGGGTGTTTCGTAAGGTGAGAAGCTGCTAAAGATATGCATTTGTTACTGCGTAGCTACTACTACCAGGCAGGCTGCAGAAATAATAAAAGACAAAGACATTTTGGGTAGGCCACAGACCTATCATACACTTCTGACACTACTACACTAGTAGTTGGTGATCTGTACCACAGACAGCCCCAGGTTTTGTCTTTGCTGATGTTACACAGCTTTTCCGTCGTGAACTTCCACAGATGTAGTCAATTTGATTTTTGTATAATCCATTGGGTGAAGTCCATGTGTACAGTCGCCGTTTGTGTTTTTGTAAGAAGGTGTTTGAGATGACTAGATCATTTGTCTTTCAGAATTCTATCAGACTATTTCTAGCTTCATTTCTGTTGCCACGTCCATATTTTCCAAGCACTTTGTCTTCTTCTTTCTTGCCAACTTTTGCATTCCAGTCACCCGTAACTATCAGGATATCCTGTTTGCATATTCTGTCAATTTCAGCTTGTACTCGTTTGTAGAACTCATCAACTTCATCCTCTTCTGCAGCTGTTGTTAGGGCATATACTTGAATTATAGTTGTGCTGATGGGCATTCTTCGTAGACGAATAGAAATGAAGCGTTCACTGATTGTATTGTATTTCATTACAGTTCTTGCAGTTTCTTCTTAATTATAAATGCAACACCATTTCTTCTTTGTTTTTCATTTCCAGCATAGTAGACCATGTGATCATCAGATGCAAAGTGCCCGATGCCAGTCCATTTCATTTCACTGACACACAATAGATCATGTTGTGCATGTTCCATTTCATTCTTGACTACCTCCAACTTCCCTTGGTTCATTCTTCGTATGTTCTATGTCCCAATAGGCAAGACATCTTTGCAGCTTCTGACTTTCATTTCATGCGCAGCTACATCAGCAGTCAGACGTTCCAAGGGCTTTGATCCAGCCACACCATAAATGCTGGCTTTACTCTGAATAGTCTTCAACTCCTCCCCAGTAACCATTTGAGTGCTTTCTGACCTGGGGTCTCATCTTCAAGCACTATAATGCATTTTGTTTTGTTGTGACTATCCATTGGGTTTTCATGTTAAGATACAGAAGTAGATTGCCAGACCTTTCTTCCATGCAGTTTAACTCTAGTGTTGTTGCCGTTGTCACAGAAATATGATCCTCCGCTGCCAACACTGTCCCATTCTGCTGCTGCCCAGATGGGTGGTTTGTCTTGGTCTGACAGCCAAGACCTGTCCATCTTCCCAGTAGTTAAGCTACCGACAGACCTCAGCATCACTGATGCACACAAGCCCTCACAGCACAACAAGCTGTAGACCAAGTGAGGGCCTCTTCTTATATCCACTGTGATATCAAAACTCCTCCTCTGGCATTCCTTGTAGGGAGTGAGCTTGAAGAATTTTCAATAGCTACTGTATATCGTATAGGACTGGGACAAGTGATATCCTTGCTATAATAATTAATATACCCATCTATTACAGACTTAGGTAATTCAGCAAATACTGCTTAACACGAGGGTACTTGGTGACATTGGGGTTACAAACAGAATCAATGATAATTTGCACAAATGGATATATTATCCATTTGACCTTATGTGGTCAGCATTCCACTGAAAATTTACCTACTGTATATATATATATACAGTAGGTATATATATATATATATATATCTATATTGTCAGACGGCTGCCTGGGTGAGAATCTTCACAGTCTTGGCAAGTGCATATATCTATATGATTTGCAAGGGATTGTGGGCAGTGCAGTTCATTCACACCAGACACAGCTGCTCACAATAATTAGTTGTGCTTTTGGGTAAAGCCAATAAGATATTTATTTATGGGGTTATTTCTCCCAACACAGATATGCTTGGTAGCACATAAATCAGGTTACTTGCTTTCAGTGTTTAACTTAGAAAAAACAAAATCAAGAAAACAACATTTGAACTTGTCAGGCAATCAAAGCAAAAGAAATAAGACCTGGTTGATAACAAACTGGTCTTTTCTGTAGGCTTAGCTAATATTTTCTTAGCATGTATCAAACAACAAACCAAAAGCCACAAAGAAGAAAAAAAAACTGTTCTTTTCAGGTAAACTTCTTATATCTTCCCACATAGATTCAGAAGTGATTCTCTTAGAGCTCACAAGCAATTAGGTAAGGCTCAATTGCTAGCAGTTATCCAGCTGAAACCCCTTAGCTGGCTTGCTTTCTACTGCATGGCTAAATATCCTACTCATGAGCTTTTCTGAGTAGATTAAAGAACAAGTTTGTATTTCTTTGTGATGGTTGCTGTACTTTATAACAGAAAATCACCAAAGGAGATTAGACAGAGAGCAGTCCATGTAAACAGATTCTTCATCTGCTATCACCCCCTCTTCTTCAACAAGCATGGGTTCAATATCATGGATTGGCACAGATGAATCTCCCAATGGAGCACTTTCAGAAGAATACTTGTTTCCCTGCTGTCTTTCAAGGTTATAGCTAGGGCATAGATCAGTTTCATACCTGAGCTTCCATTGCTGTTAGAGTTCCTATCTATATAGCCTGGCCAGTATGCAGTCCAGTTCTTATGTCCAGCCTTCCCATCCAGATCCCTGGACACTGGATCTCTCTTCACATACCTTCTGGCATGGGTCTTAGGGTCCCTTCCACATGCAGCTGTCTCCCTCACAGGTACCGTCTGGAGATTCCTAGCTCTGCAGCACCATTCCTCTGGCTTTCCCCAGTCCAATGGTGTATGCTGGCCCTTGGAATGCCTCCCAGTATACGTACTGCTCTGGACTCTTCTAGACCTCTCAAAGGCTTTTCTCCTCTTTCTTCCAAAGGGTTTCTTTCCCTCTCTGTCCGTCCGGTTTGGCTTCTGCTTCTGATGATCCTCCTGATGATGAAGATGATCAAGCTCAAGCTGCTTCTCTGTAGAATAAACTCTACCTTTATTCTGCTTAGATGAGTGCTCCTCCCTAACACAGCACAGCTGTTTTGGATCAGGCCCTGCCCTTTGAGATGAGTGCTTAGGGATTACCTCATAGCCCTCCTGATTGAACACACGTTTCCCCACTTCAGCTCCTCTAATGGCTGCTGGAAACCTGGTGCATTCTGGGACTGGTAGTCTTTTATGGGAAAATTCTGTTTTCTTATTTCTACCAGAACTGACAGGTTGCTTGTTCAGAGTCACTTCACCTGTTCTATAGCTCCTTCCTGAGCTATGATAAGCTTCCTTATCACATACCCCCCTGCTTAAGTTATTACGGACTGGTGTCACTGGTGAAACTTCTTCTCTACAGTCCGTAATACGGGAAAGGGCATCCGCATTCTTGTGTAACTTCCCAGCATGATGTTCAACTTGAAAATCAAATGCCTGTAAGGCCATGTACCAGCGTGTCAACCTGGCATTGTGGTTCTTCATTTGCTGCAACCACTTAAGTGGGGCATGGTCTGTGACCAACTGGAACTTTCTCCCTGTAAGGTAAAACCTTAACGCCTCCACTGACCACTTAATAGCTAAACATTCTTTTTCTATTGTGGAATACTTTTGTTCAGCCGGTGACAACTTCCTGCTCAAGTACATCACAGGATGCTCCTCCCCTTCATGACACTGGGATAGAACCGCTCCTAGCCCTACATCCGATGCATCTGTTTGAACCAGAAAGGGTTTCTTGAAGTCCACCCCTTTCAGTACCGGTCCTGTACACAATTTTCCTTTTAAGACTGAAAACGCTTTTTCAGCTTCAGGTGTCCACTTTAGCTGGTTTGGACAATTCTTCCGCAGCATATCCATGAAAATTGCACTTTTCTCTGCAAATTGCGGTATAAATCTGCGGTAGTATCCAATAAGTCCTAAGAAACTTCTTAGTTGTTTCTTTGTTGTTGGAGGAGGAAAATTCCTGATGCTATCTACTTTACTCATTAGAGGTTTAATTTTTCCTCTTCCCACTAGGTGGCCCAGGTATTTTACCTCCCTATTTGCAAAGGTACACTTCTTCGGGTTTAAAGTGATTCCCGCTTGCTTCATGGAGCACAAGACTGCCCTGATCCTCTTCAGATGTTCCGCCCAGGTGTTACTATGGATTATGACATCATCCATATATGCAAAAGCATAATTTTGGTGGGGTCGAAGTACCTGATCCACTAACCTTTGGCAGGTAGCCGCTGCTCCATGCAGTCCGAAAGGCATCCTCTTGAACTGGAAAAGGCCAACGGGGGTGCTGAACGCAGTCTTCGGCTTCGACTCCCTGGTGAGAGGGATTTGCCAATATCCTTTTGTTATTTATTTTATTTATTTAACAATCATTTATATCCCGCATCTTCCAGAGTTCAGATGCGGCTTACAATTGAACAACAGTCAACAAAGCAAGGGCTTGTTTTACATGGAACAATTTTTGACAGTAAACAATGTAATAGTTAAATACGTAACAGAACAGTGAAATGGTTAAATACATAACAGAACAAGAACAATTTAAGAACTATGTACAGATACAGGTTTGTAGGTTCCTTAGATTTAAATCATGGTTATTTACAAGAGGGTGTAAATCTGTTAATTATGGGGTTTAGCTTTACTCAGTTGGGTGTTATTTAGCCTTTTTCTGGGATGATTAGTGTATTATCAATGTTGTTGTAGTGCATGGCAAAGAGGTAGGTTTTCAGTTTTTTGCGGAATTCTATAATTTCTGTTGTGGATCTTAGGTCCTCTGGGATGGAGTTCCAAATGAAGGGGGCCGCATGTGAGAAGGCTCTGTTATTAGTTAGTTTGGTTGCTTTTATAAAATCATTTGGAGTCCTTAATTTATTTGAGTGTCCTTTTCTGTGAGTGACTTTTTGAGATTCCTTGCTTATAAGATTGCTTAATGGGATTGGAGCCATGCCATTGAGAGCTTTAAATGTGGTTGTTGTGGTCTTATATATTATCCTGCTTTGTATTGGGAGCCAGTGCAGGGTTGCTAATATTGGAGTAATATGCTGGAATGAGTGTGCTTTCATTACAATTCTAGCTGCTGCGTTCTGTGCTAGTTGTATTCTTTTAATGTTTTGTTTCGTTATACCTAAGAGAATTAGGTTGGAAAAATCAAAGTGTGGGGTTATGGTTGCCTGTATTATGTTAATGAAGTCTTGTAAGTGAACTAAGGGGCGTAGTTGCTTGAGTATTTTGAGTTTGAAGTAGATTTTCTTTATAGTGTTTCTAATGTGGGTGTTCATCGTAAGGTGTGTATCTAAAATGACTCCTAGGTATCTTATTTCGTTTTTTATTTTGATGTCATGGTTTTGTATTGTTATGTGGGTTGGAGGGACATATGAATGGTTTTTTGTTACAATTAATACCTCTGTTTTTGAATGGTTTATGTGGAGGTTTTTTCGCTTTTAGCCAGGTTGCGATTTCGTTAAGACAATCTGTTAAGAGTTTTATCGGTACATCAGGGATGGTGAATGGAATGTATAACATAATATCATCTGCGTATAGATGATAGAGTACACCGAATTTTTTGAAAATGTCACAAACTGGTTTTATATATATGTTAAATAGGAGGGCTGATAGAGCTGAGCCTTGTGGGAGACCAATTTCTTGTTTATATGTGGTGGATGTCTGATTAGCTATTTTTACATTTTGCGTTCTATTATGTAAATATGAGGTGAACCATTTGTGTACCGTGGCATTTATACCTATTTGTTTTAGGTTATTAAGCATTATAGTGTGATGTACACTATCAAATGCAGCTGATATGTCAATAAATAGGAGTATGAATGCTTTTTTGTGATTATCAATCCCTTTAAGGAGTGTATCAATTAAGACTGTTAAAAGTGATTCTACTCCATGCTGAGGTCTAAAACCATATTGGTGTTCATCAAGTGGGTAGTAAGAGTCTAGGTATTCCTGTGTCTGGATCTGTACCACTTTTTCTATTATTTTAGCTAAGAAAGGGATACTTGAAATAGGTCGATACGATTTTGGGGATGTTTTGTCCGTAGTACCATTTTTGAGAATTGGGCGGATTTGTGCATGTTTGAGTTTAGGAGGGAGGTAACCTTGGAGTAATGAGAGGTTGACTATAGGGAGGATGAAAGAGATTAGTATTGGAAGTGTGCTTTTTATCCATGTTACAGGGCATGGATCAAGGTAAGAGGTGGTAGTGTTGAGGTTGGAAATAATATTCTTTAGTGATTCTTTGGATGTGGGGTGAAAAACTGACCATTCATTTGCGCAATTTAAGGCTACGTTATGTTTGTCTATGGACATTATAGGTTGCGTGGATTTATTTTGATAGTAGTCAGCTAAAGTTTGTACTGATATGTCAGTAATTTCATTGTTATGTGTTTGAGGGTTATTAGTGAGATTTCTAACAATGGCGAATAGCTCTCGTGGTCTATTATAGGATTTTGATAAGATTGCTGCATAGTAAGTCATATCAAGGGTGGTTAAGTATTGAGCCTGTCCCAGCTGGTCCAACAGCTCTTCAATTCTTGGCATTGGATAGGCATCAAAAACTGATATGGCGTTTACCTGCCGGAAGTCAATACAAAATCTTAAAGATCCATCAGGTTTCGGCACCAGGACTATGGGGCTATTCCAGGGACTCTTCGACTCCTCTATTACTCCCATGTCCAACATCTCCTGGACTTGTGCCACTACTTCCTGTCTCTTGGCTTCAGGCAAGCGGTATGGCCTTTGACGAACTAATTTCCCAGGTGGAGTTATTATTTCATGGGCAACCAAATGTGTCTCCCCAGGTATGGGTGTCAACACATCTGGGAATTCTTTAAGCAATTTCCTAATTTCTTCCTGTTGTACCACTGTCAGGTCCTCACCTATTTGGGGCTCTGATTTTTCTTTACAATCAGATACCTGGGGTCCCAAATCTTCCTCTTCATTCACCTCCCTCTCTCGGGCACAGGTGGCAGCTAGGCTTTTAACCCCTTTGACGTCAGTAGAACCAAAGCCTTTGGTTCCATGCTCAGAATTTTCCAGGGATGTGACCTCCTCCACAGGTGGAAAACCCAGCCTCTCACAGATCAATTGGGCAATTCTGTCTCCTGTCTTCACGTGATAATCATTCTGTCCAAAGTTAAATAACAGAACTTTAATATTGCCCCTGTAATCGGGATCAATTACTCCCGCACCCACATCGATGAAATATTTAAGGGCTAATCCGGACCTTGGGGCTGCTCTCCCATAGCATCCAATAGGTATTTCCACTTGGAGACTGGTGTCAACCAGGGCTCTCCCTTGGCTAGGTACAGTCACATTTTCTATGCTGCACAGGTCAAACCCAGCAGCTTGAGGGGTTGCCCGCTTAGGAGCTTGGGCCTTCTCTGTGACCCTATGGTACTTTAGGACAAATGTCTGCTTTGGAGTAGCTTGGTCTTCTGGACGCTTAACCATCTTTTTAGCTGGGGTCTGAGGACTTCCAAATAAAGGCCTGGGAGCTATTACCATTAAACCTTCTCCCTCCTTCTTTCCTAGTCCTTCCACTAGACCCTGCTTAAATCTTGGCCAGTCTCTTCCTAGAACCAAATCAAAGGGTAGCCTAGGCACCACTGCTAACAGGACTTCCTCTTGTTCCCCCAGGCACTTAACCTTTAGCCTATAGGTGGGATATGATGTTGCAGCACCATGAATGCATCTGGTGTGAACTTGGCTTTCAGGGGTTCTAGGCACAAATCCTTCTTGGGCCTCTATTCTCTTTCAAAGCCTTTTTGACATCATACTCTGGTCTGCCCCAGAGTCTAACAAAGCATTTGTGGTAATTCCTTGCACATCAACCATCAAAAGAAATCCTTCTTTGGGCTGTTTTAAATCCACACCCATTAAACTAGTGTGTGTCTGGCATCTCTTTTCTAAATGTCCCCATTTTCCACACTTGAAACATTTCTTTCTATTCCACTGTGTCATCTGGTTTGATACAGTACATTCATTTTCAGAAACATTTTTAATTATTTTCTTTTCTGATACAGCACATCTTGCCTCAGCACCAATCTTCAGAGGGCCACCCATTCTATGGCAAGCCTGCGTGGCTTCCAAGAATCTCTCTGCTAGCATGGCTGCCTCTCCAAGATTTTGGCAATTTTGCTGTATAAGGAAAGTGTGCAAATCTTTAGGGACCGCAGACATAAATTGTTCCAACATTATAATGTCTAATAACATTTCTACCGTCTTTTGCTCAGGCTCCAACCATTTTACAGCTAAACCTCTGATTCTCTGACTCAGGGCCCTGGGTGTTTCACCCACTCTCAATGTAGTAGCTCTAAACATTCGCCTATACTCTGAAATAGACAACCCTAGGCGATCTCTAATAGCAGCCTTTACATCCTTATAATTCAAAGCCTGGGCTGCTGGCATTGCTCTATAAGCTGCAAGCGCCTCTCCAGTTAATGAGGCTGCCAGCCTTACTGCCCACTGGATCTCTGGCCATGCTAATGCTTGTGCCACTCTTTCAAATGACTCTAGAAAATCATCAACATTATCATCTGGAGTTAGCTTCCCAAAACTAAATGCCCCAATTCCTTGATTGAGTCCCACACTGTCCACATGTGGTGTACCAGTATTTACTGCTGGTCTGGCATCTGTTCCACTTTGGATCTGCAGCTTAACTAGGGCTTGCACCAGATCAAGCACTGGCCTCTGCTGGTCCATTAAGGCTTTCATAGCAGTGTCCTGTGCCTGCTGCGATAGCTCCTGTTGCCTGCTAAACTGGGCTGCCATCCAGCTAGCCATCTCCCTCGGATCGATCTTGATCCCTGCAAGAAACAAAGAAAAAAACAAAGTGCACCACCTTCCAAACAGGTGTTTTTTTTCTACTTTTTTTTTTCAATTACCCCTGTGCCTTACTCCCATCCACCACTAGACATGCCCAGGTACTTATTACCTTGTGTCAGTGATGAATCCAGCTCTGCACAGGGTCTCTTCCTCCTGGGACAGCTGCCTGGAACATCCACTTCTCCTCCAAAGTGCAGTTGAGGGAAAATCTTTTTTTCCAGCTTTAAACTTGAACTTTAGTTGTAATCCTCAGCAAGTAAATCCCTTTGTGCAAAAGCAATCCGAAAAACTACGCCATTTGTCAGACGGCTGCCTGGGTGAGAATCTTCACAGTCTTGGCAAGTGCATATATCTATATGATTTGCAAGGGATTGTGGGCAATGCAGTTCATTCACACCAGACACAGCTGCTCACAATAATTAGTTGTGCTTTTGGGTAAAGCCAATAAGATATTTATTTATGGGGTTATTTCTCCCAACACAGATATGCTTGGTAGCACATAAATCAGGTTACTTGCTTTCAGTGTTTAACTTAGAAAAAACAAAATCAAGAAAACAACATTTGAACTTGTCAGGCAATCAAAGCAAAAGAAATAAGACCTGGTTGATAACAAACTGGTCTTTTCTGTAGGCTTAGCTAATATTTTCTTAGCATGTATCAAACAACAAACCAAAAGCCACAAAGAAGAAAAAAAAAACTGTTCTTTTCAGGTAAACTTCTTATATCTTCCCACATAGATTCAGAAGTGATTCTCTTAGAGCTCACAAGCAATTAGGTAAGGCTCAATTGCTAGCAGTTATCCAGCTGAAACCCCTTAGCTGGCTTGCTTTCTACTGCGTGGCTAAAAATCCTACTCATGAGCTTTTCTGAGTAGATTAAAGAACAAGTTTGTATTTCTTTGTGATGGTTGCTGTACTTTATAACAGAAAATCACCAAAGGAGTTTAGACAGAGAGCAGTCCATGTAAACAGATTCTTCATCTGCTATCACCCCCTCTTCTTCAACAAGCATGGGTTCAATATCATGGATTGGCACAGATGAATCTCCCAATGGAGCACTTTCAGGAGAATACTTGTTTCCCTGCTGTCTTTCAAGGTTATAGCTAGGGCATAGATCAGTGTTCATACCTGAGCTTCCATTGCTGTTAGAGTTCCTCTCTATATAGCCTGGCCAGTATGCAGTCCAGTTCTTATGTCCAGCCTTCAAATCCAGATCCCTGGACACTGGATCTCTCTTCACATACCTCCTGGCATGGGTCTTAGGGTCCCTTCCACGTGCAGCCATCTCCCTCACAGGTACCGTCTGGAGATTCCTAGCTCTGCAGCACCATTCCTCTGGCTTTCCCCAGTCCAATGGTGTATGCTGGCCCTTGGAATGCCTCCCAGTATACGTACTGCTCTGGACTCTTCTAGACCTCTCAAAGGCTTTTCTCCTCTTTCTTCCAAAGGGTTTCTTTCCCTCTCTGTCCGTCCGGTTTGGCTTCTGCTTCTGATGATCCTCCTGATGATGAAGATGATCAAGCTCAAGCTGCTTTTCTGTAGAATAAACTCTACCTTTATTCTGCTTAGATGAGTGCTCCTCCCTAACACAGCGCAGCTGTTTTGGATCAGGCCCTGCCCTTTGAGATGAGTGCTTAGGGATTACCTCATAGCCCTCCTGATTGAACACATGTTTCCCCACTTCAGCTCCTCTAATGGCTGCTGGAAACCTGGTGCATTCTGGGACTGGTAGTCTTTTATGGGAAAATTCTGTTTTCTTATTTCTACCAGAACTGACAGGTTGCTTGTTCAGAGTCACTTCACCTGTTCTATAGCTCCTTCCTGAGCTATGATAAGCTTCCTTATCACAATATATATATATATATATATATATATATAAAATACTATAATTAATTAATTAAAATACATAATAGTCTGGGAATCCTAAATTCCTTCTTCTTTACCAAATCCAAATCCAATATTTATTTCATTACATAAACATGAAAACACAGTAACATAAGATACATAACAATACTGTAGTAAGAAATCAAGAGAACTGACAATAAACATAGAGAAAAAAACGCAACTGTTATGATATGTCACAGGCATGGGGTGCTGTAGGAGCTGCTGCCAGGGTCTCTGTCGCTGGTTTGGCTCAGGGCAATTTCTCCAAATGGGTTCTTTTTGCACATCCATGAAAATCATGAACCTTACTTCTATGCTGGGGTATGTGGAGTATGATTTTAGTCTCAAATTTACTGCAGTCTCTTGTGTGAATCCTTTGCGTGCTGTGGGTGCCAGTCTGTCAACAATGAGCCGCCTGACTGAAGGCCAAACACAATTTAGGACAGCTATCCAGAGGGTCGTCATGAGTTGACACCGACTCGATAGCAATTAACAACAACAACAATACTAGACCATTCTTCAAGTTTAGCTTCCTTTCTTGTGTTTCCTTTCTTGTATGTGTTTGTAGATTCTCACTCATCCTTCTAGTCGTCGGAATGCTTGTCGAAGTTTGACGATGGAGTCAGATTCTGGACGTTGTGATGTCGCTGTTACCTCCACAGCCTGAGCTTGTGGAGATGGACGGCCTGATTCTCTATTCAGGAAGTTACTGGTGCTTGGGGAAAGCACTGCCTTCTGGGAGTTGAAGTTTTCACTATCCCAAATAAAGAGAGTTGTGGACTCGAGTGTTTCAGGCAAAACAGGATTTTTAATTCCCCTTCCCAAGTGGCTTCACATGTAGAACAAAAGGAACATTGGCCATACACTTCTGGCACTAAATTATATAAGAAAGAAATTCAAGCTTCTTATCTCAGCATCACTGTAATTCCAAATGAAAAACACTTTTCTCTTTCAAAACCCTTTTGTGCTTTTCTGGTCAGCTGCTATCTGCAGCACTCTCTCTTTCTCTGCACAGCTTAATTCTATTTCACAGGACTTATCTTCTCAGATACAGATATCATACAATCCATTGGTTCACTAGGCTGACATTCTAAAGGTGGTTCAGTGTCCATTGGTTCAACCTGAACCCCAGCTGGAAATGTTTGCAAGTTGCTACAGGGTGTTTCCAAACACACATCTATCTTTTCAGCATTGCACTTTTCCTCACAGCCTTTTGATATACACGGTTGTGAATTGCCACAGTATTCCCAGCATGTGGAGCCCCACCCTTCTGGGTTAATATCAGAGCACTTAAAGACAGCTTTCTGTTTATACCCGTCACTAATCCTACCTCTTGGCTTCCTTATGAGAGTTTCCTTTTGACTCTAGGATCAGCTACAAACGTGAGCCTTGGAGTTTCTCTGTGCATACAAGTCTGCCTTCCCAGTACGTTTCCCTTTTGGTTGCCTTTTACTCCCAGCACCAAACCCAGGTTACTTGTACCTGGCTCCTTGGTACCAACTCCCTGCTTGTTTCCTCTGCTGAATTCCTCTTCTGAGTCAATTACCATAGATTCCTCTGAGTCTTCATTCCTAAGGCAATCCTCTGTTTCTCGTGACGGTTCTAAGAGCTGTGTCCTCAGCCATGCTCTTGGCTGAGCTCTCCTCTGAGCTACCGACTGTGCTCCTCCCGGCTGTGCTCCTCCCAGCTGCGTCCTTCCCAGCTGCGTCCTTTCCAGCTGCCTTCCTCCCAGCTGCCTCCTCTCTCCTCCTAATGAGCTTCCCTTAAATCTCTGGTTTCCTGCGTTTACCCTGGCTCCTCCCACCAACAGGTGTTCTGGCTTAACTCGTGACTGCTGCACTGAACTACAGCAGGGGCGTGTTTTCCCTTCTCCTGACCTGCTCTGTTTATGGTTGCCTGGGAAACCAGGAGCCATGTGCATTTGTTTTCTTTCCCAGCCTGAAGCTGGATCCTGTGTTTTATCTCTCTCTAAGGGGTCAGAGGGACCTTCTCCATCACAACGTTTACTTTCATGCTTTAGCACTTTTTGCATATTTGGATCCGATTATGCTGTTAAGTAGGCCTGGAGGTCTATTATAGTAGATCTGTAGGTGTAATCAATCTCTATGAGGCCTAGCCCTCCTTCAGCTCTAAGAATGTGCAGTCTTGACATACACTGATTCTTGTTAATTACTTCATGGGCATGGAGGAGTTTTCTTGTTCACACATCTAGTTTTTCAAGATCTTTAAGAGACCAGTCTACAATCCCAAAGCTGTATGAAAGTACACGGCTTGCCAGCTGATTGATGGCTTATATCTGATTCCGTGATGTTAAGGCACTTCTCAATAATGATTTTAATCTTCTTACTGATCTTTTCTCTCAGTAATTTCTGCCTTAGTGTCGTTCCTTCCTCTAATCCAAAATTATTATATACGCCTTCCTGTACAAGTTTCTTGATGTTACAACCCTCACCCAGGGAAATGTTTTCTACTTTGCTCAGTTTTCCTCTAAAAAAAAGTTGCCTTAGCACATTTGTCTATACAAAAGTCATCCTGATGTCATCAGAAAGGTTTTTCACCACACAGAGTTGCCGTGCTAATTGTTGGTCACTGGAACTGTAGAACTTCAGGTTGTCTACAAATAGTAAATGGGATGTCACCTCTGGGTTCTTAACTTTTTTAGGATTCAGGCTAAATTCGTATCCCAAAGAGCTAATGAGAGTACTCATTGGATTACGTGCCATACAAAACAGAAGTGGCAACGGGGAATCTCCCTAAAATATTCTCCACTGGATCTTGATATTAGGAATGATATACTGACCATCTTCATACTTTAGAAATAGGGTGGTTTCCCACATTGCCATGGTGAACTTAATGTACTCTATCAAACCAGAATTTATCTTACACATCTCAAAACTATTTATTATCGAAGAGTATGGGACGCTGTCAAAAGCTTTCTTATATCAATCCATGCTATATTGATATTTCTGCTTTTCTTAATGCCAGCCATGATGATCTTATTTAACATTAACTGGTCTTTGGTTCCATATGCTCCCCTCTTATCACCCTTTTGCTGTTTGATATGATTATATATTCTGTCTGCATATGTTGCAGTGAACAGCTTATAGATTGGAGGTAGACAAGTTATTGGTTTGTAATTTTTGGGAATATTACTTGGGTCCCCCTTTGGAAGGAGAAATGTTCTTCCTGTTACAAGCTATTGTGCTATTACGTTTGGCTGCTTGATCTTGTCTTACTAATCTCTTATGTTTTTTTGAAGATGTGAATAAACAGGTAGACAAAGGTGAGTTGATTGATATAGTCCCTCATAAGAAACTTTTGGCAAAATGAAGAAGTCATGGGATAAGAGGCAGTGTACTATTGTGGATCAGGAACTGGTTAAAAGATAGAAAGCAGAGGTTAGGGCTAAATGACCAATTTTCCCAATGGAGAAAGGTAAATAGTGAAATACCCCAGGGATCTGTGCTGGGTCCGCTGCTTTTTAACATATTCATAAATGACCTGGAAACGGGAATAATGAGTAAGGTAATCAGATTTGCAGATGACACAAAATTATTCAAAGTTGTTAAAACCCATGAGGATTGTGGAAAATTGCAAGAGGATCTTGATAAATTGGAAGACTGGGCATCCAAATGGCAGATGAAATTTAATGTAGACGAGTGCAAAGTTATGCACCTAGGAAAGAAAAACCCAAACTATGGTTACACTATGCAAGGTTCCACAATAGGAACCACCACCCAGGAAAAAGATTTAAGTGTCATCGTGGATAACATGTTAAAACCTTCCACCCAGTATGCAGCGGCAGCCAAGAGAGCAAATAGAATGCTAGGTATTATAAGGAAAGGAATGGAGAATAAAACAAAGGATATTATAATGGCTCTGTATTGTTTCATGGCACCTTCAATATTGTGTGCAATTTTGGTCGCCATATCTTTAAAAGGAGATAGCATTATTAGAAAAGGTACAGAGAAGAGCCACCAAAATGGTAAAGGGGATGGAAGGATACTCCTATGAAGAGAGGCTAAAATGTTTAGGGCTCTTCAACCTTGAAAAGAGACGGCTGAGGAAATCAGGTAAAACAGTTTCAGTGATTTAAAACCAAGTTACTTAACTTTTTCCTCCACAGCAAAAGCAACTTGGGCTTCTCAAAAGGCAAGTCCAGCGAAGTTACTTACCTGTAATGTGGGTTCTTCGTGGACAGCAGGATAAGTCAGCTACACTTGGTGACGTCATCCGACAGCGTCAAGGACGGAAGTACTCTCCATAGCTCAGAAGGGCTCAGAAGGGCTGAGCAAGAGCCCTACTGGACCTACCCCTAGGCCCACCCCTAGCCAGCCACTGTGTTACTAGCTGAGCCTATTCGCTATTCGATAGGGGCAGCGCCAGGGTAGGAGACTGGTCCCCTTCTATGGGAGGTGGGTGGGAATGTGTGGCTGACTTGTCCTGCTGTCCACGGAGAACCTATGTTACAGGTAAGTAATCTTGCTTTCTCCTAGAAAAAGCAGGATGAGTCATTCACAACTGGTGCCTCCCCACTGCCTAGAGCTGTGGTAGAAGTTGGGGTTAGGTCTGTGTCCTGGAGTGGACATAAGAAAGAAGCAGAAGCCAGGGGCAGTACAGCGTAGAATGTTTATTGCAAACTGCATAATTGCCCCGGTCTGTGCACAACTATATCAAAGTACAATGACTGTGTAAAGTTAGGACAAATTAAGGTGCAGTAACAGTGTAAGCATAGCATTGTGTGACAATCGTATTAAACCAATAGTGCAAACCAACAGTGCAGTTCGTTAACAGTGCAAAAAGCAACAGTGCAATTTGTCAACAGTACAAAAGGTAGAAATATATCGTGACATGCTGCGCGAGGCAATGCATGTACTGTGCAAAAACAACAAGAGTCAGGTATCACCGGACAGTCAATGTTACAGTCTTTATCCCAGTGAGTGAGTATCTGCTGTGGATAGGACTGCCTGACTGAAGGAAGGGTCTGTCTGCGCTGCAAGGTTGAGGCAGTAATGTCTCTGGAACGTGTGTAGGGAGGCCCAGGTGGCGGCTCTGCAGATGTCCGTCACCGGTATGGAATGCAGGTTGGCAATGGTGGTGTCCAACGTCCTGAGCTGGTGTGCATTCACTGGATGTGACACCTTGGCTCCATCCTGCTCTAAGCAGAAGGCAACACATGAGATCCATAGAGACAGGGTTCGTTTGGAGACCAAGCGTCCTGGCTTTTTGGGGTTGCAGGATATGAAGAGTTGTGTTCCCTAACATTGGGGTACGGTCCAGTGAAAGTAGACACACAGGGCCCTGATGCAGTTGAGGTTGTGTAGCCTCTTCTCTTCTAGGGAAGAGTGAGGCTCCGGGTAGAAGCATGGAAGTTTGATGGTTTGATTGATGTAGAAGACTGACGCCACCTTCAGGACGAATTTGGGCATGTCCAAAGGGAGGCCTGGTTGTTGGAGAGCTGCGTGTAGAGAGGGTGTGCCACTAGGGCTTCCAGCTCTCTGATCCACCTGGTGGACGAGATGGCTATCATGAATAACATCTTCCAGGAGGCTTATCTTATGTCCACCGATTGCATGGGTTTGAAGGGTGGCACTGTGTGCTTGTTGAGAACCGCATTAAGGCCCCAGTGTGGCACCGGGGCTTGGATAGGTGGTCAGAGGTAATCTAAGCCCTTCATGAAGCAGGCAACAAGGGGCTGCATTGCGATGGAGCTGTTGCCCATGCAGTCTTGGAAGGCCGTGGTCACGGAAAAGTGCACCTGGATGGATTGTGTCTTCAGGCCCTGTTGTGAGAGCAACGTGAGGTTTTGGAGAACTTGCGCCACAGGGCATGAGAATGGTTCTAGCCTCCACGAAGAGCACCAGACGCTGAAGCGCTGCCATTTAAGGCTGTATGATTTTCTTGTCGAGGGGCGCCATGCTGCGAGATCCACCTGTTGGATTTTGAGGGGGCAGGTCGAGGGATGAGAGTGTCATCCGCTCAGCTTCCATGCTGTTAAGGCTAGGTTCTGAAGGCTAGGGTGAAGAGTGTCTCTGCCATCTTGAGTGATGAGATCTGGCACCAAGGGAAGGCATACCAGAGCATCCAGAGCCAGACGGTTGATATAGAGGAACCACACCTGATGTGGCCAGTGGGATAGAATAAGGATGGCCTGGGTTCTCTCTGTGATGATGCGCTGGATGGTCATCGATATCAGGGGGAAAGGGGGGGAAGGCATACACCAGTGACCACGGCCCTCATGACATGTTGAATGCATCCGCGGAGAGACTGCAAGTAGAAGGGCACTTTGAGCAAAATGTGGCCCACTTCGCATTCTCTTCAGTGGCGAAGAAGTCGATCTGCAGATGCCCCCATCGCTGAAAGAGAGCACGGGCTATCTGAGGGTTGAGGGTCCATTCATGTGGATTTAGCTGGCAGCTAGTTCATTTTGGGTTCCCAGGAGGTAGGAAGCTCATATGAGGCAGTCTTTGGATTTGACAAAGGCCCAGATTTGAAGGGCTGCCCTGCAGAGGGACCAGTAGCCTGTTCCACCCTGCTTGTTGATATAGAACATGGCTACCTGATTATCTGTCTGGAGAAGGGACTGTCTTTCCAGAGATGAGAGTCTGGAAGGCCTTCAGGGCATGATGGATCACTCTGAGTTCTAGCAGGTTGATGTGATACATCCGCTCCTTCGCTGTCCAGGCCCCTTGCATGTGGAAGTGAAGACAGTGTGTCCCGCAGCCCACCAGTGAGGCATCTGTGGTGATGGTCAACTGGCGGAACAGGTTGCTGGAGTGGATGACCACGTGCCATGTTCTCTTTGAGGGTCCAGCAGTGCAAGGAGTCCGTCACTACTGTGCCCATGGGGATGGGTGTGGACAGAGGCTGTGAGTGTTGGTTCCATTGTGCTCGCAGGTGCCATTGCAAGTGGCGCATGTGGAGCTTCGCCATGGGTACTACCTGCGTGGATGCTGCTATGTGGCCCAGAAGGTGAAGTAGTGTTTGGGCGGTGGTCTGGCCTGTTGCAGAGATACTCCGTATTAGACTGGTGATGGCGTCCCTTCAGTGTTGAGGGAGGAAGGCCTTGGATGTGGTAGTGTCTATGTCTGTCCCGATGAAGTCCAGAAATTGGGAGGGATGTAGATGGGACTGAAAGTGTACTCTGCACCTCCCCTCACCGGCAACACACCAGGGCTCTTGGGTAACAGAAATCCACATACAAAGCAATGAGAAGGTAATCTGTAAAATCAGTAAATAATACACAACACACTTGTATTATAAAAATAACCAAAGCTTTGGGAGAGAGCAAAACAAGTTACTGCCTTTGTTTACTCTGCCATCTTAGCTTTCGGACACTTTATTTATAGGTAAATATTCCATTACATAGCATGATTTCCACCTTATTGTTCTACGTCAAGCATCACGTATATTCATAACATCATAGTTCAGTTCTCATTAGCATAGGTCATCATGAGGAGACATACACATATTCTGCCAGTCCTGAAACAGTGCAGACAAGCTGTGCCACAGAAAAAAAACAAAAAAAACTTCAGGCGATACCGGAGAACCGCAAAGGCAGAATTCATAGTCACAGCGGTGAAGCTTATGATGCAGGAACATGGCAAGTGGAAACAATAGACTGTCAGGACAAATAAGCAGATGATCCTTTTTCCAGTAGCCCTGAGCATCACAGGTTGCACCCCACGAAGTCCACAGAGTTTGGGTTTCAAAGGAAGTATCTTGATATTGCTGCAAGAGAGATGAAAGGGAAAACAAAGTCATATTAGATGGTGTTAAATACAGCAATGTCGGTGACACTGATGCTCGAAGAACAGCTTGCCGTGCTTCTTGGTCTGCAAAATGGTTGCCCTTTGCAAACACTTCTGCTACCTGTGCACTGGTAAACGGCAAAGATGCTGATTCCACCACATCATTAACTGTTGTGACTGCATAACCCATCTCATCTCTGAAAGCAGAACCATCCACAAACAAAGTTATAGCCGGGGCTGGTAAAGGTATAGGGGAAAGTTCAGGTCTAGCTTGAGAAAATGTCAAAATAGTTTGGAAACAATCATGAGACCCATCCTCCTCCACAAGATCTGCCAAGGGAGCTAGAAGTGTTGAAGAGTTGTATATACTTCAAGAGGGTGCTGTAAAATTAAAAATCAGTAATTTCAGTTGCAAATGCCACTGCTACCAAACTACATAGACATGGTGGGAGTCCCAAAGTCACTGCATCAAATCGCTTGGAGAAATAGCCTACTGGCTTGCGACCAGTTGGGAAAGCTTGTAAAAGCACACAGGTAGCAGAGGAATCAGAAATAGCCACATACAGTTTGAATGGTAAAGAATAATCTGACAAAGATAAACATGGCGCATTTCCCAGTGCAGTTTTTATATCTAAAAAGGCTTCCCACTGTGATAAGGTGGGTACAATGAGACCTTCAGGTCCTTCTTTCCCAATGAGAGCATAACGCAGAGCAGTAAGATCTGAGAAATTTGCTAGCCATTGTTTATCAAAAGATTAACAAGAATCTATGCAGTAACACTGGTGTTGCTGGTAAAAGCAATGAAAGAATCCTAAATCAGAAATATGAGCTAAACTGAGACAAGGAATCTGACAAACAAATCTCATAACTTGGTGAACATAAAAGCAAATCATCCACACACTGTACTAAAGAGGAATGGTCAAGTCTTGCATCAAATAATGCAGTTCTTAGGGCCTGTGAAAATATGCAGGACTGTCAGTGTACCCTTGACATAAAGTGGTCCAAGTATACTGCTTATTGTCAAAATGGAAAGCAAATAAAAATTGGTTTTCTTTGCTTATTCTTACTGAAAAATAAGCAGAACTCAAATCTACAACAGAAAACCAGGTAGTCCCTGGAGGTATCTGTGTCCAGATATCATGTGGATTAGGTACCAAGGGAAAAATGGACAAAATCACATTATTTACTGCTCGCAGGTCTTGCACAAATCTATAAGTCTTACCGGCAGCCTTTAGTACAGGAAGAAATTGGAGTCTTACATGATGAAGTTGTAGAATAAATGACACCTTGTTTCTGAAGATCTTCAATCACAGGACGAATTCCTTCAATGGCAGTTGCTGGCAGCGGATACTGCTTGAGCCTGGTAAGCTGAGCTCCAGGTTTCACAACGTTTTTCACAGGTGGGATAGCCGACATTGGATCCCAGCACTGCCCACAGGGTAGAAGGAAGTTCTCCAAGAGCAGGATGAATGGTACTGGCATCTGCAGGGGACGGCACTTCAGAGAGAGAGTACAGCTGGAAATATAACTTGCCACTCATCCAGGATAGAGTTGCATGATGTGAAGCCAAAAAATCCCTACCTAAAAGATTCACTGGTAAAATGTCTCCTACAAGGAAGTTAGTAGGATACACAGTCTCTCCAATCTGCAAAGGTAAAAATTCAAGTTTACGATGAGGAATTATCTTACCCTCAATGCCTTCACAGTGTACTATCGGAGCTTGTGCTAGTTGAATGTGATAAATGGCAGGCAAATCCTGTAAACACAGTGCTGATGTTGTAGCTCCAGTATCAATAACAAACTGCAAAGTAGATCCTCCCAGCTTAGCTTCTAACTCACCCTGAGGAGTTACATTCAAATTTAACAATAGTCATGCATCCCATGTATCACCTCCACAATCTTCTGGGTTAGAGAAGCACTGATATACAGGAGTGAAATCAGCTGCCACTGGATGGAAATCAGCTTTCTGGACATCAAGATTCTGATTCCGGGGGCAGTCTCGCTGCAAATGTCCAAGCTCACCACAAGTATAACAAGTACGCATTCCTCTGGACTGTCCACGTCCTCGCTGAGGGTTCCCATGACCTCCTCTGGCTCTGTTTCTACCTCTCCCCCTGCCCATGGGTGGCTGCATCAACAATCTGTAAATTGAGCAATTTAGTCTTTTTCACATCTATTTTAGTTCGCTTTTCTTGCTGTTCCTTGATAAATTTCAATTCACTGTATCGAGCTCCTTCCAGAATTGCATCAGCTGTTCTAGCTGGTCAATCTATTATTGAAGTTTCCAAAATTTCTTTTATTCTCGGAATCAAACCATTTACAAAAATTTTAGTGAATCCTGAAGGTGTGTCTTCTGCCTCACCAGAATAGTCTTTAAACAGCTAGCATACACCTAGCGTGAAGACTTTTGGTGGTTCACCAGGAAACCCAGCAAGGACAACAGGGAGATTGTTTGTCGGGTCACTGTTCGGGCTTCCTGCAAGGATGGTGCAGAGATCAGCCAGTCGTCGAGGTAGGGGAACACACATATACCTTGCTTGCGGAGGTGTGCGGCCACCACGGCTACACACTTGGTGAACATCTGTGGAGCGGGGGAGAGGCCAAAGGGGAGAATCCTGTACTGGAAGTGGCTTTCCATGATCTGGAAGCACAGGTATTTCTGATGTTCTACATGTATAGGAATATATGTGTATGCATCCTGTAAATCCAAAGAGGTTAGCCATTCCCCTGGCTGGATTAGGGGGAGAATTAATCCCAAGGAGTGCATTCTGAATTCCTCCTTGAAGATGAACTTGTTGAGGTTGCGGAGGTTGAGGATGGGGCGGACGCCACCAGATTTCTTGAGGACCAGGAAGTACTTGGAGTAGAAGTCAGTGTGGCGCTCATCTGTTGGCACTGGTTCTATCGCTCTGGACGCCAGGAAGGATAGGAGCTCGGCCGTCAAGGCAAGGAGCGATATCGAGATGTTAGGTGTAATGCTGGGGGGTGGTTTGTATTGTACTGGGGGGGTGATGAATCTGATCCGGTACCCCTCTTTGATGATTTTCAGGACCCACTTGTCCGTCGTGATAGCTTCCCAGGCTTGCAGAAAGGCAGTCAGCAACCCACCTGTGGGGAGGTTGGCCCTGATCCTTTTGTCAAAAGGCCTGGTTGGCCTTCCCCGCTCCTAGCTGCATGGTTTTCTGTTGTTTTCTTTCCCGTTGGTGGGACTTTTGGCGGTATGAGGTCTGGTGGGGCTGCTGTTTATACCGTGACTGTTGTCATTTGCGGTATGAATTGTAGGAGCTCTGACGCCTGGAGGAGGAGTGGGATTTCTGATGGTAGGCGCCCATGAGCTTAGTGTTTATTTGCTCCAAGCCCTCCTCTGCGAGGGTTTGCAGGATGGTGGAGTGATCCTTCATGTCGTTCACCGTGTCTTTTACTTTGTCACCAAAAAGCATATCACCTATGCAAGGAGCATCTGCGATGTGGCCATGTGTGTCCTCCCAGAGTTCAGACACTCACAACCAAGCTAGTTGGTGGGCCAATATCGCAGTTCTTGCTGTGTGTGCAGCTGCGTAAAAGGTGTCGAAGGCTGCCCAGACCTGATGCTTCATGCACTCCTGAAGGTCTGTAAGGGATGCTGCCCAGGGATACTGTCTTGCATTGGTTTCATTCTTTTTTTACTACCCATTTCTTCTCTGTGCACCTCAGTTCTGGCTCCTCAGCTGCAGTACCCTTGTGTGTGGTGCTCCACAGGGCTCTGTTCTTTCACCTCTGCTTTTTAACATCTTCCTAGCCCCTCTGCCACTCATTGTACAGCAATATACTGTGTCAGCATACTATTATGCTGACAACATAATCCTCCTTTACCACACTACTCCTGTTGCAACTGATCTGTCATCACTTAATGAGTGTCTCACACATATTTCCACTTGGATCTCAACTATTTACACCTTAACCCCTCTAAATCGGCAGCCATGTGGTTCTCATTTAGTACCCCCTCCCCCTCCATGGCTCCTCTTCTCAATTCTGCCCCCATCCCTTTGGTGTCCTCCCTCCGCTACTTAGGTGTCATTCCAAGAGCATCTGGCCCTCCTCATCTGCTGCTCCTTCTGTTCACTACGTCAGATCAGAGCGGTTCGACCATTTCTGTCCCCTTCCTCGGTCACTACCCTCCTATTGTCCTTAGTAATGAGTAGACTGGACTACTATAATGTTGCATTGGCAGGCCTGCCTCAGTATCAATTGCAGTGCCTACAGCTGCTGAAACATACTGTGGCACGCATTATCACTTATGCCAAGCGTTCAGATCACATCTCTTCTCATTTACCTCCATTGGCTTCCCCTCCATTTTAGAATTCATTATAAAATTTTGATCATGACACAGAAAGCTCTTGATACTTCCATGCCCCAATATCTGGCTAACCTTATACGTTTACATACCCCCTACCACCAGCTCCGGTCCATTCACGTTAATCAGTTATTCCTACCTTCGCCGTCACAAGCTCACCTAGAACTTACTCGTTATGCTACATTCCTTGTCGTTGGTCCCGCACTCTGGAACTCCCTGCCATCCACACTCCATCTTGAACTTTCCTATCAGAAATTCAAAGCACAACTGAAAACTCGCCTATTTCATCAAGGGCCCGATTCCATTCTCAATATTGATCTCCTTTGTACATCTGAGCTGACCCGGACGAACAAAGGAGATTGCGATTCTGATCCCATGGGGCATGTCTAGCGCGAACAGCACTGTACATGCAGGCCAGGACTGCGATTCAGTCCCAGCCTGCACATATAGCGAAACCCGACTAACTCAGTCAGGGCATTTAAATGGAGCCGCGGTGCCATGGTGTCAAGTTGCCATGGCACCGTGGCTCAATTTAAATGCTGCGATGCTCGCCGATGCCAAAAAAGTTAATTCCCCACAGCCCGACCCCCGATCCAGCCTCCTAAGGCTAGGGTTGGGCTGCAGAGATTTAACTTTTGCCCCTCAGCCCCTTCCACGCCCTGGAGCTGCCGAAACAGAACGCCAGGGAACAATGTTCCCGCTAACCTGCGCTGGGTCCGCCGCCAACATTCCTGCTGGCGGGGGGAGGTGCAGAGCGATAGATGCTCTGCCCCTCCCCCCACCGGCAGGAATGCCAGCGGAGGACCTGGCGCAGATTAAAGAGAACATTGCGAGGGTGCTGCGGCATGTGTTAGACCCTGTGTCTAACGCCTGCACCTCCACAAATAGACTCCCCAAGCCTGTAACATTCCATTTACTGATCCACATTAGCTCCCCACTCTCCTAACTATCCTGCTGCTCTTCTCTAGCTGCTGTCCTGACTATCCTTTTTCTATCCTATTAATTTATGGTATTCTTTTCCATTTCTTTGCTCCACAGCATTGCTATTAGTACTGTAAACCGCCCTGATACCATGGCCTGAGCAGTATATCAAAAGTGAAATAAAGATAAAGATGCGTTGGTAGCCGTCTGTGCTTCCTAGCTGTGTGTCGAGATGGAGGCTTTTAGATTCTCCACGAGTACATCCTGATATAGGGCAGGTTGTAGCTGGTGGACTGATACTCTGGTGCACAGCATGGCGCCTTCAAAACCCCTTTTTCCCACATCATTGAGGAGTTTATGTTTCTTGCCTGGTGGGTTATTGGCATGGGTATGCATGGACTTAGAGCGCTTGAGAGCTGATTCCAGCACTATGGAGTGGTGGGCAGCTGGATCTTGTCGAATCCTGGTGTTGGCTGGACCTGGTACTTAGCATCAAGCTTTCAGGAGGCAGAGGGGCCCATTGCAGGGTTCTGCCATAGTTTGAGTAGATTTTTGCATAGCAGTGGGTGCACCGGGAGCAGTGCAAGTGTTTTGAGTGCCTCTAGAAACTTAAATGCTGAGTGTGTTGCAGGCCGCTGGTCTGAGATGTTACAGGTTGGGATGGCCAGAGCAGTTGTGACCTTCCACAGGAATTTTGGGTAGGTGAGGTCCTTTGGCGTGGTCGGCAGAGGATTAGCTATGGGTATAGGGTCTTCTGCTCCTGTGGCCACGAGGGGTTCCCCAGCGGCTTGGGATTCTGGGCAGTCGCTTCCTCATCATTACTGAGGGCATCTGCATGGCAGGCAGGATGTGGGGATGTGGATTCTGGCATTGGTGGTAGAGGTCCAAACATGGGATTAGCACTGTGGGATCTGTGGTCAGAGACAACATGTTGGCTGGTGGACCATGTGGCGACAACCATTGTTAGAAGAGGCTGGCGAGCAGGTTGAATAATTGTGAAGATACGTCGGTTGCCCCTTGCTGTCTAGGCTGCTCCCCAACAGCCATGGGCTGAAAACTGGGTCTGATTCACTCCATTAGGTCACCTTGTGGGGTGAGGGTGTCTTCCAAAGAGGATATATACTGGTCAGACCCATAGGAGGAGAGGGTGCAGCGTGAATACCTGATTCTCTTGTGACGGTTGCTGCTGGTGCTGACGCTGACACTGAAGCCATGGAGCAGGCTATCTGAGTGGGCAATGCGGTGTTGGTGATGTCTCCTGCTTTGGTGGTCTGGAATAAGCAGTGCGGGCTGCTGCTGTCTTGACTGGAGGAGTGGCGGTGTTTCTGGCATCTTTCATGGCTCCTTGGGCTTCTGCTACATCTGCGTGGGCTGGAATGGTGCCTCCGTGGTGATGGAGAAACCTGCCGGGGGGGAGTACCTGAGTTTGGAGTGCTGCTGGGGGCTCATCCTGTTGCCATGGCGCCAGACAGTGGCGCCACAGTGGGTGGTCCTGGGTGGCACCAGAAGGCAAGATGATCAGTGTAGGGGGAGCCCTTGCAGATCTTTCTTGGGGAGCTTCTGCTGCCATGGGGAGCGCCAAAGTGGGCAATGTTGCTGGGACCGGTGTTGCATCAGAAGAGAGAGGCCCAGTGGCAGACAGACTGCAGAAGGAGGCCCAGGAGGGCACATCCGGGGTCGAAGTAGCTGCAAACGGAGGATTGGAAGAGGCCACATGTAGGGTCACATGGTCCTAAGCTGCATGGTCCTGAGCAGCATCAGCAGCATTGGCGGTGGGAAGGGGGGGAGGTGTCCCCAAGAAGTGATCCTGTAGGGTATGCTTCCTGAATTTTCTGGCCCGAGGCAACATCTTCATGCAGTGGTGCAGTCTTTGACCTGGTGGGAAACTCCGAGGCAGCGGAGGAACAGTTCATGTGAATCTGTTGAATTCATTTTTCTGGAGCAGCCAGGGCATTTTTTAAAACCCGGTTTAGGCATAATCAGATGGAAGGTTCCTCTTGATGTATTCTGAAAATGATTTCTTGATTATTTCTTGGTTCTTGATATATTAAAAAGGTTATTTCTTGGAGAGTAGAGAGCAATCTGTCTTGCTGGTAAAGTGGAAGAGTGAAAAGTGGCTGGCTAGGGGTAGGCCTAGGGGTAGGGCCAGTAGGGCTCATGCTCAGAAGGGCAAAAGCCCTTCTGAGCTATGGAGAGTACTTCCATCTTCGGTGCCGTCGGATGACATCACCAGATGTGGCTGACTCATCCTGCTTGTCCTAGGAGAACAATCTCGCTATTTTCAGGCTTCACAGCCCCTGATAAGAAAATGCAGTCCAAATAAATGCAGCTAGTTGAACTTAGCTTCACTCAGCAGGTACTGACAAAGGCTCCACCAGAGCTCCAAAATGTCTAAAAACTACAGTTCAGCTTGTAACAAATTATTCTAACAGATTTTATTTATTTATTTATTTATTACAATTTCTTATATACCGCACTATTCGGCATCAGCGCGGTTCACATTATAACACAACGACCATAACAACAAGCTGTTTGGTTTTACATCGAACAGGGGTACAAACTTGGATAACAGGGGTAAACTATATACATGAGATATTTACACGGCTAGAATTGAATAACAATATCATAATGAAAGTAAGGGTCGTTTCCAAGTGGGTCATTTCTTCAGAGGGAATACCTACGTGCCATTGCTGGTTGGGTAGTATTGGAGGAAAAGGTGGTATTTGAGTGCCTTCCTGAACTGCGATAGGTCGGTAATAGCCCTAATGTAAGAGGGTAGAGCATTCCAGCATTTAGGTACATAGAAACTGAACGCCCTGTTTGTGGTTGATATGTTGCACTTCGTCAATGCCTTTAGTGTTATTAGTAGGTTTACGGCTATTGATCTTCTGGATCTGTTGGGGGGCACCATGTGAATAAGTTCTGTGAGGGAGGAGGATGAAATACCCTTGATTGCCTTGAATGATAGGAGTAGGGTTTTAAAGATGATCCTCCCATGGATGGGTAACCAGTGAAGCTGTTTAAGAATGGGAGTCACGTGGTCACTTCTGGAGGCTCCGTATAGGACCCTTGCTGCGGCATTCATAGCCAGCTGTAATGGGGCCAGTGTGGATTGAGGGAGACCTTGTAAGATGGCATTTGCAAAGTCGAAGTGAGGCAGGATTAACGCTTGGTATATGGTCTGGAAGTCGTCTGGGTCCAACAGGGAGCGCAGATGCCTGAGCGTGCGGATTTTGAAGAATACAGCTTTGACTATGTTGCTTATGTGGTGTTTCATATCCAGACGTTGGTCCAATGTAACTCCAAGGTATCTTATTGTTTCTTTGGTTTGTAAGTCAGCTTCCTTGACACTGACATGGGAAGGAGGAGTAAAGTTGGGGTCTCTGGTGATGAAAAGCACCTCTGTCTTTTTATGTTGAATGCGTAGGTTCTGTGATTGGAGCCACGCTGAGACCGCGTTGAAGCAGTCTATCATCGGTGCTAGGTCCATTTGGGCTGTAGAGAACGGCATGTATAAAAGAATGTCATCTGCATATATCAAACAGCTCATGTTGAATGATCTTATGATGTTGCAGATGGGCTGCATGTAAATATTGAATAATAGGGAGGACAGCGAGGAGCCTTGAGGTACACCCTGTTTTTGATGGAAATGTTTAGACTCTTCTGATCCAGACTTCACGTATTGCCATCTTCCTTCCAGATAGGATTTACACCATCCTAGCGCAATGTTACAGATGCCCTTCTCTTTCAGTCTACTGAGGAGAATTTCGTGACTCACCGAGTCGAATGCAGCGGCGATGTCTAAGAAGATGAGCACAAAACCTTGTCGGACGTTGTCGATGCCTGTGATGATATCGTTGAATAGACTAGTGAGTAGGGTCTCGACTCCATGATATTCTCTGAACCCATGTTGGCAGTGATCTAGGGGAGCTGCGGAGTCTATGTGATCTTGAATTTGCCGTTGTACCTCTTTCTCAGTTATCTTAGCTAGGAGGGGAATACTAGCTATTGGCCTATAAGAATCGACCTTTCGCGGGTCAAGCTTGGGGTTTTTCAATAGTGGCCTAATGGATATCTGCTTGAGTGTTGTGAAGGAGAGGTTCATTAGATTTGCGATGAAAGGACTGAACACACCACGTAGCTCCTTAATCCAAAAAGCTGGGCATGGATCAGTCTGCGCAGTATCTTCAATGCATTTAGTGGATGGTGTGGAAAATTTGTCAAGTGGGGTTAGGCCCGTTGGTTCTTGGTACGGGATTGCAGAAACCTTGTTAGTTTGTACGATCTTGGATTGCAGGTAGTTAGCGAATTCTTGTGGGTGAATCACACTGTGATGTTCGGGAGATGGTTCCTTCGAGAGGGATTTGACCAAGTTGAAGAGGTCACGTGGTTTATTCAGTGATCTCTTTAGGGTGTTGGTGTGATATTGTTTCATTTTGGTTGTGATTGCTTCACGATGTATTGAGAGGTGGGTTCGGTAGGCGGTCTGATCTTCAGTAGAGAGCGATCGGCGCCAGATAAAAGTATCCCTTTAAATCTCTAGCACAGTTCAGTTTATAACAAAATATTCCAACACTTAAACTGCCGCTTTTATTCTCTGGCACAGTTCAAATTGGACAGAAAAATAATTTCTCCCTTTTGTGCTCCTGTACTCGAATGGCTTTTACAAGCAAGACACAAGGAACAAAAATACAAGAGAAAGTTCCCAACACAGTTCATCCTTAGGTCCATTCCCTTCAGAAGGAATGCTTAAACCCAGTTCCTTCCTTATATCCATTTTATTCAATAAAAAACTTCCCTGGATAAAAATAGCAACTTGCTCCAGGTCTGCCTAGCCCAGATACAGAGGGCTGGGGCTCTGCCTAGCCCCCCTCTCACTCTGCTTCTCTCTGTAGCACTGTGCTTTTTGTTTGCAAACATCAGTCTTCTTAGAAGTCTAAACAATGCCATAATTTATACTGTTTTCTTTTGGCACTGAATGAGCTCAGAATAAAAGGAAGGGAAAAGTTCAACATCCCAAACTGTAGCTCTGTCTGACAATGCCTTGTTCCCCTCCCCTTCAGAGCTCAGAAGACATAAAAAGGAAAACTCGTTTTGCATAGTGCTCCTACTGACAGCCTGACATTGCTCTTCCTCATCCATCTGGTTCTCAGAATCAGAATCTAGCAAGTGAGGGGTTTCCAACTCTAGTTCCACACTTTTCATGCTAGCTTCTGGCTCTCTTGTATACTCGGGCACGGAGAGGTCTGGAAGATATACCCTCCCCCCTCCGGAATTCTAAAACATATTTTCTACAGTGCAAGGATAACTTTATGAAGTATTCTGTTTCCTTACCTAAATCCTCCTAACCCAGCTCAGCCTTCTTTGCAGGGCTGCTCTACTTCAAGGGAGCCTTCTCTCGTTTGTGCAGATATCTCTTCCCTTTTTTTTCTTGCATAAGAAGCCCAGTATCCTGTTTCCAACAGTGGCTATTCCAGGTCTCAAGTACCTGTCGGGTTCCCAAAGGTGTACACATTCCAGGCTGCTTGTCCGAGGGCTAAGCAGTGGATTTCCCCAGGCCTCTCTAATAATGGTTTATGGACTTTTCCTCCAGGAACTCGTCCAAACCTGTTTTGAATCCAGTTACACTAACAGCTTTTAATACATCGTCCGGTAATGAATTCCAAAGTTTGATTATGCGCTGAGAGAAAACATGTTTTCTCCAATTAGTCTTAAATGTGCCACATTGTGTGTCCCTAAGTCTTTCTACTTTTTTGAAGGAGTAAACAACTGATCTGCATTTACCTGTTCCACTCCATTCATTATTTTATAGATCTTTATCATATCTCCCCTCAGCCATCTCTTTTCCATATTGAAGAGCCCTAACCTTTTAAGCCTTTTCTCATCCTTCTATCTCCTTCACCATTTTGGTTGCACTTTTTTGTACCCTTTCCAATTCTATCTTCTTTTTAAGATATGGTGACTAGAATTGCACACAGTATTCAAGGTGCGGTCGCACCATGGAGCGATACAGAGGCATTATAATATCTTTGGTTCTATTTTCTATTCCTTATGATTCCTAGCATTCTATTTGCCTTCTTGGCCATGGTTGCTCACTCGGCAGAGAGTTTCAATGTACTATCCATGATGATGCCCAGGTCCTTTTCCTGTGTGGTGATTCCTAATGTGGATCTTTGCATTGTGTAGTTTGGGTTTTTCTTCCCTAAGTGCATAAGTATGCACTTGTCCACATTAAATTTCATCTGCCATTTGGAAACTGTCTCCCAGTTTTTCAAGGTCCTCTTGCAATTTTTCACAATCCTCTTGCATTTTAACAACTTTCAATAATTTTGAGTTATCTTCAAATTTGATCACATTACCATTTCTGTAGGGCCATTTTAAATAAAATAATCATTTTTTAAGGCTTTTAGTCTGTTTGCATTAAGATCGGGGCTGTGTAGCTGCGTTTTGGCAGCACTGTCACTCAAGCCTGTTCGGTGGGAAAGCCGGCTCAAAAGGCAACCTGCTACCTGATTGCTCTGTTTAGAGAGTTTTGGCTATGAAAAAACACGATTGGGTAAGTCTACTGATATCTTTTGACTGGCTTTATAGTGACAGCGTATTTTCAATGTATTTTGATGTTTTTTGGGTTGTTTGCCTCTTTTCCTTATTCTTTGTTGCACTGGGTGTTTTGGTGCATTCTTCTGTCACTTTGGCAAATGCTATTTTGGTTAGGTGTGCATTGAATGTATGTTTGGTCCTTCCCTTTTTTGGGAGGCTTTATTAGAAATATTAGCCAGTACAGTGGTGTTACTGTTGCCCCTGTGGTTATGCCTGTTTGCTGCTCAAGTTTGTATAATTTATTTATCTGCCACAGTAGCAGTTTATGTTGCCTGTATCAGTGATGTAGTTTTTGCTGTGTTTTTTTGGTTCTATCCTCCTGATATATTTAGCTTTTGTGGCTGAATCTGATGAGCTTGTTTGGCTCCTATATGTTTTGAAGCCCTGTTGCCCTTTTTTTCATTTTGGTTATAGTAAGAGGTGGTTACCTGTGAGTTCTTATTCTATTTACTTTTTTATTTATATTTTATTCTTTTTTTATTGTTTTCTATGCGGTTATTTTTTAATTAAAATGTTTTGTTTTATATTGTTTTTCTTAGGGTTATTCCTTGTTGTCATGTCACCCTCATGACCACTGTTCCATCTAGAAGATGAGTTATCTCTTTATAAGAGGTGCGTTTACTTTTTATTTTTGTCTTTTATTCTTTTATCTTTTATTATTAATTTTTTATTACATCATAAGAATTTTCTTTGTTTTGTTTTGCCTTTGTCCTTTCTCCAGGTTGTTCAATATCATCTGGAAGGTTTACTTTTAACCATATTTTACATTTCATTTTGTACCATGCTTTTATGCCCCTGATGCAAGCTTTTTGCCAAAACATGTTGGGCTTTTTATGAATATTTTATGTGGTCTTTTATGAATATTTATATTTGTATGGTTTTTTTATGCTATTTATGTTTTTATATGTACATGGTGGCCCAAAAAAAATGAGAACATCTCGTAAATTAAAAGCTTAAATAGTTTACTTATTTACCTTTTTTAGCTATATAACGTCTTTATTTCGACAATTTCCAGTCGCCATCTTTGTTTTTTAAATTTGTCAATCATTTACATCTGTCTTTTTGAAATTTTAAATAACTTATGTGCTACGAGATGTTCTCACTTTTTTGGGACATCCTGTATATTGGTTTGTAATAAATTGTAAGTACTGGTTTTCCTATTTATCTGTTTGATATTATTTTGGACTACTACTGCTTTAGTGTGTGCTGCACGCTTTTCTTTGCATCTCCATGGCTGTCTGGATGGCCTTTCTAAAATGTGCCTTAGAGTGTATAGTTATGACTGCATAGGTCTCTTGATCAGTAGCAAAATTAACTTGCACTGTGGCTTAGAAAGCTTTTGCTTCAGAACGGAACTGGCAAGAGAAGGCAAATCTGTGGTAGATAAAGAAAAATATTGCAAAATACTCTTTGTACTCATCTTGTCCTTACTTTAACTTCCTTGTGTGTTCCAGTCCTAACCAACAATCAGCAGTTAGCTGTGGTTTTTCAATTCAAACATCGTGGAAAAGGCATGATTCAGGCTTGTCAAGTTTAGACCTCAAGGGCTGCAAACAGGCCAGAGGAGGACTGCTTTTGCTTGTGTTGTGTACCCTTGTGGTGGGATTCCTCTGTTTCTGTTGAAAGAAAAGCACACAGGCCAACATGATAATGATTTTGCATATATCTCCATAGATACGTGTGGTTCAGGCCTTGTGGAATGCACACTCCATCTCGAATAAGCTTGCCTTTATTAATGATCTCTTTATCTCTTATGCTCTCCATCTTTTTGCTCTAACTGAGACCTGACTTCTCCCAGAAGACTCTGCTTCAATCGTTGCCCTCTGTCATGGCGGCTACCAGTTCTCCCACATGCCTCTTCCCACTGGCCAAGGTGGTGGTGTTTTATTTATTTATTTTATTTATTTAACTATTTCTTTTATACCGCCCCTTCCAGAGATCAAGGGCGGTTTACATATAACAGATTAACAGTCTTGTACACAATTTGTATACATTTTACATAGAACAATAGAAATCAACTATTTACATTGAACAATAAATATAAACTTTGTAGGTATTAAAGCAAAAACATCTTGTAGGTATTAAAGCAAAAACTTTGCAGGTATTAAAGCAAACACATCAAACTTTATACAAATGTATATATGGTGTTGGGTTTGTACTCTCTCATTTCTGCCATTTTCAACCCCTCCTTCTGTCTCAGTCTTACTCCTTTCCCTCCTTTGAAGTCCACTCCCTCTGACATTTACTCCACTATCTCTCTAGATAGATGTTGTTTATTGACCTCCTGGCAAGTCCACCTCTACGTTTCTCACTGACTTTGACTCATGGCTTTTCCTTCTTTCTGAATTCATCTTCCCCCTCCCTTATTCTCGGAGATTTTAACATTCATGTTGATAATGTCTCTAACCCTTATGCTTTAAAGCTCATTTCTCTTACCTCCTCATTCAATCTTCAGCTTTACTCTACTGCCCCCACTCACCAGCACAGCCACTGCCTCAACTTTGTCTTCTTCTCTAATTGCTTACCCTCAAACTTCTGTACCTCAGTTCTTCCCTTATCTGACCATCACCTGCTAAGCTTCACTCTTCATCACCCCTGACCTCAGTCTCGCCCAGACTCCTCCAACCTCTTTAGAAATCTTCATGCTGTCAACCCATTGACTGTCTCCACTACTGTTTCATCACCTATTTCATCTTCATCTGAGTCTATAATAACACTGTGCTCTCCTCTGCTCTGGATGCTCTTGCTTCTCCCATGCCACATCCTATGAGGTTTACTGTACCTCAGCCCTGGCTGTCTTCAACTACCTTCTACTTACTTTCCTGTGCCTGCTCAACTGAGTGCATTCAGCTCAAATCCCACACCCTTGAGGACTTTCTACACTTTAAATTCATGTTTGCCTCCTTCTAGTCAGCCATAGCACTCGCCAAACAGAACTATTATGTCCATCTAACTCTCTTGCCTCTGACTCTCGCCGTCTCTACAACTCTCATCTCTGTCCTCAAGGTTTCTCTATCTCTGACCCCTCCTTCCCTGTCTGCCCAAACTTTGGCTGACTATTTCTCTGACAAAGTCCACAAGATTACACTGGAATTCCCCACTAGGTCTTCTCCATCCCCTCTTCCCCCTCTTTACTCCCAACTCTTCCCCTCAAACTCTGCCACCCTTTCTTTCTTTCCTTTTCTAAAATATCTGAGGAGGAAACCACACATCTTTTTTTCCTCTTCCAAACTCACTGCCTGCACCTCTGATCATATTCCCACCCATCTCCTAAGCTCCATCTTCTCCACTGTCATCTTTTCCATCTCTCATATTCTCAACCTATTGCTTACACTGCAGCTGTTCCTGCACCCTTCAAGCATGGTGTGGTTACTCCTCTCCTCAAGAAACCCTCACTAGATCCTACCTGTCCTAATTATTGACCCATCTCCCTGCTTCATTTCATTTCTAAACTATGTGGTTCACTGCCATTGCCTTGACTTTCTGTCCTCTCAAGCCCTTCAGGATCCATTGCAATCTGGCTTTCGTCCTTTACATTCAACTGAAACGGCTCTTGCCTAAGTCTGTTCCTGGCAAAATCCAAGAGTCTTTATTCGATCCACATCCTTCTTGACTTTTCTGCTGCTTTGACACCGTTGACCACCACCGTCTCATCAGTACCTTGTCCATGCTTGGTTTAAACGTTTTTGTGCTATCCTGGTTCTTTTCATCTCTCCCACCACTGCACTTTCAGTGTTGTTCTAGTGGATCTTCTTCTACTGCTATCCTGCTCTCAGTTGGTGTACCTCAAGGGTCTGTCTTGGGTCCACTCCTTTTCTCTCTCTGTACCCAGTCCCTTGGTGCACTCATCTCCTCCCATGGTTTTCAGTACCATCTTTATGCTGATGACTCTCAGATCTACCTTTTTATACCTAAAATCTCTCCGGCAATCCTTCCCCGGATCTCTGTCTGCCTATCTGACATTGCTGCCTGGATATCTCATTGCCATTTGAAATTGAACATGGCCAAAACAAAGTTTCTTATTTTTCCCCCTAAACCTACCTCCCCCCTTCCTCAGTCTCTGTGGATAATGCTCTACTCCCTGTTTCCTGGGCTGACAACCTTGGGTTTGTCTTTGACTCTTCCCTCTCCTCCACATACATCCAACTGATAGCTAAAACCTGTTGCTTGTTTCTCTATAACATTGCTTCCCAAACGTTTTTCTGGTGTGACCTCATTTTAGCTGAAGAAAATTCACATGACCCCAGAAACTAATACAATAATTTTATCACTCAAACAACATAAATATAAACAAATGTAAATCTATGCTTTTAAAGTAATTATCCAATGTACTGAACATGCCTGACACACGAGCTTCAAAGTAATGACACAGCTTCTTGAATATTTTCAGCATGGTGGCTGAGCATCTGGGGGCAGTGTCTGTGGTTGGGAACTAAGTGTCTGGGAGGGTGTGTGTGTGCGTGTGCGCACACACATGGGGGCAAGTGTGTGTACAGATGTGAGGAATAAGTGTCTGGGGGAAGCGTGTATATGTCTGATGCTGAAGAAAGCTGATGGGCTTTGAGATTCCTTTCCAGAGTTTTGCCCTGAGCTGGTCCCCAGCCATACCTGTCATCAGTTCTGGCAGATGTACATTCCAAATGCTCACATATTCCAATCACTTAATAGAAATTAAAATTCTTTTTTCTACCTTGTTTTCTGCCTATTTTATTTTCCTGATGGTGTGGCTCTGGTTTCTGTTTTCCTCTGTTTTCTCTTAACTCTTTTTTCCAGGGTCATCTGTCTATTTGCATTTTCTTCTTTCTTCTCCTTATCGCTTCTTTTCTGTTTTTTTCTTCTCCTTTTTACTATTTAGTTGTCAGTCTCCCCTGTTTAATGCATTTACCCACAGTTTTCCATCACTTTCCCTCATCCTGCCCTCCCATTCCCATCTTTCTCTCCTTCCAAAGCCTCTTATTGTCCAGTCTTTCACTCACTCTCCTCATCTCTCCTCCACCTCTGTCCAGCATCTTCATTTTCTTCTCTCTCACCTTCCCCATTCAGGTCTCTCCCGTCTCTATCCCATGTTTAGTAACTCCTTTCTGCCTCCCTAGTCCCACCCAACACATGTCCAGCATCTCTTTGGTTTGTCTCCATAGCTCCACTGTTCATTTTCAGTCTCACCAGTCATTGCACCCTCCATGTTCAGTATCTCTTCTTTCTTGCCTCCCCAGTTACCCCCCCAGTGTCAAACATCCCCTGTCGGTCTTTTCTTTAACATGTGTGTGTGTGTGAGAAATATCATTGGATGAAGAAGGAGTACGGAAAGAAATGGAGGAAAGAGCAAAAACAGGTCAATATGTCACAAGCAGATGTAGAATGAGAGTGGAAATAAATAAGAAGAGAAAGGAGAGGACAAATAGACAGCAGACAATGGAGAGTTAGCAGAAGATACGAAGAAAGCGGGAGAGAGAGAGACTGGGGCAACTGTGACCAAAAAAATAAAATGCCCAAACAACAAAAGGTAGAAAAAAATATGGTGTTTTTAATTTACTATCTGGAATATGTAAGCTCTGGGAAATGTGCATCACTGACGTCTTTTTGTTTGTTCAGTACAAGAGGAAATGAATTTATTGTTTTATTTCTCCAGTGTTGTGTTGCATTCCAAGTTTGTCTTTTGGGGTTCCCAGTTCAATTATTGCCGTCATATTTCATAAATTGTGAAACCTTGTTCTGCATTTGGTGATGGTCTGTCTGATCTCCAGGAACAAGCAGGAATATAGTCTTCACATATGGGTATCGTCGGTACCAACGGAGCCTGCGCGGGAACGCTCCCAAGCATCCAAAAGGAAAGCTTTTGGGAGCATCCCACAACGCATGTGTGCTGCCTTCTCACCTCACTGCCTCTCTCACTTCAGTTCTTCATTTTCCGCGGAGCCGATAGGACGTTTCTCCTGTCACCGCAGAAAACGTTATCTTTTTTCTTGTTTTTGTGGTCGTGTCTGTCTTCATTCAACTGGTACCGCCGGTTCTCTTTTCTTATTTTCTTCTAAAAAAAAAAAAAGGAAACTTTTCTTCTTTTCTTCTTTTTTCGGTGCCTCACCCCTCCTGGGGTTAGGCGCCATTTTGGGCACTAGGCCCACAAATCTCCAGATATGGAGAAGCCAACTAGTGGTTTTAAAAAATGTTCAAACTGTGGCGGTACTATTTCCGTCACCGACACCCATGAATGGTGTCTCAAATGTTTAGGTCCTGAACATTGTCCAGCGGAGTGTCTTTCCTGTAGAAAGATGACCAAAAGGGGCCTGCAGGATAGAGCTGCAAAGGCCTGTTCCCTTTTCACGGTTGATACGATGTCAGTTGCATCGACATCTCCAGGGCTTCATCTTCCTCTCATGGATCTCAGGTAACTAAACAAAAGTCTGTAAAGACTAGCCGGTCCTTGAAGGGTAAATCTCCTGCAAAGCATCGAGATGCCACTGGCACTACCCTCGAGGAAAGTACACCGGCAAAATTGCCCCGGCGGGAGTCTTCGGTCTCCAAAGCACAAACAGGGTCCCAGAATGTTCCAGAGGCCTCCACCTCTGCAGAACGTCTGTTGCCATGTTCTGGGGTCATAGCCGCTTCCACTGGTATTGACCAGGCATCGGCATTAGCAATGGATAAAAGAATCCTTGCTATTGAACGCAGTCTAGCATCCCTCTTAACTGCCTCGGTACCGCTAAGACCACTACAGACGGTTCGACACCGGTACTGGCTCCAGTGGCACCCACTCAGGTGGGAAAGCTTCCTCCCATGCCGAGCCTCGAGAGTTTCTCCGGCATCGAAGGGTTGGAACCGAAATGCCAAGGTACCGATATTCATCGGTACCAGCATTGATCGATGAGTCTTCCGATTCCAATGACTCTACCGATACAAGAGCAGTTCTGTTGAAGGATCCATCTCCTTCTCCTGAGCGCAGAATGTCTCCTCCAGAAGACATGTCTTTTCAGGATTTCATGCGTGATGTAGCTAAAGGGCTTTCAAACATGGTTACTCCTGAGAAGGAACCTAGGGCAGAAGAGCGAAGAATTCTTCAGTAGCCTTTCACTCCCAAAGAGGCAGCAATGCTGCCCATTCATCAGATCCTTCAAGATCTTATGTTCAGAATGTGGGAAACTCCCTTAACGGTGTCACCGCATTCTCAATGCCTCGATACCATGTACCGAGTCCCACCTTCTTCAGGTTTTCAGAAGACTCAGTTACCACACCATTCCATGGTAGTGGAATCAGCCATGCGGAGAATAAAGAGTGCTAAAACGCATTCTTCCAACCCGCCAGGTCGTGAATCGAGGACACTCGATGCCTTTGGACATCGATGCTTTCAATCCTCCATGCTAGCTGCTTTGAGGCTATTAGCAGAACTTCTGCTATTGCTATCGGAGCACGGCACATTGCCTGGCTCCAGGCATCTGACTTAGAGGAGTGGGTGCAGGAGAAGTTAGGAAACATTCCTTGCACAGGAGAAAACCTATTTGGGAAGGATTGGCAGAGCAAGGCTAATCAGATTGAATCTGACAATACCACCTTGAATAGACTATCAAAGTCTACAGCCAACCCATCAAAGAAAAAGACAGGCAAGAAGTTTTTCTTTAACAAAAAGAGAAAATCTTACCATTCTTATACCCATCCAATTCACTGTCCAGTTCATGCTCCCCAGAAAGGGCAGCAACCTAGACAGCAAGGAAAGCCGCAAGCTCAAAGAGCTCAGCCGGCTCAGCAAGTACAGCCTCCGCAGGGGCTTTGACTTCTACCTAGATAACTTAACCATTTTGCCTCTGAAGGGTCCAGAGCCCTTGACCATTCCGGGCAGATTATGCCATTTTGCCAAAAGATGGCAGCAAATAACATCAGAAAACTGGACTCTGTCCATTGTAGGACAGGGGTACAAACTTCACTTCCTCAGTATGCCCCCGCCTACAGTCATAAAACAATTCAATTCTCAAAGCCCTGTCACCGACATCCTGTGTCAGGAGGTCTCTTCACTTCTTGCTCAAGGGGCAATAGAAGAGGTACCTATATCCCAACGAGGGAAGGAGTTCTACTCCCCCTATTTTCTTATCCCAAAGAAGACAGGGGGATACAGACCTATCCTGGACCTCAGAGAATTGAACAAATTTCTGTTCCGAGAAAAGTTCAAGATAATCTCCCTCGGAACACTTTTACCATACCTTCAGAATCAGGATTGGTTATGTTCTCTAGATCTAAGAGATGCGTACACGCATATCCTCATCCATGTAAATCACAGGAAGTACCTTTGATTTCTCTTTCAAGGAAGCCACTTCCAATACAGAGTCCTTCCATTCGGGCTGGCCTCTGCCCCAAGAGTCTTCAAAAAATGCATGGCTGTAGTAGCAGCATTCCTGAGAACTCTTGGGATATTCGTCTTCCCCTACTTAGACGACTGGCTCATCAGAGCATTGACAGCTCCAGAAACAGAACGAGCTGTTTCTCGTGCCATGAGAATTCTCCAATATTTGGGTCTGGTAATCAACCTCCCAAAGTCTCATCTCACCCCTTCTCAGTCCCTAGAGTTCATAGGGGCTCGCTTAGACACGCAGCAATCAAGGGCATGCCTGCCACAGCCGTGCTGTCTATGAATAATAGAATTGGCTTCCCAAGCAGTAAAGAAAACCCTTCTAACTGCTCGGGAAATGCTTCAACTCCTGGGGCATATGGCATCCACTGTGCATGTGGTCCCTTATGCCCGCCTACACATGCAAGCGGCGCAGTGGACCCAAGCCACAGGTCGCTTAACGGACAAAATCAAGAATTCCACGCGTCTCGTTTTGCCCCTACAGTGGTGGCAGTCCCTCGAAAACCTCCTGGTAGGTTCCCCCTTCCAGCAACCACTGCCCCAAATCACCCTGACAACGGATGCGTCCAAGCTGAGTTGGGGAGCCCACTTGCACGATCTTTCCACTCAGGGTCTTAGACCTCACAAGAGGCCTCACTTCAAATAAACCTCTTAGAGCTAAGAGCCATTTACAATGCTATAATAGCATTTCAGACCCAGCTCAGTCAAAAGACAGTTCTGGTCCAAACCGACAATCAGGTTGCCATGTTTTACATAAACAGACAAGGCGGAACGGGCTCTCTGTCGCTATGCAACGAAGCTTTACGACTATGGGCCCTCGCCAGAGAGCTCCAAATTCACCTTCTAGCAGTATACCTTCCAGACATTCAAAACTTGTGGGCAGACAAGCTCAGTCGAATACCGCTTCCACACGAGTGGTCTCTCCGGTCAGACCAACTGGCTCGAGTGTTCCAAACCTGGGGAACACCAGATATAGACCTCTTTGCAAGTCCACAGAATGCCAAACTTCCCCAGTTCTGTTCCAGAATTCCGGCTCAGTACTGTCTAGCAAACAATGCTTTCCAGCTCCATTGGGGTCAGGACTTATTCTATGCCTTCCCACCCTTTCCCCTAATTCCCAAAACTCTGTTCAAGCTTCAGAGAGACAGGGGGTATATGATCCTCATAGCTCCACGTTGGCCAAGGCAATCGTGGTACCCTCTGCTTCTGCGTCTCTCTCAAGCAACTCCTCTAGAGTTGGGATATGCTCCAGATCTCCTCTCTCAGGAGAACGGGAAGCTTCTGCATCCCAATCCTCAGTCCCTGCACCTTTGGGCCTGCCTGCTGAAGGCATAGAACTTTTAGATATCCACCTCTCTCAGCAAGTGAAGGATATCCTTCAGGCTTCAAGAAAACCTTCCACAAGGCGTTCCTATGCTTTCAAATGGAAAATATTTTCTATATGGTGTTCGAAAAGGGGGCTTAACCCCCTTTCCTTGCCCATGGAGTTGCTTCTGGAGTATCTCCTCCATCTTTCAAATTCTGGTCTTAAGACAAATTCAGTGCGAGTCCATCTCAGTGCTATTGCGTCTTTTCACAAGCCCCAAGATGGACAACCAATCTCTTCTCATTCTCTTGTGTCAAGATTCATGAGAGGTCTACTATTGACCAAGCCCCCCATAAAGCTGCCACCGGTGGCATGGGACCTGAATCTGGTTCTTGGGCAGCTTATGAGACCGCCTTTTCAACTTTTAGCCACTACAACTTTAAAATTCCTTTCCTGGAAGGTCATTTTCCTAATTGCAATAACTTCTGCTAGGCGCATTAGTGAACTGCAAGCTTTAGTGGCTGACCCTCCTTATACAAGGTTCCACCATGATAAAGTAGTCCTCAGGACTCATCCACACTTTATGCCAAAGGTGGTTTCAACTTTTCATTTAAACCAGTCAGTTTTTCCTTCCTGTATTCTTCCCTAGGCCTCACGCCTCCAGTGCAGAAAGGAACCTTCATACCTTAGATTGTAAAAGAGCTTTAGCCTTTTACCTTCAAAGAACTGAACAACATAGGAAGTCTTTGTTGCTTTTGATTCTAGTCATTTGGGACTTCCAGTTTCCAAACGAACCCTATCTAAGTGGATTGCAAACTGCATATCCTTCACTTACGATAGTAAAGGTCTTTCCCTCGAGGGCCATGTAACAGCTCATTATGTCAGAGCAATGGCAGCCTCTGTTGCTAATCTCTGCTCTGTGTCTATAGATGATATCTGTAGAGTGGCTACTTGGGCTTCAGTACATACCTTCACAGTCCACTACTGTCTGGACAAGGACTCCTGTCGGGATGCCTCATTTGGCCAGGCTGTTCTACAGCATCTCTTTCAGACTTAATGCAACTCCTACCCTCCATCCCGGTAGGATGCCAGGGATCCATGGGAGGAAGTATGACCTTGTTCACATGGGTTCACAGCTCGCTGGGGTCATTCCTCTGGCATCTGTCAGCTGGGGAGTCCCCATATGTGAAGACTACATTCCTGCATGTTCCTGGAGATAGCGTAGTTACTCACCTGTAACAGGTGATCTCCAGGAACAGCAGGAAGTAAGTCTTCACAACCCACCCACCTCCCCTAGGAGTTGTCTCTTTTTCTATCTCTCTTTCTGTCTCTCTCCTTGGCTCAGCTTTAAACTCAACTGAAGTGAGAGAGGCAGTGAGGCGGGAAGGCAGCACGCATGCGCTGTGGGATGCTCCCAAAAGATTTCCTTTGGATGCTGGGGAGCCTTCCCACACAGGCTCCGTTGGTACTGACGATACCCATATGTGAAGACTTAATTCCTGCTGTTCCCGGAGATCACCTGTTACAGGTGAGTAACTACGCTTTTTGCATATGTGACCGAGCAGTGGTATTCTGTTTGCATAGTTTCTGTGTAACAGTCCCACTTGTTTTCTTTTCCCAGTAGGAGATGTATTGTTTTTTTTCTCCGGGAACAAGCAGGAAGTCAGTCCTCACATATGGGTGATGTCAGCACCGACGGAGTCCTCACGGAAGCATCCCCCCAGCTTTCAAAGAAAGCTTTTGGGAGATGCCATCACGCATGCACGGTCCCCTTCCCGCCCAAGGGTGCCATCTTGCTCAGTCTCCTTTTCTCCGCGGAGCCCTTCAGACGCTGTCTGACTTTCCCCTGGAAAAAGTTGATTTTTTTGTGCCCAAGTTTTTCAACTCGACTCCGGTCTTGCACCAATACTCTTCCCGCCTATCGTCCTCAGTGTTTCAGCGTCGAGTTCGGTCAATTTTTATAGTCTTCGTTCTTTTTATCTTCTGGCGCCTTTTTTCCCCCCTCACAGCCTAGAGAGTCTTCGACCTTGCAGGGGTACTTTTTTCTCCCATGGCTACCAGTGACTTTAAGAAGTGTGATCAGTGCTCTAAAATATTGTGCTTAACCGACACACGCGACTGCTGCCTTCGTTGCCTCAGGCTGAACCACGACTTGGCGGCCTGCGGTCTCTGCAAAAGGATGTCCAGCAAGGCCCTAAAGAGCTGCCAGCAGCAGCATAATAAGTTCTTCCCTGAATCCCCAATGCCTCCAAAGGCCAGGGCCTCATCTGAGGCCCCGACATCACGATAGGAGTTCTCCGAACCTGAGCCTCATCACAGGTCCTCAGATAGGGGGTCTCCCATGAGGGAACACAGGAAGAAACCCTTGAAGGCAGCATCCTTGGATGGTTCCCACCGGCCGGGAACCTCCCGGGCCTGGTCCCACAGTCCAAGGAGCTCGTTTGAGATGTCAGAGACGCAGAAACCTGCCAAGGTCTCCTGGAAGGACCTGGCCACGGACCGGCCTCGGTCTCCAGACACTGTCCTCATCGAGGATTCCACTTTGGGTGAGCCGGCATCGGCCCCGAGTCCCTCGGTGCCCGCGTCGAAGACTTTGGAACGTTCTGGCCTGGAGTCCAGAATGGCGGCCCTAGAGCGCAGTTTGTCTGCCTTCATGGACCAGCAGAGGGTGCTGTTGTCCGGCATGTCCAGTTCATCCACTCCGACCACCAGGCATTCGACATCTAAGACGTCGCTGGAGGCCGAGCCGATCCTTGGCCGAGGTCACACTCAACGCCCCCTCGATGGGACCTCGGTCATACCCTGCGAGTCTACTGGGTGTTGACCACAGGGCATCGGGGGCCTCGAAACACATGGAGCAGCCCGCCTACAAGTCATTCTCGGAGTGCTCCAAATGGGAGATGGAGGATGAGGAATCTCCTGATACCTGTCGCCACCACGACATCCCTTCCAATTCCCCAGTTTCAGAGCCTCGGAGGTGGTCCCCGCCGGAGGACATGGGGCTTCTTGGACTTTGTCAAGGACATATCCAAGGCCCTGGCATTCCCAACCGAGTTGGAGGAGGACCCTTGGGCGGACGAGCTGGAGATCCTCTAGTATGAGGCCCCTCCTCAGGAATCGCTCGCGGTGCCCATTCCTCCCATCCTGGAATGGCTCATGCTCTGCATGTGGGAGACACACCAGCATTGGTGCCAGTGGTGAGCAGACGTCTCGACTCGATGTATCAGGTCTGCCGGAGTCCGGGTTTCCAGAAGTCACAACTGCCGCACAATTCCATGGTGGTGGAGTCAGCCATGTATCAGCTGAAAAGCCAGATGACGCACTCCTCAGTGCCCCAGACAGGGAGGCCCGCACCTTGGATGCCATCAGCAGGAAGTGCTACCAGGGCTTGATTCTCATCTGCCGGGTCCAGGCCTACTAGATGTAGATGGGCATGTACTTGAGAGACCTGGAGAAGGAACTTGCCGGGTTCTCGGCTGGTCTCTCCGAGGAACCTTTGCAGCGGTTCATGAGCCTGTTCAAGGCTGTCCGTGAGTGCTTCAAATTTATGTCTCGAGCAGCCTATGATGGGTTCAAGTCGGCGGCCCGGGTAGCCATGGTGGGCATCAGTGCACGCTGCCAGGCTTTGCTTCAGTCGTCCGACCTCGATCAGTGGGTTTAGGACAAATTGATTGATGTCCCATGCCAAGGGGAGAACCTCTTTGGCAAACCCATGACTGACAAGGCCACCGAACTGGAGACCGAGTTCGTGACGAGGACCAGGCTCTCCAAGAAGACCACTGTCCCTCCCCGATGGAAGGGCTCAGGTGAAAGCCCTTTTACCCGAGGAAGGGGCTGCTTACCGAAACTACCCACCTTATTAGGCCTCCCTGGCTCCCCAACAGGGTCAGCAGGCCAAGGGACATGGGTATGGCTGGCGTAAGCATAAGGCTCCAAAACCCCAGGCATCGGCCCCAGCCCAGCCAGGGGGGAGCTTGAGTATAGCCTCTCTACCCTAAGGAGATCAACAGCCCACAGGGGGATGTCTGGCCCTCTATGCCCAGAGGTGGGTGTCCATCACCACCAATTCCTGGGCACTGAGGGTAGTCAAGGAGGGTTACCTCCTCCACCTGACTCAAACACCTCCCCCTTATTTCCCAGGAGAGCCCCTCCGGTCTCCCCTCCACCGGGACATTCTCCTGAAGGAGTTGGCAGGTCTTCGAGGACAAAGCAGTGGAACCGGTGTCCTAGCACTTCAAGGGTAAAGGGTTCTACTCCAGATAAGTCCTTGTCCCAAAGAGGACAGGGGGCCTAAGGCCCATCCTCGACCTGTGCAACCTCAACAAATTCCTGGTGAGGGAGAAGTTCAAGATGCTCTCCTTTGAAACATTGTTGCCATACCTCCAGCAGGGAGATTGGCTATGCTCCTTAGACCTCAAGGATGCTTATACCCACATTCTTATCCACTCCAACCACAGGCAAACACTTTCAATACAGGGTGCTTCCCTTATGCCTATCTTCTGCCCCGAGGGTTTTCACGAAATGCCTGGAGGTCATGGCTGTCTTCCTCAGGCTCCAAGGGTCTTCGTCTTTCCCTACCTAGACGACTGACTCCTAAGGGGGGGCACAGCCTTCGGGGTGCAGCAGGCCACCGCCCACACCATCCAGGTTCTGCAACACTTGGGCTTTGTCATAAATTACCCCAAGTGTCACCTCCTCCCAACACAATGCCTGGAGTTCATCGGGGCAAAGCTCGACACCATCCAGGCAAAGGCCTTCCTGCCCAAGACCGGGCCAATCATCTCAGATCTCTGGCTCGAGACATGCAGCACCATCCCTTGGTGCCTGCCCAGCACCTTCTGCGTCTCCTCGGGCCCATGGCTTCCACAGTCCACGTCACCTCAGATGCTCGTCTCCACATGAGGGCGACGCAGTGTGTCTCTGGGACCAGTGGTCTCAGGCCACAGGCCGCCTCCCATACAGGGTTGCGGTGTCCCACCAGTTGGTGGATTCCCTGGTCTGGTGGCAGTTATAGCAAAACCTAGAAGCAGGCATGCCCTTCCAGACTCCCAGCCACTCAAGAGTCCTCACCACAGATGTTGCCCTGCTCGGCTGGGTTGCCTACTGTGGAGCCCTCCGCACTCAGGGCACCTGGTCGCTAGATGAGAGCACCCAACAGATCAACCTCCTGGAGCTCCGAGCCATACACCTTACTCTGAGGGTTTTTTGTCACCATTATGCCACCAGCCAGTCCTGGTCCAGACAGACAACCAGGTGGTAATGTTCTGTGTGATCAAACAAGGGGACACGGGGTCCCGTGTCCTTTGCCATGAGACAGTTGGTCTCTGCTCATACGCAATCCAACAGGGGATCCTCCTGAGGGCAGAGTACTTGCCAGGCCAGGACAACCTGCTGGCTGACAGGCTCAGCAGGGTTCTCCAGCTGCACGAGTGGCAGCTGGACCCCAGGATTGCCAGTCTGCTTTTCCGGCTCTGGGGGGAACCCGTGATGGACTTGTTCACCAGTTGCCCCGATTCTGCTCCAGGGTGGCAGCGGATGCGTTTCTAGTCTCATGGTCAGAAGGCCTCATGTACGTCTTCCCTCCGATGCCGCTGATCACCAAGACCTTGTTCAGGACCCTCCGCGACAGGGCCTCGCTCATCCTGATAGTCCCCAGGTGGCCCAGGCAGCCATGGTTTCTGCTGCTTCTGCAGTTGACAGTGGATTACCCCATCCCCTTGGGCACCGCCCCGGGACCTATCTCAGGAGGGTGGCTCTCTCTTTCACCCCAACCTGGGGTCCCTCTCATTGACAGCGTGGCTGCTGAGAGGGTGACTCTTGCCCCACTCAACCTTCCAGTTGAGGTTGAAGACATTCTGCTGGCATCTCGCAAGGCCTCTACTAGGAAGGCGTAGGCCCTCAAATGGTACAGGTTCTCTGTTTAGTGGACCCATCATGCGCTGATCCTTTCTCCTGCCCAGTGGTTGTGGGGTTGCAGTACGTTCTCCACCTCTCCCACTCCGGGCTCGTCTAACTCCATCCGAGTGCACCTTAGTGCCCTGGTGGCGCACCACCACCCAGTGGATGGTAAGCTCCTCTCGGTCCACTCTTTGGTGACCCGCTTCCTTCGGGGCTTGCTCCTGTCTAAATCCACGGTTCGCCCTCCGGCGACCGAATGTGACCTCAATGTTGTGTTAGGGCAGCTCACTCGCCCACCCTTCGAGCCTCTGGCTACTTGCCACCTTCGCTACATCTCTTGGAAGGTTGTTTCCTGGTTGCACTCACCTCCACTCTCAGAGTTAGCGAGCTCCAGGCTTTTGTGGCAGAGGCGCCCTATACCAGGTTCTACAAGAACAGGGTGGTGCTTCGCACGCACCCCAAGTTCCTACCAAAGATAGTGTCGCCCTTTCACCTTAATCAGGAAGTGGTGCTTCCTACCTTCTTCCCAAGACCTCACTCCAGTCGGGCGGAGATGGCCCTTCACACATTGGACTGTAAGAGGGCCTTATCCTTCTACTTCCAACGCACCGAAGGCCACCACAAAGCTTCTCAGCTTTTCATCTCCTATGACCCCATTAGGCTGGAGGAGGCGGTGACAAAGCATACGCTGTCCACATGGGTGGTGGACTGTATCACCTTTGCTTATGGGCAGGCGAGGCTCCCACTAGAAGGCCGCATCACGGCACACCGTGTCTGAGCCATGGCGGCTTTGGTGGCAAACTTGCACTCTGTCCCGATGGTGGACATCTGCCGGACCACCACCTAATCTTCAGTCCATACTTTCGCAACCCATTACTGCCTGGAGAGAGAGTCCCAATGGGACAGTGCCTTCAGCCAGGCCGTCCTCCGTAACCTTTTTGGGGTTTAGGTAACTCCTACCCTCTGACCCTTCTGTGTTCAGACTACTGGAGCACTGGTTTCATTGGATACAGGGGTCCAACTGTGGTCTGTGTACATGGACTCAATTGCTGCTGCTGCTTGCAGCTCCCCTCGCGGGAGCCCTGTTTTTGCTAAGGGTTTTCGGTAGTCTGTAGCTGGGGAGTCCCATATGTGAGGACTGACTTCCTGCTTGTTCCTGGAGAAAGCGTAGTTACTCACCTGTAACAGGTGTTCTCCGGGGACAGCAGGAATCATTCCTCACAACCCTTCCTCCTCCCCTTGGAGTTGCTCTGTTACTATTTTTTTTTTTTTGCCGTCTTTTAGCTATGTCATCTGGCTGTGCAAGATGGCACCCTTGGTGGGAAGGGGACCATGCATGCGTGGGGCATCTCCCAAAGGATTTCTTTGAAAGCTGGGGGGATGCTTCCACGAGGGTTCCGTCGGTGCCGACGTCACCCATATGTGAGGACTGATTCCTGCTGTCCCCAGAGAACACCTGTTACAGATGAGTAACTACGCTAGATTTTTAGTGCTGCCTTTTAATAGGTAGAGTTTGGTGATGTCTGAGTCCTGGTTGTGCTTTTATGGTATGGTGGGCTTGTTGCTATAGGTTCTAAATGCAAACCAAAAACCCTATAATGCTTGGAAATCAAAAATTACACCAACATATTAAACATAGACTTGAAAAGTTTTTTTGTCGGGTACCCGCAGTCACAGGGGAAAGAGATGAATTTACTCTCCCCCGCTGCAGCAGACCCATTTTAATCAAAGAACCTAAAAATGGCTTCTTAGCTCAGAAACGCCAATGATTTGAGAGACAGAAAATCCTCTTGAAGTCCCGTATATGCAATAATGCGATGTGGCAAGTTTTGGGTTGAATACAACCCAGCTTCAGGCAATACAGGACAATTAGGGGGTCTCAAACAGTTGTGGCAGTCTTTATAACATCCCAGAAGTCTTGAGTGAGAATGGTGTCTGACATCATGAAACAATGTGAATGAAATGTAGCCAATCAAAAATGGAGTGTTGGGAACCTCTCATTGAACAGGGAATCCCAAACCCCATTAGATGATATCAAAGCACACTAGCCCAATCCAGTTCCAGATTCAAACCCTTAGGGGAAACAGTGTCCAATTTGAAAATCCACTGCTGTTCGCAACGCTGAAGTTTGTGAATGAGAGCTCCACCTCTAGGGTCAAGTGGAATGTGATCAATAATTCTCCAGACCAATTGATCAAAAGCATGCCCTACATCAAGACAGTGCTCTACCATGGGTGCAGATGTGTTTACTGAATTTAAACGAGAAGCATGTTCATTAAGACGAACCCTGCACTGTCTCGTACTTCTGCCTACATAATAAAGATTACAAGGGCAAATGATGAGGTACACAACAAAGGCAGAAGTGCAGGCCTTTTGCCACCGAGAGTGAAACAAGTGACTATTATGAGAATCACGCCAACAGTCCCCGTACAAAGTAATGTGGCAATGTTTACAAGTGCCACAATGGAAGTGGTCAGGGTCAGAATGTGCTCTCAGTGGTCTATCATTGATGGTAGCTGCATGCACCAGTTTGTCACGAAGATTAGCTGCCCTGGCCAAACTCCTGGCCTTCTCATGTCTTACAGTACTTTAGGGTCTTCCTGGTGGCCAAATGGTCATCTAGGTAGGAGAAGCACCTCTTTACTCCTGCCCGATCTTTGGCTGCATTCAGAATGACATGGGTCTTGAGATATTTACCCTTAGTGGTAGTATAAGACTACCACTAGGGATCACTAGCTATTTTGAATATAGCTGAAGACTGGACAGGAACAGGAGGGACCAGTCCTGCCCTGATGACCACTTGGACCACTAGGAAGCCGTGAGTAGGCTCTGTGGGGATTGGGAGATGAAGGGAGAATGGGGATTCATGCCTGGAAGAGGGGGGCATGATAGGTGTGGACAGGTGGTTGCAGGGCCTAGGGTGGTTGCGCATGGTTGGTTGCTGTCCATGGCGAATACCAAAGGTGTGGGGGTATGATCAGAAGAGGGGTTTGCTCGGGGGGGTTGCTTGGGGAAGAGGGCTTGATCAGCTGCAGCAGTTTGCCCTTTCCCTGCAGTTTTGCTCAGGGCCCACGTTCCTTGAATACCCCTAAATTAAAAAAACTGTTATTTTTTATTGTTGTTTTGAAACATGTTTTATGTTAACTTAAAATGCAAATTATGAGGATAATTTTCAGCCATTTCCTCGAGTTAAACAGCTTCAGAAGCAGCTTCAAAAATGTGATAAAGTTGCCTCTCCAATATGTGGGTAAAAGTATTTTTCTAATACTACAAATCAGAAGCATTTAGTGGGTGAGGTGAGGGGAAGCAGGGTTGGGGGAGGGATTTGCAGTTACATGCATACATTTGGATTTTTAAAGCAAGCATGTCAATTTCCCAAATAATTTTTGCTCACATTTTAGCAAGTATAATTGAATTCAGGTATTTTAGTGGGATAATTTTCAAAGGAAAAGTACGTGCATACTTGCCCTTTGAAAACAACTGTAACTTTTCCAAGTATCTGATGCAGAAGTTGATTGGGCTAATACAAAGTTATCCTCTCTGTATACTGTTTTTGCTTCTACAGGAAGACAAAGGAAGTTGTAATCCAGCTTACACTGTTGTCTACAAGGAAACGCTACCGACGTTGTGGTGTTGGGAAATACATGGTGAAGGTGGGTGTATTGCACGGTCTGTCAAAAAGAAGGGTCGGTCTAAATGGTATAGACATACATGGAAATGTGTTCACTATTGGATAATTTTATAAAGGATTATTTACACATTTATGTCACTATAGGTACTTAAAATTCCAAGTAGGTGTATACTTGTAGATACCTGTAGGTGTTTTTTGAGGGAGGAGCAAAATGCAGACAGAATCATGAAGTGCACATGTAGGTTAAAAATTACACACCTAAGTCCATACTTCAGCCATGTAGATTTACACCAGCTCTCCTGTGGTGGCGCTGTTGGGTGACATTATCCCCTTGTACAGTATATTTGATTTATCCTGCTGCCCGTGGATGACCTCTGTTAAGGTAAATTATGCTATCTGCTTGCCAAGTTAAATGATCAATTGTAGTATGTATTTTATAGCCTGATATGCATTCTTACACATCCTTATATTTTATACATACCTTTGCCTTGAGAAGTACAATGGACATATTTTGCTTTCCTCAGCTTCTTAGGGATCCATCTGTTGTTGGAATTTACGATGCTGTTCTAACACATGCAGATAGTGGTGCAGTGACATTCTTCAGCCACTGTGGCTTCAGTGATGATATCCTTCTAAACAGTAAGTTCAGGTAGGTAACATAGAATATGATGACAGATAAAGACCAGTATGGTCCATCTAGTCTGCCCAGCAAAGTGGCTAGAGTGATTGTAACCACCGCTCCATGCAGGTCACCCCCTCTATTTATTGAAATATAAAAGATATTTAAACTTGCTTTGATTTCATCCTCTTGCTATAAAGTGATCCACTGTGTCTATCCCATGCTGTTTTGAATTCCGGCACTATATTTAGCCCACTACCTCCAATGGGAGGGCATTCCAAGCATCCAGTGAACAAGTATTTCTTGATGTTGCTTTTAAGTTTACCACCATAGAAATATGATGGCAGAAAAAGACCACATGGCCTATCTAGTTTGCCCTTCTATATCAACTACAGTCCCCTTTTTATCTTTAGAGATTCTCTGTGTTTGTCCCAAGCTTTTTTGAATTCAGATACTGTGCTCGTGTCCACCACCTCCACTGGGAGACTATTCCACGCATCTACCATTTGCAGCTTCTTCATATGCCGTCTAGTTTTACAGCTTCCCCTTCTTTGAAAAAGGTTTTTTTAGTCATTCATACCCTTTAAGTATTTAAAGGTCTGTATCATATCATCGTAACTTAAAGCCTTGTCCATCAATTTCATACTCAAGATTCTGTCAGACTGTAAATAGTTTCCCATATGCTACTGTGAATGATTTATTAATGATCTATTAATGTAAATAAGTTAATTGCTTCATATCTTGTTCAAGTATTCACTGTAATCTGTTCCATGTAATATGTTCAATGTATACTGTTCCATGTAAGATGTTGTTCTCCAGGACCAAGCAGGAAGTCAGTCCTCACATATGGGTGTCATCGGCGCCGATGAAGCCCCAGCGGAGCATTTCCCCAGCTTTCCATGAAAGCCTATGGGAATGCTGGAACGCATGCGCGGTTCCCTTCCCGCCTAAAGGTGCCATCTTACCTCAGTCTCTTTTTTTCCGAGAAGCCCATCGGACGTGTGTCCTGTTCTCCCGGATAAAAGTGATTTTTTTCTTCGGTGATTTTCGCTATTTTTTCTCCAGTTCGACACCGGTTCCCCTCCCGCCGGGTTCGGTACACCGGTATCGAGCCCGTTTTCTTCATTTTTCGGTTTTTGACCTTCGTGGCTGGCGTTCGCGCCCTTTTTTCTTTTTCTTTTTTTTTTTTCTTTTTTATTTTCAAACATTCTTTATTCAAAAGATAAAACAAGATTACAAAGTAAAGTCCACATCTAGGAGACTACCAACCAAACACTATAAGAAAATTAAAGATAACAAGGATCAAACTCTGCTAAGCCCAAATTTACATGGAAAGAAAGAAGTAACATTCAAAGGGACTCCTTACAAACCAAGAAAGCCTCAAATTGATCGACATCGAGAAAAACATACCTAATGCCTTCCAATTCCACTATACATTTACACGGATATTTCAAAAAGAAGGATGCCCCAATGGCAAGAGTCCGGTCTTTCAAAGCTAGAAAAGCTTTCCGACGTACCTGAGTACTCCTACTCACATCAGGAAAGATTTGTATAGGTTCCCCACAAAAAGCCAAATTTTTCTTTTTAAAATATAAATTAAAGATCATATTTTTATCCTGTAATGAAACAAATGAAACAATCAAAGTTGCATGCTGTGGGATCAAATCAACAGAAGATTACCTGCTGTTTCCTGCACCTGGAGGATCTGTGCAGTGGTTTGTGGAGGAGGAGACCGGGAGACCCCGCCCCCCTTTGGGCCACTACTTCATCGGCGGCTCCCCACGGCTCCGGTGTGATTACCTGCTCTTTCCTGCACCTGGAGGATCTGTGCGGTGGTTTGTGGAGGAGGAGACCGGGAGACCCCGCCCCCTTCGGGCCGCTACTTCATCGGCGACTCCCTGCGGCACGCGACCCACGGGCGTGCACCCGTGGGCACGTGCCCGAAGGGGCGTGACCAAAGGGGCAGGTCCTGCCCCTTTGGAGCCCCTTCGGAGTCTGTGACACGGACTTATGGGCAGACAAAGGAAGAAGGTGTTTCCATCGGTTCCTGCTAAGATTGGAAAAACTGTCGGCCCACTGGATCGTCATCTTGTGGGCGCTGGAACTTCTCCTCCTTCGGGAAACCCTCTGGGAGAGTCTGTGAGTACTGTGTCTGAGTCCTCCATTGCACTTGGGGATGCCCAACCCGGGAAGGAAGAACTGTTAGAGAGTATTCCTGCTCGAGAAGTTTCTCTCGGCGTACTACCTCATTGTGTCCAGGAAGCTTCATCTTTATTGTCATTGAGGGGACAGAATGCTAAGATGCCTTCTCCTGTTATCTTTTCCTCTGAGGTTTTGAAGATATCTGTACCGGCTGAGGTTTCATTGAAAGATGTTTGGGAGCTGGTGGCACGAATGGAAGGGTCCCTTCGAGCCTCACTCTCCCAAGTAGAACGTTTTTCTGCTGAGGTAGTACAGAAATTTTCAGACCAGGATGTTTTGCTTTCTGATTCTAAGAAATCATTGTCTAAATTGGAAGGTCGCTTCACTGTTTTGGAGGCTACTGTATCTTCTTCTATTAAGGATAGTGTTTCGGTACATCATCAACTGGAGGTTCTGGAGAATAGTAACTGCTTAAAAAATCTTCATTTTTTAAATTTTCCTTGTACCCATTTCCTTTCACCGTTAATTTTGATACAAAAATATTTGAAGGAAATCTTGCTGATTGATAAGGTGGATTCTATTCAGTTTTCCTCATTATATTATATTCCTAAACCTTCTGTAGTGAAGGCTTCCTCTCCGGATGAGTTACGAGAAGGGAAACCCAATGATGCTGAGTCCTTGGATCTTTCAAATTTTTTGGAATCTTCTGTTGATTTGACCCCCCCCCTTTTTTCATTTTTCACTGGAAGGCCGGTATTTTGACCTCGCTGGAGCTATTTTTTCCCCGATGGCTTCCAGTGGTTTCAAAAAGTGTGATCGGTGTAAGAAAATTATGTCTCTCACCGACACACACGACTGCTGCCTTTGGTGCCTCGGCCCTGACCACGACCCAAAGTCGTGTGGGCCATGTGGGAAGATGTCTTCCAAGGCACTAAAGAGTCGACAGCATCAAAAGGAAAGGTTTTTCTCAGACTCTGCCTCCGGCCGGGCCCGGACCTCGTCTGAGGCCTCGACATCTCGGGATTCCGATCCCGAGCGCCGTCGAAGCTCCTCGGACAGGGGGTCCCCCGACCGGGAACGTAAGAGGAAGAAGCGGCTTGCGAGGGCGGCGTCAGAAGAGGTCCCTGGTCCCTCGAGGGCCAGGTCTAAGACCCCCGACCGTCGTCCCGGGCCCGTGGACCAAGAGAAGCCTGCCAAAGTTCCTTGCGTGGAGCCGGAGTCTGCTGGACACGTAAGCCCCATAGTCCTCGTGGACTCTCCTCCCAGAGAGCCGACGTCGGGCCCGGCGCCGCCGGGGCCCGAGTCGGTGGCTGCTGCGTCTCCCGAGCTGAGTCTCAGGATGACAGCCTTGGAGTGCAGACTGTCTGCCTTCATGGAGCAGCAGCGGGCACTGATGGCCAGCCTGTCTAGTGCATCTGCCCCGACCACCGGGACGTCGACTTCGAAGTCAACCCCGGAGACCGAGCCGATACTCGAGACCCTCGTGGCTCGAAGTCATCCTCGGTCGAGGTCTCCCTCGACCACCCGTTCGGGACCAAGGGTGTCGACGCCGGTGCCCCCGGCGTCGGGGTGGGTGCCTCGGGGCCCCGCGGGGTCGGATCCTGACTCCTCCTCGGACGAGTCCGCCTGGGAGACGGAGGACGAGGAGTCTCCCGATACTTTTAAGACTCGGTGCGTCCCGTCGGACTCACCGCAGTCTGATCCCCGGAGTAGATCCCCTCCGGAGGACACTAGGTTCTCGGAGTTCGTCCGGGATATGGCCGCTGCCTTGGCTATCCCTGCCGATCCCGAGGAGGAGCCTCGAGCCGAGGAGCTCGATGCTCTACAGTACGACTCTCCTCCGAAGGAGGCCTTTACTGTCCCGATTCCTCCGATGCTGGAACGGCTCCTCTTCCGTATGTGGGAGGCCCCGGCCTCGGCGCCGGTTCTAAGCAAGCGAGTCGATTCCATTTATCGACTCCGCAAAAGCCCTGGTTTCCAGAAAGCACAGCTACCACACCATTCCATGGTTGTGGAATCAACCATGCATCGTCTGAAGAGCCAGAAGATGCACTCTGTGGTGCCCCCCGGCAGGGAGGCCCACAACCTCGATGGTGTCGGTAAGAAGTGCTTCCAGGGGTCTATGCTTGCTTGCCATGTCCAGTCTTACCAGCTGTACATGGGCATGTACTTGCGAGACCTGGCCAAGGAGTTGGCCGAATTCTCTGCTGGTCTCTCCGGGGATCCCTTGCAGAGATTTAAGACCTTGTCCTCGGGGATTCGGGAATGCTCCAAGTTCATTTCCCGTGCCGCTTACGATGGCGTTGAGGCTTCGGCCCGAGTTGCGGCTGCCGGCATCGCGGCTCGACACCAGGCGTGGCTGCAGTCATCTGACCTTGAGCCATGGGTTCAGGACAAGTTGGTCGATGTCCCCTGCCGAGGTGAGAACCTTTTTGGCAAACCCGTGACCGAGAAGGCCGCTCAGCTCGAGACCGAGCACCTTACCCGGACAAGGCTGTCGAGGAAGACCTCTGCCCCTTCACATAAGAAGAAGGGCTCGGGTAAAAAGTCCTTTTACCCGAGGAAGGGCACTGCCTACAAACAGTACCCTCAGTATCAGGCTGCCCAAGCTGCCCCCCAGGGTCAGCAGGCCAAGGGCCAGGGTAGTGGGCCCCGTAGGCAGAGAACCCCCAAGCCTCAGGCCCCTGCTACCACTCAGCAGAGTGGGGGTTTTTGACTCCTTGAGCATAGCCACTCCGTCCCTGCTTTCCCAGCCCAGCTTTATACTCTTTGCCCACCAGTGGCCTCTCATTACCACCGACAGTTGGGTGCTGGACATAGTCCAAAAGGGCTATGCCCTGCATTTTCATCAACTGCCTCCTCCTTACTTCCCAGGGAAGCCCTTGAGGCCTCCCCTACACACAGACCTTCTCCTTCGAGAGCTCCAAGGTCTGTTGGTGGACAGGGCGGTGGAGCCTGTGCCTCCCCACTTGCAAGGTCACGGATTCTACTCCAGGTATTTCCTGGTACCCAAAAAGACCGGTGGCTTTCGACCCATTCTGGACCTCAGGAACCTCAACAAGTTCCTAGAGAAAGAAAAGTTCAAGATGCTTACTCTTGGAACACTTCTGCCCTACCTCCAGCAGGGAGATTGGCTATGCTCCTTAGATCTAAATGATGCGTACACTCATATCCTCATACATCCAGACCACAGAAAGTACCTCAGGTTCATTGTGGGAGGAAACCATTATCAGTACAGGGTACTACCTTTTGGCCTGACCTCCGCTCCCCAAGTGCCTGGTAGTGGTTGTGGCCTACCTGAGAAATCAAGGCATCTTTGTCTTTCCCTATCTGGACGACTGGCTCATCAGGGGTCAGACGTCCATGGAGGCCAGACAAGCCACCCTCAGAACCATTGCTCTGCTTCAAAACGTGGGCTTTGTCATAAACTTCGCAAAGTCCACTTTGCTCCCCTCCCAGAACTTGGAGTTCATAGGGGCAAGATTGGATTCTCAACTGGCAAAGGCATTCTTGCCAGAACACAGGGTTCAAAGACTGATGGACGTGGCCAAACAGTTCCTAAACAGGTCCCTGGTATCCGCCAGACTCTGCCTCAGACTTCTGGGCCACATGGCTTCGACAGTGTATGTGACTCCCAATGCAAGGCTCCATATGAGGCCTGCACAGTGGTGCCTTCGGACTCAGTGGTCTCAAGCCACAGGCCGCCTAAGAGACAGGATAACGGTGTCCAGACCCCTTTTGACCTCCCTCAGCTGGTGGCTACATACACCCAATCTACTGAAGGGGATGCCCTTCCAAATGCCAGAATACTCGGTGGTCCTCACCACCAACGCCTCTCTGAAGGGCTGGGGTGCTCATTGTCTAGACAAGTGCACTCAGGGCCTCTGGTCTCCCTGGGAAGCAGCCCAACAAATCAATCTCCTGGAACTTCGAGCTATCCGCTTAGCTCTCAAGGCTTTTTCTCCGGCCCTGGCTCACCGTTCAGTCTTGATTCAAACAGACAACCAGGTAGCCATGTTTTATGTGAACAAACAGGGCGGAACTGGGTCCAAGCTCCTTTGTCGAGAGACTCAGGACCTTTGTTCCTTTGCCCTGAAGCACAACATGCTTCTCAAGGCGGTGTACCTTCCAGGCCAGGAGAACTGCCTGGCCGACCGGTTGAGCAGACTTCTGCAGCCCCACGAGTGGCAGCTGCATCCCTTGGTCGTTCAGAAGATCTTCCTGAAGTGGGGTCTCCCTTGGATAGATCTCTTTGCCAGTCCTCTGAACAAGCAACTGCCCAAGTTCTGCTCCAGGCAACCGCATCCTTTGAGGATAGCACCAGATGCTTTTCTGATGTCCTGGTCTCAGGGCCTCCTGAATGCGTTTCCTCCCACGCCCTTGGTGACCCGGACTCTTTTCAAGACTCTTCAGGACAAGGCCTCGGTCCTGCTGGTAGCTCCCAGGTGGCCGAGGCAGCCTTGGTTTCCACTTCTGCTGCAGCTGGCAGTGGATTCCCCACTACCTCTGGGGTTACAACCCGACCTTCTCTCACAGGAGCAGGGTTCCCTTCTGCACCCCAATCTCAAAGCTCTCAATTTGATGGCCTGGAGGCTGCAAGGGTAGTTTTGGCTCCCTGTGGCCTACCTCAGGAAGTTGAAGAGGTTGTCCTAGCCTCTAGGAAACAGTCCACTAGGAAAACCTATACCCTCAAATGGAAGAGGTTTTCTGTGTGGTGTCAGCTACGTACAGAGGATCCTTTCTCCTGTACTGTGCCAGTAGTGCTTTAGTACTTACTGCACTTGTCCAATCAGGGACTTAAGTCCAATTCTGTTCGGGTCCACCTCTCAGCTCTAGCAGCTCACCACTCACTGGTGGAGGGACATTCTCTGTCCGGTCACCCTTTGGTGTCCCGCTTTCTCAGGGGCTTGCTTTTGCTCAAGCCTCCCATCCGTCCTCCTTCTCCTGAGTGGGAGCTGAATGTGGTCTTGCAGCAACTGACTCGCCCACCCTTTGAGCCGATGGCTACTTGCCCTCTACGCTTCCTCTCCTGTAAGACTCTCTTCCTGATAGCCCTCACCTCGGCTAGGCGAGTGAGTGAGCTTCAGGCCCTGGTCTGTGATAGACCTTATACCAGGATTTATAAGAACAGGGTAGTCCTCAGGACTCATCCCAAGTTCCTTCCTAAGGTTATCTCCTCTTTCCACCTCAATCAGGAGGTGGTTCTTGCAACATTCTTCCCTAGGCCTCATGCTAGCCAGGCTGAAGGAGTCCTGCATACCCTGGACTGTAGGAGGGCCTTATCCTTCTACCTTGACCGTACGCAGGGGCATAGAAGGGCTACTCAGCTCTTGGTTTCCTTTGACCCCAATAAGTTGGGGTTGACTGTGTCCAAGTGTACCTTGTCCATCTGGGTGGCTGACTGTATCACCTGAGCTTACAAGGCGGCCGACCTTCTTTTGCAGGGTAGGGTCATGGCCCATCATGTCAGGGCAATGGCTGCCTCAGTGGCTCATCTCCGCTCTGTGCCCTTGGTAGACATCTGCAGGGATGCAACTTGGTCTTCAAGCCAGACCTTTGCAGCCCATTACTGTCTGGAGAGGGAGTCCCGTAAGGACAGTGCTTTTGGCCAAGCAGTACTCCGGGATCTCTTTGAGGTTTAGGCAACTCCTGCCCTCCTGCCCTCTGTTGGGCTACCGGTGGAGGTTGTGTCCTTGAAAAGCCTTTCTTTGCTGCTGGGACTAGAGGGCGTTCTCTTGTTCAGCCTGGGTTCCTCGGTAGCCCAGAGCTAGGGAGTCACCCATATGTGAGGACTGACTTCCTGCTTGGTCCTGGAGAAAGAGTAGTTACTCACCTGTAACAGGTATTCTCCAGGAGCAGCAGGAATCAGTCCTCACAACCCTCCCTCCTCCCCTGGGAGTTGCAGTTGTACATAGTTTATTTTTCATTTTTGTGTGCTGTTCTTAGCTATGTCATTTGACTGAGGTAAGATGGCACCTTTAGACGGGAAGGGAACCGCTCATGCATGCCAGCATTCCCAAAGGCTTTCATGGAAAGCTGGGGAAATGCTCCGCTGGGGCTTCATCGGTGCCGATGACACCCATATGTGAGGACTGATTCCTGCTGCTCCTGGAGAACACCTGTTACAGGTGAGTAACTACTCTTTATTTTGTAAACCGTGTAAAACCAAATAAATAATATCTCTCCTGTCCCTCCTCTCCTACAGTGTATACATATTTAGGTCTTCAAATCTCTAATCATTGGTCTTCTGGCACAGGCTCCAAATCATTTTGGTTGTCTTCCTCTAAACCATTTCAAGTCTTTTTATATCCTTTGAGATATGGTCGCCAAAACTGAACACAATACTCCAAGTGAGGCCTCATCAACGACTTGTACAGGGGCATTAATAACGCCTTTTTTCTGCAGGTTATTCCTCTCTGTATGCAACCCAGCATCCTTTTGGCTTTGACTACTGCCTTGTTGCATTGTTTTGCCACTTTGAGATCCTCAGATGCTAATGCTCTGAGGCCCCTCTCCTGGTCTTGCATACCAACCTCTCACCCCCTATCGCATACAATTCCTTTGGATTTATGCATCCCAAGTGCATGACTGCTCTTCTTCGCATTCTACTACTGAGCGTTGGTAAAGTGCTACAAGACGTATGCAGCGCTGCGTGGACATGTAAGAGACAGTCCCTGCTCATGAGAGCTTACAATTTAATCAAGACAGACAACACAGTAGGTATAGACAGGATACATCTAAATCTTAACTGCCACCAGTGTTTGTAAATCTTTTCTCATATTGTCCCTCCCTTAGAAGTATCCACTCTGTTGCAAATTGTTGTGTCATCTGCAAAAAGGCAGACTTTTCTATTCAATCCTTCTGCAATATCATTCAAAAATACATTGAACAGCATCAGTCCCAGGGTCAATCCCTGAGGCATGCCACTACGCACCATCCTTTCTTCTGAGTGAGTTTTGTTTACCACCACCTTCTGTCGTCAGTCAGTCAACCAATTACACAGGTACACTACCAAAAAACTGCCTCCAGTTTTGCAACTGATTCCTATAGATTTTGGGGTGCTGAATCCAGGAAAAATAGCCAAAATGTTCCATCACGTCACGTTTTCTTGCAAAATTAGATTTCTTACCCATATAAGGAATGTTCACATAATTTCTTTTTAGCTGACTGCAGTTTATTTTCTTGGCCCAAAATAGAGGTTGTAATGGTTAACTAACTAGAAACACTCCCTCATGATATTTTAGAGTGTTTTGTATTCATTTTATACATTAACAGGACAATTGGGAGGCGGGGGGCTAAATCCAGTACTCGCGCTGGCGCATGTTCTTTCCTGTTTGCCTCGCCTCGTTCGCTCGCTCAAACACGGTGGTTGCGACATGAACGTTCCTGTCAAATTTCAGTTTCTTGCAAGTTCATTATTACCTTTTGTTTGCTCAGTCGTAATCCAGCTTTATTCCGAAGTGGTTCACTACAGTTGTAGTTTGCAGTGCTGTGTATTTGTGATGGCTCACAGAGCCAGAGGTTGCATCAACTCTCCGGACAGTTTTTGTTTTATTTGTGGGGAATATACCGTGAAAAAGCGGCAGAGGAACATTTCTGCATTTATTAAAAAAGTATATTTCGCCTATTTCGGTTTGAAGTTAGACGATCAATACAAACCGTGGGCTCCTCACAAAGTGTGCAAGACATGTGAGGAAGATCTACGCTTATGGATGAAAGGTAAAAAACAAGCATTTCGTTTCGGAATACCTATGATGTGGCGTGAACAAAGACCACAGCAGTGACTGCTATTTTTGCTCTTGCATTGTGAAGGGATACAACTTAAAAAATAAGAACGTAATAAAAGTTACCCCAACCTTCCCTCAGCAATTAGGCCTATGCCTCATAGCAACGAAGTACCTGTGCCTGAACCACCAAAATCTTTGGATCATATTTGTGTGGACGGTTCTGATCATGATGAGACTCATCAGATGGCTTTTCCCGATGAGTCCAGTACTTCCGAGTTTGAAACTGAACCAGATCCGAAACCTGAACTTTTCTCTCAAGCTGAATTGAATGATTTAGTCCGGGATTTAGGACTCCCAAAAGATGCTGCCCAACTGCTAGGTTCTCGGCTTAAACAGAAAAATCTATTGTCACCAGGAACAACTTTTTATTGGTACCGCAACCGCCAGACACAATTTTTGAAGTATTTCAGCAAAGAGGAAGATTTGGTATTTTGCAACGATATATACGGAGTGATGGAAAAGTTTAAACTCAAGTATGATCCTGCTGAATGGTGGCTGTTCATTGATTCGTCAAAAGACAGCATAAAAGGTGTTCTTCTTCATAATGGCAACACATTCGCTTCAGTTCCTATTGCTCACTCTGTTATTCTCCAAGAAAAATACGAGAATTTGGCCCTGATTCTTCAGAAGATTCGTTATGATGAGCATAAGTGGATGATTTGTGGAAACTTTAAAATTCTATCCATGGTATTAGGGCAGCAATCCGGTTTCACCAAATATCCCTGCTTCCTTTGCTTGTGGGATAGCCGGGCCCGCGACCTACACTGGGGGAAAAAAGACTGGCCAATTCGGGAGTATTTGAGACCCGGTGAGAAAAATGTTCTTCATGAGAGCTTGGTACCTCGTGATAAAATTCTATTACCACCTCTCCACATTAAGTTGGGTCTCATTAAGCAATTCATCAAGTCCCTTCCAAAAGATGGTGAGTGCTTTCGGTACCTTTGCTCAAAGTTCCCCCGACTTTCTGAAGCAAAGCTAAAGGAAGGAGTGTTTGTTGGCCCTGATGTAAGGAAACTCATTTCAGATGGAGCATTCGCTGAAACGATGTCTGAGAAGGAAAAAGAAGCCTGGGATTCCTTCAAGGATGTTGTTCTCAAATTCTTGGGGAACAGGCGGGATGAGAACTATAAGGATATTGTTGCCAGGATGCTCAATGCCTTCAAAGAACAAGGCTGTAACATGAGCCTGAAAGTCCATTTCTTGCACTCCCATGTGAACTACTTTCCCGAAAACTTGGGGGCGTACAGTGAAGAACAAGGTGAAAGGTTTCACCAGGACATCAAGGACGCAGAGAGAAGGTACCAAGGAAGATGGAACACCACTATGATGGCTGATTTCTGCTGGTTGCTGCTGCGGGAAACCCCAGATGAAAAATACGCCAAGCAGCGCACCAAGAGAAGCATTCGGGGGAAGAAGAAACGGGCCCACCAGATTGATTGACCCAAGAATGACTTTAAAATCTAAACTGTGTTGACAAATATCGTGTTTTTACTCAACTTTGAAATAAAAATTTGCTAGTTATTACCACAGTGTCGGATCTCATTTATTAGAATTTTATTTTCACACCATCGGGTGTTTGTCTTCATGTATTGCAATGGTGCGGTTTGCATTTTCTATTCTTACATACATACCTGTACAACATTTTTTGCACATTTCTTTGCTTTGCTTTGTGTCTAACCTCGCTCTTATATGCTCAATGTTTGTGCACATGTATGTGGCTGTTTTAAGTGCAGACAATTTTGCTACCATCACAGTGTGTTTTGTTGACATTACTCTATTCTTATGTGCTGCCTTGTTACAATTTTCTTTATTCTTATTTGAATAACTACTAAACAATTAGTATAAAGAATTCATCCAAGAAACTTTTATCTCGATCGCACTCAATCTGAAACGTTCACCTCAAACTGCTAACCCAATGTAGCAAAACATCTGTACGTGATGGAGCAAATTGGTTACCAGATTTGGATTCAGCGCACCAAAAAACGTAAAAATCAATCGAAACATTAGAGGCAGTTTAAAAAAAATTTTTTTAGTGTACCTGTGTTATTGATCCAGTTCACCACCTTGGGATCTATCCCCAGGGTGCTGAGTTTATTGATAAGCCTCCTATGAGGAACAGTATCTAATGCTTTGCTGAAATCTAAGTATATCACATCCATCACATTCCCTTGATCTAGTTTTCTGGTCACCCAGTCAAAGAACTCAATCAAATTTGTTTGACATGATCTTCCCCTGCTAAACCATGTTGCCTTGGATCATGCAATCCATTGGTTTCCAGAAAGTCCACTATTCTTTCTTACAGGAGCCTCTCTGTTACTTTTCCAGGCCAGGTAAGATGGTAATATTGGAATCATTATCCAATCAATTCATCCAGTTACATTTAGAAGTTAACCAGATAAATCATGGCTTTTAAATTTCTTGGGCCTCTCACTATGTAATTGCACAACTTATTGTCCAGATGAAAATTAAATGGTTAACTTTAAGAAGGATGAGGAGTGCCAGGAACATACTCAAATGCAGTTTATTTTTCCTAGCAAAAAGTATGCTGGTACTCATATGCAGTGCTCCTTCAAAATATGAGGTCCATGAGTCAATTTTAGCAGGCAATGAAAAAGGTGCTGGTACTGAGTACCCCCGAGTACTCCCTCAAAAAAAGCCCTGCCAAAAAGTAAACCAAATGCCACTGATATTCAGTCCTATTTGGTTAACTTTATTCGGATAAATCAGCCCACATATGTTGCAGGTAAAGTTAACTTGATAAAGATATCAAGTCAACTTTAATCTGCAATAATCAGCACCACCAACTTAACTGGATATCTGCCTGGTAGTCTCTGCATGTGGCTATGTGTGAGTCTGTGTGTAGCTGTGGTACTGTTATGAGTGGTAGGTATGGGGTTGCTTGTGGTGAGCAGGCCAACTACAATGAGCCGTTAATATGTGCTCTGACATGAAGGAAGGAGAGGCAACAGAGAAGATACTCTCTGCAAAATGATCTCCTGGTCTGGGACACAGTTACTGGATTAATTCAAGGAGCAGAGCCTGAACATAAGAACTGCCATACTGGGTCAGACCAAAAGTTCATAAAACAAGTATCCTTTTTTCAGCAGTGGCCAATTCAGGTCACAAGTACCTGGCAAGATTCCAAAATATAAATAGATTCCATGCTGCTTACACCTAGGGATACACAATGGCTTTCCCTGGGTCTGCCTGGTTAATAATGCCCCCTTACATTGTAAGTCCTCAAAGGATAGGAAAATACCCACTAAACTTGAATTTAACACACCTTGGACTTCTGAGAATGGCATGAGCAAAATTCACTTCCTTTACTTTCCCTTTTACTTTGAAGACTGTTCTACACTTCCTTTCTTCCCTCTCTCTCTCCAGGCACTACTGCTTCTATCACTTGCCAGTCATGAAATTTCATTACCACACTTCATAGCTGTCACTAAAACTAAGAAAGTTCTGCCAGCTTCCAGATCCATACCCTTGCACCTAGCCCTCTAACCTAATCTCCCTGATAAGCTCCCCACTTTCATCCACATCTTTGCACCTCCATATACTTTTGAAAACATTTCATTAACAGTTCCCATATGAACTTATTCTTAGTCTTCCCATTACTTTAAAACTACCCTCCTGCTAAAGTTAGCCCATATTTTGTTTAATTTGCTCATGCATCCCTAAAAGGAGGAGTCTTATGCAGAAATTTGTTACCCAAGTCTGCTCAAACCATCTTATTTCTTTTAGCAGTTGATCAATAGACTGCTCCCCAGCGTCCTCCATTTATTTCTATGTTGCATGTTCAGAGCTGTTCCACCACCACCACTGCAGGCTGCTGAAGAAGACGCCCCACCTCCACAGGCATTGGAAGTAGCAGCAGCAACCCTGTCCTCTATTTTTGTTTCCCCCCTCAGCTCTTCCTCCTGTAGGGCAAGGTGGGTACAAGTTCAGTCCTCAAGGGCTGCAAACAGGCTAGATTTTCAGGATATCCCTAATGAATATGCATGAGAGAGATTTGTATTCAATGCAGGTAGTGTGTATGTAGCTGTATCTAATGCATAAAGAAACATAGAAAAATGACGACAGAAAAAGACCACATGGCCTATCTAGTCTGTCCTTCTATATTAACAACTACAACAGTCCCCTTTTTTCCTTTAGAGATTCTCTGTGTTTGTCCCATGCTTTTTTGAAATCAGATACCGTCCTCATCTCTACCACCTCCATTAGGAGACTATTCCACGGATCCACCACTCTTTCTGTAAAGAAATATTTCCGCATATCGTTCCTGAATCTATCCCCTTTCACCCTTATCCCATGTCCCCTCGTAGCAGAACTTGCTTTCAATCGAAAGAGGCTCTCCCCCTATATATTTATGCCATGGAGGTATTTAAACATATCAATCATATCACCTCTATCCCGCCTTTCCTCTAAGGTGTACATATTAAGATCCTTAAGTCTGTCCTCATATGCTTTATAATGAAGACCACTAACCATTTTGGTAGCCACCCTCTGTACTGACTCCATCTTGTTTATATCCTTTTGAAGGTGCGGTCTCCAGAATTGCACATAATACTCCAAATGAGGTCGCACCAAAGACTTATACAGAGGCACTATCACCTCCTTTTTTCTGCTAGCATTCCTCTCCATATGCACCCAAGCATCCTTCTAGCTTTTGCTGTTGCCTTTTCTACCTGTTTAGCTACTTTAAGATCATCTGACACAACCACGCCTAGGTCCCGCTCTTCTTTAGAGGACAAAAGTACTTTACCCCCTATACTATATTGCTCTCTTGGATTGCTGCAACCCAAATGCATGACCTTGCATTTTTTAACATGAAAGCCCAGCTGCCAAATTCTAGACCATTCTTCAAGCTGATCTAGATCCCTCCTCATGTTATCTACACCTTCCTGGGTGTCTACTCTATTGCAGATTTTGGTATCATCCGCAAAGAGGCAAACTTTATCCGACAGCCCTTCCACTATATCACTAAGAAAGACATTGAAAAGAATCGGACCAAGGACAGATCATTAGGCATATTTTAAAAACCTGGCCTGTTTGTGGACCTTGAGAAATGAACTTCTGCACCCCTGCTGCAGGATTTGTCTCTATTTTGCCCCTGGGAGAAAAGGATGGGCTTCAGAGGTGGTCCTCCAGTTAGAGGCTCTTTCCCTTCCTTATGGCTGCCAGCTACCATTGGCTGGCCCAAAGGCACAATTCCTTGCTGATTCTTTGGAAGGAGTTTTAGCTTCTCCCCCAGGATCCAGCAGAGATGATGCAGTGGTTGCTGTGCTAGAGAAGTTTTATAAATAAAACAAAACTGCAGAGAGATCATTTGAACCTCCGGAACTGAAGTGTGCCTGTAGCTTTCTGTTTCGTTACAGGCCAGAGACCTTTCAGCCCCCCTTCATAGATGCTGATCCTTCTGCACACATGCCTCCTTCTCAACCAGTTCGTCTGCCTTCCAGTCCAGATGTTGGCAGGATCCACCATCCCCCTCCTTGGTCCCTCTCTCAGCAGCCAAGAGGTTGATGGGCCTCTGAGGGAAGTACATCTTCCAAAAATGCACTACTGAGGCAAAGTGTACAGATGGGAAAATGTGGCTAGTTTGTGAGTAAAAATAGGAGAGGAGGGAAAAATACTGTTAATTCCTGCTCACGTTTTAAAAAATGATTTTATTTGTATTCAGCTCACAGTTCCATCACCATTCTCAATAAATAAATGTTACCTTTTCAGTTAAGAGTCTTGCTGATTTTATTTCTCAGAGAGGCAGAGGCAGCAGTTGTTGCTTGAATTTGGATATTTTGTATGTCTGCCATAAGTCATTCATAAGTGCGTTTTTTTTTTAAACTACACTGCACTTAAATAGATAGCTATGGACAGTTGCTATTTTGGAAGTATACACATAAGACTGATGGCACGTACTGTTGTGGGCATACACATGGGTGGAGATTGGGAAGAGGGTGGGCAGAGAGTACAAGTACACATGTAAATAATAAAATACTAAAGGTGAGCTTGTGTGATGCAATGAGTGAGGGAGCTGTGCATTTATATTGCTCTTGGCTCTTCCTGATGAAGCTGACTCCATCCACGAGCTAAAATCACATATCTGGCCTCTTGTTTCCAGCATCGCGTGGGTACTGCCTTATGTATAGATATTTGCAAAACTCGGCCACATAAATGGCTGCTAAAACTACCATAAAGGATAAAGATAAATTGCAAGGACCCTAAGACAGCGTCTAGTGGTGAAGATCTGTAGGGCCTAGGCCCCACAGTGATCCAGCAACTTATTGACTCAAGCACTGGACACATGGTTTATTTTGCTTGGAGATCAGCTGGCAATGATGACTACATCTATTATCAATTTTAATGTCTATGTGGCCGAGGTGGAAAGGCAAGATTGAGAAGCAGAAGATTTGCTGCAGGGGATCTTGACTGAGCTGACTGTTCTGTGGGCCTCCATCTAAAAATATGAAGCCAAATTAGAGGACTTGGAAAACAGGTCCCATTGAAACAATCTGCGGTTCATTGGTTTGTCAGAGTCCATTGCAGAAGAGGAGCTGGTGGGGTTTATGGAACAGCGGTGGCGGTCTGAATTTTCCTTGTTTGAAGTCTTGGTGCCTACTCACAAAGAGAGTGCATTGCCTGGGTCATGATACAGAAAAGGAGCAGCGGCCCGTGTCATCATTGCGAGCGTACTTAACTTTACTCAGAGATCTGCAATTTTGCAGTAACCGTGCAAAATGTTGGGGCTGACTTACAACAGTACTTGTCTTTCAGGATTACTCCAGGAAAGTTGCAGCAGAGTGAAGGGCCTATGCAGCGGTATGCAAGAAGATGGACTCCAAGAAATACTGATTCACCCTGCAATACCTTGCAATCCTGAGTGTCCCACATATGGGAGAAAGCCACCTCTCAGGCAACGTCACTGCCTTAGTGAGCTGGGAGATGTCTGAGCAAGTCACCTGAAATTTTAGGATTTGACAATTAAGGGAATTTAAGCAAGGGGAGATTTATCGTCTTTTGATTTTTCACCAAGTACAATGCTAGCTATGAATGGTGAGTAACATAGTATATGACAGCAGATAAAGACCAGTATGGTCCATCTAGTCTACCCAGAAAGTTGGCAAGAGTAGATGCACTTGTCGCTCCATGCAGGTCACCCCTTCCCATGCTTTTGATTAGGGGTGTACCTACCGCTCCTTGTAGATCACCCCTATTTGTTGAGATATAAGAGATAGTTATGTTTATTTTGATTTTATCCTGTTGCTATAAAGGGATCCACTGTGTCTGTCCCATGCCATTTTGAATTCTGTCACTGTATTTTCCCCCACCACTTCCATCGGGAGGGCATTCCAAACATCCACCACCCTATCGGTGAAAAAGTATTTCCTGACATTGCCTTTCCGTTTACCCCCTTGCAGCTTCATGTTATGCCCTCTAGTTTTACAGCTTCCCCATCTTTGGAAGAGGTTTGTCTGTTCATTAATACTCTTTTAAAGGTCTGAATCATATCTCCCCTGTCCCTCCTCTCCTCCAGAGTGTACATATTTAGGTCTTCAAGTCTCTTCTCATAAGTCTTCTGACGCAGGCTCCAAATCATTTTGGTCACCTTCCTCTGACCCGTTTCCAGTCTTTTTATATCCTTTGCGAGATATGGTCTCCAGAACTGAACTGTACAAGTTGCTGAGGCCTCGCCAGTGACTTGTAAGGTGGCATTAGTATCTCCTCCTTTCTGCTGCTAATTCCTCTTTGTGTGCAACCCAGCATCCTTCTGACTTTTGCCACTGCCTTGCCACACTGTTTTGCCACCTTAAGATCCCCAGAAACAGTCACGCTGAGATCCTTCTCCTGGTCCATGCACACCAACCTCTTGCTCCCTATTGCATACAGTTCCCTTGGATTTCTGATTTCCAAGTGCATGACATTGCACTTCTTCACATTTTATCTTAACTGCCAAGCATTAGACTACTCTTCTAGCTTTTCTAAATCTTTCCTTATGTTATCCACTCCCTTAGGGGTCCACTCTGTTGTAAATTATCATGTCATCTGCAAAAAGACAGACTTTTCCTTTCAGTCCTTTAGCAATATCACTAACAAATACATTGAACAGTACCAGTCCCAGGATTGAACCCTAGGGTACACCGCTAATCACCTTCCTTTCATCCGAGTTCCGTTTACCATCATCTTCTGTCATCTGTCAGTCAACCAATTTCTGATCCAGTTCACCACCTTGGGACCCATCCCTAAGCTGTTGAGTTTATTGATAAGCCTTCTATGAGGAACAGTATCAAAGGCTTTGCTGAAATCTAGGTAGGTCACATCCATTGCATGCCCTTGATCTAGTTCTCTGGTCACCCAGTCAAAGAACTCAATCAAATTTGTTTGGCAAGATCATCCTTTGGTAAAACCTTGTTGCCTCGGATCATGCAATCTGTTGATTTTGAGAAAGTCCACTATTCGCTCTTTCAGGAGCGCCTCCATTACTTTTCCCGCCACTGAGGTAAGGCTTACCACCCTGTAGTTTGTTACTTCTTCCCCATTACCACTTTTTTAAAGGGTTACCACATCAGCTCTTCTTCAGTTCTGTGGAACTTCTCCTGTCTCCAAGGATCTATTAAAAACATCCTTTAATGGCCCTGCAAGAACCTCTCTGAGCTCTTTCAGTATTCTGAGATATATCCCATCCAGTCCCATGGCCTTGTCCATTTTCAGTTTTGCAACTGTTCTAACACATCATCTTCTGTGAATGGTGTGTATATTTGTCAATCACAGGTGTTCCTTCTCCAGTATTTTCTTTAGTAAAAACAGAACAGAAGTATTTGTTTAGCATTTTCACTTTTTCAATGTCGCTTTCTACAAATCTGTTCCTGCAATTCCACCTCTGATTTTCCTCCTCTTCCGAATATACCTGAAAAACATTTTGTCGCCATACTTCACATCTTTAGCCTTCTTTTCTTCTGCCTGTGATTTTCCTATCCTTATTTCTCTTTTTATCTCTTTTAATTTGATCCTGTATTCTTTTATGTGTTCCTCTATTTATGAATGTCTGAATTTTGTGAAAGCTGTGTTTTTTTGCCTTTATTTGTGCAGCCTCTTTGGAGAACCATAGGTTTCTTTTTCCCCTTGTTTTTATTTACTTTCCTTACATATGTATCTGTTGCCTCTTTTATTGCCTCCTTTAGTTTAGCCCATTGCAATTCCACTTCCCTTATCCCCTCCCACTCTGCCAACTCCTTCTTCAGGTACTTGACCAGTCAGTGTTTTTGAAGTTTAGGACTTTGAGTTTGCTGTGATTGGACTCCACCTTGGCTTTTATCTCAAACCACACCATCTGATGATCGCTGCTGCTCATATGGGTATCCACCCGGATATTTGACATGCTATCTCCGTTTGTGAACACTAAATCCAGCATTGAGCTTTCCCTGGTCGGTTCCATCACCATTTGTCTAAGTAATGCATCTTGGAAGGCATTCAAAATTTTTTTACTTCTTTCCAGATTTGCAGAAGCAATACTCCAATCCACATCGGGTAAATTAAAGTCACCCAATATGAACACTTCCCCCTTCATGGCTATCTTTGCAGTATCAATCAATTCGCTATCCATTTCTTTGGTTTGAGTTGGAGGCCTGTAGACTACACCAATATGGATGACAGTTCCATCTCCTCTTTCCAACACAATCCACAGCGCTTCCTCTTTTCTGTATAGAATTGGTCTGTTCAGCAGCCACAGCCACCCTCCTGATGGAAGGTAATATTCAGAAAGGAAGATTCCAGACCTGTGAGCCTGATGTCAGTACTGAGCAAAATGGCAGAAACCCTTATAAAGAATAAAATTACTGAACATGTAGATAGCCATGGTTTAATGGGAGAAAGCCAATATGGGTATAGTCAAGGAAGGTCTTCTCTCACTAATCAGTTATATATTTTTGAAGTTGTGAATAAACAGGTAGATAAAGGTGAGCCGGTTTATATAGTGTATCTGGATTATCAGAAAGCCTTTGACAAGGTCCCTCATAAGAGACTTTTCGGGTAATTAAAAAATCATAGGATAGGAGGCACTGCACTACAGTATTATGGATTAGGAACGGGTTAAAAGATAGAAAACAGAATAGGGCTCAATGGCCAATTTTCTCAGTGGAGAAAGATGAATAGTGGAGTATCCCAGGGATGTGTGCGGAGCCCACTGCTTTTTTTTTTTAAATTTATCTATTTATGCAATTTACAAAATTTAAACATCAAATAACAATGTTTACAGAAAAGATGCCATCGTGAAAGAAAAGATTCCAAAGAAAAAATATAAGTGAAACATTAAACACAAGAGCATCATTAGTCCACGTTTGTAAGAAGTGACTTAACAATCATGTACTAAAGGTAGGAAAACTCCTAAAGTACCTTTTAAGGAAAAGGAAACCAGTAAACAGAAGGCAACAGAGATTAGGACCATACTATTTAAACTGATGCGAAAGCGAGTTAAGGGGGTGAAGATATTACAGTATGCATACTAAGAAAAGATGACAAATCACTCGGTTGAAAAAAAACATACTTTTGAGATCTAAAATTAACTATGCATTTACATGGAAACCTCAATGCGAAGGAAGCCCCAAGATGGATTAAACCAGGTTTTAATAGAAGAAAAGCTTTACGGCGTTTCTGGGTTTCCCTGAGACATCTGGAAAAACTGATATTTTTTTACCCATAAACAAATTGGCTCTCTTTTTATAAAACAGTTTGAGAAGCCAGTCCCTGTCCGAAGATAGGGCTAACGAGACCAATAAAGTGGAAGTTTTAATTTCATCCTCTTTAGGGGAACCTAAAACAGCAGAGACATTCAAAAAATCCATATCTAAAGAACCTAACATAGTTTTCCTTCTTTTTTACCCAAAGGCTAATAGAATGCTTTCTGTACAGGAGGAAGTAAATCCACAGGTATCAGTAAAGATTCTTGAAGGTATCTCTTAAATGTTTCCAATGGTGCTATTTCTGGAACCACCGGAAAATTCAATAGTCGAAGATTTGAAGGCCTAGTAACGTTCTCCAAAAGCTCCAGCTTCATTTTCAACCCAAGATTGTCTTTCACTAAAGAGACGGTAAGGTCAGAAACTTGAGCAAGCTTCTGATCCGAAGCATCAATTTTATTCTTCACGCCTTCCAAATCATTTGTCAAGTCAGATACTTTCCCCTCAAGATCAGTTACACTAGAAGAGGAGAGAGTCAATTGTTGAAATACAGCCTGGGAAAGTTGAGAAATGGCTTCCCAGATAGTCTCTAGAGTCACCACAGAAGGACGAGTAGGCAACATGGAAAAAGATGACCCAGCAAAGGGGGAAGCGCTTCCCTTCGGTAAATCAACACCCTTTAACAAGCCAGTTGTACCGCTCACCTCCGCTGCTTGTAACAATCCACGGGCAGAATCAGCTGCCTTACTCACAGACAGTTGGTTGGCAGTGCTACCTTTCAGGCCGCCCCGCTTCTGATCCTTCAGCTCAGCTTGTACCAAGGAGACTGGAGGACCGCTCACCGAAAGAGCCTCCGACGAGCCCGGGATAGTCGGGGGGGGGGGGGGGAGTGCCCACCAGGGGAGAGAGAAACCTCATGGGCGGAAGACGCCGCGCTTTCCTCCAGCGGCGCGACCAAGCCCGCTCTAATCTCCCCGATTTGGTCCACAGTGAGCCGCACAAATTTATCCATTGGACCCACAGCGGCAGGCAACGACTCCGCGGGAGGAGCCTTAGGCTTACCCTTCCGTTTCGGCATTAGGCTCCAATCCTCTCTGTCGCCATCTTGGAAATTAGCCACTCCCTTGTAGTAGCCGCCCACTGCTTTTTAACATATTTGTAAATAACTTGGAAATGAGAATAATGACTGAAGTGATCAAATTTGCAGAGGACGCAAAATTATTCAAAGTAGTTAAAACTCAAGAGTATTGTGACAAAATGCAAAAGTACCTTGATAAATTGGGAGACTGGGTGTCCAAATAGCAGATTAAATTTAATGTGGACAAGTATCCTGTTTACAACAGTGATCATTCTAGGTCTCAAGTACCTGTTAGCTTCCCAAAGATATACACATTCCATGCTGCTTGTCCCAGGGGTAAGTAGTGGATTTGCCCAGTCCTCTTTAATAATGGTTTAAGGACTTATCCTCCGGTAACAAATTCCAGAATTTGATTACATACTGAATGAAAAAATATTTTCTCCGAGAACAAGCAGGAAGTCAGTCCTCACATATGGGTGACATCAGTGCCGACAGAGCCCGCGCAGAGCAAATCCCCAGCTTTCAAAGAAAGCCTTTGGGAATTGCTATCACACATACGTGGTCTCCTTCCCACCCAAGGGTGCCATCTTGCTCAGTCTCCTTTTTTCCACGGAGCCCACCAGACATCATCTGTTTCCGTCCTGGAAAAAGTTGATTTCTTTGAGCTTATTTTGGCTTGTCTCTGGTCTTGTGCCAGTACCCTTTCCCGCCTCGGCATCGATACCTCGGTATCGAGTCGATTCCTTTTTTTTTTTTTTTTACTATCAATTTCATTTTTCATTTTTCTTGGGCGTCTTCACACCCTTTTTTCCTCACTGGCAGCCCGAAGGGTCTTTGACCTTGCTGAAGTTCTTTTTCCCCCCATGGTTACCAGCAGGTTTAAAAAGTGCGATCAGTGTGGGAAGATCATGTCTTTCACTGATACGCTTGACTGCTGCCTTCGGTGCCTCGGCCCGGACCATGACCCGACGGTCTGTGGCCTGTGCAAAAAGATGTCCTTGAAGACCTTGAGGAGCCGCCAGCAACAACATGATAAAATTTTTTCTGATTCCCCCATGCCTCCGAGAGCCAGGACCTCGTCTGAGGCCTCCACGCCTCGGGAGGAGCTCTCCTAACCCGAGCGTTTTCGGGGGTCCTCGGAGAGGGGGTCTCCCTCAAGGGAACCGAAAAGAAGGAAGAAACCCTTGAAGGCGGCATCTCTGGATGGCTCCGATCAGCCGGGCTCCTCCTGAGGCTGGTCACAGAGTCCCGAGCGCCTGCCTGAGATGTCGGAGAGGGAACGTCCAGCCAAGATTCCTCGAAAGGACCCAATCACGGATCGGCCTAGGCAAATACATGTCCTAGTCAAGGACTCCCCTCTGTGGGAACCGACTTCGGGTCTGAATGCATCGGTGCCTGAGCTGCAGGCTGCAGAGCCTCCAGGACTGGTGTTCAGGATGGCGGCCTTGGCGCGCAGTGTCACTGCCTTCTTGGAACAGCAGCGGGCACTGATGTCTGGCACATCTGGTTCCTTCACCCCAACAACTGGGCGTTCAATGTCGAAGATGTCCCCTGAGGTCGAGCCGATCCTCGAGGCCATGTGGGCCCGAGTAGATCCTCAGCTGAGGTTGCGCTCGGCTTCCTGCTTATCGGAGCTGAGGTTGTCACCGGCGAGTCTGCCAGCATCGGGGCGGATGGTGCCGGGGCCCTTGAGGCCCGAGGAGCTCAACGAGTCTTCCTCGGAGGCCTCCACCTGGAAGACCGAGGACGAGTCGTCTCTGGATACCCATCATCATTGCAATGTCTCGTCCAATTCCCCAGTGTCTGAACCTCGGAGAAGGTCCCCACCGGAGGATATGGGGTTTTTGGACTTCATCTGGGATATGTCCAAGGCCTTGGCTTTCCCGATGGAGTCCGAGGAGGATCCTCGAGCTGATGAGCTCGAGATCCTCCAGTACGACACTCCCCCTTGGGAGACCCTCACGGTACCCATTCCTCCTATCCTGGAATGACTTATGCTCCACATGTGGGAGACGCCGGCAATCAGCAAATGGCTCAACTCAATGTAATGAGTCCGTCGGAGCCCTGGGTTTCAGAAGTCACAACTGCCGCACAACTCCATGGTTGTGGCATTGACCATGCGTCGACTGAAGAGCCATAAGACGCACTTCTTGGTGCCCCCCGGCAGGGAGGCCCGCACCTTTGATGCCCTCGGCAGGAAGTGTTACCAAGGTACAATGCTGAATTGTCGGATCCAGGCCTACCAGCTGTACATGGGCTTGTACCTGAGAGACCTGGCGAAGGAATTCACCAGGTTCTCGGCTGGTCTCTCTGAGGAGCCTTTGCAGTGCTTCAAGGGCCTGTCCAAAGCTGTCCGTGAATGCTACAGGTTTGTCTCGGGCAGTCTACGATGGGTTCGAGTCGGCGACCCGGGTAGCCGCGGCTGGCATTGGTGCATGCCACCAAGCTTGGCTACAGTCGTCCAACTTCGAGCAATGGATACAGAACAAATTGGTCGACGTCCCATGTCAGGGGGAAAATCTCTTCAGCAAATCCATGACCGACAAGGCCGCCGAGCTGGAGACCGAGTTCATGATGAGGACTAGGCTCTCTAAGAAGACCACTTCCCCTTCCCGGAAGAAGGGCTTGGGTAAAAAGCCCTTTTACTCTAGGAAGTCCACTGCTTACCGAAACTACCCCCTTACCAGGCTTCCCCGGCTCCCCAGCAAGGGCAGCAGACCAAGGGACAGGGGCATGGCCTGCGTAAGCAGAAGGCTCCCAAACCCCAGGCTCTAGCTCCGGCCCAGCCTGGAGGGAGCTTTTGACTCCTGCAGCATGGCCCCTCTCCCAACCGGAGCTCAGCAACCTACAGGAGGTCGGCTCACCTTTTATGCCCACAGGTGGGGAGCTGTCACTACCGATTCCTGGGCCTTACAGGTGATCAGGTAGGGTTACCTCCTCCATCTAAGCCAAGTGTCACCACACTACTTCCTGGGAGAGCCTATCAGGTCTCCCCTTCACCAGGACCGTCTTCTGAAGGAGTTGGCAGGTCTACTCGAGGACCAAGCGGTGGAACCGGTGCCCCACCACCTCAATGGTAAGGGGTTCTATTCCAGGTACTTCCTAGTGCCAAAGAGGACAGGAGGCCTAAGGCCCATCCTCGACCTGCGCAACCTCAACAGGGAGAGAAAAGTTCAAGATGCTCTCCCTTGGAACATTGCTGGCTTACCTCCGCCAGGGAGACTGGCTATGCTCCTTAGATTTAAAGGATGCCTACACACACATCCTAATCCACCCAAGCCACAGACATTACCTGCACTTTGTGGTGGGAGGCAATCATTTCCAATACTGGGTGCTTCCCTTCGGCCTAGCCTCGGCCCCCAGGGTATTCACAAAGTGCCTGGCAGCGGTCACTGCCTTTCTCAGGCTTCAGGGGATCTTTGTCTTCCCCTATCTCGATGAGTTGCTCATCAGGGGCACTATGCCCCCGAAGTGCAGCAGGCCATGGCACGCACCACCCAGGTCCTGCAAAACTTGGGTTTTGTTATTTACTACCCCAAGTCAAACCTCTGCCCTTCACAGGAGCTGGAATTCATTGGGGCAAGGATCAACATCCTTCAGTCAAAGGCCTTTCTGCCTGCAGGCAGGCTCAGGGTGCTAGCCAAAGATATACAGCATTGTCACTCAGTGCCAGGAAGGCATCTGCTGTGCCTCCTCGGGCACATGGCCTCCACGGTGCATGTCACTCAAGATGCCCGCCTCCACATGTGAATAGCGCAGCGGTGCCTCAGGGACCCCTGGTCCTAGGCCACGGGACACTTCCTTGACAGAGTCAGAGTGACCCGGGAGCTGGTACAGTCCCTGACGTAGTGGCTCTCCCCCCGTCACTTGGAGGTGGGGATGCCCTACCAGGCCCCTCCTCACTCGAGGGTTTTCACCACAGATGCCTCCCTGCTGGGCTGGGGAGCCCATTGCCAGGGATACTGCATCCAGGGCATTTGATCCCCAGGCGAGAGTGCTCAGCAGATCAACCTCTTGGAACTGCAAGCAATCCATCTTGCCCTGACGGCTTTTCGGCAGCACCTGGTCCACAGGTCTGTTCTAGTGCAGACGGACAACCAGGTGGCCATGTTCTATGTGAACAAGTGTGGGGGGGGGGGGAGGCACGGGGTCCCGTGCTCTGTCAGAAAGCCTTGGATCTGTGCTCTTATGCAGTCTGGCAGGGCATTCTCCTCAAGGCGGTATACCTTCCGGGCCAGGACAACTGGTTGGCCGACAGACTCAGCAGGATGCTCCAGCCGCACGAGTGGCAGCTGGACCCGGAAGTAGCCAGTGGGCTTTTCCAAACCTGGGTGGAACCGATGATGGACCTGTTTGCCAGCCTGGACAATCACCAGTTACCCCATTTCTGCTCAAGGCAGCTGCACCCCACCAGGGTGGCCTCCGATGCCTTCCTGGTTTCATGGTTGGAGGGCCTTCTGTATGCCTTTCCCCCGACACCGCTGATCGCCAGGACTCTGTTCAAAATTCTCCACGACAGAGCCTCAGTCATCTTGTTAGCCCCACGGAAGCCCAGACAACCGTGGTTTCCACTGCTTCTGCAGCTAGTGGTGGAGGCCCCCATCCCCTTGGAGTCAGCTCCATGGCTCCTTTCCCGGGAGGGGGGCTCTCTTCTGCATCCCAACCTCAGCTCCCTCTTGCTGATGGCATGGTTGCTGAGAGGGTGACTTTAGCTCTGCTCCACTTTCTGAAGGAAGTGGAGGATGTTTTGCTGGCTTCACGCAGAGCGTCTACCAGATGGGCTTACGCTTTTAATTGGCATAGGTTTGCACTTTGGTATGCTGAATGGGGGTCGACCCCTTTTCTTGCCCGGTGGTCGTGGTGTTGCAATACCTTCTCCACCTCTCCAGGACGGGGCTCAAGTCTGTTAGAGTGCATCTCAATGCCCTAGTGGCAAACCACCATCAGGTGGACGGGAAATCTCTCTCACTTCATCCAGTGGTGTCCCATTTCCTAAAGGGCCTACTCCTGTCTAGGTCCCCGGTTTGTCCTCTGGCTACCGAATGGGATCTCAATGTGGTGTGGGGCAGCTTACCCTACCACCCTTCGAGCCTCTGGCTACGTGTCACCTTCGTTATCTCTCCTGGATGGTGGTTTTCCTGGTTGCGCTCACTTCTGCCCAAAGGGTGAGTGAGCTCCAGGCCCTCGTGGTGGAGAAGCCTTATACCATGTTTTACAAGAATAGGGTGGTGCTTCACATGCACCCCAAATTCCTTCCGAAGGTGGTGTCCTCTTTCCACCTCAACCAGGAGGTGGTCCTCCCTACCTTCTTTCCCAGACCACACACCAGTCGGGAAGAGGCGGTCCTCCATATCTTGGAATGTAAGAGGGCCTTGTCCTTCTACATTCAATGTACTCAGGGCCACTGGAAAGTCTCCCAGCTTTATGTTTCCTATGACCCCAGTAAGCTGGGGGAGGCAGTGACCAAGCATACGCTGTCCACATGGGTGGCGGACTGTATTGCCTGGGCTTATGAGGAGGCGAGTCTTCCGCTGGAAGGCCGTGTCATGGCACACCGGGTCAGGGATATGGCGGCATCAGTTGCTCACTTGCACTCTGTCCCTCTGGCAGACATCTGCCGGGCCGCCACCTGGTCTTCAGTTCTAGAAATATAAATGATTTCCCTGTTTACTTCCATGTTAATTTTCCTGTTACTTGTAATAGGTCTGTTATATCTGACCAATTGTTGTATTGTTTCAATGTAAACCGCACTGATGACAAATAGTGCGGTATATATAAAAATTAAATAAATAAATAAATACCTTTGCAGCTCATTACTGTCTGGATAGGAAGTCCCAATGGGACATTGCCTTTGGCCAGGCCATGCTCCGTAACCTTTTTGGGGGTCTAAGCAACTACTACCCTCCAGGCTACTGCAGTGCTAATTCCTTTGGACGCAGAAGTCATATTTTTCCATGATACAGATTTCATTGTGGCTGCTTGTGGCTATGAGGGAGCCTTTTTTTGGGCTATAGGTTCATGGTAGCCTGTATCTGGGGAGTTCCATATGTGGGGACTGAATTCCTGCTTGTTCCCGGAGAAAGTGTAGTTACTCACCTGTAACAGATGTTCTGCGGGGACAGCAGGAGTCAGTCCTCACAACACTCCCCCTTCCCCTTGGAATTGCAGTCCTATTATCTTAATTTGTTTTGTTTTGCCATCTTTTTAGCTATGTCACTTGACTGAGCAAGATGGCACCCTTGGGCGGGAAGGAGACCACGCATGTGTGGTAGCAATTCCCAAAGGCTTTCTTTGAAAGCTGGGGATTTGCTCCACGCAGGCTCCGTCTGTGCCGACGTCACCCATATGTGAGGACTGATTCCTGCTGTACCCCAGAGAACACTTGTTACAGGTGAGTAACTATGCTTTCTCTGATTAGTCTTAAATGTACCACATTGTATCTTCATTGCGTGTCCCCTAGTCTTTCTACTTTTTGAAGGAGTAAACGATCTATGTTTCCCGTTCCACTTCGTTCATTATTTTATAGACCTTTATCATATCTCCCCTCAGCCGTCTCTTTTCCAGGTTGAAAAGCCCTAACCTTTTAAGCCTTTCCTCAAAGGTATATCCTTCCATCTCCTTTACCATGTTGTTGCTCTTCTCTGTGTTATTGTTATTGTTGTTATTGTTAAGTGCCGTCGAGTCAGTATCAACTCATGGTGACCCTCTGGATAGCTGTCCTAAACTGTATTAGGTCTTTAGCCGAGCGGCTTATTGTTGATAGAATGGCATCCATCCAGGAGTGGAGGAGTGGCCTAGTGGTTGGGGTAAGGTACTTCAGGCCGGAAGGTCGGGGGTTCAAATCCCACTAGAGGACAGCAACCTTGAGCCAGAAGGACTGGGGTTTCTAGTCCCACAGGTGCTCCTTGTGGTCTTGGGCAAGCCACTTAACCCTCCATAGCCCATATTCCCTGTAAAATAGTTATCTCCAAGTTATAATGCCCTGTTCAATGTAATTTCAGTTTGTTCAATGTAAACCGCACTGATGCAGAATAGCACAGTATATAAGAGAATGTAAATAAATAAATCCATAGCTGCTGTTATTGTATTGATCCATCTCATTGCTGGCCTTCCACTTTTGCATTGATCTTCAACCTTGCCAAGCATGATCTCTTTTTCTAATGATCTCTCTCTTCACATGATGTGTCCAAAGTATGAAAGTCAAAGTCTTGTCATCTGAGCTTCTAAAGAAAGCTTTGGTTTGATCTCCTCTAGTACTAACTGGTTTGTTCTTCAGGCAGTCCATGGTATACACAGTATTCTTCATCAGCACCGTAATTCAAAGACTTCAATTTTCTTCCTGTCTTTCACTGTCCAATTTTTGCATCCATAAGATAGTATAGTAACATAGTAATATAGTATATAACGGCAGATAAAGAAACGTATGGTCCATCTAGTCTGCCCAGCAAGGCAGCAAAAGTAGGTGCACCTGCCACTCTGTGCAGGTCACCTCTCCACATACCTTTGTTTAGGGGTGTACCCACCGCTCCGTGTAGGTCACCCCTATTTGTTCAGATATAAGAGATATTATTGAAAATACCATGGCTTGGACAAATCAAATCTTAATATGGAGAGAGACATCTCTGCTCATGAGAATCTTGTCTAGGTCCTTCATAGCCATTCTGCCAAGAGCAATGCGTCATTGGATTTCTTGACTGCTTGTCGTTTCTTTATTGATTATTGATCCAAGCAAGTTAAAGTTGTCCACTATTTCAATTTCTTCTCCATCAACGATGAACTCACTGATTTTGCCAGTTGTCATGATCTTTGTCTTCTTTACATTAAGGTGCAGGCCCACTGGAGAAACCCTCTAGTGGTATCAAAAAATGTACCAAATGCTCCAGCATCATTTCAGTGACAGACAAACACGATTGGTGTCTGAAATGCCTTGGTCCCGACCATATTCCCCAAGAATGCTCCCTCTGCAAACAGATGACGAAGAGGGGCCTAGGGAACCGGGCCAAAAGGTTCAGGGAACTCTTCCCTTTGAACTCAATGTTGTTGGCTTCCACTTCCTCCACAGTATCATCATGCTCACATGGTTCAAAGCACACTAAGGAGTCAAGATACTCGGAGAAGAAGACTAATAAAAGCACATCGCCTTCAAAACCTGCAAAAGATAACGTAATACCCCAAGACTCCTCTGAGAAGCTGAAGGAACCGAGGGAAAAGTCCAAAGATTTCTCGGGCAAGTCTTGGGAATCAAGGGAGATATCCCGATCAACTCGCTGGGAATCATCCTGTCTTGAAGGACTAGAAAAAGGGACTGTTACTTCTGGAGAGAGATCTGCAACTGTGAGTATATACTTCTGGTAATTTTCTAAAAGGAATTCTTTGTATTAAAGCTAATTAATCTGTGAACCCACTATTTTTGTTAAATCAGTCAGGGCCTAGTAGCAGCAGTTTAAGTTTAAATTTAAAACACAGAGCAGAACTTTCTGGTTACATTTCATACCCAGCAGAGAGCTTGTAGTTTAAATTTAATAGTCACTCAGGGCCTAGCATCAGCAAAGTACTTTTAGCTTAAATTTAAAACACAGAAGAGAGCTTTCTGGTTAAATTTAGAACCCAGCAGAGAGCTTGTAGTTTAAATTTCATAAGAAGTTAGAGCCTAGCAGCAGCTAAGAGCTATAATTTAAATCAAATCAGAATATAGCTTACTTCAGCAGCACAAGACAGGGTACTGTTTAACAGCCCTCTTTTAATAAGTGTTATTTCCCTCCCTCCCCTGGGATAATCATAGCTTTATAGGTACTTACACATCTTACAAGACAGGAGGTGCTCTCAGGTGAAGCTCATTACCCAAATCAGTCATACACTAAGGACCTGAGATTAGTTAAGCTTCAGGTGAACAAGGTATATTACACGTATTAGGTACAGTTTTATTAGTATAAATATCCATAGCAACTCCTAGTAAGTAAAGAACTTAGATATAAACACAAACTTAAAACTAAGATGCAGACAGCAGTCCAGCAGCGGGATGGGGGCTTTCCAGTCTTTTGCATTGAGTGTCACATGTATGATTTTCTCCCAGTTGGTGAGAGGTCTTACGTGTGCACTAGGTGCAAGGAGCTCTTTGCTCTCAGGGAACGAGTCCGTTCTCTAGAGGCTAAAGTAGCAGACTTGGAAAGCATAAGACAGACAGAGAGGTACATAGACGAGACCTACAGGGATATAGTCCTGAAGTCCCACCTCCAGTCTGGCAGCATCCCTGTTGCCATGGAGGAGAGAGGTCACGTGACAGGAGAGCATCACCCTGGTGTGGCAGGAAGTGATCCTGTAACTAGGACCTGTCCTCCAGGTGATGTAAAACCCTCTCGCACCAAGGAAGTTTCTCCAGGGCCATGTGCCCATGAGGGAAGGGTTAGGACAGCCGTTATAGTTGGTGATTCGATCATTAGGCATGTAGATAGCTGGGTGGCTGGTGGACGTGAGGATCGCCTGGTAACAGGCTTGCCTGGTACGAAGGTAGCGGGCCTCACATGCCACCTAGATAAGGTCTTAGATAGTGCTGGGGAGGAGTCTGCTGTCTTGGTACATGTCGGTACCAATGACATAGGAAAATGTGGTAGAGAGGTTCTGGAGGCTAAATTTGGGCTTTTAGGTAGGAAGTTGAAATCCAGAACTTCCAGGGTAGCGTTCTCTGAAATGCTTCCTGTTCCACGCTCAGGACCCAAAAGGCAGGCAGAGCTCCAGAGTCTGAATGCGTGGATGAGACAATGGTGCAGAGATGAGGGTTTTGGATTTGTTAGGAACTGGGGAACATTCTGGGGAAAGGAGGGGCTCTTCCGAAGGGATGGGCTTCACCTTAACCGGGATGGAACCAGGCTGCTGGCATTAACCTTTAAAAAGGAGATAGAGCAGCTTTTAAACTAGATATTAGGGGAAAGCCGACAGTTGCCCAAGAGCGGATGGTTCGGAAGAATGTATCTTTGAAGGATACTACCAAAAGCAGAGAGGTTCCACAAAAGAGTAAAGTAGCCCAAATGCCCTCAAGTATGGAGCAGACAGAGCTTAAAGATCCTAAATTATCCATGTCTAACAATAGCCAAATTAATATGAATAAAATACATTCTCTAAAATGCTTGTATGCAAATGCTAGAATTCTAAAAAATAAGATGGGAGAGTTAGAATATATAGCACTAAATGAAAGGTTAAGAACATAAGAACATAAGATATGCCATACTGGGTCAGACCAAGGTCCATCAAGCCCAGCATTCTGTTTCCAACAGTGGCCAATCTAGGTCATACGTACCTAGCAGTTTCCCCAAGGGACACAGGTTCCACAATGCTTGTACTGGTTCAAGGATTGATATCTTGGGTCCCTTCTTAATAATGGTTTATGGACCTTTCCTCCAGGAACTTGTCCAAACCTTTTTTAAACCCAGCTACACTAACAGCCTTTACTACATCCTCCGGTAACAAATTCCAGAGTTTGATTACACGTTGAGTGAAAAAATATTTTCTTTTATTAGTCTTAAATAGTTTACCCTGTAGCTTCATTGCATGTCCCCTAGTCTTTCCATATTCTGATAAGGTAAACAATCGATCTACGTTTACCCGTTCCACTCCGTTCATTAATTTATAGACTTCTATCATATCTCCCCTCAGCCGTCTCTTCTCCAGGCTAAAGAGCCCCAACCTTTTTAGCCTTTCTTCATAGGAGTAGCCTTCCATCCCCTTTACCATTTTGGTGGCTCTTCTCTGAACCTTTTCTAAAATCGCTATATCCTTTTTAAGATACGGCGACCAGAATTGCACACAATATTCAAGGTGCGGTCTCACCATGGAACGATATAGAGGCATTATAATATCTTTTGTTTTATTTTCCATTCCTTTCCTTATCATACCTAGCATTCTATTTGCTCTCTTGGCCGCCGCTGCACACTGGGCCGAGGGTTTTAACAAGGTATCCACAATGACGCCTAAATCTTTTTCCTGGGTGGTGGTTCCTAATGTGGAACCTTGCATCGTGTAACCATAGTTTGGGTTGTTCTTCCCTAGGTGCATAACCTTGCACTTCTCCACATTAAATTTCATCTGCCATTTTGATGCCCAGTCTTCCAATTTATCAAGATCCTCTTGCAATTTTCCACAATCCTCCTGGGTTTTAACAACTTTAAATAGTTTTGTGTCATCTGCAAATTTGATAACCTCACTTGTTATTCCACTTTCCAGGTCATTTATGAATATGTCAAAAAGCAGCGGACCCAGCACAGATCCCTGGGGTACACCACTATTCACCTTTCTCCATTGGGAAAATTGGCCATTTAGCCCTACCCTCTGCTTTCTATCTTTTAACCAGTTCCTGATCCACAGGTTAGATATGATTGGAATATCAGAGACATGGTGGAAGGAGGACAACCAGTGGGACACTGTGATACCTGGGTACAAACTATATCGTAATGATAGAGCTGATCAAATTGGTGGAGGGGTTGCTCTCTATGTTAGCGAGGGCATTGAGTCAGAAAAGATTAAAGTTTTGCAGGAAACAAAATCTGCTGTAGAATCTATATGGATTGAAATTCCATGTAAAAGGGGGAAGGCAATGGCAGTGGGGGTGTACTATCGAGCGCCTGGCCAGAATGACCAAATGGATGATGAAATGCTCAAAGAAATCAAGGAAGCTAACAAACGTTACAGCACAGTAATAATAATGGGTGATTTCAACTACCCCGGTATCAACTGGGTCAGTGTCACGGCAGGACATGCTAGGGAGATAAAATTCCTAGATGAAATAAATGACTGCTTCTTGGAGCAGCTGGTTCATGAACCGACCAGAGGGAAAGCCATATTAGACCTAATCCTTAGTGGAACACCAGATCTAGTGCAAGAGATCAGGTTGTTGGGGCCACTTGGCAATAGTGATCATAGCATGATTGCCTTTGATTTAATTAGTGGAGGAGGGATAGTAAGGAAATCCACAGTACTACCTTTTAACTTTCGAAAGGGAGACTATGATAAAATGAGGAAAACAGTTAGAAAAAACTAAAAAGAGCAGTTGCAAAGGTTAAAGACATACATCAGGCTTGGCTGTTGTTGAAAAATATTATCTTGGAAGCCCAGACCAGCTGTATTCCACGCTTTAAGAAAAGTGGAAGGAAGTCCAAAAATCTGCCAGCATGGTTTAAAGGTGAGGTCAGAGAGGCTGTTGTTGCCAAAAAAGCATTTTTCAGGAAATGGAAAAAAGAGCCAAACGACGAAACCTGGAAACAGCACAAGCACTGGCAAGTCAAATGCAAGGCATTGATAAGGCAGGCAAAGGGAGAATTTGAGAAGAAGCTTGCTGCGGAAGCAAAAACGCAAAGTAAAGACCTTTTCAAGTACATTCGTAGCAAAAAACCTGTGAGAGAGTCAGTTGGTCCATTAGATGATAAAGGGGTTAAGGAGCACTAAGAGGCGACAAGGCAATAGCGGAGAGACTGAATGAATTCTTTGCTTCAGTCTTTACTGAGGAAGATGTAGGGATGTTACCCATGACTGAAGTGGTTTTTAAAGGTACGGAAGAATTGAAGGAAATATCGATACATCGGGAAGATGTATTACAACTATTAGATAAACTGAAGAGTAGCAAATCACCTGGGCCGGATGGTATACATCCAAGGGTGTTGAAAGAACTGAAATACGAGATTGCAGACCTGCTATTAGTAATCTGTGAACTATCATTAAAATCATCTCTAATACCTGAAGAGTGGAGGATCGCCAATGTAACACCAATTTTTAAAAAAGGTTCCAGGGGGGATCCGGGAAACTACAGACCGGTGAGCCTGACATCAGTACCGGGAAAAATGGTAGAAACCATCATAAAGAATAAAATTACTCTGCATGTAGATAGTCACAACCTAATGGGAGACAGCCAACATGGCTTTAGACAAGGAAGATCTTGTCTTACTAATCTGTTATGTTTTTTTGAAGGAGTGAATAATCAGGTGGACAAAGGTGAGTCGGTTGATATTGTGTATCTGGACTTTCAGAAAGCCTTTGACAGGGTCCCTCATGAGAAACGTTTGGCAAAACTAAAGAGTCATGGGATAGGAGGCAGTGTACTATTGTGGATCAGGAACTGGTTAAAAGATAGAAAGCAGAGGGTAGGGCTAAATGGCCAATTTTCCCAATGGAGAAAGGTGAATAGTGGTGTACCCCAGGGATCTGTGCTGGGTCCGCTGCTTTTTGACATATTCATAAATGACCTGGAAAGTGGAATAACGAGTGAGGTTATTAAATTTGCAGACGACACAAAACTATTTAAAGTTGTTAAAACCCAAGAGGATTGTGGAAAATTGCAAGAGGATCTTGATAAATTGGAAGACTGGGCATCAAAATGGCAGATGAAATTTAATGTGGACAAGTGCAAGGTTATGCACCTAGGGAAGAACAACCCAAACTATGGTTACACGATGCAAGGTTCCACATTAGGAACCACCACCCAGGAAAAAAGATTTAGGCGTCATTGTGGATACCATGTTAAAACCCTCGGCCCAGTGTGCAGCGGCAGCCAAGAGAGCAAATAGAATGCTAGGTATGATAAGGAAAGGAATGGAAAATAAAACAAAAGATATTATAATGCCTCTATATCGTTTCAAGGTGAGACTGCACCTTGAATATTGTGTGCAATTCTGCTCGCCGTATCTTAAAAAGGATATAGCGATTTTAGAAAAGGTTCAGAGAAGAGCCACCAAAATGGTAAAGGGGATGGAAGGATACTCCTATGAAGAAAGGCTAAAAAGGTTAGGGCTCTTTAACCTGGAAAAGAGACGGCTGAGGGGAGATATGATAGAAGTCTATAAATTAATGAACGGAGTGGAACGGGTAAACGTAGATTGATTGTTTACCTTATCAGAATATAGAAAGACTAGGGGACATGCAATGAAGCTACAGTGTAAACTATTTAAGACTAATAAAAGAAAATATTGGCCACTGTTGGAAACAGAATACTGGGGTTGATGGACCTTGGTCTGACCCAGTATGGCATATCTTATGTTCTTATGTTCTTAATTCTTCTGGCATCTCCGGTGGGATAACTTGTCCTCCAAAGCCTTGATGGTACGGTGGCACCCAGCCTCATTCTTTCATTGGATCAGATGCAGGCTACCTCCCTGGATCAGTGGATGCTGTCCTTGGTGAGGACTATAGCAGCTCTCCTAGTGGCTTTGGTTCCTCTAACACTGTCTGCCCCAGGAATGCAGTCGGGAGTGTCGACATCGATGACTCCATCCACTCTGGTGCAGGCTTCTACATCGGTCTTGTCCTAAGCACCAATGCACTGAGAACTGAGGTATTGGTACCGACCCCGATATCGCCATCGGCCACAGATAATCCCTGGTCTATAACGGGCTTAGCTCCTGATGACATCGAAGAGCATCGACACCGCTCATTCTGTTGTCGGCATCGTCGATACTTGCCGGTATCGGATCCAGATTCCTCCAATTCCAATCACTGATCCTTAGATTCCAATGACCTCTAGGACATCGCCTCGGAACCCTCACCTGTTAGTACTCAGCGTAAATCCCCTCCTGAATAAATGTCCTTTCAGGAGTTTATTTGTGTCATGGCTGCTAGCCTATCCATTCTATATTGGTCTATTCCTGAACGATTCATACACTTTCTAGCTTTTCGAACGTCGTTCATGATCAAGACGTTTGAAAAGCTAGAAAGCCTATCCATTCTGGCAGCTTCAGAACCAGAACTGAGAGCAGAGGAACTGGAGATATTTCAGTATCCCACAGCCCCGAAAGAGGCCACAATCCTCTCGGTACACCGGATCCTGCATAATTTAATTCTCCAGATGTGGGAAACCTCTCTAACTGTTTCTCCCATCAGTCATCGATTGTACATGATGTACAGGGTTCCCGAGTGTCCTGGCTTCCAAAAGCCACAACTTCCACACCATTCTATGGTGGTGGAATCAGCAATCCGCTGCATAAAGAGTAGTAAAAAACATGCCTCGATTCCTCCAGGAAGGGAATCGAGAAATCTCGATTAATTCGCCCAGCGTTCCTTTCAGGCATCCATGCTACCTAGCAGGATAAATTCATACATCCTCAATATGGGGATGTTCCTGAAGAAACTTAACAAAGACTGGGAAGGATTCCTTTCATTGCTACCAGAAGAGAAGCATCCTGCCTTCCAAGCTGTTTTAGCACACAGCCAAAATGACTCAAAATTTGTTAATAGGGCAGCATTTGATGCCTTTGAGTCATCTAGTAGGGCCTTTTCCATTGCCATAGGTGCAAGGCAACTGGCTTGGCTACAGGCTTCGGACTTAGAACCATGGATCCAAGATAAATTGGGCAATATCCCCTGCACTGGGGAGAATCTTTTTGGGAAGAACTGGAGCTCGAAACTGATGACCCAACCCTTAAGAGACTCTCTAGAAAAACTACTTGACCCTTCCAAAAAGAAGACAGCAGCTAAAAAGCCCTTCTACCCTAAGAAAAGGAGGTTTTACTCCTCATATTCCCAGCTGTCCTATCAGATATAACAAAAACAACAGGTTCCTAAGCAGGCAAAAAAGCCTAGATCAGCCAAGCCACAGACGGCCACCCAAGCACCAATACGTAGCTTTTGACTCCCACATAGGGTTCATAGTCAGTCTTATTCTACACATAGAGGAGCCCTCCACCATCCCAGGGAGACTCTGTCACTTTGCACAACAGTGGCATTCCATCACCACAGAGCAATGGACTCTTTCCCTAATTTGAAAAGATTACCAGCTAAATTTTCGAGAACTTCCTCCTCACCACTTCAGAAGAGATTTTCCCATCCAACCTCGCCTGGATGCCCTACTCCAGCAGGAGGTAAACATTCTCCTTTCCCAAGGAGCCATAGAAGCAGTGCCCCCAAACCAACTGCTCAAAGACTTCTACTCCCCCTACTTCCTCATTCCAAAGAAGTCAGAAGACCACAGGCCCATTCTCGACCTCAGGAAGCTAAACAGATTTCTCGTAAAAGAGAAATTCAAGATGATCTCTCTGGGAATCCTCCTTTCCTACATACAGGAACATGACTGGCTATGTTCTGTAGACCTCAAGGAGGCCTACACCCAATCTTGATACATCCAGACCACAGACATCTTCGATTCACCTGTCAAGGTATCCATTACCAATACAGGGTTCTTCCCTTCGGTCTTGCATCTGCACCAAGAGTCTTCACAAAACGCATGGCTGTGGTAGCAGCATATCTTCAAAGCAGCAAAGTCTTTGTTTTCCCTTACTTAGACAAAAGGCTAATAAAGGCAGATTCTCCTGGAGAACTCTGCTCATCTAAACAAAAATCTCTTGCTCTATTACAGCATCTAGGCTTTGTGATAAACTTCCCAAAGTCCAACCTCACTCCAACCCAAAGATTGGACTTCATAGGAACCATGCTGGACACAAAAGAGTCCAGAGCTTTCCTTCCTGTGGACCACATGAACAGGTTAGTGGACCTAGCCATCCACATGCGCCAACAACAGACTGCCATGGCTCGCAACTTCCTATGCCTGCTGGGACACATGGCTTCCACAGTACATGTAGTTCATAATGCGAGACTCCACATGTGACAGGCACAGTGGACACAATCAACTCAGTGGACACAGGCCACAGGGAATCCATGGGATAACATGCCTTCTGGCCAAGTCTCTCCTATGGTGGTGAACCCCAGCAAATCTTCTCATAGGGTCCCCTTTTTGGATGCCTCAACCTCAGCATATGCTGATGACAGATGCCTCCAAACTGAGTTGGGGAGCACATCTGGATTCCATCTCCACACAGGGTCTATGGACAGCCCAGGAATCAACACAGCAGATGAACCTCCTCAAGCTTTGAGCAGTCACAAATGCCCTCCCAGTTTTCCAGCACCACCTCTCCGACAGTCAGATCCTAGTCAGGACAGACAACCAAGTCGCAATGTTTTATATAAAAAAACAGGGTGGAACTGGCTCCCTTCCCCTATCCAGGAAGCCTGCAAATTATGGAAGTTCGCCATTCTCCACCACATGCATCTACGTGCAGTTTACATTCCAGGAGAATCCAATCACCAGGCAGACAAGCTGAGTCAGATCCTACAACCCCACGAATGGTCCCTAGATCCGACAGCAGTGGCAATACTCTTTCAAATCTGGGGAACCCCAGTGATAGATCTCTTTGCCACTCTGCAGAACTCTCACCTCCCACAGTTCTTCTCCAGGATACCATCCAAATTCAGTCTGGCATCCGATGCCTTCATGATCCACTGGGGTCGGTGACTCCTTTATGTGTTTCCTCCCATTCCCCTGATCCCGAAGACCCTCATCAAACTACAAACAGACAAGGGCTCTATGATACTCACAGCCCCTCACTGGCCCCATCAGCCCTGGTTTCCCCTTCTACTTCAGCTGACACGAACTCCTCTGATCCCATTGGGATTCAGGCTGGATCTTCTGTCTCAGGACAATGGAACACTCCACCATCCCAATCTGCAGTTACTCTCCCTGACAGCTTGGATGCTGAGAGCATAATCTATCAAAATCTATCACTTTCTACTGCTGTAAAGGATATTCTCCTTTCCTCCAAAAAGCCTTCCACCAGGAAGACATACTCTTTCAAATGGTGTAGATACGCTTCTTGGGGCACTCAAAATAATCAAAATCCTTTTAAGCATCAGTACCCACCTTTCTTCAATATCTTTCGCATTTGTCCACTTTAGGACTCAAAATGAATTCAGTACGGGTAAATCTCAGTGCTATTTCAGCTTTTCACAAACCTATGGATGGTAGGCCTACCTCCACAGTTCCTTTTGTGGCACGTTTCATGAGGGGCCTACTCCATACCAAGCTGCCACTTTGACCACCTCCGGTAGTGTGAGATCTTAACGTGATATTGGCTCAACTCCTCAAACCTCTGTTTGAACCCCTAGAAACCACACACCTACGATACTTATCTTGAAAAATTCTATTTCTCATCATCCTGACCTCAGCCAGATGCATCAGTGAGTTGCAGGTCTTAGTGGCTCATGCTCCCTATACTCGCTTTCATCATTGCAAAGTTCTTCTTTGGACACATCCCACTTTCTACCGAAAGTGGTGTCTCCTTTCCATCTCAATCAGTCAGTGTTCCTACCGGTCTTTTTCCCAAGACCTCATGCTTCTTGTGCAGAAGCAACCCTACATACACTTGACTGTAATAGGGCTCTAGCCTTCTGTCATCAAAGGACAGAAGACATTAGGAAATCCTCCCAGCTCTTTGTCTCCTTTGATCCTACTCACTTGGGCTTTCCAGTAACCAAACACACTCTATCCAGTTGGATAGCAGACTGTATATCTTTTGCATATGGCAAAGCAGGACGGGACATGTCACTGCTCATAATGTCTGAGCAATGGCAACCTCTGTGGCTAACTTCGTTCAGTTGCCATTGACGAGATTTGCCAAGCTGCTACATGGTCCTCTATCCATATCTTTGCAGCCCATTACTGCTTGGACAAGGACTCCCACCAGGATGCAGCCTATGGCCAGGCGGTCCTTCAGCATTTCTTTGGAACATAGAAACAACTCCTACCCCCTGTCCATTTCTGCTAGATCTCCTTGGCGGGGAAGTCTAGGTTCAAATGACCTTGTCCAACTTTCTGACCCGGTCCAACTCTTCAGAGATCTTGGAGCTAGAGAGCCCCATATGTGAAGACTACATTCCTGCTTGTTTCTAGACAAAGCATAGTTACTCACCTGTAACAGGTGATCTCCAGGAACAGCAGGAATTTAGTCTTCACAACCCACCCTCCTTCCCTTGGAGTTGTAGGGTTGTTTTTTGTTTTTCTGTTTTTTCAATCCTTTTCTTCAGCTATAAACTCAACTAAGGAGAGGGAGTTGGGAGAGCGTGAAGGCAGTGGTGCAGGTGCAGTGGAGTGCTCCCAAAGCCTTTCCTATTGGCAGCTGGAGAGCTTCCTGCATGGGCTCTGTCGGTACCCGATGTCACCCATATGTGAAGACTAAATTCATGCTGTTCCCGGAGATCACCTGTTACAGGTGAGGAACTACGCTGTCTTAAGCAGCAGGTCTTTGTTCATTATAAGAGACAAATTTATTAGGGTTTCTGTGCAGTGGTGCAACTGAATTCAGCTGCCACCCCGCTTCTTTCCTTTTATGGCAATCTGGACTTTTGTGCTGGTATGGAGGGAGGAGTGTTTCAAGCATGGCAGACTGAGGGTTTGAGATTCTTATTGGACTTCTTTGATGAAGGTGGCTCTCTTTGGTTGTTTTAGTACCTGGCTCTTCAGTATAAGTTACCCAATAAAAACTGTTTTGCAAACTACAGACCGGTGAGCCTGACGTCAGTACCGGGCAAAATATTAGAAACCATTATAAAGAACAAAATTACTGAACATGTAGACAGTCATGGTTTAATCGGAAAAAGCCAATCTGTTATATTTTTTTGAAGGTGTGAATAAACAGGTAGAAAAAGGTGAGCCAGTCGATATAGTATATCTGGATTTTCAGAAAGCTTTTGACAAGGTCCCTCATGAGAGACTCTTGGCAAAATTAAAAAGTCATGGGATTGGCGGCAATGTACTATTGTGGATCAGAAACTGGTTAAAAGATAGAAAGCAGATGGTAGGGCTAAATGACCAATTTTCCCAATGGAGAAAGGTAAATAGTGGAGTAACCCAGGGATCTTTGCTGGGTCTGCTGCTTTTTAACATATTTGTAAAGTGCCTAGAAATGGGAATAACGAGTGAAGTAATTAGATTTGCAGATGACACAAAATTATTCAAAGTTGTTAAAACCCATGAGGATTTGTGAAAGTTGCAAGAGGACCTTGATAAATTGGAAGACTGGACATTCAAATGGCAGATGGAATTTAATGTTACTAAGTGCAAAGTTATGCACGTACGAAAGAACAACCCAAACTATGATTTCACGATGCAAGGTTCCTCATTAAGAACCACCACCCAGGAAAAAGATTTAGGCATCATCATGGATAACACATTGAAACACTCTGCCCAGTGTGCAGTGGCAGCCAAGAAGGCAAATAGAAGAATGCTAGGAATCATAAGGAAAGGAATGGAGAATAAAACAAGGTATATTATAATGCCTCTGTATCATTCTATGGTGCAACTGCACCCTGAATATTGTATGCAGTTCTGGATGCCGTATCTTAAAAAGGATATAGCGAAATTAGGAAAGATACAGAGAAGAGCCACCAAAATGGTAAAGGGGATGGAAGGATACCACTAAGAGGAAAGGCTTAAAAGGTTAGGGCTCTTCAATCTGGAAAAGAGATAGCTGAGAGGTGATATGATCGAGGTCCATAAAGTAATGAATGGAGTGGAGTGGAATGGCATAAAAAAGTAGAAAGAGTAGAGGACACACAATGAAGCTACAATGTAACTCATTTAAGCATTTAAGATGAATAAGAGAGAGGTTTTTTTCACTCAACGTGAAATCAAATTCTGGAATTCATTACTAGTTGTTGTTGTTAAGTGCCATCGAGTCTGTGTCGACTCATGGTGACCCTCTGGATAGTTGTCCTAAATTGTGTTCAGTCTTCAGTCAGGCGGCTCATTGTTGACAGACCGGCACCCATAGCTGCTGTTATTGAATCGATCCATCTCAATGATGGACTTCCTCTTTTGCGTTGACCTTCTATCTTGCCAAGCATGATGTCTTTCTCTAATGATCTCTCTCTTCGCATGATGTGTCCAAAGTATGAAAGATGAAGTTTTGTCATCTGAGCTTCTAAAGAAAGCTTAGGTTTGATCTCCTCTAGTACTGACTGGTTTGTTCTTCGGGCAGTCCACGGTATGCACAGTATTTGTTGCCAGCAGAATAGTTCAAAGGCATCAATTTTCTTCCTATCTGTCTTTTTCACTGTCCAACTTTCGCATCCATATGATGTTATTGAAAATACTATGGCTTGAATGAGTCGAATCTTTGTATGGAGAGAGACATCTCTGCTCTTGAGAATCGTGTCTAGGTCCTTCATAGCCATTCTGCCAAGAGCAATGCGTCATTGGATTTCTTGACTGCTTGTTGCTTCTTTATTGATAGTTGATCCAAGTAGGTTAAAGTTGTCCACAATTTCAATTTCTTCTCCATCAACAATGAAGTTATTGATTTTTCCAGTTATCATGATTTTTGTCTTCTTTACATAAAGGTGCAGACCCATTTTAAGATGATGTTTCTTGATTGTGAGAAGCAAATGTTTCAGATCATCTTCAGTTTCAGCTAGTAATGAGGTAACATCAGCATAGCGAAGGTTCACCAATCTTCACCCCTCTGTTGTCTTCATTCAATCCTGCTTCTCTGGTGATTTGTTCTGCATATAAATTAAACAAGTAGGGGGAAAGTATACAGCCTTGTCGTATACCTTTGCTGATTTTAAACCATTCTGTTTCTCCTTGTTCCGTTCGAATTGTTGCTTCTTGATCAATGTACAGATTGTGCAAGAGAACAATCAGGTGTTCTGGTATACCCATGCTTCTTAATGTGGTCCTGAGTTTCTCATGGTTTATACAGTCAAAAGCCTTGCTGTAGTCAATAAAGCAGAAATAGATATCCTTTTGGTATTCTTTAGCCTTTTCATGAATCCATCTCACATCCACGATGATGTCTCTCGTTCCTCATCTATTCCTGAACCCTGCTTGCACCAGATAATTCTTGTTCCAGGTATGGTTGTAGTCTATGTTGAATAATCTTCAGTAGAATCTTGCTGGCATGTGGGATCATAGCGATAATTTCCACAGTCAGTGGGATCACCTTTCTTTAATATTGGTATAAACACAGATCTTCTCCAGTCAGTTGGCCATGATGTTGTCTTCTAAATTTCTTGGCAGAGCCTTGTAAGTATGGTAACAGCTACATCAGATTACTGTAATACTTCTATGGGAATCCCCTCAATGCTTGGTGCTTTGTTCTTTGATGAGGCTTTCAATGCTGCTCCGACTTCTTCTTTCATGACCAATGATTTCAGAGCATAAGGTACAGGTTGAAACGGCTGTTGGTCCACTTGATCTTTATCATATAAATACTCTGTATATTCTTTCCACCTTTTCTTGATCTTCTCAGCATCATTCAGCATAGAATCTTGAGCATCTTGTAACATTTCAATTTGAGGCTGGAATTCTTTCTTTAACTCTCATAGCTTTAGGAAAGCCGATCTTGTTCTTTCTCTAATAGTTTCTGCTTCTATTTCCTTTCATGCATCATTGTAGTACTTTTCCTTGTCTTGCTGCACATTGGAAATCTATGTTGAGTTCTGCGATTGCCCCTCTTTCTTCTTTGGCTTTAGCTTCTCTGCATTTCTGGGCAATTTTCAAAGTTTCTTCCATCATCCATTTTGGCCGTTTTTGCTTTTTCAACTTTTGTAGAGGTTTCTCGCTTTCTTCCAACACAACTTTCTTGATGTCATTCCATCTCTCTTCTGGAGCTCTGTCATTTGTATCTAAAGCAGCAAATCGATTTTGCAGGCAGTCTTGAAATTCTAGTGGTATATTCTCAAGGTCATATTTTGCTACATTCATGAGTGGCTTGCTCTTTTTCAACTTTAGCTTGAGTTTGCATACTAGTAGTTGGTGATCTGTACCACAATCAGCTCCAGGTTTTGTCTTTGTTGATGTTATAGAGCTTTTCCATCATTGACTTCTACAGATGTAGTGAATTTGATTTTTGTATAATCCACTGGGTGAAGACCATGTATACAGTCATTGGTTGTGTTGCTGGAAGAAGGTGTTTGAGATCGCTGGATCGTTGGTCTTGCAGAATTCTATCAGTCTTTCTCCAGCTTCATTTCTGTTGCCAAGTCCATATTTTCCAACTACTTTGCCTTCTTCTTTGCCAACGTTTCCATTCCAGTCACCCATGACTATCAGGATATCCTGTTTGCATGTTCTGTCAATTTGAGCTTGTAGTTGTTCATAGAACTCATCAACTTCATCCTCTTCTGCAGCTGTTGGTGGGGCATATACTTGAATTATAGTTGTGTTGATAGGCATTTCTCGTAGACAAATAGAGATTAAGCATTCACTGACTGCATTGTATTTCATTACAGTGCTTGCAAGTTTCTTCTTTATTATAAATGTAACACCATTTCTTCTTTGTATTTCATTTCCAGCATAGTAGACCATGTGATCATCTGATGCAAAGTACCTGATGCCCGTCCATTTAAGTTTGCTGACCCCAACAGATCAAGTTGTACACATTCCATTTCATTCTTGAACACCTCCAACTTCCATTGGTTCATACTTCGTACATTCCATGTCCAGTAATGTAAGACATCTTTGCAGCTTCTGACTCTCATTTCATGCACAGCTACATCAGCAGTCAGACGTCCTGAGGGCTTTGACCAACCACACCATAAATGCTGGCTTTACTCTGAAAAGTCTTTAGCTCCTCCCCAGTAGCTAGTTGAGTGCCTTCCGACCTAGGGGTCTCATCTTCCAGCACTATAGTGCAATTTGTTTTGTTGTGGCTATCCATTGGGTTTTCATGGCAAGATATAGAAGTAGATTGCCAGGCCTTTCCTCCGTGCAGTTTAAGTTTAGTGTTGTTGCCGTTGTAACAGAGATGTGATCCTCCGCTGCCAACACTGTCCCATTCTGCTGCTGCCCAGATGGGTGGTTTGTCTTGGTCTGGCACCTCAGCTGAAACCTGTTCATCTTGGGAGTCCCTGCTAGTAGTTAAACTACCGATAGCTTAGCCCTCAGCATCACTGATGCACACAAGCCCTCACAGCACGACAAGCTGCAAACCAAGTGAGCGTTTGTTACTGGAGGATATAGTAAAAGCTGTTAGTGTAGCTGAGTTTAAAAAAGGTTTTGGACAGATTCCTTGAGGAAAGGTTCATAAATTATTAGTAAAGAAGACCTGGGAAATCCACTGTTTGCCCTAATACAAGCATTGTGCAACCTGCATGTCTTTTTGGGAAACTGCTAGGAACTTGTGACCTGGATTGGCCACTGTTTGAAACAGGATACTGGGCTTGATCAACCTTGGTCTGATCCAGTATGGCATATCTTATGTTCTTATGTTCTTTCTGTTCAAGCTCATCACTGTATAATTTCTATAGGTGTCCCTGGAGATTCCACCCTGATTCAGGACAAATTGGAGGCCTGTTTATCTCTGCGAGCTATGTCTCATACAAGTCTAGAAATCTTCCATAGTGCACTGGCTCGTATGGAAGAGGGGGGTCAACTTTATATCCTTAGCAAATGATTAGGGCCAAGAAGTGAGCTCGCAGCTCTCTCTGAGACTCTTGTTAGCTAATCTCCAGAAGGTTAAGAATGTCTACCAATGTGCTGTATCAAGAATCTCAGTATAAATTTATCATGAGGGTGTTAATTTTGCCATGGATGAAGTTCCTTCCTGGCTTTGCTGAAACTAGATGCATGTCCTAAATGTATTTTGGTACCAAATGATGGCTTTTTGGCAGCAAGTCTACACCTTTTTAACTAGGCTGCTGGGAGGGTCTGTGCTTTTGCATGTTGAAGTCTTACTGTTTTCTGATTTTTTTTTTGAGCCTCCACCTATGTGGTGAGGAAATGGGGGCTTTCTCTGGGAGGCTCTTTTTTGGCTCATAAGCTATCCTTCTTCACTGGAGGGAGATTGATCCACTCATAATGAAACAATGGAAAGGTTTGCTTTTTGAACTGCTAATGTTAGAGCGTAAAGATGCTGGTAATGAACACTCTGCATGCTGATGGGCTTTACCAGATATCTGGACATCCTGTTGGTCAGGGTTGCCTTACAAAGCTCAAAGATTAGCTCTGAACAGATACATAGTAACATAGTAGATGACGGCAGATAAAGACCAGCATGGTCCATCTAGTCTGCCCAGCAAGATGGCAAGAGTAGGTGCAGGCCACCCCTCTCCATGTCTTTGTTTAGGGGTGAACCCACCACTCCATGTAGGACACCCCTATTTGTTGAGACGTTAGATGGTTCAGAGGTTATATGTATCAGTTTATTTTGTTTTTATCCTGTTGCTGTAAAGGGATCCACTGTGTTTGCCCCCACGACTTCCATTGGGAGGGCATTCCAAGCATCTACCAACCTTTCAGTGAAAAAATATTTCCTGACATTGCCTTTCAATTTACCACCTTGTAGCTTCATGTTATGCCCTCTAGTTTTATAGCTTCCCTGTCTTTGGAAGAGGTTTGTTTGTTCATAATTTCTCTTTAAGTATTTAAAAGTCTGAATCATATCTCCTCTGTCCCTCCTCTCCTCCAAAGTGTACATATTTAGGTCTTCAAGCCTCTTCTCTTAAGGCTTCTGACGTAGGCTCCAAATCATTTTGGTTGCCTTCCTCTGAACAGTTTCCAGTCTTTTTACATCTTTTGCAAGATATGATCTCCAAAACTGAACACAGTATTCCAAGTGAGGCCTCACCAGTGACTTGTACAGTGGCATAAGTACCTCTTCCTTTCTGCTGGTAATCCCTCTTTGTATGCAGCTCAACATCCTCCTGGCTTTTGCCACCGCCTTGTCGCACTGTTTTGCCACCTTGAGATCATCAGAGATAATCACACCAAGGTCTTTCTCCTGAACCATGCACACCAACCTCTCGCCCCCTATCGCGTACATTTCCCTTGGATTTCTGCTACCCAAGTGCACGACACTGTACTTTTTTGCATTAAATCATAGTTGCCAAGCATTAGACCATTCTTCCAGCTTTTGTAGACCTTTTCTCATGTTAACCACTCCCTCGGGGGAGTCCACTCTGTTGCAAATTTTTGTGTCATCTGCAAAAAGACAGACTTTTCCATTCAGTCCTTCAGCAATATCACTCACAAATACATTGAACAGTGCCGGGCCCTGGACCGAACCCTGGGGCACCCTGCTAATCACCTTCCTTTCATCCGAGTGAGCTCCATGTACCATCACCTTCTGTTGTCTGTCAGTCAACCAATTTCTAATCCAGTTTATCATCTTGGGTAGATAGACCTGAATACTATCCAGAAGAGATGGTAAGATCTAGATCATGGGGTGTGCGGTTACTGCCAGTTGTTGAATGCTTTACGGGGGGCATAGAATTGCTGACTTTTCTGTATGAGTGCGGGGTTTTCATCTGGCTTTCCCTCAAATGTTAACTTTGTTTGGCTGCTACCTGGGGGGAGGGGGGAGGATAGCAAGTTGGGGAGAGTTATGGAGGGAGGGGAGAAAATGGTGAAAGAATGGTTTTCAATGGGAAAACCTTTTTGTCAGTAAGTTGATATATACAAGAATACGATGCATGTTGGCTGCATTGTTATTGTTTCTTGAACAATAAAGAGATTCAAACATAAAATACTATAATTTATGCATAGTCTTAAGAAAGCTAGAGGTGGGTATTTACACCAGTTATAGGGATATTGTAAGTAATCAAGCCTAGATATAATGCATGTTTTCAAACATTTACACCCCTGTTTTATAAAGTAAAATATGGACATTCTTTACTTTATAAAATAGGCATGCAATATGCTCAGAAAAACATACGTTTACCACTTTAGACTTTGGAAACTTATTCTGCATAGGGTCAAAATTGTGTTTAAAGTCAGAGAGGGATTTGGGGCAGGCTGGGGATAGCTTTAAGCATATCCATTCAGCTAACTTTATAACAGATGTGCAACTGCAAATACATAAATAGCTAGTATAACTTATCCCTATAAAATTTTTTGTGGTTCTTCAGCAAGCTGGCTTATGTGATTGAACTTGCTAAAAACCTGCATAATTTTAATGCATAAACTATTTGGTAATGGGTGTGTGACTGAAAATTGAACTTACAGTTTTCTGTATTTGCATACCAGCACTTAAGGAGTTTTTTACTAAAGGGGGCTAACTGGCAGCACATGTTTTGGTATGCATTGAAGGTGCGCTGGAACACGTATTACCAGCTAGCGCGGGGCGATGACAGCACAGAACAAACTCCACATTAACTGCTCAACCCACTGTCACACGGTTGCCGGTGACACAAAGATTATACGCCACTAGGTAGCGCTGTTAAAGAACAAAGAGTCCAAGTGTAGGGTAATAAAGGCTTTTATTCCCCGTTTAAAGCAAGGTTCAACTAAGAGATATTTTAGATAACAGAAACAGTCCTTTGTTTCAAAAGGTACCATTATTCACTGGCTAGTTAACTGTTACTTCACAGTTTAAAGCAGGTTTTCTTCAAAGTAATATTCAGTATAATAAACATCAACTTATACTTCATTTATTCTTCTGTGGAGCATACACACTTTGGAGCATAGGCAGTGCACCAATCACATTCCATTTCCTCAGGCAAAGGTGAGGGAATAGTGCTGGGAGAATCCACTTCCATCAATTCCTCTCCCCTATACTGATTCAAAGGGCTTTCCCTGTCCCTGTCTATTCCAGCAAGGTAATCTACAACTTGGGAGTTTGGCTTCACATAACCAGGGACTCTTAAGGCTGGCGGTAGTTTAGTGAACCAGTCTGCACTCTTGTTTCCCTTAGGAGGAATCCTTCTTTTAGCATAGCTTTTAGCAGTACAATCATTACAGTTAATGTTCAATGCCTCATACCTTGGCTCACTGAGTAAAAACTTCCGTTACTTATAAAACTGCTTTTCCCTCTGCATAGGTGAAACTGGGCAATGATCCTCTAGAGATAAGCTTCTGTCAGAACCTCCCTCTCTGGTTCTTAGCTTTCTTCTCTCTATGTTACAAACAGGCAGAGTATAGGAACTAGGCGTGGCAGAGCCTCTCACCTTGGAGCAACTTCCACCAAACTCTCCTTGCACAACAGGTCCAGTTTGGACTTTCTGGCTTCCCACCTTGTGAGGTCTGTTTCTCCTCCAGGTTCCAGCTTGGCTTCTTTCACAGCAATCAGGCTTATGCCTTTGATAGCCTCCAGGCTCCTCTGCTGTTTCTCCTTCTAGTCCAGCTTCAGTTCCTTCTTCCTCTTTCTCCTCCTTCCTCAGCTCCTGCTGCTTCACATGCTCATTCCACTGCCTCCTCTGCTTATGCCACTGCTGCTTATGCCACTCCTTATGCCACCCCTTTCCAGAAGCATTCTGCTCTGGCTTATAAAGTGAACCGTTACTGCTGACTTCCTTGTTCCCTTTCAGCTGCAGGTCATCAGTGAGATTAGATTCATTAAGACCAGTATGTCTGTTCCTGCTCCCTCTAGCTGTGCCTGGAGGTAACTGCACATCTAGTTCTTCTAAAACAGGATTTCTTTTCTTAAAACCAACTTTATTAGTGCCCGCATCATGACACCACATAAGAATTATTAGCAGACCGGTTCAGAGCGGAGAGTGATATGATGTGCTAGGTTCAGTTAGTGCAAGATTCATATCCCATGCTAATTACATTAGCGTAGGTTCACCTAATGCCACCTCCATAGGTGGAGTTAAATGTACCCATGCTATTATGGTGTGAGTTAGGTGAAAGGGCTCTGCATTAATTGCTGGGGAAATGCTTTCCAAACCCGCAACAGGCAGGGCCGGCCAGTCCATTGTGCGAGAATGTTGTTCGCACAGGGCACCGGGCTAACTTCATTCTCATACAATTATGGACGGCTTCAGAGGTAAGCCAGGGAAGCCCACACGAGGCCCTGGCTCTCTCTGCACAGCCGTCAGCGTGAAGACCGGCATTTTCCCTCACGCTGGCAACTGTGTTACTGTGAAGCAGGTGAGTGCCGGGAAATGCCCTTTAACCTTTCCTGGCATTCAGTGCACTTCACAGTAACGCAGCTGCCAGTGTGAGGAAAAACACCACTCTTCACGCTGGCGGCTGTGCAGAGGTGAGCTGGGGAATCGCGTGGGCCTCCCAGGCTCACCTCTGAAGCAGCTTAGACAGCTGTGGGGCTCTTTGGGGAGGGGACTAGGATAGGACAGGAAATGGCCAGTGGAGGGCTAGGATTGGAAATGGGCTGATGGGGGGGACTTGGACTGGAAATGGGCTGATGGGGTGCTTGGACTGGAAATGGGTGGATGAGGAGCTGGGCTAGGACTGCAAATGAGCTGATGGGGGGGCTAAGACTGGAAATGGGTTGATGGGGAGCTAGGACTGTAAATTGACCGATGGGGTGCATGGACTAGAAATGGGCTGATGGGGGAATGGAATAGGACTGGAAATGGGCTGATGGGAGGAGCTTGGACTGGAAATGGGCTGATGAGGGGCTGGAATAGGTTTGGAAATGGCTGATGGGGGTGCTAGGACTGGAAATGGGCTGATGGGGGGAGCTAGGACAGTAAATGGTATTCGGAGAGTAAATGGGGATTGAGGATGGAAGGGTGAAATTTGAGTGGATGAAAAAGAAATAAAGAAAGAAATGTAGGAAAGAGCAAAAGGGGAAGATCAATATGTTAAAGCAGATGTAGAGAGGCAAACCACTAGAAAAGAGAAGAAAAGACAAATGGACAGCAGACAATGGAGAGTTAGCCGAAGACACGAAGAAACCAGAAGAAAGTGACTGGAGCAATTGCAACTGAAAAATAAAATGCCCAAACAACAAAAGGTAGAAAAATACATTTTTATTTTGAATTTATTAACTGGAATATGTCAGCTCTGGGAAATGTGCATCATTAACGTCTGCGCTTTGTTTAGTACAAGAGGAAATTAATTTATAGTTTTATTTCTCCAGTATTGTTGTACTTTGGCTTTTGGGGTTCCCAGTTTAATTATTGTCTTTCTATTTCTAAATTGTGATCCCTTATTCTTTGTTTGGTGACGGTCTATGTTCTGCGTGTGTAACCGAGCTAAGGTATTTTGTTTATGTAGTTTCTATTTTATAGTGCCACTTGTTTTCTTTCCCCAGTAGGAAATTTATTAGTATTCACTGAGATGTATTGGTTTAGTACTTGCAGTGTTGCCTTTTGATAGAAACATAGAAACGTAGAAATATAACGACAGAAAAAGACCACTGGCCTATCTAGTCTGCCCTTCCATATCAACCACTACAACAGTCCCCTTTTTTCCTTTAGAGAGCCTCTGTGTTTATCCCATGCTTCTGATACTGTTCTCATCACCACCACCTCCAATGGAAGACTAATCCACGGATCCACCACACTTTCCGTAAAGAAATATCACTCCTGAATCTATCCCCTTTCACCCTCATCCCATGTCCCCTCATAGCAGAGCTTGCTTTCAATCAAAAGAGGCTCTCCTGTGCATTTATAACAAAGACCTCTAACCATTTTAGTAGCCACCTCTGTACTGACTCCAACCTGTTTATATCCTTTTCAAGGTGCAGTCTCCAGAATTGTACACAGTACTCCAAATAAGGTCGCACCAAAGACTTATACATAAGCACTATCACCTCCTTTCTTCTGCTGGCCATTCCTCTCCCTATGCACCCAAACATCCTTCTAGCTTTTGCTGTAACCTTTTCTACCTGTTTAGCTACTTTAAGATCATCAGACACAATCATGCCTAGGTCCCGCTCTTCTTTCTTTATTTATTTATTTAACAGTTGCTTATATACCGCTACCTTCCACAGATCAGGTGCGGTTTACAATGAACAAGGAATGAACAGATTTACAAGTCTGTTTTACATGGAACATTTGTTAACTAGGTACAATGTAGCTGTTTTACATGGAACATTTGTTAACTTGGTACAATTTTGCAATATACATTAATCATGAATGACTAAATATGGTAAAACTTGTTAAATAACAAACGAACTTATTTACATATTTTGATTTATTACATATATCTATATACAAGATTTACAAGTAGTTATTTAGTGGACAAAAGTACTTCACCTCCTATACTATATTGCTCCCTTGGATTGCTGCAGCCCAAATGCATGACCTTGCATTTTTTAACATTAAATCTCAACTGCCAAATTCTAGACCATTCTTCAAGCTTAGCTAGATCCCTCCTCATGTGTTATCTATACCCTCCTGGGTGTCTACTCTATTGCAGATTTTGGTATCATCTGCAAAAAGGCAAACCTTACCCGACAGCCCCTCCACTATATCTCTAACAAAGATGTTAAAAAGAATTGTACTAAGGACAGATCCCTGGGGCACACCACTGGTAACCTCCTTCTCCTCAGAGTGAACTCCATTTACCTGTATCCTTTGATGCCTCCCACTCAACCAATTTCTAACCCAAGCAGTAACGTTAGGGTCCATGGGGGCACCTAATGCTACATATAGAGATGCTGTTAGATGAACTCATACTAAATGCCATGGTAACTGCACTCATGCGCTACTGTGTTGGCCACATCCACATCTACCCCCCCCCCCCCCCCACTGTCTACAGTAATGTGCACGTGCCAGTTAATGTGTTTCAGCGGTCGGTAGCTGCCCCGCCCATGTGTTAGGTTTTACCGTGGCCAGTTACCGCTTGCTTAAATGCATGTAACTGTTAATGATGCTTAGTAAAAGAGACCCTAAGACTAGAGGCATTGTGGTAAGTCTGTGTATGTTCAGAGCTTGGTTAGAAAACCTTTGGAAAAGTTCTCCTGATCAATCCATGCAACTTGTGTAACGTGACCCATGAATATGATACTTTTCTTATGAAATGATTGAAAATATTTACATGAAAAGGCTTTTTAAATCTAAATTGTTGGGTGAATGCTGTATGCTGATTATCTAAATTTATGTATTTTTTTATTTCAGAGAATTTGAAGATGATTGGACCAATACTACTACGATGAGCTTCTTTCCTCCATTTAACATGGGTGAGGAAAGTAAATAACATCTCAATTTCATTTTTAGAAATATTTATGTCAAAATATTAAAGTCTAGAATAATTCTTAACTACTGCCTGATTTCTACATAAGAGATCTCAACACTGTAGTTGCCTTAAAAGGCCTACCAGGGAATCTACTGTTGATCCAATACTCAGTCTAGTGGCTGATTAAAATTTCCTTCCCAAATCATAGGATAGACACCAGAACTTAGGATTGATTTAGCCATCATATAAAAATATCTGACACATCATTTGTAGAGCATAACATTGTCCAACATTTTTGACCATCGATTTCACTCATCTCCCTTCTTTATTAGAATGTTCATGGGGAGAGATCATCATATCAATATTGCTATCCCGTTATGCTTAGTTCAAGCTGGCTTGAAGGCTTTAATTCATAATATTTATTTATTTATTTATTTAACAAGTGGAGGGGCTATCGGGTAAGGTTTGCATTTTTGCAGATGATAATATTTGTCAGAGATTTTTAAGGACTCTTTATAATCGAAGTGAGTCTCTTAGCAATATCTACCTTTTTTCGTTTTAGAAACATGATGGCAGAAAAAGACCATATGGCTTATCTAGTCTGCCCTTTCATATCAACTACTATAGTCCCTTTTTTTCCTTTAGAGATCTTCTGTGTTTGACCCATGCCTTCTTGAATTCAGATACTGTCCTCGTCTATTACCTCCACTGGGAGACCATTCCACACATCTACCACTCTTTCTGTAACAAAATATTTCTGCATATTACTCCTGAGTCTATCCCCTTTCCTCCTCATCCTATGTCCCCTCATAGTAGAGTTTGCTTTCGATTGAAAGAGGTTTTCCTCCTGTGCATTTATGCCATGGAGGTATTTAAATGTCTCAATTTAAACCTCTATCCCGCCTTTCCTCTAAAGTATCCATATTATGATCTTTAAGTCTGTCCTCATATGCTTTATAATGAAGACCACTATCCATTTTAGTAACCACTCTCTGTACTGACTCCAACTTCTTTATATCCTTTTGTTCACTTATTTTTTGGTGAAGTGTATATGCAAAAAATAAAATAACCCTCCCCCCCGAAATTATCATGGACAGATCCCTGAGGACATCCATCTCCTCAGAATGATCTCCATTTACCTATACCCTTTGTTGCCTCCCACTCAGCCAATTTGTAAACCAGGCAGTCACTTTAGAGTCCATCCCTCGGGTGCTCAATTTATTTATAAGTCGCCTGTGTGGAACGGTGCCAAAGGCTTTACTGAAATCTAAGTACAGCACATCTAGTGGTCTCCCTCGGTCCAACTCTCTGGACACCCAATTAAAGAAATCAATCAGATTTGTCTGACAAGACTTGCCTCTAGTATACCCATACTGCCTCAGATCCTGTAATCCATTGGACTCCAGAAACCTCACTATCCTCTGTTTTAGCAGTGCTTCCATTAATTTACATACTGAGGTCCTTCTGCTTTTGTGTAAAGGGACCATATGCACCTTTCTCCAGACCTCTGGGATCACTCCTGACTAAAAAAGCATTGAAAAGGTCAGTCAGTGGAGCTGCTAGAATTCCCCCCCCCCCTCCCCAGTTCCTTCAATACTCTTAGATGTTTCCTATCTGGACCCATTGCTTTGTCTACTTTTAGTTTAGCTAGCTCCTCATAAACACAGTCTTCTGAAAATTATTCAAGATCCCCTTCACTTCTATTCCTATTTGTGGGTGTTTTCTGATGTTCTGCTCCTGGCTCTTCATCTATGAACACAGAACAAAAAGATTTGTTAAGCAATTCCGCTTTATCCTTACCAGCTTCTACATATTCTTCCCCTTCACCCTTGAGTGAGATAGTACCACTTTTGCACTTTCTCCTCTCACCAACATGTCTGAAAATGTCTTGGCCCCACATTTTATTGCATTGGCTATTTCTTCTTTTTGTATCTTTTGCTTTCTTGACTACTTTCTAGCTTCTCTAAGTTTTTGCATATATTGATGCTCATTTTCCTCTTTCTGTGATTTCTTGTATTTTATGAAGGCCACCCTCTCTTTCTTCACCTTTTCAGCTACTTCTTTTGAGAACCATAGTGGACTCCTTTTCCTTTTACATTTATCTACCTTTCTAACAAAAATATTTGTTGACCTTAAAATATCCCCTTTCACCTTTTCCCATTGCTTTTCTACATTACCCAGCTATTCCCATCCAACTAACGACTCATTGAGGTATTATTCCATCTTGATAAAGTTCGTTTTCCTAAAGTCTAAGACCTTCACTTTTGAATGGACTTTATCAGCTCTAGTCCTAATTACTGAACCACACCATCAGGTGATCACTGGATGCGAGATGATCTCCCACTATAACATCAGAAAAATTCCCCATTGGTAAGCACCAGGCCCAGTATGGCCTGGTGCTTGTCAGTTGCCGGAATAGTTCTTCCTGGAGAGAATCTAGGATCTCCTTACTTCTAGAAGACACCGCATCTGTTATATATTTTTGAAGGCATGAATAACAGGTAGACAATGTTCAGCAGGTCGATATACTTTATCTGGATTTTCAGAAAGCCTTTGACAAGGTCCCTCATGAGAGACTCTTGGCAAAATTAAAAAGTCATTGAATGGGAGGCAGTGCACTATTATGGATCAGAAACTGGTTAAAAGCTGGAAAGCAGAGGGTAGGGCTAAATGGCCAATTTTCCCAATGGAGAAAGATGAATAGTAGAGTACTCTAGGGATCTGTGCTGGGTCCGCTGGGTTTTAACATATTTGTAAATGACCTGGAAATGGGAATAACGAGTGAGGTAATCAAATTTGCAGATGATACAAAATTATTCAAAGTTGTTAAAACCCAAGAGGACTGTGAAAAATTGCAAGAGGACTTTGATAAATTGGAAGACTGGACATTGAAATGGTGTTTGAAATTTAATGTGGACAAGTGCAAAGTTATGCACCTAGAACAACCCAAACTATGGTTATACAATGCAAGGTTCCACATTAGGAGCCACTACCCAGGAAAAAGATTTAGGTGTCATCGTGGATAACACATTGAAACCCTCCACCCAGTGTGCAGCGGCAGCCAAGAAGGCAAATAGAAGAATGCTAGGAATCATAAGGAAAGGAATGGAGAATAAAACAAAGGATATTATAATGCCTCTGTATCGTTCCATGGTGCAACTGTGCCTTGAATATTGTGTGCAATTCTGGTCACCATATCTTAAAAAGGATATAGCAGAATTAGATCAGGTACAGAGAAGAGCCACCAAAATGGTAAAGAGGATGGAAGGATACCCCTTTGAGGAGAGGCTGAAAAAGTTAAGGCTCTTCAACCTGGAAAAGAGATGGCTGAGGGAAGATATGATCGAGATCTATAAATTAATGAATGGAGTGGAATGGGTAAATGAAGATCAATTGTTTAAGCCATCAAAAAGTAGAAAGACTAGGGGATATGCAATGAAGCTACAGTGTAACCCATTTAAGACTAATAAGAAAAATATTTTTCACTCAATCTGTAATCAAACTCTGGAATTCATTACTGGAGGATGTAGTAAAAGCTGTTAGGGTAGCTGGGTTTAAAAAAAGTTTGGACAAGTTCCTGAAGGAAAGGTCCATAGACCATTATTAAAGAGGACCCAGGAAATCCATCGCTTGCCCCAATACAAGCATTGTGAAACCTGTGTGTCTTTTTGGGAAACTGCCAGGTACTTGTGACCTGGATTGGCCACTGCTGGAAACAGGATACTGGGCTTAATGGACCTTGGTCTGACCTAGTATGGCATTTTTTATGTTCTTATGTAGAAATATGCCAATCAACATCTGGCATATTGAAAAAATAATCTATCGGTTCCAGTTCTCCTTTCATAGCAATTCAGGTCTGCATATGTCTTCTATTAAATCTCTGTCCACTTCTTCTCTTTGTTAAGGAGATCTGTATATCACGCCAATGCAAATTGATTTCCTGTTCCCTCTTTCTAGTTTAACCCACCGTGCTTTCTTGCTCCCTTGTAAGCCCTGTAATTCTATGGCTTTGGTTTAGTTTAGTTTATAAGTTTGATATACCACTTTCTGACCCGATGGATGTTTCAAAGCAGTTTACAATAAGAAAAGAGAAATAAATATAAGTTACAATCATAATAGAAAGAGAAGGAAAAGAAGAAACATCTGTTATTTTTTACATATAGTGCCACTCCTTCTCCCCTTTTTACTACCTTGTCCTTCCTGAATAAAATATAGCCCGGTATAGTTACATCCCAGTCATGGTTGTCCGTAAACCATGTCTTCATAACTGCCACTAAATCCAAGTAACCCTCTTCCATTAAAGTCTCAACATCTGTGATCTTATTTCTCATACTATGGGCATTTATGTACACCACCTTCCAGATGTTGCCCCTTTTACCCATGTCTACAGAAGTATTTAATATTTTACTTACCTGAGGACTTTTCCTTACCTGGGAGCTTTCTTCACCCATCCCCAGTGAATCTAGTGTAAAGCTCCCTTCAGTAGGTTAGCCAGTCCACTGAGGAAGACACTTTGACTCTTATTGGATAGGTGGGCGCCATCTCTGCTTTGTAGTCCTTGAAAAATCATCCCATGGTCAAGGAAACCAAAACCCCCTGACACCAACCATGCAGCCATGCATTCATCTCCAGGATGCAAACGACTCTGCCTTGGCCTTTATCCTCAACAGTAAGGATTGAAAAGAACACCACCTGCGCACCTATATGCTTCACCCTCTGTCCCGGAGTCCTGAAGTCATGCTTGATACGCTCAGAGGGATATCTAGCAGCATCATTTATGCTGACATGTACTGTATGAGCAATATCAGCAGTCAGTAGGCTTGATGAGTCTCTGCAAACTCTCTGTAACATTTTGGATTTTGGCACCTGGCTGACAGCACACCTTCCTGGACATCAAGTCTGGTCAGCAGATGGATGCCTCAGTACCCCTCAGAAGAGAGTCAGCAACCACCACTACCTTTCTCTTCCAGGCGGTCATCGATTCTGCAACTTTGGGGTGCTTGAGCTCTGGTTCTTCCCTTTCCTGTGATGCTTTCACCTCCTCCACTTCCAGGGCTGCAACTGGTTCTTCAGTTTGAGGGCTGGAGGAATTGGATTGTCAATTCTGCAGGCTTTGGTGACTCATGTCCAACTTTCTTCCACCTGTAGCATACCATCTTCACCTCTGTCGGAGAGCTTGGATGCAAGAAGCATCTCATTAATATACTTCTCGCTGTCTTGAATGCTTCTCATCCTCACTACCTCTTCTCTAAGCTCCTCCACTTGTTTCGAGGGCTTCAGCTTGTAGGTATCCTGCACATGGAACCAGTCCCTCGACTGTCATCGTACTTTCTGTATGAGCACTGGCAGAAGCTGCAACAGTTTTGGCAATATTATTTTTCCCAGCCATTGTTCAGTTGGTGGAGGTTTGGTACCTGTTGAAGTAAATGAGAAAGACCTATCAAAGTCCCTAACTTTTCCTCAGCTGTCCTTTAAGAGAAAAAGCAGCTAACCTTTTTTTATGTGTGTTTTTAACAGCACTGGTCTATGTCTTAGTGTGTAGCCCTGCTTCCTTGCTAAAGATTATTACTTCACACTAGTGAATTTTGATATTATCTGTTTGAGGTATATAGATTAATGTATTTTCTTTGTAAAATTACCTAATAAAAGTTCCTTCGAGAATAGCGAATTGTTTACTTTTAATAGCTATCCACATTTGCAACTATATGCTTCCTAGATTTTCCCTACCAACCAATAAAAAGCTGTTATCTTTTGGCAACAAGCAAATTGGGGAGTTGCACTATATAGCACACATGCTCACATGGGGTGGGTGGGATCTGAGATGGGAAAGGAAGGCTCAACAAGGCCAGGAAGGCCCACATCCACGAGGGGATAGCTCCGCCTCTCAATCATCATCATTGCTACTGGCTTGCATTTAAAAAGACAGCGCTTTAGGCACAAATTTCCAGAGGACCTTTCTGCACCAGCCTGCAACTACCAGGACTCACAGATCCTGCAGGAAAGATTGGGTCTCAACAAGGCCAGGTAGGCCCCCAGATCCATGAGAGAATAGCTCTGCTTCCCGATCATTGTCATCACTACCAGCTTGCATTTAAAAGGACAGCGCTTCAGGCACGCCTGTGCCTAAGGGCCCTGCTGAAGGGCCCTTAGACATGGCTCTTGAAGTGGATCTTGAGTGGACAATGTGAAAGCTACCAACCCAGACACCAACATAATCCGAGGTAAGTTCAACACAAGGATAATAACCTAAGAACTCATTACATCAACCAGCCAAGCAACTACAAACATAATACAAGCGACAAAAGGAAATAGTTAACACCACAGCATCATTAACTCTCACAGTAATACCATGTTCTTCACGAATAGTTTAATATTACTGCTGATCCTGCTCCAATTACTACTATCACCCACAGGAACTACTCCCTTACAAACTACAACCTTCATGGTGCCATTAATACAACTAATAAAACACAAACCACTATGGTAGCACATTCATAGAACAGTAAACAAAAAGTCTCAGAGACTTCTGCAAGTCAGACTCACCTCCCCAGAATACAATGACCACCAGGACCTACACCTGAACAAACACATAAGATGTGCACTAATATATGCACACTCAATATGGAACAAAATACATACAATAACTGACTACATATATGATCACCAAATAGATATGATGCATGTGACTGAATCCTGGCTAACAGATACAGACAATGTCATCCTGAACCAACTCATTACATCAACCCATATTGCACAGAATTATCCAAGAAGAAACAGAAGAGGAGGAGGAGTACTAATAATAGCAAAAAGTCACTTTAAGTTCAACATAATTTTCGCAACTGGTACATATGGAAGCAACACCATAATAGTCGCCAACAAGTTACTCACAATATGTCTTACATACAGAGCTCCAATCACCAAAACAGACGAATTCACAGGTACACTAAAAAAATATTTTTTTAAACTGCCTCTAATGTTTCGATTGATTTTTACGTTTTTTGGTGCGCTGAATCCAAATCTGGTAACCAATTTGCTCCATCACGTACAGATTTTTTGCTACATTGGGTTAGCAGTTTGAAGTGAACGTTTCAGATTGAGTGCGATCGAGATAAAAGTTTCTTGGATGAATTCTTTATACTAATTGTTTAGTAGTTATTCAAATAAGAATAAAGAAAATTGTAACAAGGCAGCACATAAGAATAGAGTAATGTCAACAAAACACACTGTGATGGTAGCAAAATTGTCTGCACTTAAAACAGCCACATACATGTGCACAAACATTAAGCATATAAGAGCGAGGTTAGACACAAAGCAAAGCAAAGAAATGTGCAAAAAATGTTGTACAGTAACCGAGGTATCCGGAGGCCCTACTCGGCCTGGATCCCCAACCCGCCATCGCCCCCCCCCCCCACCCATTGACAAAGCAAGCGGACGTCAAGTGATGGTGTTAATGCATGGTCGCAGCTTTTATTAACAGTAAGCAAACCGGCCCCAACATGGGCCAACACAGCAACTCAAACCATAACAGACAAGAGCCCCCCCCCCCCCCACCCGTCATCCGGATGATGCCCCCCCACCAGCCGTATAGCAAAGTGGAGCACCATCCAAGCCACCCCCCCCCCAGCTGCCCCTTCCCGCCCGCCTCGCCATGATAGCAAAGGCCGGCTGAAGGGGTTGCCTAATTCCGGGCGGAGACCCCAACCGGGACGTCTCCCCCCAACCGCATACCCGGGCCGCTCACAAGGAAAGCGGCCTCCAGCTGAAATGATCCACCGGGTCAACGAGCACCAGCTCGCCACCCCGCTCGCGGGTGCCACATAACCCCCGACACCCTACCCCCCCCCCCACCAGCTGCGACAAGATCCAACCCGCCACCCAACCAACCGAAAACAAGGGCGGGAGGGTGGGAATCCGACCCGATCGCGAGCAAGGAGGGAAAGAAGGAATCGCCTGCGGGCGTTCCCTCCTTGCTCGCGCTGACTCCGCCCCCCCTCCGTGGCCCAAAGGACCAATCAGTGGGCTCCCTCCGGGAGCCAGGAGACTGCCGGGTGCGCGCCTAGCCGCGCGTCACCCCCCCCTCCCCCCCCCCCCCCGACAATGACCTGCCTCGTGGCCGGGCCCCGGGAACCCGGTTACTAGGCTGCCGCGGGACCGGGGCCCAGCGGCTAGGCCGGCACGTATGTATGTAAGAATAGAAAACGCAAACCGCACCATTGCAATACATGAAGACAAACACCCGATGGTGTGAAAATAAAATTCTAATAAATGAGATCCGACACTGTGGTAATAACTAGCAAATTTTTATTTCAAAGTTTAGTAAAAACACGATATTTGTCAACACAGTTTAGATTTTAAAGTCATTCTTGGGTCAATCAATCTCCTGGTGGGCCCGTTTCTTCTTCCCCCGAATGCTTCTCTTGGTGCGCTGCTTGGCGTATTTTTCATCTGGGGTTTCCCACAGCAGCAACCAGCAGAAATCAGCCATCATAGTGGTGTTCCATCTTCCTTGGTACCTTCTCTCTGCGTCCTTGATGTCCTGGTGAAACCTTTCACCTTGTTCTTCACTGTACGCCCCCAAGTTTTCGGGAAAGTAGTTCACATGGGAGTGCAAGAAATGGACTTTCAGGCTCATGTTACAGCCTTGTTCTTTGAAGGCATTGAGCATCCTGGCAACAATATCCTTATAGTTCTCATCCCGCCTGTTCCCCAAGAATTTGAGAACAACATCCTTGAAGGAATCCCAGGCTTCTTTTTCCTTCTCAGACATCGTTTCAGCGAATGCTCCATCTGAAATGAGTTTCCTTATATCAGGGCCAACAAACACTCCTTCCTTTAGCTTTGCTTCAGAAAGTCGGGGGAACTTTGAGCAAAGGTACCGAAAGCACTCACCATCTTTTGGAAGGGACTTGATGAATTGCTTAATGAGACCCAACTTAATGTGGAGAGGTGGTAATAGAATTTTATCACGAGGTACCAAGCTCTCATGAAGAACATTTTTCTCACCGGGTCTCAAATACTCCCGAATTGGCCAGTCTTTTTTCCCCCAGTGTAGGTCGCAGGCCCGGCTATCCCACAAGCAAAGGAAGCAGGGATATTTTGTGAAACCGGATTGCTGCCCTAATAGCATGGATAGAATTTTAAAGTCTCCACAAATCATCCACTTATGCTCATCATAACGAATCTTCTGAAGAATCAGGGCCAAATTCTCGTATTTTTCTTGGAGAATAACAGAGTGAGCAATAGGAACTGAAGCGAATGTGTTGCCATTATGAAGAAGAACACCTTTTATGCTGTCTTTTGACGAATCAATGAACAGACGCCATTCAGCAGGATCATACTTGAGTTTAAACTTTTCCATCACTCCGTATATATCGTTGCAAAATACCAAAACTTCCTCTTTGCTGAAATACTTCAAAAATTTTGTCTCGCGGTTGCGGTACCAATAAAATGTTGTTCCTGGTGATAATAGATTTTTCTGTTTAAGCCGAGAACCTAGCAGTTGGGCAGCATCTTTTGGGAGTCCTAAATCCCGGACTAAATCATTCAATTCAGCTTGAGAGAAAAGTTCAGGTTTCGGATCTGGTTCAGTTTCAAACTCGGAAGTACTGGACTCATCGGGAAAAGCCATCTGATGAGTCTCATCATGATCAGAACCGTCCACACAAATATGATCCAAAGATTTTGGTGGTTCAGGCACAGGTACTTCGTTGCTATGAGGCATAGGCCTAATTGCTGAGGGAAGGTTGGGGTAACTTATTACGTTCTTATTTTTTAAGTTGTATCCCTTCACAATGCAAGAGCAAAAATAGCAGTCACTGCTGTGGTCTCTTTGTTCACGCCAAATCATAGGTATTCCGAAACGAAATGCTTGTTTTTTACCTTTCATCCATAAGCGTAGATCTTCCTCACATGTCTTGCACACTTTGTGAGGAGCCCACGGTTTGTCTTGATCGCCTAACTTCAAACCGAAATAGGTGAAATATACTTTTTTAATAAATGCAGAAATGTTCCTCTGCCGCTTTTTCACGGAATATTCCCCACAAATAAAACAAAAACTGTCCGGAGAGTTGACGCAACCTCTGGCTCTGTGAGCCATCACAAATACACAGCACTGCAAACTACAACTGTAGTGAACCACTTCGGAATAAAGCTGGATTATGACTGAGCAAACAAAAGGTAATAATGAACTTGCAAGAAACTGAAATTTGACAGGAACGTTCATGTCGCAACCACCGTGTTTGAGCGAGCGAGCGAACGAGGCGAGGCGAACAGGAAAGAACATGCGCCAGCGCGAGTACTGGATTTAGCCCCCCGCCTCCCAATTGTCCTGTTAATGTATAAAATGAATACAAAACACTCTAAAATATCATGAGGGAGTGTTTCTAGTTAGTTAACCATTACAACCTCTATTTTGGGCCAAGAAAATAAACTGCAGTCGGCTAAAAAGAAATTATGTGAACATTCCTTATATGGGTAAGAAATCTAATTTTGCAAGAAAACGTGACGTGATGGAACATTTTGGCTATTTTTCCTGGATTCAGCACCCCAAAATCTATAGGAATCAGTTGCAAAACTGGAGGCAGTTTTTTGGTAGTGTACCTGTGTTATCAGCCTTCCTAGAAACTGTATTACTCTTGGGGACTTAAACCTCTCATCAACGTCCAGTAAAGAAACCAATTCCTTCCTCAATGCCATGGAAGCCTTACAATTTACACAACTAATAAAACCTCAACACACAAACTAGGGAAAACTCTAGATCTCATTTTTGTCCCAACCACATGCTGGACCATAACATATCGACCTACCTCACAACAACACCAGTACCCTGGTCGGACCACTATATTCTAACATTCGACATAAACCTTTGCTCAGTGCCAACTGTTTTCTTGTGCTACTCCTGACCTGGCACCACCTGGAGTGGAGGAGTGGCCTAGTGATTGGGGCAAGGTACTTCAGGCCGGAAGGTCGGGGGTTCAAATCCCACTAGAGGACAGCAACCTTGGGCCAGAAGGACTGGGGTTTCTAGTTCCACAGGTGCTCCTTGTGGTCTTGGGCAAGCCACTTAACCCTCCATAGTCCATGTTCCCTGTAAAATAGTTATCTCCAAGTTATAATGCCCTGTTCAATGTAATTTCAGTTTGTTCAATATAAACCGCACTGATGCAGAATAGCGCGGTATATAAGAGAATGTAAATAAATAAATAAGTAAAATCCTCCCTCGGTTCTTTGGCTCCAATTCTCTAAATTCAAGTAAGGAATGAAATGAAAACACACACACACACACACACACACACACACACACACACAATTATACCATAACAGTGTCTGCATAAGCTTAAGTGGAGGAATTCACAGGCCTACTAATTTGAGCAGTCTCTCATGACTTCTCTCAAACTAGGCTGCTGCACCTTCTTTTATTACATTCTGCAATTTCATCTTATCACTCTACGTCATGCTTTTGCTTTACAGATGCACTTGAAACATGTTGTGTTTAGCTTAAACGAGGCACAGACATCGCTCATACATAATAAGGACAAACAAAAGCATCCTGTCTCCATAAGAATTCTTTCTCACAAAACAATTTCATCTGCAAAATACGACCTTGGCTTCTATACATATACACTGCTAACCTGCTACAGATCAAGCTTCAGGTTGTCAGCAAAATTCCAAGCCATTCTCCATATTAACCCTTTCAGAGGGTCCTGGTACCCCACACTGAGTCTCTTTCTACAGTCCCCCCCCCCCTCTGATTCTGTAAAGAATTACTACAAATGAATGGTAGCTCAAGTCCCAAAATAAATCTTCTGCCACAATAGGCAACATCTTTTGCTTCACTTTACAGATGCCCCTTCAGAGTCCAAGGTACCACATCTGGTCCATAGGTGAACATCTTTCTGATTGGAAGAAGTCTTCATATGTACACTTTATTTGACAATATAGAAAAAGAATTACAATCAACCTGCAAATTAACCAAAGCTGTGTGACACTGTTTGCCCTTGCTAGGTCTCAATAAGAATGTGTACAGAGAGTAAGGCGCTACCAGTTCTTGCAAGCACATCTGCTGGCAGTAGCCAGCTGCCTCCACAGATCTTTCAGTAGTTGAGGGTTTCCACCCACATTCACATCATGACACCTGCCACAACTCCAAATTCTTCAGCAGCATCTCTTTCACTATGGGCTGCACTATGCACATCTTGGACAGAGTTGTAGGGATTGTCCTCCCAAGCTTCATGGCTGCATATCTATATGAGTTGTCTTGAATTGCTGATCTTTGCTACTATTCAGCTTTCAGTAGCATTGCAGACTTCATTTCATTCGCAGTAGTCGTCTTTAGCCCATAGGATTGAGTGCATGCAATATATAACTTGCAGAACCAAAACTCACTATTACAACACTCCTCTGATTCCTCACAATTGCAAACAAGCAGAACTGCTAATACCTAATGGCAATATAGAATTGTTCAACAGAATTATCTAATGCTAATTAATTACAATACATCTTTTGCTAGCACTACATTATTCCAAATTGTTTGACTATATATAAATCAAACTAGCTTGTAGCATACTTCTATTTTGCATCTGTATTCCTTAATTTATTCTTTTATATACTAAATTAGATGTTAGGCCACATGCTAATACAGTCAAACCTCGGTTTTCATGATTAATCCGTTCGAAAAAGTCTGACTAAAACCGAAACGTATGAAAACTGAAGCAATATTTCCCATAAGAAATAATGTAAATCCAATTAATCCGTTCCAGACACCCAAAAATATTCACAAAAAATACATTTTATAGAGAATAACTATATTTTTACATACAGAAAACAATGAGAAATAAATATAAATGACTAATGAAATGGATAAATGAACATTTAACATCACTGAAAGCAAGCTAAGTACAATACTGTACAGTACAGTATGTTAACATCTGGCCTTAGCCACCCCTGACAAGCTGCTGTGCCCAGCTCTCTTCGGAATCACATTGAATTCAGTCCATTAAAATACCTTTACATTATCTGCTCAATGCTTCAGAATGGCAGAAAATCTTAATGATATAGCTTCAGACGTACCCTGCAAGAGAAAGAACTGCCTCCCACATTCATGCAACATCTCCTGCTTACGTTGACAGCTTTTCTTCCCTGCTACCGGGACAAAATCTCAGTCAAAAGACGTTGAAAACCGAAGCAATGCATGAAAACCGGGACAAAATCTCAGTCAGAAAAGACGTTGAAAACCGAAGCGTATGAAAACCGGGGCAAATGAAAACCGAGGTTTGACTGTAGACACATCACTCTTAGGTGTACAATTTACAAGGTATAATTAATTTTTTTTTAAATTTTATATTTATGCAAGTTTTACAAATTACAAGCCAAAAACAACTTGATCATAAAATGTGGGTATCCATAGCAACAACATATACAATCAGGAAACACTGTAAAAGCAAACCAGAAAGAAATAAACACAATGGATACCCATCTCCTAGCCCACAAGTAGAAGATCCAAGATGTATAATCAAAAGGTATAGTTAATCTCATTACTTAAGGGGTAAGAAACATTAAAACAACTTGCAGTTTATGACAAATTAAACTGATTTCAATTCTTTACCAAAAAATCTTAGGAAGGCTCTCATATCTTAGGTAATAGTTTAACTCACATTACTTTTAATATTGTCAGTAATACCTGTCTTTTTATTGTACACCGCTTAATGTTTCTACAATAGCGGTTTATCAAATGTTAAATAAAGATAAAGATAAAGATAATATAACTATCTGATTAACATAGACATCTCAACTCACAAAGGAAGGCAATCAGGACACAAAACAAAAGGAACAAATACATATGAGTCATTATATAGACAGAATTGTGCTCAAGAAAAGGTAATGCAGTCATAACCACAAAACTTTTAAAAATATAGAATTTAAACCAATTAGAAATTCACTTTCAGCACAAAACAGCATAATAATAAAGGATCAATTAATCTCTTGCACAAGGTAAATTTATTTACATATTGAATCTACCGCAATCAATGATACTAATTTAGTTAATCTTGTGATCTTAAAAGGCAGGGGTCATTGTGTTTGTGATGTTAAAAGGCAGGGGTCATTCCATAATAACAACTGAAACACACAACATGAGAATTTAAGATTACTCCTCCAATAGACTCTTCCAAGGTAGCTTAAAAATAAACTGGAACATTGCTACTCTAATCTCTTACACTTTCATTGATGTGATGTATACCAGGATCTTCTTTTAATCTACTAACATAAAAAGAAAACATTATAATACTAAATGGCAGGGAAGCCTGCCGGGGAAAAAAGCTCCCTGTCTGAAAAGGCAATTTGTACAGGAAGCTCTGTTTGTGGGAAGAAAAGGATGGGACAGAGGCAAAGCGAGGGCGGGCAGTGTGCAGAGAGTGACACCCGATGTACAGAGCTGATTTCTGAGGTCGGCCCTATACGTCCAGAGTCAGCCACGGAGACGGGGGACTTATTCCACCTCCAAGGTGGAGTAAGTCCCCCTGGACATTGGGGGACTGCGGTGCCAGGCAGAGACAAAAGGTGAGGAGGTACAGGGGGAACCCCGCAGCTCAACCCTGGACATGGGAGGCCAGATTGGGGGTCAGGCTGTGGGAAAAGGACATTTTCGCTGGTGGCTGGAGATCACGGCTCCTGAATGGAGCTGCTATACCATGGCATCGGGACACCATGACACTGCAGCTTCATTCAGGAGCCTGACTGTGCTAGGCAGGGATCAGCAGATGAACAGCCGATCAGAATTGGGGCATGGCCTGCACATCCAGGCCGGTAGACCCGATTCTGATCCCATGGGGGCTAGATGTGCCCACGGGATCAGAATGGGGTCTACCTGGTATGCCCTGATTCTAATCAGCCATACAGGTACTGGATGGCCAATACAGAATCGGCCTCCATGAGTTCAGGAAGGGCAAGAAGTACAACAAATTGAATACTAATAATATCAGGTAATGGAGCACTTTCCATAACTTCAGAAGAAGTACCTGAGCTGGAAAGAAAGAAACTTGAATCTGCTATATAAGGAAAATCACAATATTGAAATAATTACTTAAACCTAGGATTACTAAAGCCAAAACAAAAATCAGCATGCACAAAATCACAGCACTACAACATATATCTGTTTTTCACCTAAATTGAGATCAGGAAAGCTTTCAAAACAAAATGCACCTCTTATCTGAAAATCAAAATACATAACTCAAATACAAAAAAACCAACTGAAATTTACCTTAAGCCCCAAAAGTAAAGCAAACAAAATAAATCTGCGTAGTCTTTACACATGCTAACGGTGATAAGAAAACACACATTTCAAATATCAACTTGCAAGTCTGACAAACTACAATTCTGACTTCCTAAAGAAGAATATCAGCATATAAAAACACAATTGCCATGTTAAAGCCAGACTGTTTAAATTTTTTAGGACCAGAAAATGTTATCTTTTAAAACACGACATAAGACAAGCAAACACATGAATCATTATACACTTTCTCTTCTAATACAAAAAACTTATGTTTTTCCTGAGATTTTTCACATATGCCATTGTCTCCCGCCATGTAAGAACGATCCACTTAGGACTAGTATGCAGTTTACCTAAATCATTGATTGCCATTTCATATTTAAAGTAATGAAACTTGTCCTCTGAAAAAGTCCCTTTCAAGGGAAATTGCAATGCTTCATTATCACTAGTCATTGAATGACATTGTGCTTCAGGGTTTTGCAATATCACCTTGTTTACACACATATAATAGGATGGACTGCCTCTCTTAAACGCCAAAGCCCGTGCCTTAGAATGAGTCTGTCTGTACATAATACTTACAATCCTCCATACTTTCTTCCTTGAATGAAGAGAATGAAGATCCTGGCATGGTACCAACTGTTTGGGTGAGCTACACCTGACCGGGCTCACCAAGTAACAAAATCCAACCTTGGCTCATGGGCTCTAATTCTCTAAATTCAAGTAAGGAATGAAACAAAAACAACATACACAAAGAATTGTATCAATAACAGTACTACTTAAGGCTTAAGGGAGAGACTCACAGGCCTGCTAACTTGAGCAGTCTCCTGTAAATCCCTCTCGAGCTAGGCTGCTGCACCTTTTTTTATTAGGCAAAAAACTGCTACATTCTGCAGTTTCATCTTATTACTCTATGTCATGATTCTGCTTTACAGATTAAGCTAAACACTACATGTTTCAGGTCAAACTAGGCACAGACATCCTGTCTCCATAAGAATTCTCTCTCACAAAACAATTTCATCTGCAAAATACAACCTTGGCTTACAACACACAGCCTCAAACTGGATTCAGTCATACCTTACAGGACGTCAACAATAAGTAAAAATAAGACTGCACACCTCAGCCACATATGAACAACCACAAGGAGCCCTGCAGGGATCAACATTATCCTCTCTAGTTTTTAACATTTACATACGACTGATATATAATTCTTCAACATCTACTATCATGTGTTTGTGGATGACATAATGATATATTCACCTTTCTTGACAACTAATCCCGACCACGCTTCAATAGTAAACTGCTTCAATGCAATTACACAATGGCTCCCGGAACCGATTTGTACCAATCCAGACCTCACAAACTTCCGTCGAGGACTAAAGATTCATTTATTCAAACACTGCTATGAAAACATACCATAGTAGACAGAAGGAACCTTCAGCAAGCACTTAATTGAACTTATGCTCACCCCTCCTCCCACCATAAGGATTGTTGGACTTATTACTAATTATACCATACCAGTCCACCAATACTCAAGTACTGTTACACATTGTCCAAGTTAACATTCCTGTTTTAATGTAAGATATTCCTGTTACATAATGTTCTCTGTAATCACCCAAGTTAACACTCCTATTTAATGTAAGACAGGGGTCTCCACACCTGTCCTGGAGGGCAGCAATCCAGCCAGTTTTTTGGGATATCCCTAATGAATATTGCGACGCTCCTGCCTGCGCCCTAGAGCTTACAGGCAGGAGTGGCCTTATATTGTCCCTTGAAGAATTAGCTGGCACGGTTCCCAATGAATCTTGGGAACTGTAATGCTCTTGTATATTCCTTAGGGAAGAATTGTAGTCGTGACCAAATGTGGTTAGGCAAGCAAGAAAATTTATTTGTCTTGGGGATAGTTTCCAGTGCATCAAAAGCTCAAAGCAACAAACGCAAAAAGTGGAACTTTTAGGATAAACAGAGGAAAACAGGAACTCAGGAAGCAGTGAAATCAAATTGGCTTTAACTCAGCTCTTCATAAGCTTCAGCAGCTTAACTCAGCATTGCCTCATGTGGTTGTTAGAAAATATTGCAGCTTTATATCAATAGCTGTTCTCTTCACAGCGTGACTTGGAAACAGGTGAACACAATCAGGAACTCTTACGATTAAACAACAAGAAAAGCCAACGTTTTATATTCTCTTCATATAAAACTTATGTGCTTCTTTAAACTGTTATTCAATACAGCAGAAAGAGCAATCCATGGCACAAGGCTCAGGATTCAGGGTAGGTAAAGAACTTTCTACCTGCATGTATTCTTCTGAACTAACAGAATTACTGTCCGTATCAGGTTCTTTATTTTGCCCTGACTTCAGCTCCAGGAACTTCTGAAATTCCTTTAGTAGCAATTCAGCCTGTGTTTGCTTTTCATCTGGTGGATAGTTATTGGCAAGGGTTACGCCCTTCCCCCACTCACTATCTACGTCAGTAGCAAAGTTAGGTTTGCACAGTTCAGTACTATATGAAGGTTTCTTCAGCCAAGCATACAAATTAGGAAATTGTGCTTTACCTTGTTTAGACCAAAAAAAAGAAGACCTCAAGGTCCGGGTAAATTACCGAAAATACAAAAAATCCCAGCCTAAATAGTGCGACCTATATAATTATTTTTTTGTCGAAGCTGACCGTAGGTGGGTCGAAAGGAAAAATGGCCCACACCAAGCGGAGAGCTGCTTTTATTTTAATATATATGGTTCTTCACCAACAATAGAAATTTTAAAAAACAAAAAAAACAGAACTTATCTTCTTAGTCCAAAGACCACTGCTTGTATAGATCTATGCTGCGCTGACGGTGTTCTGTGGCTGACTGTTAAAGAAATTCATGGTTGAATGCACTTGAAACAGGGCAAAGATGCCCGAAACGTGCACGTTATGCAGTGGATCTATACAAGCAGTGGTCTTTGGACTAAGAAGATAAGTTCTGTTTTTTTGTTGTTTTAAAATTTCTATTGTTGGTGAAGAACCATATATATTAAAATAAAAGCAGCTCTCCGCTTGGTGTGGGCCGTTTTTCCTTTCGACCCACCTACGGTTAGCTTCGACAAAAAAATAATTATATAGGTCGCACTATTTACCTTGTTTAGAGGCATTTATAAAAGAACTTCTCTTAGGAAAACTTTCTCCTGGCTGTAGTTCTCTGTCTTTATAGCACTGCTTGTTGGCATTAGAAGTACCTTTTCTCCATGTGCTGCTTTCTCGAGGCTGGCTAGGTCTAGGCTTTACCCGGCAGTAAGAGTTCCTTGCAGGGCACGTTGGACTCCCAGGCTGACTCTTCCGGGGTTCTGTCTTCTCACAAGGTCCTAGTGCTCTTCTCCTAGCTTCTAGGGTTCCAGCACTCTGCACTCCTTTCACAACGTTCTTTTGGACTTGTATATCCTTCCCCACGCTATCCTTTGGGATATTCTCCGTGGTCCTCTCTGCAACAACAACCTATTCACCCTTCTCCTCCTTCCTCACCACTCTTTCAGCTCTCTCTGAGGTTTTAAAAAGGGCTTCCATTCCCGGCACTCCCTGCCATTCCCTTGGGTGTGTCCAATCAGAGCTGAAGCCTAACTCCTCCCCTGGACTGGGGTGTGTCTTCGGCTCAGAGGAGAACTGTGTTTTTTTCAGGTCAGTTTTGGAAATCCTGTGTGAGTTAGCTCTGCTCTCAGGATTTTCCTCAACATCCATTTCTTCTGAAGGGCCATCTTCACCACAGATCCCCCCCCTTAAGATATCACGGGCTGGCTTCTGACCAGGGGCACAGCACGTGATACGGCTCAGGGCATCCGTGTTCTGATGGAGCTTGCTGGCTCTATGCTCCACTTGGAACTCAAAGGCCTGGAGAGCCATGAACCAACGCGTTAGCCGCGCATTGTGATTGTACATCTGATTGAGCCACTTCAATGGGGCGTGGTCTGTTATCAAGGTAAACTTTAAGGCCAGTAAGATAAAAACGTAGTGCATCAATGGCCCACTTAATGGCCAGGCATTCACGTTCTATCGTGGAATATCTTCTTTCAGCCGGGGCCAATTTTCAGCTGAGAAATAGCACCGGGTGTTCTGTGCCCTCGTGTCACTGTGACAGAACTGCGCCGAGGCCGGTCTCAGACGCGTCTGTCTGTACTATGAAAGGCTGGGTAAAATCAACACCCCTCAGAACCGGTGCTGCACATAATTTTTCTTTTAAAAGTTGAAACGCCCCTTCAGCATCTTCTCGCCATTTTAGTTGATTGGGCGCATTCTTCTTTAGCATATCATTTAATGGTGTGCTCTTCTCGGCGAAACCCGGGAATCTCCTTGTTCCTTTAAGAGCAAGCCTTGTTCTACGCCCTTCTGAAACTGTGCCCAGTCTCTCCCCAAAACTATACTGTGTGGCAGTCTTGGCACTACTGCTATAGGGATTTTTTTGTTGGCCCCCAACCCTTTCACCTGGAGATTATATACTGGATATTGTGAAGTGCCTCCATGAATACAGCGAATTTTCACGGTGCGTACAGGCTGAATTGCTACCCCTGTGGCCTTAATCTGCTGCCATAGTGCTTTAGACAACATCGTTTGCTCTGCGCCTGAGTCTAGAAGCGCTGTGGTAGCAATTCCCTGTACCTCAACATCTATCAGAAAACCCTCTCTGGCCTTCTGAGGATTCACCGCTACTAAAGCTGTTTTCAGAAAACAAATTTTCTGTATATGGCCTTCCTGACCGCATTTAAAACATTTTCTATGGGTCTTAGGACTTTTCATTGTTGGCAAGCACATTTTTCCAGATTCTTCACTTAACCTCCACCTTCTTTCTGATTCTCCTGCTGTCCCCTTGGAAGCACTGCTGCCTTCATGGGCTGTTAACTTGGCTTCCATGAATCGTTCAGTGAGATTAATAGCCTCTTGCGGGGTTTTACAGCTCTGTAGAATCAGGAAGGTGCATATCTCTGAGGGTAAAGCAGTCATATATTGTTCTAATATTAGGCTATCTATAATAGACTCCTTAGAGCTTCCCCCTGGATTAAGCCATTTATTCACTAGCGTACGTATCCGGTGACATAAGGCTTTTGGGATCTCATTCGGCCTTAACCTCACAGCTCGCAGGAGATTATGATAGACCAGCGGTGTGAGGCCTAGTCTCTCCCGAACCGCCTTCTTGAGTTCCTCATAGTTTCCTGCGAGTGCGGGTGGCATGGCTCTATAGGCGGCCATGGCTTCCCCTGTAAGGGATGCCGCAAATCGCATGGCCCAGTGCTCCTTTGGCCAAGCACTCAGATGAGCTACTCTTTCAAAACTTTCTATAAAGTCATCAATATCATCAGTGTTTCTGAGTTGCCCAAAATTAAACATAGTCCCGGTATGCAAATTAACTGCAGCTGGCGCAGAAAAACCTGGCGGAACCGTTGGTGGCTCCGGTTGCTTCTTCTGCTCCATGACCCATGTTTGCAACATGTCCAGCAAAGGCTTTTGTTGGTCTTGGAGGTTCGCGGCGCTCCTCTCCTGTGCCTCTAAGTTTAGGTTCCGTTGCCTTTCCAGCTGTGCTGCCATCCATTTAAAGATCTCTTGTGGCTCCAGAGACATTTTAGATTCCTGAAAGCACAACAGAGAGAAAGAAACCCAAGTACGATACCAAAAATGTGACCCACAAACAAAAAAAAACAACAACCCTTTTTTTTTTTTTCCCCCCAATTAGGCCTTGCTATCACCCTCGCCCTGGTACCTAGCCTCTCCCGGCTGGATACCCTTTACCTTGCTCAGGTGAAGCTTCACGCTTATCAGCAATGCTGCTGCCAGTAGCCCTCTGGTAATAGGATTCTGCCCTTCCGGATGCTGTACCGCTGGGCTCCTCCTGGGCAGTTGCTGCCTGTAGTCCTTCTGCATTGGCACACGTTTGCGCATGCGCAGTATCCGTAAGACGACGCCACTTGCGACGCTCCTGCCTGCGCCCTAGAGCTTACAGGCAGGCGTGGCCTTATATTGTCCCTTGAAGAATTAGCTGGCACAGTTCCCAATGAATCTTGGGAACTGTAGTGCTCTTGTATATTCCTTAGGGAAGAATTGTAGTCATGACCAGATGTGGTTAGGCAAGCAAGAAAATTTATTTGTCTTGGGGATAGTTTCCAGCGCATCAAAAGCCCAAAGCAACAAACGCAAAAAGTGGAACTTTTAGGATAAACAGAGGAAAACAGGAACTCAGGAAGCAGTGAAATCAAATTGGCTTTAACTCAGCTCTTCATAAACTTCAGCAGCTTAACTCAGCATTGCCTCATGTGGTTGTTAGAAAATATTGCAGCTTTATATCAATAGCTGTTCTCTTCACAGCGTGACTTGGAAACAGGTGAACACAATCAGGAACTCTTACGATTAACAACAAAAAAAAGCCAACGTTTTATATTCTCTTCATATAAAACTTATGTGCTTCTTTAAACTGTTATTCAATACAGCAGAAAGAGCAATCCATGGCACAAGGCTCAGGATTCAGGGTAGGTAAAGAACTTTCTACCTGTATGTATTCTTCTGAACTAACAGAATTACTGTCCGTATCAGGTTCTTTATTTTGCCCTGACTTCAGCTCCAGGAACTTCTGAAATTCCTTCAGTAGCAATTCAGCCTGTGTTTGCTTTTCATCTGTTGGATAGTTATTGGCAAGGGTTACGCCCTTCCCCCACTCACTATCTACGTCGGTAGCAAAGTTAGGTTTGCACAGTTCAGCACTATATGAAGGTTTCTTCAGCCAAGCATACAAATTAGGAAATTGTGCTTTACCTTGTTTAGAGGCATTTATAAAAGAACTTCTCTTAGGAAAACTTTCTCCTGGCTGTAGTTCTCTGTCTTTATAGCACTGCTTGTTGGCATTAGAAGTACCTTTTCTCCACGTGCTGCTTTCTCGAAGCTGGCTAGGTCTAGGCTTTATCCGGCAGTAAGAGTTCCTTGCAGGGCACGTTGGACTCCCAGGCTGACTCTTCCAGGGTTCTGTCTTCTCACGAGGTCCTAGTGCTCTTCTCCTAGCTTCTAGGGTTCCAGCACTCTGCACTCCTCTCACAACATTCTTTTGGACTTGGATATCCTTCCCCACGCTATCCTCTGGGATATTCTCCGTGGTCCTCTCTGCAACAACAACCTGTTCACCCTTCTCCTCCTTCCTCACCACTCTTTCAGCTCTCTCTGAGGTTTTAAAAAGGGCTTCCATTCCCGGCACTCCCTGCCGTTCCCTTGGGTGTGTCCAATCAGAGCTGAAGCCTAACTCCTCCCCTGGACTGGGGTGTGTCTTCGGCTCAGCAGAGAACTGTGTTTTTTTCAGGTCAGTTTTGGAAATCCTGTGTGAGTTAGCTCTGCTCTCAGGATTTTCCTCAACATCCATTTCTTCTGAAGGGCCATCTTCACCACAATATGCATGAGTTATATTTGAATACAATGGGGGCAGTGTATGCAAATATATCTCATGCATATTCATTAGGGATATCCCAAAAAACTGGCTGGATTGCTGCCCTCCAGGACAGGTGTGGAGACCCCTGATGTAAGATGTTCCTGTTACACAATCTTTTCTGTAAATCATCCAAGTTAACACTCCTATTTAATGTAAAATGTTCTGTTATGTACTGTTCTCTGTAAACCATTCTGCCTTCAAAATAGTGCGGTATATAACCCCAGTGACTGGAACGCAAAAGATGGCAACAAAGAAGAAGGCAAAGTAGTTGGAAAATATGGACTTGGCAACAGAAATGAAGCTGGAGAAAGACTCATAGAATTCTGCAAGACCAATGATCTATTCATCTCAAACACTTTCTTCCAGCAACACAAGCGACGACTGTACACATGGACTTCACCCAATGGCTTGTATAAAAATCAAATTGACTACATCTGTGGAAGTCAACGATGGAAAAGCTCTATAACATCAACAAAGACAAAACCTGGAGCTGACTGTGGTACAGATCATCAACTACTAGTATGCAAACTCAAGCTAAAGTTGAAAAAGAGCAAACCACTCATGAATGCAGCAAAATATGACCTTGAGAATATACCACTGGAATTTAAAGACTGCCTGCAAAATCGATTTGCTGCTTTAGATAAAAATGACAGAGCTCCAGAAGAGTTATGGAATGACATCAAGAAGGTTGTGTTGGAAGAAAGCAAGAAGTCTCTACAAAAGGTGAAAAAGAAAAAATGGCCAAAATGGATGACGGAAGAAACTCTGAAAATTGCCCAGAAACGCAGAGAAGCTAAAGCCAGAGGAGAAAGAAAGACAATCACAGAACTCAACAGAGATTTCCAATGTGCAGCAAGACAGGACAAGGAAAAGTACTACAACGACGCATGCAAGGAAATAGAAGCAGAAACTATTAGAGGAAGAACAAGATCGGCTTTCCTAAAGCTACGAGAGTTAAAAAAAAAGTTCCAGCCTCAAATTGGAATGTTACAAGATGCTCAAGGTTCTATGTTGAATGATGCTGAGAAGATCAAGAAATGTGGAAGGAATATACAGAGTTTTTATATGATAAAGATTAAGTGGACCAACAGCCGTTTCAACCTGTACCTTATGATCGGGAAACATTGGTGATGAAAGAAGAAGTAGAAGCAGCATTGAAAGCCTTATCAAAGAACAAAGCACCAGGCATTGATAGCATTCCCATAGACATATTACAGCAATATGATGCAGCTGTTACCGTACTTACAAAGCTCTGCCAAGAAATATGGAAGACAACATCATGGCCAACTGACTGGAAAAGATCTGTGTTTATACCAATACTAAAGAATGGTGATCCAACTGATTGTGGAAATTATCGCACAATCGCTCTAATCCCACATGCCAGCAAGATTCTACTCAAGATTATTAAGCAGAGACTACAACCATACCTGGAACAAGAACTACCTGAAGTGCAGGCAGGGTTCAGGAAAGGGCGAGGAACGAGAGACATCATTGCGGATGTGAGATGGATCCTTGAAAAGACTAAAGAATACCAAAAGAATATCTATTTGTGCTTTATCGACTATAGCAAGGCTTTTGACTATGTAAACCATGAGAAACTCTGGGCCACATTAAGAAACATTGGTATACCAGATCGAACTCTTGCACAATCTGTACATTGATCTAGAAGCAACATTTCGAATGGAACAAGGAGAAACAGAATGGTTTAAGATAAGCAAAGGCATAAGACAAGGCTGCATACTTTCCCCCTACTTGTTTAATTTATATGCAGAACAAATCATCAGAGAAGCAGGATTGTATGAAGACAACAGAGGTGTGAAGATTGGTGGAAGACTCATCAACAACCTTCGCTATGCTGATGATACCACATTACTGGCTGAAAGTGAAGATGATCTGAAACATTTGCTTCTCACAATCAAAAAACATAGTCTCAAAATGGGCCTGCACCTTAATGTAAAGAAGACAAAGATCATGACAACTGACATAATAAACAGGTTCATCATTGAAGGAGAAGAAATTGAAATCGTGAACAACTTTAACCTACTTGGATCAACTATCAATAAAGAAGCAATAAGCAGTCAAGAAATCAGACAACGTATTGCTCTTGGCAGAATGGCTATGAAAGACCTAGATAAGATTCTCAAGAGCAGAGATGTCACTCTCCATACAAAGATTTGACTTGTTCAAGCCATGGTATTTTCAATAACATCATATGGATGTGAAAGCTGAACAATGAAAAAGATAGACAGGAAGAAAATTGATACCTTTGAATTATGGTGCTGGCGGCGAATACTGTATATACCATGGACTGCCCGAAGAACAAACCAGTCGGTACTAAAGGAGATCAAACCTAAGCTTTCTTTAGAAGCTCAGATGAAAAGACTTTGACTTTCATACTTTGGACAGCGGTGAGATGGATCAATACAATAACAGCAGCTATGGGTACCAGTCTGTCAACAATGAGCCGCCTGACTGAACAGCAAACACAATTTAGGATAGCTATCCATATGGTCACCATGAGTCGACTCTGACTCAACGGCACTTAACAACAACAACAACATAACTCCAGTTAAATAAATAAATAAACTCAAATATGGACATCGACATACTCAAAGTAGAAAACACAGCATTAGCCATCTATCTAATCCACAGATCCCTCTCGTCACACCATGAAACACTGGCTACAGTGCTAGAAAGCATCTCCACCACCCAAATCAAAAAATTCCAAATCATCATGGGAGACCTAAATTTAGCATCAATGCCGCCTACTCATACGAACACCTTCCTGGAAGCCATGGACCAACTAGGGTATCAGCAAATAGTAAGTGACGCCACCCACGACAAGGGAAATACCCTAGACTTGGTTTTCATACCCACCAAACAGCTGCAAAACGATGAGAAACCCGCGATAAGGATAACTCAAGTACCATGGTCAGACCACCACCAAGTTGAACTCAAAATAAAACTGCCCTCCCTACCCAAAAACACAAAGACTAGGAGGACGGTACACCCGCGAAGGAGATTCAATAAATTCAACAAGGAAAATCTCATAAGCTCCATTTCATCCCACATTGATTTGGAATGCACGGACCTCGATGTTCTAACAAACAGGTGGAACGAAGGTATACAGGATGCATCAAACCCAACATGGAAAACCCCATCAAACACAATTAAATCTGGATCAGAACCTTGGTACACGGAAACGCTGACCAGACTGAGGAGGGAACTCCGTAGATTGGAGAGGAAATGGAGACAAACCAAATCTGTTGAACACAAGACTGGATACATGACTCTTCTCGCAAAGTACAAAGATGAGGTCAACTCCGCGAAAAGATCGCATCACACAAACGTATTAAACAAGGCCATCAATAAGCCCCGTGAATTATTCGAACTAGTCAAGTCACTAACCAAAACATCACAGGAGGACCACTACGGCAACATAATCAAGCCCCAAACCCTGGCAAATCACTACGCAAGCAAACTTATTTATTTATTTATTTATTTAGCTGCATTTATATCCCGCTTTTCACCGGGTCAAAGCGGTTGGGGGATACATTTAACACGAGGGGATATGACACACATACACTAATACTTACAGGGAACATGGGCAATGGAGGGTTAAGTGGCTTGCCCAAGACCACAAGGAGCACCTGTGGGACTAGAAACCCCAGTCCTTCCGGCCCAAGGTTGCTGTCCTCTAGTGGGATTTGAACCACCTACCTTCCGGCCTGTGGTACCTTGCCCCGACCACTAGGCTACGCCTCCCCCTTACGGCTACAAAACCCACTCAATGTTTGAACGCAACCCACCCAGCGCCTCATCTCAACATGGCGTACAGCACAAATCAAGATCAGGTATGGAGCAATTTTCACAAAATTGATGATCAGCAAATCATTAACATAATCAACAAACATCAACACCACCACCTCCCCACTAGATCCCTGCCCAGCCGCATGGGTCAAGGCAGCGAAACAAGACATTACACATCACGTCTCGCACATAGTAAACCTATCACTGCAACAAGGAATCATGCCTACACAACTTAAGAAATCTATCATAAGACCTATTCTGAAAAACAAAACACTCAACAAGGACGACCCAGCATCCTACCGCCCAATATCCAGCATATCTTTCCTAGCAAAGATCATTGAAAAGGCAGTCCTACTACAACTGCAAGACCACCTGGACATCAACGAAACCCTAGATGAACAGCAATACGGTTTCAGGCAACATCATGGGGTTGAAACCCTACTACTTGCACTACTTAACAACCTCCTCAAAGGCCTAGAAGACAAAAAGAAAATGCTTATACTCATATTCATCGACATCTCAGCCGCTTTTGATACAGTTCACCATGGAACCCTCATAAACAGAATTAAATCAATAGGAATATCGGGAACCCCCCTAAAATGGTTCTCATCATACATATCAAACAGAATGCAACAGGTACAGTTCAACGGCGAAAAAGCAGAGGCATTCCCACAAACTCAAGGCATACCTCAGGGCTCTGCTCTCTCCGCACTCCTTTTCAACGTATATATGCAACCACTTTGCGAAATCTTCAAACAGCACAAAATCAACTACCACATTTATGCAGACGATATTATGCTGTACACACAACTTGACGTGGATAACCCAAACTACATCCACCTAGAAGCATGCCTAAGTGAGATGCAAACCTGGTTACAGCAAAGCAACATGGCAATCAACCATAAGAAAACTGAGGTGATGTATATCTCCAGAAAACCAAATTTTGACCCCCCTGCAACAATCACCTTGTCCAACAATACATACCAAACAAAGAATGAAATAAAATATCTGGGAGTAACGTTCGACAGTGACCTAAAGATGGAGAAACACCTCCGCAAAACCAACAGGGCCATCTTCCACAAACTAAGAGTCCTACAACCACTACGGAGCATTATTGAATCTCATGACTTCAGGTCTGTTGCACAGGCACTCATCATGCCACATATCGACTACTGCAACGCCATTCTACAGGGCCTACCAAAGAAAACCCTGAACATTCTGAAAATGGCGCAAAATGTAGCGGCTAGGATCATTATGAGAAAAAGTCTTGCTGATCACATCACACCTGTATTGATTGAGCTACACTGGCTCCCCATTGCTGCTCGTATAAAATATAAAACACTAATAACCACTTTCAAACTCATACATAACATAGCACCGTCCTTCCTCTCCACCCTAATCAGCTCGAAACCACCCAACAGAAGCAGAAGAACCATCAACTCAAACACCCTCCACGTTCCAGCAGATATAAGATCTGTCAAAGCCAGTACTAGTAACAGAGCCTACTCATACACAGCACCAACACTCTGGAACCAACTGCCGCCGGAGCTACGAGCTAGCAAAGACCTAATAGACTTTAGAAAAAAACTCAAGACTCACCTATTTCAGAGTCAGTACAACTTGATTTAAATCCAAGTGGATTAGGCTATGCCACCCAGGGAGCCAGGGATGCAGTTATGTAAATATGTACATATGTAAGTTATTGCTTCTCGCTACTAAAAGAACCCATTCCTGTGTGTTGTGCTTACCCTACAAATCAACATGTATATACTTCAAATTTTACTGTCCTGATTTGACAGTTTCCAATATGTAATCAAACCCGCTGCTGATCGCTGGAAGTAGCGGTATATAAATGTTTGCTAAATAAAATAAATTGCTAAATAAACATACTGCAGCATAAAAAAATAGCTATTAGAAATGACAAAAAAAGCCTCCTTTAAGAGTTCTCAGGCAGAGAGTTTATATTCAAGAGCCACACATATTACCTTGCTTGCAAAGGAGACCCTTTGGAAATGGGAGTACTTGCAAGGCAATGTAGACTTTTATACACTACTCACCTGCCTAGCTCCTATGCAAGTTAATTAAGACCACTAACACCTAAGAAGGTCAGTGACTTCAAAGAGCTTGCCTACTTCTTTGAACCTTAAGGTTAGAAGAGAAGAAAAAGAATTCTAGCAGCAGAAAACAAAACTTTGCCCCAAACCACTGGTGACGCCTCGTCCAAGGCAAGTGCCTCACCTGCAGAAGTGCAGCCCATCCTAGAGGTCCATGCACTCTTGGCTGGCTCCCATGAGCATTCGAGGTCCCTCTCGGTGCAGCAGGTGTCCCCTTCCCCCGAGTGCTTTGGGTTCAGACAGATGGGAGCCGTGGACTCCTTCGACTCTGCCTGAGCGTCACCGGCACGGGCACCATTCGTGGCAGTACTTCAAGTTCCTCTTGGATTCTGAATCTGATTGGGAGATTGAAGAGGAATTGCCAGAGACTGCCCTTCACTAGGATGTCCCCTCCAATCCCTCACCCTCGTACAAACACAGGAAGTCCCTCCCTCCCGAGGATCTCTCCTTCCTCAAGTTCGTGTGGGACATGGGGAAGCCTTTACCCTTCACTATTGAAGCAGAGGAGGAACCTCAGGCAAAGGAGATGGAAACCCTCCAGTACCCGACTCCCCCTAAAAAGGTCATTATTTATTTATTTAACATTTCTTATATACCGCCTTTCATGATATCAAGGTGGCTTACATTGAACAAACTGAAATTACATTGAACAGGGCATTATAACTTGGAGATAACTATTTTACAGGGAACATGGACAATGGAGGGTTACATGGCTTGTCCAAGACCACAATGAGCACCTGTGGGACTAGAAACCCCAGTCCTTCCAGTACAAGGTTGCTGTCCTCGTGGGATTTGAACCCCTGACCTTCTGGCCTGAGGTAACTTGCCCCAACCACTAGGTGGTTGGAACGGCTTCTCTTTGGGATGTGGAAAACACCGTTCACAGTGCCAGTAGTCAGCCAATGCCTCAATTTCATATATCTAGTGCGCAAGAGCCCTGGGTTTCACAACTCCTTCACAAATCCATGGTGGTGGAATCGGCCATGCGCCGGATTAAAAGTTCCAAGACGCACACCTCAGTGCTCCAGCCCCAGCCAAATAGGGGTTTTTGATTCCTGGCTTCGGACTATGGCCCATCATCCATTTCCAGCCTCTGTTACACTGCAGCTGATACACTTTACCCACAGGTAGCCTAGCATAACAACCAACGCCTGGGCACTGCAGGTGGTCCGCAAGGGCTACCTGCTGCACTTTGAACAGATTCCCCTCAACTTCTTTCCAGGGAAGTACCCTCTTGAGCATCAACAATGTGAACTACTCCAACTGAAGGTCCAATCCCTCCTGGCAGAACGGGCCGCTACTTCCTGTACCCAAAGAAAACAGGCGGGTTCCGACCCATCCTGGATCTCCACAATCTCAATCACTTCCTCATGAAAGAAAAGCTCAAGATGGTATCCCTTGGAACGTTGCTGCCCTACCTTCAATAGGAAGATTGGCTGTGCTCTTTGTATCTCAAAGATGCTTATGCACACATCCTCATCCACCCCCTGCAACATCAGCACCTTCGCTTTATGCTGAGCGGACAGCACTATCAGTACAGGGTTCTGCCCTTTGGCCTTATCTCCACCCCAAGAGTCTTCCCCAGATATCAGGTGGTCATTGTTGCCTTCCTCCGGATCCTGGGAATTTGTCTTCCCCTACCTAGACAACTGGTTGGTCAGGGGCAGGACGCTGGACAAGGTCCGGCAGTCCATATAGCACACCATTCAGGTGCGGAAAAACTTGGCTGTGTAATCAACTACCCAAAGTCCCACCTGCAACCCTCTCAATGCCTCGAGTTCATTGGGGTTCTCCACGACACCACACTAGCTCGAGCTTTCCTTCTGGTGGACAAAACCCAACACCTAGTCACCATGGCGAGGGATGTCCAGAGTGGTCTGTTTTTCACAGCTTGGTAGATGCTATGTCTCCTGGGCCACATGGCCTCTACGATCCATGTTACTCCCTTGTTCCAACTTCAGATGCATCAGATGCAGTGGACTGTCTGCACACAATGGCATCAGGTGACGGGTCATCTTTTGGACAAGATCACAGTGACTCCTCCCCTCCAAGAGTTCCTGTCATGGTGACAGCACCCTTCTCACCTGCTTGCAGGTCTTCTCTTCCAGGCCCCGCCATTTCAGCAAGTCTTAATGACCGTTGCCTCCAAACCTAGCTGGGGGGCACATCTGAATGGTCTGTCCACACAGGGCCTCTGGACTGTGGGGAAAAGCCACAATCAGATCAACTTCTTGGAGCTTCGAGCCATTGCAAATGCTCTCCAAGTGGTTCAGCAATAGCTCTCCCACAGGTCGTCCTCATACAGACATGATGATCATGTTCTATCTCAACAAACAGGGTGGCACGGGTTCATACCTACTCTGCTGGGAGGCAGTGCCTCTGGTAGTTTCCATTCTTGCATGGTATGCTCCTCAGAGCAGCATACCTGCCAGGGGAGCTCAACGTCCTAGCAGATCACCTCAGCAGGGTCCTTCAGCCACACAAGTGGACTGAACAGGCAGGTTGCCAACTGCATCTTCCAGATGTAGGGCATGCCATCCATAGATCTCTTTGCCACTCCCCACAATACCCAGCTCCTGCTGTCTTGCTGCAGAGTGCCATGCCAGATTTGCTTGGCATGAAGGACTACAAAAGGGGACTGTTATTTCTGGAGAGAGATCTGCAATTGTGAGTATATACTTCTGGGAATTTTCTGTAAGGAATTCTTTGTATTAAAGCTAATTAATCTGTGAACCCACTATTTTTTGTTAAATCAGTCAGGGCCTAGTAGCAGCAGTTTAAGTTTAAATTTAAAACACAGAAGAGAACTTTCTGATTACAATTCATACCCAGCAGAGAGTTTGTAGTTTTAATTTAATAGTCACTCAGGGCCTAGTATCAGCAAAGTACTTTTAGTTTAAATTTAAAAACCCAGAAGAGAGAAGAGAGCTTTCTGATTAAATTTGGAACCCAGCAGAGAGCTGTAGTTTAAATTTAATAGTCACTCAGGGCCTAGCATCAGCAAAGTACTTTTAGTTTATATTTAAAACACAGAAGAGAGCTTTCTGGTTAAATTTAGAAACCAGCAGAGAGCTTGTAGTTTAAATTTCATAATAAGTTAGAGCCTAGCAGCAGCAAAGAGCTATAATTTAAATCAAATAAGAATATAGATTAGCACAAAAGGCAAAACAGGGTCAGTAGTCTTTGAAGAGCAAATAAAGTCTTCTAGAGACCTTTACAAAGAGGCCTTCTACCTAGGGGGCAAGAGACCTGTGAAATTTTTTCAATAGGTGTTAACACCAGGTGGCAGGACAAAGGCCATTTTGAAAGACTCCTTCTATCCAAGCAAGGACTGTAATCATCCAGGAAGTTAGTCACAGCTTACCTCAGCAGCACAGGCATAAATAGCTCAACCAGAGCTCTGTGATCTTCAGTCTTGCAGGACTACAAAAGGGGACTGTTACTTCTGGAGAGAGATCTGCAATTGTGAGTATATACTTCTGGGAATTTTCTGTAAAGAATTCTTTGTATTAAAGCTAATTAATCTGTGAACCCACTATTTTTTGTTAAATCAGTCAGGGCCTAGTAGGAGCAGTTTAAGTTTAAATTTAAAACACAGAAGACAACTTTCTGGTTACATATCATACCCAGCAGAGAGCTTGTAGTTTAAATTAATAGTCACTCAGGGCCTAGTATCAGCAAAGTACTTTTAGTTTAAATTTAAAACACAGAAGAGAGCTTTCTGGTTAAATATAGAACCCAGCAGAGAGCTTGTAGTTTGAATTTCATAATAAGTTAGAGCCTAGCAGCAGCAAAGAGCTATAATTTAAAATTTAAAATCAAATAAGAATATAGCTTACCTCAGCAGCACAGGACAGGATACTGTGTAGCAGCCCTCTTTTAATAAGTGTTATTTCCCTCCCTCTCTCCCCACACCCACCTACCCCTGGGTTAATCGTAGCTTTATAGGTACTTACACATCTTAAAAGACAGGGGGTGCTCTCAGGTGCAGCTCGTTACCCAAATTAGTCATACACTAAGGACCTGAGATTAATTAAGCTTCAGGTCAACAAGGTATATTAAACATATTAGGTACAGTTTTATTAGTATAAATATCCATAGCAACCCTTAGAAAATAAAGAACTTAAAGATCTAAACAAAAACTTAAAACTAAAGATGCAGACAGCAGTCCAGCAGTGAGATGGGTGCTTTCCAGTCTTTTGCATTGTGTGTCTCATATATGATTTTCTCCCAGTTGGTGAGAGGTCTTACGTGTGCACTAGGTGCAAGGAGCTCTTTGCTCTCAGGGAGAAGTCTGTTCTCTGGAGGCTAGAGTAACAGACTTGGAAAACATAAGAAAGATAGAGAGGTACATAGACGAGACCTACAGGGATATAGTCCTGAAGTCCCACCTCCAGTCTGGCAGCATCCCTTGTTGCCATGGAGGAGAGAGGTCACGTGACAGGAAAGCATCACCCTGGTGTGGCAGGAAGTGATCCTGTAAGTAGGACCTGTCCTCCAGGTGATGTAAAACCCTCTTGCACCGAGAAAGTTTCTCCAGGGCCATGTGCCCATGAGCGAAGGGTTAGGACAGCCGTTATAGTTGGTGATTCGATCATTAGACATGTAGATAGCTGGGTGGCTGGTGGACGTGAGGATCGCCTGGTAACATGCCTGCCTGGTGCGAAGGTAGCGGACCTCACGCGCCACCTAGATAACGTCTTAGATAGTGCTGGGGAGGAGTCTGCTGTCTTGGTACATGTCAATACCATTGACATAGGAAAATGTGGTAGGGAGGTTCTGGAGGCTAAATTTAGGCTTTTAGGTAGGAAGTTGAAATCCAAAACATCCAGGGTAGCGTTCTCTGAAATGCTTCCTGTTCCACGTGCAGGACCCAAAAGGAAGGCAGAGCTCCGGAGTCTCAATGCGTGGATGAGACAGTGGTGCAGAGATGAGGGTTTTGGATTTGTTAGGAACTGGGGAACATTCTGGGGAAAGGAGGGGCTCTTCCGAAGGGATGGGCTTCACCTTAACCGGGATGGAACCAGGCTGCTGGCATTAACCTTTAAAAAGGAGATAGAGCAGCTTTTAAACTAGATAATAGGGGAAAGCCGACAGTCGCCCAAGAGCGGATGGTTCAGAAGAATGTATCCTTGAAAGATACTACCAAAAGCAGAGAGCTTCCAAAAAAGAGTAAAGTAGCCCAAATGCCCTCGAGTATGGAGCAGACAGAGCTTAAAGATCCCAAATTGCCTATGTCTACCAATAGCCAAATTAATATGAATAAAATACAGTCTCTAAAATGCTTGTATGCAAATGCTAGAAGTCTAAAAAATAAGATGGGAGAGGGCATTGAGTCAGAAAGGATTAAAGTTTTGCAGGAAACTAAATTTGCTATAGAATCTCTATGGATTGAAATTCCATGTAAAAAGGGGAAGGCGATGGCAGTGGGGGTGTACTATCGACCGCCTGGCTAGAATGAACAAATGGATGATGAAATGCTCAAAGAAATCAAGGAAGCTAACAAAAGTTATAGCGCAGTAATAATAATGGGTGATTTCAATTACCCCTGTATCGACTGGGTCAGTGTCACGGCAGGACATGCTAGGGAGATAAAGTTCCTAGATGACATAAACGACTGCTTCTTGGAGCAGCTGGTTCATGAACCGACCAGAGGGGAAGCCATATTAGACTTAGTCCTTAGTGGAACACCAGATCTAGTGCAAGAGATAAGGGTGTTGGGGCCACTTGGCAATAGTGATCATAGCATGATCGCCTTTGATTTAATTAGTGGAGGAGAGATAGTAAGGAAATCCACAGTACTACCTTTTGACTTTCGAAAGGGAAACTATGATAAAATCAATAAAATAGTTAAGAAAAATCTAAAAGGAGCAGTTGCAAAGGTTAAAGACTTACATCAAGCTTGGGTGTTGTTGAAAAATACTATCTTGGAAGCCCAGACCAGCTGTATTCCACGCTTTAAGAAAAGTGGAAGGAAGTCCATAAAACTGCCAGCATGGTTTAAAGGTGAGGTCAGAGAGGCTGTTGTTGCCAAAAAAGCATCTTTCAGGAAATGGAAAAAAGAGCCAAGCGACGAAACCTGGAAACAGCACAAGCACTGGCAAGTCAAATGCAAGGCATTGATAAAGCAGGCAAAGGGAGAATTTGAGAAGAAGCTTGCTGCGGAAGCAAAAACATGAAATAAAGATTTTTTCAAGTACATTCGTAGCAAAAAACCTGTGAGAGAGTCAGTTGGTCCATTAGATGATAGAGGGGTTAAAGGGACACTAAGAGGCGACAAGGCGATAGCGGAGAGACTAAATGAATTCTTTGCTTCGGTGTTTACTGAGGAAGATGTAGGGATGTTACCCATGACTGAAGTGGTATTTAAAGGTGTGGAAGAATTGAAGGAAATATCGATACATCGGGAAGATGTATTACAACTATTAAATACGGTTTCCATTTTTCTGGTGGTGCTTACTTCTGCATGCAGAGTCAGTGAATTGCAAATGCTGGTGGCATACCCATCATACACCAGGTTTCATAAGAACAGGGTAGTTCTCCGAACTGACACAAATTTCCTGTGTAATGTAGTTTCTGCTTTTCATCTCAATCAGTGTGTTACCCATCTTCCTCCCAAGACCTCATGCCAGCAGAGCTGAGGCCTCGTTGCACACCTTGGACTGTAAGATAGCACTGGCTTTCTACCTGGAGAGGACAAAAGCCCATCACCATTCCTCCCAGCTCTTTGTCTTCTTTGACCCCCAATTATGGGGGGTGGCAGTGTCAAAACACACTGTTCATTTGCGTGGCAGACTGCATCTCTATCGCTTATGCTCAGGCTAGGCTGCCGTTGGAATGCTATTTCTCCAGGAACAAGCAGGAAGTCAGTCCTCCCTTATGGGTGACATCGGCGGAACAATTCCCCAGCTTTCAAAGAAAGCCTTTGGGATTGCTGCCACGCATGCATGGTCCTCTTCCCGCTCAAGGGTGCCATCTTGCTCATTCTCCCTTTTTCTGCAGAGCCCTTCGAACGCACGTCCTCGTCCCTCTGAAAAAGTTCTGTTTTTTCGCCTTACAGGCTTTTCTATTTTCTAGTTGCACCAGTCCTCTACCCATTCTTCCCCTTCTCTATTTTTTAGAGCTATCAGGAATACTCTTTTTATTTTCATTTTTTCGTTACAGGCTTTGCATCCTTTTTTCTTCTCTAACCGCTGGCCATGTGGGTCTTCGACCTCGCAAGGGCCATTTTTGCCCCCATGGCCACCTGTTTCAAAAAATGCGATAGATGCTCTAGGAACATGTCGCTTACAGACACTCATGACTGTTGTCTGCGGTTCCTCGGAGCCGACCATGATCCAGAACTCTGTTTGCTCTGCAAGAAAATGTCCTCTAAGGTCCTGCTCAGCCATAAGCAGAAGTCCGAAGACATTTTCCGAAAGCCCGCCTCGGAGTCTCCAGTGGCGCCCTCGGTCGTCTCTCCTCCGGTGGGTTCCCCCCTACCGCCCTGCATTCTCGGCGGCACTCCAACCAGGGGTCCTCCGAGGTGGAGTGGCACAAAAAGAAGAAGGCCTCGAAGTCACTGTCTGGGGCTCACGACAAGTGCAGGTGCTCCTGCGCCCGGTCGCTTAGCCCCCTTCAGCGTTCCTGAGAGTCGGACAAGGAGCAGCCCTGCAAGGTACCCCACACAGAACTGGAGGCCTCCGGTGAAGGCGCCCGGTCTCCTGAGGGTCGTCCCGGTGAGGACCCCCTCTCCTCCTCGACATCTGACCCAGTGACCTTGGGATCGGTGTCGCAGGGCCCCACACCTGCGTGGGAGTCCCACATGCTGGCGCTGGAACGTAGCATTTCTCCGTTCATTGCTTCCCAGCAGGCGCTCACGGCCAGCTTTGCTGACTCATGCCCAGGGACCGCGGGTCCCTCGCGTGGGACACCCAAATCCGTCCAGGAAAACCCCAAGAGCCACAGGCCTCATGAGGGTCCTCGATGTCTGTCTTGCTCACCCTCCCGCTCCTCGGAGGCGAGATCGTCCAGGGTCTCCGGCACCAGGCCGCCGGCTATTGGACAGGGCGATTTGCCCGGCTCAGACTTCTCGACCAATTTCTCGGGGTGGGAGTCCGATGGGGACACCTCCCCAGAAACCCATACTCACCAAGATCTTCCATCAGACCCCTCACCGCCCGCGTTCCAGCGGTGCTTGCCACCCGAAGATACCTCCTTCCTGGTGTTCATTCGGGACATGGCACGGGCCCTTAACCTGGTCACCCAGGCTGAGGAGGACCCCCGTGCTGAGGAACTCAACATTCTTCAGTACGAGTCCCTGCCCAGGGAATACCTCACTGTGCCTGTACCTTCTATTCTATCTCAGCTGCTGCTCCGCATGTGGGAGGCCCCGGCCTCGGTCCCCATCATAAGCAAGCGCCTTGACACGATATACAAGGTACAACGTGGGCCAGGCTTCCAAAAGACCCAACTCCCACACATCTCGATGGTGGTGGAATCAGCCATGAGGAAGCAAAAAGAGCCCAAAATTGCACTCATCGGTACCACCCGGCCGAGAGTCGAGAGCCCTTGATGTCCTGGGCCGCAAGGCTTACCAAGGCTCCATGCTGTCCTGTTGCATCCAGGCATATCAACTGTACATTGGTATGTTCCTGCGTGATTTGGCTAAGGAACTCAGGGGTTTCTCCGTGAGCCTCGAGGGAGAGCCCCTCAATAGGTTCCGCACCCTACTAAAGTCCGTCGTAGACTGCTCTAAGTACCTATCTCAAGCCTCCTAAGATGGCTTCGAGACATCGGCTTGAGTGGTGGCTGTGGGCATTGGGGCTCGCCGCCAGGCGTGGCCCCAATCCTTGGATTTGGAGCAATGGGTGCAGGAGAAGCTCCTGGACATGCCCTGTCTTTGGTGAACAGCTCTTCAGCAAGCCGATGGAGGAGAAGGCCACGGAAATTGAGACGGAGTTCATCACTAGAACCTGTCTCTCCCGCAAAACTTCCACCCTGCCTCGGAAGAAGCAGCCAACCAAGAAGCCCTTCTTCTCTAGAAAGAGTCTCCAATATCGGGGCTATCCACCATATCTAGCTACCCCCATGCCAACCACTCCAGCGCAGGGAAAATCTGGCCAGGGGCATCGTAAGCCAAAGGGACCGAAGGCCCCGATGCCGGCTCCCCCACAACTCACTCAGGAGTTTTGACACCATCGGCATAGCCTCTCGCCCTCCGGCGACGCAGCAGCCAGTGGGGGGACACCTGTCCCACTTCGCCCCATCATGGGCTTCCATCACCTCGGTCTCTTGGGTTTTCCAAGTCATCCGAGATGGCTATCGCCTTCACTTTGACAGGCTTCCACCTCCTTTCTCCTCGACTCCCCGCACACCAGCTTCTGCTTCAGCGGGAATTACACTTTCTCCTCACCCAACGGGCAATCGAGAAGGTCCCTCCCCACTTTCGAGGTTGGGGCTTCTATTCCCGGTACTTCCTCATCCTGAAAAGGACGGGGGGGTCTGCAGCCCATCCTTGACCTTCACAGGCTAAACAAGTTCCTGGTGAGGGAGAAATTCAAGATGTTATCTCTTGGTGTTCTGCTGCCCTTCCTCCGGCAGAGTGACTGGCTATGCTCCTTGGATATAAAGGACACTTACGCCCACATCTTAATCCACCCCCAACACAGGCAGTCTCTGCGTTTCAGGGTGCAGGGCTCTCCCCTTCGGCCTTGCGTCTGCCCCACGAGTCTTCACAAAGTGCCTCATAATGGTCGCTGTTTACCTTTGGTGTCAGGGCATGCAGGTCTTTCCCTACCTCGACGACTTACTCGTTATGGGCTCCTCGGTCGAGGAAGCTGAGCAAGCGATGTTGCACACTGTCCTCCTCTTTGAGAGCTTGGGGTTCTTGATCAACTACCCGAAGTCTCACCTCGAGCTGGTGCAGGCTCTCTAGTTTATCGGGGTGCGCCTCAATACTCTGCAAGCGACCGCCTTCTTGCTGGTGGATTGTTCCACCCACCTCTGAGCTCTGGTGGCTCCCATCCAAAGCACCCCCCAGGTCACCGCTTGGACCATGCTATGTCTCCTGGGCCACATGGCCTTGACCGTGCATGTAGTTCCCCATGCCCGCCTGCACATGTGGACGGCTCAGTGGTGTCAATGCTCAATGGAGCCAGTACCTCGGACACCTCAGGGACCCAGTCAGGGTTTATTTATTTATTTATTTATTTACATTCTCTTATATACCGCGCTATTCTGCATCAGTGCGGTTTACATTGAACAAACTGAAATTACATTGAACAGGGCATTATAACTTGGAGATAACTATTTTACAGGGAACATGGGCTATGGAGGGTTAAGTGGCTTGCTCAAGACCCCAAGGAGCACCTGTGGGACTAGAAACCCCAGTCCTTCCGGCCCAAGGTTGCTGTCCTCTAGTGGGATTTGAACCCCCGGTCTGAAGTACCTTGCCCCAACCACTAGGCCACTCCTCCACTCCACTCAGCGTTCTGCCTGGCCTCCACTTGTCCCTGATCTGGTGGCAAAATCCCCGCAACCTCCTGCGAGGATTGCCCTTTCAGGCCCCACAGCATGATGCGGTGCTGATGTCAGACACTTCCCTCTTAGGGTGGGGAGCCCACTGCGGGCCACTCTGCACACAGGGGCAGTGGTCACCTGAGGAGTCTCGGCAGCAAATAAACCTGCTTGAACTCCAGGCAATTCGGTGGGCCCTGAGGGTCTTCGAGGAACACCTCAGCGGGAGGTCAGTTCTCATGCAGACTGACAACCGTGTAGCGATGTTCTACATCAACAAGGAGGGAGGCACAGGATCTCACTCCCTCTGCCGGGAAGTGGTCCTCATCTGCTCTTTCGCTGTTCGACAGAGGATGTCCCTCAAGGCAACATACCTCCCGGGTCAGGAGAATGACCTGGCGGACAGACTCAGCAGAATCCTTCGTCCCCACGAATGGCGGCTGGATCCCAGAGTAGCAGACTGGCTGTTTCTCCGCTGGGGGACACTGGCGATAGACCTCTTCGCTAGTCCCCAGAACACATAGCTTCCCCGCCTTTGCGGGCCGGTGCCACACCCGAGCAGGGAGATCCCTGTTGCATTTCTCCTGGACTGGTCATCCAGCCTTCTCTATGCATTCCCTCCTTTCCCCCTCATAGTGAGGAATCTTTTCAAGGCTCAGCGGAAGTGGCATCATTGATTTTCATGGCCCCCTTGTGACTTCGGCAGCCTTGGTTTCTGATCCTACTCTGGCTGTCAATAGAGCCTCTGGTTCCACTGGGCTCTGTCTAGGGTCTGCTGACACAGGAAGAGGGTCGGGTGCTGCAACCGAACCGAACCTCCCTATCCCTCGTAGCCTGGCGGCTGAACAGGTCTCCCTAGCCTCTCTGACCCTTCCGAAGGAGGTCGAGAAAGTCCTTCTCGCCTCGAGGAAGGACTCCACTAGGTGTGCCTATGCCTTTAAGTGGAGACGCTTCTCCGTCTGGTGCTCGGAGTGCCAGATTGACCCCTTCTTGTGCCCTGTTCAATGGATTCTCCAGTACCTCCTCCATCTCTCGAGAGAAGGGCTGAAGTCAAACTCTGTCAGGGTTCATTTGAACACCATCTCGGCTAATCACTTCCCCATCGAGGGGAAGTCCCTCTCGGGACAGCCGTTAGTCTCCTGCTTCATGCTGGGTCTTCTGCTTTCCAAGCCACACATCCGTCCTCCTCTGGCAGAATGGGACCTGAATATGGTACTCATGCAGCTCACCCGTCACCCTTCGAGCCAATGGCAACGTGTTCGCTCTGGCACCTGTCCTGGAAGGTAGCCTTACTGGTGGCGCTGACCTTGGCCCGTCGAGTCAGTGAGCTCCAGGCTCTCATGGCTGGCGCCCCTTACACCAGGTTTTATCGGAACAGGGTGGTCCTCCGTACCCACCCTAAATTCCTGCCTAAAGTCATTTCGGACTTCCATCTCAACCAAGATAGTCCTGCCGGCCATCTTCCTGAGGCACCATGCCGACCAGGCGTCGACGGCTCTCCACACCCTCGACTGCAAACGGTCCCTCGCCTTTTATTTATTTATTTTATTTATTTATTTATTTAGACATCTTTTATATACCGCGACCTTCCGGTGATCAGGTGTGGTTTACATAAAACAGCCAAGGAAACAGGATAACATATCTGTTTTTACATTAAACATTGCAGGAATTATGTACATTTTAACTCAAACAATTAACTTAGGTGAACTATGTACAATCAACTATGTACAGTTAACCAAAGTGAGTTAAACGAGAGAGGTAGTTATATATAAACATCTTAGGCAGTGTTAAAGGTCATGATATCATGGGACATTGTGGTATTAGGCTCAATGTGTTATGTAGTTATCCCTTTTCATTTTGGTGTTGGGAATTCGCCAGTGGACCGTAGTAGGAGATAAAGAGGTGAGTTTTTAATGTTTTGCGTAGATCTTTAAGATCGGTTAAGGCTCTGATTTCATCAGGTAGTGAGTTCCAGAGAATAGGGGCTGCATGGGAAAACGCTTTTTTATTGGTTGTTTTTTTAGTCTTTGTGAACTCTTTTGGAATCCTTAATTTATTGATGTTGCCTCTTCTCTGAGTAGATTGGGGTGTGTCTTTAGTGAGAAGTTTATTTAGTGTAGCTGGGGCGGTGTTATTTAAAGCTTTAAAGGTGGTTATTATTAATTTATAGTTTATTCTGCATTGAATAGGGAGCCAGTGTAGTTTGGCTAGATAGGGTGAAATGTGCTCAAATGGGTGTACCTTCATTATGGTTCTGGCTGCAGCATTTTGGGCCAGTTGGAGCCTTTTGATGTTTTGGTTAGTTGTGCCTAGTAGAGAGAGGTTGGCAAAGTCAAAATGTGGTGTGACAATGGCTTGAATGATGCTCAGGAAGTCTTGCAGGTGTACCAGTGGGCGTAATTGTTTTAATACTTTGAGTTTAAAGTATATTTTCTTCATAGTATTTCTTATGTGGGTGTTCATACTAAGGTGTGTATCTAAAATAACCCCTAGGTATTTTATCTCATTTTTTATATGAATGTCATGTTTCTGAAGTGTAATGTGGGTAGGGGGAGTGTAAGATTTGTTTTTAGTTACAATCAATATGTCAGTTTTGGAATGGTTAATATAAAGGTTGTGGGCTTCAAGCCAAGTTGTTAGTTCATTGAAACAATCTGTTAATAATTGAAGTGGAAGCGTAGGGATTGTGAAAGGGATGTACAACATGATATCATCCGCATATATGTGATAATGGATTTTGAATTTTTTAAAGATGTTGCAAATTGGTTGTATATAAATATTAAAAAGGAGTGCAGAGAGGGCAGATCCTTGGGGGAGGCCTATTTCCTGTTTGTATGTGTTAGAAGTTTGGGTGTTGATCCTGACAGTTTGGGTTCTGTTACGATAGATACGATGTGAACCATTTATGAACTATTGAGTTGGCACCTATTTGTCTGAGCCTATTGAGCATTAGTGTATGGTGAACACTATCAAATGCTGCAGATATGTCCAGAAAAAGTAGTAAGAAGGTGTTTCTAGAGCTGTCTATTCCTCTTACTAGGGTGTCTAGGAGTACTGTTAAGAGTGTGTCTACTCCATGACCAGGGCGAAAGCCATATTGTTGGTCATCGAGGGGAGCTGATGTGTCAATGTGTTCCTGTGTCTGGGTTTGAACAACTTTTTCTATGAGTTTGGCCATAAAAGGTATACTAGAGATGGGTCTATATGAATTCAGTGATGTTTTGTCCAGAGTATTATTTTTTAATATAGGTCGGATTTGTGCATGTTTTAGTATGGGTGGGAGGTAGCCTTGATTTAATGAGAGATTAATTAGTGGTGGAATGAAAGGGGATAATGTTGGGAGGGTATCCTTTATCCAAGTTATGGGGCATGGTTCTAGGTGAGAAGTTGTGGTATTTAGGTTTGACATAATGTTCTTAAGTGTTTCTTTAGTTATGGGGTAGAATTTGTTCCAAGAGTCTGGTAGAGGTTGGTAAGATATGGCATGTGCAATTGGTGGGCCATTATTTATTTTTGATTTATTTATATAGTGATTTGCTAAGGTTTGAGCAGATATATCATTGGCTTCATAACTGGAGTTGTATGTGTTCTTGGTTAGGTTTTGGACAATGGATAATAATTCCCTTGGTCTGTTGATAGATTTGGTTAGAATAGTTGAGTGGAAGTTTTTTTTAGCGCTGTCTGTAGCATCTTTGTAATTTTTAAGATAGGTATGATATAGTTCGTTGTATGATGTGGATTTAGTTTTGCACCATTTTAACTCAATTTTCCTGAGTGTTCTTTTCATCGCTTTTAAGGTATTGTTGAACCAAGGGGCATTTCCATTTCTGGGACGGGTATTCTTCTTGTTTGTTTGATTATATGCAGCTGCTTTTGAAATTGTTTCATGCCAAGTTGTAATGGCCTCATCAAGGTTGGAAGGTGATGAGGAGAGGTGAGGGATTGTTAAATCGAGGAAATCTTCTGCATTAAAATTTTTAAATCTGGGGGGGTGTGGATTTTTGCATGCTGCTTTTGTTATTTGAGTCAGTGTGTATAAGGTTGAATTTAATCAGGTAGTGATCTGACCATGGGATCGATGTGCACTGCAGTGATTCCTGATTAAAGAGTTTGTAGAATACTTCTGGGAGAAATATAAGGTCTAAGGTTCCTCCTTTGTTATGAGTTTTAGTATTAATGATTTGGTGGAAGCCTATTTCAGATATAGATTCAAGAAAAAGGGTTGAATATGTGATGGGTAGAGATGGGAGATTAAAATCTCCTAACATTATTATTGGACTCAGATCCGTGGATGAGCTGAGAAGTTCTATTAGGGCATCCATATTTTCTGTTTTATGGTCAGGTGGTCTGTATATCAAGCAGATTCTGAAATAGTCGATCTTTATGATGAGGGTATCAATGTTGTTAATGATTTCTGAGGATTGTTGTTTAGCATTTAGGGCCTTTTTAGTCATTATAAGTACTCCTCCTCCTTTTTTATTGTTTCTGTGCGTATGATAAATGTCATAGTCGTTCTTATTTAATTGGTTTAAGTAAACCACATCTGTGTCGGACAGCCATGTTTCCGTAACACAGAGGATGTCAGGTTTATTGTCGTTTAGCAGATCGGTGAAGATGGGGAGTTTATTTTTCATGGATCTAGCATTTGTTAGGATACATGATAGTATGACTGGTTCTTTTTATTTGGTAGGGTATTTGCTTGGTGTAGTGTAGTGGGTTTTATATGTATAAGTCGGTTATGATTTACCTTTGGATTGGGCCAAGTTGGAGCATGTGCTGATGGAATGTGATGTTGGTTAAGACTTTGCATGATTGGGATTGGTTTATAGTGTTTATTGTTTAGACTGTGTGTGAGAGCAACTAATGTCAGTATTATAGCGCAGCTGCCGATTATTCTTAGGTTGAAGGTATGTGAGGGTGACATTTTGAGTGTTGGCACTTATAAATGCACTGTGGATTGTAAAGGTGCTAGCAGTTATAGATGCACTGGCAATTATGAAAGCACTGGCAATTATAAAAGTGTTATCTGGGTATCTTTTATTTGCAGCATACCCAGATTCATCGCAAGTCTGACCAGCTTTTCGTGACCTACGATCCCAAAAGACCAGGGCAGGCAGTCACCAAGTGCACCCTCTCGGTTTGGGTGGCTGACTGCATCGCTTTTGCCCATTGAAAGCGGGCATCCCACTAGATTGTTGAGTCACTGCACACAGGGTCCGGGCCAAAGTGGCCTCAGTGGCCTCGCTGTGCTCCATGCCCCTGATGGACATCTGCTGGGCGGCGCCCTGATCTTCCGTGAATACCTTCGCTGCCCACTACTGCCCAGAGAGGGAATCCCGCCGGGATAGTGCCTTTGGCCAGGCTATACTCCATAACCTGTTCAGAGTATATGCAACTCCTGCCCTCTGACCCTTCTTCACCGGCTACCAAGGGCTTCACCCCGAGGACTCAGGCTGCTTCGGGCTTCGGCTTCTGCTCACGGCCTCGCGGAGGCATTTTTTGGTTACAGATTCGGTAGCCTGTAGCTAGGGAGTCCCATAAGTGAGGACTGACTTCCTGCTTGTTCCTGGAGAAAGTGTAGTTACTCACCTGTAACAGGTTTTCTCAAGGGACAGCAGGAATCAGTCCTCACTACCCTCCCACCTCCCCTGATGAGTTGCTGGATTTTTGTCCTTTCCTTGCCATCTGCTTGGTAAGGCTCGAGCTAAGGGACCTGACTGAGCAAGATGGCACCCTTGGTCGAGAAGAGGACCACGCATGCATGGCAGGAATCCCAAAGTCTTTCTTTGAAAGCTGGGGAATTGCTCCGTGCGGGCTCCGTCGATGCCGACATCACCCATAAGTGAGGACTGATTCCTGCTGTCCCTGGAGAACACCTGTTACAGGTGAGTAACTACTCTGTCATGGCTTACAATGTCCATGCTATGGCTGCTTCGGTGGTCAACTTGCGCTCAGTCTCCACAGCGGAGATCTGTAGGGCTGCTACTTGGTCTTCAGTCCACACCTTCAGAGCCCATCACTGTCTGAATGGAGATTGCCAGCGTGACAGCAACTTCGGCCAGGCCATTCTCTGCCATCTCTTTGGGAATTGAAGCAACTCCTTTCCACCTGCCCTTCTATCCATCCAGGCTACAGTAAAGTCTGAAGGAGGAGTGGCCTAGTGGTTGGGGCAAGTTGCCTCGGTCCAGTGTTCAAATCCTACTGAAGAACAGCAAGCTTGGGTTGGAGGGATTAGTGTTTCTAGTCCTATAGGCGCTCCTTTTGGCCTCGAGCAAGCCATTTAACCCTCCGTTGCCTCAGGTACACAACATAGATTTTGAGCCCTTCAGGGACAAGGGAAATATACCGTACCTGAATGTACACCACTTTGATCCTGTGAAAAGCAGTATATAAGCATTGCTAAATAAATTAAATAAATGTTGATGGCCCTACTAGACTCTGACTCTTGGAATCTCTCAGCAATTGCTCGTGCTGCTTGTTCTTGATTCATTTTTTTCTGGATGTCTCATTGGGCCTTTTTTACAGAGATTTTTTGGTAGCATTTAGCTAGGGAGTCCCACATGTGAGGATTGACTTCCTGCTTGGTGCCAGAGAAAGAATAGTTACTCACCTGTCTTGAAGGACTACAAAAGGGGACTGCTACTTCTGGAGAGAGAGCTGCAATTGTAAGTATTTACTTCTGGGAATTTTTCTAAATCTAGGGGAAAAAGGAATTCTTTAGATTAAAGCTGATTAATCTGTGAATCCAGTGTATTTGTTAAATCAGTCAGGGCCTAGTAGCAGCAAAGAATTTTCAGTTTAAATTTAAAACACAGCAGAGAGCTTTCTGGATAAATTTAGAAATCAAGACTCCCTCTATCCAAGCAAGGGCTATGAGACTCCCCCTGAAGATTGGTCACAGATTACCTTAGAAGCACAGGACAGGGTACTGTGTAGCAGCCAGCTTTTAATAAGTCTTCTTTCCCTCCCTCTGTCCCCGACACCCACCCACCCCTGGGATAATTGTAGCTTTATAGGTGCTTAAATCTCTTAAAGGAAAGGAGGTGCCATATTCACTCTGAGGTGCAGCTGTTTATTCTCCAGGACCAAGCAGGAAGTCAGTCCTCACATATGGGTGACGGCGCCGACGGAGCCCCCGTGCGGAGCATTTCCCCAGCTTTCAAAGAAAGCCTTTGGGAATGCAGCACGCATGCGCGGTCCCCTTCCCGCCCAAGGGTGCCACCTTGCTCAGTCTTCTTTTTTCCGCAGAGCCCGACGGACATGTTTCGTTTTCACCTGAGGAAAAAGTGGATTTTGTTCTGTGTTTGACCCGTTTCTTCGGTTTGATGCCAGTTTTCCTTTCCTGCCTGGGCCCAATACATTGGTATCGAGCCCGGTCTTCTTTTTCGTTTTTTGTCCTTAGTGACTAGCATTCGCGCCATTTTTCTTTTTTCACTGGCAGCCCTGTCTTTTGACCTCGCAGGGGCCCTTTTTCCCCCAATGGCTGCCAGCGGGTTTAAAAAGTGTGATCGGTGTAAGAAGCTTATGTCTCTCACCGACACACATGACTGATGCCTCCAGTGCCTCGGACCCGATCATGACCCGATGATCTGTGGTCCGTGTGGGAAGATGTCCTCAAAGGGGTTGAGGAGTCGGCAGCACCAAAAGATAAGAATCTTCTCTGACTCCGCGTCCGGACGGGCCCGGACTTCGTCAGAGGCCTCGACGTCTCGGGACTCCGGCCCCGAGCAACGCCGAGGTTCCTCTGAGAGGGGGTCTCCCTCGCGGGAGCATCGCAGGAAGAAAAAACCCGCGAGGGCGGCATCGGTGGACGCACTTGGCTCCTCGAGGACCAAGTCGCATAGCCCCGAGCACCGTCCCGGGTCTTCGGAGTCGGAGAGGCCTGCAAAACAACCTCGTGTGGAGATGGAGTCCCCGGGCCACGTGAGTACTGTAGTCCTCGTGGACTCTCCTCCAGGGGAGCCGACGTCGGGCCCGACGCCGTCGGGGCCCGAGTGGGGGGCTGCTAAGTCTCCTGAGCTCAGACTCAGGTTGACGGCCTTGGAGAGCAGCTTGGCTGCCTTCATGTAACAGCAGCGGGCACTGTCACAGCCCCTCCCGGTGGCAGCGTGCTGAAGGGTCAGGGCGGACATTTATTGTTTGTTGAAGCCGGAAACTCTAACTTAGACCAGGTGCATTATGGTCCTTGTAGTTCCCTTCTTTATAAAGAATAGTTGTGTGAGTCTTGTGCTGGGTTAAATATAAGGTTTTATTCCCTTGATGCGCTAAGGTTCTCCAAGAAGACAACAGAATTCACCTTGATTCAGGGTTTCTACCAAAGTATTTACAAAGTCCAAAATTGTTATAAGAGCTTTACAGTCTTTTCCATTCAAGCAGAATTTTTCAATATCAACAGGTTAAATAAACACAAAAAGCTTCTTCTTTTCAGCTCAACAAAGCAATGACATTTTTTTAAAGCATGTCTTATGCTATGACTCTGTGAGAGATTCTATACTCTCAGCTACACAGAGAGTACAGTCGATAGGATATTCAGGTAGCAATGGTTCTGGTTCTACAAGGTCTGTTTGCATATCCTCTTGCTCAGATATAGTGTCTGCTAAGCCTGCGCTTTCCCTAGGCAAAACTGGATGTACTTCAGTAGTTCTCTCTGGCCCTGGTCTGTCTAACCATTAATATGGCTTTTATCTAGGACCTTCTGCACAGGTTTCAAAAGCTTTGTTTCTCATATCTTTGGTTCTCTGGTTTACAAGCCTTTCTAGGACCTGGCACACATTCAGGAAAGGAGGTGTGAATGTACCTTTGTTCTCTGAGACGTGCATTGCTGGTATTCCCTCTACCAGGCACTCTCCTGCTTACACTGTCTTCCCTGGAGACTTCTTTCTGGAGCTTTTCAGCATGGGCTTGTCCTTCCTGGAAGTTGTCCCTTCCTTGTAAGGACTGCAAGCTTAACTGCCTTTCCTTCCGTAATTGGAGCTTTCCCCTTTCTCTCTCCTTAGTAGCAGGGGTTTGTGTTGCTCTCTGTATTTGTGGTCCTCTCTGCTCCTGTGGTCGTCTCTCTATTCTCCTGACCGAGCACTGCTTATAAAGCTGTTTCTCTAGTGAGCTTTCTGGCCCTCTACTCAGGTGTGTTTGATTAGCTATTGCATCATTACAATCTGGGTGTGTCAGCCTACCTTCTGCAGCCTCATGCCTACTCCCTCTAGCTGCACTTCTTGGTAACTGCATTCTCTGTAAATCAGTTTCTTTAAAAGAAACAGAGTTTTCTCCTAACTCCATAGCTTCAGTAGTGTCAGCTTCATCACAGCACTGATCGCTGGTCTCACCGGTGCATCTGCCCCGACCACCGGGACATCAACGTCCAAGTCGACCCCGGAGGCCGAGCCGATCCTCGAGTCCATGCACGCTCGAGTCGATCCTCGGCCAAGGTCCCCCTTGGCCTCCCGTTCGAGACCGAGGTCGTCGACGCCGGTACCCTCAGCATCGGGGCAGATGGCACTGGTGCCTGCCCGACCGGAGCCACTCGATTTCTCTTCCGAGGAGTCCGGCTGGGAGACGGAGGATGAGGAGTCACCCGACACCTTTCAGACTTGGTGTGTCCCATCAGACTCACCGGAGTCCGAGCCTCGGAGACGGTCCCCACCGGATGATACCCGGTTCTCGGACTTCGTGCGGGATATGGCCAAGGCCTTGGCCTTCCCCACGGATCCCGATTAGGAGCCTCGAGCCAAGGAGCTCGAGGCCCTCCAGTATGACTCTCCCCCAAAGGAGGCCTTTACTGTACCGGTTCCTCCGATGCTGGAACGGCTTGAGCATGCAGGTCGATTCCATCTATCGAGTCCGCAAGAGCCCCGGGTTCCAAAAGGCACAATTACCGCACCACTCCATGGTTGTGGAATCGGCCATGCATCGTCTGAAGAGTCAGAAGATGCACTCCTTGGTGCCTCCCGGCCGGGAGGCCCGGAACCTGGATGCCCTTGGTAAGAAGTGTTTCCAGGGCTCTATGCTTGCTTGCCGTGTCCAGACCTATCAGCTGTACATGGGCATGTACCTTCGAGACCTGGCAAAGGAGATTGCCGGGTTCTCTGCTGGTCTCTCCGAGGAACCTTTGCAGAGGTTCAATGCTCTGTCCTCAGGAATTCGTGAGTGCTTGAAGTTTATCTCTCGAGCAGCCTATGATGGCTTTGAGGCTTCGGCCCGAGTAGCCGCGGCCAGCATCAGTTCACGCCGTCAGGCCTGGCTATAGTCATCGGACCTCGAGCCATGGGTGCAGGAGAAGTTGGTCGATGTCCCCTGCCGAGGTGAAAACCTCTTTGGCAAGCCTATGGCTGACAAGGCTGCAGAACTCGAGACCGAGACTCTTACCCGGACTAGGCTGTCCAGAAAAACCTCTGCCCCTTCTCAGAAGAAGAAGGGCTCGGGGAAAAAGAACTTTTACCCGAGGAAGTCATCTGTCTATAAACAGTACCCTCATTATCAGGCCTCTGCAGCTCCCCAGCAGGCCAAGGGGCAGGGACATGGGCCCCGTAGGCAGAAAGCCCCCAAGCCACTAACACCGGCTCCTGCACAGCAGGGAGCGTGGTTTTGACTCCAGTGGCATAGCCTCTCCTCCTCAGCTGGCCCACATCAGCACAGGAGGCCGGCTGGCCATGTTTGCCCACAGGTGGTCAGCCGTCACAAGGGATACCTGGGTACTCAGTATAGTCCAAAGAGGCTATCTTTTCCACTTTCACCAGGTACCCCCCTCCTATTTTCCAGGGGAGCCTCTACGACTCCCTCTGCACAGGGACTTACTCCTGCAGGAGTTGGCAAGTCTTGTAAAGGAACAGGCAGTGGAACCGGTGCCCCACCACCTGAGAGGTCAAGGCTTCTATTCCAGGTACTTTCTGGTACCAAAAAGAACAGGAGGCCTCAGACCCATCCTAGACTTGTGAAATCTCAACAAGTTCCTGGAGAGGGAAAAGTTCAAGATGCTCACCCTTGGAATCCTGCTGCCCTACCTCCGGCAGGGAGATTGGCTATGCTCCTTAGACCTAAAGGATGCATATACTCACATCCTCATTCATCCAGACCACAGACAATATCTCAGGTTTGTTGTGGGAGGGAACCACTATCAGTACAGAGTACTGCCTTTTGGCCTAACCTCCGCCCCCAGGGTATTCACCAAGTGCCTGGCGGTGGTTGCGGCCTACCTGAGGCTTCAAGGCCTCTTTGTTTTTCCATATCTGGATGACTGGCTCATCAGGGGCCAGTCTCCACAGGAGGCCAATCAAGCCACCCTTCGCACTATTGCTCTCCTTCAGCACTTGGGGTTTGTTATAAACTTTGCAAAGTCCACTTTGCACCCTTCACAGAACATGGAGTTCATAGGAGCAAGACTGGACACCCTTCAGGCAAAGGCCTTTTTACCCGTGGACAGGGCCCACAGGTTGATGGATCTAGCCAGGCAGTTCCACAGCAATTCTCTGGTCTCCGCCAGGCAATTCCTGAGGCTTTTAGGACACATGGCTTCCACGGTCCATGTGACCCCAAATGCCCATCTACACATGAGGCCAGCTCAATGGGGCCTCAGAACTCAGTGGCACCAAGCCACAGGAAGCCTTTCGGACAAAGTGAGGGTGTCCACGCTACTCGCCTCTTCTCTGCAGTGGTGGCTTCATCTTCCGAATCTAGTGCAAGGGGTGTTTTTTCAGATACCTCCACACTCTCAAGTGCTGACAACCGATGCTTCTCTTCAGGGTTGGGGTGTGCATTGCCAAAGGGGCATGTACTCAAGGCCTGTGGACCCCTTGGAAGGCCGCCCAACAGATCAATCTCTTAGAACTGAGAGCTATCCGCTTAGCCCAGAGAACCTTCTCCCATCTCATCTCTCACCAGTCTGTCTTGGTCCAGACGGACAATCAAGTTGCTATGTTCTACGTGAACAAACAAGGGGGCACAGGGTCCCTTCTTCTATGTCAGGAGGCGCAGAGACTGTGCTCCTGGGCAGTTGAACACGGCATCCTTCTCAAAGCATTCTATCTCCCAGATCAGGAGAATTACCTGGCGGACAGACTGAGCAGGATCTTGCAGACGCACGAATGGCGATTGAATCCCTTAGTGGTTCAGCAGATCTTCCTGAGATGGGGCCTTCCAACCATAGATCTCTTTGCCAGTCCTCTGAACCATCAACTTCCAAGGTTCTGTTCCAGACAACTGCATCCTCTCAGAGTGGCAGCAGATACATTTCTCATTCCATGGTCCACGGGCCTCCTATATGCGTTTCCTCCCATGCCTCTAGTGCCCAAGACACTGCTCAAAGTGCTCAGGGACGGGGCCTCGATGATTCTGGTGGCCCCCAGATGGCCAAGGCAACCGTGGTTCCCACTTCTGTTGCAACTTGCGTTGGACACCCCTCTTCCTCTGGGGACGCAACCCGATCTCCTGTCTCAGGAGCAGGGATCTCTCTTACACCCCAATCTCCAGTCCCTCCATTTGATGGCCTGGCTGCTGAAAGGGTAGTTCTAGCGACCTTACTGCTGCCTAGGGAAGTGGAGGACGTGGTTTTGGCCTCTAGGAGACAGTCCACCAGAAAGTCTTATGCCCTTAAGTGGCGTAGATTCTCTACCTGGTGTGCTCAACACAACGAGAATCCTTTCTCATGCCAGGTACCAGTGGTGCTGCAATATTTGCTTCACCTGTCCAACCTAGGCCTCAAGACCAATTCTGTGAGACTTCATCTTAGTGCTCTTTCAGCACACCACTCCCCAGTAGAGGGTCAGTCTCTCTCAAGCCATCCTTTGGTGGCTCGTTTCCTCAGAGGCCTGCTTTTGCTTAAGCCTCCAGTGCGTCCACCTGCCCCTGAGTGGGATTTAAATGTGGTCTTGCAACGGCTTACTTGTCCACCATTTGAACCTATGGCTACCTGCCCTCTACGTTTTCTCTCCTGGAAAGCATTGTTCCTGGTAGCCCTTACCTCAGCGAGACGAGTGAGTGAGCTTCAGGCCCTAGTATCAGATGCTCCTTATACTAGATTCTATAGGAACAGAGTAGTCTTACGGACTCACCCTAAGTTCCTTCCTAAGATTGTCTCCTCTTTCCACCTCAGTCAGGAGGTGGTTCTTCGACTTTCTTTCCCAGGCCGCATGCCAGCCGGGCTGAGATGGTTTTGCATACCCTGGACTGTAGGAGGGCGTTATCCTTCTATCTTGACCATACGCGGGAGTACCGGAGGGCTGTTCAGCTCTTTGTCTTTTTTGACCCCAATAAGTTGGGGTTGGCTGTCTCCAAGCGTACTTTGTCCATATGGGTAGCTGACTGTATCGCCTGGACTTACAGGGCAGCCGGCCTCTCGTTGCAGGGTCGAGTTACGGCTCATCGTGTCAGGGCGAAGGCTGCGTCAGTGGCTCATCTCCGCTCTGTTCCGTTGGCAGACATCTGCCCGGCCGCTACTTGGTCTTCAAGCTAGACTTTTGCGGCCCACTACTGCCTTGAGAGGGAGTACCGCAGGGACAGTGCTTTCGGGTAGGCGGTACTCCATAATCTCTTTGGGGTTTAGGCAACTCCTACCCTTCGGCCCTGGTGTTGGGCTACCGTTCGGGAGCGTTATCAGAGAAGATTCTGTTCTTGCATGCTGAGGCTCTAGAGGGAGCTCATTGTAACAGCTGGGGTCTCCGGTAGCCCTAAGCTGGGGAGTCCCATATGTGAGGACTGACTTCCTGCTTGGTCCTGGAGAAAGAATAGTTACTCACCTGTAACAGGTGTTCTCCAGGAGCAGCAGGAATCAGTCCTCACAACCCTCCCTCCTCCCCTTGGAGTTGCAGTCATATGATTTATTTTTGCTATTTTTGCTGTCTTTTAGCTATGTCATCAGACTGAGCAAGATGGCACCCTTGGGCGGGAAGGGGACCGCGCATGTGTGCTGCATTCCCAAAGGCTTTCTTTGAAAGCTGGTGAAATGCTCCGCACGGGGGCTCCGTCTGCACCGACGTCACCCATATGTGAGGACTGATTCCTGCTGCTCCTGGAGAACATCTGTTACAGGTGAGTAACTACTCTTTCTCATCAGCATACTGTACATTAAGGACCTGAGATTAATTAAACTTCAGGTGAACAAAGTACATTAAACATATTAGGTATAGTTTTATTAGTATCAACATAGAAACATAGAAATATGACGACAGAAAAAGACCACATGGCCTATCTAGTCTGTCTTTCCATAACAACTACAACAGTCCCCTTTTTACCTTTAGAGATCCTCTGTGTTTGTCCCATGCTTTTTTGAATTCAGTTACTGTCCTCATCTCTACCACCTCCACTGGGAGACTATTCCATGGATCCACTACTCTTTCCGTAAAGAAATATTTCCGCATATCACTCCTGAATCTATCTCCCTTCACCCTCATCCCATGTCCCCTCATAGCAGAACTTGCTTTCAATTGAAAGAGACTCTCTTCCTGAACATTTATGCCACGGAGGTATTTGAACATCTCAATCGTATCACCTCTATCCCGCCTTTCCTCTAAGGTGTACATATTAAGATCCTTCAGTCTGTCCTCATATGCTTTATAATGAAGATCACTAATCATTTTAGTAGCCACCCTCTCCACCGACTCCATCCTGTTCACATCCTTTTGAAGTTGCGGTCTCCAGAATTGCACACTATACTCCAAATGAGGTTGCACCAAAGACTTATACAAAGGCATTATCACCTCCATTTTTCTGCTAGCCATTCCTCTCCGTATGCACCCAAGCATCCTTCTAGCTTTTGCCATCGCCATTTCTACCTGTTTAGCTACTTTAAGATCATCAGACACAACCACGCCTAGATCCCGCTCTTCTTTAGTGGACAAAAGTACTTCACCCCTATATTATATTGCTCCCTTGGATTGCTGCAGCCCAAATGCATGACCTTACATTTTTTAACATTAAATCCCAACTGCCAAATTCTAGACCATTCTTCAAGCTTAGCTAGATCCCTCCTCATGTTATCTACACCTTCCTAGGTGTCTACTCTATTGCAGATTTTGGTATCATCCGCAAAGAGGCAAACCTTACCCGACAGCCCTTCCACTATATCACTAACAAAGTTGTTAAAAAGAATCGGACCAAGGACAGATCCCTGGGGCACACCACTGATAACATCCTTCTCCTCAGAGTGAGCTCCATTTACTTGTACTCTTTGTCGCCTCCCACCCAACCAATTTCTAACCCAAGCAGTAACTTTAGGGTCCATCCCTAGAGTGCTCAGTTTGTTTATAAGTCGCCTGTGAGGAACAGTGTCAAAGGCTTTACTGAAATCTAAATACACCACATCTAGGGCTCTCCCTCGGTCCAACTGCCTGGTCACCCAGTCAAAGAAATCAATCAGATTTGTCTGACAAGACCTGCCTCTGGTGAATCCATGCTGCCTTGGATCCTGTAATCCGCTGGACTCCAGAAACCTCACTATTTTCTCTTTCAGCAGTGTTTCCAATAATTTACTCACCACCGAAGTTAAACTAACCGGCCTGTAGTTTTCAACCACATCCTTACTTCCGCTTTTGTGTAAAGGCACCACATGAGCCTCTCTCCAGTCCTTTGGCACCACTCCCGACTCCAACGAGGCATTGAAAAGGTCAGTCAGTGGAGCTGCTAGAACCTCCCCAAGTTCCCTCAGTATTCTCAGGTGTATCCCATCCAGTCCCATCGCTTTGTCTACTTTAAGTTGAGATAGTTTCTCACGAACACAGTCTTTTGAAAATTGTTCAAGATGTCCTTTGCTTCTGTTCCTATTTGTGGGTGTTTTCTGAGGTCCTGCTCCTGGTTCTTCATCTGTGAACACAGAACAAAAATATTTGTTAAGCAATTCCGCTTTATCCTTATCAGCTTCTACATATTCCTCCCCTGCACCCTTGAGTCTGACAATACCACTCTTGCCCTTCCTCTTCTCGCTAATATATCTGAAAAATGTCTTATCCCCCCATTTTATTGCATTGGCTATTTCCTCCTCCTTTTGAATTTTTGCCTTCTTGACTACTTTGCTAGCTTCTCTAAGTTTTTCCAAATACAGATGCCTGTCTTCCTCTCTCTGTGATCTCTTGTATTTCATGAAGGCCTCCCTCTTTTTCTTCACTTTTTCAGCTACTTCTTTCGAAAACCATAGCGGTCTCCTTTTCCTTTTACCTTTATTTACCATTTTAACAAAAAGGTTGGTTGCCCTTAAAATATCCCCTTTCTGTTTTTCCCACTGTTTTTCTACATCCCTCAGCTGTTCCCATCCAACTAACGACTCCCTGAGGTATTGGCCCATCTTCGCAAAGTTAGTCTTTCTAAAGTCTAAGATCCTCGCCTTTGAATGGATTCTAACAGCCCTAGTCCTAATACTGAACCACACCATCTGGTGATCACTGAATGCAAAATGATCTCCCACTACAACATCAGAAACACTTTCACCATTAGTAAGCACCAAGTCCAGTATGGCCCCTTCGCGTGTTGGGTCTGTTGCCAATTGCCTGAATAGTTCTCCCTGTAGAGAATCCAAGATCTCCTTACTTCTAGATGATACTGCAGCAGGAATGTGCCAATCAACATCTGGCATATTGAAATCTCCTATCAGTAGCACTTCCCCTTTCCTAGCAATGCTGCGCATGTCTTCAATTAACTCTCTGTCCACCTCTTCCTCTTGTGAGGGAGGTCTGTATATCACACCAATGTAAATAGATTTCTCTTTCCCTCTTTCTAGTTTAACCCACAATGCCTCCCCTCTCCCTTTTAAGCTCTGTAATTCCAAAGCTTTAATAGTAGTTTTTACATATAGTGCCACTCCTCCTCCCCTACTTCCTACCCTGTCCTTTCTGAATAAAGTATAGCCAGGTATAGTTACATCCCAATCATGGTTTTCTGTGAACCATGTTTCTGTAACTGCCACTAAATCCAAGTCAGCCACTCCCACCAAAGCTTCAACATCAGGGATCATTTATACACACTGCTTTCCATATGTTACCCCTGTTACCCATTTCCATTAACTTATTTAATATATCACCTACCTGGGGGCTTTCACTTACCTGGCGGCTTTCTTCACCCATCCCCAACGAATCTAGTTTAAAGCCCTCTTCAGTAGATTAGCCAGTCTACTACTGAAGATGCATTGACCTTTCTTGGACAGATGGATGCCATCTCTGCTCTGCAAACCTTGGAACAGCATCCCATGGTCTAGGAAACCAAAATGCTCTCGATGACACCATCCACGCAGCCATGCATTCATCTCCAGGATGCGAGCCTCTCTGCCTTGGCCTTTACCCTCAACAGGGAGGATTGAAGAGAACACTACCTGTGCACCTAACGGCTTCACCCTCTGTCCCAGAGCCATGAGGTCACTTTTGATACGTTCCGAGGTATACCTGGCAGTATCATTTGTTCCAACATGGATTAGCAACATTGGGTAATAGTCAGTGGGCTTGATGAGTCTCGGCAAACCCTCCATAACATCTTGGATTTTGGCACCAGGCAGACAGCATACCTCTCTGGACATCAAGTCTGGTCGGCAGATGGACGCCTCAGTACCCCTCAGATGAGAGTCTCCAACCACCACTACCCTTCGTTTCCTTGTGGTCACTGATTCTGCAACTTTGGGGTACTTGAGCTCTGGTTCTTCCCTTTCCAGGGATGCTTTCACCTCCTCCACTTCCAGGGCTGCATAATGGTTCTTCAATTCGAGGGCTGGAGAAGTTGGATTGGTGATTTTGCAGGCCCTGGTGACTTGTGTCCAACCATCGACATTCTCTTGGCACCCATCTTCTCCTCTGCTGGAGAGTATCCCCAGCAACCCTTAGTAAGTAAAAAACTTAAATATCTAAACACAACCTTAAAACAAAGATGCAGACAGTGGTCCAGCAGTGAGATGGGGGCTTTCCAGTCTATTGCATTGCGTGTCACATGTATGATTTTCTCCCAGTTGGTGAGGGGTCTTACGTGTGCACAAGGTGCAAGGAGCTCTTTCCTCTCACAGAAAGAGTCCAATCTCTGGAGGCAAGAATAGCAGACTTGGAAGACATGAGGAAGACAGAGAGGTATATAGACGAGACCTACAGGGATATAGTCCTGAAGTCCCACCTCCAGTCTGGCAGCATCCATGTTGCCATGGAGGAGAGAGGTCATGTAACAGGAGAGCATCACCCTGGTGTGGCAGGAAGTGATCCTATAGCTAGGACCTATCCTCCAGGTGATGTAAAACCCTCTCGCACCGAGGAAGTTTCTCCAGGGCCATGTGCCCATGAGGAAAAGGTTAGGACAGCCATTATAGTTGGTGATTCGATCATTAGGCATGTAAGTGGCTGGTGGACGTGAGGATGGCCTGGTAACATGCCTGCCTGGTGCGAAGGAAGCGGATCTCATGCGCCACTCAGACAAGGTCTTAGATAGTGCTTGGGAGAAGTCTGCTGTCTTGGTACATGTCGGTACCAATGACACAGGAAAATGTGGTAGGGAGGTTCTGGAGGCTATATTTAGACTTTTAGGTAGGAAGTTGAAATCTAGGGTAGCGTTCTCCGAAATGCTTCCCGTTCCTCACGCAGGACCCAAAAGGCAAGCAGAGCTCTGGAGCCTCAATGCATGGATGAGACAATGGTGCAAAGATGAGGATTTTGGATTTGTTAGGAACTGGGGAACATTCTGGAGAAAGGAGGGGCTCTTCCGAAGGGATGGGCTTCACCTTAACCGGGATGGAACCAGGCTGCTGGCATTAAACTTTTAAAAGAAGAGAGAACAGCTTTTAAACTAGATAATAGGGGAGATCCGACAGTCGCTCAGGAGTGCATGGTTCGGAACAATGTATCTTTAAATGATTCAACCAAAAAAAGGAAGTTAGGGCACATCAGCAGAGAGGTTTCAGTAAAGACAAAGGTAGCCCAAATGCCCTTGAGTATGGAGCAGACAGAGCTTAAAGATTCCAAATTACCCCTGCCTACCAATAACCAGATTAATATGAATAAAATACAGTCTCTAAAATGCTTGTATGCAAATGCTAGAAGTCTAAACAATAAAATGGGAGAGTTGGAATATATAGCACTAATGAGAAATTAGATATGATTGGTATCTCAGAGACATGGTGGAAGGAGGACAAACAGTGGGACACTGTGATACCTGGGTAGAAACTATATCATAATGATAGAGCTGATCAAATTGGTGGAGGGGTTGCGCTCTATGTTAGAGAGGGCATTGAGTCACAAAGGATTAAAGTTTTGCAGGAAACATAATTCACTGTAGAATCTATATGGATTGAAATTCCATGTAAAAAAGGGGAAGGCGATGGCAGTGGGGGTGTACTATCAACCGCCTGGCCAGAATTAACAAATGGATGACAAAATGCTCAAAGAAATCAGGGAAGCTAACAAACATTACAACACAGTAATTATAATGGGTGATTTCAATTACCCCGATATTGACTGGATCAGTGTCACGGCAGGACATGCTAGGGAGATAAAGTTTCTAGATGAAATAAATGACTGCTTCTTGGAACAGCTGGTTCATGAACTGACCAGAGGGGAAGCCATTTTGGACTTAGTCCTTAGTAGAACACCAGATCTGGTGCAGGAGATAATGGTGTTGAGGCCACTTGGCAATAGTGACCATAGCATGATCGCGTTTGATTTAATTAATGGAGCAGGGATGGTAAGGAAATCCACAGTACTATCTTTTAACTTTCAAAAGGGAGACTATGATAAAATGAGGAAAATAGTTAAGAAAAAACTAAAAGCAGCAGTTGCAAAGGTTAAAGACTTACATCAAGCTTGGGTGTTGTTTAAAAATGCTATCTTGGAAACCCAGACCATCTGTATTCCACGCTTTAAGAAAAGTGGAAGGAAGTCCAAAAAACTGCCAGCATGGTTTAAAGGTGAGGTCAGACAGGCTGTTGTTTCCAAAAAAGCATCTTTCAGGAAATGGAAAAAAGAGCCAAATGACAAAAACTGGAAACAGCACAAGCACTGGCAAGTTAAATGGAAGGCATTGATCAAGCAGGTGAAGAGAGAATTTGAGAAGAAGCTTGCTGTGGAAGCAAAAACACGTAATAAAGACTTTTTCAAGTACATTCGTAGCAAAAAATCAGTGAGAGAATTAGTTGGACCATTAGATAATAGAGGGGTAAAACGGGCACTAAGAGGGGACAAGGCTATAGCAGAGAGACTGAATGAATTCTTTGCTTCGGTCTTTACTGGGAAGATGTAGGGATGTTACCTATGACTGAAGTGGTATTTAAAGGTGATACTGCGGAAGAATTGAAAGAAATATCGATACACCGGGAAGATGTTTTAAAACTATTTGATAAACAGAAGAGTAGCAAATCACCTGGACCAGATGGTATACATCCAAGGGTGTTGAAAGAACTGAAATATGAGATTGCAGACCTGCTATTAGTAATCTGTGAACTATCATTAAAATCATCTCTAATACCTGAAGATTGGAGGATTGCCAATGTAACACCAATTTTTGAAAAGGGTTCCAGGGGTGATCCAGGAAACTACTGACTGCCGAGTCTGACATCAGTACCGGGAAAAATGGCAGAAACCATCATAAAGAACAAAATTACTCAACATGTAGATAGTCATGGTTTAATGGGAGACAGCCAACATGGCTTTAGACAAGGAATATATTGTCTTACTAATCTGTTATTTTTTTTGAAGGTGTGAATAAACAGGTAGATAAAGGTGAGTCAGTTGATATAGTGTATCTGGACTTTCAGAAAGCCTTTGACAAGTTCCTTCATCAGAGACCTTTGGCAAAACTAAAAAGTCATGGGATAGGAGGCAGTGTACTATTGTGGATCAGGAACTGGTTAAAAGATAGAAAGCAGAGGATAGGGCTAAATGGCCAATTTTCCCAATGGAAGAAGGTGAATAGTGGAGTACCACAGGGATCTGTGCTGGGTCCGCTGCTTTTGACATATTCATAAATGACCTAGAAAAGGGAATAGTGAGTGAGATTACATAGTTTTGTGTCATCTGCAAATTTGATAAAGTTGTTATAACCCAAGAGGATTGTGTAAAATTGCAAGAGGATCTTGATTAATTGGAAGACTGGGCACCCAAATGGCAGATGAAATTTAATGTGGACAAGTGAAAAGTTATGCACCTAGGGAAGAACAGCCCAAACTATGGCTACATGATGCAAGGTTCCACATTGGGAACCACAACCCAGGCAAAAGATGTGGGCGTCATCGTGGATAACATGTTAAAACCCTCTGCCCAGTGTGCAGCGGCGGCCAAGAGAGCAAAATGCTAGGTATCATAAGGAAAGGAATGGAAAATAAAAGAAATGATATTATAATGCCTCTGCATCGTTCCATGGTGCGATCGAACCTTGAATATTGTGTGCAATTCTGGTCGCCATATCTTAAAAAGGATATAGCATTATTAGAAAAGGTACAGTTGGTACAAAATGGTAAAGGGGAATGAAAGGATACTACTATGAAGAGAGGCTAAAAAGGTTAGGGCTCTTCAACCTGGAAAAGAGATGGCTGAGGATAGATATGATAGAGGTCTATAAATTAATGAATGGAGTGGAACGGGTAAACGTAGATAGATTGTTTACATCATCAGAATATAAAAAGACTAGGGGACATGCAATGAAGCTACAGGGTAACCAATTTAAGACTAATAAGAGAAAATATTTTTTTACTCCACGTGTAATCAAACTCTAGAATTTGTTACCGGAGGATGTAGTAAAAGCTGTTAGTGTGGCTGGGTTTAAAAAAGGTTTGGACTAGTTCCTGGAGGAAAGGTCCATAAACCATTATTAAAAGGGACCCAGGATATCACTGCTTGACCCAATACAAGCATTGAGGAACCTGTGTCTTTTGGGGAGACTGCTAGGTACTTATGACCTAGCTTGGTCACTGTTGGAAACAGTATGGCATATCTTATGTTCTTATGTACATGTTCTCCTGGATCACTACTCTCCCTCTTCCCAATGGAGTTGTTTTCTTTTTTGGCTTAATTAAGCTGTGTCATTATACCTAGATAAGATGACTCCTTTGGGTGGGAAGATGCGTGGAGCACCTTCCAAAAGCTCACTATGGAAGCTGGGAAGCATTCCCGTGTGGGCTCCGTCAGTGATGTCACCAATATGTGAGGACTGGTTCCTGCTGATTCTGGAGAACACCTGCTGCAGGTGAGTAACTACGCTTACTTGATGTTCATACTGCAGTGGAGTCTTCAGTTGGGGTTGTTGCAAAATCTGGGCCTCCCTGTATATTGGAGCAGCTTCACCACTACTGCTCGTGGATGCATATGAGCCAGACTAACTGAGGCCGATATTCAGTAGGCTCTTTCTATTTCCAGAGTGGATGCTGATCCTTTTTCTTATGACCTTCTGCTTAGACTGCTGCAACCTGCTTCTCATGGGTCTCATCCAGAACCTTCTTTTTCCACTACAATCTGTTCAAAATTCAGTTAAATGATTTGTCTTCCTTCAGCATCATAACAACCTTGTAATCTCTTTTCTCAGGTCACTACATTGGCTCATCATTCACGTCAGCATACAGTTCAAATTTCTCCTTAACTTCCCTACAAATTTATTCACTGTGCTATTCCTCATTAATTAACTTTTCTCTTCTTAGACCCTTCCTCTTTACCTCCGTTCATTGCCCTTTTCTTCCATTACTATCTTCCAACTCCATGTTTTCCACTTTTTTTGCACCATATGTTTGAAATGGTCTTCCTGAGTCAATATGCCCTAATCTCTGTTTGGTCATATCCAAATTTGATCTAAAAACTGAGGGGCTAATATTAAAAAGCACTTATCTGGTTAACAGCACCTGCTAACTGGATAAGTGCCAATCAGCAAGATAATCATCAGCACTATGCATATAGTATTACTAAAATATTTCCTCTCAGCCCCTTAGCACTATTCAGATAGTGCTAGGATGGTCCAAGGGTGGAGCATGGGCAGAGATGGCACTTATCTGGATAATGGCGATATTCAGCCACTGTCTGGACAGATTTAGATAGTGGCTGAATATTGATGCTTGTCAGTTTAGGACAGAAGGTCTCCCAGGCCCGAAATAGAGAGGTAATTACATTTTACAGCCACCCTGCCGAGGAAAGAAGTCAGCTGATCTACTCATGGGTTCCTAGGGAAGGAGCCTCTGAAGAAAGTGAGGGTAGGGGTTCCCAGCACACTTTAAAAAGCATGTGGTGTGCTGCCAGAAGAGAATTAAAATAGTGAGGATTCTAGGAACAGTTTAGAATTCTGAATTGCTGAACTGTGTTGGTTTCTTGTGAAGAAGGTGTTGGAAACGGTTTGATCCATGAGTGAACAAACTGCTTGAGGTTTGTTGGAGTACTTCTCGGAGCAATGGCCACTGTTGGAATTACAGCACAAATTGCACACTGGTGAGTAACCTATGTTTGAACATTATAAAGAGCAAAGCAAGTGTACAGAGTATTCAACACATTCATCCAAAAGACAGTAAGTACCTCTCTTACTCAGGGCTACATGCCAAAAGCACTCAAGCAATCTATTATCCGCCCCATCTCTAAAACCACCTCATCCAACAGTACTGACCCTTCAACCTACCACCCAATATCCAGCCTCCCTTTCCTGGCAAAAATAACTGAAAATATTGTACAGAGACAACTCCAAGATCATATTGACGAATTTGCCCCACTAGACCCCCACCAACACGGATTTCGTCCAAAACATGCGTTGAGACACTCCTCATACAACTATTTGATAACATAACCAAAGGAATAGACAAAATAAAGCAGGGCTCCTTATTAATATTTATAGATATATCATCAGCCTTCGACACAGTCTCCCATCACATCCTATTGAAGCGCCTAATGGAGATTGGACTACAAGATACCACTATTAAATGGTTCAAATCATACCTTGAAGATAGACAGCAGAGAGTAAAATCTGGGACCCTCACCTCAGCACCCTTCAGAACTACTCAAGGAGTTCCCCAAGGCTCATCACTATCAGCTCTTCTCTTTAACATCTATATTCAGCTTATATGCAAAATATTCAACAAATACAAGATACAATACGACATATATGCTGACGACATCATGGCATATACCCCCATTCAACTGGAATCCCCAGCAATGTTCCCACTAACCTGCGCTGGGTCCGCTGCCAACATTCCTGCCGGCAGGGGAGGTTCAAAGCGATCAACGTGTGTCTGACGCACACCGCAGCACCCTCGCAATGTTCTCTTTAATCTGCGCCGGGTCCTCCACCGGCATTCCTGCCGGTGGGAGGAGGGGCAGAGCGTTGATCGCTCTGCACTTCCCCCCGCCGGCAGGAATGTTGGTGGCGGACCCAGCGCAGGTTAGCAGGAACATTGCTCCCCAGACTACACCACTATATCTACCTGCATTCAAGAAATGACAACCTGGCTAACTAACAACAACTTAAACATCAATATAAAAAAATCTGAAGCAATCATCATTACAAGAGACCCCACATTCATTCATCCTACTTCTATCAACATATCAAATACACCGATTACAATAAAAGATGAAGTCCGATACCTTGGAGTGATTCTAGACAAGCAACTCACCCTCCAACCGCATATAAACAGGATATCGAAAACGGCCTTCTTCAAACTTGCAGCGCTCCAGAGACTAAAACCTCTTCTCAATAAAGAACATTTCCGCATGGTATGCCAGGCCATAATTACACCTGTTGTGGACTACTGTAATATACTATTCCAAGGTCTACCCAAACAAACCACCCGTCCCCTACAAATAGTACAGAACACTGCTGCCCGCATCATTGCTAGCGCTTCAATACAAGAACATATAACTCCAATACTACATGATCTGCACTGGCTACTGATATCATCACATGCAAAATATAAATCAGCACTCACCATCTTCAAAATTAAAAACAATATGTCAGCAGGAATACTACAGAAACTCATTAGAACCAAAACAAGCAAAAGACCAGACAGAAACAGCACCAAAAACAATATACCAACACCTAGTCTATTCACAAAAACCAACAAATCCACATCCATGCGAGCCTTCTCTCTTGCTGCCCCTGCTATCTGGAATGCCCTCCCAGATAAACTAAAATCAACAACAGATATAAAAGAATTCAGGAAGCTGCTCAAAACCACACTATTCATTGAACAATTCAATGAAGACCACCAATCACCCTAATCACTTCACAAACAGATTAAAGCCATGACACACACACACCATACAAACACCCCATTGCTCTCATTAAGATGTATGTAGTTTCGATATAATGTTACAAGAGACTTTTCAGGTTTTTTTAAAAGTTATAATGTTACTGTTTATATTTACAAGTTCTTTTATAAATTGACATTTTGCAATGTTCTTTGTACAAGTTGAAGTTGATTGTAAACCGCCTTGATTGAATGAAAAGGCGGTATATAAAAACTGTTAAATAAATACATACATACATACATTTCCCACAGCGAGACCTGGTATAAAGCAGAATGTAGCAATAAAAAAGCATGTTCCCTATACTGCTGTGTGCATAGACACAGTATTGAACAGTCTATCTGGATATTTAACACTGGCCACAGTCCGGATATTGATGCTGAATATCCAGAATAAATTTTAATTCTGACTGCAGCATTTCAGTATTGGGACCTCACCTTTTTGAGACTACTTTTAAATCGGTATCACTTCTCTAATAAAAACATTTCCTATAGACTCTTTTTTTTGTCATGCATGTTTGTTTTTCCTAACTTATAAATTCCAAGGAGCGGAAACTCTCTCTTACATGCATCTGTACAGCTCTAGTAGGGGCATTATGGTTTATGGTTTAGGCATTTGATATACCGCCCTTTACTTATACATAATTAGCAGTAGTAGTAGCAGTGGTAGCATTTATAAATCACCTTAGCTCTACATTCTTTTAAAGAAATATGTAAAGCTGCTACCTGGAATGCAGTGCATACATTTATTTCTCATTATTGCCAGTATACTAACTTTTTCTATGACAGTAAATTTGGCTAGTCAGTGCTAGGTCTTTTTGAAAACTAGCTCAAAAATGTGGTTCAACTCCTGTCACATGCATATTTGTGTGGAATGTCTTAAGGAGAGCTTGGAAAAAGGACAGCAAGATAATCCCTTGCTTGCACATGAAAAATGTTGTTTACTGTAAATGGAACTGATGTTCTTCATGGACAAATCAGTCACAATACCCTCCTACCACTCCTTAGTTTTCCAAAAATTTGTTTATGCTTAATTAACACTGACTGTGGTGCCAAATGCGCATTAACAGAAAGGTTTTCTAGTCATTTTTAGCTCTAGCTCTTGTGGGATGAATGCTATTGTTGGATGACATCACTCACATGCGTCACTGAGTTATTCTGTTGTCTATGGAGAAAACCAGTTTACAGGTACACTATTTCATGCACATTCTCTTTTATTAATTGTCATTAATCACTTTATTTCCCTCTATTTGTAGATAAAGAACATCTGATGAATAATAAGGACATAGAATTGGAAATGGAACACTGGTGGGTTCATATTTATAGAGAATACTTAAACAGAAGCTCTTGACTATGACCTGCTTTTGAAAAACATACACAGGAGAACTTGTTTATTGTTACTTTCATATGTACTTATGAATTGGTGAGAAATTACTGATTATTAGCTTGTTTGCATAAGAGTAATTTCATACCAGTTTACTCCATCTCTTTGGGTTATAGAAGGTTTCTAATGTCAAAGAAAATAGTTTTCAAAAAGATTTTTGAGTCTGAATCTCTCTCTTTACCTGTGCTAGTATACATGCATAAAATGCCTCATAACATTACCCCACATGCAAAAGTGTAGGCCTGCTTGGAACAAATTTTGGTTGGAGCACAGGTGGAATCACAATATACGCATGTTGTTTATAAAATACACATGTATACTGTGGTGATGCGCATGCAGCACAGCCCTTTAAAAGTGAAAAAAAAGAGTTTTTTTTTCATAAATGGGGGATGGGCTCACCAAAGCATAGCTCCCAGAGAGAAAGTGAAACTAACACACACACTAGCAGAGCTAGCCTGAAGCCACACCCAGTCTCCAGAGCAGCTGCAGGGAGAGAGAGGGTGGGGCCAGAGAAGGAAACAGGCTACAGAGCATTTAAACTGCGTCATTCAGCAAGAGAGGGCAGGCAGAGCTGGGAAGAAAGCAAGAAGCATTGCAGGAAGAGACGGCCAGAGTGCAGGAAGGAAGCCACAAGGAAAGGCTGGAGAAGCAGAGAGTCCAGAGAGACCAGGAGAAGAGACAGCACTGCAGGGCTGTGAGACCTGGTGATTCTAAAGGGACCTGCAATATCTGCCAAGGTAAGTCTCAGGGTCAGAGGGAAGAAAGGAGCTGGGGAAAGATTCAGAACTGCACGTTTGAATCTGAAGATAGCAGCTCAAGCTCTGAGCCCATAAGCAAACAATTGGGGTTTTTGTACAAGCAATTCTTAGAGCTTTTATTGAAGGCTGTGTAAGACAGTGTGTGAAGATAAGAAGTGCTGGTGCCAATTAATGCCAAGGAGAAAGGCAGACAAAAAGGTAGAAAGCCTCATGTTTTAAAAGCAGCCATTTTTACCAATGCTGGAGCTACGTTAAGAATGCTGTTTGTTTTAAGCTAAGAGGCAGCACATGATTACACACTGGTCTGTAGCAGCTGAGAATAGCGGAGAAGATTGCTGGACTGTGCATGTAACAGGGTTCAACTGTTTGTTAAAGTGAAGAAGAATTTAAAGTTAACCAAAGAGTGAAGAAACTGCTTTGAAAGTATTTTGCTGAGAAAGTTTTGTTGGAGAAATTATCCTACTTTCAGTTTGCTATTTTTGAAACCTTTATCAAGGTCATTTGCCAAGTTGACACTGCAAAGAAAAATAAAACAAATTTATTTAACAAATTTTCCTGTGTAAGCCTCATCCACTCGGACTGCTTTAATAACAAGCCCACAACTACACTAAAGGGCCTCAGCTACTAAGTTGAAGCGTTAAAACAAGTGTGATGACCGGCGCACACTTACTAGGCAGCCGCCTGGGAAGGACGGCGCCGCCACAGGTGGCGTAGTTCTTGGATTTTTTTTTCGTGGGAGTCAAGTTTGGCACGCCAGAAAGGTGATCCTGACCTTGGAAGGAGGAGAGAATTCCCAGGAGCAGCTGTGTCAACACGCCTGGTCTGCGGAGCAGAGGGAAAATCCGGAGTGGCAGTGGAGCTGGATTCCGGATCCACAGGGTTGACAAAGTGAGACTCTGCACCAGAGCCAGGTAACCCGTAGGCTGGAGGGTTATTACTGGACACTGCTGGTGTAAGAGGGTGGCTGTAGGGGAGTGATCACCAAGACAGGGGGAAATATAAGAGGTTCCGCACTTGGTGTTTGTTCTCTTCTGTTTTCTCCACAGTGAAACCGGAGCCATGGAGACTCGCGACATCCTGGACTGGGTTGCTAACCAGTTTGCCAGACAGCAGGAGATGTCAGCACAGAGCCTAGAACAGGCAAAGGCATTGTTCCAATCTCAACAAGCACCACTCATTGAGATGATGTCCAGCTGGCTTGCAGCACAAGGGAAAAAGGAAGAAGCTGCAAGGACTGTACCAGGTTCAGGGGCAGGTTTCCATGGGTGGGACTGTCCAGGTACTGGGACTTTCTCGGGTGGACGCCTCACTAAAGACGATGATGTTGATGACTATATTGAGGCATTTGAGAGAATAGCTCTCCTGGCCAGGTGGCCAAAGGAACAGTGGGCGCTAAGATTCGCTGCTTCTCTCATGGGCGAAGCTTTAGCGGCCTACAGGGCCATGCCTGCTAGTCTAGTTATGGATTACAATGAAGTAAAGCAAGCTGTTAAAGATCGCTTGGGTTTAAACCCCACGGTCTATCGCAGGCTGTTACGTTCATGTAAATTGAGGTTAGGTGAGACACCTCAAGCACTGTATCACCGAGTAAAAAGCTTAGTGTACAAATGGCTTATGCCAGAGGCTAAGGATGTGGAATCTATCTTAGATACTGTAATCTTAGAACAGTACATGGAATCTGTACCAAGCAGTGTGCAAACTTTCCTAGTCCTCCAGGATTGTAAAAACACTCGGGAAGCCATTGCATTGACTGACCGCTTTCTAGAGGCTAATAAATTAAGCCCAGAGAAAGAAGGTGTTTTTAAGAAGGAAAAGCTGGAGTCACTAGAAAGGAAGGCCAAGCTTGAAGGCTTTGGGAAGGAAAGTGTGAATGTGTATAAAGAGTACAGTGCACAGAGAAATTGTTTCTTGTGTGGAGAAGCTGGTCATCTAAAAAGGGACTGTAGAGCCAAAAAGGCCTTTGTAATAACCCATCACAGAGATGCAGGAGAAGGGTTCCTGTTAAGGGTAGAAGTGGAAGGGATCCCAACTGAGGCATTATTGGACTCAGGCGCAGACCAATCAATGATATCTCAGAGGCTGTGGCAGCAAATAGAGGCAAAAGACAAACCCTCGCCACTGACCTCTGGAAATCATATCAGGATACGCTGTGTCCATGGCGCCGCTTCTACCTACCCTATACAGTCTGTGGAAATAGAGGGAGTAGGCTTGAAAAAACAAATAGATGTGGCTATAGTACCCAAGCTTCCACATGAGGTAGTCCTAGGCCGTGACTGGCCACAGTTCAGAAAAGGTTTAGCTGAAGAGTTGCAGGGAGAAGCCAACCAACCAGCTACCTTTTTGCAAGCAGATAATTTAGCCAGGGAGAAAGCCTTACCCCAGATAGGAAAGGTTGCTGACCCCGGGCTAAGAGAAAATAGGGCAGCTGAAGATACCTCAGCCAGGGAGAAAGCCTTACCCCAGATAGGAAAGGTTGCTGACCCCAGGCTAAGAGAAAATAGAGCAGGTATGATAACTACCCGCACAGGCTTTAAGCCCTTAGAAAAAGGAAGTGACCCTCAGAAAGACACTATATCAGGAGTGTTCTTTCCTGAGAGAGTGATTACTCCTTTAAAAGACGTCTCTAGGAAAGGGAAGGCCGAAAGGAGGTGGGAAGGTAAAATCAGGACAAAGGATAGGGCTAGCGGGATAGCTAGACAAAAATTACCCTGGGTTCCTGCTTTGTTAAAGAAACAATTTTCCTCATTTCCTAGGGAGCAGATGGCAGATCCTGCTTTAGTCTCGGCGTTTGCATATGCCAGGAAAGGATCTGGAACCCTGCCAAGATTTTTCTTGGTGAATAATCTCCTATACCGGGAAGGTTCAGACCCAAAAACAGGTGGAACAAGAACGCAGTTAGTGATACCTCACTCCTGTAGGAACACAATCTTAAGATGGGCTCATGATCACCCAGTGAAGGGACATAAAGGCATACCAGGCACATTGGACCGGGTACTTGCCAGGTTTTATTGGCCCTGGGTTTTTAGAGAGACATTAAGATTTTGTGCATCCTGTCCATCCTGTCAGAGGGTTTCCAAAGGACGCTTGCAGCAAACGGCTACAGCGGTAGAAGGGAACTTAAAAGTGAGTCAGGCCCGTCAGAAGTCTTATCAGGACCGACGAGCACGACCACGTGTCCTGAAGGTAGGGGATAAGGTACTTGTAATGGTTGCCGCTGCCAGTTCCAAATTTGAGAATGCCTGGAAAGGGCCTTACAAAGTTTTAAAACAAGTAGGTCCTGTAACTTATGCATTGGAAACAGGGAAAGGGAGGCAGCAAGTATACCATATTAATGTACTACGCCCATGGCAGGAGCGTACTGTAGAAGTAGCTACAAGAAAGAACAATAACCCACAGGCTTTAGTTGGGATTACAAGCTGTGCGCGGGTTATGGCGCCAGCCTGTAATAGCTTAAGGTGGGGGATATGTGGTGATGCGCATGCAGCACAGCCCTTTAAAAGTGAAAAAAAACAGGTTTTTTTTCATAAATGGGGGATGGGCTCACCAAAGCATAGCTCCCAGAGAGAAAGTGAAACTAACACACACACTAGCAGAGCTAGCCTGAAGCCACACCCAGTCTCCAGAGCAGCTGCAGGGAGAGAGAGGGTGGGGCCAGAGAAGGAAACAGGCTACAGAGCATTTAAACTGCGTCACTCAGCAAGAGAGGGCAGGCAGAGCTGGGAAGAAAGCAAGAAGCATTGCAGGAAGAGACGGCCAGAGTGCAGGAAGGAAGCCACAAGGAAAGGCTGGAGAAGCAGAGAGTCCAGAGAGACCAGGAGAAGAGACAGCACTGCAGGGCTGTGAGACCTGGTGATTCTAAAGGGACCTGCAATATCTGCCAAGGCAAGTCTCAGGGTCAGAGGGAAAAAAGGAGCTGGGGAAAGATTCAGAACTGCACGTTTGAATCTGAAGATAGCAGCTCAAGCTCTGAGCCCATAAGCAAACAAATGGAAATTACACTTACCTGGTAATTGATGTTCCTTGAGGGAGTACAGTTCAGTCCTCCACCACTGGGTAGTGCACCTCCTCCTGCAACATGGAGACTGGACAAGTCAAACTTGTGACATCACCGGGTATATCCTGCTGGTCTTCTCCCATGATCCCCCAGGGACCTACTGTCAAAGCAGACTCAAAGGAGCAAACAAACAACCAGTTAAAGTACTAAATACAAAGCTATGCTCAAACTTCAACTTTAAAATCACAGGGCCCCAAAAAGAAATGCCGAAAACACCCTCCTCCGTGCCCCTGTCCCCCTGTCCCCCTGCGCACCAAACAGCGGAAGACAGAGAGCTAGAAGGAAGGAGAACTAAGGAAGAGTATAGGCAGAAAAGGTTGCTCTCGCGATTACCTGCTAATCAGAGCCCGTTGCCGACGCTAGGATCCAAAAGCACACTCGGAACTGACGCCTCGCGTCTGAAACATCCATCCCCGGGCGGGAATGAGGACTGAACTGTACTCCCTCAAGGAACATCAATTACCAGGTAAGTGTAATTTCCATTTCCTTATCGGTCCTACAGTTCAGTCCTCCACCACTGGGATGTACCAGAGCAGTAATCATTGGGAGGGACCTATCCAGTCGGCTCGGCCCCTAAACGAACAGAGCAGGCACCGACCCCAGCCCGCTCCTCACGTCAACAGGCGGTAAGCCAACCAGGAAGACACGACCGAGAGCCCACTTGGATCCTCTTCACTGGTGAAAACAGCACAGAACTCTGCCCCAAGCAGCGCTAGTGCTTCAGAAAGACAAACTCGCCATCGCAAACACACTGAACGCCCTAGAAACAGACCTACTGAGAAGGATACCGGAGCTCCGCCTGAAAAATCCGCTTGAGCTCCCCCTTGGCTCTCGACCCCACCAGGGTGTCAAGTGTTAGCAACCGCTGCTCTCCCACAGACCCCGCCTCCACGGAGGGACAGGCAGCAAAGAGACCTCCCAGAAAGCAGCGGAACCTTCACCTAAGGTCCAAGAAACGCAGGTTACAAGCAAAGTGTTCTTGTGTAAGTCCCAAACCGACAACTAGACAGGCACAGCCGGATTCCATGAGGGAGAACGGAACCGAGGTCCATCCAGACAGAGGTGGGAAGCAAAATGAGAGAAATGGAAAAACCACCAGCGTCAAACACCCTATTTGTCACACCTCTTAAGGGCTTTATTCTTTGCAACACAAAGTAGCTCTACAGCTATGTCCTGGACCAGTTGGAGTCTTTTTAATTGAGAATGTGGAATGCAGCTAAGCAATGAGTTGCAATAAACCAAGCGTGATCCACCAAGGGCATATAAGAGGGTGTCAAGTGCCCCAGAGTCCAGCGTTGTTTCAGAAGATGTGGAGTCTTACATGGTGTGACAAAAAAGAAAGGAGACTCTGGTAGCCATGCCCACGACGCAATGCCAGTAGGCCAACCGCTTACATCACCTGGATATGCCCTCCGGAATTGGAGGAACCATGCAGAAGTAGCAATCGCCGACGTGATCCATGGGCCCTCTCCAGATCATTGGAACCGCAAAAGACTTTGATGGTCTTTTCCCATCCATCCACAGCCTGAGATCTGCTACACATGTATTGCAGCATATGTGTGGCGCCTAGCTTTTATCCTGATCTTTTATTCTGCAGCCAAAATATAAATTGTAGGCTTTCTGAACTGCCAGTCATATGCCATTTTTCTGATGTAAAAGTCACATCACCACAACTAGAGCAGAAATTATCTGCATGATTAACACCAGTACGAGGAATCGCCAAATATGCTGTGAGTGACCTATCGGTATAAAATAAATATTTTTTTTTTTTTACTGTCAAGCGAGGCAAATTTAAGTAGTGACTGCATCAACTGGTTTTGGACAGTTATTTCGATTGGTTGCAAGTAAAGATTATGCAAGCTCACGCAAATGTTGCAGAATACACTGGTAATGGTCCCCACTGACTAATGAAGAGCACATATCTTAGCAACCAGACCCAGTCAGCCATTTTCACTATGACCTCTGAAAGGCATAGAATGGACCGGGCCACGGCCCCGTACCAATGCGTCGACGCTATCCAGTAGCCTCATATGTCCTCTGCTAAACATCGACCCGTCGCCGCAGACTGACAGGTCGCCATGAGGTCCAATATGGGCTGACCGCATCTGAGCACACGCGGCGCGCACACCGCCTGATGCAATCTCACTCCTCCGGCAAACACTCGGACCCCGCTAAGGACATTCGCCACCACAGTGTCCCCACCGAAACGCAGGCCGCCAAGGCTTCAACCGCGCACGCTGTCCCTTCGCTCGGGCCACCCTGACCACCCGACCGACTCCACCCTGCCGATCGAAATAGGCCACCATCCCGGAGATCTCAGACAGCACCTACAGCGCTCGATCCGCTACCGTGTCCGCGAACGCCTGCCACGGCTGACGTACCGCGTACCGTTCCAGTCAGACGATGGAACACTGGGCGTGCTGCGTACACTAAAACGCCTTGTACATAAAGGATCCCCAAAATGTAGCTGAGTCTAACCACGCTCCAGCCAAGCTCCCGGAAGAAAGGGACAGAACCTTATAAAAAAGAAGTGGGGACAATTAGGAAGGCTTTCCTGTTTGATTATTCTTTTTTTTTTTTTTTTCCTTTTTACAACTCCATAAGGGCCACAAGGCACACAACCGAACAGGGCATTGTCCAGAGAACGCAAGGCCCCTCCTCCAGGCTGACTCCACATCCACAGCCTAAACCGGCAGTCACCTTGGCTGATGCCGAGCAGCGCGGAAGCCAACTTGTAAGCCCAGCATATGAAGTATGCCTACTAGTACAGCATTCCAAAATGGAGGGACATGTAACCGGACGGCTTTGAATATGAACCTACAGATATCCCGCGCTTGCTCCAAGACAAGCACTGTGCAGCCTACTGGTCTTCTCGGAGCACCGCCACGACTCGAAGACCTAAAACCGGCCAGCAAAAGACGACGTACGCTAGGCCCGAAGGAACCTGGTTGAACGGATCCCAGCACTCCCTGTATCGTTAGGATCGGAGCCTCCCCCCAAGGACTCAGCTCTGGCTGGAACCGGCTGAGCATAACTCCAGGCCCTGCGGCGAGCCCCTACGAAGAAGTGGGACGCAACGATGCCTTGAGGAAAGGGAAGGCGCAATGGGTGAAGCAAGTTGCTAGCCGACCAAGGGAGTAAACCCCACACGCGCACCTCAACGGAAGGACGGAAGAACCGAGGATTCTGGTCCCACAGGTGCGCCTGCTAGCCTTTAACAACATACACCTCCGCAGGTACAAAAAACTTAAATTGTGAGCACCTTCAGGGGTAAGGGGAATAGACGACAGCCTCCGACTGTGGACCACCTTGTCTTGCACAACAGACAGCAGGACCCCACCAAACAAATGATTGGGAATATATGACCTCAGAACCCCAAGGCAGAGGTAAAACAGTAGAACGTGCAGTGGACGTGAATTTCCAGATCTGCCAGCCCCCCTGCCCACATTGAGAAGAGGCAGAGAAGAACTGGACCGGTGGATCTGGAGGGGTGCCTCCTGGACAGCCGCGCCACCGAAGGGAAAGCTGATGACTGAGGCCCAAACTCCTCAGGATGGCCCCGTCTTGCATTGGCAACCCCATGCAACACCATGACAACCCCGCTCACGATATCCCAAGCGATCTCTGTCATTGCTGCAACAATCACCTGAGCATGAGATCACAGACGGAACACGGACATGCAGACGCACTCAAGGAGAGTGCACCTAAGAAGTATGAGCCTATCCAACATCCAGCACCACATGTCCAGGTGTCCCACTCCTGTCACCCAAAACACAGGACGCTTGAACCTAGGTGACCGTCATAGCAAAGACAGGGAGGCCTGACTGCCGCTATCAACCCTTCCAGGACCCTGGAACACTAAGCCCCGGACTGTGCCATCCAGCAACACTTCTCACGATCCCCAGCAGGGGCCTTTCCCCAGATGGCCCAGATGGGCAGTGTTCCCGCCAAATGGGCAAGCTGCGCTCTGATAACATAGTGCAGAAAATCAAATCAAAGTGTCTTAACCTAGCTAATTTTTGTCTAATAGTGATCATTCATAATATCAGCCAGGCTCAATCATAACATTAGTATTAATGATCTCTTAAGATTGAAGAGTTACTAATGTAGCACTAATTGGTTTGTTTTTTGTTTTTTTTTTAAAAGAGCTTCAAAGGCGATCTTGGAAACTGCAGACCAATGAATCTGAGTTCAGTGCCAGTTAAATGATAGAACTTGTTCTGAAAAGCAGCACCAAGCTGTCTTTTCAAAGGGTTAATAAACATGTGATTAAGCCAAATGATATGTATCTGGATGTTTTAGAAGGTACTTGACAAAGCCCCTTATGAACTTCTCCTGAGGAAGGAGATGATGTGCTATTATAGAATGGGAAATGGATCAAAAACAGGAACACACAATAGGACTAACTGGCCAGTTTTCTCACAGGAGACCCGTAAATAGTGGAATGTCTCGGGATCTGCACTGGAACTGGCATCTGGTAACATCTACTGCACTGAAATGATCTGGAAAAGAGATCAGCAAGCATGGCGATCAAATTTGCAGATGGCATAAGGACATTTAGAGGCTGTCTGCACAATTTCCAAGCGTATAAACATGGAAATAGCATCCTTATGTAAATGACAATTTCAGAAAGGGCTCAATTTGTAGGTGGTTGTGCCGCCGATGACCCTGAATTGCCAAATCCTAGCACGGAAACCTGCTGCTGACAGACGTCGCTAACTGCCAGAATGCAGACAAAGGTAAAGGCACCCCCCAAGAAGTAAAACCCAAACCAATCACATTGCATTCAAAGAACTATAAACTATCATGAAATTAAAAGGAAATTAAAATTAGAATTAAAATTAAAAGTAACAGCAAAAGGAAGTCCTTATCTGGGTGTAGCCGCGTGGAACAGCGTCGTCTGCTCAAACGCGGGGCTGCTCCGCTCTCCGCCACGAGGCCTCAGCCCTGCCGAGAAAATAGCGCCAATCCGAAGCAGGCCCGTTTGGCGCCAGACACCACAGAGGCGGCAAGAGCTCAGAGCCCCTCCATGCGGACTCGAGAGACTCCCTTGTGGCGTCGGGATGCAGCAGTTACCCCGCTGTAGCTGCGGGGTGAAGAGCTGTCCAGACACACTGCTGCCTCGCGCCACCAGAAGTAGCAGACGCTGCGAGCCCCGGCCCACTGGCTAAAGAACCTCGAACGGCCTGAGGCTCCCGCTGCGATGGGAATCTGCCGCATGGACACTGCCAAAATGCAGGTGTTCCACAGAACTCTCCCCCGTACAGTCCTGGGGGAGAGATCATCACCGGGCACAGAGACCGAAGAATCCCAAGCAGAGAGGCTAGCTGGCAGCGTGAACTTTGAAAAGGGACAGAACCCCCTTTACACTAAGGCAGACTAGGTGAAAATAAATAAAGTAAAAGTAAATGAAATTAAATGAAAATGAATACAATTTACAGGATTACACCTAAAGAAGGGCAAAAGAAATGCAAGGTAAATCAAATCCTGACTAACTGCTCCTAAACTGCTTCTCAAGTGAGCCCAGCACCTAGGCTCACTACGTCCTCATGCTGCATGGAGACTGGACACACTGGGGGATCATGGGAGAAGACCAGCAGGATATACCCGGTGATGTCACAAGTTTGACTTGTCCAGTCTCCATGTTGCAGGAGGAGGTGCACTACCCAGTGGTGGAGGACTGAACTGTAGGACCGATAAGGAATTGGGGTTTTTGTACAAGCACTTCTTAGAGCTTTTATTGAAGGCTGTGTAAGACAGTGTGTGAAGATAAGAAGTGCTGGTGCCAATTAATGCCAAGGAGAAAGGCAGACAAAAAGGTAGAAAGCCTCATGTTTTAAAAGCAGCCATTTTTACCAATGCTGGAGCTACGTTAAGAATGCTGTTTGTTTTAAGCTAAGAGGCAGCACATGATTACACACTGGTCTGTAGCAGCTGAGAATAGCGGAGAAGATTGCTGGACTGTGCATGTAACAGGGTTCAACTATTTGTTAAAGTGAAGAAGAATTTAAAGTTAACCAAAGAGTGAAGAAACTGCTTTGAAAGTATTTTGCTGAGAAAGTTTTGTTGGAGAAATTATCCTACTTTCAGTTTGCTATTTTTGAAACCTTTATCAAGGTCATTTGCCAAGTTGACACTGCAAAGAAAAATAAAACAAATTTATTTAACAAATTTTCCTGTGTAAGCCTCATCCACTCGGACTGCTTTAATAACAAGCCCACAACTACACTAAAGGGCCTCAGCTACTAAGTTGAAGCGTTAAAACAAGTGTGATGACCGGCACACCCTTACTAGGCAGCCGCCTGGGAAGGATGGCGCCGCCACAATACCTACCCCTGTTCCCAAGCAGGTGTATGTAGGTTCATTTTACCTAACCTTTCTGTGAGATTTATGTTAATAGGGGAATGTTTACTAAGCCCTGCACCGGGCTCATCGCTAACTTCAGGGGGCATATATATCCATCCCTCTGCAGTTAGCATAGATAAGACATGTGGTCCTGTGGAGACCAGGCAGCAGGTACAACTAATGCTGGCATTAGGTGTGGTTAGCATGAGCCATTAATGCCCACGCTAGCCATGCTGCACCGGGAAAGTTCCTGTCCTGCCTAGTCGCCACCCCGACATGCACTACTAGGGTAGCGCTGAGTGGGCTCCACACTACCTTTTAGCATGGCATCCAAACCACATTTTAACTCTGTGCTATCCTGAAAGCATGGTTTAGTATACATGCCCCATAATTTATAAAGACACATAGGTATCTATGGGGCATGACTGCACCTTTATCAAACATGCTGCATAGACACCTATGTGTCTTTATAAATTATTAGCAAAATTCTTGCAGAATTTTCTAGGTAAAATGAACCCACGTATATTTATACCTGCTTGGGTGCAGGCTAAACGTATACGCCTATTTTATAAAAAACGTGTGTAAATTGTGACTCCAAAGTTAACATGAAAGTTAATGCAAGTTCAGTGCCACCGTGGCCCTTTTATTTCTATGAGTGCAGTGGCTCTCAACATGCACTAATGTTTAGTATGCATTAACCTTTAGTAAATATACCCCATGTGTTTTTATAAAATAGGCCATAAATCAGTGCCAATTTGGTCTCCCTTCCTAAGCGACCTGTTATAAAATTACCCTCGGTGTATATTTTCCTTTTAAACATCACTGATTTTTCAACATGAAATGTTGATGCTTACGGGCCCAGCTGTAGTATCTCCAAGAACAAGCAGGAATGCAGTCTTCACATATGGATGACGGCACCGACGGAGTGTCCAATAAGAAAGCCGTTGGGAGCACTCTACTGCACCTGCATGTATGCCTTCCCAACTCCTCTCCTCAGTTCTTCATTTTCCACAGAGCCAGCAGGTTACTAAATCCTGTCACTGCCGAAAAACTTCTCTTTTTTGTGTAATACTGTGATCTGACTTTCTGTCGCTGCCGGTTCCGTCAAAATCGACACTGTCCCGATAAAATTTTTCTTTTTAGTTATAAAATTTTCTATTTCCTTTCTTTCTTTTTCAGCGGCTCCACCATAACTAGGCCTCTAAGCCATATCCTCTTCAATTTTGAGGAATATTTTCTAAAATGGAAAAATCAACTAGTGGTTTTAAAAAATGTACCAAATGTGCTTGTACCATATCAGTCACGGATAAACATGACTAGGGTTTAAAATGTTTGGGCCCTGACCATTTACCAGATTCTTGTCTTTTTTGTCAAAAAATGACAAGGAGAGGCATAAAGAACAGAGCCAGACAGTATGGATCACTGTTCGCTCCAGACTCTATTTCAGTGGCTTCCACATCATCAAGAACATTGGCCTCCTCCCATGGGTTTCAGGTCTCTTCCAAGTTCAAACATATAAGTAAGTCCCTGACTTCTAAATAATCATCAGTATTGGCATTGAAAACTGATTCAAGTCACAGCATAAGCATCGAGACTTCCTTAGGGGTGCTTCATATGCAGACCAGCCAGCTAAGCAGCCCTGGTGGGAAGACATGGCCTCCAAAGCACAAGAGGGGTTCTGGGACACTTCCAAGGAATCAGTCTCTGAAGACCTACTGGTTCTATGCTCTGGGATGGTGGCTCAAAGCCCCATTGGTGATTCCACTCAGACATTGGCCATCTCCCTGGACCAGTGCATGCTGGCCCTCGAGAGGAGTTTGGCCACATTCCTGGCAGCCTTGGTACACACAGTATTAACAGCTCCAGCAATGCAGGCTTCGGCACCCTGCCTACAGCCAAGTGTATCGGCCCCGATGCCAGCCCTTGAGCCTGCATCATTGGAGCTCCTGTGGCTGATGCCTCCATTGGAACCGACTGATACCACCGGTACCCAACAGGCTAAGACTGCCATGGCTCCTGATGTCGATACCTCTGAGCATCGGTATCAGCATCGACCCTCGACGTCCATGAAGCATCGAGGTCAAACGCGAGACCGTCGATACTTTGACTTGTTTGTCAGTCTCTGATTCCAGTACTTCCAGTTCTGACGAGAGATCACTTGATTCCCAGGAACTACCAGACATCCCTTCAGACCCATCCCCTCCACATGAGCGGCACAGGTCCCCACAAGAATATATGTCGTTCCAGGACTTCATCCATGACATGGAAGCAGGAATGGCTATTACAGTAGCCTCAGAGAAGGAACCAAGGACAGAGGAATCGGAGATACTCCAATACCCTCCCATGCCCAAAGAAGTGACTACTTTACTGGTGCATCGCATCTTAGAAGATCTTATGCTCCACATGTGGGAGGCGCCTCTCACGGTTCCACCTGTCAGCAAGAGACTCAATACCATGTACCGAGTTCCAGAGTGCCCAGGCTTCCAGAAGCCTCAACTCTCCCACCACTCAATGGTAGTAGAATTGGCGATGTGCCAAATAAAGAATTTAAAGAATCACTCTTCCATGCATCCGGGTGGAGAATTGAGGACACTCAATGGCTTTGGGCATTAATGCTTTCAAGCATTCATGTTAGTCTCTAGAATAAATGCCTACATGCTATACATGGGCATATTTCTAAGGATGTCACCAGGGATCTGGAGATGTTTGCCCCCATGTTTCCTGTTAATAAGTGTAATGCATTCCAGATGCTCATCAGATAGGTTCAAAATACTTCAAAACAACAAGCATAGTTTCAGCAGTCTGCATTGGGGCTTGGAAGATGGCCTGGTTACAGGCATCAGATCTTCAATAGTGGGTCCAGGATAAGCTGGCCAATATTCCACATACTCGAGAAAACATTTTTGGAAAAGGTTGGAAAGAAAAGGCCGGGGAGATTGAGACAGATGATCTTGCCCTTAGCCTTTCCAGAAAAATGGCTGACCCCCCAAGAGGAAGGCTCTTCCCAAGAAACCTTTCTATTCTAAAACGAAGAGTTACTATCCTTCCTACTCACCGTGAGCTGCTTACCAGCCTCAGCAGCGGCAGCAAGGCCCTCGCCAACCCAAAAAGCCGAAGGCTCCTAAGCCTCAACCAGCGGCTTAGGCACAACCTTTGCCAGGTTTTTGACTCCTTCCTAGAGAGCATTGTCACTCTGCCCCTGGAGACTCTGTTCCTATGCCCACAGGTGGCACCTCATAACTTCAAAACAGTGGATTCCCAACATCATCTAAAGGGGGATCTGCTTCACTTTGAGACTTTACCCCTCACCAGCTTCACAGGGAACTATCCAACTCATCCCCTTCAAAACACTCTGGGGTCTTCATCTTCCCTTACTTAGATGACTGGCTAATCAGGGGAGACTCCCCTCAGGAGGTAAAACTCTCCCTTCATTGCACCATCACGGTGCTCCAACATCTGGGATTTGTCCTAAACTTCCTAAAGTCTCTCCTTGCTCGATCTCAATGTCTGGAGTTCATCAGAGTGTTCTTAGATACTCAACAAGCCTGAGCTTTTCTTCCTCAAGATTGTTCTGCTCACCTCATCGAGCTGGCAAAACAAATGCAACAGCAAAGCTGGGACATGTGCCTCCATAGTCCATGCCATCCCCTGTGCTCGCTTACACATGTGACAAGCCCAATGGACTCTGTCTTCTCAATGGACGTAAGCAACGGGATGTTTCAGACAAAATCCACATCACCCTACAATTGACCAAGTTTCTTCAGTGGTGGTGTTCCCCACAGAACCTACTCGGAGGATCACACTTTTCGATGCCTCCACCTTGATGCACCCTGAATGGATGTCTGCAAAATGGGTTGGGAGGTGCAATCTGAATGACCTCACCGCATAGGGACTGTGGACATCACAGGAATCTACTTTGCAGATCAACCTCCTAGAACTATGGGCTCTAACAAATGCCTTTCGGGTTTTTCAACCCCAATTCGGGACAACAGGTATTAGTCAAGATGGACAACCAGGTTGCCATGTTCTGTGTGAACAAATGGGGGGACAGGATCCTATCCTCAATGTGAGGAAGCCCTTTGCCTCTGTTTTTTGCCATCACCCACCACATCCACCTCAGAGCAGTGTACTTCCCGGGCAAGCTCAATGTCCTTGCGGACAGGCTAAGCCAAATCCTTTCTCCACACGAATGGACATTACATCAGGAGATAGCTGCTTGGACTTTCCGAACGTGGGGAAATCCACTCATAGATCTCTTTGCCACTCTGCAGAACACACAGCTTCCACTCTTCTGCTCCAGGCTTCCGTCCCTGTACCGACAGGCCCCAGATGCCTTCTTTCTCTTTTGGGGACATGGTTTGCTCTATGTATTTCCTCTCATCCCCTTGATACCCAAAATGCTGTTCAAGCTACAGGCTAACAAGGGCTCCATGATCCTCATAGCCCCCTTTTGACTCCATCAACCGTAGTATTCTCTGCTTCTTCGCTTGGCGCAGATTCAACCTCTCAGACTCGGATGTGCACCCAAACTCCTCTTCCAGGACCAACGGACACTTCTCCATCCCAATCTTCACTTGTTTTGCCTCACAGTATGGCCGCTGAAGGGCTAGTGCTTGCTGACGTTGACCTGCTACAGGAGGTCAAAGTTATCCTTCTTGCATCATGCAAGGAGTCCACCAGGTGATCTTATGCCTTCAAATAGTGAAGATTTGCCCTCTGGTGCTCCCTAAAGGGCATAAACCCCTTTGCCTGCCCGATGGAGTCCCTTCTACAATATCTCTTCCACTTGTCCTTGGCAGGTCTTGACTAACTCAGTGAGAGTTCATCTTAATGCTATTGCGGCCTCTCACAAACCACTGGGTGTACAGCCTATCTCCTCTCACCCCTTAGTAGTACGCTTCATGTGAGGTCTCTTGCTGTCCAAGCCACTCGTTAAATTGCTTTCGGTAGCCTGGGATCTCAATGTGGTTTTTGCTCAACTGTTTAAGCTTCCTTTCGAGCTGTTAGCCACCACTTCACTAAAGTTCCTATCTTGGAAGGTAATCTTCCTCATCGCCATCAAGTCAGCATGCCGCATTAGTGAACTGCAAGCTCTGATGATGGATCCGCCATATACCTGGTTCAACCATGACAAGGTGATTCTCCGTATCCATCTGTATTTCCTACCAAAGGTAATCTCCTCATTCCATCTAAACCAGTCGGTAATCTTCCCAATTTTCTTCCCGAGACCACATGCGTCAACAATTTCTGTGAAAACCATGGAAGGCATTGTTTAAATATAAAATGCTGTTTACGCACAATAAGAACAATATCTGTCACAATGGTGATGGTACTTTCTACCCAACTTGCTAAAGACGTCAAAGCAGAGTCTTTTTATAGAACTCACTATCTTATATCCTATTCCAATAGAGTTCTGGAGAAGGTCGTAACTGCATATAGATAAATTCATACGGAAAAAAATTTTGAACCTTTGTACATGGTAAATGAAAAGTCAGACCAAATCAAAGGAGATGTATAAATGTCTGAAATATCACATATAACACAGAGAAATAATCACATTGATCTAGGTAGAGACCTGACACATGGGTTGAATTCAAAGGTGCTATTGTAAAACCCAAAGAATGCGAAAAATTAATATATTCACAAACTTTGGCATCCTGCAAATCCTCCATATGAAGATTTATGTCTCCTAATAAAATACAGTTATGAAAACCTGTTATTCCTAAATTGTTCTCAACACCAAATTAGACGATTGCAACTGTGTCAAAACCTTATTGCCTTATTTTTGGCATTTCCCAGTATACTGTGGTAACCCCTCTAATCTGTAAATTATATTGGTTTAAAATCTCCAATTGGATTAGTTTAAGCTTCTAGTTCTCTTATATAGATTTTTTAATGATTTTGTTCCAGAATATTTTTTAACTTTGTTGTTTTCATTTATAATATGTAAATCCAAATGATTACAATCAGCCAGTACTTTGTTGTATCTGCCACGTAGAGGTATTTGTTTTAAATCATGCTTTATGCATATTATTCCCTATATGGCACCACGGTACTAGTCCGAATTACCTAGGCAACTAAAAACAGTCTATCTCTTTTTCAGTTTCGAAAAGAACTGAAAGTTTGGTTGTTTAAATCTAACTAGTTGGTAATTTTTATATTTGTATTTTCATCCTTTGTTTTTTATGTTTATCTCCAGGAACAAGCGGAATGTAGTCTTCACATATGGTGATGGCGGTACCAACGGAGCCAGCGCGGAAACACTCTCCAGCATCCAATAGGAAATCCTTTGAGAGCATCCCACTGCTCCTGTGTCGCTGCCTTCCCACCTTCCTAACTCTCCCTCCTCAGTTCTTCATTTTCCATGGAGCCAGTAGGAAGCAAATCCTGTCACCGCAGAAAATTCCTTTATTTTATTTCTTTTGTATTTTGTGGTCGCGTCTGCCTTCCCGTCGATGCCGGGACCGACCACTGTCAGTTCTTTCTCTATTCTCTTATTTTCTTTTTTCTAAAAAGTACATTAGAACTTTCTTGAGCGCATCAACGTCATTTTAGGCCTTAAGCCTACCATTTGCTTCGGCATAATGGAAAAAACAGCTAGTGGTTTTAAGAAATGTTCTAAGTGTGGCAGTACCATCTTTGCTGCTGACACCCATTAGTGGTATCTCAAATGCCTTGGGCCAGACCACCAGCCTTCTGAATGTCCTTTATGTAGAAAGATGACAAAGAGAGGCCTGAAGAACCGTGCTGCAAAGTTAGGCACACTCTGCCTCAGACACAGTGTCTTTAGCATCATTGTCTTCGAGGGCGTCATCTTCCTCTCATGGATCTCAGGTATCAAAACATAAGTCTTTGAAGACACACCAGTGCCCCTTGGGTAGATCTCTTTCTAAGAATCGAGATGCCTTGTGCGTTGCCCTAGAGGTGGATCGGCCAGTCAAACTATCCCAGCGGGAGGACCCTTCCTCCAAATCCATCAAGGGATCCCAGAATGCTCCTGAGGCCTCCACCTCTGGAGAGCACCTGGTGCCATGCTCTGGGATGGTAGAACGCATGTCTGGGACCGATACCTAAGCATCGGCCGGCTCCATGGATCAACATATCCTCACCATCGAGCACAGCTTGACGTCCCTACTAGCGGCATCGGTTCCAGTCAAATCCCTACCGACGGTACCGCCGACACTGTCACTGACTATGGTACTGATGCAGTCTTCATCGGGTTTGTACCCATCGAACGACTATCACCACAGCCTGCCCTTGAGTCCATCCCTGTTACTGGTGGCTCTTCCAGGCAACCTCCCCGATCCAATACCGATTTTGATCAGTATCGGGCCTTAGCATTGCGTGGACATCGCTCTCGTCAATACTTTGAATTGTCAGATTCCGATACTTCTGATGAGGTATCAATTGATTCTCGAGCGATGCAAAGTATACCGGAGGATCCTTCTCCCTCTCCAGAATGCCGCATGTCCCCTCCCGAGGACATGTCTTTTCAAGAGTTTATTCAGGACCTGGCCAGGGGCCTGTTCATTACAGTAACATCAGAAAAAGAACCTAGGGCTGAGGAATTATAAATCCTCAAATACCCTATAGTTCCTAAAGAGTCTGCCACCCTTCCAGTTCACCGTATCTTCCAGGACCTCATGCTCCAGATGAGGGAGATGCCCCTTACCATCTCTCCCCATACTCGACGACTCAATACCATGTATCAAGTACCAGAGTCTCCTGGATTCCAAAAGACTCAGTTGCCTCATCACTCAATGGTGGTGGAATAGGCAATGCGTCGAATTAAAAGTTCAAAGACTCATTCTTCGAACCTTCCTGGTAGAGAAGCGAGGACTCTCGATGCTTTTGGGTGTCAATGTTTTCAAGCCTCCATGCTTTCAGCAAGGATAAGTTCATACATACTCTATATGGGTATGTTCCTGAGGGAGGTTACTAGAGATTGTGAATCTATGGCTCCTCTTCTTCCTGATGATAAGAGAGCTGATTATCTCACATTGGTCTAACATGCTCAGAATATGTCAGAGTTTGTCAATAGGGCAACTTTTGACTGCTTTGAGTATACCAGTAGGGCTACCTCAATCTGCATTGGAGCATGCAGGATTGCTTGGCTTCAAGCATCAAATCTTGAACAATAGGTTCAAGTTAAACTGGGCAATATTCCTTGCACAGGTGAAAACCTTTTTGGCAAGGATTGGCAAGACAAGGCATCTCAGTTGGAGTCTGAGAATACTACCTTAAATAGGCTTTCTAGAACCACTGCCAACCCGGCTAAGAAGAAAGCAGTTGCAAAGAAGACATTCTTCAATAATAATAAGAAGTTTTACCCTTCTTACACCCCTGCTTCTCAGTACCAACCACAGGCTATTCAAAAGAGGCAACAGCCTCCTAAGCAGCAAAAGAAGCCACAGACTCCTAAAAACCAGCCAGCTCCGCAGACTCAACTTGTGCCTGGTTTTTTACGTTTTTCCTAGAGAACATAGCCACTCTGCCTCTGGAGACCCCCTCCCCCCAACATTGCCAGCAGACTCTGTCACTATGCCCACAGGTGGCATCTAATCACATCAGAGCACTGGACCCTGACCATAGTGGTGGAGGGGTACAGACTTCACCCTCAGACTCTGCCCCCTCTCCACAATGGTGGGGGAATATCCTTCTCAGCCTCCTCACTGCTCTGTTGCTACAAGAGGTCATCTCTCTGCTGTCAGGAGGTACCATAGAGGAGGTCCCAAATCCCAACAAGGAATGGGTTTCTACTCTCCGTACTTTCTCATACCAAAGAAAACTGGGGGATCAGACCCATCAGAAACCTAAACAAGTTTCTTGTCCACGAGAAGTTCAAGATGGTCTCTCTAGGGATCATCCTACCCTATCTTCAGTCAGGACTGGCTCTGTTCTCTAGATCTCAAAGAAACATACACATATATCCTGATTCATCCAGAACACAGGAAATATCTATGCTTCATGTTTCAAGGAAGACATTATCAGTACAGAGTCCTGCCATTTGGACTCGCCTCTGCCCCGAGAGTCTTCACAAAGTGCACAGCGGTCGTGGCTGCATTTTTAAGATCTCTAGGGATATTTGTCTTCCCTTACTTAGACGACTGGCTCATAAGAGCAGGAACCTCCCAATAAGTTCACCTGTCTTTCTCTTGTACCATGCAGGTATTTCAACACTTGGGATTTGTGATAAATCTTCCAAAGTCCCATCTCGCTCCTACTCAAACTCTACAGTTCATAGGAGCTCTCTTTAATACCTCAGCCCCACTGTTCTCATCTCATCTAGTTGGCATCTCAGGCCTGTGTCAAAGATTATCTCACTGCCCGAGAGATGCTACAGTTTCTAGGTCATATGGCCTCAACAGTACATGTAGTGCCACACACATGCCTGCATATGCGTACAGCCCAATGGGCTCTGGCTTCCCAATGGACACAGACCTCAGACCATCTCTCAGACAAGATATCAGTCTCTGCCCCTCTGGCCACATGACTCCTATGGTGGTGTTCCCCAGAGAATCTCCTTGTCGGGTCACCTTTTCAGATGCCTCCACATCAATGTACCCTGGTAACAGATGCCTCCAAGCAGGTGTGGGGGGCTCATCTAAGGTCCCTTTCCACCCAGGGCTTCTGGATGGAGGAGGAGTCCAAGCTCCAGATAAATTTCCTGAAACATCGGGCAATCTGCAATGCCCTCAAGGTCTATCAAACGCATCTAAGCTCCCAGAGGGTCCTGGTAGAAATACTAAAACAGAAAGTTTTCATAAAAGACTACCAATCCCAGAATGCACCAGGTTACAAACAGCCTCTAGAACAGCTGAAGTGGGGAAACGTGTGTTCAATCAGGAGAGCTATGAGGTAATCCCCAATCACTCATCTCCAAGGGCAGGGCTTGATTCAGCACACCTGGGCTGTGCTAGGGTGGAGTGTCCCTCTAAGCACGTTAAAAGTAAAGGATATTCTACACAGAGCAGACAGAACCAGGAGAACAAGGAGAGACAGAAGCAGAAGCCATTGGAGAAAGAAGAGAGAGGACTACAACAGCAGAAGCAACGTGGAAGAAAGAACAGAGAGAACCAGGAGAGCAGACAGACACCAGGAGCCATTGGGGAAAGAAGAGAGAGGACTACAACAGCAGAAGCAACGTGGCAGAAAGAAGAGAAAGACATCTTGGAGGTCTAAAGAAGGAGCCCACAGCAGTACGTGTGTTAGGAGTGATTCCAGAGGCAAGCATACTCCATTGGACTGGAGGAAGCCAGAGGAGTGGGGTTATAAAGCCAGGAATTCCCAGACGGCACCTTTGAAGGAGACGGCTGCATTTGGAAGGGGCCCTAAGACCGGTGCAAGAAGGTATGTGAAGAGAGACCCAGTGTCCAGGGATCTTGATTGGAAGGCTGGACATAAAAGCTGGACTACTTACTGGCCAGGATACCAGTAGAGGAAACCTAACAGCAAGGGGATCACAGGTATGAACTTTTATCTATGCCCTAGCTCTTCACCTGGAAGACAGCAGGGAAACAAATATTATCCTGAAAGTGATCAATTAAGGAATTCCTCTGAGCCAGACCATGATATTGATTCCATGATATTTGAGGAAGAAGGAGATATCTCAAATGATCAGTTAGAATACATGGACTGCTCTCTGTCTAGGCTGCTGTTTTAAAGTACTTTCTCACTAATGCAACAACCACCAAAAGGAACTGTAACTTGTTCTTTTATCTACCCAGAAAAGTCTCTGCAAGAAAGCTTTAAGGTAGGATTGAGCCACGTAGAGAGAGTGAACCAGCAAAGGGGTTTGCAGCTGGCTAATTATTGGTAATTGAGCCAGGCACAAGTGCACATGAGCTCTGGAAGGAAACTTCTCTTTTTTTGGGTGTGTAAATAGAAGAAAGTTATCCTCGATAAAGAACAGTTTTTTTGTTACTTTTGGGTTTTGTTTTTGCCTTTTGGAGCACTGCTAAGAGTCATTAGCAGGAGCCATCAAAAAGACCTTTTCTGTTTCCCATCAAGGTCTTTATTGATTTATTGCTTAAGAAGTTCAGTTACCTTATATCATGTTTTGTTTTTCCTGAGTACAATACTTGAAGCAAGTGTCCTTTTGTGTTACCAAGTAAATCTGTGTGGGAGAATTAACCCCATGAATAAAATCTGTTTTTCTTTGCTTACACTCGAGCATCACAACTCATTATTTTGTGAACGGCTGGTTCTGGTATGAATGAACTTCATTCCCCACAATCCTTTGCAAGTCATAATAATATTTTGCCTTTGCTAAGACTGTGGACTTTCACAAGCAGCACCCCCGTTTACAGTGGCATAGTAGTTTGGATTGCTTTTACACGAAGGATTTACAGGATTTATAAGGATTACAACTGAAATCTGAAAGAAAAAAAGTTCAAGTCAAAAGCTGGAAAGTGGATTTTTCCCTTAACAACACTTTGGAGGAAAAAAAGAAGTGGCTGTTCTAGGAGCTGTTCCAAGGAGGAAAAGACCCTGTGTAAGCTGGAGTCATCACTAGCATAAGGTAATAAGTACTTGGGCATGTCTAGTGGTGGATGGGAGTAAGACACAGGGGTAACTGGAAAAAAAAATAGGAGAAAAACACCTGTTTGGAGGGTGCTGCTCTGTGGTTTTTTTTCTTTTGTTTTCTTGCAGGGAGACAAGATGGATCCAAGGGAACTGGCCAGCTGGATGGCAGCCCAATTTAGCAGGCAACAGGAGCTAGCGCAGCAGGCTCAGGACACTGCAATTAAAGCACTAAGGGACCAGCAGAAGCCAGTGCTTGATCTGGTGGAAGCCTTAATTGCTCTTCATAACCAAAGTGGACCGGATGCAAGACCAGCAGTAACAACTGGTATACCACATGTGGACAATGTGGGACTCAATCAGGGAATTGGGGCATTTAGTTTTGGGAAGCTAACACCAGATGATAATGTTGATGATTTCCTTGAATCTTTTGAGAGAGCGGCACGAGCATTAGCATGGCCAGAGACCCAGTGGGCAGTAAGGCTGGCAGCCTCATTAACTGGGGAGGTGCTTGCAGCTTATAGGGCAATGCCAGCAGCTCAAGCTTTGAATTATAGAGATGTAAAGGCTGCTATAAGAGATCGCCTAGGGTTGTCTATTTCAGAGTATAGGCGAATGTTTAGAGCTACTGCATTAAGAGTGGGTGAAACACCCAGGGCTGAGTCAGAGAATCAGAGGATTGGCTGTAAAATGGTTGGAGCCTGAGGGAAAGACTGTGGAAATGTTATTAGACATTATTATGCTTGAACAATTTATGTCTGCTGTGCCTAAAGATTTGCACACTTTCCTTATACAGCAAAATTGCCAGAACCTTAGAGAGGCTACCATGCTAGCAGAGAGATTCTTGGAAGCCACGCAGGCTTGCCATAGAATGGGTGGCCCTCTGAAGGTTGGTGCTGAGGCAAGCTGTGCTGTATCAGAAAAGAAAATGGTTAAAAATGTTTCTGTGAATAATTGTTCTCTGCCAACCCAGATTACAAAGTGGAGTAAAAAGAAATGTGGAAAATGGGGACATTTGGAAAGGGGATGCCAGATACACACTAGCTTGATGGGTGTTGATTTAAAACAGCCCAAAGAAGGATTCCTTTTGGTGGTTGATGTGCAGGGAATTACCACAAATGCTCTGTTAGACTCTGGGGCAGACCAGAGTATGCTGTCAAAGAGGCTTTGGAAGAGGATAGAGGCCCAAGAAGGATTTGTGCCTAGAACCCCTGAAAGCCAGGTTCACATCAGATGCATTCATGGTGCTGCAACATCATATCCCACCTATAGGCTAATGGTTAAGTGCCTGGGGGAACAAGAGGAAGTTCTTTTAGCAGTGGTGCCTAGTCTTCCATTTGATTTGGTTCTAGGAAGGGAATGGCCAAGATTTAAGCAGGGACTAGTGAAAGGACTAGGAAAGAAGGAGGGAGAAGGAATGATGGTAATAGCTCCTGGGCCTTTGTTTGGAAGTCCTCAGTCCCTAGCTAAAAAGATGGTCAAGCTTCCAGAAGACCAAACTATAAAGAAGGAAGTAGGGAAGAAGAGGGGCCTTGTATCCACCCGCTCACAGGCTAAGGTAGAGAGCCAGGAGGAGGGGGAGCAGGCAGAGTTATTAGGAGACTTACCCTCTCATGATGATTTAATAACTCCACCATCTGGGAAAGTAAGAAAGTTGAAAGCACAAAAGCGTCGTGAGAGACTTTGCAGAGCACAGGGTAGGGCTGAGATGTTGGCTGGTCAAAGTTTACCCTGGGTGCCAGCTGAGTTAATGGCAAAGTTTCCTAACTTTCCACAAGAACAGCGAGCTGATCAAGCTCTCACCCGAGCTTTTAAGTATGCTCAGGAGGTCAGGAAGGAGTTGCCCAGATTCAGACTAGATAATGAAATATTATATAGAGAGAGTCAGGACCCCAGAAATGGGACCATACGTAAACAATTGGTGGTACCCACAACTTTCAAAGGACTAGTACTTAGATTAGCACATGATCATCCAGTTGGAGGTCATAAAGGGATGCAAGGAACGCTGGATCAAATACTTATACGTTTTTACTGGCCAGGTATTCTCAAAGAAACTGCCCAGTTTTGTGCTGCATGTCCAGCGTGTCAGCGAGTTACAGCGACTCACCCACCGGTGGTGCCTTTGATTCCCACACCAATTATCACAGACCCAATTGGTCGCATTGCTATGGATATTGTAGGCCCATTAGTCAAAACGCCCCGAGGGTTCCAATACATCCTAGTTATGGTAGATCAGGCAACAAGGTTTCCCTGGGCCATACCATTGAGGAATGTTTCCTCAAAAACAATAGCTTTAGAGCTAGTCAAATTGTTTTGCGAAGTGGGATTCCCAAGAGAGGTGTTGACTGACCGAGGGTCCAATTTTGTATCCAAATATTTGGCCCAGGTCTGGGATGCCTTTGGCATTCATCATGTGAAAACCTCAGCCTACCATCCTCGATCAAACGGTTTGGTGGAGAGATTCAACCAAACTCTCAAACAAATGTTGAGAAGGGGGTTAGCAGGAGAGGTAAAAGAATGGGATATGTTATTGCCCTTTGCCTTGTATGCCTGCAGGGAATGAATTCAGGTGTCCCTAGGTGTAACTCCATATGAATTGATGTATGGTAGAGCTCCACGGGGTTTGTTAGATATTTTGAGGGAACAATGGATTGATCCTGAACCAGAAAATCAGGAGGTGCCACAGTTTCTATGTGACTTGAGAGCACGTTTAAAAAGGACCTCGCAGGTTGCTGAGAAAAACCTTCAGGACAGTCAAGTATGCCAGAAAGGGTGGTATGATAGGAAGGCCAAAAGCCGCCAATTAAGCATTGGTGAAAAGGTTTTGGTTCAAGTAGCAGGCACAGCCCCAAAATTTGAAGTACAGTGGAAGGGGCCATGGAAGGTTGTTAGACAGGTGAGCCCAGTATCTTAAGTGGTAGAAAATGCAAGAGGTCGTAGACAGACCTATCACATTAATGTACTTAAATCTTGGAAGGAGAGGCCTGTAAATAATAATGACCCTGAAGCCAGCCAAGAAGTAGGTGAGCGTCAAAAAGAAAATACTCTCATAGGTATTACCGACTGTAGGAAAGAAGTTTCACCAGTTGCACCAGTCTGTAATTACTTAAGCAGGGGGGTATGTGATAAGGAAGCTTATCATAGTTCAGGAGGGAGCTATAAAAGAGGTGAATTGGCTCTGAACAAGCAACCTGTCTTTGCTGGTAGAAATACTAAAACAGAAAGTTTTCATAAAAGACTACCAGTCCCAGAATGCACCAGGTTACAAACAGCCTCTAGAAGAGCTGAAGTGGGGAAACGTGTGTTCAATCAGGAGAGCTATGAGGTAATCCCCAATCACTCATCTCCAAGGGCAGGGCTTGATTCAGCACACCTGGGCTGTGCTAGGGTGGAGTGTCCCTCTAAGCACGTTAAAAGTAAAGGATATTCTACACAGAGCAGACAGAACCAGGAGAACAAGGAGAGACAGAAGCAGAAGCCATTGGAGAAAGAAGAGAGAGGACTACAACAGCAGAAGCAACGTGGAAGAAAGAACAGAGAGAACCAGGAGAGCAGACAGAACCAGGAGCCATTGGGGAAAGAAGAGAGAGGACTACAACAGCAGAAGCAACGTGGCAGAAAGAAGAGAAAGACATCTTGGAGGTCTAAAGAAGGAGCCCACAGCAGTACGTGTGTTAGGAGTAATTCCAGAGGCAAGCATACTCCATTGGACTGGAGGAAGCCAGAGGAGTGGGGTTATAAAGCCAGGAATTCCCAGACGGCACCTTTGAAGGAGACGGCTGCATTTGGAAGGGGCCCTAAGACCGGTGCAAGAAGGTATGTGAAGACAGACCCAGTGTCCAGGTATCTTGATTGGAAGGCTGGACATAAAAGCTGGACTACTTACTGGCCAGGATACCAGGAGAGGAAACCTAACAGCAAGGGGATCACAGGTATGAACTCTGATCTATGCCCTAGCTCTTCACCTGGAAGACAGCAGGGAAACAAATAGTATCCTGAAAGTGATCAATTAAGGAATTCCTCTGAGCCAGACCATGATATTGATTCCATGATATTTGAGGAAGAAGGAGATATCTCAAATGATCAGTTAGAATACATGGACTGCTCTCTGTCTAGGCTGCTGTTTCAAAGTACTTTCTCACTAATACAACAACCACCAAAAGGAATTGTAACTTGTTCTTTTATCTACCCAGAAAAGTCTCTGCAAGAAAGCTTTAGGGTAGGATTGAGCCACGTAGAGAGAGTGAACCAGCAAAGGGGTTTGCAGCTGGCTAATTATTGGTAATTGAGCCAGGCACAAGTGCACGTGAGCTCTGGAAGGCAACTTCTCTTTTTTTGTGTGTGTAAATAGAAGAAAGTTATCCTCGATAAAGAACAGTTTTTTTGTTACTTTTGGGTTTTGTTTTTGCCTTTTGGAGCACTGCTAAGAAAGTCATTAGCAGGAGCCATCAAAAAGACCTTTTCTGTTTCCCATCAAGGTCTTTATTGATTTATTGCTTAAGAAGTTCAGTTACCTTATATCATGTTTTGTTTTTCCTGAGTACAATACTTGAAGCAAGTGTCCTTTTGTGTTACCAAGTAAATCTGTGTGGGAGAATTAACCCCATGAATAAAATCTGTTTTTCTTTGCTTACACTCAAGCATCACAACTCATTATTTTGTGAACGGCTGGTTCTGGTATGAATGAACTACATTCCCCACAATCCTTTGCAAGTCATAATAATATTTTGCCTTTGCTAAGACTGTGGACTTTCACGACCAGCACCCCCGTTTACAATACTCATAGCCCCATGTTGGCCACGTCAACCGTGGATTCCTCTCCTGCTCCGTCAGTCCCAGACTCAACTCCTATATCTCTGATCTGCTCCAGATCTCCTTTCTTAAGAGGAGGGGATGATGCTCCATCCCAATCCGCAGTTTCTCCACCTCATGGCTGCTGAAAGCATAGTATTGCAGCATCTCAACCTTACTCAGGAAGTATCCTCAGCCTCTAGAAAGCCATCCACCAGATGTTCTTATGCTTTCAAATGGCATAGATTTTCCATCTGGTGTTCTCAGAAGGACCTTAATCCATTCTCAGCTCTAGTGGAGACGCTCCTCCTGTTTCTCCTCCATCTATCCTCTTCCGGTCTCAAAACCAACTCGGTAAGAGTTCACCCACGTGCCATTGCAGCCTCTCACCATCTCCTGGATGGATGACCATTTTCCTCACAGCTGCCTGTGGCGGGCTTCATGAGAGGTCTCTTGTTCACCAAACCTCCCATTAGACTACCTCCAGTGGCCTGGGATCTCAATGTCGTTCTAGGGCAACTTCTCAAGCCACCCTTTGAACCCTTAGCCACTACCTCACTAAAGATTTTTGACATGGAAGGTCATCTTCCTCATTGCACTCACTTTGGCTAGGTGCATTAGTAAGCTACATGCTTTGGTGGCAGTCACCTTACACACAGTTCCACCATGACAAAGTTGTCCTAAGGACTCACCCGTATTTCATGCCGAAGGTGGTGTCTCCTTTCCACTTGAATCAGTCAGTCTACCTTCCTGTCTTTTTTCCTAGACCACATTCATCTAGGGCAGAGGCAACCCTCCATACCCTTGATTGCAAACGTGTCTTTGCATTCTATCTTCAAAGGACAGCTGAGCACCGTAAAGGCTCTCAGTTATTCCTCTCCTTTGATCCCAGTCACTTGGGGTTGCCAGTATCCAAACGTACTCTCTCTAAATGGATAGCAGATTGCATATTATTTGTTTATGACAAATCAGGACTATCCTTTGAAGGTCATGCCATGGCTCATAATGTTCATGCCATGGCTACCTCGATGGCAAACCTACCCTCTGTAGCCATTGACGAAATCTGCAAAGCAGCAACTTGGTCTTCGGTCCATGCCTTTGCTGCTTATTACTGTTTAGACAATGACTCCCATTGGGATGCCATGTTTGGTCAGGCTGTTCTACAGCATCTCTTTCAGACTTAAGGGCAACTCCTACCCTCCATCCTGGAATGATACCAGACATCCATAGAGGATTCATGACCTCCTGAAGCTTGCCCTGAGGCAAATCTACCAGTTCTGAGCTCTTTTTTTTCTGGCATCTGGGAGCTAGGGAGTCCCATATGTGAAGACTACATTCCTGCTTGTTCCTGGAGATAGTGCAGTTACTCACCTGTAACAGGTGATCTCCGGGAACAGCAGGAATTTAGTCTTCACAACCCAGCCTCCTCCCCTAGGAGTTGTAGGTTTCCTTTTCTCTCTTTTTCTCTCAGCTGAAAACTCGGCTGAGGAGGGAGAATTGGGAAGGTGGGAAGGCAGTGACGCAGGTGCAGTGGGATGCTCCCAAAGGCTTTCCTATTGAACGCTGGGGAGCTTTCCCATGCAGGCTCCAACGGTACCGACGTCACCATATGTGAAGACTAAATTCCTGCTGTTCCCGGAGATCACCTGTTACAGATGAGTAACTACGCTTTATTTCTCTTGTGGTAAAACCACACCGAACCACTGTTTTGATTGGGATAGTTGCGGTATACAAATCTATATTAGATTAGATTAGGGATAAAAGGGGCACTGAAGGAGGATAAGGCCATAGTGGAGAGACTGAATTAATTCTTTGCTAAAGAAGATGTATTCTAAAGGCAATCAAAGGAGCCTTCACAAAAAGTTTTTTTACACACTAATTTACATAAGAAGAAAAAGACCGAAGTGTTATCTCCCTCTATACTGCTTATGATAACTTCCTTGCATCAAGGGATATGGTAATTATTTAAATATCACTGGTCTAAAAAAACTCCTTACATACTGTAAATATATTCTGCTTAATCTCTAACTTCAAACATTGTCCATTCTTACAAACACAATTTTTTCTTTTAATAATATCTTTGAAAGCTTTCTTTAAGCCTGAACCAGCACACACTAGGTCCTCAGTTCACTCAAGTTCACATCAAAGCATTTTTCCAAAGCTGAAGTATGACTATATCACTTATCTGTGACTCCTTACAATCAGCCTTCCAGAGTCTCTGGCGCTCCGTAAATGCCCATCACCCATAAATGGAAAATGATGAATAGTGGAGTGCCACAGAGATCTGCACTGGGCGTGCTCTTTTTTAACATATTTATAAATGATCTGGAAATGGGAAACACTAAGTGGTATGTTTATTAAGCAGCAGTAGTGGCTTCCTTGCAATATCGGAGCCGCGGCCCCATTGAAATCAATGGGGCCGCGGTTCCAGTATTGCACAGAAGCAATAAAGGGAGCAAGGGCATTGGATCAAGTATACCACAAAAGTGGAATCACATGTAGTGCGCCACTTTGATTTATAGACTACCGAAGTATGGATGTCCGTCCAGACGGGCCCTAAGATGGCCAACGAACAGTAGCGGCATGAGCCGCATTCAAAATGGCCGGGTCCATATGTGAGGACAGAGGCCGGTCTATTAGAGATGTAGTTTTGACCACATCTCTTAAATTGGATCCTCTAGCATATGCTATCATTAAACGCGTGTTGGAAAAACAGGAATGTAGACCCAAAACCGGCCAAAAATGGTGCAATATTTTCATAACTTTTGAAATACCTCCCACATATGGGAGGACCCCAGTAACTGTGTCATCTGATGACTGCTCACTATAAATTAAAGTGGCGCACTACATGTGATTCCACTTTTGTGGTATACTTGATCCAATGCCCTTGCTCCCTTTATTACATCGGGTGCACCACACGGAGTATTAAGGTTCATCTAGGAGAGCACGCTTCCCGACTTTGCACAAAAAATCTTACAGCGCCTGTGGTAGAGCATTGTTTGCAAAGAACACACTCTTTTGATCAGCTCCACTGGCGAGTGGTGGATAGTGTCCCGTTAGACCCTAGGGGAGGAGATCGGATCTCTAGATTACAGAATCTGGAACAACGATGGATTTACACATTGGGGACGGTTTCCCCTTCTGGTTTAAATACTTATTTGGAATGTTATAGCATTACCTGATTTCTCATCATTTTTTGATATCAAGATCTGCTTCATTAAACCATTAAGGACAAGGGATTCCTTTATTTATAGGGTCTTTCCCTGTCCGTTCGGCTGAAGCAAACGTCATCTGACTTTGATTGGTCCCTAGCAGTGATTGCCATTATCTCCAGGAACAAGCAGGAATGAGTCTTCACATATGGGTACGTCGGTACCGACGGAGCCTGCGCGAGAACACTCCCCAGCGTCCAATCAGAAAGCTTTTGGGAGCATCCCTCAGCGCCTGCGTGCTGCCTTCCCGCCTTTCCAACTGTCTCTCCTCGGTTTTCATTTTTCCGCGGAGCCGGCAGGACGTCTTCCTGTCACCGCAGAAAATATTTTCTTTAAATCTTTTACTTTTTGTTTTCTTGTGGTCGCGGCCGCCGGTGGTTTTTTCTTTTCTTTTTCCTAAAACTCAGGGAGTTTTTTCCCTCTGTTTCTGTATTGAATTTTCGGGCCTGTTAGGCCTCTCCATTATGGAGCCTTCTTCTCCTAAGAAGTGCCTTAACTGTGGAAATACAGTTTTCTTTTTAGACTCCAATAACTGGTGTCTAACCTGTTTGGGTCCTGACCCCTTTCCTCCAGAGCCATCAGGTTACAATTTTATGAGAAGAATTTCTCCATTTCGAGTTTCCCTCGATGCAGTTTTCCCTTCCAGTGTAAGGGCACCGACCTTTTCTTCTCTACAGGATCAGGTAACCCACAAACAGTCTGTTAAGACTAGCCAATTCTTGGGTGGTAGGTCTCATGCCAAGCATGATGACGGCTCCGGCCTTGCCCTCAAGACCTCATTGGCTTCAAAACCCCGTTGGGAGTCTTCGGTCTCCAAAGCCTTTCAGGGGTTTCAGGTTGTTCCTGGGGCTCACCCCTCACAGAACATACCTGAGCCATGCTCGGGGGTGGCATCCGCTTTGAGCGGTACCGATAACCCGGCATCGGCACTGGTGTTGAGCGATCCACTCCTCACCAGGGATCGTCATCTGGTGTACTCGGTGCCTTCGGGACCGATCGATACCCAGATTGACTTTCCAGTATCGGCAGCTCCGTCGATACGACCCCTGACGTCGGTACCATCTAGACATGCATCGATAGATTCGCTTCCTTCGATGCCGAGTCTAGAATCGATATCTAGTCTGGAAGACTGGGTACCGACGCGTCTCGGAATCGACACGCACCGATTCCGGATGCGCGGTACCGAGGATATTCACCGAGACTTTCGGGTTTCCTCGGTACCATTTGAGCAGCTTCCGATGCCTGTTTCGATGTCGGTACCGCCTTCGATTCCGGCTCAGCTACCGGTATCGCTGTCGCTGCTCGTACCTGCAGGAACATCGGAACCAGCTCCATCCATGCTTTTTTCACCAGGATCGCTCCTTTCTATACCTAGTTTGGAGTCGATACTTAGCATGGACGATACAGTACTGACGGTTTCAGGTCATACCCGCCAGTCCCAGTATCCATTCATTAGAGATCCTGCTTTGCACCGGACAAGTACTGGTGCCCAGCCTAGTTCTTCGAGTTTAGCCTGTCCAGGGATTGTTCCCATTGGAGATCCTTCTTTTCAGAAATTTCTCCTTGACATGGCAACATTCCTGGCTATTCCTATCCCTGGCTATGATCCTACACAAGGCTTTTCTGGAGAAAAGGAAAATATAATGCTTCCTTTACATCATTCTTTGCAGGATCTTATTCTGAAAATATGGGAAACACCTTTAAGGGCTTCCTCACCTTCTACAGCAACTGCTCTTCTGTATCAGGTGCCCCCCTCTCCAGGGTTTCAAAAGACTCAACTTCCCCATCATTCCATTGTAGTGGAATCAGCACTGAGGAAGGTAAAAAGCAAGAAGAAGCATTCTTCTTTCCCGCCAGGTCGTGCATCTAGAACACTAGATGCCTTTGGACGTCAAACCTTCCAAACATCTATGCTGGCAACAAGGATTCTCTCATATATTTTTTATATGAGTCTATCCCTTCAGGAGGTCACAGAGAAATTATCTCTTTTGACTCCTTTTCTTTCAGAGCCCAAGGCTGCAGACTATTCCTTGCTTCTTAGTCATAGCCAGAATATCTCTAGGTTTCTTTCTCGTGCTTCCCTAGACTCCTTTGAGTCTGTTAGCAGAACCTCTGCTATAGCCATAGGAGCACGACGTAGAGCCTGGCTCCAAGCTTCAGACTTGAGCAGATGGGCATAACAGAGACTGGGTAACACGCCTTGTACTGGAGAAAATCTCTTCAACAAGGAGTCTTTGCATCAGGTTGCTCATTGCTCCACTGACTTCCCTGCTTCTGATGGCCATCCTAAACCTTCTCCTTCCCCAGCAGGTAAGAAATGCCCTACCAAACCTCCTTTTCCTAAAAGAAGAAGGTTTCATTCTTCTCCTGCCCATCATGCTGATGTTCCCAAACAGGGGAAACCTCGCCCTGGTCTGAAGAATCCAAACTCAAGCCAGGAAAATTAACCCTCAATAGGGTTCCAATTAATCTGTTATAACATACAGTCCACTTCTCTCATTAGTTTTTTCACTGTTTTTTCATTTCAACCTCTACACTTGGATTCCTGTTTCCAGGACATCCACTTGTTTTTAGGTATGCTGAGCTGTCAGGATATTCATGTCTATGGGTCACAGGTTTTTCCTCCTCTTCCTACACTGAAGAGAGGTTTGCCAACTATCTCATGATAGTTTTCCTGTACCACCATGGATTTTTCCTTCTACAGACTTACCATATGGCAAGTCTCCCCTCAGCTCCTATTTTTTCTTTACCTTCTTTTCCAGGGTTCCCCTGTAAGAGTGGTACCATACCAATGGAAGGCTTCTCAGCCTTTCCAGTCTTCCTTTCCATTCCAGTGTAGAGTTTTTTCTCTTGAGCAAACCCCCTTTTTTTTCCTCATCTGGGCAGCTCGTCAGACAGGGACAGGATATTCTCCTCTTGTTCTGTCTGTTCTCTCTGTTAAAAACAGAAAGATCTCTCTGCTGTGCCATTCAGCAGCTGCCCATGCAGGGGCTTCAGTGATTGGACTACTGGTACTTTCTATAAGTTCCAGTATTGTCTTCCACTACTTTTTGTCTAACCTTAGTAGTGCTTCCAAGATAGTGCTCATCTGTCTTGGCTAATCCTTATAACTTCTTTTCTGCCATCTCCAAATCTTGGAGTTGGCAGCATAGTTGAGCTGGCAGCTGGTTATCTCCAACAGCCAGTTTTATTTCCCAACTCTCCAGCATAATGCTCTCTGGAATCCTACAGAGAAGTTTTCCACTATGGGCCTTTGCAAGAGAGCATGAGGGTTTTTTCTCTAATGACTATCCTATATGGTTGAAAAAGGCTTCCTCAGTCACCTCCCATGACTGTGAGGGTTCTTTACACCCTTCTATTTCCTTTTAATAAAGGACATAAGCCTTTCCTACGTGACAGTCTAAAGAGCTACCAAATTCCTACAGGAAATATGCTCTTTTTCCTTGCAGCTTGTCCTCATGGTATCCTAATCCTTCATGGACAGCACATATTTAACGAAATAACGCATAATACCCCACCCCTTGTCCCTCAAGTGGGTCTACCTGGTGTCTCTGCCTATGCGTATTCTGTCCCTTCACCATGTTAGAGTTCTACTGGACTCAGGACTTGCTGTTTACAGACTAATATTATCCTCTGTCGCAACCATCCTGGTTATTTTACTGGGTAGCATTCTACTCCATCTTAACCAGAGGGAATAGATTCTCTATATCTTCTCAAGTAGGTTCCACCTTCTTGTTATTTTATTTATTTATTTATTTATTTAACAGTTATTTATATACCGCTCTTTCCCTTGTTTCAAGTGCGGTTTACATGTAATAGTAGGTTAATTGGTATGAGATATACCAGGACATTTTACATAGAACAGATAATTATAAATTACAAGGAAAATTGTAACATTACAAGTATAACATATTAGAACATATATACATTGCTAGTTAAATTATTAATCATCATGTAAATGAGTGTGTAGTATGGTTAAATTAGTGTATTAGTGTCGTTTATTTTTGAAAATAGGGTATATAATATTAAAAATAAATGTTAGCCTGTATCCCTTTGAGAATTCTGTTTTGGGAGTGTATTATAGTGTAATGTAAATAAGTGAGTTTTTAATTTTTTTTTAAATTCTTTTATGTCAGACAGTAGGCGAATGTTGTCAGGTAAATTGTTCCAGAGTATTGGAGCAGAGTGTGAGAAAGCTCTCTTATTGGTTTGTTTTCTGGCTTTTGTAAAATCTTTTGGTATTGTTAAAGTATTTATGTTTCTGCTCCTTTGAGATCGTTTATCAATGTCAATGTTAATCAGTGTATTTAGTGCAGATGGTGCAAGTTTATTTATAAGTTTAAATGTAGTGACAAGAATTTTATATTTGATTCGGGAGTAAATTGGTAGCCAATGAAGTTCAGCTAAAATTGGTGTAATATGTTCAAGTGGGCTTATATTCATAATCGTTCTAGCAGCTAAGTTCTGAGTTATTTGTATCTTTTTAATATTTTGTTTCGAAATACCATTAAGTATTGTATTTGCAAAATCGAAATGTGGGGTAATAATAGCATGAATTATGTTAATAAAATCTTGTAGAAGAATCAAAGGTCTTAGTTGTTTTAGTGTTTTGAGTTTGTAATGTATATTTTTAGTTAAATATTTTATATGTGAATCCATATTTAGATTATTGTCAAGTATCACACCTAAATATTTTACTTCTTTTTTTATATTAATTTCATGAGTATCTAGTGTAATCGTGTTTGGGGGTATATATGTTTGATTTTTAGTGATAAATAAAATATCTGTTTTAGTAAAGTTGATAAGTAGATTTTGTTCTTTGAGCCACTCAGTTAGTTCATTAAAACATTCTGTTATTTTTTGGAGAGGTGGGTGTGGGATTTCAAATGGGAGGTAGAACATTATATCATCGGCGTAAATATGATAAAAGACATTGTGGCGTTTAAAGATGTTACAAACTGGTTGTAAGTAAATGTTAAATAATAGTGCAGATAAAGCAGATCCCTGCGGAAGACCTTGAGTTTGTTTGACGGTGTTAGATATTTGGGTGTGGATTCTTACATTTTGGGTTCTGTTTGATAGATAGGATTTGAACCAATTATAAACAGTAGATGTTATACCAATTTTTTGAAGTCTGTTTAACATTGTTAAGTGATCAACACTGTCAAAGGCAGCTGATATGTCAAGGAAAACAAGAATAAAGGCTTGTTTAGTATTATCAATACCTCTTAATATTGTGTCATAAAGGATCGTTAGTAAGGTTTCTACTCCATGGAAGGGTCTAAAGCCATATTGATGTTCATCAAGAATATTTAATGTGTCAATAAAATCTTGTAGTTGAATTTGTACAATTTTTTCAATAAGTTTAGCCATAAAAGGAATACTTGATATAGGTCTGTAAGATTTTGGGGATAGTTTATCTAATGTGTTATTTTTAAGTATAGGACGTATTTGAACATGTTTGAGGGATGGTGGTAAATAGCCTTTTTGCAAGGATAGATTCACTAAAGGTAGAATGAAAGAAGAGAGTATTGGGAAAGTCTTCTTTATCCAATCAACTGGGCATGGATCAAGGTATGAAGTTGTTGTATTAATGTTAGTTATTGTAGTTTTGAGAGTAGTTTTTGATATTAAGTTGAAGTTGGTCCAGTTATCAACTGTAGTCTGCTTTAATTGTGTTTTAATTTGTGGTTGAGTAATATTTGATGGTGTTATTTGTAGGTTTGTTTTGTTGCTATAGTATTGAGCTAATTCTTGTGGGGAGATATCTATTGATATTTCATCATTATTTAGTGTTTTGTTTGTTAATTTCTGTACTATACAGAATAGTTCTCTTGGTCGATTAGTGGCTCTTGATATTATATTAGAATAATAATTTTGCTTGGAGTTGTTTATTGTTTGTTTATAAATTTGTAGTGTTTTAGTGTAATTCTCATGATTTATTAATGATTTTGATTGTCTCCATTTCCTTTCCTCTTTTCTTAGTTGTCTTTTTAATGTTTTGATAGATGAATTAAACCATGGAGTATGTCTTTTTTCAATTTTATTGTTTATATTTTGGTTTGATTGATTTGGGTTATTTTCTGCTGCTTTGGAGATTATATTGTTCCAGTTTTTGATAGATTCTTCGAGATTTGTGGGTGTTTGTGTAAGGTGTGGTATTATTTGATCTAAAAATTCCTCTTCATTGAATTTTCTGAATCTTTTAGTTTGAGGAGGTTGTGGTTTTTTAGTATGATTGTTGTATGTGAAGGTTATATTGAATTTTAAAAGATAGTGGTCAGACCAGGGGACTGGAATGTTTGAGAGGGATTCAGAGTTATATAGGTTGTATATAGAGTTTGGTAGGAAGACCATATCAAGTGTTTTTCCTTTATTGTGTGTTTGTTCAGTTATTATTTGGTGAAAATCCAAATTATTTATCATTTCTAAGAAGTGATTAGAATGATTATTGGGTGTTGATGAAAGGTTAAAGTCTCCCATAAGTATTACAGGATTTGTGTCTGTGGATGATGCTAATAATTCAATTAAGTTGTAAATTTTATCTATGTAGTATTCTGGTGGTCGATATATTAGTGATATATTTATGTTTTTAATTTTTATGGTGAGTATGTCAACATTGTCTATATTATTAGATGATATTAATTTTGCATTGAGGTTTTTCTTTAATATTATAAGTACTCCTCCTCCTTTTTTTTGTATTCTGTGAGTATGGAAGATCTCATATTCAGGTGTCTTTAGTTGGTTTAAGAATACTGAATCAGTATCTTTGAGCCAGGTCTCTGTTATACAAAGGATATCTGGTTTATCATCTTTGATAATGTCTATAAAAATTGGTAGTTTGTTTTTCATAGATCTTGCATTAATGAGTTGGCAGGTAAGATTTGTGTAGTTTTGTATATGAGGTGGGTGTGGTGTGTTGCATATTTTTGTTGTTGTTATATATAAGTCTAGATTGTCTGGATCTAAGGTTGGTTCCTATTTTGAATGGGTTTGTTAGATTATCAAGTTTTGATATACTTTGTATTATGGGGATTGGTCTATTATTCTTATTATCTATGGATTTTATTAGATTTATCAGTGTCAGGATTGTGATACTAATAAGTGTAGTTTTGATGGGAGAAAGGAATTGTTTATGCATTGTTTGTTTTGTATTTAGTTTTACTTTTTATGTTATGAGATGAATCATTCCTCTTCACATCTTCCATGTGAAGATTCCTGTAGACATATCTCTTTCTGCTTAATTGCAGACATTTATCTTTAGACCTATATATATATTCATATATATACATATGTCTATATGCTTTCTTTAGATGCAAATGTCTGTCAGCCATGTGTGCATATGCTATACCCCCTGGATCTCGCCATAAACATATCTATATATGTACATATATGCCCCTATATATCTATATCTATATATATCTACACACACATATATATATATATATATATATATATATATATATACATATATATATGTGTGTATCTGTCGAGATACTTCCTTTAGGTAGATATGTATTCACATACTTATCTCTCTAACTGTCTGTGCTCATAGAGGTATTTTTTCCTTCCTATCTGTTCCAGACAGTGGGTTTTCACATATCCATACTGTTTCACAGTATGTTTTTGGCTCTTATGCACACAACCACTGCTGTGGTACTGATAGCTCTTACCATAACCTTAGGTTCAGGTATCCCTGAAGCTCCCTCTTCCTTTTCTTCCTACCTCTCGTCAATTAGGAGAGACATGGGGGATCTTCAGTAGATCTGAGGTTTCCAACTCCTCAGACATCTGTCCTTCCTTGGGATTACAGGGTTTTCTCCATACCCCTTCTTCCCTCAAGGACTAAGCCAGTTTTGTCCAACTCGGTCAGTCTTCCTCTTTTGCTCCTAACTATAATTATCTCTGGAGCCAAAAGAGTTTTCAGCTTTTTCCATAAAGCTTTCTACTAAAGACCTACCATTTTTGTACTTCCCCAGTTGAATCCTGGGGTCACCTGTCAGTTCCAGATTTTGACCTTCAACTCACTTCAGTGAGGTCATCTTGAAGATTCCTCTACTGGATCCCCAGTAGATTCCATCAGCCTCTCTACTCCTGCAATCCAGTAGGTGAGGTCCATATGGTGATTGTTCATTTCAATATATTTCATGATGCTTATCATATATACAGGGACTCCTTGTCTGTAGTCCTATCTTAGGTCAGCTGTCTCCTACAGCTCCTCTCTTCTTCAGCTCCTACCCTCCATCCTCGGGATGCCTGGGCATATGAGGTGGAGCATGTTTCAATCACCAACATGCTAGGGCTCCAGGCATCTTAGTTTGGGAGTCCCCATATGTGAAGACTCATTCCTGCTTGTTCCTGGAGATAGCACAGTTACTTACCTGTAACAGGTGATCTCTGGGAACAGCAGGAATAAGTCTTCACCTCCCCTAGGAGTTGTATCTCTCTATCTCTCTTCCTTTCCTCTTTCTCTCTTTTTGTCTCAGCTTAAAACTTAACTGAGGAGAGACAGTTGGAAAGGCAGGAAGGCAGCACGCAGGCGCTGAGGGATGCTCCCAAAAGCTTTCTGATTGGACGCTGGGGAGCGTTCCCACACAGGCTCCGTCGGTACCGACGTACTGTCACCACCAGGTGGGCAGACTGCCTCCTGGCTAACAGGCCTGCGTCTGGTGGCAAGAAATATAGTTGCACGCCTCGAGTGGTAAAGGCAAATGAGGATTTATTCCCCTCCCGGGGTCGGATCATTCAGAATAACAAAACACAAGTACTCAAAATAAATAAGCCATAGTTGCTGGCAAAAACATAAAGGAATAAACAGAACAATTTCTTCTTGCTTCAAAGTAAAGTTAGGCATTCAAATACAGGAGATATAGTGTTTTCTTCTCTCACACTATACAGCATTGACTAGCACAAAGATCCTATTTTATCTGATAAAACCAATGTGCAGTCCATCGGGTCACCGTAGCTAGAACAGTCACTGAAAGTATCAATTATCATCGGCTCTTGCAAGCTCTCAGAACCTTCCTTATTAAAGTAGGCTTGCAAATTCCCCTGTGCCGTGCCGTCACAGTACTTCCTGGCAGCACTTTCTCTAGGGCTGGAATAATTGCCCTGGTACTCTTTAACGTCTGGGAGAGAGAGAAGCCACCCCTCAGGGTTCTTATAAACTCTCTTCCTAGTATCAGGTTTTAGCCTACGTGGCTTTCTCTGACTCTTAGGGTTTTCTATAATGTCCTCTTCTGACATACATATGTCTTCTGGGTAATATCTGTCTTTCACTGGAGGTATCACTTGCCCTTGGCTCAGCTCTCTGTTTGAATCCTTCTGTGGGGAGTAATAACCCTGCCCCCACCTTGGACTTCCTGCACGAGGCTGTTCAGCATTCACTCTAACAAAACTTTTATCATTCACCACTCTTAGCTTCCCAATATCATCACTCCTCAGGTCACAGCTCCCTGATACATACGGTTTTGCCTTTTGCTTCCATTCACTCTGGCTGTAACGTAGCCTTCATGTTCCACAGGGCTTGTAATCAAGAGAACACTCACACCTGCTCTCTGCTTCTGTTAGCTGCTTCCTTCTGTAGGACTCTGGGTAGCTGCTCGTGTGAATCCTTCCTGCCTCTGGCTCTGACTCACTTCCTGGGTCAAAGTGGGAAAGCCTTCCTGCTTTCTCTCGGCCAGCTGCTTCAGGTAAATCAGCTTGTTCTAACAGCTCTCTCCGTTTAGCCAATTCTCTCTGCTCTTCTTCATGCTGTTCCTGTTCTAACCCTGTGTTCCCTGCACTGTCCTTATAAGGACTGTAAACTCTTCCCCTTCTCAGGTGCACGCTATCAGGAACTAGGTCATGTTTCCCAGCTGAGTGTTTTTTCAGACCTCGTGGCTACCTTTGTTTCTGTTGTCCCTGGCAACAGCTGCTCACATGGTCTGTTTTCCTATCAGCTTCAGGACTGAAATGCCGTGAATCTTGTGTTTTAAAGGTATAAAATGGGGCTTCTTCATCACAGTACCCATATGTGAAGACTTATTCCTGCTGTTCCCAGAGATCACCTGTTACAGGTAAGTAACTGTGCTTTATCAGCACTTACGTCACACGCCGGTTTGTATTAAAGTTGAAGGCTCTGTGTCCTTTGGACATTGAAGCTACAATTGCTAGAGGCATCTTGTTCAACCTGATGCAGGGTCATGGCATTTTTGACCCGAAACGTGCCACGTCGTTCATCATGGATTCTGTGGCATCGTCAAGCTCGTGATGAAGTTTATTTGGCAGTCAAATTCATTCTGCAGCTAAGTGTTTGATATTATTTCACTAGTTCTCAAAATTAATAAAAGGAGCAATCTCGGTGAGGGGTAGGATTTGATTCCTCCTTCTTTTGAATGATTGCTCCGACAAAAAGATATTGCTAAGAGGTCTTTCTCTATTACGTCGGGGTTTTTCTATTTGCTTGGTATTTTACTCTGTACGAGAGTTTGTTTATAATTCTTGTAATCTCAGGCATCCAAAACAATCCAAAGATACTTGCAGTTGTAAATGATTAGATCGCTGAACTCAGTGCTAGCATTTCGGCACCTACATGCCTTTCTCCCAGAGTTATCTGTAAATCAATGATTCAAGTAATTCTTGCACTGGGAAACAATTAAAAAGATTCAAATGAAAAAATTAAGAATTAAAACATTCACATACTTAAATGACTCTATGTCCAGCTTACTCATTTCAATGAGGCAGCATACATTTCCTTCAGCTGTGGCACACATAAGCCATGAATGCATATTTACAATCTCAAAGGACCAATCAAAAAGCAGGTTTCATATTGCCTACCAGTTTTCAGAAAAACAAAAGGTTGATTCATTATTAAGACCACCCGGGGTCCACCACTGTTCCCATTGAAGTAAACAGAGAGATTAGAAAGTTTTACCACTTCAAGTGTAAAAAAGCATAACTGGGAAAACTCATGGTGACAAGTTTGACAATGAGATACCAAAGGAGCTTCCTTTTTATCCATCATAATACAACTGCGATGTTCGATCATGCAAGTCTTTTGCGATCCTTTAATTTTCCCAATATAGTGAAACAAACATCGGCAAAAAAGCAAATCACTCCCATAGCTGCACAGGTAGAGAAATGATTCAAATGCAAAATCCTCCCTGATGTACATGGAAAGGTGTCTCTAGCAAAAGATTGCTTACAAAGAAAGCAGAAGACATATGGATAATGGCCCTTCACTTGAGGTGATGTTGGTAAGGAAGTAGAAAACACTGAGGATACTAAACAGTCATGTAAATTGAGGGCTCTCTTAAAAGAAAAAAATTGGTAGATGCTGGAACTCTTCATAAACTTGAAGAATGGACCAGTGTTTCAGAATAATTGGCTTGATTTTCATCGAAGCAGTTGTAAAGGTTAAAGTGCAAACCATTTGATCCAGGGAAAGCTTCTTTACAGGCAATAAAAGCCATTGACAAGCTGCTTAAGAAGCCCAAGGGATACCCCCCATTGTAGAAAATTAGTATACATGTCTTGAGCACAACTATGGAATTCTTGATCTATAGAGCAAAGCCACCTCGATCTGAAAAATTGGCTTGTTGGTAAATTACACCACAAATGTTGAAGATGACAACTAGTATAATGCAGCAATGTGTTCCTTGCAAGTGGTTTCTGATAAGCAGAAAACTCAAATAAGTCCATTGAAATCGATATAAGAATGTCTAAAAATGGTACATGTTGGAAACTGGCATTATAAGTAAATCATAAATTACTATCACAAGAGTTCAACCAAGGAAAACAAAGACAAGAGTTATTTAACAATACCCTTCCATAATAGCAGAATATCATCAATAAACTGTTTCCACAAACAAATGTGTTGTTTAAAGGGAGGGGTAGTCAGAAAAGTAGCTTCAAAATGACTCACATAAATATTGGCCAAATTGAGAGTCATGCTTGCTTCTATGGCAGTTCCCTTAATTTTAAAATAAAACTGATTATCAAACAGAAAATAAATTTTGTCAACACAGTCTTCATAATTTCCATCGAAAACTGCGAAACCTGATGGTGTTTTTTGGAATTTTTTAACAGATTTTCCTCTGATGCAGGCATCCACTGCCGAAACACGGCCACGTTGGGCATAATAAAATCTGTTCTAACTCTTGTTTCTCTCACTCTTTCTTCTGTTTATGTGAATTTATCATATTCTGTAATCATTGCATGTACTGGCTCACACTACCCATGCCCCACCCAAACTCTGTCCTTGTGCACATACCTTTACGCTGGTTGGTGTTTTATGGGGTCATTTACATGTATGTGGCCACTTACGTCCATAAATGACTAAAATACTGACATTTACACATATTGTTAGTGCCTAAAAATAGTTACTTAAAAATAAAATTGTCCCCATGATGTCTAATTATGTACTTTTATGGTTTTATTCAGGGAGTGGTGATGACAGGATGACTATGGGAGTATCAGTTTAATTATCAAAATCTTAGTAGGGGAGTCTAGGTGCCTGAACATTAATGGCAGGAAGGAAGGGAAGGCTCATGCCTTTTCTCAGAAGTTCAAGATGAGTTACATTTTTCTAGTTCCCAGAGGGCTTACAATATAAATATGTATGTGAGGTAATCAAGGGTTAAGTGACTTGCTCAAAATCAGAAAAAGTAGCAGTGGGATTTGAACTGTTTTTAGAGAATGATGCTTAGAGATAAATAATTCTTCTGACCCACTAATTAAAGTGGTTGTGTTGTGTGATACAGTATTATATAAATAATTGCCTGTTAAATGTTATCTTTTAATTATAGAATTAATGTCTATTTAGCTTAGCAAATAAATGCACTGTAGAGCTGCCAGGTTATCCAATTCCAGAAGGGAGACCTTTTGGCCAGTCTTAGTTTTGAACTTACAACCCAGAGCTGTGTGGTATTTCTAGTCCCCAGTTCTAACTATTGAAATCAGTGCTGTAGTTCTTATAATGCATCAGGGTAAGGTTGTCAGTGATCCCAGCACTGACCTAAAATCTTCCTCCTCATTGTACGTATGTATATATGTGTGTATGTGTGTATTGCGCTAAATAGATCAATATATAGATATATAAATATACATATACATACAGACATGATTTGTCAGGTGAAATTAACTCATTAATGGTGAATACATTATTAATGATAGATTAGGAGGTAGTATCAGGTGAAATTAAATAATTAGTCATTAAATGATTTTATATATATATATGTATAAATTATCTTTGTTAATTTGTCCACAAGGAAAATGAAATCATTGGCTGCATATCAGACACAAGCCATTTTCATGACCAAAATGTTCCATGAAATAAAAGCTCTGAGGAAGCAGGTAATTTGTTTTCACAAAAAAATTATTTTTTCTTTTGAGAAATGTTTTTCCTCTAGCAGTGTGCAAAAGAGATCACCTTCTTTTCTGAAATATTTTGATTTCTTTTGTGTTTGAGTTGCGAAGCTGATGTGATGTGTTTGAACCACTCTACAGTGTTACCAAGGGGGATCCTAGTGGATGGGGAGAAGCACATTCTCAAAACCATCTTTTTTCACTAGAATAATAAACTTAGTCCAGGTAGTAGTGTTTTCTTTCTAAAAACAGTATCCCCCTCCCCACCCCCAAGTACAAAATAGAGGAAGTGATAAGTTAGATATCTTAACTGTAAAGGCACTATAAGGCAAATGTGGATATTCTCTTAAGAAGGATTTCCTTTATTTCTCTTGTTAAGCAATCTGCCTAATCACCCTGATTTTCATCCAACCCTCTCCAACAGAGATCTGATTCTTTCCAAGTTCTTCTTTGTCCTTGAAACTGCAACTTACGCTGAAATTCTGTAGGGCATCAGAGAAGATACCAAGATCCTCGTTTTCTGAAAAAAAATTGCCAAAACTAGGGTGCACCAAACAAACATATACAGAATATTCTGATCCAGAAAATCCCTCATAACTCTAGAGTGCACCTGGGTAAAGTCATACTAGCTGAAAGTTACCAGATGTCCTTGATTTTTGGGGATTATCCCTGATTTTAGAGCAGTTTCTCCACTCCCTTCTGGTTGGTAGCCTCCTATCCCCAATTCCAGCAATAGGAGTGGGGGGGGGGGGGGCAGAAAAAAATATATACAGTTTAGTGATTTAAATCTGTCAGTTTTTAAAATTTACATCCGTTATCTTTATATTTTGAACAGCATGGGGTAAATACATCACTGTTTTTATTTTTCTGTTGATTTGACTGCTTGGAAGTGATATTGTTTCTGTCACAGGCAGAATGTGAGGGGGGGGGCAGGGTAATTATGACACCTCTTCCCTCCTCCATGCCTTGTTGCTCAAATCTGGAACCTCCCCTCCCCTCCTTCCATCACACACACGTCCAGTAAGCGTACCAGATTTGCCTGCAAAAAATGTAGTAATCTTACACTAGCTTCTTTTCATAATAACTCAGTCTCTGAATGTACCTAAGTGAAGTCAGTCCAAAAAGCTTGCTCAAAAAATCTCTTCAGACAATCCCCTCAATATGATAAAAACAGTTTTTCCTGGCCTGGAAATGTAGCAGCAGAGCGCAGACAATCCAATGATACCAGGAGTCTGTTCAGAAGGTCCAAATCATTTATTTGTGCACAAGACTCAAGCAGAATCACATTCAAAATGGCTGAGCAATGGTTTCTAGCAAAACAACAACTTTTATAGCCTTCTTCTCCATTCTGGACATAGGCAAACTTTTCATTGGTCCCAGTAACCCCTTCTATCCCATCTATTGGTCCCGGTACCATTACGTAGTCATCCAATGAGGACCTTGGTCTGGGCTCAGCACCTGGTTGCCCCCCTTACAGTCCCCATTACAATGGTCAGTTCTTAGACTCTTGATACATCTCTTCTCCAAGGTCACTAGCTAGCTGGAATATGTGGGAAAGCAGGGCACTGTAACCTTTCTCTCAACAGAGTTAATTAATTCCATAGAAGGTTTTCACAGTCTTATCAGTTACCAATTAAAGCAGTTTTCTCTATTTCTCCTAAGTTTCATTTCTTCTTAGCTATGTTCAGTTATGCTTAGTTAAGTTTCGATTCTGTGGAGGCAGCATTCAGGTAGGGTTGCCAACTTTTTCACCGAGAAAAACCCGACACCTGTGGCTCGCCATGCTCCACCCATTCTCCGCCCCTAGTCCCACCCCTGCCCCGCCCCCAGCCCCACCCACAAAAATTACCGAGGATACGTGTAGGCTAACTTCCTTGGTCAGATAATAATTAAACTGGGAACCCCAAAATCCAAACATGAAATGTACAACACTGGAGAAATAAAACTATAAAGTAATTTCCTCTTGCACTAAACAAAAACGCAAAGATGTTAGCAATACACACTTCCCAGACCAGACATATTCCAGTTAATAAATTCAAAATAAACAGTATTTTTCCACCTTCTGTTTGGGCGTTTTATTTTTCAGTTGCAATTGCTCCAGTCACTTTCTTCTGGTTTCTTCGTGTCTTCTGCAAGCTATCCATTTGTCCTTTCTTCTCTTTTAGATGTTTTCCATTCTCTCTCTATTTCTGCTTTAACATACTGATTGTTTCCCTTTTGCTCTTTTCCCCCCCAATTCTTTCCTTATTCCTTTATCATCCGTTTAAATTTCACCCTTCCATTCTCAAGCCCCTCTTACTCTCCCAATAGCGGCCCATCATAGACTTTTCTTCCACACAAAATATTTTTTCCCCTCTCCATTCTCATTCCCCATCCATTCTAGTCCTCCCCCCAAATCAATTCCCTTATAGTTCTAGGCCCACCCAGCATCCACTCCCTTCTAGTCCCATTCTCCCATGCCCCCCATCAGCCCATTTCCAGTCCTATTCCAGCTCTTCATCAGCCCATTTCCAGTGCTAGCCCTCACATCACAGGCCATTTCCAGTCCTAGCTCCCCCCCCAATCACAGCCCATTTCCAGTCCAAGTCCCCCATCACAGCCTATTTCCAGTCCTAGGCCCCCCCCACCATCACAGCCCATTTGCAGTCCGAGTCCCCCCGCACCATCACAGCCCATTTGCAGTCCGAGTCCCCCCGCACCATCACAGCCCATTTGCAGTCCTAGCCCCCCTAATCACAGCCTATTTCCAGTCCAAGATCCCCCTTCCTCCACCATTGCCATTTTGATTTCCATGTTCCCCCCCCCCCATAGCCCTTTTCCAGTCCAGGTCCCCTCCACCCCCATCACAACCCATTTCCAGTCCATGTCCCCCCCCCCCATCACCGCCTATTTCCTTTACAAGTTTGCCCCCGCCTTTGCCCTTTTGTGTTCCCGGTCCTCTCCACCCCCATAAAAACCCATTTCCAGTCCATGTCCCCCCCCCCCCCATAACCCTTTTACAGTCCAGGTCCCCCCCCCATCACAGCCTATTTCCAGTCCAAGTCCCCCCCTTAGCCCTTTTCCAGTCCAAGTCCCCCCCCCTTAGCCCTTTTCCAGTCCAAGTCCCCCCCCTTTAGCCCTTTTCCAGTCCAAGTCCCCCCCCTTAGCCCTTTTCCAGTCCAAGTCCCCCCCTTTAGCCCTTTTCCAGTCCAAGTCCCCCCCCCCCTTAGCCCTTTTCCAGTCCAGGTCCCACCCATCACAGCCAATGCAGTCCTTGCTCCCCCCCCCCCCCCCCGACCAGCATCGCGGCTGTCTGAGGCTTCAGAGGGAGCCGGGGAAGCCGCGCGAGGCCCCGGCTCCTTCTGAACAGCCACCAGCGTGAAAAGCCTTTTCCTTCACGCTGGCGGCTGTTCCTGTGAAGCCGCGAATGCTGGGAAAGGTTAAAGGGCAACCTTTAACCTTTCCCAGCATTCGCGGCTTCACAGGAACAGCCGCCAGCGTGAAGGTAAAGGCTCTTCACGCTGGTGGCTGTTCAGAGGGAGCCGGGGCCTCGCGCGGGCTTCCCCGGCTCCCTCTGAAGCGGAGAAAAGCCGGTTGTTTTGCTCTGGCCGCTCCCGATCTTGCGGCCAGAGCAAAAAAACCGGCTTTTAAAGGGCCGATTTTGCCTCTGCGCCGGCAGCCGGCCTGGCCGTGGAAAAACCGGCCAGTTGGCAACCCTACATTCAGGGGGGTTTTCATTCCTCTGGGCCTAACCACAAGCTTCATTTACAGGTCAAGCTACTTAGGCCTGTCTGTTTAGTTCAAGCAGCATGGATCATAGGCCTTCACCTACCACAGAAATATTCTTGCTCCTTTTTCCTTTCAGGCCTAGCCATCTTAAACTCTCCTACTAGTTGAGGCCTAGCAGTCCCAAACACAGAAGCTTGCTCCCTGCTCCAACAACAGGCAAAAACCAAGCCCCCAAGCCCCCTTCTCTGGGCTCACCAAAGTCTTTTTATCCCTTCAAAAAAAACAAAAGGGAATACCCACACTCAGAATTGTATATCACTTCAGTATAAAGGTTAGGAGCAAAGGTTCCAGAATTTTCTCACCCTCTACAGCAGAGGAAATTTTGAGTCCTGCTGTATGTTAATTTTTTAAATTGTGTTTTTTGTATGCCATTTGCAAATAGCATAATCTATAATGGAACAAATGAATTCACATTGCTCTATTTTTACGAAAGTTCTCCTAGGATTACTTCCCATTCTACCACTCACTCAGATTCCCCTCTTTTGTTTCCCAGTTGAAAGAGGGCAGGCACTTCTGCTGTCTTCTGGCTGTGTAAGCAAGAGGTGGATCTGAAAGACTGAGGAGAGTGAAAGGCATCCACTGGAGTATGGCAAAAGACTTTTGTAAAAGGTGTGCAGAACTTTCAGTAGCACTAAACTGAAACAATTAATGTTAAATGAAATTGTTGTTTTTTTAGTAGTTTATTGTGTATGCACATCACTTTCTGCCTGCTAGTGCCTTATGGGACTACTCAGTCTTCGTTTGTCCATGGAGCCGCTCAATAACGTCACTGAATTGCTTGACTTAAATCAACAATTTTTTAAAATTTTAGTTAATTTTTTGGCATAACTCCCAATAGTTCTTCGGGTAGATATTTTTGGCCTTTTTATAAGTTTTCTTTCATTTTTATGTGTGTCTGACTTGGGCATCCTGTATAGGGTTGCCAACTTTTTCACCGAGAAAAACCCGACACCTGTGGCTTGCCATGCTCCACCCATTCTCCGCCCCTAGTCCCACCTCTGCCCCGCCCCCAGCCCCACCCACAAAACTTACCGAGGATACGTGTAGGCTAACTTCCTTGGTCAGATAATAATTAAACTGGGAACCCCAAAATCCAAACATGAAATGTACAACACTGGAGAAATAAAACTATAAAGTAATTTCCTCTTGCACTAAACAAAAACGCAAAGATGTTAGCAATACACACTTCCCAGACCAGACATATTCCAGTTAATAAATTCAAAATAAAAAGTATTTTTCTACCTTCTGTTTGGGCGTTTTATTTTTCAGTTGCAATTGCTCCAGTCACTTTCTTCTGGTTTCTTCGTGTCTTCTGCGAGCTATCCATTTGTCCTTTCTTCTCTTTTAGATGTTTTCCATTCTCTCTCTATTTCTGCTTTAACATACTGATTGTTTCCCTTTTGCTCTTTCCCCCAATTCTTTCCTTATTCCTTTATCATCCGTTTAAATTTCACCCTTCCATTCTCAAGCCCCTCTTACTCTCCCAATACCGGCCCATCATAGACTTTTCTTCCACACAAAATATTTTTTTCCCCTCTCCATTCTCATTCCCCATCCATTCTAGTCCTCCCCCCAAATCAATTCCCTTATAGTTCTAGGCCCACCCAGCATCCACTCCCTTCTAGTCCCATTCTCCCATGCCCCACATCAGCCCATTTCCAGTCCTATTCCAGCTCTTCATCAGCCCATTTCCAGTGCTAGCCCTCACATCACAGGCCATTTCCAGTCCTAGCTCCCCCCCAATCACAGCCCATTTCCAGTCCAAGTCCCCCATCACAGCCTATTTCCAGTCCTAGGCCCCCCCCCACCATCACAGCCCATTTGCAGTCCGAGTCCCCCCGCACCATCACAGCCCATTTGCAGTCCGAGTCCCCCCGCACCATCACAGCCCATTTGCAGTCCTAGCCCCCCTAATCACAGCCTATTTCCAGTCCAAGATCCCCCTTCCTCCACCATAGCCCATTTCCAGTCCAGGTCCCCTCCACCCCCATCACAACCCATTTCCAGTCCATGTCCCCCCCCCATAACCCCTTTACAGTCCAGGTCCCCCCCCCCCCCATCACAGCCTATTTCCAGTCAGTCCAAGTTTCCCCCCCCCCCATAGCCCTTTTCTGGTCCAGGTCCCCTCCACCCCCATAACAACCCATTTCCGGGCCATGTCCCCCACCATAAACCTTTTACAGTCCATGTCCCCCCCCCCATCACAGCCTATTTCCAGTCCAAGTCCCCCCCCCCTTAGCCCTTTTCCAGTCCAAGTCCCCCCCTTAGCCCTTTTCCAGTCCAAGTCCCCCCCCCCTTTAGCCCTTTTCCAGTCCAAGTCCCACCCCCTTAGCCCTTTTCCAGTCCCACCCCCCCCTTAGCCCTTTGGCAGTCCAAGTCCCCCCCTTAGCCCTTTTCCAGTCCATGTCCCCCCCCCTTAGCCCTTTTCCAGTCCAAGTCCCCCCCTTAGCCCTTTTCCAGTCCAAGTCCCCCCCCCTTAGCCCTTTTCCAGTCCAAGTCCCCCCCTTAGCCCTTTTCCAGTCCAAGTCCCCCCCCTTTCGCCCTATTCCAGTCCTAGTCCCACCCCTTAGCCCTTTTCCAGTCCAAATCCCCCCCCATTGCCCTTTTCCAGTCCAAGTCCCCCCCCCTTAGCCCTTTTCCAGTCCAAGTCCCCCCCCTTAGCCCTTTTCCAGTCCAAGTCCCCCCCTTAGCCCTTTTCCAGTCCAAGTCCCCCCCCTTAGCCCTTTTCCAGTCAATGTCCCCCCCTTAGCCCTTTTCCAGTCCAAGTCCCCCCCCCCTTAGCCCTTTTCCAGTACAAGTCCCCCACCCCCTTAGCCCTTTTCCCGTCCAGGTCCCCCCCATCACAGCCAATGCAGTCCTTGCCCCCCCCCCCGACCAGCATCGCGGCTGTCTGAGGCTTCAGAGGGAGCCGGGGAAGCCCGCGCGAGGCCCCGGCTCCCTCTGTACAGCCACCAGCGTGAAGAGCCTTTTCCTTCACGCTGGCGGCTGTTCCTGTGAAGCCGCGAATGCTGGGAAAGGTTAAAAGGCAACCTTTAACCTTTCCCAGCATTCGCGGCTTCACAGGAACAGCCGCCAGCGTGAAGGTAAAGGCTCTTCACGCTGGTGGCTGTTCAGAGGGAGCCGGGGCCTCGCGCGGGCTTCCCCGGCTCCCTCTGAAGCGGAGAAAAGCCGGTTTTTTTGCTCTGGCCGCTCCCGATCTTGCGGCCAGAGCAAAAAAACCGGCTTTTAAAGGGCCGGTTTTGCCTCTGCGCCGGCAGCCGGCCTGGCCGTGGAAAAACCGGCCAGGCCGGCTGAAAACCGGCCAGTTGGCAACCCTAATCCTGTAGGGGAATTTTTTCAAGATCAAGTTGTTTGATTTTGCTGTGGCTGTTTTGTTTTTTTTCTATGACATGTCCCAAAAAAGCCCAGTGGTTTTAAGAGGTGCACCTGATGTGGAAAAACCATATCCATCATAGATATGCCTAATTGAGCTCAAGGACTTCAGAAAACAGCTGAAAACCATACTGTTCATAGAACACTTTGGACACATCACATAAACTAAGGAACTGTATAGCAGCACACGTTACCGCCTAACACTAGATGTATATAAAATGATTTTAGCACCACTGTAAATAGCCCACATTGTACATAGCTCACACCAATCTAGCAAACAAGACAACACACACCCAACGAAATTTCCACCCTCACTGCATGTATCAACACTCACACTACCAGATTGTTTGCTGTGATACCACCTTGATTATTATGATAAGGCGGTTTAGAAATACTGTTAAATAAATAAATAAATAAAATAATTGATGCTCACAACACCTGGACCCTAGGGTTGCCAACTTTTTTAGAGAGAAAAACCTGCCACCTGTGGGTAGTCATGCTCCGCCCATGCCCACCCCCACCCTGCCCTTTCCCTGCCTATTACCCGCCCCTGACCCGCCCCACCCCGCCCCACCCTTGCTTCACCCCCTGTCCCCAAAAAAATTGCAGAGAGGGCAATGTGCAAACTGAATGAGCAAGACTTCTACACATTCTTAAACAGAAATTCTATACTGATAGAATACGCAACATTGATTGTACACACACACACACAATACAGACAGGTCTTCATCAATAAATGAGCACAAAACAAAAAGAGAAATATATAGACAAAAATTAAACTGAAACACCAAGAAGACAGACTCTGCATGCAGTGCAATATCAGATAAATAAGAGATGCAGTTCCCCCATACTGTGTAAAATATAAAGGTAGTACAAAGTCCAATCATTAAATTGAAAATAAAATTATTTTTTCTACCTTTGTTGTCTGACCATTTTATTCTCTGATCATGCTGGTTCCGATGTGAGGCTTCTGTTTTCCCATCTTCTCTTAACTCGTTTTCTATGGTCTATAGTCCATCTGCCATTTCTTGTCTCTTCTTTTCTTCAGTTCCTTCCATCAGCCTAGTTCCAGTCCCAGTAACCCTCCATCAGCCCCCTTTCCAGTACTCCCCTCCCATTACATTCCAATATCAATCCCCTTGTGTTCCCAGGACTGCCAGTGGTGTCCATTCCCTTCTAGCCCCCCCCCCTTCCTCACTGTCCAGCCCCTTCTAGTCCAAACACCATCCCAAGTATCAGCTCACTTCCACTCCCAGTGCCTTCCCCGTGTCAGCTCCCTTCCAGTCACCCTACCTTCTGTCCATCCCCCTTCCAGTGCCACGTTACTGCTCCATTCCAGTCCCAGTGCCCCCTCCCTTCCAGCCTCCTCCCCATTACCCAGTCAAAGGTGTCAGCTCTCTTTGAGCCCCCTCCTCACCCACTCTGTCAGCTCCCTTCAAGCCACCTCCTCACCCCTTTCAGCTCTCTTCCAGCCACCTCCTTCACCCTGTGAGTCCCTTCCTGCCACCTCCTTCCCCCCCCCTTTCAGCTCTCTTCCAGCCCTCACCTTCCCTCTGTCAGTACCTTCTGCCACCTCTTTCCCCTTGCAGCCATTGCTCCTGCTTCTTACAGAGCAGCGGCTACAATAAAGTTAAGTTAAAAACAAAATTAAACCTGTGTGGAGCCTTCCGCCCCCCCCCCCACCCCATGCAGCTTCACCCCCGCCCCTAGTGCAGCTTCACCTCTATTACAGCTTCACCTTCCCCCCTCCCCCCCAGTGCAGCTTCACCCCCCAGTGCATCTTCACCCCCCAGTACAGTTTCACCTTCCCCCTCCCCCCCAGTACAGCTTCACCCCCCCAGTGTAGCTTCACCCCCCCTAGTGTAGCTTCACCCCCCCCCCCCGTGTAGTTTCAACCCCTTGCAGCCGCTGCTCCTGCTTTTTACAGAGCAACAGCTGCAATAAAGTTAAGTTTAAAAAAAAAGAAGAAAATCTCTGAGGAGCCCTCCGGCACTAGGAAACTCCTGCTGCAGTGCTGGGGCTGAAAAGGAAGTGACATCAGAGAGGGCGGGCACTGCAGCAGGAGTTCCTAGGGCTGGAGGGCGCCTCACAGGTTGTCTTTTTTTTTTTACTTAACTTTATTGCAGCCGCTGCTCTGTAAGAAACAGAAGCAGTGGCTGGGGGGGGGGGGGGGCACGGACCACGGATTGCAAGCCGATTTTCTGCTCTGGCCTCTCCCGATCTCGCGGGCAGAGCAATAAAACAGCTTTTCAAGGGCCGGTTTCTGTTCTTTGCCGGCAGTCAGCCTGGCCACAGAAAAACTGGCTAGGCCGGCTGAAAACCAGTCACTTGGCAACCCTACTGGGCCCTGACTATGAACCCTCTTGTAATTTGTGTTCACAAATATCCAAGAGAGAACTCAAGGGTCAAGAAAACCAGTGTAAAAATATTTTTAGCACTAGTAAGTCTGGTTCATCAACATTGACAGTGGAGCAATCTGTTCCTATTAGTACAGGAGCTGCATTGGACACTAAAGATGCATCGGCCTCAAGGATGCATTGCACAAACTATATCTAGCAATCATAAGAGACCATTGGGAGAAATGTTCATCCAATTCCTACCAGAACAAGAGAAAGGATTTGTTCTCTTTTCCATCAATGTTGAGGGCATGCAAAGGCTGGAAAGGCTGGAAAACAGCAACATCACACCTCATTGGAGTGCAATGTTGAGAGCACCGAGATCTCTGCTCTCCTTGAAGTGCTCCTACAGAGATGATTTTTTATCCTCCCTCATACAGGAGGGGGTGCAACAGACTCCAAGAACCTGGAATCTATTCACCAATAACCCCATCATGACTAAGGAGATTGTGGTCACTCCTACTGCACTCTCCATGCCTTTTGGCACCAGCAGCTTTTGAAGAGCAGCTCAAGGAAGATTGATGATAGGCTGGAACAATTCCTGGCTCATTGTGGTGATGGAGCTTTGAAATAGTTGAGGCCAAGGCACTGAGATGTCTAGCCAATCCTTGAGTCCCATGCACTGCCTGAAGAAGAGATACTGGAAGTGAGATCTTGAAAGCTTTGGGTTTGATGTCAGCTGTGCTGTTGCCAATCTCCAGTGCAGCGGGGGAGGAAACTTCACTGCATCAAAGATCATTAATGTCTTGACACTCTCCTTTGAAGCACACTTCTACTACTAAGCAGAGGTCAAAGTCAAGCAAGGATCCAGTTGTCTCCTTTTGAGTTTTTCTTTGGGTCAGATTCAGAGTACTCCTGGGATTCTTATTATGAGCCAAAGAGGTTCTCCAAAGAGGAGAATTCAACTATTTTCCTAGCAGATCTAATGTTATCTCATGAAAGTCTCCTTTAGTGACTTTCCGCAGGAAATGGCAAAAGACATTCTCTTTATGACAGAGGTGGAAGTGAAACCTAGAGCAGAAACATTGGACATTCTCCAGTTCCTCGACTCACACAAGGAAGCTGTTAAAGTGCCCATTCAGAGAATCCTTAAGGATCTACATTTGAGAATGTTGAAGATCCCCCTCCTTTCCATTTCTATCCACCCTATAAATAAGAAGGCCAATTCTATGTACAGAGTCCAGAAGGCTCCTGGATTTGAAAAGCAACACTGCTAACACCAGTCCATGGTGATCAAATATGCTCTCAAAATAACCAAAATCTCCAAGTCACACACTCATGGGTGCCCTGGAGAAAGAGGCTCAGACTTTAGAGTCTTCTGGGAGAAAGGTTCTTTGGAACATTGTGCTTACTTACTGCATAACATCCTAACATCTCCTTATGGCCATATTCTTGGAAAATATCATGAGTGAAAATGGAGGCATTTGCAGACACTCTTCTTCAAAAAAACATAAGATATGCCATACTGGGTCAGACCAAGAGTCCATCAAGCCCAGTATTCTGTTTCCAACACTGGCCATTCCAAATCTCAACTACCAATCCATGCTGCTTGTCCCAGGGGTAAGCAGGAATTTTCCCTTTAATAATGGTTTATGGATTTTTCCTTCAGGAACTTGTCCAAACCTGTTTTGAACCTAGCTGCACTAACAGCTTTTACTGTATCCTACGATAATGAATTCTAGAGTTTCATTATGTCCTCAGTGAAAACAATATTTTCTCTGATTAGTCTTAAATGTGCCACATTGAAGCTTCATTGTGTGTCTCCTAGTCTTTCTACACTGTAAAGGAATAAACAACTGATCTACTGTATGTTTACCCGTTCAGCTCCATTTGTTATTTTATAGATCTCTATCATATCTCCCATCTTATTTCGAAAAGCCATAACTGTTTAAGTCTTTCCTCATAGGGATATCCTTCCTTCCCCTTTCCCGTTTTGGTTGTTCTTCTCTGTACTTTTTCCCATTCTGCTATATCCTTTTTAAGATATGGTGACCAGGATTGCACACAATATCCAAGGCATTATAATATCCTTGGTTTTATTTTCTATTCCTTTCCTTATGATTCCTAGCATTCTATTTCTGGGCCATGGCTGAAACACTGGGCAGAGGGTTTCAACGTATTATCTACATTGACACCCAGATCCTTTTCCTGAGGGATGATTCCTAATGTGGAACCTTGCATTGTGTAACTGTGGTTTTGGTGGTTCTTCCCTAAGTGCATAACTTTGCATTTGTCCACATTAAATTTCATCTGCCATTTGGACGCCCAGTCTCCCAGTTTTTCAAGGTCCTCATGTGTTTTAAAAACTTTAAATAAGGGAGGAGGAGCCAAGATGGTGTCTTGCTGAGCCTTATGTGCTGTCGTATTTCTTATGGGGAGAAAGCATAAAGTAAAAGGGGGCTCCTTACCCTCTCGACCTCCTGCTGCTTCAAGACCTTTTCCTGCGGTGCCATTTGGCCTATTGGACACTTTCTTTTGGCTGTTGCATCAGCCGACGTTCACAGGGGAGTTAAACCTGACTGCAGATACGGTGGAGCCGGAGAGTTCAGCGTCTGCTACAGGCGTATCATTTCTCTCCCCTGATTCGCGCCTGGCTTCAAAAGTGCAGTGCCTTTATCATATCTCCATTGATGGTCCACAGCTGAACACTTCCTTATTGGGGAATAGAAAGCATCTGTGAGGGTTGGATGATGGAGCGTGGGACGCTGAGCCGAGTTCACCGGCGTTGTCTCAACCTGCAAGATTTCGAAGCCTGCTGGGGGAACAACCGATAGGAGTGGCCCCTGCTTCGATAAGTGGAAGCCAGGTGCAGTGAGCTGTGGAGGAGGGTCCATCTGGAGGTTGACTGGTTAGGTTTTATACCAGTCCGCCCTGAGACATTCACACTTGAGACTATCTGGGTAAACATAGTTTCTTTCGGAGGTGCTTTACTTCCACAGATGTCTGCTTTGGCTACTTGAGTGATGAGTTAAATTCTTGGGTTAACACTGTACAGACTTTCTACTCTGAGACTAAAACTAGAGTGGATGTTCTGGAGAGTCAGGTTCAAGATACTGTTAAGAGTTCTACTAGTATTTTGGTGAAGATTGAACAGCTGGAAAATGCTTCTAGAGTGGCTAACTTAAGGATTATTAACTTTCCCAGGTCTGCTATGATTTCCGCACAGGAAATGTTCAAGAAATATTTATCTGATATATTGGCAATTCCAGAGGAATCACATCCCCCATTGGTAAAATTGTATTATTTACTGGTGGGCAAAAATAAATCTTCCGAGAATACTGAGACGCGCCAAATGGATGTCTTAAATGTGTCAGAGCTATTGGAAACTTCTGGCTAGGAAGTAGTAACGTCATCTACTTTGCTTGTGACTTTTGCATTAGTTTCAAATAAAGAATGACTGTTGAAACTTTTCTTTAAGAAGAGGAATGTTCTATTTCATGGTTTATTAGTTAGGATGATTTGGATAGAGAGGCACAGAAATGGCGGTGTGATTTTTTACTCCTCTGTCCAGTGGGTTCAACAACTGGACGGGCTCTTTTTTCTCAAGCATCCATGTAAATGTCTGATTAAATATCAATCTGGAGTGGAGGAGTGGCCTAGTGGTTGGGGCAAGGTACTTCAGGCCAGAAGGTCAGGGGTTCAAATCCCACTAGAGGACAGCAACCTTGGGCCGGAAGGACTGGGGTTTCTAGTTCCACAGGTGCTCCTTGTGGTCTTGGGCAAGCCACTTAACCCTCCATAGCCCATGTTCCCTGTAAAATAGTTATCTCCAAGTTATAATGCCCTGTTCAATGTAATTTCAGTTTGTTCAATGTAAACCGCACTGATGCACAATAGCGCGGTATATAAGAGAATGTAAATAAATATTTCTTACATAAGAACATAAGATATGCCATACTGGGTCAGACCAAGGTCCATCAAGCCCAGTATTCTATTTCCAACAGTGGCCAATCTAGGTCATATGTACCTAGCAGTTTCCCCAAGAGACACAAGTTCCACAATGCTTGTACTGGGTCAAGCATTGATATCTTTGGTCACTTCTTAATAATGGTTTATGGACCTTTCCTCCAGGAACTTGTCCAAACCTTTTTTAAACCCAGCTACACTGACAGCCTTTACTACATCCTCCGGTAACAAATTCCAGAGTTTGATTACACGTTGAGTGAAAAAATATTTTCTTTTATTAGTCTTAAATAGTTTACCCTGTAGCTTTATTGCATGTCCCCTAGTCTTTCTATATTCTGATAAGGTAAACAATCGATCTACGTTTATCTGTTCCACTCCGTTCATTAATTTATAGACTTCTATCATATCTCCCCTCAGCCGTCTCTTTTCCAGGTTAAAGAGCCCTAACCTTTTTAGCCTTTCTTCATAGGAGTATCCTTCCATCCCCTTTACCATTTTGGTGGCTCTTCTCTGTACCTTTTCTAAAATCGCTATATCCTTTTTAAGATACGGCGACCAGAATTGCACACAATATTCAAGGTGCGGTCTCACCATGGAACGATATAGAGGCATTATAATATCTTTTGTTTTATTTTCCATTCCTTTCCTTATCATACCTAGCATTCTATTTGCTCTCTTGGCCGCCGCTGCACACTGGGCCAAGGGTTTTAACATGGTATCCACAATGACGCCTAAATCTTTTTCCTGGGTGGTGGTTCCTAATGTGGAACCTTGCATCGTGTAACCATAGTTTGGGTTGTTCTTCCCTAGGTGCATAACCTTGCACTTGTCCACATTAAATTTCATCTGCCATTTTGATGCCCAGTCTTCCAATTTATCAAGATCCTCTTGCAATTTTTCACAATCCTCTTGGGTTTTAACAACTTTAAATAGTTTTGTGTCATCTGCAAATTTGATAACCTCACTCGGTATTCCACTTTCCAGGTCATTTATGAATATGTCAAAAAGCAGCGGACCCAGCACAGATCCCTGGGGTACACCACTATTCACCTTTCTCCATTGGGAAAATTGGCCATTTAGCCCTACCCTCTGATTTCTATCTTTTAACCAGTTCCTGATCCACAATAGTACACTGCCTCCTATCCCATGACTCTTTAGTTTTGCCAAAAGTCTCTGATGAGGGACCTTGTCAAAGGCTTTCTGAAAGTCCAGATACACAATATCAACCGACTCACCTTTGTCCACCTGTTTATTCACTCCTTCAAAAAACATAACAGATTAGTAAGACAAGATCTTCCTTGTCTAAAGCCATGTTGGCTGTCTCCCATTAGGTTGTGACTATCTACATGCTGAGTAATTTTATTCTTTATGATGGTTTCTACCATTTTTCCCGGTACTGACGTCAAGCTCACCGGTCTGTAGTTTCCCGGATCACCCCTGGAACCCTTTTTAAAAACTGGTGTTACATTGGCGATCCTCCAATCTTCAGGTATTAGAGATGATTTTAATGATAGTTCACAGATTACTGATAGCAGTTCTGCAATCTCATATTTCAGTTCTTTCAACACCCTTGGATGTATACCATCCAGCCCAGGTGATTTGCTACTCTTCAGTTTATCTAATAGTTGTAAGACATCTTCCCGATGTATCGATATTTCCTTCAATTCTTCCGCACCTTTAAATACCACTTCAGTCATGGGTAACATCCCTACATCTTCCTCAGTAAAGACCGAAGCAAAGAATTCATTCAGTCTCTCCGCTATCGCCTTGTCTCCTCTTAGTGCTCCTTTAAACCCTTTATCATCTAATGGACCAACTGACTCTCTCACAGGTTTTTTGCTACGAATGTACTTGAAAAGGTCTTTACTGTTTCCAGGTTTCGTCGTTTGGCTCTTTTTTCCATTTCCTGAAAGATGCTTTTTTGGCAACAACAGCCTCTCTGACCTCACCTTTAAACCATGCTGGCAGTTTTTTGGACTTCCTTCCACTTTTCTTAAAGCGTGGAATACAGCTGGTCTGGGCTTCCAAGATAGTATTTTTCAACAACACCCAAGCTTGATGTACGTCTTTAACCTTCGCAACTGCTCCTTTTAGTTTTTTCTTAACTGTTTTCCTCATTTTATCATAGTCTCCCTTTCGAAAGTCAAAAGGTAGTACTGTGGATTTCCTTACTATCCCTCCTCCACTAATTAAATCAAAGGCGATCATGCTATGATCACTATTGCCAAGTGGCCCCAACACCCTTATCTCTTGCACTAGATCTGGTGTTCCACTAAGGAGTAGGTCTAATATGGCTTCCCCTCTGGTCGGTTCATGAACCAGCTGCTCCAAGAAGCAGTCATTTATTTCGTCTAGGAACTTTATCTCCCTAGCATGTCCTGACGTGACACTGACCCAGTCGATACCGGGGTAATTGAAATCACCCATTATTATTACTGCGCTGTAACATTTGTTAGCTTCCTTGATTTCTTTGAGCATTTCATCATCCATTTGGTCATTCTGGCCAGGTGCTCGATAGTACACCCCCACTGCCATCGCCTTCCCCTTTTTATATGGAATTTCAATCCATATAGATTCTCCAGCAAATTTTGTGTCCTGCAAAACTTTAATCCTTTCTGAGTCAATGCCCTCTCTAACATAGAGCGCAACCCCTCCACCAATTTGATCAGCTCTATCATTACGATATAGTTTGTACCCAGGTATCACAGTGTCCCACTGGTTGTCCTCCTTCCACCATGTCTCTGATATTCCAATCATATCTAACCTTTCATTTAGTGCTATATATTCTAACTCTCCCATCTTATTCTTTAGACTTCTAGCATTTGCATACAAGCATTTTAGAGAATGTATTTTATTCATGTTAATTTGGCTATTGTTAGACATGGGTAAATTGGGATCTTTAAGCTCTGTCTGCTCCATACTTGAGGGCATTTGGGCTACTTTACTCTTTTGTGGAACCTCTGTTTTATGAGCCCTCTCATTTATTGGCCTTTGTGGTGTGCGAGTAATTGTGTATTTTGCCTATTGTTGGCTCAGTAATAATTTTCTTGCATTTTTGTATAGATTTTTCTGTCTTTAGAGTCCCTTCCTCCTTGATTGAGGGCTAGAGAGCATTACTTTTGTTATATTGTTAATTGTAAGGGGAATCCTTTGTATTTTTGTTCTGTTTCTTGATATTGCTCGTTTTCTGTACAAGATTTATTCTTGGTTGTTAATTTGAAACTTATAAAATAAAATGTAAAAAATCCCTTTAAATAATTTTGTGTGATCTGCAAATTTGATGACCTCACTTGTTATTTCCATTACCAGGTCATTTACAAATATGTTAAAAAGCAGCGGGCCCAACACAGATCCCTTGGATACTCCATTGAGAAAATTGTCTATTTAGCCCTACTGTTCATTTTCTATTTTATAACCAGTTCCTAATCCACAGTAGTACACTGCCTCCTATCCCATGACTTTAAATTTCTGCAAGAGACTCTCATGAGGAACCTTATCAAAGGTTTTCTTAAAATTCAGATACACTGTGGGGGTCATTCTGAACAGAGAATAGCAGAGTGGTACGTCTGATTTGGACGTACAACCCCCTCTATTTGCTGTGTGCCTATTCTGCCCAGAAAGCTCCCCACACATACAAGGCCTTTGTGTGGGGAGCTCCGAATGGGGATGGGAGGGAGTGGTGACAGGACGCAGAGTGAGTGGAGCGGGGGTGGGACGCACAACCTGGACATAAAGGGCCTAATCCGGTCACAGCTCTGTACGTCCGGCTGGGGGAAGATGGATGTGGGACTTATTCCACCTCAGAGGTGGAATAAGTCCCATAGACGGCAGTGATCTGGCCAGGATGGACTCCCCCAAAGCAGGTAGCTGTCTGAGGTGAGGCCTCTCTGCACGATCCTGGCCCTTGCAGACCCTGCCAAGGATTGGGCGGTGGGGAAGGGACACTGTCAGATATGTCGGGCCTTTCAGCGCTCCTGCATGACATCCTGGTGCCATAACGATGAGACGCCATGGTACCGCAGCTTCAGTAGGAGCATAGGGAGGGCTAACTGAGGAAGCAGATGAACATCCAGCGCTGTGGAATCAGGGCACATCAGGCTCGTCTAAGTGCCCGATTCTGTATCCAAGGGAACGTCTAGCTCCCGCTGGTGCAGAATCGGGTGCACTTTTGGGCCATTCATTTTTTGGACATCTGGATGGCCTGGACGTGCCCAATCAGAATCAGCCTCTATATCAACTGGCTCACCTTTATCTACCTGTCTATTCACACCTTCGAAAAAATATAGCAGATTAGTGAGACAAGACTTTCCTTGGCTAAATCCGTGTTGACTTTCCGCCATTAAGCCATAACTATCTACATTTTCAGTAAATTTGTCCTTTATAATGGTTTCTACCATTTTTCCTGGTAGAGATGTCAAGCTCACTAGTTTGTAGTTTCCCGGAAGACCCCTGGAACCCTTTTTAAAAATTGCGTTACATTGGCCACTCTCCAATCCTCAGGTACTACAGATGATTTTAAGGATAATTCACAGATTACTAAAAGTAAGTCTGCAATCTCATATTTCAGTTCTTTCAGCACCCTGGGCTGTATGCTAGCTGGTCCAGGTGATTTATTGCTCTTTAATGTATCAAATAGCTGTTGTGATAAGGAAGCTTATCAGGACCTAGAAGAGAGGGGTAAAAAGAAGGAATTTACCATAATAAAGGGACCCATTTTAAAAGGTCCAGGACTTAAAACTCCATTTGCTCCTAGAAAGCAGGTAATTCCTGGCTACAATAAGGAACAGAGTGCCCCTAGTGGTGGAAAGGAGAGGGAATACAGGCCCAGGGTAATGAACCCTTACGTCACTGCATCCCCTAATCACTCAGCTGCCACGAGGGAGTTTGATCTCTCTCACCTGAGAGGGGAGAGGGTGGAGCAGGAGCCTGAGGGGTTTAAATTTAGCTCAGTGAGACCAGAGAGCAGTCAAGGACCAAGATGAGGAGGGACAAGCAGAACACGTGGAGAGGAACTGGAAGGACTCTTGAGACCTGAGAGTGCTGTAACTGCTGACCAGAGAGAGAGAGAGAGCAGAAGTTTTGCCTACTCAAGAAGGAATGGAGCAGTAAGAGCCAGAAGCACTAATTGGAGAACAGGACATGCTGGATGGTGGCCAGAGCATGTAAGAAGTGAAGCTACTACAGGCTTTGATCAAGGTATGGGCCCCAGAAGCTTAGCTAATAAGGAGCACTACCTATTTGCCAGAGACAGCTTTAACCATAACAGAAGGCAGTCAAGTAAGCTATCTGAATCTGAGCCAGAGAGTGAACCAATGGAATTGGGGGAGCCAGATTTACCTTGTGAAGAAGGGGTCTCATACATGGACTGGTCTGCATGCCAGTCTGCCAATTAAGAAGGGTTGCCAGGGATGTCAACCATAAAGAGAAGCCTCCAGTGTCCAAAGCCCTAAGAGCTGTGTTAGCTTGTTAATGTTCTAAGTTCAGGAGAAGTGTGACGCAGTGCAAAGCTGAATCTTCCTGATTATCTTTTGAGAAACAGCTGTGAGCAGTGCTGAGCTCAGTTTTGATGCCATTTCAACTGAGGAAGTAAGAAATGCTTTTGTTTGTCTAACTACTGAGAAAACCTTGAAAAGAGTTTTATCTGCTTGTGTGAATTTGACTATCTGTATGAAGTGCTGTGTTTAAGCACACAAAATAGCCAGGTATTTGTTCTGGCCTGGAAAGGGAAAGAAAACCTGGTTTAAAGTTTCTTTCTGTATGTTTTGGACTGCACGGCAAGCTCTGCTAGGAAGCAGGTGCTGTTAATTAAGGCTGAGGAAAGCTGTTTTGTTTCAGTTTAAGTTATCCTGTAATGAGTTACAAGAATTTCTGGTGAAATATCTAAAAAGGTGGATCGGTGAACCTAGCGTGTCTTTCTTTTTTTTTTGTATGAATAAATTCTTGTCAATGCACCTACTCAACCCAACTACAATGAAGGTGTTCTTTTTTCATCTGAGCCCAAATGATATCTAACTGAACTACCTTTCCCATAATGCATTTAAAGGCATCCAGTTAGAAAAAAAGGCCAGAAAGTTGAAGCACCCGGATGGCAAAAACAAAACCACGCCCCTCCATACCAATGTAAGGGGCTAAGGGCATGACACTGTATTCCATCTTCCTGATTTATCAAGATTTGTTTCAGTTCCTCTGATACATCACCTTTAAATATCATTTCTGGCATGAGTAAGTTCTCTACATCTTCCTTAGTAAAGATTAAAGCAAAAAATTAATTCAGTCTCTCCGCTATGTCCTTGTCCTCAACTTGTGCCCCTTTTACCCCTCTAATGGTCCAACTGGATCTCTAACATGTGTTTTGCTATTAATATGCTTGAAATAGTTTTTATTATGTGCTTGTGCTTTTGCTTCCACGGCAAGCTTCTTTTCAAATTCTCTTTGCTTACCTTATCAGTGCCTTGCATTTAACTTGCCAGGACTTGTGATGTTTCCTGTTTTCTTCATTTGGCTCTTTTTTCCATTTTCTGAAGGATTTGATCTTAGCTATAACAGCCTTTTTGACTTCACCTTTATGCCATGCCGGCTCTCATTTGGCCTTCCTTCCACCTTTCTTAAATCATGGAATATATCTGGGCCTCCAAGACAGTAGTTTAAATTACGCCCATGTCTGATGTAAACTCTTAACCTTTGCAGTTGCCCTTTTAGTTTTTTCTTAACCATTTTTCTCTTATCATAGTCTCCTTTTTGAAAGTTAAATGCTACTGCAGTGTTATCCTCCCTCTGTTTATTAAATCAAATGTGATTATGTTATGATCTCTATTGCCAAACGGCACCAGCACCATTACCTCTCGCACTATATCCTGAATTCCACTAAGGACTAGGTCAGTGGTTCTCAATCCAGTCCTCTGGGACCCCTAGGCCAGTCAGGTTTTCAGGATATCCACAATGAATATGCATAAAATAGATCTGCATGCACTGCTTCCATTGTATGCAGATCGATTTCATGAATATTCATTGCGGATTTCTTGAAAACCTGACTGGCCTGAGGTCCCAGAGGATTGGGTTGAGAACCACTGGACTAGGTCTAAAATAGCTTCCCCTCGAGTCAGTTCCTGGACCACCTGCTCCATGAAGCAGTCATTTATGTCAACTAGAAACATTATCTCCCTAGCATGACCTGATGTAACATTGACCCAGTCAATACTGGAGTAATTGAAAGCTCTCACTATTACTGTGTTGTAAAATTTGCAAGCTTCCCTAATTTCATTTAGCTTTTCATCATCTGTTTATTCTGGCGAGGCGGGTGGTAGTACATCCCCACTGCCATTCTTTTCCCCTTTTAACATGGACTTTCTATCCATAGAGATTCTACAGTGTATTTTGTTTCCTGAAAAACCTTTATTCTGTTTGACTCAATGCCCTCTGTAACATTTAGCACTGCCCCTCCACCTATGTGATCTACCCTATCACATTGATATAGTTTGTAGCCTGGTATCACAATATGCCATTGGTTATCCTCCTTCCACCAGGTTTCTGAGACACCAATTATATCCATCCTTAAAATTTCAGTGCTATATATTTTCCCATCTTATTTTTTAGACCTCTAGAATTTGCATATAGGTATTTCAAAGTTTGTTTTTTGTTCATATTATCCATGCCCCTTTTCAAATCTAAGCTAAAGGCTCACCTCTTTGTCTGCCTTTGGATCCTGATCCCTTGTTCCTTATGTCTCCTTACCCTTCTCTTTTCTATCCTCTTTCTCATTTTTGTTGTTTTCATCTGATTAGATTGTAAGCTCTAACAAGTAGGGACTCTCTTTATCTTTGTTTGTACAGTGCTGTGTATGCATAGTAGCGCTTCATAAATGTTTATTAATAATAATAATAATAATTATCAGTCTGGCTATAGAATGATGGGTAATTTAGAATCTTTCAACTTGGTCTGATTTTTACTTAAAGTCACCTAGATTACTTTTATCTTTATTGGTTTAAATGGTGTAAACTGAGGGCTCCACTGGAGTGTTAGCCTACTTTATCTGGATATTTTCAGTGGTGGCTGAGTTGCCTCAGGAAAGCCACCAGTGGAAACTCCCAGCTTACATAGAAATATTTTTTTTATTTTTTTTCTCAATGCATTTTACAAATTCTTAAACATTAAATTCAAATCAGAACTTACCAAAGGGGTGAGAACCAAGGGTTAAGAACTGTCTCACAAGAAACCACTTGAACAAGTTTAATTTTTGCAAAAATTTCTAATTTCAATTTTAAAAAAAGTTAATTCAATTTTTATAAATAAACAATAACAATATTTAAAAATGTCAACTACTTTTCTGTGAACAATTCTTACAATGCTTCTATTCAACAGTAGTACAATATTGTTTCTTTCAAAAACAGGAAAGTATTGGTTAACCAGTTTAAAGCTTGAAATTTCATTATTCCTTAGTAGAAGAAAAGTTCAGTTCTGTTGTTAAGTGCTGTCAAGTCAGTGTCGACTCATGGTGACACTCTGGATATTTGTCCTAAACTGTGTTCGGTCTTCAGTCAGGCGGCTCATTGTTGATAGAGTGACACTCATAGTTGCTATTATTGTACTGATCCATCTCATTGCTGGCCTTCCTCTTTTGCATTGACCTTAAGAACATAAGATATGCCATACTGGGTCAGATCAAGTTCCATCAAGCCTAGTATCCTGTTTCCAACAGTGGCCAATCTAGGTCACAAGTATCTAGCAGTTTCCCAAAAAGACACACAGGTTCCAAAATGTTTGTATTGGGGCAAGCAGTAGATTATCTGGGTCCTTTTTAATAATGGCGTATGGACCTTTTCTCCAGGAACTTGTCCAAAACCTTTTTAAACCCAGTTATACTGACAGTTTTTACTATATCCTCTGGTAACAAATTCCAGAGTTTGATTACGTGTTGAGTGAAAAAATATTTTCTCTTATTAGTCTTAAATGGGTTATACTGTAGCTTCATTGCATGTCCCCAAGTCTTTCTACTTTTTGATGCCATAAAGAATCAATCTACATTTACCTGTTCCACTCCATTCATTAATTTATAGACCTCTATCATACCCCCCCCCCCCCAAGCCGTCTGTTTTCTGGGTTGAAAAGCCCTAACCTTTTAAGCCTCTCCTCATAGGGGTATCCTTCCATCCCCTTTACTAATTTGCTGTATCTTTTCTAATTCCACTATATTCTTTTTAAGATATGGCAACCAGAATTGCACACAATATTAAAGGTGAGGTCACACCATGGAATGATAGAGAGGCATTTTAATATCCTTTGTTTTATTCTCCATTCCTTTCTTTATGATTCCTAGCATTTTATTTGCCTTCTTGGCTGCCACTGCACACTGGGTGGAGGGTTTCAATGTGTTATCCATGATGATGCCTAAATCTTTTTCCTGGGTGGTGGTTCCTAATATGGAACCTTACATCATGTAACCATAGTTTGGGTTGTTCTTTCCTAGGTGTATAACTTTGCGCTTGTCCACATTAAATTTCAAACACCATTTGAACGTTCAGTCTTCCTGTTTATCAAGGTCCTCTTACAAGTTTTCACAATTCTCTTGGGTTTTAACAATTTTGAATGATTTTGTGTCATCTGCAAATTTGACTACCTCACTCGTTATTCCCATTTCTAGGTCATTTACGAATATGTTAAAAAGCAGCGGACCCAGCACAGATCCCTGGGGTTCTCCACTATTCACCTTTCTTCATTGGGAAAATTGGCCATTTAGCCCTACTCTCTGCTTTCTATCTTTTAACCATTTCCTGATCCACAATAGTACACTGACTCTTATCCCATGACTTTTTAACTTCGCCAAGAGTCTCTCGTGAGGGACCTTGTCAAAGGCTTTCTGAAAATCAAGATACACTATATCAACTGGCTCACCTTTGTCTAGCTGTTTATTCACACCTTCAAAAAAATAAAGCAGTTTAGTAAGACAAGACCTTCCTTGGCTAAGCCATGACATCTACATTTTCAGTAATTGTGTTCTTTATAAAGGTTTCTACCATTTTGCCTGCTACTGATATCAGGCTCACCGGCCTGTACCTTCCTGGATCACTCCTGGAACCCTTTTTAAAAATTGGCATTATATTGGCCATTCGCCAGTCTTCAGGTACTACAAATGATTTCAATGTTAGTTCACAGATTAATAATAGTAGGTTTGCAATCTCATATTTCAGTTCTTTCAACACCCGTGGGTGTATATCATCCGGTCCAGGTGATTTGCTACTGTTTAGTTTAACAAATAGTTGTAATATCAGTTTATCGATATTTGTTTCATTTCTTCCGATGCATCACCTTTAACTACCATTTCAGTCATGGGTAACTTCTCTACATCTTCAGTAAAGATCAAAGAATTGATTCAATCTCTCTACTATGACCTTGTCCCCTCTTAGTGCCCCTTTTACCCTTCTATCATCTAATGGTCCAACTGACTCTCACACAGGTTTTTTTGCTATGAATGTACTTGAAAAAGTCTTTATTATGCATTTTTACTTCCAAAGCAAGCTTCTTCTCAAATTCTTTCTTTGCCTGCCTTATAAATGTCTTCCATCTAACTTGCCAGTGCTTATGATGTTTCCAGTTTTTGTCAGTTGGTTCCTTTTTCCATTCCCTGAAAGATGCTTTTTTGGCTACAGTAGCCTCTCTGACCTCACTTTTAAACCATGCTGGTGTTTTTTTTGGACTTCCTTCCACTTTTCTTAAAGCGTGGAATACAGCTGGTCTGGGCTTTCAAGATAGTATTTTTAAATAGCATCCATGCTTGATGTAAATTTTTAACTTTTCCAGCTGCTCCTTTTAGTTTTTTCTTAACCATTTTCCTCATTTTATCATAGTTTCCCTTTTCAAAGTTAAAAGGTAGTACTTTGGATTTCCTTGCCGTCCATCCTCCATTTATTAAATCAAAGGCGATCATGCTATGATTACTGTTTCCAAGTGGTCCCAACACCCTTATCTCTTGCACCAGATCTTGTGTTCCACTAAGGACTAGGTCCAAGATAGCTTCCCCTCTTGTTGGTTCATGAACCAGCTGCTTCAAGAAGCAATCATTTATTTCATCTAGAAACTTTATCTCCCTAGCATGTCCTGCTGTGATACTGACACAGTTGATACCCAGGTAATTGAAATCACCCATTATTATTATTGTGCTGTAAATATTGCTAGCTTCCCTGATTTCTTTGAGCATTTCATCATCCTTTTGTTCATTATGGCCAGGCGATCGATAGTACACCTCCACTACCATCTCCTTCCCCATTTAACATGTAGAGATTCTAACGTGTATTTTGTTTCCTGCAAAACTTTAATCCTATGTGACTACATCCCTTCTAATATTTGAAGATGGTTACACATTGGTTCCAGGTCATCAGGGCAGCCTGAACCTGTCCTGATTTTCCATCCTGGACAGTCACACATACATATCTCCAGGAATAAGCAGGACCTATTTGTCGGGTCACCTTTTCAGATGTCTCCACCTCAATGCACCCTGATGACGGATGCTTCCAAGCTGGGTTGGAGTGCACATCTGAACGACCTGATCACACAGGGACTGTGGACACAACAGGAATCTGCCCTGCAGATCAACCTGCTAGAACTACGGACACTGACAAATCCTCTTTAGCTTTTTCAACCCAACTATCGGGGCAACCTGTTCTAGTGAGAACAGACAACCAAGTTGCCAAGTTCTACATAAACAAACAAGGGGGAATGGGGTCCCATCTCCTATACAAAGAAGCAATTCGCCTATGTTCCTTTGCCATATCTCATCACATTCACCTCTCAGCGTGTACTTCTTGGGCGAACTCAATGTCCTAGCAGACAGGCTAAGCCTTATCTTTCATCCACACGAATGGACCTTGAACTGGGAGAAGGCTGCTTGGATCTTCCAAATGCGGTCAAGGATGTCCTTCTTGCGTCTTGTAAGGATTCCACCAGGCAATATTATGCCTTTAAATGGCATTGGTTTGCCCTTTGGTGCTCCTCAAAGGACCTTGACACCCCTTTCATTGCCCGGTGGAGTCGCTTCTACAATATCTCCTCCATTTATCCTTGACAGGTCTTAAGACTAACTCGGTGAGAGTTCACCTTAGTGCACAGTGGCCTTTCACAGACCAGTGGATGGATAGCCTATCTTCTCACACCCATTAGTAGCACGCTTCATGTGGGGTCTCCTGCTGTCAAAGACACCAATTAAGCTTGTCAGACGGCTGCCTAGGGTGAGAACTTACACAATCTTGACGATGCATATATTCATATGATTCTTGCAAGGTATTGTGGGTAATGTAGTTCTTTCACTCCCAAACACAGCTGAAGACAATAATTGAGTTGTGATACCAGTGGTAAGGCCAATAAAATACTTCTTTTATTGATGGGGTTTAATTCACCCAGCACAAATATGCTTGGTAGCAATATAAATGAGGTTACTTGCTTGCAGTGTTTAAATGGATAACATAAAGTCACAAAGCAAATCAGAAAACAACCTTCAACTTGTCAGGCAATTAGCTAATGTTTTCTTAGCAAATAATTACCAAATAAGAAGGCACAAAGAAATGAATAAACTTTGCTTGTTAGGTTAACTTCTGCTTATTTTCCACGCAGATCCCAGCAGTGATTCTCCCTTGCTCACACACACAATCAGGTGCAGCTTTAATTACTATCAATTGACCAGCTGAAACCCTTTAGCTGGCTGGCTGCTACTGTGTGAACCCAAATCCTGCTTTAAGAGCTGTTTGCAGTGGAAATAAAGAACAAAGTTAGGTTTCTTTGTGATGGCTGATGTGTTTGCTCACAGAAAGCTAGCAATAGCATTTAGATAGAGAACAGTCCATGTAATTAATAATTTCATCTGCTGTATCTCCCTCTTCATCAATCAGCATAGGGTCACTATCATACATTGGCACAGACGAGTCTTTCCATAAGGCACTATCATGAGAATGCTTATTCCCTTGCTGCCATTCACTATTATAGATAGAGTCTGGATCAGTGTTCATACCTGAGCCTCTCCTGCTATCATAATTCCTCTCTGTATAGCCTGGCCAGTAGGTAATCCAGTTCTGATGTCCAGCCTTCCAATCTTGATCCCTGGACACTGGATCTTTCCTCACATACCTTTTGGCATAGGTCTGAAAGTCCTTTCCACGTGCAGTCTTCTCTCTTCCAGGTAGCCACTGGTGATTCCTATCTCTGCCATTCCATTCCTCTGGCTGACTCCAGTCCAATGGACTCTGCTGGCATTTGGAATACCTCCCAGTATAGGTACTGCCTTGGATTCTCCCAGACCTTCCAATGGCCGTTCTTCTCTTCCTTCCAGAGAGTTTCCTTCTCTCTCTATCCGCTTGGCTTGGCTTCTGTTTCTCCAAGTGATGTTGGTGCTTGTAGCCGTATCTCTTCCTGAAGCTGTTATCTGAAGAATAAGCTCTATTCTTATTCTGTCCTAATGTGTGCTCCTCCCTAACACAGCGCAGCTGTGTTGAATCAGGCCCTGCCCTTTGAGATGAGTGCTTAGAGATTACCTCATAGCTCTCTTGATTGCACACACGTTTTCTCACTTCAGCCCCTCTCATGGCTGCTGGAAACCTGGTGCATTCTGGGACTGGTAGTCTTTTATATGAAAACTCTGTTTTCCTACTTCTACCAGAACTGACAGGTTGCTTGTTCAGAGTCACATCATCCTTTCTATAGCTCCTACCTGAGCTATGATAAGCTTCCTTATCACAAGCTGCAACTTCTAAAGCCACCTTTCGAACCTTTAGCCACAATTTTGCTGAAGTTTCTATCTTGGAAGGTCATCTTCCTTATTGCCCTCACTTCAGCTCGCCACATCAATGAGCTGCAGACTTTAGTGGCAGGTCCCTCCTATACTTGGTTCCACCATGGTTATGTTTATGTTTATGGCACTTGATATACCGCCCTTTACTTACACATCAAAGCGGTTCCATACCCATCCGAATTTCCTCCTGAAGGTGGTTTCCTCCTTCCATCTAAACCAGTCGGTAATCCTCCTGATTTTCTTCCCTAGACCACATGCGTCTCAGGCTGAAGCAACACTACACACTTTAGACTGCAAGCGAGTGCTGGCCTACTACTTGGATAGAACTAAGGATTACAGAAAATCCTCTCACTTATTTATTTCTTTTGATCCTAGTTATCAGGGCCTACCAGTGATAAAACGTACTCTAGATGAATAGCAGATTGCATTTCTTTTGCTTATGCACAAGCAGGACTTTCATTGGAGGGCCATGTCAGTGCTCATAATGTGCAGGCTATGGAAACATCCATAGCTAATCTCTATTCAGTACCCATTGACATTTGCCGGGCAGCTACCTAGTCCTCCATTCATACTTTTACTGCACACTACTTTCTGGACAGAGACTCCTGTCGAGACGCTGTCTTTGGTCAAGCTGTACTCCAGCAATTCTTTGGGACTTAAACTTAATTCCTACCCTCTGTTACGGACTTCTACAAGATACCAGACTATCACTGGGGGAGTATCACCTTCTGGAATTGAGTCCAATGACACCCAACTCTTCCAGACTCTTTGGCTACACGTTCTTTGCCACAGGGATCGCACTACTCTGCCCCCTATACCAGTCTGGTACTTGGGTGCTAGTGAGTCCCATATGTGAAGACTGCATCCCTGCTTGTTCCTGGAGATAGCGTAGTTTCTCAGCTGTAGCAGGTGATCTCCGGGAACAGCAGGAATCAGTCTTCACAACCCGCCCTCCTGCCCTAGGAGTTGTAGAGTTCTTTTATTTTCTTTTTCTTTTCATCTACAAACTCAACTGAGGAGAGGAGCTGGGAAGGTGCGAAGGCATGCAGGCACAGTGGAGTGTTCCCAAAGGTTTTCCTTTTGAACGCTGGCGAGCATTTCTGTACGGTCTCTGTCAGTGATATTCACCCATATGTGAAGACTGAGTCCTTCTGTTTCAAGAAATCACCTGTTACAGGTGAGTAACTATGCTTTATAGTGCAGTCAATGGAAGTAAAAGCAGGACTAACTGGATTGTGGCAGTTGACCTGGAGGCCTCTGCCAACCCTAAATGTTGGCAAAGAGCAAATGAGAAAGCCATGACATGGTCACGCTACTGAGAAGTACAGCAATCCAATATGCCTGACCATGTTTTGTGGGTGCTGTATGTACCAGAGTTGCCAAGTCATTCAGTTCCAGGAGTGGGTTTATAAGCTAGTCCTGGCTTTGTGAGAATGTCCTCATAATGCATTATGTTCTCCAGGACCAAGCAGGAAGTCAGTCCTCACATATGGGTGACGTCGGCGCCGACGGAGCCCCCGTGCGGAGCATTTCCCCAGCTTTCAAAGAAAGCCTTTGGGAATTGCAGCGCGCATGCACGGTCCCCTTCCCACCCAAGGGTGCCATCTTGCTCAGTGTTCTTTTTTCCGCGGAGCCCGACGGACGTAGTTCGTTTTTCGCCGAGGAAAAAGTTGATTACCCTGTTTTTTGTCTTCCTTCGGTTCGACGCCGGATCCTTTTCCCGCCTGGGCCCGATACGCCGGTATCGAGCCCACTCTCTCTTTTTTCGGTTTTTGTCCTTCGTGACTAGCGTTCGCGCCATTTTTCTTTTTCACTGGCAGCCCTGTCTTTCGACCTCGCAGGGGCCCTTTTTCCCCCGATGGCTGCCATCGGGTTTAAAAAGTGTGATCGGTGTAAGAAACTTATGTCTCTTACCGACACACATGACTGCTGCCTCCGTTGCCTCGGACCTGATCATGACCCGATGTTCTGTGGTCCGTGTGGCAAAATTTCCTCGAAGGCGTTGAGCAGTCGGCAGCACCAAAAGGACAGAATCTTCTCTGACTCCGCATCCGGACGGGCCCGGACCTCGTCAGAGGCCTCGATGTCTCGGGACTCCGGCCCCGAGCAGCGTCGGGGTTCCTCTGAGAGGGGGTCTCCTTTGTGGGAGCAGCGCAGGAAGAAAAAAACCACGAGGGCGGCGTCGGTGGACACACCTGGTTCCTCGAGGACCAGGTCGCATAGCCCCGACCGCCGTCCCGGGTCTTCGGAGTCAGAGAGGCCTGCCAAACAACCTCGTCTCGAGATGGAGTCTCCTGGGCACGTGAGTACTGTAGTCCTCGTGGACTCTCCTCCAGGGGAGCCGCCATCGGGGCTCAAGTCGGGGGCTGCTGAGTCTCCTGAGCTCGGACTCAGGTTGACGGCCTTGGAGAGCAGCTTGGCTGCCATCATGGAGCAGCAGCGGGCACTGATCACCGGTCTCACCGGTGCATCTGCCCCGACCACCGGGACATCGACGTCCAAGTCGACCCCGGAGGCCGAGCCAATCCTCGAGTCCATGCGAGCTCGAGTCAATCCTCGGCCACGGTCTCCCTCGGCCTCCCGTTCGGGACCGAGGTTGTCGACGCTGGTACCTTCGGCGTCGGGGCGGAGGGCATCGGTGCCCGCCCAACCGGAACCGCTCGATTCCTCCTCCGAGGAGTCGGGCTGGGAGATGGAGGATGAAGAGTCACCCGACACCTTTCGGACTCGGTGTGTCCCATCGGACTCGCCGGATTCCGAACCTCAGACGATCCCCACCGGAGGATACCCGGTTCTCGGACTTCGTGCGGGATATGGCCAAGGCCTTGGCATTCCCCGCAGATCCCGAGGAGGAGCCTCGAGCCGAGGAGCTCGAGGCCCTCCAGTATGACTCTCCCCCGAAGGAGGCCTTTACTGTTCCGGTTCCTCCGATGCTGGAGCGGCTGCTCTTCCGCATGTGGGAGACCCCGGCCTTGACGCCGCTGTTAAGCAAGCGGGTCGATTCCATCTATCGAGTCCGCAAGAGCCCCGGGTTGCAAAAGGCACAATTACCGCACCACTCCATGGTTGTGGAATCGGCCATGCATTGACTGAAAAGTCAGAAGATGCACTCCTTGGTGCCTCCCGGCCGGGAGGCCCAGAACCTGGATGCCCTCGGTAAGAAGTGCTTCCAGGGCTCTATGCTTGCTTGCCGTGTCCAGACATACCAGCTCTACATGGGCATGTACCTTCAAGACCTGGCAAAGGAGATTGCCGGGTTCTCTGCTGGTCTCTCCGAGGAACTTTGCAGAGGTTACAGGCCTTGTCCACTGGTATTCAAGAGTGCTCGAAGTTTATCTCTCGAGCAGCCTACGATGGCTTTGAGGCTTTGGCCCGAGTAGCCGGGGCCGGCATCGGTGCCCGCCGACAGGCTTGGCTACAGTCATCCGACCTCGAGCCATGGGTACAGGACAAGTTGGTCGATTTTCCCTGCCGAGGTGAAAACCTTTTTGGCAAACCCATGGCTGAAAAGGCTGCTGAACTCGAGACCGAGACTCTGACCAGGACTAGGCTGTCCAGAAAAACCTCTGCCCCTTCTCAGAAGAAGAAGGGCTCGGGGAAAAAAGACCTTTTACCCGAGGATATATATAAACAATACCCTCATTATCAGGCCTCTGCAGCTCCCCAACAGGGTCAGCAGGCCAAGGGCAGGGTCATGGGCCCCGTAGGCAGAAGGCCCCCAAGCCACCAACACTGGCTCCTGCACAGCAGGGCGGGGGTTTTTGACTCAGAAAGCATAGCCTCTCCTCCTCAGCTGGCTCACATAAGCACAGGAGGCCGGCTGCCCTCTTTGCCCACAGGTGGTCAGCCATCACATCAGATACCTGGGTGCTCCATATAGTCCAAAAGGGCTATCTTCTTCATTTTCACCAGGTACTGCAATGCTCCTGCCTGCGCCCGGGAGCTAACAGGCAAGAGTGGCCTTATTGTCCCTTAGGAGTAGAGGTAAACTGTTACCTAGGGATGATGGGAATTGTAGTTCACTCTCTTTTCTCTCGGGAATGAAGTGTAGTTGCGACAAAGATGGTAAGGCTTGCAAGAAATATTTATTTGTATTGGGGATGTTTCTCCAGTGCATCAAAATTCAAATACATAAACGTAAAGGGTGCACTTTTAACACAAACAGAAGTAATCAGGAACAGGACAACTGAAACAGAATTAGCTTTTAACTTCAGCTTTTCATCTATAGAGGAGCTTAACTCAGCTCTGCCTCGAGTGGTAGCTTATGAACAATTGCAGCCTCATAATACCAGCTGTTCTTCTCACAGCGTGAGTTCAGAACACAGGTGCAAATAATTAACTCTTCAGGCACAGGCAGCAGAAACAGCAACGTTTATATTCCTTTCATACAACACTTGCCAAGCTTCTTTTTATATTACTCTTCTTTACAACATATAGAGCAGTCCATGCTACAAGGGTCAGTGCTTACGGTAGGTAAATCATTCTCTACCTGCATCAAATCCTCTGACTTAACAGAACTACTGTCTTCATTAAGCTTTTGCTGTTTTCCTGCTTTCAGCTCTAGGAACTGCTTAAATTCTTGGAAGAGCAATTCAGCCTGCTTATTTTCAGCTTGGCAGTTGTCAGCAAATACTATGCCCTTCTCCCTGTCACTAACTGTTCCCACTGCAGCCCTCGGCTTAAACAGTTCATGGCAATGATCAGGTTCCTTCAAGAAAGCCCTAAAAATAGGAAGTTGTGCTTTACCTTCTCTATCTTGGCTTGTATCAGAACTGCCTTCTTTCTGCCAGGCTCTTCTCCTCTTTAGTAGCTCAAGAGCTTTCCAGGTGTGGGTTTTTCTGGGCTTTCCAGGTCCAGGCTCTATCCTATGGAATAAGTTTCCTTCAGCATGTGCCTGCCTTTGAGGCTTTCTATTCCAGGGTTCTGTCTTTTCCCAGGATTCTAAAACATGGCTCCGTCCATTCCTCACAGGACTCCTCTTAACAGCACGTTTAGAACTCCTTGCAGAACCTTTCCAAACACTCTCAAATCTTCCAGACTCACTCGTACAGCCAAACTGCTTCCTGGTCTCAGACCCACTCTCCGACAACCTCGTCTTGGAGCCACTTTCCCACCTAGTCTGCTTAGCAGCCTTGTTCAAAGCTTTAAAAAGGGTTTCTTTTTCCGGCACACCTTGTCCAACCCCTGGGTGTGCCCAATCAGCATTGCCTAACTCCTCCCCGGGGCTGGTGTCTGTTCTCAGCTCAGCAGAGCAGTGTGTTTTTTTTCCTTCTAGGATTGAAAATCCTGTGTAAATCCTTTCGCTTTTCAGGATTTTCTTCAATCTCCATCTCTTCTGGAGGGCATTCTTCACCACAGTACCTCCCTCCTTTTTTCCAGGAGAGCCTCCAAGACCCCCTCTGCACAGGGACCTACTCCTACAGGAGTTAGCAAGTCTGCTAAAGGAACAGGCTGTGGAACCGGTGCCCCACCACCTGAGAGGTCACGGCTTTTATTCCAGGTACTTTCTGGTACCAAAAAGAACAGGAGGCCTCAGACCCATCCTAGACTTGCGAAACCTCAACAAGTTCCTGGAGAGGGAAAAGTTCAAGATGCTTACCCTTGGAATCCTGCTGCCCTACCTCCAGCAGGGAGATTGGCTATGCTCCTTAGATCTAAAGGATGCTTATACTCACATCCTTATTCATCCAGACCACAGACAATATCTCAGATTTGTTGTGGGAGGAAACCACTATCAGTACAGAGTACTACCCTTTGGCCTAACCTCCGCCCCCAGGGTGTTCACCAAGTGCCTGGCGGTGGTGGCGGCCTACCTAAGGCTTCAAGGTCTTTTTGTGTTCCCATACCTGGACGACTGGCTCATAAGGGGCCAGTCTTCACAGGAGGCCAGTCAAGCCACCCTTCACACTGTGGCTCTGCTTCAGCACTTGGGGTTTGTCATAAACTTCGCAAAGTCCACTTTGCTCCCGTCCCAGAACATGGAGTTCCTAGGAGCAAGGCTGGACACCCTTCAGGCGAAGGCTTTTCTGCCCGTGGACAGAGCCCACAGATTAATGGATCTAGCCAGGCAGTTTCGCAGCAATTCCCTGGTCTCCGCCAGGCAATTCCTGAGACTTCTCGGCCATATGGCTTCCACGGTTCATGTAACCCCCAATGCCCGCCTGCATATGCGGCCTGCTCAGTGGAGTCTTCGAACTCAGTGGCATCAGGCCACAGGGAGCCTTGCAGACTCAGTAAGAATATCCACACTGCTTGCCTCCTGTCTGCAATGGTGGCTTCATCTTCCGAATCTGGTGCTCGGAGTGTTTTTTCAAACCCCTCTGCACTCTCAAGTGCTGATAACCGATGCTTCTCTTCAAGGCTGGGGAGCGCATTGCCAAGGGGCATGTACTCAGGGTCTCTGGACCCCTTGGGAGGCTGCACAGCAGATAAATTTCCTGGAGCTGCGGGCGATACGCTTAGCTCTGAGGGCCTTCTCCCATCTCACGTCTCTACCAGTCTGTACTGGTCCAGACGGACAATCAAGTTGCCATATTTTACGTGAACAAGCAAGGAGGCACAGGCTCCTTCCTTCTATGTCAGGAAGCACAACGGCTGTGCTCCTGGGCTGTCAATCACGGAATCCTTCTCAAGGCAGTCTACCTCCCAGGTCAAGAGAATTACCTGGCGGACAGACTGAGCAGGATCCTGCAACCACACGAATGGATATTAAATCCATTGGTGGTTCAGCAGATCTTTCTGAGGTGGGGCCTCCCCACCATGGATCTTTTCGCCAGTCCTCTGAACCGGCAACTCCCGAGATTCTGTTCCAGACAACCGCATCCTCTCAGAGTAGCAGCGGATGCGTTTCTGCTCCCGTGGTCCAAAGGCCTACTGTATGCGTTTCCTCCCACGCCACTAGTGTCCAGAACACTGTTCAAAGTACTCAAGGACGGGGCCTCCATGATTCTGATAGCCCCCAGGTGGCCGAGGCAACCGTGGTTCCCACTTCTGCTGCAACTGGCGGTGGACACTCCTATTCCTCTGGGGATTCAACACGATCTCCTGTCTCAAGAACAGGGATCTCTCTTACACCCCAACCTCCAGTCCCTTCATCTGATGGCCTGGCTGCTGAAAGGGTAATTCTGGCTCCCCTACTACTGCCTAGAGAGGTGGAGGACGTAGTCTTAGCCTCTAGAAGGCAATCCACCTGGAAATCCTACGCTCTTAAGTGGCGTAGATTCTCCACATGGTGTGCTCAGCACAGCGAGAATCCCTTCTCGTGCTTGGTAGCGGTAGTATTGCAATATTTACTTTACCTCTCCAATCTAGGCCTTAAATCCAATTCTGTCAGAGTTCACCTCAGTGCTCTCTCAGCGCACCACTCGCCGGTGGACGGGAGGCCTCTTTCCAACCACCCTTTGGTGGCTCGTTTCCTCAGAGGCCTCCTCCTGCTTAAGCCTCCTCTACGTCCACCGGCCCCTGAGTGGGATTTAAATGTGGTCTTACAGCGGATTACTTGTCCGCCATTTGAACCTATGGCTACCTGTCCTCTCCGTTTTCTCTCCTGGAAAACTTTGTTTCTGGTAGCTCTTACCTCTGCTAGGCGAGTAAGTGAAATTCAGGCGCTAGTGTCTGATCCCCCTTACACTAGGTTCTACCGGAATAGGGTAGTCTTACGGACTCACCCTAAGTTTCTCCCTAAGGTTGTCTCCTCTTTCCACCTCAATCAGGAGGTGGTTCTTCTGACTTTCTTTCCCAGGCCGCATGCCAGCCGGGCTGAGATGGTCCTGCATACCCTGGACTGTAGGAGGGCGTTATCCTTCTATCTTGACCGTACGCGGGAGCACCGGAGGGCTGTTCAGCTCTTCGTTTCTTTTGACCCCAATAAGTTGGGGTTACCTGTCTCCAAGCGTACTTTGTCCATATGGGTCGCTGACTGTATCGCCTGGGCTTATGGGGCAGCCGGCCTCTCGTTGGAGGGTCGAGTCACGGCTCATCGTGTCAGGGCAAAGGCTGCGTCAGTGGCTCATCTCCGCTCTGTTCCGTTGGCAGACATCTGCCGGGCCGCTACTTGGTCTTCAAGCCAGACCTTTGCGGCCCATTACTGCCTTGAGAGGGAGTTCCACAGGGACAGTGCTTTCGGACAGGCAGTACTCCATAATCTCTTTGGGGTTTAGGCAACTCCTACCCTCCGGCCCTGGTGTTGGGCTACCGTTCGGGGGCGTTATCAGAGAAGATTCTGTTCTTGCATGCTGAGGCTCTAGAGGGAGCTCATTGTTCAGCTGGGGTCTCCGGTAGCCCTAAGCTGGGGAGTCCCATATGTGAGGACTGACTTCCTGCTTGGTCCTGGAGAAAGAATAGTTACTCACCTGTAACAGGTGTTCTCCAGGAGCAGCAGGAATCAGTCCTCACAACCCTCCCTCCTCCCCTTGGAGTTGCAGTCATATGATTTATTTTTGCTATTTTTGCTGTCTTTTAGCTATGTCATCAGACTGAGCAAGATGGCACCCTTGGGCGGGAAGGGGACCGCGCATGCGTGCTGCATTCCCAAAGGCTTTCTTTGAAAGCTGGTGAAATGCTCCACACGGGGGCTCCGTCTGCACTGACGTCACCCATATGTGAGGACTGATTCCTGCTGCTCCTGGAGAACACCTGTTACAGGTGAGTAACTACTCTGTATCTGCAGCACAGATTTCAATGGATACAGTCAGGGACGTCAAATGCCATATTGCATAGTGTGGTGAGGAGAGCACTGCTGAGCATAGTTATACACAGGGAAATGAGACCTGTATCTTTAATTCTGAAAGTATCAAGGGTTTCCTGGGTAACCAAGAGTCTATGACTCATAACTTAGTCATCCCTAAGCCCCGCCCACAGCAGCACGTCAGGGTTAGAGGGAAGCCTGACTCTAATCACATGTGCTGGGAGCAAGGCGTGGCACAGGAAGAAGAAAAGTTTAAAAAGCTGACTTGTAGAAGCACAGAGGGGAAGAGGGAGAGTGAAAGAAAGTGTGAAGGAAAGAGTGGAAGCAGAAGAGAGAGAGCTCCCGAGAGATTGCCAAGAACAGCTGAGAGAGCAAGGGAAGGAGGATCCGATAAAGGTATTGGTGAACCTTTGAACGAAGGCAGCAGGAGAGAGATAAAGGCTGCTGACTTAAAGCTTCCAACTGCTCAGGGAGAACTGTTTGGAAGGGTGCCAAAACAGTTCCAGCTGAAAGATAGGCTGTTGCAATCAAACGAAGTTACTGCAGACGGAAGACAGCATGACTGGCTTACAGGGCAGAGAGAGATTCTAAACACCTCTGACTCCAGGCAAGTGTGTCCTCCTCATTTCTTAACCAGTAAAAGCTTAGGAGAATTAGCTCCAGAGTTAAAAGCTGATTCTAGCAGTAAGCAAAACCCCAGGATAAAGAGAGACTGTTTATCTGAGTATCAAGTGGCTCACATAGCAGAAGAGCTAGTGCAAAAGCAAGCCCTGCTTAAAAAGTTGAATGAATTAATTAAGAAAGAGAACAGTCAGCTCTCCCTACAGATGCCCTTGGATGTGTGTGAGAATGATAGCATTGAAGAAATGGAAATAGGAGATGTAGAAGACAATTCCTTTGAAATGCAATGTGCTTTATGTCAAGCCTCTGATGTGGAAGAGTGCTAATCTATAGAGCCGTTGAATGTGTGCATGCTGAAAGAGCAACCTGATTTGTGAAGACGTCACGACAGAAGAAAAACAGCTGAGTGCTAAGCTCAACTTATAAAGCTGAAAGTTGATAGTAATAATCAAGGGACATTCAAAGAGCTGTTTTTGCTATAAGAGATTTTTGTTCCTGTAAAGAGAAACATTTAAGAAGTATAGTTTTTGGAATAAGTTACATTTTTGAATACAAGCAAAGTTGTACCTGTTTTCTTTTGAGAAGCTGTTGCGCAGGAGTAAAATCCTATATTTGGGTTTGTTCCACTTGTATCCTGTGTATGAAGGAATCCCTGATTACAACAAATAAATTTTCTCTGTCTTATGCCTAACCACTGGATCACAACTCCTTTGCCTTAAGATAAGACTACAATTCCCAGCAGCCCTCCTGGCAGCCATTTTTAGGGAAACTTATTTAAAAGGTAACAAAAGGCGACCTCTCCTGGTACCAGTTACCTACCTGGCCAGGTGGGGGCGACAATAGTGATGCAAATGTGACACCAGAACTAGGTAAAAAGATCTAACTCCTGGATTTGTCCAGAGCTGCAGAGTTACCCAGTTCTAGGACTGAGATTTGACACCAGTCCTGGATTTCAGACAGACAATCTCCTTCATGTACATTATGGCAGTGATTCTCAACTTGGGCTGGAAACTGCCTCCAGATATGCCCAAAAGGCTTGATCCAGTCCTGGGTTTACCCTATTACATGCTGGGTTATGTAATTCTGATTTCTCTATTGCACTCCATAAGAAAAACAAGACTACAAGTCCCTGCATAGAATGGGGTAAACCAGTGGTTTTCAACCCAGTCCTCTGGGACCCCCAGGCCAGTCAGGCTTTCAGGATAGCCACAATGAATATTCATAAGGTAGATCTGCATGCAATGCTTCCATTGAATATAGATCTATCTCATGCATATTCATTGTGGATATCCTGAAAACCCAACTGGACTAGGGATCCCAGAGGACTGAGTTGAAACCCACTGGGGTAAACCCAGGACTGGATCAAGCCTGTTGGGCACATCTGGAGCCAGTTGGCAACCCTATTCCTAACCCAGTTTTTGGGGCACACATAGGCCATTCAGGATTTCAGGATTCCCACAATGAATGTGCGTGAGGTTTGCATGTACTGCCTTCATTCTATGCAAATTTATTTTATACATATTCATTGCGGGAATCCTGAAAACCTGACTGGCCTTAGCATGCCCTGAGGACTGGGTTGAGAACCACTGCATTATGGGACATGCAGCACTTATTCCAATGTCTACAATTAGGTACTACAGGAAACACCCTTTAACCTCTGGCATGCCAGCGGCCTACACTAGAACACAGATACCAGAGTGAAGAAAAATGGTGCTCTTCACTTTGGTAGCTGTATAGAGGTGAGTCGGGGCCTCCCTGACTCCCTCTAAAGTCAGGCAGACAGGTCTGGGGCTCTTCGGGGGGGGGGGGGGGGGCTAGGAATGGAAATGGGCTGATGGGGGGCTAGGATTGGAAATGGGCTGATGGGGGACTAGGATACAACTGGAAATGGCTTATGGGGGGCTAGGTTTGGACTTCAAATGGGCTGATGGAGGGGTTAGGATAGGACTGGAAATGGCTGATGGGGGGGCTAGGATTGGAAATGGGCTGATGGGTGGGCTTGGACTGCAAATGGGCTGATGGAGGTGCTAGGACAGGACCGGAAAAGGGTGATGGGAGGGCTAGGATAGGACTGCAAAAGGGCTGATGGAGGGGCTAGGATAGGACTGGAAATAGCTGATGGGAGGGGGCTTGGACTGGAAATGGGCTGATAGGGGGCTAGGATAGGACTAGAAATGGCTGATGGGGGCTAGTATAAGACTGGCAATGGCTGATGGGGGGGCTAGGATTGGAAATAGACTGATGTGGGGGGATGGGAGAATGGGACTAGAAGGGAACAGATGCTGGGTGGGTCTGGAATTAGAAGGGAGCTGATATTGGAGGAGGACTAGAAGGGGATGGGGATGGGGCTGAGTATTGATGGTGGATGGGTGAAATTTGAGTGGATGAAAAAGAAATAAGAAAGAAATAGAGGAAAGAGCAAAAGGAGAAAGATCAGTATGTTAAAGCAGATATAGAGGGAGAATGGAAAAAAACTAGAAGAGAGAAGAAAGGACAAATGGACAGCAGACAATGAAGAGTAAGCAGAAGACACAAAGAAACCAGGACAAAGTGACTGGAGCAATTGCAACTGAAAAGTAAAATGCCCAAAAAAACAAAAGGTAGAAAATACTTTTTTATTTTGAATTTAACTGGAATATGTCAGTTCTGGAAAATATGCATCATTAATGTCTTTGCATTTTGTTTAGTACAAGAGGAAATTAATTTATAGTTTTATTTCTCCAGTGTTGTTGTACATTCCAAGTTTAGCTTTTGGGGTTCCCAGTTTCATTATTGTCTTCCTATTTCTAAATTGTGATCTCTTGTTCTTTGTTTGGTGACGGTCTATGTTCTGCATGTGTAATCGAGCTGAGGTATTCTGTTCATGTATTTTCTGGACAGTGCCACTCGCTCTCTTTCGTCAGTAGGAGATATATTGATATTCTCTGAGGTGAATTGGTTTAATATTTGCAATGTTGCCTTTTGATAGGTAGGGTTTGGTACTTTGGGAGTCCTGGTAGTGCTGTTATGATGTGGCGGGTTTGCTATGGGTTCTAAATGGGCAGTGTTTATAGTACTTCCTAATGTGCCTAGCGGTTGGCACTGGAATATAGTAATATAGAAATCTGGTAGTCTTTTTTTATCCAGACACTCATTAAAAGGCATGTTTACTAAAAGTTAGAGCACGTTAACATTATGCAAATATTTATGCAAATGAGGTCCCTTATGTCAAAGAGTCCCCGCAATGAGTCTCCGCACATGGCCCCGCACTCCCCTTAGCCGCCTCTGATTCCATTAAGGACTAGGACCAAAAGAGCTTCCCCTTTTGTCAGTTCATGAACCAGCTGCTCCAAGAAGCAGTTATTTATTTCTTCTAGAAACTTTATCTCCCTAGCATATCCTGTTGTGACACTGACCCAGTCGATACTGGGGTAATTGAAATCACCTATTATTACTGTGTTGAAACTTTTGTTAGCTTCCCTGATTTCTTTTAGCATTTCATCATCTATCTGTGCATTCTGGCCAGGCTGTCGTTAGTACACTCCCACTACCGTTGCCTTCACCTTTTTACATAGAATTTCTATCCATAGAGATTGTACAGTGTGTTTTGTTTCCTGCAAAACTTTAATCCTGTGTGACTCTATGCCCTCTCTAACAGCGCAACCCCTCCACAAATTTGATCTACCCTTTCATTGCAATATTGTTTGTACCCAGGTATCACAGTGTCCCATTGGTTGTCCTCCTTCTACCAGGTTTTTGAAATACCAATCATATTTAACCTTTCATTTAGTTCTATATATTCTAGCTCTGCCATCTTAGTTTTTAGACTTCTAATATTTGCATGCAGGCATTTTAGAGCTTGTAATTTATTCATATTATCTGGTTATCAGTTGATGGGATATTTTGGAATCTCAGCTCTGTCTGCTCTATACTTGAGGGCATCTGGGTTACTTTTATCTTTAATGGAACCTCTCTGTTGGGATGCCCTAATTTCCCTCTTTTGCTAGTATCTGTCAAGGATAAATTCTTCTGAACCATGTGCTCTTGAGCTCCTATGACATTGGTACCAACATGTACCAAGAAAGCAGGCTTCTCTTCAGCACTATCTAAAACCTTGTCTAGGTGGCACATGAGGTCCTCTACCTTCGCACCAGGCAGGCATGTTACCTAAGTGAATCCTCATGTCCACCAGCCATTCAGCTATTTTGATACCTAATGACTAAATCACCAATTAGAGCAGCCGTCCCAACCCTTCCCTCATGGGCACATGTCCCTGGAGAAAACTCCTCAATGTGTGAAGGTTTTACATCACCTGCAGGACAGGTCTTACCTACAGGATAACTTCCTGCCACACCAAGATGATGCTCTCCTTTCATGTGACCTCTCTCTCCTCCATGATAACAGAGAGGCTGCCAGACTGGAGGTGGGACTTCAGTACTACGTCCCTGTAGGTCTCGTCTATATACCTCTCTGTCTTCCTTAGCTCCTCCAACTGCTACTCTAGCCTCCAGAGATCGGACTCGTTCCCTGTGAGCAAAAAGCTCCTTGCACTTAGTGGACACATAAGACCCCCTCACCAACTGTGAGAAAATCGTATATGTGACATGCAGTGCAAAAGACTGGATAGCCCCCATCTCGCTGCTGGACTACTGTCTGCATCTTAGTTTTAAGGTTTGTTTATCTCTTTAAGTTGTTTACTTATTTAAAGTTGCTAGGGATACCTGTACTAGTACAACTATACCTAATATGTTTAAGGGACTTTGTTCATCTTAACATTAATTAATTTCAGGGCCTTAATTGATGTATTCCTGGTGAAGATAACTAGCTGAACTTGAAAGTGAATTTCACCACTTCTCTCCCTTTAATAGTTTTAAGAGCCTATACATCTAGGATTATGCCTGAATAGGTGGGAGGGAAAGAAACACATTAAAAGCTGGCTTGCTACAGAGTGAGTGCCTTGACCTGTTCTTCTAAGGTAATCTCTTAACAACTTCTTGGGTGATTCACATAGCCCTTGGTTTGATAGAGGGAGTCTTTCGTATTGCCTCTTTGATTTGTCACTTGGCTTTAATACCTATTTAAAACAATTTTATAGGTCTCTTGCCTCCTAACTGGAAGGCCTCTTTGTAAAGGTCTCAAAAACAATGTATTTCTTTTTACTCAAGGAATATTTACCCTATTCTTCCTTCTATACTAAGCTATACTCTGATTTGATTTAAATATAATACTCTCTGGTGGTACTAAGCCCTGACTGACTTTACATTTAAATTAAAGCTCTCTAGAAACAATTTATTTCCGTCTGCTCAACGAATATTTACCCTATTCTTCCTTCTATGCTATTACTACAGTCCTGCAGTGCTATCACTTTGGCTCTTGACTGGCAGGTTGCACATGAGTTGAAAAGATATGCATATTCCCAGAAGTTGCTTTCTGCTATAGTATAACTTCCACGACAGCAGGCACATATATCCCCTTCAAAAATAGATATCATTGCCATACTGACTAGCACTCTATCCTGGCTATTCTGGTGCTGTACTTGTTGGTTGCCTTAGTGCCTCAGCATGTGTCTTGGGAAAGTTTGCTTTGCTTTTCAGTGAGTTTTGCTGCATCAACCTGCACTTGTGCAATTGATGTGGAGAGCATAAGGCATTGGTAACATACATTCCTAGATGACAATGATGCATCATCAAATCCCTATGCTGTGTGCACAGTCAATTTTGAGGGTGTCTGTTGTTGAGCAGCAAACACTGCAGACCTTCAGTGACCCAAGGCATACCAGATATGGATCACATTCTTCATCTTTGACACCACTACTCTCTACTTCTATAGCACAAGGGTGTTAGCCTCTGACTTAGCAGCCCAATACAGCCACCATATATAGATTTGTGAGTACCACCATGTGTACAAATGACAGATAGTCCTGTCATCTAACATCACTTTGTTGATGGCTGCAATGTGCACAGGTGACATCACAAGTTGGCTGCTTGTAGGCTCTGGCCATTGCCCATAGTTGCTGGGACAGGATCAGACTGCTTTTATGTGGGTAGCATTCCCCACCATGTGCGCAGGTGGCATATAATGTTTCCTGTGCTCAGTGCATGGAATGATGCTTCTAGCTACTGTCATGTAAATGGTTCTCATGATCTGGATACTATATATATGTGAGGCATATTCTGCCAAGATGGTGGCCATGCACATTAGGTCCTCAGCCTGTCATAGACATCATGAGAGACCACAAGATGGATCCCAATGCATCTCATTGTATCTGTTGCATAGGACAAATCTGTGTGGCCTAGGTAGTCTCCAGCAATGCACAGTGCTTGTTATACTATGCTACATGACTGGAGGTTAGCACCACTCTGTCCATGCACAGACCTGTGCATCATTACCACCTTTTCACATTGGACATAACATGTGGAAACCAGTGGGGAGCAAGCAAGTGGAATGCATCCGTCCTTATCCTCATATAGTCACATACTGCTTGTCCTGCTATACTGCATGATATACATGCTGATACTCACATACTTCTGAGCTTTGAGCTTGCGTGATGTTGAGGCAGTTTAGTCCATATGAGTGACAGGATTCTTTGCTGTATCACTTTTGCTGTGCACCTTTCTCCAAAATGCTGCTCCATGAAGAACTGTTTGTTTAACAAGTGTGATGTTTTAGACACAGAACCAATGGTCTTGCTTGCTATAATAACAACATTTATAATGGCAACATTCTGCTACAGTACACATGTGATAATATGTGGGTAAAATCTGAGATGCAGGGAGAGCACCAAGGGCCAAAGGGCACATTGTTGTGTGACTCCAATGTTCAACAGATGTGCATGGAATCAGATAAGTATGACCAGTAGGCAGTAGTTGGGTGACCTTGTACACTCTAGGGGCTTTTTACCCTGGTCTGTTATAGGAGTGTAGCCTTTAATTTGTGCCATATCTGTGAGGAACATGTCACTCATCATTGTACTCTTTCTTTGCCAGCTGGAGGATCTGCACAAGAAAGGGAGCTGAGGAGGAAACAGCCAGAGTTCCTGTAGCAGGTTCTAGAAGAGCTACAGAAGGAGCAGGATTGAGAGTCCATATACCTCTCACATGTACACAGATACATAACTCAGCGGTCACAACATCCTTTGTAATATTGTTGTACATGACCATTGTGCCTGTGTTGGTCCAGCTGCTATGTATGGCTACCCTGCACAGAGGGATATATAGAACAGCATGTATGCAGCCATGCAGTGATACATATAGCAGGTGTTATCAGATGCTACCTGTCTGCCATTGCACACAGCAAAGGAGGTGCAGTATGCAATTTAGATTCAGAACACATGGTCCATGTGTTTACATTCTATATTGTCTGTCTCTATCCCCACCTACCTATATTATGCAGTTCTCCTCTGCACTATCTCCAATGAGACGCTGCTGACACAGTCAACTGATGGCCTACAAAAATTTGGCCCTAACTACAAAGTGCATCCGCTTCCACTATCACCCTTTGAACTATATAGGCAGAACCTATGTTCTGTTGACTCAACCTCTTTTCCTCTGCATATGTGCAACCTGTGACAACCCCCATATGACTCCAAACATGCATATCTTTTCATTGTCAGGTCTGTGTCCATACAACCTATGGTAGTATAATCATAGCAGTACAAAAGGTGGACCAATTCCATCATGCTCTTCTCATTTTGCAGTTACTGAACAAACTGAACTCAAGATGAAGTATCTCATAATTTTTGTACAGTATAGTGCCTTTTAGTACCTTGTTGATGCCGGCCTTCATCTCTCACAGTTCAGATGCATTGTTCCTCTCCCCCATTGTATGAAAAGATGTTTTGTACAAGCACACACTAGTATGCTGAGTACACCTCAGCTACCCATTGTGTCAGACCCAGAATACAGGCACCATACACTATTTGGCTACTTTGACAGGTTATAGGCCATACAGAGGTGGTTGTTTGGGCAGGCCTAACATGTTATGTGCCCGAAGCAGGAGCATTCCAAATGGCTGAGGATATATCTCCTCATTATTTCTTCTCCTTTATGGCTGTCGACTGTTTCATTGAATATGCACTAATCTGCCACTAAGAAACTACTGACAGCAACAGCAGCAGACATTGCCCATCACACGCGACACACACTCTGACAGATACCATATTGCAGCAGCAGACACCCTAACCATAATACTCTAAGTTGTGGGGATGTAGCTGTTACCTGGGGTTCCCCCAATCCAGGGCTTTGTGAGTGATGCCACTGCACAGGATGCAAACACAGAAGGGAGCACTGATATCACTAGGCTTCCAGGAAACTCAAAAAGAGTGAATTATTGAATGTGGCTGGGTGGAGGAGGGGCACCAGATTCGTTAGTTGCACAGGGCATATTTCTAGCTTGATATGGTCTTGCCCTCCCCCTCCCCCCCCCACAGGAAATTTAGAGCCCTGATGGTCACCTCATGATCCATAGCAAATGCTCCTAATGTGGCTTTTCTACCCGGCCCTAAATCCATTCCCCAAGAACCTATCCAGACCTATGGACTAGCTGAATTTGGGGATTGAGTGGAGCCACTACAGTTGGCATTCCATGCCTTGCATACTGACAGAAGGATTACTTTTATCCATTTTGTTCAGACACATACTAGATGCTTATGGCCCTCTGTCCACATGTCAGCCAATTCTGAGCATGTAGCCAATTAACATCTAAAGGTGCACATGTCAAAAATTGGTAGATGTCATCTCCAATGAGACAGCCATCCCATACAAGCAGCACAGGATATCTCACGTAGGTGTTTCAAATTGACAGAGGTGTGAGAACCAAGAGCTTCTCAAACTGCATAATAAATTTGTGCCTGCAAATCCAACTGTTCTGGTCATAAGCTAGTCACCTGTCAGGTGAGCATATTCAGATTCACCTTTTTGAACTTAAATTGAATGGTGTGTGTTTCTTGACTCTGCCTAGCTTGACAATGTTGCAAACTAACATTGGTGATCTATGTGAATCTCATCCAGTCTCAGCACTTGCTTAATATAGCTTGTGATGAAGCTGACACTACTGAAGCTATGGAGTTAGGAGAAAACTCTGTTTCTTTTAAAGAAACTGATTTACATAGAATGCAGTTACCAAGAAGTGCAGCTACAGGGAGTAGGCATGAGGCTGCAGAAGGTAGGCTGACACACTCAGATTGTAATGATGCAATAGCTAATCAAACACACCTGAGTAGAGGGCCAGAAAACTCACTAGAGAAACGGCTTTATAAGCAGTGCTCGGTCAGGAGAATAGGGAGACGACCACAGGAGCAGAGAGGACCACAAATACAGAGATGACCACAGGAGCAGAGAGGACCTCAAATACAGAGAGCAACAGAAACCCCTGCTACTAAGGAGAGAGAAAGGGGAAAGCTCCAACTACAGAAGTAAAGGCAGTTAAGCTTGCAGTCCTTACAAGGAAGGGACAACTTCCAGGAAGGACAAGCCCATGCTGAAAAGCTCCAGAAAGAAGTCTCCAGGGAAGACAGTGTAAGCAGGAGAGTGCCTGCTAGAGGGAATACCAGCAACGCACGTCTCAGAGAACAAAGGTACATTCACACCTCCTTTCCTGAATGTGTGCCAGGTCCTAGAAAGGCTTGTAAACCAGAGAGCCATAGATATGAGAAACAAAGCTGGGGAAAGCTTTGGAAACCTGTGCAGAAGGTCCTAGATAAAAGCTATATTAATTGTTTACCAGACCAGGTCCAGCCAGGCTGGAAAGTCTTGGAGAGAACTACTGAAGTACATCCAGTTTTGCCTAGGGAAAGCTCAGGCTTAGCAGACACCATATCTGAGCAAGAGGATATGCAAACAGACCTTGTAGAACCAGAACCATTGCTACCTGAATATCCTATGGACTGTACTCTCTGTGTAGCTGAGAGTATAGAATCTCTCACAGAGTCATAGCATAAGACATGCTTTAAAAAATGTCATTGCTTTGTTTTGCTGAAAAGAAGAAGCTTTTTGTGTTTATTTAACCTGTTGATATTGAAAAATCCTGCTTGAATGGAAAAGACTGTGAAGCTCTTATAACAGTTTTGGATTTTGTAAATACTTTGGTAGAAACCCTGAATCAAGGTGAATTCTGTTGTCTTCTTGGAGAACCTTTGCGCATCAAGGGAATAAAACCTTATATTTAACCCAGCACAAGGCTCACACAACTATTCTTTATAAAGAAGGGAACTACAAGGACCATAATGCACCTGGTCTAAGTTAGAGTTTCCGGCTTCAACAAACAATAAATGTCTGCCCTGACCCTTCAGCACGCTGCCACCGGGAGGGGCTGTGACAAGCTTCACAGTGAACTTAAGTTATGAGTCTGTTATCCATGAGCTCCCTGGTGATGTACAGAGCACATCAGTAGTGGCATCATGACTTACATCATGAACCATCAGACTAGCCATGTAACAAGTACATGGTGTCTACCCACCTTGCAATCATCGCTCACACATGGCTGAACATATCTGGGGAGTCCCAAGCCACTTTGGTCAGATCTTGTCAATGTGATGCATTTCAGTGAGAACACTGGCTTTACAGCAGCTACCATCTCCATTTAGAGGGGCGAGAGACATATCAATATATCTTGAACCCAGCTGATCATTTTCATTCTCCTTCTCTGTTACTATGCTGATATGCATTAGAACTGTAGCACACAAACATTTCTGGGTACGTGCTTAGTTACAAGCATGTCCAGACCTTGAAACTTTCCAAATAATGCTCTAATCAGGCTTTATCACAAATACATGCTCCTGATGGGTACTGTTCTCCCTCCCCCCACATGTGAGCCTCAGGTTCAGGATGCATTTAGATGCTTCCATGGTCATGACCCAGGAACTGTGCAGAATGAATGACATTGTCACAAGCATGGTGGCCTCAGTAATGGGAAAGTGACTGATGATACTCATCATCTCTTAGTCTGTTACAAAATGGCACAGAGTGGGTATCTTCCTATACTATAAGCAGTCCTATATTGCCTTGTTCCTTACATATAAAGTCAAGGCATGGCATGTTGTCTGCATACATGTAGCTAGAGAACATGTATAACTACAGGACAATGTCATGATGGCACTGAGGGCAAACGCACAGGACAATGTCATGATGGCACTGGGGGCAAACTCACAGGTCATGAATTCAGTGGGGCCGCGGCTCCGATATTGGTCAGAAGCCGCTACCGCAGCTTTGTAAACAAGCCCCATAGTATGTTTTCACAGTTCAGAGACTATTCTGAGATGCAGATTAGCATGTTACCATCTTGGACCACACCGCACTTTAGTAACCAGCTGATTACCATTGGATTACACTGAATTTGTATGGAAACCAACTGTTACTGTGATTAGCATATAGGGGCTGGTGCCATAATCCACTTTCAGAGAACAGAATCTGTGGTATTGTGGATCCACATCATCATGTTGAGCAGCCTTTCTTTCTTGCACAGGTGCAGGGCCTTCTTTGGGGGACACAGCCACCCCACCTGCAGCTGAGAGTGCTACAGCTGAGGCAGCACCCACACCAGTGCCTGAAATGAAGGCAGAGGACCTTGCCCATACCGTTCCCCCAGAGGCAGCTCCAGAGGACCAGAAGGAGGAGGAAGAGAGGCCCACAGAAGAGAAGTCCACTTGTAGAGATGATGACCCCTCGGCATACCAGCCAGCTGAGGCCATCACTTTCTCCCTTCCCTCCTTCCCAGTGTACCCTTGGCTGTAGAGGAGCATGGAGCTGGCAATTCTATCCAGAAAACTCTCCCTTTATCATCAGTGTTGCCACTATCAAGTGCAGCTAGTGTAGTACCCACTGCACATTCAGCAACCAGACATCTTGTTGGTGGCATGGGTGGATGTCCAGCTCTGAAGGTGCAGTGGGTGCTGCAGTAGTTGCACTGCGTAAGAAATTGGCCCAGATGTAGGAGAGTTTTTAGCATATGACTGTCTATCTGGTGAGGGTGGCTGATGTCCTGGGTGGTCAGGCACGGGTGGTGTCCCCTCCAGAACATCAGCCATCACTACCCAATGGATCAGACCTACAGGTCTGATCTCATTTTGACAAGGCTCCACCTTGGCTCCTCTTCACCCATGGGTCAAATGCTGTCTCCCTCCTTTCCCTCCTCCTCCAACATGATAGCACAGGCATGTTTGCATTGCTAAGTTTGGGTAAAAATCAACTGAATTGTTAATAGTTATGGTCGTCAAAAAATATATTAAGTTAGATGTAATTCAGCATCCCATGTGTTTTTATTTTTTTTTATAAGTCTATACAATGGTTCTATAACATGGCACAGAGTGTATGGGAAACATATGTCCACTCATTTTACACATACCACCAGGTGGCCCAGTCACTATGCCTCTCAATAGCTGGCTGCATATCTGCAGTTCTGGCAAACTGTGTTATCCAACTATAAGCATGGTCACATGCTCCAGTGGGAATGAGTGATCTCTAGCACAATAGCCCTGCTCATTTAGTGCCTACACTAATTCTCAGGACAAAGATTTATGTAATGTTACCTGTACATAGTTCCAATCCGTTCCTACCCACTCAGCACTACTGTGGGTGATGCATCATCACAGCACACATGAACACAAAGTAGGATGTTAGATTTCTATACCGCCTTCTCCTACAATCAAGGCGGTCTACACAGCAAACAATCAACAAAACACTGTCTAGTGTGTGCATGCATTGAGCAGTGAGTGCGTGTGTGTGTAGATGGTAGTTGATTCTTGGTGAGCTATTTACAACGTGCGCTATTTACAATACTATGTACATCAGGACTTTACTTCAATACTATGATCGTGTCGCGAGGGGAGGGTGGTTGAGCTGGGGTATTGTCTGTTGCACAGGTTTAAGTGATGTCACCGTAGTACTCTATGAAGAGAGTTGTTTTTAGCAGTTTCCTGAAGTCCTTAATGTCTGTGTTTTGCGCCAATTGCAGTGGCCTGAGTGTCTGTTTTGTTAGGCCAAGATAGATTGGGTTGCAGAAGTCTAGTATTGGTGTTATTAGTGCCTGACAGACTGTGCGGAAGTGTTTCTGAGAGAGGAGGGGCTTGAGGCGTCGGACTATTCTCATCCTGTGGTATGCATTTTTGGTGGTTCTGCTGATGTTGGACTGAAGGTTCAGTTCTTTGTCCAGGGTCACTCCGAGGTATTTCACTTTTGGCTGTATGGGTATGGTTGTGTTGTCTAACTTGATGTTGTGAGGAAGGATGAAGTCGGAGTTTCGTGTGATGATTAGTGCCTCGGTCTTGCTGTAGTTTATGGTCAGGTTGTTGTCTTGAAACCAGCTGTTCATGTGCATGAGACATTCTGTTATCTTGGTATAGTCTGGGTTGTTGAGGGTGATTGGTGTGTATATCATTATGTCATCCGCATAGATTGTGTATTTTATCCTGTGTTCTTTTATGATGCTGCATATTGGCTGGATGTAGAGGTTAAATAATAGTGCTGATAGTGCAGATCCTTGGGGTATGCCTTGCGTGACCTTTATGGGTCGGGATGTGTTGGGACCGATCTTGACCTGTGTCTGTCTGTCCATTAAGTAGGAGTGGAACCACCTCAGAGTGGCTCCGTGTAATCCGATGTTCTGTAGTCTTGTTAGAAGAGTTCCATGGTCCACTGTGTCAAATGCTGATGAAATGTCGATGAAGATCATGAGTATTCCTTTCTTGCTGTTGTCTATAAGGTATAGTATGTCGTTAAATAGGTATAACAGGAGTGTTTTGACTCCGTGGTTGGGGTGGAAACCATGTTGGTTGAGGTCCAGTTGTGCGTAGTTGTCGATGTGGTCTTGTAGCTGATGTTGTACCGCTTTTTCAATAATCTTAGCTAGTAGAGGAATGCTTGAGATAGGTCTGTAGGCTGCTGGGTTGTTCTTGTCGAGTGGTGATTTCTTCGGGATTGGTCTTATTGTGGTGAGTTTTAGCTTGTCTGGCATGATTCCTTGGGTTAGTGAACTATTCACCATGTTGTGTATGGTGTGGATGAAGTTTGACTTTGTCACCTTAATCCATGTAACTGGGCATGGGTCTGTTGGGGCTGTGCTTGTATTGAGTGCGGTGATGTGTGAGAGCTGCTTTGTGGATGGGGTGCTGGATTTGTCCCAAGTTTTTCTTGAGGGGGGTGGTTGGTTTGTTGCTTGTGTCTGTATTCTGTTGTGAAGTTGAATGGAATTTTTCTTGGTTGTGGTCTGCGAATGCTTGTGGGTCTATTTGCACTTCGCTCTCGGTTTTCTGTTCCTTGGTGAGGGTTTTCACAATTTCAAAGAGCTCTCTCGGTTTGTTTGATTTGAGTATGATGTTAGTGTGGTATTCTTTCTTCATTTGGTTGATGAGTTCGTTGTATTCTTTTTGTTTTGTTAAGTATAGTGCTTGAATGTTGGACGACTTGGTGTGTCTCCATCGCCATTCTAACTTCCTGAGTTCCCTCTTTTCGTTCCTTATGACTTTTGAGTATCAGGGTGTGTGATGTTCTTTGGTGCGGCGAGCTTTCTTGGGTCTGTATTCGGTGGCTTTGGCAGCAGCATTGATGATGCTGTTCCATTTTCTGATTTGTTTGTCTAGATCCTCTGCTTCCGTGTTCAGGTGGGGTAGAGTATCCTTTAGAAATTGGTCCCTGTCGAAGTTTTTAAATCTTCTTTGTGTTGGTGGGTTGTCCAGGTTTTCGTCGTGGTTTCGCCCTTGTGGCATAAACTATATTTTGATTATGTGATGGTCTGACCACAGTACAGGTGTGACATTGGGAGTTGATACGTTACCGCTGTCCATTAGATAGTTGGGCGCGAATATTAGGTCTGGTGATGATTTGTGTCTGTGTGTCGGGGTATTGATCAGTTGGGTGTATTGTAAGGATCCCATAGCTTGTAGAAAAGCTTCTGCATCCTTTGTGTTGATAGATTTTAGGTTGAAGTCTCCTAATAGAAGCAGGGGTTTGTGATTTGTGTTGATGGCACAGACCTCTTCTAGAGTTGAGGCTAGTTCATCTGGTGGCACATTCGGGGCTCTGTAGGTGAGGCATAGGGTCATCCGCTTGTTTTTCACAGTGATGGTGTTGCATTAGTTTGTGTTTGAGGCACTTCATGACAAAACATGCTGTATGGTTACCAACTATATTACATTCCAGCACATGCCCTCCTATTGACTATAATGACAGCATACATTATGAATTTAGATATGGGCTTCACAAAATAAAGATGTTGCATACTCACATATGACCTTTACCCTTGACCTATTGGGATGCAGCTTCTATTACTGCCAACAGCAATACTGACTGAGCTGTGTAGGATGGTGTGATTTCTCTCACCCATCAGCAATGGTATGGGATCCTAGGTGAAATGGATATCCTGTACTTGTTGCATCACATACATTTTGGTGCAGATATGTGGTGTGACTGAACAATGCATAGGATGTGCTGATTGCCACAAGGGTCAGGAAGATGATCATGAGCATCCACACAATCAGTGTACTGTGGATTCTCAGCACTGAGGTACAGCTGGTGGGAGGGTAATCAATGGGAGTGAATGTGAAGTGGGGATATATGCCATCAGTGAGGTGCATGCTTTGCCCATCACTTTCATATTGCACTGACAGATCATATGTTCATGAAGGGTTTTTAGAGTGCCTGCCCATATTACTCCTGTTATGTGTGGATGTACCCTACCGTCCTTTGTGACTTCATAGCAGCTGGTTAAAGTACAAGCTTGTTGGCATCCCACAGTACAGAGATGGTGAATGTAAACTGCTGCACTGTGCTGCTATGTGATTATGTATCTAATAACATTGGTGTGCTAATGAGACCCATGAGAACTACCAAACTGCTACTAGCACATTGGCTAGTGCAAGAGACTGCCACTGAAGATGCAGTTGAGACAGGCCCCAAGCTGTTAGGCTGGACATACCATGTGGACAGGTGACTGAGGTCAGGTATTCTGTTAGCAATGGGTTTCTATATAAGGATCTATAAAGGTCTGGTTTGTTCAGTATTCCTGGTAGTTGTATGGATTTTCTAGGGCTTACAGAAATATTGATTGTGCTAACCTTTTCTAGATAGACTCCTTGTTGTGGGAGTTTTGGAAGTTAGTGCTGTTATGGAATAGTAGATTTGCTCTATATGTCTTTTGCTGTGATTCTCACTTTTTCATTTTGTTTCTTGTGTGGAGTCAACAGTAGAGTGTTGGGGTGGGGGGTACTAGAATATTGATAGTCTTTAATGTTTGCAGTTTTATGTTCTTGATGCTGCTGGACTGGTTTCAAATTACAAATATTTTGTTGGCTCAGATTCAAGGAAATCTCAGACTTTAAAGGGACATCTCAGTTTAAATTTCTCTTGTGACCGATAGCTTCACTGTTGCTGATTTCTGGGCTTTTCTAACTCTGACACAGTCTAATCTGGCCTGAGCATTATGATTTGAATTCATAGCTACCAGGTTATTTCTCATTCATAACTTCTCTTTTTATCTTTAAAAAGGTCTTAGTACTGACCAAATAAGTCCAGTGGTTGTTGTAATGCAACTTTATTTTATTTATTTATTTATTTGGTTACATTTTTATACCGCTCCTTCCAGTGATCAGGAGTGGTTTACATTATAACAGTAAACTTTAACAGTAACAGTTACATATAACAGGTTTAGAACTTTGTACATAGAACGGGTTGGTTGAGGGAAGCCCTCAAACTATTTACAAAATGCAATACAGAGCAGGTTTGCTGTAACTACTGTACTTACAATGTATTTACAATGTAACTTCCCTCATGTCTCAGCTTCCACAGCACCTTATTACAACCAGAAAATGGCTAGCTTATACTATTGCCCTCCCACCACTTTTACGCCTGTCCCTCCCACACAAAATGAAGATGATACCAAATTAGCTTAGAGTACTGGTGACAATACTAATGTAACCTGTAAATAGTTACCCTGTGAATAGTTACCCCGGTTGTCCTATGTTTCTTTCCCTGTTCTATGTAAAACTCAATGTTGCTTGTATGCATTGTAGTATGTTTTGTTCGATGTACACCGCACTGATTTTAATAGCGCGGTATAGAAGAAATGTTAAATAAATAAAATAAAATAAATAAATTTACATTGTTGTTCATAGTGGTTTGAACATATCTATATGTTTGTTAGTTCAGTAGTTTTTATGTGACAAGGGAAAGCATAGTGTAAAGGAGGAATAGAAGGGAGATGGGAGGAGATGGAGGCATTGGGCTAGTTAGTATTGTACAATTCTCGAAATGAGTTTTTAGATCTTTTCGGAAGGCTTGAAGGTCCTTGCTATCTCAGAGTATCTGGAAGTTTATTCAATTGTATGGGGGCTATGTATGTGAATCCTCTGTTGCTCGTAGTTTTGGCATTGCGTATAGTGTTAGGAACATGTAGAGTGTTTAGGTTGGGTGTTCTTCTGTTCCTATTAGGAGATTGTATTTTAATGAGTGTGGAAAGGTGTGAAGGGGTTATGTTGCGTATTAATTTGAACGTTGTCATTATTATCTTGTATCGTACACAAGCTTGAATGGGAAGCCAGTGGAGCTCCATTAGAATATGTGTAATATGATCCGCGAATTGTGCTTTCATTAAGATTTGCACTGTAACGTTCTGTGCCATTTGGAGTATGTTATCCAAATACTCATCCAAATGAGACCCTGCGGATATGTAAACACTTATGCAAATGAGGCCCTGCAGTGAGTTTCTGCACATGGCCCCATATCATCCTTGGGCCGCCCCTGGTTCATATTCCATAATACCTTTATCTGTACTTCCTCCAATATTGCTGGCATCTTGCCTTGTTTGTATACAGCACTGATTCAAACAGGAGCTACTGATTCTTTCCCCACCCTCAGTCTAGGCCCTTCCCTTGAGGTAGGTATGGCTAATTGTCAAACACCCTCATGCCATCAAAAGCAGCAGTGGTGCTTAGCACTGCAGTACCTTGATCTGTGACAGTAGCTATGTCTGCTTATTTTACCAGTGTGGGTTAACAAAGAGTACTAGTGGGATTTGACCTGTTATTCTTTTGATAACCATGCTGCATCTCAGGGCATGATGCTACAACTGCTGTTCATGCTGATGCCCTCCTGCTACCCAACATGTTTTTGTCTCACAATTGTTTGTGGCCCTCGCTTGCTAACATACACATCAATTCAGAGGTGGTCACCAACCCCTTCACAAACCAGCCAACTGTACACACATACCACTCCACTTTCTATTCAGGTCTGCTGATTCTGTCAGGCTAAACTACCATCCATCCCTTTTCTTTTTAACTTTTTATTTATACGTATTCAAAAAACGTTCAGGCAATATCCACAGAAATAAACATAAAAAGTACAAAGGAAAAAAAATTATAAAAGCAATTTCAACTTATCGTTGCCAATTCACCCATAACAAATGTGGGGCAAGAAAAGTAATTACTCAAAGAAATATACAGCAAAAAATGTAGAGACTGAGGAGTATCCCACCACTAAAGGAAAGCACACTATGGTTCCCCACCTTCAACCCTGGGTTTCCCCTGACTTGAAATCACAAGATCAAGGAGTTGTTTAGGCGCTGTAAAAAAAATAAGTTTTAGCCTCAAGACTAATATAACATAAACAAGAAAACTTTAACAGCCAAGTACCCCCAAGTGTAAGAACTTGAGGCTGCAAAGCCATCAATTTTTTGCGCCGGGCTTGAGTGTATTTAGAAATATATGAACTGTAGAGCCAAAAAACAGCTCCTTCATATGTCTGAAGTAAATACAGAGAACAAAGTTCTTATCTTGCTCAAAAGTGAACGTCACCAATATAGTGCTATGGGTAATCACCAGGTCCAAAGAGCTTTCCAAAAAAAAAACACTTAAATCCAAATAATTCTGGGATCGAGTAGGACTCCTGGATACCCCACTAGTGGAAGACAGGTAATATGCCTGAGTTATAAGAGATAGATTGTCTGATGCCCAGTCCAGAATATCCACCAAATACTTCTTTACCATATCAACTGGGCCAAGCATTGGGGACCGAGGGAAGCCCTTAGGTTTTTCCTCCGGGTCTGGTTCTCAAGATATTCCAGCTTCTTCCATAGCACAGAACTCTCCTTAACAGGAATGTCTTTAAAAGCCCCCAACTCTTCCACCTATTGTTCCAATTGCTCCAATTTAGCAGCATGTCAGCCAATCTCAACCTTCTGAGAAGAAACAAGCTCCATTAAGGAATCTAACTTTGCACCAACTTTTCAAGTGTTACAGTTCAGGGAAGCATCCAGCCTTTTAATGAAGTCCCAAAGTACCAACAAGGTTACTGGAGAGCTGCCCCACCGCCAAGTGGTCCAAGACCTACCCTGGGTAGATGGCTGACCCGCTTACCTCCCTTCTGCTGCTTCTTGCCGGTATCACCGGGGGAAGAACGTGTGAGGGGGGAGCCATCGGACCTCCTGATTCTGGCACAGCATCTAGATTCCAAGGCAGGAGAATGCCCCCCCCCCCCCAAGAGCACTTATGGATTGACGGGGGAAGATTCTCTCTTTGGGGCTTGGAAATGCCTCCTCTGTGTTCAGAAGAGAACTACCAGAGCAATCCAAAGTGGCGGAAGGCTCCAAAATCGGGTGAACCCCAAGCTGACTGAAGGCCGCTCAGCTCGAAACAGAGTACCTTACACGGACAAGGCTGTCTAGGAAGACCTCTGCCCCTTCTCATAAGAAGGGCTTGGGTAAGAAGCCCTTTTACCTGAGGAAGGGCACTGCCTACAAACAGTACCCTCAGTATCAGGCTGCCCAAGCTGCACCCCAGGATCAGCAAGCCAAGGGGCAGGGTAATGGGCCCCGTAGGCAGAGGACCCCCAAGCCTCCGGCCCCTGCTCCCACTCAGCAGGGTGGGGGGTTTTTACTCCTTCAGCGTAGCCTCTCCGTCCCTGCTATCCCAACCCTGCACAGGAGGTCGCCTCGCCCTCTTTGCCCACCAGTGGCCCCTCATCACTGGGGACAGTTGGATGTTGGACATAGTCCACAGGGGCTATGCACTACATTTTCTCCAACTGCCTCCCCCATACTTTCCAGGGGAGCCTCCAAGGCCTTCCCTGCACACAGACCTTCTCCTTCAGGAAATTCGAGGTCTGTTGGTGGACAGGGCGGTGGAGCCTGTGCCTCCCCACTTGCAAGGTCAGGGGTTCTACTCCAGGTATTTCCTGGTGCCCAAAAGAACCGGTGGCCTTCGACCTATTCTGGATCTCAGGAACCTAAACAAGTTCCTAGAGAAAGAAAAGTTCAAGATGCTTACTCTTGGAACACTTCTGCCCTACCTCCAGCAGGGAGATTGGCTATGCTCCTTAGATCTAAATGATGCGTACACTCACATCCTCATTCATCCAGACCACAGAAAGTACCTCAGGTTCATCGTGGGAGGAAACCATTATCAGTACCGAGTACTGCCTTTTGGCCTGACCTCCGTTCCCAGGGTCTTTACCAAATGCCTGGCAGTGGTTGCGGCCTACCTGAGGAATCAGGGAATCTTTGTCTTCCCCTATCTGGAAGACTGGCTCATCAGGGGTCAGACATGCCAGGAGGCCAGCCAAGCCACCCTCAGAACTATTGCTCTTCTTCAGAGCCTAGGGTTTGTCATAAACTTCAAAAAGTCCACTTTGCTCCCCTCCCAGAATTTGGAGTTCATAGGAGCAAGGCTGGACTCTCTCCTGGCAAAGGCTTTCTTGCCAGAAGACAGAGCACAACGGCTGATTGCCTTGGCAAAACAGTTTCTCAACAGGTCGCTGGTCTCCGCCAGGCTCTGCCTGAGGCTTCTAGGCCACATGGCTTCGACAGTACATGTGACCCCCAATGCCAGGCTCCATATGAGGCCTGCACAGTGGTGCCTTCGGACTCAGTGGTCACAGGCCACAGGCAGCCTCAGGGACAGGATAAGGGTGTCCAGACACTTTCTGAATTCCCTCAGCTGGTGGCTGCATCCACCCAATCTCCTAACAGGAATGCCATTTCAGATTCCTGGGTACAAGGTGGTACTGACCACCGACGCCTCCCTGCAGGGCTGGGGAGCTCATTGTCTAGACAAGTGCACCCAGGGCCCGTGGTCTCCTTGGGAGGCGGCACAGCAGATCAATCTCCTGGAACTCAGGGCTATTCGCCTAGCTCTCAAAGTTTTCTCTCCTGCCCTGGCCCATCAATCTGTCCTCTTTCAGACAGACAACCAGGTGGCCATGTTTTATGTGAACAAATAGGGCGGGACTGGGTCCAGGCTCCTTTGTCGGGAAGCTCAAGACCTTTGGTCATTTGCCCTAAAGCACAGCATGCTCCTCAGGGCTGTGTACCTTCCAGGCCAGGAGAACTACCTGGCCGACAAGTTGAGCAGGATTCTGCAGCCCCACAAGTGGCAACTGCATCCCCTGGTAGTTCAGAGGATCTTCCTGAAATGGGGTCTCCCTTGGATAGATATGTTTGCCAGTCCACTGAACGCACAACTGCCAAAGTTCTGTTCCAGGCAACCGCATCCTTTGAAGATAGCACCGGATGCTTTTCTGATTCCCTGGTCTCAGGACCTCCTGTATGCGTTTCCTCTCACGCCCTAGGTGGCCCGAACTCTTTTCAAGATTCTTCAGGACAAGGCCTCGGTCCTGCTGGTGGCTCCCAGGTGGCCGAGACAGCCTTGGTTTCCACTTCTGCTTCAGCTGGCAGTCGATCCCCCACTGCCCCTGGGGTTGCAACCTGACCTTCTCTCTCAGGATCAGGGTTCCCTCCTGCATCCCAATCTCAAAGCTCTCAATTTGATGGCCTGGAGGCTGCAAGGGTAGTTTTGGCTCCCTGGGGCCTGCCTCAGGAAGTTGAGGAGGTTGTCCTAGCCTCTAGGAAACAATCCACTAGAACAACCTATGTTCTCAAGTGGAGAAGGTTTTCTCTGTGGTGTCAGCTACGTACAGAGGATCCTTTCTCCTGTACTGTCCCAGTAGTGCTTCAGTACTTACTGCACTTATCAAATCAGGGACTTAAGTCCAATTCTGTTCGGGTCCATCTCTCAGCTCTAGCAGCTCACCACTCACTGGTGGAGGGACATTCTCTGTCGGTTCACCACTTGGTGTCCCGCTTTCTCAGAGGCTTGCTTTTACTCAAGCCTCCAATTCGTCCTCTGGCCCCTGAGTGGGAGTTGAATGTGGTCTTGCAGCAACTGACTCGCCCACCTTTTGAGCCAATGGCTACTTGCGCACTCCGCTTCCTCTCCTGGAAGACACTCTTCTTGATAGCCCTTACTTCGGCTAGGCGAGTGAGTGAGCTTCAGGCCCTGGTCTGTGATAGGCCTTACACTAGGATTTACAGGAACAGGGTAGTCCTTAGGACTCATCCAAAGTTCCTCCCAAAGGTAGTCTCTTCTTTCCACCTTAGCCAAGAGATGGTTCTTCCAACATTCTTCCCTAGGTCTCATGCAAGCCAGGCTGAAGCAGTTCTGCATACCCTGGACTGTAGGAGGGCCTTATCCTTCTACCTTGACCGTACGCAGGGGCATAGAAGGGCTACTCAGCTCTTCATATCCTTTGACCCTAATAAGTTGGGGTTGACTGTGTCCAAGCGTACCTTGTCCATCTGGGTGGCTGACTGTATCACCTGGGCTTACAAGGCTGCTGATCTTCCTTTGCAGGGTCGGGTTACGGCCCACTGTGTCAGGGCAATGGCTGCCTCAGTGGCTCATCTCCGCTCTTTGCCCTTAGTAGACATCTGCAGGGCTGCAACTTGGTCTTCAAGCCAGACTTTTGCGGCCCATTACTGTCTGGAGAGGGAGTCCCGTAGGGACAGTGCTTTTGGCCAAGCAGTACTCCGGAATCTCTTTGAGGTTTAGACAACTCCTGCCCTCCTGCCCTCTGTTGGGCTACCGGTGGAGGTTGTGTCCTTGAAAAGCCTTTCTTTGGTGCTGAGACTAGAGGGAGTACTCTTGTTCAGCCTGGGTTCCTCGGTAGCCCAGAGCTGGGGAGTCACCCTTATGTGAGGACTGACTTCCTGCTTGGTCCTGGAGAAAGAGTAGTTACTCACCTGTAACAGGTGTTCTCCAGGAGCAGCAGGAATCAGTCCTCACAACCCTCCCTCCTCCCCTTGGAGTTGCAGTTGTACATAGTTTATTTTTCATTTTTGTGTGCTGTTCTAAGATATGTCATTTGACTGAGGTAAGATGGCACCTTTAGGCGGGAAGGGAACCGCGCATGCGTGCCTGCATTCCCAAAGGCTTTCATAGAAAGCTGGGGAAATGCTCCGCTGGGGCTTCATCGGCACCGATGACACCCATATGAGAGGACTGATTCCTGCTGCTCCTGGAGAACACCTGTTACAGGTGAGTAACTACTCTATCAGCCCCTGACTAGAAGAATGAAACAAAGCAACGGAGAGTACAATTTGGGCATGCAGCCAGAGGGAGAGGACAAAGAGGTCCAGGACTACTACTAGGACATCAAATTTCCTGTCTGCAACCATTCAGATATTTCAAAGCAAGAAAACCAAGACTGTTTCAATTCTGTGCCCCTTACAGAACCCAGATTGTAATGGATGGATAGCCCCCCACCCCCTCTTAAAGAAATATAGAAGATGTTGGTAAATAACTATCCCTACAATTTTTCTACAAATTAGAAGTTGGGTGGTATGACCCCATCTCATCCCTGTCTAAGCCCTCTTTCTTTAGCAACAGTTTTACCATTTCCTTTTTCAAGGACAGAGGAAATAGCTCCTGCATTAGTGAGATTCTTATCGTCTTCCCCCATCAGTGGAACTGCCTGATCTATTTACTTTTTATTCAGCATCAGATGCAAACCATCAACAATAGCTCCATAACTTTGTTGGACCAACAGCTTACAGATAAAACTCTTGTGCAAACAAGCACATTACCATTGAACACCACTGTTTTGTGCATCATTTTCTTACTTATGACCTTCCTCCCTTCTCCCTATGCCCCAACCTGTCATGTAACCTTGTCCCTAAAGCTGTATTTTTTACTTATTACTCAAGGAACTTTAGAAGCTCTGCCATGCAGTCATATTCTTCCAAAACCATTTTGTGAACATAGACTATATTCATTCATTCCAATTGCTTGCATTCCTTCATCCTTTCCATCCAATGTCCTATTGTAGGTAGAATAGGTTCATCCAATGTGAGATTACATATTTTCTCGCCACATACAATCCTGTATTTACAAACGTCCTTTTCCCTCTGCCTGCTCTTCCTGGGCATGCACTCCTATTCTGGTGTTTCAGGAGGAGATCCAAAGGCCATGTTGAAAAAATAATGTTTTCGGAGCTGATTTAAGCTTGTTGCAATGTACCTCGCCTCTCAAGTGAGAGGGGAGGGAATTCCAAGAAAAGGGCCATAGCAGAAAAAACAGTTTCAGTGGTGGTATCAAGAAAACAATAGCAGGCAATGGGGAGCATGAGTTGATTAGTCCTGTTAGAACGAAATGTTTGTGTAGCGGTAAATAGAATGAATACTGATGAGAGATGATATATTGCAAGGGAAGCCAATGTAATTCCTTAAGTATGAGGGTAATATATTCATATTTCCCAGTGCCCGTTAGTAATCAGGCAGCAGTATTTTGAAGTAGTTGAAGATGATTTATAGGACTGAGGAACACTGAAGTGAAGAGTATTACAAGAATAATACAGTTGAGGATAAGAGCAAAAACTACATTTTTCAAGTGATGAGCATCAATGTAAGGTTTCACAGAACTAATTTTTCTCAAAAGAAAATTTGAGGATTTGAGAACTGAGTTGATATGGTTCTAGAAATTAAGAGAGGAGTCTATTTATAGCCAAAGTTTGTAAGATGGTCAGATAGGAGAATGGGTTGGTTACATATGTCAGGGGTTATCATGAAAGAAGTGGGATGCTGGGACAGCCACGTAGCTTTAGACTTGGAAGGATTTAATTTCATTGATGTGCTGAGAGCCAGTGGGCAATATAGTAGGAGTAATTGAAGAGAGGGTAAAATATAGGGATGGAAGATCAGGGGAGGATGAATAGCTGTAGAAATTAACTCCGTGTCATGAAGGGCCAAGAATAGGACTTAGAAAACACACATAAATAGGAATAGATGTGAGGCGGATCTCCAACAGTTTTCAGAAGACTGTGTTTGTGAGGAGCTAGCTAAACTAAAAGTAGACAAAGTGATGGAGCCAGATAGGATACATTCATACATGTATGAGAGTATTGAAGGAACTTAGGGAAATTCTGGCAGCTCCACCTTCTGATTTTTTCAATGCTTCTTTAGAGTCAAGAGTGGTCACAGAGGGCTGGAGAAAGGCGTAGATGGTCCCTTTACACAACAGCAGAAGGACGAGATTGAAAACTATGGACAGTAAATCTGACCTCTGTGGTGAGTAAATTTCTGGAATCCAAATGGATTGCAGGAACTAAGGCAGCATGCTTTTACAAGATCCAGTCTTGTCAGACAAAACTGATTAATTGCTTTGGACCAAGAGAGGGTGCTAAATGTCATATACTTAGATTTCAGTAAAACCTTTGACACTGTACCACACAGGCAACTTATAAATAAATTGAACACCCTACGGTTGACCCTAAAGTGACTAACTGGGTTAGAAACTGGTTGAGTGTCCAACCTCTGACATCTTTCCCCCAGCACATCAATATGAGAATCATGTTGAGTAAATTTAGCTACAGAGTCTTTAGTAAAGTCCGACATTTGTGCAACGACGGAACTCAATGAAGACTCTATCCTAATGAGAATAGACCACACATCCAAAAGGGAAACATCCTTAGGGTCCGCAGATGAAGAAACACCGTCCCATTGCGTCAATGCAGGACTCTCAGGAACTGATAGGATCCGGGGTAAGGGAACTCTCCCGGTAGCCAAAACAGATCCGGAGGCATTACAAAATTCTTCATTGTCTTTTATGAAAGATAGTCTTATTCTCCATACTCAGCATGAGCTATTGGAGAATAGTTTGCGTGTTTTGAAATTGCGTTGTATAAATTTTCCTTATACACGGTTCTTATCTCCTCAGATATTATTAGATAAGTATTTGATAGATATTTTGGGATATCAAGAAGATAATAAACCGTCTGTGACTAAAGTGTTTTATATTCCTTCTAAAGGGGCTTCCGAGGTGGGGGGCTCTGATGAGTCTGCTCCACCTCGGTTGCAGGAGTCCCTTAATATTTCAGAGTTTATTGAGTCTTCTCAAGATAAAATTTCCACTCGGGCTACCCTTCTGGTGTCTTTCGCCTCAGAAGTTGATAAAAATGCTGTGATGCGTTTATATTTCTTGAATAAGACATCGGTTTTTTGTAGGGGGAGGGTTAGTATCTTTCCCGATGTCTCCAGGAAAACTCAGCTATGACACAGGGCTTTTTTGTTGTTGAAGCCACGCGTTTTAGCCCTTGGGGCCACTTTTTTCCTTAAATTCCCTTGTAAGTGTTTAGTTACCTTTCATAGCACCAAGTATGTTTTTCTGGAGACATCGGCATTAGAGTCCTTCCTCCGATCTAAGAATCCGCCGATTTCTTAAAACTTTAGAGTGTATCAGTAGTGGATAGGTATAAACTGGTTGAGTGTGAGGCAACAAAGGATACAGGTAAATGGAGTTCACTTTGAGGAGAAGGACGATACCAGTGGTATGCCACAGGGATCTGTCCTGGTCTGATTCTTTTTAACATTTTCGTAAGTGATATTGTGGAAGGGCTGTCAGGTGAGGTTTGTCTCTTTGCAGATGATACCAAAATCTGCCATGGGGTAAGCTCTCATGAAGGTGTAGATAACATGAGGAGAAATCTTGTAAGGCTTGAAGTATGGTTGATAATTTGGCAGCTGAGATTTAATGCTAAAAAATTGCAGGGTCATGCATTTTCATTGCAAAAATCCAAAGGAGCAGTACAATATAGGAGATGAAATACTTCTATCCATGAAAGAAGAATGGAGCCTGGGGGTGACTGTTTCTGATGATCTTAAGGTGGCTGAACCGAAAGAAAATGTGAGAGGGGAGATATGATAGAGACTTTTAAATACTTCTGTGGCATAAATTCACAGGAGGAGAGCCTCTTTCAATCAGGGATGGCCCAAGGGGGGTGCGGGGCCATGTGTAGAGATTCATGGTGTGTCCTCATTTGCATAAGGAGCCTCATTTGCATAAATATTTGCATAATGTTAACATGCACTTTTAGTAAACATGCCTCTTAATGAGTGTCTGGATAAAGAAAGGCTACCAGATTTCTACATTACTATATTCCAGTGCCAACCGCCAGGCCCATTGGAAGTATTATAAACACTGACCATTTAAAACCCATAGTAAACCCATCGTATCATAGCAACACTACCAGGACTCACAAAGCACCAAACCCAACCTATCAAAAAGGCAACACTGCAAATATTAAACTGATACATCTCAGAGAATACCAATACATCTCACTGGGGGAAAGAGAACAAGTGGGACTGTCAAATAGAAACTACATGAACAGAATACCTAAGCTTGATTACACATGCGGAACATAGACCGTCACCACACAAAGAACAAGGGATGACAATTTAGAAATAAGAAGATAATAATTTAATTGGGAATCCCAAAAGCCAAACATGAAATGTACAACAACACTGAAGAAATAAAACTATAAATTAAGTTCCTCTTGCACTAAACAAAAACGCAAATATGTTAGCGATACACATTTCCCAGACCTGACATATTCTAGTTAATAAATTCAAAATAAAAAGTACGTGTCTACCTTTAGTTTGGGCATTTTATTTTCCAGTTGCAATTGCTCTAGTCACTTTCCTCTGGGTTTTTTTCGTGTCTTTTGCAAGCTGTCCATTTGTCCTTTCTTCTCTCTTCTAGATTTTTTTCCATTCTCTCTCTATATCTGCTTTAACATACTGATCTTTCCCCTTTTGCTCTTTCCCCCATGTCTTTCTTTATTCCTTTATCATCCACTCAATTTCACCCTCCCATCCTCAATCCCCACTTACTCTCCCAGTACTTGACCAATCGTAGATTTTTCTTCCCTCCCACACAAAATATCTTTTCCCCTCTCCATCCTCATTCCCCATCCCCATCCCCTTCTAGTCCTCCCCCAAAATCAACTCCCTTCTAGTTCTAGACCCACCCAGGATCCTCTCCCTTTTAGTCCCATTCTCCCATGCCCCCGCATCGACCCATTTCCAGTCCTAGTTCCCCATATGCTCCTTTCCAGTCCCATTCCAGCCACCCATCAGCCCATTTCCAGTCCAAGCTCTCCCTATCAGCCAATTTCCAATCCTAGCCACCATCAGCCCATTTCCAGCCCTATTCCAGCTCCCATCAGCCAATTTCCAGCCCTATTCCAGCCCATCAGCCCATTTCCAGTCCAAGCTCCCCCATCAACCAATTTCCAATCCTATCTCCCCCATCAGCCATTTCCAGTCCAAGCTCCCCCCCATCAGCCAATTTCCAGTCCTATTTCAGCCCCCCATCAGCCCATTTCCAGTCGTAGACCAGCCCCCATCAGCCATTTCCTGTGCCAGCTTACCCTCCCATCAGCTCATTTCCAGTCCTAGCCCCCCCATCAGCCCATTTCCAGTCCTATTTTAGACCCCCCACCCGCCCACCAAAGAGCCCGCAACCATCTAAGGAGCTTCAGAGGGAGCCGGGGAAGCCTGCGCGAGGCCCCGACTCCCTCTGTACAGCCGCCACCATGAAGAGTGTTTTCCCTCATGCTGGCGACTGTTACTGTGAAGCACGCTGAATGCCAAGAAAGATTAAAGGGCATTTCCTAGCACTCACGCGCTTCACAGTAACAGCCGCCAACATGAGGAAAAACACTCTTCATGGTGGCAGCTGTGCAGAGGGAGCTGAGGCCTCGCGCGGGCTTCCCCGGCTCCCTCTGAAGTCGTCCATTTGTGCGAGAATGAAGTTCACGCGGGGCCCTGTGTGAACAACATTCTCTCATAATGGACAGGCCGGCCCTGCTATCAATTGAAAGAAAGCTGTGCAACGAGGAGTCATAAGATGAAGGTGAAAGGTGATAGACTCAGGAGTAATTTGAGGAAATATTTCTTTATAAAAATAGTGGCAGAAATGTGGAATAGCCTCCCAGAGGAGGTATATGATGGAGTGTATAGGAAACTCCCCATGCCCCTCAGGGACAGCCCCAGCCAAGCTCAGAACCGGTGAGGTATTTTCCCTGTAAGAGTCCAAACTCCTGCCCCTTTAAGAAACTAGGCTGGAAAATGCCTGGGAAGAGTGTGGCCAGGTCCCAGAGTTTAAACCAGGAAGCAGGAGACCTGGAGAGAGAGAGGATCCTGGGGGTTCTGGAGTGTACCTGAAGACTACTTACCTGTAAAAGAGAGCCTGCTGTGGTGGTAGGATGCATTGGAATTTATTATTGTCTGCTCAGCCTTGCTGCTTGAGTTCTACTCGGTTGGAGAGACTTTTTGATGGGCTGTGCTGCTCGAATTGAGGAAACTTTGAGGAGCTAGTTTTGTTTGTTTTGGAAGTGCCGTCTGTGCTGGAGCAGTGTTCAGCTATTCAGCAGAGTAGCTCTGCTGAGGGCAATTTAAGGACTTGTTACAGCTGAGGAAAGCCTAGGGTAACAGAACGCTTAACTCTACGGAGCCAAGGAGAGCCAGGGCTGTTGTTTGGATGTTTGTCCCCAAATAAAGTATATTTTCTTTAAACCTCTCTTGACTGTGGAGTCCTGTGTTGTGTTTCACACTGGCCACATCTACCACAAGGTAGTAGAGACAAGGTCTGTACCTGAATTCAAGAAAGCATAGGACAAACAGGGTCTCTAAGAGACAAAAAGGAATGTAAATCTTAATAGTTGGTATGGAAGGGTAGACTGGATAGGTTGTATGGTCTTTGCTATCATTTTTCTATTTTTCTACAAAGTCTCTCCTGCCAGCCAATATAACTAACTGATCTAACCTTCTGTCTGTATTTCTCGGGTATTCAAAGTACGGAAAAAAGCACACCTTTTCTTAATCTTTTTTTAAAAGAAACTACTAAATGCTTCTGCAATTAGACTGAACAGTGCCAAAGATCAAAATAAGCTATTTTCATGCCTGCTAACCCCCTTAACAGCTCAGACAGTACCCTTAATTTATTATGAATTTCCTTTAAACATGTAGTTATCTTGTTTTTGCCTGCCATACCACATTCTTGTAAACACAATAATGTGCCTGACATTTCTTCTAGTTTTCTGTGGATTCACATTTTTTTCCACACCTGCTCTAGATGATGTCCCCATTGCTTCAATAATTAAAATCCTAGGTGAAATCAAGTTTTCCCTCTCGTTGTTGAATACACACTGATCTAACAGTAACAGTATAATGCAAACCAATTTGATGTGTGTTGTGCAGAAGTTGTTATCCTAATGTGAGAATGAATAATTATATGACATTATTGTAACAGCTAGAATATCAAAAAGAAAAGATAAGCAAGATGGCTAACAAACTGGAGAAGACAAAAGATGAGAAATTTCAACTTGGTAAGTTGTGATAATGATATTTTTCTGCTTCTTATTTTGTTACAAAAATGTGATTTGATGATTTTAATTTTCAGGACCAATTAAATTACTTAAAACATATATAAATATTCTCATCAAACTTTGGTTTATTTATTCCATAACAACATGCAGGAGTGTATCCGAGTTCACCCCACACCAACATATATTGTCTTCTCACCATAATTATTTTTTTATTTTCTGTTTAAGCAGAAATATAAAAAAAATATGGTGAATGTGTGGTGGCGGGCCAATAATATGTTTGGAGAATGTACAGTATTTACTTGCAGATTTCTTCATCCAGGAAATATTAACTCTGGCAATGTAAGCACATTTTACTCTTTCCCCTGGAAGCATTGCAGCAATGAAATGGTCACTTGCTTGCATCTTATTCATGATCAGGAGCATATATAGGAATAGATTCCTCAACAACCAGGGCCAGACATGTTTGTGCTGTTCTGAAATTGTACTGTGATGTGCATCTTCCTTGGTCCACCCAAGGCACACTTCTACCACACCCCTATGATACCTGGATGTTCTCACATTGGGGGTGTCTATATACCTGGCTTTCTAAAATGACTCCAGGGACATCTACATGTTATGCACAATTATGTGCCTGTTTTCAGATGTCCAGCTCACAAATAAACTTCTAAATTAACCCTCTATATGGTGCTGGGGTGGGATGAGCACTGGTATTTGATGTCCAGGGAAGTGTGCTGTCTGACAGGTGCCAAAATCCGAGATGTTACGGAGAGTTTGCCGAGACTCATCAAGCCTATCAACTATTATCTGCTGCTGCTTATCCATGTTGGCACAAATGATACTACTAGTTATCCCTCCAAGCATATCAGGAGTGACTTCATGGTTTTGGGAGAGAGAGTGAAGCAGATAGGTACTGTCAGACGGCTGCCTGGGTGATAATCTTCACAGTCTTGGCAAGTGCATATTATCTATATGATTTGCAAGGTATTGTGGGCAATGTAGTTCATTCACACCAGACACAGCTGCTAACAATAATTTAGTTGTGCTCTTGGGTAAAGCCAATAAGATTTTTATTTATGGGGTTATTTCTCCCAACACAGATATGCTTGGTAGCACATAAATTAGGTTACTTGCTTTCAGTGTTAACTTGGAAAAACAAAGTTAAAATCAGGAAAACAACAAATGAAAAGTCACAAAGCAAGAAACAAACTGTTCTTTTCAGGTTAACTTCTGATTACTTCCCACATAGATACAGAAGTGATTCTCTCCTAGCTCACAAGCAATTAGGTAAGGCTTAATTGCTAGCAGTTACCAGCTGAAACCCCTTAGCTGGCTTGCCTTCCACTGTGTGGGTCAAATCCTGCTTCAGGAGCTTTTCTGAGTAGATTAAAGAACAAATTTGTATTTCTTTGTGATGGTTGCTGTACTTTATAACAGAAAGTTACCAACGGAGTTTAGATAGAGAGCAGTCCATATAAACAGGATCCTCATCTGCTATTATTCCCCCTTGTTCAACAAGCATGGGTTCAATATCATGGATTGGCACAGATGAATCTCTCAATGGAGCATTTTCAGGAGAATACTTGTTTCCCTGCTGTCTTTCAAGGTTATAGCTAGGGCATAGATCAGTGTTCATACCTGAGCTTCCATTGCTGCTAGAGTTCCTCTCTATATAGCCTGGCCAGTATGTAGTCCAGTTCTTATGTCCAGCCTTCCAATCCAGATCCCTGGACACTGGATCTCTCTTCACATACCTTCTGGCACAGGTCTTAGGGTCCCTTCCACGTGCAGCCGTCTCCCTCACAGGTAGCCTCTGGTGATTCCTAGCTCTGCAGCACCATTCCTCTGGCTTTCCCCAGTCCAATGGTGTATGCTGGCCCTTGGAATACCTCCCAGTATACGTACTGCTTTGGACTCTTCTAGACCTCTCAAAGGCTTTTCCCTTCTTCCAAAGGGTCTCTTTCCCTCTCTGTCCGTCCGGTTTGGCTTCTGCTTCTGATGATCCTTCAGATGAAACTGATAATCAAACTCAAGCTGATTCTCAGGATACTGAGGACAATTCTCTGGATATCCAAGGTGATCATGAAGATGGTCATCTGTAGAATAAACTCTACTCTTATTCTGCTTAGATGAGTGCTCCTCCCTAACACAGCGCAGCTGTGCTGAATCAGGCCCTGCCCTTTGAGATGAGTGCTTAGGGATTACCTCATAGCCCTCCTGATTGAACACACGTTTCCCCACTTCAGCTCCTCTAATGGCTGTTGGAAACCTGGTGCATTCTGGGACTGGTAGTATTTTATGGGAAAATTCTGTTTTCTTATTTCTACCCGAACTGACAGGTTGCTTGTTCAGAGTCACTTCACCTTTTCTATAGCTCCTTCCTGAGCTATGATAAGCTTCCTTATCACAGTACCTATTGCGGATAAAGGACAAGGCAGAGAAGTTTGAATCTTAGAGATGAATGCATGGCTGTGTGGATGTTATCAGTGAGAGCATTTTGATGGAAGAGGCTGATTTGGATTTAGTGGTTGTTATGGACAAAAGGTTCATGGAAAACCATGACTGGGATGTAATTATACCAGGCTGTACTTTATTCAGGAAGGGCAGGGTAGGAAGAAGAAGAGGAGGAGGGTATTGTCAGACTTGAGGGTGAACAGGAGGAATATTTAGAAGCTGATGAGGATAAAGCAGAAATGCTTAACAAATATTTTTGATCAATGTTTACAGATGAAGGACCAGGAGCAGGACCTCAGAAAACACCCACAAATAGAAACAGAAGTGAGCCGGATTTCATGAGGAGCTAGCTAAACTAAAAGTAGACAAAGCGATGGAGCCAGGTGGGATACATTCAAGAGTATTGAAGGAACTTGGGGAAGTTCTAGCGGCTCCACTGTCTGACTTTTTCAATGCTTCTTTAGAGTCGGGAGTGGTCCCAGAGTACTGGAGAAGGATACATTTATTTATTTTATTTAAACTTCTTTTTATACCGCCTTTCTGCAATTCAGAGTGGTTTACATTTTAACAGATTAACACGACCATAAGGTGTGATGTTTTACAGAGAACTAGAACAGTATAACAAAGTAACAATGTAACTGTATAACATTTGGTATCATTACTATGAACTATTTGCAGTATTTTTATGGTTATCTTAGTGAGTCCTTGTTACATTGTTTGTGATTGAGTTGAATTATGGGGTTTTTGCAGTACAGATTTATGGTGAGTGAATCTCAGTGTCTGAGGATCTGTCATATTCTTCTTTGAAGAGATGAGCTTTTTAAGTTCCTCCTGAAGTTTGATAGGTCGGAGAGAGCTCTCAATGTTGATGGTAGTTTATTCCATAAAGATGGAGCAAATAGTATGAATGTCCTATTGCAAGTGGCTTGCTTACTTTTCATCTTTTTCTGTGGTATTGCAAGCAGGTTGAGGGTGGAATTTCTTTGTAGTCTCTTGTTATTTGTACTTGAGATTGGGGATTGGAGGCATGTGGCAGATTCATTGTGTAGTACCTTGAATATTGTGATCAGGATTTTGTATCTGATCCTAGCTGAGATGGGAAGCCAGTGGAACTGCATCAGTATGGGGGTGATGTGGTGATCAATATGAGGCACAAGTAATTATTTGGGCTGCAGTATTTTGGGCCATTTTTAGTAGATGGAGAGTTTGTTTAGGCAAAGATCACAGTAATCTAGTACAGGTGCAAAATATCACAGTAATCTAGTACAGGTGTAATCATTTCTGGCAAATGGTTCAGAATAGGTCCAGGGAGAGTAGTGGGCGGAGGTGCTTCAGGATTCTTAGTTTGTAGTAGATTGAGGCAGTTATTCTTTTTATGTGAGATCGAAACATTAAATGCTGAACTATTGTTATGCCCAAGTATTTTGTCTCAGAGTTGATCTTGATTTTTACATCGCCAAATTCTATTGATGATGTAAAAATCAAGGTCAACTCTGACGTACTTTTTTATATAAGGAATTCTACCAAACACAAGCCTGGATTTCAGTCTTAGATACTATAGTGTAACCTTATATTATTTCTCTATTAAGCATTGGGTTTCTCTTTCTAATAATGTATCTGAGACGCTGGAATCTCCTACTACAAAGTATTGTTTTCTCAGCTTTCTATTTTTCTGTCTTTTCAACATTATGTTGAGTGTTTCAAATGATTGAACTCAGTTTTAAGGCAACCTATCATAGATTACTTCTTCAACTATACTTTTACAATACACTTAGTTTTTCAAAAAAAGAACAAGTTATGGTTTTCCGTTCATAGTCTGCAGTGTCTTTGAGGAGAAAACACATTACATTAGGTTTTAATTGTATTTACAGCATTCAGAAGTTTATTTAACAAGTATATATACAATATTTTAATCTTGATATCCCAAATTTCAAAACGTCTACCTCACAATGATATATAGACATCACTTTTATGGGTGGTATTCATTGTAATTAATTTAATTATTACATATCACTTTTTAAAAAAAAATATCACATATTGTTGCACAACGATAAGTTCTTCTTTTATATTCTGCATTAGAGGATTCATACACATCTTTTAATGAAGTTTCTTTATCTCTGTGCCAGATAGTCTGCATTTTATAGATGCATTAATATTGTTTTGTAATATAATACGTTAAAGTGATTATAATCTTGCTTTGTCATTTATTCTGTAGTTAGAGTATAGTGATCAAGACTACTCTGCATGTGAAGCACACCATAGGGTGTTATAGTGAGTACTGACAAAATATACATGTTTTTGAATAGTTTCGTTGTATTGTCTCTCCAAAACATTTTCATAATTTTCACCATTTTGGTTCAAAAACCTTGCATTTAGAGTCTATATGTGTCCTTGTCTCTTTGCTGCCCTGCGTTTTGGTTGAGTCTCCATTGTTTTAATATTTTGTATTTAGTGTTTTAATACTTGTTTATTAACACTTGTTTTTAACTTGTGTAATCATTTTTTAATTCTCCTTGTTTTACATCCATTTTACATTTATATTCATGTTTTTTTACATGTACACAATATGGTTTTTTATCATTTATATTCATGTATACATGATATTGTTTATTTTATTTTAATTTTATAAGCTGCATACCCCCAGAAGAAGGCATTGCCAAAACGCGTTGGGGTTCTTCCGAATAAATGCTCCTGTGACCTACACACGTCTCTTGCTCTTTGTGTTTCCCGTAACTCTTCCAACTACATCTACAATATTGGCGACCTTGGATGTGGTCGCCTTATATTCTAATATTTCCCAGTTTGAAGCATTACGGGTCATTTCAGGGCTGCCTTTGCAGTTACCAGCACGGTTAGCCCAACATTTTGTTTAATCTTTGTTACGTTCAGTTTTGGAGAAAAATTATTTTTCTTATAATGATTCTTTTTACTTACAAGTTTTTGGAATTGCTATGGGGGCTACTGTAGCCCCTTCAGTTGCTACCTTATTCATGGCTGATTTTGAGCAGTGCCATGTATATACTTCACCTTTGTTTTCTGAGGTTCTATTGTGGAAGAGGTTTTTAGATGACATCTTCATCATATGGAAAGGCAGTGCTCTACATTTATGTTCTTTTGTGGAGTCACTGAATTGGGTGGATGACAATATTAAGTTCATTCTACAATATGAAGTCCATGCAATTGAATTTTTGGATGTAGTCATCACTTATTCTGGGGATGTGTTATCTACTTCATTATATCATAAACCAGTGCAACAAAATACTTCACTTCAATTTAATAGTTTCCACCCACCCTCATTAAAACGAGGCCTCCCTTTTGGCCAGTTCCTTCGACTTCGACAAATTTGTTCATCAACTGAGGATTTTAAACATCATGCACATGAATTATGCCGCCCTTTGTATGCTCGAGGATACCCCAAGTCTGTGGTGGGTAAGGCTTATAAGAGTGCCTTATATAACCATAGAGAATGGTTATTGACATCCTTTCGAAATTGTGAAAATGGAACGTCACAGGAGGAGGACAAGATAATGGGGGTTTTACCTTTCACTAATAGAACTGTGGCAGTACAATCTATGTTGCGCAAACATTGGCAGGTTTTATGTTTGCATGAATGTTTCCATAAACATTTATGTCTAGCTTTTACTCGGTGGAAAATCTTACATGATTGGTTAGTGCATTCTACCCCGCATACCCAACATTCCATTGAGCAGGTTGGGCACTTCCCTTGTGGACAGTGCTCTTATTGCTCTGGTTCTTTGGTTGGGGATACTTGGGAAGATCCGATTACTAAACCAGTGTGGAAGTTTAAGCACTATACTACCTGTGACACCATTTTTGTGGTATATTTATTACTGTGCCCTTGTGGCCTTAAATATGTGGGTCGTACTTCTCGCCCTTTTAAGAAACGTCTGGCTGAGCATGCCTTAAGTATTCATACACAGGTACTTTCAGCTCCAATAGTTCAACATGCACTACAACATACCCATTCATTTGCTCACTTCACTTGGCGAGTTATTGATTGGGTCCCCCCGTTCATTCGTGGGGGGACTTGATTGTCCCGTTTAAAGAGGGTTGAGCAACAATGGATTTTCAGATTGGACTCTGTCACACCTAAAGGTTTGAACTTGGAACTGGACTAGCATAGTCTCCTTTAATTTTCTTTGCTTGTTTGTTGTTCTCTGCCCCTGGTTGGCTAGGCAGTAATCATGTGACCTGTAGTTGACGTCAGACGCCAGGTTTTAAAAGACTTCCTTTTGGAGTTTCCCTGTGCGCAATATGGTTGTGGTGGGGATTGAAAACCTGAAGCAGGGTCTTTAACGTCAGTGAACCGAAATGCAGGACTGTGTTGTTGTACCACTGCTGTTTGGATTTGCTGTGCTGGTATTTCAGCAGAAGTACTTTGAAGGTGAGCCTGCTGTGGATAGGAAGCTAGTATTAGTACTCTATTGCATCCACAGCTGCTCTATTGTGCCCACTGCTTCCTTTTGCTCCTCAAGGCAGTTCTCAATATCCTCCATGCAGTGGCTTAAATTGCTGATATCATTATAGACTTCTTCCAAGCAGCCTTATAAATCCTCCTTCATTCATCTCTGTATGCAATTCTGAATCCCTTTGACCTGGCACAGGTGATTGGCTTTTCTCTCTCTGTTCGCCTATGGCTCCTCACACAGCAGCCCCTTAGTTATTCGCTCTACAGCCACCATCTACTCAATCTCCCATCACAGGGAAGCTAAGCCCAAATCTGCATAATCTTTTAAGTCCACAGGGTTTTTCTTACTTGCCATGTCCGCACTATCACAGCCACCACCTGCTGTCTTCACTGGTTAGATACAGATGCTATATCTGGGGATTAGAGTGTTTTTTCTTCCATAGACCTTTTGAAGCTACAGTTTAGGCAGCCATACTGGAGCATGAAGTCACCAGTCTCTCTCAAAGCCACCAACTTTCTTCTACCTTCTCTGGATGGACAAGAGAAAATGGACTGGATTGATAGTGCGTGCTTTCTGTTTTCTGCTGAGCTTCTGACATCAGCCATGGGATTTAGTAGAATTGAGGCTTATTTGGCAGCTTGTCAAAATATTCCAGCATAATTTGTGAAGTGAATCATGCTTCTTCCTTTTCCCCATAGACCACGATGGTACCAAAAATGAATAGCACGAATTAGGTTTTGCTCATTCTACCCATAAAGTCATTTATTTTATTTAAAAATGAATGAACCATAAGTGTTCCTATTCCTTGCATTTTACCATTAGTTTTAAAATAATGCATATCTCCACTAGACTCTACTTAGGGATGGCCTATGAATAGAACAAAATAGTTCTAGAAACATGACAGCAGAAAATGACTATGCGACCTATGAAGTCTGCCCTTCCATACCAACTTCTATAGTGCCTTTTTTTTCCTTTACAGATCTTCTGTATTTATCCTATGTTTTCTTGAATTTAGATACAGGTCTTGTCTCTACTTCTTCTACTAGGAGACTATTCCATGCATCTTTCTATACCCCCTCGCTGCAAAGCTTTCTTTCAATTAAAAGAGGCTCTCCTCCTATGCATTTAGACCATAGAGGTATTTAAACATCTCTATTGTATCGCCTCTCTTCCACCTCCTCTCCAAAGTATACATATTGAGATCTATAAGTCTATCCCCATATGCCTTATGATGAAGCCTACTGACCATTTTGGAAACCTCTTCTGCACCGACTCCATCCTTTTATGTCCTTTTGATGATGTGGTCTCCAGAATTGCACACAATATAAATGAGCTCTCAAAGATTTATACATAAGCACTATCACCTTCTCTTTCCTGCTGGCCATTCCTCTCCCTATGCACCCAAGCATTCTTATGGCTTTCACCATTGCCTTTTCTACCTGTTTAGGCAGAGCTCCATTTACTTGTACCCTTTGTCACCTCCCACTCAATCAATTTCTAACCCATTTGGTAATTTAAGGGTCCATCCCTAGGGTGCTTAATTTATTTATAGGTGGCCTGTGTGGAACAGTGTCAAAGGTTTTACTGAAATCTTAGTAAACCACATCTAGGGCTCTCACTCAGTCCAACTTTCTGGTCGCCCAGTCAAAGAAATTAGATTTGTCTGACAAGACCTGCGTCTAGTAAAACTATGCTGTCTCACATCCTGCAATCCATTGGACTAAAGAAACCTCACTCTGTAAATATGTTTTATGTGTGTAGTTCACCCTGAATTCATACATAATAGCCCCGATTCCATAAGGCAGATAGCGGGGCTACCCCACTATCTGCCTTACCGGTATTCCATCTCCATCCCCTGTTGCACGCACAGAGCTACTGTGCATGCTGTGGGGGAAGGAGATGTGATGGGGGTAGAGAGTAGGCAGAGCTAACCCCTGGACATATAGGGCCAATTCCAGGATGGCCCTGTACTTCTGGGGATCGCCGGGGGGGGGGGGGGGCAGGGGGGATGCCCTGCTTATTTCACCTCTGAGGTGGAATAGAGCAATTCACCCCTCAAACATGGCCAGCAGCCCCCCACAGAGCACTGGGATGTGGAGGGTGAGTCCCCACCACCTGATCCGGGCCCCAACCGCCCCTGTCGAGGGTTGGGCAGTGGGGACTCTGGGTCTGGGACTGTGGGCAGATGGAACCACGGGGAGGATGTTCCCATGGCTACAGGAGGGACAAGCTGGGCTGTCCTCGGGCCCGATTCTGACAGCCGCAGGAATGTTTTGCTCTCACATTTCAGAATCAGGTCCAAATAGGGTCAGTACTCTTTGAGCAGCAAATAGTCTTCTAGAGACCTTTACAAAGAGGCCTTCTACCTAGGGGGCAAGAGACCTGTGAAACTTTTTCAATAGGTGTAAACACCAGGTGGCAGATCAAAAGGCCATTTTGAAAGACTCCTTCTATCCAAGCAAGGACTGTTAATCATCCAGGATGTTGGTCACAGCTTACCTCAGCAGCACAGGCATAAATAGCTCAACCAGAGCTCTGTGATCCTCAGTCTTGAAAGACTAGAAAAGGGGACTGTTCTGGAGAGAGATCTGCAATTGTGAGTATATACTTCTGGGGATTTTCTGAAAGGAATTATTTTTATTAAAGCTAATTAATCTGTGAACCCACTATTTTTTGTTAAATCAGTCAGGGCCTAGTAGCAGCAGTTTAAGTTTACATTTAAAACACAGAAGAGAGCTTTCTGGTTAAATTTCATACCCAGCAGAGAGCTTGTAGTTTAAATTTAATAGTCATTCAGGGCCTAGCATCAGCAAAGTACTTTTAGTTTAAATTTAAAACACAGAAGAGAGCTTTCTGGTTAAATTTAGAACCCAGCAGAGAGCTTGTAGTTTAAATTTCATAATAAGTTAGAGCCTAGCAACAGCAAAGAGCTATAATTTAAATCAAATAAGAATATAGCTTACCTCAGCAGCACAGGACAGTGTACTGTGTAGCAGCCCTCTTTTAATAAGTGTTATTTCCCTCCCTCCCTCCCCACACCTACCCACCCCTGGGATAGTCATAGCTTTATAGGTACTTACACATTTTAACAGACAGGAGGTGCTCTCAGGTGAAGCTCGTTACCCAAATCAGTCATACACTAAGGACCTGAGATTAATTAAGCTTCAGGTGAACAATGTATATTAAACGTATTAGGTACAGTTTTATTGGCAACCCTTAGTAAGTAAAGAACTTAAAGATCTAAACAAAAACTTAAAACTAAGATGTAGACAGCAGTCCAGCAGTGAGATGGGGGCTTTCCAGTCTTTTGCATTGAGTGTCACATGTATGATTTTCTCCCAGTTGGTGAGAGGTCTTACGTGTGCACTAGGTGCAAGGAGCTCTTTGCTCTCAGGGAATGAGTCCGTTCTCTAGAGGCTAGAGTAGCAGACTTGGAAAACATAAGACAGACAGAGAGGTACATAGACGAGACCTACAGGGATATAGTCCTGAAGTCCCACCTCCAGTCTGGCAGCATCCCTGTTGCCATGGAGGAGAGAGGTCACGTGACAGGAGAGCATCACCCTGATGTGTCAGGAAGTGATCCTGTAACTAGGACCTGTCCTCCAGGTGATGTAAAACCCTCTCGCACCAAGGATGTTTCTCCAGCGCCATGTGCCCATGAGGGAAGGGTTAGGACAGCCGTTATAGTTGGTGATTCGATCATTAGGCATGTAGATAGCTGGATGGCTGGTGGACGTGAGGATCACCTGGTAACATGCCTGCCTGGTGTGAAGGTAGTGGACCTCACGCACCACCTAGATAAGGTCTTAGATAGTGCTGGGGAGGAGTCTGCTGTCTTGGTACATGTCGGTACCAATGACATAGGAAAATGTGGTAGGGAGGTTCTGAAGGCTAAATTTAGGCTTTTAGGTAGGAAGTTGAAATCCAGAACTTCCAGGGTAGCGTTCTCCGAAATGCTTCCCGTTCCACGTGCAGGACCCAAAAGGCAGGCAGAGCTCCAGAGTCTCAATGCGTGGATGAGACAATGGTGCAGAGATGAGGGTTTTGGATTTGTTAGGAACTGGGGAACATTCTGGGGAAAGGAGGGGCTCTTCTGAAGGGATGGGCTTCACCTTAACCAGGATGGAACCAGACTGCTGGCATTAACCTTTAAAAAGGAGATAGAGCAGCTTTTAAACTAGATAATAGGGAAAAGCCGACAGTCGCCCAAGAGAGGATGGTTCAGAAGAATGTATCCTTGGAATGTATCCTTGGAAACAGGATACTGGGCTTGATGGACCTTGGTCTGACCCAGTATGGCATATCTTATGTTCTTATGTAAGGATACTACCAAAAGCAGAAAGGTTCCAAAAAAGAGTAAAGTAGCCCAAATGCCCTCGAGTATAAGAACATAAGATATGCCATTCTGGGTCAGACCAAGGTCCATCAAGCCCAGTATTCTGTTTCCAACAGTGGCCAATCTAAGTCATATGTACCTAGCAGTTTCCCCAAGAGACACAAGTTCCACAATGCTTGTACTTGAGTATGGAGCAGATAGAGCTTAAAGATCCAAATTACCCATGTCTACCAATAGCCAAATTAATATGAATAAAATACAGTCTCTAAAATGCTTGTATGCAAATACTAGAAGTCTAAAAAATAAGATGGGAGAGTTAGAATATATAGCACTAAATGAGAGGTTAGATATGATTGGAATATCAGAGACATGGTGGAAGGAGGTGCATAATCTCTTGATCCTAAGGAACTGACTAATAGGTAAGTTATTCTTAAGGGATGTATTGTGAAAGCTGTCGTATTTCAATAAAGTGTTCCTATCTGTAGGTTTATGGTAAAGATTTGTAACAAAACCCTGACTACCTTTTTTATCATGATATCCAGATATGATACACAATCAGGGCTAAATAACCCTTCAAATTGCAGATTCGAATCAAGAGAATTGAGCCAGATGAAAAAGGATTGTAGTGATGACTCCGTGCCATCCCATATCATTAGAACATCATCTATATACCGTTTCCAGAGTAGAATGTGTGATTTAAAGGGATGAAAAGCCAAAAACTGCTTTTCAAAATTTGCAACGTATAGGTTGGCTATGTCCGGCGCCATTGAAGACCCCATGGCCACTCCCTTTATTTGTTTGTAGAAAATACCTTTGAAGATGAAAAAAAATTCTGTCATGGCAAGGGAGGCTAGTTGTGTCAAAAAGAAAGTGGGAATGTGTATTGGTTTGGGTCTTTGTATTAAAGTGTTTGCTAACACCTCTAAGGCTGCCTGTTGGGGGATGTTGGTATATAAGGAATTGATGTCCAAGGTTACTAATAAGTCGATCATGATAACCTTTGAATCCCTGAAGGATATTAATCACATGGGCGGAGTCTTGTATGTAAGAATCTACTTCTATTACAAAAGGTCTTAGAAAGATATCTAAAAACTTTGACAGGGGCTCCAACAGGGACCCGATGGCCGAAACTATAGGCCAACCCGGAGGATTTAGTAAGGACTTGTATATCTTGGGTACCATGTAGATGGTAGGAGTAACTGCATGTGTAACCGTGAGAAATGCAATTTCTTTTGGAGTTAAGTAGCCAGCTTCTTTTCCTATATGTAGAAGAGTATCAACTTTGTTGTAGAACTGTAGTGGGGTCATCGTATATTTTTAAATAAAAATCGTTATTGTTCAATTGTCGTAATACCTCATTTATATAAGAAGCCTTGTCTTGTATCACAAGGGCTCCTCTTTTGTTGACAGGTTTGATTATTATTGCATGATTGGATTGTAATCCCTTCAAGACCTGTTTTGAATAAGGTAGCAACTGAAGGGGCTACAGTAGCCCCCATAGCAATTCCAAAACTTGTAAGTAAAAAGAATCATTATAAGAAAAATAATTTCTCCAAAACTAAATGTAACAAAGATTAAACAAAATGTTGGGGTATCCATGCTGGTAACTGCAAAGGCAGCCCTGAAATGACCCGTAATGCTTCAAACTGGGAAATATTAGAATATAAGGCGACCACATCCAAAGTCGCCAATATTGTAGATGTAGTTGTAAGAGTTACGGACTGTAAAGTGGCCAAAAAATGAGATGTATCCCAAATTAAATAAGGGACCGTACTAGCCAAAGGCTGCAAAAATAAATCGCAGAATTTAGATAACGGCTTCAATACAGAACCACAGCATGATACAATAGGACGCCCCGGGGGATGATTCAAATATTTATGGATTTTTGGAACAGTATAAATCAGGGGGATTCTAGGGTTATCTTGTATTTAAAAATGGCATTCCCTTTTAGTGATCCAACCAAAATCAAGTGCCTGTTGGCATACCCTAGTAACGTCAGATAGTAAAGAGAGGGTGGGGCCTTCATGCAGCAATTGATAATAATGAGTATCCGAGAGTTGTTTCATAATTTCAAGGTGATAGTCATGTTGCGATTGCAAAACCACAGCCCCACATTTATCCGCTGCCCGAATGACCAAATCATCATCAAAGGCTATTTGGTCAAGAGCTAGTTTATGTGCTGATATCCAATTCTTAAAAGCTTTATAAGGAGTCTGCTCCAGTTTGACTAAATCCATCAAAACTAACCATTGAAAAGTAGCAATGATAAAATCCACAGAACCTGGTGGTAACCACGTAGAAGATTTAGCAATAAGGGAATCATCATCAGAGCTTTTATGAGATGAAAAAAATAAACAAAATTGAAGTTTTCGAAAAAACTTATATAATGCTAAGCGCATAGAAAAGGGATCATACAAAACCGTTGATACAAAGGATAAACCCATAGAAAGCACCTGAATCTGATCATCAGTTAAGGGTTTGTCGCTAAGGTTGAAGATTGATGTTTCAAACATTGTCTGGTTGTCGGACCCCCAAAAAACAGCAGACTGCCAAGGAAGCAACCAAAAGCCAGTCTAGAAACATGGCAGAAGGGGCAAAAAGCAGATCCCCTTTTGAGCTATTCAGAGATCGTAGCCACCTAGATGTCAGGGTAATTGAAACATTTTTAAAACTCCAACAGCCCTATAAACAGCTCTGATTGGCTGGGAGCACTTTGCACATGTTCCCATTGGCTTTCTTTTACTTCTGTAATTACCCTGGAAAAAGGGTAATATTTGTGTCTACAGACATCTAGGTGGCTACGATCTCTGAATAGCTCAAAAGGGGATCTTCACTCACATATACTTTGATGCAGCGTGAGCCATATACCCCTGAGGAAGTATTATACGAAATACGACCAGTGTCGGGTTTATTGGCACACTCATCCGTCGAACCTCGATACCAGCCCTCGTGAAAATCCTTTGGAAAAGGAGAGTCTTTGGAGGATTCACATCCAACTCTGATGAAATGTCTCCTCCCTGAAAATGGTTAGACTTTTGTTTTGAATGCGATCTGTCTTTGTGCTTTTTATCACTATCAGAATCCACTGATGAACCAGAAGTATCCTCAAAAATTACTTGTTTTGGTAAAGTTGAATCTTTTTTTAGCCATCCATGAATAAACTAAATCATTTTGATAATCTGTTTGATCTCTCCAAAATTTCTTAATCTTGTAATTTCTCAAATAATCACGAAACGATGACATTTTAGTATCCAGCTCAGATAAGGAAGATTGCAACTTATCAGGATCAATAGATGACTTATATTTGTCCTGCAGTTCCGTTAACTGAACCAAAATAACTTCCTCCTCTGTAGTGGTATGTTCCACTAACAACGCCATGAGATCAAAAGCACACTTATTCAGAATGCCATTCCATTTAACAAGGAAGTCTGGTTCATCAGAAAATAACTTTGGTGGCTTTTGTATTCGCAAACCCTGAGGAATTGTCCTCGTCCATAGATACTGGGTAAGATATGCTCCATTAAGTTGTGCACAAACAAATCTTCTTCAGGCTTTCAATAAGTCATCATACACATTCAAATCCAAAGTAGCCTCAACATCATCTTCAAATAAAGCTACATGTTGGAATGATCCAGTCTCGTTGTTCATCCAAATAGGCAAAAGTATCCGGGTTAGAGTCAGCCATGTCAAAGAACAAGGGGTCCACTCAGGTGAAACCATAACAAAAAAGCCCCAAGGGCCACGGAACACTACCGGCCCCAATAAAATCAATACAAAACAAAAGAGCAGGTTCCAACTTACATAAGACCTCCTAAAGAGAAACTATATTTTTTTGTCGGATAAATAGCCTCCAAGCAAGAATACCGTAACTGGAGACCTATGCCCTTTTTAATCCAGTGCAGTAAACCATTTTAAACTGCTAAGCAGAGATATGTCCATTCGAAAGCAAGGAGTACTTAGCTGAAATCCCAGCGCAGCAAATCCAAACAGCGGTGGTACAACAACACAGTCCTGCATTTCGGGCCACCAAATTTAAAGACCCTGCTTCGGGTTTTCAATCCCACCACAACCATATTACACACAGGGAAACTCCAAAAGGAAGTATTTTAAAACCCGGCATCTGACGTCAACCACAGGTCACATGATTACTGCCTAGCCAACCAGGGGCAGAGAACAACAAACATGCATACGCCTCCTGGAAAACCAGAAAATTAAAGGAGACTATGCCAGTCCAGTTCCAAGTTCAAACCCTTAGGTGTGACAGAGTCCAATCTGAAAATCCATTGTTGCTCAGTCCTCTGTAAATGGGACAATCGATTCCCCTCACGAATGAACGGGGGGACCCAATCAATAACTCGCCAAGTGAAGTGAGCAAAAGAATGGGCATATTGTAGTGCATGTTGAACTATTTTAGCCGAAAGTACCTGTGTATGAATATGTGAGGCATGCTCAGCCATATGTTTCTTAAAAGGGCGAGAAGTACAACCCACATATTTAAGGCCCCAAGGGCACAGCAATAAATATACCACGAAAGTGACGTCACAGGTTGTATAGTGCTTAAACTTCCACACTCATTTAGTAATCGGACCTTCCCAAGTATCCCCAACCAAAGAACCAGAGCAATAAGAGCACTGTCCACAAGGGAAGTGCCCAACCTGCTCAATGGAACGTTGGGTACGCGGGGTAGAATGCACTAACCAATCAAGTAAGTTTTTCCCCCGAGTAAAAGCTAGACATAAACATTTACAGAAACATTCATGCAAACATAAAACCTGCCAATGTTTGAAAGGTACGTCACAGGAGGAGGAGGAGGAGGACAAGATAGTGGGGGTTTTACCTTTTACTAATAGAACTGTGGCAGTATAATATATTTTGCACAAACATTGGCAGGTTTTATGTTTGCATGAATGTTTCTGAAAACATTTGTCTAGCTTTTACTTAACGAAGACCACTAACCATTTTAGTAGCCACCCTCTGCATCATCTCCAACCTGCTTATATCTTTTTGAAAGTGTGGTCTCCAGAATTGCACACAATGCTCCAAATGAGGTCACATTATCACCTCCTTTTTTCTGCTGGCCATTCCTCTCCCTATGCATCCAAGCATTCTTCTGGATTTCAGTTGCCTTTTCTATCTGTTTAGCTACTTTAAGATTGTCAGACACAATTACAGTCCGATGTCACCCATACACCCATTCCTGCTTGTTCCAGGTTCTGCTCTTCTTTTGTGAACAGAAGTACCTCACCCCCTACACAGTACCTCTCCTTTGGATTGTTGCAGCCCAAATGCATGGCCCTGAATTTTTAGAATTAAATTTCAGCTGCCAAATTCTAGACCATTCTTCAAGCTTACCTAGATCCCTCCTCATGTTATCTACTCCATCTTGGGTGTCTACTCTATTGCAGATTTTTGGTTATCATCCGCAAACAAGCAAACCTTACCTGACAGTTCTTCTGCAATATCACTAACAAAGATGTTAAAAAGAATCGGACCAAGGACAGATCCGTCCGGCACACCACTGGTAACATCCTTCTCAGAGTGAACTCAGTTTAGCTGAATCCTTTGTTGCCTCCCACTCAACCAATTTTTAACCCAATCAATAACTTCAAGGTCCATCCCTAGGGTGCTTAGTTTGTTTATAAGTCACCTGTGTGGAACAGTGTCAAAGGTTTTACTGAAATCTAAATACACCACATCTAGGGCTGTCACTCAGTCCAACTCTCTGGTCACCCAGTCAACGAAATCAATCAGATTTGTCTGAGAAGACCCGCCTCTGGTGAATCCATCCTGCCTCGGATCCTGCAATCCATTGGACTCCAGAAACCTCACTATTCTTTCTTTTAGTAGCCTTTTCAATAATTAACTAATCACAGAGGTTAGACTAATTGGCCTGTAGTTCTCAATGTCATACTTACGTCCGTTTTTTGTGTAAAGGGACTACATGTACTTTTCTTCAGTCCTGTGGCACTACTCCTGACTCCAAAGAGGCATTGAAAAGGTCAGACAGTGGAGCCACTAGAATGTCCCCAAGTTCCCTCAGTATGTGTGGATGTATCCCATCTGGACCCATGGTTTTATCTACTTTAATTTAGCTAGTTCCACACGAACACATTTTCTGAAAATTGTTCAAAATCCCCATCACTTCTCTTCCTATTTGTGGGTATCTTCTGAGGTTCTGCTCCTGGCCCCCCTTCTGTGAACACAGAATAGAAATATTTGTTAAGCAATTCTGCTTTATTCTCATCAGTTTTCTGCATACTCCTTCCTTCACCCTTGAGTCTGACAATACCACTTTTACCCTGCCTCCTCTCACTAACATATCTGGAAAATGTCTTATCCCTACATTTTTCTTCTCTTTGTACCTTTGCTTTTCTGACCAATTTGTTAGCTCCTCTAAGTATTTCGAAATATAGATGCCTTGATATGCAATGGTGAGATGCCCTTTTGCATTCTAACCTCAAACTGCTGGCTCTGACACCTTGGAAGTTGAACAATTCAAGATATTTCTGTGAGAGCAAGAAAGCCCTTCATTAGAATATGCTTTCAGATGGAAGAGGTTTTCTATATGGTTCTCTTCTAATGGCTAGAACTCCTTTCAGTGTCTAACAAATAGCAGACTGCAATAACTGTATCATCTCCACTAGCTGGGCTACCAGACTTCCTCTGATCTCCAGGAACAAGCAGGAATGTAGTCCTTGTGTATGGGTGACATCGGGTACCAATGGAGCCTGCGTGGGAAGCTCCCCATCTACCAATAGGAAAGCCTTTGGGAGCAGTTCACTATGTTCTTCTAACTGACTCTCCTCGGTTCTCTTTTTTTCCACGGAGCCAACAGGATCACTCCTGTACCCACTGAAGAACTGCTGCCTTCACCCATATCATTGAGACTTCTTTCTTATCACTAATCTCTTTCTAATTCTACTTCTATCTTGATAAGATATACTGTATATATATATTTTTTTTAAACTTTCCCTCAGACTTTCTCTGAGCTTTCCTTTTCCTCTGAGGCCCTCACCAGGCTTACTCTCTGAGGCAACATGGAAAAAAACAGCCAGTGGCTTTAAAAAATGTATGAAGTGCTCCGGCATAATATCAATAACCGACAAACATGACTGGTGCCTCGGCCCCACTCATGTCCCAACAGACTGTGCACTCTGCAAGCAAATGACTAAACGAGGCCTTGAGAATCAAGCCAAAAAGTTTGAAGAGCTCTTCCCAGCAGACACCCTCTCCTTGGCCTCCACTTCCTTGAGGCCTTCCTCTGGCTCCAAGCATTCAAAAGACTCCAGACTTGGTGAAAGGATCCTCTCCTTCCCACATTCCCAAATAGAAGTCACTGCCCCAGGAGCCCTCAGAGACTCGGAAGGACTAGGGCAAGAAAACGAAGGACCACTCTGGTAGGCCAAAGACATTGAGGGACAGGTCCCGGGTGCATTCCCGCACTCACCGGGAATCATCCTGGACATCATTCAATTCCAGTAACAGGTCAAGGCATCCCCGGTGGAAGGATTCCTCCAAAGCCTCAGTGGGGAATCGTGAGGTACTCGGAGCACCCTCCTCCATGGAACCTCTGACACCATGCCCAGGTCCTGTAGTGGCTAATGCCGCTCCATCCGATGACCAGGCACCGGAGACATTGCTGCAGCAACCCATTCTGACTCTAGAACACACCCTAGCAGCCCTACTAGCAGCCTCGGTGCCGCTAACATCATCAACCCAATGTCATTGCAAACCATATTGGCACAGACATCATGAACACAAGCCGGCTTGATGCTGATGCCACCATTGACCCTGGTGTCTATTTCACCTGCGATGCCGCTATCTTTCCCAATGCTGTTACAATCACCGATGCCAGTGCCCTTGCCGATGCCGATACTTTCTCTGATGTCCAGACCATCTATATCGATGTCTATGCGTGCTCCGTTGCCTTCGGCGGATCCATCCTCTTCCAGGCACCATGTGGAAAGCCATCGACCTGCATCGCCACTCTAGACATTGGTGATACTCTCCAGAATCTGATTCCGAATTCTCCGACTCCGACCACAGATCCCTGGACTCTGACCACCTCAGATGTCATCTCCGAACTTCTCCACCAAGAGCCAGTACTAGAAGGAAATCCCTGCCAGAAGATATGTCTTTCCAAGAATTTATAAAAGACATGGCGGCGGGTCTCTCCATTCCTGATGCTTCAGAGCCAGAGCCCAGAGTGGAAGAACTTGAGATATTACAATATCCCACTGCACCGAAAGAAGCGACCATCTTACTGGTACACCGCATACTACACAATCTGATGCTTCGAATGTGGGAAACACCGTTTATCCGTCACCCCCATAAGTCAACATCTCAATACCATGTACCTGGTTCCTGAGTGCCCTGGCTTCCAGAAACAGGAACTCCCACACCATTCCATCATGGTAGTTGGCCATGTGTCGTATAAAGATCGCCAAGAACCATGCCTCGGTTCCTCCAGGACACGAATCGAGAACCCTCAATCCCTTTGCGAGGCGCACCTTCCAGGTCTCCATGCTCTCCAGCAGAATCAGCTCATACATCTTGTATATGGGGATGTTCCTCAAAGAGTTAAACAAAGACTGGGAGGGCTTCTTGCCATTCCTCCCTGAAGAGAAGCGCCCTACTTTTCAGACAGTCCTCACCCGCAGTCAAAACGTCTCTAAGTTTGTCAACAGAGCAATAGTAGAACCTCCTCCATAGCCATAGGAGCAATACGGTTGGCTTGGTTCCAGGCATTGGACTTAGAACAGTGGGTGCAGGAGAAGTTGGCCAATATCCTGTGTACAGGTAAAACCTCTTTGGAAAGAATTGGAGGGAAAAGGTAGGAGAACTTGAAACCGACGACACCACCCTCAGAGGTTGTCACGTAAAACTTCGGATCCCTCCAAAAAGAAGGCTCAGACAAAAAAGGCCTTCTATCCGTAAAAGAGGAGATACTACCCAACCTACTCCCACCAGCCTACCCTCCACAATACAAGCAACAGGGTGCTAAGCAAGCCAAAAAGCCACGGCTGACCAAGCAAGCATCTCAACCTCAACCAGCTGCCTCTGCACCATCCTTTTGACTCTTACACAGGGAGCATGGCCAGCCCCATCCATTCCATTCCAGAAAGGCTCTCACGGTTCATCTCTCAATTGAGGACTATAACTTCCAAATAATGGACACTGTCCATCGTCCACAAGGGAAACCGTCTCAACTTCAGAGAACTACCCCCTCATTTCAAACAACAAGCCCTGTCCAAAAACTTTCTCTCAACCCCCTTTTTACATTAGGAGGTCACCTCACTCCTCTCTCAAGGGGTCATCAAAACAGTCCCCCTACAGGAACATCACAGGGGATTCTACTCTCCCTACTTCCTCATTCCAAAGAAATCAGGAGGCTTCAGGCCCATCCTAGACCTTCGAGATCTCAACAAGTTCCTCGTAAAAGAAAAATTCAAGATGATCTCCTTGGGACCCTTCTTCCCCACTTGCAGCAAAGCAATTGGCTTTGCTCCCTAGATCTCAAAGAGGCCTACACTCACATTCTAATCCACTATTTTCACAGGCAGTATCTGCGATTTGTGTGCCAAGAGATACATTATCAATACAGGGTGCTCCCCTTCGGCCTTGCCTCGGCGTCTTCACGAAGTGCATGGCTGTCATCGCGGCTCATCTTCAGATCAGTCGAGTCTACATCTTCCCCTACTTAGACGATTGGCTCATAAAGGCTGACTATCTTAGGGAGCTCTCCTCAGCACAACACAAAATCATAGGCCTTCTACAGTCTCTAGGCTTTGTAATCAACTTTCCAAAATCACAGCTGATTCTGACACAAAGACTGGAGTTCATATGAGCCTTCCTGGACACCGTCCAATGCCAGGTCTTTTTCATACTCCTAGCAGAGACCATGCAACAACACCTGTCGGCGCCAGCACAATCCTTCCTACAGCTTCTGGGCCACATGGCCTCCACAGTACATGTAGTACTGAATGCCAGTGGACTGTCAACCCAGTGGACACAAGACACCGAAGGTCTGCATGCGTCCATCACCATCTCACCATACATGACACAGTCACTCCAATGGTGGACAACCCCCGACAATCTCCGCAGAGGATCTCCATTCCGGCCCCCCCCCCCCAGCCCTAACATACCCTAACAACAGATGTGTCCAAACTCTGCTGGGGAGCTCACTTAGATGCTCTCTCCACAAAAGACCACTGGACTACCCTCAAGTCCACACAACAGATAAACCTCTTGGAACTTTGAGCTGTGTCGAGGGCTCTCCAGGTCTTCAAACATCTTCTTGCCAACAGTTCTGTCCTTCTAAGAATGGACAGTCAAGTGGCCATGTTCTACATCAACAAACAAGGGGATACGAGCTCTCTTCCCCTCTGCACGGAGGTGTGCCACATCTGGGACCAGGCCATTCAGCATCACATACTGCTCAGGGCAATCTACATTCCAGGTCAGGACAACCTACAGGCGGACAAATTCAGCAGGCTGCTTCACCTTCACGAATGGGCCCTAGACCAGATGGTGGCCAACTGCCTGTTCGAATACCGGGGAACTCCATGGATAGACCTATTTGCTACCAAGCGCAAACTTCCCCACTTTTCTTTGAAGCTGCCAACAAACCTCAGTCTCTCCAACAACGCCTTCATCATTTCTTGGAATCATGGGCTTCTCTATGCGTTCCCGCCAACACCCTTGATCCTGAAAACACTTCTCAAACTCTGAGAGGACAAGGGATACATGATTCTCATAGCCCCTTTCTGGGCCTGCCAACCCTGGTTTCCCCTCCTCCAACTCTCAGAAACCCAACCAATCCTGATTGGATCAAGACCGGGTCTCCTCTCTCAGAACGATGGAACACTTCTCTATCCCAACCTTCGATCCCTTCGCCTAACAGCATGGCTCCTGAAAGCCTTGCATTATGTCATCTTCCTCTCTCCACAGAGATCAAAAATATCCTCCTCTGTTCCAGGAAAACTTTCACAAGAGAGACTTATTTGCTAAAGTGGGGCAGATATGACACATAGTGTTCACATAATGTGCACAATCCTTTTTGGACATCTGTTGTGACACTACTTCACTACCTCTGGCACCTCTCTTCTCAAGGCCTCAAATTATCCTCAATAAGAGTCCACCTAAGTGCAATCTCAGCTTTCCATGACCCGGTGAATGGGAAACCCCTTAGTCGCACAGTTCATGAGAGGTCTCATGCTTTCCAAGCCGCCCATCCGCCCACCCCCAGTGGCATGGGATCTCAGTGTTGTTTTAGCTCAACTGCTCAAACCACCCCTCGAACCGTTAGCCGCAGTTCAACTCTGTTACATTTCTTGGAAAGTACTCTTCCTCATAGCCTTAACATCAGCCAGACATGTCAGTGAGCTACAGGCCCTAGTGGCTCACGCCCCTACACATGTTTCTACCACAAGGTGATTCTGCAAACTCACCCCATTTCTTTCCATAAGTGGTCTCCGTCTTCCATATCAATCAATCAGTCATCCTTCCAGTATTCTTTCCCAGGCTGCACGCCTCCCGAGCGGAAGCCATTCTGCATACTCTGGACTGCAAAAGAACTCTGGCCTTCTACATACAAAGAACAGAGGCCATCAGGAAGTCCATCTCAACTTTTCATCTCCTTTGATCAAGCTCATCTGGGACTTCCAGTCTCTAAATGTACACTATCATCATGGATAGCAGACTGCATCTCTTTCTGCTTCAAAAATGCAGGATTATCCCTCACTGGGCACGTCACTGCACACAACGTTCAAGCAATGTCCACCTCGGTGGCGAACCTATGCGCAGTACCGATTGCTGAAATCTGCCGAGCTGCTATGTGGTCCTCCATCCATACCTTCGCAGCACACTACTGCTTGGACAAGGACTCTCGCCAAGATGCTGCCTTTGGCCAGGTGATCCTGCAGTATCTCTTTGGGACTTGTGTTAAGTCCTACCCCCCTGTGAACTTCAATCCAGATCTCCATGCCAAGGCAGTCAAGGTCAAGAAACCTATTCAAGTCCTAACCTTCACGTGATCTGGAGCTAGAGAGTTCCATACATGAGGACTACATTCCTGCTTGTTCCTGGAGATAGCATAGTTCTCACCTGTAGCAGGTGATCTCTGGGAACAGCAGGAATTTAGTCCTCAACCTCCCCACCTCCCCAAGGAGTTGTAGGGCTCTCTCCTTCTTTCTAGTCTCCTTTTTCTTCAGTTATACACTCAACTAAGGAGATCCAGTTAGAGCGGGAAAGCAGCAGTGCAGGCGTAGTGAACTGCTCCCAAAAGCTTTCCTATTGGTAGCTGGGGAGCTTCCTGCATGGGCTCTGTCAGTACCCAGTGTCACCCATACGTGAGGACTAAATTCCTGTTGTTCCCGGAGATCACCTGCTACAGGTGAGTAACTACGCTTTACAGGGCATCACAATGTTGTCTCAGCCTATCATGACCTAATAGATCGAGCTCCAGTTTCCCAGAGTTCCATTGCAAACAAATTCATAAGAGATCTTCTTCATGTGAAGCTTCCAGTCCAGAAACCTCCATTCCCATGAGACTTTAATGTCATAATTTCTTCTTTTGTGAAATGACTGATCAATGAAATCCTCACAGCTAAAGAATCTAACATGGAAAGTTTTAATAGCAATCACTTCAGCTAGAATGAACTCCAAGCCTTATACACAATCTGATTAAGAAGTGATCTAATAAAACTGTTCCTAAGTTTCTACCAAAGTTAGTCATTCCTTTTCACATTATTGAGGAGATATATTTGCCTACCTTATATCTTAAACCTCATAAGCAGCAATGCAAGAAGACCCTACATACTCTCAACTGTAAATGGGCTCTCACTTAGCATCTTAAAAAACAAAGTCTGTCAAAGTTTACACAGCTTTTGTCTCTCTTATCCAGCAGCAAAGCATTTACTAGCTAATTGGTTAGTGTTCTGTATTCAGTTCTGCTATGATCTGATTTGACTATACTGGATAGAGGGATACCAATCTTTGCTAGATAGCATATGCAAAGCAGCTATTTGGTTTTCTCTCTGTACCTTCACTTCACACTGCTGCCTTCAGTCAGAGTCAATGCATTGGGTCAAATAATGCTGAGCAATCTTTGTGATCTATTCATCTTTCACATTATCATGGAATTAAGTTGCCTCTCGGCACTGAAACAGCCCTGAACTTGTCACCCACTTGCTTGCCTGATTTAATCTTGCATGTCAACAGAGAAAACAGAATAGTTTACTTGTAACAGGTGTTCTCCATAGTGAGCAGGATACCAAACACAATACCACCTACTCCTTGAGAATTCATCATGAGTTTTACACTAACTGCACATACTGAGTGGACCAATGTGCATAGGAAAGGATGCATATGCTCCCTGGTTCTGAGCTTTGCGAGAGCTGTTCTATTCCGGCTCCAGGAGATGACATCATCCATTTTTGTGCTTGATTATTACTACAGTCTATGGAGAACACCTGTTACAGGCAAGCAACTTTTCTATTCTGTAGCCCATGAAAAACACCAATGATAGGTAAGCAACTGTATGGTAAGATTTTGTTAAATAACATGGGACCTGTGTTAGTTCACCTTAGTAACTGGCTACTGTCACAGCCCCTCCTAGTGGCAGTGTGCGAAAGGGTCAGGGCGGACATTTTTAATTTTGTTGAAGAAAGAAAAACTTTTAGACCAAGTGCATTCTGGTCCTTGTAGTCCCTCTTCATACAGAATATAGATGTGTGAGCCTTGAGCAGGGTGAAACAAAAAGGTTTTATTCCCTTGTTACCCAAAAGGTTCTTCAGGAAACAATGTAGAATTTACCTTACTTCAGGTTTAGTGCCAAGAATATTTACAAAAGGTCAGCAACTGTTACAAATGCTACACAGTTCTCTGTATCCAAGCAAGTTTCTCAAACAGCAAGAAAAACAAGACAAAACTTCTTCCTTCAGTTTTAACAGAAGCAAAAGGTACTTTAAAACATGTGCTGCTGTTATATCTCGGTAAGAGATTCCAGGCTCTCGGTAATACACAGAGAACAGTCCATTGGTTCAAGCATCAACGGTTCTGGTTCTGCAAACTCAATTTGCATGGGTTCTAGCTCACACGTGGTGTCTTCTAATCCTGAGCTTTCCCTGGTTAACACAGGTTGCAGTTCAGTATTTCTTTCCCCCACTTTCCAGCCCTGCTGGCCTGGGTTTAGCAAATAACTGCTAGTGCTTTTCCCTATACCTCTCTGTACAGGGTTGCAAAACTTCCTCCAGCTTTGTTTCTTCTCAGAATGACTTTTTAAGTTATCAGCCTTCCTAGGACCTGGCATCCTTTAATAAATGAAATATCACTGTACCTTGGATCTCTGTAGCATTTCTTCTGGTGTTCTCTCCACCAGAGACTCTCCCTTTGTCACCGTCTTCCTTGAAGACTGGCTTCTGGAGCTTTCTAAGCTGGGCTTGTCCTCCCTGGAACTTAGCTCTGCTTTTCCATGTATCCAAGCTTCTCTGCCTTGCAGTGTACGAGGTTCCTTCCTCAGGTCCTTCCTTCATAGATCCTTTCTCTCTCTCTCTCAAAGGTCCTCCCTCGAGTTCCTTCTTAGATCCTCTCTCAAGTTCCTTCTTAGATCCTCTCTCGAGTTCCTTCTTAGATCCTCTCTGTCTGCTTCCTTGTGAGCACTGCTTAAAAAGGCGTTCCCCAACTGAGTTTCCTGGCTTTCTACCCAGGTGCCTTTGATTAGGTACTGCATTGCTAGAACCTGGGTGTGTCAGCTTAACGTCTGCAGCCTTGTGCCTGCTCCCTCTAGCTGCATTTCTAGGTAATTGCACCCTCTGTAACTCAGTTGCTTCATAAGAAAGAGAGTTTTTTTCTACATCCATCGCTTCAATGACTTCAGCTCCATCACACTACCTAACGTTGCAGATAATCCATGTTAAATTCTTAGGTACCACATTATTAGTTAATGCATCTTAGAAATAGGTCTCATAGTTTTAATTCAGTATATCCAAATTTCAGTGATATATTTAAAAGGTGCTTATTTTACTGTTCTAGAGAAGAAGGTTCTGCAGTATGAACTGGAGAAAACCCAGCAGTTGTTGCAAGCATCCAGTATCAACAGTGGTAAGTAAATAATTAGAAGGTCAACATACTAAGTTGTGTACTCTAATGTTATTGCTGCAAGTAACATAAAAGTACTAGCATTGAAGGTCCAAAATGTGCTCCAAAACCCTTCCTAGATCCCTCATGAAGAAATTCATGTCTCCTGGACCCTTTCCCCTCCCCTGTTGATAAAGACATCTGAGCCTCTTCTCCCTTTCCCTAAAGAAGGAAACCTGCCTACCACAGAACTCTTCATTCATGAAAATCTCCCCTCCTGATCCCTTCATCTTTGAGAAGGAAGACTCCTTCAACTCTTTCTCTCTATCCCTCTATCCCCATTGCCAGTGGATGTCAAAAAAAGCAGGCAATGTAGCTGGTTTTAAAAGAAAACATTTGGGGAGGAAGTGACGTCACCGACCGGGATGGCCGCCTGAACACTGAGCTCCCATTGGGACGGCAAAATCTTAGTGAGCAATAGCACACTTGGACCTCCGATGTTAAAAGTGAAGGTGGGATAAAACACTACCCCGATCATGTCCATCTGGAAGAAACTGGAACACTATTGGTCTCCTTATGTGAATAAACCGCAGCAGCAGATGGCGGAAAGGGGAGAACGGTGTAAAGAAATCAAGAGAGAAGTCATAGCAGTCAAAAATAATATGAAAGAGGCGATGGCAAAACTACATCACGGGTGTTGTGGAGACTGGTGTATAGGATCCCTGGCATTTATTACACCCCATGGAGCGAGATTACTCACATAGATCAAGAGCCCATGACTCTAGTGCCCTATAGACCTTTTATTGCTCACGGAGTCGTTGTTTGCGCAGGTGATGGGCGCGGAGATCGGCACGGATGAGATCTCAGACCACTCTCCAGTGTGGCTGGACCTCTCCTGGCGGGATCTGTGGGAACAACAGAGACAGTGGTGTTTTCCCAGTTATCTATATGGGGATGCCCAGTTCCGGGAGTTTGTACAAGGGTGTTGGCGGAAGTACGAGTTGTATATTGGGCAGCATAGAGAGACCCCAGAGCTATTTTGGGAGGTGGCCAAGGTGGTCCTTCGGGGGGAAATTATTGTGTATGTGTCGAATAGGCGTCAACAGATGAATGCCACAATTTTAAGGTTGGAGAGGCAGGTTCGAGTAGAATGGAGGAGGCATGCTCAGTACACTACACCAGAGAACAGGGCTCGCCTTTTAGAGACACAGGAGGCATTAAATAAAGTGTCGCATCAAATGGCAAAGAAGTCACAACTTTTATTACAAATTCCAGTTGTATCACTATGAAGATAAATCTGGGAAGCTGCTTGCCCGATGCATTCGGGGTCATAGGGGGCCCAACGGGGTTACTGCGCTTCAGGACAAGGGGGGACGAATTTGCAAGGACCTGGATAAGATTGCCCAACTGTTTCAAAAGTTTTATCAAGCACTATATACTGCTGAGGGAACCTGATTGCCTCAGATGGAGGAGTTCTTAAGGGATCTCCTGTTGCCTAGCCTCTTCCCACAACAGACAGCCCAATTAGAGCAGCCCATTTCGCTTAAGGAAATTCTGCAGTGCATACAAGGAGCTCCCTCTGGAAGGGCTCCAGGCCCAGATGGGTACAGTGCAGAATTTTTTAAGATCTTGCAAGAAAGGGTGGTCCCCGAACTTTTGGAAGTGTACAGAGAGCAGGTTGAGCAGGGCGAGATGTGGTGGGGGAACAATAAGGCACACATCATTTTAATTTCTAAGCCTGGCAAGGATCCCTTGTTAGCGTCGTCCTACAGGCCAATCTCCTTATTAAATTTTGACTTAAAACTTTTGGCTAAGATCCTGGCAGAGAGGTTGGCCCCTATGTTGGCAGACCTGATCCATGAATCACAAGTGGGATTCGTTCGAGAAAGGTATGCTGCCCGGAATTTACGTAAGATCATTGCTTCTATTGAATGGGCCCATGAACAGCAGGTAGCATCTATGTTGGTGAGTTTTGATGCTGAGAAGGCTTTTGATTGGGTGAATGGGACTATTTGTTCCATCTTCTCCCAAGGTACGGGATAGGGGATTACTATGCCCGAATGGTTCGCCTCTTGTATGCGCAACCAAGGGCTGCGGTGACTGTCAATGGGGTGATCTTGGGCGAAATTGAGATGGGCCGGGAGACCAGACAGGGGTGCCCTCTCTCCTTTGCTGTTTGTCCTCTCATTGGACCCCTTGATGCGTAAATTGGAGAGTAGTGGGGAGGTCCCTGGGATCAAGATTGGAAGAGCGGAGTTCAAGATAACCGCATTTGCGGAAGACATGTTGGTTCACCTGAGTTCGCCCCAGAGAGTCTTGCTTAAGGCCTTGGAGGAGCTTGCCAGCTTCGGGGATTTTTCAGGATTGCGGATAAACAAAGCGAAGTCCGAGGCTTTAGATGTATTGGGGGTGTGGGAGGCGAAATGGGGGCCATCCTTTCCATTGAGATGGGCTGGTGAGGCTTTCAATTATCTTGGTATTCAGTTGACGCGGGATCCAAAGCAACTGTATCAGTGCAATTACAATAAGGTAGTGAGGCATGTGAGAACTCGATTAAAAGATTGGAATCTTTTGTCGTTGTCTCTGTTGGGGTGAGTGGCAGCTTACCGTATGGTGTTGTTCCCAAAATTGCTGTATGTATTCCAGACGCTCCCATTCAGTCCACTTCGCAAGGACATTCGCCTTTTGGAGGGAGCGCTACGGGGGTTATTTACAGTATGGAGGGGACGTAGGCTGCGGTTGGCTTTGGCGAGGATGCAAAGGCTGTGGCGGTATGGGGGATTGGGCCTCCCTGATATTGCTAGATATGCTCAAGTGTGTCAACTCCGGCATTTGGTGGACTGGTTGGGATACATGGACCATTTCATGCCAAGGAGATTAGAGGAGGCTTATGTTCCTCCGTGGTCGCTGTTAGCGGTGTTTCACTCCGATTATGCACAATTGCTGCAGAGATTAAAGAGATTATAGCACCGATTAGGAAAATATGGCAACTGCAATGTCAGCACTGGGGATCCTCCCCGACAATGTCAAGTTGGTTACCCTTGCGAGGGAATATACACTTTATGCCGGGCATGGAATGTATGGTGTTCCGTACATGGGGATGCAAGGGATGTGAAATTTAGGGCATGTGGTGGACCCAACAGAGAGCTTGTAGTTTAAATTTAATAGTCACTCAGAGCCTAGTATCAGCAAAGTACTTTTAGTTTAAATTTAAAACACAGAAGAGAGCTTTCTGGTTAAATATGGAACCCAGCAGAAAGCTTGTAGTTTAAATTTCAAAATTAGTTAGAGCATAGCTGCAGCAAAGAGCTATAATTTGAATCAAATCAGAATATAGCTTACCTCAGCAGCACAGGACAGGGTACTGTGTAGCAGCCCTATTTTAATAAGTGTTAGAGCTGATAAAATTGGTGGAGGGGTTGCGCTCTATGTTAGAGAGGGCATTGAGTCAGAAAGGATTAAAGTTTTTCAGGAAACAAAATTTGCTGTAGAATCTCTATGGATTGAAATTCCATGTAGAAAGGGGAAGGCGATGGCAGTGGGGGTGCACTATCGACCGCCTGGGCAGAATGAACAAATGGATGATGAAATGCTCAAAGAAATCAAGGAAGCTAGGAAAAGTTACAGCGCAGTAATAATAATGGGTGATTTCAATTACCCCATTATCGACTGGGTCAGTGTCACGGCAGGACATGCTAAGGAGATAAAGTTCCTAGATGAAATAAATGACTGCTTCTTGGAGCAGCTGGTTCATGAACCGACCAGAGGGGAAGCCATATTAGACGTAGTCCTTAGTGGAACACCAGATCTAGTGCAAGAGATAAGGGTGTTGGGGCCACTTGGCAATAGTGATCATAGCATGATTGCCTTTTATTTAATTAGTGGAGGAGGGATAGTAAGGAAATCCACAGTACTACCTTTTAACTTTCGAAAGGGAGACTATGATAAAATGAGGAAAATAGTTAAGAAAAAACTAAAAGGAGCAGTTGCAAAGTTTAAAGACTTACATCAAGCTTGGGTGTTGTTGAAAAATACTATCTTGGAAGCCCAGACAAGCTGTATTCCACGCTTTAAGAAAAGTGGAAGGAAGTCCAAAAAACTGCCAGCATGGCTTAAAGGTGAGGTCAGAGAGGCCGTTGTTGCCAAAAAAGCATCTTTCAGGAAATGGAAAAAAGAGCCAAACTACGAAACCTAGAAACAGCACAAGCACTGGCAAGTCAAATGCAAGGCATTGATAAGGCAGGCAAAGGGAGAATTTGAGAAGAAGCTTGCTACGGAAGCAAAAATGCGAAATAAAGACTTTTTCAAGTACATTCGTAGCAAAAAACCTATGAGAGAATCAGTTGGTCCATTAGATGATAGAGGAGTTAAAGGGACACTATGAGGCGACAAGGCGATAGCGGAGAGTCTGAATGAATTCTTTGTTTCGGTCTTTACTGAGGAAGATGTAGGAATGTTACCTATGACTGAAGTGGTATTTGAAGGTGCGGAAGAACTGGAGGAAATATCTATACATCGGGAAGATGTATTACAACTATCAGATAAACTGAAGAGTAGCAAATCACCTGGGCTGGATGGTATACATCCAAGTGTGTTGAAAGAACTGAAATATGAGATTGCAGACTTGCTATTAGTAATCTGTGAACTATCATTAAAATCATCTCTAATACCTGAAGATTGGAGGATCGCCAATGTAACACCAATTTTTAAAAAGGGTTCCAGGGGTGATCCGGGAAACTACAGACCGGTGAGCCTGACGTCAGTACCGGGAAAAATGGTAGAAACCATCATAAAGAATAAAATTACTCAGCATGTAGATATACATGGCCTAATGGGAGACAGCCATCATGGCTTTAGACAAGGAAGATCTTGTCTTACTAATCTGTTATGTTTTTTTGAAAGTGTGAATAAACAGGTGGACAAAGGTGAGTCGGTTGATATAGTGTATCTGGACTTTCAGAAAGCCTTTGACAAGGTCCCTTATCAGAGACTTTTGGCAAAACTAAAGAGTCATGGGATAGGAGGCAGTGTACTACTGTGGATCAGGAACTGGTTAAAAGATAAAAAGCAGAGGGTAGGGCTAAATGGCCAATTTTCCCAATGGAGCATGGTGAATAGTGGTGTACCCCAAGGATCTGTGCTGGGTCCCCTGCTTTTTGACATATTCATAAATGACCTGGGAATTGGAATAACGAGTGAGGTTATCAAATTTGCAGATGACACAAAACTATTTAAAGTTGTTAAAACCCAAGAGGATTGTGGAAAATTGCAAGAGGATCTTGATAAATTGGAAGACTGGGCATCAAAATAGCAGATGAAATTTAATGTGGACAAGTGCAAAGTTATGCACCGAGGGAAGAACAACCCAAACTATGGTTCAACGATGCAAGGTTCCACATTAGGAACCACCACCCAGGAAAAAGATTCAGGTGTCATTGTGGATAACATGTTAAAACCCTCGGCCCAGTGTGCAGCGGCGGCCAAGAGAGCAAATAGAATGCTAGGTATCATAAGGAAAGGAATGGAAAATAAAACAAAAGATATTATAATGCCTCTATATCGTTCCATGGTGAGACTGCTCTTTGAATATTGTGTGCAATTCTGGTCGCCGTATCTTAAAAGGATATAGCTATATTAGAAAAGGTTCAGAGAACAGCGACCAAAATGGTAAAGGGGATGGAAGGATACTCCTATGAAGAAAGGCTAAAAATGTTAGGGCTCTTTAACCTGGAAAAGAGATGGCTGAGGGGAGATATGATAGAAATCTATAAATTAATGAACGGAGTGGAACGGGTAAACGTAAATCGATTGTTTACATTATCAGAATATAGAAAATCAAACTCTGGAATTTGTTACCGGAGGATGTAGTAAAGGCTGTTAGTGTAGCTGGGTTTAAAAAAGGTTTGGGTAAGTTCCTGGAGGAAAGGTCAATAAACCATTATTAAGAAGGGACCCAGGATATCAATTCTTGACCCAGTACAAGCATTGTGGAACCTGTGTCTTTTGGGGAAAATGCTAGGTACGTATGACCTAGATTGGCCACTGTTGGAAACAGGATACTGGGCTTGATGGACCTTGGTCTGACCCAGTATGGCATATGTTATGTTCTTATGTTCTTAAGATGTATGCCCCTGGAAAGCTTTCAGGGTATGTTTAGGAGGAGTGGAGGGCAAACATTTGCCTATTTTCAGCTTTGACACTATGTAGCATCATTGCCACGGCAATACCTGATGATGGAACAGGCCGTAGTGATATTACAATTCTTTGACTTGGCAGAACAACAACATCAGTCTGTGGCAGCTTACCATGCTAGGTTATGTAGCAGGCCCCCCCCCCCCTGATTTCTCTGGTATAGAATGTAAGTGGTCAGAAGAGTTGGGGGTCACAGTAAGAACGGGGGAAGTATTGGATGCGGTTAAACGGATTCCGAAGCTGATGCAGTCTGCTAAGCAAAAGGAAATCCAGTACCGCATGATCTGCAGGGCACATTATTCGCCACATAGGGCGCAGAGAAGTGGCTTGACTCAAGATGCACACTGCCCAAAGTGTCAGTTAGAAAAGGCAGGGTTAATCCATAAACTATAGAACTCATAAACGCCAGATCCATATGCAACAAGATTTACACCCTAGTAGACCACATAGATGACCATCAGCCCGACATACTCTGCATCACAGAAACATGGCTTAGCCCTACTGATAACGTACTACTAAATCAATTGGTGCCTGACACAAACACAGCATACAACTGCTCACACGCTGACAGGCGAGGAGGAGGAGCCCTGTTAATCGCAAAGAGCAGCCTAAGATTCAAACCAAGAAGTACCACGGACACCCAACACTGTAACACCATCTCGATTGAGAACAAACACATGGCCCTATGTCTCACATACAGAGCGCCCCGCGCACCGCCTGAAGAACTAGCATCAACCCTCGAAGCAATCTGCGCAATTAACTCCAGCCACAAACCCACACTAGTGCTTGGAGACTTCAACCTCAAGTCCACTAACACCAAGGATGCAGAAGCATTTCTTCAAGTAATGAGTGCGCTACAATTCACACAAATCATCAACTCTCCAACACACAGACACGGATCATCACCAGACCTCATCTTCGCACCCAACTACCTAACTTCAAGAGGCCTAATATCAACACCCACCACGACACCAGTACCATGGTCCGACCACCACATAATTAGTGTAAACATTGTACCACAGGAAGGGAAACCAAACAAATATCCGGACAACACATCCACACAAAGAAGATTCAAAAGCTTCGACAAAGATCAGTTCCTACAAAACACATTACAACACCTAAACCATGAGACAGATGACCTAGAAGTACAAATCACCAACTGGAACAACACCATATACAATGCTGCCAAAGCAACAGGCTATAGATACACGACACTTCGCTGCAACAAACTACAACACAAGCCATGGTATTCAAAAGCCATAAGAAAAGAAAAGAGGAACCTAAGAAAAACTGAACGGAGATGGAGAAAGAACAAGTCACCCGAGACTCAGGAACTATATCTAACAAAGCAAAAACAATACAACGAATACATCAACCAAACTAAAAGAGAATACCACACTAACATCATACGTAACTCCAACAACAAACCTAGAGAACTATTCGAAATCGTAAAAGCCCTTATCAAGGATCAAACTACAGAAGACAAAGTGCAAATAGACCCACAAAAATTTGCGGACCACCTCCAAGAAAAATTCCACTCGGAAGAACAAACAAAACCCAGCCCAGCCCCAGAGACTAACAAACTCCCTAACACCTGGGGAACATTCAACACCCCATCCACAGATCAACTCTCACACATCATCACAACAATCAAGACCAGCACAGCTCCCATGGATCCTTGCCCAGTGTCCTGGATCAAGGCTACCAAGTCAAACTTCATTCAAACCATACACAAAATGGTACATGCCTCACTAACACAAGGGTGCATGCCAAATCAACTGAAGCTTGCCACAATAAGACCCATCCCAAAGAAAACAGCACTCGACAAGAACAATCCAGCAACATACAGACCCATCTCCAGCATACCCTTCTTAGCAAAAATAATCGAGAAAACAGTACAGCACCAACTACAAGAGCACATTGACATCCATGCTCCTCTGGATAACAACCAACACGGGTTCCACCCCAACCACGGGGTAGAAACACTGCTGATATACCTCTTCAACAGTGTTCTCTGCACCATAGACAACACTAAGAAAGGAATCCTAATGATCTTCATAGATATCTCATCGGCATTTGACACAGTTGATCACAAGGCTCTATTTGAAAGACTTCAGAACATCGGTCTACACGGATCCACCCTCAAATGGTTCCATTCTTACCTGACCAACAGACAAATACAGGTCAAGGTAGGCCACAATACCTCCCGACCAATAAGAGCATCTCAAGGAGTGCCACAAGGTTCTGCCCTTTCAGCACTATTATTCAACATCTACATCCAGCCAATATGCAACATCATGAAAGATCACAACATACAATATACAATCTACGCAGATGACATCATGATTTATACACCCATCTCAGTCGACAACCTGGACTACTCCAAAATAACAAACTGCCTCACACATATGTCAAACTGGCTTAAAAAAAACAACCTCTCAATAAACTACAGTAAGACGGAGGCACTGATCATCACGCGAAACCCGGACTTCATCCTACCATCTGACATCAAGATAAAAGACACACTCATACCTATAAAATCAGAAGTAAAGTATCTCGGAGTCACCCTGGACAAAGAACTGAACCTCCAAGCACATATAAGCAGAACAACCAAAAGTTCATACTACAGAATGCGACTCATCAGAAGACTTAAACCTCTCCTCGCCCCAGAGCACTTTCGCACTGTATGCCAAGCTCTAATAACCCCACTACTTTTTTTTTTTTTGTGCCATCGAGTCAGTGTTGACTCATAGCGACCCAGCTACCTCTGGGTTTTCTTGGCAATGTATCGCCGGAAGTAGATTGCCAGCCTTTTCTTCCGAGGCAATGGAGAGTAAAGTCACTTGCCCAAGGTCACAAGGAGTACCAGTAGGAATTGAACCCTTGATCTTCTGGGTACTAGGTAGTTGCTCTACCACTAGGCTACTCCTCCCTTCACTACTACTACTACCCCACTACTAGACTTCTGCAATCCTATCTACAACGGGCTACCAAAACAGACCCTCAGACCACTACAATTGGCACAAAACACAGCCGCCCGCATTATATCTGGTACCTCAAACCAGGATCAAATCACACCCATACTGAAAGATCTACACTGGCTCCCAATCATCTCACGCATCAAATACAAAACTATCATAAACATATTCAAGATCAAACAACACACATCTGCCATAAGCCTACACACACTCATACAACCTGACACAAGCACGCGACCAAGGAGAAGAGGCACCTCCAATCGTGTAAGCATCCCAAAAGACTTTGCCAAGACCCGAAAGGACACCACCCAACGAGCACTCTCCCTGGCTGCTCCAGCCATCTGGAACACCCTCCCAGATGAACTGAGACTAAACACAGACCTCAAGGACTTCCGAAAACAGCTGAAAACAACCCTGTTCATCGAACACTATGGTCATACCCCTTGAGTTACCAACCGAGACAGACCTCGGTCCCTCCCCCACCCTAAGTCAGTACAATTGAATGTATTATAGCTCACGATGTATATAGCGCACTAGGTAGAAATCACACCTAAATCTTCCACCCCCACCACTAACACACAAACACTCACCAATGCATGATAACACTTGCCCATCCCTTGATTGTTTGCTGTGAAAACCGCTTTGATTGTAGGATAAGGCAGTATATAAATGACGTTAAATAAATAAATAAATATGTGGTGGTCATGCAAAGTGATTCAGAGGTATTGGCAGCAATTGCAGTCGTACACTCCGCAATTTGGTTTTCCTTTGGGCTCCCTTCTCCTAGCTTGTCGCCTGTTATGTCCTCTCGCTCCATTCCCCTAGTCCCAACCCTCCGTTATCTAGGGGTTACTCTGGACTCCTCCCTCTCCTTCCATCATCACATCTCTTCTGTCATACGCACTTCTTTTTTCCATCTGCGTCGGATCCGGGCTGTCAAATCATCTCTTCCTCCTTCCTCTGTTGTCACCCTCGTCCTGTCCCTGGTAATTTTATTTATTTATTTATTTAATATTTCTTATATACCGCACTATTGTCATCAGCGCGGTTCACATGGAACAAAAACATATACATACAGGATAACTGTAGTGCATTTTACAAGTAACAGGGATTTGAAAACTTGGAAAAAACAAGGTAGTCTATATAAATCATATACAATAAACTATATACATTAAACGCAGTCAAAATTCACTAGAACTGAACATGGTGTGACTATTTCTCTTGGGAAGGTTTATACTGGAAAATAACTTAGGAATAGGTAGTGCTTAAGACTTTTCCTGAATTGTGTTAGACTGGTTATGGCTCTCAATTCTGGTGGGAGGGTATTCCATGCTACTGGGGCATGAATGCTGAAGGCTCTTTTAGATGTTTCCTTGGTGTATTTGACTGTTATTTTCGGGACGATTAGGGTATTTATTGCTGATGTTCTTCTGGCTCTGTTGAGGGCTTGGGTGTGTAGTAGGTTAGTGATGGTTGAGGGTGCTTGGTTGTTTAAGGCTTTGAAGATGGTGATTATGATTTTGTATTGGATTCTTGCATTGGTTGGTAGCCAGTGGAGTTTTATCAGGATTGGAGTTATGTGGTCTGACTTTGATATTCCTTCAAGCACTCTTGCGGCGGTATTCATCGCTAATTGGAGAGGATTTAAAGTAGATTGAGGGAGCCCGTATAGGATTGCATTTGCAAAATCTAGATGTGGCATCACTAAGGCTTGGAAGATGGTTCTGAAATCTGTAGGTTCTAGTAGAGGTCGTATGTGGCGTAGTGTGCGTATCTTGTGGTATATTAGTAATGACCAGGTTAGACTATTGTAATGCCATCTATGCAGGCCTCCCCTCTTCTCAGCTTCACTGCCTCCAATTAGTGCAAAATGCCGCTGCCCGTCTCATCACCGGTTCCCCAGCTCGCTCCCATGTGTCTCCCTGCCTCCTCACTTTACACTGGCTTCCGGTCAAGTTCCGTTTTGTCTTTAAAGTGCTCATCCTTACTCACAAAGCTCTCTATTCCAGCACCCCCCAATACTTATCGGACATTATCCACCTCCAACCCTCCCCACGTCTTCTCCGATCGGCCTATGGTAACCGCCTCTTTCTCCCTTCCCCTGCCCAGGCCCGCCTAGAATTGACCCGTCACTCTGCCTTTTTCTTTTTGGGTCCCGCTCTCTGGAACTCACTTCCCCTATCCCTTCGTTTAGAACCGTCCTATCTCCGCTTTAAAACTCTCCTTAAGACTCACCTCTTCTGTCAGGCCTTCGATCTTCCCCCCTCTGATGATGGTGCCCTCTCCCTCAGCCTCGCCCTCCACCCTCCATAACTCTCCCCTCATTGGTCCGCTTCCCCTTTTTTTTCTCCTTCCTTTCTCTCCCCCCCCCCCCCGTCCTCCTGCCTTCTTGCCCCCCCCCCTGGGCTTTTCCTCCTCTCTACCTTTAATCTGTCTCTCTCTGTCCTATTGACTTTTGGCGTTCCCTTTCTGACTTTGTTTCTAGCAGCCTTATTTTTTGTATTGTACACCGCCCTGATGCTTCGGCCTGGGCGGTCTATCAAATCGTGTAAATAAAGATAAAGATAAAGACACTAGCGGTGTTATTTATCAGAGGGTGGAATGGACGGTGGCTCTGATATTTTTTGATAGACTTGCTTCCCCTCTCCCCAAGGGCAGAGGGAATAGACGTTTTGTAAGAAAGCATGTGTATTAGGTAAGTTGCCCATTCTCAGGCAGTGGAGAGAGAGGGAGACCCCTTCTTTCTGGGAATGGAGAAACAGCCTTCATTATGTCATGCTAATGGAGTCACTGGCGGCTATAGAGCATCTGGGGAAGTGGGATGAGTTCCTGCAAATTTGGGAAAAGTACATCTGCACACTTGTGCCTAGGGCACGGAACGCGCTTGTATCACTCTGATGGGTTGAGGGGGAAAGGGGGGCTATTTGGGGTTATTTCTGCTGAGGACTTGAGGCTAGGGTCCCCAAATATGTTATGGTATATATGGTCCATTTCTGGGAGGGTGGATTTTAGGACCACTTGGGTTGGGGGAGGAGGAGGGGTTAGACTGTTCTGGAAAAAAATAAAAATGTTATGCTGTTATTATGTCTGTGTTTGGAGACTTGGTGCGCGGTGTAAGTGTCCCCACCGTGGCCAAGATGTTGTAATGCACAATAAAGATTGTTTAAAAAAAAAAAAGCTTACGTCCATAATTGGCATACCTCTTCCTTCTCAAAACTATCTTCTGTTCGTATCTTTCAATTATTACCCAATTACCACCTTTCCTCTTACATCACATTATATATTCCTCTCCATGTACCTATACATTTTTTTAATATTTATTTTTTATTTGCATTTCAAAACAACATTCTAAGAATCCATGAATGCAGAAAAAGATGCTTAAATCCACCAACATCACAAAAGCAAAAGAAATATACATATATATGCATCAAACATTTAGACCACAATCAAAGGAGAAAAGACTCCAAGAAAAACAAAATAAGAGAAATACTATATAATACACAGGCAGAGACTTACAGGTCAGCCGAGTGGGAAATCACAGAAACTTCAATATCAATACCCTCCCTAGTGGTAAGGAAATCCAAAAGCTGTTTAGGCTCAAAGAAAAGAAAATTATTACCCTGATAGGAAACATAACAATGAGAAGGAAATTTTAACAAAAAAGTGGCCCCCAAGGACAGGGTCCTAGCCCGATAGGACAGGAACTCCTTCCTCCTAGCCTGAGTAACCCTAGAAAGATTAGGGAAAATACAGAACTAAGAGCCAAAAAACTGCTCCTTAATATTCCTAAAATATTAACGAAGAATTAGTCTATCAGATTCCAACGCCAAGGTTACAAGCATAGTAGCTCTCTCAATAGTTACTTCCAGGGAGCTTTCCAGAAACCCTGTTAGCTCCCCAGCCCCAAAAGACACTTTAGGTTGGACTAATCCCTTACCTAGAGCCCCAGCCCCCAAGGACAGATACTGGACTCTGGTCAGGGGAGGCATATGCTCCTGCAAGATTTTAAGCACCTCACAGAAGTATTTCCTCACCATTTCTAGAGGAGACAAAACAGGAGATTTGGGAAAATTCAATAACCGAAGGTTATTCCTCCGGTTTTGATTCTCCAGATATTCCATCTTCCTAGTCATCAAAGTTATGTCCTTGATTAGGGTCCCTTGGGCATCCTGGAGGTGACCAGTCTTTGCTGTAAGATGAGAAATAGAACCAGCCTGTTGTTCTTGAGCCATAGAAATCAAAGAAACAGGCTCCTTAACAGACAATAAATCAGCATTCACAGTACCCACAACCTTAGATAGAGAGGAAGTTAATGAAGTTATGGCTTCCCACAGCGAATCCATTGTTATTACAGCAGGTCTTATCAGCTCTTGAGTAGCCAAAAAATGGCCTCCTCCTATCATGAGAAGCTGTTGCCCAGCTACTGGAGTAGTCTCACCAAATCCAGGAGCCCTCACTGACAGCCTCTGGGATCCGGGAGTATCAGATGAAACCACCAGCAAGGAGCCCTCTTAACTTCCCCGCACCGGAGTACGCTCTGGAAGACTGGGGGGAAGCACTCTGTCTGGTGAAGAAAAACATCCAGGTTGAAACAGGGGGGAGGGTCACGCTGCTCAGGAGAGAGAATCACCCCTCATAGGCCCAGCAACGCTGAAGTCTCCTCCAGCACTGCAGTTGAAGACGCCGTTCCAGGCACAGGGGGAACAAAGCTGCATGAGAGAAGCGTTCGCTGACCAGCCTCAAAAGACGCTGCTGAACCCAAGGGTAGGTTAGCTTGCTTTCTCTTCCTCCGCCCCATCGAAAACGAGCACAGAGAACCGGCAGTCAGGAATCACACTTATTCAACGCAGGGCTCCCTGACGCCGCGTCCTGCCACCATTTTGCCTTTTACCTATACATTTTTTTAATTTTCCTTTCTTCCCCACCCCCCACTGAATTCTGTAATGCACACCTCCTTATTTTACTATCACATTCCCTAAACTTGATTGAACTCATCCCATTAATTTGTTGTCCTCCTTTTGTAACCATTCCCTATACCTTTCCCATCTTCTTTGAAAGACCTCTATCCTGTGTGTTTTATATGCAGTAATTTCGCTCATCCTATAGATGTAGGCCAGTCTGCTTAACATTCTCTCAGGGGCTGGTTCTCTCTCTGACCTCCACCCCTTCACTATTTCCATCCGCACTCCAATCACTAACATCTTTAACATATACACTAGTTCACTCTTCAGATCTCCCCCCATTCATTCAGTAACACTAGTATCACTAGTGTGATAGGGCCAACCCAGCCCACCATATCTCGTGCCAAATCAGACAGCCATTGCCATGTTTTCTGTAGCACTGGGCACCTCCACCACATATGCATATAGTCCCCTTTCTCTCCACACCCCCTCCAACACATCGAATCATTATATTTTCCCATCTTACACAGACGCACTGGGGTTAAATACATTTGGTATCTTATAACAGCATGGGACAAACACAGAGGATCTCTAAAGTTAAAAAGGGGACTGTTGTAGTTGTTGATATGGAAGGACAGACTAGATAGGCCATGTGGTCTTTTTTTGTCGTATTTTTCTATGTTTCTATATAAGGATGTGCAGGAGTGCACGTGTATTTGCCAGCATGTACAGCCAGATCAACCATTTCACAAATTTACATTAGCATAAAAAGAGCAGCTTCAGCTTGGGAGCTTTTCTGCACATAAGTGCTGCACTCACACGTGGATGTGCCGATATGCAACTTCCATGTGCAAGTACCAGCACTTATACATATAGTTAAGCCATTTTACAAATGTAGATATGTAAGTGCTGCCAATTAACTTGTGAAGCCACAATTTTTTTCTTAAGTTTTGAGGAGGAAATTAGAAAACAGAATAATAAGGAGAATTACTCCTTTAATTCCTCTTGTAAAACCATGGCCAAAACTAGCACTTTTAAAAAAGTTGTAAAACCGTTTTACATAGATACGTATTCCCCATGCAAAATAGACATTGCACATGTAGACTGTTGGCCCTCCCAAGCCATGCTAAAAACATACATCCTTTAAAATTTCTGGGGGAGGGATATTCAGTAGTGGCTATTAGCACTGATAAAGTAGCTAGCTGCCACCACCAAACTTTATACCCAGATATTCAATGTCAGGGCTACATCCGGCCATCGGCATTGAATATCTGTGTCAGCCAGATAGTGCCACAGCTAATCTGGCAGCGACATCTGTTGCCTGGTTAGCTATTGTGGTGAAAGTTAGGCGAGCTTTTCAGGAGTCTAACTTTTGCTGCCATGGGATAACCAGTTAGTGGTTGAATATCACCACTAGATGATTATCTATGGGTGCTTCCTCCACTTTGCCCTCAGAATACCACAGTGCTAGCCGGCACTAGTGCCGTTGAAATATCCTGCTCGCCGTGATTAACGCAGTTAACAGTTCTGCTAACCATGTTAATCATTTTGAAAATGCTCCCCTCTGTGTGGTGTGGATCTCTATGTGCAAATAGCAGCTTTCTGAAATTGCCGTTTACAAGTATATGAAATCTACACATGAAAAAGCCCATTATTTATATGTGGAAATGCTTTTAAAATTATCTCTCTAGTGTAGAGGACATCTCTGTGATAGTCCAAGAGGACATGAAACAAAGAAACATGTGTTTCTGAATTCTTCAGAAATGAAGATTCCTTATTTTCCCACCAGACCAGTTCAGGTACATGAGCAGGGCTGGCCCATCCATTGAGTGAGAATTTTGTTTGCACAGGGCCCTGTGCTTCAGGGGGCCCCGTGCGAATTTCATTCTGCAGGGTTTGCAAGGCTGGTTTCAGAGGGAGCCAGGGACAGCAGAGACCCCGGTTCACCTCTGCACAGCGCTGGAGTGAAGAGCAGCATGCTTCTTCCTCATGCTTTGTTCATGTGAAGCCCATGGAGTGTTGGGAAACAGGAAATGACCTTTAACCTTTCCCGGCACTCAGTGGACTTCATGTGAGCACAGCATGAGTGAGGGAGCATGCTGCTCTTCAAACCAGCACTGTGCAGAGGCGAGTTATGGCCTCTGGTTTCTTCGGCTCATTCATAAGCTGCTCAGATGCGGGACTCTTCGGGATGGAGGCAGGGGCTAGGATAGGACTGGAAATGGCTGATGGGGGGCAAGGATAGGACTGGACATGGACTGATGCAGGGGCTTGAGCTGGAAATGTACTGATGGGGAGTTGGGATAGGACTGGAAATGGCTGATGGTGGGAGCTAGGAATGGAAATGAGCTGATGGGGGGCTGGCATAAAATTGGAAATGGCTAATGGTGGGACTAGAAATGGAAATGGGCCGATAGGCTGAGCTTGGACTGGACATGGGCTGATGCGGGGGGGATGGGAGAATGGGACTAGAAGGGAGCGGATGCTGGTGGGGCTGGAACTAGAAGGGAGCTAATGTTGGGGGAGGACTAGAAGGGAATGAGGCTGGCGGAGTGAGGATGGAGAGAGGAAAATAGATTTTTTGTGTGGGAGGGAAGAAAAATCTACAATTGGCCGAGTATTGGGAGAATAAGTGGGCATTGAGGATGGAAGGATGAAATTTGAGTGAATGAAAAGAATAAAGAAAGAAATGGAGGAAAGAGCAAAAGGGGAAAAATCAGTATGTTAAAGCAGATGTAAAGAGAGCATGGAAAAAAAAACTAGAAGAGGACAAATAGACAGCAGACAATGAAGAGATAGCCGAAGACACGAAGAAACCAGCAGAAAGTGACTGGAGCAATTGCAACTGAAAAATAAAATACCCAAACAACAAAAGGTAGAAAAATACTTTATTTTGAATTTATTAACTGAAATATGTCAGTTCTGGGAAATGTGCATCGCTAACGTCTTTGTGTTTTTGTTTAGTACAAGAGGAAATTAATTTATAGTTTTATTTCTCCAGTGTTGTACAGTCCAAGTTTGGCTTTTGAGGTTCCCAGTTTAATTATTGTTTTCCTCTTTCTAAATTGTGATCCCTTTGTTTATTGTTTGACGGTCTATGTTTTGCATGTGTAACCGAGCTGAGATATTTTGTTAATGTAGTTTCTATTTGACAGTGTCACTTATTGTTTCCCCCGTAGAAAATGTATTGGTATTCTCTGAGATGTATTGGTTTAATATTTGCATTGTTGCCTTTTTGATAGGTAGGGTTTGAATGCTTTGTGAGTCCTGATAATGCCATTATGATATGGCGGTTTGCTATGGGTTTTAAATGCTATGGGGAAGGCGACTTTTCAGTTCACTATTGGGCACTTGATACAGGGCTGCTGACGCCCGAAACATGCATGTCGTGCTTTTTGAACCAATTTGAAGTTTCTGCGCCTTGTTTTACAGATAAGTGTGTTTACACTATTCTCACTATTAAGGCTTGTTTGCTTGTTTGAATAAAACGGGCCCTTCTGGCGTCGAGGCGGGAGTTTTTCCCCTCCCCCCTCCTGCCAGTCAGGTCCCGACAAAAAACATCTTGTTTCACAAGCTGATTACAAGTATTGGGGGTATCCTTGTGGCTTTCCCAATGACTTTCAGTTTTTTGTTCTATGGGTTTTAAATGGGCAGGGTTTATAATACTTCCTAATATGCCTGGCGGTTGGCACTAGAGTATAGTAATGTAGAAATTTGGTAGTCTTTCTTTATCCAAACACTCATTAAGAGGCATGTTTGCTAAAAGTTAGTGCACCTTAGCATTATGCAAATATTTATGCAAATGAGGTCCATTATGAAAATGAGGCCCTGCAATGAGTCTTCGCACATGGCTTCGAATCCCCCTTGGGCCAGCCCTGTGTATGGATTATGCCTGACTGCCTGTAGCAGATGGAGACAGATAAAAAGCTTGTGGACTTGACCCTTATAGGTCTGTTTTCAGCATATAGTGGAACAAAGTAAAAAAAGATAAAACACTACCAACACGAGACAAGATGCAGGACAGGAAGTGATAAATACAACCAATTTTATTAACAGACAGTAAAATGATAGCTAGACTTTACATGGCCATGTTTTAGCGATGGCATGCCTTCATCAGGGGGTCTGCATAAATAAACTGTCTTTAAATGCCTGTGATCCATATTGAAGTACCACTTTGTAAACTGAAATATGGCCATATAGGATCTGGCTGTCATTTAATTGTTTGTTAATAAAATTGGTCGCGTTTATCACTGCCTGTCCTGCATCCAGTAGATGGTGGGCAGGTTTCCATGTAGCTGTACTGGAAGTTCTATGGCCAGAGGCTCCTGGGACCCAGTTGGAGAACTGGGTGCCTAGCTCTGGATGGCTCTGCTCATGCATGGGACATGCCTGAAGGGGTTCAGGTCCCTCTCAGGTTTTCTAACCTGGCTGCTCATTCCTTCTGTCAGGAGGAAGTTTTTATTTTCATGGTGTTCTGTTCTTATTTTTGGCAAAAATGATAAATAAAAAAGAGCTGAGGTGCAGCACTAAAGGGGAGCTTTGGCCCAGAAGGTAAGTGCTGGGCATCCCTTAGAAATGGGGAGTGGAGCTGTTGAGGTCCAGCGGGAGGAAGCTCTCATGATGAACTTTTTGGTGTTGATCTGGCCAGGTTGATTATCTTAGAGTGGTGGAGAGGAACCCTTGGTGGCAGCTCTGAGTGCTTAGCACAGTGTCTCTTGGCAGCATTTCCTCAGGGCAGTGTGAGCATCTGAGCACAGGTCCTTTTTTCTTTTTCTGTGGTGGCTTTTCATTCTGATTCAGAATAGTTCATGGTGGCTTCCGTGGAACACCCCAAGCATTGTTTGCGCTATAGGAGCCATAGAGAGAGCTCAGGATTTCCGTAATGATGCAGATACTTCAGACTGTTGGACCAAGTCTTGGTCATATAGATCTTTCGCTGAATGGGCTGGATCATGTCAGAGCAGTGCTATAACCAGAGATGAGGTTCCTGTCACAAGTGTGGGAACAGCAGCCATTTGGTCTCCAGAGGCTCCAGCACTGACAGTGGTTTCTGTACCTCCCATTTTAGGCCCAGAGGTAGTTAGGGGTAAGTGTGCCTTTTTGCAGGATGTTGCTTCTGCAGGAGGTACCGTGGTCCCAGGGGGATTTTTCCCCTGGAATTATTGTTACTTTACAAGGTCTTTTGTATGTAGCAGGCTCAGGGGGTCTGCTTCTCTCTCCACTTTGGAACTGGGAGGAGTTTCTTGAGGTTCTTCCTGGAATCCAGGTTGGGTAAGCGTCCCAGGTTAGATTCCCATGGGACTCTATCAGTTCTGTTGGATATGTGATCTGATGGGAGACAAGATTTGATATTTAGAGATCTTCAGGTCAGGACCAAGAAGATTTTAGGGGATAATTTGAAGGAAGGGGAGCTCTTTAGTAGAGAGAGGAGATACCTTTCTATAGTTAGGCTCTTCAAAAGTGAAGAATTCCCTTCTATTATCACTCAGACTTTGGAAGTTGTCAGCATTTCAGAGGACTAGACTAAAAAAAAGAGTTTTTGGTGACCCGATTCTGGAAGACATGCGTAAACCATTTAAGACTTTTCCCATTCATGAGGTGATCATAGTGATGACTGTAGGGGAATGGTATAAGCTGGAGTCTGGCTTGAAAGATGGTTGGGCTATGGGTAAATTGTATCCACTGAGTCCAGTGGAAAGATAAATTGAAGTATCCCAATTTGGATGCCCTAGTGACAGCAGTGAAAAATGAAATACGATTCCATTTAAAGGTGGTGTGATGTTGAAGGACTCTAAGGACTGCAAGATTGAGGAAGTATTGAAATAAGTCCTTGAGGTGGTGGCTCTCAGTCTTCAAGCAGCGGTCTGGAGTGGTTATGTCTCCCGAGCTTGTTTACACTGGACAGAGCAAATGTACTCTGAGTCATCTGAAGAGAATCTTGTCAGTCCTAAAGAGGGGGCACATTTGGAAGCTGGTTTGGTGTATGTGATAGATGCATTATTTGATTTTACTGGAATATCTGCTTGTAGTATGGTGGTTGCAATCATGGCTAGGCAGCTTTTATGGTTGAGAAATTGGATGACGGATGCTGCTTATAAGTTTCAGTTAAGCAAGCTTCTTTTCAGGTGAAAGCTGCTCTTTGGTGAAGATTTAGAGAAGATAGCCTTTCCCAGATCCTTTACTAAGTCCCAGAGGTTATTGGAGGATAGGCTTAGGGCAGCGATGGCGAACCTATGGCACGCGTGCCAGCTGTGGCACGCGAAGGCCTTGCAGCTGGCACGCGGGAAGGTCCGCATTTAAAAAAATTTAAAAAAGCTGTCTTCTGCCGCTTCCGGGGCCGCCGCGGCAGAATCGAGTGTGCCGCGGGGCCCCCCCTGTGCCTGGCAGAGCCTGCCCTCCAGATCCTGCCTTCCCCGGTATCAGCTCCCTGTTTCCAGCTTGTCACACGCGCCGGCTTTCAGAGCACGAGGGGAGAGTTTCTCCCTCGCTGCTCTGTTAAGCCCGCGGGGGCTGATGGGAAGTTCCCATCAGCCCCCGCGGGCTTAACAGAGCCGCGAAAGGGAAACTAGTTCCCTTCGCGCTCTGAAAGCCGGCGCGTGTGACAAGCTGGAAACAGGGAGCTGATACCGGGGAAGGCAGGATCTGGAGGGCAGGCTCTGCCAGGCACAGGGGGGGCCCCGCGGCACACTCGATTCTGCCGCGGCGGCCCCGGAAGCGGCAGAAGACAGCTTTTTTTTATTTTAAATTTTGGCTGGGCTGGGCTGGGGGGGTTAGGAGTGGTGATTGGCGCTGCGGGGGGGATTAGGAGTGGTGATGGGCGCTGGGGGGTAGGAGTGGTGATGGGCACTGGGGAGGGGGGTTAGGAGTGGTGATGGGCACTGGGGGGGGTAGGAGTGGTGATGGGCTATGGGGGGGGGCTTAAACTAAAAATTCGGTGATGGATTAGGACTGGAAATGGGCTGGTGGGATTAGGACTGGAAGTGGGTTGATGGGGGTTAGGACTGATAATGGGCTATGGGGGGCTTAAACTACAAATTGGGTGCCGCGGGATTAGGACTGGAAATGGGCTGGTGGGATTAGGACTGGGAGTGGGCTGATGGGGAGGTTAGGACTGGTAATGGGCTATGAGGGGGCTTAAACTGAAAATGGGGTGATGGGGATTAGGACTGGAAATGGGCTGGTGGGATTAGGACTGGGAGTGGGCTATGGGGGGCTAGGACTGGTAATGGGTTGGGGGGGTTGCTAGGACTGGAAATGGGCTGAGTGGAAGGGGGCTTGAATTGCAAATAGCTGATGGGGGACGGGGCTTGGAATGGAAATGGGCTGAGGGGAAGTGGGGGCTTGAACTGCAAATAGCTGATGGGGACGGGACTTGGAATGGAAATGGGCTGAGGGGAAGTGGGGGGCTTGAACTGCAAATAGCTGATGGGGAGGGGGACTTGGAATGGAAATGGGCTGAGTGGAAGGGGGCTTGAACTGCAAATAGCTGATGGGAAGGGGGGCTTGGAATGGGCTCTTAGGGGAGGGAGCTAGGACAGGAAATGGGCTGATGGAGGGGCTAGGATAGGACTGGGAATTGGGTGTTGGGGGAGCTAAGTTTGGAAATGGGCTGTGGTGGGGGCTTGGATTGAAATGGACTCATGGAGGGGCTAGAACTGGAAGTAGGCTCATGGGGGGCTTGGATTAGAAATGGGCTGAGTGATGGTGGGGCTAGGAAAGGACTAGAAATGGGCTGATGGGAGGCTGGTATTGGAAATGAGCTGATGAAGGGACTCGGATAGGATTGGAAATGGACTGATGGGGGGCCAGGACTGGAAATGGGCTGATGTGGGGACTAGAAGGGAGCGGATACTGGGTGGGGCTGGAATTAAAAGGGAGCTGATGTTGGGGGAGATTAGAAGGGGATGGGGCTGGGAGAGTGAAATGGAGAGGGGAAAAATATTTTGTGTGGGAGGGAAGAAAAATGTACAATTGGCCGGGTATTGGGAGACTAAAAAAGGAGAAAGATTATTATGTTAAAGCAGATGAAGAGAGAGAATGGAAAAAAACTAGAAGAGAAGAAAGGAGAAATGGACAGCAGACAATGGAGAGATAGCAGAAGACACAAATAAACCAGAAGAAAGTGGCTGGAACAATTGCAACTGAAAAAAAATGCACAAAAGGTACAAAGATATCTCTTTATTTTGAATTTATTAACTGGAATATGTCAGCTCTGGGAAATGTGCATCATTAGTGTCTGTGCTTTGTTTAGTACAAGAGGAAATTAATTTATAGTTTTATTTCTACAGTGTTGTTGTACATTCCAAGTTTGGCTTTTGGGGTTCCCAGTTTAATTATTGCCTTCCTGTTTCTAAATTGAATGAAATCATTAAAGCATTATAAATTGCCAATAAATTGAAATGAAACCAAAGGATTGTGAATCAAATTGATTCTCTGACAATACAAAGATTCCAAACTTTACAAATGATGTTACATAGTTCAGGCAACTTTATAAAGAGTTTTTAGATACTAAAATCTTGTTGTTAAGGTTTAATTGACGTGCTGGCACTTTGAGGAAATTCTTTGGTTTTGTGCGGCAGTTTGGGCACTCGGGCTCAAAAAGGTTAGCCATCACTGGCCTAGGGGATCTAGGCCTGAGTAAGAATGGAAGCTCCAAGAGATCCAAGTTCTCAATCTGGAAATCAGCTTTTTCAATCATATAGAAAGGGGTCTGGAGGGGTTCTTCAAGCCTGTGTGAGCTGCCAGAGATTCCCAATGTAGACAGGGGGTCCATACCTCAACAGAGCAGATTGGAATCATCTGTCAGGTTTTCTTGAGGAATTGGCCCAGAAAATGTTGGACCAGTGAGCTCTGGACACTATAGAGAGGCTAAATGGTAGAGTTTTGCCATCCTATCTCTGACTTCATTGTCTTCCCTTGTCATGCTCCATGTCTCCAAGTCCATTCCATTTTACAAATTCTGGGGATTCATCCACCAGTGAAGACTGATGTGGTGAAAGAAACGCTGACTCGTCTCTGACTCTTAGGAGTTGTCATTCCAGTACCATATACAGAGTGGTATTTCATGTACTTTGTAGTGCCCAAGAAGGGCACCTTTTTTGCCTGATTCTAGATCTGAAGCATGTGAACCAAGCATTGTGGGTTTTGTATTTCTGCATGGAGACACTCAATGATTGTAGTAGTGAACCAAGCATTGTAGGTTTCACATTACTGCATGGAGACTCTCCACTTGGTGAATGTAGCAGTATGGCAAGGGGAATACCTAATGATGCTGGACCTAAAGGAGGCATACTTTGATATTCTCATCCAAAAGGAGCATCAGCATTTCTTGAGGGTCACAGTACTGGCATGCCATCTTTGGTTTCAGACTTTGTCCTGTGGCCTAGCAACAGCTCTGAGGATCTTTGCAAAGGTGATGATGATTGTGGGAGTTGCCCTGCACAAGGAGGGAATTCTTGTGCACCCTTACCTAGATAACCAGCTTATCGGGGCAAAATTGGAGCAGGAAAGTCAGGAGGTGACAGTGAGTGATCTGACTGTTCCAAAGTTTGGGCTGGATAATCAACTTCACCAAGAGCAGTTTGGTGCCATTGAAATACATGGTGTATCTCAGTACTGGCTTCAGCACCTTGAAAGACTTGGGAGAGATGAATATTCAATACCAGGTGCTAGCTCTTCTATGGAGTAGAAAACTGCGAGTTTAGAATGATCTTCAAGGTCTGGATTCCATGTATTTCGGCAATCAATTTGGTCCTTGAGCTTGTGCTTATATGAGGCTGTGCAGAAATCCCTACTGGACTGCTAGTTTCCATATACTCAGAAATACAAAAGCAGACTCACAGAGGTACACATCAGTCTTCAATGGTGGATGAATCCTCGGAATTTGCAAAATGGAAAGGACTTGAAGACACCCGAGTGAGTGGTTGTGACTATAGATGTCAACCTCCATGGTTAGGGGGCACAATTTCAAAACCATGTTGCCCAAGGACAGTGGACCGTGTTGAAGGTCTGGTCAACCACCTAGAGAAGCAGGAAAGCACTTCAGGCATTTGAGATGGTTCGACACCAAGGGGTCCAGGTGTTTTGCAACAATGTGAGAGCAGTTGCTTATATCAATTGACAAGGTGGGAGATCTTCATTCAGGATCTGGGGGGAGTGGCATCTTGATGGAGGACAGAGGGTATGAAAAATTTTCCCCTTTAAAATGGTGCCCTGGAACAGCAGGCCCCATGTTAGGGCCTGATGCTCTCAGGCAGACAAAATAATGCCAGCTTTAAGCTGTTTTTTTTTTTACAGTAATAATGTAGCTTGTGAATTTGGACCCAAGGTGCATTATTTGATTTGTATAATAAGTGGCTGTGCATACATTTTCATGCTCAATACTAAATAACACATGTTGTGGTAAACTAACATGCATTGCGGTTAAAGAACACACAAGTTTGCTGTTTAATCTGCATTAAGGGGCAAAAATCATGCATTATTCCCTTAATGTACACTAGTAATTACCCCTGCAAATTTGTTACTTTCCACATTTGGAGCCACTTGCTGAATAACATTTGGCTGGACATCTCAGTATCTGGCCAAAATGTTATGTATTTTGGAAGAGGAAGGCCAGGAGACATTCCAAAAGGTGGGGCCAAAGGTTATCAGGCTAGTACTAATATTCAGAGCTATTCAGATAAAATTATCTATTTAAGTAGGGCCACATAAATAGCTGTCCTAACTTGCTTATCTAAATGTAACTCACTTTGAGCTACCAGTGAAAGGCATGAGGTAAATCTGAACAAATAGGGGCAAGTGGCACAATTTTGAATAATAGCACCACAGAGGCAGGAGTGAATGGGGATTGGTCCTGCCTCTACTAGACTCTGGGGCTGTTCAGGTACATCTGGTGTGTCAAAAGGTGGAAGATTGGATGTTGGGCTGCCAGAAGGATATTTTTTGAAAGATAGTGATGTCATGGACAGGGAAGGGACTTCCAGTACCCTTATGTAAGCTCATATATGATGACCTGGTTAGGCATGGGAAACCATTACTATGGGATACATGGGGGTGGGGGAGTTAGCACCACAGAACTTTGGAAATATTTTTTCTATACTTTCTTCCAAGGGTCTTGACGTGACCAGTAGACCACCAGGAACGTTTTGATCCACACTAGAGGATCAAACTATAATCCTCTGCTTATAACTACTACAACCCCCCTCTCCCCCCGGCTCTTTGTTGGAGCAAGCAAATTCAACTACAAAGGCTTCACTGGTTACTGATAGCAACTAGGCTACACTTAAAAATTCTACTCTGTACATAAAACTTTACGTACAGGAGTGCCAGCTTATCTTAACTTTTTCATACCTTCTTGCACCTTATGCTTCATATACTCTCAGCATATAAACTGGCTTTCCCTCCTCTTTTCTCAAATTACCATTTGGGGAGAACAAGATATATTTACTTTTTGTACTTTAGGCCTCTTTATTGGAAATATTGGAACTCTTTGCCACTAGCCCTTATAAAAGATCCTACCACTCCCACTTTAGGGCAGTTTTAAAAATGTACCTTTTTACTCAGGGTTAGGGGGACTCGTGAGGTAGGTCCGGAGCTGTAGGATTTGGGACCAAGGACCAGAACTGGCAATATACATTTGTCTTTTTCTTCTGTTTTTCCAATTATTTACTTTTGATTGCTAATTACTTCTTTGCTATATTTTTTTAATTAGAATATTAGTTTTTTTGTAACTAATACTCTGACAGTGTATTATTTTATTTACTGCTTTTTTATACCTGTAGAAATTCCAAAAGATTGTATATCAGATAATCAACTAAACTAAACTAAAAATTAATTATATATTCATTAGAAACATAGAAACATAGAAATATGACGACAGAAAAAGACCACATGGCCTATCTAGTCTGTCCTTCCATATCAACAACTACAACAGTCAAAGAGGGAACAACGAGGAATCAAACCCATGACCACTGTTTAGAACGTCATTGTACTAACCAGTAGGCTATACCTCTAATTTCCCCTTGTCAAAGTGAATTTCAAATTTAATCCAACTAGCGTTTATATTATTTTTTTAATATACTGAAAACAGATCACATAGTTTCAAACCAGTTATCGGTTTACACAAACAACTTAAGTTGGCCTTCAGTGGTTTTACATGACATAGTGGAGCAATGACGTAATGACAATATATTTCTTCTTAAAAATCAAGCCAAGAAAAAAATGTTGAGAAATTTAAATAAATTTTTCTTCTATTTTGTTTCTTATTTCTGACAAATAATCATTGTAGTGAGCAGATTATTCATTAGGCTTAATGAATACAGTGTGGTGCAGTGGACTGAAAAAAATTATATCTTGTTTTTCTTTACTGTGTGCATGAGGGCTTGGATTTAAATATTGCACTTGAATTTAAATGGACCTAGAATATCAACTTTGTAGAACATGTTAAATAAGATTCTTTCATATCATATTTTTAGAGCTGTTCTTCCTCAACACCCAACATGGACATAATGATTTTCAACCTAAATACCAGAATGCAGAGGAAAGAGATCAGAATACTTCTTCAAAATTGGGTAAGATTTTATTTTATGTAAATAGGACATAACTAGCTAACTTTCCAAACTATTTCTTTAATACGTCTGTATTGTTTAGAATATTTCTCTGTGAAATTAGTATTCAAAAGATTTTCCAGATAACTTTGCGGCATGTTTACTAAAGTGCAGTAGGGAGCGCACAGTTAATGCGTGAAAATTGCACAGGACTAGTGTGGTAGGGAAATCCAGGCACATCTGCAAAGCTGTGCGTGGCCATGGCAGAGTAATACCATATGCCAGAGATGCAGCTCATCCTGCGTGCAGGAAAGGTGCACGTGCAGATAAACAGTAGGGGCCCGATATTCGAAAGGCATTTACATGGTTTACAGCTCAGTAAACTGTGTAAATGCTTTAAACGGGGATATTCAATGGCACGTACACAGTTAGTGCCGTTGAATATCTCCTCCTAAGTCCCCTATGTGCCCCGATGCTATCCAATTAGCGTCAGGGCGTGTTACGGCGTTTCGTAGCGGAGCAGAGGTGGAGACTGCCGCTAACCGGGTAGTGGCGATATTGCACCACTACCCAGTTAGCGATCCGTGGCTAGAATTAGGTCGGCTTTTGGCTCCCCTAGTGTTTACCACAGATGCTAATTGGGTAGCAGTGCGATATTGCCGCTACCTGTTTAGACTCTGTGGCTGTTTTCCTTGTGTGCTAAACCTGGATATTCAGTGCCATTGCAGTGGCATTAACTATCTGGGTTAGGGGTTAGGAGTGAGCGGGCAGGGCTATGCGCTGTTGCAACACATAGCTTGCCTAGTTGAATTTTGGGCCATAGGTTCATACTGCGCTGCTGGTATGTTAGGCACACCAGAAATGTGTAGGACAGAAACATGGCACAGGGACACATGTGCCAGGGTCAGGGAGCCATGGCTCAGTGACCCCTATATCCCCCCATGAATTGCACGCACGGCCAACACGTATGCCCAAATGGTATCGTATAAACGGGGTACTAGTGCTACGCATTGCTGCCGCATCCAGTCAGTGCAGACCATGTGGCAGCAATGCACATACCCCATGATGGTCTTCACACTGTGCCAAACCCATCCAGCGGTTCCTGGCAATGGATCTGCCAACATCTTACAATGGCCAGTCAGCTGTTCAAGCAAATGGAAAGTTCTTTGAAGTGCACCAAAGCCCTACAGTGGTTGAGACGAACTGCACATATGACAATAGACCAATGATATGAACATACTAATCCCGCTGCCCAGTCAAGCTCATGTCCATCCAGCACAGGCCCAAAAGATGATTCCACCTATCAGCACTGCAAGCAGCCCTGTCCAAAATGGACATTCAAAAAGCAAGGCATAGCAGTGAGTCAATGCTGACCCTGGTGTACACAGCAGCCTCTATTTGGAAAAGGCAGCATGTGTCCAGAAGCTGAGTGCCAAGGTACTCTCTCAGGCCATAAAGGGAGAAGTGATAACTCAAAGATCCCAATGACTGTCACTGAGTCCTTAGCATACAAGACGGGGCACCTACCACTAGACCCCCTTTCTCCACCCAGCAAGCATAGCACAGCATAATGCTTTCTCATGCACATGTAGCAGGCCTGGGTGGGTGTCTCATGGCTGAGGATGTGCAATGAGACCTGACTTGACCCCTGAGTTGTGTGTCATGCTCGGCCACAGGGGTGAACCATGTCATCTAGACAGAATATGTAAGAACACAAATGCAGTGCTAAGGACACCATGATCCCATGGCACCATGAATAGTCTGCCAATTGCCCACAGTAGCTATGGCACACCACCCAGAGATGGACTGAATGTATGCTGGTACTTGCTGAGCCTGAGAATGGTAAGTACGTCGGGCCTAAAGCACAACAAACAGGCCCAGGATGCATCAGTATGCACCTTTGCTTGTGGGTCTGCAGGGACCAGCACACAGAGGCAGATGACCAATAGGCAGCCACCAGGGACACCAGTCCTGTCACACCCAGTGCACCAGTGTAAGAAAAAGCCCATGCCCCCCCTCCCCAATGCTCATAGCCATGCAATGACCATCTTGAGGGTATCTGAGTAGAAGGGACCAGTAGCAGGAATGTGTCAGGCATTGCCAGTAGCTGCATATCCCCAAGGTACATAGGGACTGCAGTAGCCAAAGATGCAGATTTATGGGCCATGGACTGGTATCAGATGGTGAGGGGTTAGAGGATTAAGGAGGCCAAGTATTTCTGCCCATGGCAAGATGCTAATGTGGACCTGTGTGCGTTAAAAATAAAGATTCCCCATATTCTAGACAACTGTCATTTCCTACTTCACTTGGCTTTGAATCTACAACCCCCTGGCTGCAAGGCATGCAATTGCAAGCCAGAATATCCCTTTGTAGGCAGCCCACATTATGACAGATCAAACCTCTTCTGACTATCTGCAGGTGTGTGCTGATCTGTGCACCAATAGGCTTGGGCAGCAGCTGTGGGGCGTGAACCCTGGACACATGTTGCTATAGTCAGAAGCATTTCTCCCTTTGCCACAACCCACAGGCATCTACAAGGAATGAAAGCACTGTAAGTCCAATGTTCCCTGCTGCCATAGTTGGATATGCCAGCACACAGGATTGGTCTGTCCAAGTAATGAAATAGCAGAGATGCCACATTTAGACACCCAGGAGCTGTGGGAGGATTGGACACATTTCTTCAGAGTGATAGGCCATGGCCCTGTACAGTAGCCCACCTAGCCTCATGATGAGAGCAAAGACAGAAACCATAAGCTACCCCTCACCTGTGCATGGGATGAGCAAGTGCTATTACCTGGATCCCAGGAAATGCACACTTGACGGGCAACTTAAATGGGGGGGGGGGGGGACATTCAGGCCAGAGGATGGAGGACCATGATGCTGGTTGACAGTTGTATCACAGCATATAGCCATCCACCGTATGAGGGCCAATCACTGCCAGATGCTTCTGACAGAAAGCTAAGATGTATGGCCAGGGAAGCCCAGTATAGTATATGACTGAGCTGGAGCATTGCCTGTAGAAAGTGACTAGACCCAGCAGACCCTGCTGCCCTGTTTATACCACCCTATGCTGCCAAAACAAAGCATGTTGCCAGTGAAGCTCCAATCGAACATCCGCACACATGAGGCCTAGTGATTACGTCAGGGAAAGCACATGAACACTTGTTGTACTTCTAACCCTCAGAAAATGCACAAAAAAATACATTTATGTGCATGGTAGCCCAGCTGGAACACTGCACAGCAAGCACAATGTGAGTACAGAGTCATGCCATTATTTGAGCCATCACACATCTGGACCCCAAAGTGGCAAGCCATGTTACCATGACATGTTGAACAGTATGTTGGGCCAGTCAGGCCAGTGGTGGCCTGCCCATCACAAAGCTTACATCCTCTATTTCAATTAGACACCAAGAGATGGTGCCTTCAATCCAAGTGCCTGCCCTGTCACCCACCTGCCACAATCAAGACACAAGCATACACTATGATTTGGGGTACTTCGCTATCAACAGAAGATCATGCATTGTGAATGCACCCAGGCACTAGCAACAAAGGGGGTGCTGATATCATCACTGGGCTTCCAGGAAGCTCAAAAAGAGTGAGTTATTGAACATGGATGGCGGGGAGCAACAGATTTGTTAGTCGCACAGGGCACATTTCTAGCTTAGTACAGTCCTGAATGCACCAATAGCATGGTGGCAAATAGCATGATATGAAAAGCATATGACCATGAGCTCAGAACTTACAAAAGGTTGGGACCTGAGAGGCAACATTTTAACTACAGCAACCCCTTGAAGTCAGTGACAAGAATATTATTTAATACACAGTTGGAATGTTTCACTGCCACACACACATCACCATGGACCACAGCATATCTCAATTCCACAAGCATTAAGCCAAACATTTTATTTTTATTTATCTATTTAGCAGGTTTTCTATACCGCCTTATCTTAGATTCATGGCAGCTTACATTGTAACAGTGTTTTACTTCAAAGAGGGAGATATAACTTGGAAGTTTCAACATAGCTCTATATTGAACAGGGAGAATTAACTTGGAGGTTTTAACAGGGAACAATCCCAAACATAGATAAAACTTGGTATCAGGATAGATAATAATAAAATAAGAAGATAGAAACATGACAGCAGAAAAAGACCACATGGCCACCTAGTCTGCCCTTCCATATCAATTACAATAGTCCCCTTTTTCACATTTAGAGATATGTAATGTTATATTGTGATGATAAGGAAAATGTAGTGATATGATATGAGGACCATTAAACCAGCACTTGTAAGCCAGAGGCATAGAGGGAGTAAGAATTGAAGCAAAATCTCTTCATCATAGGTATTACAGAGTAGCATTAAATAATAAAGGCCAAGAGGGACATTCTGTGCAGGCCGTCTCCCCCTTGTATGGTCGATCAGAATCAGGCCGTACAGAGGTAGGCACGATTCTGATCACGCAGGGGCTAGATGCGACTGCGGGATCCGCATAGGGTCTACAGCCTGGACGTGCAGGCCATGCCCCGATTCCGATCAGCTGCATGTCCAGCCCACATACCTGAGTCAGCCAGGCTCCTGGATGGAGCCACGGTGCCATGGCGTTCCCTCGCCATGGCACCGCGGCTCCATTCAGGAGCCTAGGATCCCTTGCCACAGAAAACACTCTTTGTTCACACAGCCTGACCCCTCCCCCCCATCTTGCCTTCCATGGCCAGGGTCGGGCTGCGGGGAACACCCTGCACCCCCCCCCCACTTGCATCCCTGGGTCCTGCATCACGATCCTCCTCCATCCAGGGGGACTTATTCCTCCTTCTAGATTCGAAACCCCAAACGTACAGGACCGAACTCTGAATTGGCCCTGTACGTACGGGGTCACAGCCTACACTTGCCCCGCCCTCACTCTGCCTCGAACACCCCCTCCCGCCCCTGTCTAGGCCTCCCCATACAAATCCACTATTTGTGGGACAAAAGACCCCCCCCCCCCCATTGGTAGGAACAATTAGTGGTTACATTGTAGTAATATGATGAACAAATCTGCATTGTGATAACCACTGGCCTGTTAGTTTAACCTCAGTGTGAGTAAATTTTTGGAAATGCTGCTGAAAGAGAAAATAGTGAGGTTCCTGGGGTCCAAAGGATTACCGGATCCGAGGCAGCATGGATTCACCAGAGGCAGATCTTGTCAGGCAAATCTGATTTCTTTGACTGTGTGAACAGGGAGTTGGACTGATGGAGAGCCCTATTATTAAGTGCCGTTGAGTCGGTGTAGTCTCCTGGTGACCCTCTGGATAGTTGACCTAAACTTTGTTCAGTCTTCAGCCAAGAGACTCATTGTTGATAGAGTGGTATCCATAGCTGCTGTTATTCTATTGATCCGTCTCATTGCCGGTCTTCCTCTTTTATGGTGACCTACCTTGTCAAGCATTATGTCTTCCTCCAATGATCTCTCTCTTCGCATGATATGTCCAAAGTATGAAAGCCGAAGTCTTATCATCTGAGCTTCTAAGGTAAGCTTAGGTTTGATCTTCCTTAATACTGATTGGTTTGGTTTGTTCTTTGGGCAGTCCATGGTATACACAGTATTCGTCACCAGCACAATAATTCAAATGCATCCATTTGCTTCCTGTCTATCTCTTTCACGGTCCAACTTTCACATCCTTATGACATTATTGAAAATATCATGGCCTGGACAAGTTGAATCTTTGTATGGAGAGAGACATCTCTGCTCTTGAGGATCTTGTATAGATCCTACATAGTCATTCTACCAAGAACGATACGTCATCAGATTTCTTGACTGCTAGTACTTTCTTTATTGATTGTTGATCCAAGTAAGTTAAAGCCATCAACTTTTTCAATTTCTTCTCCATCAATGATGAACTTATTGATTTTTGCCGGTTGTCAGGATCTTTGTCGTCTTAACGTTAAGGTGCAGACCAATTTTAAGACTATATATTCCTTGATCTTGAGAAGCAAATGTTTCAAATCGTTTTTACTTTCAGCCAATAATGTGGTATCATCAGCATAGCAAAGGTTGTTGATGAGTCTTCCACCAATCTTCACACCTTGGTTGTCTTCATACAGTCCTGCTTCTCTGATTTGTTCTACATATAAATTAAACAGATAGGGGGAAAGTATGCAGCCTTGTTGTACACCTTTGCTGATTTTAAACCTTTCAGTTTCTCCTAGTTCCATTCGAACTGTTGCTTCTTGATCAATGTAAAGGTTGTGAAAGAGAATAATTAGGTGTTCTGGTATACCCATGCTTCTTAATGTGGTCCAGAGTTTCTCACGGTTTACACAGTCAAAAGCCTTGCTGTAGTCAATAAAGCACAAATAGATATCCTTTCAGCATTCTTTTGTCCTTTCAAGGATCCATCTCACATCCGCGATAATGCCTCTCATTCTTCATCCTTTCCCGAGTCCTGCTTGCACTAAAGGCAATTCTCATTCCAGGTATAGTTGTAGTCTCTGCTGAATGATCTTGAGTAGAATTTTGCTGGCATGTAGGATCAGAGCGATTGTGCAATAATTTCCACAGTCAGTCGGGTCATCTTTCTTCAGTATTGGTATAAACACAAATCTTTTCCAGTCAGTTTGGCCATGAATTTATCTTTCAAATTTCCTGGCAGAGCCTTGTAAGTATGGTAACGGCTTCATCTGATTGCTGTAATACTTCAATGGGTATGCCATCAATGCCAGGTGCTTTGTTCTTTGATAAGACTTTCAATGTTGCTTCGACTTTTCATCACCAATGGTTCCTGATCATAAGATACAGATTGAAAACGGCTGTTGGTCCACTTGATATTTATGGTATAATGACTCTGTATATTCTTTCCATCTTTTCTTGATGATCTTAGCATCATTCAACATGGATCCTTGAGCATCTTGTAGCATTCCAATTTGAGGCTGGAATTTTTTCTTTAGCTCTCATAGCTTTAGAGAAGCTGATCTTGTTCTTCCTCTAATAGCTTCTGATTCTATTTCCTTGCATGTGTTATTGTAGTGCTTCTCCTTGCCTTGTCGTGCTGCACATTGGAAATCTGAGTTATACGATTGCCTCTCTTTCTCCTCTGACTTTAGTTTCTCTGTGTTTCTGGACAATTTTCAGAGTTTCTTCAGTCATCCATTTTAGCCAGTTTTGCTTTTTCACCTTATGTAGAGACTTCTCGCTTTCTTCTAACACAACTTTCTTGATGTCATTTGTATCTAAAGCAGCAAATCAATTTTTCAGGCAGTCTTTAAATTCCAGTGGTATAGTCTCAAGGTCATATTTTGCTACATTCATGAGTGTCTTGGGGATTTTGGTGGACTAAGGCTGCAGGTTGGTACCCCAAAGATATAAGAGTGACCTCGCTCTGCTCCAAACAGATTCAGAGATTTAGAAGGAAATGAGATCTTTCTTATGCCCAATCAGTTACAATCTTAGCCAAAAAGCAAAATGCAGCATTATTTTTCTTAGCAATACAATGTGTCTGAGCCAGAAGGTAGAAGACAAAGACAACAGAAGCAGAATTACCAATCAGACTTTCTGTATGAATCGTGTTTGTTTCCCCTCCTCCAATGAGTGATATTACGTGCTGTCCTTATATAAATTTAGCCTTTCACCTAGTTGTGGTTGGGGACTTTTTAATGTACTATATTCTTATTGGTTGATCTAGCTCTGTTTCCTGTGCAAGCACTTTCAGACTTTTCAGTCTTCTGCAAATAAACTGGAGTTTGTGTTATCATTTCCCTACCAGCTTGTCTTTACTTTGTTTCTACCCCCTCTTTCCCTTCTCCTGTCTAGTCTGTGGTGGGCATATTTCCTGTTTCTACTTGTCCTGTACCTGACTCACTGCCAGGAGTGTTTCTGCAGTTCTCTATTCTCTGAAATCTGCCCAGTAACAAAACAATGGTCACATTTAGTTAGGCTCTTGCTACAAATCTGCTCCTGGTCACTCTGTTAGGCCACAGGATTGCCTTTAGGATATGGTATGAAGTGGGCTTCAACCCGCTTCATCCCAACAAGTGGCTTTCTCTTTTTCAACTTTAACTTGAGTTTGCATACTAGTAGTTGGTGATCTGTACCACAGTCAGCTCCAGGTTGTCTTTGTTGATGTTATCGAGCTTTTCCATCATTGTCTTCCACAGATGTTGTCAATTTGATTTCTGTACAATCCATTGGGTGAAGTCCACATGTAGAGTCGGCGCTTGTGTTGCTGGAAGAAAGTGCTTGAGATGAATAGATCATTGGTCTTGCAGAATTCTGTCAGTCTTTCTCCAGTTTCATTTCTGTTCCAAGTCCATATTTTCCAATCACTTTGCCTTCTTTGTCGCCAACCTTTGCGTTCCAGCCAACCATGACTATCAGGATATCCTGTTTGCATGTTCTGTCAATTTCAACTGAAGACAAGTTCAGTGCCGCTCTGAGGCCCAAACTCTTGATCTGATGCAAATTGGCTCACTCGGAAGGTGCAGTAGCAGTGGATATGCATGGCACATGCAGACCTCCACCTCTGGGTGTTGGACACTATGATGTGGCATTACCACAGTGGGAGTAAACACCAGTTGATGGGCAGCAATGGCAATGTTTGGTGAGCATATGACATGGGGAGCGGGGTGGGGCTACATGGTTCCTGGACACCTACCTGCTAGGTAGCCTGAAACTTCAGGCACTCACTGTTTAACTCATTGTGGATATATGAAATAAAACACAGCACACACGGGATCAATATAAACTATATTCTATTATTTATTTATTTTAGTAGTATTTAGCACATGCCTTTCCAGTAGTAGATCACGGTGAGCTACAATCAGGTACTGGAAGTATTTCCCTGTCCCCAGAGGACTTAAAGTCTAAGGTTATACTTGAGGCAATGGAGGGTTAAGTAACTTGTCCAAGACCACAAGTTTTAACAACCTTTAAACAAAAACATATCAAAATAAAAAGGGTAGGGAGAACAGGGATGGTGAAGTGGATGGGGAGAAGTGTAGTGCACACCAGCAGGGGGTAGGATACAGGCAGGTAGCCCCTAAGAGCTGCCATGGTCTGCGGGAGGATGCGCAGCAGTGCCCATAGCACCGGTCTCTTGCTGCGCATCCTGCCATAGACATAGCAGCACTTCCACCATATGCTCATCCAGATGCTGCAGCACCTCTGGCATGCTCTGCAGCTGTGCCAACAGTGCCTCCTCAAAGGCCAATAGGCCACCCACAGGCCATGAGCCTTGTTGGGCTTCTGCCATGGGGGAGATCTCAGTCTGGCTTGTGGATGGTGAGTGGCTTGTAAGGAGGCAGATTGGCCTAGCTGCAAGTTATGCAATCCCTGGTGCTGCAGCACCCTCTGCCCTTGCTGTGACTCGCTCCTGATGGCATGCACTGAGTGAAGTATTGAGGGGTGGAAGGGGATGATTGGGGGGTGGGACCTGGGGCCTTATGGGCTGCTTTGCCTGTGGCATGTGGCTCACCATGGGCAGGGCCAACCCGTCCACTAGGTGAACTAGGCAGTCACCTAGGGTGGCAGACTCTGGTGGGCTGTCAGTCCTAGAAAGTCCCGATGTGCCTCCGCCACCGCACTACATACTGTTGCCATGCTGCCGCCAACATCTAGCCTCTCACCAAGGGTTGATGAGTGGCATGGCGATCACTTCTTTGAAGCTGCGACAGTCTTTAAAGCACACACATTTGCCCACTTGCGTCCTGCCACTCTTACCCCTTTTGGCTTCCTGTCAGAGGGGGCAGAAGCAGCAGACCATGGGTGCATGCATGTGCTTTAAGGCCTGCCATGGTTTCAAAGAGGCGATTGCCATGCCATCCATTAACCCCAGGTGAGAGGCTGGATGTCTGGGATGGTGCGGCAATGACACGCAGTGGCAGAGGATTGCGGAGGGGGCGACACATCGGGCCTGCCTAGAGTAGCAATAACTCTTGGGCCGCCCGTGGCCATGGGGGCCCCTCCTGGCCTCTGCTGTGACCTCCCTTTTTCTGCCTTGGGATGGAGCTGTCAAGAAAAAGGTCATTGCATGAGTTGTGGCACCGGTCTCGCATTGCAGATGGGCAGCTGCATAAACATAAAATACAGTCCCCAAGATAATGTACAGATCATGTGAGAGGACAACATTTACAGCTGCTGTTAGAGAGTCAAGGATATAGGTTAGTAAAAACCACTATCACACACTCTGCAAGGGCTCAACCTGAGACACACAGTTCCCAAAAAATGTGTTCTCAGAGCTATCGGCAGACAGCATCCAAGTGAATAAAATAGCATGCACATGCTGTCATGCACTGCAGGTGTGTATAGCCAGTATGTCAAATTACTAGATTGTAAGCTCTGATGAGCAGGGATTGTCTCTTTTATGTCTGTGCAGCGCTGCGTACGACTGGTAGCGCTATACAAATGCTCAGTAGTAGTAGTAGTAAATAGAGATGCTGAGGCATGGTGGCTTATAGTCCTCTTATAGCCACCCTGTGCTCACTAACACTATCACTCACAGGTGCACCTTATTCCCTGCAATTTCTACCACCTATCCTTTTATTTCTTCTGATTTCTGTGCTCCTCTCCATCTCTTTCTTTATGGCTCCTCAACACTTTCTCTTCCTATTGCTCATATTCCCTAATTCTCTCCCCTCCTTCCAACACCTTCAAGCCCTTCCACCTTATATCCTCTTTACCATCCTCACTTCCTCCACCATCTTGTCATCTAATCTATCATCAACTCTTGAGCTTCACCACCTTCTCCCTCTCATTCAGCCATCTCCTCTCTTTGAAACAACCTCACCCTCATTACAGCCATGCTGTCTCCTCTCTGCCCCACATTCTTCTACTCCTCCTCCCAGAGGACTCGGCTTCAATCACTGCTCTGTGTCATGGCAGCTATCAGTTCTCCCACATGCCTCATCCCACTGGCAGTGGTGGTGGTGTTGGGCTTCTATTCTCTCCTTCCTGTCAATTTCAACCCCTCCTTTTGCTTCAGTCTCACTCCTTTGAAGTCCACTCCATCCAGCTTTTTACTCCACTACCTTTCCGATTAGCTGTTATTTATCAACCCCCTGACAAGTCCACCTCTATCTTTCTCGCTGACTTTGACTCATGGCTTTCCTTCTTTCTGGATTCATCTTCCCCCTTCCTTATTCTCGGATTTTAACATTCATGTTGATACTCTCTGACTCTTATGCTTTAAAGCTCCTCTCTCTTGCCTCATCATTCAAACTCCAACTTTGATCTACTGCCCATACTCACCAGCAAGGCCACTGCCTTGACCTTGTATTCTTCTCTACTTGCTTATCCTCAAATTTCTGTACCTCACTTCTTCCCTTTTTGGACCATCACCTGCTGAGGTGGCAGATGATGAAGAGTGAAGCTTAACTGCACCCTGTCTCTTCCAACCTCTTTAGAAATCTTTATGCTATTGACCTGTTGGCTCACTCCTCCACTGTCTTATCACTTCTTTTCTCTACTGTGTCAACTGAGTCTGTTGATGAGGCAATAGCTTCCTATAACACTGCACTCTCCTCTGCTCTGGATGTTCTTGCTGTGCCTATGCCACTTCCTGTGAGGCATACTGTACCTTAATCCTGGCTGTCTTCCACTACTCGCTACCTATGTTCCTGAGCCTGTTCAGCTGAGCGTGCTTGACTCAAATCTAACACCCTTGTGGGCTTTCTGTACTTTAAATTCATGCTTGTCTCTTTCCAGTCAGCTATAGCATTTGCCAAACCAGACTATTATGTCCATCTATCTAACTCTCTTGCCTCTGACCCTCACTGTTTCTACAACTCTCAACTCAAGGTGCCTCCACCTCCGACCCCTCCTTCCCTTTCTGTCCAAACCCTGGCTGACCACTTCCATGGCAGCATCTACAAGATCACACTCCAATTCCCCACGAGGTCAACTACCTCCTCTTCTCCCCCTCTTCACTCTCAACTTTCCTCCCCTACCTCTGCTACCCTTTCTTCCTTTTCTGTGATCTCTGAGGAGAAAACCATTTGCCTTCTTTCCTCATCCAAACTCACTACCTGCTCCACCTGCTCCTATTCCTGCCCGTCTCCTTAGCTCTATCTCCTCCACTTTAGTCCCTTCCATCTCTCATATTCTCAACCTATCACTCTCCACTGCAACTTTCCCTGCAGCTTTCAAGCATGTTGTGGTCACTCCTCTCCTCAAGAAACCCTCACTAGACCCTACTTCTCCTTCTCACTATCGACCCATCTCCTTCCTCTCTTTCATTTCTAAACTACTTGAATGTGTGGTTCACTGCCATTGCCTTGACTTTCTTGCCTCTCAAGCCCTTCTGGATGCTCTACAATCTGGCTTTCATCCTTTACATTCTATTGAAGCGGCTCTTGCCAAAGTCTCCAGTGACCTGTTCCTGGCAAAATCCAAGGGCCTTTACTCAATTCTCATCCTTCTTGATCTTTCTGCTGCTTTTGACACTGTTGACCACAACTTTCTCCTTGATACTTTGTCCTTGCATGGTTTTAAGGGCTCTGTGCTATCCTGGTTCTCTTCTTATCTCTTCTATCGCTCTTTCAGTGTTTTATTATGGTGGATACTCCTCTGCTGCTATCCCACTCTGTTGGCGTACCTCAGTGATCTGTCTTGGGTCCACTCCTTTTCTCTCTATATACCCAGTCCCTTGGTGCACTCATCTCTTCCCATGGCTTTCAGTACTATGTTTACCCTGATGACTCTATATCTGAAATCTCTCCACAATCCAGGTCAGGATCTCTGTCTGCCTTTCTGACATCCAACTGCTTGGATGTCTTACCGCTGCTTGAAATTGAACATGGCCAAAACTGTGCTTCTTATTTCTCCCCCTAAACCCTCTTCTCCCCTTCCTCCTCAGTCTCTGTGGATAACTCTCTCTACTTCCTGTCTCCTCAGCTCGTAACCTTGGGGTCATCTTTGACTCCTCTCTCTCTCCTTCTCCACACACATTTATGTTTATACAATTTCCTGATATACTGCCCAGGCTGAAGGGCATCCAACTGATAGATAAAGCCTGCTGTTTTTCTTTTTCTACAACGTTAAGAAAACTTGCCCATTCCTTTCTGAACACACTACTAAGACACTTATCCACGTCCCATCTAGACTATTGAAACCTACTCCTTGCTGGCTCCGTCTGAATCATCTCTGTCCCCTTCAGTCTGTTCAGTATTCTGCTGTGTGGCTAATCTTCCACCAGCCTCATCATGCTCATAGAGCCCTTCTCAAGTCACTTCATTGGCTCCCTATCCATTTTCTGCATCCAGTTCAAATGTCTCCTGCTGACCTATAAGTGCATTCACTCTGCAGTGCCTCACTACCTTTCCTCTCTTATCTCTCCCTACACTCCTCCTTGGGAACTCTGCTCTTCTGGCAAATCGCTTCTATCTGTGTCCTTCTCTTCTATTGCTAAATCTAGCCTTTGCTCCTTTCATCTTACTGCTTCTTATGCCTGGAACAAACTACCTGAGTCTGTACGTCAGGCACCTTCTCTGGCCCTCTTCATATCCAGGCTGAAAACTCACCTCTTCGCTGCCGCATTTGGATCTTGACTCACCTGATCTCCTTTGTGTTTCCTTATCATTCCCCCTAGATGTATCCCATGTCTACAGCTAAAATGTTGTCTGTCTTGACTAGATTGTAAGCTCTTATAAGGGACTGTCTTTTACATGTGTCTGTGCAGCACTGTGTATGTCTTGCAATACTATACAAATGTTTAGTAGTAGTATAGAACAAATCAAACCTTGTGAACCACTACTCAATACATGACTGGCAGCCTACTGGCAAATGTAGGTGTTCCCCCTTGCAGCCCCGTCCCTTTAACAAAACAGGTTCCATAGCCCATAAATGCATCACACACATGGAAGGCCTGGTACTGGGGGGTACATATCATTATTGCAAGCTCATCCTTGCAACACACATCTGTGATCTCCACCACAGACCCTTGCAGTCACTGATGCCAGTGCCACTCCACTGACTTTGAGCGTAGGACCCAATACCGGACCCACGTGGAGCGAATTCTAAATTCCCACAACTGAACAAATTGCCCACACAATCGCTGCACTAAACACCACCACAGAACATTCTAATCCCTGCCCGATCAGTTGGATAAAATCAGCCAAGTAGGATCTTATCCAATGTATCCAGAAAATAATAAGCTCCTCTCTAACTCAAGGTTATATGCCCCCTGCTCTCAAACAAGCAACCATCCGCCTAATCCACAAAAACATCTCAACAGATAACACACACCTTGCTGTGTACCACCCAATCTCTAGCCTTCCTAATTGAAAAGGTAGTTCAGAGACAGTTACAGGACCACATTGACTCACATGCCCCTCTGGACCCCCCCCCCCCCACACACACACACACAGCTTTCGTCCCAACCACAGTGTCGAAACCCTACTCACTCATCTATTTGACAACCTAATCAGAGGAATCAACAATATAAAAAAAGCTTCTTTGCCAATATCTCCTCTGCTTTTGACATAGTATCTCACAGCACCCTTTTAAACAGACTCATAAACATTGGACTCCACAGCACCACACTCAAGTGGTTTCAATCTTACCTCAGTGACAGACAACAACAGGTCAAAGTCAGAGCAAACACCTCCACTCTGTTTAGCACAGCACAGTACGTCCCACAAGGGTCCTCTTCAACATTTATATATAGCCAGTCTGTAATATATTCAAAAGGCACAATGTTCATTACGCCATATATGCAGACAACATCTTGGTCTATACCCCAATCCACCTTGTCATCCCATTCTATACAATGGCAAAATGTCTACAAGAGATGATTGATTGGCTATCCAACAACAACCTAAGCTTCAACACCAAAAAGACAAAGGTGCTAATTATCACACATAACGCCTCCTTCACCCCCCCACCCACCTCAATCAACCTGGCAGACACATCTATCTTAGTAAAAGATGAAGTTCGATACCTGGGAGTTACCTTGGACTGCCACCTGAACTTACAAGCCCACATCAACAGAGCCACCAGAAATGCTTTCCATAAACTGGCCACTATTCGAAGACTCAAACACCTCCTCGGCCAAGACCATTTCCACACAGTTTGTCAAGCTGTCATTACACTCATACTGGACTATTGCAATTCCCTATTCCATAGACTGCCAAAGCAAACCATCCGACTTCTGCAATTAGCCCAAAACACTGCTGCCCGCTCCATCACTGGATCAGCAAACGCCCCTCTTAAACCAGCTCTACTGGCTACCCATTACCTCATGTGCCAAATACGAAACTGTGCTGACCATCTTTAAAATCAGAAATAATATGTCAGTTGGAAGACTGCAGGACTTGATCTGCACAAAGCCTAACAACAGACCGCGGAGACAGCATACCATAGACACCACGCTGACACCCAGCCCCTACATGAAGGCCAACAAGTCTACTGTGAAGAGGGCACTTTCACTAGCGGAACTAAAACTGGTTTCAGTCCTAAGTCACAGACAACAAATGATCAGAGTTGGATCAACCACCTCCACTCCAATCTAAAACACACAGGGAGTCCCACAAGGGTCCTCCCTGTCCGCTCTCCTGTTCAACATATACATACAGCCAGTCTGCAACATCTTCAAAAAGCACAAGATCCTCTATGCTATCTATGCAGAAGACATTATGGTCTACACACCAATCCTCCTTGACAAACCAGATTATATAGCAATCACAGCCTGCTTACATGAAATGAACAACTGGCTTTCCTCAAACAATCTACTTGTTAACTTCAAGAAATCTGAAGCACTATTCTTATCACGTGACACCTCTTTTACCCGCCCACCCCCCCCCCAACTTTCATCATCCTACAAGATACTCCAATCACAATAAAGGAAGAGGTTCGATACCTAGGTGTGACCCTGGACCAAGCCCTAAATCTACAACCACACATCAACAGAACCAACGGGAATGCTTTCCACAGACTGGCCATCATCTGTAGACTAAAACCCCTCCTAAACCAGGAACACTTCCACACGGTTTGCCAAGCCGTCACCCACATTCTTGACTACTGCAATTCCCTCTTCCAGTTCAATCCACAAGACCACTTCAACTAGTCCAGAACACTGCTGCCCGGCTCATAACAGGATCAGCCAAACATGAACACATAACACCCATTCTACATCAGCTGCACTGGTTACCAATTACCTTAAGAGCCAAATACAAAACAGCATTAATCATATTCAAAATCAGAAATGAAACATCAGCCGGAACCTTACAAAAGCTCCTAATCACAAAACCCAAGAGAAACAATACCAACTCCTGGCTCTTTCACTAAAGCCAACAAGAGGGCTCTCTCACTTGAAGCACCTACCATCTGGAACTCCTTGCTGGAGAAAATAAGTACAACCAAGAACATTAAAGACTTCAGGAAACAACTAAAAACGTTCCTGTTCTCTGAACACTTCAAAGATGACTTCCAGAACACACCCTAATGATTCACACCTAAATAATTTTATACCCAAATATATCAACTGTAAATAAGTTATGCTCCTAGCAAGTCCTGCATGTACCCCTTCCCATGTTTCTAAATGAATTCTCTGTAATGTTCTGTTGAAGTTGTAATGTAAACCGCTTTGATACTAAGAAAGGTGGTAAAGAAAACTTGTTAAATAAAAATAAGAGAAATAAGGAAAGAAAAATCAAAGGCAGAGGAACAGATGGCTAAAGATGTGAAGCGTGGCGGACAAAACCTTCTTCAGGTATATTCGGGAGAGTAGGAAAATCAGAGGTGGAATTGCAGGACTCAAAAGTGCTGGGAACAGACTCGTGGAAAGTGGCACTGAAAAAGCGAAATTGCTAAACAAATACTTCTGCTCTGTTTTTACTAAAGAAAATCCTGGAGAAGGACCACCTGTGACTCCCAAATATAAAAATCGGAATGAAGTAGATACCACACTATTCACAGAAGATGATGTGTTAGAACAACTTGCAAAACTGAAAGTAGACAAGGCCATGGAACCGGATGGGATACATCCCAGGATACTTAAAGAGCTCAGAGAGGTTCTTGCAGGGCCATTAAAGGATGTTTTTAACAGATCTTTGGAAACAGGAGAAGTTCCTCAGGACTGGAGAAGGGCTGATGTGGTACCTCTTCACAAAAGTGGTGACAGGGAAGAAGCGACAAACTACAGGCCAGTGAGCCTTTCCTCGGTGGCGGGAAAAGTAATGGAGGCGCTCCTGAAAGAGCAAATAGTGGACTTTCTCAAAACTAACAGGTTGGATGATCTGAGGCAACATGGTTTTACCAAAGGATGATCTTGCCAAACAAATCTGATTGAGTTCTTTGACTGGGTGACCAGAGAATTAGATCAGGGGCATGTGATGGATGTCATTTACCTGGATTTCAGCAAAGCCTTTGATACTGTCCCTCATAGGAGGCTTATCAATAAACTCAATAGTTTGGGGATGAGTCCCAAGGTGGTGAAATGGATCAGAAATTGGTTGACTGACAGATGTCAGAAGGTGATGGTAAATGGAGCTCACTCAGATGAAAGGAGGGTGATTAGCAGGGTGCCCCATGGTTCGGTCCTGGAACCAGCACTTTTCAATGTATTTGTGTGTGATATTGCTGAAGGACTGAATGGAAAAGTATGTCTTTTTGCAGATGGCATGAAAACTTGCAACAGTGTGGACTCCCCTGAGGGAGTGGATAACATGAGAAAAGATATACAAAAGCTGGAAGAATGGTTTAATGCTTGACAGTTAAGATTTAATGCGAAGAAGTGCACTGTCATGCACTTGGTAAGCAGAAATCCAAGGGAATTGTACTTGATAGGGGGGCGAGTGGTTGGTGTGCACGGACCAGGAGAAGGACCTTGGTGTGATTATTTCTGAGGATCTCAAGGTGGCAAAATAGTGTGACAAGGCAGTGGCAAAAGCCAGGAAGATGTTGCGTTGCATACAAAGAAGAATTACCAGCAGAAAGGAGGAGGTACTAATGCCACTGTATAAGTCACTGGTGAGGCCTCACTTGGAATACTGTGTTCAGTTTTGGAGACCATATCTCACAAAGGATGTAAAAAGACTGGAAACAGTTCCGAGGAAGGTGACTAAAAATGATTTGGAGCCTGTGTCAGAAGCCTTATGAGAAGAGACTTGAAGACCTAAATATGTACACTCTGGAGGAGAGGAGGGATAGGGGAGATATGATTCAGACCTTTAAATACTTCAAGAGTATTAATGAACAAACAAACCTCTTCCAAAGACGAGGAAACTGTAAAACTAGAGGGCATGACATGAAGCTGCAAGGGGGTAAATTGAAAGGTAATGTCAGGAAATACTTTTTCACTGAAAGGGTGGTGGATGCTTGAAATGCCCTCCTGATGGAAGTGGTGGGGGCAAATACAGTGACAGAATTCAAAATGGCATGGGACAGAAACAGTGGATCCCTTTATAGCAACAGGATAAAATCAAAATAAACTTAACAATCTAATTTCTCAGCAAACAGGGGTGCCCTACACGGAGCAGTGGGTTCACCCCTAAACAAAGACATGGGGGGGGGGGGGGCGTGACCTACACGGAGCAGCAGGTGCACCTACTCTTGCCACCTTACTGGGCAAACCAGATGGACCATACTGGTCTTTATCTGCCGTCATTTACTATGTTACTATGAACCTGCCATTTGGAACTCACTTCCACAGACACTAAGGACAAACATGGACATAAAAGACTTTAGGAAAAAGCTAAAAATCTTCCTCTTCATGGATCACTTCAGGGAGTACATCTAGCACTCCAGATTCCGGACCACCTTTAATGTGAATACCCAGATATTTGTTAACATGCCGCCTGGCATTTATACATAAGTTATGCTTCCAAGCACCACCCCCATGTCACCCTTTCCTATGTTTCCAATGTGAGTTCTCTGTACCGGTCTGAGTTGCAATGTAAACCGCTTTGGTTTTAGGATAAGGTGGTATAAAAAAAACATGTTAAATAAATAACTATCTATCTTGGTGGAGGTACATTCCTCTCAGTCTATCTCAAAGGCCATGCTGGGTTGAGGCTGGTGAACATCACGCATGGGTGAGCACGTATGACGAAGTTCTACCAGTTTAGGCTTCATGCTGAAGAAAGTTAAAAACTGAAACACTCACAACCACCTTGACTTGTAGACATTGACCCCTGTTTGATAGCTCATAGTAATGATTCTAGTCTACACATTGCATAAGTATGTTACATTCTGAGATAGTCTGTAGTGTCACCCAGTGGTGTGTGTGACACCCATGGTAATGCTGTCATAGGTTTATATAAATGTACTTCCAACTGACACAGTACCCCCAGTATCAATGGCAATGTGTATGCAGGGCTACCCTGGCAGTTGTGATGTTCATCCTCTGGCATCAGCAGACGAGCAGGGTATTGTATGTAACATTGCAGATAGTCATGCAGTGTGTCCTCTCATAGGTTTGCTACACATAACCCTACCCCCACCTAGTGGTCCTGTTGCCACTCTTTCAATGACAGACACAGCTATGATGCCAGATAACTTGACAGCTGCTACAGAATGCAATCTGCATGTGCATATGAGCATCCCAGAATGCCATATTAAACACAAAGCAGCTAGTCCCTTGCATATGCTATATGCTGGGCCAGGCCTAGAGATGGGCCAAGGAGATGGTGCCCTAGGTAATGCTGAGCCATCATGCCCCACGCATTTGTGTTGGATCCCATTGCTGAGTTTGTAATGCCTTACTCAATGCCACTCCTGTGTGCGGCACACACTACCATGCCTGGAGGGTGACAGCAGTTGGCACACCTGTGACATGCCACAGACACCCTGGAGCTGGAACGTATTACGCTGGTAATGAACAGCAGTGTACATGTAGGTCAATGCCACAGGCACTGCCAGTCAATGAGGTCCACTCATATACATTCCATGGCAGGACAACATCAATATATATAATACAAGAGATCACAGAGAGAGGAAGACAGGCATCTGTATTTGGAAAAACTTAGAGAAGCTAGCAAAGTAGTCAAGAAGGCAAAGATTCAAAAGGAGGAGGAAACAGCCAATGCAATAAAATGGGGGGATAAGACATTTTTCAGATATATTAGTGAGAAGAGGAAGGGCAAGAGTGGTATTGTCAGACTCAAGGGTGCAGGGGAGGAATATGTAGAAGCTGATAAGGATAAAGCGGAATTGCTTAACAAATATTTTTGTTCTGTGTTCACAGATGAAGAACCAGGAGCAGGACCTCAGAAAACACCCACAAATAGGAACAGAAGCAAAGGACATCTTGAACAATTTTCAAAAGACTGTGTTCGTGAGAAACTATCTCAATTTAAAGTAGACAAAGCGATGGGACCGGATGGGATACACCCGAGAATACTGAGGGAACTTGGGGACGTTCTAGCAGCTCCACTGACTGACCTATTCAATGCCTCGTTGAAGTCGGGAGTGCTGCCAAAGGACTGGAGAGAGGCTCATGTGGTGCCTTTACACAAAAGCGGAAGTAAGGATGTGGTTGAAAACTACAGGCCAGTTAGTTTAACTTCGGTGGTGAGTAAATTATTGGAAACGCTGCTGAAAGAGAAAATAGTGAGGTTTCTGGAGTCCAGTGGATTACAGGATCCGAGGCAGCATGGATTCACCAGAGGCAGGTCTTGTCAGACAAATCTGATTGATTTCTTTGACTGGGCGACCAGGGAGTTGGACCGAGGGAGAGCCCTAGATGTGGTGTATTTAGATTTCAGTAAAGCCTTTGACACTGTTCCTCACAGGTGACTTATAAACAAACTGAGCACCCTAGGGATGGACCCTAAAGTTACTGCTTGGGTTAGAAATTGGTTGGGTGGGAGGCGACAAAGAGTACAAGTAAATGGAGCTCACTCTGAGGAGAAGGATGTTATCAGTGGTGTGCCCCAGGGATCTGTCCTTGGTCCGATTCTTTTTAACATCTTTCTTAGTGATATAGCGGAAGGGCTTTTAGGTAAGGTTTGCCTCTTTGCAGATGATACCAAAATCTGCAATAGAGTAGACACCCAGGAAGGGGTAGATAACATGAGGAGGGATCTAGCTAAACTTGAAGAATGGTCTAGAATTTGGCAGCTGGGATTTAATGTTAAAAAATGTAAGGTCATGCATTTGGGCTGCAGCAATCCAAGGGAGCAATATAGTATAGGGGTGAAGTACTTTTGTCCACTAAAGAAGAGCGGGACCTAGGCGTGGTTGTGTCTGATGATCTTAAAGTAGCTAAACAGGTAGAAAAGGTGACAGCAAAAGCTAGAAGGATGCTTGGGTGCATACGGAGAGGAATGGCTAGCAGAAAAAAAGGAGGTGATAATGCCTCTGTATAAGTCTTTGATGCGACCTCATTTGGAGTATAGTGTGCAATTCTGGAGACCACACCTTCAAAAGGATGTGAACAGGATGGAGTCGGTGCAGAGGGTGGCTGCTAAAATGATTAGTGGTCTTCATTATAAAGCATAGGAGGACAGACTGAAGGATCTTAATATGTACACCTTAGAGGAAAGGCGGGATAGAGATGATATGATTGAGATGTTTAAATACCTCCATGGCATAAATGTTCAGGGAGAGAGCCTCTTTCAATTGATAGCAAGTTCTGCTACGAGGGGACATGGGATGAGGGTGAAGGGAGATAGATTCAGGAGTGATATGCGGAAATATTTCTTTATGGAAAGAGTAGTGGATCCGTGGAATAGTCTCCCAGTGGAGGTGGTAGAGATGAGGACAGTAAGTGAATTCAAATAAGCATGGGACAAACACAGAGGATCTCTAAAGTAAAAAGGGGACTGTTGTAGTTGTTATGGAAGGACAGACTAGATAGGCCATGTGGTCTTTTTCTGTCATCGTATTTCTATGTTTCTATAGACCCCCCCATAACACAAACCTACATACATGTGATGTTCACCCTGAGGCCTGCAGCTGCCACTAATATCCACACATTGATAAAATGTAGCAGGTTACACTCACAGAAGGTGTTTGTTCTGTCAGTGGACAGCTGGGAAGCTCACATGGTCACCTTGGTGATGCACACATTTGTGCTTGAAGGATACTCCAAGAGGAGAGGGTGATACCATAGCTCAGTCTGGCCTGAGCTAGCTTGGCAATGTAAAGGTCACCAGATCAAGACTGGCTCATAGTCAAGAGGATATAATGTGGGTGTGCCTATGTCAGGTGTGTAGACTGCATTGATCACCTGTTATGTTCCATTAAGTTGGCTTGAAAGTCATAGACCTACATGGATGAAAGGCCTCTATACCCCTTGCAGGTCTGTTGCAGTGCAGAAACTCTTCCCTCCCCTACCCTTGCACACAAAAGTTGGGATCCTGTCACCATACAACCACTCCCATCCATTTGTGCTACCTGCAGTCATGTCTGTTGATGGCATGGCAAATGCACTCATTACATCTGGAAGTTCTGCTCTGTGCATCAGACTAGGCCTGGGGCAGAATTACTGCATATGAGCAATGCTGCCTCTTGGATGTGTCACAGTCAGGAATGAGCCAGCAATATTAGAGGACAATACACTACCACCAACTGATTGACATTGACCAGTGTGTGTATTCTCTGGGCACATGAAGTTTACTCTTTGCACACTGTATCTGATTCCAACACTCAGACAATATCCATGCACATGCCCTAGCATCCACCCTCCCCGTGATATGTTCCACTCACATGAGTAGTAGGAAGTCTACCATCACAGCTTCTCCCCTTCAACTGCACATACTATACAGTTCTGCACCCACATGTGCAGCATATCAGCATGCATTAAGAGCATCTTAGATGTCCATGTTGATAACATGGATCTTGAACCATGTAGATGTAGCAAATGTAGAAGCTGTTCCTGCACATAATATAACAGTGCAGGGCATATGAATCAGGGTTGCAGCCGCAACACACTGTTGTGGGATAAATAGCAGATGCTGAGTGACCGGGACATTAGACAATCTGGGGACTAGCTACAAAGGAGTAGGAGGCAGGGATGGACTGACAGTAGGTTGATGGTGTTAGAGGCTGGCCAGATGCACAGGTCACTACTCCCATGGCAGTCTGCAACACATGTGTAGTCTTGCATCTTTTGCTCTATTCGTGGCCCACTCTTTCCCTGCAGGGCCCATGCAACCTGCCTTTGGACCCTATGTTTGACTTTTTGTACAAATGTGGGACATTGACGTGGGTACAAGAGGCATGCACACCATTCCCCCACTCACAAGAACTATCTGTACTGGACATTCAGCAAAGAAATGCCATCATATCAGCAAGCTTTCCCATACATGGACAACATGTGGCACATGCTGTGTGCCTGCAAACTGCTGGGTTCCACATAGTGAGATGTAGCCAATAACATCACCTACCCCAAAACCTATCAGTAGCAAACACGATTTTCTATGTCTTCCTAAGAACCACAAAAAGCAAAAAGTCAAAACATAAGATATTACCCGTGAATCCGTTTATAAGAAAAACAACATTTTTCAAATTAGTAGTTTTTTCTGTCGGGATCCGCCGACCCGAGACGGGGAGAGGAAAAGCTCCCCTCTCTGTGTCGGCAGAGGCCTTTTTTTCAAAATTAATAAACAAAACGTTAATAGTAGTGAAAAACACTTATCTGTAAGTAACCCAAATCCATTCAGCAAAGAGGGCAGCAATATTTCAGACAGCGACATGCATGTTTCGAGCCCAAAAAGGGCCCTGTATCAAGCGAATTCCGTAAGTTTATGCACCCTTGAAAAAACGCCGAACTCAACAGGCAATTTATAACACCGCAGAACCACAGAATGGCTGTTGAACAGATGCGTCACCAAAGAAGGAGGAGGAGCCAATAGCTCGCCTTCAGGAAACCCCAAAAAAAGGGGGAATATCTGGAAAGGGAACCAAAGGTCAAAATTCCAGCTAAAAGACCAAAAGGTAAATCAAATCAAACTCCACCAGTCATATTCCAAGTTCAATCCCATAGGTAGTACAGTCTTTAACTGGAAAATCCAGCGCTGTTCACATCGTTGAAGCGCTTGCTCCCGATCACCACCCTGGGGATCCAAAGGAATGAAATCAATTACTCTCCAACGTAAGTCTCCAAATAAATGTTGATGTGAAAGGCAGTGCTCCACCAAAGGGGCCGAAAGAGTCCTGGTAGCCAATCGTGAGGCATGTTCGCCCAAACGGATCCTAACCGGGCGGATGGTTCTACCGATGTAAGACAAGTTTCAAGGGCAGGTAATCATATAAACCACAAAAGGTGTTAAACAGGTGGAATGACCTGTAAATGAGAAAGACCTGCCCGAGAATAAATGTGTCCATTGAACCCCTTCATCGGTGGTAGCACAAAATCTGCAATTTTGACAAGGCCAGTGGCCTGAACGTCGTTCATCAGTCACAGGAGGGATCGGTGGAAGGACCGCATGCACCAGGCGATCCCGGATATTCCTGCCTCTAGTATAAGCCAAACGGAGGGGCTTTTGAAAACAAGAATGTACACGTAAGACACCCCAATGCTTCTTCAGAAGGGCTGTAACTTGAGAAGTGTGTTGCGTAAAAGGGAGAACTCCCGTCACCTTATCCAAATCTTCCTTTTGGGAAACATCAGAAGGGGGTTCAGAAAGAAATTCAGAACCCCCCAGAAGCCATTCTCTATGAGAGAACCGGGCACGAGTGTAAGCCCGACGAATCACTGCTTCAGGGTAGCCACGATGAAGGGGTTCAATGGACACATTTATTCTCGGGCAGGTCTTTCTCATTCACGGGTCATTCCACCTGTTTAACACCTTTTTTGGTTTATATGATTACCTGCCCTTGAAACTTGTCTTACATCGGTAGAACCATCTGCCCGGTTAGGATCCGTTTGGACGAACATGCCTCACGATTGGCTACCAGGACTCTTTCGGCCCCTTTGGTGGAGCACTGCCTTTCACATCAACATTCATTTGGAGACTTATGTTGGAGAGTAATTGATTTCATTCCTTTGGATCCCCGGGGTGGTGATTGGGAGCAAGTGCTTCAACGATGTGAACAGCGCTGGATTTTCCAGTTAAAGACTGTACTACCTATGGGATTGAACTTGGAATATGACTGGTGGAGTTTGATTTGATTTACCTTTTGGTCTTTTAGCTGGAATTTTGACCTTTGATTCCCTTTCCAGATATTCCCCCTTTTTTGGGGGGTTTCCTGAAGGCGAGCTATTGGCTCCTCCTCCTTCTTTGGTGACGCATCTGTTCAACAGCCATTCTGTGGTTCTGCGGTGTTATAAATTGCCTGTTGAGTTTGGCGTTTTTTCAAGGGTGCATAAACTTACGGAATTCGCTTGATACAGGTCCCTTTTTGGGCTCGAAAGATGCATGTCGCTGTCTGAAATATTGCTGTCCTCTTTGCTGAATGGATTTGGGTTACTTACAGATAAGTGTTTTTCACTACTATTAACGTTTTGTTTATTAATTTTGAAAAAAAGGCCTCTGCCGACACAGAGAGGGGAGCTTTTCCTCTCCCCGTCTCGAGTCGGCGGATCCCGACAGAAAAAACTACTAATTTGAAAAATGTTGTTTTTCTTATAAACGGATTCACGGGTAATATCTTATGTTTTGACTTTTTGCTTTTTGACTCATTGTGTGTCATTACATTTTTGGAGGTTTTTTTCTTTATTGTTCCTAAGAACCACAACATCCAAAAGTGGCAATTGTTGCTTGCATGTTCCGTGCCATGTAGCAGCAAATCCTGCTGTTACTACTGTGTGACCTGGCACTTTGTTAGAGACAACATTTGTCACCCTGTTATCCTGCTCAGCATCTGTCCACACCTTTCCCATGTCCTTGGATGCCTCGAAGCATGCAACTGATGTGTGCTGTGTCTTGCAGAGTTAGTCTTATCAGAAGAGCAGGGAATGCGCCCAACCTCTAAATGTTCAGTGCTGCATCTGCCTTGTAGCCCAATACAAATGATCAGTAGTAGTAAGGATGTGTCAGGAGATATACATTGAGCCCTTCACATATATCTACCTATCATACAGCAGAAATGACATCCTCTGTATGTGTGTGCACTGCAAGATAAGGTGTTGCGTATGCTACTGTGTGTGCATTAGCATTATCCCTCAGCAGGACAAACTATGACACCGTACCACAAGTGTAACTCACAGCAATGTGTGCATCATACCATGCAAGGCCATCTGTGTTTGGGGTACATGAAAGCTGTGGCAGACACAATAGCAGGTTGCATGTATGTGAGAGGCAAATTTATGTGGGACTCATAGGGTGCATGAGATAGCTACATATGCTGTACCTGGACAGCTGTCACCCATATTTTGGAGGTGCCATGAATATATCTGCCACAGAGTGACCATCATACAGTAATTTATGAGACTAAACAACGTCAACTGTAAACCCTGACAGCCCTGTAATGGGACTGAATGGGATACAACCTTAGGGTCTGAGGTTTGAGTGAAATGAAGCACCCTATCTCTACACAGCTACCCTTATGCCTGGAATGCTATGTAGGTAGCTGCAATTTTCTGCATGTCTGCAAGACATGGGTATTAGGAAACATACATACACAACATTACACATAGTCTGATATGCACTCGCCACGTCTTGCCGTCATGTCCTCCAGCAACTCCTGCAAGTACTCGGGCCTCTTCCTCTTCAGCTCCCTGCCCTTTTTCTTGAGGGCCTCCATCTGTTGGGGGAAGGAACAGGAGTTCAGAGAATATCTGCATACATGAGCAGCAACTTAAATAATGTGCTATCTAAAGTCCCAAGAGGAATACAGGGATGCATCATCTATAACTACCTCACCAGAAAAGCATACATCTCATGTGACATAGGCTGTGGAGAGCCACACATGTTGATGTTTATCCACCAGGGAGAAATAATACAGATCATGTACATGTTTTGCCAGAACCAGGGCTCAAGTGTGCAACCCTCAGCATTTGCTCCAGTGCAAGGCATCATATCACTGGTCAATGACCTAGATACTGACATATCCCTATTCACTATAAGAGCCCAGGAGTGAACTGTGTTGCCACATCTGAGACTGCCATGCATGATAATGGGCACAGTCTCATGCTACTGATCCCCTGATCACCTCACACTACTTAGTCACATGGTCACCATGCCGATGGGGCTGTGAGCCTGGAGATTTAGCTTTATTGAACAATTGGCAACAAAAACATATAAAATCAACAAAGCAACTACAAAAAGAAAGACAATCAGCAATAAAGGAAAAACAAAAAAAGGGAAGGGGGAATAGGGAGAAACAAAAACAAAAGAGTTCATGGAGGGTGGAGGGTAAGATGACTCCAGAAGCCCTGGCATTTATGTAAACCATAGAGACCCCATTCCTGCTCAGCCAACCTAGAAATCTCCGCTAGAATATCCTGCAACACAACATTAAGGGATAGGAGCTTTGCCTTCAAGGAGACCTGGAACCTAGTCTGCCACAGGAAATATTGGGCAATGACAGTGATGATGAAAAGGTCCCAGGAAGTACCCCCACTACAGAGAATTGGATGATGTGACTTGCATGAGCTCTACTGAGGCCACAACCGAACTGCAAAATATATTTACACAACCACATGCCACTGGGTGGACCAGCTCATTGGGTGGGGCGGGGAGCTCCGACCAGGGAAAGAGCCATGCATGCCACCAGTATCTCCCAGACAGGGCTGTCATGTAATCTTGACAAACCCCCACTCTGCAGCCACCTGAGAACCTCCCAAATAGATATTAAGCCTACACACATCATGTTTCCTGTCCTTTCAATTCTTTCTTTGTGTTTAGATACAGTCACCCAGCAGCCCCCGGGTGTTACCACCATTGTGATGGCACAGTTATGTGGCTTGATCTCTTCCCCCAAAGGAAATGGAGGTCTAAGTGAACTTTTTCAAACACAGAAGGAGCATGAGTGGGACGCATTCCTTGTTCCCTGTGGTAGAAGCCTGTGGCTCTGACCATTAGGCTACCAGTCAATGCTTCCTGGGCCACAACTAGCCTCAAATCTGTATCTCCTTTGCTGCTAGTTAGGTGCCATCACAGGGCAGCTGCCAAGCTTCTCAAGGAAACAAGGCTTCCCCAGCCACTATGTAGCTGTGTTTTGCATAGTAGGTTATATACCTGTGTCCTGATAGGTGCAAGATCAGCCTGACCTTGGATGACATGAAGGCCCATCCCAGGATATCATCCCCAGATAACCTTCAGTCTCCTGTTCATGATGCCAAGAGCACCTACAGTGCCAGTACCATTACTGCTGCCAGACCATATGCATGAGTGTACGACACAGTGTCACATAATATACCCAGCATGTGAATAACCCTAGTAGGCATTGTTCCTTGCATACTGGGTAGTACACTGTTATAGTTCACAATCTGCCTGTGCGGCTCCCCATCCATAAGGGGATAGCATTGTCCATTGCTGCATGCCTGACAGGGTCATCCAGGTACATCTGAAACCTGTCAGGGCTGCAGCAGCAAGGCACAGTAGCTCAACCTGCAGGAGGATCACCCATTATGCATGTGTGTGCGACATGGTGTCACATGATATGCCCAGCATGTGAATGACCCTGGTAGGCAATTGCTCCTTGCATACTGGATAGTACACAATTATAGCTCACAACCTGCCTGTGTGGCTCTCCCAGTCCATAAGGGGAAATCATTGTCCATTGCTACATGCCTGACAAGGCCATCCAGGAACATCTCGGACTTGTCAGGGCTGCAGCAGCAAGGCACAATGGCTTAACCTGCAGGAGGATCACCCACTAAACCAAAGATTGCTAATCCAAGGCCAACCCATGTTGTCAGATTTACCTTAATGAAAATATCCTCATTGGACTGCCATATTTTTGATCACAAAGGCTATTGCTGCATTCAGCCATCACATCTGCTTGGCCGACAGCAACACCCTTCGCCCCTCTCCCTTGCAAGGAGAACACTTGTGTGGATGTAACCGATTGGTCCAAAATTCCACTGGAGACATTAACATAATGATCTCCCTCTTGCAGACACAAGTATCCCTGATCAGAGGTCTACCAGGGCCGCTAATGGCTTGGAGCACCAGCAGTAGTACCTGTGCATGGCGAACCACATGGACCTGCATTCAGGGCAGTGCCAATACTTGTGACTCTTAGCAACTCTCATTGCAGACCTGATGGTGCCAGGGATACAAGGATTGATGGGGGCAGTTCACATGGGCAGCCATGGCCTATGCACCTGTACTGCAGCTATCACCCAGTGCTCACTCCAATGCTGGCTCAAGACATTGGCAAGGAAGGCACACTGACAGCTGAAAGCCCCTGCTGGCTCTCAACATTCATTGTTTGTTGTTAAACACACTACAATTGCCAATTGTCACCACCCCTACCCCCTTCCACCCTAGGTGGCTGGCTGGGTGAGCCCCATCATTTCCCATGCTCTGCTCCTACCCTGCAATAAATGGTGACCCTTACCAGTAAAGCACACTCCATAGGCAGAATGTGGCACAGGTCAGGCCCCACAAGCAACCTCTTGATGTCACAAGGGCCCCTTGATGTCATCCTCCTCATATCTGCTCTCACACCTGCCTTATGGATGTTCCCTGGGTAGGAGTACAACTTGACCCCTGAGCTGCCCAACTGGCATAGTCTATGACAAAACGTACACCACAGCATGCATGCAGTTGTTATCCTGCCTTTTTTGGGAGTGCCATAGACCAAACTGTGCCCAAAAAGACACCATGCAATGGGATAAACTCTGGCAGGGATACTATCTGTCAGGTGATTCTGGAGCCTGATGGCAGGCCAATCCCTGGGAGATGGCTACATGAGCAGTTGTCCTGAATCAGCTGTGAACTGTACACCTTCCTAGTCACTCTTGTCCAGCAATGGGCCTCTATGGATGACCATGATACCTGTGAAGAACTTGCATCTGCAGGAGGGGCCATGAAGAGCTTGCATTTGCAGGAGGGGCCATGCAGCACTGAATCTTAAGCCTTGGTTCAGGAGCCCCAAGCGTCATAATGCATTCCTATGCTTTTCAACAGGATGCTCTGAAACCCTATTCCACATCTGCAATGGAGTACATTTGCTCTTTGTGTCAACTGTGCACCCCATGTGGCAGATGTGCACTTGACCAATACCATGTGACCCCTACCTTTCTTGGCCTGCTTGCCACAGAATTATATTGTGCATGGAGGAGGAGAGCTGAGTGTGAGCGGATTGGGCAGAGACTCAGGCGTCTCGGAGTCATCCAGGGGCCTGTCTGCGGCAGCATCTTCATAACCCAATTCCACTTGTGAGACCGCTGGTGCTCTTTAAAAGCTCTGGAGTCCTGTTTCTCACCAGGAGGAGAGCTGAGTGTGAGACAGATCGGACCAAGACACAGGCATCTGTGAGCCATCCGGGGGCCTGGCTGTGGCAGAGGCGGCATCACCTGAGTTCTTCTGTGAGAGCCGCTGGGGCTCTTTAAAAGCCTTTGAGCCCTGTGGAACGTAGTCATGGGCACATGGCCGTGGGTGTGCCCAAAGGGGCATGACCTAAGGGGCAGGTTTGGTACCTTTTGGAGCCCCTTTGGAGTACCGAGGAGTGGTTTGTTTGGCTGTGCTCCCTTCTTCTGTTCTATGGAAAAAAGAAAATGAAAGGCTAAAGGGAAGCAGATATCCTTTTCCACTCTGAAAATCACTGGCCCAATGGATACACATTTGGTTCCAGCTTCGGTGCAAAGTACTGCAGTCCCTGACTTATCTCTAAATGGAGCTTTTCTAAGCTTCCCCGAACATTGTCCTCGCACCCTCTAACTGCGGGTAGGATGAGAATTTCTGATGATTCCTTGTAGTTTTTGCATAGTGCATCTTCTATGTCTGAGACTTCCCCTAAGGCTGTTGATTTTCCTGACTGTATTGCCTCTTTCTCCTCTACTGTTGTCCCTCCAGCAGATGTTTCCTTAACTGACATTTGGAAGGTGTGTTAGGACTGAATCTATGTTGAAAAACACTATTTCTAAATTGTGTGCCTTCTCTCAGGACAATGTGTTGAAATTTTCTAATTTAGATGAAAAATGTGATAATGTGTTGTGGTGCATTGCTAAGACTGAGCCTTCAGTTCAGTCTTTGCAGTCTGCGATAGCCTCTTCAGTAGTGGTTAGTTTTGTTCCTTCATAATAAGCTTGAGGCTCTTGAGAACAGCTATAAGAGTAAAAGTTTGTGATTCATTAACTTTCCTATATCTCTGTTACTTTCTCCTGAAATTTTGTTAAGAAAATATTTTTTATGAAGTTCTAGCCCTTCCAAAACCTGAAGATATTATTTCAAATTTATTTTTTTATTTTATATTTATGCATGTTACAAATAAACCAAGAATTACATCTTGTACAGAAACAAGGAATGGTTACAGTAACATAAAATGAGGAAAAAGAAATGCAAAGGTAATCACAATCAAAACCATCCCTTCTTCAGCCTACAATACAAGAGGGATCCAAGAAAAACAAAGAAAAAAATGACAAATTGAATACACATAGGAAAGTGAAACAGGCCCTACCAACCAGTCCTACTATAATCACGGAGGACAAGAGGAAGGGGAATAAGGATCTATAGGGCGCTGAGCACTAAGGAAGGTCAGAAGCAGGGAAGGCTCATAGAAAATATTGGACAAAGACTGATACTTCACAATACACTTGCATGGATATTTAAGGAAAAACAGGACCCCCAGCTGCTGGACCCCAGGCCGGAGGAGAAGAAAATCTTTTCGCATCCACTATGTTTCTCTGGACAGGTCCGGGAAAATATGAACTTGCAAGCCTGTAAATAATAGATGTCTTTTCTTAAAAAACATTTTCAAAAGCCCTATCCAAAATTAATGCAAAAGAGGCTAGCAATGTGGAAAGTACAATCGGCTCATCACCAGAACTTTGCAACAGAGCAGAAACATCAAGAGAATCTACCTGCTGCAACCCAGCCACTTCCCCTATGCCCACAGATCTTTAGCAGTCAGCAGTTAGTAGGCCTTAATCATAGGGGGATGTAACTCAGGAGGAACCCCCCAGAACTTTTATTAAATAAGACCAAATCATGTCCTTTGTAAAGATTGTAGGAGACCTGGGAAAATTAATAAGTCCTAAATTAAAAGCTCTGACAGCATTGTCAAGTTGCTGAATTTTAGCTTTAACTGCAATAGTGTCCCTCCAAGGAGTTAACTTTCAATTGCATCTCTAATAAAGAGTTCTGAAGAGAAACCACTTTCTCTGCATTATCTTGAATAGCTACACAGTTACTTTGTACTTGAAGTGCTAGGACTTGAATCTATGGACCAAAGCTTCACCTAACATCATGATGGCAGACCATATAGATTCAAGCATGAAGACCTCCCAGCAAGCCAAGGGGAAAGAGAGGGCCCATCCTGCTGACAACACCTCACCTTCCATAGTGCTCAACACTGGGCCCGGACTCTGTGGCGTGACAGCATTCGCAGCCCACCCTCCTTCAGACACAACCGGCTAGATGCTGGCACCGAGTTGTTCTGGGACAGCCAAAGCACTTGCCACACTTTGCCCTAGTATCTGCCCTCTTCAACCGGATGGTACAGCAAGTGGCTGAGAACCCTCTTGCCGCAGATCTCCAGAGGTTGGTGACAACAGCGCTGCCTTTGGTGGATGCCGTAATTCAGTGGAAAAAGAATCGATGTCCAAAGCAGATGCCGAGCCACCCAACTTCGATGCCTGCACAACTGGGCTTACGTTCCCTGACAATGCTGGCTGCCACTGAAAACGGATGAAAAAAGAGTCCAAAGGCTCCAAAGGTACAACAGGTAATGGAGATGAATTTGCAGGGATCAGAGAGGGCATCTTAACCCCCTTAACTTTCCTCTTTCTCCATATAGGAAACAGCCATCACAGCGCAAAGTGCCTGTCTCACACCATGATTTCAAATTTATATTAAGTTCCTCAGAGAGCTGGGAATGTTAATCCAGCAAAGGGGGAGTTGGATTAATATGTTCTTACTTCTTCTCTTAATCTAACTCAGTTTTTGGAGGATTCCAAGGATGAGAGAACCTCTCGGTCTACCTTATTGGTTTCCTTTGCAAATGAGTTGGGTAAGAACAGGATTTTAAAACGTTTCTTTAAGAAGAAAGGTACAGTGTTTGGAGGGCAGAGGTTGTCCTTATTTCTTGATGTGTTATGTGCCACTCACGTTAGGAGGAGGTCCTTTCTGCACCTTTCTGCACCACTGCACTAAAACGTTGGCCCCTGAGGGAAAGAACTTTCTTAAATTTCTCTGTCTTATTACCTTTCAGGCAGTGAGTTATGTTTTTACTGACATTTAGAGAAATTTCTGAATGAGCATAATATTTTCTAATGTTTTTGAAGTTGACTTGTGGGATATCCAGAATTGGGTTGCCTCTGTCAATGGGAGGGTAATTATCCTCTTTTTGATTTCCTTTATTTTTTTATTTTTTCTTTGGGGATTTTCTTCCCCGTAAAGTGGGCTGGAATATTCGAGTACAATATGTTATGATTTCCTGTCATTTAAATTTCCTTTTGTCTTTTTCTTATGTATTGAGTATGTTTGCTTTTGTTGTTTTCGATTGTATTATCAGTTGAAAACGTATAATAAAAAAAATAAAATAATTATATTGCGCATGGACAGTTTCCCAGGCAGTGGCCATGACCAGGAAGTCTGTAGTTTGGCCAGGCTGGATGAAAAGCCACAGCTGCCTGGGAGCAATCAGCCACCCCAGTAGGGCCACATCACGGTCCACAAAATATGGGTGTCTGTGTCATTCTCCCATTCTGTGTCCCCAATGTATGTGGGGCTCATGCACTGGGTTGATCAAGTCAAACACAAGGAGGAGCAGAACCGCTCTTGCTAGGACAGTCAAGGTAACACAAAAAGCAGGAGATGTGTAGTGGTCTCTGGATACTTTATTTAGGTACCCCAACGCGTTTCGGCAAACGCCTTCCTCAGGAGGTATGCAGCTTACATAAATAAAACAAAATAGAAGTAAAAATCAACACAAATATGTTAATACTGTATGCAAATTAAAGGTTAAAAATACAGTTAAAAACAATTAAAAAACCAATTAAAAAACAATTAGAAGGTGACGATTAATAACAAACCATATAATTATGATGCATATAGTAAATAAATGTGAAAGAATAGAATATATGTACAGTTATAGTGTATTGTGAATAAAAATGATAATCACAATAAATGTAGGCATTACAGACATTTAAAAACATTTTGACATATATCCAATTACCATCGAAATGCAGGGCTGTGTAGGACAGGAACACAAGGAAGCTACTTACTATATATATGTTCCCTGTAAAATAGTTATCTCCAAGTTATAATGCCCTGTTCGATGTAATTTCAGCTTGTTCAATGTAAACAGCACTGATGCAGAATAGCGCGGTATATAAGAGAATGTAAATAAATAAATAAATAAATATATGGTATTATGATGAATTAATAAATAAAGGAAAATATACATGAAAATTTTTTTACACCAATATAGGACCTTAGAACTGTACTCACTAAATTACAGCGTGGTGCCCTTCGCATATGCATTAATCCTGTAATGAATTAATATGAACTAAAAGAGCAATAAAAATAAAATATGAAATTTGGTGATAAAATATAGTGAAACATATTAAAAACCATGATGTCTAAAATCAAAGAGTGGTGTGTATATGTTGTGTCATCATGTTATATTGTGCGTTTAAAATGAAGTAAAGACATGCTTATAACTATTAATAACCGGGTAGCTGGACCCTGCGCCCCCCCTTCCCTCTTATAGCTCCCCTTACTTCCAACCCTCACTTCCCACAATTTCCACAAAATACACTGACAGCCAATCTTGGTAACAACTGGTCGCAGCTTTATTTCCAAACAACAACTTGAACATTAAACAGTAATAATGGTCAACCAAAACCCCCAGCAGAGCCACGTGTCACCAGCCATGTAATTAGCAAAGCGACCCCGCCTCCACTCCAGCCAGGGTCACACCACCGGCAAAGTTCAGACCACCCCTATCCGACTTCGCCATATTACTAGCAAAAGTCTTCCAGGGGTTGTCTGGGTCGAGGGCACCCCGCCCCCGTCCCAAGTCGCCTCATGCTCCGGACCCCGGAAACCTCCGGGATCCCGCTCCAAACCCCCCCCCCCCGCTGTGACACCCCAATATCATTTTTACTCCCCCCCCCTCCATTACCCCGCTGGGTGGGAGGGTGGACTGCTAGCCCTCCAGCCTTCTCACATGTGCTCGGCGATGCTCTGGAACGCCGAAGCACATGTCAGCCCTTCCTCTGATTGTCTCCGCTCGCCCCTCTCTTCTCAGCGGAGCCAATCATTTAAAATAATGCGATGCGTGCTCCCCCCCGCTGATGCGCCGTCATGCCCCCCCCCCCCGTTCCCCGTCCTCGTGCAGGGTCCCGCGCCGGGCCAAGCACCTGGTTACGTGCGGGCGCCGGGACCCTGCCCGTGCCCTTATACTAACCGGGTAGCTGGACCCTGCGTTCCCCCTTCCCTCTTATAGCTCCCCTTACTTCCAACCCTCACTTCCCCCAATTCCCACAAAATACACTGACAGCCAATCTTGGTAACAACTGGTCGCAGCTTTATTTCCAAACAACAACTTGAACATTAAACAGTAATAATGGTCAACCAAAACCCCCAGCAGAGCCACGTGTCACCAGCCATGTAATTAGCAAAGCGACCCTGCCTCCGCTCCAGCCAGGGTCACACCACCAGCAAAGTTCCTATCACCCCTATCCAACTTCGCCATATTACTAGCAAAAGTCTTCCAGGGGTTGTCCGGGTCGAGGGCACCCCGCCCCCGTCCCAAGTCATCTCATGCTCCGGACCCTGGAAACCTCCGGGATCCCACCACCGGCACAGGCCACACACCTTACCTGTGCCGCCCCCCCCAACTGCAAGCTGCGACCAGTATACCTCGCTATGCACCACTCGCTCCACCGCCTTCTGCCAGTCGTTCAGGAGCAAATCCATCCCTACTGGAGAGAGGTGCACACCATCCACTCTATACAACCCCACACAGGCCACCTCCACCCAGTCATGCTGCACCTGATACCCCCCGTGCTCGCATACCCACCGCCCAATCTGTTGATTAATTTTCGTGAGTCCCTGGGACCATCTCCTCTGCCCTCAGCACGCCGGTCTGGGAATAATATCAGACCAGATTAAAATGACACCCGCAAACAAACGAAGCACTGCAGCAAAGTCCTTCTTGGCGGCCCTGATCAACTGCTTACAGGACCAAGTCGCCAAATCATTGCCGCCCAGATGCACCAGTAAAATCGCTGGATGGTTCCGGATGCACCCGTGGTGACGAAGCAAAGGCATCAGCTGCATCCACCGGAGCCCCTGCTCGCCCAGCCATGAAATCGCCGCCACTGCTGGATCCAGTCCCAAATTCCGCCCGATAGGCTGCTCCGCCTCACGCTGCCCCTCCCAGAACACGAATGAGTGCCCCAGTATCCAACATTCCCGAAGACTCAGACCCTCACCTGCAAGAAATATAACAGCATTAGTATTACCCCCGTGCCCCCCAAGGCAGTCGCCTTACAATCTTACATATCCCATAAACGCTCTAGACCGCCATCTGCCGATACTCTGTATCTGCTCCCCCGACAATCCCAAAGCCGCTGCACTGGTCGCCGCCCCGATGTGAAACGAGTGCACAGAAAAAAGTTGGGGGTCTTCCCCCATCCGCCGTAACACCTTGCGCAAAACCGCCGTAACCTGAAAACGCGTAATAGCCCGGGAATTGTTATGCACAAAAAAAACCCTCCCCCATCGGGCGCAACCCCGCATACTCACTCATGGCGGACATGGGGCATGTCAACCCACCAATCTCTCTCAGGACCACCTATAGGCCTTTTCTTTTCTGGTCCGTTTTTGATTTAGCTAACAACATGCAAACCAACCCCGTGTCAATCCACACTTGCTGTCACCGCAAACAATTACCCAAACCTGCTCTTTTCGAATCAACTGCCAATTCGCCCACCCGAAAGGCCCCAAAAAAGGCCAGACAAAAAAACTGCCCGAAATAGCACAGCCTCATATGGCAACTCCGCAACTCCTGGCAGCTCCTGGCACAACCCACACAGTAAGTCGTGTGTAATCGGTAGCCGCCAATCCCGTGACTGCGGTTGGGCTCGTTCCCACCCCCGCAACAGCCACCGTGCCAAGAACCCCTGACCCGATAATTCACAACCCGCCGCCCTAGCAAAAAACCCAAACCCGGCTAAATGACTCCGCACAGCTGATCTCGCAGCCCCCTTCCCCTTCGCCCAGCTGACGTACCCCCCCAACATATGATCCCCTTCCCCCCCTTCCCATCCATTCGCATGCAAAAACTCCAACACTCTCTCACAGCCCCGCCGATAGGCCACCCAGGTATGCTCCTACACCGAATTGCGCAGGAGGGTCCTCATCTCGTCAGGCCACAGCTCCACAAGCTCCAAGGAACCTCGTGCCCCACCTCGTCTGCCTCCGGCGCCAACTTCCGAAACCGCTCCCACTGCAAATGGGAAAGAGCATCAGCAATTTCATTAGAATGCCCTGGTACGTGCCGCGCCCTCAGGTCAATATTCAGACGTAAACAGGCCAGTATGACCCGTCACATCAGGGATGCTACTAGAGCACAGCGTGGCGAATAACGATTGATGACATGCACCACCGCCTCGTTATCACACCACCACACCACCTTGCAGTTGCCCAACCTGTCCGGCCATAACTCCAAGGCCACCAACATGGGAAAGAGCTCCAAGAACGTAATGTTGGTAACTAGACCCTCGTCCACCCAAGCCGCCGGCCATCTGTCCGCGCAGCACGCTCCGTCAAAATAAATTCCAAGCCCTACCCCCCCGCTGCTGCAGGTCCTCACTCGAAATCTCAGCTTCTCGCAAAATAGATGTCCCATTGAAGTCCCGCAAAAAGACATCCCAAACCCTCAAATCCTCTCTCATTCCTTTAGACACTCGGATGCACTGATGCGGCTTACGCACCACAGATGTCAATGCTGCCAACCGCCGGATAAACAACCGCCCCATAGGAATGATCTTGCAAGCAAAATTAAGGGATCCCATAAGAGCCTGTAGCTCTTTTAAGGTCAGTTTAGACAAGGCCAAGACATTCGCCACCAATACCCGCAGCTTGACCACCTTCTCCCACGGCAGCCGCGCCACCATGCCTAGCAAATCCAATTCAATTCCTAAGAAGGTAAGCTTTGTCATCAGGCCCACTGTCTTGCCCTCAGCCAATGGCACCCCCAACTCATCCGCCAACCCCACAAAACCCTCCAATAGCTTAATGCAACCAGACGACGCAGCCGCACCAACAAGAAATCATCGAGATAATGCACCACCTCTGAGCTCCCCACTCTATGCACCACCATCCAATGCAAGAAGGTGCTAAATTTCTCAAAGTAAGTGCAAGATACGGCACAGCCCATCGGCATACACTTATCAAAATAGAAATCTCCCTCAAATTGGAAGCCCAACAGTTTAAAAGCGGAAGGGTGGACAGGCAACAGGTGAAATGCCGATTCAATATCCACCTTCGCCATCAATGCTCGTTGACCTGCCCCCTTGACCAATTCCACCGCTCTGTCAAAAGAGGCATACCGTACCGTGCACCACTCACGCGGTATAAAGTCGTTCACCGAAGACCCCGATGGCGAAGACAAATTGTGGATCAGCCAAAACTTCCCGAGTTCCTTAGGAATGATTCCCAATGGAGACACCACAAAATCCCGGAAAGGAGGGTGCCTGAACGGCCCCGCTATCCTCCCTAGCCGCAACTCCACCGCCAACTTCTCTCTCGCCACCGATGCCCATCGCCGCATGCTTGGAGAATTCCGCACTGATCTGCCCGCTGCCCTACCCTGAACAGGAATGACAAAACCAAATCTAAATCCTAACTGCAAAGTTAACCTATCCTTTTTCCTCGGGTAACGAAGAAGCCAGCTGCACAACGCCGGCACCCGTATTGGCGAAGGAGCCAGCTCCCACAATGCACCGTTACTTTGTTCCCGGCCCCGCGGGTGCACCACCCCCTTTTTTAATGCATTTTGCCGCTGAATGGGGCCCCCCGCAAACCGAGCACACATGACGGAACTTACAGTCAGGGAATGGACAGGTGGACCGGTTAAACCGCCAACACACATCACTGACTCCTCCCGCAGTCACTTTCGTCTGCCCTGTGGAGACTCCGCCCCGAAAGGAACAACCCGCCCCCGCCACCCCCCCGGCCCTGCCTTCACCCTGCCCCCCCTCCAGCCCCAGTCCTGACCGACATCTGAGTCAACCATAGGTTGATGTCCTGCGTACCCCAAATTAAACTCTTATTCTCCTCCATTTTATCCCGGAACCTCTCGTCATAGTTAAGCCACGACCACCCTTCGTGTGCTTGCGACGCTTCCAGGATGGAATCAGCATAAGACAGCAACATCCCATACTGCTCCGGAAATCTCTGGCCCCACACACTCGCCAACCACAAGAACGCTCTTATCCAATTGATAGCATTGCGGGAAACCTTTCTAAGCCACCCAGCCTTCTCGTCCTCTTTACGCTTTTTCTTACTCTCACCGGAACGCTTCCGGCCTTCCAGCAATCGAAAAATATCAATATACTTCCTCTTGCAAATTTTTCTTCGCAACCTTTTGGGAACGCCTTCCCATAATTCCGATACAGCCGACAAGGAAGCTGAGCAGGCACCTGTCATTCCACCAGAAGCGCCCTGCCCAACGCCGACCCCCCCCCCCTACCGACCGTTCCCGAAGAGGCCGCCGACGATTCCGAATCCGATGATGAAGATGATTCCGAGCTATGTTTATGCCGACACGCATGTTTCCTCTTCCTACGAACCTTCCCCGACCTTTCGGCCCGTGCCGCACTCCCCTCACCAATCCCAACTTCCTCCACCAGTAACTCACCCGTCCTGTCTACTGCGGTCCTGCCCTCCGCCAAGGGTGGCACTCCCAGTCTAGAATCCTCCATCCGCTGCTGTGCATGTGCTCCTTGTGCTTGCTCACCCTCGCTCACTGCTCCCCTCGAGACCGTGGAATCCGTATCCATGCTCCGCACGCCCGATGACTCAACAGGAGTGGACACTGCGCCAGGTGAGGACATAAGCGGAACCTGTGGAGACAAAAAAGGGAAACCCACAGGAGGGAAACCCAGCAGCCAGGACGGCTGCCAAGCCCCTGCCCAGTCTGCCCGCGATGGGCCTTGCCCACCACCCAACCACTGTTCCAAACCTGACCGTTGCCCAGATATCCCGTATCCCCCCGGTATAGCCGAACCCCCACCAGGCAAAAACCAGCCACTGCTCCCCATTCCTGCTGTTCTCAACCCAGGACTATTGCCAACCCCCCACCGAGACCAAGAGCCGTCGCCCCACCCCAGCCCTTGCTCCTGCTCCAACCTGCTTGCCGGCACCACTCCGGATTCCCCCCCAGCAGCCCCTCCCACTTGCTCAAACCCCCCCGAGGAAGACTCAACCGACCCCTCTACAGAACCCCCCGCCAATGCTCGGGCTCCTGCACTCCGGCCACGGACGGTACTACTTCCCCGAGCCCTTCTCACTGAAGCTTAAGACCCTCCATGCCCCCTTTCAAGACCCCGACGCCGTCCTGTGCCTCCACATCCAGATATGCTCCGCTGCCCGGTACTCCCCCTTCTTCCTAACCCCCACCCTCCTTGCCCCCTTAACTGCCTGCCCACACCCGCCCGTCTGCCTCTACGCCTCCGGACAGCCTGCTTTCCAGCCATGCTCATCCTTCCAGCCACCCCCCGAACCAGGCCCTTCTAAGCACTTAAACGATTATAATAATTAATTTTTTGGTTTTTTTTATACTGTCTTAACGTCTCCCAAGCACTCCCCCCCCTTTAACCAATTCAAACAATCAAACCAAAACACCCTTTATCCCGCAGATCACCCACGCTCACCACACCACAAGCTCCGATGCCACTCAGCACAAATGCTGCACTGTCCACTGACGGGCGAGGCCCGATTCGCAGCAACGCCTCTGCCAAAACTTCTCCCTGCTGCCTCCTCCCTGCTCGCCGGCTCCAGCACTGCTCCACTCAACTCTCCAACCAACGATTTTATTTTATTTTATTTTTGGATTCTAACACTTCCGACCTGCTAGCCCTCCAGCCTTCTCACATGTGCTCGGTGATGCTCGGGAACGCCGAAGCACATATCAGCCCTTCCTCTGATTGGCTCCGCTCGCCCCTCTCTTCTCAGCGGAGCCAATCATTTTAAATAATGCGATGCGCGCTCCCCCCCGCTGATGCGCCGTCATGCCCCCCCTCCCCCGTTCCCCGTCCTCATGCAGGGTCCCGCGCCGGGCCGAGCACCCGGTTACGCGTGGGCACTGGGACCCTGCCTGTGCCCTTATACAAACTGGGGCCAACAGGTGTGTCATGTTGTAAAAAATGTTAAAAACAAGGTATAAAATAACTTAAAAGAAATGCATGTCTTTTATATGTGTCTTTTCTATATAACTTTTTTGTATTATGTACCTTTTAATATACAAACTCGTTCCATATTGAGTTGAACATGAAGGACAAGAATATATTCAAAAGTATGTGGTCTTGTTTTTAAAGAGCAATCAATGTTCACTGAGAAATTGTGGCTATAATCACGGAGGAAAATAGTCCCCTATGAAAAGAAAAACAGACATGCTTAATGTTTATGTACATATACCAAAATATTGAATATAAGGAGTGTTTATGTGCAATAGCGAACGTGTTGGAGCGCTGAAATAGCGTGAGTGAGGTGAATCACGGTACTGTGTTGGAGAATATATAACCATGCATGTTGTGGAGAGGTTTGTTACAGAACCTTAAACGCACGCTCAGAAAGTATACAAAATTGCTAGAGATTATAAATCCCAAATGTGTACCAAACTGAAACTGTACTTTGTGTGTGAATGTATATATATAAAAGTGTGTGACTAAAAAGTTAATATATGACTGAAAATTAAAACTGTGTGGGATAAGTAATCCGTGAGTGGGAAGTGCAATTGTGCTCTACCATGTATTTACAAACATTGAGCTATGCGTAACTGTTACTCTACTCACCGAGCCAGAGAAAATCATCTGGACCTTTTTAACATAAACGTAAAGCTTACAAGTATAATCGGTACAACGTAAAACAAGTCTGAGATTGAGTTAAACTGTCATTAAAAATCCTTTTGTGTGAAAGGGGATAAAACTGCAAATGATGTATTGAATCAAGAGAAATAGCTTTATAAGATGTTCGACGGCTGTGCTATATCTGCAGTAAAAAGAACGATACAATGCCGCAAAGGTTTTAAAACAGGAGTAGCGGAGGGGATGAAACATTGTTTTATTTAAGAAAACTTACATGAGAGCAACGGGTATCCTTTGTATGACCCTGATATTTAAGGTAAGATTGGCATACCTTGAAATAGAAACAGATGTGGTCAAAAGGTCTCTGCTATGAAGAAGCGAAGACTGTATTCAAGAGATTCACGTATCTGCATGGGGAAGACAAAACTTATTAAACTTCTTTTTATTGGCGTGAAGAAGAAAATTTTTTATAATGTGGTCTTTAAAAATGAAAAGTGGCTAATTATAAGACACATAATCAAATGAAAAATTTAAAAGAACTCACCAAAGAAGCATGTAGACTTCAGGGGGCAAAGGTCATTATACAGATCCTACTAAGGATGTGTTATGTAATGTAGAAACATATATTATAACCATGTATTTAGAAGAGATGGTGTGTAATTTGTATCTAAACCTATAAATTAAAATGAATACTAAAAATACATGCTTAAATATGCAAAATGAGAAATTAAGACTTGTATTCTATGTGATACAGAATTAAAGCATTGATAACTGCACTCAGTTAAGAAATACCGATAAATCTACCTCCTGATTCAAACCCTGTGGTTCTAAACTGTTGAATTTATAAGTATATCGTTGTTCCAGCTTCAGTAGAGTTTTATCAACATCTCCACCTCTCCAGTGTGGTGTTACGGTCTTAATGACCAAATATTTTAAGTCACTAATTAAGTGTTCTTTTTGTATCCAATGTGATACTAAAGGCTTGTCTGATATCTTCCTTTGTTAGCAACTTTGATGTTCAATAATGCGTGTGCGTGCTTGTCTCTTGGTTTTCCCGATGTAGGATAAATTGCATGGACATAATATTAAATAAATTACATTTTCTGTCTTGCAATTGGAGAAATTGTGTAGGTAAACTTTCTGACTTGTTATTGGATGAGTAAAACTGTCTTTTGCAGTGATGGTATGAGAGCACACTGAGCAGTTTCCACTCTTGAAATGGCCTTTGATCTTAGGTTGAGGTTTGTGATATGTGAGAGCCGAAGGAACTAAGAGGTTGCCTAGATTGGGATTGCGTTTATGTGCCACCATAAAATGTTGTGATGCAAACGATGGTAGTGATTTTAAAAGGTACCATTCTTATTTCAAGATATCCACTATCTCTTTTGTATAATTAGTGAAGGTGAGGGCACAGACTATCTTGTCCGTTTTTGGGCGATCTTTCTTTTGTAGAAGTGACTTACGTTCTATGGTGCAGGCCCTAAGGTAAGCCTTTTTGATACACTTCTCTGGATAGCCGCGCTGCTTAAATCTGTGATGCATATCTATTGCATGATGCTCAAAATCTGTTTCTGTGGTGCATAGCCTTTTAATCCCCAAGAATTGACTCATAGGTAGATTATTTTTAAGGGATGCATTGTGAAAACTATCATATTTTAATAGAGTGTTTCTATCGGTGGGTTTTCGATAAAGATCTGTTATGAATCCTTCTTCACTTTTCTTTATCATGATGTCCAGATATGCAATGCGTTCTGAGCTGAACAACCCTTCAAATTGTAAGTTGGGGTCCAGCGTATTAAGCCAGGCGAAAAACTCTTGCAATGAGGATTCTGTACCATCCCATATCATTAATACATCGTCTATATATCTTTTCCAAAGAAGAATGTGTGTCTTGAAAGGATGGAAACTTAGATGTTGTTGTTCAAAGTTGCAACATATAGATTAGCAATGTCTGGAGCTATGGAAGACCCCATGGCCACTCCCTTAATCTGTTTATAATAAACACCTTTAAAACTAAAATAATTTTCCATCATGGCTATTGATGCTAGTTGTATCAGAAAGGAGGTGGGTGTACGTGTTGGTTTGGGTCTTTGAATTAAGACATTAGCAATAACTTCCAAAGCCGCCTTTTGGGGAATATTAGTGTATAGTGAGTTGATGTCCAGAGTAACCAAAAGTAATTCTTTATGATATCTTTGAAAATCCTGTAGGATATTAATGACGTGAGTAGAGTCACGCACATACGATCCTATTTTTGTAACAAATGGTCTCAAAAAAATATCAAGAAATTTGGATAAGGTCTCAAAAAGAGATCCTATGGCGGATACTATGGTCGCCCCGGAGGATTTTGAAGGGATTTATGTATTTTAGGGACCATGTATATGGTAGGAATGATGGGGTGGGGGACTGTAAGAAAAGCATGTTCTTTTGGTGTTATATATCCAGCCTCTTTTCCTAGAAACATCAAAGCGTCTACTCTCTGTTGCAAGATTGAGGTAGGATCATCGTAAATTTTCAGATAGAACTCTTTGTTGTTTAATTGATGTGTTACCTCATTAATATAGGATACCCTATCTTGAATAACTAATGCCCCTCCTTTATCTGCGTGTTTTATTATAATTGAATCGTTAGTTTTTAAGTGTTGTAATGCTAATTTTTGTGGACCTGTAAGATTGTAAAATGCGTGTTTCTTGTTTTTTTGATACAACTTGTTTATTTTAGAAAGGACAATGTTTTCATATGCCGTAATCATAGTGTTTGTATTGGATGGAGGAATTTATTATTTATTTATTTATTACAATTTCTTATATACTGCACTATTCGACATCAGCGCGGTTTACAATAAAACAAAAGGACCAGAGCAACAGGCTGTTCGGTTTTACAGAGAACAGGTGTACAAACTTGGATAACATGAGAGGGCCTACTGGCCACTGAGGTATCAATAGTTTCAATGTTAGTCTTATCAAAATAATCTATAATTTTCAGTTTTCGAAAGAACTTAAAAAGTTCCACATGCGTTGTGAACCTATCATGTTTTTTTGTGGGTACAAAGGACAGGCCTTTTTCTAAAACCTGTAGTTCTACCTCTGTGAGTTGGTGACTAGAAAGATTGATTATACCGCTCAAAGATCCCAATCCAATTGTCTCTTGGATGGTGGACCCTGTCCTCTTCCCCTCCCCGGTGTTGGATAATGGGACTGGTGAAATTCCCTGGTTTTGTACTGCCGTTTGATTGGGGACTTGTGTCCAACACGTTCACCATTGCACATAAACACTCCTTATATTCACTATTTTGGTATATGTACATAAAAATTAAGCATGTATGTTTTTCTTTTCATAGGGGACTATTTTCCTCCGTGATTATAGCCACAATTTCTCAGTGAGTATTGATTGCTCTTTAAAAACAAGACCACATACTTTTGAATATATTCTTGTCCTTCATGCTCAACTCAATAAGGAACGAGCTTGTATATTAAAAGGTACATAATACAAAAAGGTTATATAGAAAAGACACATATAAAAGACATGCATTTCTTTTAAGTTATTTTATACCTTTTTTTGAACATTTTTTACAACATGACTCACCTGTTGGCCCCAGTTTTTAATAGTTATAAGAATGTCTTTACTTCATTTTAAACGCACAATATAATATGATGACACAACACGTACACACCACTCTTTGATTTTAGACATCATGGTTCTTAATATGTTTCACTATATTTTATCACCAAATTTCGTATTTTAGTTTTATTGCTCTTTTAGTTCATATTAATTCATCACAGGATTAATGCATATGCGAAGGGCACCACGCTGTAATTTAGTGAGTACAGTTCTAAGTTCCTATATTGGTGTAAAAATTTTTTCATGTATATTTTCCTTTATTTATTAATTCATCATAATACCATATAGTAAGTAGCTTCCTTGTGTTCCTGTCCTACACAGCCCTGCGTTTTGACGGTAATTGGATATATGTCAAAATGTTTTTAAATGTCTGTAATGCCTACATTTATTGTGATTATCATTTTTATTCACAATACACTATAACTGTACATATATTCTATTCTTTCATGCTTATTTACTATATGCATCATAATTATATGGTTTGATATTGTCATCTTCTAATTGTTTTTTAATTGTTTTTAACTGTATTTTTAACCTTTAATTTGCATACGGTATTAACATATTTGTGTTGATTTTTACTTCTATTTTGTTTTATTTATGTAAGCTGCATACCCCCTGAGGAAGGCGTTCGACGAAACGTGTTGGGGTACCTAAATAAAGTATCCAGAGACCACTACATGTCTCCTGCTTTTTGTGTTACCATGTGGAGCGCATGCGCCATGGCATACGTGCTGATGCAAGCACCCACCCTGTGCAGGAACCGTGCATCCAGATAGAGGTCCCAATGCCAGTTGAAGGACCGGTTCCGTGTACAGGGTGCCTGCATGCTGAAGCTCTCAGGAAACAAGTGGAGGAACTCAGAGAGGAGATGGCGAGGCTGAGGAGCATTCAAGACAATGAGAAGTACGTTGATGAAATGCTTCTTGCAACATCCAACCTCTCTAGCAGAGGAGAAGATAGGTGCCTACAGAATTACAAAGGTCACCCGGGCCTGCAGAATCACCAATCCAACTTCTCCAGCCCTTGATTTGAAGAACCATTATGCAGCCCTGGAAGTGGAGGAGGTGAAAGCATCCCTGGAAAGGGAAGAACCAGAGCTCAAGTACCCCAAAGTTGCAGAATCAGTGACCGCAAGGAAGCGAAAGATAGTGGTGGTTGGTAACTCTCTTCTGAGGGGTACTGAGGTATCCATCTGCCGACCAGACTTGATGTCCAGAGAGATATGCTGTCTGCCAGGTGCCAAAATCCAAGATGTTACGGAGAGTTTCCCAAGACTCATCAAACCCACTGACTATTACCCAATGTTGCTAATCCATAAGAACATAAGATATGCCATACTGGGTTAGACCAAGGTCTATCAAGCCCAGTATCCTGTTTTCAACAGTGGCCAATCTAGGTCATATGTACATAGCAGTTTCCCAAAAGACACAGGTTCCACAATGCTTGTACTGGGTCAAGCATTGATATCCTGAGTCCTTTCTTAATAATGGTTTATGCCATGTCGGCACAAATGATACTGCCAGGTATCCCTCTGAGCATATCAAAAGTGATTTCATGGCTCTGGGACAGAGGGTGAAGCAGATAGGTTCACAGGTGGTGTTCTCTTCAATCTTCCCTGTTGAAGGTAAAGGCCAAGGCAGAGAAGCTCGCATCCTGAAGATGAATACATGGCTGCATGGATGGTGTCATCAAGAGAGTTTCCTGGACCATGGGATGCTGTTCCAAGGGTTGCAGAGCAGAGATGGTGTCCATCTGTCCAAGAAAGGTTGATGTGTTTTCAGTAGCAGATTGGCTAATCTACTGAAGAGGGCTTTAAACTAGATTTTTTGGGGATGGGTGAAGAAAGCCCCCAGGTAAGTGAGACAATAAATACCTTTATGGAAATGGGTAAAAGGGGCAACATATGGAAAACGGTATCCCCAGCTTTCAAAGAAAGCCTTTGGGAATTGCTACCATGCATGTGTGATCCCTTTTCCGCCCAAGGGTGCCATCTTGCTCAGTCTCCTTTTTTCCGCGGAGCCCATCGGACGTAGTCCACAGTGTCCCGGGAAAAGTTGATTTTTTTTCTTTGTACCTTTTGGCTTCACTGGTCTAACACAGGTACTCTTCCCACCTCCAGCCTCGGTACCTCAGTATCGGGCAGGTCTCTCTGAGTTTTGTTTCACTTTTTCTTTCTGAGGCGTCTTCACACCCTTTTTTCCCTCGCTGGCAGCCCAAAGGGTCTTCGACCTTGCTGGGGTCCTTTATTCCCCAATGGCTACCAGTGGGTTCAAGAAATGCGATCGATGCGGAAAAATAATGTCCCTCACCGATACCCATGACTGTTGCCTCGGCCCGGACCACGACCCAACGGTCTGTGGTCTCTGTAAGAAGATGTTCTCTAAGGCTTTGAGAAGTTGCTAGCAGCAGCATAACAAGATTTTTCCTGATCTCCCCGGGCCTCCGAGAGCCAGGACCTTGTCTGAGACCTCCAAGTCTCGGGAGGAGCACTCCAATCCCTAGCATCGTCGAGGTTCCTCAGAGCAGGGGTCTCCCTCGAGGGAACACAGGAGAAGGAAGAGACCCTCGAAGGTGGCATCTCTGGACGGTTCTGAACAACTGGGCTCCTCTCAGGGCCGGTTGTAGAGCCCCGAACGCCTGCCTGGGGCATCGGAGAAGGAGCACCCGCCCAAAATTCCTCATAGGGAAACAGATCAGCCTAGGCAAGAACCGACTGTCCTTGTCAAGGACTCTCCTCCGGGGGAACCGGCTGCTGGCTGAGCGGGTCGGCACCCAAGCCAGAGACTGCGGAGCCTCCCAGACTGGAGTCCAGGATGGCGTCTTTGGAGCGCAGTTTTACTGCCTTCATTGAACAGCAGCGGGCGTTGATGTCTGGCATGTCCGGTTCCTCCGCCCTGACCACTGGGCTCTCGACATCGAAGTCGACCCCTGAGGCCAAGCAGATCCTCGAGACCTTTTATTTATTTATTTGTAAACTTTTCTATACCGCCCCTTCCAGAGATCAGGGGCGGTTTTAAGAGAACAAAAAAATAATAATAATGACATTGAACATATTGAAACATAATAACTATTTACAATAAACAGAAATAGATCAACTATTTACAGACTTGTATATTAACTTGGATTTCAAGTTCATTGTGTGACTTACATTGGTATGGAATAAGGAAGGACTATGCAAAAGGCAGGGGATATTGAGTTTGTGTATGAAATGTATTAGGGAGGGTCAGCTTGAGCTTGATGATCAGCATGCTTTGGGCATCCTTGACCTTGGGGAACCTCGAACTTCCTGGCTCGAGTCGATCCTCGGTCGAGGTCACACTCGGCTTCCCGCTCGTTGGGGCCGAGGTCATCGCCGCCAAGCCTGCAAGCGTCGGGGCAGATGGCGCTGGGGCCCTCGATGCCCGAGGAGTGCCACGAGTCCTCCTCGGAGGCCTCTGCCTGTGAGACCGAGGATGAGAGTCCCTGTACACCCAATGGCATCGGGATGTCCCTTCTGATTCCCCAGTATCTGAACCACGGAGAAGGTCCCCACCGGAGGATATGGTTTTTTTGGACTTTGTGCGGGATATGCCCAAGGCTTTGGCTTTCCCACGGAGTCCAAGGAGGATCCTCGAGCTGACGAGCTCAAGATCCTCCAGTATGAGGCTCCCCCTCGGGAGGCCCTCACGGTACCCATCCCTCCAATCCTGGAATGACTTATGCTCCACATGTGGGAGACACTGGCATTGATGCCAGTAATCATCAAACGGCTCGACTCGATGTATCGAGTCTGCCGGAGCCCTGGGTTCCAAAAATCACAACTGCCGCACAACTCTATGGTTGTGGAGTCGGCCATGCATTGGCTGAAGAGTCAGAAGACACACTCCTCGGTGCCCCCCGGTAAGGAGGCCCACACCTTGGATGCCCTCGGCAAGAAATGTTTCCAGGGCACGATGCTGAATTGTCGGATCCAGGCGTACCAGCTGTACATGGGCATGCACCTGAGAGACCTGGTGAAGGAAATCACCGGGTTCTTGGCTGGTCTCTCCGAGGAGCCTTTGCAGTGCTTCAAGGGCCTGTCCAAAGCTGTCCGTGAATTCTCCAAGTTTATGTCTCGGGTGGCTTATGACGGGTTCAAGTTGGCGGCCCGGGTAGCCATGGTGGGCATCGGTGCACACCGCCAAGCTTGGCTGAAGTCATCCAACCTCAAAATGGGTTCAGGACAAGTTGGTCGATGTCCCGTGCCAAGGGGAGAATCTCTTTGGCAAACCCATGACCGACAAGGCTGCAGAGCTGGAGACCGAGTTCATGATGAGGACATGGCTCTCTAAGAAGACCTCTGCCCCTTCTTGTAAGAAGGGCTTGGGTAAAAAGCCCTTTTACCCGAGGAAGTCCACTCCTTACCAAAACTAACCCCCCTACTAGGCCTCCCCTGCTCCCCCACAGGGGCAGCAGGTGAAGGGACAGCGGCATGGCCCGTGTAAGCAGAAGGCCCCCAAACCCCAGGCTCAGGCTCCAGCCCAGCCTGGTGGGGGGTTTTGACTCCTGCAGCATGGCCCCTCTTTCAGCCGGAGCTGGGCAGCCCACAGGAGGTCGGCTCGCCTTGTATGCCCACAGGTAGGTAACAATCACCACCGATTCCTGGGCCTTACTAGTGGTCAGAGAGGGATACCTCCTCCATCTAGCCCAAGTGCCTCCACACTATTCCCCAGGAGAGCCTATCAGGTCTCCCCTTCACCGAGACCTTCTTCTGAAGGAGTTGGCAGGTCTTCTTGAGGATCAGGCGGTGGAACCGGTGCCCCACCACCTCAAGGGCAAGGGGTTCTACTCCAGGTACTTCCTCGTGCCAAAGAGGACAGGGGGCCTAAGGCCCATCCTCGACCTGTGCAACCTCAACAAATTCCTGGTGAGGGAGAAGTTCAAGATGTTCTCCCTTAGAATATTGCTGCCTTACCTCTGCCAGGGAGACTGGTTGTGCTCCTTGGACTTAAAGGATACTTACATTCACATCCTAATCCACCCAAGCCACAGGCAATACCTATGCTTTGTGGTAGAGGGCAATCATTGCCAATTCAGTGTGCTGCCCTTTGGCTTGCCTCGGCCCCCAGGGTATTCACACAGTGCCTGGCGGTGGTCACCGCCTTTCTCAGGCTTCAAGGGATCTTTGTCTTCCCTTATCTCGATGACTGGCTCATCAGGGGCACTTCAGCCCCCAAGGTGCAGCAGGCCACAACTCGCACCACTCAGGTCCTGCAACACTTGGGGTTTGTTATCAACTACCCCAAGTCCAACCTTTGCCCGGCACAAGAGCTGGAATTCATTGGGGCAAGGATCAGCACCCTTCAGTCAAAGGCCTTCCTGCCTGCAGACAGGGCAAGCAGACTCATGGCCCTAGCCAAGGACATAAAGCACTATTTCTCAGTGCCAGCAAGGCATCTGCTGCGCCTCCTCAGGCACATGGCCTCCACGGTCTATGTCACTCCGGATGCCCACCTCCACATGCGAACATTGCAGTGGTGCCTCAGGGACCAGTGGTCCCAGGCCACGGGACACCTCCAGGACAGGGTCAGAGTGACCGAGCGTCTGGTAGAGTCCCTGACCTGGTGGCTCTTGCCCCATCACCTGGAGGCGGGGTTGCCCTTCCAGGTCCCTCACCATTCGAGGGTCCTCACCACAGATGCCTCCCTGCTGGGCTGGGGAGCCCATTGCCAGGGGTACTGCACACAGGGAGTTTGGTCCCAGGATGAGAGTGTCCAACAGATCAACCTTTTGGAGTTGCATGCAATCCGTCTCGCTCCGAAGGCTTTCAGGGAGTTCCTGGTCTACAGGTCTGTTCTAGTGCAAACAGACAACCAAGTTGCCATGTTCTATGTGAACAAACAGGGGGGCATGGGGTCCCATATCCTTTGCCAGGAAGCCATAGATCTGTGTTCTTATGCAGTCTGGCAGGGGATTCTCCTCAGGGCAGTATGTTCCAGCCGCACGAATGGCAGTTGGACAGGGTAGTAGCCTGTAGGCTTTTCCAGACCTGGGGGAACCAATGAGGGACCTGTTTGCAAGCCCGGACAATCACCAGTTGCCCCGTTTCTGCTCAAGGCAGCCATACCCAGCCAGGGTGGCAGCCGACGCTTTTCTAATCTCATGGTCGGTGGGTCTTCTGTATTCTTTTCCCCCAATGCCTCTGATCGCCAAGACTCTGATTAAAATACTTCAAGACAGAGCCTCAGTCATCCTGGTAGCCCCACAGTGGCACAGGCCACCGTGGTTCCCGCTTCTCCTGCAGCTAGCAGTGGAGACCCCCATTCCTTTGGGATCATCTCCGCAGCTCCTTTCCCAGGAGGGGGGTTCTTTTTTGCATCCCAACCTCAGCTCCCTTTCACTGATTGCGTGGCTGCTGAGAGGGTGACTCTCGCCCCGCTCCTCCTTCCAAAGGACGTAGAGGAGGTCTTACAGGCTTCGTGCAGAATGTCTACCAGATGGGCATACGCCTTTAAGTGGCACAGATTTGCACTTTGGTGCACTGGGCAAGGGGTAGACCCCTTCTCTTGCCTGGAAGTTGTGATGTTACAATACCTTCTCCACCTCTCCCAGACGGGGCTCAAATCCAACTCTTTCAGAGTGCATCTCAGTGCCCTAGCGGCGAACCACTACCCTGTTGACAGGAAGCCCCTCTCAGTTCACCCAGTGGTGTCCTGGTTTCTCAAGGGCCTACTCCTGTTGAAGCCCCCGTTTCGCCCTCCGGTGACTGAATGAGATCTCAATGTGTTGGGGCAGCTCACCTGGCTGCTCTTCGAACCATTGGCCATGTACCACCTCCGTTATCTCTCCTGGAAGGTGGTTTTCTTGGTTGCGCCCACTTCTGCCCAGAGGGTGAGTGAGCTCCAAGCCCTTGTGGTGGAAAGGCCTTATACCAGATTCTGCAATAGGGTGGTGCTTCGCACACACCCCAAGTTTCTTCCGAAAGTGGTCTCCTCATTCCACCTCATTCAGGAGGTGGTTCTTCCTACCTTTTTCCCCAGGCCGCATGCCAGTCGGGCAGAGGCGGTCCGCCATACCCTGGACTGTAAGAGGGCTCTGTCCTTCTACATTCAGCATACTCAGGGTCACCGGAAAGCTTCTCAGCTTTTCGTTTCTTACGACCCCAATAAGCTGGGGGAGGCAGTGACCAAGCATATGCTGTCCACATAGGTGGTGGACTGTATTGCTCAGGCTTATGAGGAAGTGAGGCTTCCGTTGGAGGTCCATGTTATGGCTCATAGGGTCAGGGCCATGGCGGCATCAGTGGCTCACCTGCGCTCTGTTCCTCTGGTAGACATCTGCCGGGCCGCCACCTGGTCTTCAGTTCATACCTAGGCAGACCATTACTGCCTGGATAGGGAGTCCCGACGGGACAGTGCCTTTGGCCAGGCTGTACTCCGTAACCTTTTTGGGGTCTAGGCAACACCTACCCTCTGACCCTTCTCTGTTCAGGCTACCGGAGTGCTACTTCCCTGGTTAGGGTTTTCATTGTGGCTGCTTGCGGCTCTTGATGAGGGAGCCTTTTTTGGCTATAGGTTCAGGGTAGCCTGTAGCTTGGGAGTCCCATATGTGAGGACTGACTTCCTGCTTGTTCCTGGAGAAAGCGTAGTTACTCACCTTTAACAAGTGTTCTCCGGGGACAGCAGGAATCAGTCCTCACAACCCTCCCTCCTCCCCTTGGAGTTGCAGTCCAATTATTTTTCATTTGTTTGCCATCTTTTTAGCTATGTCATTTGACTGAGCAAGATGACACCCTTGGGCGGGAAGGGGACCACGCATGCGTGGAAGCAATTCCCAAAGGCTTTCTTTGAAAGCTGGGGATTTGCTCCGTGCGGACTCTGTCAGCGTCGACGTCACCCATATGTGAGGACTGATTCCTGCTGTCTCTGGAGAACACCTGTTACAGGTGAATAACTATGCTTTGTGTGCAATTCTGGAGACCGCACTTTCAAAAGGATATAAACAGGATGGAGTCAGTACAGAGGGTGGCTACTAAAATGGTTAGTGGTCTTCATTATAAATTATATGAGGACAGACTTAAGAATTTTAATATGTACACATTAGAGGAAAGGCGGAATAGAGGTGATATGATTGAGACATTTAAATACCTCCGTGGCATAAATGTACAGGGGGAGAGCCTCTTTCGATTGAAAGCAAGTTCTGCTATGAGGGGACATGGGATGAGGATGAAAGGGGATATATTCAGGAGAGATAGCGGAAATATTTCTTTATGGAAAGAGTGGTGGATCCGTGGAATAGTCTCCCAGTGGAGGTGGTAGAAATGGGGACAGTGTCTGAATTCAAAAAAGCATGGGACAAACACAGAGGATCTCTAAAGGAAAAAAGGGGACTGTTGTAGTTGTTGATATGGAAGGACAGACTAGATAGGCCATGTGGTCTTTTTCTGTCATCAGTTTTCTATGTTTTTCTATGTTTCTAAGGCCCCACTATGAATGCCTATCGGTGCACGTGGTGGAAAAGCGATGCTGTGTGGCACCATGCGCATATAGTTCTGCTGTATCTGAGCCTGCACCACACAGCCAACAGCATCTGGAGGAGATCTGTGATCTTCATCCAAGTGTGAGAGTCAATGCCATGCATACATTCCTGACAGTCACAGTCAGATGCATCATGAGACCTGCAGCCATGCTTGCAATGGCATGGATCAGGAACAGCAGATCACATGCTGCAGTGCAATGCATTACTTGCACGAGGATGTGGAATGATATCACCCCAGGAGCAGGGTAAATGGGCTGCTCTGCCTTAAGAGCCTCACCATGGAAACAGGGCAATGGGCACTCCTGGTGCTACCATCCAATACACTCATCCTTGTGTGCATAATGCTGTGGATGGTGCATGCAGATCATAGCCTCCCAGCACTGACAAGGGCCAAAATGATATCACATACTGTATTATCTGGGGTCAGTGCATATCTGTACAAGTGTGTGTACAGGCTTGACTCTTTATCAGCAGGATGCTATGAGCCAGGGGTGAACAACATAACTGATAAGTAATCAATACATCCTGAGTGTATACTCCCCTTACCAGCCCCACACATTCAAAGCCAAGTGGACCATGTGGCCTGCATATGTCTATTGGTTTCCCTTGTGTGCGTACTTACCCACTCTAACAGCAGCCTGCCTCTTTTGGGGTGGAAAACTGCCCTATCCTTGGTGTGGGTTGTCAGATGCCTACATATATGGTCCATGTTAACCCTTGAGTAGAGAGATGGAGTGGTTCTACATAGCACACAGTTGCAAGGCATATGTGTTTGCTAATAATGCAAGCACAGCCTTTATACAAGGGGGATGGATATGTTTCGGGGGGGGGGGGGGGGAAGAAATCTACCTGTGTGGAGTCACCATGGAGGCCCCATCTGGTTTGGGTCTGACACAGGGAGCTCCAGTTCCTCACAGCAGCCAACCCCCCTTCCCCCAATAGACCAAAGTGCATTTGCACCATCAACAGGGGGGTAGGACCAGAGGCTCCAATTCCTGCAATGGGGCATGGCCTGTCACCTAGCTAGCAACAGTGCACATTGCTGCTTGCCAGACAAAACCCACCCATGTAGCACAGGGCTCTACAGAAATATACACTTCTGCAAAACAGATAAGTAGTAGTAGCAACCCTTCCACTATAGGTCAATGGGACATGCTGTGTTGTTTATGAAAAATTCCCCCAGACCCCCTACCCCCTTGAAAACATGCCTCATTGTCCATCTTCAGTCACTTACAAAGAGGCCACATGATAGTGGGGTATTGAGATACAGATGCTATCCAGCTGTTGGAAACAGGGGAACTAGGTGATAGGCTCAGACTCTGGAAGCAGTGGAGATGGAATTTGTGTGCCCCTACTAACATTCCTATCCATTGCATGATAGACAGCAATAGTACCAGTGCCTTATCATGATAACCTATCTGTGCAGAAAGACAGTTTGAATCACAGGGGTCTACAGAGTTATGTGTACCTCTGTTCCATGCAAGCTGAGTGGGGAGCGGGGGGGGGGGGGGGCAGCTGGCTGCAGTGAGGGGTACCCCATGGTGTATCTCTCTGGATCTCACAGAAAGGGCAGGAAACTGGGGTGTATGGGTAGATACATAGGGGTGGAACTAGTACAGCATAGTCCAAGGCCATGGCTTGCAAATCAGCAGGGATGAGGCCACTCCACTCATTTGGGGATCTATGCCTCCTGTTATCTCTCCTCTCCCCCTTGCAAGCATCACTTGGCCAGGGTGCACTCGCTGGATGTAACAGTGTACTTCTTATATGGTCTTCCCATGAAAAGCACCTTCTGTCTGATCCCTTGGTGTCCCCCTCACACGCCCCCTTCTCTCATTAGGAAACCCCTGGTCCACACATTTGAGCATCCTTCTATAGCCATCAGTCCAACCTGTATGTTCTTGTGGACACCATGGTATAGGTACCCATGCATGTGGGATGTGCAGCCCTTCTTGTACAGTAAAACCTCTGTGCTCCCCAGTTCAGAACACCTGTGCCCCAGAATTTGGCACTCCACAGTCAAAAAAAAGAATTTCCCTCCCCAAATACCAGAGGGGCCTTGAACCCCCTCCATCAGAGTCAAAGACAGCACACATCCCTAGTCTGCCACCACCACAGAAATATGCTCCCTGGCCACTATGTTTTCTCTTCACTCCTTCAGCTACACATCCTCATGGCGACCCTCTGGATAGTTGTCCTAAACTGTGTTCAGTCTTCAGTCAGGTGGCTCATTGTTGATAGAATGGTACCCATAGCTGCTGTTATTATATCGATCCATCTCATTGCTGGCTTTCCTCATTTGCATTGACCTTCTACCTTGCCAAGCATGATGTCTTTCTCTATCGATCTCTCTCTTCGTATGATGTGTCCAAAGTATGAAAGTCGAAGTCTTGTCATCTGAGCTTCTGCCTGCATATCTACAAGCCATACAGGTGGAGGAAACTTGCCAAAGCTGTGTAGTTCCTCTGGCCTTGTAGAATTCCCTCTGTTGTGGAACACCTGCACTGCTGTGGTTCCCCTAGAAATGATGTGCAGAGGCCTCCATACCTTTCTTTCCACTGCTAAGACCAGGGGTAGGCCAGAGCCCTGGCCTGTGCACTAGTGCCATGTACCAGGCCTCAGTGTTGCATGGACCTTACAACACAGTGTGCATGCATAGGTAGCACATTATGTATTAGTGTTCTGGGTGTCTCATTCTCGTGTTCTGTTCCTTATGAGCTGAGCATATCTCTCTGCTGTGGTTATATTGTAATAGCAGCCATTCATTCTAGACTTGGGGTTGTCTTTGTGCTTGTCCATTATATTATCTTGGAGCCTGATTTTCAGTTGGGCAGGGCTAAGCACTGTAGCCGTGTAGCCCTGCCTGCGGCCCCTTAACCCCGGATTTTCACTTCCCTGGTGACAGAAGCAAAAATTCAGGGTTTGTCACACAGCCAGAAACCCACCAAGTCTAACCAGGCAGCAGCGATTTAGGATGCTGCCCGGTTAGCCCTGGTGCCTTAAAGATAGGTGAGGATTTTCCTTGCCTATCTTTAAAGCACAGGGCGCCAACTAGGCAGCATCCAAAATAGCTGCTACCTGGTTAGCGCCATTCCCTGTCTCTGATCTGCCCCAGAATGCCCCCAACTCGCCCTGATGCTGACTGGATAGGGGACTTAATCAGGGATTTTCAAAGGTATTAGCTGTGTAGGTGCCTTTGAAAATCCCAGATTAAGGCATTTACATGGTTAACATGGGCTGTTAACTGTGTAAATGCCTTTGAAAGTCGGGCTCTTGGTGTTCTATCTGTTTGTGTATATCATCTGAGCAAGGTGGAGGGAACGGGATGCTTATCTTTGGTAGGGGCTAGGCCCTGGGCCTAACTTCTGTTCTGTGTTTGCTCTACTCAGTGTTTACTGTGTCCTGTCCTTACTCTGTTGTGAATTGCCCTCTGTTTATTGGACCCTTGTTGCCCTTTTTTGTTCTCTATTGTATGGTCATGTTCGGTATGACCATAATGATGGAAGGGGAGGATGTGGCTGCCATCTCCGAGGAGGGGCCGGAAGCATCAGCTTAGAGACCAGCTGGTCAGCAGGAACAGTTTGAAGGCAGTCAGAGAGCAGGCCAGTCAAGTGGGGCCACTGGGGCACTGGAGGATGCCCCAGCTGGATCCCCCAGTATCCAGTAGGGAGTACTGTAGACAGGGGATATCCAGATGGCATGGCACCAGGCAAGAGACGATACCAGAACCAACTAGGCACATCTGCAGCAGCAGCAAAGCAGGAAGGGGAGTAAAGTTCTATTCCCACAGGGGGAGAACCTGGGCAGAAGGTCTCTAGGAAGGTGGCACGAAGGAGCACACATGCCCCTGTGGCTGAAAAAGACCGACAGCAGGACCCTTGGTTCTTAAATGCTGAGAATGAAGTCCTTGTTCTTCAGCACTATGATGTTCTGCATGGCAATAGCACCATTAGGACCTTTACGCAGCATCATCATATGGGACTTGATGCAGCAGCCATGAGAGCAGCATGGGAGTTACAGTGGAAGCACGTGAAGATTGTACACCGATTCAGGGACATGAGGAGTGTGGTCAGGAAGAAGATCACTGCGGCACAGAAACATGTTCAGGGGACTGGTGGGGCCTTCTCCTCCACCTGGAACTAACCACACTAGAACAGTGCATGTGATACTCTGGGACCCAGCCTTGCTGAGGTACTACCAGAGGAGATGAACAAAGCAGTGGTAGTTGAAGGTAAGATGCAGCATGCAGAGATGCAATTTGGGCTGATGAGAGCCTTGGGGTAGGGTTTTCAATCATGGAGTGGTGCGTGTGTGTGTCTGCTCATGTTATGTGAAAACTGGTAGAAGGTGCATATGTCAGTCTTGTGGGCTTCTCATCCCCATGGTTGTGAAGCAGGGAGAGATTTGTACAGCACTCAGATATGATCACTGTCTGGTTCTATGCAGTTTGTGTTAGCATGGGTCCACAAAGCATGGGGGATGCTGGGCCATATGAGACAGTATGGCAGGCAGTGAGAGATAGGGTGTGCAGGGGTCATAATTCCTTGCATTGAAAATGTCCCCATCGCACCATGCACCAAACATGGACATAGACCATTGTACATTGTGTGGGACTCAATGTCCATCATGCCGGCCCCCCCCAAACATGTGTGGTCACAGTTATCATCCATCTTCCATGGCATGTTAGTGGCTGAAGCAACACAACATACAGGGAATGAGCAACTGACACAGAAAAACACAGGCATTGGGCAGCCAGGCCATCAGATTTTGTTCACCCAGGCATTACTCATACATAGTTCTGTCATGGTGGGCCATGGCTGGATGGGCTGTTGTGCACTTGGGAATCTCAAGTTGCCATACATTCCAGGGCAGTAACTACCTGGGTCATCCTTTTGGAACTTTACTTCCTGCATGAGCATGCTGAACATAATGCAAATGGGCTGGGTAAGGCACACATGCCTCTGAAGAGTATGTATTCTATTCTGGGATTTAGGCATCAGCACAGTGACATAGATGAAGAGGTGTAGATCACCCTGCACAAGATCCCTTGCCACACCATAGCTATGCTGCATTTAATGGGTGCATAGAGTCCACAGGGAGGCACACATATGGGCTCTCCTAGCAGAGGCAACAGTGCCAATATAAGCACATAGCTTCAGGTTCCCCCTCTGTAAGAGAATGCATATGTTCTGTAGTTGTGCCTAACATCTGGCTACATGCAGGCTAACTGCTGACTTATGTGGCCCCTGGAGTCTCTTTGACAGCAGTGCATCACCATAGGGGGTTCCATAATGATGTATATGGTAATATCCATTTATGTGTGTGGGGTTTGCATTGGGATGTATTTCACAGGCAACAATGTAGCCCTTAGGATGGATACAGCAATACTGTATCAACAGCTGAAACATGCATGAAGGGCATGAGCAGGGATGAGAATAGTAAGGTCCGGGTAAGGGGACATGCGGTAGGCAGGCCAGTGTGAGACAGGCACTTCTCTGGGGCACTGTTTGTGTATATGTCTGCCTATATTGCAGTTCCTTCAATCACCAAGGTGATTCTGACTCTCTTTAATTTGTCTCCTTCCCTACAGAACCTCATGAGCAGCACCTAGGGCAGTCAGAAGAAGTGGAGCAGGATGTTGTGATGGCTGCACAGCTTGAAGAGGACCGAATGGCCCCCACTGCAGCAACAGCTGTCAGTCCCCCACAGGGTGTTGGTACACAGAACCAGGAAAGATCAGATGTTGCTGCCATGGACACACCTGCACCCCTCCCTGAAGGAGAAACCCGCATACTTTGTGTGGCTGCTGAGATAGAGGTGGCTTCACCGTTGGATGCACCAGTTGCACCTCAGCAACCAACACCCCCTCAGCCGTCAACTGCAAGGGCAACAATGGCTGGGGTATTCACAGAACATGTACAGAGGCTCCATGACAGCTTGGGGAGTCTAAGAACAGGGATGGATGATCTTCGACAGGCAGTGAATAGACAGGCAGAGAAGGTGCACCGCAACAGCCAAGACATATGTGCAGCCTTGCATGAACTTGCTGATGCAACAGGGAGTGGCTTTATGGCCCTGGCTGCAGCAGTGAACAATGTGGCTCAGGCATTGGCAGAGAGGCAGGCACCAGCCTCTCCAAATGGAGCTGGTGTTGTGTCAAGGGGCAATGGGGAATTGAGTGGGCGAAGCCAGACCTGGGGAAGACTGCCCAGCAGGGGAAGGGATCGGGGCCAGAAGAAAGTCAGTAGCTAAAATGCCATCCCCTGAAGCTGGCCCAAGGTTTGCAGCCATGGTGTAAGGCCCAAGAGAAGATTCATATTTGCACTGCTCCATGTCATCACCACACACCCACATGTGCAGTGCCTGGCAACAATACATGTAGGGATGGGGGCCTACATCTTGCCCTGTGCCAACTCCTACGTCCCCCTGCCAGCCCAGCAATATTCCAGAACTAATTGTGTATGCCTCCTGAAAGCCCTGTTCTCATCTGACACTGCTTTCTGCTGACACTGACAGATGGGCCCATTGTTGATGCTCCTCTGGTGATAGCAAATCCAATGCTGTATATCAATGTATAGTAATAAAGCCAAACTACCACCTATCTGTTGTTGAATCCCTGCAGTGCTAAAATGGGTCTTCATTTCAACCCTTTACCCATGAAAACTGGTCTAACAAACAATATTGGCACAATTTGTGATCCATACCTCTTACTAATGATAATCAGAGACTCATCTCAGCCAGTGTCATATGTGGGACACCACTGCCTCTGCCTTATCTCATGTCTGCAAGGAGTGAGCATGCATAGCACAATCATCAGCAGTGACTTCCTCCCCTTGAATAGCTGATGCCTATGGCTGCAATTTTCTGTGGTCACAAAACAGTGCATGCTGCCCATGTACTGTGTCGATGGGTGCAGTGGGTGTTTGCCAAATGTCTCCACATTGTGGTAAGGATCGGGCAATGTAGTTGCTCCAGGCAGTTGCAGTCTGCCATCAGGAATTGCTCAAATGGTATGAAAATTCAGATTAGAATGTTTGCTAACCAACAGATAAGAAAACCTTCTCCAAGAGATAATTAATTACTGAAAGTAGGGAGACGAAGAATGAATTTTTTGTTGGGCTTAATAGTTCAACCAAGATAATCTAATCATAGTAGATATATTTTACTCAAGTCCATTTTACTCTTTTTAAAAAATGTATATTCTGTAGTATTTCTTCAGTATAATCACCCTATTCTTCCATTGGAATTGTTTGTGTGTCCTAACTCCTAACCGGAGGCAAGAACCTCTTGAATCCTTCCTCGACTCTTGCTTCCTATTACTTCCTATCTCTGGACCCAGAAGCACGTAAAAAGAAATTAAAACACAACACACAGAGTTAAATCTTAACAATAACAAAGTTCTGCTAAAGCTTTAGGGAGGAAAATTACAGATCCACAAACTTGAGTGGTCACCTGTAACATCCTCCCCAACTGTGTGCAGTACTTCTTTTCATTAGCAAAAATTGCCACATTGTACAATTTTACCTTATCTGCTTATGTCAAGCTTTGTGTTGTGTTTCGCTACGTTATAGCTATATGTTACAAGTCAAACCTTGCCGTAACAGGACAAGCTGTGCACAGACATATTGACTACTTCTAATCATGACAAGCATTATGCAAACATAAACTTTCTGTCTTGCTCCCACAAACATATGCTTTCCTATCTAGCTGCTTTTACAAAATATGACCTTGGCTGTCTCACATATCTACTGTCAGGCTGTCAGCAAATTCCAAGCTGTTCTCACTCTCTATTTTTCGGAACCTTTCTCCAGGGAGCCCCTGTACCCCACTTAGTCCCTCTCTACAGGAATCACACACATCACAATCCTTTTTTAAAAATGTATATTCTGTAGTGTTTCTTCAATATAATCATCCTATTCTTCAGTTGGAATCATACATATCACTATCCAGGACTACAAACATTTTTAATAAATTCTGAAACAGAGCACTTTGTTGGATTGTGAACTGTGTGGAACTGATGATCAAAATCCCCATGAACATCGGTTTGGGAGGGAGGTGCACCTGGCAGGCATGCCTGATTGTAGACACTGCAGTATTTCTTCAATATAATCGCTCTATTCTTCCATTGCAGTCACATATATCACAATCCAACAAAGTGCTCTGTTTCAAACTTTATAAATTTTTACAGTCCTGATGCACCCATAGATACAGTATATAGGCAGCATGCATTGGGTCGGATTCTGTCCTGCATGTACATCTCCTTTGTATGTCCGGGCTGAGCCGGTCGTATAAAGGAGATCACGATTCTGATCCCGCGGGGCACGTCTAGCCCTGTGGGATCAGAATCGTGAATAGGCATGTACGTGCAGGCTGGGACTGTGATTCAGTCCTGGTCTGCACGTACATGCCTGCCTGAGTCAGGGCTTTAAAATGGAGCCGCAGCTCCATTTAAAAGCCGTGATGCTGGCTGCTGAAAAATAGTTAATTCCCTGCAGCCTGACCACTGATCCGGCCTCCTAAGGCTAGGGTCAGGCTGTGAGGAATTAACTCTTGCCCCCCCCAGCCCCATCCGTGCCCCGGAGCTGAACAAAAGAAATGTCCAGAGAAGTTATTCCACACAGGGGGTGGATTAACTTCCCCAAACATTTCTCCGGCCCTTGATGTACAGGGCCGACATTAGAATCGGCCCTGTACATCCAGGGCCAGTGACCGCCCACTACCCGCCCACTCTCTACCAACATCCTGCCCCTTTTCTGCTCTCATCTAACTTCCCCACACAGAGGGGAAAGCCAGCATGAATAGCAAGGATGGACGTCCCATTGGGACGTCCACCCCTCTATTCGTGCCTCAGAATAACCCTAATTGTGTTGTGATCACAGCAGATTGCAGCCATGCAAGGGGAGGAAGCCACTGCTGAAGACTACTGTTAAGCATGCTCACTCCATGCAGATATGAGATGAGGCAGAAGCAATGGTGTCCCACGTATGCCACTCTGGCTGAGATAAGTCTCTGATTATCATTTGTAAAAAGCGTGGATCACAAATTGCGCCAATATTGTTTGTTGGACCTGTTTGCATGGGAAAGGGTTGACATGTAGCAAGTCCTGAGGCAGGACTGTAAAAATGTATAATAAGGTCTGAAACAGAGCACTTTGTTAGATTGTGATATGTGTGATTCCAACAGAAGAATAGGGTATCCATCAGGTATGCCTGAACAGGCTCACCTCCCTGCCAAACTGATGTTCATGGGGACTTTGATCATCAGTTCTGCACAGAGACCTCTAAGCCCCCCATTTGTATTCTGCTGCAGGGAACTGAGGACATTCTCCGAACCCATGCTTCCAGGCCCTTGCACACCCAGAACAGCTGTGGACATTACATGTACAGCTGGCAATTGGTCTGTGGGTCTGACAGATACAGTGTGATGTGACCCACAACTAAAATAGCCCATATGGCACACCTTAAATCCTAGGTTTTACTTTCTTTTTTATTATTTATTTATTATTTATTTATTTGTTAATTATTTATTCCCTACAAGGTTTTTCGGATGCGGTTTAACAGTTTTCTGCAAGTATTTTCTTTCCTAATACCTTTAAGGACTTCAGTAACTCTGACAGCGTCACTTTTTGATGGTACACAGCTTTGAGGTTTTCAGAACAGTAGTTCTCATTGGAATGATTGATGTCATCTGTTGCTTACGACTCCTCACAAGAACTGCTGCTGGTTTTCAGGAATTTAATAATTTTAATAATTTTCTTTCTTTTTTTCATATAGTATGCTTGAAACATTTTAGTGTATTTGTAATGGATACAGTTCATATAAATATATGAAATTCCTCTCTTCCCCTGCCCATATAAATATAGATATGAGTTTTGGGATAGATTAGGTTACAAAGTATATAGAGACATTTAACCGGCACAAGATTTCCTGTGAAGCATGGGTTTTAAAAGCATTGCATCACCGATTGTGGTGCTTCTCTTTTATGGTGTTTAAAACAGATGATGTGCTCTGGCCTCCCCCCAACATATATTATATTTTGTTTCCAATACACATAGCCATGAATTAAGTTTAAGTGGTTAATATAAACACAATCCTTAAAGTAGTGGCAGCATGCAGATGAGGATGTGGGAGGAGTGGCCTAGTGGTTAGGACAAGGTACTTCGGGCCAGAGGGCCGGGGGTTCAAGTCCCACCTGGGGACAGCAATCTCAGGCCGGAGGGACTGGGATTTCTAGTCCTATAGACACTCCTTGTGGTCTTGGGCAAGCCACTTAACCCTCCATTGCCCATGTTCCCTGTAAGTATTAACGTATGTGTGTCATATCCCCTCGTGTTAAATGTATCTCCCAATTGACCGCTTTGACCCGGTGAAAAGCGGGATATAAATACAGCTAAATAAATAAATTCAATTAGATGTGCACTATGGGCAATGCAATAGGAGGTTCCCTAGGACTGCGGTGACAATTTTTACTCTGCCTTTTAAAGTACATGTTTTTATGGTCAAGAAATACTAAATAAAGGATGTATACATTACACTTTAACAGTATTTCCTTTTTAAAATATGAGTTTTCCGGTTTCTTAACTGTGGTATGGTTCCCCTTTGAACTTTAGTTTTGGTGCCGAAGCTCCCTTTAAAGGTACAGCGATGACTGTACACTGATCTTTTCACCATTGCATTTGCGCTAGATGCGGTAAGTTTTAAAATACTCAATCCTTCCTTCTGGGTGACTTTTCTTGCGGATCTGTTCCTTTGCAGAGAGCAGCATCAGGTTTAGGATTAATTTTTTTTTTAGTATTAGGCATCTGCTTGGGTTAATAATTATTTACTTTTTCTATATCCTTTCCGTGTATTTCATGGACTAATTGAGCATTCAGCTGTGCACACAAAGGCATTTTCAAGTGAATAGACAATGAGTTATGCGATATGCAGATTTTTATATAAGCAATTGGCTTCTGGGTTGCTTTTTAATGTACCATATTGGCGTTATACTTCTTAAGCATTGCTTCTAGCCGTCGTTTTATCTATGTTTTTAGTTGTTACCATTTGATGTTTTCATTAACAATGATTGTATACTTTTTACTGTAAATGTATAAATGCTCACAATTATCTTTGTAATGGATATGAGAGTATTGTATAACCTTTTTTACCTGTTGGTGTCATGTACATGTTTTTAATGTTAATATGGGGCATTTTTTAATTTGTTGATATTTTGGAGGAAATTTTTATTTTTTATATGTTTTAATTTGCATTTATTCATTATTTATTATTAATAATTTTTATTTGTTCCTGTTGGAGGTTTACAGTTATATTCCCCCTGATGAAGGCGTGAAGAGCTGAAACACTGCTAGTGTAGGAGTGTAATGAATAAAGTCAGTTTCCACATTGTGAGGATGTGTTGGACTCCTTGTTCCTTTTGTGTTTTTGGTACAGATGCGGGCAGGGATTCCATATGGGCATTTGACAGCTTAGTAGTGATTGCAGTTGCTGATGAGGATGAATGCACAGCATCAGAGGGCAGGGACTGTCATGGACCGTGGTATCCTGGAGGATCTGATCTACATGTCAATTGATAGTTGTCATATGATGCTATGAATGGCCAATTGCACATACAGTAGATTGAGTGGTCAGAAGCGAGTACTTGATAACGGGGAAGACATCTAGTTGTGATGTCGAAGCTGCCTGGTTGAATGTCAGGGGTGGTCATTTCTTACATCTGTGGTGGAATGGGCATTCCAGAGTATGTGCATACCTAGTTCCCTGTGTGTCCTCTGATGTATGGTAGCACCTTGACAGTGGTCCTTGTATGTGATGTAGCATATGAGCTACCTGTGGTGAAATGTGATGCACACATAACAGCATACATTGGCAGTCCTTCAAGACCAAGACCTTTGTCTTTTGCAAGGTTAGCCTGGACTACATGGGGTGATCTCCCTTATCTGGCCCATACATATGCGAGTTGTAATGCTTCCACATTTGCCAGAGACCAGCAGGGGGAGCAGTTCCGACAAACAGAGAGGATCAGATCAGCATTAACATTAGGCCAGTAATGGTTGTTGTTGTTGTTAAGTGCAATTGAGTCAAAGTCGACTCATGGCGACCCTCTGGATAGCTATCCTAAATTGTGTTCGGTCTTCAGTCAGGCGGCTCATTGTTGACAGACAGGTACCCGTAGCTGCTGTTATTGTATCGATCCATCTCATTGCTGGCCTTCCTCTTTTACGTTGACCTTCTATCTTGCCAAGCATGATGTCTTTCTCTAATGTTCTCTCTCTTCGCATGATGTGTCCAAAGTATGAAAGTCGAAGTCTTGTCATCTGAGCTTCTAAAGAAAGCTTAGGTTTGATCTCCTCTAGTACCGACTGGTTTGTTCTTTGGGCAGTATACACAGTATTCGCCGCCAGCACCATAATTCAAAGGCATCAATTTTCTTCCTGTCTATCTTTTTCACTGTCCAGCTTTCACATCCATATGATGTTAATGAAAATACCATGGCTTGAACAAGTTGAATCTTTGTATGGAGAGAGACATCTCTACTCTTGAGAATCTTATCTAGGTCTTTCATAGCCATTCTGCTAAGAGCAATGCGTCGTCTGATTTCTTGACTGCTTGTTGCTTCTTTATTGATAGTTGATCCAAGTAGGTTAAAGTTGTTCACAATTTCAATTTCTTCTCCTTCAACGATGAACCTGTTGATTATGCCAGTTGTCATGATCTTTGTCTTCTTTACATTAAGGTGCAGACCCATTTTGAGACTATGTTCTTTGATTGTGAGAAGCAAATGTTTCAGATCATCTTCACTTTCAGCCAGTAAACGTTGGATGCATGTCAGAAGATGCAGGAGAAGCAGCAGCGACCATTTTTGGAGATGCTAGAGAAGCATTTAGAGAACACCACAGAGGGTCGTGGACCAGCACTCCTTACAGGGGACTCTTCCAAACCAGTAGGATGGGGAGCTGTGGGTTCTATATATCTGTGGAAAGTGATAACTGAGAGAGATGACCCAGAAGCATTTCTAACAACTTTTGAACGGGTAGCCCATGGCACAGTGAGCATATAGGTTAGCCCTCTGCCTTACTGGGAAAACTTTAAATGCTTACTGAGCATTAACTGTGGATCAATCCAACCATTATCCAACAGTAAAGGCAGCAATTAAAAATAGGCTAGGCTTGGCCCGAGAGCGTTATAGAAGGTCCTTTAGGGCTGCCAGAATGGAATCCCATGAGAGGCCCAAAGCACTGGCCCAGAGATCGTATGATCTGGTCCACCGCTGGTTGGAGCCAGAAAGGAAAACAGTACCCCAGCTAGTTGCTGATGTGGTACTGGAAAGGTTTTTGCAGACTTCAATCCCAGATTTGAGGGAATGGCTGGTAAAACAGGGAATGAATTCTGTGGGAGCAGCCATTCAGAATGCAGCATATTATTTAGAGGCTTTAGCAGGCAGAAGTCCCATGGAAAGGTGCCTGGGGGAAGGGGGTTGGCCCAGAGGTCCCTACAGGAAGAGCACAGTATTAAGGGGTCCCCAAGAATAAGCAGGAAGATAAGCCCAGAGCAGGGCACAGTTCGCTGGAAACAGTCTGCTTTCGTCACGGGAAGCCGGGACATTTTAGATGGGAATGCCTTGCCAAACAAATATTGATGGCTAGGGTTAAGAGGAATGAGCTCTAGAGGATGTTTTCAGTGCCGGTGCATGTCAGTTGGGCAGGAAAGCAACATCCCCTAGGCCAAGAGCTAGGCAAGGTGCATTTGGCAACTCTGAGAAAGAGCCCAAGCTGAACGAGCTATGCCCACTTCTATTTTTCTATCTATCCTGTGCCCTGTCCTCTTCACTGTCCTATCATGACTTGGGCATTCTTTTCTTTCTTTTTTTAGTAGCGACTATTTGTTTTTATTGTACACCGCCCTGATGCTTCAGCCTGGGTGGTTAATCAAATGTGTGAATTAAGATAAAGATAAAGATGCTGCAATAGCTGTTGGAAGACAGGGCACAGAAAAAGGAACTGTAGGTATAAATGGGCCCTGACCACAAGGGTAGATCCGGTTAGTCCACTGAAAGACCAGCATACTCAGGGGATACCATCTATTCTAACCTCCTGACAGCCTTATTGGACTTGAGAGCCACACAATCATTGATAGCGGCTAGTGTGTAGTGGCATATTCACAGATGGTGCCCAAGCTCTGCGTGCCTCCAAAAAGGGTCTTGTGGAGATACATTGCATTCATGGGGCTGTTACATTCCATTCATTACATCAGATCACTGTGGAATGGCAAGGACTCTCCCAATGCCTTAAGGTGGCCATTGTAGCATGAATGCCATATCCAGTTATTTTAGGCAGAGACTGGAAAGGTCTCGGGGAAGGGCTGCTTAAGCCACCAGGAGTGGTCATTGCCCTGCCACCGCTAGAATCTAGGAGTGAAGAGGAGGCCAAAATGGAAATTCCGGTCGAGATCTTTCCTTATGAGGAGGAGGAGATAATTCTCTGCCTAAGACAGGCCAGGAAATTTTGGAGAGAAAGCAGAATAGTAAAGGTCCAAACCTCCCAAACTTCTGACCTGGAGGTAAGAGAGGAAAATCATAGGAAGGGTGCACCTCATGAAAATATCTGTGGAATGTGCGAGGTAGTAGGCCTTGCCACAAGGGGTGGTTTAGAGTAGATGCCTATGAGTGGAAGAAAACTGATCAGTCCACTCAAATTAATGATTTGAGTGAGAGGGAAGTAGGTATAGCAAGTAACCCTGGAGAAAGTGCTCCTAAGTCAGTTGGAGAACTTGAGGAGAAGGGTCAAGTTGTAGAGTCTGGAGGGAATCAAGAAAAGAACCCCAAGCCAGAGGGTGGTGATGATGAAACACCTGATACTTTAGGACTCGGTAAATGGGAGGTTGCAGAGGAGACACAAGAGATTCTGGATTTAGAAGGGGAACAGTCTCAGTTGAACCCTATAGAGCTGGGGAAAGTAACAGGAGTGTCCACAGTCCAAGGCTCAACCCATAGTTCTGAGGCGTGTAAAGATGTGGGCCACGTCCAGGACCCAACGAGCTGTGGGGCAGCCTGAAGGAAAGCTTGAAATCCTCCCAGAAAGAGAGGAAAAGGTGCAATTAGAGCCTAAAGTGCAGGAAACTGTTAGGGGCCCTGTGAAGTTGGAGCAAATCATGATGGCATCTGTTCAGCTGTCTGAGGATAAGGGCTGGAAGCCCACAGTTGATGGAGCAGATCCTGGGGAGGGCAAAGTCTCAATAAAGGAGGGATGCCCAGATGGCCCAGGAATATGGGAAGAAAGAAACTAAGAGCGTGATAGCTGAGCACTATGATATTGAATGTTAGAAAATTTGTCATGAGGAAACCTTCTCTCGTGACTGCTCTTCCTTTTTACACGAATGAAGATTTACTTAAAATTAAACAGTGAACCTATGTTAAAGATGTCAAAAACACAATGGTGTGCCTTACACAAACTTAACTCAAAAATTGTATAAAAAGACACATGTGCAAATCAGTAGACTTAGTAAACTTATCTGAAGAAGTGACTCCAAATGTCCAACATGAAACAGATGTCTATCATGTCTGTCATGAAATACTGGATCCGTTCATTGAGCCGAGCATAGATTCTCCAAAAACTGCAATGCTCAACCGCAATCATTTGCAAAGTTTAATGCGTTGTATCAGCAGACACAGTACTGTGTTTAGGGCATACCAACTGTGAATGCCCTGTTTCAACGCTCCGAGAACCGCAATGATGATGTCCTGAAGTAACCAAACAGCATCCAAGAATATGGGAGTCTAATGGAAAGAAACAAATTCTCTGTTGAGCTCACTCAATAGGAGTACAGCCCTAGTACACATCTTTGTCCCATGAGGAGTTGTGGTGGGAGGATTATCAGGTAGGAAGAGTAATCCTTCCTTTAATAAAGTTTCCTAAGAAGAGACAGAAGCAGAAAGGAATGCTCATAAATAAGGGCAAGAAAGAGCCGTGTGACAAAGTGTGTGGATATTGCAGTGCTTGGGGACATGTCAAAAAGTGGTGTCCTTGGTGGTGAGTATAGAAGGGTTAAGGTTGGGTCCCTGAATGCACGGTTAAAGGATGAATGTATGAGGTTGGACCACTACTGCAAGAGGTTAGTTCTATCAGCCTGGACTCGGGCATGTGACAACATGTAATCATAGTGTCAGGGCTAGGTAGCCAGAAGATGCTTGACTGACACAATGGAGGTGCCTAGAGCTATCTATTCTGAGGCATTTTTAATTGGAAAACAAAATAGAAGCTATTAATTTATTGGAAGTAAATTTTTCACAAGTCTTACTTAGCGAAACTTGTATGGTTAGTTAAAGTAGAATGATCAAGATGTCTGTGTATTTGGAGAACTAAAGTATACAGATCTGGAGTTGAAATATATGAAACTGTTTCTCAGGGAAAATACCTAGGATGAAGAAAATAAAGAAATGAATTTGGACATTTTTAAATATTAACGGAGGCAAAACAATCACAGATGTTTCTAATAAATATCATTCTTTTTGAATTGTCAAGAAATACATCTGCATTCAATTAGCAGAGCTGAATATTTGAAATGAGCCCCTCTCTTGAGAACCATAAAGAAGGTTTTCTGTCAAGATGCAGTTGTAACTAACAAAGAATTCCTTCATCAACAAATTGGAGGAGTACTTGAAGAACAGCAATAGGTGGAAGGAGGGGGTTGAAGTTGAGGCAGAAAACTAGGGGAAGTTCAGAAACTGGAATAAATTCCACCTGTATACAGCAGGGGCATAAGAAACCTCATACAAGAAGCAGAACTACAACACCTACAAAAAGGCTTGTTCAGGGAGTGGTTTTCTATCATTGGTAAACCTCATTTCCTAGGCCAGACTAAGAAGCCCTGCCCACCTTTTATAAAAACCACTGCAAAAGCCATAGAAGCTTTGTTTTTTGTAACAGACTAGAAAATCATAAAAGGAAGAACAATGGGAGACACTGCAACGAGACTCCTGAAGGTCATCAACAGATCCAGACTAAGAAAAAGAAGTTGAAAGATCTTGACCAGAAACAGAACTCCAAAGCCAAGCAAAGTCTGAGAAGGAGAGGCTGGCACAGAATGCAGGATGTAAATCAAGCATCTTAGGTGAGAGATCTCCAGTTGATGTCTTTGGGATAAGTTTTAGATTAGAATAACAGTTGGGAAGCTACAGGGACTTGTATGTGGAATTGTGTTCATACACTCTGTTAGACATCGTATGCAATGTACTAACTCTAAATTATTGTGTATCAATTACATAGTTAATGCCAGGGAAAAGCAAAAGCCTGTGTGGTTTATCCATATGGGAAAAAAATCCAAGGAACTATAAAGGAGGGATTAGTTTCTCACTAACTTTAAAGTTCCACATTAGGGGGTAATTTTATAAGGAACCTCACACAAATATGTGCCATTTACATACCTATATACGTACCTATTTTCAAGGGTTGGCATGCATGGGAACTTACATGAGTACGTTAGTCAGTCACTATTACAAGAACATAAGACTACTACTACTACTACTTCTTATTTATATAGCAGTACAAGGCATACGTGGCACTGTACAGAGGCATATCCCTGCTCATGCCATACTGGGTCAGACTAAAGGTCCATCAAGTCCAGTATCCTATTTCCAAGAGTGGCCAATCCAGGTCACAAGTACCTGTCAGGTTCCCAAAAGTTAGACAGATTCCATGTTGCTTATCTCAGGGTAAGCAGTGGATTTCCCCAGTTCACTTTAATAATGGCTTATGGACTTTCCCTCCAAAAACCTTTCCACACCTCTTTTAAACTCAGACATACTAACAGATTTACTACATCCTCCAGCAACAAATTCCAGAGTTTGATTATGTGTTGAGTGAAAACATTTTCTCTTATTAGTCCTAAATTTTGTACATTGTAGTTTCAAATAAATGAACATAAACATTGAGTGTTCCATAGTCTTTCTACATATTGAAGGGGTAAACAACCTGTTCTAGTCATTGTTCCCATGTCCAGCTCATTTATGAATATGTTAAAGAGCAGCGGGTCCAGCACAGATCTGTGGGATACTCCACTATTCACCTTTCTCCACTAAGAAAATTGGCCATTTAATCCTACTATGTTTTCTATCTTTGAACCAGTTCCCAACACACATTGCCTCCGAGGGCTCTTGTCAAAGGCTTTAAGAAAATCCAGATACACTATGGGATCTATTCTGTCCCGCAAATAGCAGAGATGGATACCCTGTTGGGACGTCCATCCCCACTATTCGTCCCCCTTCCATTCCCGACAGAAGCTTCCCCATAAGAACAAAGAGTTTGTACAGTGAGACTTAGCGGCGGGAGGGGGTGTTGCGGAAGTGGAGCGAGGTTGGGGCATGGACAGTTTGCGACCCTGGACATACAGGGCCGATTCTGAGGTCAGCACTGTATGTCTGGGGTCGGCAAACTGGACGGGGGACTTATTCCGCCTCGGAGATGAAACAAGTCCCCCTGGACATCTGGGGAAGGCAGGCCCGGGCATCATCAAAGGTGAGGGGTGCAGGGGATTCCCCACAGCCTGACCCTGGCCATGGAAGGCCAGATCAGGGGTCGGGGCTGCAGGGAAAGAAGAATGTGGTCAGTGGCTGGGGATTGTGGCTCCTGAATGAGTTAGCCGAGCAGGGGTCTGTATATGAAGGCTGATCGGAATCGGGTCCTGGCCTGCAAGTACAGACCTAGACATGATTCTGATCCCACGGGGCTTGTCTAGCCCCCATTGGATCAAAATCGGGTCTGCTTGTGCATCCTGTTCTAATCGGAGGCACAGGGCCTGGACGCACTTTATGGAATGTGCCTCCACATCAATCTGCTCACCTTTAGCTACCTATCTAGTCACACTGTCAAAAAAATAAAGCAGATTTGTAAGACAAGACTTTTTTTTTGGCTAAATCCATGTTGACATTGGCCCATTAAACCATGGCTATCTATATGTTCAGTAATTTTCTTCTTTATAATAGTTTCTACCATCTTGCCCGGTATTGACGTTGCGCTCACTAGTCTGTAGTTTTCCTGGAACCCTTTTTAAAAATTGGTGTTACTTTGGCCACTCTCCAGTTTTCAGGTGCTACAGATGGTTTTAATGATAGTTTACAGATTACTAATAGTAGGTCTGCAATCTCATTTTTGAGTTCTTTAAACACCCTGGGACAGGGCCGGATTTACCTTGAGTGAGGCCCTATGCCAACAAAAATTGTGGGCCCCCAGCAGGGGCGGCCCAAGGGGGGTGCGGGGCCTCATTTGCATAAGGGACCTCATTTGCATAAATATTTGCATAATGTTACCATATACTAACTTTTAGTAAACGTGCCTCTTAATGAGTGTATGGATAAAGAAAGACTAAAAGATTTCTACATTACTATAATCCAGTGCCAACTGCCAGACACATTAGGAACTACTACAAACACTGCCCATTTAGAACCCATAGCAAACCCGCCGTATCCTAACAGCACTACCAGGACTCACAAAGCACCATACTCTACCAATCAAAAGGCAACACTGCAAATATTAAACCAATACATTTCAGAGAACAACAATACATGACCTACTGGGGAAAGAGAACAAGTGGCAATGTCAAATAGGAATTATATAAACAGAACACCTCAGCTCAGTTACACATGCAGAACATAGACCATCACCAAACAAGTAATCACATTTTAGAAACAGGAAGACAATAATTAAACTGGGAATCCCAAAAGCCAAACTTGGAATGTACAACACTGTAGAAATAAAACTATACATTAATTTGCTCTTGTACTAAACAAAGCACAGATGTTAATGATGCACATTTACCAGAGCTGACATATTCCAATTAATAAATTCAAAATAAAGAGATATTTTTCTACCTTTTGTGCATTTTTTTCAGCTGCAATTGCTCCAGCCACTTTCTTCTGGTTTCTTCGTGTCTTCTGCTAACTCTCCATCGTCTGCTGTCCATTTGTCCTTTCTTCTCTCTTCTAGTTTTTTTCCATTCTCTCTCTACATCTGCTTTAACATACTAATCTTTCTCCTTTTGCTCTTTCCTCATTCCTATTTCATCCACTCAAATTTTACCCCTCCATCCTCAATCCCTCTTATTCTCCCAATACCCGGCCAATTGTAGATTTTTTATCTCTCCCACACAAAATATTTTTCCCTTCTCCATTTTACTCTTCCAGCCCCATCCCATTCTAATCCTCCCCCAACATCAGCTCCCTTCTAGTTCCAGCCTCACCCAGCATCCATTCCCTTCTAGTCCCTGCATCAGCCCATTTCCAGTCCTAGCCACCCATCAGCCCATTTCCAGTCCTAGCAACCCCCCAACCCAATACCAGTCCTAGCCCCCCATCAACCCACTTACAGTCCTAACCCCCCATCACCCCATTTTCAGTTTAAGCCCCCCCCCCTATAACCCATTACCAGTCCTAACCCCCCATCAGCCCACTTCCAGTCCTAACCCCATCAACCCATTTCCAGTCAGCCCCCCATAGCCCATTGCCAGTCCTAACCCCCCCATCAGCCCACAGCCCACTTCCAGTCCTAACCCCATCAACCCATTTCCAGTCAGCCCCCTATAGCCCATTACCAGTTCTAACCCCCCATCAGCCCACAGCCCATTACCAGTCTTAACCCCCCCCATAGCCCATTACCAGTTCTAACCCCCCCAACAGCCCACAGCCCATTACCAGTCCTAACCCCATCAGCCCACCTCCAGTCTTAACCCCCCCAGCCCATTTGCAGTCCCAGCCCCCCCAATAGCCCATTATCAGTCCTACCCCGTCTTATCCAGTAATTCCCCTATTTCTCCCCCCTACCTCCCCTAATCAGTCTTCCCCTCCTTAATTGCTACCAGTGGATTCACAAAAGGCAACCCACATCGACTTACAATGTTTTATAAACCTGGTTCCCACCAGCCCACCGTACAAAAGACGCCCAATGGTTATTGAAGGATTTACCCCTACCAGGGACAAACAGCAGTAAGCTTACTTAAAAAGTACACAGTCCACAATCTTTGAAAAATCTGCTTCCAGCCTGGAACCCAGGGAGATTTCCACAACGTTGCAAATTCACACTTTACAGATGCAATAAGGGCAACGGGCATACGCTTTACCCCAGGTTTCAACTGTTCAAGAAGCATAAACAGAAATATTTGTGGAGTCAGAGGTAAAATCACCCCTGTAATACTTTTAAATACATCCCTATATTGATGCCAAAATGGTTAAATAAAAGGAACAATCCCACTATCTATGTAGGAGACTGCCTACCTGGCCGCAACCCTGCCAACAGGTATCTGAGACATGCAGATACATTTTACATAAAATGCTGTGAGGTCATGTACCAACAAAACAAAATTTTGTAATACGAGCAATAATCTTACAAATATCCTCCCAGCACTCCTCCTCATAAGCCTCTTGCAAATTAGCCTCTCGAGGACTAAAATGCCTAGGTTTAAGAGACCCCCCTTCCCCCAAAGCCCTATAAAGCCTACAACGTAAACTGCACTACCCTGCTCTACCCTGCTTAGAACTGACTCAAACGAGGTAGCTTCCTGATTAAAGTCCTCTTTACAGGTCCAGTGCCCAGAATATGCCATACCTGGAGATATACAAAAAAGCCTGCTTTGGGAGGTCAAATAATTGCGCGACGGCTGAGCCCCTCCGTGCCGGCTCTGAGAGGCGCGAAGGGAGAGGGTCTCCCTCGCGTCTCTGTTAAGCCCACAGGGGCTGATGGGAAATTTCCCATCAGCCCCTGCGGGCTTAACAGAGACGTGAGGGAGACCCTCTCCCTTCACGTCTCTCAAAGCCGGCACAGAGGGAGGGAGGGAGGGACGGATGGACGGACCGGGCAGAGGGGGGCCCCATTGGACAGTCCATGCTGCCGCGGCAGCATAGGGGGCCCCGCGGGACAGTCCATGCTGCCGCGGCGGCAGCCAGCGTTTTTTTTTTTAAAATTTTGTGGGCCCTTGTCAGCTGTGGGCCCTACGCCACGGCGTAGTTGGCGTATACGTAAATCCGGCCCTGCCCTGGGATGTATACCATTCAGTCCAGATGATTTGCTACTGTGATGAAGCAGAGGCCAGTGAACCTATGGAGATAGGAAAAATCACTGATCCCTTTAAAGAAAGTGACAGACCTAAAGTGCAGTTACTGCAAAGCGCAGCCAGAGGGAGCAAGCACGAAGAATCAGAGGGTAGGCTGACACACCCAAGCTTGGATGATGTAATAATTAACTCAAGGGATAATCAGACACACCTGGTCAGGGTGAGAGAAACCCTAACTGAGAAGCAGCTTTATAAGCATGGCTTAGACAGGACAGAAAGGGCAGGAGCAGCAGCAGCAGCAGCAGCAGACGCAGACGCAGACGAGAGAGGAAGGAGATGGCTCCGAGGAGAGAAGGAGAAGCAGTTGGATTTGCGGTCCTTACAGAGAAGGAACAAGTTCCAAGAGAAGCAGTTCCACGCTGAAAAGCTCCAGGGAGAAGTCTTCAAGGAAGACAGAGAAAGGAGAGGGACCTGGAAAGTGCCTGGTAAAGAAAGTACCAGAGAAGCACAGTTCAGAGAGCAGAGGTATCTGCATACTTCCTTTCCTGACTGTGAGCTACAAGGAGTTCAGAGATGGGTGCACAAGACTCAGCCCAGGAGTCTGAGAAACACAACACTGAACCAGGAACTGTGGCCAAGCCCTAGAAGGGCATGGAAGCCAGAGAGCCGTAGGTGCAGTAAACACAGCTGGAGAGAGGTTTGGGAACCTGTACAAAAAGTGCTAACTAAAAGTCCTGTTACCTGTTTTCCAGACCAGGTAGAGCAAGGCTGGAGAGTTTTAGAGAGAAACTCTGAAGTGAAGCCAGAATTACATGAGGAAAGCTCAGGGCCAGCAGATATATCGTCAGAAAAGGAGGAGATGCAAATAGACCCTGCTGAACTTGATTCATTGCTACCTGACTGTCTCATGGATTGTACACTTTGTCTAGCTGGGACTTTGGAATCCTTGGCAGAAGTATAGCTCGCAGGGTATACGTTAAAATACAGTTTTGATAAGCTAAAAGAAGAAGCTTGCTTTTGTTTCCATGAACTGGTTTGTTCTAACACCTGCATAGCTAATAAGACTGTGAAGCACGTCTAACTTTTGAATTCTGTAAATACCTTTTTGAAAATCCTGAATGATGTGAGAATCCTGTTTTCCTTCGTTGAACCTTTGTTTGTGCATTACGGGAATAAACCTTACCCTTTACCTTACACATGGCTTTCACAACTAATTATTTCAAGAAAAGGGACTACTAGTATCAGCATGCATCTTGGCTAAGAAACGTTTCTCCCGTTGATGAAAACAATAATGTCCACCCTGATCCTTTAAGCACGTGGCTCGGGGGCTGGGGTTGTGACACTACTCTTTAGTTTATCAAATTGCTGTTTTGCATCTTCCCAGTTTATCGAAATTTGTTTCAATTCCTCTGATATGTCACCTTTAAATATCACTTCAGGCATGAGTAACTTCTCCAGTGAAGACTAAAGCAAATAATTCTTTCAGTCTCTCTGCTATGGACTTGTCCTCCCTTACTGCCATTTTTACCCTTCAATCATCTTATGGTCCAATTGACTCTCTCACAGGTTTTTTTGCTATTAATGTACTTGAAAATGTTTTTGAGTATTTCCTTCCATGGAGTATTTCCTTCCTTTCAAATTTTCTCTTTGCCTGCCCTATCAATGCATTGCATCTAATTTGCCAGTGCTTATCTTATTTCCTGTTTTCATTATTTGGCTCCTTTTTTATTTTCTGAACAATGCTTTTTTGGCTAAAACAGTCTCTGACCTGACTTTTATGCCATGCCGGCAATCATTTGGCTTTCCTTCTACCTTTCTTAAAGTGTGGAATACATCTGGTCAGGGCTTCTAAGATAGTATGTTTAAACACCTAGGATCAATGTAAATCTTTAACCTTTGCAGCTACTACTCCTAGAGGAATACTGCACAATGCAGAATTTGTGTAGAATTACCAACCTGCACAGAATTCTTCATTTACTGTGGAGAATTCTGCACCAGCATCAACAGACAATGAGGCAGGCTCAGGTGCACAAGCTTTGAGGGTGCCCAATACTGACTCAGTTTGCCTTTACACAACCACAGGAACATGTCCAGTTGCTGATGCATCATTTTCAAAACAGGAAAAACTTCTGTTTAACTTTTGAAAGCATGATGCTAGTGTCATAATCTAGCACAGCCATAGGAGCAAAGGAAATGTCTCTCGCAGTTGTGTTAGTGTAGCAGCAGAGCGCAGACAAACCAATGATACCAGGAGTCTGTTCAGAAGGTCCAAATCATTTATTTGTGCACAAGTCTCAAGCAAAGTCAATTTCAAAATGGCTGAGCAAAGTTCTCTGGTAATACAACAACTTTTATAGACTTTAGCTTCATTCTAGGTATAGAAAAACATTTCATTGGTCCCGGTAACCTCCCGTACCTCCCGTACTCCTTCTATTGGTTCCGGTACTGATATGATTATCCAATTATATTCTTTCAGTGGGCTCAGCATCTTCTTACCCCCCTTCTAGTCCCAATTACAATGGTCAGTTCACTAACTTGTTACTTTCCTACTTTCAAGGCTATTGGGCTAGTTGCTACGTGCAGGGAAGCAGGGCTCTATAACTTCTCTGTCAGCAGTTTTAAACATGAATTTCTGTATTTTTCCATCTGTTCTGCTTGTCTAAGCTAATTCAATACTTTTACTGAGTTCTTAATTCTATAGCAGCACATTGGGGGATGTGCAGTTCCTATGGGCCTCTTCACATGCTTCATTTACAGGTCAAGCTAGTTAGGCTTGCTTATGTCAGACACTGTGGATCACAGGCCTACACCTGCCACATTCCCCCCTTTGATTAATCTCACCCTATTAGTTAATAAGGTGTGAGAATTTAATCACTTCATAATAATTATACTGAGGTTAGAGGAGTTCGGCTATATCCAGGAGGACGAGATTGATATAAAGCCATTATTTTAGTTGCGGTCTTCCGCTCTACTGTACTATCAATAGCACTGTGTATGGAACGCATACAGCATGGGATTATACATGGTAATAGAAAAATAACAACAACAATCAGTAATACTAGTATTAGAAAAGTCTTCAGTCCTCCTAGCCATGAGAAAAGGTTAGCAAACCAGTTAGGTAATCTTAGTGGGTGCCAAGTCTGAACTGGCACATAAGCATGTTTGCGCATATCTTCAGCAATTTCTTCAACTACTTGACCTTTATCATCTATTTTCAAACAGCAATTGGTTAAATTCAGTTTACCACATACTCCTCCTTCAGCTGCTAACAAATAATCAAGTGCTAGACGATTCTGGTATATGGCAGTGTGCATTTGGGTGCTCTGTCTAGCTAAAAGTGTGAGAGCATGGCTAGTTTCATTAGTTATTATTTCAACTACTGCTTGTAAGCGAATAATACGATTAATCATATAGATTGGTGTCCAATAACCGTACATACCATCATCATTCCAAGTGGCAGGCCCATAATACTCAATAATTCTTTCTGGTGGCCAATCATCACCCTCCCACTTCTCCCATTTGCCTATTTGGAGGGGTGCTCTCTTCTGTCGCAATGCTCTTTTGTGTCTGTGGGTAGTGTACACTGGGTATCCTAATTGTTCTCCATGTTCTGTGGGTAGGAGAAAGAAAGAAGGTCTGATGGTCCCTAAGACACATGCTCCTCCCCAGTGTGATGGGAGTTGAGCATACGCTCGGTTTCCACAGATCCAATACAGGCCAGGTGGGGCTTGCCAAGCATGAGTTTTGGCAAGGTTAGTCCATAAACTAGCAAGTTCAGGAAATCTGGCTAATGGGTTAGGAGGTTCAGGTTCTTTACTTCCTGACCACCATGATGTCTTCTTGGTAGTGGCATTATAGAACTTCTGGCTAAGACAGACCAGCTGTCCTACCAGTTGGGTGAACTGTGGTCCAGTTCTAGCATAGCAAAGACGTCCAATAATTGAGTGTGCTAACACCCATTCACTAGTAGTCTTGTGTAATTTAGTCTGATTGTAAGTCAGAGAATAATTCAATTCTTGGGCCTCCCATGGCCATTGGTCACCCATTTGGGTTCCGCCACAGAAATAACAATCTGAAATCTTTAGACTGGATACTACTGCTCCAGCTAATTCTAAAAATAAATTCTGGGATGGATGGGGAATTTCAAACTTATTTACATGCATAGCTTCATAAAAAGTGTTATGGATGTGGTACTTAGATGACTTATAAGCTTGGGTGTTCAATCTTATATATACAATAGTTCCTGGATCTACTGCTCCTCCTGCAATACGTAAACCAAACTTATATCCTTGTTTCCATGCATTAGGATTACGGATCCTTAATTGCAAAGGGTTACAAGCACCTTTCTTACATTTGTCATCTGTTTTTGACTTAGTCAAAGTGGCAACTCGTTTATCTCTCTGTTCATCTGTAATACCAGCATTCCATGTAGCATAAAAAACACACTCCCAGTTTGGGCAATAGTAATCTGCAGCTGGGGCAGTACTATATGACTCTTTCTTACCAGTACACTTTCTCCATCCCGTGGCACCCTCTGGGCACATATACTTATGGTCATTACGATAGGCTTTTTCCCAGGTACCACATCTGGAACGACCATCTCTATTTATAACATCACATGCATCAAAATATAAAACAGCAGGTATACTAGCATCTTTAAGTGGTCGCGTAGCATTAATTATAGGTCCATCTGCATCATTCCATCGCATTTCCAACGTATAATATGATGGGTTCTGATGCGGGTTATAGCATACTCTGGAGCTACCTTTAATGCAAATATTTAGTTCAGTGGTGTTATAAACACACCGAGTCACTTTACCAGTGCATTTATAGTGAGAATGATAAACCAAAGTCTGAGTTACTTTTAGTCCAGTTCGAGTAGAAGTAACGCAAGCAGTGCATGGAGGTAAAGCATGAGTCATTTCAAAACCTCCAAAACAGGCAACCAGGGCTAAGCACAGATAAAAATACATGTTGATTGGAGTTCTTCTGAATCCTCAGCTTGCAAATCTTGACCACGACGATCTTTTCTTCGTCCCGTGCGCTAATTAAGCAATTTCAACGGGTGCTGAGTGTTGATTGAAGATCCTCAAGTTGTCCATCACACAATAACCAACTTAGCAATTTCAGTTGGCTTTTGAAGTATGGTTAGTTAAAGTAGTACCAAAGTAGTGTGCAAAATCACACGCAGATTGGGTTCGTTGAAACACAATTAGTGCTGTATGGAAAAACAGCAATCCTCTTCGAAAGACTTGGCTACTGCAAGGCACTGTGACAAAGTGTCTATGCTGCTGGTTGCCGTCTCAGAGTAACTCGTAAAGGTGCATCGTGATGCTGTTCCGCTGTCCACTGCTCAGGTTCTGGAGCTGCTGCGGGCTTGACTCTGCTGTGGTGGATCCAGGCGTCGATCTCCGCTACCTTTACTGCAGTTGGGGTAGACAGGATGACGGTGTATGGTCCCTTTCAATGGGGTTCCAGCGGTGTCTTCTTCCAATCTTTGATCCACACCGAGGTACCAGGCTGGTAGGGATGCAGGGGTTCAGTCAAGTTGATAGGCAACTGGTCTTGGATCCACGCATGGAGAGTCTGCAGAACAAAACTAAGAGCTAGGAGTTCTTGCCTGGTTATTTCTGAACCAATTTGGGCTAGACTTCCTTTAATTCCTTGCACTATTGGTGGGGGTTTACCATACAGAACTTCAATAGGGGAATAAACTGTTGACTTCACAGGAGCTGAGCGTATTCTGAGTAAAGCTATTGGGAGCACTTGGGGCCACTTCAAGTGTGTCTCCTGGCAAAGCTTAGACATTTGGGCTTTTAAGGTACGATTCATTCGCTCAACTTTCCCTGAACTCTGGGGTCTATATGCAGTGTGGAGTTTCCATTGTATCTGTAGGGCTTTTGCTAACTGTTGGGTAATCTGAGAAACAAATGAGGGTCCATTGTCTGACCCTATTACTGCTGGAATTCCAAATCTAGGGACAATCTCTCTCAATAAAACTTTGGTGACTTCTCTGGCTTTCTCGGTTCTGGTTGGGAAAGCTTCTACCCACCCAGAGAAAGTACAAACTAATACTAATAGGTAGTGGTATCCACTGGCTTTTGGCATTTCAGTGAAATCAATCTGCAGGTGGTGCATGGGGGTTACACCTCCTGACTGAACTCGAGGTGGTGGTGTAGGACCTTGCTTGGCATTGTTTTTGGCACAAATTTGACACTGGCGTGCTACTGAGGCTGATAGAGCTGGTAACATGGCAATATAGAAATGTGGTCTAAGTGCTTTTTCCATAGCGGTCTTCCCATAATGTGTGGTTTCATGGAAAGCTTTGACAAAGGCTGGTCCTCCTAACAATTCAGGAATTACTATTTGTCCTGGGGGTTGACTGTCCTCTGCTGGTGGCAGTTCAATCCACCCATCTTTCAGTACTCCATCTTCTCTGTTACAGTAGTAGTCTAATTCTTTGGTGGTATATCGTGGTGTCCATGAGTTCAAGGGTACTGGAAACAATGCTGCCTGCATCGGTGTGGCTTGTGGCAAAACTTGTCCTGTCATAGCTGCTTGTCGTGCTGAGGCATCTGCAAATCTGTTTCCTCGGGCAACTTCTTTTCCTGCTTGATGTCCTCTGCAATGCATGACAGCTACACGAGTTGGGGCCCATACTGCGTCAAGTAGCATCAGTATCTCGGGGCCATACTTAACTGATTTTCCTCCGGATGTGATGAGTCCTCTTTCTTTGTAGAGAGCTCCATGGGCATGTAAGGTGGTGAAGGCATATTTAAAGTCTGTATATACATTCAACACAAGTTTTTCACCTAATAGTAGTGCTCGGGTGAGTGCTATCAATTCTGCTTTTTGGGCTGATGTGCCTGAGGCTAGAGCTGATGATTCAACAACTTCATGTTGAGTGACTACTGCATATCCGGCACAGCGTCGTCCATCGATGATGAGACTGCTTCCATCAACATAATAGATTTGGTCAGGATTGTCTATGGACACATCTGTCAAATCAGGTCGGCTTGAAAATACAGTGTCCATGACTTCTATACAGTCATGCTCTGGGAGTTCTTCACTAATGGGTATCAATGTGGCTGGATTCAAGGCATGGCTCACTTCCAATTGTATCTGTGGGTTTTCACATAGCATGCTCTGATATTTCAACATTCGGGAATTGGTGAGCCAATGATTTGCTTTCTGTTCCATAAGGGCAAGGACTGCATGTGGCACAGTGACTCGTATATTCTGTCCTAGTGTGAGCTTGTCTGCTTCACTCACTAACAATGCTGTAGCTGCAACTGCTTTCAGGCAGGGTGGCCATCCTTTGGCCACAGTGTCCAATTGTTTCGATAGGTATGCTACAGGTCGTTCCCAATTTCCCAATTTCTGAGTCAACATGCCTAAGGCATTTCCTTGTGCTTCATGTACAAACAGGTGGAAAGGTTTATGAACATCTGGTAGTCCAAGGGCTGGTGATGACATCAATTCTTCCTTCAACGTCTTGAAGGCTGTATCCTGCTCAGGTCCCCACTCCAGTGGCGACTTTTCTTCTCCTTTTGTGGCTTCATACAGTGGTTTGGCAATTTGGGCAAAGTTGGGTATCCAGATTCGGCAATATCCTGCTGCTCCCAGAAAGGCTCTGACTTGCTTTCTGGTTGTTGGGGTTGGAATTCTGCATACTGCTTCTTTTCTCTCTCTGCCTAATTTTCGACTTCCTTGGGTTATACGAAAGCCCAAGTATTTCACTTCTTTTTGGCATAGTTGTGCTTTTGCTCTGGAAACTTTGTATCCAGCTTCATCTAGTAACTGCAAGAGGTCTTTGGTGGCTTGTATACATTCATTTTCTGATACAGCAGCTATCAGCAGATCGTCCACGTATTGGAGAAGCACTCTCTTCCCCGGGGCCACTGGATAGCTGGAAAGGTCTTGATTCAGTGCAGCACTAAAGATGGTAGGTGAATTCTTAAATCCTTGGGGTAATCATGTCCAGGTAAGTTGGCCCCCTCTTCCAGAGATGGGGTCCTGCCATTCAAATGCAAATAATATCTGACTCACGGGGGCTAATCTTATGCAAAAGAATGCATCTTTCAAATCTAGAACAGTAAAGTGGGTGGCTTCAGCAGGAATCAGTCCTAGAAGAGTGTAAGGATTGGGTACAACTGGATGTATAGTTTCAACTGCTTCATTCACTCTTCTTAGATCTTGCACTGGGCGGTAGTCATCTGTTCCAGGCTTTTTCACTGGCAGAAGTGGGGTGTTCCATGGGGATTGACATACTTTCAGTAGACCATGTTCCAGTAATCTTTGCAAGTGGCGGTGGATGCCTTCAATTGCAGCTCTAGGGAGAGGGTACTGTTTGACATGTACTGGTGTAGCACTAGGCTTGAGAATCACAATTACTGGAGCTATATGTTTGGCTAGGCCTGGAGGACTGCCTTCTGCCCATACTCCAGGTGGGGCATCAATGCTTTTCAAGGTTTGTTCAAAATAGGTGTCTTGGACAGAATCATCACTGTAATATCTCCATTCTTCTTCTCGGGGAACTGTGAGCAGCATTATTCCTGCTGGTTTGGCTTGCGAATTTACTGTCATTTGCATTTCTCCTCCCTCGGAGAAGGATATTTGGGCTTGTAGCTTGGCTAACATATCTCGTCCCAGTAGTGGCACTGGACATTCTGGCATGTAAAGGAATTGATGAGTTATTTGCTGTCCTCCTAGACTGCATATGCGATTCTGAAGAAAAGGTTTTGTAGCTTTGGCACCAGTTGCTCCTATAATGGTGACTGCTTTTGTAGAAAATGGGGCTATTTTCTTGTCCACTACTGAATGTTCTGCTCCAGTATCAACCATAAAGTTCACAACTTGGTCTCCTATTTGTATTCCGACCACAGGCTCCTGGAGACCTAAAGCAAATTCGGAGCCCGGTCTGTCCTAATCCACGTCATTTTCATCATAGGCTGTTGCCGCCAATGCTTGCACGGCTTCTCCTCTTTCCCGCTGGAATTGTTCTCGATTGGCTCCTCCGCGATGTCGGGGACGGCCTCGTCTTTCTTCTCTCCATTGATGATTGCTTTCGTCATCTTCGTGGGCGTCTTCAAGTTGCGGGCATGCATCTCTCCAATGTCCTTCTTCTCTGCAATAGGCGCATTGGTTTACGCCTAGCTGCTGGGGCCGGCTTCCACTTCGGCCCCGCCCCCTTCCTCTGCTCCTTCGACTAGGGACACCTCCCCTTTTCTGTTCAACTATGGCTGCGGCCAAAAAATCAGCTTTCTTTCTCATCTTTCGATCACATTCTTTCTGTCTTTCATTATCACGATTCACATACACTTTATGAGCGACTTCCAATAGCTGTGTTGCATTCATGCCCGCAAACCCCTCTAATTTCTGTAATTTACGTCTAATGTCTGGTTGAGACTGATTTACAAAAGCAGAATTCACCATACATAAACTTCCTGGTGCATCGGGATCATAGGGAGTATACATTCTGTATGCTTCAGTTAACCTTTCATAAAACACTGCTGGACTCTCATCTATGCCTTGGTTAACTTCAGTAACTTTGGAAAGGTTCATAGCTTTCTGGCCCCCCCTTTTCAGGCCTTGTAACAAGCCTTGGCGAAAACGGGCTAGGGCTCTGGATCCTCTTTCAGTATTCGGATCCCATTGGGGGTCTTCATTCGGGAATTGCCTCTGGGCCGCTTCCCGATGGTCTATTCTTTCTTCTCCTCGTTCTGGAGCTACAGGGTTATCTGCCAGCCAGTCTATTGCTGCTTTTCTAATTCGTGTCCGCTCCTCTGTAGTAAATAAGGTGGACAGGAGCTGACGGCAATCTGCCCATGTGGGTTGATGGGTTTCCATAATAGTATTCACTAATTCTGTAAGCTCTTGGGGTTTATTAGTATATGAGGCATAATGCGACTTCCAATTTAACAAATCAGTTGTAGAGAAAGGGACATACACATAGCTTAGGGGTCCCGCTACCACCTCATTATCATCATTTCTTACAGGTATTCCCGGGACTTGCCGTAAGGGCATCATCTTAGCAGTAGAGGTCTTTTGGGATCTAAGCGATATTTTCGTACTTCTCCTATCAGGGCTCTTTTTCTTCTTTTCTGCAGGCTTATTACAAATTGCTTTCTTTTCTATATGCTTTGTCTTGGATTTACTTTTTACTGGCAGACTAACACTGGCGGTCGCTTCTATACTGTCAGTCTCACTCAGGGAATTCTCAGTTTCTTCCCACTCTGTTTCTGAATCTGACTCGCCTTTCTCTGTCTCTGTTTCAGTAGAATCATCTTCAACTAAAGGGAGCTCATCTTCCTGCTCTTCGGGAGGTGGCTCGGGGGTTGGGTCCCGCACCCGCTGTCTTCGGGGCTCTGGGGCAGGACGCCGGGCTACTCTTACTGGGCCCGGGGTTCTAGGCTGTCGGGGAATTACTTCTGGGGAATCAGGATCGACCAGGATGGGCTTTTTCCTGGACTTCTCATCTTTCCCTTTCTTACTAGGCTGTTTATTTTCTGTTTTCTGACTATGATCTGTTTTCGCTAACATTATTCTGCACTGCTCTTCATAGCAGCGCTGCGCCCAAGGGGGCGGATCTTCACAAATACTTAACCAAGAATCTATATAGGGGTACTGATCAGGGTGCGCTATCCGCACTCTACTATGAACTAACTGGATAATTCCTACATTTAGGGTTCCCTCTCGGGGCCAGGTAGGGTCTAGATCGGGCCACTCCCTAGTACACAAAATCTGTAAATGGGCTGCAGTCATTTTAATACCATAATCTCCTGAATATCCCTCTTTAAAATGTGCGATCATACATTCTAATGGAGTGTTCCTAGTAGACCCCGCCCCTCCCATTTCGATGTGTGCGCGCAACAACAGACAGAAGGGAAAAGGAGGGCGGACCGTGGGTAAGGGGTCCTCATGGTCCTGGAAACGTATAAGGGAAACAAATAACAAGACAAGACGACAATCGCTTCCCCCTTTTCGCGACCTGAACGCGGTCGCCCGGTCAGGAAATGCGCTAGTCAGGGGTCCGCCTTCGCTTGGTCTGTGTTGCCAGACCTCTCATACACACTTCATTCACACAATCATGCTAGCAACGTATCCCAGAATGCATTCGTTTCTATCTATTCTGACTAGTCTTGTTCAATTACCAAAATACAAGAAGACGGGAGTTTCGCCCTGCGAATACTCATGCGGGGGTACTCGGTCCGTCTTTGAGAGGTGATCAAGCTCTCTTACCAATTTCCAAGTTCCAAATTCTCGAGATTACAAGTTCCAAGTTCCAATGGCAGCACTGCTCTTTCTATATCTGTCTAGACAACAAATCAAAACTATACTCACCGGATCCGGTCCTCAAACTTCCCAAGCAGGTGCATGAGTTGGACCTCAGACTCCCCTCACTCGGGTTCGAGGCGTTGGCTCCAGCCGGGCCCGGCACCCGCCGAGGTCCGACCAACTTCCTCCGATGCAATGGACCGGCGGCGCCAGGAAGCAGCCCCCGTCGGTAGGGCGCGATCCCGGCAGGACCAAGCCTATAGAGGCGGAATGTCGTGGTATATTGCCCTATATACACTCTGATTCCACAACTTCCCGGCCAACGCACCAAGAATATGTAGCAGCATAGCGCAGACAAACCAATGATACCAGGAGTCTGTTCAGAAGGTCCAAATCATTTATTTGTGCACAAGTCTCAAGCAAAGTCAATTTCAAAATGGCTGAGCAAAGTTCTCTGGTAATACAACAACTTTTATAGACTTTAGCTTCATTCTAGGTATAGAAAAACATTTCATTGGTCCCGGTAACCTCCCGTACCTCCCGTACTCCTTCTATTGGTTCCGGTACTGATATGATTATCCAATTATATTCTTTCAGTGGGCTCAGCACCTTCTTACCCCCCTTCTAGTCCCAATTACAATGGTCAGTTCACTAACTTGTTACTTTCCTACTTTCAAGGCTATTGGGCTAGTTGCTACGTGCAGGGAAGCAGGGCTCTATAACTTCTCTGTCAGCAGTTTTAAACATGAATTTCTGTATTTTTCCATCTGTTCTGCTTGTCTAAGCTAATTCAATACTTTTACTGAGTTCTTAATTCTATAGCAGCATATTGGGGGATGTGCAATTCCTATGGGCCTCTTCACATGCTTCATTTACAGGTCAAGCTAGTTAGGCTTGCTTATGTCAGACACTGTGGATCACAGGCCTACACTTGCCACATTAGAGCTGCTGGTGAATTGATGGGGTGGCTGGGGAAAGGAGATGGACTGCTAGTGAGTTGGAGGGCTGGAGATGGGTGTATGCCTGGGGAGTGGTGAGAAAGAAAAGTGGAAGTATGTGCTTGGGAAGAAAGAAGGAGAGCTAAGGGTTGGTGCATGGCGAGGGGAGAGAGGAGGTGAGGTGTGTGTGTATGTCGTGATAAGGAGAGCTGTGTGGATCCAATGGAATGGGAGAAAAGTGAGGAATACACCTTTAAAAGCAGAGGTAAACAAGGTTCCCATAGAAACCACAAGCTAGAGAAGCATGCAGTAGCTAGAGCTAAGCCCTGCCCTAGCAGTGATGTAAGAGCTAGTTTGAGCCCTAACAAATCTCACATATGCAGCAAGGAGTGTGTGGCTGGAGAGAAGCACCATTTTAAAGCTGTTTCAGAGTTTTGTAGAGGGGAGCCCGGTAGAGACACAGATACAGTTTCTGAGCTTACCAGAGACGTAGTGGAGAGAGAAGGAGAAGTGGAGACTGCTGATTCTTATTCTCAGAGAGCACTGGAACCAAAGCTGAAGCTTGTGCCAAAGCACCCCAGAGAGGAGAAACTGGAAAGGTTTGACTCCAGGTGGGGAAACAGCTCTGATAGCAAGGGAAGCAATAGACGTTTGGAAGGTACGTTTGCTTCAGTTCCTAGCAGGGGCTGTGCTGAGGACGTTGTCAGGGAGCTGAGGTTAAGCACTGAACAGAGTGCTGGCAGAAATGCAGTGAAAGCAGCTCCAAGCAGAAGTAAAAGGAGTTCAAGTAAGTCCAATGAGACAGCACTAGAGGCTGTGGAAAAGCTGTTGCAAGAGAGAAAGGCTCATTCCCTAAGTAATGTGGGTGTTGACCAGAAAGAACAGTTTTTAGGAAAACTTCAGAAGCTTCTGCACAATATTAAGTTTAAACCCTGTGATAAAGGCTCTCAGGAAGACAACCCAATTAAACCTTGTGAAGACATGCAAGTAGATGTTTATGAGACACCTCTTGATAATGACATAATTGAAATGGATTGCTTGTTTTGTAAAACAAACAGCTTGAACATGTGCTAGGCTCATGCTGTGAGAAGACGTTTGCATAGCCTGTATGTTAAGTTGAAAGGGAAAGAACTGTTGCTGAAAACTTTAAGTTTACCTGATGTAATAACCAGCTGTAGCTGTGAAGGGCATTTATCTAGGAGGAGCCTGAGAACAGCTGCTGTGTAAAGAATACTTCTGAGTTTGATGTTTCAGCCTAATTTGTTCCTGATATCCTTTACTTTGGAGAAAGAATCCTTGTCTTGTGTTGCGCTATGAATTTGATGCGAGGGGGAACCCAGAATAAATATCTTTGTTTGCCTTGAACACCCCGTGTGGTCAAACTACTTTGTCTGAAGAGTGATAGAAACTACAAGTCCCAGCATCCATTGCTGGAAACCAAGTCTTGAGACATTACTTAAAGGCAAATAAGGCAGCCCTTTTGCCTACCAGCCCTTGGCCTAGGCAGGGGGTCATGACAGAGTGGCATAGTTGTTGCGGATCCCGCGCAAGCCGCATGCGCAAGGGTTTAAAACCAGGAGCAGCACTGAGGTCTACAGGAAAGAACTCTGCTCTGAATTGCATCAGGATGGAGACGGAGTGTCTGAAGTCTGCAGAGACCAGCGTTTGTACAAGGCCTGAAGCTCCATCGGTACCAGGTAATTCGTATCTAAGAGGGGTTAATTAAGGATACCTGTGCTGTGGGGTATTGATGTAGCCGGTGACAAAGGGGGAATACTACCTTCTGTACTCTGGTGCCGCACTTGGGTGGTCGTGTTGTCTGTTTTATCGTTTCAGAAACAGAATGACCATGGAAGCCAAGGAGGTCCTTACCTGGATGGCCTTCCAGTTTGAGCGACAGAGGGAGCTTGCAATAGAAGCCCAAGAGCGAGTGGCAGCCAGAATGGAGGCTCAACAAAAACTGCTGATCGAGTTGATGGAGGCGTGGATACAAGGCATGAAGAAGGAGCTGGAGCCCGTTCCTCCTATACCAGGTTCAGCAGGACTGGGTCAAGCCAGTACTTTGGGACCATGGTCCAAAGAGACATTGAGCTTTGGTCAGTTGACTGACAAGGACAATGTGGATGATTTCTTAGAAACATTTGAGTGTGTGGCACACATAGTTAAATGGCCTAAAGACCAATGGGCGGTCCATTTAGCGATGGCTCTTACCGGTGAGGCATTAGCCACTTACCAGACCGTGCCACCGGCTTTGGCCAATGACTATGATGAGGTCAAATGAGCTATCAAAGATAGGTTAGGTCTAACACCCTCGGTGTACCACCGTTTATTAAGGAACGCCAAATTAAGACCTGGTGAAACACCCAGAGCGTTATACCACCGTCTGAAAAGTCTGGTCAATAAATGGTTAGAACCAGAAGGAAAGACGCTGGAAACAGTGCTAGATAACATCATATTAGAACAGTTCATGGCTGCTGTTCCAGTGAATATACGCACCTTCCTGATATTGCAAGGTTGCCGAAGCACCCAGGAAGCTACCGTGCTCACTGAGCGATTCCTTGAGGCGGAGGTAACCGCACAAGAGAAGGGCAGTGCTTCTACGAAGGCAACATATGCTTTATCAGAAAGGGAAGAGAAGCCTATGAATACTGTTGACAATATATGTTTGCCTATATGTAGGAAGAAAGATGTGAGAAGAACATGTTTCAAGTGCGGAAGTGATAGTCACCTACAACGTGAGTGCAAGGTGAAAACAGCACTAATAACAGGTGACCCAGGTCAGATCAGAGAAGGTTTTCTCTTAGTAGTGACGGTGCAAGGAGTGAGCGCAAATGCTTTACTAGATTCTGGATCAGACCATAGTATGGTATCCAAAATGCTTTGGCAAAAGATAGAGGCCCAAAGCAAAGCAATACCCCGTTCACCCAATGGCACAGTGAAGATCAGATGTGTACATGGGGCAGCGTCCTTGTACCCCGTCTACTGAGTCCTAATACGAGGATTAGGATTGGAAAAAGAGATTCCGGTGGCCGTAATACCCCGATTGCCCCAAGAATTAGTGTTAGGAAAAGACTGGCCTCAGTTCCAGAAAGGTATCCGACAGGGTCTAGCACTAAAAGAAGGGATGGTTTCTGCGAGAACCCAATCCAAGGCCTTAGAGGAAGAGGGAAAATCTCCAGCGGCAGAGCTAGAGGATCTTCCTTCTCATGAAGACCTAGTAACTGCCCTAATAGCAAAGGACAAAAAGGGTAAGGGAGAAAAACGGCGGGAACGGCAGACTTGCGCCCAGAGTAGAGCGGAGGTGCGAGCCGGGATGGAGTTACCCTGGGTCCCAGCCGAAGTAGTGGATGTTTCCTTCTTTCCCGAAAGAGCAGCAAGCTGATCCCGTTCTCGGCCAAGCTTTCAAATACGCCCAAGAGGGGAGAGATACTTTGCCAAGGTTTTTGCTTGACAAAGGAATTCTATACAGAGAAAGTCTAGATCCAGCTACGGGGAACACACGCAAACAGCTAGTAGTACCTACTACGTTCAAAACCCTGGTACTAAGGCTCGCTCATGACCATCCCATAGGAGCGCATAAAGGGATTCAAGGAACCTTGGACCAGATTTTGGTGCGATTTTACTGGCCGGGTGTTTTCAAGGATACCACTAGGTTTTGTGAGGCTTGTCCATCGTGTCAGAGGGTTACCTCGGTTAGGCCAACAGAAGTACCAATGATTCCCGTACCAATAATTTCGGTACCCATACACAGGATAGCTGTAGACATAGTGGGCCCCATGATTAGGATGCCGCGTGGGTTTCAGTACATACTAGTTATGGTAGACCAGGCAACAAGATTCCCCTGGGTGGTGCCTTTGCGTAGTATTTCTGCCCGCACGGTGGCGGCAGAATTGATAAAATTGTTCTGTGAGGTTGGCTTCCCTAGAGAAGTGTTGACCGACCGCAGCAGTAATTTTATGTCGCGATATCTAGCCAAGGTCTGGGACGCCTTTGGAATCAGGCATGTAAAGACAGCAGCCTACCACCCACAGTCAAATGGGCTCATGGAAAGACTGAATCAGACGCTAAAGAATATGCTGAGACGTGGGTTGGAAGGGAAAATGACGGAGTGGGACACTATGCTTCCCTTTGTGTTGTACGCATGAAGGGAAAGGAAGCAGGCGTCCCTAGGAACCTCCCCGTATGAGTTAATGTACGGCCGATCCCAAAGGGGTATCCTAGATATCCTCCGAGAACAATTGGTAGAACCCGAAACAGAGGAAATAGGGGTGCCCAAAATTCCTGAGAGACTTAAGAGGTTGCCTAACACGAACCTCTCAGATAGCGGAGGACAATTTAAAATCCAGTCAACAGAAACAGAAAAATTACTATGATCGCAATACCAAGCCTCGCCAGCTTGCTATAGGCGAAAAAGAAATTGTCATGGTGGCAGGAGCAGTACCGAAGTTTGAGAGCCAGTGGAAAGGGCCCTTCCGAGTCGTCGAACAGGTAGGCCCCGTGACATATTCCGTAGAAAATAGGAGAGGCCGCCGACAGATTTATCATGCTAATCTGTTAAGGCCATGGCATGAAAGGGTAGCACTGGCCCAGTTCGCTATCCGTACCCATAGAGGACAGGGAGGAAAGAATGATGTCATTATTTCAGGTAGAATTACATGCTGTGAAGATGATGTCTACCCAGCCCGTAATATCTTAAGGGGGGGGAATATGTGATAAGGAGAGCTGTGTGGATCCAATGGAATGGGAGAAAAGTGAGGAATACACCTTTAAAAGCAGAGGTAAACAAGGTTCCCATAGAAACCACAAGCTAGAGAAGCATGCAGTAGCTAGAGCTAAGCCCTGCCCTAGCAGTGACGTAAGAGCTAGTTTGAGCCCTAACAAATCTCACATATGCAGCAAGGAGGGTGTGACTGGAGAGAAGCACCATTTTAAAGCTGTTTCAGAGTTTTGTAGAGGGGAGCCCGGTAGAGACACAGATACAGTCTCTGAGCTTACCAGAGATGTAGTGGAGAGAGAAGGAGAAGTGGAGACTGCTGATTCTTATTCTCAGAGAGCACTGGAACCAAAGCTGAAGCTTGTGCCAAAGCACCCCAGAGAGGAGAAACTGGAAAGGTTTGACTCCAGGTGGGGAAACAGCTCTGATAGCAAGGGAAGCAATAGACGTTGGGAAGGTACGTTTGCTTCAGTTCCTAGCAGGGGCTGTGCTGAGGACGTTGTCAGGGAGCTGAGGTTAAGCGCTGAACAGAGTGCTGGCAGAAACGCAGTGAAAGCAGCTCCAAGCAGAAGTAAAAGGAGTTCAAGTAAGTCCAATGAGACAGCACTAGAGGCTGTGGAAAAGCTGTTGCAAGAGAGAAAGGCTCATTCCCTAAGTAATGTGAGTGTTGACCAGAAAGAACAGTTTTTAGGAAAACTTCAGAAGCTTCTGCACAATATTAAGTTTAAACCCTGTGATAAAGGCTCCCAGGAAGACAACCCAATTGAACCTTGTGAAGACATGCAAGTAGATGTTTATGAGACACCTCTTGATAATGACATAATTGAAATGGATTGCTTGTTTTGTAAAACAAACAGCTTGAACATGTGCTAGGCTCATGCTGTGAGAAGAAGTTTGCATAGCCTGTATGTTAAGTTGAAAGGGAAAGAACTGTTGCTGAAACTTTAAGTTTACCTGATGTAATAACCAGCCGTAGCTGTGAAGGGCATTTATCTAGGAGGAGCCTGAGAACAGCTGCTGTGTAAAGAATACTTCTGAGTTTGATGTTTCAGCCTAATTTGTTCCTGATATCCTTTACTTTGGAGAAAGAATCCTTGTCTTGTGTTGCGCTATGAATTTGATGCAAGGGGGAACCCAGAATAAATATCTTTGTTTGCCTTGAACACCCCGTGTGGTCAAACTACTTTGTCTGAAGAGTGATAGAAACTACAAGTCCCAGCATCCATTGCTGGAAACCAAGTCTTGAGACATTACTTAAAGGCAAATAAGGCAGCCCTTTTGCCTACCAGCCCTTGGCCTAGGCAGGGGGTCATGACAATGTACATGAGTGTAGACTTTAGGGACAGACAGTAGGGATCTTGCTAGAAGTTAGAGGGAGAGAAAATGGGGGGACAAGGAAGGCTTGAGGTTTGGGGAGAGAACTGTGATAGCTAGGGAGGAAAAAAGCAGAGGGAATTCAGGTCTAGAGGAAGAGTTAGGCTTTAGGATGGGGGAATTCTGCATAAACATTTGCTAAAAGCATGCAGAATTTTGCAATACTGCATGCCGAACTTTCTAAATTTTTGTGCAGAATTAATTTTTTTTTTTTGTACGGAATTCCCCCAGGTATGAGCTGTTTCATTTAGTTGTTTCCTTAATTATTTTCCTCATTTTCTCATAGTTTTTCCCTCTGGAAAGTTAAATGCTAGCACCATGTAGGTAAGTGTTTAAGACCATTCATGCTTATTTTCACTGTGGGCATGCACATGGGCGGAGCACAAATTTATACATGTAAGTTATAAAATACTATAATTCATGTGTAGAAAGCTAGGCACAGACTAGATTTAGCATGCATTTTTGAATGCTGATACCATTATTTTACAGTTATGGTCAACATTATTGGCACTGTTTTAGTTCAATCCCTTAATATTGTGACGCACCTCCATGTCCCTATTAGGCAGCAACCTAGGGCCGTGAGACGCGAGTTGCCTTTTAATGTAAGAACAGTCTGTAGTCAAGTGTTATAGGCAAAAATAAATACAGGGCTTTATTCCCCTTCCCTTAAAGACTTCCTTTTTAACAGCAACAGAGGATAAACAAAACAACTGTTTCTTCACAGCAAAATAAACTCTTTTCTCCAAGTAATTATCACAGTGCTTCAGCTTGCTTGTTCAACATAATGTGGCGCGCGCGCCCCCACTAGGCGGTCGCCTAGTAGGGACGGGCGTCCATCTTGTATCCCTTTATCTCAAAGGTGTAGTTGTGTATTTAAAGTAGACCAAGTGGATGTTAAGGCACACAGGAATTTTATTGGGTTCCTCTAGGTAAGCTTGGTAACAGTCTTTAAAGAAGCTCTCACACTCAGCAAAAGAAACAAGGATAATTTTCTCCAAAATAAAGTAAATGCAAACAGTGTGTTTCAGTGGAGTTATTTACAACAACTTCTTTCCCTTTTCCTTTAAGAGATTTCTTACTTTAGAATTAACAATGGTACTTGTAGCTAAAGCATACAACCGAGATCAGTAATGCTGCCAGCTCCCTTTTAGCTGCTTGCAATTAAAACAGTCCTCAGCTGAGTAGCACAGACTTGATTGCACTATCCACTTTCCTTTTGCAGAGCACCTTAGTACTTCAACATAAGATTCCTTCTCTCCCTTCTTTCAAGCTTCCAGCTATGACAAACTGGTAACAGCTTCCTGAATTCTTCCTACTACTTTGCTTCCTTCAATTAGCAGCAACGCATACAGCACACTCCATCTCAGAACAGGTGGACCCCTGGTCATCCTCCCTACAATCCACCTCCATGCTTTCTTCTGAGCTGCCTGCTGGGGAAACTTGGAAACGTTCAGGTACTTTTAAGTTTATGTCCTTTAAAAGCTTAAACAGCCTATCCCATTGCACTGCCCTCCCTTCCTTTGGAAGAACACTAGCAGGCTTTTCTTGTTCAGCTTTCTTTATAAAACCCTTCTTTCTGTTCTGGGTTTTCCCAGGTATAATCCTCTCCTCAGAACCTGAGCAAGAGTCATAAGCATTAGCTTTCTCTGTTTTCTTTCTCCTACCTTGGAGCTTTACTGTGGGAGTTTCACAGCTGGGGCTTCTGTTGGCTGTAGCTATCTCTGCCTCAGAGCTACTCAGGGAATCACTGCAGGATTTCCTCTCAGCTTCCATGGGTTTCCTCTGCCTGAAGACACACCTTTCTTCAGAGGAGTCTGAGCCCTCCTGCCTTAGCTTCTCCACCGCCAGCCTTCTGTCTCTCTCCCTCTTGCCACTGTGTTTGGTCCTCTCCTTGGAGCGTTGTCTGCTGCTCTCTTGGCTGCAGCTCTGGCTGCCCTTGTTCTTGCCCTTGCTGCCCTTACTGCTACTCTTCTCCGTTTGCTCAAACTTAAACGTTGGGCAGGGTACCTCCCCTTCTGACTCCACCCCCATATATCTCCTATCCTTACCTATGGTTGCCATGGAGTCTGGGTGGGAATTTAGCCTAGCTCTACAACCACGGTTTCTTTCACTGCCTTTACTTTGGTATGTGTGTTCAGGTGCGCCCATCCCCCACAAAGGGGAAAAAATCCCTTTTTCCTTTGTTTCCCCCGGCTGGGCTACCCTCTCCTTACCACAATAAAGATTCAATCTCATCTGAGAAACATAGTGTGCAATCCATGGGACTGGATTCCAAATCACAGCTAGCGTTTTCCCACTGCATTGGCTCACAGTCTGGGTTTTCAGGTGGGTAACAATCCTTACAGCTGGTATTATCACAACTCCCTCCTTGTGAGACACCGGTTATTCTAACAGGAAACTGCCCTATATAGACAGGGTTCTGGGCACCTGTACCTTGGGCAGTTTCTCCTGGGAATTCTCTCTCTTTCCAGTAATGAGGATTTTCCTCTAAGCTTCTAGCCTTTGCTTTACTGGCTGTGCCCACCTCTTGCCCTCTAGGGAAAATAGAGTACTTAGCTTTTCCTCCGTGGCAGTTAGCTTCCCCTCTTCCCTCTGTTATCCGGGCTTCTCTCTTTGGGCTGTGCAGTGCTCTTTCTCGGGACCTCCAGCCACCAGTAGTCTGGGCAGTTCTATAGCCACGTTCTGGAGAGGTTTTTTTCCTGCTGCTCCTTGCTATCGGGACACACCCACTGCTTCCTGGATCCAGCAAGCTCTCCTGCCTGTGACATCTGCTTTCCACCTGGTTTCTCACTCCTCCCAGGACGCTGCCCTCTCTGGCCTGAGAGACTCCTGCACTCGTCTCAGAGACTCCTGCTCTGCCACCTCCCCCTGCTGGGATTTCCCAGCAGCTTTTATCTTCCTGTTTCTTGCACGCTGTACGTGCTTCCCTGAACAGGTGCTCCTGATTAGCTTTTTGGTTTTCTGCTGCGTCATGACTAGTGTGTGGAAACTTTGCTCCACTACTCTTTTGCTCCTTGTAATCTGAATATGTTTGCTGCCTATGCGATTCCAAGGTAAGCTCTTCTTTTTCCCCTATTACCATAGGTTCTGTACCGGTCACTGCATCACAATATCCAATATCTCCTAAAAAAGTGGCCAGTGCAATGACTTTGGAATATATATGTACACATATTTGACACACAAAAGAATCAAATAAAACAAGACCAATTAAAAAAGAAAACAGTAGGAAATAGTATAAAAATTAGGATATTGCCAGGACATGATTACTGGCACTCTTATAAACATTTCAAATCAGTTTGAACAGAAGAACCACGTTCCCACTGCTGTAAAATTAGATGCACTTGTGAGTACTAACAATTCATCACATGACTTGAATCAACTAATGAATGATGGCTCTAATGTTTAAAATGGCCACATTTGCTCCCTGTTCCATTTTTAAAATGATGAAGAAAAGAGAGCTGCTTGAGACCGTCAGAAATGCCATTATCACCAAACATCAAACTTCAAAGGAGTACAAGGCCACCTCCAAAGACACTGAAATTCCTGTGTTTACAGTTCGCAATGTTATTAAGAAGTTTTCTGCTCATGGAATTGTCAAAAACCTCCCAGGATGTGATAGGAAGAGGAAAGAAGCATTTGAAGGTTAGTGCAAACTGTTTGAAAAACACCACATACAAAGTCCAAAGAACTTAAGGCTGAACTGGAGCAATCTGGAGTGGTAGTTTCAACCCACACTATATGCCACACACTAAACAAAGAAAGGACTTCATGGGCAAAGGCCAAGGAGGACCCCACTGCTCAAAGACAGACATAAAAAGGAACGCCTGATCTTTGCCAAAGCCCACCTTGAGAAACTACAATCCTTCTGGGAAAATGTTCTGTGGACAGATGAAACCAAACTTGGTCTGTTTGGCAATGCAGACCAGTGATACATTTACAGCTGAAGAAATAAGGCTTATAAGGAAAAAACACTCTTCCTGCAGTTAAATATGGTGGAGGTTCCATAATGTTGTGGGGCTGTTTTGCTGCCTCAGGAACTGGAGACCTGTAATGTATTAAAGGAATCAGAAAGAGGACTACCAAATGTGCTACCTAGTATCAGAAAGCTATGTCTGGGTTGAAGGTCATGGGTCCTCCATCAAGACTATGACCCAAAACATACATCAAAAAGTACAAAAGAATGGTTAAAAAGGAACAAATGGACTGTTTTAAACTGGCCAACAATGTCCTGATCTCAATCCAATCGAGAACCTTTGGAAAGAGCTGAAATCTGCCATTGGTAAAAGGAATCCTGGAAACATTCCAGAGGTGGAACAAATCGCAGATGAAGAGTGGGAGAAACTACCAGCAGACAGATGTAGGAAACTTATAGATGGCTACAAGAAATGTTTGGAGGCTATCATCACTGCCAAGAGTTGTGCAACCAAATAGTAATGAAGAGTGCCATTAATCCTGTCCAGCTCATATTTTATTTCCTAGAAATTACTATGTCTAAGCTGCATAGACATCTTTTTTTTTTTGTTGTCTACCTTTGAACATACTATTAAAATATTATGATGACATACAGTTGGAATATTTCCAATTATTTCTCTAGATATTGTACACAATATACCTAAAATGCAAGAGTGCCAATAATATTGACCACAATTGTATAAAAAATATAGGCACCTATTTTTCTTTATAAAATAGACTCAAGATAGGCATACTCTGGGTGCCTAAAACTAGGTGCTGGTTATAAAATTATCCTCTAAGAGTCTCTAGTCAGGAAAAGGATCCAAGTGTCATTATGGACAATATGCTTAAATATTTTACCTAGTGTGCAGGGGCAGAAAAAAAAAGCAAGCAGAATGTTAGGAAAAGAATAGAGAATAAAACAATGAATATCATAATGCCTCTGTATCGTTCCAGGTGTGACTGCACCTTGAGTACTGTGTGAAATTCTGGTCACCATCTCTCAAGTATATAGTGGTATTAGAAAAAGTACAGAGGAGTGCAACCAAAATGATAAAATGGATGTAACAATTCTTCTATGAGGAAAGGCCAAAGTGATTAGCGCTGATGGGGGATATGAGTGGAGTGGAATGGGTAAACTCTAATCGATTTTTAGTCTTTCAGAAAGTACAAAGACTAGTGGACGCACCATGTAATTACAAAGTAATGCATTTAAGACAAATAGAAAAAAATATTTTTTTCTCTCAATCCATAGTTAAGGTTTGGAATTCTTTGCTGGAAGATGTGGTGAAACCAGTTAGCATAGTTGGTTTTAAAAAAGGTTTAGACAGACTGGGGGAGCCAAGATGGCGGATGCGTGTTAACTCCACTCCCAACGGCTCTCCTTTTGCTTTTAAATTGAGATTTACCTTGTTTGCAGAATGCTTTTAAAGTGGAAAGCAAAGGCTTGGGAGCCTTTGAGGAGTGCATTGGTGGTTAAGGGGCCGCTCAATGTTTTTGTACATCTCACTGATGTGACTGTGGACATTCTGGAGTGAAATGGTTTGCTGGGGATGGTGGAGCGGAAGGAGGCTCCTTGCGTCTTGAGCTTAAGATCACTTTGAGCCTGGAGGTGAGATCTGCTCCAGCAAGGCCCTCTTTCCCTTATGCCAGTACATCAATGGTCGAATCTGCATACATGTGGGGGGACCAGTTTAGAACACCGGTGGAAGGAGAGCATGCCGCGGCAGCCTGTCAGGTAACCACAGTTCCTACTGTAGAGCATCGGGTCATGGATTCCAGTGAGGAGAGTGTACTGCAATTTTCTACTGGAGGAAGTCTTAGTTCTGCTCAACAGCTGGTACTGGATACTCAGGAATTGAAACCCATGTTGCAGAAACTGGCAGCCATCACATTGGAAATGTTATGGGGTGGCCTGCAGGCTTTGGAATCCTCATTTCTTTCCCAATTTGCCTCATTTCAGACTATGTTCTCTGGTTTTGTACAGGCTCTGGACCAACAGAAGCAGGAGGTGGCTACAGTGATAACCAGAGTGTTTCAGCTGGAGATCAAAGTGGAAAATATTAATGCTGAGTCAGATACTGTGGTTAAAGATTTATCTGGTATTCATTTGAAGATTGAGTCGCTGGAAAACTCAGTGAGGAAGAGGACCTTATGTATGTTAAACTTTCCAAGGGTGCCTACTATCTCTTGTGATGGTGCAGCAAGCGGAGAGCATATGGAAAGAGGGAAGAATCAGGCAATTTCCCCAGAGAGCAGAATAAAATCCAGAAATTTAAGGGTTAAAACTCCTGGGTTTAGAAAAAAACTCTCCACAGAGAGCTGGTAGTAAGGAGACACGCCCCAGCTCCATGGTTACCAACCCTGCTCACGAGGGACAGGCAGGGGTGGGGCCAGGAAGCCCGAGGGGAAAGCACAGATATAAACTGCTAGAGAGTGAGCAAGAAGGGCACCGAGGCAGGAACTGGGACGGTGATAAAAGGAAACAAGAGAGATACCGAGGCAGAGAGGGCTGCAGGCAGAGATGCAGCCACAGTCCAAGGAACACTGAATTCAGAGGGAGGTCTGAGAATGGTGAGAGGAAGTGCTTTATGAGGATTCCTAGTTCTGATTCCAGTGCAGCTTGGAACAGGCCAGAAGGTCCCAGAAGGGGAGGAGGCTTTGGAAGCTCTGGAGAACTAGACAAGCATGGTACCCGGAGAGTCAAGGGAGCTTCATTAGAAACCTCTTGGAGAAGGGCAGGGCCAGCCAGAGGGATTGGAGCTAACCCAGTGACCGGTGAAAGAGACGGGAAACATATTTATAGAAGGGAAGCTTACCCAGGGGAGTTTGTCAGCCATGTGGGCAGCAGAAACCGTTCCCCTGAAGTTCCCATGGAAGCTGAGCCTTCAGCAGTAAAGCCGGTGACTTGCTTACTTCCCAAAAGTAAGGTGAGCAGTTTTAAACCTTCTACAAACCTCATAAAAGCTAAGAGACTTCCTAAGTGTTGTAATACTCCTCAGAGTATCCCACTAGAGGACAGCAACCTTGGGCCGGAAGGACTGGGGTTTCTAGTCCCACAGGTGCTCCTTGTGGTCTTGGGCAAGCCACTTAACCCTCCATAGCCCATGTTCCCTGTAAAATAGTTATCTCCAAGTTATAATACCCTGTTCAATGTAATTTCTGTTTGTTCAATGTAAACCGCACTGATGCAGAATAGCGCGGTATATAAGAGAATGTAAATAAATAAATAAATAAATAAAGAGGAGGAAGGACTCTGCCTTAACTAAGGTGTTAGAAATCCTGAGAGAGTTAAAACAGGATAGCTTTGAGTCTGAATCTTATGCCTCTCTAACAGACCCAGACATAGAGAGCATGGAACTAGAAATGCCCAGATTAACAGAAGAAAATTCAGATATGGAAATGGAATGTTCTGTAGCCTCCAGATACTAAGTAAAGGCTAGACCATTTCCAGTACCTGTGAAACTTGGCAGCTGTTTTTCAAGAGAGAACGGCTGGGGGAAAGTATGCAAATGAGCCTGCTGAAGTTCTAAGCCGTAGCTGTGTATCTGAGCTGCTATCTGCTGAAATGTATGGTTTGAAATACAGCAAGTGGAAACAAGTGTTTGATGAGAAGAAGGAAAACAATTTGTAACAGAAGTTTTACCCTGTTGGAAAAGTTACAGCTTGTGTTTGTCTAAGGCCACGTGGGAAGCTGGTTTTGTTCTTCCTTGCACCAGAGTTCAATGCTATGATTTTGTTATGGTATGAAGAAATACTGTGTTTCATTTGAGTGCCTAAGCTGAAGTAGAAGCATTGTTGGTTTGATTATTCTGGAAGATATCCTTACCTTATATCCTGACATTTTGGAACCTGTTATAAGAAGTTCCGTTGGCTGAAAATAATACAAATCCTGCAAGCCTATATATACCCTCGGCTGAATCATTTCACAACTACACAAATATAGGCACTTATTGGAAATAAATATATTGACTGCCCACGCCGAGTCCTAGGCAACCGCCTTGGGCAAGGGTGCGGTGACACTCTCCGAAGGAGCTTTTTCATTCATATCTTATTTCTGTGTTAAAGGTACCACTGGAGTCTATTCCCCCTCTGGCTAGGGTTTTCTATTTGCTGGCTTCAAAGCATAAAGATCTGGCCTCATCTTCTCCAATTCAAAAACCATCTTTTGACTCTCCCTCTGATCCTGAAGCTTTTCAGCAGTCAACACTTTTGCTGACTTTGGTGTTGGAGCCTGATCGAGGCTGGTTGAGGTTATATTTTAAGGCTAGAGATGAGTTATTTATGGAAGCTCCTACATATATATTCCCAGATGTCTCTCAGGCCACCCAGAAATGCAGACAGCAGTTTCTGCTACTGCGCCCTACGATTCTGCAATTAGAGGTTCTTTTCTTCCTGCATTACGCATTTCTCCAGGACCAAGCAGGAAGTCAGTCCTCACATATGGGTGACGTCGGCGCCGACGGAGCCCCCATGCGGAGCATTTCCCCAGCTTTCAAAGAAAGCCTTTGGGAATGCAGCGCGCATGCGCGGTCCCCTTCCCGCCCAAGGGTGCCATCTTGCTCAGTCTTCTTTTTTCCGCGGAGCCCAACGGAAGTGTGTTGTGGTCACCCGTGAAAAAAGTTGATTTTTTGGTGTGGATCCGTGTAATTACTTGGTTCGACGCCGGTTCCCTTTCTCTCCTGGGCCCGGTATCGAGCCCGGACTTCATTTTTCGTTTTTTGTCCTTAGAGACTAGCGTTCGCCATTTTTTCATTTTTCCCTGGCAGCCCAGTCTTTTGACCTTGCAGGGGCTCTTTTTCCCCCGATGGCTGCCAGCGGGTTTAAGAAGTGTGATCGATTGTAAGAAACTGATGTCTCTCACCGACACACACGACTGCTGCCTCCAGTGCCTCGGGCCCGACCATGACCCGCTGGTCTGTATCCCATGTGGCAAAATGTCCTCCAAGGCATTGAGGAGCCGGCAGCATCAACGCGAAAGGATCTTCTCTGATTCCGCGTCCAGCTGAGCCCGGACTTTGTCAGAGGCCTCGATGTCTCGGGAGTCCGACCCCGAGCGTCGTCGGGGCTCCTCTGAGAGGGGGTATCCTTTGCGGGAGCACCGCAGGAAGAAGAAACCCACGATGGCGTCGTCGGTGGATGCTCTTGGCTCCTCGAGGGCCAAGTCGCATAGCCCCGACCACCGTCCCGGGTCTTCGGAGTCAGAGAGGCCTGCTAAACAACCTCGTGTAGAGACAGAGGCCCTGGGTCACGTGAGTACTGTAGTCCTTGTGGACTCTCCTCTGGGGGAGCCGACGTCGGGCCCGATGCCTTCGGGGCCCGAGTCAGAGGCTGCTGGGTCTTCTGAGCTCGGACTCAGGTTGATGGCCTTGGAGAGCAGTTTGGCTGCCTTCATGGAACAGCAGCGGGTACTGATCGCCGGTCTCACCGGTGCATCTACCTCGACCACCAGGACCTCGATGTCCAAGTCGACCCCAGAGGCCGAGCCGATCCTCGAGTCCATGAGATCTTGAGTCGATCCTTGGCCGAGGTCACCGTCGATCTCCCGTGCGGGACCGAAGTCGTCGACGCCGGTACCCTCAGCGTCGGGGCGGATGGCATCGGTGCCCACCTGACCGGAGCCGCTCGACTCCTCCTCAGAGGGGTCGGGATGGGAAACGGAGGACGAGGAGTCCTCAGACACTTTTCGGACCCGGTGTGTCTCTTCGGACTCACTGGAGTCTGAACCTCGGAGAAGGTCCCCCCCTGGAGGATATCTGGTTCTCGGACTTCGTGAGGGACATGGCCAAGGCCTTGGCCTTCCCCGCGGACCCCGAGGAGGAGCCTCGAGCCGAGGAGCTCGAGGCACTGCAGTATGACTCTCCCCCCAAGGAGGCCTTTACTGTAGCGGTTCCTCCGATGCTGGAACGGTTGCTCTTCCGCATGTGGGAGGCGCCGGCCTCGACACCGGTTCTTAGCAAGTGGGTCGATTCCATTTATCGAGTCCGCAAGAGCCCTGGGTTCCAGAAGGCACAGCTGCCGCACCACTCCATGGTTGTGGAATCGGCCATGTATCGTTTGAAGAGTCAGAAGATGCACTCCTCGGTGCCTCCAGGCAGGGAGGCCCGGAACCTGGATGCCCTCGGTAGAAAGTGCTTCCAGGACTCTATGCTTGCTTGCCGTGTCTGGACTTACCAGCTGTACATGGCCATGTACCTTTGAGACCTGGCAAAGGAGATTGCCGGGTTTTCTGCTGGTCTCTCCTAGGAACCTTTGCAGAGGTTCACAGCCTTGTCATCTGGGATCCGGGAGTGCTCGAAGTTTATATCTCGAGCAGCCTATGATGGCTTCGAGGCTTCAGCCCGAGTAGCCGCGGCAGGCATTGGTGCATGCCGTCAGGCCTGGCTACAGTCATCGGACCTCGAGCCATGGGTGCAGGACAAGTTGGTCGATGTCCCTTGCCGAGGTGAAAACCTCTTTGACAAGCCCATGGCTGAAAAGGCTGCAGAACTCGAGTCAGACTCTCACCAGGACAAGGCTGTCCAGGAAGACCTCTGCCCCTTCTCAAAAGAAGAAGGGATCGGGGAAAAAGTCCTTTTACCCAAGGAAGTCCTCTGCCTACAAATCTTACCCTCAATACCAGGCCTCCACAGCTCCCCAACAGGGTCAGCAGGCCAAGGGGCAGGGACATGGGCCCCGTAGGCAGAAATCCCCCAAGCCACCAGCTCCGGCGCCTGCACAGCAGGGAGCGGGGTTTTGACTCCAGTGGCATAGCCTCCCCTCCTCAGCTGGCCCTCTCAGCACAGGAGGCCAGCTGACCCTGTACGCCCACAGGTGGTCAGCCATAACAGGGGATACCTGGGTGCTCAGCATAGTCCAAAAGGGCTATTTGCTCCACTTCAACCAATTACCCACCTCCTACTTTCCAGGGGAGCCTCCAAGACCCCCTCTGCACAGGAACTTACTCCTTCAGGAGTTGACAAGTCTTCTAAAGGAGCAGGCAGTGGAACCGGTGCCCCACCACCTGAGAGGGCAAGGCTTCTATTCCAGGTACTTTCTGGTACCAAAAAGGACAGGAGGCCTCAGGCCCATCCTCGACTTGTGAAATCTCAACAAGTTCCTGGTGAGGGAAAAGTTCAAGATGCTTACCCTTGGAATACTGCTGCCCTACCTCCAGCAGGGAGATTGGCTATGCTCCTTAGACCTAAAGGATGCTTATACTCACATCCTCATTCATCCAGACCACAGACAATATATCAGATTTGTAATGGGAGGAAATCATTTTCAGTACAGAGTACTTCCATTTGGCCTAACCTCCGCACCAAGGGTTTTCACCAAATGCCTGGCGGTGGTAGCGGCCTATCTCAGAGTCCAGGGCATATTTGTCTTTCCATACCTGGATGACTAGATAATCAGGGGTCAGTCTCCACAGGAAACCAGACAGGCCACCCTCCGCACTGTCTGCCTTCTCCAGCATCTGGGGTTTGTCATAAACTTTGCAAAGTCCACTTTGCACCCCTCACAGAACAGAGTTCATAGGGGCAAGACTGGATACCCTTCAGGCAAAGGCTTATCTGCCTGTAGACAGGGCCCACAGACTGATGGACTTGGCCAGACAGTTCCACAGCAATTCTCTGGTTTCCGCCAGGCAATTCCTGAGACTATTAGGCCATATGGCATCCACGGTCCATGTTACTCCAAATGCCCGTCTGCACATGAGGCCTGCTCAGTGGGGCCTCAGAATTCAGTGGCTGCAAGCCATAGGACACTTGAGAGACAAAGTAATGGTTTCCAAACTGCTGGCGGCCTCCCTGCAATGGTGGCTGCATCTCCCGAATCTAGTGCGCGGAGTGCTTTTTCAGCCACCACCACAAACACAAGTACTGACAGCAGATGCTTCTCTTCAGGGTTGGGGTGCACATTGCCAGGGGGCATGCACACAAGGCCTTTGGTCCCCTTGGGAGGCCGCACAACAGATCAACCTCTTGGAGCTGAGAGCTATCCGCTTGGCTCTCCAAACTTTCTCTCATACCCTCTCTCACCAGTCTGTTCTGGTTCAGACAGACAATCAAGTCGCCATGTTCTATGTGAACAAACAAGAGGTACAGGATCCCGACTTCTGTGTCAGGAGGCTCAAGCCCTGTGCTCATGGGTAGTCCAACAGGGCATGCTTCTCAAGGTGGTTTATCTACCCGGCCAAGAGAATTACCTAGCAGACAGGTTGAGCAGGATTCTGCAGCCACACGAATGGCAGTTGAATCCTCTGGTGGTCCAGCGGATCTTCCTAAAATGGGGTCTTCCAACCATCGATCTCTTTGCCAGTCCACTCAACCGTCAACTACCCAGGTTCTGCTCCAGACAACCGCATCCTCTGAGAATAGCAGCAGATGCGTTTCTAATCTCTTGGTTTACCGGCCTACTGTATGCGTTTCCTCCCACGCCTCTAGTGGCCCGGACCCTTTTCAAGGTGCTTCAGGACAAGGCCTCGGTGATCCTGGAAGCCCCCAGATGGCCGAGGCAACCGTGGTTTCCAGTCCTTCTGCAGTTGGCTGTGGACACTCCACTCCCTCTGGGGGTGCAACCCGATCTCCTATCTCAGGATCATGGATCTCTCTTGCACCCCAACCTTCAGTCCCTCAATTTGGTGGCCTGGATGCTGAAAGGCTAGTTGTAGCTCCCTTACTGCTACCTGTGGAGGAGGTGGTTTTGGTCTCTAGGAGGCACTCCACTAGAAAATCTTATGCCCTCAAGTGGCGTAGGTTCTCCACCTGGTGTGCTCAGTACAAGGAGGATCCTTTTTCGTGCCTGGTGCCAGTGGTGCTGTAATATTTGCTTCACCTGTCCGACCTGGGCCTTAAATCCAACTCTGTTTGGGTCCATCTCAGTGCTCTGTCAGCGCACCACTCACTGGTGGAGGGTCACTCTGTCAGGCCACCCTTTAGTGGCCCGCTTTCTCAGAGGCCTCCTTTTGCTCAAGCCTCCGATTCGTCCACCTGCACCTGAGTGGGATTTGAATGTGGTCTTGCAACAACTTACTTGTCCACCATTTGAGCCTATGGCTACTTGTCCTTTTACACTTTCTTTCCTGGAAGGCGTTGTTTTTGGTAGCTCTTACCTCAGCCAGGCGAGTCAGTGAGCTACAAGCTGTGGTCTCAGAGGCACCATACAGAAGGTTCTATAGGAACAGGGTGGTCTTACGGACTCACCCAAAGTTCCTTCCAAAGATTGTCTCCTCCTTCCATCTCAGTCAGGAGGTGGTTCTTCCTACTTTCCTTCCCAAGCCGCATGCCAGCTGGGCTGAAATGGTCTTGCATACCCTGGACTGTAGGAGGGCGTTGTCCTTCTACCTTGACCGTACGCAGGTACACCGAAGGGCTGTTCAGCTCTTTGTATCTTTTGACCCTAATAAGCTGGGGTTACCTGTCTCCAAGCATACCTTGTCCATCTGGGTGGCAGACTGTATCGCCTGGGCGTGCAGAGCAGCCGGCCTCTCCTTGCAGGGTCGAGTCACGGCCCACCGTTTCAGGGCGAAAGCCGCGTCAGTAGCTCATCTCCGCTCTGTTCTGCTGGCAGACATCTTCTGGGCCGCTACTTGGTCTTCAAGCCAGACTTTTGCGTCCCACTACTGCCTCGAGAGGGAGTCCCGCAGGGACAGTGCTTTCGGACAGGCGGTACCCCGTAATCTCTTTGAGATATAGGCAACTCCTACCCTCCGGCCCTGGTGTTGGGCTACCGTATGGGGGCGTTCTCAGAGAAAATTCTTTCACGTATGCTGGGGCTCTAGAGGGAGCTCATTGTTCAGCTTTGGGTCCCCGGTAGCCTGAAGCTGGGGAGTCCCATATGTGAGGACTGACTTCCTGCTTGGTCCTGGAGAAAGAGTAGTTACTCACCTGTAACAGGTGTTCTCCAGGAGCAGCAGGAATCAGTCCTCACAACACTCCCTCCTCCCCTGGGAGTTGCAGTCATATAATTCATTTTGGGGGTGGGGGGTTATGTCTTTTAGCCATGTCATCAGACTGAGCAAGATGGCACCCTTGGGCGGGAAGGGGACCGCGCATGCGCGCTGCATTCCAAAAGGCTTTCTTTGAAACTGGGGAAATGCTCCGCATGGGGGCTCCGTCGGCGCCGACTTCACCCATATGTGAGGACTGATTCCTGCTGCTCCTGGAGAACACCTGTTACAGGTGAGTAACTACTCTGTACTGTAAGTGCTTGATAAAATACCAGGGAGTTAATTATACTTTTTTTGATCCTTCTCATTTGACCTAGTTTGTAGTTAGTAAAAGTGTTAGTACACCTCTGGAGCCTGCGAATCCCTGAGGGTATCCTGGGGAATCTAGATTTCATAGAATATAACTTATCACTCCAGTACGCGTTCTATATTCCTTAGGTTTTTTTTTCTTTTGCTTGTGCTTGGCTCCCCTTTGAATTGTGGCGGGCTTGTGGATTTTCTTATATTTAATTTGGTTTGAATAGCACTGGGTGTTCCATTTCTGTAACAAATTGTTTCTTATGTAAAGATTCGAAAATTGCACAAATAAAAAAAAGTTTGGGCAGATTCCTGGGGGAAAAGTCCTTAAACTGTTAAGGTAGATCTGGAGAAAGCCACTGCTTATTCATTGGGATAGGTAGCATGGAATCTGGCTGCCTTTTGGAATACCATCAGAAAACCAGTCAAGGTGAAGTGTACTAAAGGCAAATTTATTCACAGGAGCAGAATTTCTGGGAACCTATGACCCGACATGGCTGTGTTTTGTCACAACCTTCATCAGGAGTATGGATATCCAATAATGTCCGCCTTGATATATAAGCAGGCACCTTTCTGCTAATACAGAAGCCATATATATATGGATCACTCCTCTTTGATAGAGGTATAAGAGAACTTGCGTCCATATTTATTTGGTTTCTGTATCTTATATATCAAGGCGGGCATTATTGGATGCCCATATCCTGATGAAGGCTTCTTCTGAAACATGGCAGTGTTGGGTAATAGGCTCCCAGCGATTCTCCTCCTGTGAATAAATTTGCCTTTAGTACACCTCACCTTGACTGGTTTTCTGGTGGTTTCTGTGAGTGTGTGTGTTTGTTTTTTGGCTGGATCTCTATCTTTTGGGATATGCCAGCTACTTGTGATCTGGATTGGCCACTATTGGAAACTCGATACTAGGCTTGATAGACCTTTGGTCTGACTCAGTATGGTAATTCTTATTGTCTTATCACATTATCCTTCTAGCCCAGAACATATTGTGTGTGTATATATAAATGTTTAGCATATTAATGAATTGTCTGGAATAATGAACAGTAAGGTGATCAAATCTGGAGATGACATTATTAAACGTTTTTAAAGATTGAGCAGATTGTGAGGATTTGGATGAGGACCTTGCAAGATTGTGAGCTAGGCATCTAAATGACAGATGAAGTTTAATATAGACAAGTCCAAAGAAATGCAAATAGGGAAAAATTATCCTAATTATAGGCACACAATGCATGGTTCCATGATAGGAGTCACCACCTAGGAAAAGGATCTTAAATTTACTGTAGACAATACTTCAAAATCCTTAGTTCAAAGTACAATGGTAGTAATTTTTGCACTTTCACTAGTTGTGTTGGATACAAGGTGTGATCAAAAAGTATAGAGACCTGTACAATAACACAAGAAGTATAACACTGACAGTTACTGCACTCACTTTCCTTCAAAGTAGTCCCTTCTGATAAAACACACTTCCTCCAGTGTTCCTGCCATTGCTGGAAACCATTTTGAAATGCTTCTTTCGTTATGCTATGAAGCTGCTGTGTTGGATTTTGCTTAATGGTCTCCAAATCATCAAATATTCCTTTCAGTGGTAATTTCAGTTTTGGAAACGAGAAAGTCACAGCATGCAAGGTCAGGTGAGCACGGAGGCTAATGGACTTGCTAAATTTGGTGTTTGGCCAAGAAATGCTGGACAAGATGTGATGTGTGAGCTGAGGCATTATCATGATGAAGCAACCATTCAACATTCCTGTGCAACTCTGGCCTGTTACGATGAGCTGCATCTCTCACTCAGAACTTGGATGTAGTACTCCTTATTGATGGTTTGGCCTTTTGGAGCATACTCATGATTTATAATACCCTGGTAATCAAAGAAAACTGTGAGCATGTCCTTGACAATGCTCCTCACCTGATGGGTCTGGGAGAGTCTGGAGTCTTCCATTGTGAGGATTGAGCCTTAGTTTCCAGGTCATAACCATAAACCCATGATTCATCACCAGTAATAATCTTTTTGATGAAATCTGGGTCATTTTCAATGCATTCCAACAACTCCCTGGCTGCAGACAGTCAATGTTATTTTTGGTCAGGGGACAGGAGTTTCGGCATGAATTTTGAAGCTCCTCATTTCATCCCCAAATCGACAGTAAGAATGGACTGTACTGACCTGAAACTGATGTCTATGTCCTCAGCAAGCTCCCTGATAGTCAATTGACAATTTGTGCGTATTGCGGCATGCATTGCTTCAACTTTGTCTTCATTCCTGCTCATGAATGACCTTCCATAACATTTGTCACTGTCAACACTTTGGCGGCCCTCTTCAAAACGTTTGCACCAGTCATAAACTTGAGCACGACTCATGCATTCATCGCCATACACTTGCTGTAACTTGTTATAAGTCTCTTTGCACGAATCTCCAGGTTTCTGGCAGAATTTAATGCAAATTCACTGTTCAATTTTTTCACTCATCGTAAATCTGACAAGCTGCTTTTACACGATAGCAAACATCACGTGCTTAAAAGTACAGGTGTACTGTAGCCACGCTACACTCTGCACATGCTGTAACCGCCTTTAGTGCCCCCAGCCGAAGCGTGTAGGGCTTAAGCGACCTGTTATCTTTCTTTGAACAGCTGTCTGACCTTTTCCTGAGGCAAAGCCTTTTGGGAAATGTAGTTTCTTTCACTGTCCAATGAAGAGTAGTGTGAACTCAAAGTGGTTTTAAGCAAACATGATTTATTTCCCCTCCGGGCGGATTTCAGCATGGAACAAAGGTAACACAAACCATATACTTCTGGCAAAGGACAAAATGAAAAGTCTCCAACAGAAATAGCTTAACTTCAGCAGTAATAAACATTTGCTTCCCAGCAATTAGAATAAACAGTTCTGTTTCCCACAGCTTTGTACTTTTTCTCTTAACACTTCTGCAGTTCTCTGCACTGCTAAAACTCAACGCAGGGAAAATATCTCATTCGATATTGTAATCGTACAGTCCATCAATTCTTCAGATATGTTGCTTAGCCCTGGCTCTGTTTCCATTGACTCCTCATGGAAGACAGGTAGAAATGTTTGCAGCGTTGTGTCTGGGGCCAGGCCCTTCCTCTTTGTCTTAGGCTTTATATCATACTCTTGGCACATGTATTGCTGTAAACAATCATCCTCATTACAGGTATTAAAACCACAGTCCCAACCCTTTGGGTAAGTAAAATCACACTGATTATCAACAGCCTTATTTGAAACCCAGTCTCTGGGCTTACCTATTCTTCTGCCTGCAAACGGCTTTCTCTGGGCTTTGGAAACAGCTGTTGGTTCAAAACCTGATTTGTGAGCTGAGGGCTGCAACTGCCTTCCTGGCTTTTTCCTCTCCTTGTAATTCCCAGAATACTGCAACCAGCCTGGCCTGCTTTTGCTGTATTCTTCCCTTGAATAAAACTTTAAGCTTGGCTCTGGCTCTGGGCTTTCTCTAAGCCTTACTGAGTGTTCCTCTAGGCTTGCCACGGTCTCTCTCCCATGGTTCTGGGCTGGAACTTTACCGGTAGCTCTGCCTAGGCCTGGAACTCGGACTCCTCTCTGGTCCTCCTCTTGGTCTGTTAGCTGGTCTGCTAATTGACCTCCCAGCTGAGCTTGTGTTGGAGCTTCCCGTGTGGCTCCTACTCGAGACCCTTTTCCAGCTTCCAGACAAGCTTCTAATCGAGCTTCTTTTCTCTCTACTGAGGCCTCTTTACGTGTCTGAGCTCTAGGGCAGTGCCTGACTCCTCCCCCTAGCAGGTGCTCTGATTCAGCTCGTGACTCCTGAGCTAACTGGCAGCAAGGGCGTGTTTCTTTCCCCTGTGTCTGGTTTCCCTGGTAACTACTAGCCATGTGCTCTTGTTTACCATCCAGCACTGCTTCTGATTCCTCCTTTTTGGCTCTATCTAAAGGGCTGGAGGACTCCACCATGTCACAATGCACAGCACATAACCAGATCACTGCATGCTTAATAGCATCATGGTGCAATGTATTGTTGTTTAGCTACACAGCGTCTTGATACTTTTGGATTACACCTCATATATCAAAATAGTAGTATACTGTGCACACATTGATGGGAACTTTTATCATTTCATTCTTTAGTGTAGAAAGTTATGATTGGGGTTTTATGGCCATACCCCTATAAAGACATCACCTGCTCCAAGAAACTTGGCTCAGCTCAATAAACCACCTTTGAGACCATGAATTCAACAGAATTGAAATTCCTAATCTGGAAAGTGTTTTTTCTTTTTCTTTTCCTTTTCTTAGTAGTGATAACTTTGGCCCAAAGAATAAGCAAGCTCCAAGGGCTTATATTTGACTTGTCATATCTTCAGTTCTTCCATAACAGGGTAGTACGTCATACTTATCCTAAATTTCTACTTAAACTAATGTCAGCATTTCACATCAATTAGTCTAATGTGTCTTCTACCTACATATTTCCAGCCTCATACCAACAAAGGTGAACAGACTCTGTACACCTTAGACTAGAAAAGTGTTGGCTGTTGATGTGAGAAACAGCCATATCATGAGTCTACTCAGCTTTTTATTTGCTTTGAACCAAACTAGGATATGCAGTAGCTAAAAGAGCTTTGTCAAAGTGACTTGTGCACTGCATAACACAATGTTAAAAAATAGCATGATTACAATTGACAGATATAGTGAAAGCTCATAAAGTTAGAGCCATGGCAACATGAGTTACCTATCTTTATTCACTCATCACAACATAATAGCATAGCAACTTGTTTGTTTGTTCATATCCTTTTTTCACTCAACTGTTTAGAATAGACAATGGTCATCATTTTTAAAAGTCTTGCAAGACATCCATGTTTAAATAGCAGGTGAAGATTTCAGGCCCGATATTGAATTATGATGGTTATGTGCCGCTACGGCACATAACCATCTGCACCGACCCTTAACCCCGGATAGTCAATGCTGGGGTCATATACGGCACTGGGTTTGTCATACAGCCTCCAGCTGCTGCAATAGCCAACGGGGCAGCAGCGATATTGCATGCTGCCTGGTTAACTCCTGTGGCTAAAAGATAGGCAAGCTTTTGCTTCGCCTATCTTTTAGCCACAGGTCACTAACTGGGCAGCATGAAATATCGCCATTGCTCGGTTAGCAACTGCCATCGTCTCCACTCGTCCCTGGAATGCCCACGACATGCCCCACTGCTAAGCGGTTAGCATCAGGGTGTACAGGGGAGAAGATCGGGGATACGCAGTTGAATATCCCGCTGAGCAGCATTTACATGGTTTATAGAGCTGTAAACCATGTAAATGCCTTTTGAATATTGGGCCCTATATGTATATTTGTAAATGATGATTTCAGGATGCTGCTGTTTACATGTGGAGATGGTTTGGAACACACAAATTTAAAGGGGGCATGCTTTGGGCGAGTGAAAAATTACACTGTATAACATAATTTTTGTTCCTGGGTAGTGACTGTTATTTCCGAATTGCTTATAACTTAAAAGTATGGAAAATGGTGGTTATTCTCATTTTGCTTTGCTTTTGTGAACAGGAGATTGATATTTGTGAAATTTATGTCCCATTGTTAAAACAGGCTTACTTGTGCCTTTTTGTTCACATATAAAATAGAAAAACACAACATATAATAATTATTTATATTTAGGTTATTCAAGAAAGTCACAGAAGAGGCAGGATGAGGATAAACCATTGAAGGATGCTTATTAGAAACTAGGGGGTATGTTTACTAAACCGTCTTAATGTTACTGGCGTTAACTCCAGCGATAATGTGAAGAATGCCATAAAAGGAGTGGGCGTTCCGGTCTTAAGGTAGCATTTCAGGTTATTGAGCGATAAAGTCCGTTATCATGCGATAGAGGGAGCTGTGGCACGTTAACGCGCGTTAGCCTTAATTAGGTGCGCTGACCTGCAAACACAGCAACAGAGGTGTAGCACATTGACTGATAAAACAGGGGTCATGAGTTTGATCCCCTGGTGGCCTTAATGAGTAAGGCTGTCTGAGGCATTACCCTTTACTTTAAATCAGTGCTGTCTGAGGCATTTTCTTTTTTAATTTAAATTAGTGCTGCCAGCAAACACACCCTCACAGTGCCGTAACCTAAGGTGCCGCATAAGGCGCCCTATAAGGCACTCCAGAGGGCACATTATAAGGTGCCTTGGCAGACAGTGCACTTTATAATGTGCCATCTGGAGTGCCTTATAGGGCGCCTTATGCGGCACCTTAGGTTACGGCACTGTGAGGGTGTGTTTGCTGGCAGCACTAATTTAAATTTAAAAAAGGAAATGCCTCAGACAGCCCTATCAAATAACACCACTGTGGGATCAAACCCATGACCTCTGCCTCCACAGTCAGTGAAGTAACCAGTGGGCTACATCTCTATAGCTACTAACACACCCCTGGCTGACTACAGAAAGACTGCAGGTCACCACACAACCTGTCTGCTGTGGTTACCAGGATAGGGTAAACCCACCCGTACCCATGATACACTGCACATGCAGATCAGCAGTCTACAGCTGATCACAAGATGGGGTACGCACCCCCACAGCACCTTGGCCTGCTAGGGGGAACTGACCGTGTGCACCCCCACAGCACCTCAGCCTGGTAGTGAGAACTGACCGTGTGTGTTACTGGCACAGAGTAGCTACAGACCGTGACATTATGCGGGTCCTGTGCTCACCCTGAGGGTATATGGGGTGTCCAGCACCAGGTCCGCAGCAGCTGGCTTTGAGATAGGCTATGCTGCAGGTTGCCATCAGTGCCAGCGTGTGATAGGTAGTCCTTGCAGACACACCTAGGATACACCATGTCCATTTGTATTTCCCAGTCATGTCTAGCCCTTGTGGACTATGATGCACCCAGAATAGTGCATATCCTGTGTGGGTGCCATGGTCACATGATTTAAGTGAAGGGGGGGTTTTGGACCCACAGGCAGATTATGTAGCACCACCCAACCCACCCTCTGGGGCTCAGGGTGGGGGACAGGATCTCCCACCAATAGATCCACATTCTACATCCCTGCAATGGTGGCAGTAGAGGGGACCATCAACCCCAGTCCTGCTGGGGAACAGGCACCCTATAGGGCAGTCAATGCAGATCTGTACGCATCCATAAGGCAATAGCAGACAGACAGTAGGCCTGGAAATGCTCGGCTGCCCCCCACCACTATCTGACATGCTCCAGCAGCAAGCACAGTGAGTCTCCAGCCACTGCACCTTGCAAGGTGTTCCAGCCATACACATACTAATTGCAGACAGTCTGCTAGCTAGTCCATAGTGCATGTTCCTGGAGGGGATGTGAGCACGCGCACACCAGATAAGTCAGTAATTGGGCCCCAAAAAAGAGAACCCATAAATATCACTTGAGAGAAATACTATATAGCACTATGGGGGAACCTAGCCATGCCGTGGTCACTGCTCAGTCAGGGTGAAAGTGACCTCCCAGCAGGACATGCTGTGGCCACCCTGTCCGTTCAGGTGGTGGCCGGACACTACAATGTCCCAGCCATTGCCCTTTGTCCTGTGCAGATGCATCCTGCCCAGGCCACCCTGTCCGGGCCATACCCACAGTACCTTGCTCCTCATTATGCACATTGGCAGGCTAATACTGGAAACAGTGCAAGCAGTGTGGGTTGAGTAAGGTGTAGGCAGCCACAACACACTGGATAGACAGACACACACTCCCACCCCTATGCCAGCATTGTGCAAATATAGAGGCTTTTGGCAGCCCTGGCCACCACACCAGTCCTGGGCACAGTGCAGGCATGGCTATGGTACGCAATACTGTTGGGGTCACTCCCTGGGGTGGTAAACACTGTCAGAAACCAAAACTGAAACACACTCCACAGATGTCAGAAAGGTTGCTATGATGCAGCTCTATCAGCAAATTGTGATTAACTTAGGAATTGCTATCTGCCATTAATCATGGCAACCTTTTGATACATGTGTAATGTATTCCCAAGTTTAGGGCAGCATTGCTAAGGTATGCAAGTGCTAGTATTGGGAGATGCTACTGCGTGTAGGGTCCAACAGTCTGACTCTCCATGAGGCTTTGGATTGTGGAGCCTGTGGGTGTGGGTGTTTATGCCCCTGTTGGCCACTGCTTTAGGGCAGAGGTTCCCAACTCCGGTCCTGGTGGGCCAAACACTGTTCGGGTTTTCATGCTGTCCCTAATGAATATGCATGAGATACATTTGCATACAATGGGGGCGGCGCATACAAATGCAGCACAGTCATATTTATTAGAGAGAGCATGAAACCTGAATGGTGTTTGGGCCTCCAGGACTGCAGTTGGGAAACTCTGCTCTAGGTATTGCACATGTTTATGGTGTCTGTGCTCTGTAGGGTAAAATATAGGCTTTTCAGGCATGTTTATGTTATCTGCAATAAAGGTTCCGTCTTTATTACCACGGTTTAGTACTGGGTAAAATATGGGGACTGGGTTGGCAGGAGCCACAGCTGGGACTTGAGCTTATGACCTTCTGCTCATGAACACACTGGCTGTGTGTACTGCACCACACTGTTGCCACAGGGACAGTTCATTCCCTGGGGATACCATGACTGTTCGTCAGACAGACCCTGTCTGTTGCAGTGCATGGCACCCACCTAAACGGGGCTAGGCCATGGTCTGCTGTGGGCAGATGCCACTGCTTCCTCCGCCACCAGCACCCCTCTGCCACCATGCTGCCATGCCATTATGCCGGTGGTGCGCAGTCCCAGGCCATCTAGTGTGCCGGTAGGCAGCTGCCTATGGTGTGGGTTCTCGGGTAGGGGTGTCTACATGGACATGCGTGCTTCCCCCCCCCCCCCCACCACCTGCCAATGTTCTGTGCCCTTGGGGGTACCTGCTGGATAATCTCCCCTGTGACACTGTGGGACACACACTCGTGCCCATGTTGGACCCTCGTCAGTTGCTGCCTTGCTGCTTTACAGTTTCAGCATTCCTATGTGCCACCTAGGCATCTGCCTAACACGCATTGTGCCCCAGCTGGACCACAGCATGTGCCACCTGCAGCCCTCTATATCCCATTTCCAGCATCTATACAGTTGCCCTTTCCTACATGCCCACCCTTCTGTTACTGCACATGTGCACGCCATAACAAACCTACCCAATATAGACGTGAATAAACCCTGATCAGCACTATTTCAATGTGGGATCATTCACTTTGTAGGAGGACAGAGAATAGACCCTTCCAAACATGATACCTTATTTTTTGAGCTTTGTCAGTGGTGTTGCTTTATGTTTATCATTAATATCACTTTTTGCCAGCTTGGTTATTGGGATTTTAAATGTGGCTCAGGTCATTTTCTGTGTTTATTTGCCTTTTTGTTCCGTGCACATGTATCACTACTATCACGTTTTTGGGTTTCCCTGGCTTTGCTGTACATTGCTGACTGAAATGGTTTCTCTTTCTTGCAAATGTGCCTTAACGCGAGGGTTTCACTGGCGTTAGTGTTCAGACCCGGATTTCACAGCGTTAGTGTGCCTGGAGCCTCTCCCCTCCCACTCTCCGCCCATTGACCCCTTCTCTCCACCCTCTGGGAAGCCTTACTCCACCCTTCAGACCCGGATTTCACAGCGTTAGTGTGCCTTAACACCGCAGCCGCGTTATCACACGCTAAGTGACGTTATCGTGTGATAATACCACCGCTGCGACGTTAGCACCGTTTAGTAAACATACCCCTAGGAGGTCAACCCGATACGTGTTTCGGCCAGGAGGCCTTGTTCAAGGATTAGTGATCTCTACAGTAAATAATAAAAAAGTTAAAACATGCCAAATTATGTCATTCTGTGTAATATAAAACCCATTAGACTATTAATAATAATAAATAGTCATAAACAAATAGTTCTAAAAATAGATATAAAAATAACATACATACTATCCCTTAAAAGGTTTGTTTAAACCATAAACACAGAAATATATGAATATGTGCAATAGTTATGAGTATTGAGTATGAGCCACGCTAAGGATTCCTTGAAATTACTTTGTTGTCAAAAATATGTCATTACTAAATCACTTTAACTTTCGCGTCATGTACAGGTTTCTTTTGATTTGCTGATGGTGGACACCTAGCAGGTACAAGTCTCTTTCTACAAGAAACTTTCTTTACTTCTCTAATCAGAATAGTTTATTATTTCATTAAGAGATGGAACATTTTTGGGGTGTTTTTTGATTGCTACATTTTATAGCTAGTAAGCAATAGCTAAGCTTTCTTGTGCTTTCAGGTTGTTCTGTTGTTCCTATGTGAAAGAATTATACAGTGATATCGACAGACCTATAACACTTTCCTTTGTTTTCTTGTACACATGATCATGATACCACTTCATTAAATATATAGTCTTTGATGTTGGTGTATGGACCAATTGTAAGAACACAAATCAGAAGAATTTTTATCTGGATGCATTAAGTAAACTGTCAGTATATGAGGGTATTTTTGAAGACAAGAGAGTAATTTCCAGGCATCCTCAGTGTGGCTCCTACTCAATTCTCCATAACTATTGTACAGATGTCTGGAATGAGAATATGTCTGGATCGGGGGACACTATTGTATTTATACTCCTAGGTGTCACACTTTGTTTCCTTTGCATAATTTTGTATTTACTACAAATTAGGTAAGTATTCATCCTGTTCTCACATTTTTGTTTGGATGAGGTTAGTTTCTATTTTTACTCTACCTTTTATCACATATTCTAATTGTGCTCCATATTTATGAATATAGTAACATAGTAAATGACGGCAGATAAAGACCAGTATGGTCCATCTAGTCTGCCCAGTACGATGTCAAGAGTAAGTACACCTGCCGCTCTGTACAGGCCCCCCTTCCCCATGTCTTTGTTTAGGGGTGATCCCACCACTCCTTGTAGTACACCCTTATTTGTTAAGGAATGAGATGGTTCAGATTATTTTGATATCTACCACCTGAAGTTATAGTTTTTAACTGCGTTCGGTTAATGTGCCACACGATATGATATACAATATTGTGGTGGCGAAAGCATATCTGAGCCCCGAGAATTAGGTGAAATAAAAACATTTACCTTTCAGCAGAGGGATAGCCCTGAGAACAGTGAGGGTCAAACTGCAGCAAAAGGAAAAAAACTATATTCAGTTGCTGAGTATAGGCCACGCCCAAGCTCCAAGGCATCCAGGGAAGGTAATGGAAAACACCTGAGGGAGGAGTTGGAAGGGATAGTGCAACCACTCTCTCTTAAACCCCAGAGAACAGAAAGAAGAGAGCACTGGAGGGAAGCAGAGCACTGGAGGGAAGCAGAGAACCCAGAAAGAAAGGAGCACCAGGAAAGGGGAGAGCTCCAAGGAAAGGAGACCTCCAGGGAAACTGAGGGGAGTGAGTCCAGCGAGGAAGAGGAAGAAAGAACCTTCAGGAAGCCTGAAGGTAGGAAATCTTCCAGGGACAGCCTCAGAGGGGATCCCCAAAGGTCTCAGCATACGGGAAGCCCCAGCCCAGGTGGATGCCAGTGCTATAGAAGAAGTATAGCCGGGTCTGGAGACGGGAAAGCTTTACCAGGGAAAGCTGCTGACCAGGAACAAAGTACAACAGCGGTAGTACAGAAATCTGCCAGGAAGTTACCAGCTCTGAAAAGGTCTGTGCATAAAGCTTTTACTGAGAATAATTTAAAACTGTTAGAGTCTCTGAAATGTTTACTACCAGCTAAGGATCTGTATAGCTCTGCTAGAATCCCTGAGGGTGGAAACAGGTCACGCTGGAAGGCACTCTTAGAATTGTTAGAGATTAACCCTTCGCCTGCTCAAGCTGAGCCAAGCCAGGAGACAAGAGAACAGGAATGTGAGGACATGCAAACAGACCCTTGCCCTTTTGATCAAGAGTCCATAGAATCTTGCATGGATTGCTCTTTTTGTAAGAAGGCAGGATAAGGGCAGTTCTGGGTTTTTAAAGGAAGGAAAACCAGGACTGGATTAGCTGGACAACAAGTACTTTACTTGCTACAAAAGTTTGTGAGTGAGAGTCAGTTGTGTTTAAAGTAAACCAGTAACATTGAAAGCTGTGTTTAAAGGCTGGACACTTTGAATGAAGCAGACGCCAGGCTCAAAAGTGAGCAGGAACCTTTATGCTTTATTGTAGAACCCTGAGACTGTGAAAGAAATACATGCCTGTGGTTATAAGCTGCCAGAAACAGTGCTATGTTTAAGTTGCTGTGGAAGCGTTGTTATAAAACTTCTTGTTGTGTTGGAGAAGCATCCTAATTTTGTTTAACATGCACTGAGCTATCAAATGCTCTGTTTGGAGGAAGTAAAAATAAATTCCTGTGATTTGCCTTCCAACCCCTCGGACTCAGTTTATTATACACAACTACATTTCCCAGAAGCCATGGCTCTGGATTCTCTTGATAACAAGGGACAACAAAAGGCACGCCTCTACCTCTAGGCAACCGCCTAGGCGGTAGTAGGGTGCCACAATATATACGTTTTACTATTCACATATTTCTTTTTTTTTTTTAAATGTTTATTTTCGTTTTATAAAACAAAACAAAATAACAAAACCAACATACAACAGGAAATAAAACACAACTACAAACAAAATAGTCTAAAGAAAGCCCCCCCACCGCCCCCCCCCCTATATCCTCCTCCAGGATTTACATGTTATGACCGAACAATCCATAAGCCCAAGAAGCCCTAATACAGAAGGCTCTAGCAAGGTTTGGCAGCTTTAACAAAGTCATTCAGTTGTTGCCATTTAAGACAAGATTTAGCTAGTGGTGGCCGGGGATTACCAAAACTCTGTTCATATTGGCTATACAAACAAATTCTATGCCACCACTCATGGGCAGTTGACTGCGTAGTAAGCTTCCAATTACGGATAACTAAGCAGATCGCTATCCCTAGCATAAAGTCCAGCAGGAAAACTCCTTCTTTAGACAATGAGGGTATATCTGCTGCGGAACGAAAGCCTATAATCTGCCATGTTAACGGCTCTCTGAACTTTAGAATGACCTGTATCTGCCTCCATACAGAGTTCCAATAAGAGCTTACCCCCGAGCATTCATAGACTATATGCCTTAGGGTGCCCATCTCAATCCCACAAGTCCAACAAAGGGGACTGAGACTCTTGTCCCACTGGGCCAACTGTCTTGGTGTATAAAAACAGTTATGTGCGAAATAAAAGAGAGTTTGAGTGATGGAGGCAGATCTGGTGACTCGGACTTGTTTGTTCCAAAACGTTCGTCATTGAGATTCAGAGAGCCTCTTCCCCACATCATGTTCCCACCTCTGTTGCACCCTCTGCATCACTAACGACGGAGATAAGGTTAATCTTTTGTAAATACGTGACGCTATCCCCGAGGCTAGCATAATTTCCCGAAATATCTCGGCAATCCCCGGTACATCAAGACCTTGCGTAGGGTCCATTCCTGCCCCCATTAAGCAGTGTCGAAGTTGTACCCACTGAAAATAACAGTTTGACGGAAGACCAAACTCCTGTTGAAGCTCCTTGAAATCCTTCCATTTATTGGTAGCCTGTAATTGATGTACTGTCCAGATTCCACGGACCCACCACTGCTTCCAGGTAAAGGTTGTCTTTTGGATTTTAAAAAGGGGGTTGTTCCATATAGGCAACCGGGATCTAGAGCAACAGCTGGGCCCACTGGCTTTAATAAATATAAGGAAGGCTTGAAGTGTGTCTAGTATTACTAGAGGTAGCTTAGAGAGATGTGAGAGTTGCATCCCTGGGAGAAACCCTAATGGGACAGGCGTAACTAACCTCTCTTCTAACTCTATCCAAACAGGCCTCTCTTCGGTCGGTTGTTCTAACCATCGCGCCCCTTGCTTGAGAAGAAAAGCATAATGATAAGATTGAAAATCTGGGAAGTTTACACCCCCCTGTTCCCGTCTAAGCTTCAATTTCCCTTTTGCTATCCGCGGCGCTTTACTATTCCACAAAAACTTAGATAATATTCGTTCGAGTTGCTTATAAACAGGGACAGGCAATAGACAAGGAAGCATTTCTAAAATATAGTTGATTTTAGGAACAATCATCATTTTAATCGTTTCCAATCTTCCCCACCATGATAGCATTAGGGGCGTCCACTTTACGGTCAACTCCTGAGCCAGCTTGAGGATCACACCGACGTTCCATGTAATCGTTTCACTAAGCGGATACCGGTACTGAACTCCCAAATATTTCAGAACACCAGCTTCCCAAATGAAAGGATAATCACTAAGGTGCCCTTTATGGACCCATTTATTTAGAGGGAACACTAAAGATTTAGAACAGTTAATTTTATATCCAGAAAACTTCGAATACCGCGCTATCTGTTCTATTATTTTAGGGATAGAGTCAGGCGTTGTGAAAAGGAGGAGATCGTCCGCGTAGGCTGAGAGTTTGACCTCTAAGCCCGCAATTCTCGCCCCTTTTATATCTGGACATTGCCGAATTAAGAGAGCCAGTAATTCCATCGCCAAATTAAATAACATAGGAGATAAGGGGCAGCCCTGGCGAGTGCCACGTTTCAATTCAAAAGGAACCGACGCTACCCCATTAATACAAATCCTCGCGGTGGGATAGGTGTATAAGACCTCTACTGCACGAATAAAGGTGCTTCCAAAACCGAACCACCTAAGAACTGCAAAGAGAAAAGGCCACTCTAGGCGGTCAAATGCCTTTTCCGCATCTAACGCGAGGCCCACAATTGGTACCTCCACTGCATCCGCCCCTGCAAGAATATGGCATAAAATACGCGCATTGTCCGCCGTCGATCGTCCTTCCGTAAAACCGCACTGATCCGGGTGAATTAGTTTGGGGAGTATGCTGGCAAGTCGAGCGGACAAAATTGAAGCATATATCTTATAATCGGAATTCAAAAGCGATATGGGCCGATAGTTAGTGACCAACAAAGGATCCCGACCCGGTTTCTCAAAAACCACCAACTTGGCCGCCGCAAAAGCACCAACCCCCTACTCCGCCATAGATAACAAGCAATAATATTGCTGTAAATAAGGAATAAGATCTTTCGCAAAGCATTTAAAAAATTCAGCCGGTAGCCAGTCTGGCCATTGATGCTATGGCGCGACCGATTTCATCTGTAGTGATTGGCATATCTAAACTTTCCCGTTGTTCTTCCGAGAGGGTTGGCCGCTGCAGGTTATCCGTTAACTGATCAAAGCCTACCTGTGTAAATTCCCGCTCCGAGCGATAGAGATAAGTGTAGTATTGACGGAAAGTGGCGGCTATCTCAGAATCACCAATAATCATGTTGGTCCCCTGAGGTTCCCTCAAAGCGTAACCCGTTGAGCTTCCCGTTTCCCTTTCAGCGCCGTGGCTAACATCTTGCTAGCTCTATTGCCTTCCCGGTAGTAGTTCCCTTGCTGTTTCCTAATGCTCTGGGAAGCCTCTGCGTTTACCAGGGTATTGTACTGAAATCGTAAGCGTCGGAGTCTCAGTAAAATACACGGATCTGCCCGTCGTGTGAGAACTCGTTCCCCGACTTTGATCTGTTGCTCTAGATCCATTAACTCTTGTTGCCGCCGCTTTTTCCGGCTTATGCTAAAACTGGTGATAGTCGTCCTGATTGAGGCCTTAAAGCCCTCCCACCAGGCCCACCCGGAGGTATCCTGCTGAGAGTTCAGGTGAAAATATTCAGCAATAGCAGCTTTTACTGTTATGGAAAATTCAGGAACATCAAGCAAGGATCTATCAAAATACCAATCAGCCGACCTATTGGATAGGGAGTTAGTATTAAAAACCAATGAGGTGGCCGCATGGTCCGACACATGGATAGAGTGAATACTAGTAGCATCTACATTCGAGACTAGGGCCTTGGAGATTAACAGAAAATCAATTCGAGACTGCGAGATATGAGGAGCAGAAAAAAAAGTAAATTCCAACTCTCGAGGGTGCTGCAGTCTCCAGATATCAACCAAAGCCAGCTCTTTGATCATGGATGCAAGAAAAAGTTGCCCCTTAGACAGTTTGATCGATCGAGGGGGTTGTCGGTCTATCAAAGGATCCAAAACCTGATTGAAATCCCCCCCTACAAGGATATATTTGCCAACATCTATTGATAATTCCTTCGCTATATTGATAAAGAAATCAGGGTAGTCAGTAGTGGGAGCGTATATACACATGACAACGATTTCCATCCCTTTTAGGTTCAGTACCACCTTGGTCCACCTCCCCGCTGTATCGGAGCGGTGGTGTAGTACCTGAACCCGAAGGGATTTATGAGCCAGTATGGCGACCCCATTGCGTTTTTTAATAGCAGAAGAATACGCTATAACCTCATAGGGCCGCACCCCAAGCTTCAAGGACTCCTTTTGACTCAAATGAGTTTCCTGCAATAACAGCAAATCCGCACGTTCGCGCCGCGCATAATCCATGATCTTTCATCTTTTGACCGGGTTATTAACCCCTTGAACATTTAAAGAAAGGATTTTACAAGGAGCCATTGAAACCTATGCTGTCCCATAGACCCCTACGGGTCTGAACATGATTGATAAACATAGTTGCAACACAACATACTGCAAGGATAGCTTAATTGTGAACATCAGAGAATTAACAAAGGCTTTTTTGAACCATTCTAAACAAAACCCTGGAGGAGAGACAACCCCTTTATGATATATCGGGAAAACTTGAGCCGGCAGGGCTGGCTCGGGAGATCCAGAGACAACGAGCCCTTGTTAGGACTTGGGCTGACTGTGCCAGAAGTAACAGTCCCAATCCCCTCTCCCCTGTTACTGCTGAGCAAAAACTCTTAAGTAGAAAACTCCATTCTCAGGAGGTGACGGTGACCCCAATGCCAATCAGCAAGAAACTACTGATTGGGTTAGGGTACAGCTAAGTGCAGTTTAACTATCTTGACCTCGCCGCTTTATTGCATCTAGTCACCGCATCTGGGCAGCCTCTTTCTCATCCAAGAATGCTGCCAGCGAGTCAGGTTCTTCAAAAGTCCTGGTCTGATTATGTAAGGTGACCCGCATTTTTGCCGGATATAACAGGCCAAAGCGCGCTTGTAGCTGCTGCAACCGGGGTCTAAACTCTAGAAGTTTCTTACGCCGGTTCACAGTAAATTTAGCCAGGTCTGGAAAAAAGGATAGTTTGCGCCCCTCATATTCCACCGGAGTACGCGCACGCGCTAACTCCATAATTTGTGTAGCATGCTGGAAACGCAGAACACGAAATATAACTGGCCGCGGCCTGGAGCTCTGCAAAGTTGTAAATGAGGGAACTCTGTGAGCTCGGTCAATCTCAAAGTCTTTTTCAAAAGCGCAGCGCAGGACTTCAGGAATCATTTTGACCAAAAAGGCCCGCATATCTTTGCCTTCAACTCCTTCTGGGAGCCCGACCATCCGAATATTATTGCGTCGGGCTCGATTGTTACTGTCCTCCATCTCTCTTTGGAACGCACGGAGCTGTCTCTCAAGGCTATCTACCTTTTCCAGCCGGGCCCTGTGGGTGGAGAGAACTGCTTCTACTTTATCTTGCCGGAGAGTAAGGCTTTCTATTTTGCCATGTAACGCTGCAATTTCTTCCTGCACCGTACCTAGCGCCTCACCGTTAGCTTTAACCAGATCTTTCACACCTCTTATCTCGGTGAGAAGCTCCTGTAGAACATCAGCTCCTTCACGTGTCACCACCATTTTGTGAGGGGATATGGGCTCCGGTTTGGATCTCTTCGCGTTGCTGTTCAGAGCCGAAGCGTAGTCCAGCCGCTGTGGTTTAGGACCCGCCATCAGCGAATTACCCGATCCTTCGGCAATGGATAAAGCAGTTTAATGCAGGTGAAAAGGCACTTTTGTCAGGATTCTGCCTGAATCTCCCTGGAGCCCACGCACTAAGCGTCTGCTCTGCTCGGCATCAGGCTCCGCCCCCCCTATTCACATATTTCTGTGTTTATGGTTTAAACAAACCTTTTAAGGGATATTATGTATATTATCATTTTATAGTTATTTTTATAACTATTTGTTTATGACTATTTATTGTTTATTTATTAATAGTCTTATGGGTTTTATATTACACCAAATGACATAATTTGGCATGTGATTAACTTTTTTATTTATTGTAGAGATCACTAATCCCTGAAGAAGGCATCCTGGCCGAAACACGTCGGGTTGACCTCCTAATTTCTAATAAACATCCTTCCATGGTTTATCCTTGTCTTGCCTCTTCTGTGCCTAATTACGTTGCAGGAAGGCTGTTCTTGCTCTTCGAGTTATTCAAGAAAAACCATAAAACATTTAGGGGCCTGTTTACAAAGCTGCGGTAGTGGCTTCTGCTCGATATCGGACCCACGGCCCCATTGACTTCAATGGGGCTGCGGCTCCAATATCGGGCGGAAACCGCTACCGCGGCTTTGTAAACAAGCCCCTTAGAAGTGAGTAGATTTTTGGTATTTACGATTATATTGTAAATCGCTTTCACGAATAAGCTCCCAGGTGTATTTATTCTCCCTTCATGTTCTGGTTATACTGTGCTTGGTAGCTGCGTTCAAATTCCAGTATATCCTGGTGGAAATGTTCGCCTTGCTCCTCTTGAGTACTCTCCCATGTTCTCCTTGAATTTATCAAGATGAGCATCAAAGGATATGGATTTTGAAAGACATCCTGCAGCCCATTTTGCCATAATTCTTAATCAGGGTCTTAACCAGCTCTACATAGTTTTCGGCTTCGTGATTTCCCAAAAAGCCACGAACCACTGCAACAAAGCTGTTCCAAGCCACTTTCTCCTTCCTAGTAAGTAGCTTGGAAATTCCATGCACTCAAGAATCTCTTTTATTTGTTCCAACAAAGACACCAACTTTGAACTTTGCCTCAGACAGTTTAGGGAAGAAGTCTTGAAGGTATTTGAAGGCTGTCAACTCTTTCTCTAGAGCTGTAACAAATTGTTTCAGATGGCCCAATTTGATGTACAGTGGTGGCATCAGCACCTTCTGTGGTTCCACTAGCAATTTCCACTTCATGTTCTTTGTCCCAATAGAAAATTTAGTTCCTGTGGCTTGCCCGCCTATGGTAGTGCACCACAGTGTCCATGCTGTCCCAAAGACAAAGATAGCAGGGAAACTTGGTAAAACCACTTTGGAGACCCATCAGAAATTCCACCATTTTAAAGTCTTCAATAACCTCCCAATCATACTCAGCATACCTCAAGGCTTCTAGCAAGGTCTGGACACTACTGTAATCTTCTTTGAGGCTTACTGAGTGAGCTAGGGGAAGAGATGGGTACTTATTCTCATTATATTGCAGCATGGCTTTGAGGCTCCTGGAAGAACTGTCAATGAACAGGCGCCACTCCTTCAGGTTACATGCAATTCTGATAGTGTCAAACAGACTGGTCGCATTGTGGCAAAAGTAGAGCCCAACTTGACTAGTGAAGAAGCTAGAAAAAGTGTGGTGATGCTTCCTCTGACCTGTGACTTGCACACTTTCATCCAACAAGTTCCACTGCTTGAACCTGGACATCAAAAGCTCAGCTTTGGACTTGGTAAGACCAAGATCTCTGACCAAGTCATTGATGTCATTTTGGTTTGGGTAGTAAGAGTTTCTCTCCTTTGCTCCACCTCTGATATTGTAATCTAGATTTGCAAGCCTTCTTTGTTTTGTGAATTGCTGCTTTCTTCTGAAGGCAACTGCTTTCTCTGCGGAGGAGTGGGTACAGGGAGATCTGGGCAGTGTGGCACCGGGGCAATGGATGAAGGAATGCTTGGATACATGAGAGAAGGAGCATTCTTGCCAATCCGACTTTTGGAAGGATCCACCATGCAGAAGTAACAATTGTTCTAGTGGTCAGTGGGTTCCAGCCAAATTCTTGGGATAGTGAACTTCATGACTCTCTTTTCCTGTCTGTACCATCCCGCCAAAGAAAAACGAAAAAATGTGAAAATAAAAAATTATAGAATTATGATCAAATTAATTTGAATTAATTATGTTTCTTGCTAAATATGTCATACATTATGTAAAAATTTAGTAACAATAAAGATTTTATAACATGAAATGCCACAGTCTAAGCCAGCATCAGTTGTCCATCTTACCTTTCAGGGTTTTCTTGCAGTGCTCACAAGTGAAATGAGGCGCCCAGGATTTGTCCTGATCCCCAACAGGCATGCCAAAATATGCTTTGTAAGCTTCACACATCTTGGCAGATGCTTCCACGGAGTACTTTTTCGCTCTTGTCTTGATAAAATCGCCATAGACATAGCAAAATGTGTCTTCTGGATGCTTACAGCCTCTTGATGCCATGTCAGTCCACTTAAGAAGCTAGAATGCAAATAAATGGTGAGCTTAAGACGCGTGTTGTTGCTCGCTCCTAGGTTTCCAGTCGTTAAGGAGGCTGCTGAATGACTGCCCACTCCATGCAAATCCATTGTTTATATAGAGGCGAGGAGGAAGTGACGTTATAACGGTCACCATAAGGTTTTTATTAAAAGTTCTCAAAAGTTATACAAAGTTCCAAATGTTTTACAAAGTTCTGGAAAGCTCTAGAACGTTCTAGAATTTTCCAAAAGGTACTCCAAGTTTACTTTGCACTAAATCTATGTAGAATGCCCTGCAAATTAGGTAATTTTCAAAATTATCACTCTCCTGGTCCCAAAAGCAATGTTTGTGGGCCATAATTGCCATTTTCTATGGGTATGAGACATAAGATATTGGCAAATAACACTTATTACCCAGGAAAAAGAAAAAGGTAAAAAATTGTTACACAGTGTTATCAGATCAATATTTAAACTCCATGATCTGTGTTTTTTAAGCTCCAGCCATGGCATTTAAAAATGAAGTTGGATAATCAACACCGGAATCCAGATAGTGGCTGGTACTGCATATCAAGTTTCAGTGCTGAGTGCCAGCACTATTGAGACAGTGGTGATATTCAGCTGCTATCCGAATAGCAAAATCACATAAAGTTAGGACTGCTTGTTTCATGGATTATCTTTATTCAGTTTATTATTTGGTTAGCAGTTTGAATATTGTTGTTAGCTAGATAATGCTGAACTGCACCCAAGCTCTGTCTATGAACCCCCCCAAAACTATATGGATGGTGCCAAGCTGATCAAAGGAAATATTCAGCTGTGTTGTCTGAATAGCACCGCTGAATTTACACCGATCAGCACTTATCTAGTTAGCAGGTCCTGGGCATCCCGGTTCCTACCTCAATGTCTTATACAAAATGGGGCTTCAAATGTCTCAGAGTTCATTTAAACAAGCAGGAATTTTTATAGCCAAATATTACTATAACCCGGACATCCATAAAAATTCAAAAACAAATTTAACTAGGGCAGCTCTCAGCTTTGAGATTCCCCACTTGTGTGGCTAACTTATCCGGCTTGTTAGTGAAGAAAGAAAAGGTGCTTACTTGTAAAGGGGGTTCTTTGTAGACCGCAGGATAAATTGGGCACCCTCCAACCCAGGGAACTGATTGCCCTACTATATTATCCTGAGATAATGTTTAGAGCACTGGCTTGAGAACCAAGACACTAAGGTTCAATTCCTACTAGCACTCCTTGTGGCCTTGTGCAAGTCACTTAACCCTCCATTGCCTCAGAAAAATCCCAAGTTATCAATGTCCCTGTTTAATGTACATTACTAAGTTTTAAGTTACAATGTAAACTGCTTTGACTGAAATGATAAAGCAGTATAAAAACACCTGTTAAACAAATAATGGCTGCATGAGAGATCCTGGAAGGATATTTTGAGTTCTGACAGAGCATCCATGTTGGTACTGTCAAATTACATCACCCACTTGTCTGATTTATCCTATTGTCAATGAAGAAACCCCTTTACAGGTGAGCAACTTCACTATGTTGACCCCTTAGTGAATCAGACTCCTTAATTATGTAATGGAAATAGAACAGGGGTTCTCGCTCAGTCTTTGGTGTACTCCGTCAGTCAGTTTTTAGGATATGCACAATGAATATAACTGAGATTCTGAAAATCTAACAGTTTGGATGCATCCCAAAGAGTAAAATAGAAGAAAATACTAGTATTCAAACAGAATTTATAGTTTTGCATGTGATGTGGCATTTTGATTCATTCATTATTTCTCAACAGATGACATGGAAAATTTGAACTCTGAGATAAAACAGGCATTCATAATGAGTATGCATGATTTTCCTGGAATGCAAGCTTGTCATATAGAAGTAAAAGAACTTATCCAGGTATATTTTCAACTTTCTGTTTGAAAATTTCAAAAGTATTTTTTTTTCTTATTATATAGAAAATTGTAAAGCACAAAAATGCTAACAATTTCCTAATTTTCATGTACACAAAAACAAAAAACCAATTATTTTTATTTGTATCCATTTAATATTCCACCTTTTCCTATATGAAGACAAATGATGGATTACATTAGATACTGTATGTCTTATGATAGTGCATACAATTTTGGAAGTGTTCACACCGTATCCTTGTAAACCTACATATTTTTTAATTAGATTTCCTTAACTGTAATAATGAACTCTCCAATAATCTCTTGGAAAAAGGATTCTATTTTTTATTAAAACTTTCAAAATAATATCAAAAGATACAAAAGTATAAAACAAAAACAAATAAGTTGCATAAGAAAAAATACAAAGAAAAATCTCATTCCACAGCTTGAGGAAAAAAAAATCACTTTACAAAGAATAAATTAGAGTACATTCACTATACATTGTACAGGGCATATTTTACTAGTGGAGTGCATTATTGAAGAATTTCTGTGAGTTAACGTGGTTAGTGGGGGGTTAAGGGTAGTGGAGAGCCTGCGTGAGTAAATAGATGGGATGATTATGACTAGTGATGGGAGTCGATTGAGTGGATGAGGACTTATGATTGGGTGGCTGGACTAAGTGGATGAATAGGGGGCACAGGCAGGGTGATGGGGTACTTTTTATGTATGGCTATAAGTTTGAGGGGTTATATCTATTTCTAAATTCTGAGGACTTTTAGGATATTGAGTATGGGTCAAGGGAGTGATGTGTGTAAAATGGGAGCATGATGTTGGTTGCTGTGGAGGTTTAAATGCCTGGAAGGGGGATGGTAACAGTGATGAGGAGTATGCCTTTTGACTGAGAGTGGGGAATGGAAGTGTGCGGATATGTGGGGTCTGTGTGAGTGCAACATACCATAGCTGTGACTGTGCTGGTGTTAGGAATGTAATAGGGTATATTTCAGAGTGCAAAGGATGGAAGGGAATGAGGAATAGGAGGTGTGGCACTGAAAAACAACTCCTCCTTTCTACCCTTTCTTTTGCTCCACCATTTCCCTTACCCCTTCACCTCATTCCTTCCCTTTTTATAGCCTCTCTGCCTCCTCTTCGTCAACAGGGCGTGTGGACTTCCACCAGCTCTTTAATTTGTACACCATCCCTCTGCCTCATCTTCATCGCAAGGAGCTCCCAGGTCCCAATAGTTCTTTATCTCTGCACCATTGTTCTGCCTTCACTTTGCCAATAAGATCCAGGGACTCCTGCTAGTTCTTTAGTTGCTGCACTGCCACTCTACCTCTTCTTTGGCTCTTAATTATATGTTAATGCATTCTGTAGACATATGTTTGTGCATATTCAAGTAAAGAGATGCACATGGATGGACGGACAAATGGACAGACAGATGACTGACCCTCCATAACAGGCAGTATTGCCTCATAAAATGCACCTAAAAAAAATTCTAATATCTATATATATATATACACCCAAGGCTTCTATATACAAAGATACTTAAGGGAAAACAAAAAAGCACCCTGTGAATTTCCCTCTTCTGGCCTTAGGTGGTCTCTTTACTCTGAAGACCACCTATCTCAAATTGGTGAACGCATATGTTTTACCCTGATACTTCATGATACATTTACACCAAATTTTTAAAAAAATATTATAGCCAAAGATTAATAAAAGGAACACAGCGACCACAGCAGGATTCATACTGATATTCTTAGATATATCAGCAGCCACTTACACTATCAACCATACCGCATTACTATAGCAGCTACAGAATATCGGCATCCAAAACAGTCCTACAGTGGTTCAACTCCTACTTATCAAACCGGTAACAAGTGAAAATGGGTTCTAACACATCATCAATATTCTCACAACACCAAGGAGTTCCCCAGGGATCAACACCCTCATCCCTCCTTTTCAACATATACCTGCAACCAATATGTACAATCATGCAAACCCACAACATATACATAGACAACATCATGCTATACACACCCTTCAACACCCACAACCCCTCATATACAAACATACTTCAATGCCTAGCTGACGCCACCCAATGGCTCACCAACAACTCAGCAGCAATAAACTACAAGAAGAGAGAAATATTATTCATCACCAGAGATGAGTCATTCATCCCACCCACCACACTAACTATAAACATCAATGAACTGAAAGTACAATCCGATTCAGATACCTAGGCATAACTCTAGAACAGCGCCTAAATCTAAAACCCCTTACCGCCCCTGATTTCTGGAAGGGGCGGTATAGAAGAAACTGTTAAATAAATAAATAAATAAATTATAAACAATAGAATCAAAACCATCTATAGTAAAATATGAACCTTTCAACACCTCTGCCCTTTACTCCAACCTCTCACAATATTCTAGGCCATAATTTCTCCCCATATGGACTATTGCAATACAATATACCAAGGACTACCAAAATCCACTCTTACCACTTCATACGGCACTACACACAGCAGTCCACATCATACATGGTCCCACAAAGTACGAATACTTCACACCAATTCTAAAACATCTTCACTAGCTTCCATTAAAGCAGAATCAAATATAAAGTCATTCTGCTCCCATTCAAGATCATCTGTAACCAATCAGTCCTGTAACCAACCAACCTATGAACATTTACTGCAAAAACCACAAAGCACCAGGTGTACAATCTAAAATATGTTCAACATTCCACAAGAAAAACTAAAGAGTAACCAATACGCATGCAGCAGATCCTTTACATTCTATGCTCCAAGCATATGGAACTTACTACCAGACAGTCTATGTAACACCACAGAATTGGCCATATTTTGAAACAACTCAAGACCCACCTGTTTATAGAACACTTTGGACCATCTGAATCACCCCCACCCCCACCCTAAACTTTTAACTGCCTCCTTCACAGTTATGTATCTTTTTGCAATAATCTCACTCCTGTTCAATGTATAACCTTAGATTCATTGTAAATACGTTCAAGTTCAAAGTATATTTCCAGACTCATTGTATATGAGTTAAAGTTCCATGTATATAGGTTCCTGTTCCACTGTATCGCAAAAGTTCTGTTATTTGACAAAGTGAAAAGTGGTATAAAAAAAACAGTTAAATAAACTAAATCAAGAAATGATTTTCTATTATGCTGAATAGTGGAAAAAATCAGGAAACATACTAATGGAATGACCATAGAACAGGAGCATCCTAAACCTAACAAAGTCTTAAAATCATATCTCTGTAAGAGACAGCTCCAAATGAAGCAATCAGTTATCCTATTAATACACTTTTCAAAACAGTTAAATTACCTTCAGAGAAATTGAGCCATTGCTTTGACTGAGCTTGGAATATAATATGCCTGTGAAAGAAGAGGCAACACCTTGGAAGGGAAGTGTAACGCTTCCACAAAATATTTTTTTAACATTTCTTTAGCTGAAATAAATTTCAATCATGGAAAATTATTAAAAAGTAAATTATTACTTTACATCTCATTTTTCAAATTCTCACACTTGCATCGCAATATAAGATTATGGGGTATGTTTACTAAACCGTCTTAACGTCGCAGCGGTGGTATTATCGCGTGATAAGTGACGTTATCGCGCGATATAGTAATAAGCTCGATCTGTACTTGATCACAGGCCAGAGCCCAGGAAATATTCTTTCCCGATTTGTATTCTGCATGTGCTAAGGTAACAATTTTCTGTTCTATAATAGGAAATATAAGAGCAAAGGTATCTACAACTACACTGGACAGTTTAGAGGAAGCTTCATTAATAGTATGTTGTGAGGTAAAACCATCAGAAGCATGCTGCGCAGTGGATCCCATTTTATTACGGAGCACCTCTATATCAATTATATTAAGGGCACCCAGTGCAGTCCCTGTGCCACCTAAAATTGTATCAATTAATTCCCGCTTGTGTTGTAATTGCTTTGCTTGGGGTGTTACTGACTGCATATCAAACCAAGTATTGAGCATTTGTATGTGGTTGGTAATAAACTGAGAGCAATTTGGATATTTGTGAGTAACTAGAAACAATTTAGGAAATAGATGCCAAGTAAGGAAATGGTATTCTACCTCATGTAAAACATCGTGTGGTGCATGATATTTGATCTGAAAGGGATGTCCTTCCTGAAATGGGTGAATATCAGAAAGGTAGAGTACAGGAGGAGCTGAAGTGGTTGGAGGGGTGGGATGAGGGGTAGTAGATAAACAAGATACATCAAAAAAGAATGATGTCTCAGTGATGTGCTGTTGATTTATTTATTTATTTATTTAGACAGTTTTTGTATACCACCTTATCCTTCAATCAAAGCGGTCACAACACAATTGGGGGATATATTTAACACGTATGAGACACATACACTAATACTTACAGGGAACATGGGCTATGGAGGGTTAAGTGGCTTGCCCAAGACCACAAGGAGCATCTGTGTGACTAGAAACCCCAGTCCTTCTGGCCCAAGGTTGCTGTCCTCTAGTGGGATTTGAACCCCTGACCTTCTGGCCTTGCCCCAACCACTAGGCTACTCCTCCCTCGAGGATTACTCAGAATCCATGTATAAGTCATTTTCCAGGTACCTTTGTCTTGACAGGAAATATTGTACAAAATCAAGGCAGGAGGACCTAGAAAGTAATGTTCTGGAGGTGCCCTTAATTCTTGTGTCCTTTCTAGAGAAGTGGAAACTGGTGGCGCCCACTGTACTTGAATAATGTTTAATGAATAGGACACTGGCTTGTCCTGTACGGAACAGAAACTCAGGATGACCAGATCCTTTCCTTCTGGGGAAGGTGGGGGTATTTCTTGATAGCAATATACACCATCTGTGGCGTTAGCCAACCAATCATGCATATTCGGATGATAGTTCCTGTAATGAGACTTGGGTAGAAGAGAGCAGATACAAGAACAACAGGAAACCGAGACATAATAAAAGCTAACTCATTTCACTCTACTAGGGGGTAAACGAGTGCTCCCCACTTATACTATGCAATCACAGAAATAATGTTTACTGTTTATTTACATAATGTGGCGGGCGCGCCTCCACTAGGCGGTCGCCTAGTGAAGACGGGCTCCCATCTTGTATCTTTTAGCTTTAAACGTGTAGTTGTGTATAAAAGCAGTCCAAGTGGTTTTAAAGCAACACAGGAATTTTTATTGATTTTTAACTTGGTGCAGTTTAGTAACAGTCCTTTGTAGAAGATTCCAAACTCAGCAACAGAAAACAAGGATATTTTCTCCCAAATAAAGTTCTTTACAAACAGTGTGTTTCAGTGGTATTATTTACAAGCAAATGTCTTTACTTCTTTCATTAGGAAATTTCTCATCTCAGAAACAACAGCTTTATTTGCAGTTAAAGCACACAACGGAACTCAGTAATTCTGTCGGCTCCCTTTAGCTGCTTCAGTTTAAAACACTTCTCAGCTGGTCAGCACAGAACTCAATTGCATCATCTACTTCTCTTCAACAGACAGAGCTTTGCAAGTTTTAGACAGAGATTTCCTTTCTCTCTTTTCAAAGCTTTCAGCTATCATGAACCTGAGAACTGCTTCCTGAGATTCTTCCTAGTATTTTTACTTCTTTCAATCAGCAGTAACACATAGTGCACATTCCATTTCAGAGCAAGTGGAATCCGGGTCATCTTCCTTATAATCCACCTCCATTTCTTCCTCTGCACTGCCTGATTGTGGAACTTGAATACGTTCAGGTACTTTAAGGTTTATATGCTTTAACAGCTTAAACAGTTTCTCCCATTGAACTGCCTTTCTTTCTCTTGGTAAAACATTAACAGGCTTTGTTTGCTTGGCTTTATCTACAAAACCCTTCTTCCTGTTCTGCGTGCTAGCAGGTATAACTATCTCCTCAGTATCTGAGTCAGAGTTATAAGCATTAACTCTTTCCAACTTCCCTCTCCTACCTTGGAGCTTAACTGTGGAAGTTTCACAGCTGTGACATCTGTTGGAGGTAGCGTCCTCTGAGTCAGAGCTGCTCAGGGAATCACTGCAGGATTTTCTTCCAGCTTTCCTGGGCTTTCTCAGCCTGAAGATTTGTCTTTCTTCAGAAGAAGCTGAGCCTTCCAGTTCTAGCTTTCTTACAGCCAGCCTTTTGCCCTTCTCTCTCCTAGAAGGAAAGTACTCAGCCTGTCCTCTGGCCTTTCCCCAGCTGCTGCTTCTCAAGCTGTTCCCGTGGCTTCCAACACCTCCAAGGCTTCTAACAGTTCTACCGAGTCTATCACTTTCTGTTTGCTTAACCTTAAATGCTGGGCAGTGTGCCTCCCCCTCTGGCTCCACCCACAGGTGTCCCTTATCCTTACTTAGGGTTGCCATGGAGTCTGGGTGTGGCTTCAGCCTAGCTCTGCAAGCATGGTTTCTTTCACTGCTTTTACTTTTGCACATGTGTTTAGGTGAGCCCATCCCCCTTAAAGAAGCAAAAGTTCCTTTTTCCTCTATTTCCCAGGGCTGTGCTACACTCTCCTTACCACAATAACTATTAGACACATGTCCAGTATATAGGACACATCAACTATACAGCAGAAGTAAATAGTTACCATCTTCAAGCGACTTTTTTTCAGAAAGCAGCTGTCCGTGCTGTCTTTAGGTGGTACCTGAAAACAAAGACTGATAAAACACGTATTACCCATATGGTTTCAACTGGGTGATGTGTTTCCAATACTGCTGGTTGTTGGGCATTAGGATCTGGTATAGGCTTGGGCCTAAGGTATCCGTAACTAAGTACGGTCCCTCCCACTTTGCAGTTCCAAAGGGGAGGTTTGGTCTAGGTGTCAGGGTTATCACTTTACTCCCAACCTTGAGGGGCCTTAAATCAGAACCTTTTGCATGTACCTCCTGCAGATAATCTCTAGCTTTTTCTGTGTTAGCTAGCACAGTGGTCTGAATTTCTTTTAGATGTTCTTGCAGGGATTTCATCCACTCATTGGTAAGAAATACGGTCTGGTCTTCTGGAAGAAAAGGATGCAGCAGATTTTCCCACCGTGGCATTGGCCTTCCCATTAAGGCTTCATAGGGTGCAAAGCCTGTGGATTTGCAGATATTAGCTCTGATACGCATAAGGACTAACGGGAGCACCCGATCCCAATTTTTCCCAGTCAGATTAAGCATAGGGCTGAGGTGGGCCTTAATTGTTTGATTCATTCTTTCTATCTGCCCTGCTGCCTGTGGATGGTACAGAATGTGGAGTTGTTGTTCTATGCCTAGAAAATCAAATAATTCCTTGATCAGCTGAGAAACAAATGCAGGACCATTATCAGAATCAATAGTCTTACGGATGCCCCAGCGTGTAAAAAATTGCATAATTAGGATTTCTGCAGTGGTTCGAGCGGTTTGATTTGGGACAGGGAATGTTTCTACCCAATGAGAAAAGGAATCAATAACAGTGAGTACAAATCTATTTTTCCTAGCTGTTAATGGAAGAGGGCCCACATGATCTATTTGCAATCTCTCAAATGGGCCACAAGGAGGTGCTCTCATTAACTGTCCCCTTCTCTTTTTAGGTTGCCTCCCAAATGAAGCACAGATTACACAGGAGGAAACATGATCCTGTATATCATGTTTCATTTCTGGTCACCATACCAACCTATTAAGGATAGTCTGCATTTCTTCTGCTTTAGGGTGTCCCATAGGACCTGCACCATGAACCCAATGCATCCATTCTTTACCTCGAGCTCTGGAGATAGCTATAACCAAGCCTTCCTCTCTTTTTGCACATAGAATGTCTTTCTCTATAGTGAGTGTGAGAAAGGGTGTGTGCTGATATAGGTTATCTGGGGCGTCCTGCACAAGCTTCCTCAAATTGGAAAGTTCAGGGTCCTTTGTCTGCAGTGCTATGAAGTAATCTGGTGGTGTTATCTGCTCATACTCTGTGGAACGTGTAGCAATAGCGACCATGCGTGTCTGCTCATACCAGGGCCATATGAGGCCTACATGGCATGCTTCCTTGGCTAGTGAGTATGCTAATGTGTTTCCTTTTACTAAAGGGCCTTTCTTCCTATGTGCCTTCACTTTAATTAAATGTACTCTCTGAAACTTCTCACTCAGTTCTTGTGCCATAGTCCACAGTGATAAATTTTTCACCGTGGACCCATCTATGGATTTAAATTTATTTGCCAGCCACTAGGGTAACAGGGCAATGGCACTTTTAAAGACACAAATCTTTTTAGATTCTAATTATATCTCTGGGTATGAATCCTGATATTGTTCATACAAGCCACAAAAGCAGCCAGCTCACAGTACTGTGCTGACGCTGACCCACAGGAATACTGTCTCTGCAGTACCACTTGGTTATTTGGGTCCAATTGTACAATTGCAAAACCTGCTAGTCGCCTGCCTCCTTCACATTGGCTACTACCATCAATATATACTGTAGGAAGAAAAGGTGAAATTTTGTCTAGTCCCAGTTCCCTAAAGATCATGTGATTAGGGGCACTGGGTGAGGACTGACAGTCATGAGGTTGCCCCTCCAGCAAGATTCCATCCACTTGCACGTTAGGTTCTTTCAACAATTCAAACTTTACATTCTGTGCCTGCAACATGAGAGTCCACTGGACTATTCTCTCAGTCCTAATCTTGCTACATGCTAATTTTCCCTCTACAATGAATTTGAGTGGGGTGTGATGGCTGCATATGTATGTGGTTTGAACACCAATGATGTATGTAAATTTCTGCATAGCAGCATAGGAAGCCAGTACATGTTTTTTACAGTTTCCCATTTTGAGTTCGGGAGAAGTGAGAACTCTGGAACAGAAGGCAATAGGGCGATCTACACCTCCTAGGCGTTGTGTTAGAGCTGCACCTATACTATTCTCTCCAACTACAAGGTACAGAAAAAAATGTGTATGATCTGGATGTGCAAGAACCAGAGCAGAAGTCAGAATGTGCTCTAATTTAGTTACAGCTTGTCAGACGGCTGCCTGGGTGAGAATCTTCACAGTCTTGACAATGCATATATTTATATGATTTTTGCAAGGTATTGTGGGTAATGTAGTTCATTCACACCAGACACAGCTGCTGACAATAATTTAGTTGTGCACAAGTGTTAAAAGCCAATAAGATACTTCTTTATTTATGGGGTTATTTCTCCCAGCACAGATATGCTTGGTAGCACACAAATTAGGTTACTTGCTTGCAGTGTTTAACTTGGTAAAACAAAGTCAAAAATCAAAATCAGGAAAACAACCTTCAAACTTGTCAGGCAATTAGCTAATGTTTTCTTAGCATATCTCTAACAAACGAAAAGCCACAAAGAAAGAAATAAACTGTTCTTGTAAGGTTAACTTCTGATTACTTTCCACCCAGATCCAGAAGTAATTCTCTCCTAGCTCACAAGCAATTAGGTGCAGCTCAATTGCTATCAGTTATCCAGCTGAAACCCTTTAGCAGGCTGGCTTTCTACTGTGTGAGTCAAATCCTGCTTCAGGAGTTTTTCTTAGTGGAATAAAGAACAAATTTATATTTTCTTTTCTTTGTGATGGCTGCTGTGCTTTATCACAGAAAGTTACCAACGGAGTTTGGATAGAGAGCAGTCCATATAAACAATATCTTGATCTGCTATTATTTCCCCTTCATCAACAAGCATAGGGTCACTATCATGAATTGGCACAGATGAATCTTTCAATGGAGCACTTTCAGGAGAACACTTATTTCCCTGCTGTCTTTCAAGGTTATAGCTAGGGCATAGATCAGTGTTCATACCTGAGCTTCCATTGTTGCTATAGTTCCTCTCTATATAGCCTGGCCAGTATGTAGTCCAGTTCTTATGTCCAGCCTTCCAGTCCTGATCCCTGGACACTGGATCTCTCTTCACATACCTTCTGGCATAAGTCTTAGAGTCCCTTCCACGTGCAGCCGTCTCCCTCACAGGTAGCCTCTGGTGATTCCTTGTTCTGCAGCACCATTCTTCTGGCTTTCTCCAGTCCAATGGTATATGCTGGCCCTTGAAATACCTCCCAGTATACGTACTGCCTTGGACTCTTCTAGACCTCTCAAAGGCTTTTCTCCTCTTCCTTCCAGAGGGTTTCTTTCCTTCTCTATCCGTCCGGTTTGGCTTCTGCTTCTGCTGATCCTTCCGATGAAACTGATGATCCTTCTCTGTATATCCAAGGTGATCCTGAAGATGGTCATCTGTAGAATAAACTCTACTCTTATTCTGCTTAGATGAGTGATCCTCCCTAACACAGCGCAGCTGTGCTGAATCAGGCCCTGCCCTTTGAGATGAGTGCTTAGGGATTACCTCATAGCCCTCCTGATTGAACACACGTTTCCTCACTTCAGCTCCTCTAATGGCTGTTGGAAACCTGGTGCATTCTGGGACTGGTAGTCTTTTATGGCAAAATTCTGTTTTCTTATTTCTACCAGAACTGACAGGTTGCTTGTTCAGAGTCACTTCACCTTTTCTATAGCTCCTTCCTGAGCTATGATAAGCTTCCTTATCACAAGCTTCTGTATGTTCTTCCTCCCTAACATAACCTTTACTTTTTAGCAGGGAATAAAGTGGAGCTGCCACTTCAGCATAGTTGTGCAGGAAGTCACGACAGAAACCCGTGAGCACTAGAAAGGACTGGAGTGATTTCTGATCTGTAGGAAGTGGAAGTTTCCGTATCAGCTCTATCCTCTGAGAATCTACAGATTTACCATCCTCGCCAATTATAACCCCTAAAAAGGAAACCTGTGATTTGCACAGTTGAGCCTTGGCAGGATTAACTTTAAGACCAGCTTGTAAGAGGGCTTTTAAAACTTACATGATTCCAGTGTACAGCTTCATTCTCAGACTGAATCAGAACGTCATCTACATACTGAATTATATTATCCCTGCAAGACACTAGTGACAGGGCTTCCTGCATGTATTTATGAAAGATTGATGGTGAATCTTTATAGCCCTGTGGCAGCACGGTCCATGCATATTGTTTATTCAGCCACTGAAAGACTGTTTTGTACTGGCATTCAAGGGCCAGGAGCAAACTCCAAAACCCATTGGATATGTCTAAAACAGAGAAAAATGTACATTTGGGATTCAGTTTAGAGATCATTTCCAGGTATGAGGCTACTACGGGCACTACAGATTTTGAAACTTGATTCAGGGCACGGAAGTCCATAGTGAGCCTGAAGGAACCGCCCAGTTTAACTATCGGCCAGGCTGGTGAATTACATGTAGAAGAAATAGGTCTGATCAGACCCCTCTCCTCCAGTATCTTCACAATTTTAGTCACTGGCTCTATAGCTTGATGAGGTACTGGGTATTGTTTCTGTGGTAGAGGATCCTTGCCTTCCAACAGTACTTCTGTGTTCATTTTCCCACAATCTAACTTGTCTTGTGCCCAGACTGGAATATCAACCACCTCTGAGGGAATTACACACAGATCATACTGCTGAGCTGCCTTGGTGCACTGCATTGCTAACTGCATGGGAATGACTTCATGCACTAAAGTTTTAGAAGCACTTGAAGTTTCTGTATACTGCCACAATTTAAGATTAGCCATATCCACCACCAGATTTAACTGGTTGAGAACGTCAATTCCAATTATTTCTTTTGGTGTGTTCACTATAGTGGAGGCAGTGGTTTCCAACATGTCATTGTTTTGTTCCCTGTGCACCGGGATACCCCATTTAACTGGGATAGCCACACACTGGAAGCTGTGTCATTAATTCCTTGAATTTTTTAAATTTCCATATTTTCCTGATCTGCAGTGGGAGAAGCTCTGTTTGTAAAACTAATTCCAGCCCCGGTGTCAATCAAAGCTAGTTTATCCTGACCCCCTATTCTGCTGATAACATTGGGGCGTCCACAAGAGTCCAGTATCAAGGATGTTACAAGCCTTAAAATGTATTCTGGGCCTGTATCCGTTTCATCATCCAGAGGCTCTGGAATCGAGTCCTCTGCTGAGAGAACGGAGGCAGGCTGGGCTATGAAGGCTTGAGACATTTTGATATCTGAACCCAGAAGGTCAGGACACCACTATGCACTAGCCTTGTGTTTGTCCTGAGCTGCTCGTAAGTCCTGTTTTAATTTATCTAGTTCTACCTGCAGTATGTGTTTGTCCTGTTCCCATTTAATTCTATCCTTTTCTAATCCATCTCTCTGTGCTTTGAGCTCTTGAAAGGGAATGTAACCTGAGGAATTTCTAAAAGTGCCTCTGCCTTGTCCTCTCCAAGGTGTGTGTCCTCTGTATCATTTGTCTGTTAGGCCTCTTACATGGCCTATCAGACAAAGGATACAGAGGCTACCAGTACTAAACCGTGGTAATAAAGACGGAACCTTTATTGCAGATAAAATAAACATGCCTGAAACGCCTATATTTTACCCTACAGAGCACAGACACCATGAACATGTGCAATCCCTAGAGCAGAGTTTCCCAACTGCAGTCCTGGAGGGCCAAACACCATTCAGGTTTCATGCTGTCCCTAATAAATATGCCTGTGTTGTATTTGTATGCGCCGCCCCCATTGTATGCAAATGTATCTCATGCATATTCATTAGGGACAGCATGAAAACCTGAACAGTGTTTGGCCCACCAGGACCGGAGTTGTGAACCTCTGCCCTAGAGCAGTGGCCAACAGGGGCATAAACACCCACACCCAGAGGCTCCACTATTCAAAGCCTCATGGAGAGTCAGGCTGTTGGGCCCTGCGCGGAGCAGCTTCTCCCAATACCGGCACCTGCATACCTTAGCAATGCCGTCCTAAACTTGGGAACACGTTCCACATATATCAAAAGGTTGCTATAATTAATGTCAGCTAACAAATCCTAAGTTAAACACAATTTGTTGATAGAGAGTCATCATAGCAACCTTTCTGATATCTGTGGAGTGTGTTTGAGTTATTTATTCTGACAGTGTTTACCACCCCGGGGAGTGACCCTAACAGTACTGAGTACTATAGCAATGCCTGCACTGTGCCCAGGACTGGTGTGGCGGCCAGGGCTGCCACAAACCTCTATATTTGCACAATGCTGGCATAGGTGTGGGAGTGTGTGTCTGTCTATCCAGTGTGTTGTGGCTGCCTACACCTTACTGAGCTCACATTGCTTGCACTGTTTCCAGTGTTAGCCTGCCAATGTGCATAATGAGGAGCAAGGTACTGTGGGTATGGCCCGGACAGGGTGGCTTGGGCAGGATGCATTTGCACAGGGTATAGGGCAATGGCTGGGACATTGTAGTGCCTGACCACCACCTGCACAGACAGGGTGGCCACAGCATGTCATGCTGGGAGGTCGCTCTCACCCTGACTGAGCAGTGACCATGGCATGGCTAGGTTCCCCCATAGTGCTATACAGTATTTCTCTCAAGTGATATTTATGGGTTCTCTTTTCTGGGGCCCAATCACTGACATACCTGTGTGGTGTGTATGCTGACTTCCCAGTTTTGGGTGCACACAGTTCCTCCAGGAATATGCACTATGTACTAGCCAGCAGACTGTCTGCAGATAGCATCTGTATGGCTGCACCACCTTGCAGGGTGCAGCAGGTGCATACTGACTGCCCTCTGCTGGTGAATGTCAGATCGTAGTGGGGGGCAGCTGAGCTGACTGTGCCCACTATCTATCTGCCAGTGGTCCTGTCCCAAGTGCAGATCTTCAGCAGCTGTCCGTTCACCACCACTGGGGATTCTGGTCCCACAGCCTGTCCTTATGTACCTCCACTGCCCCCCTTGCAAAGAGTGAGAGTGCAGGTCTGTTAGGGGCAGATCATGTCCCCCACCCTGACCCAGAGAGGGTGGTTTGCTAAGTACATTGTCATCATGTGAGCCCTGACACACCCCTGCTCCCTAAACAGGTGACCATAGCAAGCACAGTGGATATGCACTATGTTGTGTGCATCATGGTCCACAAGGGCCAGACATGACTGGCAATTACAAATGGACACAGAGACCTCCTAAAGGTCTCTTCAAAAAATACCTGTCACACACTGGCACTGATGGAGACCTGCAGCACAGCCCACCTCAACCAACCCAGGTACTGCGGACCTGGTGCTGGCCACTCCACCTCACCCTCAGGGTGAGCACAGAACACGCACATTGGTATGGCCTGTGGGTACTCTGTGCCAGTAACACGCATGGTCATTCCCCCCTACCAAGCTGACGTGCTGTAGAGGTGCATACCCCATCTGGTGAGCAGATGTAGACTGCTGTTCTGCATGTGAATTGCATTATGGGTACTGTTGGTTCTATCCTATCCTGGTAGCCATAGCAGACAGTTTTATGGTGACGTGCACTCTTTCTGTAGCCAGCCATTGGTATAATAACTCCCATAGTGATGTAGCACAATGGTTAATGCAATGACTTCAGTAGCAGAGGTCATGGGTTCAATTCCTCTCTGTTCCCCTTTTTTTTATGGCTGTCCTACACAACTATGTTTCATTTGTGTAACAGTCATATCTGTGCAGATCTGTGCTGCTGCCACATTATACCCTCACCACTGTTGCCATCCATCCTTCTGTCCGTCTATGTGTATGTGCCAGCTGTGTGGCACCTTGCCCTAATGTGCAGGCTCTTACCCCATGTCCTGCACTGGCACACTTTTCTGCATTGCGGCTCTTCATGCTTGCCTCTCCTGTGTCTGCTCTGCATGGCACTGCTCTCCTCTGTCCTCCTGTCATTGCACTTATCCTGCCACCTCTACCTCCTCTGGTGGACACGTATCCCCATCCTCTGCCACACACTGTCATTGTTGCACTGTACATTACCATCACCCTGTACATCGGTACAGCTACCCCCGATATGTTTGTCCACTTTACCTGCTGCCACATGGGCTGCACGCAGATTTGGCTGGTCCATGAGCTCCGTAATCTACTTCCTTCCATCACTTGTTCATTGCCTTTCCTTGGTACTCTGTGCAGTGTTATAGTTACATCTGTGTTTGAGCCATACATTTCATGCTTGTGACTTTGGGGCACCTTTGTGCCCCTAGGCACCATCTCCTGTGTCACCTTGGCATCCCTGGGGCATCTTTCGCGGCACCTTAGGTTTGGCCAGCTTATTGGGCACCTTATATGCTGCCTTGGAGGGTGCCAACCTTTCCTGCTGCCCTCTGGGGCACATTATGACCTGCCTTGGATGACGTGGTGCTTTATGATGTGCCTTATTGTGCGCCCTAAAAGGTGCATTAGGTTGCAGCACTGGGGTGAGGCTTTTTTGGCTGGAAGTGCAAATTGTTGGGATGTGTCTGACTGTTACAAGCAGGAAAAGGGATTGCCTCAGACAGTTTTTTAACTGAGCCCACTGGGGGATCAAACTCATGACCACTGTATCAGCAGTCAATGTATTAACCAGTGTGCCACACCTCTGTTGCTGTGATTGCAGGTCAGCGTGCCTAATTAAGGCTAACGCGCGTTAACGTGCCACGGCTCCCTCTATTGCATGATAACGGACTTTATTGCGCGATAACCCGAAATGCTACCTTAAGACCGGAACGCCCACTACCTTATATGGCATTCATCACAGTAAGACTGCAACTAATGCCGGTAACATTAAGATGGTTTAGTAAACATACCCCTATGTCTAATGAGAGCCAGATTTGAAGATACCAAAACTGTAATTTTCTTCTCCTGGTCATTCGCTCCAACAGGACAGCTCTCTAAATTCCCCTCTAAACTAAGGACTTGGAGACTGTGTCTCACCTGAAAATTTATGCTGCAGAGTGTGAGGCAGCTGGTCAGGGTCATTTCTATTCTCAATATCAGCTTTCACAGCTCAACACTGGAAACATTCATGGTAGGAATTCATGGAGAATTACTCTTTCTCTTATTGCCTTGACAAGGAAGTAAAGAAGTTAAACATTTTTCCTGAACAGACCTAGTCCCCCTTCCCAAAAGAGAGAACCCTGTCTTAACAGGAGAGGTGTAACTCCCACTCCATAATAGATAACACTAACCCTGAGGGCCAGGGCCGGATTTACCTTGAGTGAGGCCCTACGCCAACAAAAATTGTGGGCCCCCAGCAGGGGCGGCCCAAGGGGGGTGCGGACCTCATTTGCATAAGGGGCCTCATTTGCATAAATATTTGCATAATGTTACCATATACTAACTTTTAGTAAACGTGCCTCTTAATGAGTGTATGGATAAAGAAAGACTAAAAGATTTCTACATTACTATAATCCAGTGCCAACTGCCAGACACATTAGGAACTACTACAAACACTGCCCATAGTAAACCCGCCGTATCCTAACAGCACTACCAGGACTCACAAAGCACCATACTCTACCAATCAAAAGGCAACACTGCAAATATTAAACCAATACATTTCAGAGAACAACAATACATGACCTACTGGGGAAAGAGAACAAGTGGCAATGTCAAATAGGAATTATATAAACAGAACACCTCAGCTCAGTTACACATGCAGAACATAGACCATCACCAAACAAGTAATCACAATTTAGAAATAGGAAGACAATAATTAAACTGGGAATCCCAAAAGCCAAACTTGGAATGTACAACACTGTAGAAATAAAACTATACATTAATTTGCTCTTGTACTAAACAAAGCGCAGATGTTAATGATGCACATTTACCAGAGCTGACATATTCCAATTAATAAATTCAAAATAAAGAGATATTTTTCTACCTTTTGTGCATTTTTTTCAGCTGCAATTGCTCCAGCCACTTTCTTCTGGTTTCTTCGTGTCTTCTGCTAACTCTCCATCGTCTGCTGTCCATTTGTCCTTTCTTCTCTCTTCTAGATTTTTTTTCCATTCTCTCTCTACATCTGCTTTAACATACTAATCTTTCTCCTTTTGCTCTTTCCTCATTCCTATTTCATCCACTCAAATTTTACCCCTCCATCCTCAATCCCCACTTACTCTCCCAATACCTGGCCAATTGTAGATTTTTTATCCCTCCCACACAAAATATTTTTCCCTTCTCCATTTTACTCTTCCAGCCCCATCCCATTCTAATCCTCCCCCAACATCAGCTCCCTTCTAGTTCCAGCCTCACCCAGCATCCATTCCCTTCTAGTCCCTGCATCAGCCCATTTCCAGTCCTAGCCATCCATCAGCCCATTTCCAGTCCTAGCAACCCCCCAACCCAATACCAGTCCTAGCCCCCCCATCACCCAACTTACAGTCCTTAACCCCCCATCACCCCATTTTCAGTCCTTAACCCCCATCACCCCATTTTCAGTTTAAGCCCCCCCTATAACCCATTACCAGTCCTAACCCCCCATCAGCCCACTTCCAGTCCTAACCCCATCAACCCATTTCCAGTCAGCCCCCCATAGCCCATTGCCAGTCCTACCCCCCCCATCAGCCCACAGCCCATTACCAGTCCTAACCCCATCATCCCACCTCCAGTTTTAACCCCCCAGCCCATTTCCAGTCCTAGCCCCCCATAGCCCATTACCAGACAACCCCCATCAGCCCACAGCCTATTACCAGTCTTAACCCCCCCAAAGCCCATTACCAGTTCTAACCCCCCCAACAGCCCATTACCAGTCCTAACCCCATCAGCCCACCTCCAGTCTTAACCCCCCAGCCCATTTGCAGTCCTAGCCCCCCCCATAGCCCATTACCAGACAGCCCCCATCAGCCCACAGCCCATTACCAGTCTTAACCCCCCCAAAGCCCATTGCCAGTTCTAAGCCCCCCCAACAGCCCACAGTCCATTACCAGTCCTAACCCCATCAGCCCACCTCTAGCCTTAACCCCCCCCAGCCCAGCCCAGCCCAGCCCATTTCCAGCCCCAGCCCCCCCATAGCCCATTACCAGTCCTACCCCCCCCATAGCCCATTACCAGCCCTACCCCCCCAGTCCATTTCCAGCCCCAGCCCCCCCAATAGCCCATTACCAGTCCTACCCCCCCCCCCCATAGCCCATTACCAGTCCTACCCCCCCCCCGGCCTAAAGTAAAATTTAATTTAAAAAAAAAACCTGGTGGCTGCCGCCGCGGGGCCCCCTCTGCTGCTGCGGGGGCCCCGTCTACAAGCTGAAGCCGTCGGGTCGGGTCGGGTCGGGTCTCTCTCCCTCCCTCCCTCCCTCCCTCGCTGCAGGCTGCAGGCTGCGAGAGACGCGAAGGGAGAGCGTCTCCTCGCGTCTGTGTTAAGCCCGCAGGGGCTGATGGGAAATCCCATCAGCCCCTGCGGGCTTAACACAGACGCGAGGAGACGCTCTATCTTCGCGTCTCTCGCAGCCTGCAGCGAGGGAGGGAGGGAGGGAGAGACCCGACCCGACCCGACGCGACGCGACGGCTTCAGCTTGTAGACGGGGCCCCCGCGGCAGCAGAGGGGGCCCCGCGGCGGCAGCCACCAGGTTTTTTTTTTTAATTGTGTTTAAAAAAAATTACCTGGTTCTTTTTTTGTGGGCCCCTGCCGGCTGTGGGCCCTACGCCATGGCGTACATGGCGTATAGGTAAATCCGGCCCTGCTGAGGGCAGATAAAGTTGTTGGTTCTGGCTCCAAGGTCTTTCCACACCATTCCAAAAAGTTGGCTCTTAATCTCCCTACTCAACCTGGGATCTACTTAACCCCAGGAATCTCAGAGGAGAGGTCTCCAAGCTTGCCTTCAGATCCCTTACAAGAGAAGAAAATCACCTCCAGAGGAGCTGCCCTTCATTGAGTTTGTGCAGGCAATGGCTATGTCCTTTCCATTTAAGTTAGAGGTGGAGGAAGCCAGGGCAGAATCATCGGAAATCCTCCAATTTCTTGATCTACCTAAGGAGGCATGACAGTGGCCATTCACAGAATCTTGAAGACCCATTTTTTGGTTCCCCAGGGAGGAAAACTCGGATATTGGAACCTTTTGGGAGAAAGTTTTCTCAGAACTCTATGCTAACATCCAGCATGGTGTCTTACCAGCTCTTCATGGGCATTTACAGTACTTGCAGAGCATCATGTGCAATATACAGGAGTTTCCTGACTCCCAACCTCCAGAAAAAGCTGAGCAAGTCCATTCTCTAGTGGGCAAAGAGAAGGCATGTAGAAAATGCATAGTCTGAGCAACCTATGATATTTTCAGTACAACACAGAGAGCGTCCTATTTGAATATTGACACCTGGAGACACTCATGGTGCTGGCCTTATAATTTGATGGCCAGGAAAAGCTTGCAAACATGCTGTGTCATGGAGAGAATCTCTTTGGAGATAAGGATTGCATTTTATCAAGCAGCACAATGACAAGATCCCATCTCCAGGCTCACTCATAACCCGGCCTCCTCAACATTTAGGAAGCACCATGATGAGGGGCAAAGATGTAGGTCTTGCCATTGTTAGCAGAGGACCCAGCTTCATAGCTAAAACCTGGGATGGGGTTTTGACTATCTTTAAGATAGCCAGGGGTCCAGTACCAGTGCTGGAAACCTATCTGTAGGAGGAAGACTATGATGTCATGCAAACCGTGGGCCCCAAAAATCTCCAACAGTTGGGTTCTCAAGATTATTTGGCTAAAGTACAGATTACATCTATTTGACATATCACCAAATTATCCTCCGAGAATTTTGTCCATCAACTCTCAGCACCAGGAGATACTCCAAAAGGAGCTCTCTTCTCTTCTGGAGGCAATGCAATTGAACCCATTCCACCAGAGGAAGAAGGGAAGGGATTTTTCTCCTGGTCATGAAAAAGATGGAGATTCCATCCCATTCTAGACCTGAGGAAGCTGAACAAATATCTGGTACAAGAAAACTTGTTTCCCTGAACATCCTAATTCCCTACCTAAAAAAAGGAGACTAGCTGTGTTCTCTGGACTTAAAGGATGCATACACCTACATTCAGATACATTCAGAGCCTATTGCAAGACTGGCGCAAGGTATTGGGCACCCTAGGCAAACCTTCAGCACCTCCCACAAGATTTTGATAATTAAACTTTATCAATCATGATTACCCGAATGCCACCCTTTCAACAACAATCCTGTAAAAATGCACAACTGGAGATCATACTTTTCAATATTAAACCTTGCTTTGTATATATGTGTGCCCATTTTCCCTGCAAATCAAAGATTGTGCTGACGGTTCTTTGACTTTCCATAGCTGTCAGGATTAGTTGTTTTACATTAAATGCTGCTGCTGTTTGCCATCCCTCAGAATCTGCTGCCCTAGGCAGCTGCCTAGTCTTGCCTGATGACTGGTCTGGCCCTTTGATGCACACCAGTCATAGGAGGTAGCTGTAATTTATCATAGAAGTTTCTAATTGATATCATTTAGAATTTGGTGTACCACAAGCATCAGCTTTGTTCATTTTTGGACACAATATGTAAAGAGAAAGACATCATGCTTGGCAAGGTTGAAAGTCTTTTTATTTACCATTCAGTAAAGTGAATTGACATGACAACCAGACTACAGCATCAGGAGTAAAATTATTCTTTAGCATATGCATTAGAATACTATGTGCTGAACCTTAGCACAGCATTCATTCTAACTCAACACTTCATCACTTACCATCTTTCATTAAGTGTGAACTATCGCTTAATAGCGTGCCATATTGAACTATAGTATGCTTTATTTGTGTACCCTATTGCTCAATAGTGCACATTGTTTATTTATTTATTTAGCTATATTTATATCCCGCTTTTCACTGGGTCAAAGCGGTTTAACAAAAAAGGGGGGGGGGGATGTAATCAATTCAACAGAAAAAGGGGGGCCGTTCCCAAGAGGGCCAACATTGATGATTCGAACAGAGTAACAAATTAGACAGAGGACATTAGTCTCTTAGTTGGTGGTGTAGAGGGTAGGTCAGGGGGGCTGGAAGTGTAGTCAGTGAGAGAAGTCTTTTTCTGGTTCAAGATATTCTTGAAATAGGATGGTTTTTAGTTGTTTCCGAAATGTGTTGATGTCTCTGTTGCTTTTGATCAGGTTTGGGAGGGAGTTCCAGAGGGAGGGCGCATACAGTTCGAACGCTCTGTTGCAGGTTTGTTGATTGAACTTAGTTTGTTCGTGGGGGATGGTGAGTGTGTTGCTGGTGCTCTGACGGGTTGGTCTGTTGGAGGTAGGCTGGGGTAGTAGAGTCTGGAGTTGGGAAGTCATAGAAACATAGAAACATAGAAATATGATGACAGAAAAAGACCACATGGCCTATCTAATCTGTCCTTCCATATCAACAACTACAACAGTCCCCTTTTTACCTTTAGAGATCCTCTGTGTTTGATGGAGGGCTTTGTGGATGAGTAGGATAGATTTGTATTTAATCCTTGCTTCGAGAGGAAGGATATGAAGTTCTCTTAGGACTGGAGTGATGTGATCATGTTTTTTCGCTTTCTGGATGATTCTTGCTGTGGTGTTTAAGGCTGTTCGTAGGGGGTTGATGTGGGTGGTGGGTAGTCTGTGATAGATCGTATTACAGTAGTCCAGGTGGGTGAGCGTCATGGCCTGCATGACTGTTCTGAAGTCCTTTGGGTCGATGAGTGGTCTGAGCTGTTGTACCATCTTTGTTTTGTGGAATACTGTTCTGGTAGTCTTATTTTTTATCTGTTGGTTAAATGTAAGCGCTTGATCAATGATGATTCCCAGATTTTTTATGTGGGGTTGAATTTGTATTTGGGTGGTTCCTAATATGAGGTGTGGTGGTGGGGTGAAGTTAGGATTCTTGGTCACTATGAGGGCTTCTGTTTCTTTAATGTTGATTGATAGGTTGTTCTCTTGTAGTCAGCTAGAGACTTCAATGAAGCAGTCTGACGGGTGATTATTTGTTGGGTTGGTGGTTGTGATAGGAGCATATAGCATTATGTTGTCTGCGTAGATGTGGTAGTTGATGTTGTTGATGTTATGAGCGCGTATTATCGCGCAGAGTGTTTGCAGGTAGATATTGAAGAGCATGGCGGATAGTGTGGAGCCTTGAGGTACTCCTTGGTGCTGACGAAAGGGGGGGAGGTTGCCATGTTTGTGCAGATCTGCTGTTGTCTATTGGTCAGGTAGGAGTGGAACCATTGAAGTACAATGTCTTTGATGCCAATTTCTTGGAGTCTGTGTAGGAGGGCGTTGTGTGAGATGGTGTCAAAGGCTGAGAATATGTCTAGGAAGAGCATGGCATATCCAGAGTGTTTGGTCTGTGTACCTTTGATGAGGGTGTTCATTAGTGATATCATGAGTGTCTCAACTCCATGTAGTGGGCGGAATCCATGTTGTTGTGGGTCCAGTATGTTGTTGGTATCCAGGTGGTCTTGGAGCTGTTGTTAGATTATCTTCTCGATGACTTTGGTGGTGAAAGGGAGGCTTGCTATCGGCCTGAAGGAGGCGGGGTCGAGGGGGTCCAGGTTGGGGTTTTTTAGGGTTGGGCATATGATGGAGATTTTGAGGATGTCTGGCATGTGTCCTTGCTTGAGTGATTCGTTGACAATATGGGTTAGTGCTGCGCTTATGTCCTCTTTAGATTTTTTTTATCCTCTCTACAGGGCAGGGATCTAATGGAGAGGTAGTGGTGCTTAGGCAGGAGATAGTGGATTCTATCATTCCTTTGGTGACTTATCAAATGTATTCCAGTCTGTGTCTTTTGTAGTAGGGTAGGTTGTTGTCATCGTTGTTGTATTCAATTGTGGGTTGGGTGGTGGTTGGAGCTGTTTGTATTGGCATGCTAGTAGTTCCGGTGGGATGTTCAGGAGCTGGTTGGAGTGGTTTGGTGTCTTTGTTAGCTTTTTGATGATCTCAAAGAGCTCACGTGGTTTGCTTATTGAAGTATTTATGATTTTAGAGTGGTAGGTCCTTTTTGCTTTGTCTGTTTCTGTGTGGTAGGTGTCTAGTTCATTCATATATTTTGCTTTGTCAGCTTCTTTTTTGGTCTTTCTCCATTTTCGTTCGGTTCTCCTGAGTTGAGTCTTTAGTCTCCGTAGATCGGGGGTGTACCATCAGGCTCTTGCTGTGGTAGCTTTGGTTGTGGTGCTGTTTATCGTTGTGCATGATGCGGAAGAGATTGTAGTAATCTCCAGGAACAAGCAGGAATGAGTCTTCACATATGGGTACGTCGGTACCGACGGAGCCTGCGCAGGAACGCTCCCCAGCGTCCAATAGGAAAGCTTTTGGGAGCATCCCACCACGCCTGCGTGCTGCCTTCCCGCCTTTCCCAACTGCCTCTCCTCAGTTTTCGTTTTTCCGCGGAGCCAGCAGGACGTACTCCTGTCACTGCAGGAAATTCTTATTTTATTTTTGTTTTTCTTGTGGTCGCGTCTGCCTTCCCTCGACGCCACTGGTACCGCCGGTGTTTTTTCTTTCTTCTTCCTACAAATTTTTCCTTTGTAGGGAATATTTTTCCCTGTTTAGTGCCTGACGTTTTTTTCGGCCTGTTAGGCCTCTTCACTTTTCTTCATGGAAATGCCAGCCACTATCCCTAAGAAATGTTTCAACTGTGGCAGTACGAAATTAGTTTTAGACACCCATAATTGGTGTCTACCATGTTTAGGTCCTGACCACTATCCGCTGGAGTTTCCCTCCTGCAGCAATGTATCCAGAAGAAGTCTTCAGCATCGAGCTCAACTCGATACGCGGTTCCCATCAGACCCGAGGGTACCAGCTAAAACTTCTTCTTCATGGGATCAGGTAACCAAACAAAAGTCTGTCAAGACTAGCTAGTCCTCGGGTGGTAGATCTCATGCTCAGCATCGAGATGCCTCTGGCCTTGCCCCCGAGGACAACTTGGCAATAAAGCCCTGGCGGGAGTCTTCGGCCTCCAAAGCATTAAAGGGGTTTCAGGTTGTTCCCGGGGTTTTTACCTCTACGAACATACCTGAGCCATGCTCGGTGGTGGTATTCGCTTCGAGCGGTACCGGTACCCCAGCATCGGCAATGGTGTTGGATGAAATATTCCACACTGATGATCGCAGTCTAGCGCTCTCGGTTGCTTCGGTGCTGTTAGAGTCGCTGCAGACCGATCTTCCAGCATCGGTACTGATTCCGGTACCGGTACTGGTATCCACGTCGGTACCCTCCAGGTGTGCTTCGATAGACTCGCTTCTTTCGATGCCGAGTCTGGAATCGATCTCTAGCCTGGATGATTGGGTACCGACTCGTCTCGGTACCGACCTCAGACGGTACCGAAGACATTATTCCAGTGATCAAGGTCTGGTGCTCTCGGTGCCTTCGGTACCGCTAGAGTCACCACAGACTGATCTTCCAGTATCGGTACCGGCTACGATACTAGTGTCGGTACCATTCTCTATGTTAGCATCGGTACCTTCCATGCTTACTTCCACAGGCTCGCTTCCTTCGGTACCGAGTTTGGAATCGATCCCTAGCATGGATGGGATGCTACCAATTTGTCGCGGTACCGACGACCATCCTTTCAGGACAATTCGATGCTCCACCCTTTGGAGTCTTCTAATCCAGTGGATCTGGATGAATCCATTGGTACCAAGGCTAGATCTTCAACAGGTCTAGCCTTTACTCCTCATGGTAGAGGATCCCCCTCTGGGGAAATTTCTTTTCAAGCGTTCCTGCTTGATATGGCAAAGTTACTTGCCATTTCTATACCTGGTCAAGATCCTGCACCAGGGGATTCAGAACCTCTGCATATCCCCTGGTGTCCAAAGGAGGTCATCATGCTTCCTTTGCATCAGACCTTACAGGATCTCTTACTTAGAATGTGGGAAACTCACTTAAAGGTATCCACACCTTCTATGGCAACTGATATTCTGTACAAGGTGCCCCCTTCTCCAGGTTTTCAAAAGACTCAACTTCCTCATCATTCTATTGTTGTAGAATCAGCAATGAGGCATGTTAAGAGTGCTAAAAAGCACTCTTCTTATCCACCAGGTCGTGAGTCTAGCACTTTAGATGCCTTTGGATGTAAAAGCTTTCAGGCATCCATGTTTTCAGCAAGAATTCTGTCATATATTTTCTATATGGGATTATCTCTTGAAGAGGTCATCAAGAGTTTGCTACTTTTGACCCCTTTTCTTCAAGAACTCAAAAGAGCAGACTACTCTTTACTGGTTAGTCATGCTAAAAATATCTCTAGGTTCCTTACTCGTGCTTCCCTGGACTGTTTTGAGTCTGTTAGCAGAACGTCTGCTATAGCCATAGGGGCACGACGCATGGCCTGGCTCCAAGCTTCAGACTTGGACAAATGGGTACAAGAAAGGCTGGGAAATACTCCTTGTACTGGAGAAAATCTCTTTAACAAGGAGGCTTTACGCCAAGCTGCTCAGTTAACCACTGACACTATTGCTTTCAGAGGATTGTCAACACCTTCCTCTATCCCAGTTTGTAGGAAATCTCCTACCAAACTTTATTCCCCTAAGGGGAAAAAGTTTTATCCACCTTCTACCCATCATACAGCTGTTTCCAAACAAGGGAAACATCAAACCAGGCTAAGGAAACCACAACCTTAGCCGGTTCAGCAAACCCAGCAGCCGCAGGGTTTCTGATAGATTCTTCATTGAATCTTTCTTTCCTGTTTGAGGTTTAGAACCTGTAGTCTGCTTCTTCTCAATAGAAGCATCTACACCGGTTCCATCCTAAACATTACACATGAATCTCTTCTAAAGACACATCCATTCTTTTAGCTCACAGAGCTTTTCAGGATGATCATGCCTTACAGGTAGCAGGGTTCCTCCTCTACCTGCTAAGAGGAAAACAGGACTAACAACTATCAATAAGGTTGGCTATGCCTTTACCTTTGACAGTTTTTCCTGTATGAGCACGTGTCACAGACAATAAGGGAGTCTTACCACTCCTATTTATGTCTGTAGGTCCTTTTTCCAATCTTGGGACCGCTGCCTTAGCAATAGCTAGAAGTGCAGGATCTCCTAGTGGTTAGACTTCTGGCTTGCTGACCAAGTAACCAGGGTTCGATCTCCACTATCAATCCTTTCTGACCTTAGTAATAAGTCCCGGACAGGTTAAGAACCCTTTTTGGACACTTTATTGTTGCAGGCACATCAGCTTACCTTCTATTCTTAGCCATCTCCAATTCTTTGGGCTTTGGCAGAATAGTTTAGGTTACATACTGGCACTTAAACAGTCAGTTTTTTCTTCTAACCAACCTGGAACATGCTCTCTGCAATTATACAGAGCAGCTCTACACTATGGGCCCTTGCTAGAGAGCATCAGAGTCTTTCCTAGCACATAATTCCAGATGGTTAGGAAGGGTTTTACCTAGTCATGCCCCCTCATGACTGGTGGGTTTTCCCTACCCTTACCATCTCCATTAAAGTCTCCTTTTAGAACAAAGGACACAGGCCTTAAATTAAGTGAAAACCTAAAGAACTACTCAATTCCCTGGATTGGTTCACATCTCCAGTGGACCCCTTCACCAGGGATATTTTTTCTTTTCATAGCAGCCAGTCGTTGTCTAGTATTTTCCTTCCACTCCCAATTCTTCATTGGAAGCTCATATTGAGCGCAAGAACGCATGATACTCATCTTGCCCTCATAGAAGGGAAGACATGGTATCTCATTCCATTGTGTCTTCTTCTCCAGCTGCCATACTGGAGTTATGGAAGGATCCAGACTTGCTGCCTGCAGATTAAAGAGATCCTCTGCACTTTTTTCACGTAGGCCTCCATTCCTTATTCAAGGGCTAGAATTCTTAAAGGAATCTAGACTTCTCCTTGTCAGTGAGAGCATTTCCTTAGCTCTCCCATTTATAACCGGGGAGAAAAGATTCTCTATACATCTCCTCAAGCAGGTATTACTCTTCTTGTTATTAGATGAATCTTTCTCTCTCCACTTATCCCTATGTGGATGTCTTTACATATTGTCACGGCGACCCCGGGTAGAGCCTCCGTAGACCCAATAGGCCACTGCCTAGGGTATTGTGGTTTTTACTAACTGGTGCTCTCCTTTGAACAGAGTCAGTCAGTCAAGTGGTTAAAGCAAAATTAGGGTTTTATTCCCTTTCCCAGACAGATAATATTCCTTGCAAAAACACACAGAACAAAACAGCAACTAAACGAAAACAGCTAGAACATCTTTTCTTCTTTCCTTGTTTCTCTCACAAGGTCACATTGGCTGAAGTTCAACACAAAGAGGTTATGTCATCTGATAGACAAATCGTACAGTCCATTGGCTCAGGGTCTGTGCAAATGTTATGACTCTCCCACTGCATTAAGCCTGGACCACTCCCAATACTCTCCGTGTCACATTCCTTACATGTGCTGGAGCATGGCTTGTTCTCTTGTGGCTGGTAAACCCCTATCTCTAGGAACAAGCAGGAATGAGTATTCACATATGGGTACGTCGGTACCGACGGAGCCTGCACGGGAACGCTGCCCAGCTTCCAATCAGAAAGCTTTTGGCAGCATCCCTCGCGCCTGCGCGCTGACTTCCCCCCTTCTCCAGAGCCTCTCTTCAGTTTTCGTTTTTCCGCGGAGCCGGCAGGACGTCCTCCTGTCACCGCAGAAACTTTTCTTTTTACTTATTGTAATTACTTTAGTTTGTGTTTTCTTGTGGTCGCGGCTGTATTCCCGCTGCCACCGGTATCGCCGGTGGATTTTTGACTAAATTCTGAGAAACCTTTTCTTCAGTTTTTTTGCCTTATCTTGTTGGGCCTACCAGGCCTCTTCATTATGGAGCCTTCTTTTCCTAAGAAGTGCTTTCGATGTGGAAACACCTGTTTCTTTTTAGACACCAATAGTTTGTGTCTCAACTGTGTGGGTCCTGACCCTTTTTATTTTGTGAGGAAACCTTCAGTTTTTAGAGTTTCCCTCAATACCGTTTTTTCCTCGGCAGTGAGGGTACCCGGTTTCTCCACTTCACAGGATCAGGTAACCCACAAACAGTCTGTTAAGACTAGTCAATCCTTGAGTGGTATGTCCCATGCCCAGCATGGTGACGGCTCCGGCCTTACCCTCAAGAATACATTGGCATTACCCCTGCGGGAGTCTTCGGGCTCCAAAGTGTTAAAGGGGTTTCAGGTTGTTCCTGGGGCTCACCCCTCACAGAACATACCTGAGCCATGCTCGGGGGTGGTATCCGCTTCGAGCGGTACCGAGCCTTCGGCATCGGCACCGGTGTCGAGTGTTCCACTCTTCACCAGGGATCGTCATCGGGCATCCTCGGTACCTTCGGGACCGATCGATATGCACCGAATTGACTTCCCTCAATCCCAGTCCTGTACGGTGCGGGTATCCGCTTCGAGCGGTACCGATACCCCGGCATCGGCTTCGGTGTTGAGTGTTGCACTCTTCACCAGGAATCGTCCTCTACCATCTTCGGCGCCCTTGGGGCCGGTCGATACGATACCGATGGACATTTCCATATCTCAGCCATGCTCCGGGACGGTACCGGCATCGATCGGTTCCGATACCCTGGCATCGGCATCGAGGTGGACCGCCTTACCCTTTGCAAGGGGTGGTCATCGGGTATCCTCGGTACCGTCGGTACCGATCGATGTAACCCAGGCTGCCTTAGTGTTATCGGCATCGCCGATACTGCCACCGGCGTCGGAACCCTCGCGACATGCATCGATAGCCTCGCTTTCTTCGATGCCGAGTCTTGAACCGATATCTAGTCTCGAGGACTGGGTACCGACGCGTCCCAGAACCGACTCCTGTCGTTTCCAGATAGGCAGTTCTGAAGATCCTAGCCATAACTCTCTCATGCTCTCGGTACCACTGCAGCAGTCCCCGATGACAACTTCAACTGCTGGTCCTGTATCAGTATCGATGTCGATGCCTGTTCTTGCACCGATTCCACCGATGCCTAGTTTGGAACCGATACCTGGCATTGATGCAGTACCCACTGCCTCTAAGTTAACATGCCAGTATCCCTGTCCATCTACTAGGTTTCTTTCTTCACACCACTGTACGTCCTCTGGTGCTCAGCCTCTTTCTTTAGCCTTACCAGGGATTGGTTCCCATAGGAGATCAGTCTTTTCAAGCTTCTCTCCTGGATATGGCAACCTTTCTTAATATCTCTATCCCTGGTTCTGATGCTACTCATGGCTCATCGGCACAAATGGAAAATATGATGCTTCCTTTACATCCTGCTCTGCAGGATCTCCTTCTGAGGGTCTGGAAATCGCCCTTACGACTTCCTCTACTTTCTACAACCACTGAGGTTCGGTACCGGGTGCCACCCTCTTCAGGGTTTCAAAAGCCTCAACTTTCTCATCGTTCCCTTGTAGTGGAATCAGCACTACGGAAAGTTAAGAGCAAGAAGAAGCATTCTTCTTATCCGCCAGGTCGTTCTTCAAGAACACTCGATGCTTTTGGTCGTCAGGCCTTCCAAACCTCTATGCTGGCCTCCAGAATTCTTTCATATATTTTTCACATGAGTCTAACACTCCAGGAAGTCACAGAGAAATTGTCTCTTTTGACCCCTTTTTTACCAGAGCCCAAGGCTACTGATTATTCCTTGCTCGTCAATCACAGCCGGAATATATCCTGGTTCCTGTCTCGTGCTTCTATAGACTCTTTTGAGTCCGTTAGCAGATCCTCTGCTATTGCCATTGCAGCACGTCGCAGAGCCTGGCTTGAAGCTTCAGACTTGAGCAGATGGGCACAAACTATACTGGCTCATTCTCCTTGTACAGGAGAAGGTCTTTTCAATAAGGAGGCTTTACATCAGGTTGCTCAATGCTCCACTGACTCTCCTTCCACTAAAGACCAATCTAAGCCACCTCCTTCTTCAAGGGGTAGGAAATGTCCTACCAAACCTTCTTTCCCTAAGAAAAGAAAGTTTCATTCATCTCCTGCCCATCATTCGGCTGTACCTAAACAAGGGACGCCTCAGCCTAGCCTGAACTTCTCCAGCTCTGGCCAGTCTCAGCATTCCCAGCAACCATAGGGGCCGGGAATTGTAATCTACAGTTCACTTCTACCCATTAGAAGTTTATTCACTGTGCTCCTCTTTTTCAGTATACTAACCTGTCGGAAGATTTTTGTTCAGGGACTACAGACTTCTCCTCTTCTTACTCTCTAGAAGAGCAGTTGCAACTATCCCCTGATAGTTCTATCCCAACTGAACATTTTTTCCTTCAGTTGACTTACCCTATGGGTATGTCACCCTCCAATTACTTACTCTACCCTCTCAACCGGGTTTTTCCCTGACTGAGGGGTACCATGCTGAAAAGCTTCTCTAGCAAGCTCGTTCCTCAGACAAGGAGAGGGGATATCTCCCCTTTTTTCTTGTCTGTTTTTTCTTTATTGAACACAGGACAATCTCTCTGCTGTTTCCGTCAGCAGCTGTGCCTGCAGGAGTTACAGTAATTGTATTACTGGTATTTTTCCCAAGTTCCAGTCCCTTGTTCAAAATTTTGGCTAGCCTCAGTAGTGATTCCAAGCTATTCATCATCTATCTTGGATCCTCCTACTCCTTTAGGCTTTCTCACATTATTCTAACCATCTCCTCTCCTAGGATATGGCAACACACCTGACTTCAGTCAGTTTGTCTCATATCTCTCCTGCACAATGCTCTCTGCAGTCTTCAGAGAAGCTTTCTACTATGAGGGCCTTGCTATAGAGCATTGACCTTATCTCTGAAGCTTCTCTATTAGTAGGGAAAAGCTTATAAACACCTCCCATGCCTGTGAGGGTTCTCCACCCCCTCTAGCCTGGGGTGTTAACACGAGATATCAGTTCTTCTGCGTGAAAATCCAAGGCTGATGTTTACGCATGCTACCTCTGGGTCCCTCCAGTAGGTCCCTCTGGTATCTTATCTGTGTTTCTGCACATCTGCCATGTCAGTGTTCTGTGGAACTCCCGCCTTGTTCCTTACAGATTCATATGATCATCTGTTCTCACGCGAACATCACGGTTATCTGGTAGGATTGCCTTCCTGCATCCCTCAATCCACGGAAATAGATTCTCTATACATATCCCAAGTGGGTTCACCCTCTTGTAGAGCGCAGAATCTTTTTCTTTTATATTCCCCATGTACAATTATGGGGCTGGGTGGTAGACATGTCTCTTCAACCTGTTGTCTTGTATGTAGCATCTCCATATATGTCTACATACCTATATCATTACTCTGGTGGTGCAAAACCATGCCCCACAAATGTATCTATATTTATGTATATTATATCTATATATATATTGTCGCAACTCCCCTCCTACAGGCCAATGGCTTAATAGCAGGGGCGACCGCTATATTTGTTTGACAGTGTCCTTATACTATTTCTGCCAGCAAGGGTTGCTGGGATTTGTAGTTTTGAGAACCTGGAACAAATTGTGTTGTGGCACGAGGGTCAATTTGAAACAGATAAATTTATTATAAGGGTTTTTCCTCTTCACAAGGGCTCATAGGTAAATAAAGCAAATAAGAATTCTTTCTTCTGAGTAACAGAAAGTAAGGGTAAACTAGAAAGCATGAAATAAACTGTTTCTTCACAGTAACTGAAAACCTTTTAAACAACTTTGTCAGTACTTCAGCAAAGCTTGTTTCAACGGAGATCCAGTTTATCAGAATCACAGTATGAGCAATCCATCTGACAGCATTCTATATCATTAGGAACAAAAGGTTCTTCAACAATCATTTCTTCATTGTCACTGCTACAGCACTGCTCTTGAGAGTTCCTATCAAGCACAGCTGAGCTCACGTCCTGCAACTGGTTTAGGAAGGTTCCCTGATCATATGCCGTGACAGTCTTTGGTTCAGGAGAATACTTGTTATGTAAGCTTTCTCTTATAGAACTTATATCAGCTTTTAGCCACTTCTCCAAAGCATTAGAATTAGAAGCATTTACAGCAGTGCTATCTTGGCATTGGCTAGCACTAGATTTTAACTGCTTTACTATCTCTTCTACCAGGCTTTGATTAGGAAGTGATACAGACGTACCTCTTTTGTCAGCACTGCTCTGTCTGTGTTGAGAGCTTTGTCCCTTCCCCCAGGGTAATAGCTTAGCCCTGTCTTCAGGTAGCTCATCAACAGACTTCAGCTTGGCTTTAAAGTAGTAAGGAATGAACCCACGTGAATCCTTCTTGCCTGAAGCTGGGTTTCCAGACCTTCCTGTCTGTTGGCTTGTGTGGCTGCTTCTGTGAGTGTATCCTCTCTGGACGTTGTCTTCCTTCACGTCCTTCCCCGTGTCTGACCTCGTATTCTCTCTTTGTGTCTCTCCCTGTGTCTCTTGTGTCTCTCCCCGACTAACTTTGCTTCCACCCTTAAAGAGTGAATCTGAAGCTGGTCTCCAACAGCTTCCACGTGCAGGCACACCCACCTGATTAGTCAGCTGCCTCTTGTTAGAGCTGCCTCTAGCTCTTACGTCATAATCCTGACTGAGCTGCATTTTTTCTAAAGGCTTCCTGCTTCTATGGAAACCTGGCTTTTCTTGAGTTTTACCGCTAGAGGGCTCACTACTCTCCCATTCCATCATGTCAGAAGTGCTTTCTGTATCACATATTCTCCCCCTTAAGATATTACAGGCTGGGTGAACCATGTGATCACAGCTTGGAATCCTACATGGGTTATGGACAGCTTCCCTGCTCTGCGAGTAACTCTGAGAACTTTGGACAAGCTGGGAAAGGGCTACCCTTTCATGCCATGGGCTCAGGAGGTTTACATGATAAACCTGCCGACGACCTCTCCGGTTCTGGACCGCGTAGGATACTGGGCCTACCTGCTCCAGAACTCGAAAGGGTCCTTTCCACTGCCTTTCAAATTTCGGAACCGCTCCGGGTGTCCGAACAATCACCTTCTCGCCTACCTTTAACTGACGAGGCTTGGTGTTTTGGTCATAATAGCCTTTTTGTTTCTCCTGACTGGCCCTTAGGTTGTTTTCCGCCACTTGTGCGGTTCGTGCCAGCCGGCCTCTTAGATCTTTTAAGAATTGGGGTACTGCAAACTCCTCAGCTCCCGGCTCCACCCATTGTTCACGGAGGATGTCCAGGATACCCCTTGGCGACCTTCCATACATTAATTCGTATGGAGAGGTTCCCAGGGACGATTGCTTCCTCTCCCTACATGCATATAGTACAAAGGGAAGTAGGGTGTCCCACTCGTTCATCTGGCCTGCCAACCCCCTCCTCAACATACTTTTTAGAGTCTGGTTGAAACGCTCAACCAATCCGTTGGTTTGCGGATGGTAGGCCGCTGTCTTTATATGTCGAATGCCAAAGGCATCCCATACCCTTGCTAGGTAGTGTGACATGAAATTACTGCCACGATTGGTCAAAATTTCCTTTGGGAAACCTACTTCACAGAATAATCTCACTAATTCTGCTGCCACCACCCGGGCTGAAATGGTGCGCAAAGGGACCGCCCAAGGAAAACGGGTTGCGTGGTCTACCATGACCAATATGTATTGGTAGCCACACGGTGTTTTCGTGAGAGGGCCTACTATATCTATAGCTATTCTTTGTATGGGTACCGTGATAACAGGTAGTGGGATCAACGGCACCTCCTTGGGTTTCACTGGGGAAACCCTCTGGCATGATGGACAGGCCTCACAAAATTTTGTAGTTTCCCTAAATACGCCTGGCCAGTAGAATCTGGCTAACACTTGCTCTAAGGTCCCTTGGTTGCCTTTATGCGCCCCTATTGGATGATCATGGGCTAATCTTAACACCAGGGTTCTGAACGTATTGGGTATTACCAATTGTTTGCGAACATTTCCTGAAGCCAATTCCAAACTTTCCCTGAATAAAATTCCCTCATCCAAAAAGAACCTGGGTAATGTATCCCTTCCCTCCTGGGCATACTTAAAGGCTTGAGCAAGCGTTGGGTCAGCTTGTTGCTCTTTGGAAAATGAGGGGAACTTCACCATCAACTCTTCTGGGACCCATGGTATTTCTAACCCTGCCCTGACATCTGCCATACTCTGAGAGCGAGTCTGGCGTTCCCTACGCTTTTCCCCTTTACTTTTCTTGCTAGCTTTCCTTGGGGCGCTGATTAAATCCTCATGTGTGGGTAAGTCTAGCCGCCCTGCCATTGAAGATTCTCCCTCATCTTCCCTGGCCTTAATCTGGTTCCTTGTGGCCACCATCCCCTCCCTTGTTTGTACCTGCTGCCGCAGGCCTTCCTGGAAATATGGCCAATCATGGCCTAATACCAATTCATGGGGTAAGTGTGGAACCACAGCTAGCAAAAGCTCTTTTGCTATTCCAAACCCCTCCACTAGAAGTTTGTGAACAGGACAGGTGGATGCTTTCCCGTGCACACAGCGAATTATTACGGAGGGACTAGGTGAATCAGGAAGGGCTTTCCCTTGAGCTTGTATCTTCTCCCAGAGACCACGTGAAAGCATACTCTGATTGGAGCCAGAGTCTAGTAGGGCTGTGGTACTAACCCCTTGGACTGTCATGGCTATGAGGAAACTTTCCTTAACCTGTCCTGGGCTATTGGTCACTAGCGCTACTTTCTCTTTACAATCACGCTGTAAATGGTTACTACTGCCACATTTAAAGCATATTCTCCTTCCATTTCTACTAGGACATTTTGGTAGACACAGTGCAGGTACTTTAAAAGCATTTTCTTTCTTTTCTGACCCTGCTGCGGTTGTTTTCACCGGGGTCATGCTCCCATTCTGAGCGTTCCTCTCCGCTTCCAGGAAACGGTCAGTGAGCATAATGGCTTCCAGTGAATCTTTACAACCTTGCAAGGTTAGGAAAGTAGACACATTTTTAGGGACAGCATTCATATACTGTTCTAATAAAATATTATCTAACAATGTTTCAATGCTTTTACCTTCTGGCACTAACCATTTGTAAAGTAAGGCTTTTAAGCGATAGTGCAGGGCTCTGGGCGTCTCATCACTCATGAGTTTAGCTTCTCTAAACAACTGGTGATAGGCTGTAGACGAGAGACCCACTCTATCTTTAATTGCCCTCTTGACCTCCTCATAATTGTCAGCTAAATTAGGTGGTACCGTCTGATAGGCAGCCAATGCATCCCCAGTGAGACACATTGCCAGCCTAACTGCCCATTGGTCCTTAAGCCAATGCATTAAGTACGCAATCCTTTCAAAAGTTTCTAAATAATCGTCTAGATTATCAGATGGGGATAATTGTCCAAAGCTCCATGCCTCTTTAGAACAATGTCCCAAAGCATGTGTTTGGTTTAAATGTTCTGAACCTGTATCAGTAGTAGCAGGCTCCTCCTTGACTTTAGTAGCTTGCATCCACGCCTCCATAAGCTGTATCAATGGTCGCTGCTGCTGCTCCATACGCGCTGTAGCCTTATCCAACAGCTCCGTGGCCAGCTCCCGTTGGCGCTCGAATTGCGCAGCCATCCAAGTTAGGACTTCCTTCACCTCCATGGTCATTCTGGAAAGACACAAACACAAAAGAGGACCACCAAGTGCGGTATCACAAGCTAGGATGTATTCCTATCTTTCCACCCCTTTGCTACGCTGATATCCACTTAGGCATCCACAGGTAACCCGGCTTATATACGAATTACCTGAGGCCAATGGTGCGTCAAGCTTTGTGTACGTAGGTCTGAACCAGATTAGACACGTCTCCTTGGAGTAGAAGTCTTGCTTGCAGAGCTGTTCTTCTTTTCAAGCTTCTCAAAAAAAAAATTCACCTCTTTCCTTTTTTTTTTTTTTTTCAAAACTTTCTTGGCCTTTGAATTCTTGTTGCTGAGGCTGCTGCGGCTGCTGTTGCATGCATGCGCCTTTACCTTGATCCGTAGCAACTACGCCAATCTGTCGCAACTCCCCTCCTACAGGCCAATGGCTTAATAGCAGGGGCGACCGCTATATTTGTTTGACAGTGTCCTTATACTATTTCTGCCAGCAAGGGTTGCTGGGATTTGTAGTTTTGAGAACCTGGAACAAATTGTGTTGTGGCACGAGGGTCAATTTGAAACAGATAAATTTATTATAAGGGTTTTTCCTCTTCACAAGGGCTCATAGGTAAATAAAGCAAATAAGAATTCTTTCTTCTGAGTAACAGAAAGTAAGGGTAAACTAGAAAGCATGAAATAAACTGTTTCTTCACAGTAACTGAAAACCTTTTAAACAACTTTGTCAGTACTTCAGCAAAGCTTGTTTCAACGGAGATCCAGTTTATCAGAATCACAGTATGAGCAATCCATCTGACAGCATTCTATATCATTAGGAACAAAAGGTTCTTCAACAATCATTTCTTCATTGTCACTGCTACAGCACTGCTCTTGAGAGTTCCTATCAAGCACAGCTGAGCTCACGTCCTGCAACTGGTTTAGGAAGGTTCCCTGATCATATGCCGTGACAGTCTTTGGTTCAGGAGAATACTTGTTATGTAAGCTTTCTCTTATAGAACTTATATCAGCTTTTAGCCACTTCTCCAAAGCATTAGAATTAGAAGCATTTACAGCAGTGCTATCTTGGCATTGGCTAGCACTAGATTTTAACTGCTTTACTATCTCTTCTACCAGGCTTTGATTAGGAAGTGATACAGACGTACCTCTTTTGTCAGCACTGCTCTGTCTGTGTTGAGAGCTTTGTCCCTTCCCCCAGGGTAATAGCTTAGCCCTGTCTTCAGGTAGCTCATCAACAGACTTCAGCTTGGCTTTAAAGTAGTAAGGAATGAACCCACGTGAATCCTTCTTGCCTGAAGCTGGGTTTCCAGACCTTCCTGTCTGTTGGCTTGTGTGGCTGCTTCTGTGAGTGTATCCTCTCTGGACGTTGTCTTCCTTCACGTCCTTCCCCGTGTCTGACCTCGTATTCTCTCTTTGTGTCTCTCCCCGTGTCTCTTGTGTCTCTCCCCGACTAACTTTGCTTCCACCCTTAAAGAGTGAATCTGAAGCTGGTCTCCAACAGCTTCCACGTGCAGGCACACCCACCTGATTAGTCAGCTGCCTCTTGTTAGAGCTGCCTCTAGCTCTTACGTCATAATCCTGACTGAGCTGCATTTTTTCTAAAGGCTTCCTGCTTCTATGGAAACCTGGCTTTTCTTGAGTTTTACCGCTAGAGGGCTCACTACTCTCCCATTCCATCATGTCAGAAGTGCTTTCTGTATCACAATATATATATATATATATATTTTGATACATTTCTCCACCCATATCCTAATATACACATCTGGACATATGTATATATATATATTTATATATATATATATATATATATATATTCCATCAATATATATATATTCCATCAACATATATATATCTGTATATATATGTGTCTGTTAGGGGGGCTACTTAAGGGTTGATATGTCTTACACACTATCACCCTTACTGTCTATACTAAATGTTTTACCTCCTAGAGGTTTTAGACAGTCTATCGCCCTACTTCGCATACCATCTTACGATGCAGTAACTGTTAGGCACCAATAACCACTATGGTGCTAACATCTTCCATTTTTTCTTTAAGTCCTTGAAGCATCAAGCTTCAATATTTTTCCTATCTCTCGCCAGCTAGGAAAAACAGTGTACATCTTTATCTTTGGGTACACAGCTGTTCTCCTTGGGAATAGGGGTTTTCCAGTCCCCCTCTTCCCGCCAGGACTGGGCTAGTTCTCCAACTCCGTCAGTCTTCTTCCTTTAGTCCTCAATGTTAATGACCTTATGCCTAAAGGAGTTTTCAGCTTTTTCCCATAAAGCTTTCTATTGAAGACCTGACGTCTAATCCTACCCAGTTGACACCTGGATCGTCTACTACCTCCAGGTCTGGACCTTCATCCTCACTGCTGGGAGGTCACCTTGAAGATTCCGCCACTGCTTATCCAGTAGACTCCATCATGCTTTCTACTTCCTACAATACAGTAGGTAAGCTGCATATTTTGAGTGTACATTAAATGTGTTTTAATGCTACTCATCATATATGCCAAGGACTCCTGTAGTCTGTAGGACCCTCTAGTCCTTGGCTATGCTGTTTCTTTTCTCACAGCTCCTTTATTGTCAACTCCTACCCTCCATCCCACATCGGATGCCGGGGATTCCTGGAAACAAAATGCACCCCTACTCCAGGCTCCTGCATTTTTATGGGATCTCCCCCTGGCATCTCCAGCTAGGGAGTCCCCATATGTGAAGACTCATTCCTGCTTGTTCCTAGCGATAGCACAGTTACTTACCTGTAACAGGTGATCTCTGGGAACAGCAGAAATTAGTCTTCACAACCCTCCCACCTCCCCTAGGAGTTGCATCTCTTTATCTTCTTCTTCCTTTTCTCTTTCGCCTTTGTCTCAGCTTTGAAACTCAACTGAAGAGAGGCTCTGGAGAAGGCGGGAAGTCAGCGCGCAGGCGCGAGGGATGCTGCCAAAAGCTTTCTGATTGGAAGCTGGGCAGCGTTCCCGTGCAGGCTCCGTCGGTACCGACGTACCCATATGTGAAGACTAATTCCTGCTGTTCCCAGAGATCACCTGTTACAGGTAAGTAACTGTGCTTTCCTTCCAAGGTGTTTATCCCAGCCAGGGTTACAGAAATCTGGTAGAGGTAATGTCTCTTTCTGGTTTGCCTCTCTTGGCTTTCTTAGTAGGAAGTCTGAGTATCTGTCTGAGTTATAAGACTGTTCAGGGTTGTGCTCATTAAAACTTCTAGCCTCTTCTCTATACAGATAAGGTTTCAAACTTGTTACCTTACTGCAGGCTTTGAAATCAGCTTTGAGCTTCCTCTCCCCTGGCACAGTTCCTTCAGCTTGAGCTAGGTTCCTCCGTGGCTCATGCAATCCCCCAGAGACTCTGCCCCACTTCCTGTTTGTGTGGAAATCCTTCCTGGGACTGTCGTTCCAGAGACCATCTGCTCTACTGCTCTGCCTTCTCTGCTCCTTCTGACCACTCTGCTCCTTCTGACCACTTCCTGGTTCAGACTAGGAACTTATATATCTCTCCTCTCTGCACGTTACGTCAGATTCTGAGGACAGGTGCTCCTGATGAGATTCTCTAATTCTACCTGCGTCATTACTAGAGAAGGGAAACTTCATTTTAAACCCTTTCTGCTTTACTTGTGCTGACGGCACTGGCTGCTCAGCTGTCTTCACACATGCTGAGTCTTCACGTCCAGCCAAGTTTAAGGTAAGCTCTTCCTTTTTACTAGCCCCTACAGGCTCTCTATAGTCTACTGTATCACATATCCCCCCCTTTAAGATATTCCGGGATGGGGAATTATCATTCTCACAGCCCGGAATCTCCGCAAGAATCGTCCCCTTCCTGCCAGACCCGCTGTGTACTACTGTATTCCCTCGCCAGGATTCATTCCAGCCCGCCCCCATTGCTCTATTCCTGCCTTTTATCCAAGAGCGGCTAGCTGCGGCCGTTCTCTCCTGCCAGGGTTTCAATATATTTATATGGTAGGTTTGACGACGGCCCCTGTCGTTCTCTACCACATATGTCACTGGACCTTTACGCTCCACCACTGTATAAGGACCCTTCCACTGGGCCTCGAACTTTGGCCCAGGTTCAGCGACCATCACTACCACTCTATCACCAATGGCCAATTGCCGTGCCTTCTTGCCCCTATCATAGTATTTCTTCTGGCTTAGCTGACTGCCTTGCAAATGCCCTTCGGCGACTCGCGAAGCCCTCTGTAGGCAACTCCGGAGCCCACATAGAAATTGGGGAACCCCCATTTCCTCCCCTTCTGGCTCGACCCACTGGTCCCTTAGAATATCTAGGACTCCCCGTGGCGCTCGCCCGAACATTAACTCGTAAGGGGATGCCCCCAGTGTAGCTTGGGTATGCTCCCTACTGGCATACAGGGCAAATGGGAGCATAACATCCCAGTCAGCCATCTGTCCATCCAATGCTCTTCTTAAGAGCTGTTTAAGGGTCTGGTTGAACCGCTCAACCAGACCATTGGTCTGTGGATGGTAGGCAGAGGTTTTTATATGATGGATGCCGAAAGCATCCCATACCTGAGCTAGGTATCTGGAAACAAAATTGCTCCCCCTATCGGTCAGCATCTCCCTTGGGAACCCTACCTCGCAGAACAGTTTAACCAATTCTGCAGCTATGAACCTGGCTGATATGCTCCTTAAAGGTATCGCCCAAGGGAATCTAGTGGCGCAATCCATTACTACGAGGATATACTGAAATCCTCTGGGGGTTTTTATTAGTGGACCCACAATGTCCATTGCCATCCGGCGAACTGGCTCCGTTATTGTCGGGGTCTGGACTAGGGGAACTCCTACCGGCTTGACAGCACTTACTCGCTGACACGAAGGACACGCTTCGCAGAACTGTTTTGTTTCTCTAAAGACCCCCGGCCAATAGAAACGCTCCAGGATCTGGTCAAGAGTGCCCTGAATTCCCTTATGTCCCCCAACGGGGTGATCATGGGCCAGTCTTAACACTACGGCCTTAAAGGTAGTGGGGACCACTAGCTGCTTCCTAATGGCGCCGGTATGGGGGTTGCTGCTCTCCCTGTATAAAATGTCCTCTTCTATCAGGAACCTGGGGAGCACATCCCTACCTGTCTGGGCAAACTCAAAGGCATGCCTTAGCACTGGGTCCGCCTTTTGTTCTCCTGGAAAGGATGGGAATTTCTTTACTAAGTCACTGGGTACCCATGGTAAACCCTGCCCATCCGCTAGTCCAGCTCTCACCTGAGCCCGGTGGTGTCTTTCCTGGCGTTTTTCACCTTTACTTTTCCTTTCTTCTTTAGAGGGAGTGCCTATTAACTCCTCATGATGGGGAAGTTCACTTAGGCCCTCTTCCTGAACCCTATCTTCCTCCCCTAAAGGCTCTTCCTCTGCCCCTGTATGAACAGGATTCTCTTTGGGAGGCTCACCCTGTACTTCTACAGCCTTTGCTTGAGCCCGGGTGGACACCATTCCTCCCCTTATGTGTGTATCTTCCCCAATCCCTCGGTAAAAAGGAGGCCAATCCCTACCTAATACGACATCGTATGGTAACTTGGGGATTACTGCTACCCGGATTTCTCTCTGGGTTCCTAAACCCTTAACTTTTATCCTGTGAAGGGAATATTGGCTTGTCGCTCCATGCACACATTTTATGCTAGCTTTGCCATCTTGCTGACTCGGGGGAAAATCATTTCGGGCCTGTATGATTTCCCAAAACTTACGGGAGACCATACTTTGATCGGCCCCCGAGTCCAGTAAGGCTATGGCGGGGACTCCTTGCACCTCCACCTCGATGCGGAATCCCTGCTGTACACGCTTATTACCTTTCGTTATTAGGGCTGTGCGGTCTAGGCAATCCTTCTTCTCATGCCCTATCCTTCCGCACTTAAAGCATTTCACAAAAACACTTTTATCATTTCTCTTAGGTAAACATTCCTGTATGCATCGCATGTCCATTTGAGGTCCTTTAACTTTACAGGACTGGTTAATCCCAGCCTCCACTCAGCGCTTCCTGGTGTCTTTTTGGCCCTCTCGGCTTCAAGAAACCGTTCCGTCAATTGTGCTGCCTTTATGGAGGTTGTGCAGTTTTGTAAGGTTAAAAAGGTTTTTACCTCAAATGGAACTGCCTCACAATACTGTTCCAGTACAATCATGTCAATCAGGCTATCCACAGTTTTACCCTCAGGTTCCAACCACTTTAAAACTAAACTGCGCACCCTATGGCACAGTGCTTTCGGTGTTTCACCTGTCTGTATTTTAGTGGACCTGAGCATTCTTCTGTATACAGCCGGTGTCAGGCCTAGCCTGTCCCGCACTGCTCTTTTGATCTCCTCATACTCAGCTGCCAAAGCGGCAGGCCATTGCTCGGTACGCCGATAGAGCTTCTCCTGTTAAGGAGGCGGCGAGTCTAACCGCCCACTGCTCCTTAGGCCAGTGTGCGTGGAGAGCTACCCTCTCGAACGACTCTACAAAGTCATCAAAATTGTCTTTATTGGTCATTTGACCAAATGTCCATATCCCACATTGTTGTGGGCCTACCCCACTGAAGTCTTCTGGTGTTGTCTTCTTTCGTGGTTCTTCCAACAGTGTCTGCACCAAGTCCATCAAGGGTTTTTGCTGCGCTTGCAGGGCAGCCATGGCCTGCTCCTGACTCTGCTGGGCCAGCTCCCGTTGCTTATCAAATTGGAGGCTCATCCAGCGTAGAACCTCCTGGACATCCATCTTGTGGCTTTCAGACTCTGTAAAACAAAGTACAAACAACCACCAAGTGCGGTACCACTGGGAAAAAAAAACTTTTCCTCCTTTTTTTTTTTTTTTTTCAAAAGCAGTTCCTTCTCACTTTGAATCCTCCCCAGCCTGTGCCCATATACCCTTTTACCTGAGCCAGGTGGAGGATCCCGCTTTGAGAAGGTGCTTGGCCTTTTCTGTAGTCCACTCCGGTTCCTTCTGGATCCTTCTGGGCGTGGCAACGTCCGCTCCTTCCGTTGAGCTGTGCAACGTCCTGGTGGGCTTGCTTCTGGAACAAAAATCTGCCCCAACTACGCCATTTGTCACGGCGACCCCGGGTAGAGCCTCCGTAGACCCAATAGGCCACTGCCTAGGGTATTGTGGTTTTTACTAACTGGTGCTCTCCTTTGAACAGAGTCAGTCAGTCAAGTGGTTAAAGCAAAATTAGGGTTTTATTCCCTTTCCCGGACAGATAATATTCCTTGCAAAAACACACAGAACAAAACAGCAACTAAACGAAAACAGCTAGAACATCTTTTCTTCTTTCCTTGTTTCTCTCACAAGGTCACATTGGCTGAAGTTCAACACAAAGAGGTTATGTCATCTGATAGACAAATCATACAGTCCATTGGCTCAGGGTCTGTGCAAATGTTATCACTCTCCCACTGCATTAAGCCTGGACCACTCCCAATACTCTCCGTGTCACATTCCTTACATGTGCTGGAGCATGGCTTGTTCTCTTGTGGCTGGTAAACCCCTTTCCTTCCAAGGTGTTTATCCCAGCCAGGGTTACAGAAATCTGGTACAGGTAATGTCTCTTTCTGGTTTGCCTCTCTTGGCTTTCTTAGTAGGAAGTCTGAGTATCTGTCTGAGTTATAAGACTGTTCAGGGTTGTGCTCATTAAAACTTCTAGCCTCTTCTCTATACAGATAAGGTTTCAAACTTGTTACCTTACTGCAGGCTTTGAAATCATCTTTGAGCTTCCTCTCCCCTGGCACAGATCCTTCAGCTTGAGCTAGGTTCCTCCGTGGCTCATGCAATCCCCCAGAGACTCTGCCCCACTTCCTGTTTGTGTGGAAATCCTTCCTCGGACTGTCGTTCCAGAGACCAGCTGCTCTACTGCTCTGCCTTCTCTGACCTCTCTGCTCCTTCTGACCACTCTGCTCCTTCTGACCACTTCCTGGTTCAGACCAGGAACTTATATCTCTCTCCTCTCTGCACGTTACGTCAGATTCTGAGGACAGGTGCTCCTGATGAGATTCTCTAATTCTACCTGCGTCATTACTAGAGAAGGGAAACTTCATTTTAAACCCTTTCTGCTTTACTTGTGCTGACGGCACTGGCTGCTCAGCTGTCTTCACACATGCTGAGTCTTCACGTCCAGCCAAGTTTAAGGTAAGCTCTTCCTTTTTACTAGCCCCTACAGGCTCTCTATAGTCTACTGTCACGGGCCTCGTAGTAGGAGACTCCGCGTGTCCACTAGGCGACTGCCTAGGGTGTTGTGAATACCTTGATCTGCTTTCTCTTTTGTATACAGAGTCAGTCAGTCAGAGTGGTAAATTAAAGTAGGGTTTATTCCCGTTCCCTGGCGGATATCATTTCTTTGCAAACAAATACAGAACGATGAAACAAACTAAACAAAAACAGCTGGAATACTTTTTCCTTCTCTCTCTTGTTCCTTTTACAAGACAGTTCAGCATAAAGATGTTATCTCATCAGACAAGCATATCATACAGTCCATCGGTTCAGGATCAGGATAAATATTATTGCTTTCTCCCTGTATTACATCTGGATGGTGACTGTTACAGCCCGGCTCACATTCATAGCATGTGCTGGGTTCACTTGCTGGGGGAAGGTAGACTCTCTCTTCTCCCAGACACTTGTCTAGCTCAGGGTTGTAAAAACCTCTTGTATAATAAGTCTCTTTATGGCCAGCCTCCCTTGGCTCTCTTACAGGGAAGTCTGTACACTTTCCTATGTTAAAACTTTGCTCAAAACAGGGATTGTAAAAACTCCCAGCTTCTCTTCTCTCCCCAGCATAAGGCTTTAACCCTGTTACCTTCTGTGTGCTTCTGGAGTCAGCTGTGGGGTTTCTTTCTCTCAGCAAAGCTTTACCGGCATGTAGAAAGTTTCCCCGTGGTTTGGGAAAACCCTCGGAGTTAGTGTCCCACTTCCTGCTTGAAGGGAAATCCTCTCGGGGACTATCTCTCCAGAGATTCATTTCTCTACTGCTCCACTGCTCTTGCCTGGAGCTTCCCTTAAGAGCTTTTGGTCCTCCCAGACCTCCAAAGCTTCCCCTGGAGTTGTAACGTCTCCTGGGGTTTTGGGACTCTTTCTGCCTCGGAGACTTGCCTGCCTGATGCTGGAACTCCACCTGCATCTGACTGCCACTCCCCTCCTCAGAGTCCTGCTTGCTTTCTTTCAGGTAACTGCTTGGACTTCTTCTCGTGCTCTCCTTCCTGTTCTTTGCATGAGTATCTGCATGAGTCTCCCTCTGGATCTTGCTCTCTGCGTGAGTCTCCCTCTTTGTCTGAGACTGGAACCGAATCTTAATCTCACTTCCTGGTTCTAACCAGGGCCCTTTGTACCTCCCCTCTCTGCACGTTACATCAGCTTCTGGGGACAGGTGTTTGTAATGAGGTTCCTGAATTCTATCTGCGTCACTGCTCAGAAAAGGAAACCTCATTTTAAACCCTTTCTGTTCTATCTGTGCTGATGGCACCGGCTGCTCAGCCCTTCCTAGCCATGCTGAATCCTTCTGCCTAGCCAAGTTTGAGGTGAGTTCTTCACTCTTACTAAGCTCACTTGGCTCCACTGTATCACATATCCCCCCTCTTAAGACATTCCGGGATGGGGGACAATCGTACTCACAGCCCGGAATCCCCACAGGAATCCTACCCTTCCTGCCGAACCCGCTGTCTAGTACTGAATTGTGGTGCCAGGAGTCCTCCCGGTCCGCTCCTATTGCTCTACCCTTGCCTCTTCTCCAAGAGCGGCTAACTGTGGCCGTACTCTCCTGCCAAGGCTTCAATATGTTGACCTGGTAGGTTTGGAGACGACCTTTGTTGTTCTCTACCACGTATGTCACTGGACCTTTTTGCTGCACTATTGTATATGGACCCTTCCACTGGGCCTCGAATTTGGGCCCAGGGTCAGCGACCATTACTACCACTTTGTCACCAATGGACAATTGTCGCATCTTTTTGCCCCTATCATAGTGCTTCTTTTGGCTTCGTTGACTACCCTGCACATGTTCTTCTGCAACTCGCGAAACCCTCTGTAGGCGACTTCGGAGTTTACACAGAAACTGGGGAACCCCTATTTCCTCTGCCTCGGGCTCGACCCATTGGTCTCTTAGAATATCAAGGACCCCCCGTGGCGCCCGCCCGAACATCAGCTCATAAGGAGATGTTCCCAGTGAAGCTTGGATACGCTCCCTACTGGCATACAGGGTAAAGGGAAGTAGAATATCCCAGTCAGCCATCTGTCCATCCAATGCTCTTCTTAAGAGCTGTTTAAGAGTCTGGTTAAAACGCTCGACCAGACCATTTGTCTGCGGATGGTATGTTTATGTTTATGTTTATTTATTTGATAAAAACCGCCTTTCTGAAATAACCAAGGCGGTGTACAATTAAAACAATTTTAGTAAAAGAAGGCCAAAGGCCAACGAGAAGGAAAAGAAATGTACAATTTTTTTTTAAAAAGGATAGTAGAAGAGAGGAGGCAGGACGAGACAGAACAACATGGGGGAGCGTCAGAAGGAAGGAGGAGAGAGGATAGTAGAGTCACACAAAAGGAGAGGGAAGATTAAACGCTAGGGAAAACAGGTGGGTCTTGAGGTTTTGCTTAAAGACATTGTATTGGGGTTCTAAACGGAGGGAGGAAGGGAGAGAATTCCAAAGGGCGGGGCCAGGTTTTTATGTGAAGGATGCCGAACGCATCCCATACCTGCGCTAGATGTTTGGAAACAAAATTGCTCCCCCTATCTGTCAGCATCTCCCTGGGGAACCCCACCTCACAGAACAGTTTAATCAATTCTGCGGCTATAAACCTGGCCGATATGTTCCTTAGAGGTATCGCCCAAGGAAATTTTGTAGCACAGTCCATTACTACAAGGATATATTGATACCCTCTGGGGTTTTTTATCAATGGACCCACTATGTCCATTGCCATTCGATGAATTGGCTCAGTTATCTTCGGGGTCTGCACTAGGGGAACTCCTATTGGCTTGACAGCACTTACCCGCTGACATGAGGGACACGCTTCACAAAACCGCTTTGTCTCTCTGAAGACCCCCGGCCAATAGAAACGCTCTAGGATCTGGTCTAGAGTGCCTTGAAACCCCTTATGCCCTCCAACAGGGTGATCGTGGGCTAGTCTTAATACTACGGCTTTAAAGGTAGTGGGAACCACCAGTTGCTTTCTAATGGCCCCAGTGTGAGGGTTGCTGCTCTCTCTATAAAGAATGTCTTCTTCTATTAAGAACCTTGGGAGCACATCCCTATCTTTCTGGGCAAACTCAAAAGCGTGTTTAAGCACTGGGTCTGACTTTTGTTCCCCTGGAAATGATGGAAACTTCCTCATTAGGTCACTGGGTACCCAGGGTAAACCTTGCCTATCTGTTACTCCAGCCCTCACCTGAGCCCGGTGGTGTCTTTCCTGGTGTTTATCACCTTTACTTTTCTTATTCTCCTTAGAGGGGGTGCCCATTAGTTCCTCATGATGGGGAAGTTCACCTAGGCCCTCCTCTAGAACCTCATCTTCCTCTCCTGAAGGTTCGTGTTCTGTCCCTGTGTGATCAGAGCTATCTGTTGGTGACTCACCCCGTACTTCCTCAGCCTTTGCTTGAGAGCGGGTGGACACCATACCCCCCTTTATGGGTGTCTCCTCCCCCATACCTCGGTAAAAGGGTGGCCAATCTCTACCTAGTACGATATCGTATGGTAGGTTAGGGATTATTGCTATCTGGATCTCTCTCCGGGTGCCTAAACCATTAATGTGTATTCTGTAAAGAGGGTACTGAGTGGTCGCTCCGTGCACACATTTTATGCTGGCCTTTCCATCTTGCTGACTCGGGGGAAAATCCTTTCTGGCCTGTATGATGTCCCAAAATTTCCGGGAGACCATACTTTGATCGGCCCCCGAGTCTAGCAAGGCTCTGGCCGGGACCCCTTCCACCTCCACATCAAGGCAGAATCCCTGTGGCACACGCTCATTACCTCCTGTTATCAAGGCTGTGCTGTCTGGGCAATACCTTTTTACATGCCCTACCTTTCCACATTTAAAGCATGTTACAACAGTATTATTACTACTTCTTTTAAGCAAACATTCTTTCATACAATGTGTGTCTGGTGGCAAACCTTCCCTTAACTTTGCAGGACTGGTACAGCCCAACTTCCACTCAGCGCTTTTGGGCATCTTTTTAGCCAGCTCGGCTTCTAGAAACCGCTCGGTTAGCTGCGCTGCTTTTATGGAGGTTCTGCAGTCTTGCAATGTTAAAAAGGCTTTTATATCTGAGGGAACTGCCTCAAAATACTGCTCTAAGACAATTTGGTCAATCAGGCTATCCACAGTTTTACCTTCAGGCTCTAACCATTTCAACACTAAACTGTGCACCCTATGGCACAGTGCTTTAGGCGTTTCACCTGCTTGTAATTTTGTGGATCTAAGCATTCTACGGTACACAGCTGGTGTTAGGCCTAGCCTATCCCTTACTGCCTTTTTGATTTCTGCGTACTCATCTGCCAAAGCGGCAGGCATTGCTCGGTACGCGGCCTGAGCTTCTCCCTTTAGGGATGCAGCGAGTCTAACCACCCACTGCTCCTTAGGCCAGTGTGCGAGGAGAGCTACCCTCTCAAATGACTCTATAAAGTCATCAAAATTGTCTTTATCTGTCATGTGTCCAAATGTCCATATCCCACACTGTGGTGGGCCTACCCCACTGAAGCCTTCTGGTGTCTTCTTTTCTTGTGGTTCTCCCAACAGTGTCTGCACGAGGTCTGTCAGGGGCTTTTGCTGCGCCTGGAGAGCAGCCAGGGCCTGTTCTTGACTCAGCTGAGCCAGCTCCCTTTGCTTTTCGAATTGGGCGCTCATCCAGCGCAGAACCTCCTGGACATCCATCTTCAGCTGTTACTCTGCAAAACACAATCACAACAACACCAAGTGCGGTACCACTGGACAAAAGACTTTTTCTGCCCTTTTTTCTTTTTTTTTTTTTTCAAAGAGCACCCCTCCTCACTCTGGATCCTCCCCAGCCTATGCCCAAATACTTTTTACCTGGACTAGGTGGAGGGTCTCGCTTTGAGAAGGTGCTTGTGCGCTGTAGTCCACTCCGGCTCCTTCTGGATCCTTCCGGGCGTGGCAACTTCTGCTCCTCCTGCTGAGCTTGTGCACGTCCTGGTGGCTTGCTTCCAGAAAGAAAAATCCGCCCCAACTATGCCATTTGTCACGGGCCTCGTAGTAGGAGACTCCGCGTGTCCACTAGGCGACTGCCTAGGGTGTTGTGAATACCTTGATCTGCTTTCTCTTTTGTATACAGAGTCAGTCAGTCAGAGTGGTAAATTAAAGTAGGGTTTATTCCCGTTCCCTGGCGGATATCATTTCTTTGCAAACAAATACAGAACGATGAAACAAACTAAACAAAAACAGCTGGAATACTTTTTCCTTCTCTCTCTTGTTCCTTTTACAAGACAGTTCAGCATAAAGATGTTATCTCATCAGACAAGCATATCATACAGTCCATCGGTTCAGGATCAGGATAAATATTATTGCTTTCTCCCTGTATTACATCTGGATGGTGACTGTTACAGCCCGGCTCACATTCATAGCATGTGCTGGGTTCACTTGCTGGGGGAAGGTAGACTCTCTCTTCTCCCAGACACTTGTCTAGCTCAGGGTTGTAAAAACCTCTTGTATAATAAGTCTCTTTATGGCCAGCCTCCCTTGGCTCTCTTACAGGGAAGTCTGTACACTTTCCTATGTTAAAACTTTGCTCAAAACAGGGATTGTAAAAACTCCCAGCTTCTCTTCTCTCCCCAGCATAAGGCTTTAACCCTGTTACCTTCTGTGTGCTTCTGGAGTCAGCTGTGGGGTTTCTTTCTCTCAGCAAAGCTTTACCGGCATGTAGAAAGTTTCCCCGTGGTTTGGGAAAACCCTCGGAGTTAGTGTCCCACTTCCTGCTTGAAGGGAAATCCTCTCGGGGACTATCTCTCCAGAGATTCGTTTCTCTACTGCTCCACTGCTCTTGCCTGGAGCTTCCCTTAAGAGCTTTTGGTCCTCCCAGACCTCCAAAGCTTCCCCTGGAGTTGTAACGTCTCCTGGGGTTTTGGGACTCTTTCTGCCTCGGAGACTTGCCTGCCTGATGCTGGAACTCCACCTGCATCTGAGTGCCACTCCCCTCCTCAGAGTCCTGCTTGTTTTCTTTCAGGTAACTGCTTGGACTTCTTCTCGTGCTCTCCTTCCTTTTCTTTGCATGAGTCTCTGCATGAGTCTCCCTCTGGATCTTGCTCTCTGCGTGAGTCTCCCTCTTTGTCTGAGACTGGAACCGAATCTTAATCTCACTTCCTGGTTCTAACCAGGGCCCTTTGTACCTCCCCTCTCTGCACGTTACGTCAGCTTCTGGGGACAGGTGTCTGTAATGAGGTTCCTGAATTCTATCTGCGTCACTGCTCAGAAAAGGAAACCTCATTTTAAACCCTTTCTGTTCTATCTGTGCTGATGGCACCGGCTGCTCAGCCCTTCCTAGCCATGCTGAATCCTTCTGCCTAGCCAAGTTTGAGGTGAGTTCTTCACTCTTACTAAGCTCACTTGCCTCCACTGTATCACACTACTGTATCACAATATACATGTCTCTATCTAGATATGTAGGGACATGTGTTTATATATATATCTATATATATATATCTATATATAAATATATGTGTGTATTGGTGTATCTATCTACATATATATATATATATATTGTGGTAAGGAGAGTGTAGCACAGCCCTGGGAAATAGAGGAAAAAGGAACTTTTGCTTCTTTAAGGGGGATGTGCTCATCTAAACACATGTGCAAAAGTAAAAGCAGTGAAAGAAACCACGCTTGCAGAGCTAGGCTGAAGCCACACCCAGACTCCATGGCAACCCTAAGTAAGGATAAGGGACACCTGTGGGTGGAGCCAGAGGGGGAGGCACACTGCCCAGCATTTAAGGTTAAGCAAACAGAAAGTGATAGACTCGGTAGAACTGTTAGAAGCCTTGGAGGTGTTGGAAGCCACGGGAACAGCTTGAGAAGCAGCAGCTGGGGAAAGGCCAGAGGACAGGCTGAGTACTTTCCTTCTAGGAGAGAGAAGGGCAAAAGGCTGACTGTAAGAAAACTAGAACAGGAAGGCTCAGCTTCTTCTGAAGAAAGACAAATCTTCAGGCTGAGAAAGCCCAGGAAAGCTGGAAGAAAATCCTGCAGTGATTCCCTGAGCAGCTCTGACTCAGAGGATGCTACCTCCAACAGATGTCACAGCTGTGAAACTCCCACAGTTAAGCTCCAAGGTAGGAGAGGAAAGTTGGAAAGAGTTAATGCTTATAACTCTGACTCAGATACTGAGGAGATAGTTATATCTGCTAGCACGCAGAACAGGAAGAAGGGTTTTGTAGATAAAGCCAAGCAAACAAAGCCTGTTAATGTTTTACCAAGAGAAAGAAAGGCAGTTCAATGGGAGAAACTTTTAAAGCTGTTAAAGCATATAAACCTTAAAGTACCTGAACATATTCAAGTTCCACAATCAGGCAGTGCAGAGGAAGAAATGGAGGTGGATTATAAGGCAGATGACCCTGATTCCACTTGCTCTGAAATGGAATGTGCTCTATGTGTTACTGCTGATTGAAAGAAGTAAAATACTAGGAAGAATCTCAGGAAGCAATTCTCAGGTTCATGATAGCTGAAAGCTTTGAAAAGAGAGAAAGGAAATCTCTTAGTCTAAAACTTGCAAAGCTCTGTCTGTTGAAGAGAAGTAGATGATGCAATTGAGTTCTGTGCTGACCAGCTGTGAAGTGTTTTAAACTGAAGCAGCTAAAGGGAGCCGACAGAATTACTAAGTTCCGTTGTGTGCTTTAACTGCAAATAAAGCTGTTGTTTCTGAGATGAGAAATTTCCTAATGAAAGAAGTAAAGACATTTGCTTGTAAATAATACCACTGAAACACACTGTTTGTAAAGAACTTTATTTGGGAGAAAATATCCTTGTTTTCTGTTGCTGAGTTTGGAATCTTCTACAAAGGACTGTTACTAAACTGCACCAAGTTAAAAATCAATAAAAATTCCTGTGTTGCTTTAAAACCACTTGGACTGCTTTTATACACAACTACACGTTTAAAGCTAAAAGATACAAGATAGGAGCCCGTCTTCACTAGGCGACCGCCTAGTGAAGGCGCGCCCGCCACAATATATATATATATATATATATATATATATCGGGATATATAATAATAGGTAGATATGTATCTATATACTTATCTATCTGTCTGTCTAGGTTCATATATACATATATTTCCTATATGGCTCTGACAGATGGTCACTACCCCTATCAATGCTGCTCCAGCATGCTTAGGGTTCTGCAAAGACAACCACTTTCCTGTGGTAATTAGAAAATTCTTTTACCATAACCTTTCAGGTTAGGTACATCTGAAGCTCTCCATGTACCATCATTTTTCCTAAGTGACTTCAATTAGGAAAGACATTCCGAATCTTCAGAAAATAGGCTACAACGCCTCATACTTCTGTCCTTATATTGTCATCGGATACAGGGGTCTTCAACACCCCTCTTCTCCTACAAGAACCATTTCTTCTCTAAGGTCAAAAGAGCTTAAGCCTTATCTAACAAGGCCTTCTGCGTTTCGCTGAAGTCCTACCTCATTGAACTACCCCAGTTTCCTCTGAGACTACTTCTCACCCTTAAGGGTTCTAACCTCCACCTGTCTTTTGCACAGTTTATTTACCTCTACTCTACAGTGAGGTACTCCTTGAGGATATTCTACTGGCTCGTACTAGCAGATCCATATGAACCTCCATAAACATTTTACAATACCACCAGGTGAGGTCCATATTAGTATATGGCAATTCAATATTTACTGCTAAATATCATCTGCACAGGGACTCCTATCTAGACGTCCTGTTTAGTCTAGCTGTTCCACAGCACATTCTTTTTAGTTCAACTCCTACCCTCCATCCCCAGGATGCCTGAGATTCTGAAGAATAGCATGGTCCATCTTAGAATTGCAGCATGCTGGGACTCCCCCCAGGCATCTTAGCTTTGGAGTCCCCATATGTGAAGACTCATTCCTGCTTGTTCCTTGAGATAGCACAGTTACTTACCTGTAACAGGTGATTTCTGGGAACAGCAAGAATTAGTCTTCACAACCCACCCACCTCCCCTAGGAGTTGTATCTCTCTATTTCTATCTTTCCCTTCTCTGTCTCTCTCTTTGTCTCAGCTTTAAAACTCAACTGAGGAGAGGAAGTTGGGAAAGGTGGGAAGGCAGCACGCAGGCGTGGTGAGATGCTCCCAAAAGCTTTCCTATTGGACGCTGGGGAGCGTTCCCATGCAGGCTCCATCAGTACCGACGTACACATATGTGAAGACTAATTCTGCTGTTCCCAGAGATCACCTGTTACAGGTAAGTAACTGTGCTTTCCAGTTGTTGATCAGATCTTCGATTTTGGAGGAGTTTGTGTAGAGTTTAGGTAATATTTGTGCTAGAAAGTCCTCTTTGTTGAATGGTTTAAATCTCCTTGCAAGTTGATTGTTTTCTTTGACGTTGATGTGTTTGTAGATGTAGGTGATGTTGATGAGGTAGGTGGTGGTCAGATCATGGCACACGTGATCTTTGGGTTCCTGCATGAGATGGTGCTTTGGGAGTTCAGGAATATCAGGGCTGGTGGTTGTGATGGGAGCATATAGCATTATGTCGTCTGTGTAGATGTGGTAGTTGATGTTATGAGCATGTATTGTTAAGTGATAATGCAGCGTATAAAAAAAAGATGGGAAGTGACAAAGAAAACATGAAATGAAAATCTTTACTCACTAAAATCAGAAAACAAAATGAAACCTTTTTGCCTGCACACCCCTAATCTATGCCTAGGAAAATAGTGGCCAATATGGTTGGGACAAGGTACTTCAGGCCGGAAGGTCGGGGGTTCAAATCCCACTAGAGGACAGCAACCTTGGGCTGGAAGGACTGGGGTTTCTAGTCCCACAGGTGCTCCTTGTGGTCTTGGGCAAGCCACTTAACCCTCCATAGCCCATGTTCCCTGTAAAATAGTTATCTCCAAGTTATAATGCCCTGTTCAATGTAATTTCAGTTTGTTCAATGTAAACTGCACTGATGCAGAATAGCGCGGTATATAAGAGAATATAAATAAATAAAAATAAATACATAAATATTTAAAAGCTATCTAGTTAAATTTCCTGCTCCTGGAACTGCTGAATAATGGCTCCTTAGTTACTTAAGCACTAGATACGAAGTGTGGTCAAAATGTATTGAGACTTGTTTTGTAGCTATATAACAATGCGTCGCACCACAATGCTATGTGCAGAATGTAGCACACCTGTACTTTTTTAAATCACATGGTGTTTGGTATCGTGTAAAAGCAGTTCAGCAGATTTATGATGGGAGAAAAAAAATAAACAGTGAATTTGCATTAAATTCTGCCAGAAACTTGGAGATTCATGCAGAGACTTAAGACAAGTTATATCAAGTGTATTGTGATGAATGCATGAATCCTGCTTGAGTTTATGACTGGAACAGATGTTTCCAAGAGGGCCGCAAAAGTGTTGACAATGACGAACGTTCTGGAAGGTCATCCAAGAGCAGGAATGAAGACATAGATGAAGCAGTGCATGCCGCAATACGCTTAATCATCAATTGACTATCAGGGAGCTTGCTGAGGACATGGACATCAGTTTTGGGTCATTACAGTCCATTCTTATGGTTGATTTGGGGATGAGATGTGTGTCTGCAAAATTTATGCTGAAACTCCTCTTCCCTGACCAAAAGGAAGCTCAACTGTCTGGAGACAGGGGATTGTTGGAATGTGTTGAACATGACACAGATTTCATCAAATTATTACTGGTGATGAATCATGGATTTATGGTTATGACCTGGAAACTAAGGCTCAGTCTTCACAATGGAAGACTCCAGACTCTCCCAGACCCAAGAAAGCCCATCAGGTGAGGAGCAATGCCAAGGTCATGCTCAGTTTTCTTTGACTTCCAGGGTATTGTTCATCATGAGTATGCTCTAAAAGGCCAAACCATCAATAAGGAGTACTAATCCAAGTTCTGAGTCATTTGAGAGCTGCAGCTCATTGTAAGAAGCTAGAGTTGCACAGGAATGTTGAATGGTTTCTTCATCATGATAATGCCTCAGCTCACACATCATATCTTGTCTAGCAATTCTTGGTCAAACACAAAATTGAGCAGGTCCGTCAGCCTCTATACTCACCTGACCTTGCACCCTGTAGCTTTTTCTTGTTTCCAAAACTGAAATTACTACTGAAAGGCAAGAGATTCGATGACTTGGAGACCATTAAGCAAAATTCATCACAACAGCTTCACAGCATAGGGAAAGAAGCTTTTCAAAATTGGTTCCAGCAATGGCAGGAACACTGGAGGAAGTGTGTTTTACTGGGAGGGGACTACTTTGAAAGACTGAGTACAATAACTGTCAGTGTTATACTACTTGTGTTATTGTAGAAACCTCAATACGTTTTGATCACACCTTGAATGATGGCATCTGTATTTTTTATTATTAATTCAGCTGAATTAAAGAAAATGTGTACTATTATAACTACTGTTCCATGTAAATAGCTTCAGGGTTGCCAGATGAAGTGGATAAGATGGACAGTAGTCTGGGGCATGAGATTGGAGAGGGTGCTACCAGGGGTGGGGCAAGGGAATTAGGCACCCTAGATGAACCTTCAACCTTAAGCCCCCTCCCTGAGATCTTTGCAACACCACTCTCCCTAAACAATCCTGTAAAATGCATAATTAGATGTCATATTTCTAAATATTAAATTTTGCTATGTGTGTGCTCACTCTCCTACAGTTAAAAAAAAATGTCCTGGTGGCTTTGAGTTTGTATAGCTGTTAAGCTTTATTATTTTGATTTGACTGTTGCTGTCCTTTGCTGCCCCACAGAGGCTTCTACCCTAAGTGACCTCTAAGTTTTACCTAATGGTTGTGACATCTCTGGGTCCTGCTTCCACTGTCTCTACAGTGGCAGCAGAAATAAGCACCTGCACATCCATGAGTTGGTGTCATAGATGGGGCTCCTGTACATCTATGCATTAGTGTCATTAGACAGGACACTTCTTCCCACCTTGTCCAACCATGGTATCCAAGAAGGACACCCTCTGCCCACCCTTGACCATCTAGGGCACCTCTTAGTCGCTCAATGATCATAGATTCAGAATCCTTCACAGGTTATCTCTTTTGATTCAATACTGGAAGCAGGAATGAATTTTAAATTATTGACAGAATGAGATTTCTAGGCTCTACAATTCTTCAACTTCTCTTTACACATGCAATTGAATTATTAAGGTGTTTGCACGTTCCTACCAGGGGCATCTTTGTTAGTGATATAGCAGAAGGGCTGTCGGGTAAGGTTTGCCTCTATGTGGATGATACCAAAATCTGCAATAGAGTAGACACCCAGGAAGGTGTCGATAACATGAGGAGGGATCTAGCTAAGCTTGAAGAATGGTCTAGAATTTGGCATCTGGGATTTAATGTTAAAAAATGCAAGGTCATGCATTTGGGCAGCAGCAATCCAAGGGAGCAATATAGTATGGGGGTGAAGTACTTTTGTCCACTAAAGAAGAGCGGGACCTAGGCATGGTTGTGTCTGATGATCTTAAAGTAGCTAAACAGGTAGAAAAGGCGATAGCAAAAGCTAGAAGGATGCTTGGGTGCATGCGGAGAGGAATGGCTAGCAGAAAAAAGGAGGTGATAGTGCCTCTGTATAAGTCTTTGGTGCGACCTCATTTGGAATATAGTGTGCAATTCTGGAGACCGCACCTTCAAAAGAATATAAACAGGATGGAGTCAGTACAGAGGGTGGCTACTAAAATGGTTAGTGGTCTTCAGTATAGAGCATATGAGGACAGACTTAAGGATTTTAATATGTACACCTTAGAGGAAAGGCAGGATAGAGGAGATATGATTGAGATGTTTAAATACCTCCATGCATAAATACTTAGGGGAAGAGCCTCTTTCAATTGAAAGCAATTTCTGCTACGAGGGGACATGGGATGAGGGTGAAAGGGATAGATGCAGGAGTGATATGCGGAAATATTTCTTTACGGAAAGAGTGCTAAATCCATGGAATAGTCTCCCAGTGGAGGTGGTAGAGATGAGGACAGTGTCTGAATTGAAAAAAGTTTGGGACAAACACAGAGGATCTCTAAAGGAAAAAAGTGGACTGTTGTAGTTGTTGATATGGAAGGACAGACTAGATAGGCCATGTGGTCTTTTTCTGTCGTCATTTTTCTCTGTTTTTATGTTTCTATATAAAAATCAGGCATTTCGGGATTGATTCTATAAAAGGCGTGTAGAAAGTTATGCACTATTTACACTTACAAGCCCCTATTCTAAAGGACCTACCTGCATGAATGGGAACTTATGTGTGCACATTAGGTGGTTGCTATTCTGTAAGCGTATGCATAAGTCCCATTGTGCATACAGTACTTTCCATTTGGGTGAGCACAGGGGCAGAGCATAGGCGGATCCTAAATTTATACATGCGCAGGGGCAGCAGAACATCCTTTTGGTTGGAGGGGCCAAACAAACAAATTTCCAGCTCCACCCTCAAACTCACTAGTTGTTGATGCTGTGATGGACAACATATTGGTGGACCATGGCCCCTGTGGCCCATCCCATTCTGGTGCCTATGCATGTAAGCAATCAGAATTGCCAAGTTACCCAATTCCAGGAACGAGATTTTAAGCTAGTCCTGAATTCCTGACAATCTCATCATAATGTATTGTGGGACCTGCAGCATTGACTTCAATGGGTAAAATCAGGGACTACAAATTCCATACTGCATTGCAATGCAAATTTAAAATTAGCACTGGCCAAAAAAATCTCACTTCTAGAACTGGATTACTTGGCAACTCTGAAGTTATAGAATAGTACAACAATGCATTGCTGACCGATCTAGGCCTGACTGCTGCAACTAAGTTCAGAAGCATCAGTACGTCCCTATTCTATAAAGTAGAGGTTCTCAACCCAGTCCTTAAGACACAACTAGCCAGTCAGGTTTTCAGGATAGCCACAGTGAATATGCATGAGAGAGATTTTCATGCACTGCTTCCATTGCAAGCAAATCTCTCTCATGCATATTTATTGTGATTATCATAAAAACCTGAATGGCTAGGTATGTCCTGAGGACTGGGCTGAGAACCCTTGCTATAAAGTAAAGTATACTCATACTTTACTTTATAGAATAGGCCCTACATGTGTGCATGGCAACACATTAACTGCAGGGGGGCTTACAGAATTGCCCTCTACATACAGATTAATACTTCCTTGAGAAATCATCAAACTGTTGAGTAACACAAGTTTTTACATTCATATCCAGAGCTTTAGGAATCTATTAGGTTTTCCTTCTTATATCTCTTAATTACTTTTCTCCAGGCTTTCTAATTAGTTATTCTCGACATTTAAATAAGGTATTTTAGTAAAAAAGAATCTTATCAAGTTCACATATTTTCCCTAGATATATGAGAAAATACAGTGGTTAATAATGTTTTGGAAATATCTCTCTTTATTTTATAGGCGTCCATTCCTGCTGATGTCAAAAATTCTTTGGACATGCATGTGTCTGGACTGTCTGAACCCAGTTTACACACACATCTGTACTACTGTGGAGGATTAGCTCACCCTGAAAGGTTAAAACAGATATTGACCAGTGGCTTCTCCATTCAAGGTATATCACATTTTGAAATTGGTAAATTGAGGACTATTGGTCATTGAGACCGGAGTTCTGATCCTGACATATAAGTTAACAATGCTGGGGAAACATTTTTAGCTAATACAGGTTTTGGTTAAAACAAAATAATGATTACCATTTTCATTCCAATTTTTGCTCAATGTCTAAAGCAATATTAATATTTTAGGTTTTTTTCCATTCTCTATTGGGAATTTCAGCAATTTTTTGCTGCTTCTTTGGACTGCATGCTAAAGAAAAACCAGCCTCTGTTGGGCTATGGCACCATGAATCTTCATTTGCCACTACCCAAGACTTTTGCCCTCATATTTTATAAATCCCTCAGCTTTGCCTTGCCATTGAAGTGATAGTTATTTATTTTATTTTATTTTATTTATTTATTTGGTTCTTCTATATCGCCCCTTCCAGAGATCAGGGGCAGTTTACAATTAACAGAATAGAACAAGTTACATGGAACAGTGGTTAAACTACTTACAAGAACATATCTTACAAATCAAATTTCGTAAAAATTTAGTAGAGCTTAGTAGATCCACTATTTACTATTTACATAGGTACAAAGTGTATTCTGTAATTTTATGAAGTAAGGATCAATTACTACATTATAGTTGTGCAAAGGGCCCTTAATTTAAAGTTACATAGTTCATTGATTGTGGGTGTCTAAAAAGAAAAAGGTGTAGTGAGAGAGGGTAGCAATGGGGGGAGGTTAGTGGATTGTTCCTTGAGTGTGTTGTATGTCTGTTTGTGAGGGGGTGGGTGGGTTTCAGATGAGTTTCCAAAATCTTCAGTGTAGGAACGTTTTGAGTCCTTTTCTGAATAGCTGCAGGTCATTGGTCATTTGGTTTGGTAATTGCAGGTCATTCCAGAGGCTGGGTGCAGTGAATGAGAAGGCTCTAGTGCTTGTGTTTTGTTTCATCCTATGAATAGCATTGGGTATCACAAGAGAGTGGTTTGCGTTTTGCCTGCATGTCCTGGATTCTGGTGGTGTATGTAGGAAGGTGGTCAGGTAGGAAGGGGAAATGTTATTAAGCAGTTTGAATGTTATTATAAGTATCTTATATTTTATCCGACTCAGTACTGGGAGCCAGTGTAGGTCTTGTAGGATAGGGGTTATATGTTCGGTTAGGCGGGCTTTGGTGACAACCCTGGCAGTGATGTTTTGGGCCCTCTGGAGTATGTTTATGTTTTTGACGGGTAGTCCGTGTAGGAGACTATTACAATAGTCGAAGTGAGGGGTAATTAAGGTGTGGACTACTGACTTAAAGTCATCAGTGTCCAGGAGGGGTCTTAAGATGCTGCACGGTTTTTAGTTTAAAGAATATGGTTTTTACTGTTTGTTTTATATAGGGGAGCATGCTGAAGGTGTGATCTAATATTATACCAAGGTATTTCACTTCTTGTTTAACAGGGAGGACTGTATATTGTTGATCGTGATGGTTTTAGGGGGGATAAGATCTTGGTTCCTCGATACAAACATAGCTTCGGTTTTTTTGAAGTTGATATTAAGGTGGTTGGTTTTTAACCAAGGTTCAGTTTCTCTTATGCATTCTGATTGAGGTAGGAGGAGTTGTTTGTATCTATGGGGAGGGACAGCATAATGTCATTGGCATAAATGTAATGACCAATGTTGAACTTCCTGAATATGTCTGTAATGGGTTGCAAATATAAGTTAAAAAGTAAGGCTGAGAGGGCCGAACCTTGTGGTATCCCTTGATCTTGGGGGAATGTCTCAGAGGTTTTTTGGCCTATTTGGACAAACAGCTTACGGTTTGATATGTATGACTTAAACCAATGAAGGACAGTACCTCCTATGCCTAGTTGTGCCAATTTATCGATTAGTGTGTTGTGATTGATATTGTCGAATGCTGATGCTATAACTATAAAGGATAGAATGAATCCTCGCTTATGGTCATCTGTACCTCTGATGAGGTGGTCCATTAGTGTTACCAGTAAGGTTTTGACTCCATGAAAGGGACAAAAGCCGAATTGGTGAGTGTCCAAGGGAGAATAAAGGACAATGTAATCTTGAAGTTGCAATTGTATGATTTTTTTTCTATTAGTTTAGCAACAAATGGTATGCTGGCTATGGGTCTGTATGAGCTTGGTTCTTTTGGATCAAGTGTGTTATTCTTCAGTATGGGGAGGATGGAAGTAAGTTTGAGGGCATCAGGCATGATGCCTTATTAGAGGGAGTGGTTGATTATGTGTAGGAGGTGTGGGGCCAGTTCAGTTTTGGTGGACTTGATCCAGGACACAGGGCAGGGATCTAGAGGGAAGGTTGTGGTGTTGATCATTGTTATAATCTTAAGAAGGTGTTTTTGGTCAATTAAATGAAGTTATCCTATTTGTTGGGGTTTGTTGAGCATGGATGCAAGGCAGGATTTATTTTTTAGCTTGTCTGAGAAATGGGTGGCTAGTATTTGCATGTTTATTATACCAAGTTCTGATTCTGCTTTACACGTTTTTGTTAGGGATCTTACAATTGCGAATAGTTCCCTGGGTCAGTTAATAGACAGATTTATAATCTTTGTGTGATAGTCTTTTTTAGATTTGTTAATTGCATTTTTATAAGTGTTGAGAAAGTTAAAGTATTGTAATTTATTTTCATGTGTTTTAGTCAGTCTCCCTCTTTTTTTTCTTGCTTTCTCAGTTGTCTTTTTAGTTTTGTGAGTTCATGTGTGAACCACTTTTCATATCTCTTTAGAAGTTTTTTAGGGGTGTCAATAGTGGGGGAGGCAGCCTTTTGAATGACTTGGTTCCATTGATCTATGGATGCGTTAATGTCTAGGGAGTTTGTCAGTTGGTGTAATACGTTATCTAGGAAGGTGTCTTTATTGAAGTAGACAATGCTCCTATTTTGTGGTCTAGGGTTAGGAGCAGAGTTGGTAGGTGTATAAGTGGGTATATAGAAGGTTAGTAGATGGCGGTCAGACCAGAGGACGTCAGTTATGGAGGGGGGTGTACAATTGATGGCTTGAAAATGGGGTAGGGAGGAAGACTGTCAAGGGCGTTTCTCTTTATGTGTGTGGGAGCGTGCATGATTTGTTTGAGTCCCATTTCAGTCATTGTGTCCAGGACGTTTGCTGTGTGGGATGGATTAAGGGATGGGATGTTCAGATCCCCTAGTATGATGTGAGATTTTTTCAATGAGGCAGTGCATGCCAATTCAATGATTGGGGTAAGGTTATTGTGATCAGGTGATGGTGGTCTGTAGATGAGGCAGAGAGAGAGAGATTCTTGTTTTCTACTTTGAGGATATCCATACCATCTACATTGTTAGCATTTGACAGGGTGAATTTGAGGTCCTTTTTGATCAGAATATGTGTCCCTCCCCCTCTTTTGGAGTCACGGTGGCAATTGAATAGGTCATATTGTTGTTTTTGTCATTGATTTAATAGTATCGTATCAGCAGGTGTAAGCCATGTCTCTGTGACACAGAGTATGTCAGGTTTCTCGTCCATAACCATGTCTCTGATGATTGGTATTTTGTTTCTTATTGATCTTATGTTGATGAGGATGCATTTTTGAAGAGTGGGAGTGTTAGGAGAGTTTTGTGTTTTATTTGACTGGAGGGTGTATTTGTATTAATCTGCTACGGGATTTGTTTTTTGATATGGTTTGTGGTTGTGTGAATAGTAGGATAGTTGAGAGTGTAAGATGTTTCTATATGAATTGTGTATGATAGGGATGTAATTGTAAAGGCTTGTTTCAGGCATGTACAGGAGAACCTTTGGTATTTGAAGCATTAATAAAAAGAGTAGGAGGGAGATGGCGTGGGCTTTTATAGAGGCCATTGTAGGTGGATCTGGCCAGATTACAGTTATTTTGCAGATTGATATAGGACTGCTCTGTTATTGGAGCTAATGTGTGGCAGAGGTTGGTCAGTTGTTAGACAATGCAATTAATTTAGTAAATCACTGTTGTAGGTGACAAAGATATAATCACAGGGTAGAACACTGTCCTCTAAATACTGCAGAATGAATATAGTCAGTTAGCGATATGTATTTTCTTATTAGTACCTTTCAATTGAAGATGTTCTTTGGTGGTATATCTGTGTTCCACTGCCGGCATTCCCCACCTAAGGGCCACGCCAAAAGGCCCTTTGGCTTGGCCCTTAGGCACGGGCACGCCTAAGAGTTCTTACTTTTAAAGGCGTTTTTTGGAGTCTCTCATTGGTGGATCATGGGGGGGGAGCAGGAGGAGCTCACCTTCCATTTCTCGCTGCTGCTGCTGGTGATCGGAGCTGAGAGAGAGAGAGTTTGGCAGTGTCGAAGGACTAGAGAAATTAATTTGAAGAATGGTATGGGCCTATGAAGTACAACAAAAATACTAAAATATAAAGAAATACAATAAAATATAATCGAAGAATGTCTCTCCTTCTCCCCCCTCCCCCCCCCCCCGAAATAGCAACAGAACCTGACAAGACTGATTTACTGTATTTTAGAAGATGTTATATATTCTATGCAACTATTTTCAAAAGGATCTACTTGGTATATTTTAGAGGTCATTTTAGAAGAATTATACAGCATTTACAAGTGTAGGCAGCTGGTTTACATATGTAAATGGCCATAACATGTAAGCATCAATTTTAGAAAAGCCACTGTTTATACATGTATTCTCACAGTGTACACAGATTTCAAGAAGGCAGAGCTGCCAAGTTATGCATTTCCAGGAGTGCTATTTAAGCCAGTCCTGAATGTCTGGCAATCTTATCCTGACGTATTATGAGACCTGCAACACTAATTCCAATGGGTAAAATCAGGGACTACAAATATCATACTGCATTGCAATGAAAATTTAAAACTGGCAAAAAAATATCACTCTTGTAACTGGGTAACCTGGCAGCCTAAGAAGCTGTGTTCTTGGGGGTGGTTTGGCTGGATTTAAAAATATGTGAATTTCTTGGTTTCCAATGGCAGTACATATAAGGGGTCATTCTGAGCTGCGTTTAGCGGAGATGGACATCCGGGTCAGACGCCCATCCCAGCTAAACGCCAGGACCATATACTCTGCCCAAAGCTCCCCGCATGTACATGTGAGATGTATGGGGAGCTCTGGACAGGGGTGGGAGGGGGTGGACCAAGGGAAGAGCGAGGGCGGACGGTGGGTGGGGTTGCAACCCCAGACATACAGGGCCAATCCTGAGGTTTGCCCTGTACGTCTGGGGTTGCCAAGATGGACAGGGGACTTATTCCACCTCAGAGGTGCAATAAGTCCCCCTGGACATCGGGGGATGGCGGCGCAGGGCCACATCAATGGGGCATGGGGCAGGACCACGTCAGTGGAAGGCCACATCGGGGGTCAGGCTGTGGGAAATGAACTTAGTGGCGGTGGCCGGGGATCGCGGTTCCTTAATGGAGCTGTGGTGCCACAGCAACAGGACGCCATGGCACCACAACTCCACGCAGGAGCTGGGACAGGCCTGTGCAGGGAAACGAATGGACGTCCAGTGGCACAGAATTGGGGGACAGCCTGCCTGTCCAGGCATGGGCCGGCCGTTTAGACCCGATTCTGATCCCAAAGGAATGTCTAGCTCTCGTGGGCTGAGAATCAGGGACTAGAGCAGCCCGTCCAGATCCTGGATGTCCGGGCAGGCAGGACATTCCGCTTTTGGAATTGGGCACATACAGTATACAACATTATTGGCACCCTTGGAGTTCAATCCTTTAATGTCCAATGCCTCCTAAAAAACAAAGTGGCCAGTGAAATGGCTTTGGACTACATAGCATATATTTGACACATAAAAGAATCAAATAAAACAAGACCAATTAAAAAAGGAAATATTAGGAAATAGTATAAAATAGTATAAAACGGGGACATTGCCAGGACACGATTATTATATTAATAAAGGTCCCAATAGTAAAGTAACAGATAACTTAACTTTTTATTTGTCGGATATGCCATCAAAGGAACAGGAGGATTCTAAACCTCCTACCCACAATGGCAGCTCCTTTTTAATAATTTAAAAGGAACTTAGCTCAAAAGATGACAGCGCTGAAACGGGTAATAGACAAACAAAATCCTGCATACGACATGACATGTTTAGAGTCTCATCGTAGACTGCTTCAGGTTAAGCAGGATTCTCAAAATTAAAGAAACTATTACCCAGTGCTTGTAGAAATCAAATGAAAACCGTCAATTTTGATAAGATTAGCGTCTGACATCATTAATGACAAGCTAATGAAACCCTCCAATCAAACACCAGAGATGATCCATGAAAGCAGAACTGGTCATCAGAAATGCAGACAAAGGTGGAGCTATAGTTCTTCATTCTCAACAAAATTATCATTCTGAATTGATGTCCCAGTCGTCAAACCCTCAGTATTATAGATTGTTAGAGGGTGACCCCACTTTGGACTTGAAGAACACCATTAGGGACATCATCTCTATCGCTGCTCAGGCGGGGGTGGATAACCAATGAAGAGAAGGACTTTTTAGTTGTGGCTAACCCAAGGATCCCCATTATTTATATAGTGCCAAAAATCCACAAATCATTATTATGCCCACCAGGATGGCCAGTTGTGGAGGAATTCAGTACTGGAACCCTTTTCCAAATATTGTGACCATCTTTTCCAACCAGTGGCATCCCATGTTAAATCACATATCAAGGATACTTCACATTTTTTGGTGCAGTTGGCATCTTGCACTGAAGCAGAGTCATATATATACATGGTAACTCTTGATGTACAAGCCTTATATACGAACATTGATCAGCAGAAGGCACTACAGTGCCACATGACATATCTGCTTTTGTTATCCTCTCACTTACCTAGAGCATTTCTGATGGACCTCTTACAACTGGTTCTTACTAAGAATTATTTTCTTTATGATGGTAAGTTTTACCTTCAGTGCTTTGGCATTGTGATGGGGGCCATGGTAACTCCTTCCCTTGCGACCATTTATATGGCTTGTTTTAAAGAGACACCCATTTATCCATCTGAATGGTTTCAATTTATTCCATTCTGGCAAAGATTCCTGGACAACCTATTTTTCCTTTGGACTGGCTCAGCTCAAACACTTACTAATTTTTTACAATGGCTTATGGCTTAACACTGTGAAATCTAACATTCAGTTTATGGCACAGATTGAAGCAGTGTCTATCCAGTTTTTGGACATTACCATCACATTGACCACTGATGGCCTTAATATATCACTATACTGTAAACCAGTACAATGGAACACGTTGCTTCAGTACAAGTTTCCATTCTGACCCTTTAAAGTGAGGATTACCATTTCGTGAATTTTTAAGACTCCGATGTTTATGTTGTACATTGCCAGAATTTCACAAGCATGCTCAAGAACTCAATGTATGTTTAAAAACTAGGGGCAATCCTTGGAAAATCATAGCTCAGGCTTACAAACAGGCTCGATACACCCACAGGGACTGGCTTCTTGTCGATCATCAGGTGGGAAGTGAAACATCCTGAGATGATCGGATAGTAGGTATATTACCTTATGCAACATTCCTACCAGATCACCAAGCTTTTGCACCAGCATTGTTACATCTTGAGTTTGCAAGACTGTTTTAGGCGACCCTGAATGCTGGTTTGTTCTAGGGGTCCGAACCTCCGGGACATATTGGTTCAGTCTACCACTCCAGCTCCCAGACCCCTCGAGGGGCATTCTGATCCTGACCACTATGCTTGCGGTGAATGCAGACATTGTGGATAGACCTTGGAGGGTGAAACCTGGCAGGATCCGCATCGAGGGCTGGTGTTACATTCTTGTTGGCAGACGTCTTGTAAGTCAGCCTTTGTGGTTTACCTGTTCATCTGCCCCTGTCACTTGTATTATGTGGTCCGAACAACAAGGCAATGCAAGGCTCGATTGAATGAGCATGCATCCCGATTATGCACCGCCAACAAAGCAGCCCCTATGGTTGAACACTGCCTTTTGAAAGGACGCTCCTTTGAACAGTTATATTGGCACATAATTGACTTCATTCCCAAGAACCCCCAGGTTGATGACAGAACTTACCAACTTCAGAGATGGGAACAATTCTGGATATTTAAACTTCACACTATCACCCCGCAAGGGTTAAATCTAAAATTGGATTGGGCCAGTTTGTTCTGACATGTAACCAATCATTCCTAGGGGGTTCCCTTTCATGAATCGCCTCTGGTGTTTATTGGAGGGTTTCATTAGCTTGTCGTTAATGACGTCAGATGCTTATCTTATCAAATTGACAGGTTTTTTGGACAATAGTTTCTTGAATTTTGGGAATCCTGTTTAACCTGCAGCAGGGTCTACGATGAGACTCAAAACGTGACACGTTGAATGTGGATTTCATTTGCTCATTACGTGTTTCAGCACTGTCATCTTTTGAGCTAAGTTGCTTTTAAAATATTATTAAAAAGAAGCTGCCATTGTGAGTAGGAGGCTTAGAATCCTTCTGTTCCTTTGAAGGCATATCCGCCAAATAAAAAGTTAAGTTATGTCACTTTACTATTGGGACCTTTATTGATGTGGAGCCCGATTCTGGAAGCATGACGTCCTGGCTATCTGGACGTCCCTGCTGATGACAGGGCTGATAGGACCTGATTCTGGTCTGTGACAACAAAATATTCCCGTGGAAGCCAGAATTGTGCCCGAGGATGGCCCAGCATGCCACTCCGGCCTGCAGGGACATCCACCCTACAGGTGCCCCAGACTGCTGTAGTTCCAGACTCCAAGATCCCCACTGCCAGACCCACGTCTATCCTCCTGTGGACTGGATTGGGTGGCGGGGACTCCTTTGCACTTGGCCCTGGCCCGGTGGTGGCTGCTGTGCCCGATTTTGCCAAAAAAACTGCTTATATCTTCTCTGAAGTGGTATAAGCAGTATGGCCCAGCAGGCCTGGCAGCACATACAGGGCCATGACCTGAATTGGCTCTGTATTTGCTGCCAGGCAGCCCGCCCCTGCTCTGCCCCCGATCCCGCCACCTCCTGCCATTTCTCCCCGTCCTGAAGCACAGGATGTATAGGGAGAGCCAGTGAGGGAATAGGTTTTAGATGGATTGCGGGGCTGCATATTCCAGCAAGGTCGTACAGCCCTGCAACCCGCGTTTTAGAATGAGGGCCATTATATCTTGTAGTGTGGTCACCAACCTTTGGAGTGATTTCTTTCATTAGGACATGATTATTGGCACCCTTATAAGCAATTTAAATCAGTTTGAATAGAAGAACCACATTACCATCGCAGTAAAATTAGACGCACCTGTGGTCAATTGTCAGTACTCACATGACTTGAATCAACCAATGAATGATGGCTCTAATGTTTAAAACGGTCACATTTACTCCCTTTTCCATTTTCACAATGGTGAAGACAAGAGAGCTGCCTAAGAATGTCAGAAAAGGCATTATCACCAAACATCAAACTTCAAAGGGGTAGAAGGCCATCTCCAAAGACCTTGAGACTCCTATGTTTACAGTTCGCAATGGTATTAAGACTTTTTCTGCTCAGGTAAGTGTCAAGAACCTCCCAGGATGTGGTGGGATGAAGTCTTCGAAGGTTAGTGTGAACTGTTGGGAAAAACACTGCATGAAACATTCAAAGAGCTTAAGGCTGACCTGGAGCAATCTGGAGTGGTGGTTTTAACCCACACTATACGCTGCGCACTAAACAAAGAAGGACCCCACTGCTCAAAAATAGACATAAAAAGGCATGTCTGATATTTATTCAAACCGACCTTGAGAAACCACAATCCTTCTGGAAAAATGTTCTGTGGACAGATGAAACAAAACTTAAACTCTTTGGCAATGCAGATGAGCGATACATTTACAGGCGAAGAAATGAAGCTTATAAGGAAGAAAAACACCCCTTCTACAGTTAACTATGGTGGAGGTTCCATAATGTTGTGGGGCTGTTTTGCTGCCTCAGCAACTGGAGGCCTGGAATGTATTAAAGGAATCATGAAGTCGGAGGACTACCAAGGTATTTTAAAGCGAGATGTGCTACCTAGTGTCAGAAAGCTAGGTCTGGGTTGAAGGTCATGGGTCCTCCAGCAGGACCATGACCCAAAACATACATCCAGAAATATAAAAGATTGGTTATAAAGGAAAAACTGATTGTTTTTAACTGGCCAGCAATGATTCCTGATATCAGTCCAATCAAGAAGCTTTTTAAAGAGCTGAAATCTGCCATTGGTAAAAGGAATCCTGGAAACATGCATGAGCTGGAACAAATCGCAGTTGAAGAGTGGGAGAAACTATCAGCAGACAGATATACTGAACTTATAGATGGCTACAAGAAATGGTTGGAGGCTATCATCACTGCCAAGGATTGTGGAACCAAATATTAGTGAAGGGTGCCATTAATCCTTTTCAGGTTATATTTTGTTTTTTTTCTTAGAAATTACTAAGTCTAAGTTGCACAGACATCTTTTTTTTTTGTTGCATACCTTTGAGCATGCTGATGATATACAGTTGGAATATTTGCAATTATTTCTCAAGATATTGTAAACAACATACCTAAAATCCAGAGATGCCAGTAATGTTGACCACAACTGTACCTACATGTAATACATTTTTCCCATCAATGCTTACACCTGCTATTCCATTTGAGCCTGCTACAAGATGGCTGCCTAACCGTGCTGCTCTGGGGAAAAGATTTTGTGCTTTCTCCTGTTGGTTATTTTTTCACTCCTAATTGCATGCCTTGAGCTATCAAATGAAAAGGAGTATGGCAGAAAAAGAATTGTGCGAGCAAGAGACGCAGTTTAACCGTCTGTCGGGATTGAAGAAGCAGAAGAAAAGCCCATCAACACCAGACAAGATTGTGGTCCCCCCAGGGGACACTGTCTTTAAAGAAGTGCTTACCTTGAAAGGCTAAATGGAGCAACAGATTGAGGTCTCCTTGAGCATCAGAAAAGAAATGTTAGAAGAGCAGGTTGAAGAGCTGCATAATAAATCAGTTCAGATCAAAGAGAATTCATCATAAATTAAGCAAATGTGGCTTGAGTATGAGGATCTTATAAACTTTAGTAGGCATCAGAATGTAAGGCTTCTGGGCCTATCTGAAGGCATTGAAGGTGATAGCCTATTGAGCTTCATCTGCCCGTTTCTGGCTAAGCTTTTGATCATCAATTTAAGCCTTCACTGGATATTGATCAAGCCTATTGTACAACTCGACTTTTGCCAACAACAATGCAATGCCCTAGAGCAGTTCTTCTCTGTTTAAATTGCTTTTCTCAGGTCCTGCAGCTTCTTGTCCTTGGAAGGGACAAATCTGATACACTGCGATGTAAAAGTCAGTAGTTATACATTGTTCCAGGGCAACTATAGGAAGTGATAGGAGACACCTCTGGGTGGGGCCAGGAGAGAGAGCACTCTTGCAAACATTTAAGCACAGGCAAACAGAGAGAGCAGGAAGCGTCAGCAAGACCGGCAGGAGAGAAGCAAGACACGGGAACAGCTTGAAAGACGGCAGTCGGGAAAGAGCCAGAATCCAGGCTAATTGCACTCCTTCCAGGAGAGAGGAAGCGAGAAAGCTAGCTGTGAGGAAGCTGGAGCAGGAGGTCTCAGCTCCATCTGAAGAGGAACAAGTCTTCAGGCTTGGAGAGCCTAGAAGGGCTAGAGACAAACACTGCAGTGATCCCCCAGGCAGCTCTGATTCAGAGGACGCTACTCCTAGGAGATGTCCTTGCTGTAAAAGGTCTACAGTCAAGCTCAGAGGTAGGAGGGGAAAGTTTGAGGGAGTTAATGTGTGTGACTCTGACTCAGAAATAAGTATACCCGATTCTGAGGAAGAAGCTGTACCTTATGGGACGCATGCCAGGAAGAATGCTTTTACAGATAAGGTAAAGCAAACAAAGCCTTTAAATGGTTTACTAAAGGGAAAGAAGTCTGAGAATACTAATATAATCCCGGGGAGAAGAAGGGAAGTTCAGTGGGAAAGACTGTTCAAGCTTCTAAAGGAAGTAAAACTTGAAATCCCTGAACCTGTCCAAGCCCCACAGTCATGTAATGCAGAGGAAGACATGGAGGTGGAATTCTGTGGAGAGGAACCTGACTCCACAGACTCCCAAATGGAATGTTCTTTGTGCATAATCTCTGACTGAGAAAAGCTAAGGGTTTAATAGGAAGGAAACCCAGGAAACAGTTATCCTGATTATTGTAGCTAAGAAGCTTTAGAGAGAGAAGGAAATCTCATGGTTAAAGCTACAAGAGCACTTGTGCTGAGTGAAAGTTTAAACACAGCAGTTTTAGTTTCTGTGCTGACAAGCAGAGAAGTGTTTTAAAGTTAAAACCTGAAGCAGCTAAGGGAAGCTAAAAGGTTTGCTGGACTCTGCTGTTAAATACTAGTTCAATTATGTTTGTTTCTGGAAGAAGAAATTCTTTTGTTAAAGAGCTGGAAGAAACTGCTCATTGATAACACTGCTGAAATACACTTTTTGTAAAGAAACTTTATTTGGAGAAAACATCCTTTTTTCTGTTGTTGTGGTTGGAGCCTTCTACAAAGGTCTGTTTGCAAAGCTGAAATTTAAAACAAAAAATTTAATAAATTTTCCTGTGTTGGCTAAAAATACCACTTGGACTGCTTTTTGCACGCAACTACACATTCAGAGGTCTTAGCCCTGAAGCTTAAGCAACATACAAGATACAATATGGCCCGCCGCTTTCACTAGGCAACCGCCTAGTGGAGGCGGCGTCGCCACAATACTTCATTTCTACAACTACAAAAGAACATCAGTAGACCTTTCTATTCTGGCGGTGGATTGCAGTATACACCAGCAGTAAACCCAGCAACAACGACATGTGGTTTGTTTATGATCTATTATTTCATTATCCAACTCCTCATAGTCCCTCATTTTTATCATTATGCTGAAATAAGGTTAAAGGTGGTTATTTAAACAGTTCCAGAAGGCCTTCTTGCTCCTCACTTGGTTTTGTGGTTGATTTTGGTTTGTAGATGGGGCGCCGGCATTGACTGCCAGCACTAGTCATTGAACCTGGCATCAGACTACGTTCGGTTGGTTTGTTTCATTATTCTTTACTTTTCATTTTAATCTGAGCTTTAAGTTTATTTTACAGTATTTATATTATATTGAAGTCATGTACACTGAAGTTGACATTGCAATACACCTGTTACAGCAGTCGTTTCCCTAGCTGAGCGATAACGATGTATCGCTTGTACTTACACTTTTAAAGTAGACAGTTAGTGGCTCCCCCATTTGGCGGGTACAGCCCTGAATTTCTTTTTAAAAAAGGCATCAATTTCACTTGACGCTCCTGCCACAGTACTTCACCTCCCTTTTTCTGCTCCTCCTGTTCTCTTCCAGTCTTCCAATTATTTATTTATACACAAGTGTTTCTTTTATCTGATTTTAGTACTACTTTATATTTGTTTTGTTTCTTTTTATAGTTGAGTCCCATAGGATAAAGGATATCCACAAAGTAGTTCTCCTACGTTATTGCAGAGGTATTCATTTTTCTCCACTATTTGATTGTCACATTCTAGGCTCCTCTCATCTTATTTCTGGTATTTACATGTATACTACTTATGTTTTATGACTTTTTAATGTTTATATGTACTTATTAATTGGTAATTATTCATTTATTGATGGTTCTGCATTCACATTTTTTAACTCTTCACTACATAATATTTCAGAGTTTGTATTTATTACTATTTTTTAAATATGAACTAGTAACTTATATTTTATGTATTTACGTTTATTGAGATTTAATTTAAATATGCATGTACTCATATTTATGGTATTATCTGTTCTTTTATGTGTTTTTAATAATTATTTATGTATTTATACATTTATTAATCTTGTCTATATGTTCATGTTTTTAGTCAATATCTGCCTGATCAGCCCCTGACGAAGTGTGTGAAACACGGCCTGTGTCGGGTTGGCAGTAAGAAGTATCAATAAACTCTGTTGTTATAATCACGTTTTGTACTGTGTCACTAGTTGCATGTGATTATCTGCCTTTTCGTGGTGGCTGACCAGAGGGGAAGCCATTTTAGACTTAGTCCTTAGTAGAACACCAGATCTGGTGCAGGAGATAAGGGTGTTGGGGCCACTTGGCAATAGTGAACATAGCATGATTGCATTTGATTTAATTAATGGAGGAGGGATGGTAAGGAAATCCACGGTAGTACCTTTTAACTTTCTAAAGGGAGACTATGATAAAATGAGGAAAATAGTTAAGAAAAAATTAAAGGAGCGGTTGCAAAGGTTAAAGACTTACATCAAGCTTGGATGTTGTTTAAAAATACTATCTTGGAAGCCCAGACCAGCTGTATTCCACGCTTTAAGAAAAGTGGAAGGAAGTCCAAAAAAACTGCCAGCATGGTATAAAGGTGAGGTCAGAGAGGCTGTTGCCAAAAAAGCATCTTTCAGGAAATGGAAAATGACAAACTGGAAACAGCACAAGCACTGGCAAGTTAAATGCAAGGCATTGATAAGGCAGGCAAAGAGAGAATTTCAGAATAAGCTTGCTGTGGAAGCAAAAATGCATAATAAAGACTTTTTCAAGTACATTCGTAGCAAAAAACCTGTGAGAGAGTCAGTTGGACCATTAGATGGTAGAGGGGTAAAAGAAGCACTAAGAGGGGACAAGGACATGGCGGAGAGACTGAATGAATTCTTTGCTTCGGTCTTTACTGAGGAAAATGTAGGGATGTTACCAATGACTGAAGTAGTATTTAAAGGTGATACTGCGGAAGAATTGAAAGAAATATTGATACACCGGGAAGAGGTATTACAACTATTTGATAAACTGAAGAGTAGCAAATCACCTGAGCTGGATGGTATAAATCCAAGGGTGTTGAAAGAACTGAAATATGAGATTGCAGACCTACTATTAGTATACTATCTGTGAACTATCATTAAAATCATCTGTAATACCTGAAGAGTGGAGGATGCCAATGTAATGCTAATTTTTAAAAAGGGTTCCAGGGTTGATCCGGGAAACTACAGACCAGTGAGACTGACACCGGGAAAAATGGTAGAAACTATCATAAATAACAAAATTACTGAGCATGTAGATAGATATTCATGGCTTAATGGGAGACAGCCAACATGGCTTTAGACAAGGAAGATCTTGCCTTACTAATCTGTTATGTTTTATTGAAGGTGTGAATAAACAAGTAGACAAAGGTAAGTCGGTTGATATAGTGTATCTGGACTTTCAGAAAGCCTTTGACAAGGTCACTCATCATAGACTTTTGGAAAAATTAAAAAGTCATGGGACAGGAGGCAGTGTACTATTGTGGATCAGGAACTGGTTAAAAGATAGAAAGCAGAGGGTAGGGTTAAATGGCCAATTTTCCCAATGGAGAAAGGTGAATAGTGGAGTACCCAGGGATCTGTGCTGGGTCCGCTGCTTTTTGACATATTCATAAATGACCTGGTAATGGGAATAACGAGTGAGGTTATCAAATTTGCAGATGGCATAAAACTATTTAAAGCTGTTAAAACCCATGAGGATTGTGGAAAATTGCAAGGGGATCTTGATAAATTAGAAGACTGGACAACCAAATGGCAGATGAAATTTAATGTGAACAAGTGTAAAGTTATACACCTAGGAAAGAACAACCCAAACTATGGTTACACGATGCAAGGTTCCACATTAGGGTCCTCCACCCAGGAAAAAGATTTAGGCGTCATCGTGGATAACATGTTAAAACCCTCCGCCCAGTGTGCAGCAGCGGCCAAGAGAGCAAATAGAATGTTAGTTATCATAAGGAAAGGAATGGAGAATAAAACAAAGGATATTATAATCCCTCTGTATCGTTCCATGGTGCGACCACACCTTGAATATTATTTGCAATTCTGGTCGCCGTATCTTAAAAAGGATATAGCATTATTAGAAAAGGTACAGAGAAGAGCCACCAAAATGGTAAAGGGGATGGAAGGATACCCCTATGAAGAGAGCTAAAAAGGTTAGGGCTCTTCAACCTGGAAGAGAGACGGCTGAGGGGAAATATGATTGAGGTCTATAAATTAATGAATGGAGTGGAAAGCACAGTTACTTACCTGTAACAGGTGATCTCTGGGAATAGCAGGAATAAGTCTTCACATATGGGTACGTCGGTACCGACGGAGCCCGCACGGGAATGCTCCCCAGCGTCTCAAAAGAAAGCCTTTGAGAGCATCCCACACGCATGCGCGCTGCCTTCCCGCCCAAATACTTCCCTCACATCAGTTGGGTTTGTAGCTGAGACTGAAGGAGGGAAGTAAACAAATTATAAAGAGAGAGAGAGAGAGAGAGAGAGCAACTCCTAGAGGAGGTAGGTGGGTTGTGAAGACTTATTCCTGCTGTTCCCAGAGATCACCTGTTACAGGTAAGTAACTGTGCTATCTCCAGGAACAAGCAGGAATGAGTCTTCACATATGGGGACTCCCAAGCTGAGATGCCTGGAGAGGCCCAGCATGTAGCAAAAACTAATGGATGGGACATGCTTCCTCCTAAGGACCTCAGGCATCCAAGGGATGGAGGGTAGGAGTTGAGCTAACAGTGTAAAAATGATGTGCTGTGGGACAGCTGAACTAAACAAGGAATGCTGAAAAAAGTGTCCTTGTGTAGAGATAACTGTTAGTAAGAATAGGAAGTCCCAACTCTTGAAAAGGGATGTCATCCAAGTATCACAAAACAAAACTACACATATGGGGAAGTAGATATGGGTCTGTTGTAAAGAACCATCACATTGTCCTCATATGGAATTCCCTTACCGTGAGGAGTAAAGGGAATTGAAATTTGCCATATAGACAAAGATAGAAAAGTATCATTGTCTAGGAGTAACCCCAGGGAACTGGGGAGTTTATAAGAAGTTTATAATAAGTTTATAAGAAGTTGGGACCCATGAAAGAAGATAAACTTCTCTATAGTCTACAGTCTAAGATATTTCTGTCCCTAGAGCAGGATGGTGCCTTGGGAAAGAAAAGAAAAGAGAAATCTGACTAGTCTGGAAGATCCAGACAAGAATACCATATTGGACGATTAGCCCCCAATTTCTGAAGATCAGTATGTGTTGTGTAAGTGATAGCACGTAGGCTAACAACTTGCCTAGAGAGCTTCAGATGTAAGGTAACCTGATTTTAATAGAAAAAAAGGTTATGGTAAAGAAAGAATTTCCTATCTTCACCAGATAAATTGGATGTCCATTTAAGACTTTATGGTATGCTGACAGCATTGATATGGACAGTTAGAATATTTCAGGGTCAGATTGTATAAGGAGACTCATCTAACAGGAAGAAGGGTTAAGACCTTCTTACGAATAGTTAGGGGGAATCACTTATTAGTCAAGGTATAAGAATCTTATGCAAGGTTATGTGGAAACCAGTAAGGTGCTTCTTACCCTTGACAAGAGGTCTAGGTCTTAAAAGACTAGTCCTCAGAGAACTAGGCCTTGAAATGTACTCGAAGGAGTGCAGAGGAGATTTTTAATCCTAAGATAAAAGATCTGGATCCTTTTATCACTTCAGGATAGAAGCTGGAAGAAATAACGCTATGTAAGGGAATCCCTTGTCTGACTCTCTATGAGAGCAATATGAGTATCATGCGTTCTTTGTTTCTTGTAGACTTCAAGAAGATAGTGAGAAAAAAATTTTCAGTAGATGAGGATCAACTGAAATGATTAGGAATGCATCCCTGTGGTGGAAATTCCTTTGAGGATATGGAACCTAGGGAGTGGTGCTATTCCTTAACTTGAAGTCATCTAGGCCCTGGCTCCCTTTCCTTAAAGAAAATTTTTTTAAGGAAGATGGTAAAATAGGAACAAACAGCCATGTGGGAGCATGAGTGAACAGAGCCTACCAGTCAAGGTCGTCTAACCATCTGGAAGTTCCCTACCAGGGGTGGACTACTATGCTCTCTGACAAAGGCCCATAGTTGCAGAGCTTCATTGCACAGTTGCAGAGAGCATGTTATAGGTTGCTTAGGTGAGACCTGGCTGTTGAGTAGCCAGTCTGCAACTCAATCAATTCTGTTAGGACAGAAGTGAAGATGGTAAAAAAAAGTGATAGGCTTTTTTCACCTTGCAATGATCAATTAGACAGTTTCAAAAACCGTTGTGGAGCCATCTGTCATAAAGACAGCAGAAAAATAGGTCCCATGGAGATTAAGAAAAGGACAAACAGACATAATTAGGAATGATGAAACTAAATTCCTGTCTGATGAGCTGTCATAAAGGAGTATTTGAGAGGTCAGCTCTAAAAACACAAGCAGTGTAGAAAAGGCCGAAACCCATGTGAGCTATCTGTTCAAGAAGCTCATCTAACCCACCTGGTGGGTTCTTCATATTTGTATTATGGAGGGTTTAGATGACTTTTGAGCTGACTCTGCTCAAATGCATAGAGGACAATCTGGTAGGGGTTTTCAGAATGCTAGATTGCATCCTGTAAAAACCCCCAGTGCAGAAATACCCCAACAGGAAAAACTCTGTATTGACAAGATTTACTGGAGTAGGAATTTGTATAGCTTCAAAAGAAGCTCCCCAGTTGAATAATATTCAGGTTGGAGACTGGATGTCCCAACTAAAAGGAAAAGGTAATACAGAGTTGAAAAACTTACAATTTAGTAAGTTGTTATAGATAGAGTCCTCTGTAGTCAAGGTGTTACAGGTAACTGTCAAAAAAGGTGAAAGTTATCACTCACCTTGTTAAGTTTCGTGATTGTTCTTCCCTTTTTTTCTTTTTTTTTTTTTTTAAATAGGTAAGTAGAAACTTATTACCCGTAGGTCTGAAAAAACTCAAGAGCTCTTGGAGCTGTCAGAGTAAAGTTCTCTTAAATAAGAGAGTCATACCTAGAGGCAACTCAGTGTTGTCTCAGCATAGATGAGAGTCAAACCAGACGGCTCTTTTGATAAAAAGGCATATCTACAGGTTCTAAAACCTCATACTGACAGAGAAAATCAGAAACCCTGTAATTACTGGGTTTGCTGAATCTGCTGAGGTTTCTGTTGTCTTAGCCTGGTTGAATGTTGCCCTTGTTGGGAAACATCTGTCTGAGGAAAAGAAGATGGATAAAACTTTTTCCCCCTAGAGAGGAATAAAGTTTTTTAGAAGATCCATTATCAGCTGGGACAGAGGGAAGTTTTGACAAGCCCCTTAAGGTAGCAGTATCAGTGTCTAACTGACTAGCTTGAAATAGGCAATCCTTGTTGAAGAGATGTTCTCCAGTACAAGGACTATTTCCCAGCTTTTCTTGTACCCATTTGTCCAAGCCTGAAGCTTGGAGCCAGGCTAAACGTCGTGCCCCTATGGCTATAGCAGAAGATCTGCTAATAGATTCAAAAGAATCCAGGGAAGCACGATGAAGAAATGTGGAAATATCATGAGCATGATTGACTAGTGATAAATAGTCAGCTCTTTTATGTTCCTGAAGGAAAGGGTACAAAAGTTTCAAACTTTTGGCAACCTGTTCCAGAGAGAATCCCATATAGAAAATATATGAAATGATTCTTGCTGAAAGCATAGATGCTTGGAAGGATCGACGCCCAAAAGCATCTAAGGTCCTAGACTCACGACCTGGCGGATAGGAGGAGTGCTTTTTTGCACTCCTAACACGCCTCATTGCTGATTCTACTACTATAGAATGATGAGGGAGTTGAGTCTTTTGAAAACCTGGAGAAGGTGGCACTTTATAGATAGTGTCAATCCTTTTGGAATGTGGGGATACCATTAAGGGAGTTTTCCAAATTCTAAATAACAAATCCTGTAGGATGTGGTGTAGGGGAAGCATGATTGCCTCCTCTGGAAACCAAGAGTTGGGCATTTGCAGTCCTTACAGGGCCGCACTCTCACCATACAGGCCCCCAAAAGGAGCAATTCCACCAGCCTTCTGGAAACTGCTGCCACCCCAGAATCATGGCCAAGAAACCCCAATAAGCAAATAGAGGGCGCAACCCCCTTCCACCCAAATCGAGCCTTGGGCCTTATTGGTAAATGTGGAGAATGACTGCTGGAAGAAGGAGCCCTTGGGCCTGTTTGGATCATACAAGTTCAGAAGGGACAGCGGCTGATTGCCAACCCACTCCATTACCTAGACCAGGCACCCTTGTGAGTCTTCCTCATGATCAGTTATAACCAAGGGTGTGCGCTTGCTTATTAAGATGACCACTCCTCGCTTCTTAGAATTATAGGTTGAGGTATAGAGTTTCTCCCAATAAGAACATAAGAACATAAGATATGCCATACTGAGTCAGACCAAGGTCCATCAAGCCCAGTATCCTGTTTCCAACAGTGGCCAATCCAGGTCATACGTACTGTGATGAGGAGAGTATGGCTGAGTCCATGGAATTGGAAGAAAATCAGTCATTTACCTTTAAAGAAAGAGACAGGCTAGGAATCAGTAGCTCTCAAACTGCAGGCAGAGGAAAAAAACATGCAGCTACTGAGGACAGGACACACCCAAGCTCTGCTAATCTGAGGGCAGGCTTGGAAACTAATGAGAGACACCTGGGGGAAGGGCAGTGCACAGTAGTTCAGAGACACTCTTATAAACCCAGGGAAACAGAAGGAGGTCAGTCTCAGACTCAGCTTGAGAGGGGCAGCACTACGAGAAGGCAGCACACGAAGCAACACCCTGCAAAGGTAGAGACAGGGAAGCAGCACGCTGGAGAATTCAGTGGTGAAAGAAGCAACAGAGAAAGGCCCAGAGAGTTCACTGTGGAGGAGAATGGTGGAGACTTCCGGGGGATTCTCAGAGGTGAAAGCCCTAGTCAGAAAGAAAGCCAGGATTGCAAGGAAACTGCAATTGGTTTTAAAACTAGGAGAGCTGTGCCGGAGAGAAGTGCTGACAAGGGTCAGGCTGCAGTGCCATCCGTTCCTGAACTAGCTAAAGAGCTGCAACTTCCAAAAAGGTGCGTGAATAAAAAGGTAGCCAAAAGTGCCGTGAGCCAGTTAGAGGCATTGTGTCATTTGATGCAAGGAAAGAATCTCCACGTTCCTGGTGGAAATCCTGTGCATAGGAAAAGCCTCAGTGGAGAAAGGTTCTGGAACTTTTAGAGAATATTAAGCCTGAAGTTTTTCATGTTGGCTTAAAGCCAGATTTACCGGACACAGGTCCTGAGGAAATGCAGATAGACTATTATGAATCTGATGAGGGGTCTGATGATTCAGTAATGGATTGTTCTCTGTGCCAGAAGGCAGAATAAAAGTTCTTGGATAAAAGAAGGGAAAAGCCTATAACCTGAATGTCCTAGAAGGCATTGTGAAAACAGGGAGAAAATGTGTTTAGCCAAGAATGCTAAAGAACCTTGTTGCTGAAGAAAGGATATTTCTTTTGGGTTTGAAGAGAAGAGAAACCTGGCTGATTGCTGAATGGTTTTGGAAAAACAGCGACACGTTAAAAAGCTACATAAAGCAGTTTCATTGTTTTGGTTTGGTATAAATGCCTATGGATTATTGTTTGGAGAAAGAATCCTGTTAGTTCTGTGTTGAGCCTTAATGCTTTTTAGAAAAAGAAATAAATTCCTGTGTTTGCCTTGTAAACCATCGGTCTCCACACTACTTGTTTTTTTTCTAAACAACACAACTACAAATCCCAGCAGCCCCAGTGCTGGATGAGGGAAAAAAACTATTTGATTAAAGTACTAACAAGTGCAGCCCTAGGCTTATAGGCTGTTGCCTGGGCCAGAGGCCTCCACAGTACCTAGCAGTTTCCCCAAAAGACACAGGTTCCTCAATGCTTGTATTGGGTCAAGCAGTGATATCCCGTGTCCCTTTTAATAATGGTTTATGTACCTTTCCTTTAGGAACTTCTCCAAACCTTTTTTAAACCCAGCTACACTAACAGCTCTTACTACATCCTCCGGTAACAAATTCTAGAGTTTGATTACATGTTGAGTGAAAAAATATTTTCTTTTATTAGTCTTAAATAGGTTACCCTGTAGCTTCATTGCATGTCCTAGTCCTTTTATATTCAGAAGATGTAAACAATCAATCTAAGTTTACCCGTTCCACTCCATTCATTAATTAATAGACCTCTATCATATCTCCCCCTCAGCCATCTCTTTTCCAGGTTAAAGAGCCCTAACCTTTTTAGCCTCTCTTCATAGGAGTATCCTTCTAATCCCTTTACTATTTTGATGGTTCTTCTCTGTACCTTTTCTAATAACGCTATATCCTTTTTAAGATATGGTGACCAGAATTGCACACAGTATTCAAGGTTATGCACCTAGGGAAGAACAACCCAAACTATGGTTACACGATGCAAGGTTCCACATTAGGAACCACCACCCAGGAAAAAGATTTAGGCGTCATTGTGGATACCATGTTAAAACCCTCGGCCCAGTGTGCAGCAGTGGCCAAGAGAGCAAATAGAATGCTAGGTATGATAAGGAAAGGAATGGAAAATAAAACAAACGAGATTATAATGCCTCTATATCGTTCCATGGTGAGACCGCACCTTGAATATTGTGTGCAATTCTGGTCGCCGTATCTTAAAAAGGATATAGCGATTTTAGAAAAGGTTCAGAGAAGAGCCACCAAAATGGTAAAGGGGATGGAAGGATACTCCTATGAAAAAAGGCTAAAAAGGTTGGGGCTCTTTAACCTGGAAAAGAGACGGCTAAGGGGAGATATGATAGAAGTCTATAAATTAATGAACGGAGTGGAATGGGTAAACGTAGATCGATTGTTTACCTTATCAGAATATAGAAAGACTAGGGGACATGCAATGAAGCTACAGGGTAAACTATTTAAGACTAATAAAAGAAAATATTTTTTCACTCAACGTGTAATCAAACTCTGGAATTTGTTACCGGAGGATGTAGTAAAGGCTGTTAATGTAGCTGGGTTTAAAAAAGGTTTGGACAAGTTCCTGGAGGAAAGGTCCATAAACCATTATTAAGAAGGGACCCAGGATATCAATGCTTGAACCAATACAAGCATTGTGGAACCTGTGTCCCTTGTGGAAACTGCTAGGTACGTATGACCTAGATTGGCCACTGTTGGAAACAGAATACTGAGCTTGATGGACCTTGGTCTGACCCAGTATGGCATATCTTATGTTCTTATAGTCAGGATCAGCAGAGGGGCCAAATAGCGGGGATCCATCCCCACTATTCGTGGCTCGAAATGATCCCCTATGCTTCGATCCTCCACTTTTTATATGCATTGCATGAATCCTCAATCAATATACTCACAACTGCGAGACTGTCCCAAAGTTACCCTCCCTCTCCTTTTACCAAGGCTTCCCAGTCATCAGGGTCCAAAGTGGCCAGGTGGTGCATGGCAGTATCCATCTAGGACAACACTGCCATGCTCATGGCCCAAGCTGTCACATAGGGGGCGGCCATTAAATTTCCAAGTTGGGTTTGTTTACTTCCTGGAGTCACTCTGCAAGCTCCTGAGTTGCATCTAGTCTCTCGTCTCTTGCCTCCTCTGATGGCTCCTCTCCTAGCTGGGATGTAGAGGGTAGCAGAGAGATGGGTCTTAACCCTTCTAGCATGTTGGCAATAGACACCGATGGTGACATGGAGGTACCCAAGCTCACAAGGATCCTCTGGGGCTTACTGCTCTGTGCTATTTTTGGTGAGGCACCCCCTGCCTTTTGCCCCACACCTTCTCACGTTAGTAGGTTTTTCACCTCCTCTGAGGATTGAAGGAAAAGTCTCCCTCCCTGAAAGATCTAATGAGGTAGATGGGGTACCATATTGCAGCTTTAAGTCCTGCCTTCAGAAGTGAGTCTTGGTATGGAAGGAGCTCTTTCGGCTTCCTGGTGATCTTGGCGCTAACATCTGGAAAAATAAAGATAGTCCAGTTTTGATACCTCACAGTTTTTGTTTTCTGCACCTCCATGATGACAAAGTCCTTTTCATGATATTGGAGCATATGAACTATCAATGCCCAGGTGTTTCTCCGGTGGAAGTTTGGTTCTTGTCTCCCAGTCGGCACACTCAATTTCATTTTCGGGATCAACAATTTTGGCGGAAAAGCAGGCCTGGAGTAGTTGCTGCATGAAAGAACTAGCATCGGGCAGTTCGGCCCCTTTAGGCACCCCAAAGATACGGAGATTCTGCCACCAATCCAGATTCTCATGGTCTTCTGTTTTGGCCTCCATCCATCGTACAGCCCGCTGGAGCTTCTCCATTTCTTTACTTATGTGTGTCTCCCGGTCTTCTAGTTGTCCGATCCTGTCCTCCACTTCCGTCACTCGCTCCACAAATAGCAAATCGCTAATCAGAGCAAGCAGAGACTGTATTGATTATTTCCAGCTTGGATGCCCGGATTTCTGCCAGCAACTCTGCCATTCCTTCAATATGGTCTCTTGCATCACCGGTCTTCATTTCCGCCAGATGCCACCATCTTAGCCTGTGGGCTCAGGCGATTTGCTGCTTGCGTTTTTACGTTCTCTGCTTCTTTGGTTCCGCCTTCTTTGTCAGGGTGCACTTGCAATGTTTTGGGAATCTTGCCACACCTCTCCAGGCCTCGTGACAACACTCAGAGAGGAGATATGATTGAGTTTTATGAGCACTGCTCCGGAGCCACACTCGCGCACCTCCTCTCACATAAAAACCAGAACCGGAACTGTGACTCAGTTCTTAATAGCAAGTTCATCTGAGACTGTTGCTGTCTTAGTGTGGATGGATGTGAGCAGTTCAAAATAGTTACAAAGTATTGTTTGAGTGATGTTGGTAGCCCTTAGGTTTTACATTGCAGATGCAATGAATAGAGAGAAATTTTCTCTAAGGGTATCTAGGATATTGAACATGCTGTTACTTTGTTTCTCTTTTAGAAATGTGTTGGGCTGAATGATCTAGTGCTCTGAGTGTGACTGCCAATTTAGATTTAGATAAGGAGTCTCCAAACCTGTCCTGGTGGGCCACAATCCAGCCAGGTTTTCGGGATGTCTTATGAGTCCTGTGTCAAGCTCAGGGTGGGATGGTTAGACAATCACATTTTGTCTCCTGGGGTTAACAAAACAAATGGCATATCTATCTTTTTCAGAAAGGGAATTCTTTGCAAATACTACAACAGAAAACTGATAATGGAGGAAGACGGGCTTGTGTAGATGTGATTCTGGCTAAAGGAAGGTGTGCTCTGGTAAATGTTTATGCTCCTACATGTGACAATCCATCCTTTTTTGAAGGGATAAGTCAAGTGCTATTGACTTTCAGAAATGATAAAATAGTGATTGGGCATGATTTCAACATTGTGCTTAATAAGTTTATGGACAGATCGTCTAAATGTAATCGTCTAAATGTAAGAGTTACTGTATAACAAAAATTCATATTTAGAGATGCAAAACATGTTGGAATCTCTTTGCTTGCTTGATACTTGCACTCTGTCTTATTTTATTTATTTAACAAATTTTTATACCATCTTTCTACAAATCAAGACTATTTACAGGGAACTCAGTGCATTCAAAAAAATGGATAAAAGGGGTACAAATCTTAACCTCTCTGCACATGAATATATGTTCTTTTCTTTTCCGCATCAGACATACTCCCCAATTAATTACCTTTTTATATCTAAATCACTTTTTGTTAAGGTTAAAGATTGCAGCTGTGGTCCTCTACATTTTGGATCATGCTGTGGTCCTCTATATTTTGGATCATGCTGCTGAATCTTTAGAATTTTTGTGCGGGGAGCAATCTGATTTTAAACTCACTTGGCATTTCCAAAATAATGTATTGCTTGAGGCCTCATTCACAGATAAGACTGGAAAGGTAATAATTTTTTATTTTAAAATAATGAGAATTCAGACATGCCTTCAAGGTGACCCTGCATGGTGAGGTCACCAGTTGCATTTTCTGGCTTCATAAGTCGGAGTTAGAGAGAGCAAAGAAATGAGAGATCATGCTTGGAACATATTCATGCTAGGCTTGGCGACAATGCATCTTACCAGCAGTTATGTCATCGCTATGAGTTTAATAAAGTTCTGTCATGGCAAGCAGAGCGGGAATTGTTAGTGCAAAGGATAGGTTATTATGCTGGAAAAAATTAATGTGGGAAATTATTGGCACAGCTCTTAAGGGTTCAAAGGGCAAAGCATTATATTACATCTATTCAATTGGATGATTCACACGTCCTTATGAAAACTGAAGACATTTTAAATGTTTTTGCTTCCTTTTATAATAATCTCTTCTCCAATGCCAACAATACTAATATTGAACAGCATGAAGCCTTTTTGTCTATGGAAGGTTGTCTGAAGCTGTCTAAGCAACTTGGTGAATGGTTAGGAGAGCCTGTGAAATTGGAAGAGATTCTATCAGCCATTAAGAACCTTCCAAGGAACAAGATTCCAGGTCCTGATGGGTTTACTGCAGAATTTTTTAAATTGCCCCTATTTTTGCCCCAGAATTGATGGCCTTGTATCTTAGTCTGGTTTCTCAGCCCCTGTCAACATCTAGGTTTTCTGAAACTAATGTGGTATTGTTCGCTAAGCTTGATCGTGACCCTACTCAAGTTGGCAGTTATTGACCCATCTCCCTTTTGAATGTAGGTAATAAAATTCTGGCTACAATTTTAGCTTCTCCTCTCAGTAAGGTGCTGAATTCACTGACTGGGGTTGAACAAAGGAAGATATATAGGCGACAATGCCAGAATCTTTATCAACCTTTCAGAGTTGGCACAAGACAGAAGAAACACGTGATAAAAGGGAGGGAGATACAAGGGGAATAAGAGATTAGGGACCAAAAGCAATTTTGAAGAGTAACCTTTAGCATGGATTTGAAGAAGGGGAGTGAAGAGACGATGTAAAGAAACAGGAAGTTTGTTTCAGGCATAAGGAGCAGCAAGGTGAAAAGATCGAAGGCTGTGGTTGGCAGTAGAAGAAAAGGGCATCGAGAGAAGAATGTCAGACGAGGAGCAGAGTTCACGAGGGGGGGGGAAGAGTAAGAAGAGAGGAAAGGTAATGAGGGGCAGTAGAGCGAATGTATTTATATGTTAAGAGAAGAAGTTTGAATTGGATATGGAAGTGGAAGGTGAACCAGTGAAGAGATTTTAGAAGAGGGGTAATATGAGTGTATAAGGGCTAGCGGAAGATTAGCCGTGCAGAGAGAACTGAATAGATTGAAGAGGAGAGAGATGACACTGAGGGAGACCAGCAAGGAGGAGGTTACAATAGTCAAGATGGGAGGTGACCAAAGAATGGATAAGAGTTTTAGTAATGTGTTCAGAGAGAAAGGGGTGAATTTTGTTAATATTGTAGAAGAAGAAGCGACAGCTATCTGTTGATTATGTGTGGAGAAGAAGAGGGAGGAGTTGAAGATGACCCCGAGGTTGTGGGCTGAGGAAACAGGCAGAAGATGAGTGTTGTCAACAGTGATAGAGAATGGAGGAAGGGGAGGAGGGTTTAGGGGGAAAAAAGTTTAGTTTTAGATATGTTTAACTTTAATCGGCGGTTAGACATCCAGGCAGCAATGTCAAATAAACAAGCAGAGATACGATCTTGGAGAGAAGGAGAGATATCAGGAGTGGATGGATAGATAGATCGATTTCAGAGTCATCAGCATAAAAATGATACTGAAAGCTATGGGAAGAAATAAGAGCACCAAGGGTCTGGGTATAGAGAGAGAAAAGAAGAGGGCCCAGAACAGACCCTTGGGAGACACCGAGAGAGGAATGGCAGTAGAGGAGGAACCACCAGAACAGACACTGAAAGAGTGATTGTAGAAGTATGAAGAGAACCAAGACAGCACAGAGTCCCTAAAACCAAGATAGGAGAGGGTGTCGAGGAGGAGGAAGTGGTCAACAGTATCAAAAGCAGCAGAAAAGTCCAGAAGAATTGAGTAAAGGCCTTTGGATTTGGCCAGGAATTTATTTTTATTTTTTTATTTATTTAACATTTTTTTATATACCGCACTATTCATCATCAGTGCGGTTTACATTGAACAACAACATACCTGTCAGTACATGACTGATCTAGGTTTACAGATAACAGGGAAAATCAACTGGGTGTGAACTGGGGAATAACTATCTAAATAATTATACATAATTATATATACATTGAATAGGTTACAACAAGATTTGATATTCGATAAGAATACAGTGTTTTCACATTTTGATCTTTTGTTCTGGGTTGTTGTTATGTGTAGTAGTTTTCTGAGTAATACGGGAATAAGTCACTGGAGACTTTGGCAAGAGCTGTTTCAGTAGAATGACAAGGACAAAAACCAGTCTGAATTGGATGAAGAAGGGCATGAAAGGAGAGAAATTTGAGACAATGGTGAAGAACTGTATATTGAAGAAGTTTAGAGATGAATAAGAGAAGGGAGATGGGTTGATAATTAGAAGGACAAGTAGGGTCAAGTGAGGGTTTTTTAAGGAGAGGAGTGATTACAGTGTGCTTGAAGGCTGAGGGGAAGGTTGCATTGAAGAGTGAAAGGTTAAGAATATGTGAGATGGAAAGGATAATGGAGGAGGAGATGGAGTTGAGGAGGTGAGTTGGGATGAGATCAGAAGAGCAGGTAGTAAGTTTGGAGGAGGAAAGGAGAAGAGGTTTCCTCATCAGAGATTTTAGAAAAGGATGAGAGAGTGAAAGAGGTTGAGAGGAAAAGTAAGTATTGAAGAGGCAGTGAAGAAGAAGAAGAAGAAGAAGAGGAAGATGAAGATTTGGTGGGGATTTGAAGAGTAATCTTAAGTACTTTGTGATGGAAATAGTCAGCTAGGGTTTGGGCAGAGCGAGAAGGAGGAATAGGAGGCAGAGGTGTCTTACGTAGAGATTTGAGTGTAGAAAAGAGATGGTGGGGGTTGGAGACAAGACAGTTATTCAAAAGGATAAAATAGTTTTGTTTAGCGAGAGCAATGATAGACTGGAAAGAAGTAAGCATGAATATAAAGTGAAGAAAGTCTAAGAGGGAGCGGGATTTGAGCCAGGAGCGCTCAGCTGAGTGGGCAAAGGAACATAAGTAGCGGGTAGTTGAGACAACTAGGGCTGAGGTGAAGTGCGTCTCAGTGTGCTATGGGTGGAGCAAGGGAATCCAGAATAAAGGAGAGAGCTGCATTAAAGGAAGCTACAGCTATGTCATTAGATTGAGAGGACAAAGTGTAAATCATTGGACAATGTGTAAATCATTGTTCATTGTAAACCGCACTGATGCTGAATAGCGCGGTATAGAAGAGACTTTAAATAAATAAATAAATAAAGTAGAAGAAAGAAGGGATGAGACAGTAGTAGATAGTCAATGGATTGATAACATGAAGATTCCTGAAATTATAAGAGGAAATTGTTGAGGTTGGGAGGTTGGGACGGAGGGGGTTATGAAGAGTGAAGCTTAACAGGTGATGGTCAGATAAGGGAAGAACTGAGGCACAGAAAGTAGAGGGTAAACAATTGGAATAGAAAACGAGGTCAAGGCAGTGATTAGGCTGAAGAGCAAAGTTGGAGGTTGAAGGAGGAGGCAAGTGAAAGGAGTTTGGATGCATAAGGGTTGGAGGGGTTATCAATGGAAAATTAAAGTCACCAAGAATAAGGGAGAGGGAAGAAGTGTCCAGGAACAAGGAAAGCAAAGAATCAAAATTGGTTAGGAAAGTAGAAGCAGACTTGAGAGTATTCCCTTTTCTTTTTTCTTTTAATATTTATGTAAATTTTTACAAAATTCCATAGAATACATCTTTATACAGAAAAAGAGTGACATAAACAGGAAAAATTTTAAAAAACCCTTACACAAAATCAGCCAAGAAATAATATTTAGTATAATATTCACCCACCGTAGGCCACTGCATAAGGGAGAAGAACAGGAGAAAACACATGAACCTAAATCATGAAGAATCAACTGAGATACAGCCAACACTTTACCTCACAATCATTCCCCAGGAGAATCTATGGAGGCTTCAAGGCGGTGAGCGTTTTAAGAAGGTCTGAAGTTGGGAGGGCTCAAAAAAAATACGAATTAGATTGATATTTAATCAGACATTTACAAGGGTGTTTCAAGAAAAGAAGGCCTCCCAACTGCTGAACTCCAGGCCTCAGGAGCAAAAATGCTCATCAACGTTTCTGTGAATATTTGATTAAGTCTGGATACATTCAAACTGACAAACCACAGAACAATAAATTGCATTTGTTAAACGAAAGTTTCAACAACCATTCTTTGTCCGATATTAATGCAAAAGTCACTAGCAAAGTAGATGGAGTATCAGGCTCTTCACTAGATGACTCCAGGAACTCAGAAATATTCAATACTTCTATTTGTTTTGTTTTGTCCCAGCAACTGCAGAAGTAGAATTCTTCTTCCCAGAAGGCATTAGTATGCTCGGACTAACAGAGGACAAGATTCCACTGGTACAGACAAAACATCAGTGAGATAGCATTTAAACATCTCTCATCCCGACACAGTAGCCGCCTGGGGGAAATGTAGAACCCAAAGATTAGCAGCATGAGCAACATTTTCCAAGTTCCAGTCTAGCATATACAGTTGCAGAACTTTTAACCACAGCTTCCATTTGACATTCCAATACAGAAACTTTTTACTTTGAGTATCCGACGGTGAGCCCTGCATATTCACAACTTCACTCTGAGTAATGTTTAGTACAAAAGAAGTATCCAATATTTGTTTAGTCAGGGCTGAAATCTGAGGAATTAATGCCTCTCCCAATGAAACAATCGTCGCCCATATCACCTCCAAGGTGAAGGTCTCAGGACATACCGGTGTGCAAAGCTAAACCAATTACTCACTGCTGCAATCGTTGCTCCATCAGTTGCCAATGTTGACATGTCTCCTCCAAAGCTGCCAGAACACTCATGCACCGGACCTCCTGTCACAGCTAAGGACACAGCCTGCTGGTTCACCCCTTGAAAAACTTGTGCGCCCTTCGCTCTGAGGTTCAACACCCAGGAGTCTGTTCCACCACCAATCTGGTCCGGACTGCTCCCCACTTCCAACTCAGGGCTCCATTTGAGGCAGGCAGACTTAGTCGGCAGGAATGAAATGGGGGAGAGAGATGTTAGCCCAAAGCAGATGCCGAGTTTTCTGACTCCGGCTCATCTGCAAGCAGGCTTACCTTCCCATGTTCTCCTGTCGGCTGCAGGAGCGGACAAAAGAGAGAATCCAAAGGACCATATATAGGTAAAGGCGTAGAAGCCAGGATGGAATGAGAGGGCACCACTCTTCCCTTAGCTTTCCGCTTCTTCCCCATGAAGAAAAATTGCTGTTCACCAACTCAGTCGGACCGGCATCTTGACTCCTTCTTCCTTGAGAGTGTTCCCTTTTCAATGGACATCACATACAATCAAATACTTCGGGATGCATTTTTGTTCAAAACCTGACTATACCATTAAATATAATTGTGATGCTATACTTGGAGAGTTAAATAAAAATTTGCAGCGCTTGTTTCCATTGCACATGTCATGATGGGGGAGGTTAGACTCCATCAAGGTGATGGTTCTGCCAAGTTTTGTGTATAAACTGGGGATGTTATCGGGGTATTGCCAGCCTTCTTTTTCCACACAGGATCTTGTCATGGTTTTTATGGAGGCAGAAGAGACCTTGTATAGCCTTAACAACACTTAAAATGACAAGAAGAAAGGATGGTGTAAGCTTTCCTGACTTTAAACCATATCATATAGCCATGCTATTACATTATGGTGCAGATTGGCTTGTGGAAGGCTCGCCATTGCCATGGTTAGAAATGGAGAAAATTCTTACAAGGCCTTTTTTGTTAAAGATGTTGCTAACAATGAATCTTCCTTGTTCCAAATTAAGTGCTCCACTCTTGACCAGCACTATCGAAGTATTAAAAGAACGGGACACTTGTTGCACTTCTTACTTTTTATCTGAAAATTCTTTGTTGTGGTATAATTCATTTATGACGGTCAGGGGGAGGAAGATAGATAAGGGAATTCATAATGTCAGTCGACTGTTTTTGCGTGAGACCATTGTAAGCCAGAACTATTTGATTGTGTTGGAATTGTCACCATTCCAAGCCTGCAAGATCACATGCCTGGGCTTAATGCAAGACTCACCTTGGTCAGGGGAGTTTTGTCCACCATCAGATTTGCTCAGTTTATTTCAGAGGGTCAGGGTGGAGAGCAGGTCCACCTCAAATTTTTATAGTTTGTTGATGTGTAATAAAGGTTCCTGATTGTTGGGTCTACGAAGATCTTGGGAATTTGACGCTAGTATCCCTCTGGATGAAATAAATTGGGACAAGTTTTGGAGTTATAAGGTGAGGCCAACCATGTCTAGCAGTCTTTCACAATCATTATAACTTTAACCCACTATGAATATTGGACCCCACTTCGACTTTGTAGAGCTGGTCTTCTATAACACAACAAATGCTAGTGATGTGCTGTCGGGGTGGGAACCTTCATGCACATGATATGACTGTTCTCATGTTAAAGACTTTTTGGGATGGGATGTGGAAGTCAATATGTGAAGTCTTTGGTCTGCATACTACTTTATCACTGCAGATAGTATTGTTTTGCTCACAATGTGTGAGGGATAATCTCACAAATATGATAAAATTCCCTTTAATATTATGGTTTCTCTTGCTATATAACACATGGAGCCTGATTCCAAGAGGGGCACGTCTGGGCCATCTGGACGGCCCCAGGTAAGACGGGCCTATTTGGACCCGATTCTGGTCTGCGGGAACAAAACATTCCCGCATTAGCTAGAATCAAGCCCAAGGACGTCCTGGCGTGCCCGTTGATGGCCTGGTGTGCCCCTGCTTAGATGGTTCTTTTCTGACCTAGACAATGTTGGACTTCACATGAATTAGATTTTCCTATATGAAATACAAAAGGTGGGGGAGAGAGAGTGAGAGAGAGAGTCTGTGTATATATGAGAAATAGGAATATGCATGTGTGTAAGAGAGAAAATGAGAGAATATGGCTTGTCTGAGAACAAGATAGAGAGAGGCCCCAATGCAATAAGATGCACTCTCATTTAGTGTAGTGGTTTACTTCTGATTTTCCCATGCTAATCTTAGGAAAATATGTTTAAAATCACTGCGCTAAAGTGTAGCACAGTGGTTATGCAAAATACTGAATAAAAAATTATTCCTGATCTAAAAAAACCTGTTAAGATCTACAACAGTTTTTACGGTTCTTGTAGCACTGAATCTTTATGCCAGATCAGAACTGAAGTGAAAATGCAGCACAGGAGCAGAAGGGTGATACGAGGTGAAGTGCAGCACTTCATCTCAGATCACCCAAGATCCTTGGTGGCCCAAGTGGGCCTCTGGACCATCCATCCTCCATTCCTAACCCCACAGAAACAGTCCTTGATGGCCAAAGTAGGACCCCAGCTTTCCACCCCCTGCCCCAACCCCACAAAAACACTGTTCCTCCTCAACCTCCACTTTCCCTGTCTCTTAGCTCTGCAGATACATTTTAGCCACTGAGTAGTGGGCAGTTGTCAGCCTGGAGAATGTACCCAGGTGACTACTTAGTTTCCCAGTAAGTTCCTTTGAAAACTGTATTTATGTGGAGGCGCATTCCAACCTGGCCATCTAGCCCCTTGTGCAGCCAACCAGAAGCGGGACGCCCAGAGGTAGACCCGATTCTGATCCTGCGGGGGCTAGATATGCCCACGGGATCAGAATCGGGTCTACGGCCTGAAAGTGCAGACCAGGCCCCGATTCTGATCGGCCTGCATGCCCAGCCACATGCCCGGCTACCTCAGTCAGGCTCCTGAATAAATATGCAGTGCCATGGCATTCCGTTGCCATGGCACCGTGGCTCCATTCAGGAGCCGTGAATGCTGGCCACTGCCGATTTCATTTTTTCCCCACAGCCAGACCCTCGATCCGGCCTCCTATGGCCAGGGTCCGACTGCGGGGAACTTACTTGACCCCTACCCTTTTTACTGGGCCTGGCAGCAGGATCCTCCGACGTACAGGGGGACTTATTCCATCTCTGCAGTGGAATAAGTCCCTCGTCTTTGTTGGCAGCCCCGGACGTACAGGACTAAACTCAGAATCCGAGGTCGCAGCCTGTCCATGCCCCACCATCGCTTCACCTTGGAACATGCTGTTCGTATGGGGAGGCATTAGCCGGGGCTGGCAGGGGAGTGAATAGTGGAGATGGACATCCAAACCAGACATCCATCCCCCCAATTCACTGTACTTAATGACCCCCATTGCCTCCAATATGTCTAGAAAGATCATAAGCCTCTCCTTAGGGCACACCCAGCCAATCTGGTTCTTAGGATATACAGTCCATAGCTGTGCATGAACTGCCTCTATTATCTGCAAATCTATCTCATACATATTATGTATGGATAGTTGAAAAACAGACTTTCTAAGAGTGTCACAAAGATTGAGTTGGGAAACACCGTTCTACATGTATACGGAAATGGCTTGCTTCTATTGGGAATGAGAAAAAATCAGAATATTCTTTTTTATCTATATTGTAGACTTGCAGATGATTGACTATAATAAGCAAATGGAAAAGCTATATATATGATCATAATCTGCTCTGCTCTGTCTGACAAATAGGTGTTGCTATGGAAATGTAGGAAATAATGAATACCATCAGGATGGGTCTAGCTATGCTACAGTTATCAAATCTAATAATGCCAACATCTGTTATCGACTTTTGAATGTTAAGCATGCTGCCTTTTTTCTTTTCAGATTTTCAAACTGGGATATATGGCCAGGGTTTATACTTTTCATCCAATACTTATACAGCCTGCAAATTCTCACCGGTAGGTTTCACAGATACAAAAGAATTGTCATAATGGCAGCATACTCATAAATAAATTTTTAAAAATGTAAATTTCTTTGAGTCATTTGTGAAGAAAGTGGTAAATTTGGGGAAACAAGTCTTTACAAAGCAATAGTATTTATATCTGTTGTACTCTTATCCTGCAAATGTATTCCATATGTACAGTTTATCATATTCATGCCTTCAAATGAAATACTGTATGGTAAATACAGGCTGCCCAGACAGTCCCATATACATATAGTACAGGTGATAAGTATGTTGGTATTTTCCATACAAAAATAAAAGCAACAATATTGTGGCTTTGAATGACAATTATAAAACTGGTAAATAACTAGTATGGTTAGTATGATGTCGTTGGGTTCTTAGGGAGTGGGAAGAAACAGTGGAGAAAGTTCTAATGGGGAGCCCCCAAGCAAAATTTCACTGTGGGTCCCCCGCAGTGCCCTCCCCCTGATCTGACGGTGGCATGACATCCCGCCCTCTCTGCTCCAGCAGCAGCAGCGGCAACAGCAGCAGCAATGGAAGCCTTGCGCAGCAACTTACTTACATTCGTTTGTCGCGATGCCTCCATTTCAGGCCAGGAGATGTTCCTTCCGGACCAAAGTCTGACAGTGTGGCTGTTATTGCAAGACTTTGGCCCGGGAACTAACTGGGCGTGGAACTGAGGCAGGTGCAACAAACAAATAAAGTATATTGCCATGCTGCCGTGTGGGCTCCCTTCCTGCCCGGACCCCTTCGCATTGCAGGGGTTGCTTGGGCAGAATATATGCTGCTGGGAGGAAGTATTTGTATGTTAGTTACATGATGCAATCTGGCACTTCCCATCTGAAGGTAATGTTGTTGTTAGGCTGCATTAAAGGTTTTTTTCTATTATAATTCAGACAGAATCATAAAAATATATCATCATTGCAGAATAACATACAAAACCCTCCTCATCACATTCAAGGCTATTAATAATTTATCTCCTGCATCGATCTCAAATCTCATCACCCACACACCAAACAACAGACCCAGGAGACTAGTAGCAGAAAACACACTAGTTACTCCTAGTATCTCCACAAAATGGACACAACAAACTACTAACAGAGCTTTTGTGTCCTATGCTCCCCAGTGCTGGAACAGACTACCTCCAAACATCAGATCAATCAGGGATATCACTCAATTTAGAAAGTCCATCAAGCACTATTTATTCACTTTACACTTCAAGCTACCATACACACAATAAAACCGGCTCCCGTATTACTCAGAAAACTACTACACATAACAACAACCCAGAACAAAAGATCAAAATGTGAAAACACTGTATTCTTATCGAATATCAAATCTTGTTGTAACCTATTCAATGTATATATAATTATGTATAATTATTTAGATAGTTATTCCCCAGTTCACACCCAGTTGATTTTCCCTGTTATCTGTAAACCTAGATCAGTCATGTACTGACAGGTATGTTGTTGTTCAATGTAAACCGCACTAATAACAAATCCTGTTGTGTATACTTGTAAATACTCATGTAAATAGTTGCAGAAATGACGTCCCATGTTTTATCCAAGTTCTCTGACCTTGTTCTCTGTAAAACCAAACAGTTTGTTGTTCTGGTCTGTTGTTATATTGTGAACCGCGCTGGTGCTGAATAGAGCGGTATATAAGAGCCTGTAATAAATAAATAAATAAATAAATAATAAATATAAAAAATGTTAAATAAATAAATAAATAAATGTAAATCACTTTAACTGTGTTGTACTTTATAATGTAAATCACGTCGGGTCCATTTTAGGAGATCATATATGAACATAAAATAGATTTTAGAAGTATTTAAACAAACCCAACATAAAGATAATTTTAATTCTTCAAAGCTTATTTAATACAGGATCAGATAAACATATCAGAATTTATTTATTTATTTATTACAATTTCTTATATACCGCGCTATTCGGTATCAGCGCGGTTTACATCATAACACAACGACCATAACGACAAGCTGTCTGGTTTTACATCGAACAGAATTGTCCTAGTGAAGCTAATGCAACTTTGAAATTGTAAATAGAGCCATCTAATTAATACAGTAATTCTTAACCCCATCCTTGAGATGCACCCAAGCAATTAGGTTTTCAGAATATCTGCAAGGAATATGTAAGAGAGAGATTTACATGCACTGCCTTCATTGCATGTACATCTATCTGAGACATATTCATCATGAATACTTTAGGGCAAACAGATATGTGTTTCCTCTTCGTCTTTCTGGGCCAGCCAGGAACCGTTGGGGTAGTCAACCTCCTTCAGCAGCTGAGGACTGAATCCAAAGAGTCTTGCTGATAGCCTATCCAGCTCCCCCCTGGTGTCAGAGACTCAGTCTTTCAGTCCTCAGCAGCTGGATAGGACGTGTTGCTGACAGGCTCCCGGTCAGACGAAGAGGAACAGGAAAGAGGACTTAGATTAAAAAAAAAAAAAAAGGAGAAGAAAAAGGGAATGGTTTAAAAAAAACACAGAATAGTGCCTGGGGAGCCCTAGCAGGGTTTTCCATCAGGGCAGCTAGGCTTGGTAAAGGCCATTGGGAAAAAAAATTATATATTCAGACGGTGGTCACCCGTTGCTAGCTACAGTGCAGCGGCAGGAGAGGCAGAGCCTGCCTCGGAGACCTGATCCGTCGCAGGGCAGTGTGTAGCTGCTGGGAGCCCCAGAGCCAGTCATGCTGCCGCCGGAGGCCCGATCCTGCATCTGCTGCTAGCAGCGGGAGCAGAAGATAAGAAGAGCGCATTGCACAGAGAGGTCAAAGGCATTGCTCAGGCAACTTCCATCTTCCGGGCTCTGTGGGTAGCAGGGGTTCGGTAGATCGGGAGTGAGCCGGCATTAGGCGCGTCGGATTGTGGCCGTCGGGAGACTGTTCAGGAACCATTCTCTGTTGGAGCGCATGCTGCCGGGACCGGTGGTGTGCGTGCAGTGCGGGAGTCGTCGAGGTTGCTCAGGCCTGGGGCTCTGCCGTTTTTGTATTCGTGAGGGGAGCGGTATGGAGCAGTTGTTAGGGGACAGATCTGATGAAAAAATGTTGAAGTTAGATCCTTTACTTGGCCTTCCTGAACCGGCAGAAAAGGCGGGAACGGCAGCCATTTTAGGTGAGGCAGCCGTAGTTCCCATGCTGCAGGACAAGGGGGGGGGGGGAGGAAAAGGAAGTCTAAATCAAAGAGATCTGCATTGGTGGTGGAGGCTCCGGCTCCAGTTGCAGAGGGGAAGGAGGACTTGCAGTCCTTGTTTTACCCAGACTTTATTCTTTCCCTCCATATAGCATATTGCTTGAAATTAGAACAGGTGCAAGGAAAGAGTTTGCCTCGCAGCTCCTCTACAACCCCTGGGGAGGACATCTCAGGGTTGGATGCGGGAGAGGGGTCTTCTAAGAAAGGCTTGGCTGTTGGATCAGTGTTAGAGGGCTTCGGTCAGCCATTCCCTACCTATCATCCGCCGGAGGAGGGGGAAATCCTCTGAGTCAGGTATAGACCTGTGATCAGGGGAGCTGGAGGAAGGTGAGATTGGGCCAGGAGATGACCCCAATGTCTTTCGGGTCTTTCGGAAGGAGGAGCTGGGAGCTCTTATTGGCCTGATGCTTGCGGCTCTTAATATTTCCCTGCCAGAGGTGCAGGAGGAGCCCTTAGAAGATCCTCTACTCCAAGGCTTTAAAAGTGAGCAGAAGTGTTTTCCGGTTCACCGGGTTATTAAACAAATAATTGAATTGGAATAGGAATGCCTGGAGTCTTCCTTGAGAGGTGGTCAGGCAATGGGATGGTTGTATCTGGTACCCAAGGAGGACAGAGAACTTCTGCGGATGCCAAAGGTGGATGCGCTAGTGTCAGCGGTAACTAAGAAAACTACGATTCCAGTGGAGGGCGGTGCAGCCCTGAAGGACCTACAGGATAGGAAGTTGGAATCTCTTCTCAAGCAGGCATTTGATGCCAGTGCGCTTTCATTGCAGGCATCCATTTGTGGTGCTTATGTTTCCACAGCATCCATTCGTTGGCTCCAGGGGGAATCTTCGCCGGAAGGGGAGGAATGTTCTGGTCCAGAGGGAGCGAAGTTGGAGTCGGCGGCGGCGTATCTCTCCAATGCCTTTTATGACCTGGTGAGAATTGCGGCAAAATTCATGGCGTCGGTCATTGCCGCGTGGAGGTTTCTCTGGCTAAGAAATTGGGCAGTGGATTCTTTCTCTAAGGCGCGACTTAGTAAGCTTCCATATAAGGGCAAGCTGCTCTTTGGAGAAGCCTTGGAAAAAATTGTGAAGGATTTGGGGGATTCCAAAGGCGGGCAGCTGCTGGAGGATTGTCCAAAAGGGCCGAGGTCAGGGGCATTGCAGAGAGGTCAAAGCAGAGACTTTCGGAGATTCAGAGGATCTCGTTTTACCCCATACCAAAGAGGTTGATTTGTGGCATGAGGACAGTCCTTTCGTGGGGCAAGAGGGTTCGGATGGGGCTATGGAGGGTCCCAGCAGAACTCTGCTAAGAAGCCACAATGAAATGCGGGTGGTTCAGACGGAGGTGACAATAGGGGGACATTTGCAAGCGTTCCACTCCGTCTGGACCACCATAACTACGGACAGGTGGGTGATGGAGATCATCCGCAATGGTTATGCCTTGGAGTTCGATCAGCCTCTAGCAGGGGCTTTTGTGCAGTCTCCATGCGGGTCTTCCACGAAGGCAAGGGCTATAGCCGACACCCTTCAATGGTTGCTGCTTCTGCAAGCGGTGATTCCCATTCCCCAAGACCAGTACGGGTTAGGTCGATACTTGATTTATTTTGTGGCTCCCAAGAAGGAGGGTTCCTTCTGACCCATACTGGATCTCAAACATGTGAACCGTTGTTTGAGGGTGCCGCATTTCAGGATGGAGACTCTGCGTTTGGTCATCCTGGTGGTAAGGCTGGGTGAGGTCCTTTCGGCCATCGACTTGTCGGAGGCGTATCTCCACATCCCTATCCAGCCGGCGCATCAAAAGTTCTTACGTTTTGCCATACCCTTGGGACATTTTCAGTTCTGGGCTTTGCCATTCGGTCTGGCTACCGCTCCGCACACCTTCACGAAGGTCATGGTGGTGGTTGTGGCGGCATTGCGAAGGGAAGGCATCCATGTTCATCCCTATCTCGACGATTGGCTGATTCGCGCAGGGTCAGTACTTGAGTCGGTGGCGGCCACAGCTTGTGTGGTGGAATTTCTGGAGCACCTCGGTTGGGTGATGAATCGGGCCAAGAGTCAGTTGCAGCCCGTGCAGCGCCTCATTTATCTAGGAGCCTTATTCGACACCACCGCGGGAGCGGTGTTTCTGCCCGAGGAGTGGGTACAAAAGATTCTGTGGCAGGTCTCGCAGTTCTTATGCATCAAGGCTCCGACGGCGTGGAGGTATTTGCAGCTGCTGGGTTCCATGGCAGCGGCATTAGACCTAGTGCCATAGGCCAGAGCCCATATGCATCCCCTACAGCAACCATTGCTGTCTAGATGGTCGCCGCAAGAGGATCCCTTCAGCCAGCGTTTGATACGCTCACAAGAGGTCAGCGACAGTCTACGCTGGTGGTTGGATCTCAATCATCTGCAGGCGGGGATACCCCTGACGATGCCAGATTGGGTACTCGTCACTACGGATGCCAGCCTGGGCGGCTGGGGAGCACATTGCCTGTCCCAGGTAGTGAAAGGGGTCTGGTCTCGGGAGGAGAGCGTTTGTTCAATCAATCAGTTAGAGATGAGAGCAGTCAGATTTGCCTTTCTGGAGTTTGCCAGTCAGATAAAAGGACAAGCTGTGCGCGTGTTCTCCGACAATGCGGTGACGGTGTCCTATATCAATCGGCAGGGGGGCACAGGCAGTGCACCTTTGTTGGAGGAGAGCCAGCTGCCGATGCAGTGGGTGAAGGATCACCTGCTAGCTCTCTCACCGTCTCATGTAGCGGGCAAGGACAACGTGCAGGCAGATTTTCTCAGCCGGCATTTATTGGATCCCGGAGAGTGGGAACTGAATGAGGCAGTCTATCACGACATTACGGTGCGTTGGGGACAGCCGGTCATGGTTTTGATGGCCACTTTCGACAATGCCAAGACTTCTCGGTTTTTCAGCCAATGCAGGGAGCCCATGTTGGAGGGGCTCGATGGCCTGGTGCAGCCATGGCCATCGGTGGGGCTGCTTTATGTGTTCCTGCCAAGGCCAGTGATCGGAAGGGTCATTCGGCGGATAGCAGGTCATGGCTGAAAGGTAATTCTGATTTGCCCCAGACGGCCGAAAAGACCGTGGTATGCGGATCTGGTACGCCTGCTCATGGACCAGCTGTGGCGGCTTCCAGAGTGGATCAATCTTCTACATCAAGGCCCAATACTAATGCCACAGGTAGATCGCTTCTTGCTTACGGCTTGGCTCTTGAAAGGGGCCGCCTGAGATGAACGGGATATTCGGTGGCGGTTATGGAGACTATGTTACAGGCCAAGAGGAAGTCGACATCTCTCGCCTATATCCAGATTTTGCGCATTTTTGAAGGTTGGTGTGAGAGGCATAGCGTTCGGCCATTTTCAGCGGAGGTGCCGGACGTCTTAGCTTTTCTTCAGGATGGGCTGGATAAGGGGCTCGCCCTTAACACTCTGAAGGTGCACCTTGCAGCTCTGGCTTGTTATAGAGGAAAGGTGCAAGGGACGGCCTTGTCCCTACATCTAGATGTTCTGAGATTTTTGAGAGTGATTAAGAATATTCTGCCGCCAGTTAGACCAGTGGTGCCGGCATGGGATTTGAATTTAGTCCTTGAAGCGTTGACGCGGGCTCCCTTTGAACCCGCAAGATCGGGGTCTCTGCGAGAGCTTTCGTGGAAGACCACCTTCTTGGTAGCTTTGTGCTCAGCCAGGAGACTTGCAGATTTACAAGTCCTATTCTGCAGAGAACCCTACCTCCAGTTTTCGGAGGAGAAGGTGGTGTTGCATCCGGTGCCTTCCTTTCTACCAAAGGTGGTCTCGGTTTTTCATGTGAATCAACCAATTTTGCTACCGACGTTTTGGGGCCGAGAAGAGGGGGCTATGGTCGGTGCTCTTCGGAAGTTAGATCTGGGAAGGATTCTCCACCAATATCTGCGGTGAATGGAAGCTTTTAGGAAGACCGATAGGTTGTTTGTGCTTTTTGGGGGAAGCCATAAAGGGGAGGTGGCTTTGAAGGCCTCAATTGCCAGGTGGGTGACACAGGCTATAAAGGTGGCATATTAAGCGAGGGGGCAGTTGCCACCCATTGGTTTGCGAGCGCATTCGACTAGAGGACAGTCAGCTTCCTGGGCCGAGAGGGCGTTGGTTCCGCTGGTAGATATTTGTCGAGCGGCTACTTGGTCGTCTCTTCATACCTTTGCAAAGCATTATCGTTTGGATGTTCTAGCACAGGGAGATGCGAAAATGGGAGCCTCAGCCTTAGTGGTAGGTTCTAGTAGGACCCTCCTGACAGTAGGTACTGCTTTGGTACTTCCCTATGGTTCCTGGACTGGCCCAGAGAGACAAAAAGGAAGGAGAAATTAGATCTTACCTACAAATTGTCTTTCCTTGAGTTCTCTCCAGGCCAGTCCAGGGCCCACCCGTTTGTTCTTTCAGTCTACTAGAGGCGTGCGTGTGGTCGTTTTTACGGTGGTTTTGGCCGTGGTTCTACACAAGGCGTATTTACAGTGGAACTGTCTATGGGGCTCCCTTGGGGGTTAGGGAGGAGGAGCAGGACGGGCTTATTCCGTCATATAGTTGCCAAGACAAAATTAAAAAATAAATAAATAAATAAAATAAAAGCAGAAAATGGTGGAGGGGCTTCCTATTTAGGGGTCAAGCATCCCACGGGTGCAGTGGAAGTAGCGTGTCTGCAAATTCATGTTTAAGTTTTAATAGCGTGTGTTTCCAGTTGGTGTACATAGTTAATTAGTTAGGCTGCTTTGGAAATTGTAGACTGAGTCTCTGACACCAGGGGGGGAGCTGGATAGGCTGTCAGCAAGACTCTTTGGATTCAGTCCTCAGCTGCTGAAGGAGGTTGACTACCCTAGACTGGCCCGGAGAGAACTCAAGGAAAGACAATTAGCAGGTAAGATCTAATTTCTCCATAGCGCACACGGATTTTACCTGAAGTGTGGTTTTTTTCAAACCTTTTTAGTTCTTATGACTTACTGGCAATGAATGGCAGTAAAAAGAATTCTGTATATATTAGAATTTATTATGGTAGAAAAATAGCACTCACACACACAATTACTAAGGAATACAAAAATAAGGTAAACAACTAATAAATTCCTAACACTAATTACCAAAAGTTGTGTGGTCTGCCCTGCACTTGTGAAATCTTTCTAGCTCTCTCTGACCCTCACAGCCAAGAGGAAATAAAGACCAGCCCCAGGTTAGGTTCCAGGGATGGCATTGTTCTGGGAATTGTAGGTTTTATTTATTATGCAGGCTCCAGCCCATGTAGGTGAGTTGTATGCAGCTGAGGGATTAGGCTCCTCTCACATACCAGGGTTAGAGGGTACAGAAGGGAAGGCTAAGCAGTGGCCCATGGATCCATTTTTTTGGGAGCGTCTGGGACAGCAACGACTGAGTTGAGGTCGGCTGAGACAACGGTGAGCAAGGAGGGCTTGCCACCACTTTCCAATGTGGAGCTATCTTTCTCCCTGGAAGCATGGATGCTGCCTCCATCCCCAGGGATCCTTTCTTATTACCCAGCAGCCCAGAGCTTCGACCGTCATAGGCTGGCAGCTGTGTGGACTCTGTTCGAGGGGAGCAGCCGGTTGTTTTGTGGAGGGCTGCTTATGGTTCATCTGGAGGCACCCTGGGAGATTTGCAGACGGATGATTCACCCCCGCTGAGTGGGTCTAGTGTTGATGTGCAGGCGACTGGATTGCATCCTGCTGAGGCAACGTCTATGCCAGATTTGATTTCTCTCTCCAGACCTAAGAGGTTTACCTTGGAAGCCATATAGGATGCCATTGTCGTCCTGTCCAATAATGTTTTCAAACAAACAGCAGAGTTTTCCGCCAATGTACAGAAGAATATAGAGATTTCATCTACCATAAGTTCTGTGGTTTCTTTAACTCTTCTTACTCAAGAATATTCTCAGAAGATTTCAGCACTCACAGATGCTAATGTGGCTTTGGTTAAAGATAACACTGCTTTGAAATTTAAAGTTGAGTCATTGGAAAATGCTAACCGTGCATTTAATTTGCATGTCTTGAACTTTCCACGAGCTGTTGGAGTATCACCGTTGGAAATGTGTAGAAAGTATCTCGCCGACGTTCTTTCAGTGCCAAATGAATTCATTCCACCTTTAACTAAAGCTTTAACTAAGGCTTATTGGCTAAAAAAGAATCTTCTGGCCAGGTTTCTGGCTCAAATATGGACACTCTAAATATTACTGATCCTTTGGAAACATCTGATGTTAAAATGTATGTGCCTGCTACTTTACTGGTTTCCTGTGCCCTGGTAGCAGACCGAGATTGGATTCTTAAACTATATTTCAAAAAGAAGACTGTGCCTTTCTGTGGCTTTAGCGAGAGAGACACAAAAGCAGCGCAAACAGTTTCTTTTGTTGAAACCTGGAGTATTGCAGATTGGAGCTAGTTTCCGCTTAAAATTCCCATGTAAATGTTAATTTCTCACCAGTCAGTACGCTATACTTTTTCCAGCCAGGCGACTTAGCAGCTTTTATTAATGCTAAGATTTCCATATCATCTGGGACTGCTCTTAGTGCGGAGGTGATCTAGCCATGTAAAGTGAGAATTGTCCTGGCCAGCACACATCGCCTGTTTTCTTAGGGATTAATGTTTCTTTTGGATTTGAGGTGCTATACCTCCCTCCTTTTTTCCTCTTCTTACTCTTGCCCTCTTATGTGGACTTTTAGGAAACTCTGAGTTTAATTTCCTGCTGTACTATTTAGTTCTTTTTTGAATTATTATTTCTTTGAATGCTCCTTTTTCTGTACAAGATTCATCTTGATTGTACAACATGAAATCTAATAAAGATAAAATTTTAAAAAAAGGAAGTGGGTACAGAGCAGGGCAGTACAAAGGGCTGTGTGAGTGGTGCAGCTGCACAGGGCGCAAGTATAGAAAGGGCACTGATATCATCAATGGGATTCCTCAATGCTCAAAAAGAGTGAGTTACTGCATATGGTTGGGGTGGAGGGGGACCAGATTTGTTAATCACATAGGGGGCATTTCTAGCTTGGTACAATCCTGGTACAGAGCACCTCATGTGCTTATTCAGATCTTAACTTGTCCCTCAGTAATAGTGGACTGGCCATAGGTGACAATGCAGTATATTTGATAAAGTAAATGGCAAAAGGCATGCTAGTAGCTAAAAAGCCAAAAAGTCAAAAGCTCCTTGGAAGAAAAGGCAAAAAGCCTTGGTGGAAAAAGCATAAGTGTTTCTAGGTGACAAGAACAAAAATAAAAGTAAATAAAAAATAAATAAAGGCAAAGTCTTGGTCTCTGCATACATTTTTATTACTTTTGCTGCGTTCTTATCTTGGCACAGGCACAGCTCTCAGACTGGTTGAAAGAGGGCTTCTGTGGGTAGCTGAGCAATTCAGGAAACAACTATTATGAGGTAGTTGCATGCACAGTAGGGTGCATGATAAGGGATGGAATGGAGCAGAAGGAGATCTGTGTCCCCAAACAATGTTGCAATTTCCTAGATTCTCTGAGGACAAGCAGGATGAGTCAGCCACAACAGTGTGGTGCAGTACACACTGACAGTGTGTCCTGGAGCAGAGGGTCAAGTTTCAGGTCCCAGCTGTGGATTGTGCAGAGCATGTCCCTAAGTTGGCACATAGCTAGGGCCAGCAGGGATGTCTAACCACCTCCCTGGGGGGGGGGGGGGGGGCGCTCCATTGAGTCCCGTGCTGGAACCTGTCCTTTAGTAACCTCAGGCAGTGGATCAGCACAGGTGCCAGGGGAAGTCTCAGAGTCGCCAGTAAAGGATGGTCAACAATCAGGGCATCAGTAGGCTCCAACCCTTGTGTCTCCATGGGACGGCCCTGCTGGTGAGAGGCAGATATCACCCTCAAGGAAATCATACCCTCCCCTGGGCCAGAGTATGCTGACACATGATAGCATGAAAAGACCACATGGTCTATTTATTCACCATCATCCAATGTCCCGTTGTAGAACCAAAAGAGGCTCTCCTCCAGCACATTATGCTGTAGAGGTATTCAAACATCTATATCATATCAATCTCTGAAGTATATGGAGTGCATCACTGTTCCCCCCCGCCCCCTCAATCCAATGCCCAGGGAACTTGGGAACGCCTACGAGCCATCGGATCAGGGATCCTGCAAGCCCAGTTTCAGATCCTTCAGGGGATCTAGGAACCACCTGCGCCATCAGATGTTATGGCAGAGACAGCCCTCCAGCAAGCTACTTGAAAAACATTTTCCAGCAAAGCCAGCAAATAAATAATACCTCTGCCACAGCCTTGAATACCAGGAGCTGTGGGGAGAGTCGGCACTGACCTACAGTTACAGAACGGAAGGGCAGCCTAGAAGGGCAGCCCAGTGGTTAGGACACCGCCTCCTCACAGAGTGCATTGCATCAACTCATTTCGTGTAGGCTGTTGTCCACGGAGAACCCCCGTTACAGTTAAGTAACCTCGCTTTATCAAAGCAGTTCTCAATCAGAGAAAGGCCTTGAAGTCTGGTTCTCAGTACATAGAACAAAGAACAGTAGGTCTTCAATGTCTACATATAAGCACTTGGCAGCAGTAACATATCGCCAGCAGGAATCCATATCAGTTTGGTTCAGGATCCTGGTTATAGGTAATGGCACTACAATATCCTGATATCCAGATTGACTTAGTGTGTGTGTCCCAATGACTGGATTGAGAACCTCTAATATAGGCACAGTGGAAGCAATATGAACAATTTTTCAAAGGAATTTTTTAGATAACTAAGCAGTCCTATGCGTAATATGAATTGCTTAAGTTCATCCCAAGGAATGGGATAAGAACCCCTCTTTTAATAAATAAAAAGCGAGAGCTCAGTGCATAAATATGTGCCCTGTATAATTTCATATCATATTTGCTTGATTTCATAGCAACGCTTTTTCGCTCTCTTGTTTACTGTGGTATATACCTAATCTAGTTAAGCTGTGTGCTTTAATCTTCACACAATGACAGAGGAAATCAGGATTCCAGGTGAGAAATATCTGTTTGGTAATTTTGGGCCCTTTTACCTAAACTGCATAAGTTAAGGTGTGGTAAGTGCAAATCTTGGGTGATAAATGGTGAAGGCATGCCAAGCATCTGCCATACATTTAGTACACAGGGCAGACACTTACCAGAGGGGTCCACATTCTCTGCCTTGGGAGGTAATACAGAAGCCCCACACTCCCTGCCAAGGCATAAAATGTGGGCCCCGTGCCCCTGGGATGTGGCAAGAAGACAGCAGCAGCAGCAATCATAGAAATATTATGACAGAAAAGGATCATATAGCCTATCCAGTCTGTCCTTCCATATCAACTACTATAGTCCATTTTTTCCTTTAGAGATCTTCTGTGTTTGTCCCGTGTTTTCTTGAATTCAGATACCGTCCTGTTCTCTACTACTAAAACGTCCAACCAGGAACAGCAATGCACACTTGCACAATTGTATCGAAACCACCAGGCAAGAGCGAAGTGTGGTACTCCTTCGTCTAACTCTGTCTTTCACAAAGAGTTCCATTTGAACTAAAAGAGGGTTTTTTTCCATCTGGTTTTGACTAGTTTGTTTAGACATAAAGATAATGCTTGCTATATGGGTTAAAGTCGTGATCTTAAACTCTTTTGGTATTTTGTCTTGTTCCCCATTGGATAATTTAGAAAGAATTTTATCGGCACTTCGGTTCATCTTTAGTGCATTTTTAAAATTGTTCATGTGGTGCTCGGCAATTGCATTCACGCCATAATAGGGACTTAAGACTCACTACGGCTGCGGGTTTGTTCACTGGCAATATTACGGTGCATCCCAGTTGGTAAGACACCATAATGCTTTGGGATAGCAATGTTTTTTTAAAAGATGTGATTTTTATATTGCTTTTGCAAGTTTTTGAAAAGAAGTAGTCTGTAGATATTGCAGTCCATAGTGCTAGTTTAACTTAGATTGCTCTGGCGGTATTCTTTTCTTTCATTGATTCAACATGTTTGGGTCATAATATAAAAATTCTATTTGAATTAAATAGTTCCTACCCATACCCTATCTCTCCCCCCCCCTCTTTTCCCACCCTTTCCTCTACCTCCTCTGCTCTCCCTTCCCCCTCTGCTCCCTCTCCCTCTCTCCCCTCCTCCCCCCCAACTGGTCTCCTTCTCCTTCCTTCTCCCCACCCCCTTTTCCCTCCCCCTCCCATTCTCCCTTCCCTTCCCCTCCTTCCCGTCTCTTTCAACTTCTTTTCATCTCCTTTTGAAGTTTTAACACTTTTAAATTTAGAATTCATAATATAATCTTTTAAATTTGCAAATAAAGTTGTAGCTTCCTTTTTTAAAGTAAACAATATATAAAGGTGTGTTTCCTCCTTTAGTCACCAATTTGAGATTGATTGCGTTTTTTCCTACCTTGCGCCCCCCCCTTCCGTGCATTACAATATAATTTATCCTGTTTCATTTTAACTATTTTCATTTAGTTTTGCAGTTTTTTAATACAATTTCCTTTAGGCACATATGTTCCTCTTTTATTTCCTTTGTAAGGTATTTTTCATGTTTAGCATTATACTGTTTATTTTAATTCTTACTTCATTTTCTCTGTTTTTTATTTGGGATGATGTTTCTTTTTGTTTGTTATGTTTTTACCTTTTTTACATATTTAGATATTTATAATGTTGGACATATTTATTATTTATAAGTGTTTTAATGTATTTACACATGTATTTATGATTTCTGTGTAGCCCAGTCCTCTGACAAAGGCAGTGCCAAAACACGGCCGTGTCGGGAGGTCCCTTAGCAACCCCCTGGGGTGAAGCAATTCAAATAAAGGTTGTATCACACTTCGCTCTTGCCTGGCTGTTCTCTACTACTTCCACTGGCAGATTATTCCATGCATCTACCACTCTTTCCATAAACAAATATTTCCACATATTAATCCTGAGTCTACCCCCTTTCACCCTCATCCTCTGCCCCCTCGTTTCAGAGCTTTCTTTCAGTTCAAAGAGGCTCTCCTCCTGTACATTTATGCCACGGAGGTACAGTATATAAACATCTGCATCATCTCTCCTCTCTTCTGCCTTTCCTCCAAAGTATACGTATTAAGATCTTTACGTCTGTCCCCATATGCCTTATGAGGAAGCCCACTAACCAGTTTGGTAGCCACCCTCTGCACCGACTACATCCTGTTTGTATCCTTTTTGAAGGTGTGGTCTTCAGAATTGCACACAATACTCCCAGTGTTCTGCCCCCCCCCACCTCACACCAACCAGCCCCTCCCCCTCAATCTTTGCATCTCCAGTAACCCCCTCCCACTAATTTAAAGGCATCTCTATCTGAACCCCATTGATCAGTACCCCCAGCCTCCTGCTTCAGACTTACCCCTCCAGAAAACAACTCAACAATCCAAGTCTTTCCCTAAGACTCCCCCACTCCAGATCAGGCCCCCCTTACAAGGTCCACACTCCCCCTCTGGTCTTTTCCAGGGGTTTCCTGGTGGTCTCGGAGGGAAGAGGGCAGGAACAATACCCTTCTGTTTCTACCATGGCTCTGTCAGTTCTCAAAATAGTGGCAGTAACCTTTAAAGATGGCATTACATACAGCCATGCTATTGGCAGCTGTGACAGCTAATGCACGGTGCCATTCTGTGCACAAGCTGTCACTGGCCAACATGTCCACTCTCCACCCTGATCCCATTCCATAATGCTAAGAGCAATTGGCACAGAATTTTTACTGTGATGGCTGCTATTAGGGGGTAGTGGTGGTTGGTGACTCTCTTCTGAGGGGTACTGAGGTGTCCATCTGCCGACCAGACTTGATGTCCAGAGAGGTATGCTGTCTTTCTGGTGCCAAAATCCAAGATGTTATGGAGAGTTTGCCGAGACTCATCAAGCCCACTGACTATTACCCAATGTTGCTAATCCATGTTGGAACAAATGATACTGCCAGGTATCCCTCTGAGCGTATCAAAAGTGACTTCATGGCTCTGGGACAGAGGGTGAAGCAGTTAGGTGCACAGGTGGTGTTCTCCCTGTTGAGGGTAAAGGCCAAGGCAGAGAGGCTCGCATCCTGGAGATGAATGCATGGCTGCGTGGATGGTGTCATCAAGAGCGTTTTGGTTTTCTAGACCATGGGATGCTGTTCCAAGGGTTGCAGAGCAGAGATGGCATCCATCTGTCCAAGAAAGGTCAACGCGTCTTCAGTAGTAGACTGGCTAATCTATTGAAGAGGGCTTTAAACTAGATTCGCTGGAGATGTATGAAGAAAGCCCCCAGGTAAGTGATACATTAAATACCTTTATGGAAATGGGTAATGGGGGTAACATATGGAAAGCAGTGTGTATAAATGCCCGTAGCATGGGAAATAAGATCCCTGATGTTGAAGCTTTGGTGGGAGTGGCCGACTTGGATTTAGTGGCAGTTACAGAAACATGGTTCACAGAAAACCATGACTGGGATGTAACTATACCTGGCTATACTTTATTCAGAAAGGACAGGGTAGGAAGAAGGGGAGGAGGAGTGGTACTATATGTAAATATACTATTAAAGCTTTGGAATTACAGAGCTTAAAAGGGAGAGAGGAAGCATTGTGGGTTAAACTAGAAAGAGGGAAAGAGAAATTTATTTGTATTGGCGTGATATACAGACCTCCCTCACAAGAGGAAGAGGTGGACAGAGTTAATTGAAGACATGCGCAGCATTGCTAGGAAAGGGGAAGTGCTACTGATAGGGGATTTCAATATGCCAGATATTGTTTGGCACATTCCTGCTGCAGTATCATCTAGAAGTAAAGAGATCCTGGATTCTCTACAGGGAGAACTATTCAAGCAATTGGTAACAGACCCCACACGTGAAGGGGCCATACTGGATTTGGTGCTTACCAATGGCAAAAGTGTTTCTGATGTTATAGTGGGAGATCATTTTGCATCCAGTAATCTCCAGATGGTGTGGTTCAGTATTAGGACTAGGGCTGTTAGAATTTAGGAAGACTAACTTTGCCAGGATGGGCCAATACCTCAGGGAGTCGTTAGCGGGATGGGAACAGCTGAGGGATGTAGAAAAACAGTGGGCAAAACTGAAAGGGGATAATTTAAGGGCAACAAACCTTTTTGTTAAAATGGTAAATAAAGGTAAAAGGAAAAGGAGACCGCTATGGCTTTTGAAAGAAGTAGCTGAAAAAGTGAAGAAAAAGAGGGAGGCCTTCATGAAATACAAGAGATCACAGAGAGGAAGACAGGCATTAATATTTGGAAAATAGTCAGGAAAGCAAAGATTCAAAAAGAGGAGGAAATAGCCAATGCAATAAAATTGGGGGGATAAAACATTTTTCAGATATGTTAGTGAAAAGAGGAAGGACAAAAGTGGTATTGTCAGACTCAAGGGTGAAAGGGAGGAATATGTAGAAGTTGATGCGGATAAAGCGGAATTGCTTAACAAATATTTCTGTTCTGTGTTCACAGATGAAGAACCAGGAGCAGGACCTCAGAAAACACCCACAAACAGGAACAGAAGCGAGGGACTTCTTGAACAATTTTCAGCAGACTGTGTTCGTGAGAAACTAGCTCAACTTAAAGTAGACAAAGCGATGGGACCGGATGGGATACACCCTAGAATACTGAGGGAACTTGGGGACGTTCTAGCAGCTCCACTGACTGACCTATACAATGCCTCATTGGAGTCGGGAGTGGTGCCAAAGGACTGGAGAGAGGCTCATGTGGTGCCTTTACACAAAAGCGGAAGTAAGGATGTGGTTGAAAACTACAGGCCGGTTAGTTTAACTTCGGTGGTGAGTAAATTATTGGAAACGCTTCTGAAAGAGAAAATAGTGAGGTTTTTGGAGTCCAGCAGATTACAGCATCCGAGGCAGCATGGATTCACCAGAGGCAGGTCTTGTCAGACAAATCTGATTGATTTCTTTGACTGGGTGACCAGGGAGTTGGAACGAGGGAGAGCCCTAGATATGGTGTATTTAGATTTCAGTAAAGCCTTTGACACTCTTCCTCACAGGCAACTTATAAACAAACTGAGCACCCTAGGGATGGACCCTAAAGTTACTGCTTGGGTTAGAAATTGGTTGGGTGGGAGGCGTCAAAGAGTACAGGTGAATGGAGCTCACTCTGAGGAGAAGGATGTTACTAGTGGTGTGCCCCAGGGATCTGTCCTTGGTCCGATTCTTTTTAACATCTTTGTTAGTGATATAGCGGAAGGGCTGTCGGGTAAGGTTTGCCTCTTTGCAGATGATACCAAAATCTGCAATAGAGTAGACACCCAGGAAGGTGTTGATTACATGAGGAGGGATCTAGCTAAGCTTGAAGAATGGTCTAGAATTTGACAGCTGGGATTTAATGTTAAAAAATATAAGGTCATGCATTTGGGCTGCAGCAATCCAAGGGAGCAATATAGGATAGGGGGTGAAGTACTTTTGTCCACTAAAGAAGAGTGGGACCTAGGTGTGTTTGTGTCTGATGATCTTAAAATAGCTAAACAGGTAGAAAAGGCGATGGCAAAAACTAGAAGGATGCTTGGGTGCATACAGAGAGGAATGGCTAGCAGAGAAAAGGAGGTGATAGTGCCTCTGTATAAGTCTTTGGTGTGACCTCATTTGGAGTATAGTATGCAATTCTGGAGACCGCACCTTCAAAAGGATGTGAACAGAATGGAGTCGGTGCAGAGGGTGGCTACTAAAATGGTTAGTGGTCTTCATTATAAAGCATATGAGGACAGACTTAAGGATCTTAATATGTAAACCTTAGAGGAAAGGCGGGATAGAGGTGATATGATTGAGATGTTTAAATATCTCCGAGCATAAATGTTCAAGGGGAGAGCCTCTTTCAATTGAAAGCAAGTTCTGCTACGAGGGGACATGGGATGAGGGTGAAGGGAGATAGATTCAGGAGTGATATGCGGAAATATTTCTTTACGGAAAGAGTGGTGGATCCGTGGAATAGTCTCCCAGTGGAGGTGGCAGAGATGAGGACAGTAACTGAATTAAAAAAAGCATGGGACAAACACAGAGGATCTCTAAAGGAAAAAAGTGGACTGTTGTAGCTGTTAATATGGAAGGACAGACTAGATAGGCCATGTGGTCTTTTTCTGTCATCATATTTCTATCTTTCTATGTTTTAGCATAGGGTAGTGGTTTCCACAGGTCATTAGCACATGCTAAACCCCGCAGTAACTGTTACTACAGTTTAGTAAAAGGGTCCCTATATTTGTAATACTGTTTACAAAATATAGACATCAAATAGATTTTATTTTAATTAGCTACTTATTATATGAAGTAAGCAAAATAATACACCTTAGCAATGAGAATTTAATTAGAAAGCTAAACTTGAGAAAATCAGGTCATAACCCTTACGAGATTCCAAATATGGGTTTAATTTAATTTTTTTATCTACAACATTTATATATTGTTGGTAGCACTGACATACAAGGTAAATTTAAAAAAGAGGTAACATTAAAAACTAAACAAGATGCAAGAGAATCAGCAATTTTAAAATAATAAAGTGTGAAGGAGGAAGTGATGTCTGGGCCCAAGATGGCTGCTTAATTGAGGAGCTGCGCTCAGACCATGGCATAATACCACAATCTGCATGCCTCATGTGTGGCACAATGAAGAGTGGGCCAATGATGAGGGAGAGTAAGCTGGTCATTCACCACGAACTCTGATGATTGGTTTAAGGAGCTCCAGTCTGATCTTGCAGCTTACTGATCTAAGCTGGCTTTGGCAATATGTGATTCCCAAGACTCAGTAGGGGAGATTGAGTGCCGTGTGGACAAGCCTGACAGTAACTTGGAGGAGTAAGCTGATCTCAAGCAGAAGCTGGAATAGCAAACACAAGAACTCACATGCCAAAATACTGAGTTCTGGGAATACATAAGGATCTAGAGAATAGATCCAGCCACAGTAATTTGCGTTTCAGAGGTATGTTGCCTCTAGTGAATATGCTGATTGCATTGGAAATGTTCAGAAGATTGTTGCTGCAATATTACAGGACAGTAAAGTCAAATCAGAGGAGGCCACCTTCCCCCATATTAAGAGTGATTGGACTCATTGAGCCTTGGGGTCCCCGAAGCCTAATGCCCCAAAGGATATCACAGCTAAATTTCATGACTTTCCCATGAAAGATAAAATAGCTCAGCAGGCCAGGGGACTGGGACAGATCCTTTGGGTCTCTCATCTTATTAAAGTGTTCCTGGATATTTCCTTGCTGACACTGAGGAAGCAACAGGCCCTGCAGGATATTACTAGCAAACTATGGTGAGAAAAGATTCGGTACTGTTGGCTGTTCCCTTTTCCCTGGTCTTTACTATTGGTAGCAAAACTTTCTCGGCCTGTAACAGAGAGGAAGTGATTAAGATCCTAGCTGAGGAGGGAGTCACTGGTTTGCCAGTGGCCGACTTTCCACCTAAAGATCAGGGTGAGAGCCTTACGGAATGGCAACGTGTGCCTAAATAACGTGTGCCTAAAGGAGACTGTTCACTTCGCAGAAACTCAGATGTTCCAGACTGACTTTTTCTAATTTCAACTTGTTGCTTCTCATAGGGAGGGAAGGTGCTTTCTGTGTTTTCCCATCCTCCTTACTTGGGATCACCTGCAGTCATTTCTGTATGATGAAGGTTTCTGCTGTTTTGGGGATGCTGGGGGTTGGCTGGTTGTTTTGCCTGATATGTGTCGGGATATGGAGATATTCTTTTTTTTGTTGTGTGGCTGGGTTGGATCTTGGTAGCTGGTGTTAGGCTTCTAGTGGTGGTCTGCGAGTTGTGGGATGGCAGAAGGTGTGATTGGAAGAAGGGTGGGTACTGGGGATTTGAATGATGCTCTGTAAGGGTGGAGGCATGGGGAGAGTTGGTTCAGCAACTCCCCCCCCCCCCCCCCCCCGTGTGTTGTGGATGAGTCGTATTGGGTTAATGATTGGTGGTGTGGGTGGTGTGTTTGGTCAATGTTGGATGAAGATTGGAGATGTATGTGTGTTTTGGTTTTGACTAGTAATGTAATAAATGTTGTAACAGTTAATGCCAAGGGCTTTAACTCCCTTTTTAAAAGACAAATGCTGATTAAAGAAGGTGTCTGAAAATGAGCAAGTATTTACTTGGTTCAAGAAGTGCATTTTATCCAGAAGCATGAATATTTGCTCTCTTCAAGGTGCTTTCCAATACAAGTTTTTGCTTCAAACAGTTACAGTGGAAAAGGGGAGGGATGGCTATTCTCTTTGGATGAGATGTCAGAATTTTTAGATTGTAAGGCTGACCCTTAGGATACATATTCCTGGTTCAAAATATAAATAGATGGAACAGTCTACCAACTCACTTATGCCCCAAACCAAAGTCAAGGGATATTTTGGGAAGCATTGATTGCACTTACTACTGGTGGTGGGGGAAAGGGTTCACTTAGGGGCCTATTTATTAAACCATGTTAGCTGGGGGGGTTTTTGTTGTATTTTTTTTTTTTTTTTTTTATTGCTGTCTCCTGGCAACCCAGCTCCTCTGGGTTTTCTTGGTAATGTATCACTAAAAGTAGATTAAGAACATAAGATATGCCATACGGGGTCAGACCAAGGTCCATCAAGCCCAGTATTCTGTTTCCAACAGTGGCCAATCTAGGTCATATGTACCTAGCAGTTTCCCCAAGGGACACAGGTTCCACAATGCTTGTATTGGTTCAAGCATTGATATCCTGGGTCACTTCTTAATAATGGTTTATGGACCTTTCCTCCAGGAACTTGTCCAAACCTTTTTTAAACCCAGCTACATTAACAGCCTTTACTACATCCTCCGGTAACAGATTCCAGAGTTTGATTACACGTTGAGTGAAAAAATATTTTCCTTTATTAGTCTTAAATAGTTTACCCTGTAGCTTCATTGCATGTCCCCTAGTCTTTCTATATTCTGATAAGGTAAACAATCGATCTACGTTTACCCGTTCCACTCCGTTCATTAATTTATAGACTTCTATCATATCTCCCCTTAGCCATCTCTTTTCCAGGTTAAAGAGCCCCAACCTTTTTAGCCTTTCTTCATAGGAGTATCCTTCCATCCTCTTTACCATTTTGGTGGCTCTTCTCTGAACCTTTTCTAAAATCGCTATATCCTTTTTAAGATACGGCGACCAGAATTGCACACAATATTCAAGGTGCGGTCTCACCATGGAACGATATAGAGGCATTATAATATCTTTTGTTTTATTTTCCATTCCTTTCCTTATCATACCTAGCATTCTATTTGCTCTCTTGGCCGCTGCTGCACACTGGGCCGAGGGTTTTAACATGGTATCCACAATGACGCCTAAATCTTTTTCCTGGGTGATGGTTCCTAATGTGGAACCTTGCATCATGTAACCATAGTTTGGGTTGTTCTTCCCTAGGTGCATAACCTTGCACTTGTCCACATTAAATTTCATCTGCCATTTTGATGCCCAGTCTTCCAATTTATCAAGATCCTCTTGCAATTTTCCACAATCCTCTTGGGATTTAACAACTTTAAATAGTTTTGTGTCATCTGCAAATTTGATAACCTCACTCGTTATTCCACTTTCCAGGTCATTTATGAATATGTCAAAAAGCAGCGGACCCAGCACAGATCCCTGGGGTACACCACTATTCACCTTTCTCCATTGGGAAAATTGACCATTTAGCCCTACCCTCTGCTTTCTATCTTTTAACCAGTTCCTGATCCACAATAGTACATTGCATCCTATCCCATGACTCTTTAGTTTTGCCAGAAGTCTCTGATGAGGGACCTTGTCAAAGGCTTTCTGAAAGTCCAGATACAAAATATCAACCAACTCACCTTTGTCCACCTGTTTATTGCCAGGCTTTTTCTTTCAAGGCAGTGGAGGGTAAAGTGATTTGCCCAAGGAGTACCATTGGGAATTAAACCCTTGATCTTCTGAGTACTAGGCAGTTCCTCTAACCATTAGGCTACTCCTAAGAGCAGATAGTGCATGCTATCTGGCCATGTTGACAGCTAATGCATATAAAATTCAAATAACACAGCAATTTTCTGTGCTATTTGCAAAAAGAATGTTATCTGCAGGAGTGGGCTGGATTAGGGCAGAGAGTGGGCATGTTTGGAATGCACGGTTACTGTGGACCTCATTGGCACATGTAACTGTCAGATTTGCAGACAGTGTGGTTGCTACTACTGCCACCTCAATGGGTGGTGTTAACTGCATCCAGGCTGCTATCCCACTGCGCTTTCTGCATTTTCAGTGTGTTATCTGCTGGGGAAATGTTGTGTATGCCCCTAACAGATAACGCATAGCTTTTTCACTTTTTTGCCATGTTAACTTCAAAAGCCGAAAATACTTTAGTAAACAACCTCCTAATAGTTGGTGGTGATTTTAATGTATCGTTCATCTCCTAGAGTTGACACATCTAGTGGTCAGTGTCCCAGACAGCAAGACATATTGCAGCTTAGCGTTTTTTTGGATGGGCTAGGCCTGGTGGATGTTTGGCATATGTTTAACTCTAGTAGGAGTATACTTTTTATTCATGCCCGCATGGAATTTACACCTGAATTGATTATCTTTTTGTGGCAAGAAAAATGTTAGTGGGTCCTTGATTCTGCAAATTTTTATATGGTAGAGGTGACAACCCAGGGTGGTATGGAAGATTTTGGATTAGCAAAAGCATGATGGGGGGGGGGGGGGAGGGGCGGGGGTCCCTAATTTTCAGAAATACTGCTGGGCTTCTAAGGTGCATTTAGTGATTGATTAGGTGGGGCAACGGAGGAAATTATGGGTGGTATTTGAGCAGTGTATATTGGAGGACCAAGAGGTTCTTGAAATAGCAGTTTGGGGGATGAGGGGACCCTACAATAGGCCCCTCATCCCCCAAACTGCTTCCTTTGTACCTTCAATTCTTAGAATTTGGAGAAGAACTCGGTGACTGCTCTTAGCAGGTCAGGCTATCCACCTCTGAAGAGTTAACAGCTTCCTGGGAAAAGGACTGGGACCCAACTTTGCTAAATGGAAGGCAAAGGGCCTTAGTAGAGTGGAAAATTTTTGAGATGATGACAAAACCTGTGATTTTCCTGTGTTTGGAGTATACTGTAGGCTCAGGGTGTGGAGTTATTTTTGATATAGGCAGATGTTTCCATTGTGGTCAATCGGGATATCTCGAAAGATCTTCTGGAGGAATCTACTTGTTTTGAAGATCTATTAGGGGACCATTTGGGTCGATAGAAAGTCATTTTTAAAATTCAAAACACTGCTGAAGACACACCTTTTTCAGATTTGCCTTTGATCTCTCCCACAGCAGTTCTCAGCAAGTCACCTGCCACCCGCCCACTTCCCCTCTGACCTGAGACACCCTCTAGACCTTCTCAACCTTCTCCGATTTGACCTCTTCTATCCTGTCAAAATTCTAGCATTCTTTTCATTTTTCTTTTTAATTATATAGATATTGTAAACCGCTCTGAGGCATTGTCCAATGGGGTGGTATATCAAGTGTTTAATAAAGATAAAGGGCTAAGTATTTATTCTCATGGGATCATGACCTTATTACAACTTTGAGAGATAAGCAGTGGCAAATAATCTATCAAACCACCTCTAAGGTTGTCATTTCTGCTAATTTAGCTGAGAATGCTGATAAAATTCTCTACTGTTGGTGACACCTAGTGAACTGTGCAGAACATTTGGCTCAGTTTCTGATGAATGCTGGTGAGGATGTGGAGAGATTGATATGTTTATGCATGTGTGTTCGGTCAATTTGTGGGATTTTATGCTGAGATGACAGGGATTATAGTAGTAAAGATCCTAGATACTTTAGAAACCTTTGGATTGGAATGGGACATAAATGAGTCTTTTGTTCTGCTATGCAACAGCTGCTCGTTATGAGCTCATGCGTCTGGGGAGAAGACTGGATCTTCCTACCTTGACAACATTGCACCAGAAACTTTGGCATATCTATTTTATGAGTAAACTCCCAGCCCTTAAAGAAAATTTGGAGAAGTTTAAAAGGGTTTGGGCTCCTTTAGAGAAGTGGGTTTAAACATGCATGATCCTGGTTTCTCCACAGAATTTGGTGCTATAATGTACTGAACCTAGTTTGAGGGTGGGAGGGAGAATTAAGATATGAGCTAAGTTTTGGTATGTAGTAAAGGCTGTTAGTGTAGCTGAGTTTAAAAAAGGTTTGGACAAGTTCCTGGAGGAAAGGTCCATAAATCATTATTAAAAAGGGACCCAGGGAGAGACTTCCAGTGGCAATGAGCTGGTAGGGTGTGGGTTGATCAGCTCCGGGGGATACCCCAATCTACTGCTATAAAACCCCTCTAAGTTGTGCTTTACGCTCTCCGGAGGTTTTGCTACTGCCTGAGGAGACTGAGCGGGAGAGGAATCTTAATTCCGGGCTCTTCAGCGCAGCTGTATGGCCTCAAAGGTCGCCCGCAGGGAGAAAGGACGGCCACCGGAGGATAAGATGGCGGAGGACGCGCCGGCAAGCCCTGTAGCAGGCCAAACACAGGCTATGGTGGCTGAAGTAAGCGCGGCAGTGGTGAACGCACTAGATGACCGGTTCCGCTCCCTGGCTGAGCAAATTTCTCAGGTTAACCAAAGTATTGGTGACTTCACGGGGCGCATGGAGCAGGTGGAGGCCCGGGTCTCGGATGTTGAGGACTCCCATCGCACTTTGCAAGAGCGGGTGACGGCTTTGGAGAGTATGGTGAAGCAACAGCATGACAAAATAGACGACCTTGAAAATTGGGGTCGACAAAAGAACTTACGCTTTGTTGGCATTCCTGAAAACGTGGGGGATCGTATGCTGGCTGGGCATCTGGAGTCTTGGATTACCCAGACTTTCCCGGACACTGTTACAGGCCCAATAAAGTTGGAGAGGGTGCATAGGCTGGGCCTGCGGAGGTATGGAGCCCGTCGACCACGTGCAGTCATTGCACGGTTCCTGGAGTTTAGGCAGAAGGAGGAGGTGTTGAGAGCGGCGCGCAATCGGAGGAGGCAGCCTGGTAGTGGGGATCAGATCTTGGTGTTCCAAGATTACTCCGTCCTCGTGAGCCAGCAGCGGAGGGCTTTTTCTGCTGTATGTGGCCAATTAGCAAACCAGGATGTGAGGTTTGCATTGCTTTACCCTGCGAAATTGCGAGTGGAGCATCAGGGAGGCGTGGAATTTCTGGCTACACCGAGGAAGCACTGAACATTTTGGAGCAACTTGGTGGAGGTTCGACTCCATGAAGACGGACAGTTCTTGGAGGCTGGGGTGAAGCTGTGGACTGCTTGCGGGCAGATGGAGTGGGTGGAGGGTGACGGCATGGGGCTGCCTACCACATGTTTATTGTTCCATAATGCATAATCTGCTATTATATCAGTGTGTGTTACTATGCGCACAGGTGGTGTCGGTGGTCTGCCTTTTTGCCTTTTTCTTTTCTTATTTTTTCCTCACTGTTTGGATGATTGAGCATTGTGTTATATTTCATGCGGGTTGGCGGATGGGGGTGGGAGGGAGTGTGCCCATGGCTGGATTACTTTTTGTTTCATTTTCCTGCGGCGCGGCTTGACGCATTTGGCCTTGTTATCCCTCCTGGGGAAGCTGCTCTGGTGGCCGTTACCGACCTGGCTGGGTGATAACTCCCCCCGCTCCCAGCGCGCGAAAGCTGCGTGGCAGGATCCACTGTCTATCTGTTTCCCGGTTGGGAACTCCGGCTGTATCGGGCTGGAGTGACAGTGGACATATTACTTTTGCCTGGGCTGGATTTTCCTGGCAGAGCAGGCTGACTGCCGCTGCCGTTCCTGCCGTTTTTGAAGTTTTTCAAAGTTCATGCAGTTCTTGCTGTGGATTCTGTTATAATGTTAAATGTGGCATTGGTGCAGTGCTGCAAAATGTTCTAATGTGGGATACTGTTGCATGGGCAGTGGGGGGTGAGCGTTGTATACATTGTTGGGGGGTGGTGTGTAAGGGGTATTTAGTTAGCGGCGAGGGGTAACCCTGAATGCCACTGGAATGGGGTCCCGGGTGGAAGGGGACCGGGAGGGGTTTTGGAGGGAGATGTGGGGAGCTGGGGTAGGTCGAGGGGGGGTAGGGGAAGTGAAGTTGATTGTACGGGGGGAGGGGGGGAGGGAGGTCAGGGGTGGGTGGATGGGGAGGGTTGGGACTTAGTGGAGGTGGAATCACTGCTGCTTGGTTTTTGGCACTGGAGGTGGGTGGATGTAAGTGTGGTGGGGGCCCTAGGCTGGGGGGGGCTGCTGCCTCAATGCAGAAGATTTTTTCTTGCTTAGATTGCGAGGGTGGCCCTTTGAGAATGGGTAAGCCCTTGAAATTGGCCTCTTGGAATGTATGCGGTTTAGGTTCCCCTATAAAGAGAGATAGAGTGCTGCAACAGTTGAGATTAAAACGGGTTGATATAGCCATGTTACAGGAAACACATCAGTCCTCTGAGGAGCATGATAAGTTGTGTAAGGGGTGGGTTGGCAAGGTTTATGGGGCTGCGGCCGTTGGGAAAAAGAGGGGAGTGGCCATCCTTCTCGCGAAGCAAGTGGGGTGGGTGGAGGAGAAAGTGGAGGTTGACCCTGAGGGCCGCTATGTTTTCATTTGGGGGACTCTAGCTGGACTGCGGGTGGTGTTGGGGTCAGTATACGTGCCCAATGGCTATGAAGCTCGCTTCTATAAGCAAGTGTCTCGGGTGGTGTCTGCTTTGGGGAACTATCACCTGGTGCTAGGCGGTGACTTTAACTCGGTCATGGATGAGGGAGTGGATCGCTCTGCGGCGTCTGGGTCCCGGGACCAGCGAAGTGCTCGGTGCATTCGGGGATTGTGTGAGGGGTATGACCTTTTGGATGTGTGGTGGATATTGCATCCTGGTGTTCGCGAGTACACTCACATGTCCAGGGCACATGGGACGTGGTTGAGACTTGATTATTTCCTTCTCTCTGCGGCTTTGTTTCGATGGGTGGACCGAGTGGATATTGGGCCGCCGGTTCTTTCGGATCATGCCATGGTGGTCCTGGGGATTCAGCACCATGAGCAAGGACGGGGGTGGAGTTGGCAGTACCCCTTAGACCTTGGGGGTGATGCATGCTTTGTGCAATTTCTGCGGGGGAAATGGGAGGAATACGCTCTGCATAACACCCAGAATAGGGATAACCCGGCCCTCTTTTGGGAGGCAGGGAAGGCCGTGTTGCGCGGTGAGATTATTAGTTATCACAGTCGCAGGCGGAAAACCATCAATAGTAGGATCCTGCGATTAGAAAAGGAGCTGTCTAAGGCCCGCAGTTGGCATGCTCGCTGCCAGAGTAGGGAGGCTAAGGCGCGGCTGAAGGAATTACAAATTGAGTTGGAGGCTGTGCTCTGTCATAGGGCTAGGAAATCTTTGTTGTATTATAGATACCAGCTATATCGGCATGGGAATCGGGCAGGTAAACTGTTAGCTTCGTTGGTACGGGCTGACGGGGGACCCCGGCAGGTGGGGGCGATATGACATGCGGATGGTACTCTGAGGACTAGGGCGGAGGAGATTGAGCAGGTGTTCTGTGAATACTATCAAAATTTGTATGCTAAGGAAGGTTTTGGTTCGGGAGGAGGAGGGGGGGAGTTTTTGCAGGCATGTAATTTACCGAGATTGGTTGAAGATCAGTTGGCGGTGCTGAACGCGCCCATTTCTATTCAGGAGGTGCAGTTGGCAATCAGAGGTTTAAAGAGGGGACGGGCGCCCGGCTTAGATGGCTATGGAGGAGAATTTTACAAAGTTTTGGAAGATAAGGTGGCGATTCCTCTCTCCGAGTATTATGAGGTCTTGATTCGTCGGGGCTTGTTTCCTTATGAGGCGAATAAGGCTCTTGTTACCGTTTTGCCTAAGCCGGGTAGGGACCCACTTTTGCCAAGTTCCTACCGGCCCATTTCCTTGTTGAATGTGGATATTAAAATCCTAGCTAAGATCTTGGCGGAGAGGTTGGCGGGCTTCCTGCCGGGTTTAATACGGACTGACCAAGTAGGCTTTGTGAGAGGTAGACACGCGGCTTATAGCTTGCAGCGGGTGCTGGCCTCTATGTGTGGCAGTCGAAAGGACAACAAGAGATCTATGTTAATAAGTTTTGATGCTGAGAAAGCCTTTGATAGGGTGGATTGGGGATTCATGTACCAGGTGCTTGACGCGGTGGGGATCACAGGCTTTTTTGTTGCAGCCGTGCGGCTGTTGTATGCTGCTCCTAGAGGGGCGATTCTGGTTAATGGAAATATGTCACCAGAATTTAGGATTCAGAAAGGTACTCAACAGGGCTGCCCCCTTTCGCCTCTTTTATTTGTCTTGATGTTGGAACCCTTACTGTGTCATATTAGGTCTTCCACGGCCTTTCGGGGGATTTCGGTGGGCACTGCCGAGTTTTGGGTTGCGGCTTTTGCCGATGATCTACTGATGCATGTCGAGAATCCGGAGGAAGGGTTACCAGCTTTGCTACAGTTGTTTCGCAGTTATGGTGAGCTCTCCGGGTTTCGCTTAAATTTGGATAAATCCGAGGCGTTGCCGCTCGATACCGCTATCTCCCAGGGCTGGCCGGGTCCTTTTCCTCTAAAATGGGCAGGCGATCGGTTCAAGTATTTGGGTATTTACTTGCCTAGAGATCTGCGGGATCTTTACCGAATCAATGTAACCTCTTTATTGCAACACTTAATTGATAAGGCCCATAGGTGGAGGGAACTGCCTTTGTCGCTGGGGGGTCGGATAGCCCTTTAAAAAATGATACTGTTCCCTAAGTGGCTATACACATTACAGACCTTACCGTTCTAATTGAAAAGGACCGACCTCTTGTTACTGGAAAAACAGATTAATTTATTGTTATGGCGGGGAAGGAGGCCCAGGGTGCGTCTGGCGGTGTTGCAAAGATCGTGGGCTGCGGGAGGTATGGGGCTCCCTGATCTTAGGCAGTATAATCGGGCGTGTATTTTGTGGCATGTTAGGGACTGGATATGGGGGACGGGGGACTATACTCCTCTGAAGATGCTTGGGGCTCTCGTTGCCCCGTTGCATGTTCGCTATATCTTGCATATGCGACGAGCGACAGGCCTAGACCAGAGGGTGTGGACTGTGTTGCTGTGCCCGGTGGTGCGAGTCTGGCGGTATTTGTGTGGTAAGCTGGGGCTCTCGGCCTTTTGCTCCCCCTATCTTCCAGTTCGGGGGAATAAGGATTTTCTACCGGGCCTCACGGAAGCCAGTTATGTGAGATGGGAAGAGATGGGAATCTCCACTCTTGAGCGGCTTTTAGCCGGTGATGGAACCCTTGAGCCTTTGGCTCGTTTAAGTGTCCAATATCGCTGGACGAGTAAAGACGTGTTTCCTTATGCTCAGATTCGGAGTTATATTGGCACTTGCCTGTGGTTTCTTTACAAGGGGCCATTTGTTCTCGGCTGGAGGAACTTTTGATGGGGGGGGAATCGGCGATGAAGGTGTCCATCTTACATCAGGTGTTGTTGGGCCTTGAGACCTACGGGACTGAGGAGGCCTTAGCGGAGGCATGGACACGCGATCTGGGCGAGTCAGTGGCAGGCGAGGGAGTTGTGCAAGCCCTGGCGCAGATTCCTAAGGTATCTGTCTCGGTAGACCACCGGGATTTGCAGTACCAGTTGATCCGTCACTTATATTTTGCGCCCAATAGGGCTTGGCGGGCGGGGTTGGCGTCCACGAGTGGATGCCCGCGATGTGGGGGTGCGGATGCAACGCTTGGACATATGTTTTGGCATTGTCCTCTGGTGCAGCTCTTTTGGGGTAAAGTTGCTGGGTATTTAGACAATTGTTTGGGTGCGCCGTTGGTACTGCAACCCCTGAATTTGGTGTTGGACGTCTGGACCGGGGAGGGTGGGGCCGATCTGGGACAGATAGAGTGGGCTTGGATGCGCCGGGTGCTCGTAATAGCCCGTATGACCATTCTGCAGAGCTGGTTGGATCCTCGGGGTCCGATGTTCGGACAGTGGCGGACACGTCTGCATAGTTTGTTGTGGATGGAGAGGCTTCACGCGCACCATCACCCTAAACGGTGGGAGGCCTTCATGGTGGGATGGAGCCCCCACCTGCGGAGTCTCCCGACTAGAGTTCGGACTAGGATATTAGATGGGAGGGGAGGTTAAGGTGTCAATGATGTGTAGTAGCAGTGATCTAGGTTGATGGGTCCCTGGGTGGGGTGGGGGGAATGGGGAGGGTGGTGGGGTGGGGGGGGTTTGGATGCTGTTTAGGATTGAGGACTTGACGATGCGGCGCTGGGTGGAGTGCAGAGCCATCATCTCGCCTGGGGTCTGGGAATCTGCTATTGATGAGAGATAAGGGGGGGGGGGGGTGGGCTGGGGTGAGTGGGACGGCAAGTGGGACGGGGTACCCGCTTAATTTCATTTACTTTATTTTAATTTTATTTATTTTAGTTTTTCATTTGATTTCACTCATTGGGATACTTTGAGTCCGGTTGGGTGCCTGTGTTGGTTGTCTAGTTTCCTTTTTTCGGCTGTCCTCTGACTGTGTATGGTCGTGAGTGTTGCTGGTGGTGGGGGGGGGCGGAGGGGGGGGCAGCGGCGTTATATTGTGTTTCTGGGGGGTCACATGATCGGTACTCATAGTTTGGATTGTTGCAGGACTGTTGATTTTGTCTCTATCATGTGTTTGTGTTTTGATTGAAAATGAATAAAAATGATTTTCACTACATGGGGGGAAAAAAAAAAGGGACCCAGGATATCAATGCTTGACCCAATACAAGCATTGTGGAACCTGTGTCTTTTGAGGAAACTGCTAGGTATGTATGACCTAGATTGGCCACTGTTGGAAACAGGATACTGGGCTTGATGGACCTTGGTCTGACCCAGTATGGCATATCTTATGTTCTTATGTAATTTTTGCAGTTGGATGTATTTTAACAAATCTATGAAAATAAAATATAACAAATAAAATAATCAAATGTCACTCAAGGAAACTAGCATGAAAAAGCAGGTGGGCAGGACCATGATCGAACATCGCAACCAAGAGCATAAAGCAGCATTGAGAAGAGGCAGAAATTGTACTGCCACCAGCACCTTCATTAGCTGCTGCTCATATGACCATAAAAGACAAGCAGGATAGTAAACCTGAGACTGGGCACTGCTGAATGTTCTCTGGCTGGTTATCTGACCCGATAATGAGGAAGAAAAGCTATACTGACAGAGATGCCAAGGGTGGCCCATCCCAAAGAGTGAGATAGATCACTCCAATGAGTGAGATTGAAGGCCATTCAGTGAAGTTTTTCTCACAGTGCATTTGTGGTATAAATTTGGAAAAATCTGCAAGTTGTATTGCTTTGCAAATGAAAGGAGCACCACAAAACGATATTTAGCTTTCTGTGGTTTTATTTTAACTTGTAATTTTCACTCTCTCCCTTCAGAACAGAACTAGGACATTTCCCTATAGAACTCACCATGCAAAAAAAAAAAGTTCTGACATTAGCAACAACATAAACCTTCTCCAGTACTAGGAGTATTGTGAAGTATTTATTTATTTAACACTTTTTATATACCATATTTCCTAGGATTGATGCAGTTTACATGTAACAACTTTAAAATAGAGTGAACAACTGAAGTGCAAACTAAATAACAGTCAGTGAGGGTATAACATAATGTTGTACACATTAAGGAATTAACTACTTATATATAATAATAATTTGGGAAGAAGTAAAGGTCTGATAATGTTTATATACAACAGAATGGTCTACGTGATAAGCTTGGGAGATTGAGCAGAGATATACAACCCTACAACCTAACTGTAAATAATTTACATCCCTGCCCATAGCTCTCAGGGCAAGCCATGTCATTGCAATTACATAGCGACTTCCTGCCCAGACTGTAAATAACCTGTATATATTTACCCCTATTCTGAATCCAAGTTGTATTACCCGTTCAATGTAAGTGCAGAGCAAGCTCTTTCTACTCTGTACAAAATTGTTATCTGTAAACCGCACTGATTTTAAAGAGTGCGGTATATAAAAGCATTAAATACATAAATAAAATAAATAAAGTGTGAAGGTACATGGGGAGACTAAAAGAGAATGTGAATGTAGAGTTGGGAATAATGGAATACAGGAATATCATTAATGCTATGTCTTTTCATTGAAATGTTTTGTAAAGAATAGAGTCTTTATATCCTTTCAGAAGTGTGTAAGGTCATCAGTGCTTCTAAGTTTTGTAGGAAGGCTGTTCCATAGAACTGAGACGTACAGAGAGAAGGCTCGTGAGCAAGTTGCCTGGTTGAATTGTAGCTTATCAAGAGGTACAATTAATCTGTTCTGGGTACATGCTTTTCTGATTCTATTTTCTGGCTGTCTCTTAAGGATGGTCTGTAAATAATCAGCAGAGATATTGTGCAAAATTTTGAATATGGTTATGAAAACTTTGTATTTAATGAGGGATTGGAGAGGTAGCCAGTGCAACTGCTTGAGGACAGGGATGATGTGGTCTGTTCTAGAGGCGCTCTTCAGGACTCTCGCTGCAGTATGCAGGACCATTTGAAGAGGGTTTAAGACACTCTTAGGGATGCCCTGGTAAATTTTATAGAAATCCAAGTGTGGGGAAATCATTGTCTAGAAAACCGCTTGGAAATCATTTGGCTCAATCAGAGGGCATAATTGTTGAAGGATTTTAATCTTCTGGTAAATCATTCTGGCGGTTCCATTCATGTGGGATTGTAGGATGAGCTGCTGATCAATTGTTGTTCCTAGGTATTTGATCTCATCCTTAACTTTTAGCTCAGCATTATTGACTTTTAAAAAACAAACTCATTTCAAAACTGTGGGAGGGGAAAAGCCTTGGTTCCTAGTTATAAAAAGCACTTCTGTTTTCTTGAAGTTTATTCTAAGCTGGTGCTGTAGTAACCAGTTGGCGATTTCATTAAAGCATTCTAATATATGAGTGTAGCATGCTGCTGCACTGGAAAAGGAAGCATAAATCATAATATCGGCAGATATGTGATATAATATGTTATGATCCTGAATGATGCAGCTTGGCTTAAGTATATGTTAAATAGGAGCGAGGAGAGTGCAGAGCCTTGTGGAACTCCATGAGTAAGCTTGTATAGAGATGACTTGGTGGGTCCTATTTTAACCTGCTGATGACTTCTTGTTAGATGTGAGCGGAACCATTCAAGGGTAGAATTCCACACTTCTATGGCTTGTAGCCGTACAGGCAATAATTTGTGAGATACTGAATCAAATGCTGCCTTTATATCGAGGAACATTAAAATAAAGCCTTGATCAAAATTTTGTATTCTTTTCATAATCTTATCAAAGAGGGAGGTAATTAGTGTTTCCACATCATGATATTGTCTGAAGCCATGTAAGTCGGCCTGGATAGAACAAATTTGCCATTCCAAACAGCATCAATGCGGACCTACCTAGGAAAAGGCAACAATATAAATTTTTATTTATTTATTTAGACAGTTTTATATACCGCCTTATCCTTCAATCAAAGCGGTCACAACACAATTGGGGGATACATTCAACATGCAGGGATATGAGACACATACACTAATACTTACAGGGAACATGGGCAATGGAGGGTTAAGTGGCTTGCCCAAGACCACAAGGAGCATCTGTGGGACTAGAAACCCCAGTCCTTCCGGCCCAAGGTTGCTGTCCTCTAGTGGGATTTGAACCCCTGACCTTCCGGCCTGAAGTACCTTGCCCCAACCACTAGGCTACTCCTCCCAGTACATCAGTACCAGCTATTGGGAAAATTAAGCAAGCTGGATTACAACAGATCCCTATACAAACACTCACTGCTAACAGAATGCCTGGCCTCAGTCATACTTCAAAACATAGATAGACCCTCACCGACACTGAATATAGAACAAATTTCCATAAACTGACAACAGAAATATTTAGACAAAATTAGACTGAAACTCCAAGAAGCCAGACTCTGCATGTATTGCAGCACCAAGGAATTAGCAACAGCAGTGCATTTCCTGCCGTACTGTGCCAAATATTAAAATTGCAGATGATATAAATTCCACAAACTGACATATTCCAGTCACTAAATTAAAAATAAATTATTTTTTGTATCTTTGTTGTCTGGCCATTTTATCTTTCTAATCATGTTGGTCCCAGTATCTGGATTTTGTTTTCTGACTCTTCTTTTTTTACTTTCTCTCCATGTTTTCCAGTCCATTTGCCAACTTTTCTTTCCTGTCTTCTTCATTTCTTCCTCTATATCTGTCTCTAACATTGATCTTTTTCTTTCAGATTTCTTCTGTTTATTTCTCTCTGTCTGCTCAGATTTCAATCTTTTTTACTGCATCTATGTATAGCTCTACATCTCTTTTCCTCATCCTGGCCCTCCCATTCCCCATTCCCCATCCCCTTATTCCCCAGCCCCCCCCCCCCCCTCCAACATCTTCTGTTACTCTCCTTCTAGCATTTTGTCTCACGCTCTCTGCCTTCCAGCATCTCCCCTGACTCTCTCCCCCCTCTTCCTTCAGCATTTCCTCTCTTTCCCACCTTTAATCAAAAATCTCCCGTCTTCCTACTTCTCCTCATGTACAGAATCCCCCTCTGTGTTCCTATCGCCTCTTATGCCCAGAATTTGCCCTCTATATTACTACTCCACCTCCCTCATGTCCTTCATCCACTTGTGTGTCTCTATCCATCTTCGTATATCCAACTTCCTTCTGTGTCCCTACTCCCCAAGCAACCAGCATCTGCCTAGTCATTATATTCCCCTCCCCCCCTGTTTTTAAAATCCCTGCTATGTCCAGCACCTCCCTTCTGTGTCTCTATTCTTCCAAACACACATGCCAGCATCTCCCTATCATCTTATTCCCCCTGCCCATGTTTAGCATCCCCCCTCTGCATCCCTATTCCTCTGTGTTCAACATTTCTTCTACCACCCAATTTCCTGTTTGTTCATTATTATTAATATTATTATTATTCATTTATTAAGCGCTACAAGGCATATGTAATGCTGTACAAACACAAAGAAAGATAGGCCCTGCTCAAAGAACACTCAATCTAAAAGACAAACAGAGGTGACTGTGGTAGGCGAAGGCCTATGATCCATGGTGTCTGAAATGAACAGACAGGCCTAACAAGCTTGACCTGTAAATGAAGCCTGTGGAGAGGCCCATAGGAATTGCACATCCCCCAATATGCTGCTATTGTACAAATGAAGCTTAGCAAAGAATAATCAGCTTAGCTGAGTAGAATTGAAACTCAGACAATATAGAAAAATAAGTTTAAATACCACTGATAAGAAAGTACAGCTGCAAAGAATTTAATTAAAACTGCTGACAGAAAGGTTACAGTGCCCTGCTCCCCACATGTGCTAACTAGTTAAATGGCCTTGGAGGAGAAAAGTAATGAAGTTGGTGAACTGACCATTGTAATTGGGACTAGAAGGGGGGTGAGCAGGTGCTAAGCCCAGTCAAAGGACATAATTGGATAATCTTATCAATACCGGAACCAATAGAAGGGGTACGGGAGGTTACCGGGACCAATGAAATGTTTTCCTATACCTAGAATGGAGAAGAAGTCTATAAAAGTTGTTTTGCTAGAAACCATTGCTCAGCCATTTTGAATTTGATTCTGCTTGAGACTTGTGCACAAATAAATGATTTGGACCTTCTGAACAGACTCCTGGTATTATTGGTTTGTCTGCGCTCTGCTGCTACATGACAATACAAGAAGCATGAGGTCAAAGGGAAGAGGAGACACAAGGAAAACAAAGATTATGGTCTGAAAGCAGAGAGATAGGGGAAGCTTATTCCAGGCATAAGGAGCAGCAATGTGAAAGGATCAAAGTCTGGAGTTAGCATTAGATGAGAAGGCCATTGAGAGAAGGAGACCAGAGGAGGAGCAGAGTTCACGAGGGGGGGGGGGGGGAGTAGGGAGAAAGGAGGGAGGAAAGATAATGAGGGACCATAGAGTGAATGCAATTAAAGGTTAGGAAAAGTAGTTTGAAATAAATATGGAACCGAAAGGGAAGCCAGTGAAGCGATTTCAATAAAGGGATCACATGAGAGTATCGTGGCTGGCAGAAAATCAGTTGTGCCGCAGAGTTCTGAACAGATTGAAAAGGAAACAGGTGGGACTGAGGAAGACCAGCAAGGAGGAGGTTTGAATAGTCAAGACGGGAGGTAATTAAGGAGTGAATAAGGGTCCTAGTAGTGTCTTCAGAGAGGAAGGGCTGAATTTTGCTAATATTAAACAAAAGAAACAACAGGTTTTAGCAATCTGTTGAATGTGAGAGGAGGAGAGCAAGGTGTCGAAAATGACTCCCAAGGTTACGGGCTGAAGAGACATAGTAACATAGTAAATGACGTCAGATAAAGACCAGCGTGGTCCATCTAGTCTGCCCAGCAATATGGCAGGAGTAGTTGCACCCCTTCCCATGTCTTTTAGAGAGTAGGTGCACCCCTCCCCATATCTTTGTTTATTTGTTTGTTTAGGGGTGAACCCACCGCTCCTCCCCCCATTGCTCCATGTAGGACACCCCCTATTTGTTGAGAAATTAGATGGTTCAGTTTATTTAGATTTAATCTTGTTGCTGTAAAGTGACCACTGTGTCTGTCCCAGGCCACTTTGAATTCCGTCACTGTGTTTGCCCCCACCATCTCCATCGGGAGGGCATTCCAAGCATCCACCACCCTTTCAGTAAAAAAGTATTTCCTGACATTGCCTTTCAATTTACCACCTTGCAGCTTCATGTCATGCCCTCTAGTTTTACAGCTTCCCCGTCTCTGGAAGAGGTTTGTTTGTTCATTATTTCTCTTTAAGTATTTAAAGGTCTGAATCATATCTCCCCTATCCCTCCTCTCCTCCAAAGTGTACATATTTAGGTCTTCAAGTCTCTCCTCATAAGGCTTCTGACGCAGGCTCCAAATCATTTTAGTCGCCTTCCTCTGAACAGCTTCCATTCTTTTTACATCCTTTGCAAGATACGGTCTCCAAAACTGAACACAATAGTCCAAGTGAGGCCTCACCAGAGACTTATACAGTGGCACTAGTACCCCTTCCTTTCTGCTGGTAATTCCTCTTCGAATGGAGCCCAACATCCTCCTGGCTTTTGCCACTGCCTTGTCGCACTGTTTTGCCACCTTGAGATCTACAGAAATAATCACACCAAGGTCTTTCTCCTGCTCCGTGCACACCAACCTCTCGCCCCCTATCGTGTACATTTCCTTTGGATTTCTGCTACCCAAGTGCATGACACTGCACTTCTTCGCATTAACTCTCAATTGCCAAGAATCAGACCATTCCTCCAGCTTTTGCAGATCCCTCCTCATGTTCAGCACTCCCTCGGGGGAGTCCACTCTGTTGCAAATTTTCGTGTCATCTGCAAAAAGACAGACTTTTCCATTCAGTCCTTCAGCAATATCACTCACAAATACATTAAACAGTGCCGGGCCCAGGACCGAACCCTGCGGCACCCCGCTAATCACCTTCCTTTCATCCGAGTGAGCTCCATTTACCATCACCTTCTGTTGTCTGTCAGTCAACCAATTTCTGATCCAGTTTACCACCTTGGAACCCATCCCCAAACTACTGAGTTTATTGATAAGCCTCCTATGAGGGACAGTATCAAAGGCTTTGCTGAAATCCAGGTAGATGACATCCATCGCGTGTCCTTGATCCAGTTCTCTGGTCACCCAGTCAAAGAACTCAATCAGATTTGTCTGGCAAGATGGCCCCTCGGTAAAACCATGTTGCCTCAGATCCTCTAACCCTCTGGTTTTGAGAAAGTTCACTATTCACTCAGGAGCGTCTCCATTACCTTTCCTGCCACCGAGGTAAGGCTCACGGACCTGTAGTTTGACACTTCTTCCCTGTCACCACTTTCGTGTAGAGGTACAACGTCAGCCATTCTCCAGTCCTGAGGAACCTCTCCTGTTTCCAAGGATCTGTTGAAAACATCCTTTAACGGCCCTGCAAGAACCTCTCTGAGCTCTTTCAGTATCCTGGGATGTATCCCATCCGGTCCCATGGCCTTGTCCACTTTCAGTTTGCAAGTTGTGCTAACACCTCATCCTCTCCGAATGGTGTGGTATCTACCTCATTCCCATTTTTATATTTGGGAGTCACAGGTGGTCCTTCTCCAGGATTTTCTTTAGTAAAAACAGAGCAGAGGTATTTGTTTAGCAATTTCGCTTTATCAATGTCATTTTCCACGAGTCTGTTCCCAGCACTTCTGAGCCCTGCAATTCCACCTCTGATCTTCTTCCTTTCCCGAATATACCTGAAGAATACATACATACATATACATGTTGTAGTATAGTATTATTGACAGTGACAGAGAAAGGAGGAAGGGGGCAGGAAGGCTTAGAAGGAAAGATAAGAAGTTCTGTTTTACCCATGTTCAATTTCAGATGGTGGAGAGACATCCAGGCAGCAACGTCAGACAAACAAATGAAGATTTGGGATTGGAGTACAGGAGAAATATCAAGTGAGGAAATATAGAATTGAGAATCATCAGCATCAAAATGATAATGAAAACCATGGGAAGAGATGAGAGCACAGAGGGACTGGGTATAGAGAGAAAAGGAAAGGTCCTAGAACAGACCCTTGAGGTACACCAACTAAGAGGGGAATGGCAGAAGAGGAGGAACCCTGTGAGCAAATTCCCATGTAGTCACATTCACTGTTCATCACCTCTACTCATGCCCAGCATCATCTCTTTGTGTCCCTATTCTTCCTCCCCCTTCCAGCCCAAGCCAGAATATTCTCTTTCACTCTTTCAACATCGCCCATGTCCACTGGACCGCCCCCGGTTAGCAGTGGGACATGCTGCAGAATGTACGGCAGCGGCACCTGTGGATATTCAGTGGCACTAACCATGTTGGTGCTCCTGAATATCTCGGATAAAGGGAGTAATACACCCTTTGAATATCAGGCCCAAAAGGGCTGTGAGCACTTAATACGCATTAATTTCATTAACATACATTAAAACCTTTACTAAACATGCCTCTAAGCTAGCTGGGCTGCTCCAGTACTAACTGCTGTTGCTAAGTGTAGCACCAGCCCTATTCTCTATGAAGGGAATTTTAGAAGGGACGTCTGAGTGCAATCTGCGATATCTAAGCCAGAACATCTGGAAAAAAAAGCATGCATGTACAAGGGCCTGGCAAGCAGAAGTACATTTCCCCCCACCACACACACACATGTAGCTCTTTTTTTAAAATATTTCAGTTTAATTTTTGTCCTCATATTTCTACTTTCACTTTATGGTCATTTATTTTTATTTTTTGAAGGTCAATCTGTGTTCTGCATGTGTGACCAAGGCTGGATAGTCTATTAGCATGAAATTTCCATTTAAGAATGTGTAGTTGTGGCAGGTGAAGGCCTGTGATCCACATTGTCTGATATAAGCAAGCAAGCCTAACTAGCTTGACCTGTAAATGAAGCTTGTGAAGAGGCCCATAGAAGTTGCACATCCCCCAATATGCTGCTGTAGAACTAGAACTCAGTAAAAGTATTGAAATAGTTAGACCAGCAAAACAGATGGAAAAATACAGAAATTCATGTTTAAAACTGCTGACAGAGAAGTTATCGAGCCCTGCTTCCCTACACGTACAAACTGGCTCAATGGCCTTGAGAGAAGGAAAGTAACAAGTTGATGAACTGGCCATTGTAATTGGGACTAGAAGGGGGGTAAGCAGGTGCTGAGCCCACTGAAAGAACATAATTGGATAATCATATTGTAGCAGCAGAGCGCAGACAAACCAATAATACCAGGAGTCTGTTCAGAAGGTCCAAATCATTTATTTGTGCACAAGTCTCAAGCAAAATCAAATTCAAAATGGCTGAGCAAAGATTTCTGGCAATACAACAACTTTTATAGACTTTTACTCCATTCTAGGTATAGAAACACATTTCATTGGTCCCGGTACTCTCCCGTACCTCCCGTACCCCTTCCATTGGTCCCGGTACTGATAAGATTATCCAATTATGTTCCTTTAGTGGGCTCAGCACCTGCTTACCCCCCTTCCAGTCCCAATTACAATGGCCAGTTCATCAACTTGTTACTTTCATACTTTCAAGGCCATTGAGCCAATTTGTGCATGTAGGGGAGCAAGGCTCTGTAACTCATCTGTCAGCAGTCCCAATTAAATCCCTTGCAGATGTACTTTCTTATCAGTAACTTCTAAACATATTTTTCTGTATTTTTCCATCTTCCAGTTCTGCTTATCTAAGCTAGTTCAATATTCTTGCCATGTCCTTGCTTTACAGGAGCAGATTGGGGGATGTGCAATTCCCAAAGGCCTCTCCACTAGCTTCATTCACAGGTCAAGCTAGCTAGGCTCGCTTGCTTACATCAGACAAAGTGGATCACAGGCCTACACCTGCCACATTCCCCCCTTTGATTAATCTCACCCTATTACTTAATAAGGTGTGAGAATTAAATCACCTTAAAATAGTCACATCATGATTGAAGGATTTCGACTAGGACTAGCTTTATATAGGGCCATTATTTTAGTTGCGGTCTTCCGCTCTACTGTACTATCAATAGCATTATGAATAGAATGCATATAACATGGGATTAAACATGGTAATAAGAAAATAACAACAACAAGGATTAGTACCAATATAATGAAAGTTTTAAATCCTCCCAGCCATGAGAAAAGGTTAGCAAACCAGTTAGGAAATTTCAATGAGTGCCAAGTTTGCACTGGCACATAAGCATGTCTTTGCATATCTTTAGCAATTTCTTCAACTACTTGACCCTTATCATCTATTTTAAACAGCAATTGGTTAAATTCAGTTTACCACATACTCCTCCTTCAGCTGCTAACAAATAATCAAGTGCTAAGCGATTCTGATATATAGCAGTGCGCATTTGAGTACTTTGTCTAGCTAAAAGTGTAAGAGCTTGGCTAGTTTCATTGGTTATGATTTCAACTACTGCTTGTAAGCGGATAATACGATTAATCATATAAACTGGGGTTCGATATCCATACATTCCATCATCATTCCAAGTGGCAGGCCCATAATACTCAATGATTCTTTCTGGTGGCCAATCATCCCCCTGCCACTTCTCCCACTTGCCTACCTGGAGGGGTGATCTCTTCTGTCTCAATGCTCTTTTGTGTCGGTGGGTAGTGTATACTGGGTATCCTAATTGTTCTCCATGTTCAGTGTTTAAAAGAAAGAAAGAAGGTCTGATGGTTCCTAAGACACATGCTCCTCCCCATTGTGGCGGGAGTTGTGCATAAGCTCTGTTTCCACAGATCCAATATAGGCCAGGTGGGGCTTGCCAGGCATGAGCTTTGGCAAGATTGGTCCATAAATCAGCAAGTTCAGGAAATCTGGCTAATGGGTTAGGAGGTTCAGGGTGTTTGATTCCTGACCACCATGACGTCTTTTTGGTCGTGGCATTATAGAATTTCTGGCTAAGACAGACCAGCTGTCCTACCTGTTGGGTGAACTGGGGTCCAGTTCTGGCATAGCAAAGACGTCCAACGATTGAGTGCGCTAACACCCATTCGCTAGTAGTCTTGTGTAATTCAGACTGATTGTAAGTTAGAGAATAATTCAATTCTTGGGCTTCCCATGGCCACTGGTCACCCATTTTGGTTCCGCCACAGAAATAACAATTCGAGATTTTAAGACTAGATACCACTGCTCCTGCTAATTCTAAAAATAAATTCTGAGAAGGATGAGGGATTTCAAACTTATTTACATGCATGGCCTCATAGAAGGTATTATGGATATGATATTTAGATGATTTGTGGGCTTGGGTATTCAATCTTATATACACAATGGTTCCCGGATCTACTGCTGCTCCACCAGCAATACGTAAACCAAACTTGTATCCTTGTTTCCATGCATTGGGATTGTGTATGCGTAAGTGTAAGGGGTTAGAAGCATCTTTCTGACATTTATCATTTGTCGTTGACTTGGTTAAAGTGGCCATTCGTTTATCTATCTTTTCGTCAACTATACCATTATTCCATGTAGCATAAAAAACACATTCCCAGTTAGGGCAATAGTAATCTGCTGCTGGGGCAGTACTATAGCCTGGTTCCTTTTTACCTGTACACTTTCTCCATCCTGTGGCACCTTCTGGGCACATATACTTATGGTCATTTCGATACGCTTTTTCCCAAGTACCACAGGTGGAATGACTATCTCTGTTTATGACATTACATGCATCAAAATTCAAAACAGCAGGTCTAGTAATGTCCTTAAGTGGTGGCGTAGCAGCTATTATAGGTCCATCTGCATCCTTCCATCGTATTTCCAACGTGTAATAGGATGGATTCTGATGCGGATTATAGCATACTCTGGATTTACCATTTGTGCAAACATTTAGTTCAGTGGTGTTATAAATACACCGAGTCACTTTTCCAGTGCAGGTATAATAAGAATGGTAAATCAAAGTCTGAGTTACTTTTAGTCCAGTTCGAGTAGAAGTAATGCAAGCAGTGCATGGAGGTAAAGCATAAGTCAGTTCAAGACCTCCAAAGCTGGCAACCAGGGCAAACCAATCTAGAAATGCCCTCACACTGCAGTGTAGATAGTTTATGTATATAGTTAACCCAGTTATCCAAGTTTGTACTCCTGTTCAATGTAAAACCTGACAGTTTGTCGTGATGGTCGTTTTGTTATGATGTAAACCGCGCTGATTCTAAATAGCGCGGTATATAAGAAACTGTAATAAATAAAATAAATAAATAAAGCAAAGGTAAGGATACATGTTGATTGGAGTTCTTCTGAATCCTCAACTTGCAGATCTTGACCACGACGTTCTTTTCTTCGTCCCGTTCGCTAATGAAGCAATTCAACGGGTGTTGAGTGTTGATTGAAGATTCTCAAGTTGTCCATCACGCATCAACCAACTTAGCAATTTCAGTTGGTTTTTGAAGTATGGTTCAATATAGTATCAAAGTAGTGTGCAAAATCGCACGCAAATTGGGTTCGTTGAAACAAAACTGTTGCTGCATGGAAAAACAGCAATCCTCTTCGAAAGACTTGGCTACTGCAAGGCACTGTGACAGAGTGTCTAAGTTGCTGGTTGCCGTCTCAGAGTAACTCGCAAAGGTGCATCAAGATGCTGCTCTGCTGTCCACTGCTCAGGTTCAGGATCAGCGGCGGGCTTGACTCTGCTGTGGTGGATCCAGGCGTCAATTTCTGCTACCTTTACTGCAGTCGGGGTAGACAGGATGACAGTGTACGGTCCCTTCCAATGGGGTTCCAACGGTGTCTTCTTCCAATCTTTGATCCACACCGAGGTACCAGGCTGATAGGGATGCAGAGGTTCCGTCAAGTTGATAGGCAACTGGTCTTGGATCCACACATGGAGAGTCTGCAGAACAAAACTAAGAGCTAGGAGTTCTTGCCTGGTTATTTCTGAACCAATTTGGGCTAGACTTCCTTTAATTCCCTGCACTATTGGTGGGGGTTTACCATACAGAACTTCAAAAGGGGAAAATCCTGTTGATTTTACAGGAGCTGAGCGTATTCTGAGTAAAGCTATTGGGAGCACTTGGGGCCACTCTAGGTGTGTCTCCTGACAAAGCTTAGACATTTGGGCTTTTAGGGTACGATTCATTCGCTCAACTTTCCCTGAACTCTGGGGTCTATATGCAGTGTGGAGTTTCCATTGTATCTGCAAAGCTTTTGCTAATTGTTGAGTAACCTGGGAGACAAATGAGGGTCCATTGTCTGACCCTATTACTGCTGGAATTCCAAACCTAGGGACAATCTCTCTCATTAAAACTTTGGTAACTTCTCGAGCTTTCTCAGTTCTGGTTGGGAAGGCTTCTACCCACCCAGAGAAAGTACAGACTAATACTAATAGGTAATGGTATCCATTGGCTTTTGGCATTTCGGTAAAATCAATTTGGAGGTTGTGCATGGGGGTTACACCTCCTGACTAAACTCGGGGTGCCGTTATAAGGCCTTGCTTGGCATTATTTTTGGCACAAGTTAGACATTGACGTGCTACTGAAGCTGATATAGTTGTCAATAGAGTAATGTAAAAATGTGGTCTGAGTGCTTTTTTCCATAGCACTTTTCCCATAGTGGGTGGCTTCGTGAAAGGCTTTGACAAAAAATGGTCCTAACAGTTCAGGAATTACTATTCGTCCAGGGGGTTGACTGCCCTCTGCTGGTGGCAGCTCAATCCATCCATCTTTCAGTACTCCATCTTCTTTGTTACAATAGTAATCTAATTCTTGGGTGGTATATCGTGGTGTCCATAAATTCAGAGGTACTGGAAACAATGCTGCTTGCATTGGCATAGCTTGTGGTGTAATCTGTCCCGTCATAGCTGCTTGTCGTGCTGAGGCATCTGCAAACCTATTTCCTCAGGCAACTTCTCCTTTTCCTGCTTGATGTCCTCTGCAGTGCATGACAGCTACACGTGTTGGAGCCCAAACTGCATCAAGTAACATCAGTATCTCGGGACCATACTTGACTGACTTTCCTCCGGATGTGATGAGCCCTCGTTCTTTATAGAGAGCTCCATGGGCATGTAGAGTAGTGAAGGCATATTTGGAATCTGTATATACATTTAGCACAAGTTTTGCTCCTAATAATAATGTTCTGGTGAGTGCTTTCAATTCGGCTTTCTGGGCTGATGTGCCTGAGGCTAGAGCTGATGATTCAACTACTTCGTGTTGAGTGACGACTGCATACCCAGCACAGCGTCGTCCATCAAGGATGAGACTGCTCCCATCAACATAATAGATTTGGTCAGGATTGTCTATGGGCACATCTGTCAAGTCAGGTCGACTGGAGAACACAGTTTCCATGACTTCGATACAGTCATGTTCTGGGAGTTCTTCGCTAATGGGTATCAAGGTGGCTGGATTCAAGGCATGACTTACTTCTAGTTGTATCTGTGGGTTTTCACATAACATGCTCTGGTATTTCAACATTCGGGAATTGGTGAGCCAATAATTTGCTTTTTGTTCCATAAGGGCAAGGACTGCATGTGGCACAGTGACTCGTATGTTCTGTCCTAATGTGAGCTTGTCCGCTTCACTTACTAGTACTGCTGTAGCTGCGACTGCTCTCAGGCAGGGTGGCCACGGTGTCCAACTGTTTCGATAGATATGCTACAGGTCGCTCCCAATTTCCCAATTTCTGAGTCAACATGCCTAAGGCATTTCCCTGTGCTTCATGTACAAACAAGTGGAAAGGCTTGTGAACATCTGGTAGTCCAAGTGCTGGTGATGACATCAATTCTTCCTTTAACTTCTTGAAGGCTGTATCCTGCTCAAGTCCCCACTCCAGTGGCGACTTTTCTTCTCCTTTTGTGGCTTCATATAATGGTTTGGCAATTTGGGCGAAGTTGGGTATCAAGATTCGGCAATATCCTGCCGCTCCCAGAAAGGCTCTGACTTGCTTTCTGGTTGTTGGGGTTGGTATTCTACATACTGCTTCTTTTCTTTCTCTGCCTAATCTTCGGCTTCCTTGGGTTATACGAAAGCCCAAGTATTTCACTTCTTTTTGGCATAGTTGTGCTTTTGCTCTGGAAACTTTGTATCCAGCTTCATCTAGTAACTGCAAGAGATCTTTGGTGGCTTGTATACATTCATGTTCTGATACTGCAGCTATCAGCAGATCGTCCACGTATTGGAGAAGCACTCTCTTCCCCGGGGCCACTGGATAGCTTGAAAGGTCTTGATTCAGTGCAGCACTAAAAATGGTAGGCGAATTCTTGAATCCTTGGGGTAATCGTGTCCAGGTGAGTTGGCCCCCTCTTCCAGAGATGGGGTCCTGCCATTCAAATGCAAACAATATTTGACTTACAGGGGCTAATCTTATGCAAAAGAATGCATCTTTTAAATCTAGTACAGTAAAATGGGTAGCTTCAGCAGGTATCAGTCCTAGAAGAGTGTAAGGATTGGGTACAACTGGATGTATAGTTTCAACTGCATCATTCACTCTCCTTAGGTCTTGTACTGGGCGGTAATCATCTGTCCCAGGTTTCTTTACTGGCAAAAGTGGAGTGTTCCATGGGGATTGACATACTTTTAGTAGGCCATATTCGAGTAATCTTTGCAAGTGGCGATGAATGCCTTCAATTGCAGCTCTTGGGAGAGGGTACTGTTTGACGTGTACTGGTGTAGCACTAGGCTTAAGGGTTACAATTACTGGGGCTATATGTTTGGCTAGGCCTGGAGGACTGCCTTCTGCCCATACTCCAGGTGGTGCATGAATGTTCTTTAAAGTTTGTTCGAAATAAGTGTCTTGGACAGAGTCATCAATGTAATACCTCCATTCTTCTTCTCGGGGAACTGTCAGCAGCATTATTCCTGCTGGTTTGGCTTGGGGATTTACTGTCATTTGCATTTCTCCTTTTTCAGAGAAAGATATTTGTGCTTGAAGCTTGGCTAACATATCTCGTCCCAGTAGTGGCACTGGGCATTCGGGCATATAAAGGAATTGATGAGTTATTTGCTGTCCTCCTAGACTGCATATACGGTTCTGAAGAAAAGATTTTGTAGCTCTGGCACCAGTTGCTCCTATGATGGTGACTGCTTTTGTAGAAAATGGGGCTATCTTTTTGTCTATTACTGAATGTTCTGCTCCAGTATCAACCATAAAGTTCATAACTTGGTCTCCTATTTGTATTCCGACCATAGGCTCCTGGAGACCTAAAGCAAACTCGGAGCCCGGTCTGTCCTAGTCCACATCATTTTCGTCATGGATTGCCGTGGTCAATGCTTGGATGGCTCCTCCTCTTTCTCGCTGGAATTGTTCTCGATTGGCTCCTCCGCGGTTTCGGGGACGGCCTCGTCTTTCTTCTCGCCACTGATGATCGTTTTCGTCATCTTGCTGGGCGTCTTCGAGTTGCAGGCACGCATCTCTCCAATGTCCTTCTTCTCTGCAATAGGCGCATTGGTTCACGCCTAGCTGCTGGGACCGGCCTCCACCTCGGCCCCGCCCCCTTCCTCTGCTCCGTCGACTAGGGATACCTCCCCTTTTCTGTTCAACTATGGCCGCAGCCAAAAAATCAGCTTTCTTCTTCATCTTTCTATCACATTCTCTCTGCCTTTCATTATCACGATTCACATACACTTTATGAGCGACTTCCAGTAACTGCGTCGTATTCATGCCCGCAAACCCTTCTAATTTTTGTAATTTACGTCTGATGTCTGGTTGAGACTGGTTTACAAAAGCAGAATTCACCATACATAAACTTCCTGATGCCTCGGGATCATAGGGAGTATACATTCTGTATGCTTCAGTTAATCTTTCATGAAATTCTGCGGGGCTCTCATCTACACCTTGGATAATTCCTGCAACTTTGGAAAGGTTCATAGCTTTCTGCCCCCCCCTTTTCAGACCTTGTAAAAAGCCTTGGCGAAAACGGGCTAGGGCTGTGGATCCTTGCTCTGTATTTGGATCCCATCGGGGGTCTTCATTCGGGAATTCTCTCTGGGCCGCTTCCCGATGGTCTATTCTGTTCGTCCCCGGTCCCGGAGCTACAGGGTTATCTGCCATCCACTCAATAGCTGCTTTTCTAATTCGTGCTCGCTCCTCTGTTGTGAATAGAGTGGTCAGGAGCTAGCGGCAATCTGCCCAAGTGGGTTGGTGGGTTTCCATAATAGTAGTTACTAATTCTGTAAGTTCCTGGGGTTTATTAGTATAGGAGGCATAATGCGACCTCCAATTTAACAAATCAGTTGTAGAGAAAGGGATATACACATAACTTAGGGGTCCCGCTACCACCTCATCATTATCATTCTTTACGGGCACTCCCGGGACTTGCCGTAAGGGCATCATCTTGGCAGTAGATATCTTTTGGGATCTAAGGGATATTTTCGTAACTGTCTTATCAGGGGTCACTTTCTTCTTCTCTACATGTTTCACTTTGGATGTACTTGTTGCTGGCTTACTAGTGCTGGCAACCAGTTTTATACTGTCAGCATCGCTTAGGGAATTTTCAGTTTCTAATTGCTCTGCTTCTGTATCTGACTCTCCTTTTTCTGTTTCAGATGATTCACCTTCCTGTAAAGAGGATTCATCTTCCTGCTCTTCGGTTGATAGCTCTGGGGTTGGGTCCCGCCTCGGCTGTCTCGGGGTTTCTGGGGCGGGACGCCGGGCAGCCCTTACTGGACCTGGGGTTCAAGGCTGTCGGGGAATTATTTCTGGGGAATCAGGATCTACCAGGATGGGCTTCTTCCTGGACTTCTTATCCTGCCCTTTTGTTCTAGGCTGTTCTGTTTTCTGACTATAATCTGTCTTAGCTAACATTATTCTGCACTGTTCTTCATAACAGCGCTGCGCCCAAAGGGGCGGATCTTCACAAATACTTAACCAGGAATCTATATAGAGGTACTGATCGGGGTGCGCTATCCGCACTCTACGGTGTACTAACTGGATAATTTCTACATTAAAAGTTCCCTCTCGGGGCCAGGTGGGGTCTAAGTCGGGCCACTCCCTAGTACACAAAATCTGTAAACGGGCTGCAGTCATTTTAATACCATAATCTCCAGAATATCCCTCTTTAAAATGTGTGATCATACATTCTAATGGAGTGTTCCTAGTAGACCCCGCCCCTCCCATTTCGATGTGTGCGCGCAACAACAGACAAAAGGGAAAAGGAGGGCGGACCGTGGGTAAGGGGTCCTCACGGCCCTGGAAACGTATAAGGAGAACAAATAACAAGATAAGACGACAATCGCTTCCCCCTTTTCGGGACCTGAATGCGGTCGCCCGGTCAGGAAATGCGCTACTCAGGGGTCCGACTTCACTTGGTCCGTGCTGCCAGACCTCTCATTCACACTTCATTCACACAATCATGCTAGCAACGTATCCCAGAATGCATTCGTTTCTATCTATTCTGACTAGTCTTATTCAATTTCCAAAATACAAAAAGATGGGAGTTTCGCCCTGAGAATACTCATGTGGGGTTACTCGGCCCGTCTTTGAGAGGTGATCAGGCTCTCTTACCAATTACCAATTTTCTCGAGATTACAAATTCCAAGTTCCAAGTTCCAATGGCAGTACTGCTCTTTCTATATCTGTCTAGACAACAAATCAAAACTATACTCACCGGATCCGGTCCTCAAACTTCCCAAGCAGGCGCATGAGTTGGACCTCGGACTCCCCTCACTCGGGTTTGAGGCGTTGGCTCCAGCCGGGCTCGGCACCCGCCGAGGTCCGACCAGCTCCCTCCGATGCAAAGGACCGGCGGCGCCAGGGAGTAGCCCCCGTCGGAAGGGCGCGATCCCGGCAGGACCAAGCCTATAGAGGCGGAACGTCGTGGTATATTGCCCTATATACACTCGGATTCCACAACTTCCCGGCCAACGCACCAAGAATATGTAGCAGCAGAGCGCAGACAAACCAATAATACCAGGAGTCTGTTCAGAAGGTCCAAATCATTTATTTGTGCACAAGTCTCAAGCAAAATCAAATTCAAAATGGCTGAGCAAAGATTTCTGGCAATACAACAACTTTTATAGACTTTTACTCCATTCTAGGTATAGAAACACATTTCACTGGTCCCGGTACTCTCCCGTACCCCTTCCATTGGTCCCGGTACTGATAAGATTATCCAATTATGTTCCTTTAGTGGGCTCAGCACCTGCTTACCCCCCTTCCAGTCCCAATTACAATGGCCAGTTCATCAACTTGTTACTTTCATACTTTCAAGGCCATTGAGCCAATTTGTGCATGTAGGGGAGCAAGGCTCTGTAACTCATCTGTCAGCAGTCCCAATTAAATCCCTTGCAGATGTACTTTCTTATCAGTAACTTCTAAACATATTTTTCTGTATTTTTCCATCTTCCAGTTCTGCTTATCTAAGCTAGTTCAATATTCTTGCCATGTCCTTGCTTTACAGGAGCAGATTGGGGGATGTGCAATTCCCATAGGCCTCTCCACTAGCTTCATTCACAGGTCAAGCTAGGTAGGCTCGCTTGCTTATATCAGACAAAGTGGATCACAGGCCTACACATGCCACATATATCAGTACCGGGACCAATAGAGGAGGTACGGGAGGTACGGGAGGTTACCGGGACCAATGAAATGTTTTTCTATACCTAGAATGAAGCTAAAGTCTATAAAAGTTGTTGTATTGCTAGAAAACTTTGCTCAGCCATTTTGAAATTGACTTTGCTTGAGACTTGTGCACAAATAAATGATTTGGACCTTCTGAACAGACTCCTGGTATCATTGGTTTGTCTGCGCTCTGCTGCTACATATTCTTGGTGCGTTGGCCGGGAAGTTGTGGAATCAGAGTGTATATAGGGCAATATACCACGACTTTCCGCCTCTACAGGCTTGGTCCTGCCGGGATCGCGCCCTTCCGACGGGGGCTACTCCCTGGCGCCGCCGGTCCCTTGCATTGGAGGGAGCTGGTCGGACCTCGGCGGGTGCCGAGCCCGGCTGGAGCCAACGCCTTGAACCCAAGTGAGGGGAGTCCGAGGTCCAACTCATGCGCCTGCTTGGGAAGTTTGAGGACCAGATCCGGTGAGTAGAGTTTTTGATTTGTTATGTCTAGACAGATAAGAAAGAGCAGTGCTGCCATTTGAACTTGGAACTTGGAAATTGGTAAGAGAGCCTGATCACCTCTCCAAGACGGGCCGAGTAACCCCGCATGAGTATTCGCAGGGCGAAACCCCCATCTTCTTGTATTTTGGAAATTGAATAAGACTAGTCAGAATAGATAGAAACGAATGCATTCTGGGATACGTTGCTAGCATGATTGTGTGAATGAAGTGTGAATGAGAGGTCTGGCAGCACGGACCAAGCGAACGCGGACCCCTGAGTAGCGCATTTCCTGACCAGGCGACTTCGTTCAGGTCGCAAAAAGGGGGAAGCGATTGTCGTCTTGTCTTGTTATTTGTTTCCCTTATACGTTTCTAGGGCCGTGAGGACCCCTTACCCACGGTCCGCCCTCCTTTTCCCTTTTGTCTGTTGTTGCGCGCACACATCGAAATGGGAGGGGCGGGGTCTACTAGGAACACTCCGTTAGAATGTATGATCGCACATTTTAAAGAAGGATATTCTGGAGATTATGGTATTAAAATGACTGCAGCCCGTTTACAGATTTTGTGTACTAGGGAGTGGCCCGATCTAGACCCCACCTGGCCCCGAGAGGGAACCTTTAATGTAGGAATTATCCAGTTAGTGCACCGTAGAGTTCGGATAGCGCACCCCGATCAGTACCCCTATATAGATTCCTGGTTAAGTATTTGTGAAGATCCGCCCCCTGGGGCGCAGCGCTGTTATGAAGAACAGTGCAGGTTAATGTTAGCAAAGACAGATTATAGTCAGAAAATAGAACAGCCTAGAACGAAAGGGAAGGATAAGAAGTCCAGGAAGAAGCCCATCCTGGTAGATCCTGATTCCCCAGAAATGGTTCCCCGACAGCCTCAAACCCCAGGCCCAGTAAGAGCCGCCCGGCGTCCCGCCCCAGAAACCCCGAGACAGCGGGAACGGGACCCCACCCCTGAGCTATTACCCAAAGAGCAGGAAGATGAACTCCCTTTACTTGAAGGTGATTCTTCCGAGACAGAAAGAGGAGAGTCAGATACAGAAACAGAGCAAGGAGAAACTGAAAATTCCCTAAGCGATGCTGACAGTGTAAAAATGGTTGCCAGCGCTAGTTTGCCAGTAAAAAGTACATCTAAAGTGAAACACGTAGAAAAGAAGAAAGTGACCCCTGATAGGACAGTTACGAAAATATCTCTCAGATCCCAAAAGATATCTACTGCCAAGATGATGCCCTTACGGCAAGTCCCGGGAGTGCCCGTAAAGAATGATGATGATAAGGTGGTAGCGGGACCCCTAAGCTATGTGTATGTCCCTTTCTCTACAACTGATTTGCTAAATTGGAGGACACATTATGCCTCCTATACCACTAAACCCCTAGAGCTTACAGAATTAGTGAATACTATTATGGAAACCCACCAACCAACTTGGGCAGATTGCCGCCAACTCCTGACCACTCTATTTACGACAGAGGAGCGGGCACGAATTAGAAAAGCAGCTATTGATTGGCTGGCGGATAACCCTGTAGCTCCGGGACCAGGAACGGAAAGAATAGACAATCGGGAAGCGGCCCAGAGAGAATTCCCGAATGAAGACCCCCGATGGGATCCAAATACAGAAAGAGGATCCGCAGCCCTAGCCCGTTTTCGCCAAGGCTTCTTACAAGGCCTGAAAAGGGGGGGCCAGAAAGCTATGAACCTTTCCAAAGTTGCAGGAGTTATCCAAGGTATAGATGAGAGCCCCGCAGAATTTCATGAAAGATTAACTGAAGCATACAGAATGTATACTCCCTATGATCCCGAGGCACCAGGAAGTTTATGTATGGTGAATTCTGCTTTTGTAAATCAGTCTCAACCAGATATTAGACGTAAATTACAAAAATTAGATGGGTTTGCGGGCATGAATACAACTCAGTTACTGGAAGTCGCTCATAAAGTGTATGTGAATCGTGATAATGAAAGGCAGAGAGAATGTGATCGAAAGATGAAGAAGAAAGCTGATTTTTTGGCTGCGGCCATAGTTGAACAGAAAAGGGGAGGTACCCCTAGTCGACGGAGCAGAGAAAGGGGGCGGGGCCGAGGTGGAAGCCGGCCCCAGCTAGGCGTAAACCAATGCGCCTATTGCAGGGAAGAAGGACATTGGAGAGATGCCTGCCCGCAACTCGAAGACGCCCAGCAAGATGACGAAAACAATCATCAGTGGAGAGAAGAAAGACGAGGCCGTCCCCAAAACCGCGGAGGAGCCAATCGAGAACAATTCCAGCGAGAAAGAGGAGGAGCCATACAAGCATTGGCTACGATAGCCCATGATGAAGATGACGTGGATTAGGACAGACCGGGCTCCGAGTTTGCTTTAGGTCTCCAGGAGCCTATGGTCGGAATACAAATAGGAGACCAAGTTATGAACTTTATGGTTGATACTGGAGCAGAACATTCAGTAGTAGACAAAAAGATAGCCCCATTTTCTACAAAAGCAGTCACCATTATAGGAGCAACCGGTGCCAAAGCTACAAAATCTTTTCTTCAGAATCGTATATGCAGTCTAGGAGGACAGCAAATAACTCATCAATTCCTTTACATGCCCGAATGTCCAGTGCCACTACTGGGACGAGATATGTTAGCCAAACTACAAGCACAAATATCTTTCTCTGAAAAAGGAGAAATGCAAATGACAGTAAATCCCCAAGCCAAACTGGCAGGAATAATGCTGCTAACAGTTCCCCGTGGAGAAGAATGGAGATATTACATTGATGATTCTGTCCAAGACACTTATTTTGAACAAACCTTAAAGAACATTGATGCACCACCTGGAGTATGGGCAGAAGGCAGTCCTCCAGGCCTAGCCAAACATATAGCTCCAGTAATTGTAACCCTTAAGCCTAGTGCTTCACCAGTACATGTCAAACAGTACCCTCTCCCAAGAGCTGCAATTGAAGGCATTCATCGCCACTTGCAAAGATTACTAGAACATGGCCTACTAAAAGTATGTCAATCCCCATGGAACACTCCACTTTTGCCAGTAAAGAAACCTGGAACAGATGATTACCGCCCAGTGCAAGATCTAAGGAGAGTGAATGAAGCAGTTGAAACCATACATCCAGTTGTACCCAATCCTTACACTCTTCTAGGACTGATACCTGCTGAAGCTACCCACTTTACTGTACTAGATCTAAAAGATGCATTCTTTTGCATAAGATTAGCCCCTGTAAGTCAGATATTGTTTGCATTTGAATGGCAGGACCCCATCTCTGGAAGAGGGGGCCAACTCACTTGGACACGATTACCCCAAGGATTCAAGAATTCGCCTACCATCTTTAGTGCTGCACTGAATCAAGACCTTTCAAGCTATCCAGTGGCCCTGGGGAAGAGAGTGCTTCTCCAATACGTGGACAATCTGCTGATAGCTGCTGTATCAGAAAGTGAATGTATACAAGCCACCAAAGATCTCTTGCAGTTACTAGATGAAGCTGGATACAAAGTTTCCAGAGCAAAAGCACAACTATGCCAAAAAGAAGTGAAATACTTGGGCTTTCGTATAACCCAAGGAAGCCGAAAATTAGGCAGAGAAAGAAAAGAAGCAGTATGCAGAATTCCAACCCCAACAACCAGAAAGCAAGTCAGAGCCTTTCTGGGAGCGGCAGGATATTGCCGAATCTGGATACCCAACTTTGCCCAAATTGCCAAACCACTGTATGAAGCCACAAAAGGAGAAGAAAAGTCGCCACTGGAGTGGGGACCTGAGCAGGATACAGCCTTCAAGAAGTTAAAGGAAGAATTAATGTCATCACCAGCCCTTGGACTACCAGATGTTCACAAGCCTTTCCACTTGTTTGTACATGAAGCACAGGGAAACGCCTTAGGCATGTTGACTCAGAAATTGGGAAATTGGGAGCGACCTGTAGCATACTTATCGAAACAATTGGACACTGTGGCCAAGGGATGGCCACCTTGCCTGAGAGCAGTCGCAGCTACAGCATTGTTAGTGAGTGAAGCAGACAAGCTCACATTAGGACAGAATCTACGAGTCACTGTGCCACATGCAGTCCTTGCCCTCATGGAACAAAAAGCAAATTATTGGCTCACCAATTCCCGAATGTTGAAATATCAGAGCATGTTATGTGAAAACCCACAGATACAATTGGAAGTGAGTCATGCCTTGAATCCAGCCACATTGATACCCATTAGTGAAGAACTCCCAGAACATGACTGTATCGAAGTCATGGACATTGTATTCTCCAGCCGACCTGACCTGACAGATGTGTCCATAGACAATCCTGACCAAATCTATTATGTTGATGGGAGCAGTCTCATCCTCAATGGACGACGCTGTGCCGGATATGCAGTTGTCACTCAACATGAAGTAGTTGAGTCATCAGCTCTAGCCTCAGGCACATCAGCCCAGAAAGCAGAATTGATAGCACTCACCCGAGCACTATTACTAGGTGCGAAACTTGTGTTAAATGTATATACAGATTCCAAATATGCCTTTACTACCCTACATGCCCATGGAGCTCTCTATAAGGAGCGAGGGCTCATCACATCCGGAGGAAAATCAGTCAAGTATGGCCCCGAGATACTGATGTTACTTGATGCAGTATGGGCCCCAACTCGTGTAGCTGTTATGCATTGCAGAGGACATCAAGCAGGAAAAGGAGAAGTTGCCCAAGGAAATAGGTTTGCAGATGCCTCAGCACGACAAGCAGCTATGACAGGACAAATTACACCACAAGCCATGCTGATGCAGGCAGCATTGTTCCCAGTACCTTTAAACTTATGGACACCACGATATACCACCAAAGAATTAGATTACTACTGTACCAAGGAGAATGGAGTACTGAAAGATTTATTTATTTATTTCAACTTCTTATATACCGCACTTTTCGACATCAGCGCGGTTTACAGATAACATGAAGAAACCAGAACAACAGGCTGTTTGGTATTACATATAACAGGAGTATCAACTTGGATAACATGGGAGAACTATTTACATGGAGTATATAATCTATTAACTAGATAACATGCTCGAACTATTTACATAAAATTAGCAGGAATACCTGGAAAAAGGAGAGAGGCTGTGGATTTGTGGGTTGTATTAGGGTGGGGCTATTATGTTACGCTTCATGTGGGGTATTTGATGAAAAGGTGCAGTTTAAGGGCCTTTCTGAACTGGGTTAGGTTGGTTATGGCGCGGAGATCAGGTGGGAGAGAATTCCAGCATTTTGGTGCGCTAAACATGAAAGCTCTGTTTGACGTTGATAGGCTGCACGTTGTTATAGCCTTTGGGGTTGTTAGTGAGTTTAATGCTGCCTGTCTCCTATTTCTGTTTGATGGGACGGTTTGGATGAGTTTAGAAAGTGATGTGGACGATAAACCATTTATGGCCTTAAAAGTGAGAGTGAGGGTTTTGAATGTAAGTCTTCCGTGTATAGGGAGCCAATGGAGCTGTTTGAGGATAGGTGTGATGTGTTCATTTTTGGGCGCTCCTAGGAGAACCCTGGCAGCGGTGTTCATGGCAAGCTGTAAGGAGCTTACGGTGGATTGTGGGAGTCCTTGTAGAATGGAGTTGGCGAAGTCGAAATGCGGTAGTATCAGAGCTTGGTAGATGGTTCTGAAGTCTTCGTGGTCTAGTAGGGGACGTAGGTGTCTAAGCGTGCGTATTTTGAAGTACACAGATTTTATGATATTGTTTATGTGTGATTTCATATCGAGCCTATGGTCTAGTGTGACTCCGAGGTATTTTATTGTTTCCTTGGTGCCTAGGTCAGCTCCCTTGACACTTATGTGTGGTGGTGGAGTGAAGTTGGGGTCTCTTGTGATAAAGAGAACCTCAGTTTTCTTATGCTGAATGCGGAGGTTCTGTGACAGGAGCCATTGTGAGACTGCGTCGAAGCAGTTTGTTATAGGCAATAAATCCATTTGCATTGTGGAAAATGGCATGTAGAGTAGGATATCGTCAGCGTATATCATACATTTCACATTGAAAGACCTGATGATATCGCAGATAGGCTGCATATAGATGTTGAACATGAGGGATGAAAGTGAGGACCCTTGCGGAACGCCTTGTCTTTGATGGAAGAGTTTTGATTTTCCTGTTGCAGATTTAACGTATTGCATTCTGGTATCGAGGTATGATTTACACCATTCAAGTGCTGAGTTGCATATGCCTTTTTCTTTCAGTCGACTGAGGAGGATCTCGTGATTTACCGAGTCAAACGCTGCTGCTATATCCAAGAAGATTAGCACAACGCCTTGTCGGATGTTGTCTATGGTATTGAGAACATCATTGAAGAGCATGGTAAGCAGTGTCTCAACGCCATGGAATTCTCTGAAGCCGTGTTGAGAATGGTCTAGAGGGGCTGCGGAGTCAATGTGGTCTTGGATTTGGCGCTGTGCCTCTTTCTCAAAGATCTTTGCTAAGAGGGGGATACTGGCTATAGGCCTGTAGGAGTCTGGCCGTTTTGGGTCTAGTTTAGCGTTTTTTAGAAGTGGCCTGATGGATGTGAGCTTTAATGCAGATGGGAAGGAGCCAGTAGTGAAGGAGAGGTTTATGATTCTTGCAATGAAAGGGCTAAATGCACACCGAAGATCCTTTATCCAAAAGGCTGGGCAGGGATCGGTCTGCGCGGTGGTCGTGTTGAGTGAGGTGATTGTGTCTTCAATGTGTTTAGAAGAAGGCGTGGTAAGTGCGGATAGGGATGTTGGGCAAGTTGTTTCTTGTATATTGTTTTTTGAGAGTTCATCTGTCTGTAGGAGTTTTGATTGCAAGTAATCAGCGAATTCTTGCGGGTGGATATCATTATTTTGTTTAGAAGAAGGCGTGGTAAGTGCGGATAGGGATGTTGGGCAAGTTGTTTCTTGTATATTGTTTTTTGAGAGTTCATCTGTCTGTAGGAGTTTTGATTGCAAGTAATCAGCGAATTCTTGCGGGTGGATATCATTATTTTGTTCAGAGGATGGTTCCTTTGATAGTGACTTAACCAGGTTGAAAAGGTCACGAGGTTTGTTCAATGATCTCTTGAGCATATCTGAGTGGTATTGCTTCTTTCTGGTTGTGATTGCCTCGCGGTGAGTTGAGAGGTGGAGAATGTAGGCTTCGTGGTCATCGATAGTGAGCGGCGCCAGCGTTTTTCGAGCCTTCGTAGGTGCGTAAGAGAGGACCGTAGCGCGGAGGAAAACCATGGAGCAGAGGTTCTTTTCCCTGATATGGACTTTTTGTGTGGTAGTTGAGCAACAGCGCTGAGGCCGTTGTTCCAGGCAGCGATTGACTCGTCAAGGTTGAGAGTTGTGTTGTTGAGGACTGGTTGGGTACTTGACAGAATAAGTTCTCTGTTGAAAGGTCGAAAGCCCTGTGTTACTCTAGATGGATTGGCGAGTTTACTGGTGTTCAGACTATGATTGTTGTTCAGGGGAATTTGTAGGTTTATAAGTTTATGGTCAGACCATGGGACCTCGGTGATTGATTTTACAATGTTGCTGTTTTGCTCAGAGACATGGTGGGGGGGCGAATACCATGTCAAGAATGTTTCCTTTGGTATGAGTAGGCTCAGTGATTATTTGTTTGTAACCAAGATTTTCAATGGCGTTGAGGAGTGAAAAGGAGTGGTTTTGTTGTAGTGATGGGAGGTTCAGGTCTCCCATTATCCAGTTGGGAGTGTTGGGGTTGCAGGTATTGGCGGCCAGATCCAATATGGAGGGCAGGTCGTCTGGGGAGCTCGAGGGGGCTCTGTAGACCAGGTTCATGGAGCATTGTTTATTGGCTATGGTGATTATGTCCAGATTGTTTGTGCTATAGGAGTTAGTCATGTTGAAGAGGAGTTCAGACTTGGTGAGAATGAGTGCTCCTCCTCCCTTCTTGTTTTCTCTGTGGGTTGTGTGTATAGTGAAGTTTGGTGGAATGAGTTGGTTAATAAGGACATTGTCCTCTTTAGATAACCAAGTTTCGGTGATCATGAGAGCATCAAGATCATGAAGGGTAACTATATCTAAGATTACAGGCCATTTTTTTCGAATTGATCGAGCATTTATAAGGGCACATTTTAAGTTTTGTGAGGGCGAGGGTTTGTGTTGCTTCAAATTACTGGATTGCTGTATTGCAATGTGGATCAAGTGGGAGTGTCGGATACGAGCTTCCCTAGTCGGATAAAGATAAGGGTTGCCTGCCCAATGTTTTCCGTGGTTTTTGAGGATGGGGATATGACTGGAGGTGGGGGAGTAGGCAACGGTGGTTCCGAGCCAGTCTGTGAGAAGGTAAAAACTGAGGAAGGTAATGAGGTGGAGAGGCATTTTGGTTTCTGGGATGTAATGTGAGAGGGTAATTGAGTTTTGGGTGGTGAGAATACACAATACAGTATACAGGTAATTTCACAGTACAGTATGCAGGCTATGAGGTAGTAACAAAGATATCACTGATTAAGATGGATGGATTGAGCTGCCACCAGCAGAGGGCAGTCAACCACCCGGACGAATAGTAATTCCCGAACTGTTAGGACCATCCTTTGTCAAAGCCTTTCACGAAGCCACCCACTATGGGAAAAGTGCTATGGAAAAAGCACTCAGACCACATTTTTACATTACTCTGATGACAACCATATCAGCTTCAGTAGCACGCCAATGTCTAATTTGTGCCAAAAATAATGCCAAGCAAGGCCTTATAACGGCACCCCGAGTTCAGTCAAGAGGTGTAACCCCCATGCACCACCTACAAATTGATTTTACCGAAATGCCCAAAGACAATGGATATCACTACATATTAGTGTTAGTCTGTACTTTCTCTGGGTGGGTAGAAGCCTTCCCAACCAGAACTGAAAAAGCTCGAGAAGTTACCAAAGTTTTAATGAGAGAGATTGTCCCTAGATTTGGAATTCCAGCAGTAATAGGGTCAGACAATGGACCCTCATTTGTCTCCCAGGTTACTCAACAGTTAGCAAAAGCTTTGCAGATACAATGGAAGCTCCACACTGCATATAGACCCCAGAGTTCAGGGAAAGTTGAGCGAATGAATCGTACCCTAAAAACCCAAATGTCTAAGCTTTGTCAGGAGACACACCTGAAGTGGCCCCAAGTGCTCCCAATAGCTTTACTCAGAATACGCTCAGCTCCTGTAAAGTCAACAGGTTTTTCCCCTTTTGAAGTTCTGTATGGTAAACCCCCACCAATAGTGCAGGGAATTAAAGGAAGTCTAGCCCAAATTGGTTCAGAAATAACCAGGCAAGAACTCCTAGCTCTTAGTTTTGTTCTGCAGACTCTCCATGCGTGGATCCAAGACCAGTTGCCTATCAACTTGACGGAACCTCTGCATCCCTACCAGCCTGGTACCTCAGTGTGGCTCAAAGATTGGAAGAAGACACCGTTGGAACCCCATTGGAAGGGACCATACACCGTCATCCTGTCTACCCCAACTGCAGTAAAGGTAGCAGAAATCGATTCCTGGATCCACCACAGCAGAGTCAAGCCCGCCGCTGATCCTGAACCTGAGCAGTGGACAGCAGAACAGCATCTTGATGCACCTTTGCGAGTTACTCTGAGACGGCAACCAGCAGTTTAAGCATTCTGTCACAGTGCCCTGCAGTAGCCAAGTCTTTCGAAGAGGATTGCTGTTTTCCATACAGCAAGAGTTTGTTTTCAACGAACCTCATGTGTGTGATTTGCCACACTACTTTGATGCTACATTGATTGACCAGACTTCACAAGCCAACTGAGATTGCTAAGTTGGTTAATGTGTGATGGACAACTTGAGGATCTTCAATCAACACTCAGCACCCGTTGAATTGCTTCATTAGCGAACGGGACGAAGAAAAGAACGTCGTGATCAAGATCTGCAAGCTGAGGATTCAGAAGAACTCCAATCAACATGTATCTTTACCTTTGCTTTGCCCTGGTTGCCTGTTTCGGAGGTTTTGAACTGACTTATGCCTTACCTCCATGCACTGCTTGCATTACTTCTACTCGAACTGGACTGAAAGTAACTCAGACTTTGATTTACCATTCTTACTATACCTGCACTGGTAAAGTGACTCGGTGTATTTATAACACCACTGAACTAAATGTTTGCACTAATGGTAAAACTAGAGTATGCTATAATCCGCATCAGAATCCATCCTATTACACATTGGAAATACGATGGAAGGATGCAGATGGACCTATAATAACTGCTACACAACCACTTAAAGATACTAGTAGACCTGTTGTTTTGAATTTCGATGCATGTAATGTTATAAACAGAGATAGTCGCTCCAACTGTGGTACCTGGGAAAAAGCGTATCGAAATGACCATAAGTACATGTGCCCAGAAGGTGCCACAGGATGGAAAAAGTGTACAGGTAAAAAGGATCCATATAGTACTGCCCCAGCAGCAGATTACTACTGCCCAAATTGGGAATGTGTTTTTTATGCTACATGGAATGATGGTATAGTTGACGAAAAGATAGATAAACGAATGGCCACTCTAACCAAGTCAAAAACAGACGACAAATGTCAGAAAGATGCTTGTAACCCCTTACACTTACGGATACGTAACCCTAGTGTATGGAAACAAGGATACAAATTTGGTCTACGTATCGCAGGTACTGGATCAGATCCAGGAACCATTGTGTATATAAGATTGAATACCCAAGCCCACAAGTCATCTAAATATCACATCCATAACACCTTCTATGAGGCCATGCATGTAAATAAGTTTGAGATCCCTCATCCCTCTCAGAATTTATTCTTAGAATTAGCTGGAGCAGTAGTATCTAGTCTCAAAATTTCAGATTGTTATTTCTGTGGCGGAACCCAGATGGGAGACCAGTGGCCATGGGAAGCTCAAGAATTAAATTATTCTCTGACTTACAATCAGACTGAATTACACAAGACTACTAGCGAATGGGTGTTAGTGCACTCAATTGTTGGACGTCTTTGCTATACCAGAACTGGACCTCAGTTCACCCAACAGGTAGGACAGCTGGTCTGTCTTAGCCAGAAATTCTATAATGCCACTACCAAGAAGACGTCGTGGTGGTCAGGAATCAAACACCCTGAACCTCCTAACCCATTAGCCAGATTTCCTGAACTTGCTGATTTATGGACTAATCTTGCCAAAACCCATGCTTGGCAAGCCCCACCTGGCCTGTATTGGATCTGTGGAAACCGAGCGTATGCTCGACTCCCGCCACAGTGGGGAGGAGCATGTGTCTTAGGGACCATCAGACCTTCTTTCTTCCTTTTAAACACTGAACATGGAGAACAATTAGGATATCCAGTATACACTATCCACAGACACAAAAGAGCATTGAGACAGAAGAGATCACCCCTCCAAGTAGGCAAGTGGGAGAAGTGGAAGGGTGATGATTGGCCGCCAGAGAGAATCATTGAGTATTATGGGCCTGCCACTTGGAATGATGATGGTATGTAGGGTTATCGAACCCCAGTCTATATGATTAATCGTATTATTCGCTTACAAGCAGTAGTTGAAATAATAACCAATGAAACTAGCCATGCTCTTACACTTTTAGCTAGACAAAGTACTCAGATGCGCACTGCTATATATCAGAATCGCTTAGCACTTGATTATTTGTTAGCAGCTGAAGGAGGAGTATGTGGTAAGCTGAATTTAACCAATTGTTGTTTAAAAATAGATGATAAAGGTCAAGTAGTTGAAGAAATTGCTAAAGATATGCAAAGACATGCTTATGTGCCAGTACAGACTTGGCACTCACTGAAATTCCCTAACTGGTTTGCTAACCTTTTCTCATGGCTGGGAGGACTTAAAACTTTCCTCATATTAGTACTAATACTTATTGTTGTTATTTTGTTATTACCATTTCTAATCCCATGTTGTATGCGTTCTATTCATAGTGCTATTGAAAGTACAGTAGAGCGGAAGACCGCAACTAAGATTATGGCCTTGTACCAACCAGCACCTCCTTCATATAGTCGGAATTCTAGAACCCTAGTATAACTCTTTTGAAGTGATTTAATAAATGAAGCTTGTGAAGAGGCCCATAGGAGTTGCACATCCCCCAATATGTTGCTGTAGAACTAGAACTCAGTAAAAGTATTGAAATAGCTTAGACCAGCAAAACAGATGGAAAAATACAGAAATTCATGTTTAAAACTGCTGACAGAGAAGTTATCGAGCCCTGCTTCCCTACACGTACAAACTGGCTCAATGGCCTTGAGAGAAGGAAAGTAACAAGTTGATGAACTGGCCATTGTAATTGGGACTAGAAGGGGGGTAAGCAGGTGCTGAGCCCACTGAAAGAACATAATTGGATAATCATATCAGTACCGGGACCAATAGAGGAGGTACGGGAGGTACGGGAGGTTACCGGGACCAATGAAATGTTTTTCTATACCTAGAATGAAGCTAAGGTCTATAAAAGTTGTTGTATTGCTAGAAAACTTTGCTCAGCCATTTTGAAATTGACTTTGCTTGAGACTTGTGCACAAATAAATGATTTGGACCTTCTGAACAGACTCCTGGTATCATTGGTTTGTCTGCGCTCTGCTGCTACATAGTAATCTGACTTATTCAATTTTCCTGATAGATTTACTAATACTCTATGGACCACTGCAATGTTTATAGTGTTGCCTTTTCTTAGGTTGGGTTCTTATTGCGTGAGTTTTGGAAGTTAGTGCCAGCATGGTAGATTTGCTCTTGGTCCTGAATGGCTTTTTTGTGTTAACTTAGAAAATGTCTGTTACTGAAAGGATTTGTATGGCCTGTACTGAGATTTTGTTTTAACATAGTAAAGTTTTATGGGGAAGTGTCCTACCTCTGCTCTGCACAGATTGCTGCAGAAAGGGCAAGCATGGGAGGATATTCTGTGGATGCAGAATATATGTTTGGATTTCATGCCATATGGGAGATCATATATGTATTGGGGGCCTGAGAAGGGGACTGTGGCTGAATGGGTGCTGAAGAGTGCAACGTCTTGTACTTCTTCCTCCCCCCTTGAGATAGCCTGCCTGCATTGCTGCCCTCTGCAGTTATTTGTTGGGGGTGGAGCATGGGTAGCCACAGATGGCAGGCTTAAATAGAAAAAATGTTTATGTGAAAAAGATGTTTCTTTTGTAAACGGACTCACGGGTTACATTTATGTTTTGACTTTTTGATTGTTGCATTATTTTGTGTCATCACATTTTTGGAGGTTTTTTCTTTATTAGGCTTAAATAGTTGGCAACCCTGCTGAAAAGTAGGAAAAGAACCATGTAGAAGGATAAATAGGGGGCCATCTGTTTGGGGCCCTATTTGCCAATCTATTTTAGACCTGTTCAGCCGATTTTACAAGATGGAGGCCAGTGGCTGGCAAGACAGTAAAACTGGCCAATGAAAGGCCAGTTTTCTACCGACTGCTGATTTTCCTATCCGGTGTCTGCCCGTGGGGATCTCAACCCCCACAGGCAGAAGTGCTGAGATAGCCATGATTGTGTTCTACACAGCCTTCCAAAAAAAAAAAAGGTTACTAAGTTGCTTCACAGATGGCTGAATAAATTAAAGAGGCAGTAACCTACTGACCCTTTAATTTATTCAGCTGTCTGTGCAGCAGACTTGGTAACCATTTTATTTCTTGGCAGGCTGTGCAGTTACCAGCTCTCCCAGCTGCCTCAACACTTCAGTGATTGGAGGGCAGGGGTAAGTCCAAGGTGGGAGGTTGAAGGGGAGAGTCGGGGGTGGGAGAGGGACAGCAGGAGAGGGGTTGGAGTGAGGATGAAAGGGATGAATGCACGAGAAGTAAAGGGTACAATGTGCATGTGCAAAAGGCACATCCCCTTTCTCGCAACATATGCAGGCACCCCCACCTCCGCACATGCAGGCACTCCTACCTCTGCACCACACATACACATACACACACACACAGGCGTAGCTTAATGGGTCGGCAGGGGTGGTGGTAGAGGGAGGAGGAGGAGGAGTGGGGCCACAAATAGTAGCCATAGTGAAAGCAGAACAACTCCACAAACTCAAAGAACCACCAGCATGTACCTTTACCCACAACTAAGGTAGGTAATTTTCAAATAGCTTATTTATCTAGATAAATAAGCATTTATCCAGATACAGTAAATGGCTGTTGGAAATTACCCTCATGGGGGGTAATTTCTTCACAGAGTTGCTTATGTGGAATATTAAAAAAGCACTCATTTTATAAATGAAATTTCCATATTGTCCTGCTAGACCAGTCCAGACAAGTGGGTTGTGTTCCCCTACCAGCAGATTGGTGGAGACAAAGAACCAATGAAAAGCCCAGGTTTCAATGCCTCTATTCGTCTCAGTCACCAGAGGTCTCTTTCAGTATTTCTTTGTCTCCAGCAGATGGTGGGTGGATTTTCTGCTCTCTGAAGATTGAGAGGAAAAGATTGATTAAACGCTCCTGAACGATCATCTTGAGGGTGACTCTTTCACTTGAGCATGATGTGGGAAGCTCCATTAGACTGTAGTCTTTTCGGTAGCCATAGGAGGGAAAATTGGTTCAGCAACATGCTCTTATCATGATAAGAGCTTGTTAAGCAGCCAGAAATTGGAAAGGTTAGAAGGATATGGATGAGTGCAGCAGCCTCACACAACCTCAACACCCCTCCCTCCTCCGCTGTTACCCCCTGCTCTCTCCCAAAAATTGCAGAAGGCTCTTAGAGAGATCTGCCTGCCAACCACCTTAAATGCAGTGCTGCAAAAGCCTGGGAAACAGTATCAGGGAAGTAGAGCTGAGCCCTGCATGCAGGGGTGGCCCAAGGGGGGTGCGGGGCCATGTGCAGAGACTCTGTGCAGGCCTCATTTGCATAAGGGGTCTCATTTGCATAAATATTTGCATAATGTTACCATACACTAACTTTTAGTAAACATGCCTCTTAATGAGTGTATGGATAAAGAAAGACTAAAAGATTTCTACATTACTATAATCCAGTGCCAACCGCCAGGCACATTAGGAACTACTACAAACACTGGCCATTTAGAACCAATAGCAAACCCGCCGTATCCTAACAGCACTACCAGGACTCACAAAGCACCATACTCTACCTATCAAAAGGTAACACTGCAAATATTAAACAAATACATTTCAGAGAATAACAATACATGACCTACTGGGGAAAGAGAACAAGTGGCACTGTCAAATAGGAATTACAGAAACAGAATGCCTCAGCTCAGTTACACATGCAGAACATAGACCATCATCAAACAAGGAATCACAATTTAGAAACAGGAAGACAATAATTAAACTGGGAACCCCAAAAGCCAATCTTGGAATGTACAACAACACTGTACAAATAAAACTATAAATTTCCTCTTGTACTAAACAAAGCGCTGATGTTAATGATGCACATTTCCCAGAGCTGACATATTCCAGTTAATAAATTCAAAATAAAGAGAGATTTTTCTACCTTTTGTGTATTTTTTTTTCAGTTGCAATTGCTCCAGCCACTTTCTTCTGGTTTCTTCGTGCCTTCTGTTAACTCTCCATCGTCTGCTGTCCATTTGTCCTTTCTTCTCTCTTCTAGTTTTTTTTCCATTCGCTCTCTCTACATCTGCTTTAACATACTAATCTTTCTCCTTTTGCTCTTTCCTCATTCCTATTTCATCCACTTGTGGCAAGGTCAGCCATCCAGAGCATGGGGGAGGTGAGCAGCATAAGGAATTCACCTTAATCAAGAGGCCTCTATTAGGTGTGTAGGGTCAGAAGGCCAGAGCCACGTTTCAAAAGCAGAAAAACCCCAGCTGGAATAGGTTTCAGGAAATGCTTGATAGAGTAAGAGGGGGAGATTGCAAGCACGAGGACCAAAGTCCTTACTCTAACAAGTGCATTGATTATTCTAAGTTCAGAAGGCAGGGAGATTACAAACACCTCGGAGAGAAAGAGGTGGGGTTGGATCCCAGTGAGTATAAACCCTGGTTAGATTATGGAGGCCAGAGGAGCAGCGGAGGAAGCAGGGGAGCAGGAGAGGAAGCCAGAGGAGCAGCGGAGGAAGGAAGAGAAGCAGCAGATGCGGCAGATGGGGAGAGGAACAGAGTCCAGAGCAGCAAAGACGATGGAATGCTGGAGAAGCCAGAGCAGGTGCTAACTCCTGGAGAAGGGCTGAGCTACCCAAAGCTAAGAAAGCTGTTTTCCCTGAATCAGGTTAGCAACAGGGGTGGAAGCCAGGAATTGGAGAAGCTTTTAGAGCACCAGAGAGATTGTCAGCTGAGCAGTCTGATCAAGTGAGCGAGTCAGAGCCCATGCAATTGGGAGAACCAGAGCCAGAGGTGGGGGAAGAAGATATGTTTATGGATCGTTCTTTATGTCAAGCTTTAGAATTGAAGTGTTGAAGAAGAGCCAGCCTTGAAAGAATTGTTCCTCTTGCAAAAGGTAACCTTAAAGCATAAGCAGTAAGGAGATAAATTCCTGTGTGTTTTGGAAAGGGAATTTACTGCCACATAAGCTTGTAAAAGAAGCTGTGTTTCATGCCTGATTATCAGCTGTGTTAGAACTCTGCAACAGCAAGAAAGCTAATTGGATGCTTTAAGAATTTGTGCTTTGCTCCTGTTTTATATGAAAAGCCTGCTAAGAGTTTTGAGGACATTTTGAATGCTTATTTCATATTCACCTGGAAGTACAGCCCAGAGAATTGAGGCTGTTGCTCCTGTTTTATATGAAAAGCCTGCTAAGAGTTTTGAGGACATTTTGAATACTTATTTCATATTCACCTGGAAGTGCAGCCCAGAGAATTGAGGCTGAGTGAAGATAAACTGCCATAGGAGATCAACAAAGGACTATAAGAAAAGTGGCACACTGTTATCTGTGAAAAGGCTAAGCTTCTACATTTAGGAGGACTTTGAAAAGCCATTGTTGAGTTCTGTTTGTTTTTGCCACCAGTTTGCTGAACCTTAAGCAAAAGCCTATAATTTATCCTGTTAATGGAACCTTGAACCTGATCTGTTCTCTTGTGTTTAAAATAAACTTTTTCTGTCATAAGCCTTACCCTCGGTTTGCCTCAACTACAATCCTTTTACTTGAAGCATAAATATAGCTGATAGAGGAAGGATACATCAACCACCACGCCCACAACAACTAGAGACTAGTGGTTTTGGTGTTGTGCTTGTGACACACTCAAATTTTACCCCTCCATCCTCAATCCCCACTTACTCTCCCAATACCTGGCCTATTGTAGATTTGTCTTCCCTCCCACACAAAATATTTTCCCCTCTCCATTTCACTCTTCCAGCTCCATCCCATTCTAATCCTCCCCCAACATCAGCTCCCTTCTAGTTCCAGCCCCACCCAGCATCCGCTCCCTTCTAGTCTTCGCATCAGCCCATTTCCAGTCCTATCCTAGCCCCACCATCAGCCCATTTCCAGTCCTAGCTCCCCCATCCATTTCCAGTCCTATCCGAGTCCCTCCATCAGCTCATTTCCAATCCAAGCCCCCATCAGCCCATTTCTAGTCCTTTCCTAGCCCCACCATCAGCCCATGTCAAATCCTAGCTTCCCTCCACTCAGCCCATTTCCAATCCAAGCCCCCCATTAGCCTACTTCCAGTTCTAGCCCCTCCATGAGTCCATTTCAATCCAAGCCCCCACCACAGCTCATTTCCAATCTTAGCACCCCCAACAGCCCATTTCCAGTCCTATCCTAGCCCCTCCATCAGCCCATTTCCTGTCCTAGCCCCCCCACTCAGCCCATTTCCAGTCCTAGCTCCCTCCCCTCACAGCCCATTTCCATTCCAAGCCCCCTCCCATCAGCTGTTTGCAGTTCAAGCCCCCTTCCACTCAGCCCATTTCCATTCCAAGCCCCCGTCCCCATCAGCTATTTGCAGTTCAAGACCCCCCTTCCACTCAGCCCATTTCCAGTCCTAGCAACCCCCCAGCCCATTACCAGTACTAGCCCCCCCATAGCCCATTACCAGTCCTAAGCCCCCCATCAGCCCACTTCTAGTCCTAACCCCCCATCACCCCATTTCCAGTCTTAGCCCACCCCATAGCCCATTACGTCCTAACCCCCCATCAGCCCATTTCCAGTCTTAGCCCCCCCATAGCCCATTACTAGTCCTAAACCGCCATCAGCCCACCTCCAGTCCTAACCCCCCATCAGTCAATTTCCAGTCCTAGTCCCCCCCATAGCCCATTACTAGTCCTAACCCCCCCATCAGCCCACTTCCAGTATTAGCCCCCCCAATAGCCCATTACCAGTCCTAACCCCCCTCCCCCCCATCAGCCCATAGATTTAAAAAAACAAACAAACAGGCTGCTGCTGCCGCTGCCACAGTGGCAGCGGCAGAATCAAGCATCCCGCAGGGCCCCCCCTGCCTGGCAGAGCCCTCCTGTCATCAGCTCTCAAAGCGTGGACTTTTCAGAGCCGCGAAGGGAGAGTTTCCCTTTCTCATGGCTGTGTTAAGCCCGCTGGGGCTGATGGGAAACAGGAAGTCCCATCAGCCCCGGCGGGCTTAACAGAGCCGCGAGAGAGAAACTCTCTCTTCGCGGCTGTGATAGCCACCGCTGATAGAGCTGATGCTGGGAGGACTCTGCCGGGCAGGGGGGGGGGGGGGCCCGGCGGGACACTTGATTCTGCCGCTGCCACGGTGGCAACAGCAGCAGCCAGTTTGTTTGTTTTTTAAATCTATGGGCTGATGCAGAATTTTGTTTGTGCGGGGCCCCCTGAAATGTGGGGCCCTGTGCAAACAACATTCTTGCTCAATGGACGAGCCAGCCCTGCCTGCATGGGTCCTCTGCCTTGGGCTCTCAGTGGGTTAGTAGCATGGCTTGACCTCATCATTGTTCTTGTTGGGGACTCTCGATTCAGTCTGTTTGGGACCCATTAGCAGCCTGATTTATTAAGCTTTTTCCATGGAAAATGGGAAAACAGTTGTAAGTCAGGCCCTAGAACCTAAAAATGTCACTGCAATACACCTGTTTGGGGGCGGCATGGATTGTGACCTATGTTTCAGCTTAGGGTGCCAACACTTTGAATCAACTCTTGGACTGGACCTGATTAATTCACAATATGCTTGGTATTGAACAGGATTTTTTCTTGTATGGTAAATTTTATGGGGATAATATTATAAAGCATATTTTGTATGTATGGTTTATAGTTTGTTGGTGTTTACTATACTGCTTTTAAAAGAAATAACCAAGTGGTGTTCAATGACTAAAAATAAATTATAGTAGGATAATAGCTACAATCTTTACAGGAAAAAAAAAAAAAAAGAAAAGAGTGTTCCGCAAGCATGAGCTGCCATTGACCTTCCACTGTCTCCCCTACTGTCCCCAAAAGGCTAGGTTGACCAAATAAATTTTCAGAACAGCTTTAAAGTTCTTGTAGGATAATTTGGATCAAAGATGAAGGAATATGGAATTCCATAAGGTAAAAGCAATAAAGAAGAAAGCTCTCTGGCTCCTAATACACCAGCCAGTGGATCAAGAGTGATATGTCCAGGTGTGTTAACTTTAGCAACAGAAGTGACCGTAATCTCAAATGATTTTCAGAAGATTTGGGTTAAGAGGAACTAGTTAAACTAAAATTAAACAAAGCCATGGTCCTGGTGGGATATATGCAAGAATACTGTGGGAACCTAGGGAGGTTCTAGTGGCTCCACTGTCTGACCTTTCCAAAAGTGGACATAAGGATGACATTGAGAAGTACAGGTTGATTAGTCTAAACTCTGTGTTTAGTAAATTATTGGAACGGCTACTAAAGGAGAGAATAGTGAAGTTTTTGGAGTACAATGAATTGCAGGATCCAAGGCAGCATGGATTCACCAGAGGCAGGTCTTGTCAGACAAATCTGATAGATTTCTTTGACTGGGTGACCAGGGAGTTGGACCAAGGGAAAGCCCTAGATGTGGCGTATTTAGATTTCAGTAAAGGCTTTGACACCGTTCCGCACAGGTGACATAAACAAACTGAGCACCCTAGGGATGGACCCTAAAGTTACTGATTGGGTTAGAAATTGGTTGAGTAGGAGGCGACAAAGGGTACACGTAAATGGAGCTCACTCTGAGGAGTGGTGTGCTGCAGGGATCTGTCCTTGGTCTGATTCTGTTTAACATCTTTGGTAGTGATATTATGGAAGGACTGTCGGTTAAAGTTGGCTTGTTTGCAGACGATACTAAAATCTGCAATAGAGTAGACACACAGGAAGGAGTCGACAACATGAGGAGGGATCTAGCTAAACTTGAAGAATGGTCTAGAATATGGCAGCTGAAATTTAATGCTAAAAAATTCAGGGTCATGCATTTAGGATGTAAAAATCCAGAGGAGCTGTACAGTACAGTGTAGGGGGTGAGGTACTTCTGTCAAAAAAGAAGAGCGGGACCTGGGCATAATTGTGTCTGACGATCTTAAAGTAGCTAAACAGGTAGAAAAGGCAACTGCAAAGGCCAGAAGGATGCTTGGGTGTATGGGGAGAGGAATAGCCAGCAGAAAAAAGGAGGTGATAATGCCTCTGTATAAGTCTCTGGTGCAACCTCATTTGGAGTATTGCATACAATTCTGGAGACCGCACCTTCTGAAGGATATAGGTAGGTTGAAGTTGGTGCAGAGGGTGGCTACTAAAATGGTTAGTGGTCTTCATTATGAGGCATATGAGGACAGACTTAAAGATCTTAATATGTATACTTTAGAGGAAAGGTGGGAAGGGGCAATATGATAGAGACATTTAAATACCTCTTTGGCATAAATGTACAGGAGGGTTTCTTTCAATTGAAGGCAAGCTCTGCTACAAAGGGGACATAGGATGAAAGTGAAAGGGGATAGACTCAGAAGGAATAATCGGAAATATTTCTTTATGGAAAAAGTGGTAGATATATGGAATACTATTCTAGTGGAGGTGGTGGACACAAGGACAGTATCTGAATTTAAAAAAAAGCATGGAACAAACACAGAGGATTTCTAAAGTTAAAAAGGGGACTATTGTAGTTTATATGGAAGAGCAGATTTGATAGGCCATGTGGTCTTTTTCTGCCATCATGTTTCTATCTTGTACTCTCATACTTAACTCGAGAATGGAAGGAATGTTGAGATGGTTGCCATGAATGGCACATAAAGCTCTAGCCAGGCTGTGCACCAAAATGATTAAGGCTAAATAAAGAGGGGTGTCAGAAAGAAAGCTTTAATGTGCGAGTTTAAGATGTTTAAACTAAATCTGATAAAAAGCAGGAAGTCAGTGTTGTTGATAAAGAAGAGGAAAACTGTATTTATGCCTACTTCCTATACTAAGTTGGTTAGAGAACATGAAAATGGTGAACAAGAGGGGTGCCAACACAGAGCTTTGTGAAACTATGCAGGTCAGAGGGCAGAGATTCGATAGTGAAGAGCAGTGGTTTCCAAACTTGGGGTCGGGACCCCAAATGGGGTCACATCAGTGGATGGGGTCACAGAAATATGGCCATTTCCCCTTCTCTCTGGATTTTTACTGTGACTTATGCCAAGTAGTGGCAGCCACCAGTCAGCATGTGGCCTGTGAGCCAATGCACATTCATAGGCCCATGTCGCCTCTTGGGTAAGCTTCCTTTTAGACTGGAAACCCATGCTGAGTATTGGGATCTCTAAGCCCAAACTGCACACTGACACAAAGGACCCTGTGCTGACTGCTGCTGCTGCTGATGCCACTACAGTTGCTGTTGCTTTCTGTTTTAGATGAATGGAGGAGGGGGAAGGGGCCTGGAAACCTGATATTTTGATTTCATCATCATCTGGGGGTCACGTGAATATTCAGTTGTTAAAATGGGGTCATATGGGATAAAAATTTGAAAAGCACTGGTGAAAAGTCTACCATTACTGAGCAAGATTGATTGGAGAGGAAAAAGGTAAACCGGGTTAGGGTAGTATCCTGGATGCCACTAGTGAAATACAGGAAAGGAGAAAGTTATGATTAACAAAATCAAAAGCAATAGACAGATCCAATGAGATAGCAAGAGCGACTTATGATCTAAAGCGCTGTGGATTTCATTTACTACTACTACTACTACTTCTACTATTAATCGTTTGTACCTCGTACAGACACATATAAAAGATGGTCCCTGCTCATCAGAGCTTACAATCTAATCAAGACAAACAGTATAATAGATGAGAACAAGGGTACAGTAGGGAAGGGTGAGACAGAAGGAGAACAAAGGATTAAGATCCAAAAGCAGCCTGAAAGAAATGAGCCTTTAGCATGGATTTGAAAAGGGGGAGAGATGAAACCTGATGTAAAGATACAGGTAGTTTGTTCCAGGCATAAGGACCAGCAAGTTGAAAGGATTGAAGTCTGGAATTGGCTGTTGAAGAGAAGGGCATAGAGAGAAGCAAGCCAGAGGAAGAGTGGAGTTCATGAGAAGGGGTGTAGGGAGAGAGTACTGAGGAGCAATAGAATGAATGCACTTATAGGTTAGAAGATGAAGTTTCTAGTAGATATGGAAATGGAAGAGAAGCCAATGAAGTGATTTGAGAAGAGAGGTTATATGAGTATATTGGGGCTGGTGAAAGATTCGCCACACAGCAGAGTTTTGAACAGACTGAAGGGAGAGGAAGATGACTAAGAGGGAAGAGGAGGTTGCAGTAGTCAAGGTGAGACGTGACTAAAGAGTGGATAAGTGTTTTTGTAATGTGGTCAGAAAGGAAGGGGCAAATTTTGTTAATGTTGTAGAGAAAGAAATAACAGGTTTTTGCTATCTGTTGGATATGTGTGGAGAAGAAAAGGGAGGAGTCAAAGATGACTCTAAGGTTGCAGGCTGAGGAAACAGGAAGCAGAAGAGTGATCTCCAGGAACAAGCAGGAATGTAGTCTTCACATACGGGTATCGTCGGTACCGACGGAGCCTGCGCGGGAACGCTCCCCAGCATCCAATTAGAAAGCTTTTGGGAGCATCCGACAGCGCCTGCGTGCTGCCTTCCCGCCTTTCCCAACTGCCTCTCTCCAGTTCTTCATTTTCTGCGGAGCCAGCAGGTCGTTTCCCTGTCACCGCAGAAATTATCCCATATTTTTCATTCTTTTTTGTGGTAGCGTCTGCCTTCCTCGACGCTATACCGGTACCGCCGGTTCTTTCTTTCTTTCTTTAAAAAAAAAATATTTTTTGTAATCTTTTATCTGGATTTTCCAGCCTTTTTTCCCTCGGGTGCCACGTGCCATTTTGGGCACTAGACCCAATTTTTCCTCAACATGGAAAAACCTGCTAGTTCCAACTCAGCTAACAACTTTTCTTTTACAATGGCCGCCAACCGTCGAACAGAAGGTGAATTGCGCGACAACCTGCCGCGCACTTCACCCACCACCGGAATGATAAAACCCTCCCGAAACCCTTTGTCTAAAATTACCCTGTCCCCCTTTTTTGGATAACCGGCCAACCTAGCTTGTAATTCTGTTACCTTAATTGGGATGGGGCTAACGTGCGTAACACCCTACTTTGGCATTGGCCCACCTGGGGGGGGCTTCTTGCCACACTTGGCAGCGGGATGCCCCCCCCCCCCCGCAGCTTGAACAGGCGTGCCGAAACTTGCAGTTGGGAAAGGGACACGAGGCTTTATTAAATCTCCAGCACACATCCCCTGTTCCCCCTGCCAAGCCCTTCTGTGGCAACCCAGCTCCCGAATTTCGAAAGGAACGACCCCCGCTCCCCTGAGCAGCGCCCCCTACCTTCCCGCCACCTGACCCCCCTGACCCACTTTTGGCTGACATCGGAGTGAGCCATAAGTTAATGTCTTGGGAGCCCCAAGACAAAGAATGGTGCTCCTCCATTTTATCCCGAAAATGCTCGTCGTAGTGTAACCACGACCAACCCTCATGCATTTGCGCCGCCTCCAAAATGGCATCCACATACGCCAGCAACATCCCATATTGCTCGGGATGATAATGGCCCCAGACGCTCGCTAAGCGCAAAAACGATCTCGTCCAGTTCACTACATTCCGCGACACTTTTTTAAGTCTACCCGCTTTTTCATCCTCCTTCCTCTTCTTCTTGCTATCTCCGTAACGCCTCCTCCCCTCCATCAATCGGAAAATATCAATATACCTACGCTTTCTGATCCTCCGACGTAAATTTTTAGGGACCCCCACCCACAATTCCGCATAGGCCGCCAACGAAGAAGCGCCCCCGACCTGTAAATCCGCCACTCCCCCACCCGCCCACGGCCCCGCGCCACCTCTGCTCGAAGAGGGGGATGACGACCAACTGGACGAAGATGACGACGAATCCGATCCGCGCCGTCTCTTTCCACCCCGCCTATGTTTCTTGTGCCGCTTTACGTTGCGTTTTGCCGACCTTTTTCTATGCCCAGACGCATCCCCTCGCACAGCAGGTAACTCACCTGGGTCCCCTCGTCCAGCCACACCCCCAACTGCTCCAGCAGGACTCAGCGGTCGTTCGATCAGCGGTGATCTTGCTCCAACTCCTCCTTGCTCTTGCGAAGCCGCAGGGGGAAGGTCATCCTGGGAGCCCTCTCTGCCCCTCGCTGTTGCGCTCGCTCCCCGCAAAGGCATCTGTGGAGACAAAGCAGGAAAAACAGGGGAAGGAACATCCGCAGGCCAAGCCGGCCGCCAAGCCCCTAGCCACTCGGCTCCGGAGGACCCTTGCCCCCCCCTTGCCCAATGATCCCAAGCCGTGAAGCTCCCCATGGGCCCCGCCCCCCCATCCCCCCAGCCCAAATAAAACATGCGCGGACCACTGGCAAAAGTACTGTCATAACCCCAATTCCCCCTTCCCCCCGGGCTCAGGGAAGCCCCTTCACCCCTCACTCCCCACCCATCTCCAGAACCAGGCTCTTCGCCCCACCCACCGCCCCTCTGTGCTCCCAAAGCCTCCCCCCTCTTACGTGCCCGTGAGCGTGACCCCCGTGCGGGGCCCTTTAAACTCCCCTCTACCAGGGCTGCTGCACCACTCCCTCCAGCCACGGCCGTGGCCGGGACCCCCTTTTGAGCAGACCGCCCTCCCCTTGATGCCCTACCCGCTCTCAGACCTCTCCCCCGGGCTCCAACACCCCCTTCCTCCAGTCCTTCCATGTTTATGGCATCCCCTTCCCTCACTCCCATAGATCCCTGCCTTGTCTGCCCTGCCTGCCGCCCTGAAGGGCCCTTGGGCTTCCCTGGCGCTTTGCCCTGTTGCTGCCTGCGAGCGGGCATAATAGTGCAGAAGTTTTAAGACAGAGGTAAACTTAATTTTGTTATTAATATATATATACATATATATATTTTTTTTTTTAATATTCTTCACACAGCTCAGCTGAGCTCGTGAACCGTTTTCACTTGCCTTGCCAAAAAACCGCTCCTCCACAACCGCCAGGAAATTTTGCTGCCCAAATCGCCCTCCACGTGTCACACAAGCTGCTCCAGCTCCACAGGACCCCAAAGTGCCGGCCTCAGCGATCCGCCGCTGTGCCCAGCAAGGCCCGTCCAGCTGCTGCACTCCTAGTAGCAGTCCTCCGCCTGGCTCGCCGTCACCTGGAAAAACTTGCGAACTGCTAGAACCACGAACCTGCTCCTGGCGAAACCGGTAAAACCCCAAAACCGCTCAAAACCACTCCCGGCTCCTCACTGGTCCCTCAGAGGCCCCGAACTCAACTGCCACCTCTCCAATCCTCTGCCTTCCCTCATTGGCTCCCGCGTTCACGTGGTACGGGAGCCAATGAGTTTGAAGGACTCGGCCCCGCTCCCCTAGCAACCACCCCCCCTTTGAATCCTCTCATCACGCACCGCCCCGCCTGGTTACCGGCGGCCGGCCTGGACTCCGCCACGCGGCCTTTACTTATTTCAAGAATACTACAACCAGACAGAAATAACATAGAACAAATTTGTACATGAAACAATCTGATGGAGCTCAACCCTCCATTATCATACTCAACTCCAAATCCACAAAGAATCAATTAAACTGTAACCTACTTGCATGTACTCTATCACAAATACTGTATATAGTTAAATTATAACATGTATTTTTTAACATGTTCTCTTCTATTATGTAAATAGTTTGAGTTATCTATTTGAAATTGTTACCCTCCAATGTTCAATGTTATCTTCTTACTGTTATATGTAACTGCTAATTGCGCAGAGTTTAATTGTTAAATGTAAACCGCTGCTGATCACTGGAAGGAGCGGTATAAATATGTGTTCAAATAAATAAATAAAATAAATAAATTGGAGTGTAATCTTGTGGACTTTGTTGTGGAAATAGTTTGGGTTTGGGCAGAAAGAGAAGGGGGAATCGGAGACGGAGGTGCCTTGAAGAGAGAGTTGAGAGTAGAGAAGAGATGACAGTTGTTAAAGGCAAGAGAGTTGGATAGATGGATATAGCAGTTTTGCTTGGTGAGTGCTATGGTAGATTGGAAAGAAGTAAATACAAATTTAAAGTAAAGAAAGTCAGAAAACGAGAGGAATTTGAGCCAAATGTGCCCGGCTGAATGGGCACAGGAGCAAAGGCAGCGGGTAGTTAAAGACAGCCAGGGTTGAGGGATAGTGTGCCATAGGATGTATGATAGGGAGAGCAAGAGAATCCAGAGCAGAAGAGAGAGCAGTATTATAGGAAACTTTAGCCTCATAAACTGAGTTAGAAGACAAAGTGGAGGAGACAGGTAATGAGACAATAGTGGAGAGAGCTTATGGATTGATAGCATGAAGATTCCTAAAAAGGTAGGAGAAGACTGGGCGAGATTGAGGAGGGGAGTGATGAAGTGAAGCTAACCAGGTGACGATCAAATAAGGGCAGAACTGGGATATGGAAATTTGAGGGTAAACGATTAGAGAAGAAAACAAAGTCAAGGCAATGGCAAAAGAAATTCTTCCCGTGCCGTGCGCAGGACCCAAAAGGCAGGAGGGGGTCTGGAGTTTCAATGCATGGATGAGACAGTGATGCAAAGAAGAGGGTTTTCGATTTGTTAGGAACTGGGCAATATTCTGGGAAGGGAGGGGCTCTTCTGAACCGATGAGTTCCACCTTAACTGGGATAGAGTCAGGCTGCTGGCATTAACCTTTAAAAAGGAGATAGAGCAGCTTTTAAACTAGATAATAGGGGAGAGCCAACAGTTGCCCAAGAGCATATGGTTCGGAAGAATGTATCCTTAAAGGATACTAGCAAAAGAGGGAAGTTAGGACATCCTAACAGAGGTTCCAATAAAGATAAAAGTAACCCAGATGCCCTTGAGTACAGAGCTGAAAGATTACAAATTATCCCTATCAACTGATAACCAGATTAATATGAATGAAATGCAACCTCTAAAATGCCTGTATGCGAATCCTAAAAAAATAAGTGTGCATGAGAGTTAGAATATATAGCTCTAAATGAGAGGTTATATTTTGATTGGTATCTCTAGAGACCTGGTGGAAGGAGGATAACCAATGGGACACTGTGATAGCTGGGTACAATGGTAGAGTAGATCAAATTAGTGGAGGGGTTGTGTTCTGTATTAGAGAGGGCATTGAGTCACATAAGATTAAAGTATTGCAGGAAACAAAATACGCTGTAGAATCTCTATGGATAAAAATTCCACATAAAAAGAGGAAGGCAATGGCAGTGGGGGTGTACCACTGGCCAGAATGAACAAATGGATGATGAAATGCTAAAAGAAATCAGGGAAGCTAACAAAAATTACAACACAGAAATAATGGGTGATTTTAATTACCAAGGTATCGACTGGATCAGTGTCGCAGCAGGACATGCTAGGGAGATAAGGTTTCTAGATTAAATAAATGACTGCTTCTTGGAGCAGCTGGTTCATGAACTGACAAGAGGGTACGCTATTTTGGACCTAGTCCTTAGTGGCACACAGGATCTGATGCAAGAGATAAGGGTGTTGGGGCCTCTTGGCAATAGTGATCATAGCATGATCACATTTGATTTAATAAATGAAAGAAGGATGGCAAGGAAATCCACAGTACTACCATTTAACTTTTAAAAGGGAGACTATGATAAAATGAGGAAAATAGTTAAGAAAAGACTAAAAGGAGCAGCTGCAAAGGTTAATGATTTACATCAAGCATGGGAATTTTTTAAAAGTACTATCTTGAAAGCCCAGACCAGCTGTATTCCACGCTTTAAGAAAGGTGGAAGGAAGGCAAAAAAACTGCCAGCATGGTTTAAAGATGAAGTCAGAGAGACTGTTGCTGCCAAAAAAGCATCTTTCAGGAAATGGAAAAAGTAGCCAAATGACGAAAATGGGAAACAACATAAGCATTGGCAAGTTAGATGCAAGGCATTGATAAGACAGGCAAAGAGAATTTGAAAAAAAGCTAGCCATGGAAGCAAAAATGCATAATAAAAAATTTTGCAATTACATTCGTAGCAAAAAAACTGTGAGTCAGTTGAACCGTTGGATGATAGAGGGGTAAAAGAGACGCTAAATGAGGACAAAGCTATAGCAGAGAGACTGAATGAATTCTTTCCTTCGGTCTTTACTGAAGAAGATGTAGGGAACTGCCCGTTCCTGACATGGTATATAAAGGTGATGTGTCAGAAGAATTGAAAGAAATATCAATAAACCGGGAAGATGTATTAAAACTATTTGATAAATTGAAGAGTAGCAAATCACCTGGACCGGATGGTATACATCCAATAGTATTGAAAGAACTGAAATATGAGATTACAGACCTACTATTAGCAATCTGTGAACTATCATTAAAATCTATAGTACCTGAAAAGTGGAGTATGGCCAGTGTAATGCCAATATTTAAAAAGGGTTCCTGGAGTGATCCAGGAAACCAGAGACCAGTGAGTCTGACGTCAGTACCAGGCAAAATGATAGCAACCATTATAAAGAATAAAATTACCGATCATGTATATAGTCATGGTTTAATGGGAGAAAGCTAACATGGATTTAGCCAAGGAAAGTTCTTGCCTTACTAATCTGTTAGGCTTTTTTCAAGATGTGCATTAACAGATAGACAAAGGTGAGCCAGTTGGTGTGAAGCCCTATCCCAGATGGAGCACGTCTGGGCCTATCAGCACCCGATTCTGCAACCCAGGAGCAAGACGTTCCACAGGTTCAGGATCGGTCACTAAGAGATGGCTCGGCGTGTCCCTGCATCACCACGGGGACATCCTATCCACAGCACATCCAGCCCGCTGCTGTAGCGATCCCAGTTTCCCTGCCACCCAACCAAGGCCTAGATCGGGTGGCGGAGACTCACCTGGCTTGCTGCTATTGCTGCTGGGGGGCTTGTGGCCTATCTGGAGGGGCGGCCAGCACTCATTCCACCCTGAGGTGAAATAAGCTGGCTGTCCCCCCCCCCCCCCCCCCCGGAGCTCCCCGCACATACAGGGCCATGAACTGAATCGGCCCTGTACATCCAGGGGCCGGTCCCGCCCACTCTCCACCCCCATGCTGCCCCAACCCCCCACAGCACGCACAGCAGCTCTGGGCGTGCAGGGGGCTAGAAGGCAGCATATGGTGCGGCCATCCACCAGGACCTACAGCCCCGCTATCTGCCTTGCAGAATCGGGGCCATAGTTTATCTGGATTTTCAGAAAGCCTTTGACAAGGTCTCTCATGACAAACTTTTGGTGAAATTAAAAAGTTATGGGATTAGAGGCAGTGTAGTATTGTGGCTCAGGAACTGGTTAAAAGATAGAAAGCAGAGAGTAGGGCTAAATGGGCAATTTTCTCAATGGAGAAAAGTAAATAGTGGAGTACTGCAGGGATCTATGCTGGGCCTGCTGCGTTTTATATTCATAAATGACCTGGAAATGGGAGTAATGAGTGGGGTGATCAGATTTGCAGATGACACAAAATTATTCCAAGTTGTTAAAACTCAACAGGATTGTGAAAAATTGCAGAGAACCTTGAAAAATTGGAAGACTGGGGGTCCAAATGGCAGATGAAATTTAATGTGGACAAGTGCAAAGTTATGCACCTAGGAAAGAACAACCCAAACTTTGGTTATACGATGCAAGGAACCACCTTAGAAACCACCAACCAAGAAAAAGATTTAGGCTCAGTGTATAGCGGCAGCCAAGAAAGCAAATAGAATGCTAAGAATCATTAAGGAAAGGAATGGAGAATAAAACAAAGGATATTATAATGGCTCTGTATCGTTCCATGGTTTGACCGCACCTTGAATATTGTGTGCAGTTCTGGTCTCCGTATCTTAAAAAGGATATAGCGGAATTAGAAAAGGTACAGAGAAGAGCCACCAAAATGGTAAAGGGGAGGGAAGGATACTCCTATGAGGAAAGGCTTAAAAGATTAGGGCTCTTCAACCTGGAAAAGAGACGGTTGAGGGGAGATATGATAGAGGTCTATAAATTAATGAATGGAGTGGAACGGGTAAACGTAGCTCGATTGTTTATGTCATCGGGATATAGAAAGACTAGGGGACATGCAATGAAGCTACAGGGTAACCTATTTAAGACTAATAAGAGAGAATATTTTTTCACTCAATGCGCAATCAAACTCTGGAATTTGTTACCGGAGGATGTAGTAAGAGCTGTTTAGTGTAGCTAGGTTTAAAAAAGGTTTGGACAAATTCCTGGAGGATAGGTCCATAAACTATTATTAAAGAGGACCCAGGAAATCCACTGCTTACCCCAGGACGAGCAATGTGGAACCTGTGTGCATTTGTGAACCTGTCAGGTGCTTGTGATCTGGATTGAAAAACCAAGAGAAGAATGAGGTATCCGCAGGGGTAGGTGGGAAAACCAGGAGCGGAACCCAAGGACCAGGCCTACATGTCGGTGTGATTGTACAAACAATCACACCGACGTGTAGGCCTGGTCCTTGGGTTCCGCTCCTGTGATCTGGATTGACCACTTTTGAAAACAGAATACTGGACTTGATGGACCTTGGTCTGACTCGGTATGGCATTTCTTATGTTCTTAAGTTCTTAAAACAAAACACATAGTAAAACTGAGGACAAGAGTATGGTAAGATACACATTAGTAGTGGACAAAAGAGTAAGGAACTTCAGGATCCAAAAGCGGTTTCAAAGAGGTGGATTATAGCCTGGATTTGAATAGGGCTAGAGAAGGAGTCCAATGCACAGACTCAGGTAGTTTGTTCCAGGCATATGGAACAGCAAGATGGAATGAATAAAGTCTGGAGTTGGCAATGTGCAGAGAAGTGCGCAGATAAAAGGGATCTGCCAGAGGAGTGCGGTTCCTAAGATGGGGTGTAGAGTGAGATTTATTTATTTATTTATTTTATTTATTTAAATGGATTTATATACCGCTTTATCCTGAAATCAAAGCAGTTTACACATCAAACAAATCAAAAAGTGCGTGGGTGCGGGCATGCAGTTAGACTTGACAGTGTAAAATATGATTGCGGGGTGAGCTATATACAATGGGATCTATGTACAGGTGAGCTATATACAATGAGATCTATGTACAGGTACTATAGACATATTGCAGGGAGGGGGAGGTGGGAGGCAGCTTGGATAGGAGGCGAGGTAGGGTGAAGAGAGGGCCGTCGGTCAGGTTAGATGATGTCCTTATAATGTTCTGTAAAGAGAGTCATTTTGAGCATCTTCCTGAAGTCATTGAGGTCTGTATTTGATCTCAGGTTGTTGGGGAGTGAGTTCCAGAGTGCTGGCATGGCCAGGGATAATGCTCTTCTTGAGGTATCCTGCCTCGTTTTAGTAAATGCTTTGGGTGTGTTGATGTCTGAGGTGTCTCTCCTCCTGGGTCTGGTGCATGTGTCAGGTTTGATGAGGGGTTTCAGACTGTCTGCTGAGAGGTTATGTTTGATTTTGAAAATGTTTAGTAGCACCTTATAACAGATGCGGGAGGTGATTGGGAGCCAGTGGAGGTTGTTGAGGATGGGGGTGATGTGATCGTGCCTTGAAGCACCAGTTATTATTTGGGCGGCAGTGTCCTGCACCATCTGTAGTGGCCGGTTTGATTGTTTTGAGAGTCCGAGGTATATGGGGTTGCAGTAGTCTAAGATGGGAGTGATGAGAGCTTGACAGGCAGTGCGGAAGTGATCCTGTGAGAGGATTGGCTTGAGGCATCTTATGGCGGTAGCGGCTCCCTCCGGAGGCGAGGGACGCCGCTTTTATGGAGCCCGGTGGCTACCAAACCACATCAAGAACAACGGTGATCTCCCTTCATTCAAAAAGCAGCTAAAAACCATCCTATTCCAAGAACATCTCTGAACAGGAACCCGACTCTCTTCAAGATCCTCAGACCATAAACTGTCTATCTTGTCAGTCTCTATGTCCATCCAAAATCATTAATGTAGACCCTGGTGATGGGCCCCCCCCCCCACACTTTTTGATTCCCCCCCCCCCCTGTTATATGTTCCACCGCTTTGACCCGGTGAAAAGTGGGATATAAATACAGATAAATAAATAAATAAATGGTTCTCATTTTGAGGTATGCATTCCTGGTAGTTTTGGCGATGTGAGATTTAAGGTTCAATTCTTTGTCGAGAGTCACACCGAGATATTTAATTTCTGGTTTTATTGGTATTGTGATGTCGTTTAGCTTGATGACAGGAGGAGGGGTGAAGGCAGAGTTCCTGGTGATGATTAGCGCTTCTGTCTTGGTGTAATTTAAGGTTAAGTTGTTTTCCAGAAGCCAGCTTGTCATCTGTTGCAGACAGTTGTCTATGCTGGAGTAGGCTGTCAAGGCTGATAGGGGTGTATATCATAATATCATCTGCGTAGATGGTGTATTGGATTCCGTTGTTTTTGATGATGGAGCAGATCGGTTGTATGTAGAGGTTGAATAACAAGGTTGAGAGGGTGGAACCTTGTGGAACACCCTGGGTGACTCTCAGAGGTCGGGAGGTAGTTGGGCCGCATTTGACCTGGAGGTGTCTGTCTGTGAGGTAAAATGTGAACCAATTCAAAGTGGTGCTGTGTAGACCAATTTCCTGAAGTCTTGACTACAGTGTACTGTGGTTGATGGTTTCGAATGCTGAGGAGATGTCTATAAAGATCATGATGATGCCCTTCTTGATATTGTCGATAACCTGGATCAGGTTGTCAAAGAGGTAAATCAGTAGGGTTTCAATGCCATGGTTTGGGTGGAAGCCATGTTGATTGGGGTCCAGAGGGGCATGGCTGTCGATGTGGTCTTAGAGTTGTTGAACCACCTTTTCAATGATTTTCAACAGGAGGGGAAGGCTTGAGATGGGTCTGTAGGCGGCTGGATTGGTTTTACTTAGTGTGGATTTTTTAGGGATTGGGCATATTGTTTCTAGCTTTAGAGTGCTTGGCATGATACCTTGGGTTAGGGAGTTGTGTACCATGTTGCGGTTGAATTGGACAAACTTCTCTTTCGCTGCTTTTATCCAGATCATGGGGCATGGGTCTGTGGGGGCAGTGCTGGTGTTGAGCGATGCAATGATATGTGATATCTGATTGGTCGAGGGGATGCTGAACTTTTCCCAGATATGGTCGGTTAGTGGAAGTTTGTAGGTGATGTCTGTTGTCATCTGGGGGAGGCGGTGAACTTGTCCTGTAGCTAGTCTGCGAATGTCTGTGGATCTATTTGATCAGCCTTCTCGGAATTAGGTTCGTTGGTGAGGGTTTTTACAATATCAAATAGTTCTCTGGGTTTGTTGGCAGATTCGATAATTAGGTTTGTGTGGTATTCCCTTTTCTTTTGATTGATGAGGTTGTTGTATTCTCTTTGCTTTGATTGGTATAAGTCCTGTGTTGTAGGGGATTTGGTGCATTTCCAGCGATGTTCTATCTGTCTTAGGGCTCTTTTTGCGTATCGGATTTCCTTTGAGTGCCAGGGGTGTATCTGGTTTTCGTGTCGTGTTTTTTGTGAGTATTGTAATCAGTGGCGCTGGCAGCAGATGTGATGGTACTGTTCCAGTTTTCGATTTGTTTGTTTATGTCCTCTATATTTGTGAACAGGTGGGGTATAGTGTCTTGAAGAAAAGTATCCTTGTCGAAGCTTTTAAATCTCCTTTGTGTGAATGGCTTGTCTTGTTGAACATTGTGGTCTGTCAACTGTAAATTGATTTTTATTATGTGGTAGTCTGATCAGGGCACTAGTGTGATCAATGGTCTTGTGATGATGTCTTTTTCAATGAGGTTGTTGGGGGCGAAGATGAGGTCGGGGAATGATCCGTGCTTGTGTGTGTGTGGGGGGGGGGGGGGTGCGGTAATGATTTGGGAGTATTGAAGGGAGTCCATAGCTGACAGAAAGGCTTCAGTATCTTTGGATGTTGCGCATTTGAGGTTAAAATCCCCAAGCACCAGCAGGGATTTGTGGAGGTTGTTGACTGCACAAACCGATTCCAGTATAGATGATAGTTCGTCTGGTGGAGCGTTTGGAGCTCTGTAGGTGAGGCCTAGGGCTAGCTGCCTGTTCTTGACGATGATTGTATTGCATTGCCATGTATCTGTGGTGGCTCAGCATTTGAACTTTAGGTTGTTCCGTGCGATGATTAGTACTCCTCCTCCTTTCCTGTGTTGTCGTGTGCAGTTGAAGGCTGTGTGGGTAAGGGGCACCAGCTGGTTGAGGAGTACATTATCGATGGGGGTGAGCCATGTTTCGGTAATGCATAGAATATCCGGCTGCTGGGCTTCTATGTGGTCTGCTAAGGTATTGATTTTGTTTCTTATCAATCTGGCATTGATGAGTTCAATGGAGATTAGCAGATGTTCCTTGGGTGTTCTTGGTGCTTTGTGTGAGCTGGTGTTATGTTTGGATTTTTTGCATCCATACTGTTTGTGATGCTTGTTTGGGTGTTGTGTGGTGTTGTGGAAGGTAGTGTATAGATTGTGTGGCAGTGGAGGGGACCACAGGGTTGTTGTTGGGTATGTCGTGGGTGGTTGCATGGTTGGGGATGAGTTGTGTGAGTAGGGGGATTATTGGGAGGAGGGGGCAGTCATCATGATGGAGTTACCTTTTGAGGTTTTTTAGGTTGCTGTCTTTCGGCTGCTGGAGTTTTCTTGTTTCCAAGGATCAGCTCACTAAGGCTCGCTTGTTTAGATGGAGGGTTAGTGGCGTCCGTTGAGTAGGTTTTGGTCCTCTTGTTTGTTGGTGAGGGTGTCCTTGAGTCCGTCTCTGTGCTCCGCCGAAGGGCCACGCCAAAGGGCCCTCTGGCGAGGCCTGACAGTGGCACAGCTTTAAATTTGCCGCTTCCTTCTCCTCCCACAGCCCCGATTGGTCCGGAGCTTCCAAGCAGGAGGGATTAGCTGTCATGCTCGGGCGCTCACCCCGATCGGTGAGGAGCTGCAGAATGAATGCAGTCAATAGGAGAAGTTTGAACTGGATATGGAAAGCCAATGAATGACTTGAGAAGCAGGGTTACATAAGTATAGCAATACTGGGGAAAATAAGCCCTGCAGCTGATTTTTCAACAGATTGGAGAGAGAGATGATTCAGAGGGAGACCAGCGAGGAGCAGGTTACAATAGTCAAGATGGGAGGTGACTAGTGAGTGGATAAGGGTCTTAGTAGTGTGGGGAGAATTGTGCTGATGATATAGAGAGAGAATCGGCAGGTTTTAGGTATCAGGTGGATGTGCACAAAGGAATAGAGTCAAAGATGACCCCAAGGTTGTGAACTGAGGAAATGTGGAGGAGTGTAATGTCATCCACAGAAATAAAGAAGGAAGGAAGAGGAGAGGTGGATTTAGGGGGAAAGGTAGTCAGCTGAGTTTTGTCCATTTTCAATTTCAGATGACAGTGAGACATCTAGGCAGCAATATCGGATAAGCAGACAGAGAACCTGGACTGGATTCCTGGAGAGATTTCAGGCACAGAGAGTTAGATCTGAGAGTCATCAGCATAAAGATGGTATTGAAAACTATCAGAGGAAATAAGTGCACCAAGGGACTGAGTGTAGAGAGAGAAAAGGAGAGATCCTAAGCAGGGGCGGCCCAAGGGGGTGCGGGGCCATGTGCGGAGACTCGGTGCGGGGCCTCATTTGCATAAGGTGTCTCATTTGCATAAATATTTGCATAATGTTACCATACACTAACTTTTAGTAAACATGCCTCTTAATGAGTATATGGATAAAGAAAGACTAAAAGATTTCTACATTACTATAATCCAGTACCAACCGCCAGGCACATTAGGAACTACTACAAACACTGCCCATTTAGAACCCATAAAGAATATAATGGGTCAATCTAGCTCAAACTGCAACTATTGGAATCTTATAGAGAAACATAGTATCAGGCTACCAAGGTCTCAGTTTAAAACGCAGCGATCCTTCAGTTCGAGAAAAAGTTTTGTAGAAAACTCCTGCTGCTGTTCACATCAATGACCTTTTATCGGTGCCGTCTACTTGCTTCACTATATGTTTTTCATTTATTATGTTTTTCTAATTTTCTTTTCTTCGTTTTTAATATTTTAATATCCACTTTTTTTGTTATTCTAAAAAATGGTGCTGTCTTCTTTTTCAATATTTTAATGTCCACTTTTTTTCTATTATTCTAAAAAATGGTGCTTATTGCCCAACTATAAAGATCAGTTACTACACTTCGCGACCATGCTGCAGTATCGTTTCTATTTTCTATTATCCTCTTGTATTCAATCTCAAAAAATGCAGAATCGTGCTGATACTTCAATGAATAGTAAAGTCCAATTTGTTCAAAACAAAATTCACACTTAACTTCTATGACCGGACTCCAGACTTCACGTTTCTTCTGATAGGATCATTCTCCACCGTGTCTTCTATAGTTAGACCTCTAGTGGCTATATCGGAAGTATCATACTGCTTGAAATCACTCCCAACGCCAGTGATCTAAGGCGCCCAAGCGTTTCGTTGTAACAAGTTCTTCAGGGGAATTGTTTCTCCCAAACTGACCTGCAAAAAGCTGTTTTCGCTCTTGAATCAACTCTGCGGAGTTCTCTAACAACTGACGGGGAGACGAGAGGAAGGCGTCCTCCGAGTTGATTCAAGAGCGAAAACAGCTTTTTGCAGGTCAGTTTGGGAACTGAAGGATCGCTGCGTTTTAAACTGAGACCTTGGTAGCCTGATACTATGTTTCTCTATAAGATTCCAATAGTTGCAGTTTGAGCTAGATTGACCCATTATATTCTTTATAGGAGCAAGCTCGACGGAATTAGCCCACGATTAGCATTTAGAACCCATAGCAAACCCGCCGTATCCTAACAGCATTACCAGGACTCACAAAGCACCATACCCTAACTATCAAAAGGCAACACTGCAAATATTAAACTAATACATTTCAGAGAATAACAATACATGACCTACTGGGGAAAGAGAACAAGTGGCAATGTCAAATAGGAATTATATAAACAGAATACCTCAGCTCAGTTACACATGCAGAACATAGACCATCACCAAACAAGGAATCACAATTTAGAAACAGGAAGACAATAATTAAACTGGGAACCCCAAAAGCCAAACTTGGAATGTACAACACTGTAGAAATAAAACTATAAATTCATTTCCTTTTGTACTAAACAAAGCGCAGACATTAATGATGCACATTTCCCAGAGCTGACATATTCCAATTAATAAATTCAAAATAAAAAGATATTTTTCTACCTTTTGTGCATTTTTTTTTCAGTTACAATTGTTCCAGCCACTAGTTTCTTCGTGTCTTCTGCTAACTCTCCATCTGCTGTCCATTTGTCCTTTCTTCTCTCTTCTAGTTTTTTTTTTCCATTCTCTCTCTACATCTGCTTTAACATACTAATCTTTCTCCTTTTGCTCTTTCCTCATTCCTATTTCATCCACTCAAATTTTACCCCTCCATCCTCAATCCCCACTTACTCTCCCAATATCCGGCCAATTGTAGATTTGTCTTCCCTCCCACACAAAATATTTTTCCCTCTCCATTTCACTCTCCCAGCTGCATCCCATTCTAATCCTCCCCCAACATCAGCTCCCTTCTAGTTCCAGCCCCACCCAGCATCTGCTCCCTTCTAGTCCCTGCATCAGCCCATTTCCAGTCCTAGCTCCCCCATCCATTTCCAGTCCTATCCGAGTCCCTCCATCAGCTCATTTCCAATCCCAGCCCCCGTCAGCTCATTTCTAGTCCTTCCTAGCCCCACCATCAGCCCATGTCAAATCCTAGCTCCCCTCCACTCAGCCCATTTCCAATCCAAACCCCCCATGAGCCTACTTCCAGTTCTAGTCCCTCCATAAGTCCATTTCAATTCAAGCCCCCACCACAGCCAATTTCCAACCTTAGCACCCCCCCAACAGCCCATTTTCAGTCCTATCCTAACCCCTCCATCAGCCCATTTCCTGTCCTAGCCCCCCCCCACTCAGTCCATTTCCAGTCCTAGCTCCCTCCCCTCACAGCCCATTTCCATTCCAAGCCCCTGTCCCCATCAGCTGTTTGCACTCAGCCCATTTCCAGTCCTAGCAACCCCCCCATCCCATTACCAGTCATAGCCCCCCATAGCCCATTACCAGTCCTAACCCCCCATCACCCCATTTTCAGTCTTACCCCCCCACAATCCATTACCAGTCCTAACCCCCCATCAGCCCATTACCAGTCCTAATGCCCCCATCAGCCCATTTCCAGTCATCCCCCCACCCCCATAGCCCATTACCAGTCCTAACCCCCCATCAGCCCACTTCCAGTCCTAACCCCCGCCATCAGTCCATTACCAGTCCTAGCCCCCCCATAGCCCATTACCAGTCCTAAGCCCCCCATCATCCCACTTGTAGTCTTAGCCCCCCCCCACAGCCCATTACCTGGCATAACCCCCCATCAGCCCACTTCCAGTCTTAGCTCTCCCATAGCCCATTACCAGTCCTAACCCCCCCATCAGCCCACTTCCAGTCCTAACCCCCCCATAAGCCCATTTCCAGTCTTAAGCCCCCCATCAGCCCACTTGTAGTCTTAGCCCCCCCCCCACAGCCCCATTACCTGTCGTAACCCCCATCAGCCCACTTCCAGTCTTAGCACCCCCATAGCCCATTACCAGTCCTACCCCCCCATCACCCCACTTCCATTCCTAACCCCCCATAGCCCATTACCAGTCCTAACCCCCCATCAGCCCATTTCCTGTATTAGCCCCCCATAGCCCATTAACAGTCCTAACCCCCCCCCCCCCATCAGCCCAGCTAGGTTAAAAAATACACAAACCGGCTTTTCTGCCCCAAGCCCGCTGTGCTCGACTCAATCAGCTAGCATCTCAGGCATGCCTCAACAGTCATATGGCATCAACAGTGCATGTTGTTTCATATGTTCGTCTACATATGTGCACAGCTCAATGGACACTGGCTTCCCAGTGGTCTTAGGCATCGGGTCACCTGGGAGACAGAATAATGGTCTCTACCTGCCTAATCTCATCTCTCCAGTGGTGGCAATCCCCAGAAAACCTTCTAATAGGGTCATCTTTTCAGATACCTTCACATCAATGTACCCTGATGACGGATGCATCCAAATTGGGCTGGGGAGCTCATCTGGACAATCTCTCCACTCAGGGACTTTGGTCTCATCAGGAGTCACAACTCCATATAAATCTGCTGGAACTCGGAGCCATCCACAATGCTCTCAAGTTGTTCCAGGACCATCTTCGATTCCGTACAGTTCTAGTCCAGACGGACAATCAAGTAGATATGTTCTACTTGAACAAGTAGGGCAGAACAGGCTCTTGGACCCTTTGCAGCAAAGCCCTGCACCTGTGTTCTTTTGCCATACAGCATCACATTCACCTTGCGGTGTATCTTCTAGGCAAGTACAATGCCTTGGCGGACAAACTGAGTCGAGTCCTTCTACCCCATGAGTGGTCTCTGCATGCAGACAAGGTCACTCACATTTTTCAGATCTGGGGAACCCCAGATATAGACCTGTTTGCAAGTCCTCAGAATACCAAGCTTCCCCGCTTCTGCTCCAGGATGCCTGCACAGAACAACCAGCAGGTAGATGCTTTTCACCTTCACTGGGGTCAAGGCTTTCTATATGCCTTCCCTCCAATTCCCCTCATTCCCAAGACTCTTTTCAAACTCCAGAAAGTCAGGGGATACATGATACTCATAGCCCCACATTGGCCATGACAGCCGTGGTATCCTCTCTTTTTATGTCTTTTTCAAGCTCAGTCTGTAGATCTAGGGTCTGCTCCAGATCTCTTCTCGCAGGAGGACGGGATGCTGCTGCATCCCAATCTGCAGTCCCTCCATCTTACAGCATAGCTGCTGAAGGCATAGCCTTCCAGGACATTAACCTCTCTCAACAGGTAAAATATATCCTTTTAGCTTCTAGGAAGCCTTCCACTGGGCGCTCCTATGCCTTCAAGTGGTGTAGATTCTCTCTTTGGTGTTCTGAGAGGGATCCTAACCCTTTCTCAGCTCTGGTGGATGCACTACTTGAATATCTTCTCCACCTCTCTTCTTCTGGACTCAAAACCAATTCGGTAAGAGTACACCTAAGCGCAATTGTGGCCTCTCATATGCCCTTCAAGGGTCAGCTCATCTCTTTTCAGCCACTTGTAGCACACTTCATGAAGGGTCTTCTATTAACTAAACCTCCCATTAAACCCCCTCCAGTGGCATGGGATCTTAATGTTGTTTTAGGACAGCTTCTCAAGCCGCCCTTTGAACCTCTAGCCACTACTTCTCTGAAGCTTCTCACCTGGAAGGTCATCTTCCTTATTGCCCTCACTTCAGCAAGGCACATTAGTGAGCTCCAGCTTTGATGGCCGACCCTCATTATACATGATTCCATCATGATAAGGTAGGACTCATGCTCGATTTATGCCGAAGGTTATCTCGTCCTTCCATTTAAACCAGTCAGTTTACTTCCCTGTCTTTTTCCCTATGCCTCATTCCTCTAGGGCAGAAGCAACCCTTCACACTGTGGATTACAAATGTGTTTTGGCTTTTTATCTCCAGAGAACTCGAGAGCACAGAAAAGTTTCCCAGCGTTTCATTGCCTTTGACTCAAGTCACCTGGGGTTGCCACTATCCAAGTGAACTCTCGCCAAATGGATAGTGGATTGCATCTCCTTTGCTTACAAAAGTGCAGGACTCTCTCTCAAGGGTCATGTCACTGCACATAATGTTCGGGCCATGGCTACCTCTATGGCAAATCTAAGTTCTGTAGCGATTGATGAGATATGCAAGGCAGCAACTTGGTCTTTTGTCCACACTTTTGCTGCTCACTAATGCCTGGACAAGGACTCCCCCTGGGATGCCTTGTTTGGCCAAGCTGTTCTCCAGCATCTCTTTCAGACTTAGATCAACTCCTACCCTCCGTCCCGGGTTTCGATACTACACATCCTTGGAGGATATATGACCTACTTAGTTATGCCTGTGCTCCACAGCTCACTCTGAGGTCATCTCTCTGGTATCTCTGAGATAGGGAATCCCATATGTGAAGACTACATTCCTGCTTTTTCCTGGAGATTAGCGTAGTTACTCACCTGTAACAGGTGATCTCCGGGAACAGCAGGAATTAAGTCTTCACAACCCACCCTCCTCCCCTAGGAGTTGTACTTTTTCCTTCTTCTCTCCTTTTATTTCAGCTACAAACTCAACTGAGGAGAGAGAGCTGGAAAGCCGGGAAGGCAGCTACACAGGCACAGTGGGATGCTCCCAAAAGCTTTCCTATTGGACTCTGGGGAGCATTCCCACGTGGGCTCTGTCAGTACCGATGTTGCTCATATGTGAAGACTTAATTCCTGCTGTTCCCAGAGATCACCTGTTACAGGTGAGCAACTATGTTTTTTCAGAAGTCCATGCATTATTTTTTCTCTCTCTGCTGCTTGAATAATAAAGCAACTACAAAGTACGAGGTTACTTTTTGCACACATACTTTATCTTTGAAAATTAGCATAACATACGCAAGCAGTGTGAAATTTTATAACAAGCTGCCTAACTGATGTGGCAAATGTATGCATACGTTACATTGAATTCTAAGGGAAAGCATATGCATATATTCCCTTTGAAGATTATTCCATGGAAAGCGCACATACAAATTTACACCTGCTGTTTACTACGCACAATTTTGATAGAATTTTTTTTACATGCATATTTACGTGCCTTGTGAAAATATTTATTCTCTTGATGTTTGTCGTGTTTTGTCGCTTTACAACCTGGAATTAAAATGGAGATTTGGGGGTTAGCACCATGGAATTTACACAACATGCCTACCACTTTGAAGGTGCAAACAATCTTTTATTGTGACACAAACAATAAGTATGACAAAAAAACCCAGAAATCATGAATGTGCATAGGTATATCCCCCCTCCCCAAGTCAGTACTTTGTAGAGCCACCTTTTTCTGCAATTACAGCTGCAAATCTCTTGGGGTATGTCTCTATTAGCTCAGTACTCCTTCCTGTTTCCTCAGCCCGCAATCTGGGGGTTATCTTTGACTCCTCTCTCTCTTTCTCCACACATATCCATCTTGTAGCTAAGACCTGCCGTTTCTTTCTCTATAACATTAGCAAAATCCGCCCCTTCCTTTCTGAACACACTACTAAAACGCTAATCCACTCCTTAATCACCTCCCGTCTTGACTACTGTAACCTACTCCTTGCTGGTCTCCCTTTGAATCATCTCTCTCCCCTTCAATCCGTTCAACACTCTGCAGCATGGCTAATCTTCCGCCAGCCTTGTCATACCCCTATTACTCCTCTTCTCGAGTCACTTCACTGGCTCCCTATCTGTTTCCACATCCAGTTCAAACTTCTCCTGCTGACCTACAAATGCATTCAGTCTGCGGCTCCTCAATACCTTTCTTTTCTTATCTCCCCTTACAACACCCTCGGGAACTCCGCTCTACTGGCCAATTGCTTCTGTCTGTGCCCTTCTCTCCTACTGCTAACTCCAGACTTTGCTCCTTTCGCCTTGCTGCACCTTACGCCTGGAACAAACTACCTGTGTCTGTACACCAGGCACCTTCTCTAACCCTCTTCAAATCCAGGTTGAAAGCTCACCTCTTCGCTGCCGCCTTTGGATCTTGACTCACCTAATCTCCTTTTCTTTCCCTTGTTTTACACCTGTGTACATCTTCTGTGTTTTGTCTTGATTAGATTGTAAGCTCTGATGAGCAGGGATTGTCTTTTACATGTCTGTGCAGCGCTGCGTACAACTGGTAGCGCTATACAAATGCTCAGTAGTAGAAGTAGTAGTAGTAGTAGTAGCTTACCACATCTAGCCACTGGGATTTTCACCCAATCCTCAAGGCAAAATTGCTCCAACTGCTTCAAGTTAGATGGGTTGTGTTGGTGTCTTGCCACAGATTCTCAATTAGATTGAAGTCTGGGCTTTGACTAGGCCATTCCAATACATTTAAATGTTTCTCTTTAAACCACTCTAGTCTAGTTTTAGCAGTATGTTTAGTGCCATTGTCCTGATGCGAGGTGAACTTTTTTCCAATCTCTAATCTCTGGCAGACTGAAACAGGTTTTCCTCAAGAATTGCCCTGTATTTAGTGCCATCCATCATTCCTTCAGTCCTGACCAGTTTTCCTTTTCTGATGTTGAAAAACATTCCCACAACATGGTGCTGCCACCACCATGTTTTAATGTGGAAATGGTGTTCTTGGGGTGATGGGAAGTATTGGGTTTGCGCCACACATGACGTTTCCCATGATGGACAAAAAGTTCAATTTTTGTCTCATCTGACCAGAGAACCTTCTTCCATGTGTTTGAGTGGTCTGCCACATGCTGTTGTGCAAACTCCAAATGTGTTTTCTTTCTTTCTTTAAGCAATGGCTTTTTTCTGGCCACTCTTCCACAAAGCCTTGCTCTAAGGAGTGTATGGCTTAAAGTGGTCCTATGGACAGATAATCCCATCTCCACTGTGAATCTTTGCAGCTCCTTCAGTGTTATCCTTGGTGTCTTTGTGGCATCTCTGATTAATGCCCTCCTTGCCTGGTCTGTGAGTTTTGGTGGGCGGCCAGGGGCAGCTCTATAATGAGGCCGAGTGAGGCAGTGGCCTCAGGTGGCAACTTTTTGGGGGCGGCAAAAATTGCCCCCAAAAAGCCCGCCTCATTCGGCCTTCAAAAAAAAAATCCCGATGAGAGGAGTCACTGCCGGAGCTACTGCCACAGCTGCTGCCACCGCGGCAGCAGCAGAATGAAGTCCCCCGTGGCCGCGGCCTTCCCAGCAGAGCCCTCCTATTTTCTTCAGAGCCGGCTTTTCAGAGCCGCGAAGGGAGAATTTCCCTTTTTCGCAGCTCTGTTAGTTGAGCCCACCAGCACTGATGGGAAACAGGAAATGCCTGTTTCCCATCAGCACCGGCGGGATTAACAGAGCCACAAGAAAAGGAAATGCTCCCTTTGCGGCTCTGAAAACCCAGCGCTGAAGGAAATAGGAGAGCTCTGCTGGGGAGGCTGCGGCAGTGGGGAACTTCATTCTGCCACTGCCACAGTGGCAGCAGCAGCAGCTTCAGCTTCTGCAGCCAGGTTTTTTTTTTTCAATTTCCCTGGGGTGGGGGGGGGGGAGCTCGGACTGGAAATGGGCTGATGGGGGGGTTAGCACTGGAAGTGGGCTGATGGGGGGGGGGGTTAGCACGGGTAATGGGATATGGGGTAGCTAGGACTGGAACTGGGCTGAGGGGGGTTAGGACTGGAAGTGAGCTGATGGGGGAGGTGGTTTGCACTGGTAATGGGCTATGGGGTGGCTAGGACTGGAAATGGGCTGATGGGAGGCTAGGACTGGAAATGAACTGATGGGGGGGTTAGAACGAAATGGGCTGATTGGGAGGGGGGCTAGGACTTGTAATGGGCTATTGGGGGTGGCTAGGACTGGAAATGGGCTGATGGGGTGTTAGAACTGGAAATGGGCTGATTGGGAGGGGGGCTAGGACTTGTAATGGGCTATTGGGGGTGGCTAGGACTGGAAATGGGCTGATGGGGTGTTAGAACTGGAAATGGGCTGATTGGGAGGGGGCTAGGACTGGAAATGGGCTGATGGGGGGTTAAGAATGGAAATAGGCTGATCGGGAGGGAGGTGTGGGATGGTAATGGGCTGATTGCTGGGATTAGGCCTTGAAATGGGCTGATTAGGGGGGGGCTAGGACAGGAAATGGGCTGATTGGGGGGCTAGGACTGGAAGTGGACTTATTGGGGGGGTAGGACTGGTAATGGGCAAATGGGGGGCTAGCACTGGAAATGAGCTAGTACTGGTAATGGGCTGATTAGGGGGCTAGGACTAGAGTGGGCTGATAGGGGGGATAGGACTGAAAATGGGCTAATGGGGAGGGGACGAGAGTGCTGTTGGCCCTGGAAGAAAACTAGGGGCTAGGGCTACAAATGGGCTGATGCGGGAGGATGGTAGAATAGGACTGGAAGGGAGCGGATAATGAGAGGGTCTGCCAGGGGAAGGAGGGGACAGGAAGGGAGCTGACACCTGGGATGTACTAAAAGGGGACTGGAAGGGAGCAGACACTTGGGGATGGGAGTGGTAGGTGGAAGGTAATGGGGAGGAGGCTGGAAAGGAGCTGACATGCAAATGGCACTGGAAGGGGGATGGACAGAGGGTAGGGTGACTGGAAGGGAGCTGACTGGGGGGGGGGTGGCACTGAGATTGGACGTGAATTGATATCTGGAATGGTATTTGGACTAGAAAGGGCTGGACAGTGGGGAAGGAGGGGGACTGGAAGGGAATGGATACCAGTGGCAGTCGTGGGAATGCAAGGCGGTTGACATTGGAAGGTATTGGGAGGGAAGGACTGAAAAGGGGGCTGATACTGGGGAGGATTACTTGAATGAGCTGATGGAAGGAAGTGAAGAAAACAAAAGAAGAGATAAGAAATGGTAGATGGACCATAGACCACAGAAAGAAAGCTAAGAGAAGACAGGAAAGCAGAAGCCTCAGATCGGGATCAGCATGATCAGAGAATAAAAAGGTCAGACAGCAAAGATAGAAAAAATAATTTTATTTAATTTCAGTGATTGGACTTTGTGCTATTTTTATATTTTACATAGTATTGGGGAACTGCATCTCTTATTTATCTGATGTTGCACTGCATGTAGACTCTGGCTTCTTGGGGTTTCAATTTAAATTTTGTCTACATATGTTTATATTTACTTTAGATTGTGGTTACTTATTCTGTACTTGGTGAGGGTTGATGTGAGTGTATGACTGAGGTCAAGTGTTCTGTTAACATGGAGTTTGTACATAAAGATCTATACTGTACTGTAGTAATTTGACTTGTTCAGCTTTTTAAATAGGTGTATGGATGTTCCAGGGCCCACTGTAGTATTTACAGTGACACTTTTTTTGGATGGGCTCCTTATGTGAGTTTTGGAAGTTTGTGCTGATATGGCATGGTATGATAGGTTTGCTCTTTGTTTTAGGGTTTTGTATTAGTTCACAATATGCCTGGTACTGGAGAATAGTGGTTGTTGTTGTTAGTGAGATGATCAGAATCAGATTCTTTTTTTAAATATTGTCTTCTGTGGGTGAATGTCCTGGTTCTGCTCTGCACCTATTGTGGATGCAAAATAAATGTTGAAAAAGAAAAAGCAAGAACCATAACACAGTTTATAACAACAAAATAAAAATGAGTTATAATTTAGTTTTATAAACTGTGCTGTTGGTTCTTGCTGTCTTTTAGTTCCTTGGTGTGCAAACGGGACCGTATCTAGACCTGTGCAAGCGGTACAGCCACACAGGGCGGAAAGGCTTGGGGGGTGCATTTCGGCTGTCTGCTGTTGCCCTGCTGCCACTGGCAGGACAATAGCAGGCAGCCGAAATGCGCTCCCCAAGCCTTTTCGCAGCACTTTAAGCAGGTCTGGTCCCTCACTCCTCTGACGTGATACCAGAGTAGGGAGGGACTGATCTGCTTAAAGTGCTGGTGCCTTTCAGATCAGGCGCATGCCCCCTCCTTCTCCCCATACCTCTTTCCAGCGATGCCTGCTCTTTCTCCAGGACCAAGCAGGAAGTCAGTCCTCACATAAGGGTGTCATCGGCGCCGATGAAGCCCCAGCGGAGCATTTCCCCAGCTTTCTATGAAAGCCTTTGGGAATGCAGGCACGCATGCGCGGGTCCCTTCCCGCCTAAAGGTGCCATCTTACCTCAGTCTCTTTTTTTCCGTGAAGCCCACCAGACATGTGTCCAGTTTTCCCGGTTAAAATTAGATTTTTCAGCGATTTTTTTGCTATCGTTTCTCCCGGTTCGACGCCGGTTCCCCTCCCGCCGGGTTCGGTACACCGGTATCGAGCCCGATTCTTCTTTTTCGGTTTTTGCCCTTCGTGGCTGGCGTTCGCACCCTTTTTCCCTTTTTTCCCTGGAAGGCCGGTCCTTTGACCTCGCGGGGACTCTTTTTTCCCCGATGGCTTCCAGCGATTTTAAGAAGTGTGATCGGTGTAAGAAACTAATGTCTCTCACCGACACACATGACTGCTGCCTTCGGTGCCTCGGCCCTGACCACGATCCTAAGTCGTGCGGTGCCTGTGGAAAGATGTCTTCCAAGGCGCTACGAAGTCGCCAGCAGCAAAAGGAAAGGCTTTTCTCGGACTCAGCCTCCGGCCGGGCCTGGACCTCGTCTGAGGCCTCGACATCTCGGGATTCCGATCCCGAGCGCCGTCGAAGCTCCTCGGACAGGGGGTTCCCCGACCGGGAACGCAAGAGGAAGAAACGGCTCGCGAGGGCGTCGTCGGAGGAGGTCCCTGGCTCCTCGAGGGCCAGGTCTAAGACCCCCGACCGTCGCCCCAGGGCCGTGGAACCGGAGAAACCTGCCAAAGTTCCTCGTGTGGAGCCGGAGTCTGCTGGACACGTAAGCCCCGTAGTCCTCGTGGACTCTCCTCTCAGGGAGCCGACGTCGGGCCCGGCGCCGCCGGGGCCCGAGTCGGTGGCTGCTGCGTCTCCCGAGCTGGGTCTCAGGATGACAGCCTTGGAGAGCAGATTGTCTGCCTTCATGGAGCAGCAGCGGGCACTGATGGCCAGCCTGTCTGGTGCATCTGCCCCGACCACCGGGACATCGACGTCAAAGTCGACCCCGGAGACCGAGCCGATACTTGAGTCCATCGTGGCTCGCAGCCGACCTTGGTCGCGGTCTCCCTCGACCTCCCGTTCGGGACCGAGGGCATCGACGCTGGTGCTTCCGGCGTCGGGCGGGTGCTCCAGGGCCCCGCGGAGTCGGACCCCGACTCTTCCTCGGACGAGTCGGCTTGGGAGACGGAGGATGAGGAGTCTCCTGATACCTTTAAGACTTGGTGCGTCCCTTCGGACTCACCGCAGTCTGAGCCCCGGAGTAGGTCCCCCCCGGGAGGACACCCAGTTCTCGGAGTTCGTCCGGGATATGGCCAATGCCTTGGCTATTCCGGCGGACCCCGAGGAAGAGCCTCGAGCTGAAGAGCTCGAGGCGCTACAGTATGACTCTCCTCCGAAGGAGGCCTTTACTGTCCCGGTTCCTCCGATGCTGGAACGGCTCCTCTTCCGTATGTGGGAGGCACCGGCCTCGGCGCCGGTTCTTAGCAAGCGAGTCAATTCGATCTATCGACTCCGGAAGAGCCCTGGTTTTCAGAAGGCACAGCTACCACACCATTCCATGGTTGTGGAATCGGCCATGCATTGTCTGAAGAGCCAGAAGATGCACTCCACGGTGCCTCCTGGCAGGGAGGCCCTAAACCTCGATGGCGTCGGTAGAAAGTGCTTCCAGGGCTCGATGCTTGCTTGCCGTGTCCAGTCCTACCAGCTGTACATGGGCATGTATTTGCGGGATCTGGCCAAGGAGTTGGCCGGGTTCTCTGCTGGTCTCTCCGGGGAACCCTTGCAGAGATTTAAGTCCTTGTCCTCGGGGATTCGGTACTGCTCGAAGTTCATGTCCCGCACCGCCTACGATGGCTTCGAGGCTTCGGCCCGAGTTGCGGCAGCCAGCATCGCGGCTCGACACCAGGCATGGCTGCAGTCATCGGACCTCGAGACATGGGTTCAGGACAAGTTGGTCGATGTCCCTTGCCGAGGTGAAAACCTTTTTGGCAAGCCCATGACCGAGAAGGCTGCTCAGCTCGAGACCGAGCACCTCACACGGACAAGGCTGTCGAGGAAGACCTCTGCCCCTTCTCATAAAAAGAAGGGCTCGGGTAAAAAGCCCTTTTACCCGAGGAAGGGCACTGCCTACAAACAGTACCCGCAATATCAGGCCACCCAAGCTGCCCCCCAGGGTCAGCAAGCCAAGGGCCAGGGTAATGGGCCCCGTAGGCAAAGGACCCCCAAGCCTCAGGCCCCTGCTACCACTCATCAGGGTGGGGGCTTTTGACTCCTTAAGCGTAGCCTCTCCTCCACTGCTCTCCCAACCCTGCACAGGAGGTCATCTCACCCTCTTTGCCCACCAGTGGCCCCTTATCACCGGGGACAGTTGGGTGCTGGAGATAGTCCACAAGGGCTATGCCCTCCATTTTCACCAACTGCCTCCTCCATACTTTCCAGGGGAGCCTACCCGGCCTCCCCTGCACACAGACCTTCTCCTTCAGGAGCTTCAGGGTCTGTTGGTGGACAGGGCGGTGGAGCCTGTGCCCAAAAGAACCGGTGGCCTTCGACCCATTCTGGACCTCAGGAACCTCAACAAGTTCCTAGTGAAGGAAAAGTTCAAGATGCTTACTCTTGGAACCCTTCTGCCCTACCTCCAGCAGGGAGATTGGCTATGCTCCTTAGATCTAAAGGATGCGTACACTCATATCCTCATTCATCCAGACCACAGAAAGTACCTCAGGTTCATTGTGGGAGGAAACCATTATCAGTACAGAGTGCTGCCTTTCGGCCTCACCTCCGCCCCCAGAGTCTTCACAAAGTGCCTAGCAGTGGTGGCGGCCTATCTGAGAAATCAGGGAATCTTTGTCTTCCCCTATCTAGACGACTGGCTCATCAGGGGTCAGACATGTCAGGAGGCCAATCAAGCCACCCTCAGGACTATTGCTCTTCTACAATGCCTGGGGTTTGTCATAAACTTCGCAAAGTCCACTTTGCTCCCCTCCCAGAACTTGGAGTTCATAGGGGCAAGGTTGGACTCTCTCCTGGCAAAGGCATTCTTGCCAGAAGACAGAGCCCAGAGGTTGATGGCCTTGGCAAGTCAGTTTCTCTGCAGGTCCCTGGTCTCCGCCAGATTCTGCCTGAGGCTTCTAGGCCACATGGCTTCGACAGTGCATGTGACCCCCAATGCCAGGCTCCATATGAGGCCTGCACAGTGGTGTCTTCGGGCTCAGTGGTCACAGGCCACAGGCAGCCTCAGCGACAGAATAAGGGTGTCCAGACCTTTTCTGCACTCCCTCAACTGGTGGCTGCACCCACCCAATCTACTGAAAGGGGTGCCTTTTCAGATTCCAGGGTACACAGTAGTGCTAACCACAGATGCCTCCCTGCAAGGCTGGGGAGCTCATTGTCTGGGCAAGTGCACCCAGGGCCTCTGGTCTCCCTGGGAAGCTGCACAGCAGATCAATCTCCTCGAACTCAGAGCTATTCGATTAGCACTCAAAGCTTTCACTCCTACCCTGGTTCACCAGTCTGTCCTGATTCAGACAGACAACCAAGTTGCCATGTTTTATGTGAACAAACAGGGCGGGACTGGGTCCAAGATCCTTTGTCGGCAGGCTCAGGACCTTCGTTCTTTTGCCCTCAAGCACAACATGCTCCTCAAGGCTGTGTACCTTCCAGGCCAGGACAACTACCTGGCAGACAGATTAAGCAGAATACTGCAGCCCCACGAGTGGCAGCTGCATCCTTCAGTGGTTCAGAAGATCTTCCTGAAATGGGGTCTCCCTTTGATAGATCTCTTTGCCAGCCCAACGAACAAGCAACTGCCAAAGTTCTGCTCCAGGCAACCGCATCCTCTGCGGATAGCAGCGGATGCTTTTCTGCTATCCTGGTCTCAGGACCTCCTCTATGAGTTTCCTCCCACGCCCTTGGTGGCCCGAACTCTCTTCAAGATTCTTCAGGACAAGGCCTCGGTTCTGCTGGTGGCTCCCAGGTGGCCGAGACAGCCTTGGTTTCCTCTTCTACTTCAACTGGCGGTGGATCCTCCACTACATCTGGGGTTGCAACCCGACCTTCTCTCACAGGAGCAGGGTTCCCTTCTGCACCCCAATCTCAAAGCTCTCAATTTGATGGCCTGGAGGCTGCAAGGGTAGTCTTGGCTCCCTGGGGCCTGCCTCAGGAGGTTGAGGAGGTTGTCCTAGCCTCTAGGAAACAGTCCACTAGGAAAACCTATGCTCTCAAATGGAAGAGGTTTTCTGTGTGGTGTCAGCTACGTACAGAAGATCCTTTCTCCTGTACTGTGCCAGTGGTCCTTCAGTACTTACTGCACTTGTCAAATCAAGGTCTTAAATCCAATTCTGTTCGGGTCCACCTCTCAGCTCTAGCAGCTCACCACTCTCTGGTGGAGGGACATTCTCTGTCTGGTCACCCCTTGGTGTCTCGCTTTCTTAGGGGCTTGCTTTTGCTCAAGCCTCCTATCCGTCCTCCTGCCCCTGAGTGGGAGCTGAATGTGGTCTTGCAGCAACTGACTCGCCCACCTTTTGAGCCGATGGCTACTTGTCCACTATGCTTCCTCTCCTGGAAGACACTCTTCCTGATAGCTCTTACCTCGGCTAGGCGAGTAAGTGAGCTTCAGGCCCTGGTCTGTGATAGGCCTTACACCAGGATTTATAGGAACAGGGTAGTCCTTAGGACTCATCCAAAGTTCCTCCCTAAGGTTGTCTCCTCTTTCCACCTCAACCAAGAGGTGGTTCTTCCCACATTCTTCCCTAGGCCTCATGCAAGCCAGGCTGAAGCAGTCCTGCATACCCTGGACTGTAGGAGGGCCTTATCCTTCTACCTTGACCGTATGCAGGGGCATAGAAGGGCTACTCAGCTCTTCATCTCCTTTGACCCCAATAAGTTGGGGTTGGCTGTGTCCAAGCGTACCTTGTCCATCTGGGTGGCTGACTGTATCACCTGGGCTTACAAGGCGGCTGACCTTCCTTTGCAGGGTAGGGTTACGGCCCACCGAGTCAGGGCAATGGCTGCCTCAGTAGCTCATCTCCGCTCTGTGCCCTTGGTAGACATCTGCAGGGCTGCAACTTGGTCTTCAAGCCAGACTTTTGCGGCCCATTACTGCCTGGAGAGGGAGTCCCGTAGGGACAGTGCTCTTTGAGGTTTAGGCAACTCCTGCCCTCCTGCCCTCTGTTGGGCTACCGGTGGAGGTTGTGTCCTTGAAAAGCCTTTCTTTGCTGCTGAGACTAGAGGGAGTTCTCTTGTTCAGCCTGGGTTCCTCGGTAGCCCAGAGCTGGGGAGTCACCCATATGTGAGGACTGACTTCCTGCTTGGTCCTGGAGAAAGAGTAGTTACTCACCTGTACCAGGTGTTCTCCAGGAGCAGTAGGAATCAGTCCTCACAACCCTCCCTCCTCCCCTTGGAGTTGGAGTTGTACATAGTTTATTTTTCATTTTTGTGTGCTGTTCTTAGCTATGTTATTTGACTGAGGTAAGATGGCACCTTTAGGCGGGAAGGGAACAGCGCATGCATGCCTGCATTCCCAAAGGCTTTCATAGAAAGCTGGGGAAATGCTCCGCCGGGGCTTCATCGGCGCCGATGACACCCATATGTGAGGACTGATTCCTGCTGCTCCTGGAGAACACCTGTTACAGGTGAGTAACTACTCTTTCTTTGCTGCCGTGCCGCTGTGAAAAAAATAGAGGGTGGCAGCAGCAGGGAAAAAGCAGGCAGCGCTGGACGGAGGTATGGGGGGGATAGGAGGGGGCGCGCCCCCGAGCTGCAAGTCGCACAGGGTGCGATTGCAGCATGATACGACCCTGTGTGCAAACATCTTGCATTTCCTCCATATAATCTAATCGGCTTTTTGGTTTAGTTTGGTTCAGTCTCTGATTGGATTTCTGAAAAACCCCTGCTCCCCTCTAAAGTGTGTGTATGTGTGGGGGGGGGGGGGCACCATTTCATCCTTCGCCTCAGGCAGCAGATTGCCTTGAGCCGCCCCTGTGGGCGGCCTTCTCTTTTCAGGTTTTTAGTAGTGCCATATTCTTTCCATTTTGTTATAATGGATTTAATGATGCTCTGTGGGATATTCAGAATTTGGGATATTTTTTTTATAACTCAGCTCTGATCTATACTTCTCAACAACTTTGTCTCTGAGCTGTTTGGAGTGCTCCTTGATCTTCATGCTGCTTGTTTAGTGGTGTTGTGGAGTCAGGGGCCTTTCAGAACAGGTATATTTATGCAGGCAACATGTGACAGATCATGTGACACTGATTGCACACAGGTGGACCCTAATTAATTATTTGATTTCTGAGGTTAATTGGTTGAACCAGATCTTATTTAGGGGTTTCATAGCAAAAGGGATGAATACATATATACTCATAACTTTTCAGTTTTTACTTGTTTTTTTATATATATATATACACGGTATTTTATTGTCATTCCACTTCACCAGTTTGGACTATATTGTTAGGTAAAACCTAACTTCCCATCAACATCCTACCAACTCCTGCTCAGTTCAGATAAACTTATGAACTTATATGCATGCAGTTTTACTAAACATTGTTTTACCTACAGAAGTGCCTTTTTAACTAATTGTCTGTGATTAGTTGAAAGCTCTCAAGCTAATATTTATAGACTGTCAATGAAATAGGGGCCCTTTTATTAAAGTGTACTATGCAGTTAACACACAATTAGGCAGGTGTTAACTGCATGCTCGGACCTCCGGTAACAGTTCCCTTGTGGGCCTGACAGTTGACGCACGCTGATTTTCACAAAAAACTGCCAATCCCACGTCAGGGTACTGAATGGGAGGTTAGGGGCAGAGAGTGGGCATGGTGAATACATGGCAGTTATCATGGGAGTACATACTGCGAGCTAATTGACAATGCTGCAATTAGAGCAGGTTCACTTAACACCACCTAAATGGGTGCACTAGGTGCATCTGCAGTTCTTGCGTTGTGTGTTAGGGTATGCATCCATGCATTGGCAGTGGGTACATACTGGCCACTCCCTGAGATTCCGCAGAGACTTTGAACTTAACGCACATTTGTTTTTGCGCTAGATGCGCATTAAGTACAAAACCCTGCCACACTTTTTGTAAAAGGCCCTGTAGTCTTTCAAACAGATTTTCAGCTTATGATTTGTAACCTCTCAATAAAATTTGCTATTCATCAGGCGTTTTGTTCTTTTTAATTTTAAATATTGGCAGCCACAACAATTATTAGTTGCAGATGTCTATATTGGGAATACAGAGATCGTGCTTCACAAAGAAGAAGACAGGTTTGTCATTCGATTATACAATTTTGATAGCATGGCATTTTTGATAAGGGAATTTGAGAGCAACAACAGGATAAGTAGAGTTGATATTCAGCCATAGTGCACACTATTCACCCATACACAAGTAGTGCACACTATGGTTTAATAGAGGCATAGAAACATGATGGCAGAAAAAGACCAAATAGCCTATTCAATCGGCCTTTCCATACCAACTACTATAGTCCCTTTTTTCCATTAGAGATATTCTTTGTTAGTCCCATGCTTTCTTAAATTCAGATACTGTCCTCATCTCTACTACCTCCACTGGGAGACTGTTTCACGCATCTACCACTCTTTCTGTAAAGAACTGTTTCTGCATATTACTTTTGAATCTATTCCCTTTCACTTTAATCCTATGCCCCGTTGCAGAGCTTTTTTTCAACTGAAAGAGGCTCTCTTGTGTATTTATGCTACAGAGGTAGTTAAATGTCTCTAACATATGTCCTCTCTCCTTCCTTTCCACCAAAGTATACATATTGAGTTCTTTAAGTCTGTCCCCATATACCTTATGATGGTAGCCATCCTCTGCACAAACTGCATCATGTTTATACCCTTTTGAAGGTGTGGTCTCCAGAATTGCACACAATACTCCAAATGAGGTCTCACTAAAGACTTACCCAGGGGGCACACTATTGTTTTATAGTATGCACTATGGCTCAATAGTGTGAACTATTTGCCCATGCACACTTTTAATGACAGACAGGAAGTGACAAGGTTTTTCTTCTGTTTTTATCTGAAAATGATACAGGAAATGTCATTGACATTTCCCATTTCATTTCAAATGAATGCGCATCCCTAGCAGGAAGCAGGAACAATCCTCAGTCATTCCTGCTCAATTGAGCATCTCTGTTCAAAATGGTACCTCTGACACCTGTGATACTACTAGAAGGGGTCGAGCTGCAAATTAAGTCACCATGTGCTAAATGCAAAGCACTCTCAAGGCGCTCTCCATGCCTATTATCTGCCCATCATCTATCTTTTTTAATCGCCTTCCAAAGCAAGCAGTTACCGCGTGAACTAGCACGTGCTATCATGGCTGTGCAGTAACTGTTACTGTTACAATTACCTGCACAGCCATGATACCACATGCTAATTCATGTAGTAACTGCTTGCTGTGAAAGGGGATTAAAACAGATAGATGATGAGCAGGTAACAGTGGTGGGCAATGCCTTGCAGTTAGCACTATTTCATGTTGTAAGTGCTTACCATACTTTAATAAAGACTAGAGACCTGATATTCAGCAGCATCAGCTAGCCAGTCTAAAGCAGCTCACCGTTGCTGCTGAAACAAAGACCCAGAAATTCAATGAAGGGGCCATATCTGGCCACCAGCTTTGAATATTTGAATCAGTCGGATAGTGGCAAAGCTAACCGAGAGGCGATATTCATTCATTGTCCATTTAGCTTCAGTGGCAAACGTTAGGCCAGCCTTTAATGTGCCTAACGTTCACCACTTAGCGATAACCGGGTAGCTGCTGAATATTGTCACTGTCCGGTAATCGCCAGGTGCCATGCTGGAATGCCCCAATACGAGCCGGCTAGCATTCAGCAGCAATAACCATGAATATCTTGGCACAGGCATTAATTTTACTCTCAATATCAGGCCCAAGGCCCCTAAATGTCAACTATTGGTAGTTTCAGTAGTAGACAGTGGCGTTCCCAGCCCTTTTTCTACCCAGGGCGGGTGCCCCTTCCGGCTGGCGCTTCCTCCATGGCGCAGTGCTCTGCAGCGCAGTATGCACCCTCCCAGCCCCATACTTTGGAGGCAATGTGGGAAACATACCTTCAAGATGATTGGCTTGCCACACCGTCTCCAATGTAGGCCGCCTCTTTTCTCCCAAGTCAAGTCTCGTGATCACACGATTCTGCTGGGACAAGAAGAGCCAACCCACATTGGAGACAGCACTGCAAGCCACCCATTTTGAAGGCATGTTTGCTGCGCTGCCTCCAAAGTGTGGGCCTGGTGAAGTGCACCCCCTTACGACTGGCACCCTGGGTAGGCTGCACCCACTGACCCACCCTTGGTACGCCACTGTAGGTAGATACTATTGTTAGCGAGTATCTTAAAAGTATTACTGTTGCTGAGAAAACCATTTTCTTTCAAAGCCAGCTGTTTAAATGAACTTCACATAGTTATGTCCTTTTTTTTCCATTTCAAATTTCTATATTAATCATAAAGAAAAGAAATTCAATAAAGTCCCCGTCAAAAGGGAAATCATTTAACATCAAAAAATAACAAGCAAAACCTGTAACAAGCAAAACAAACAGGAAAAACATTCAGTGAAGCCCCCACAGAATTTCTATTAAACTAATGCCCATAAGCCAGGAAGCCCAAACAATCTAAAGGAAAATTCAAACGTTAGACCACCCCAGAATAAAGGTCTCTAGTTATTCTGGTTCTTTAAAAATATATTTTATCCCATGTATGACAATAATACATTTACAAGGATGTTTCAGAAAGAATGAAGCTACAAATGCAAGCACCTATGGCTTCAGTACCAAGAAGGCCTTCCTACGTCTCTGCGTTGCCTTGCTAACATCAGGAAATATTTGAATCCTACTTCCACAAAATGTGGCTGTGGTCTTGTTAAAATACAACTTCTTTACCAAATCGTTATCATTCATAGATAAAAATGTTATCACCAATGTTGCATGAGACAAAATTACATTGAGAGATGATTCTAAGAAAACTGAAATATCTAATGACTCCAAGGAGGGAGGACATAAACCGCCTACCTCCTCATGCATCACTGACTGACCCGAGGGGATGTAAAAAATATTAGATAACTTAATCGTGTCAGCATCCTCAATCAATAGTACCTCTTTCAAATACTTCTGCAACAATATAAGTGGAGCTAAATAATGAGTGTGTGGAAAACTGAGTAACCTCAAGTTCCTGGCTTGGGCAGAATTCTCCATTGCCTCCAGTTGGTGATGGAGAATCAAACTATCACAAATATTAGAGAGAGCTGCCTGAGCCAAGGAAACTTGCCCCTCCAACTTAGAAAAGCAGTATTACAGAAAGATATTCGACCCCCGTGCTCATTTAACTTATCAATGACATCAACAGCCTGCCAATCAGCTTCTTTTAACAACGGCTGAAAACCGCCGCTTCAGGGGCGCGCAGAAGAGCAGCGATTACACCGGAGGTGTGAGCAGGAGCCCCTCCTTCCCCCTCAGCCTGCCAATCAGCTTCTTTTAACAACGGCTGAAAACCACCGCTTCAGGGGCACGCAGAAGAGCAGCGATTACACCGGAGGTGTGAGCAGGAGCCCCTCCTTCCCCCTCAGCCTGCCAATCAGCTTCTTTTAACAACGGCTGAAAACCGCCCCTTCAGGGGTGCGCCCGCGCCCGAGGGCCTCGCCAGAGGGCCCTTTGGCGTGGCCCTTAGGCGTTGGTCCTTGGCATCTGTTCTGAAGTTTTCACTGAAGATGTGGACTGGTTTGTCATGCTCGTATATCATCGTAACCTGCTGTTCCTTTTCTTTCTCCTCCTTTTGTCTTTTTGACTGTCTCTGTCCTCTATTCTGTCCTATCTCATAAATGGCATTCCTTTCATATTTTCTCAAATGATATATTATTGTAAACCGCTCTGATGCTTCGGCCTGAGCAGTATATCAAATGTATAAACATAAACATAAACAGAAAACTGCGCAATCTGGGAAAGAGATGACTACAGAGACAATTTGGTGCGAGTCACTACTTCCCAAATGTTGTGCAGTGAAACTTCCTTTTGGGAGAGAAACATTTCTGGGGAACTTCTGGAAATGACAATGGATTAAGCATCCTCTTTAAGTCAAAAGAAACAGTTCCCTGGTCTGGAGCAAAAGAAGACCCCAGTGGGGAGGGGAGCAGATTACCTTCCCCATTATCCACAAAGGGGGAGGCATCTGCTCGAAGGAAGTTCCCTGGCTGGGCTGGGCAACAGCCATGCGTGATGGAGAAGAACAGCCATGCTGGTTGATTGAAGATGATGATCCATCGGCCCAATGATTTTCACGGCCTTAACCGCCTGTGTCGGAAACACTTTCTTTCTCTGCTTCCCCATCTAACTCCCTCGGCTATTGTTTCACTCCTCCAGGCTCTGAAGGGACTCCAAAGGGGCAGAGCATGCCCCTTTGGTCACATGCCCACGGGCACGCACCTGCGGCTACATCCCACAACAAGCAAGGGCTGTTATATCAGCACATCTGTGACGTCGGAGTGTGCTCCTCCTTCCTCGGGGCATACAGGGGCTCCAATTCAAAGCAGAAAAAAATGTAACAACCAAAGTTCCTCCCTGTTTAACCCAAGGCAAGCAAGGGCTGTTACAGCAGTACACCAGTGATGTCAGCAACTGCTCCTCCTCTCCCAGGGCACAGCACAAAAAAAAGTAGCAAGCAAAGTTCCTCCCTCTTAATGTCCTTTTTATTCAGCAAACCTTAGCTATTAATGGGATTTGGACGTTGATAACCATTTTGTCTTTTTATTTGCAGATGGCCAATATAGATAATATGGCTTAAAAGGCAGCTAATATGACATGATAGATTTACTAACATAGAAACATGACAGAAGAAAAAGACCACATGGCCTATCTAGTTTGCTCTTCCATATCACCCACTACAACAGTCCCCTTTTTTCCTTTAGAGAGCCTCTGTGTTTGGCCCATGCTTTTCTGAATTTAGATACTTTCCTCATCTCTACCACCTCCACTGGGAGACTGTTCCATGTATCTACCACTCTTTCCGTAAAGAAATAATTCCACATATTGCTCCTGAGTCTATCCCCTTTCACCCTCATCCTATGTCCCCTCGTAGCAGAGTTCGCTTTCAATCGAAAGAGGCTCTCCTCCTCTGGATTTATGCCATGGAGGTATTTAAACGTCTCAGTCATATCACCTCTGTTCTGCCTTTCCTCTAAAGTATGCATATTAAGGTTCTTAAGTCTGTCCATTAACAATTTTAGTAGCCTCCCTCTGCACAGACTCCAACCTGTTTATATCCTTTTGAAGGTACGGTCTCCAGAATTGCACATAATATTCCAAATCAGGTCGCACTAAAGACTTATACAGAGGCAATATTACCTCCTTTCTTCTGCTGGCCATTCCTCTCCCTATGCACCCAAGCATCCTTCTAGATTTCATTGTTGCCTTTTCTACCTGGTTAGCTACTTTGAGATCGTCAGATACAATCATGCCTAGGTCCCGTTCTTCTTTTGTGGACAGAAGTATGTCACCCCTTATACTCTACCACTCCCTTGGATTTTTGCAGCCCAAATGCATGATCCTACATTTTTTAGTATTAAATCTCAGCTGTCATTCTTCAAGCTTAGCTAGATCCCTCCTCATGTTATCTACACCTTCCTGGGTATCTACTCTGTTGTAGATTTTGGTATCATCCGCAAAGAAGCAAACCTTACCTGACAGCCCTAATGCAATATCACTAACAAAGATGTTAAAAAGAATCAGACCAAGGACAGATCCCTGCAGCACTCCACTGGTAACCTCCTTCTCCTCAGAGTAAACTCCATTTACCTGTACTGCCCACTCAACCAATTTCTAACCAAAGCAGTAACTTTAGGGTCCATCCCAAGGGTACTTAGTTTGTTTATAAGTCACCTGTGTGGAACAATGTCAAATGCTTTACTGAAATCTAAATACACCACATCTAGGACTCTCCCTCAGTCCAACTCTCTGGTCACCCAGTCAAAGAAATCAATTAGATTTATCAGACAAGATCTGCCTCTGGTGAATCCATGTTGCCTCGGATCCTGCATTCCGTTGAATTTCAGAAACCTCAGTATTTTCTCTTTCAGCAGCGTTTCCAATAATTTACTCACCACTGAGGTTAAACCAACTGGCCTGTAGTTTTCAATCATATTTTGTATAAAGGGACCACATGTGCCTCTCTTCAGTCCTCTGGCAGCAGCCCCGACTCCAAAGAGGTATTGAAAAGGTCAGTCAGTGGAGCTGCTAGAACATTCCCAAGTTTCTTCAGTATTCTTGGATATATCCCATCTGGTCCCATCGCTTTGTCCACTTTTAGTTTAGCTAGTTCCGCACAAACACAGTCCTCTGAAAATCATTTGAGATGCCCCTCGCTTTTGTTCCAGTTTGTGGGTGTTGTCTGAGGTCCTGATACCAGCCCTTCATCTGTGAACATAGAAAAGAAATATTTGTTAAGCAAGTCCGCTTTATCCTCTTCAGCTTCTACATTTTCCTCCCCTTCTCCCTTGAGTCTGACAATACCACTTTTGCCCTTCCTCCTCTAACTAATATATCTGAAAAATGTCTTATCCCCCCATTTTATTGCATTGGCTATTTCTTCTTCTTTTTGTACCTTTGCTTTCCTGACTACTTTGCCAGCCTCTCTAAGTTTTTCCAAATATAGATGGCTGTCTTCCTCTTTCTGTGTTCTCTTGTATTCATGAAAACCTCCCTCTTTATCTTTACCTTTTCAGCTACCTCTTTTGAGAACCACAGCGGCCTCCTTTTTCTTTTCATTTTATCTACCATTCTAACAAAAAGATTGGTTGCCCTTAAAATATCCCCTTTCAGTTTTGCCCACTGTTTTTCTACATTCCCCAACTGTTACCATCTCACTAACTATTTGGCCCATCTTGGCAAAGTTAGTTTTCCTAAAGACCCTTGCTTTTGAATGGATTTTATTAGCCTTAGTCCTAACATTGAACAACACATAAGAACATAAGATATGCCATACTGGGTCAGACCGAGGTCCATCAAGCCCAGTATCCTGTTTCCAACAGTGGCCAATCTAGGTCATACGTACCTAGCAGTTTCCCCAAAAAACACAGGTTCCGCAATGCTTGTACTGGGTCAAGCATTGATATCCTGGGTCCCTTCTTAATAATGGTTTATGGACCTTTCCTCCAGGAACTTGTCCAAACCTTATTTAAACCCAGCTACACTAACAGCCTTTACTAAATCCTCCGGTAACAAATTCCAAAGTTTGATTACATGTTGAGTGAAAAAATATTTTATTTTATTATTCTTAAATAGTTTACCCTGTAGCTTCAATGCATGTCCCCTAGTCTTTCTATATTCTGATAACGTAAACAATCGATCTACGTTTACCCGTTCCACTCCGTTCATTAATTTATAGACTTCTATCATATCTCCCCTCAGCCATCTCTTTTCCAGGTTAAAGAGCCCTAACCTTTTTAGCCTTTCTTCATAGGAGTATCCTTCCATCCCCTTTACCATTTTGGTGGCTCTTCTCTGAATCTTTTCTAATAACGCTATATCCTTTTTAAGATATGGCGACCAGAATTGCACACAATATTCAAGGTGCGGTCTCACCATGGAACAATATAGAGGCATTAGAATATCTTTTGTTTTATTTTCCATTCCTTTCCTTATGATACCTAGCATTCTATTTGCTCTCTTGGCCGCCGCTGCACACTGGGCCGAGGGTTTTAACATGTTATCCACAATGACGCCTAAATCTTTTTTCTGGATGGTGGTTCCTAATGTGGAACCTTGCATCGTGTAACCATAATTTGGGTTGTTCTTCCCTAGGTGCATAACTTTGCACTTGTCCACATTAAATTTCATCTGCCATTTTGATGCCCAATCTTCCAATTTATCAAGATCCTCTTGCAATTTTCCACAATCCTCTTGGGTTTTAACAACTTTAAATAGTTTTGTGTCATCTGCAAATTTGATAACCTCACTCGTTAGTCCCCTTTCCAGGTCATTTATGAATATGTCAAAAAGCAGTGGACGTAGCACAGATCCCTGGGGTACACCACTATTCACCTTTCTCCATTGGGAAAATTGGCCTTTTAGCCCAACCCTCTGCTTTCTATCTTTTAACCAGTTCCTGATCCACAATAGTACACTGCCTCCTATCCCATGACTCTTTAGTTTTGCCAAAATTCTCTGATGAGGGACCTTGTCAAAGGCTTTCTGAAAGTCCAGATACACTATATCAACTGACTCACCTTTGTCCACCTGTTTATTCATACCTTCAAAAAATCATAACAGATTAGTAAGACAAGATCTTCCTTGTCTAAAGCTATGCTGGCTGTCTCCCATTAGGCCATGACTATCTACATGCTGAGTAATTTTGTTCTTTATGATGGTTTCTACCATTTTTCCCGGTACTGATGTCAGGCTCACCGGTCTGTAGTTTCCCGGATCACCCCTGGAACCCTTTTTAAAAATTGGTGTTACATTGGCAATCCTCCAATCTTCAGGTATTGCAGATGATTTTAATGAAAATTCACAGATTACTAATATCAGGTCTGCAATCTCATATTTCAGTTCTTTCAACACCCTTGGATGTATACCATCCGGCCCAGGTGATTTGCTACTCTTCAGTTTATCTAATACTTGTAATACATCTTCCCGATGTATCAATATTTCCTTCTATTCTTCCGCACCTTTAAGTACCACTTCAGTCATGGGTAACATCCCTACATCTTCCTCAGTAAAGACCGAAGCAAAGAATTCATTCAGTCTCTCCGCTATCGCCTTGTCGCCTCTTAGTGCCCCTTTAACACCTTTATTATCTAATGGACCAACTGACTCTCTCACAAGTTTTTGCTATGAATATACTTGACAAAGTCTTTATTTTGCGTTTTTGCTTCCGCAGCAAGCTTCTTCTCAGATTCTCCCTTTACCTGTCTTATCAATGCCTTGCATTTGACTTGCCAGTACTTGTGCTGTTTCCAGGTTTCGTTGTTTGGCTCTTTTTTCCAGTTCCTGAAAGATGCTTTTTTGGCAACAACAGCCTCTCTGACCTCACCTTTAAACCATGCTGAGAGTATTTTGGACTTCCTTCTACTTTTCTTAAAGCGTGGAATACAGCTGGTCTGGGCTTCCAAGATAGTATTTTTCAACAACACCCAAGCTTGATGTAAGTCTTTAACCTTTGCAACTGTTCCTTTTAGTTTTTTCTTAACTATTTTCCTCATTTTATCATAGTCTCCCTTTCGAAAGTTAAAAGGTAGTACTGTGGATTTCCTTACTATCCCTCCTCCACTACTTTAATCAAACGCGATCTTGCTATGATCACTATTGCCAAGTGGCCCCAACACCCTTATCTCTTGCACTAGATCTGGTGTTCCACTAAGGACTAGGTGCAATATCTTAAAAAGGATATAGCGATTTTAGAAAAGGTTCAGAGAAGAGCCACCAAAATGGTAAAGGGGATGGAAGGATACTCCTATGAAGAAAGGCTAAAAAGGTTAGGGCTCTTTAACCTGGACAAGAGACGGCTGAGGGGAGATATGATAGAAGTCTATAAATTAATGAACGGAGTGGAATGGGTAAACGTAGATCGATTGTCTACCTTATCAGAATATAGAAAGATTAGGGGACATGCAATGAAGCTAGAGGGTAAACTATTTAAGACTAATAAAAGAAAATATTTTTTTACTCAACGTGTAATCAAACTCTGGAATTTGTTACCGGAGGATGTAGTAAAGGCTGTTAGTGTAGCTGGGTTTAAAAAAGGTTTGGAAAAGTTCCTGGAGGAAAGGTCCATAAACCATTATTAAGAAGGGACCCAGGATATCAATGCTTGAACCAATACAAGCATTGTGGAACCTGTGTCCCTTGGGGAAACTGCTAGGTACGTATGACCTAGATTGGCCACTGTTGGAAACAGAATACTGGGCTTGATAGACCTTGGTCTGACCCAGTATGGCATATCTTATGTTCTTATATGTTCAATATGGCTTCCCCTCTGGTCGGTTCGTGAACCAGCTGTTCCAAAAAGCAGTCATTTATTTCATCTAGGAACTTTATCTCCCTAGCATGTCCTGCTGTGACACTGACCCAGTTGATACCGGGGTAATTGAAATCACCCATTATTATTACTGCGCTGTAACGTTTGATAGCTTCCTTGATTTCTTTGAGCATTTCATCATCCATTTGTTCATTCTGTCCAGGCGGTCGATAGTACACCCCCACTGCCATCGCCTTCCCCTTTTTACATGGAATTTCAATCCATAGAGATTCTACAGCAAATTTTGTTTCCTGCAAAACTTTAATCCTTTGTGACTCAATGCCCTCTCTAACATAGAGCGCAACCCCTCCACCAATTTGATCAGCTCTATCATTACGATAGAGTTTGTACCCAGGTATCACAGTGTCCCACTGGTTGTCCTCCTTCCACCATGTCTCTGATATTCCAATCATATCTAACCTCTCATTTAGTGCTATATATTCTAACTCTCCCATCTTATTGTTTAGACTTCTAGCATTTGCATTTAAGCATTTTAGAGACTGTATTTTATTCATATTAATCTGGCTATTGGTAGACATGGGTAATTTGGGATCTTTAAGCTCTGTCTGCTCCATACTCAAGGGCATTTGGGCTACTTTACTCTTTTTTTGGAACCTCTCTGCTTTTGGTAGTATCCTTCAAGAATACATTGTTCCAACCATGTGCTCTTGGGTGACTGTCGGCTTTCCCCTATTATCTAGTTTAAAAGCTGCTCTATCTTCTTTTTAAAGGTTAATGCCAGCAGCCTAGTTCCATCCCAAGTTAAGGTGAAGCCCATCCCTTCGGAAGAGCCCCTCCTTACCCCAGAATGTTCCCCAGTTCCTAACAAATCCAGAACCCTCATCTCTGCACCATGGTCTCATCCACGCATTGAGACTCCGGAGCTCTGCCTGCCTTTTGGGTCCTGCACGTGGAACGGGAAGCATTTCAGAGAACGCTACCCTGGAAGTTCTGGATTTCAACTTTTTACCTAAAAGCCTAAATTTAGCCTCCAGAACCTCCCTACCACATTTTCCTAAGTCATTGGTACCGACATGTACCAAGACAGCAGACTCCACCTCAGCACTATCTAAGACCTTAGCTAGGTGGCACGTGAGGTCCACTACCTTCATACCAGGCAGGCATGTTACCAGGCGATCCTCACGTCCACCAGCCACCCAGCTATCTATATGCCTAATGATCGAATCACCAACTATAACGGCTGTCCTAAACCTTATCTCATGGGCACATGGCCCTGGAGAAACCTCCTCGGTGCGAGATGGTTTTACATCACCTAGAGGACAGGTCCTAGTTACAGGATCACTTCCTGCCACACCAGGGTGATGCTCTCCTGTCACGTGACCTCTCTCCTCCACAGCAACATGGATGCTGCCAAACTGGAGGTGGGACTTCAGGACTATATCCCTGTAGGTCTCGTCTATGTACCTCTCTGTCTGTCTTATGTTTTCCAAGTCTGCTACTCTAGCCTCTAGAGAACGGACTCGTTCCCTGAGAACAAAGAGCTTCTTGCACCTAGTGCACACGTAAGACCTCTCACCAACTGAGAGAAAATCATACATGTGATACTCAGTGCCAAAGACTGGAAAGCCTCCATCTCGCTGCTGGACTGCTGTCTGCATCTTAGTTTTAAGCTTGTGTTTAGATCTTTAAGTTCTTTACTTACTAAGGGTTGCTATGGATATTTATACTAATAAAACTATCTAATACGTTTAATATACCTTGTTCACCTGAAGCTTAATTAATCTCAGGTCCTTAGTGTATGACTGGGTAACGAGCTTCACCTGAGAGCACCTCCTTTCCTTTAAGATGTGTAAGTACCTATAAAGCTATGATTATCCCAGAGGTGGGTGGGTGTTGGGGGTGAGGGAGGGAGGGAGGGAAATAACACCTATTAAAAGAGGGCTGTTACGACTTCAGGTGACGACATCGGGGCATATGGAGGTGTAGAGGCACAGCTCCATCGCCTGAGCCTGTAACGAGGGGGATATGTACCCCTAGAAGCAGTCGGTGTGAGGGGCTAAGGTGATGAGATACTGGTGACGGGTCCAGTAAGGGAGAGAGAGAAAAACGCGCTATCTACCCCAGCCAGAGCGCCATTAAGCGAAGAGACGCACAGGGGGTTGACGAGTCCGTAGACCTCGAAGCAGGCCGAAGTGGAACAGGAAAGAATGGCGGTGGGGTTGCGTACAGCCCAGTGTGAGCAGCATGGTCTGAAGAGGATCTGGGCGAAATTGTGAAGGGGAGCTGCGCCGTGGAGTGGGCTGTTTGATACTAGAGCCGGGAGAGCTTTGAAATTAGCTGCCTGATCAAAGGACCACGTGGCAGGCCGGCGGCGGGGGCTGCAGGTGAGCAGCGGTACTGCCTGGATCAGCGGAGGAGAGCTGTGCCGGGGGGTGAAAGCTGAGCCGGAGGAGCGGCGAACAGCCGGGAGGACCGGCGCAGAGGCCGGGGAAGTGGAGAGGTCCAGATGAGAGCATCAGGGAGTGGGGAAAGCAGCGGCAGTGCCCCAGGGCAGATTTGGAAGGAGCGAACAGGAGCCCAGAGTGAAGAGTCCGGAGCAGGATTGGATAGCAGCCCAGAGGAGAAGTGGTGTGACATGGATGAAGGATCAGAGGAAAGAGGAGAGAGGAGAGAGTCCCAGGGGATGGAAAGAGTGTGGTGGAACACAGAGGTGAGCGGACCTGTGGAGGCTGCAGCCCCGGTAGGGGGGAAGAAGTGGCATAAAGCTTCAAGGGAGCAGAGCAAGGAGGCCACAACAGAAAGGAAGATCAAAGCAGCAGCAGAAGGAGGGGTTGCCCCGAATGAACATCACTAAATAGGATAGAGAGGCTGGATAGACGCCCGGGAAGTAGGCTGATAAGTAAAGTGAGTGGCCTCAAGGGGGCGTCGCCTATTAGGGAGAGTCCTGAAATCTCTGGGAACCCTATACTGACCAAGCAGCCTCAAGTGGCAGTATGGATAAAAATAAAGGCAGCTTGGCTGCACGGAAGAAACTGGCTGACTTCCGCTCCCCATACGCAGCAGTCAAAGGTGGAAGAGAGGGAGAGAAAGAAAGCCGAATGCAGGATGAAGAACCAAAAGACTTGGCGGAGGAGTTGGAGTGGGGATGCAGCCCAGGAGGAGTAACCAAGCTGAAAGAATGGCTAATTGAATTGAAAAATGAGATTAAGACAGAAATTGGCGGAGTGAAGAATAAACTCAAAGAGTCCATGCAAGCACTGAGACAAGACATTGTGGACATTGGAAACCGAGTGGAAGAGATGGAGACCCAGATGGAACAACAAGGGGAGGAAACTGAAGACTTACAAAAAGGATGGGGAGACCTCAAGCGAGCCCAAGCGGAGCAGCAGGTGAAACTAGATGATCTGGAAGATAGATCCCAGAGATGTAATCTGAGGCTCCGGAGCCTCCCAGAGGAACCTCAGTATAGAAATTGTGAAGAAGTAATGCTTAAAATCTTCAGATCCTTGGTGGTATCCGCAGACCTGGAAGGGGGCATGAAAATAGAACCCTTGCAAATTGAGCGGGAACACAGAGGCCTAGGCCCGATACGGGACAATAAATCAAGAGATATAGTGGTGTGTCTCAGCTCTTTCAAAGTTAAAGAATGGCTGTGAAAGCGGCGAGGAAAGTACGACAGATAACCTGAGATGAACACCAACTGGAGCTATTCCAGGATCTATTTACGGGAATGCTGCAACGTAGACGAAACCTCAAAGAGGTGACGGCCTATTTGAGAAGAGAGGAGATAAGATACAAGTGGCTGTTCCCATTCGGTTTGCTGATCACAGCTAAGGGGAAGTCGAGACGGGTGCAGACCAGAGAGGAAGCTTGGAGTGTGCTTAAAGAACTGGGTTTACCTAACATACCGGAGGGGGAGAGACCTCTGGCAGGAATACAGGCAAATACTGTAATGCCCTCCAATCCAAAAAGGAGTGTCCAGAGATGGCACAGATTTCCAGCATCGGGCAGACGAGCGGCGAGATTGAACAGAGAGAGTCTAGGAGCGCAGAAGGCGGAAAAGGGAGATGGCTGAAAATGTGGACTCTGTGTTTAATGTTGTGCTGTTACGTTTTTCTTTGATAAAGCAGTAACATGTAGAGAGGTGGGGGAAAGATGAGGTCATCAAATAGGGGTAAGGGGGGATGGGAGGGGGAGGGGTGGACGGGGTAGATAGTAGGAGGAGTAGGGCAGTAGGGGGGTGAGAGGGGAGGATAGGGGGAGCAGGAGATAGGGGCTGGGTTTGGGAAGGTTCGGGCTGAGCAGCGCGGGTAGAGGGGGCTGTGGGAACTGTTCTGTTTTGGAGAGTAGTGGATGGGGAGAGGTGGAAGGGAAGGATAGAGACAGACATGGCCCGACAATCGGTCACCACCATGGAAGACGAATCTCTCGTCACAAGAGGGGGGAAGGGTAGGGGGGGTGGGGAGGTTGGGAGGGATGAGAAGGGGAAGGGGGGAGGGGGGAGGGAGGTTAGGGACCTAATGAGTAGGGCTAAGGGAGGGGGGAGGGACTGGAAGAATGGGTGAGTTAAGAATAGTCACATTAAATGTAAAGGGGCTTAACTCGCCATTTAAACGACGAAAACTGTTAACAGAGCTAGCCTGCCAGAGGGCGGCAATGGTGATGATTCAGGCAACACACCTGACAAGAGCAACTGAGTACCTGGTTAAGCCCAGGGGGTATGGGGTGTGTATTCATGCATCGAATACTGTAGAAAAGAAAAAGGGAAGAGTTGCTATATTGTTTGCTACTAGGTTAAAGATGCAGCTGCAATCGATTGTACGGGATAAAGAGGGGAGATATGCACTAGTGCGGGTGAAGGTGGGGAACGTATGGTACTGTGTAGTGAATGTTTATGCACTAACAGGAGCGCAGCGTGAATTCTGGACAAAACTGAATGAGGAGGTTGGGAAAATGGGGGAGGGTATCCTTATATGCGGAGGCGATTTCAATTTAACGTGGCATCCAGCCAGGGATGCTACGGGGACGAGAGAGGGTAAGAGGGCAGATAGGAAGCGATACCGTAATTTTATCAGATAGCATTGTTTAGTAGATGCATGGCGACTGCAGCATCCGGGGAGGAGACAATTTTCCTACTTTTCACCAGTACATGGGTCCTATGCACGAATAGATGCTATATGGGTCTCAAAGGAGGTGGGGGGGAGGGGGAGGGTAACGGGGGCTGAAATGGAGTCTATTATCTGGTCAGATCATGTTCCAGTAGTGGTAAGCTTGCAAATGGAGGATGAAGGGAAGGGACTATAGTTTTGGAGGCTCAATGAATCACTCTTGGACGAAGAGAGGGTTCGGGAGGAAGTAGAGAGAGAAACTCATGAATACTTTACATTCAATGACAATGGGGAGGCCACGTGGGGAGGGGTATGGGACGGGTATAAGGTAGTGGTGAGAGGGGTATTAATTAAATGGGGGGCAAGAAAAAAGAAGGAATGAGAGAGCAGAGAGCAGACCCTGAGGGAGCGCTTGATGGAATTGGAAGAACTGGATGGGCAAGGGCGGACGGGGCTTATAGAGGGCAGGTACTGGCAGCATGTGCACAGCTAAACGAGTTGCAGGCCGAAAAGATACAGTATAGGATGCAGCTGTTAAGGCAGGAGGTATTTGAGGGGGGGGGAATAAGGCGGGGAGGTATCTAGCACAGATGCTGAAACAACGAAAGCTGCTCTCACATGTAATACGAGTTCGCAAGAAGGGAGGGGAGCTGGCTACCAAAGATGGGGAGATAAGAGACGCTTTTAAGGAATATTACCAGGAACTGTATAAGGCAAGGGACACCCCACAGGATGAGAGGGTAAAAGGTTACCAAATTCCATGGATTTGCCCACACTGGAGGAGGGGGAGCAGGAGGAAATTAATCAGCCCATAAGAGGAGATGAGGTGCGGAGGGCAATCCAACAGCTAAAATTAGAGAAGGCACCAGGGCTGGACGGGCTATCAGCGTGATTTTATAGGAGATTTGGGGATCTCTTAATTGCACCCCTGGTGAGGTTATTTAATCAACCACGGGAGGGTGGGAAGTTAGTGGATACGATGGGGTGGGCGGGCATAACTGTAATCCATAAAGAGGGGAAGGACCCACAAGAATGCACATCCTATATGCCCATCGCACTGCTTAATTTGGATGCTAAATTGTTAGCTAAGATATTCACCACGAGATTAAATAAGATTATCGGAAAATTGATACATCAGGACCAAGCGGGCTTTATCCCCGGTAGACAAGTAGCAGATAATATCAGGAAGATCCTTAATATCATATGGTCCACTGAGCAAAGCGGGGAAAAGGCATTACTTCTGTCGTTGGATGCGGAAAAGGCCTTTGACCAGGTATCGTGGCCCTTTCTTTACCAGGTATTGGAGAAAGTGGGGTTGGGGAAAGAGTTCTTAATATGGGTGAAGGAACTCTATGCCCACCCCAAAGCGTGTGTGAGAGTGAATGGGGCCCACTCGGGTTTCTTTGATCAGGGGTGGGGAACGAGGCAGGGCTGCCCCCTATCACCGCTGCTATTCGCAATAGCAGTAGATCCTTTCGCACAGCAGGTAAGGGAACGAGCGGATATATCAGGAATAAGGGTGGGGAGGAGTGACTATAAAATCTCACTGTTCGCGGACAACATAATCCTAAGCCTGGCCAGACCCCGGGTAAGTCTCCCCATAGTAATGTGGGAGCTGAAAGAGTATGGTAAGCTATCAGGCTTCGCAATTAACTGGACAAAATCGGAAATTCTAAATTTAGCAGTTCCAGGGGACGTAACAAACCTTCTGACTAAGAAATATCCCTTTAAGTGGGCTCGGGAGAGCATTAGGTATCTTGGCATCCGGATAAGCAATAAAACAGAAGCGTTATATAAATTGAACTACTTGAAGGTCATGGGGCAGATCGAGAGTTGTCTGGAGGGATGGGGGAGGGGCTATCTCTCGTGGTTCGGGCGAATAGCGACGGTTAAAATGATGCTAGTGCCCCGGCTGCTGTTTTTGTTTCAAACACTCCCGATACTAGTGCCACAGAATAGATTGAATTGGATACAAAGGTTAGTCAATAGATTTATATGGGTACAGCGGCGCCCAAGGGTGGCGATGAGGGTATTGCAAAGGGTGAAGGGAGAGGGGGGCTGGGAGTACCCAACTTCTGCATATATTATGAGGCAGCGCAATTAAGAACGATTTATGAGTGGCAAAGAGGGACACGGAAGCAGTGGATCCAAATGGAGCATGAGCAGGTAGGGGGAGTGGGACTGGAAAGAGTGACTTGGAGGGGGAGCAAAGGTTCTGGCACGCATCTACTAAACCCCATGATAGCGAATAGCTTGAAAATTTGGAAACGAAATAAAGCACAGTTAGTCCAAGATAAAGGCTATATCCAGGGGATGACACTGGAGGCCTGCTTTGAGCGGGGACAGGGGCCTGGAGAGCAAATCCTACGCAGGTGGGCTAGCATTGGGCTGACGCATATTCATCAAGTCATACATCCCCAGGGGACCCATAAGTCTGAAGGCATCAAGGACTTATATCGGTTGAAGGAGAGTGATTATTTTGCCTATCTGCAACTTAGCCACTTTATTAGACAACCGAAAGTATGGAGAGATTTATGGGAAAACAGAGGATGATTTGAGGCTTTATGCTCCGGCCAGATGGGTCAAAAGGCGGTTTTGTCCAGAATTTATAAAGGCATGATGGAGACCGATGAATGCAAGCTGAGTTACAAGTTGAAATGGGAGGCAGACTTGGGGGTGAGTTGGAATGTAGAGGTGTGGGATAAGTTAATCCAGATGATAGCAAATGTATCCATAGCAACACAAATTAAAGAAAATGTGTATAAAGTATTATACAGATGGTATTGGACACCAGTACGTAGACATAGAGCTGGGAAGGGACAGGATGATCTGTGCTGGTGGGGGTGTCAGGAGAGGGGGGATTGGATGCACATGTGGTGGAAGTGTGACAGGATACAGGCGTATTGGGTACAGATCTTAGAGGTGATTCACAGTACGAATGAGCATAGCTTGCAACGGAGACCAGAGACATGTTTGCTGCATCAACTTGATGAGGCTATCTCTAAACGGGAAGCGGGGGTACTGCATCATTGCATAGCGGCAGCTCGGTGCGAGATAGCCCAGCATTGGGGGGGGGGGGAGGGCCGAGCACGCCACAGTTGGTAGGATTTGTTCGAGGGTGGCAGAGGTGAGCTTGATGCATAAATTGACAGAGCTGCAATGTGGAAAAGGTGGGAGGAGTGTGGCACAATGGCAGGGGGTTTGGAGGTGGTTGGAGGCTTGGAGGGCGGAGGAAAGGGGGCAGAAAGAGGGTGGACATTAAGAATGGAGGTATGGCATCAGTACCGTTTGTGAATGGAGTGAAATGATGACATTGGGAGAAGTACAAGGGGATTTACATAAGAACATAAGATATGCCATACTGGGTCAGACCAAGGTCCATCAAGCCCAGTATCCTGTTTCCAGCAGTGACCAATCTAGGTCATACGTACCTAGCAGTTTCCCCAAAAGACACAGGTTCCGCAGTGCTTGTACTGGGTCAAGCATTGATATCCTGGGTCCCTTCTTAATAATGGTTTATGGACCTTTCCTCCAGGAACTTGTCCAAACCTTTTTTAAAACCCAGCTATACTAACAGCCTTTACTACATCCTCCGGTAACAAATTCCAGAGTTTGATTACACGTTGAGTGAAAAAATATTTTCTTTTATTAGTCTTAAATAGTTTACCCTGTAGCTTCAATGCATGTCCCCTAGTCTTTCTATATTCTGATAACGTAAACAATCTATCTACGTTTACCCGTTCCACTCCGTTCATTAATTTGTAGACTTCTATCATATCTCCCCTCAGCCGTCTCTTTTCCAGGTTAAAGGGATTTAGGGGAGAGGGAGGGGGTGGGGGGGGGGGTAGGAGGTAGTATAGAGGGGGGGATAGTGTAAAATAGGGTACACAGCATGTTGTATTTCATAGTGTTATTCACCATGAAATTATTTTAAAAAAAAGGGGGGGAACTATTTGGAGCACAAAAGAATTGCCATATATGAGTGATAAATATGACTGAATTGTTGTAAGATAATGTGCATGAATAAAAGAAAGGGGGAAATAGGGGGGGGGGGGGAGAAAGGGGGAGAATAAAAGAATAAAAGAAAGGGGGAGAATAGGGAAGAACAACCCAAACTATGGTTACACGATGCAAGGTTCCACATTAGGAACCACCACCCAGGAAAAAGATTTAGGCGTCATTGTGGATACCATGTTAAAACCCTTGGCCCAGTGTGCAGCGGCGGCCAAGAGAGCAAATAGAATGCTAGGTATGATAAGGAAAGGAATGGAAAATAAAACAAAGGATATTATAATGCCTCTATATCGTTCCATGGTGAGACCGCACCTTGAATATTGTGTGCAATTCTGGTCGCAGTATCTTAAAAAGGATATAGAGTTATTAGAAAAGGTTCAGAGAAGAGCCACCAAAATGGTAAAGGGGATGGAAGGATACTCCTATGAAGAAAGGCTAAAAAGGTTAGGGCTCTTTAACCTGGAAAAGAGACGGCTGAGGGGAGATATGATAGAAGTCTATAAATTAATGAGCGGAGTGGAACGGGTAAACGTAGATCGATTGTTTACCTTATCAGAATATAGAAAGACTAGGGGACTTGCAATGAAGCTAGAGGGTAAACTATTTAAGACTAATAAAAGAAAATATTTTTTCACTCAACGTGTAATCAAACTCTGGAATTTGTTACCGGAGGATGTAGTAAAGGCTGTTAGTGTAGCTGGGTTTAAAAAAGGTTTGGACAAGTTCCTGGAGGAAAGGTCCATAAGCCATTATTAAGAAGGGACCCAGGATATCAATGCTTGAACCAATACAAGCATTGTGGAACCTGTGTCCCTTGGGGAAACTGCTAGGTACATATGAAAACAGAATACTGGGCTTGATGGACCTTGGTCTGACCCAGTATGGCATATCTTATGTTCTTATGTTCTTATGAGAGACGGGGGGAGATTTAAGAGTAGATAGAATGCAATGTTGTAATAGCTATCAGGGAACAACAACAAGGTAGATTGTTGAACAAAATGTAGATTGTTCGGTCACGAACAAGTTTGTATTGTATATGGAACGAAAACAATAAAAAAGTTAAATGGAAAAAGAAAAAGAGGGCTGTTACACAGTACCCTGTCCTGTGCTTCTGAGATAAGCTGTGACCAACTTCCTGGGTGATTAACAGTCCTTGCTTGGATAGAAGGAGTCTTTCAAAATGGCCTTTTGACCTGCCACCTGGTGTTAACACCTATTGAAAAAGTTTCACAGGTCTCTTGCCCCCTAGGTAGAAGGCCCCTTTGTAAAGGTCTCTAGAAGACTTTATTTGTTGCTCACAGAGTACTGACCCTGTTTTGCCTTTTATGCTAAGTTATATTCTGATTTGATTTAAATTACATCTCTTTGCTGCTGCTAGGCTCTGCCTTATTATGAAATTTAAACTACAAGCTCTCTGCTGGGTTCCAAATTTAATCAGAAAGCTCTCTTCTGTGTTTTAAATTTAAACTTAAACTGCTGCTACTAGGCCCTAACTGATTTAACAAAAGCACTGGGTTCACAGATTAATTAGCTTTAATACAAAGAAGTCCTTTCAGAAAATTCCCAGAAGTATATACTCACAATTGCAGATCTCTCTCCAGAAGTAGCAGTCCCTTTTTCTAGTTCTTCTGTAGTAGCGAAGTGCACACAATGAATAAAACCAGGAGTCAATTGCAGGTTCCAAGCCAATTTATTGTGCACAGGCTCAGACAGGTATGTGTCCAAAAGTGACTGAGCAATGGAGTACAGGAGCAAATTCCTTATATACAATTTTTACAGTTTGATACAGTCAAACTTTCTATTAGTCCCAACGCCCCTTGCACCTGTCCAATCGGGGACCCTCTCTGGGCCTAGCTCCCTGTTCCCCCTTCTCAGACTATTCTAACAAAGGCATAGTCTTAGATATTGATACATTTCTACTTCTTTTTTTTTTATTTACCTTTTTTATTAGCATCTGTAACAGTTACATTTCCATCGGGACAACCACTTCAGGACATCCAGATTTCCCCAATCAACATTTGAGAAACCCATCATTGTACACTTACTACCAGTTATTCAACCCACCTAAACCCCCCCCCCCCGGCCCAATCCCCCCTCTCCACCCCCCCCCCGCCCTTATATTCCAACAGTTTAACATTGAACATCAGAATGTGGAGGCTTCAGAGCATACCCCAGAGAACCCCCCAGCATTGTCAATACTTAACTTGAACCAAGCAGTCCCCCCCAAGATAAACCCTTCCCCTTACTTCCATCCCTCTGCGCGCAACCACTTCCACACCCCCGCCCACCTCTTCTCCATTTGTTCCCTTCTTCCCCCCCTCTCCCCTGTCAGTTTATACATGGCGTAAAGATTCGACACTCTACAGGCAAAGCTCGCTATGGAGGGTAAAATCGGCCTGTTCCAATACCAGGCAATTTCGCACCGAGCCGCTGTTACACAGTACCAAATAAATCTCCAATCCCCCTCCCATCTCCCGTCAGGTCTATGCAGGAGACACATCTCAGGGCCAAGCGTTATTTGCGCACCTACAATTTTGTTTATGTGCTCCCCTATTTTCTTCCAATACTCTCCCACCGCTGGGCATGTCCACCACATGTGCATCCATGATCCTCTTTCCCCACACTTCCGCCAGCATTCATCCGTTTGCACCACTCCCGCTTTGCACAATCGCTCTGGCGTGAGATACCATCGACTCAGCACCTTGAACCCATTCTCCCGCAATGATGTGGCAATGGAGAAGTTAGCTATGCCCGTTACAACTGTTTCCCACTCTTCCACCCCCCACGAGACCCCTAAATCCCTTTCCCACGCTTCCATATACTTCAACTTACCTTCCCCCCGCGCTGTCAAACCTCTGTAGATCCTAGATAGCATCCCCTGCCGCCCCATGGAGCCCAGACAGGCTCCTTCAAACCACTCTCCTCCCCCCGACCCCCTTGCTCCCGGCCCTTCTTGTGCACTACTGAGCAGAGCTGCGCGTACGCAAACCTATCCGCCTCCCCCAATCGATAGAGGTCCCGCACGCCTTCAAAACTGCGACATTGTGTTCCTACCACGATCTGGGACACCTGAGTCAAACCCATCTCCGCCCATTTTCGCAGCACCGTGGCCTCTGGCCCCGTACTTTCCGCACAGCATGCTTGAAGTGACATTGTAGCCGACCAGCGTTTATCCCCTACTAGCCGCTTCCTATATTGTTGCCACACCTGTAATGTATGCCCCACGATGGGATTCCTCCCCTTCTCTCCTTTCCCCTCCCAGACTATCCGTTCCAGTTCTCCCGGCCTGTATTCATCCAGCTCCATCTGTACCCACTGCTTCTGGGGCTCCCGCAGCCACGCGTAGACTGCACGCAACTGCGCTGCCGCATAGTAAAGGCGGAGGTTTGGCACCCCCATCCCCCCCCTCCCCCACCGACACTTGCATCGTTCTCGCCGCAACCCTTGGTCTCCTCCCCCCCCATATGAATCGCTCTACCTGCTGCTGTATCTTCCTCAGCACTTTCCGGGGTATCGGAGCTGGCAAGGCTTGAAAAAGAAATAGAAACTGGGGGAGAAGCATCATTTTCACCGTTGCCATTCGCCCAAACCATGAATAATACCCCCTGCTCCAGCCCTGCAGGCGCCCTTCCACCTGTCCCACCAATTTCGCGTAGTTTAAAGCATACAAGTCCTCCAAATTCCTCCCTATTTGGACCCCTAGGTATCGGATCGATGTTTTTGCCCATTTAAAGGGAAAACTCTCTTCCCAGTCCCGTTGCTCCTCCTGCTCCCCCACTATCCTCAAAATCTCGGATTTCCCCCAGTGGATCCGAAAGCCCGCCCTATTGCCATATTCCTGAATCTCCCTCATCACTGCCCTCAAGGAGTCTCTAGGTTTCGTAAGCGTCAACAGTATATCATCCGCGAAGAGGGACGCTTTACATTCCTGTCGTCCTACCCGAACTCCCGCAATGTCTGCATTGCGCCTCAACCGTGCCGCTAAGGGTTCGAGGGAGAGCGCAAATAGTAAAGGGGATAGGGGGCAGCCCTGCCTAGTCCCCCTTCCAAGCGGGAAGAAATCCGAGTATCCCCCATTTACCCGAACACATGCCCTCGGCTTAGCATAGAGAGCCTTTATCCACTGCACGAAACCTGGCCCGAACCCCTGGGACTCCAGTACCGAGTTCAGGAATTTCCAGGACACCTGATCAAAGGCTTTCTCAGCATCCAATGAGACTAGCAAGGCTTCCGCCCCCCCGCTTTTGCGCTGACCACATTACATTTAATACTTTCCGAATGTGGTCCGCCACTTGCCGACCCGGCACAAACCCCGCTTGATCTTCATGCACCAGTTTTCCTATCAGTCTATTAAGCCTGGTTGTTAACGCTTTCGCCAGGACTTTCGCGTCAATGTTTAACAGTGAGATTGGACGGTAAGACGCACAATCTTGAGGGTCTTTCCCTTCCTTGTGGATCAGAGTGATGCCCGCCCACCCCATCGTCTCTGGTAGCGCCTCCCCCCTTCGCGGCCCATTGCATACCCTAGTCAGCGGTATCAGCAAAAGACTCTCAAATCGTTTATAAAACCGTGCCGTTAGACCATCGAGCCCTGGGGCTTTGCCGTTCTTCATCGCCTTAATGGCCTGAGAGACCTCTTCGGGTTGTATTTCCCTATCCAGCCCCTCCTGGTCCTCGCTCGTCAGAACCGGGAGCCTTGCTTCCCGCACATACTCACTAATGTCCTCCTCCGACCTCGCCTCTCGTGCCGCGTATAATTTGCTGTAGTAGGCCACAAATTCCTCCCGAATGCGCTGGACCTCTCGCACCCCCACCCCCTTACTCTTAATTTGCAAGATCCTATTCCACTCCCTCCGTTTTTTCAATTGTCTCGCGAGGTATTTCCCGGCTTTGTTCCCCCCTTCAAAGAACCGCTGTTTCATCAGCTGCAGTCGGAATTGTATCTTCTCCGCCTCAAGTGCGTTCACTTGAGCCCGCAATTCCAGGACCGCTCCCCGCAGTTGTCCACTACCATCCAGCCCATCCCTTTCCTCCAGCTCCCGCAGTTCCCCGCGTAGCTGCTCCTCCCTCTCCGCCCGTTCCCGCTTTATACGTGCCCCCCACTTAATGAGTACTCCCCTCACGACAGCCTTAAAGGCATCCCAGACTACTCCATCCTTCACCTCCCCCCCTTCATTTTGTTCAAAATACATCGGTATTAAGTTTTCAAGCTCGCTCGTCACCCTCGCATCCTCCAATAGTCCTTCATTCAATTTCCAAAATTGTCGGCCTTTATCTTCCCCCGCCACGCGCACTCGCACCACCACCGGAGCATGATCGGACCATGTGATGGGCTCTATCTCGCTCCCCAGCAGCCTCCCCCCTAGCTCTTTCCCCACCCATATGGCGTCTAAGCAGGAGTACGTGCCGTGTACGGCAGAGTAGAAGGAGAACTGCCTCCTTCCGGGATTTAATACCCGCCACGCGTCTATCAGATCATTCTCCTGCACGAATCTATGGTATCTCCTCCTATCTGTTCCCCTCCCTACCCTCCGTCCTGTCGTGTCTCTCCCAACCTCCCAGGCCATGTTAAAATCCCCTCCACAGATCAACACCCCCTCCCCCATTGCCGCCACCTGCTCACTCAGTTCTTTCCAGAATTCCGTTTGAGTACTCGTCGGGGCATACACATTCACCACACAAAACCACTCTTCCCCCAGCTTAACCCTCAGCAGGAGGTATCGCCCCCCCTTATCCCTGGTTATCACCTGGACCTCGGCGGGGGCCTCCCCGTTGATGAAGATCCCCACGCCTCCTTTCTTTTTCTCTTTATGATTGGAGGCAAACACACAATGTTTATATCCCCGGGGTTGTACCAGTGCTTCATGCTTTCTCTGTAGATGTGTCTCCTGCAACATTACTATATCTGCTTTATGCCTTGCCAGTTCCTTATACAATTTCTGTCTTTTCATTGGTGAATTTAATCCTTTCACATTCATTGTTAAGATTTTCAATGCCGTTCCTTCCTGCATTCCCCCTCCTCGCACCCCTAAACCCATCCGACCCCCCCTGACCCCCCCTTCCCCCCTCCCCCCCCTCTATCTCCCCCCCTCCCCCCCTCTATCTCCCCCCTCCTCCCCCCTGCCCTTTCTCTCCCCCCTCCCCCCTTCCTCACTCTCCACTGCGGAGATGTAACTTCCAGTATGGTGACCTCCTCCCCCTCTCCACCTACCTACCCCAGCGGCCCCTCAACCTCCCCGCTCCCACCTTGCCCCAGCCTTCCACACCCCCCCTTCACCCCCAATCCCCACCACCCATCGCCCACCATATTCCTCCATACCCACAACCAGGTCCCCACCACCCTCTCTCTCCCCTCTTATCCTACTACCTAACCCAGCTCTTTCCCCCACCCACTGTCACATCTCATTCATGAATACCAGTCCATTAGGAGGGTGCATCAGCTCAGCCAGTCTCTGGTTCGGAATGCCGACTCTCGTTGGAGTCCTTGGATGTTCTGGCCAATCTCCGTCCACTCGCCCTCCGCCATTGCATGGTCTCCACTCCTCCGGTCCGAGATCCTTTTCTCGGTGGTGTAGTGGGGCCGTCGCTCGTCTCCGGTAATCGCTCTGCTCCCAGCTCCCGCAGCGCCTTCCAGGCCTCCACACTAGATCGCACCGTCTTTGAGCGCCCTTTCACCGTGATAAGTAATCCAAATGGAAAGAGCCACTTGTATCTCAATTCAGCTTTTCTAAGATACTCTTTGACGTCTCTGATCTCTCTCCTGCGTTGCAGCGTCCCTTGGGACAGGTCTTGATACAACTCCACCTTATGTCCCTCCCAGTGGAAGCTTTTCAATTTGCGGCTTGCTCCCAGCAGGAGCTCCTTGCTCTTAAAGGATCGAAGGCAGACTACTATGTCTCTAGGCCTATTCTCGCGAATGGGCCCCAGTCCTCTGTGCGCCCTTTCTATGCCCGGTCGAGTATCTTCGGTGACCCCTCTTGTCCAGCTGTTACTAGGAGATCCCTGAAGATCCGTTGGACCACTGCCTCACAGTTTTTATATTGAGGCTCTTCTGGTACTCCCCGCACTCGAAGATTGCATCTACGTGAGCGGTCCTCCAGGTCCTCAGTTTTGGCTTTAAGACTCTCCTGCGCCAGCTGTAGCTCTTCCCAATCGCTCTGGATCTGTGACAGGGTCTCCTCATGATTCTCCAACTTGGTCTCCGCCTCCTCCACTTGCTCTCCCAGCTCAACCAGGTCTTGGCGCATAGTCTGCACCACTTCCTTGATCTCGTTCTTCACCCCACACATCTCCACCTTCAACTCCTCCTTCAGCTGAAGGAGCCATTGTTTGATCTGCTCCGCGGCTGTCAGGCCTTCTTCTCCACCGTCACTCCCCCCTGGACTCTGCGGGCCCTCTACCGCTGGTTTCCCTGTTTTCTCCCCCTCCTTTGGAGGTTGCATACGGGGAACGGAACTCCGCCAGTGTTTTTTTCATCAAAGTCTCTTTTTTACTGGATTTCTCCATGTATTTGGGCTGGTGGCCCCCACTCTCCGCTGTCACTGCGACCCACGCTTCAGGCTCACCGCTCGCTCCCCTCTCTGCAGCCGTTACAATGGGCCAGTCTCACACACAGTAGCGCTCTGTCTCCTTCCTCAGTCCCAGCTCTTAAGTCTTAGTGCTATGGGGACTTACTGCTGGTTTCTGCTCTGTCACTGATCTCTCTCTTTATTCCAGGTGCTGTGTACTTTCAGTTCTGCTGCCGGTCTCTGAGCCACGTGCGAGGCCTGCTCTGCCTCCTCTCCTCCTGTGCTCCACATGCAGCGTGCCTCCACCGCACTCCGCTTCGCGGTTTTTATTTTCAATTTTAGCTGCGGAGGATATTGCCACGTGCAGGCTCCTGGCGCTCGCTCCTCACTGAGCCGGCTTTGCTCTGCACGCTCTGCACTATTGCTGCCTGCCCTGCACCTCCGCCGGCTATGGAGCCCGCGCTTGCCTGGACTGCCGCTCACGATCTTCTCGCAGCTCACCGCTACTCCTCCTCTCTTATTTTTGGCCTCCGCTGGGGTCGGTGGTGTTCTCCTCTCTCAGGGCCGCTCTCCGGGCTGCCCTTCGATGCCCGTTGGGGCTAATACAGCATATTATTGCTTGTTGGTGGCGGAGCTCTCATGCTACGCCGCCATTCAGGTGGATGACGTCACCGGAAGTCCGATACATTTCTACTTCAAGGACATTTCTAGCTCAGAGAATGCAGGAACATGTCTATCATCAGCATAGAGGAATTATACAAGTTTTTCAAAAGCAGTGTAAAGCAGTTCAAAGCAGTTTCTTAAACTCTGGTTTTCTTCAACACCAGTCTCAAGTGGGGGTTGGGATCTAGGCCTAGATTACAAGCCATAGCCTACCACATTCCCCCCTTTGATTATTCTCAACCCGAATAAAAGAGGGTGAGATAATAATCACATATCAAACGTTTTTCAAATTGATGCTTCTTCTTGGGGTATGGCCTGATACTTCCACATGGCTAGTACCCGAACTGCTGTCTTACGTTCAACTGTATTGTCAATGATGGAGGTAAACATACGTAAGCAAAGAGGCAGAAAACATGGAAGGAGTAAACACATAGCTGTCATGACTAGTACTGCAAACATAATAGTCTTCAATCCTCCAAGCCTTGAAAATAGAGTTCCAGACCATCCATTGAGGTCCAGTCCATTCCAAGTCTGAACTGGGACATGTGCTAGCCTACGTATATTGTCAGCTATGTCTTCAACAACCTGACCTTGGTCATCAATCTGTAAACAACAGTTAGATTAAACTTTCCACACACCCCACCCTCAGATGCTAATAATCAAGTGCTAAGCGGTTCTGGTAAATAGCTGTACGCATTTGGGTACTTTGCTTGGCTAAAAGAGTTAGTGCTTTACTTGTTTCATTAGTTATAATTTCTACAACAGCTTGTAAGCGTATAATACGATTTAGCATATAAACAGGAGTGCGGTATCCCCAGGTCCCATCTTGTGTCCAAGTAGCTGGCCCATAATAGGCAATAATTCTCTCAGGCGGCCACTCATCACCATCCCACTTATCCCATTGACCTATCTTCAAAGTGCTTCGCTTCTGTCGACCATTGTAGATGGGGAAGCCTAGCTGCTCCCCTTGAGAGATGGGAATAAGGAAGAAAGAAGGTCGTATTGTTCCCAAGACACATGCCCCTCCCCAGTTATTAGGGAGTAGGGAGCCGACAGTCACCCAAGAGCGGATGGTTCGGAAGAATGTATCCTTGAAGGATACTACCAAAAGCAGAGAGGTTCCACAAAAGAGTTAAGTAGCCCAAATGCCCTCAAGTATGGAGCAGACACAGCTTAAAGATCCCAAATTACCCATGTCTAACAATAGCCAAATTAATATGAATAAAATTAATCTCTAAAATGCTTGTATGCAAATGCTAGAAGTCTAAAAAATAAGATGGGAGAATTAGAATATATAGCACTAAATGAAAGGTTAGATATGATTGGAATATCAGAGACATGGTGGAAGGAGGACAACCAGTGGGACACTGTGATACCTGGGTACAAATTATATCGTAATGATAGAGCTGATCAAATTGGTGGAGGGGTTGCTCTCTATGTTAGAGAGGGCATTGAATCAGAAAGGATTAAAGTTTTACAGGAAACAAAATTTGCTGTAGAATCTATATGGATTGAAATTCCATGTAAAAGGGGGAAGGCGATGGCAGTGGGGGTGTACTATCGAGCGCCTGGCCAGAATGACCAAATGGATGATAAAATGCTCAAAGAAATCAAGGAAGCTAACAAAAGTTACAGCGCAGTAATAATAATGGGTGATTTCAATTACCCCGGTATCGACTGGGTTAGTGTTACGTCAGGACATGCTAGGGAGATAAAGTTCCTAGATGAAATAAATGACTGCTTCTTGGAGCAGCTGGTTCATGAACCGACCAGAGGGGAAGCCATATTAGACCTAGTCCTTAGTGGAACACCAGATCTAGTGCAAGAGATAAGGGTGTTGGGGCCACTTGGCAATAGTGATCATAGCATGATCGCCTTTGATTTAATTAGTGGAGGAGGGATAGTAAGGAAATCCACAGTACTACCTTTTAACTTTCGAAAGGGAGACTATGATAAAATGAGGAAAACAGTTAAGAAAAAACTAAAAGGAGCAGTTGCAAAGGTTAAAGACGTACATCAAGCTTGGGTGTTGTTGAAAAATACTATCTTGGAAGCCCAGACCAGCTGTATTCCACGCTTTAAGAAAAGTGGAAGGAAGCCCAAAAAACTGCCAGCATGGTTTAAAGGTGAGGTCAGAGAGGCTGTTGTTGCCAAAAAAGCATCTTTCAGGAAATGGAAAAAAGAGCCAAACGACGAAACCTGGAAACAGCACAAGCACTGGCAAGTCAAATGCAAGGCATTGATAAGGCAGGCAACGGGAGAATTTGAGAGGAAGCTTGCTGCGGAAGCAAAAACACGAAATAAAGACCTTTTCAAGTACATTCATAGCAAAAAACCTGTGAGAGAGTCAGTTGGTCCATTAGATGATAAAGGGGTTAAAGGAGCACTGAGAGGCGACAAGGCAATAGCGGAGAGACTGAATGAATTCTTTGCTTCGGTCTTTACTGAGGAAGATGTAGGGATGTTACCCATGACTGAAGTGGTATTTAAAGGTGCGGAAGAATTGAAGGAAATATCGATACATCTGGAAGATGTATTACAAGTATTAGATAAACTGAAGAGTAGCAAATCACCTGGGCCGGATGGTATACATCCAAGGGTGTTGAAAGAACTGAAATATGAGATTGCAGACCTGCTATTAGTAATCTGTGAACTATCATTAAAATCATCTCTAATACCTGAAGATTGGAGGATCGCCAATGTAACACCAATTTTTAAAAAGGGTTCCAGGGGTGATCCGGGAAACTACAGACCGGTGAGCCTGACATCAGTACCGGGAAAAATGGTAGAAGCAATTATAAATAATAAAATTACTCAGCATGTAGATAGTCATGACCTAATGGGAGAAAGCCAACATGGCTTTAGACAAGGAAGATCTTGTCTTACTAATCTGTTATGTTTTTTTGAAGGACTGAATAAACAGGTGGACAAATGTGAGTCGGTTGATATTGTGTATCTGGACTTTCAGAAAGCCTTTGACAAGGTTCCTCATCAGAGACCTTTGGCAAAATAAAGAGTCATGGGATAGGAGGCAGTGTACTATTGTGGATCAGGAACTGGTTAAAAGATAGAAAGCAGAGGGTAGGGCTAAATGGCCAATTTTCCCAATGGAGAAAGGTGAATAGTGGTGTACCCCAGGGATCTGTGCTGGGTCCGCTGCTTTTTGACATATTCATAAATGACCTGGAAAGTGGAATAACGAGTGAGGTTATCAAATTTGCAGATGACACAAAACTATTTAAAGTTGTTAAAACCCAAGAGGATTGTGGAAAATTGCAAGAGGATCTTGATAAATTGGAAGACTGGGCATCAAATGGCAGATGAAATTTAATGTGGACAAGTGCAAGGTTATGCACCTAGGGAAGAACAACCCAAACTATGGTTACACGATGCAAGGTTCCACATTAGGAACCACCACCCAGGAAAAAGATTTAGGGGTCATTGTGGATACCATGTTAAAACCCTTGGCTCAGTGTGCAGCGGCGGCCAAGAGAGCAAATAGAATGCTAGGTATGATAAGGAAAGGAATGGAACATAAAACAAAAGATATTATAATACCTCTATATCGTTCCATGGTGAGACCGCACCTTGAATATTGTGTGCAATTCTGGTCGCCGTATCTTAAAAAGGATATAGCGATTTTAGAAAAGGTTCAGAGAAGAGCCACCAAAATGGTAAAGGGGATGGAAGGATACTCCTATGAAGAAAGGCTAAAAAGGTTAGGGCTCTTTAACCTGGAAAAGAGACGGCTGAGGGGAGATATGATAGAAGTCTATAAATTAATGAACGGAGTGGAACGGGTAAACGTAGATCGATTGTTTACCTTATCAGAATATAGAAAGACTAGGGGACATGCAATGAAGTTACAGGGTAAACTATTTAAGACTAATAAAAGAAAATATTTTTTCACTCAACGTGTATTCAAACTCTGGAATTTGTTACCGGAGGATGTAGTAAAGGCTGTTAGTGTAGCTGGGTTTAAAAAAGGTTTGGACAAGTTCCTGGAGGAAAGGTCCATAAACCATTATTAAGAAGGGACCCAGGATATCAATGCGTGACCCAGTACAAGCATTGTGGAACCTGTGTCTTTTGGGGAAACTGCTAGGTACTTGTGACCTAGATTGGCCACTGTTGGAAACAGGATACTGGGCTTGATGGACCTTGGTCTGACCCAGTATGGCATATCTTATGTTCTTATGAGTTGAGCATATGCCCGAGTGCCACAAATCCAATAAAGCCCAGGAGGGGCTTCCCAAGTATTGGAGAAGGTGAGGTCAGTCCATAGCTTAGCAAGATGAGGGAAAGCGATTAAAGGATTGGAGGGTTCAGTAGCATTAACACCTGACCACCAGGATGTCCTCTTCATAGTGGCATTATAAATCCGTTGGCTTAGACAGACCAGTTGTCCCACCTGCATGGTGAACTGTGGTCCCGTGCGGACAAAACAGAGACGGCCGACAATGTTGTTGGCCAATACCCATTCATTTGCGGTTTTATTCAAAGCAGTCTGGTTATATGGGATGGAGTAGTTCAATTCTCTTGCCTCCCAGGGCCATTGGTCTCCCATCTTGGTTCCCCCACAGATGAAACAATTAGAAATGTGGAGACTACAAGCTACAGCTACAGCTAGTTCAATGAATAGATTCTGCGTAGTCTGGGGAAGCTCTATCTCTGACTGCATGGCTTCATAGAATGTATGGTGTATTTTATAAGGTGAGGAAATGCGGGTCTTGGTGTTAAGCTGTATGTATACATAGGTTCCAGGGTCTACTCTCCTACCCGCTATTCGTAAGCCAAATCTATATCCTTGCCTCCACTGGCTAGGGTCAAGCACAAGGAGTTTTAAGGGGTTACAAGTACCTTTTGGACACTTAAGGGGCTCCAGCAATGGTAGTCTCTCTAAATTAGCTCTGCGATGATCCCCATCTTGCCCCTGAGGTCCGTCCGACCAGGTGGCATAATATACACACTCCCACTTGGGGCAAAAGTAGGCGTCTTCTGATGCTTTGACATAACTAGTCGAGGTATGTGTCCCGGTGCATTTTCCCCACTTGTATGCTCCTTCGGGGCACATGTATTTATCATCATAGTAATAACTGCGCTCTTGGACAACAGACCCACAGCTATAGTAGCCATTTATGTTGATGGCATCACAAGCATCAAAGTAAAGAGGGGCTGATTTAGTGGGATCTGCGAGCTGATGTGTGGCATTTATGAGGGCCCCATCCTCGTTGTTCCATCGCAACTCTAGAAAATGATATGAGGGGTTTTGTCGGGGGTTAAAACAAGTTCTCACCTTCCCTCTAGTACAGATACTTAATTCCGTACCATTATATACACATCGGCTAATTACACCAATACAGGTGTAGTAAGAGTGATAAAGTAAAGTTTGGGTAATCTTTGTCCTGATTTGGGTAGTAGTTATACAGGTCGCACAGGGAGGTACGGCAAAAGTCATTCCAAGGGGCCCCAGGGCTACCGCAAGTACAATATAAACACATAGAGGCAACATAATTACAATATTTCAATGAGTTTGTCTAGAAATTGCAAAGTCTTTACTGAAGTTCTCTTTTTCCACAGCTTCCACCGTACGTAGACCTGTCAGCTTCCGGTTGGTGACAGGAGTAGTGTTGCAGATTCCTCAAGCTTCTGCCGTACGTAGACCTGCCAGCGTCCGGTAGGTGGCAGGAATAGGGCTGCAGATTCTCGCAGCAGTGGTTGTCATCGTAGAGTGAGCCGCAATGGTGATGCTGGATTGGTGGTTGAAGTCCAGGGACGAAGTTCGGTAGTCGCCGCTGGCTTTACCCGACTGTGATGGATCCAAGGTTCTAATTCCGCAACTTTGATTGCTGTAGGGGTCGATAAATGACGACATAGGATCCTTTCCAGTGAGGTGCTAATGGTGTCTTTCTCCACTCCTTGATCCACACCGAAGCTCCAGGCTTATAGGGATGCAGTGGTTCGGTCAAGTTGATGGGCAGCTGATCTTGTACCCACGCATGAAGACTCTGCAAGACAGAACCTAAAGCCAATAGTTCTTGTCTGGTGATTTCGGATCCAATCTGACTCTTATCCCCCTTTATCCCTTGGACAATAGGCGGAGGTCGCCCATACAAGACCTCAAAAGGGGAGACTCCTAATGACTTGGTGGGGGCTGAATGTATCCTGAGGAGGGCTATAGGGAGAGCCTGGGGCCACTTCAGGTGAGCTTCCTGACAGAGTTTGGACAGCTAGGACTTTAGGGTCCAATTCATTCGCTCTACTTTTCCTGAACTTTGGGGTCTGTAAGCTGTATGTAACTTCCACTGCACCTGTAGGGCCTGGGCCAACTGCTGAGTTACCTGGGACACAAACGAGGGCCCATTATCTGATCCTATAACTAATGGTATTCCAAACCAGGGAATGATCTCATGGAGCAGAATTTTGGTAACCTCACTGGCTTTCTCAGTTCTGGTGAGGAAAGCCTCCACCCACCCAGAGAATGTACAAACCAAGACTAACAGGTAATAATATCCATTAGCTCGTGGCATTTCTGCAAAGTCCACCTGGATATTTCTCATGGGGGGTGACTCCTACTGACTGAACTCTTGGGGGGTAGGTTAGGACCCTGCCGGGCATTGTTCTTTGCACAGGTTAAACATCTGCGGGATACTGAGGCGGTCAAGGGTCCTAATAACGAGATACAAAAATGAGGTTTGAGAGCTTTCTCCATCGCAGTTTTCCCATAATGTGTGGCTTGGTGGAAAGCTTGAACAAAGGCTGGACCTAATGTTTCAGGTACCACAGTTGGACCAGGAGGAAGACCGCCTGCTGGCGGCGGTAGCATTATTCATCCAGTCTCTGATAACACTCCCCCTTCCTCTTGGCAATAATAGTCAAACTCTTTGGAAGTGTATCGAGGAGTCCATGCACTGAGGGGTACTGGAAATATGGCCGCCTGGACCGTAGTACTAAAGGCAGGAACTTGCCCAGTGGTGGCTGCTTCTCAGGCCAAAGCGTCAGCGAATCTATTTCCTCGTGAAACTTCTCCTTCCCCTACCTGATGACCTCGGCAGTGCACCACTGCAACTTGTTTGGAGGCCCATACAGCATCTAGCAACGTCAATATCTCAGGGCCATACTTGATGGACTTGCCTCCCGAGGTTATTAACCCACGTTCCTTGTACAGGGCTCCATGTGCATGCAGTGTTGTGAAGGCATACTTAGAATCTGTGTACACATTTAAACGGAGCCCTGTCCCTATTATCAGTGCCCTGGTGAGGGCTATCAGTTCAGCTTTCTGTGCTGAAGTCCCCGGGGCCAAAGCTGAGGATTCTATTACCATGTCCAGGGTCACCACTGCATAACCAGCACATCGTCGTCCATTGATGACAAGGCTACTTCCATCCACGAAGAAAGTTCGTTCAGGGTCGTCTAATGGGACATCAGTTAGATCAGGACAACTTGAGAATACAGTGTCCATAACTTCCAAGCAATCATGATCGGGTGGGCCTGGACCAATTGGCAACAGCGTGGCAGGGTTCAAAGCTTACTATAACAATCAAACTTCACCCAGTTGTGTTAATAAAACCAAAGTATTATTTTTTCTTATTTTTTATATTCTTCTTTATACTGTGGCTTAATATTGGTCTCAAAGCTTGACTGACGATCAACTGCAATCGGGGGTTTTCACATAACATGCTCTGGTACTTTAGCATCCGTGAATTCGTGAACCAATAAGTTACTTTGTGTTCCATGAGGGTTAGAACAGAATGCGGTACCGTAATTTGGAGATCCTGACCCAGAGTGAGCTTGTCGGCCTCACCCGCCAGGAGGGCTGTAGCTGCAACGGCTCTCAGGCAAGGTGGCCACCCTTTTGCGACGGTATCCAGCTGCTTTGATAGGTAAGCCACAGGTCGCTGCCAAGATCCGAGGGATTGAGTCAATACTCCCAAAGCATTTCCACTTGACTCATGGACATAGAGGCGAAATGGTTTCTGTACATCTGGCAGGCCCAAGGCTGGTGATGATATCAAGGCTGCTTTCAATGATCGGAATGCTGTATCCTGTTCTGGGCCCCATTCCAGGGGAGATCGCTCCATTCCTTTGGTGGCCTGATACAATGGCTTTGCCAACAGCGCGAAATTGGGTATCCATATTCGACAATAGCCTGCAGCTCCCAGGAAGGCCCTCACCTGCTTTCTGGTGGTGGGGATAGGGATGCGGCACACTGCTTCCTTTCGCTCTGGTCCCAATCTCCGGATCCCTCTGGACAGATGGAATCCCAGATATTTTACCTCAGTTTGGCACAACTGCTCCTTGGCTCTTGAGACCTTGTATCCGGCTTCGTTCAGGAGGTGCAAGAGATCACCGGTGGCATGCACGCATTCATTTTTGGAGTTGGTGGCTACTAGCAGGTCATCTACATACTGAAGAAGGACTCTCTTCCTTGGAGTCACAGAATAATTTGAAAGATCCTGATTTAGGGCAGCACTGAAGAGAGTAGGTGAGTTCTTGAATCCTTGGGGTAATCGAGTCCAGGTGAGTTGGCCTCGCCTTCCTGTGGTAGAGTCTTCCCATTCAAACGCGAACAGGAGTTGACTGGTTGGTGCTAAACGTATGCAGAAAAAGGCATCCTTTAAATCCAAGACGGTGAAGTGAGTAGCCTCAGCGGGGATCAGTCCCAGGAGATTATAAGGGTTTGGTACTACTGGATGTATGGTTTCAACTGCATTATTTACTCGTCTCAAGTCCTGCACTGGGCAGTAGTCACCTTTCCCAGGCTTCTTGACTGGGAGGGGGTATTCCAGGGCGATTGGCACTCTCTGAGAAGTCCGTACTTCAGTAATTTCATTAAATGACAGTGAATTCCTTCAATCGCCGGTCGCAGGAGAGGATATTGTCTCACGTGCACTGGTTCCACTCCTGGTTTGAGGGTGACAAGCACAGGGGCTATATTCTTTGCTAGGCCTGGAGGATTATCCTCCGCCCATACCTCGGGCGGAGCTGAGATTCTGATAGGTATACGGGGGCTGGCTGCCTTGGTCGGAGAGGCACTATAGAACCGCCATTCTTCTTCCCGGGGGACAGTCAGCACCATCAGGCCAGCAGATTTCGAGTTCACAGTCATTTCCATCTGTCCTCCTTCAACAAAGGATATCTGCGCCTGGAGCTTAGCAAGCATATCTCGGCCCAAAAGGGGAATTGGGCATTCAGGCATGTATAGGAACTGGTGTATTATCTTCCGTCCCGCTAGTTCACAAGTGCGGTTCTGCAAGAAAGGCTTTGTGGCCCTAGCTCCAGTAGCTCCGACAATGGTGATGGGATTGAGAAGACAGAGGGGCCACTGGTTTTGCTACTACTGAATGTTTAGCCCCTGTATCCACCATAAAGTCCATATATTGGTCCCCAATCTTCAAACTGACCATAGGCTCCTGGGGACCTAGAGGAAACTTGGAGCCCGGTCTGGCCTAGTCTTCATCCATGTTGTAGCCCTCTTCGGCTGCCACTCCCTCTACAGCTGCTTCTCCCTGTTGGAACTGTGTGCGATACATTCCTCCCCGATGCCGGAATCTTCCCCCTGCTCTCCGCATGCTCCCTCCTCCCCTCCAGGAGGCGGAGTCAACATTCGGGCATTCATTTTTCCAATATCCTTCTTCTCTACAGTGGGCACACTGATTTGCGCCCAATGGGGACCGTTCATCTCCTCGGCCCCTTCCACGTCCCCGAGTCCTTCGGTTAGAGAAACTTCCTCCGCATCGTTCAACTAGAGCTGCAGCAAGGAAATCAGCTTTCTTCTTCATTTTACGTTCACTTTCCTTCTGACGTTCTTGATCACGATTCACAAACACTTTCTGAGCAACTTCCATTAACTGGGCCGCATTCATGCCCGCAAATCCTTCCAACTTTTGCAGTTTCCGTTTTGTGTCTCCCTGGGACTGACTCACAAAGGCTGCATTCACCATGCGCAAATTTTCCTGGGCTGCTGGATCATATGGGGTATAAAGTCTTTAAGCTTCAGATAAGCATTCATAAAAGGCTGCTGGACTCTCGTCTGGATGCTGGATGACTTCCGTTACCTTTCCGATATTCATGGCCTTCTGGCCTCCTCTCTTCAGGCCCTGCAGTAGGGCCTGGCGGAACCTAGTGAGGGCCGTCGCCCCGGTTGCGCTGTTTGGATCCCACTTGGGATCGTCATTTGGAAAATCTGCGGCGGCCGCTTGTCAGGGATCTAGGCCTTCTTCTTCCACGGGATTTTCCTCTAACCATCGGGTGGATGCTTGCACGATCCGTGCTCGTTCTTCAGTAGTGAAGAGGGTAGACAGGAGCTGGCGGCAATCAGACCAGGTAGGCTGATGGGTCTGCATAATACTAGACATTAATTCTGTCAGTTCTTGGGACTTCTCAGTATAGGACGCATAATGCGTCTTCCAGTTCAGTAAATCTGTGGTAGAGAAGGGCACATAAACGAGACTGGTTGGCCCCATCACAACCTGGTCCTGTTCATTAAGGATAGGTAGCCCCGGGACCTGGTGCAATGGCATGACGTGACCATCCCTCTGACTTGCCGTTGTACTCCTGAGAGCGTAATGTAGTCTGGCTTGTTGGAATTCGGCTCCCCTGCTTTGGTCTTTGGCAGTAAGTGACCCTGAACTAGCAAATGAATCCCTGCTTGCAGTGTCATTGGTGGACTGCGGTCCTTCTGGGGCACTCTGGACGGAGCTGGGGCTCGCGGGCAGGAGGGGGTGCGCCTCCTCCTGCTGCGGAGGTGGTTGGAGGACTAAGGGTAAGTCGGCAGGAGGGGTCCTCCTGCGCCAGGCTCTGCTCGGGGCGGTGAAGGAGCTGAGGGGACTGGCCTATAAAGGAACTGGGGCGAATGGGTCAGAATATCTGGAGATTCTGGGACAGAATATATGGGCAGCTTCTCTTCTCCAGACTTCCAGGCCCCCCTTGTGGTCGCTACCATTATCCTACACTGTTCCTCGTGGCAACGCTTCATCCAAGAGGGCTCTTCTTCACAAATATTTAACCAGGAATCTATATAGGGGAACTGGTCAGGGTGTTCTCTACGTGCAATCTGATGTACTCGGGATATGATTCTAACATCAAAAGTACCACCAGAGGGCCACGCGGTGACCAGCACCGGCCACTCCCTGTCACAAAGTATTCCTAATCGGGACGGAGACATTTTTACTCCATAGTCGCCGTCAAATCCCTTCTTGAAATTCTTGATCATACACTTCAGCGGAGTTTGCGTGGACTCTGACCCTCCCATAATGACGTACACAACAACAGACAGTAGGGGCAGGTGGTCGGGCTGCAGGTAAGGGGTCCGTACAGCCCTAGAAACAAATAGGTAGACAAACACCGAACGCTTCCTGCTTTTCACGACCTGGGCGCAGTCGCCCGGCCAGGAACTGCGCTACTCAGGAGTCCGCTCTCACTTGGTCTATGTTTCAAGACCTCTCATTCATACACTCAACCAAACATGCTAGCAACGTTTTCCCAAATTCCCAGGCCTACCTTACTAACCAAGGGCAGTAGTTTCGTCCTCGCGCATTCTCATGCAAGGCTTACTCGGACGTGCCGAGAGGTGATCAGGCTTTCGGTACCTTATTCCCATACCAATTCAGTCTCGCGTATACTCATGCAAGACGTACCCAAACCTAACTGACTGAGGAGTAAGGAGATTGCTACTCACCGTATCCAGTACCCGATGCAAAACCAGTTCTTGGGTTGAATCCTGGACTCCCCTCGGGTTCAGAGGTGTTGGCCGGCCGGACCCAGTAGTCCGCCGAGGCAAGGCGGAACCCTCTCCGATACAAGAGGACCGGTGGCGCCTGAGGTTTCCCCTGCGGTCGGACGGACACGGTTCCAACCGGGCCAAACCTTGAGGTGGTAAAACGTGGTATATTCACTTGAATACCATCCACTACTCGCACATTCCCAGCCAACGCACTAAGAATATGTAGCAGCGAAGTGCACGCAATGAATAAAACCAGGAGTCAATTGCAGGTTCCAAGCCAATTTATTGTGCACAGGCTCAGACAGGTATGTGTCCAAAAGTGACTGAACAATGGAGTACAGGAGCAAATTCCTTATATACAATTTTTACAGTTTGATACAGGCAAACTTTCTATTGGTCCCAACGCCCCTTGCACCTGTCCAATCGGGGACCCTCTCTGGGCCTAGCTCCCTGTTCCCCCTTCTCAGACTATTCTAACAAAGGCATAGTCTTAGATATTAATACATTTCTACTTCAAGGACATTTCTAGCTCAGAGAATGCAGGAACATGTCTATCATCAGCATAGAGGAATTATACAAGTTTTTCAAAAGCAGTGTAAAGCAGTTCAAAGCAGTTTCTTAAACTCTGGTTTTCTTCAACACCAGTCTCAAGTGGGGTTTGGAGTCTAGGCCTAGTTTACAGGCCATAGCCTACCACACTTCAAGACTGAGGATCACAGAGCTCTGGTTGAGCTATTTATGCCTGTGCTGCTGAGGTAAGCTGTGACCAACGTCCTGGGTGATTAACAGTCCTTGCTTGGATAGAAGGAGTCTTTCAAAATGGCCTTTTGACCTGCCACCTGGTGTTAACACCTATTGAAAAAGTTTCACAGGTCTCTTGCCCCCTAGGTAGAAGGCCCCTTTGTAAAGGTCTCTAGAAGACTATTTGTTGCTCACAGAGTACTGACCCTGTTTTGCCTTTTATGCTAAGTTATATTCTGATTTGATTTAAATTACAGCTCTTTGCTGCTGATAGGCTCTGCTTAATATGAAATTTAAACTACAAGCTCTCTGCTAGGTTCTAAATTTAACCAGAAAGCTCTCTTCTGTGTTTTAAATTTAAACTTAAACTGCTGCTACTAGGCCCTGACTGATTTAACAAAAAACACTGGGTTCACAGATTAATTAGCTTTAATACAAAGAAGTCCTTTCAGAAAATTCCCAGAAGTATATACTCACAATTGCAGATCTCTCTCCAGAAATAGCAGTCCCTTTTTCTAGTCCATCTCGTGATCACTGAATGCAAGATGATCTCCCACTATAACATCAGAAACACTGTCCCATTGGTAAGCACCAAGTCCAGTTTGGCCCCTTCATGTGTGGGTTCTGTTACCAGTTGCCTGAATACTTCCTGTAAAGAATCCAGGATCTCCTTGCTTCTAGATGACACAGCAGCAAGGATGTGCCAATCAACATACAGCATATTGAAATCCTCTATCAGTAGCAGTTCCCCTTTCCTGGCAATGCTGCGTATGTCTTCTTTTAAATCTCCGTCCATGTCTTCTCCTTGTGATGGAAGACTGTATATCACGCAAATGCAAATGGATTTATCGTTCCCTCTTTCTAGTTTAACCCTTTTAAGCCCTGTATTTCCATAGCTTTAATATTATTTTCTACATATAGTGCCACTCCTCCTCCCCGTCTTCCTACTCTGTCCTTTCTGAATAACATATAGCCTGGTATAGTTATATCCCAGTCATGGTTGTATGTGAACCATGTCTTTGTAACTGCCACTAAATCCAAGTCAGCCTCTCCCATTAAAGCTTCAACATCTGGGATCTTATTTCCCATGCTACGGCATATATAGCCACTACTTACCAGATGTTGCCCCCTTTACCTATTTCTATAAAGGTATTTAATGTTTCACTTACCTGGGGGCTTTCACTTTCCTGGGGCCTTTCTTCACCCATCCCAAATGAATCTAGTTTAAAGCCCTCTTCAATAAGTTAGCCAGTCTGCTACTGAAGACATGTTGACCCTTCTTGGACAGATGGACACCATCTCTGCTCTGCAGCTCTTGGAACGTTATCCCATGGTCCAGGAAAACAAAACGCTCTTGATGACACCATCCATGCAACCATGCATTTATCTCCAGAATGCAAGATTCTCTGCCCTGGCCTTTACCCTCAACAGGGAAAATTGAAGAAAATACCACCTGTGCCCCTATCTGTTTCAGCCTCTGTGCCAGAGCCATGTGGTCACTCTTGATACACTCAGAGGGATACCTGGCAGTATCATTTGTGCTGACATGGATGAGCAACATCGGGTAACAGTCAGTAGGCTTGATGAGTCTCAGCAAACTTTCCGTAACATCTTGGATTTTGGCACCTGGCAGACATCAAGTCTGGTCGGTAAATGGATGCCTCAGTACCCCTCAGAAGAGAGTCACCAACCACCACTACCTTTCGCTTCCTAGTGGTCACTCATTCAGCAACTTTGTGGTGCTCAAGCTCTGGTTCTTCCCTTTCCTGAGATGCCTCCGCCTCCTCCATTTCTAGGGCTGCATAATGGTTCTTCAATTCAAGGGCTTGAGGAGTTGGAATGGTGATTCTGCAGGCTCTGGTGACTCGTGTCCAACCTTGGTCCCTCTGTAGGCTCCCACCCTCACCTCTTCTGGAGAGCTTGGATGTTTCAAGAAGAATCTCATCATCGTACCTCTCCCTGTCTTGAATGCTCCTCAGCATTGCCACGTCTTCTCTGAGCCCCTACACCTGTTTCCTGAGAGCATCAGCATGTCGGCATCTTGCATATGGAACCGGTCCTTCAACTGGCATTGGGATATCTGTCTGGACAGAGGTAGAGGTACATGTTCACACAAGTCAAGACACATTAACACGTTAATGCAATTTAATGTTATCAAAGGTGTCTATTCATTAAGAAACATGTTTACAAAAGAGCACATTCTTAGCATACATTTGGGCCACCAATCTAGTGTGGAGGCTCATGCAAACTTCAGGAGGCATTGCATCTGTCCTCCTGCCATTAGCTCATTGTAAACATATGGCAACATGCTAGCCAGCATGTGGGTGCATTTAATGTCACCCACTGAGGTGCTGTTAAGTGTACTCGCTCTAATGACAACATTTATGGCTAGCATGTACCCAAAACATTGGTGCTAAATGCCATGCTCCATTAACATCTACTTCCTTATTGGTCCTCCAGTTCAGTCCTCCACCACTGGGTAGTGTACCTCCTCCTGCAGCATGGAGACTGTACATGTCAAAACTTGATATCACTGGCTGTACCCTGCTGGTCTCTCCCATCAGCCCCAGTGTGTCCAGTCTCCATGCAGCAAGAGGACGTAGTGAGCCTAGGTGCTGGGCTCACTTGAGGGACAGATAAGGAGCATTTCTTAGAATAGTTAGATTTTGGGGTCTTTTATTTCCTTATCAATTTGTTTAATTTCTGCTGTTTCTTTAAATTTAAAAAAAAAAAAAGTTTATCTTGTGGGGCTAGATCCGGCCTCATTTGCTGCCCTCCCATCTCTCACGTTGGTTCCGCTTAGTTGCGCTGCTCTCCCCTCCTTGTTTGAACAGAGGGGAATTGTGCAGTGAGAAGTCCTGGCTGGCTGTCAGTCCCGCTGATTACGGTGAGTGTTGGTGCTGCTGCAGCTCAACCGGGGTCAGAGAGCTGTCTCCGCAACGGCTGCTCCTGGACCTCTGTGAGCAGCGTCGCGGATTGCAGGGCTGCCAGTTACATCGGAAGGAGAGTAATTGGGGTGTATTCTGTGGAGGTGAGTGCCCCGGGGAGGTGCAGCTTGGTGGGAAAGGTATGGGGGCCGCATTGGTGATTCGCGGCTGTGAGCAGGCCCGGCAGTTTTTTCGCGGGCTTTTCTTCCCACGCTTTGAGCAATTGAGTGGCAGCACAGCCATCTTTGGCATGCTTTAATTCAATGGGATAGTTTCATTTCTTTTGTCTTAAGGTAGTTTAAGTTTCTTTTGCCTGAATTTCATTTAACTTGAGTTCAGTTTGATATTTTTGGGGTTTTGGTTTAAAAAAAAAAAAAGTTAAAAGAAAAAAAAAAGAAAATTCACAGGAGAAAAGTGAGAGCAACAGAGATAGTTTGGGGAAGTTTAGACTTATTCCTTAATTAATCGGAGATTCAATTTATTTTATAGCTAATGCCATTGCGGCCACAGTGCTTAGTGTGTGGCATGCGCAGGGGCGCAGTCTCGGATGCAGGGGTTTGTCGGGGCTGCATGCTGGCATCTTCCACGATGGAGCAGGAGATGCAGGATAAAGTGGTGAGGTGATTCAAGGTCCATCTGCAATAGGAGAAGGTGAGTCCCTGCTGGAGGCTCTGTCCGTACCCCTTCTTGAAAACCAAGCGGGGTCAGTTAATTCTGTGATGCCAGCAGGATCTGGAGGGACTCTTGGGGGCTTTTCTCCTGATTTTGTATTAATAATGCATCAAGCTTATTGCTTGCGTCAGCAGGGGATGCTGACAGAGCCTTTACCACTAAGAACGTCGATGGAGAAGGCAGGCGACAATCTGGGGCGGCCTCTTAAGAGGGCACGATTGCTCGAGGACCCACTCCTAGATTACGACTGGCTGGAGGCGGAAGATGTGGAGTTGGAACCAGATTCCGCAATGGAAGAGCTTGAGGAAGGAGAGATCCCAAAGCCTGAAGATCAGGCTCGAATCATAAGGTTATTCCGAAGGGAAGAGCTTATGGCGCTCATTACTGAGTCACTTTAGACCAGGGGTCTCAAACTCAAATTGCTTTGAGGGCCGAATGAGGACTTGTAAAGTAACCCGGGGGCCGCATAAGACACGGGCCTCATTTGCATAAGGGGCCTCATTTGCATAAATATTTGCATAATGTTGCATAATGAGTGCATGGATAAAGAAAGACTAGAAAATTTCTATCTTACTATAATCCAGTGCCAACCGCCAGGCACATTAGGAACTACTACTAACACTGCCCATTTGGAACCCATAGCAAACCCCCCGTATCATAACAGCACTACCAGGACTCACAAAGCACCAGACCCTACCTATCAAAAGGCAACACTGCAAATATTAAATCAATACATTTCAGAGAACAATACATGACCTACTGGGAAAAGAGAACAAGTAGCAATGTCAAATAGGAATTACACAGAATACCTCAGCACTGTAGAAATAAAACTATAAATAATTTCTTGTACCAAAGCACAGACATTAATGATGCACATTTCCCAGAGCTGACATATTCCAGTTAATAAATTCAAAATAAAGAGATATTTTTCTACCTTTTGTGCATTTTTTTTCAGTTGCAATTGCTCCAGCCACTTCTGGTTTCTTCGTGTCTTCTGCTATCTCCATCGTCTGCTGTCCATTTGTCCTTTCTTCTCTCTTCTAGTTTTTTTCCATTCTCTCTCTCTACATCTGCTTTAACATACTAATCTTTCTCCTTTTGCTCTTTCCTCATTCCTATTTCATCCACTCAAATTTTACCCCTCCATCCTCAATCCCCACTTACTCTCCCAATACCTGGCCAATTGTAGATTTGTCTTCTCTTCCAGACAAAATATTTTTCCCCTCTCCATTTCACTTTCCCAGCTCCATCCCATTCTAATCCTCCCCCAACATCAGCTCCCTTCTAGTTCCAGCCCCACCCAGCATCTGCTCCTTTCTAGTCCCTGCATCAGTCCATTTCCAGTCCTATCCTAGCCTCACCATCAGCCCATTTCCAATCCTAGCCCCCCATCAGCCCATTTCCAATCCTAGCTCCCTCCCCTCACAGCCCATTTCCATTCCAAGCCCCCCTCCCCATCAGCCATTTGCAGTTCAAGCCCCCCTTCCACTCAGCCCATTTCCAGTCCTAGCAACCCCCCCAGCCCATTACCAGTCCTAGACCCCCCATAGCCCACTTGCAGTCGTATCCCCCATCACCCCATTTTCAGTCCTAGCCCCCACCATAGCCCATTACCAGTCATAACCCCCCCTGCCAATAGCCCACTTCCAGTCCTAACCCCCATCTGCCCATTTCCAGTCCTAGCCCCCACCATAGCCCATTACTAGTTATAACCCCCCCCAGCCCATTACCAGTCATAACCCCCCCTGCCAATAGCCCACTTCCAGTCCTAACCCCCATCTGCCCATTTCCAGTCCTAGCCCCCACCATAGCCCATTACCAGTTATAACCCCCCCCCCCAGCCCATTACCAGTCATAACCCCCCCCCCTCACCCCTCTGCCAATAGCCCACTTCCAGTTCAGTCAGCCCCTCCATAGCTCATTACCGGCCAACAAAAAAACCCCCAAAACCCTGGCTTCTGCTGCTGCCGTTGCCGCCGTGGCAGCAGCAGAATCAATTGTCAAATTAAAAAAAAAAACCTGACTTCTGCTGCTCAAGCAGCTGTCCTGCGGCCCCTTTCCCTCTGCCCGGAGATCCGACTCTGCTCTCAGCGGCGTGCTTTTCAAGCCGCGCGAGAGGGGAATACTCTCTTCGCGGCTTGAAAAGCACGCCGCTGAGAGCAGAGTCGGATCTCCGGGCAGAGGGAAAGGGGCCGCAGGACAGCTGCTTGAGCAGCAGAAGTCAGGTTTTTTTTTTTAATTTAACAATTGATTCTGCTGCTGCCACGGCGGCAACGGCAGCAGCAGAAGCCAGGGTTTTGGGGGATTTTTTGTTTTCCGCCGTCGCGGGCCGCACAAAGTTGTCTCGCGGGCCGCGTGTTTGAGACCCCTGCTTTAGACACTCATCCTAGCTTCACCCACTCCAATGGAGGAGGAGGGTCTGGAGGATCCTCTCATTCAAGCGGTGCAACAAACTCAGGTGGTGGTTCCGGTTCACCGAGTGGTTGACCGAATGATCCAGGATGAATGGGATGTGCCCGAAGCCAGCTTACAAGGTATTAGAGCTATGAATAGGCTCTACCCCTTAGCAAACAAGGAGAAGGAGAGGTTTTGTTCCCCGTGTATAGATGCAGCAGTGTCAGCGGTCACGAAGAAGACGACTATACCGGTAGAAGGTAGTGCCGCTTTGAAGGATATGCAGGACAAAAATATGGATGGGCTTTTGAAACAGGCTTTTGAGGTTAACACTCTCTCCTTTCAAGCTTCTATTTGCGGAGCTTGGGTGGCGAGAGCTTGCCTCAGGTGGTTGCAGTGCTTGCGGAAGCCATCTCAGCAGGCGCAGGAGCGTTTAGTGGATGTGACGCGGCTGGAATCAGGTGCGGAATACTTGGCGGATGTCAACTATGACTTGATTAGAGCATTGGCGAATAGTATGCTATTGTTAGTTGCTGTGCGTCATTACCTATGGTTAAGAAATTGGGCGGCGGATGTTTCTTCCAAGTCACGTCTCTGTAAGCTTCTGTTTAAAGGGAAGCTGTTGTTTGGTGAGGATCTTGACAAGTTAGTTAAGGATTTGGGAGAGTCCAAGGGTGCACAGCTGCTGGATGATATACCTTTAAATCTTGAAGGAATATACCTTTAAATCTTGGCCAGGTTCCTATTGGTTACGAATGTGATCAGCTGATTCAATGACATTTTAAATTGCATTGGGGTTTTCCCTCTTTTACGTCAGCTATGGTTTTGAAGAAGGGCTGAGAAATGTATACGCCCGAAACGCAACGTTGTGTCAACATACTGTTCACCAACGCATTTGTTTGGACTACAGATCATTGACGGTGGTGGAAGGCTCCCCTCGTCGAAGGCGATACTCCTGCTGCTTTTGAATTTTTTCTGATGGACCCACGGGAGCCTGGACTTGAGCTAAGTACCCGTGGTTAATATTTGGCAGCTATATTGTGGAGTGCAGGCTACAGCCTTTTACTATCACAGGACTCATTTTCACATTCGGTTTTGTACCCTATGGGTTGTTCATATCCTTTTGGGTATTTTGGGGTGTTGCTATCCCTTTTAAAAAAATTTCTGATTAAAAAGGAGCATTCTGCCTCGAGAGAGCGTAAGTTTTCATGGCAGTAGCTCCGACAAAAATTTCTTTCTGTTTGAGTGATCTCTTTTTTTAGGTAGGGAAGGATGATAAACCTAAGCAGCGTGTTCCCCTGACGTCTTCGCGCGGTCAAGCGATTTCGTTCCTCTCACTTAGGGGGTTTCCAGAGAGGAAGATTTGCTTCCATAGTGCGGGGGTTTCGTGGTTTTCGAGGAGCGGGCAGGAGGTTCACTACTCCCTCTTCTGCTGCAAGCCGAAAAACACAATGAAGCGAGGCGGACCTGGGTAGAGATTCAACCGATAGGAGGACGACTTCAGGAGTATCTCTCTGCCTGGGTCCAGATCACTTCCGATCAATGGGTGTTGGAAGTAATACATGAAGGTTATGCTCTCGAATTTGCTTGTCCAGTGCTGGATTCGTTTGTCCTTTCTCAGTGCAGGGGTCAACAGAAAACGGTCGCGGTTCGGCAGACATTGGATCGTCTCTTGCAGCTGGAGCTGTGGTGCCGGTACCACAAGAGCTTTATGGCATTGGTCGTTACTCCATTTATTTCATTGTACCAAAAAAGGATGGGTCTGTCTGTCCTATTCTGGACGTCAAGGGAGTAAATCGCTGTCTACGAGTGCCTCACTTTCGGATGGAAACGTTATGGTAGGTAATAGTGGCGGTTCGATAGGGAGAGATCTTGACTTCCCTCGACCTTACCGAAGCATTTTATTTATTTATTTATTTTATTTAACATCTCTTATATACCGCACTATTGTCATCAGCGCGGTTTACATGGAACAAACATATACATACAGGGAACTGTAGTGCATTTTACAAGTAACGGGGTTTTTGAACTTGGGATTAAAAAGGTAAACTATATAGGCTAACTAACTATTTACAGAAAATTCAAATACATTAGTCACATTTGATATCGTTTGGGGAATGTCTTGGTCAGAAAAAGTGTCTGTAGTATTTTCATGTGCAAAGATTAGATTGGGAAATAGCTTAGGAAGAGGTAGTGTTTGAGGCTTTTTCTGAATTGTGTTAGGCTGGTTATAGCTCTCAGTTCTGCACATCCCTATCCGATCTTCTCATCAGCAGTTTCTGAGGTTCGCCCTTCCATGGGGTCACTTTCAGTTTCAGGTCTTGCCCTTCGGCTTGGCGACGGCGCTGCACACTTTCACCAAGGTTATGGTGGTGGTGGCGGCGGCGGCATTACGAAAAGAAGGGATCTTAGTTCACCCTTACCTTGACGATTGGTTGATTCAGGCAAAGTCCAAGGCTGAGAACGTACAGGTTACAAGCAGAGTAGTGATGTTCCTTCAGAGTCTCGGCTGGGTAGTCAATGCGGCCAAGAGTTGTTTGTTTGGTCCCGTCGCAGGTTCTGGAATACTTAGGGGTGCATTTCGACGCTCTCTTGGGAGCGGTGTTTCTGCTGGATCGACGAGCTCAGGCTCTTCGGCACCTAGTGCGCAAGTTTGTCTTGACGCCGGCTCTGACAGCTTGGGACTATCTGCGTGTGCTAGGCACGATGGCGGCGACCCTGGAGGTAATACCATAGGCAAGAGCACACATGCGTCCATTACAGAGGTCGCTGCTTCACCGCTGGTCACACCAAACCGATTCGCTAAACAAACGTCTTCCCTGTCCTCTGAGGGTCAGGCAGTCACTTCGGTGTTGGCTATGCCCTGGAAACCTGGCGGCGGGAATGCCATTGGAGCAGCCGCAGTGGCTTCCGGTGTTGACGGATGCGAGTCTCACAGGTTGGGGAGCTCATTGCGGGGATCTATTCACACAGGGAAGTTGGAACGACCAGGAGGCTCAGTGGTCAATCAACCATCTAGAACTGAGGGCGGTGGTTCTAGCACTTCAAGCGTTCAAAGCCGCGGTGAAAGGTTGAGCGGTGCAAGTGCTGTTGGACAACACCGCGATGGTGGCTTACCTCAATTGGCAAAGGGGCATGGGAAGCGTGGCCATGGAAGAGGAAGCAGAAACTCTGTTTGCCTGGGTGGAGTCCAGACTCCAGGCGATCTCAGTGGCCCATATAGCGGGAAAGAACAATGTGATATCAGATTTTCTCAGCAGAGTCCGAGTGGATGCCGGAGAATGGGAGCTTCATCCGGAAGTGTTTGCTCAGATAGTCCTCAGGTGGGGTCCTCCGATTATGGATCTCATGGCGACGTTTTGGTCGGCCAAGGCAAGTCGTTTCTACAGCAGAAGAAGGGAAAGGATGTCGTAAGGGATTGATGCCCTGATACAACAATGGCCATCGGACGGGCTACTCTACATCTTCCCCTCGTGGGCGCTTATAGGACGAGTAGTTCAGCGCATCGAAGCACATCAGGGGAGAGTAGTGTTGGTGGCTCTGGATTGGCCGAGATCTCCGTGGTATGCCGATCTAATTCGTCTTGACGGGGATCCCTGGCGTTTGCCGGCAATGGAGAATCTGCTGATGCAGTGACCGCTTCAGATGCCTCAAGTGGAGCGGTTCTCGCTTATGGCTTGGCCATTGAAAGGGTGAGGTTAAGGAAAAAGGGCTATTCTGGAGCGGTTATTGAGACCTTGCTTTGGGCCAGAAAGAAGTCCACATCCCTAGTGTATGTGCGTATTTGGCGTATATTTGAGGACTGGTGCTCTCAGGTGCATTAGGAAGTAACATAGTAACATAGTATATGGCAGCAGATAAAGACCAGTATGGTCCATCTAGTCTGCCCAGCAAGGCGGCAAGAGCAGGTGTACCTGCCACTCTGTGCAAGTCGCCCCTCCCCATGCCTTTTTTTAGAGGTATGCCCACTAGTTTTACAGCTTCTCCATCTTTGGAAGAGGTTTGTTTGTTCATTAATACTTTTTAAGTATTTAAAGGCCTGAATCATATCTCCCCTGTCCCTCATCTCTTCCAGAATGTACATATTTAGATCTTCAAGTGTCTTCTTATAAGTCTTCTGATGCAGGCTCCAAATCATTTTGGTCACCTTCCTCTGAACAGTTTCATCTTTTTATATCCTTTGCGAGATATGGTCTCCAAAACTGAACACAATATTCCAAGTGAGGCCTCACCAGTGACTTATACAGTGGCATTAGTACCTCTTCCTTTCTGCTGGTAGTTCCTCTTTGTATGCAACCCAGCATCCTTCTGGCTTTTGCCACAGCCTTGTCGCACTGTTTCGCCACCTTGAGATCCTCAAAAACAGTCACTCCGAGGTCCTTCTCCTGGTCCGTGCACATCAACCTCTCGCCCCTATCACATACAATTCCCTTGGATTTCTTCTTCCCAAGAACATGACACTGCACTTCACATTAAATCTTAACTGCCAAGCATTAGACCATTCTTTCAGCTTTTGTAGATCTTTCCTCATGTTCTCCACTCCCTCAGTCCACTCTGTTGCAGATTTTCATGTCATCTGCAAAAAGACAGATTTTTCCATTCAGTCCTTCAGCAACATCACTCACAAATACATTGAACAGTACCGGTCCCAAGTACTACAAAACCCTGGAAAAAGACCACTTGGCGGCTATAGCAAACCTAAACACCAGGAGAAGAAGGTATCTGCAACACAGCCAAAGGAAGCAAAAGCGGACCACAAATTCCCTTGCGGTAGGCCTGGTTCTTGGTGGTCCGCTTTTGCTTCCTTTGGCTATAGCAAACCTGTCATATCATAACAGTGTCAGAACTCACAAAACACCAAACCAACGTATGAAAAAAAGCAGTACTACAATTATTAAACCAGGATCTAGACTACCAATTCATCTTCTCTGGGAAAACAAATCAAGTGGAACTGCTACAGATCTGTACATATAAACTACACGCTAATCGAAAACTGCACTTTAGTCATACACACACACAACACAGACAGAGCCTTACTAAATATAGAAAAGGGATCACAACTTAAAAGTAAAAATGTGAAGAAATAAATTGAACTGGGAAACTCAAGAAGTCAAACTTGGTATGTACGGCACCCAGGGCCGGCTTCCTGTTTCTATGAAGGTCTTTACTCGATCCTCATTCTTCTTGAACTTTCTGCTCCTCTTGACACTATTGATCACCACCTTCTCCTTGATATCCTGTCCTCTCTTGGTTTTAAGAGCTTTGTTCTGTCCTGGTTCTCCTCTTATCTCTCTCATGACACTTTTAGTGTATGTTCTGGAGGATCCTCTTCTATTGCTCTCCTGCTTTCAGTTGGTGTCCTCCAATGGTCTGTCTTGGGACTTCTCCTTTTCTCTCTATACCCAGTCCCTTGGTGCACTCATCTCGTCCCATGGTTTTCAGTACCATCTTTATACTGAAGACTCTCATCTACCTTTCTACACCTGAAATGTCTCCAGGAATCCAGGCCTGTTTCTCTGCTTGCTTATCTGGCATTGCTACCTGTTTGAAATTGAACATGGCCAAAAATGAGCTTCTTATCCAGGGCTGGCGTAATTTATTTATTTATTTGTGCGCTTTTCTATACTGCCCCTTCCAGAGATCAGGGGCGGTTTACAGAGAACATGGTAAATATCAATTACATAGAACATTTTTGAGCACATAATAACTATTTTACAGAGAAAATATTAACTATTTTACATAGATTGAGCACATATTCATTATTTACAGAGAGTAAGACAAATATGCACATCGATAATAAACATATTAACTATTTACAACAGCCAGAGCAGGACTGACTATAGTTCGGTGGAAGGAGTATAGCAGGGTTATCAGTGGGAAAGTGCAAGGGAGAGTGGGACATGAGTTAGGTAGGGTAAACTTGTGTTAGGTGACTTGTGTACTCTTGTGACATCTGCTCGGGGGTGAGCTGTAAGTTGTAATAGTGCTGGGTGAAAAGGTATGTTTTAAGTTCCTTCCTGAAAGTTAGAAGATCTTTAATCTCTCTTAGGTTGCATGGCAGTTTGTTCCATTGACTGGGTGCATAATAAGAGAAGGTAGTATTGCTTGTTACCTGCTTCATTTTTCTTACAGAGTCAGGGATTAGAAGCATGTTAAGGTTCACCCTTCTTCTCATTCTGTTTTCTGCGGGGGTCTGAATTAGGGTTGCTAGATGAGAAGGGGCTATTTCGTTAATGAGCTTGAATATAGTGACTAATGTTTTATATTGAATCCTACTGGCAACAGGTAGCCAGTGGAGAGCGTATAGAATTGGAGAGATGAGATCGGATAGCTTGGCTTTGAAAATAATCCGAGCAGTAACATTTTGGGCCATTTGTAGTATGTGAAGGTTTTTCTTAGATGTACCTTGAAATAAACCGTTGCAGAAATCTAGGTGTGGCATTATAAGTGCCTGAGCAACCGTTCTGAAATCACCATTGTCAACGAGGAGTCTGAGTTGCTGAATGGTCCTAAGTTTAAAGAATATAATTTTAGCAGTCTGTTTTATATGAGGTGTCATGCTTAGTGTTTTGTCAAGGATAACTCCTAGATATTTTACTTTGGATTTGATTGGAAGGGTGATGTTCATCAGATTAACAATATGATAAGTGTGGTAAACACTGCAGGGGGCGCTGATGTCAGGGCGATGCCGGTGCTAGCGCCCTCCCCCACTCCCAGCCCGCTTTCATCCAGCCCACTCCTGCATCTCCCGTCAGGTCCAGAGAGGAAGAGCTCTGCTGCTCGTGGGACTTGTTGATCCCGCAAGCACAATCTTCCCTTCTGGGCCACGAATGCGGCCTTGCATGCAGAACTCTGCTGCCTGTGATACTTGCTCTCGCAGGCAATATCTTCCTGTTTGGGCCATGATACAACTGTTATATGCTGCTGTTCAGGTAGAACGCCATAAGAGAAGATTATTAGAGATAGTGAGGTAGACTCCTATTAGTAGCTGAAGTCTGTCTTGTTAAGAATTTTTCTGATAGTGTAATTGTATGTGTGACTGGGGTTTCTTTTGGTGTGAGCAAAAAAAGGAGAATCAATATAGAAGTCACTCAACAAACAATATGATATTATAGAGAGCAATGTAACATCTCTTTTAAAACTAAGTAATAAACATTCCCATAAAGCAATATAGTAAAACCATTATATAAAAGCCCATCAGCCCTCCGGCCCAGCTACAGCTCTCCCAGGAGGGATAGAGCTTGCCGGAGCCGGAATCCGACGCAGCCGCCCCAGCAGCATGCTCTGCCCAATCGGGGCAGAGCAGCAACATTTAAAAGAAGCACCATCGGGTGCACCCGCGCCTGGCGAGCCCGCACCTGAGGGCCTCGCCAGAGGGCCCTTTGGCGTGGACCTCAACAAAGCCACCACCACCCCAGAGGAGACAGGCCAACTTGAGGACAGCACCCCACTGACCCCGGAAGATTATTTCTCCCTGCGGAACCCACGTGAGAACCTGAGACCCTGCGGAACCCCAGTGAGAATGGCTTCCACTCTCTGAATCCTCACTAGTATCCACTGGCTGCCAAAGTCGTTTTGACACCCCAATCTCTAACCAGATACACAGGCTAATTGTCCATCTCCACAGACCTGTTCACTGTCTCGGCCGCCCAATATGTGACTAGTGTTTCCATCGAGAGTTGCATCATCAACTGAACCTGTACCATTGTCTCGAACCCCGCTAAGTGTACTTCAAACAAGAGAATTTATTATTTACTTGTACCAAGCTAGAGTCGTACATTAACACGAGCCTACATTAGTCACTTGTTTAAACCCAGCCAGAGAGGTACACTGAGCCGAGTCTGTACTGATATTTGTTTGAACCCAGCCTGTACTATTTGTTTGAACCCAGTTAAAGCTATACATTAAGCCGAGCCGGTACTGAGCAACTGAACCCCCCCTGAATCACCTAACCAACATGTTACTACCCATTGCAACCCCACACCCCTATGCCCTTGCTAGCTGCTGCTTTATCTTAGCCTTGGCACATGACACCCTGGCTCTTACCTCCCCTCTCAACCCCATCCCAATCCTTCATGGCTCATGGAGAAGGTGCTATGAGCCTCCCAACCACCAAACATGTAGGTTGGGGCGCATACCACATCCTTACCTCATCTGTCGCCCTCCAACAGCCCAAACCCTCCAGCAGGAACAACACACCCACCCCCGCGACCTGAAGTGCGCCCTCATAAATGCACGATTGATCCGAAAGAAATGGCCAGCCTTGACTGACATGCTCTCTGCCTACAACCTCAACATCGTATGCGTCACTGAGACGTGGCTGTCTGCCTCAGACACTGTTCTCCTCCACCAGCTTGTCCCCCCCAACTTCTCTATCCATTCATGTCACAGAGCCGACAGACGAGGTGGCGGAGCACTCATCCTAACCAAGATGGATCTACAATTCCAGCTGATCGCGTCCAGCAGTACCTCGTACCTCGACTCCATCACCACAGCTAATAAACACAGCACCATCAATTTGCTCTACAGAGCGCCCTCCCCATCCCCTGATGATTTATCCACAATAATCGACCTTGCCTGCAACCCCTTGAACCCTCACACCTCAAACTGGGTGATGGGCGACTTCAACCTCCCTGCCCTCCAAGACACCCATACCAAGGCCTTCATCGAGGCCCTCAAAGAGCTAGGATATGATCAGATGGTTGACACCCCTACCCACATAAAGGGAAACACCCTTGATTTGATCTTCGCGCCACAGACGGCCCTCAATCCCACGCACAAGCTCGACCTATCTGTAAGTCCAGTACCGTGGTTCGACCATTGCCTGATAAGATTCCAGATTCCAATGCGACCCGAATTCACTAGATCCCAGTCATCATGTGAACCTGCAGTGACATCAAAACGCTTCCGTCTATTCAACAAAGAAGAAATCCTGAATAGAGCACGGCCTCTCCAGGACCCGCCTGAACAGAGCCTCGAGGACATGATCTCCACATGGAACTCAAGTCTAGATGCTGTAGTCCACCCACTCCCCATCAACAAAGCACCAGGCAAGAGAAAGAATGCACCTTGGTACTCCCACAAGCTACGGAAGTCACTCCTCCACCTTAGACAGCTCGAAAGACGTTGGCGTCGATCAAGATCAACCGAGAGCCACAAGGCATGCACTGATCATTTAGGAGTACACCGTTCAGCAGTTGCAACGAGAATGAGGCAATCTCACGCTGACAGAAAACCACACAAGCTTTTCAACCTTGTTAAAACTCTGGCAAAAGAACCCTCCCTTGGGCAATCAAGCCACCCTGACCCACAGGAATACGCAGACCACCTGCGAGCCAAAGCAAGTCAGTCCAGCTTATCTACAAACCACCATACTCCAGATGATGCACCCCAGCTGTCCTCTTCACCCACTCTGATGCAAACCTCAAAGGATGCCCATAATATCATCACTGCCTTCTCGGCCCCAACTGAAAAAGGCATCCAGGATGTCATCACAAACATAAACACCACTACAGCACCTAACGACCCTTGTCCAGCATCTTGGATAAAGTCCCTACATGCTGACCTCAGCCCATTCCTGACCAAACTTATAGGTCTATCATTCTCGACTGGGACCTTCCCCCCAAGTCTGAAATAAACAGCTATCAGACCACTACTAAAAAACAGCAAGCTGGACCCTGCAAAGATGGACTCCTATAGGCCGATCTCAAGCATCCCGCTCCTAGCGAAAATTATTGAAAAGATTGTCCAATGCCAACTGCAACACCACATTGAGACCAACGCACCCCTCGACCCTTGCCAGCATGGATTCCGGGAGACACATGGCATAGAGACGCTACTGACCACCCTATTCAGTACACTAACCATAGGATTGGATAACATTAGACAGGGCTTCGCCCTGATCTTCATGGACATTGCCGCTGCCTTCGATTCCATCAGCCACGAACTACTCCTGTCACACCTCAAAGAGAAGGGAGTACACAGCACGGCACTGTCCTGGTGTGCATCATACCTGACAGACAGATGGCAGCATGTCCGCTCCGGCCCCTCCACCTCCACACCTTTCCTCCAAGAGAAAGGCGTGCCACAAGGATCCTCAGTCTCAGCCCTACTGTTCAATGTCTACATGCAACCCATCTGTGTCCTCATCCGATCCTTCAACATCAATTACCTGATCTATGCTGACGAAGTCTTGCTATACATGCCAATCTCAACGGAGCATCCAGACCTCTCTCCGCTGGTCACCTGCTTCGATGCAGTCACAGATTGGCTACACACGCAGAAGCTCAAAATAAACTTCAAGAAGACGGAGGTCCTCTTCATCACCAGGAACCCCGCATTCACTCCACCCTCCTCCCTAAAGGTACGCGATGCAGAGCTCCTCAGCAAGCCCACGATACGATACCTAGGAGTCACGCTGGATCAACAGCTCAACATGAAGGCCCAGATAGGCAACACGGTAAAGGCGATCTACCACATAATCCGGACGCTTCGCCACCTGTAACAGTTACTAGAGCCAGAAGACTTCCGGACAGTCTTCCAAGCACTAATAATGCCACACTTCGACTATGCCAACGCAATACTGTATGGCCTCCTGAAAAGCATACTTAACCCCCTACAGCTTGCAATGAATGCAGCTGCCAGAATCCTGCATGGAGCATCCAGGAGGGACCATATCACCCCAGTTCTGAAACAATTGCACTGGCTGCCGGTTCAATGCAGGATCTCCTTTAAGATCTTAACAATGACCTACAAAGCCATCAACAAGTGCTCCTCCACCTCCCTCACAAATCTCATCCAGACCACCCCCCTTAACAGAGTAAGGAGGCCAGGTGCCACCAATACTCTTATACTCCCAAAGGCGATCACCAAGTGCTCTCGGTCCACGAGAAACAGAGCCTTCGCCTTCTATGCACCCTCCTGTTGGAATGCTTGCCACTGGCCATACGGGCCATCAATGTCCTCGCCCAATTCAGAAAGGCACTGAAACACCATCTGTTCCTCCAGTATTATACTGAACCAGATGACTTCTCACAGCCAGTCACACCCAGGACCCAGATCAGTACCCCCAGCATAGACATCTCATACACCTCCAGCCCTGCCCTTGAGAGCCCCTCCCCCTCAAATTTACCACCTTGTATATAGAAGACCCTAACAGTAGATAATAATGAACTGTCCACACACCCTGCGACAGCCAGATAGAATGAACATAGTTACGCTGTTAACCCTATAGTTAAGGCTGAGCTGCCCTATAACCAGCTATAGCCAAAGTGTACATAGTTATCCTGTTAGCCCTGTATATAGAACCCCATTCATTGTAAGTCCCTTGCATACCTGCCTGCACTGAACAAATGTGTTACATGTAAACCTCACTGATTTCAAATAGCGCGGTATAAAAGAAACATTAAATAAATAAATAAATAAAAACATTTTAAAATCATTGTAATACTTTCTCTTTATTTTTAAAGAAAAAGAACCTCTTCCACAAAAACCCCATGGCAGCCCCAATACTGATCGGCATTAAAAAAGGGGAAGACAGCCCTAAAAGAGCCAAAAATCCTATCTGCACAGAATGCTGCCAAATAACAGGAGCAATGAACTCCCAGAAAATCTACCCATACTTAATGTCAACGATGCATACAGCACTCAAAAGATAGCGACCGAGCTGCAGGCTGCCCTTTAAACCGGCTTTCCTGCCATTACAGCTCTGACAGACAGCATGGCCAGAATGAGGCTGTAACTATAATCAACAATTAAACCAAACCAAAGGACCCTAAAAATACACATTTTTTTAAAAAAGGGCCCTTCCAAGGCAAGTCATGCAAAGGAGTTCTAAGGTAGGAATCGTAACTGGGGCTGGAGCAAGGGCTGGGAGAACCAGCTTGTGGAGGTCTAACAAGCTTGGACAAAAGGAAAGCTGCATTTGGTTTCCCTGGACTGCTGTCTGTTCTGGCTTTTGCTTTGTGGAGGTTTAACAAGCTGGGACAGAAAAAAAACTGCTTTTGTTTCCTTGAACTGCTGTCTGGTCTGTGTTGTAAAGAAAACCTCTTCCCACCGCACGCTATACTACCACACTAACCTATACTGTAAGTGCATTCATTCTGCTTCTCCTCACTATCTTTCCTCTCTTATCTCTCCCTACACCCCTCCTTGGGAACTCCGCTCTTCTGGCAGATCACTTCTATCTGTGCCCTTCTCTTCCACTGCCAACTCCAGACTTTGATCTTTTTACCCTGCTGTTCCTTATGCCTAGAACAAGCTACTTGAGTTGGTACGTCACACTCCATCTCTAGCCATTTTCAAATCCAGGCTATAAACTCACCTCTTTGAGGCTGCTTTTGGATTTTAATCTGCTTAGTTTCCTGCTCTCCAACTATGTGTTTCCTTACCATTCCCCTAGACATATCCTAGTCCCCAGTTGTTGTGTTGTCTGTTTTGACTAAATTGTAAGCTTCAAGGAGCAGAGGCTGTCTCTTATTTGTCTCTGAACAGCACTGCATATACCTTGTAGCGCTATACAAATGATTAGTATTAGTATTAGTAGTAGTACACACCTAAGATATTTGCCATCATTTACACCAGCTCTAGAGCTTGTCTAAGTGACTGTGGCTTAAATTTATGTGCATTCACCATACGTGAGGACTGATTCCTGCTGTCCCTGGATTACACCTGTTACAGGCGAATAACTGCGCTATATTGTGGCAGGGTCAGGATCACAAAGCACATAGAGCACGCTACATGTCCCAGAATCCCTTGGGATAGGGATAGGAAGGCCCCTGCTAGAGATAAAGCCCCAGGTGATTCAGTTAGGGGGAGAACACCAGGAGAGGGCAGAACTGGGAGGAGTTCCCGAGAGTAGGGAACGCTGTGTTCACTTCCCTGAGATGACTGTGACAGACGTACCGGTGAGTGGAGAGTAGCTGGACATGTAATAAACTTCACTGGAATATTCCTCTCAAGGTAATGAGCCTATGGACTGCTCCTTAATCAAATGACTTGTTTGTTGAATTGGGGAAAAGGAACTGTGCACTTAAAGACTGTTTTGGGGATAAAACTCAGAGACTATTGAGAGGTTTACTTTTGGATTGCTGCACTGTAGTGCAGGAAGTAACCCAGCGACAGTTATGAAACTTAACTTGTTGATTGTTGCCTTGCTGAGTGCAGAATAAATTCCAGAGAAGAGGTGGGTGGGGAGGGGGGCTGTTTTCTTCTGGGGGCAGGTGCAGGAGCACAGTGACAGCTGGAATTTGCTGAAGCTGCCTGGAAGGTGTGGACTGGACCAGAGGCAGCCAAGTCGTTATCAGCCTGCAAGAGGGAGATATGTGGATAGAACATTCTCCTAGGACAAGCAGGATGAGTCAGCCACACTTGGTGACGTCATCCGACAGCGCCGAGACGGAAGTACTCTCGATAGCTCAGAAGGGCTTTCTGCCTTTCTGAGCATGGACCAACTGGCCCCACCCCCTGCCCGCCCCTAGCTGGCTAGTTTTCAGTTCTTCCGCCTTGCCAGCAAGACGGTTTCTTCTACTCTCCAACTGAAAATTGCACTATAGAAACTATTAAAACAACAACAATTCTCACCTTGCTTAGGTATGTTTATAAACTGCATTAATGCTTGTTTTTGGATCTGTTTCAACATTCTCACTTTCTCTAGGAGCCTCACGGACAGCTGCCCTTCGTGGGCCGCGAACAGGAGATCAGATCAAGCGCTGCTCATTCCTGATTGTTTAGATACCTCCACAGCAGCTGGCGTTGCTTGGGATGTGCCTGCAGGCTCATACATTGGAAAATGCTCACAGCCCACTGACTAGTGCATGAACTTCAGGACCTACCTACCAATCTATGCAGGCACATACAGAGGAAAATGTTCTTCGTCCACGGGTTAGTTTGTGGGAGCTAACCACCACAATTGGCCCAGGAAACCATCCTCTGCTCCTAAGGGTAGGCAACGGCGGTTGTCCAAGGAGAGGGTCAGCAAACTGCCAAACCCAGCAGCACTGGCTCAGCTCAGCAACAGTGGACCCCACTGCCGGGCCACCCGCTCTTATTTGTTCCTGCCTGGACCTCCTTGCATCCGCTTGGACTTCCTCACACCCTCTACTGCTCAGTCCATGCCACATACCCGCATCGTGGTGGCAGCAGACTCTGTGTTCACTCTACCTCAGTTGCATGGGTCCCGGTGCAACCCACCTGACAAACGTCATAGGTAAGCACTACCCACCATCAGGTTGGGATCCCATCGGGTTCGAATATGCCCTTCCACTTCTCGAACTCAGCAGCGCTACCTCTTCCGCCAACACAGGCCTTCGAGCCGGCCCTGGAATCTAGAGCGACGGCCCTGCCGCGGAGCCCTTGCCGTGATCCAACAACCAGGCTACCCACTACCCCTGAGCCTACTGGTGAACCACCTCGAGACCCAGGCACCCCTCCCCTAGCTGGAGGATACACCACCGTCATCATCTCCATGGCGCGGGTCATCTCCTCCACCCAGCAGGGAGCACCTGCCCCATTAAACTCTGTGGCACTGTACCTAACGTCATGGAGGCAGAAAGGCTGGGTGTCAGGCTCATGGCCAGCCTGGGACCCCAGTCTGGATCTTCCTATGATCTACCTAGGGGCAACCAGCCTTAGCATGCACAAAGGCAGGTGTCCTGACTAGCGGGCGCGGGGTCCAGTCGCCGGTCCAAGACCTTCCGTTGACCCTGTCGTGCAGTTACCTCGGTGCTACGATGCCTGCGGCTCGGCACTCCAGGGCCTGGACAGGGAGGGAACGGATGCTCCCGGCAGTCCTCCCTCTTGGGATCATGCAGGGACTCAGCCCGTAGGCGTCCTCCCTCACCGGGCCTCATCGCGAATAGATCCACATGCTGACGATCCAGCACCAGATCTGCATGCGGACTGTCCGGCACCAGAGCCAGACCCTGTTACCTCCTGACCCTGTTGACAGGCTGTATTCCAGACCCGAAAAGTCATCTTCTACTTACCAAGCACGACTGATCGGCTGCTGTGGCTCACACGGACGAACAGCAGTCTCCACAAGCCGTTGCTCTTGACAGCCCTCAGCCGTCCAGGGCAGGTGGGCCTGGAATAGATCTCCGATATGCCCGGGATCTGCCCAGTCCCAGTGGGCTACACCCCTGGAGAATCCACCATATGAAGGGGGGCGTAGTGGTTAGTGCAGCAGTCTACTACCCAGACTATCTGATTCAAACACCACTGGCACGTCCACAAAACACAGCTACCTGGGTACAGCCAAGGGCTCAGCTACACAGGTGAAGGCCAAAGCCTCGCCTGATACAGGCGAGGGCTCGGCTGCAGGCAAGAGCCAAGAACACGCACAGAGGCGCGCACGCATTGCATTCCTCCCTAGTGGTTGCAACTTGGACTATCACATCACCCGTGCACTGAACACCATCGGTAATGCTGCACCTCACGGAGAAGTATGAGGCCGTAAAGCCATGAGTCCTTGTCGACCAGACGGCCCTAACAATCTGGACTTGCAATCACCACAGACTGCCTGGCTTGGAACTGACTTATAAACACTGCAACATTAGTGGTCAGCCTCACACCACTCCTATAGCATGGCCGATGCTGCCTTACTATCCCGGCGCGCACCTTCTCCTCACTGATGGCATAGACCGGACGATACACCGTTATTGGTATGACCAGTGTTCCCAACACTGGCCAGTCTATATCAAGCCTGCCCAACGGCACAAGTTCCCCATTGTCGGTCATCTCTTATCTCTCTACACGGTTTGCAACCTTCTCCAGTAACAAGTTCCAGAGTTCGCTACAGAATTAATAAAGAAATAATTACTTAGGCAAATAGCAGAAGGGACACCCCCCCCCCCCTTATTATTCTTTCGTGCCATCGACCGCTTTTCTCTTCGTGCCAGCGACTGATCCAGCGGCTTCTTCATTGCAGTTACTTCCGCACCACTACTGCTCGATGTCCGCGTTGCGTTGTTCCCGCACCACCACTGCCTGATGGGCTGGCACCACTGTTCGATGGGCCAGCATCTCTGCTACCACATGGAGGCGCCCTTACATACAATCGTGACTGCAGGCCGTCGTACGGTGCCTGGGAACTGCATGCTGCTCCTGCACATGCGTGCATCCCCATATGTCCCGCAGGCCTCTATAGGCCCTGCAAGCCTAGATTCCTGCATGCCGGTATGTTCCCACAACACTACGACTACACATAGACACTTTCTTGTTGCAACACGCAGCACGCTGTCTTGCCAGACCTGAAGAATGGTCTTGGCCTTCCCCCATCTCCCACAGCACATGGCAGCTTGGGAGGCACCAAGTGTGGCTGACTCATCCTGCTTGTCCTAGGAGAAAACTGAGTTACTTACCTGTAACTGGAGTTCTCCGGGGACAGCAGGATAAGTCAGCCACACATACCCGCCCACCTCCCCTGAGATGGGGTCGACCTCCGTCCGGTGCCCGCCTCCTAGCAGCAAAAGGCTCAGCTAGGGACCTACTGGCCAGCTAGGGGCGGGCAGGGGTTGGGGCCAGTTGGCCCATGCTCAGAAGGGCAGAAAGCCCTTCTGAGCTATGGAGAGTACTTCCGTCTCGGCGCCGTCGGATGACGTCACCAAGTGTGGCTGACTTATCCTGCTGTCCCCGGAGAACTCCAGTTACAGGTAAGTAACTCCGTTGTTCCTCCTGGGGCTGATCAGCAGTGGAGAGTGCTGGTGTGGCAGGAAATGTAGAGATTTGTGGTGGTGGTGTTTAAATGCTGCCTTTGTGACTCTAATTCTTGAACTGTACCATTTGGAGCTGTGGCTGGTGAATATGTGCAGCGTAGGATGCTGATATCATCCATGGTATTAAGCACTGGGGAACCTATGTAAAACGTGGGTATAACAGTGATTGATATGCTAGTAAAATGAATTGAAAAACTGAACTTGTGTGTTTGGACTTACAGCACTGGAACGGCCTGTTGAGGCGGTGGCCAGCCTACTGCCATAACTTGGATTGGAGTATATAGTGCAGCTGGACTAGAGTGCCCCTCGTAGTGACAGTGTAAAAGCAAAGTACAGGACAGATAGAACAAAGAAGCTTAAACAAAGGATCCAAAGCTATTATATCGGAGGGGAAATTCTACTTCTGCTGTTTGTTTATTAAAATTTTGATAGACCACCCTTTGTGGTTGCAAAAGAGCAGTTTACAATACAAAATTGATTTAAAATAGGAAAGGCACTCCAGTTATATATAAAGGACAGCAGTGTATGAGGTCTGTCCAAAAAGAAACCAAACTTGCTGAAGAGGGTGCCAGCGAGCCAACACAGCAGACTCTACTACTACTACTGAAATTTGTATAGCACTACAATACATATGCAGCGCTGCACAGACACATGTAAAAAAGGGTCTCTCATCATCAGAGCTTACAATCTAGTCAAGACAGACAACACAGTAGCTGAGAAATAGGATATATCTAGGGGGAATGGTAAGGAAACACAAGGGAGATCAAGTGAGTCAAGATCCGAAAGTGTCAGCGAAGAGGTAAGTTTTTAGCCTGGATTTGAAAAGGGTCAGAGAATGCACCTGGCTACAGACTCAGGTAGTTTGTTCCAGGCATAAGGAGCAGCAAGGTGAAAGGAACGAAGTCTGGAGTTAGGAATAGAAGAGAAGGGCATGGTTAGAAGCGATTTGCCAGAAGAATGGAGTTCCTGAGGGGGGGTGTAGGGAAAGATAAGAGAGGAAAGGTAGTGAGGAGCTACAAAGTGAATGCATTTATAGGTCAGTAGAAGAAATTTGAACTGGATGTGGAAACGGATAGGGAGCCAATGAAGTGACTTGAGAAGAGGGGTAATATGAGCATGATGAGGCTGGCAGAAGATTAGCTGCGCAGTAGAGAGTTGAACAGATTGAAAGGCAGAGAGATGATTTTGAGGGAGACCAGCAAGGAGTAGGTTACAATTGTCTAGATGGGAGGTGATTAAGGAGTGGATAAGTGTCTTGGTAGTGTGTTCAGAAAGGAATGGGTGAATTTTGTTGATACTGTAGATAAAGAAATGGCAGGTTTTAGCTATCAGATGGATGTGTGTGGAGAAGGAGAGAGAGCAGTCAGACGACCCCAAGGTTGAAAGCTGAGGAGACAGGGAGGAGTAGAGAGTTATCCACATAGACTGAGAAAGGAGGAAGGGGAGAGGAGGATTTAGGGGGAAAAATAAGAAGCTCGATTTCGGCCATGTTCACTTTCAAGCGGCGGTGAAACATCCAAGCAGCAATGTCAGAAAGGCAGGCAGAGATCCTGGCCTGGATTGCCAGGGAAATTTCAGGTGCAGAGAGGTAGATCTGGGAGTCATTAGTGTAAAGATGGTACTGAAAGTCATGGGAAGAGATGGGTCCACTCCTATTATCTCTCTTTACCCAGTCCCTTGGGGTACACCAACTGATAGCGGGATAGCAGTAGAGGAGGATCGACCAGAACAAACACTGAAAGAGTGATTGGAAAGATAAGAAGAGGACCAGGATAGCACAGAGCCCTTTAAACCAAGCAGGACAAAGTATCAAGGAGGAGATTTTGATCAACAGTGTCAAAAGCAGCAGAAAGGTCAAGAAGGATGAGGAAAGGCCCTTGGATTTTGCCAGGAACAGGCCACTGGAGACTTTGGCAAGAGCCATTTCAGTAGAATGTAAAGGATGAAAACTGGATTGTAGATGATCCATAAGGGCTTGAGAGGAGAGAAAGTTGAGGCAGTGGCAGTGAACCGCACGTTCAAGTAGTTCAGAAACAAAGGTGAGGAAGGAGATGGGTCGATAGTGAGAAGGACAGGTAGGGTCTAGTGAGGGTTTCTTGAGGAGAGGAGTGATCACAGCATGCCTGAAGACTGCAGGGAAAGTTGCAGTGGAGAGCAAAAGGTTGAGAATATGAGAGATGGAAGGGACTACAATGGAGGAGATGGAGCTAAGGAGACAGGTGAGAGTAGAATCAGAGGAGCAGGTAGTGAGTTTGGATGAGGAAAGAAGGTGAGTGGTTTCCTCCTCAGAGATCATAGAAAAGGAAGAAAGGGTAGCAGAGATAGGTTGGGAGTGAAGAGGGGGGGGGGAGGGGAAGTATCTGACCTCATGGGGAATTGGAGTATGATGTTGTGGATTTTGTCATCGAAGTAGTCAGCTAAGGTCTGGACAGAAAGGGAGGGAGGGGTCAGAGGTGGAGGTACCTTGAGGAGAGAGTTGAGAGTTGTAAAGAGACGGTGAGGGTCAGAGGCAAGAGAATTAGTCAGATGGACATAATAGTCTTGTTCGGCAAGTGCTATGGCTGACTTGGTTTGTAATTTGTCGTGCTGTGAGGGTTTGTATGCATCAGTGATGTTGAGGGCTAAGCTATCGGTAGTTTAATACTGGCAGGGGCTTCCAAGATGGAAAGGTCTCAGCTGAGGTGCCAGACTAAGACAAACGACCCATCTGGATAGCAGCAGAATGGGACAGTGTTGGCTGCAGAGGATCACATTTCTGTGACAACAGAAACAACACTAAACTTAAAATGCGTGGAAGAAAGGTATGGCAATCTACCTCTGTATCTTGCCACGAAAACCCAGTGGATATTCGCAACAAAGCAAATTGCACTATAATGCTGGAAGATGAGACCCCCAGGTTGGAAAGCACTCAACTAGCTACAGGGGAGGGGCTGAAGACTTCTCAGAGTAAAGCCAGCATTTATGATGTGGTTGGATCAAAGCCCTTGGATCGTCTGACTTCTGATGTAGCTGCGCATGAAATGAGAGTCAGAAGCTGCAAAGATGTCTTACATATTGGGACATGGAACATACGAGGCATGAACCAAGGGAAGTGAAGGTGGTCAAGAATGAAATGGAACGTTTACAACTTGATCTGTTGGGTATCAGCGAACTGAAATGGACTGGCATCGGGCACTTTGTATCAGATGATCACATGGTCTACTATGCTAGAAATGAAAGACAAAGAAGAAATGGTGTTGCATTTATAACTAAGAAGAAACTTGCAAGAACTGTAATGAAATACAGTGCAGTCAGTGAACTCTTAATTTCTATTTGTTTACAAGGAATGTCTATCAACACAATTATAATTCAAGTATATGCCCCAATAACAGCTGCAGAAGAGGATGAAATTGATGAGTTCTATGAACAAGTACAAGCTGAAATCAACAGAACATGCAAACAGGATATCCTGATAGTCATGGGTGACTGGAATGCAAAAGTTGGCAACAAAGAAGAAGGCAAAATGGTTGGAAAATATGGACTTGGGAACAGAAATGAAGCTGGAGAAAGATTGATAGAATTCTGCAAGACCAGTGATCTACTTATCTCAAATACGTTCTTCTAGCCACACAAGCGGCGACTGTACACATGGATTTCATCCAATGAATTGTACAAAAATCAAATTGACTACATCTGTGGAAGTCAACGACGGAAAAGCTCTAACATCAACAAAGAGAGAACCTAGAGCCGACTGTGGTACAGATCACCAACTGCTAGTATGCAAACTCAAGCTAAAGTTGAAAAAGAGCAAGCCACTCATGAATGTAGCATTATATGACCTTGAGAATATACTCCTGGAATTTAAAGTCTGCCTTCAAAATTCATTCGCTGCTTTATATAGAATTTAACAGAGCTCCAGAAGAGTTATGGGATGACATCAAGAAGGTTGTGTTGGAAGAAAGTGAGAAGTATCTACAAAAGGTGAAAAAGCAAAAATGGCCAAAATGGATGACTGAAGAAACTCTGAAAATTGCCCAGAAATGCAGAGAAGCTAAAGCCAGAGGAGAAAGAGAGGCAATCTCAGAACTCAACAGAGATTTCCAATATGCAGCAAGACAAGACAAGGAGAAGTACTACAATGGCACATGCAAGGAAATAAAAGCAGAAGCTATTAGAGGAAGAACAAGATTGGCTTTCCTAAAGCTATGAGAGTTAAAGAAAAAATTCTAGCCTCAAATTGGAATGTTAAAAGATGCTCAAGGATCTATGTTGAATGATGCTTAGAAGATCAAGAAAAGGTGGAAAGAATATACAGAGTTTTTATATGATAAAGATCAAGTGGACTAACAGCCAGTTCAACCTGCACCTTATGATCCAGAACCATTGGTGATGAAAGAAAAAGTTGAAGCAGCATTGAAAGCCTTATCAAAGAACAACCAAACAATGTGATGGCGTTCATTGAAACTTGAAGGGAAAAACTTGAAAGCTAGGTATACTTGCAACTTCCTCCGTGTATATACTGCTCTACTATTAAAAAAGCTTTAGCTAAGTATACTAGATTCTTTATCTTCTTCTGTTAGTTCAATGGTGTTCTACTATCCACCGATGGTGCTCCCAATCAAAAAAAAATTTTTTCTTTTGTTTTCTTAATTTACTTCTTCTTATTTAGATTATAATGAGAACCACAGGTGCTTAATCCCCTGAAGAACCCGAACAGGAGAAACGCTACTGGCGCTGGGGGAGAGCGTCGGGATCATACAAATATTGATAGAGGTTACCATAGAAGATTGAGACATTTTGTGTGTTTTTGGTAACCTCTGATATAAGAAAGTCCATCATAGTGGAGGTCATTGAAGTGATTTTTGGACTCACGTCAGAAACGAGAGTTGAGCCCAAAGGAGTACAGAATTTGAGACCTCCCGACACTATTTTAAATATAAGCACCTGTGGTTCTCACTATAATCTAAATAAGAAGAAGTAAATTAAGAAAACAAAAGAAAAAAATTTTTTTTGATTGGGAGCACCATCGGTGGATAGTAGAACACCATTGAACTAACAGAAGAAGATAAAGAATCTAGTATACTTAGCTAAAGCTTTTTTAATAGTAGAGCAGTATATACTCGGAGGAAGTTGCAAGTATACCTAGCTTTCAAGTTTTTCCCTTCAAGTTTCAATGAACGCCATCACATTGTTTGGTTAGGAAGCTACGCGTTCAGGAAAAGAGACCACATTATTGTACGTGGATTATCAAAGAACAAAGCAACAGGCATTGATGGAATTCCAATAGAAGTATTACAACAATATGATGCAGCTGTTACCATACTTACAAGTCTCTGCCAGGAAATTTTGGAAGACATTATGGCCAACTGACTGGAAAAGATCTGTGTTTATACCAATACTAAGTTGATCCAACTGACTGTGGAAATTATCACACAATCGCTCTAATCCCACATGCCAGCAAGGTTCTACTGAAGATTATTCAACAGACTACAACCATACCTGGAACGAGAACTACCTGAAGTGCAAGCAGGGTTCAGGAAAAGGCGAGGAATGAGAGACGACATCGCGGATGTGAGATGGATCCTTGAAAAGACAAAAGAATACCAAAAGGATATATATTTGTGCTTTATTGACTACAGTAAGGCTTTTGACTGTGTAAACCATGAGAAACACTGGACCACATTAAGAAGCATGGGTATACCAGAACACCTAATTGTTCTCTTCCACAACTTTTACATTGATCAAGGAGCAATAGTTCAAACGGAACAAGGAGAAACAGAATGGTTTAAAATCAGCAAAGGTGTACGACAAGGTTTCATACTTTCCCCCTACCTGTTTAATTTATATGCAGAACAAATCATCAGAGAAGCAGGATTGTATGAAGACAACAGAGGTGTGAAGATTGGTGGAAGACTCATCAACAACCTTCGCTATACTGATGATGCCACATTATTTGCTGAAAGCGAAGATGATCTGAAACATTTGCTTCTCAAAATCAAGGAACATAGCCTTAAAATGGGCCTGCACCTTAATGTAAAGAAGAAAAAGATCATGACAGCTGACAAAATCAATAAGCTCATCGTTGATGGAGAAGAAATTGAAATAGTGGACAACTTTAACCTACTTGGATCAACTTTCAATAAAGAAGGAACAAGCAGTCAAGAAATCTGACGACGCATTACTCTTGGCAGAATGGTTATGCAGGACCTAGGCAAAATTCTCAAGAGCAGAGATGTCTCTCTCAATACAAAGATTTGACTTGTTCAAGCTATGGTATTTTGAATAACGTCATATGGATGCAAAGGTTGGACAGTGAAAAAGACAGAGAGGAAGAAAATTGATGCATTTAAATTATGGTGCTGGTAACAAATACTGTGTATACCCGGGGTCTCAAACACGTGGCGTCTGCGAGAGAATTTTGTGCAGCCCGCGATACATTTGGGGATAATAAAAAAAAAATAGACATTACTGTAACAAAGAAACAAAAAAAAACCCCACGATGGCAGATAAAGACTGCGTGTTTGAGAGCCCTGGTCTAGTCTCTCTGTTTAGCGTTTTGTTTGGAATAACAGTGAGGTGAGGTGGGGGCGCATCCTTCTTGCGTGTCCCGGAAGTGCTTGTGTGCGTGGCGGCGGCTGAGCGGGAAGTTGGAAGCGAGGAGCCAGAGCGGAAGAAGCCGTTAAGATTCAACGTTATCACCGCCGGGGATGGTGAGTGGTTGGTTCTCTTGAGCTTTCCTTCTTATTGTAGTAGTCAGGCTCCACAGCCCGGGAGGGGACAGGAAGACGTGATGGGAAGTGGCTGAAGTACTGACATTCAGGTAAGCAAAATAAATAACAAAGCTGTTTTTGATGCTGTGGTATAGAAATTTTTGCATGGAAATTTTGGTATCTTTGCCTTTGAATGTTTGGTGTTCATCAGCATTTTTTCAAAAGCAGAGGATTGTGAAACTTTAGGGTCAAGGCTAAACACAGTGTGGTTCTATTTGAAAGAACGCTTTTGAGATGGGTTAGCTCTGCAATATATTGTGTGGGCTATAAAACCCATTATATGCAACACGTTATTTAGTTGTTAGCCAAGTATTACCATCTGGATAACAAACAATAATCCTGTATGAAAATTGTTTCTTTGAGCATTAGATTCTGGTATAATTGCTTCAGTTTGGCAGTAGGGGCAATTAACCATTGAGCTGGAAGGGATCATATAAGAGAGATAAGCAAGTGCAGATTGGGTTTTAGTCTATCTCAGAGTGTGATTGTGTGCTAGGTTTGTTTAATAATTCTTTTGTGGATTCATTTGATGCCCCCATGTACAGCAACTTTTTGATATGTGATAGTAGGTATAATTTTTCTCCATCGTTGTCCCTTCAGTGGCATTGATGACTCTTCATGCCTATGTTTTTTTATCATTTGGCTGCACTCCTGAGGCAGCCTTGCAGCAAAACGGGGCTACGTCAAGTGTACCACTAGAATACATCACTGAATTAGCCATCAGGGTGCATTACCAGCTGCCAGCATTGCTGCAGGTGCAGTGTGTATATCCAGCTGCCAGCATTGCTGAATGTTTTTTGTGTTTCTTTGTTACAGTAGAAATATGCAAAGTAAATGGAAGTTTGCAGTCCAAAAGTCAACATAGTAAGAACATAGTGACTATGTTCTTATTATGTTGACTTTTATCTCCAGGAACAAGCAGGAATGTAGTCCTCACATATGGGTATCGTCGGTACCAACGGAGCCTGGGTCCAATACTCCCCAGCGTCCAATAAGAACGCTTTTGGGAGCATCCCTCAGCACATGCACGCTGCCTTCCTGCCTTTCCAACTGTCCCTCTTCAGTTCTTCGTTTTCCACGGAGCCAATAGGACCTATTCCTTGTCACCACAGAAAATTCCATCTTTAAACTTCTTTCTGTGGCCGCGTTTGCCTACCGCACGACGCCTACCGGTACCGCCGTTTTTTTTCTTTTCTTTTCTTTTCTTTTAAAAAAAAAAACTTTGAGTGTTTCAGAAACTTTCCTTTTTGGTGCTAGGCGCCATTTTGGGCACTAGGCCCCATTTTCCTAAATCATGGAAAAGCCAACTAGTGGTTTTAAAAAATGTACTAAGTGTGGCGGTACCATTTCCATCACTGACACCCATGACTGGTGTCTAAAATGTTTAGGACCTGATCATTCTCCAGCTGAATGTCTCTCCTGCATGGGGATGACCAAAAGAGGAAGACAGAACCAGGCCGCAAAGCTCGGTACCCTTTTTTCTTCAGATGCCAGACCTATTGCATCAACATCGTCAAGGGCCTCTTCTTCCTCCCATGGATCTCAGGTAACTAAACATAAGAGCCGGTCCTCAAAGGGTAGCTCTCCTGCTAAGCATCGAGAGGCCATTGGCATTGCCCTTGAGGGAACCACACCAGCAAAACAGCCCCGGCGGGAGGCTTCGGCTTCCAAAGCATCGATGGGGCTTCAGGATGTTCTCGAGGCCTCAACCTCGCAAGAACTACCTGTGCCATGCTCAGGGGTTCTGGCCGTCCTTACTGGTACCGACACCCAAGCATCGGCAGCGTCGATAGACCATAGGTTCCTCGCTAACGAGCACAGTATCGCAGCTCTTCTTTCGGCACCGGTGCCGACATCGACATCGACGCTGATGCCGGTACTGACATCGGTACAGATGCCGGTACCGACATCGGTACAGATGCCGGTACCGACGGTACCGGCCCCGGTGGGAACTCTTCCTATGCCATCTCTGGCTGGAGGGGACAAAGCGGTACCGGGTCACCTTGGTACCGACTTCGATCAGTACCGGGATCGTGCATTGCAAGAGCATCAGGGTCAGGAATACTTTGATTCCTCCGATTCCGAAGACTCTGACAATTCTGCTGGCACTAGAGGGTTTCTCCTAGAAGATCCCTCTTCTCCCCAATGCAGAATGTCACCTCCAGAGGACATGTCTTTTCAGGATTTCATCCGTGATATGGCCAAAGGTCTTTCAATCACAGTAGCTCCTGAAGAAGAACCCAGAGCAAAGGAATTGGAAATCCTTCAATATCCTAAAGCTCCCAAGGGGGCAGCCCCTCTGCCTATCCATGAAATTCTGCATAGCTTGATGCTCAGAATGTGGGAGACACCTCTGACTACTTCTCCTCACTCTAGGAGGCTTGATACTATGTATCGAGTTCCACCATGTCCTGGATTTCAGAAAACCCAGCTGCCACACCATTCAATGGTAGTGGAATCAGCCATGCGTAGGATGAAAAGTGCAAAGAGGCATGCATCCAATCCTCCAGGTCGTGAATGCAGGACTCTGGATGCTTTTGGACGCAGAACTTTTCAAGCTTCCATGCTTTCAGCTAGGATCAGTTCATAATCCTATATATGGGAATGTTCCTTAAGGAAGTCACAGGAGACTTGGAACTTATGAGCCCATTTCTCCCAGATGATAAGAGACAAGATTTTCTTGCTCTAGTTAAGCATGCTCAAGATGTCTCCAAGTTTTTCAATCGTGCAGATTTTGGCTGCTTTGAATGCATCAGCAGAACTTCTGCTATTGCCATTGGTGCACAATGGATTGCCTGGCTGCAGGCATCAGACTTGGAGACTTGGGTACAGGACAAATTAGGCAACATTCCTTGCAGGGGAGAGAATCTCTTCGGCAAGAACTGGCAGGAAAAGGCTAACGAGTTAGATGCTGACAATTCTACCTTAAATAGATTGTCAAAGTTTACAGCCACTCCAGCTAAAAGGAAGCCTTATAAAAAACCCTATTTTAGCAAAAAGAGGAAGTTTTATCCTTCCTATACCCAGCAGAGTCAGACTTCAGCTCAGGTTGCCCAAAAGGGACAACCTAGACAGCAAAAGAAACCAAAAGACCGAGAGCCCAACCAGCTCTACAGGTTCAGCCCCCTCAAGGGCTTTGACTCCTTCCCAGAGAGCTTTGCCTTCCTGCCTCTGAGGGGTCCCCAACCCCCCAATATTCCAGGCAGGTTATGCCACTTTATCAACAGATGGCATCAAAGAACAGCAGAAGATTGGACTTTGTCCATTGTAGGAGAGGGGTACAAACTTCATTTTCACAGCATACCCCCTCCTACAATTCTAAAGCAGTTCAATTCACAAACCTCTGCAGACAATCTGCTAGATTACGAGGTCTCCACACTTCTTGCCCAAGGGGCAATAGAGGAAGTACCCATTTTTCAACAGGGAACAGGGTTCTACTCCCCCTGTTTTCTTATCCCAAAGAAAACAGGGGGACACAGACCCATTCTAGACCTCAGAGAATTGAACAAATATCTGTTTCGAGAGAAATTCAAAATGATTTCTCTAGGAACTCTTCTGCAATACCTTCAAGGCCAGGACTGGCTTTGCTCTCTAGACTTAAAGGATGCATACACTCACATTCTCATCCATCCAGATCACAGGAAATTCTTACATTTCCTTTTCAGGGGAAGACATTTCCAGTACAGGGTTCTTCCTTTTGGTCTGGCTTCAGCACCAAGGTTGTTCATGAAATGCATGGCAGTAGTAGCAGCATTTCTACGAACCCTGGGGATTTTTGTCTTCCCTTACTTAGACGACTGGCTCATTCGACCCTCCACAGTTGCAGAGGCCAGCACTGCACTGTTTCGTACAATGCGAATCCTCCAATATTTGGGATTGGAAATCAACTTCCCGAAGTCTCAACTAGTTCCTTCCCAATACCTAGAATTCATAGGAGCCTGTCTGGATACCAGGCAGGCAAGGGCTTTCCTTCCACAAGCCCGGTGTCTTCGCATTATGCAGCTAGCTTCCCAAGCAGCAGGCAAATCCTCCCTTACGGCTCAAACTACTGCAGTTACTGGGACACATGGCATCCACAGTTCATGTAGTTCCATATGCTCACCTCCACATGCGAGCAGCTCATTGGACCCTCTTCACACAGTGGACACAGGCCACGGGCCATTTGTCGGATGAAATAACAGTCTCTCAATGACTAATTTTGTCCCTCCAATGGTGGCAATCACTAGAAAATCTGACAGTGAGGTCTCCTTTCCATCAACCACCCTAACAACAGGCCACCCTAACAACAGAAGCATCACAGGTGGGTTGGGGAGCACACCTGGATCATCTCTCTGCCCAGGGCACCTGGACTCCACAGGAGGTAGATTTACACATAAACCTCCCGGAGTTAAGAGCAATTTATTTAGCTCTTCGAGTGTTCCACGCCCAGATCAGCTACAAGACAGTCCTAGTCCAGACAGACAATCAGGTAGCCATGTTCTATGTGAACAAGCAGGGTGGAACGGGCTCTCTGTCATTATGCAACGAAGCTTTATGACTATAGGCCCTTGCCAGAGAGCACCAAATTCACCTTCTAATGGTATATCTTCCAGGCATTCAAAACCTTTGGGCAGACAAACTGAGTCGAGTACTGCTACCTCACGAGTAGTCACTCCACCTAGACCAGGTGGCAAAGATATTTCATCTCTGGGGCACTCCAGACATAGACCTCTTTGCAAGTCCACTGAATGCCAAACTTCCCCGGTTCTGTTCCAGGATACTGGCACACAACTGTCAGGCAAGGGATGCCTTCCTCCTTCACTGGGGTCAGGACTTCCTTTATGCTTTTCCACCCATTCCCCTCATTCCCAAAACACTCTTCAAGCTTCAGAGAGACAGGGGTCGCATGATTCTCATCGCACCACGATGGCCACGCCAAACGTGGTATTCCCTGCTTCTGCATTTCTCTCAAGTGGCACCTCTGGAGTTAGGGCACACTCCAGATCTCCTTTCTCAGGAGAACGGGATGCTATGGCACCCGAATCCCCAGTCCCTGCACCTCACGGCTTGGTTGCTGAAGGCTTAGACCTCCAGGATCTCAACCAGTCTCAGCAGGTAAAAGATATCCTTCGAGCTTCTAGGAAACTTTCCACAAGAAGATCTTATGCCTTCAAGTGGAAACGTTTTACTATATGGTGCTCCAGGAGGGGATTAAACCACTGGTCATACCCTTAGAATCGATACTAGAGTATCTCCTTCACTTATCGAATTCTGGGTTAAAGACCAATTCGGTAAGAGTCCATCTTAATGCAATTGCAGCTTCTTTTAAGCCTCTGAATGGACAACCAATTTCCTCTCATCCACTCATATCAAGATTTATGAGAGGCCTTCTATTAACTAAACCTCCCATCAAGCCACCACCAGTGGCATGGGATCTAAATCTAGTTGTCGGGCAGCTCATGAAGCCGCCTTTTGAGCCTTTAGCCACTGCAGCCCTTACGTTTTTGACCTGGAAGGTCATTTTCCTAATTGCAATCACCTCTGCCCGTCGCATCAGTGAATTGCAAGCTTTAGTGGCTGATCCTCCTTATACTAGGTTTCATCATGATAAGGTTGTTCTTAGAACTCACCCACATTTTATGCCAAAGGTGGTTTCGCCTTTTCATTTAAATCAATCAATTTACCTTCCTGTATTGTTTCCGAGGCCTCATGCCTCTAATGCAGAAAGGAACCTTCATACTTTGGATTGCAAAAGGGCCTTGGCCTTTTACATACAAAGAACACAGCAACATAGAAAGTCTTCACAACTTTTTATAGCTTTTGACCCTAGTCATTTGGGATTTCCAGTCTCCAAAATAACTTTAGTAAAATGGATTGCCCAATGCATATCCTTTACTTATGAGAGTAAGGGTCTTCAGGACCATGCCACAGCTCATAATGTCAGGGCCATGGCAGCTTCTATGGCTAATCTCCACTCTGTGTCTATTGATGACATTTGTCGAGCAGCCACCTGGGCTTCGGTACACACCTTCACAGCCCACTACTGCCTAGATAAAGCCTCCCGTCGGGATGCCTTCTTTGGCCAAGCTGTTCTTCAAAACCTCTTTCAAACCTAAACCAACTCCTACCCACCAACCCTGGTGGGATGCCAGAGATCCATGGGAGGAAGGATCCTCACCTTTGATGGTGGCACCTTCCTGGGGCTATCTCCCTGGCATCTTCAGCTAGGGAGTCCCCATATGTGAGGACTACATTTCTGCTTGTTCCTGGAGATAGCGTAGTTACTCACCTGTAACAGGTGATCTCCGAGAACAGCAGGAATTTAGTCCTAAAACCCACCCACCTCCCCTAGGAGTTGTCTCTATCTCTCTCTTTGTCTCTTTGTCTCTTTCCTCTCTCCCTCTATCCTTTCACTCAGCTACAAACTTAACTGAAGAGGGACAGTTGGAAAGGCAGGAAGGCAGCGCGCATGTGCTGAGGGATGCTCCCAAAAGCGTTCTTATTGGACGCTGGGGAGCATTCCCGCGCAGGCTCCGTCGGTACCGACGATACCCATATGTGAGGACTAAATTCCTGCTGTTCCCGGAGATCACCTGTTACAGGTGAGTAACTACGCTTTATTGACTTTTTTCCATTGTAAAAAAAGTTCCGACAATGCGGCCCGCGGGTTACTTTACAAGTCCTCATTTGGCCTTCAAAGCAATTTGAGTTTGAGACCCCTGGTGTATACCATAGACTGCCCGAAGAACAAAGCAGTCAGTACTAGAGGAGATCAAACCTAAGCTTTCTTTAGAAGCTCAGATGACAAGACTTCAACTTTCATACTTTGGACACATCATGCGAAGAGAGAGATCGTTAGAAAAAGACATCATGCTTGGCAAGGTAGAAGGTCAGCGCAAAAAAGGAAGGCCAGCAATGAGATAGATCGATACAATAACAGCAGCTATGGGTGCCAGTCTGTCAACAATTAGCTGCCTGACTGATGACCAAACACAATTTAGAACAACTATCCAGAGGGTCGCCATGAGTTGACACCAACTCAGCAGCACTTAACAATAACAGCAGCAGCTACTTACACTGATATTCTATAAAGTCAAATCTGCACTACCTAATACAGAATAAGGGACTACATATTAGCAACAGAAACAGCAGACAAAAATTATGTAGTAGAAACCCTACAAAAATGGACTGCAACATGAACAATCAAGAAAATGCATTTTTTCCCATACTGAGAAAAATAAACTATAAGAAATACATGCTCCAAAAGTTAGGATATTACAATCAATAAAAATTCAAAATAAAATATTTTTATGTACCTTTCTGCATCTGGCCATTTTATTTTTGAGTTGTTCCTAGTCACTTTTTTTACTTGCCCATTTCTCTCTGTGTATTTTCCTGGGTATTTTTTCCATTTCTTGTTCATTTCTCTGTCTTCTTCCTTTGCATCTCTGACAACAATTTTCCCTTTCATTTTTTATCTCCATTTCTCGTTTATACCTCTCTATACACTCATAGTTGGATTTCACTCTTCCTTATCACTTTCTCTCACCCCCAAAGTCTTCAATTTCCCTTTTTTTATTTTTTCCCTCTCTGCTTTTCCATCTTCAATTCTCACTTCTCCAGGCCTCCCATTATTTTTCTCTCTTAGTCCTTTTCCAGTCTTTTATTCCCCCCTTTTACCATTCTCTAGTCTCTCAATTCCACCCTCTGTATTCACCTTCTCTTCAGTCCTCAACTATCTTCCTCTTTGCTCTTCACCTATCTCCAGGCCCTTTCTTCTGTCTTTTACCTTCCTCACAGGCTCTCATTCCCTCCTTCATGAGCACCATTTTCATCCTGCCTCAATCTCTTCAAAAATCTCATCCCCTCCACAGCTTCCTTGTCCCTTTCTATTAACTGGCAACTCTTCCTCCTCTTTCTTTATCCTAGGTTACATCCATCTAATCCAGCCCAATCCTATTCCTCCACATTCAGTTGCCTAGTCCCTACTGTCCTCTTAATCCCCGAGTCCCTGCTCAAACTCATTTTCCACTCTTCCTCCACCCAAGTCCCAGTACCCAGTCAGGTACCAAGTCTGTGTTCTTCTTCCACCCAGTCCCCAAGTCACTACATCACTGAGTCACTGTTTTCCCTATTCCTATATCCCCAAGACCCAACCTCCTCCTTTCTATCCCTCTGCTCCTTTACCCATTCTCCTACATCCTTATCCCCCTCCTGAAACCCAAACATCCATCTACCTGCCTCCTTTCCCAGCATCCATCTTCCCTGCCTCTTCTATTTTCCCTAGCATCCATTATTTCACCTCTCTCATTGCTGTCTCCAGCATCTATTTCCCTGTGCCTCTCCACTTCCCCTCTCACCCCTTCCTTAGCCTCCACAGCTTCTGCTCTCTGCCTCCCTCTCCCTCCACCAATCCTTATTCCCTGTCTTTTTTTCCACCTTCTCCCCAGTATCTGCCCGGTTCCTCACTCACTGTATCATCACTCAGCTTTCACTTCCCAAAACACCCATCCCTACGCCACTACTCACCCCCTCTCAAATGCCTCACTGCTGTACCACCAAACCCTCATTGCCAGCACAAGAATCCTCCTTTCCTGTCCTTCCTCCACCAGCACCAGAATTTTGGCCCATGATCTCCCATCAACATCCCTGCCCCCTTCCCACAGCTCACATCAGCACCCCCTTAAACTTAAATGTACCCCTAAGAGCACCAGCATTCCCCTCCTACTGCCCCCCAGCCACACGCTAACCCAGAAAATGCGTCATTCTCCTCTCTCCACCAGGCCAGCAGCAGTGGCCTACTTCATACAATTCTTACAAGTGGCAGCAGCAGCGTCATCAAGTGGTGCCCAATGCACTATGGATGGTCCATGCCGCTCTGTGCAGTCTGTATCCATGCAGTATCGAAACCGTACTGCAAGCACGTCCTGTTGCTGATCTCATGAGATCATCGGCGGTACTTGTTGCATCAGAAGTTCCAACATGGTACAGTAATAGACTGCACGGAGCTGAATGGGTCATGCATAGTGCATTGGGCACTGCTGTGATTGCACTGGTGCAGCTGCCACTTGGAAGAACTGTATGAAGAAGACCACTGCTGCTGGCCCGGTGGAGAAAGGGAGATGATGCATGCTTTGGGTCAGCAGGTAGGTGGGGGGTATTAAGAGGGCAATGCTGATGTTCTATGGGATAGATGATGCAACAGTATCTTCAACTGGCAGGATTTGGGGATCCTCGCCAGCAACATTATTCTCTCTGTGGGCACTGGTGGGGGGGGGAGGGGGGAGGGGAGACTGAGCCAAAAGTGTATAGGCCTGCTCCCCTCTAATCCCTCCTGTAGCATTGCCCCTCACATAGGTCATCTTTTAAAAATTATGAGTTAAAAAATGTTTATTATATTTTAGCATACTTTTTTGCTATGTTTTATTATATTGGCCTTAATATGATTTAACACCAGACATCCCATTTGACTTTTTAGCACGAAGCAAACATTATGCTATATGATTAATTAACAGTGAATCTTGAGATTCATAGCACAGTAGAGAAGAATACAGATACTGCTTCTGGGATTCATTAATATTACCTGAGTAATTGAAACCTTGAATTATTTTAACTCTTGGCCTAATTAGTGCTAACAATGTGTATAAAAGTTCTTTTTTCACAGTGTGTTCATGAAAAGCTAATAAAGCTGTCTATAAGTCTGACTGAACTTTTAGTTTTAAACAGTATTTTTTTATGTCAAATAGGACTTGTCCATCAACAGGGTTTGACTCCATTCTGGTAAGTGTTCTACTGCTTTTTGAACACAAAACTTAATAAGAAATTGTAACTTATTGAGAAAAGTTACATTTAAATAGCATTTGGTAAGTAATCAAAAGTATAGTATAAGGATTTAAGGCCAGCAAGTTTTTGTGGCATCATAATAATCAGAATGACGCTTTTTGAAGTCATCAAAATTCTAAAACCATTATCATCACCATCATTTATATTCCATGCTTTTCTATGCTGATAGAATTGGCAGTTCTATTGGGAGGAATTTATTCATTTTTTTAAGCCTTCTTTGCCAATTTTCAGTGCTTCATTTTTATTAATATTTTCATATTAACAAGAAAGTGAATTTTGTGGGAGCATACTGTCCCAACAACTTAGGAGTTTTAACATATCAAAAACTGCATTTTATGTCATAGAACTCAATTTTTCAAAATAAGCGGGGGCACAAATTACCCTGGCCTAGTCAAAAAAAAAGGAAAAAAAAAAGCATGGTGGGTCAAAGCCGTGACTGGTCAGATCATATTTAAATATATAGGGCCTGATATTTAATATTTAATTTTGGGGCCCTTTTGCTAAAGTGCAATACGTTTTTGCACTTACTGTGCTTTTTGAGTAAACATTAACATGCGGTAAATGGAAAAGTCATGCGGTAACCGTTGGGGATATGCCTAGCATGTTCCCTGTAGTTACTCAACTGAAAAGTACCTTACCATGCATTAAAGTTTATTGTTTATTGTTTATTTCACACTTAATATACCGCCTCCCATAACATTGGGGTGGTTTACAAAATAAAATTAATAATTATAGAAAGAGAAAAAGAAATTACAATAAATGATAGAAAGAAAAGAAAGTAAAGACAGAACAATCAGGTAGACCAAAAGATAAGAGACAGAGAAATGAAATTCAGGGGGGGAAAGCTAGGGAGAATAGATGAGTCGTAAGGAGAGAACGGAATTTGGGATATGATTCTTCTGTACGGAGGTTGGTGGGAAGGGAGTTCCAGAGAGAGGGTCCTAAATAGTAGAATGCCGATTTCCTGGTAGATTGCAGATGAGCTTTCGAGGGTGCTGGAAGGTGAAGGCGGTTAATATGAATGGACCGAAGACTGCGTGAGGGAGTATGGTAAGTCAGTAGATCCGAAAGGTAGGCAGGTGTAGAGAGATAAATGGCTCTATGGGTTAAGGTGAGGACCTTAAAGGATATCCGGAAGTCAATTGGCAACCAATGAAGGTGGTGCAGCAGAGGGGTGACATGGTCGCGTGGCGAAGCGTGGAGGATCATGCGAGCAGCTGTATTTTGAATTAATTGGAGACGGCGTTTTTGATATTGGGGGAGTCCGGCAAAAATAGTATTGCAGAAGTCTAATCTGGTGATGATCAAAGAGAGAAGAAGAGTGGTGATGGCCTGAATGGACAAGAAGGGGCGAATAGCATGAATTTGTCGGAGACGCAGAAAAGAGCACCGAGAGATGTGAGAAATATGGTCATGAAAACTAAGGGCGCTATCAAGGAATACTCCAAGGTAGCGAAGCTTAGGGACTAAAGTAATGATGGAGCCTGCGAGAGATGGGGCAAGTGAAGGAGTAGGAGAGGTGTGTGGGAACCAAATTGCAGCAGTCTTTTTAACATTGAGTACCAGACAATTGGAAGAGAGCCAAGAAGAAATAGTGGACAGACAGTCTTCTAAAGGTGATATATCAGGATGAGATGACGAAGTGTGATGCAACAGGAAAATATCATCAGCGTAGAAGTAGCTTGAAATCCCGGATTGCTGGATGAGTAGGGCCAAGGGGGCAAGAAAGACATTAAACAAAAAGGGAGCCAGAATTGATCCCTGAGGGACACCACAGGGAAGTGAAAAGCGATCGGAGGAAGAAAGGGTGGAGGAAACAGCAAAAGACCGATGACATAGAAACAAGTGAAACCAGTGATACACCAAACCACGAATGCTTGTATCCCTAAGGCGAGAGAGGAGAAGGGCGTGATCCACCAGGTCAAACGCTGCGGAGAGATCAAGTGATACTGCTAGAGTAATGTTGCCTTGGTCATGAGAAGTATGAATTTCATTTAAGACAGCTGTAATTGTGGTCTCAACACTAAATCCGGGTCTAAATCCGGATTGCCTGGGGTGAAGGAAAAGTGTAGAGGCAAGGTAATGAGAAAGCTGTGAGAATACTACCTTCTCCAAGAGTTTGGAAGAGAAAGGGAGATTGGAGACTGGGCGATAGTGAGCAGGGACGGAAGGATCAAGGGTAGGTTGTTTTAAAAGAGGGCGGACTGTGGCATGTTTCCAGGGGGTAGGGAAGAGACCAGATGACAAGCTAGAATTAATGATAGTCAGAAGGGGTTGGAGTAGTGTAACGGGAGGTTCAGAGAACCAAGTAGAAGGAATGGGATCCAGATCACAGGTAGTTTTACGGGTAGTAGATAGTAATTGAAGCAATTCTGGGGATGAGATGGGAGAGAAGGTGGACCAAGTGTGGGAGAGGCACGGAGAGGATGGGGGAGAAACAGGAGGGGGTGACATCAAAGCCTGGGGGCAATGAGGGAGAGAGGAACGGAGATCCTGGATTTTGGAGGAAAAGAATGTCGCCAGGGAGGTGGGGCTAGGGGCCTTTTCGGGGAGAAGAGAGTCCTGAGCAGAAGAAGACTGCAGGCGAGAGAGAGTGTTCAATGTAGCGAAAAGCTGACGAGATCTGTTTGGGGCAGCTATGATTGAGGAGGATTAAAAAAGAACATTTTGCCAGATGAATAGCAGACCGATAATAAGCATGGCAGGATTTGAATTTTTGATAAGATGATGCAGAGGGGGCCTTGCGCCAAAGTCGCTCGGCTCTCCGTAAATGAGAGCGGAGTAGGGAAAGCCCAGCATGGTACCATGACTGGTGAGTACGGCGCCGGGGTTTGAAAAGCTTGGTAGGGGCAACTTGGTCAAGGGCGCGTGACAGCTCAGAATTCCAAATTGTAACCTGGGAAGAGGGCGAAAGGGAAGAGAAATCGCATTCAGGGCGAAAGTCATTCAGGGCGAAAGTCATTCAGAATTACCATGAATACACTTAATGCCACCTACAGCATGCGGTAGGTATCATGTGCTAATTGCAATTAACATGGGCATTAATGCATGGTAATGGTAATGCCAGCACAGTAACAGTAATCACAGCCCCTTGCTAACAGTTACCGCAAACTAAAACACACATTAACTGCTTAGTGCACTTTAGAAAAAGAGCTATTTTGAGAGTTATGCTCCTAAATTGCTCTTTTTGCACATCTACTAGGGTGGAGCACCTACATTTATAATCAAAATTTCAGTGCATTCCTCAGTTTAAGAGCTTGGAAAGTGGGTAGCAATAGGGGCAGATTTAAGGAGGAGAATGCAAATTAGGAGCTTAGCATTGATTTTCAGCACTAGGATTATAAACTAAGCTCTCAAATTTAGGCAAATGAATAGCAGGCCTAAATTTATAAGCATAACTTTAAGCTCCAAAATTATGGTGATTCTTCAGCTGAAAACGTAGGCTTCTATGGTTGGCTAAAAATAGGGCACAAATTAAGGAGCCTAATTTAGGAGCTCAGGGCATCATATTCAAAGCCATTTACACGGTTTACAGACTTGTAAACCGTGTAAATGCTGCTTAGAGGTATATTCAGCTTGACTAACATGGTTAGTGATGTGGAATATCTATGGGTTCCACTGTTACATGCCCCGATACTAACTGTGTAACATCAGGGTTTGTCATGGGCATTCCAGGGCGGAGCGGAGGTGGCACCCATCGCTAAATGGGCAGCGGCGATATTGAACTACTGCCTGGTTAGCGACCCACAGGTAAAGATAGGTGCAGGAAAAGCAAGCCTATCTTTACCAGTGGGAGCTACTGGGCAGTGGCTCAATATTACCACTGCTCGGTTAGCTTTCAAACCATACGACAGACCCGGAAATTCAATGCCGGTGACCGGATATGGCCCCAGCATTGAATATCTGGGGTTAAGGTTCTGTAGCGATGGCTATGCGCTTTAGAAGTTCTAGCCGCTGGCGTTGAATATTAGACCCTCAGCTTTTTTGAATATCAGACCCACAAAGTAGAGCAAGTGGTACAGAGAGTGGGAAAACTTGTGTGGCCAAAATTATATCTAGGAAAACTGAAATCTCATCTGTCTCCCTTAAAACATCAGCTTATTCCCACCAATTTGCCTCCCCCATCCATACCACATACTTTTACTATTGTCTGGCCTGGCCCATCCACACCACTGATACCTTAACACTTCCAACCAGTTTTCTATAGTTTATTTGACCCCCTATTCCACACTAAATTCTCTCTCCCAGCCTCTCTCCTCCTTTCTTTTCTAATCTCTTATTGTTCCTGTCTCTTTCTTATCCATTTTCTCCTCCCCAGTTTTCCATATATTTGGGGGCAGGCAGGGCCGATTCAAGGATTGGAGGTGCCCTAGGTGGGCCCTCCATCCTATCATCCCCGTTCCCCCCCCCCATGGAGGTCATCTGCCTTACAGCCAAGTACTGTAGTAGCAGACTTACAAGCTTCTAAAATATCCCAGAACATGGCTTCTTGTATGAACCACGGGCAGAAGCCTGCCCATGATGGACACGATAGTGGCAGTTGTGAGATCCAGTGCAGCCTGTCACTCATTAGCTATGCAGAAAGGACCCGGCAGACCGTTGGCAAAGCCAACATTAAATATCTTTGTAGAAATGGGATAAAGTGAAAAGTGGTATATTTAATGCCCGTAGTATGGGATATAAGATTCTAGATCTTGAGGCTTTAATAGACGAGGCTGACTTGGATTTAGTGGCAGTCACAGAGACTTGGTTCACAGAAAACCATGACTGGGATATAATTTTGCCATGCTATCATTTTATTCAGGAAGGACAGAGTACACAGAAATGGGAGAAGAGTGGCACTATATATAAAAATTAATATTAAAGCAACCGAATTGCAGAGCTTACAAGGGAAGGATAAAGTACTGTGGATTAAACTGGAAAGAGATAATGGAGTATCCATTTGCATTAGTGTGATATACAGACCTTCTTTACAGGCAGAAGTAGACAGAGATTTAATTGAAGACATTCACAATATTGCTACGAAGGAAGAAAGTCTATTGATAAGTGATTTCACTATCCGATATTGACTGGTACACCCTGCTGTAGTATCGTCTAGAAGTAATGAGATCCTAGATTCTCTACAGGGAGAAAAACAAATCTTTTTGGTCACAAAGAAAATAAATGCAAATGGAAAAGAAGGCCACGATAATTCTCAAAAGAAGTAGTGGAAAAAGCGAGGGAAAAAAGGGTGGACTTCATAACATACAAGAAATCACATAAAGGAGACAAGCATCAATATGTGGAAAAGCTAAGAGAAGCTAGAAAAGTAGTCAGGAAAGCAAAGATACACATGAGAGAAAAAAATAGCCAATACAATAAAAAGGGGGGACAAAACAATTTTCAGATATGATAATGATAGGTGGAAGTCCAAAAATGGTACTGATAGACTCTGGGGTGAAGGTGGGGAATATGTAGAAACTGATGAGGATAAAACAGAATTTCTTAACAAACATTTCTGTTATGTGTTTATAGATGAAGTGCCTGGATTAGGACCTCAGAAAACACACACAAATAACAGAAGTGAGGCAGATCTTCAATAATTTTCAGAAGACTGTGTTTGTGAGGAGCTAGATAAACTAAAAGTAGGCAACACGATGGGGCCAATTGGGATACATCCAAGAATATTGAAGGAATTAAGGATGTTTTATGGGCTCCACTGTTTGACCTTTTCAATGCTTCCTTAGAGTCTGGAGTGATCCAAAAGGACTGGACAAAGGTGCATTAGGTCCCTCTACTCAAAAGCAAAAATAAGGATGAGGTGGTAAATAAATTAATGGAAATGCTGCTAAAATAGAGGATAGTGAGATTTCTGGAATCCAACAGTTTGCAGGATCTAAGGTAGCATGGTTTTACTAGAGGCAGGTCTTGTCATACATGTCTGACTGATTTCTTTGAGACTGAGTGACTAGAGAATTGGATCAAGGGGGAGCACTAGATGTGGTAGACTTAGATTTCAGTAAAGCCTTTGACACCGTTCTGCAGATGCTACTTATACATAATTTGAGCACCCTAGGTATGGACTCTAATATGAGAGATTGGGCTACAAACCAGTTGAGTGTGAGGCAACAAAGTACAGGTAAATGGAGCGCACGTTGAGGAGAGGGATGTTACCACTGGTGTGCCACAGAGATATCTCCTTAACATTTTTGTAAGTGATATAGGGGAAGGACTGTCAGGTAAGGTTTGCCTCAATGTGAATGATACCAAAATCTTCAATAGGATAAACACCCAGAAAGGTGTAGATAATATGAGGCAACATCTAGCAAAGCTTGGAGAATGGTCATAACTTTGACAACTGAGATTTAGCACTCAAAAATGCATAGTCATGCATTTTATTTTATTTTATTTTATTTAAATGGATTTTTATATCTCTTTATCCTTAAATCAAAGCGGTTTACAATACAACTAAAAGGCTTACATAGAACGGGGAAGGGGAGCATGCAGGGAGATACTGCAACAGATCTTATAACACAGAGGCTAGAAGGGGGCTATTGCAATATAAACTATGTACAAGATATCTGATTACAGAGAGAGCAGTTGAGAGAAAGTTGAGCTTTTTCCTGCAGTTGAAGTTAAGTGATGTCTCCAAAGCATTTGGGCTATAAAAATCAAAGGGGGCAGTACAAGGTATAGGGTGAATTACTTCTGTCGACAAAAAGAGTGGAACCTAGGGGTGATTTTTTTTCTCATGATCTTAATATAGAAAAGGTGATGGCAAAAGCCAGAAAGATGCTTCAGTGCATAGGGAGAGAAATGATGATGGAGGAGGAGGTGATAGCGCCTCTGATTAAGTATTGGTGAGAACTCATTTGGAGTACTGTGTGCAGTTCTGAAGATCACGCCTTCAAAAGAATATAAACAAATGGAATTTGGTGCAGAGTATGGCTACTAAAATAGTTAGAACTCTTTGTCATAAAGCATATGGGAACAGACAAATATCTCAATATGTATACTTTGGAAGAAACAAGCCCTTCAGCCTTAGAAACATAGGGATATGTTTACTAAACCGCGGTAGTGGATTTTGTGTAATATGGGAGCCGCAGCCCTATAGAAACATGATGACAGAAAGACCACATGGCCTTTCTAGTCTATCCTTCCATATCAACCACTACAACAGTCCCCTTTTTTCCTTTAGAGATCCTCTGTGTTTGTCCCATGCTTCTTTGAATTCAGACACTGTCCTCATCTCTACCACCTCCACTGGGAGACTATTCCACGGATCCACCACTCTTTCCATAAAGAAATATTTCCGCATATCACTCCTGAATTTATACCCTTTCACTTTTATCCCATGTCCCCTCGTAGCAGAGCTTGCTTTCAATCGAAAGAGGCTCTCCTTCTGTGCATTTATGCCACGGAAGTATTTAAACGTCTCAATCATATCACTTCAATCCCGCCTTTCCTCTAAGGTGTGCATATTAAGATCCTTAAGTCTGTCCTCATATGCTTTATAATGAAGACCACTAACCATTTTAGTAGCCACCCTCTGTACTGACTCCAGCCTCCTTATATTCTTTTGAAGGTGCGGTCTCCAGAATTGCACACAATACTCCAAATGAGGTCGCACCAAAGGCATACAGAGGAACTATCACCCTCTGCTGGCCATTCCTCTCCCTATGCACCCAAGCATCCTTCTAGCTTTTCCTGTCGCCTTTTCTGCCTGTTTAGCTATTTTAAGATTATCAGACACAATCACACCTAGGTCCTGCTCTTCTTTAGTGGACAAAAGTACTTCACCCCCTATACTGTATTGCTCCCTTGAATTGCTGCAGCCCAAATGCATGACCTTGCATTTTTTAACATTAATTCTCCAGGACCAAGCAGGAAGTCAGTCCTCGCATATGGGTGATGTCGGTGCCGACGGAGCCCTCGTGCGGAGCATTTCCCCAGCTTTCAAAGAAAGCCTTTGGGAATGCAGCGCGCATGCGCGGTCCCCTTCCTGCCCAAGGGTGCCATCTTGCTCAGTCTTTCTTTTTCCGGAGCCCAACGGACGTAGTTCGTGTCACCCAGGAAAAAGTTGATTTTTTTTCTGCGATTTTCGCATCTCTTTATCCGGTTGGACGCCGGTTCCCCTTCCTGCCTGGGCTCGGTACACCGGTATCGAGTCCGGAACTTCTTTTTCGGTTTTTGTCCTTTGTGACTAGCGTTCGCGCTTTTTCTGTTATTTTCACTGGCAGCCCGGTCTTTTGACCTTGCAGGGACCCTTTTTCCCCCGATGGCTGCCAGTGGGTTCAAAAAATGTGATCGGTGTAAGAAACGTATGTCTCTCACCAACACACACGACTGTTGCCTCCGATGCCTCGGGCCCAACCATGACCCGCTGGTCTGTGGCCCGTGCGGCAAGATGTCATCGAAGGCGCTTCGGAGCCATCAGCATCAACGTGAAAAAGAATTTTTTCGGAGTCTGCGTCCAGCCGGGCCCGGACTTCGTCAGAGGCCTCGACATCTCGGGAGTCTGACCCCGAGCGGCGTCGTGGGTCCTCTGAGAGGGGGGTCTCCCACCCGGGAGCACAAACGGAAGAAGAAGCTCGTGATGGCGGCGTCCGTGGAGGCACCTGGATCCTCGAGGGCCAGGTCGCGCAGCCCTGACCACCGTCCCGGGCTCTCGGAGTCGGAGTGGCCGACCAAGCAACCTCGCCTGGAGCCGGAGTCCCCGAGTCAGGTAACTTCTGTTGTCCTCGTGGACTCTCTCCCAGGAGAATCGACGTCGGGCCCGATGCCGTCGAGGCCCGAGTCGGGGGCTGCTGAGTCTCCTGAGCTCGGACTCAGGCTGATGGCCCTGGAGAGCAGCCTGGCTGCCTTAATGGAGCGGCGGTGGGTACTGATCGCCGGTCTGACCGGTGCATCTGCCCCGACCACCGGGACATCGACATCTAAGTCGACCCCAGAGGCCGAGCTGATCCTCGAGTCAATCAAGTCTCAAGTCGATCCTCGGCCACGGTCTCCCTCGACCTCCCGTTCGGGACCGAGGTCATCGACGCCGGTGCCCTTGGCATCGGGGTAGGTGGCATCGAGGCCCACACAGCTGGAGCCACTCGACTCCTCCTCAGAGGAGTCGGCGTGGGAGAAGGAGGATGAGGAGTCTCCTGACACCTTTTTTCCGAGGAAGGGTGCTGCCTACAAAACCTACCCTCAGTATCAGGCCTCTCCAGCTCCCCAACAGGGCCAGCAGGCCAAGGGACAGGGACATGAGCCCCGCAGGCAGAAAACCCCCAAGCCGCCAGCTCTGGCTCCTACACAGCAGGGAGCGGGTTTTTGACTTCCACAGCATAGCCACTCCTCCGCCGGTGGCTCCACTCAGCACAGGGGGTCGGCTGACCATGTACGCCTACAGGTGGCCAGCCATCACAGGAGACACCTGGGTACTGAACATAGTCCAGAAGGTCTATATGCTCCATTTCTACCAACTACCCCCTTCCTACTATCCAGGGGAGCTTCCAAGACTCCCTCTGCACAGGAACCTCCTCCTTCAGGAGTTGGCAAGTCTTGTAAAGGAACAGGTGGTGGAACCGGTGCCACACCACCTGGAAGGGCAAGGCTTCTACTCCAGGTACTTCCTAGTACCAAAGAGAACAGGAGGCCTCAGACCTATCCTAGATGTGCGAAATCTGAACAAGTTTCTGGAGAGGGAAAGTTCAAGATGCTTACCCTTGGGATACTGCTGCCCTACCTCCAGCAGGGAGACTGGCAATGCTCCTTTAGACCTAAAGGATACTTATACTCACATCTTCATTCATTCAGACCACAGACAATATCTCAGATTTGTGGTGGGAGGAAACCATTTTCAGTACAGGGTACTTACCTTTGGCCTGACCTCTGCCCCCAGGGTTTTTACCAAATGCCTGGCGGTGGTGGCGGCTTTTCTCAGAAATCAGGGGATTTTTGTCTTCCCGTACCTGGATGACTGGCTAATCAGGGGCCAGTCATTCCAGGAGGCCCGACAGGCCACCTTTGCACTGTCTCTCTTCTTCAGCATCTGGGCTTTGTCATAAACTACGCAAAGTTCACTTTGCTCCCCTCTCAGAACCTAGAGTTTATAGGGGCGAGACTAGACACCCTTCAGGCAAGGGCTTACTTGCCCAAGGACAGGGCCCACAGATTGATGGAGTTGGCAAACCAGTTCCAAAGCAATTCTCAGGTTTCCGTCAGGCACTACCTGCGGCTTCTGGCACTACCTGTGGCTTCGTTCTTTTTCCTCCGACAGATCCGTGCCATCAGGCCCTTTCTCACTGCACCAGCACTTACCACCCTTCTTCTTTCCCTGGTTATGTCCCGTGTTGACTTCTGTAATTCAATTCTAGCAGGTCTTCCTGCCACTCAACTGTACCGTCTCCAACACATTCAAAACACTGCTGACCGCCTTCTCTTCCATTCCTCTCCACGTGACCACGTTACACCTTTACTCATCCACCTCCATTGGCTCCCGGTTAAATTTCGTATCCACTTCAAAGTCCTGACACTCCTTCACCGTGCCCTCTACCTCTATTCCCCTCAATACCTTGCTGATCTTGTTCATTTTTATGCCCCAGCCCGCTCCCTGTGGTCCCTGCACCTCAACCGTCTTCACCTCCCTCCACCTGCCCGCGCCCGCCTCCAATCCACTCGCTCCTCTTCTTTCTTTTTCCTCGGCCCCACTTTATGGAACTCTCTCCCCTCCTCTATCCGGCTCGACCAGTCATATACCACCTTCAAAAATAAACTCAAAACCCACCTCTTTGCCCTTGCCTTCGATCTCCCTGACCTCTCTGTGTAACCCACACCTCTTTCTTCCCCTCCCTTCCTCTTCTCTTCCTGTCCTGTTGACTGAATCTGCCTGTTTGCTTTCCTATTAACATCGTAACTTCCTTTCCTCTTTTCACCATATGGTTTTCCTTTTTGTACTATGTAAACCGCTCTGATATTTATTTGTTGAGCGGTATATTAAATCAATAAATATAAACATAAACACATGGCATCCACTGTACATGTGACCCTGAATGCCCGGCTGCACATGCGGGCTGCTCAATGGTGCCTCAGAGATCAGTGGACACAAGCCACTGGTGACCTTCGAGACAGAGTAAAGGTGTCCAGACAGCTTCTGAACTCCTTACGGTGGTGGCTACATCTACCAAACCGTCTCAAAGATGTACCTTTTCAGGCTCCTGCACACACCAGGGTGCTGACGACAGATGCATCCTTAAAGGGCTGGGGTGCACATTGCAAGGGCATGTGCACTCAAGGCCTGTGGTCCCCTCGGGAGGCCACACAGCAGATCAACCTTTTAGAGCTGCGAGCAATTCGCTTAGCTCTGCAAACCTTCTGCCATGCTCTCTCTCAACAGTCTGTCCTAGTTCAGACAGACAATCAGGTAGCAATGTTCTACATGAACAAACAAGGAGGCACAGGGTCCAAGCTCCTATGTCAGGAGGCACGGGACCTTTGCTCCTTTGCAGTCAAACAAGGCATGTTTCTCAAAGCAGTTTATCTGCCTGGTCAGGAAAACTTCCTAGCAGACAAGCTAAGCAGGATTCTCCAGCCCCACGAATGGCAGTTGAATCCATTGGTGGTCCAGCAGATCTTCCTCCAATGGGGACTTTCATCCATCGATCTCTTTGCAAATCCACTAAACCGTCAGCTGCCCAGGTTTTGCTCCAGACAACCGCATCCCCTGAGGATGACTGCAGGTGCTTTTCTAATCTCTTGGTCTACGGGCCTCATGTATGCGTTTCCTCCCACGCCCCTGGTGGCCCGAACTCTGTTCAAGATCCTCCAGGACAAGGCCTCGGTGATTCTGGTAGCCCTCAGATGGCCGAGGCAGCCGTGGTTTCCACTTCTTCTGCAGTTGGCGGTGGAAGCTCCGTTCCCTCTGGGGTTGCAACACAATCTCCTGTCTCAAGAGCAGGGTTCCCTTCTGCACCCCAAACTCAGGTCCCTCAATCTGTTGGCCTGGCTGCTGAAAGGATAGTTCTAGCTCCCTTACTTCTACCTAAGGAGGTGGAGGAGGTTGTCTTGGCCTCTAGGAGGCAGTCCACCAGGAAGTCCTATGCCCTCAAGTGGCGTAGGTTTATGGTATGGTGTGCTCAGCGCAATGAAGATCCTTTCTCTTGCCTTGTGCCAGTAGTACTGCAATATCTACTTCACCTTTCAGACGTAGGCCTTAAGTCTAACTCTGATCGGGTCCACCTCAGTGCTTTGTCAGCGCACCACTCACCGATGGAGGGACAGTCTCTGTCGGTTCACCCCTTGGTGTCCAGATTTCTCAGAGGTCTGCTTCTACTCAAGCCTCCGGTTCGTCCACCGGCGACTGAGTGGGATTTGAATGTGGTCTTGCAACAACTTACTTGTCCACCGTTTGAGCCGATGGCTACTTGCCATTTGCACTTCCTCTCTTGGAAAGCGCTCTTCCTGGTGGCTCTTACATCGGCCAGATGTGTGAGTGAACTATAAGCTCTGGTTTCTGATAGACCGTACACACGGTTCTATAAGAACAGGGTGGTCCTACGGACCCATCCCAAGTTCCTCCCAAAAGTGGTCTCCTCTTTCCACCTCAGTCAGGAGGTGGTCCTTCCAACCTACTTTCCCAGGCCGCATTCCAGCCGGGCTGAGATGGTCTTGCATATCCTGGACTGTAAGAGGACGTTGTCCTTTTACATAGAACGTACGCGGGAGCATCAAAGGGCTACTCAGCTCTTCATCTCCTTTGACCCTAATAGGATGGGGTTACCTGTCTCCAAGCGTACGTTGTCCACTTGGGTAGAAGATTGCATCGCCTGGGTGTACAGGGCAGCTGACTTCCCCTTGCAGGATCGGGTCACGGCCCACTGTGTCAGGGCGAAGGCCGCGTCAGTAGCTCATCTCCGCTCTTTTCCGTTGGCAGACATCTGCCGGGATGCAACTTGGTCTTCAAGCCAAACTTTTGCAGCCCATTACTACCTGGAGAGAGAGTCCCGGTGGGAGAGTGTTTTCGGCCAGGCGGTACTGCTTAATCTCTTTGAGGTTTAGGCAACTCCTACCATCCAGCCCTTTGTATTGGGTTACCATACGGGGTGTGTTCTCAGAGAAAATTATTTTCACAGATGCTGAGGCTCTTGAGAGGGAGCCATTTTTTCAGCTCTGGGTTCACGGTAGCCTAGAGCTGGGGAGTCCCATATGTGAGGACTGACTTCCTGCTTGGTCCTGGAGAAAGCGTAGTTACTCACCTGTAACAGGTGTTCTCCAGGAGCAGCAGGAATCAGTCCTCACGACCCTCCCTCCTCCCCTGGAGTTGCAGTCATATACTTTGTTTTGATTTTTGCTGTCTTTTAGCTATGTCATCAGACTGAGCAAGATGGCACCCTTGGGCGGGAAGGGGACCGCGCATGTGAGCTGCATTCCCAAAGGCTTTCTTTGAAAGCTGGGGAAATGCTCCGCACGAGGGCTCCGTCAGCGCCAACGTCACCCATATATGAGGACTGATTGCTGCTGCTCCTGGAGAACACCTGTTACAGGTGAGTAACTACGCTATCTCAGCTGACAAATGCTAGACCATTCTTCAAGCTTAGCTAGATCCCTCTTCATGTTATCTACACCTTCCTGGGTGTCTATTCTATTGCAGATTTTGGTATCATCCGCAAAGAGGCAAACCTTATCAGACAGCCCTTCCATTAACAAAGATGTTAAAAAGAATTGGACCAAGGACAGATGCCTGGGGCACACCACTGGTAACCGCCTTCTCCTCAGAGTGAGCTCCATTTACCTGTACTCTCTCACCTCCCTCTCAACCAATTTCTAACCCAAGCAGTTACTTTAGGGTCCATCCTTAGGGTGCTCAGTTTGACACCGTTCCTCACAGGCGACTTATAAACAAAGACTTTACTGAAATCTAAATACACCACATCTAGGGCTCTCCCTCGATCCAACTCCCTGGTCACCCAGTCAAAGAAATCAATCAGCTTTGTCTGACAAGACCTGCTTCTTGTGAATCCATGCTGTCTTGGATCCTGTAATCTGCTGGACTCCAGAAACCTCACTATTTTCTCTTTCAGCAGCACTTCCAATAATTTACTCACCACCGAAGTTAAACTAACTGGCCTGTAGTTTTCAATCACATCCTTACTTCTGCTTTTGTGTAAAGCAGGGGTTCTCAACCCTGTCCTTGGGACCCACCTAGCCAGTCAGGTTTTCAGGATAACCACAATGAATATGCATGGGAGAGATCTGCATATAATGGAGGCAGTGTATGCAAATCTCTCTCATACATATTCATTGTGGTTATCCTGAAAACCCGACTGGCTAGGTGGGTCCCGAGGACAGGTTTGAGAACTCCTGGTGTAAAGGGACCACATGTGCCTCTCTCCAGTCCTTTAGCACCACTCCCGACTCCAACGAGGCATTGAAAAAGTCAGTCAGTGGAGCTGCTAGAACGTCCCCAAATTCTCTCAGTATTCTCGGATGTATCCCATCCGGTTCCATTGCTTTGTCTACTTTAAGTTTGGCTAGTTTCTCACAAACAGTCTTCTAAAAATTGTTCAAGATACCCCTTGCTTCTGTTCCTGTTTATGGGTGTCTTCTGAGGTCCAGCTCCTGGATCTTCATCTGTGAACACAGAACTGAAATATTTGTTCAGCAATTCCGCTTTATCCTCATCAGCTTCTACATATTCCTCCCATTCACCCTTGAGTCTGACAATAACACTTTTGCACTTCCTCTTCTCACTAACATATCTGAAAAATGTCTTATCCCCCCATTTTATTTCATTGGCTATTTCCTCCTCTTTTTGAATCTTTGCTTTCCTGACTACTTTGCTAGCTTCTTTAAGTTTTTCCAAATATAGATGCCTGTCTTCCTCTCTCTGTGATCTCTTTTATTTCATGAAGGCCTCTGTCTTTTTCTTCACCTTTTCAGCTACTTCTTTCGAAAACCATAGCAGTCTACTGTTCCTTTTACCTTTTATTTACCAGTGGGGGCAGTGGGAGTGCTCCTGTCCAATCGGGACAGTGGGAGCAGAGAAGGGCAGGCTCAAGCAGCACATTTAAGCGGCGTCCCTACCCCGAGGGAGCCGCTTTAGCCTCCGAGAGCCCCCAGCCGACTCCTGTCCAACCGGGGCAGTGGGAGTGCTCCTGTCCAATCGGGACAGTGGGAGCAGAGAAGGGCAGGCTCAAGCAGCACATTTAAGCGGCGTCCCTACCCCGAGGGAGCCGCTTTAGCCTCCGAGAGCCCCCAGCCGACTCCTGTCCAACCGGGGCAGTGGGAGTGCTCCTGTCCAATCGGGACAGTGGGAGCAGAGAAGGGCAGGCTCAAGCAGCACATTTAAGCGGCGTCCCTACCCCGAGGGAGCCGCTTTAGCCTCGGAGAGCCCCCAGCCGACTCCTGTCCAACCGGGGCAGTGGGAGTGCTCCTGTCCAATCGGGACAGTGGGAGCAGAGAAGGGCAGGCTCAAGCAGCACATTTAAGCGGCGTCCCTACCCCGAGGGAGCCGCTTTAGCCTCCGAGAGCCCCCAGCCGACTCCTGTCCAACCGGGGCAGTGGGAGTGCTCCTGTCCAATTGGGACAGTGGGAGCAGAGAAGGGCAGGCTCAAGCAGCACATTTAAGCGGCGTCCCTACCCCGAGGGAGCCGCTTTAGCCTCCGAGAGCCCCCAGCCGACTCCTGTCCAACCGGGGCAGTGGGAGTGCTCCTGTCCAATCGGGACAGTGGGAGCAGAGAAGGGCAGGCTCAAGCAGCACATTTAAGCGGCGTCCCTACCGGGCGCGCCCGCGCCTGGCGGGCCCATGCCTGAGGGCCTCGCCAGAGGGCCCTTTGGCGTGGCCCTTAGGCGGGAGCCATTAGGCGCAAAGGAAAATCAAGGCTGCAGGTTGCCCCATGAGAAGAACCCCGGATAAACACACACCAACAGCCGCAACTGGCCTGAAGCTCCACTGGATAAGTCTGAGCTCGCCAGCGCCGGGCACTATCCACAGCGCGTCCACACAAAGCGCCATACAATCACGGATAATAGGAGCTACAAACCATCACAGACCACGAGAACAAGGATGACCAATACATCACTGAATCCATGAAGCAACAGCACAACACGGCTTGAGCTCCCTGACCCAGGTTGAGCTCGCCCTTCCCAACTAGTCACACCACAGCTCACGACCAGGTAATCGCACGGATAGCAAACTTTAATGCAAACGTAATTATCTCAAGTCTGCTGCCCTTTCTGTCCTGCCGGAGAAATAGCAGCCTCCTTTTATTAACACTGTACATTATATGAATGATCTCAGATCTGCCTCATAACAACTGTTCTTGTCAGTAATTATCTGTATATTGTAGGAATGACCTCCGATCTGTCTCATACTACCAGACCTTAACAGTAATTAGCTGCAATAGCCCTCGTGACAGTAATCCTTGCAATAGCCAAACTGTTCATTGTACATCTCTCACATATGTATCAAAAGTTTTACCTGTTAGTCTCATGGTATATGTACTGATTGATCTGTTTCATGTGTGACAACCACCATCTTATCTTAGACCATAAGTAACTAACCTTTGCCACATTCACACAGAATCACCCTTCCAAAGATTCCCATAACAAACATCGCTTCAGTCCCAACCACACGAACCATGGCTCCCATCATCTATATGGTAATTCTCTGCCTCTACTTATCCCTAACCGCACACGCCTACATACCACACTTAACGCAGCAGCAGACAATAGTATGGCACCCAATCCTCAACAACTACAATATACTGATACCCTTACTACCACTGATAGGTCCAACATACATATTTCACGATGAAATCATACCCAACCCAGACCTAACCGCTGCGCTCAAGGTCACTGGAAAACCCCAGAAAAGACGTAGCCCCAAGCCAAAACACAAAAAACACAGGAAGCCTGCAGCCACTAGGACCAGAAACAAGCAACAACAACCACACCAAATATCCCAATCCCCCACTTCAATCTGTCTTATCAACGCCAGATCCATTAAAAATAAAACACACATCATACACGACATCATCACAGACAACAAACCCGATATCCTCTGTGTCACTGAAACATGGCTCACAGACACGGACCCAGCAATACTAAACCAACTCCCCATACCCAACTACACTCTATTTAACTGCCCCCGGCCCAACAGGAGAGGAGGAGGAGTACTTATCATTGCCAAAACCTCCCTAATGTTCACAAGCCCTTCCTTAACTGAATCCCAAGGCATTGACATACTCAAACTTGAAAACACAACAACAATACTGTGTTTAATTTACAGACCCCCCTCAGCCCACCATGAAACCCTGGCAACCGCACTAGAAATTATCTCAACCTCTGCAACCAAAAAACTGCGCATCATCCTGGGTGACTTGAATCTCCCTTCAATTCCCCCTGTACAGGCAGACACATTCTCAGAAGCCATGAACCAGCTCGGATACTCTCAAATCATCCAAGAACCCACACATAACAAAGGTAACACCCTCGATATGGTGTTCTTATCACACAACATACAACAAAACACCAAACCTCGAATAACCCCGGTCCCATGGTCCGACCATTTCCTAATTGAATTTGAAATCCATCTACCATCACTAAAGGATAAGCCTCAAACCGACCCGAAAACACATCAACAGAGGAAATTCCAAAAATTCAACAGTGAAGCATTGATAACTTCCATATCTACACATTTGGATTACACCACCACAGACCTAGACAAACTGGTAACCCAATGGAACGCAGGGATCGAGGCAGCTGCAAGACCAATATGGAAAGACACAAATGCGGCAACAAAAACAGGAACCGAACCATGGTACTCTCCCACGCTAGCTAAAATGAAAAGAGAACTACGCAAACTGGAAAGAAAATGGAGGAAGAAGCAAACCGAAGAGGGCAAGCAACTTTACCTAACACTCCTCTCAAAATACAAGAATGAGGTCAACCTCGCAAAGAAGAGTCACCACACCAACCTACTCAACAAAGCTCTCAATAGACCCAGGGAACTTTTTGAGCTCGTAAAATCACTTACCAAAACTTCGCAAAACTCCATCTCTTCAAACGATATAAAGGCCCAGACACTTGCCGACCACTACGCCAAAAAACTAAACCCACAACGCCCCACAACCATTAATCAAAACATGCCATCAACCATCACCACTCAAGAAACCACCACTGTCTCTCAAACAGACCTGGAACCAGAATGGAACACCTTCCAGCATCTCGGGGAGCAACAAATCCTAAACATCATAACCAACTTAAACACCACTACCTCACCCCTTGACCCATGCCCAGCCGCCTGGATGAAAGCAACTAAGAAAGACAACGCAAAACCCATCGCGCACATTGTCAACCAGTCACTACAACAAGGTAGCATGCCGACTCAACTCAAGAAATCAATTATAAGACCCATATTAAAGAACAAGTCGCTCAACAAAAGTGATCCTGCATCATACCGCCCAATTTCAAGCATAGCATTCCTAGCAAAAACGATTGAAAAAGCGGTGCAGCACCAACTACAAGATCACATGGATGAGAGAAAAGCCTTAGATGAGCATCAATATGGATTCCGTCAGAATCACGGAGTAGAAACACTACTGCTGGCACTCCTTGACAACCTACTTAGGGGCCTCGAGAACAAAAACTCCATGTTCATACTCATATTCATTGACATCTCAGCGGCATTCGATACAGTGCATCACAACACCCTATTGGACCGCCTGGCCTCGCTGGGTATCTCAGGGACCCCCTTAAAATGGTTCTCTTCATATATATCCAATAGGATGCAACAAGTACAATTCAACAACGATAAAGCTGATGCCTTCCCCCAAACCCAAGGGATCCCCCAAGGGTCTGCCCTCTCATCACTTCTGTTCAATTTGTATATAAAGCCGGTCTGCAATATCTTCCAGAAATACAACATCAAATACCACATATATGCCGACGATGTGATGCTATACACACAGCTTGACATAACACAGCCTAACCTCGGTCCACTAGAAATATGCCTTGACATGCTCCAATTATGGCTTCAGCAAAACAACATGTCAATAAACCACAAAAAAACAGAGGTCATGTTCATTTCCAGGAAAGCCAATTTCATCCCACCCACCACAGTCACTCTCAACAAAACATATACCACACGAAGCCTGTAATAAAGTATCTAGGTGTCCTACTAGACTGTAATCTCAGGATGGACAAACACCTCAGATCAGTTAACCGAGCCATCTTTTACAAACTCAAAATTCTACAACCACTTCGCAGTATCCTCGACAAATCCGACTTTAGATCTGTTGCTCAAGCACTAATCATTCCACACCTGGACTACAGCAATGCCATTCTACTAGGGCTTCCAAAGAACACACTCAGCATCCTGCAAATGGCCCAGAACGTGGCTGCAAGAGTCATCATGGAAAAGAAAGTCACCGACCACATAACCCCAGTACTAATGGACCTGCACTGGCTCCCAGTGGCCGCACGCATCATCTACAAACAGATCATCACAACGTTTAAACTCATCCATGGCATCGCACCATCCTACCTCAATAACCTAATCACTATCCAACCATGCAACAGGAGCAGGAGAACTATGAATCTCAACACCCTGTGTATCCCGACAAGCATTCGATCAGTCAAAGCCGAAACAAGCAAGCGGGCATTCACATACACAGCGCCAATTCAATGGAACCAACTACCGCATGAATTAAGACTCACAAACAGCCTGGCTGAATTTAGACGAAAGCTTAAAACATATCTGTTTCAAACCCACTACAACCTGATCTAACCGCAATACCCTACCTCAACCAGATGAACTTTACCGCCCACGACAGCATAAAATCTAATAGCATATAGTCATGTATTAGCCTGTACTCTTTGGAAGTCAACATTGTATATAATGTATATTTGGCCCCCCAACCTACTGAAATCAAATGTATACCCTGATCTGTGTGCTATAATAATCAACTGTATATTGTATCCAACTGTTTATCCCGCGTTACGTAAATCATTGTCTAATCAAAATGTAAAACTAAAAATCTCAATGTATTATACAATGCATTATGATTTCTGTAAAGTAAACCGCTGTTGATCGTAGGAAACAGCGGTATACAAGTATTTACTAAATAAATAAATTTACCATTTTAACAAAAAGATTGGTTGCCCTTAAAATATCCCCTTTCAGTTTTGTCCACTGTTTTTCTACATTCCCCATCCTGCTAACAACTCCCTGAGGTATTGGCCCAACTTGACAAAGTTAATTTTCCTAAAGTCTAAAACCCTCACTAGTGAATGGATTTTAACAGCCCTAGTCCTAATACTGAACCACACCATCTGGTGATCACTGGATGCAAAATGATCTCCCATTACAACATCAGAAACACTTTCACCGTTGGTAAGCACCAAGTCCAGTATGGCCCCTTCATGTGTGGGTTCTGTTACCAGTTGCCTGAATGCTTCTTCCTGTAGAGAACCCAGGATCTCCTTACTTCTAGATGATACTGCAGCAGGAATGTGCCAATCAACATCTGGCATATTGAAATCCCCTTTCAGTAGCACTTCCTCTTTGCTAGCAATGCTGTGTATGTCTTCAATTAACTCTCCGTCTACCTCTACCTCCTGTGAGGAAGGTCTGTATATCACGCCAATGCACTCTTTCCCTTTTTCTAGTTTCACCCATAGTGCCTCCTCTCTCCTTTTTAAGCTTTGAATTTCCAAAGCTTTACTATTATTTTTTACATATAGTGCCGAACCTCCTCCCCTTCTTCCTACCTTGTCCTTTCTGAATAAGGTATAGCCTGGTATACTTACATCCCAGTCATGGTTTTCTGTGAACCATGTTTCTATAACTGCCACTAAATCCAAGTCAGCCTCTCCCATTAAAGCTTCAACATCTGGGATCTTATTTCCTATGCTACGGGCATTTATACACACCATTTTCCATATGTTGCCCCTTTTACCCATTTCCATAAAGGTATTTAATGTTTCACTTATCTGAGGGCTATCACTTACCTGGGGGCTTTCTTCACCCATCCCCAATGAATCTAGTTTAAAGCCCTCTTCAGTAGATTAGCTAGTCTGCTACTGAAGACATGTCGACCTTTCTTGGACAGATGGACGCCATCTCTGCTCTGCAACCTTGGAACAGCATCCCATGATCCAGGAAACCAAAACACTCTCGATGACACCATCCAAGCAGCCATCCATTCATCTCCAGGATGTGAGCTTCTCTGCCTTGGCCTTTACCCTCAACAGGGAGGATTGAAGAGAACACCACCTATGCCCCTATTTGCTTCACCTTCTGTCCCAGAGCCATGAAGTCAATTTTGATATTATCAGAGGGATACCTGGCAGTATCCCTGGCATAATCATGGATTATGAGTCTCGGCAAACTCTCTGTAACATCTCGGATTTTGGCACCTGGCAGACAGCATACCTCTCTGGACATCAAGTCTGGTCGGCAGATGGACGCCTCATTACCCCTTAGAATAGAGTCACCAACCACCACTACCCTTCGCTTCCTTGTGGTCACTGATTCTGCAACTTTGAGATGCTCGATCTCTGGTTCTTCCATTTCCAGGTATGCTTTCATCTCCTCCACTTCCAGGGCTGCATAATGGTTCTTCAATTCAAGGGCTGGAGAAGTTGGATTAGTGATTCTGCAGGCCCTGGTGACTTGTGTCCGACCTTCGTCATTCTGTAGGCTCCCATTTTCTCTTCTGCTGGAGAGCTTGGATGTTACAAGAAGCATCTCATCAATGTACTTTTCACTGTCTTGAATGCTCCTCAGCCTCGCCACCTCCTCTTTGAGTTCCTCCACTTGTTTCCTGAGAGCTTCAGCATGCAGGCATCCTGCAAATGTGCAAAACCAGTCATTCAACTGGCATTGGGACCTCTGTCTGGACAGAGGCAGAAGCTGTAATGGGGGCAACAGCTTTGGTGATATGATTTTTCCCAGCCATTGTTCAGTTGGTGGAGCTTAGGTATCTGTTAAAGCAAAAGAGAGAAAGATCTACCAAAGTACCAACCAGTTTCCCAGCTGTCCTTTCAGAGAAAAAGCAGTTAAATCTCTTTTAAGTATATTTAAAATGTGCTGTTCCAAGTCCCTGTATGTAGTTAGTTGGGAAGGTGCCCTATAAAGCAAGACTGCTCACTAGGGTGGGTGGGAGTTGGGGGGGGGGGGTAGGGAGGGAACTAACACCTGATGAAGTGTCAGTAGGTTCAAAGGGCTGAGAAAGATACTAAAGCAGAGTTTTAAACCTACCCCACTAAAGAAAATATTTCCCCTTTTAAACTAAAGCACCAAAAAGAATGTAACTTTGTTTTAAAAATGTACCGAAACTCTTTTAAGAGCTCCCAGGCAGAGAGCTAGTAATTTAAAGAGCCACAAACTCTTATCTTTGCTTGAAATGTATAGCCCCTGTTAGGAATGTACCAATATACCAATTTTTTGTCAGATCCATGCCAGTTAGACATATTAATATAATTTATGTGGCCAGTTAGCTATGGTCCATTTTACTAAGTAATGAATAAGAATATCAGTCCCAAACACGTTTTAGCTTCAAGCAGAATATGAGCAGGGGTTAATATCAAGCCCCATCCCGACATAGCACTAGGTTTCAGGTGGTTCAACAAAATCTTCAACCCGTCCTGCTTCAGGGGTATAGGTACTTACCTGATATCTCAAAACCTCTGACTCCTGATACCATTCATCCAATGTTCAAAATTTCTTGCTGGAGGCATCCCTTTGGCGTTCCTCCCCAAATCCGATTCAAAGGACTACCAAGAGGACTGCTACTGCTGGGAAGAAATCTGCACTTGTAAGTACTTGCCTCCTGAGATACTCTCTAAATCTCTGGGAAAAGAGAATTTTTTGGGGTTAAAACTGATCAAATCTGTGTATTTTTTAAAATTCAGTGTTTTATTAAGTCAGTTAGGGCATAGAACTACAAGCCAGCTTTCAATCAAATTTAAAGTCAGCTTGGGCTTAATATAATAAGCCAGCTTTCAGTTAAATTAAACCCAGTTAGGGCATATTTTTACAGAGAGAGTAGAAAAGGGTAAATATTCTTTGAGCATATAGAGAGAAATTGTTTTCTAGAGAACTTTTACATAGAGGTTTCCAGTTATGAGGCAAGAGAATGGTGAAATTGTTTTAAATAGGAGTTAAAGCCAAGTAACAGATCAAAGGGGCAACTTGAAAGACTCCCTCTTTCAAACCAAGGGCAGTGTGAATCACCCAGGATATTAAGAGATTGCCTTAGAAGCATAGATATAAATAGTTCATCCCTCCCATCCACTCCAGCTCCCACCCACCCCAGACTTAATCCTTGATTTATAGCTTCCTTTTCAGATTTAATTGACTATCTTCACCAGCAAGTAATCAGGTTTTAGGAGTAGATTAATTAAGTTCTTGCAGTTCACCTTGAGGTGAACACTAAAAGTCCTTTATACTTATTAGGTATAATTCTATTGGTTCAAGTATCCCTATGCTCCTAGCAACTTTACATAACTTAACAACTTTATATAACTAAAAAAAATCTTTAAATCTAAGATGCAGAGAGCTGATATACCATGCTGTTTCTGTCGTCATGTAAGTATATGCCTGAATGTTTTGTATAAAAACAATAAATCTAAAATTTAAAAAAAAAGATGCAGAAAGCAGTCCAGCAGTGAGATGGGGACTATCCATACTTTTGCACGGAGTGTTACATTTATGATTTTCTCCCAGAAGGTGAGAGGTCTTATGTGTGCACTAAGTGCAAAGAGCTCTTTGCTCTCAGGGAATGAGTCTGATTTCTGGAGGCTAGAGTAGTGGACTTGGAGGAGCTGAGGCAGACGGAGAGGTATATAGATGAGACCTACAGAGATATAGTAGAGAAGTCCCACCTCCAGTCTGGCAGCCTCTCTATGGCCATGGAGTAGAGAGATCACGTGAAAGGAGAGCATCACCTTGGTGTGGCAGGAAGTGATCCTGTAGCTAGAAGATATGTCTTCAGAGCCATTTGCCCATGAGAGAAGTGTTAGGATGGCCATTATAGTTGTTTTTTTGATCATTTGGCATGCTAGGTGGCTGATGGATGTGAGGATCATCTGGTAACATGCCTACCTGATGCGAAAGTAGCAAACCTTATGCACCACCTAGATGGTTTTAGTTAGTGAAGGAAGTAAGTTTTGGATTTGTTAGGAACTGGGCAGCATTCTGTTATCCATCTTGGGAATAGAAGCTGACGTTAATACACAGTGTTCCCATTTTCCAGCAGATATCACAGGTGGTTTTAATACCCTCTACCTGCACACAGATATTGTAGAGCACCAGTTAGTAGGTGACCATTTTGTGCCATTCTGCGCTGTGTTCCAACTAAGGGGATTTAGGGATGAGTTTATCACATTAACTTATGATAAGCCACATTATCTACCTGTGAACAAACAGCATATTGACACCATCACATTTGAAATAAAGACGGATAAGAACAGATATGTCTCATTTCATTATGGGAAGGTGATCCTTAAGCTTCAACTGCGACCGCGGAGGGTGGTTTTTTTTTAAAATGGTTGTGGTTAAAGACTACGGAGACCCCAAAGCATACAGGCATTATTATACAGCACAAGCTGGCTATGGACTTTCAGGATATCATGGAGTACCAGTCATGTACGGTGCCGGTGTTGGTGGGGTGTTTCGTAGTCTCTTTAGAAAAGCTATTCCGTTTTTGAGAAGGGGTTTTGAAATTATTAAACCACACGTGAAAGGCGCCACAAAAAACATAGCCAAGGATGTCATGAGTCATGTCACAACGGCTGTTCTAAATAAAATGAACCATTCTACAGAACAGGCAGGATCAGGACTGGCTGTGATTAGAAGAGCTGTTAAAAGAAAGAGAACCAAGTTTCGGGAGTTACTGCAAGGACCGCCCAAGCCTTTTAAAAGAAAGAAACCCAAAGCGACAAGTCTCAGAAGCTTAACCACCAGTTTAAGAAGAGAAGTATTTGTTCTAGGAAGCGAGATATATTCTAAAAAAGCACCATGGCTTTTATACACCACGGCTCTGAAGAGTGTGTTAAATCGGAACTGGACCTGTTTCAACTAGCCCCGACCCAAACAAGTATCGAAAAAAGTATTTATGTGGAAATTCCGCCATTATCGGAAACAGCCATGGTGAAGACTACATTGATTTAAATAGTACTCTTTTGCACCTGACCTGTAAAATTGTGGATGAAGGCGGCTCAAACATCGATCCAGCAGCCAAAGTAGCGCTGGTGAACTACCCAATCACATCTCTGTTTAGCCAGCTGGATGTTACCCTGGGAGACCAACTCATTAGCCAGAGCAACAACTGCTACCTCTACAGAGCCCTCGTAGAGCTGCTTCTCAATTATGGTGAAGGACCCCTCAAATCACAGTTTACAAGCGGGTTGTTTTATAAAGACACAGCCGGGCAGCATGAAGTGAGAGAGATAGGATCTCGCAACGTCGGTTTTACTGAAAGGGCCCAATTTAATGCCTCTAGCCACAAGGTAGAGCTATTAGGGCATTTACATAGCAATCTATTTTTTCAAGAAAAGCTATTGATTAATTGTGTGGATCTCAAAATTAAATTGACCCGCAACAAAAATTCTTTCTGTTTAATGAGCGGTGATGCCGAAGAAAGTTATAAACTCCTTATCCTAAACGCTGCGCTCTTTGTAAAGAGAGTTAGTTTCCCTTGGAGTGCACTTGGGGGACATGCGGAAGCTCTGTTGAAAGCTAATGTCAAGTATGCTATTGACCGTGTGGGGCTGAAGGTGTTTAGCATACCAGCCGGAGCCCGTGTGACTAACCAGGAAAATCTCTTTTTGGGGCAGCTACCAAAACTCATTGTGCTAGGCTTTTCTGAAAGGATGGGCTCCACCTTAATCAAGGTGGAACCAGGCTGCTGGCATTAACCTTTAAAATGAGATAGAGCAGCTTTTAACTAGATAATGTGGCTAAAAGCAAACTTTGAAATGCAATGCAATGCAATGTGCCTTCAAGTCACTGCTGACTCCTGGTGACCCAGCAGCTACTGGATTTTCTTGACAGTGTAACCAGAAGTAGATTGCAAGGCCTTTCTTCCAAGGCAATGGAGGGTTAAGTGACACAAGGCCATAAGGAGTGCTAGTGGGAATCGAAAGCTGGTCTCTTGGTTACTAAGCTATAATAGACTTTCTGACCTACCCTTTAAGCCATGCTGGCTGTCATTTGCCCTTCCTTTCACCTTTTTTAAAGCATGGAATACATCTAGTCTGGGCTTCCAAGATAGTATTTTTAAATACACCCAGACCTGATGTAAACTCTTAACCTTTGCAGCTGTTCCTTTTAGTTTTTTCTTAACTATTTTCCTCATTTTATTATAGTCTCCTTTATGAAAGTTAAATGCTAGTGCAGTCAATTTCCTTGCTATCCTCACTCCATTTATTAAATCAAATGTGATCATGTTATGACCGCTATTGCCAAGTGACCCCAAAACAGTTACCTCTCGCACTAGATCATGTGTTCCACTGAGGACTAGGTCTAAAATAGCATCCCCTCATGTTGATCCTGAACCAGCTGCTCCATGAAGCAGTCATTTACTTCATCTAGAAACTTTATCTCCCTAGCATATCCTGATGTGAAATTGACTCAGTCAATTCCAGGGTAACTGAAATCTCCCATTATTACTGTGTTGTAAACTTTGCTAGCTTCCCTAATTTATTAGCATTTCATCATCTGTTTATTCTGTCCACGTGGACGGAAATACACCCCCACGGCTATTCTCTTCCCCTTTTTACACAGAATTTCTATCCATGGGGATTCTACAGTGTATTTTGTTTCCTTCAAAACCTTTATCCTGTTTGATTCGATGCCCTCTTTAACATATAGAGCCATCCCTCCACCACTTTGATCTACCCTAGCATTGCGATATAGTTTGTAGCCTGGTATCACATTGTCCCATTGGTTATCCTCCTTCCACCAGGTGTCTGAAATGCCAATTATATCTAACCTGTCATTCATTGCTATATATTCTAACTCTCCCATCTTATTTTTAGACTTCTAGAATTTGCATACAGAAAGACTCTTGGGGAAATTAAAAAGCCATGGGATAGGCAGCACCACCCCCACCATATGCTAACACATATTGTTATACCCCACATTGTTATCCAAGTTGATTGTACCCCATTCTAGTTCATTGTAAAACTTTATTCTTGAGTTCACCATGGTTCCATGTAAACTGCTTTGACTACTCATAAAAGCAGTATATAAAAAATGTTAAATAAATCTATATCGTGAATTTGAAACTGGTTGAAAGAGAGAAAACAGAGAATAGGGTTAACTGGCCAATTTTCTCAATAGGTGAATAGTGGAGTACCCCAGATATCTATGCTGGCCCCCCTGCTTTTTAACATATTTATAAATGACCTGGTAATGAGAATAACGAGTGAGATGATCAAATTTGCAGATGACACAAAATTATTCAAAGTTGTTAAAATATAAGAGGATTGTAAAAAATTGCAAGAGGATCTTGATAAATTGGAAGACTAGGGGGCTTGTTTACAAAGCCGCGGTAGCGGTTTGCGATCGTAATCGGAGCCGCGGCCCCATTGATTTCAATGGGGCCGCGGTTGCGATCGCGATCGCGAACCACTACCGCTGCTTTGTAAACAAGCCCCTAGGTGTCCAAATGGCAGATGACATTTAATGTGGAGAAGTGCAAAATTATGCACGTAGGGAAGAACAGCCCAAACTACAGTTACATGATGCAAGGTTCCACATTAGGAACCATTGTCCAGGAAATGAATTTAGGCGTCATCGTGGATAATACATTGATACCCTCTGCCAAATGTACAGAGGTGGCTAAGGTGGTGCAGTGTCAGCCAAACACTCATCTAGTCTGACCACATAGATCTTTGCCTTGTCCTACACAATTCCCAACCCACCTGTTTTCTACCTCCCTTGTGACCATCTCTGTGAAGCCAACTTACAGCTTCAGGCCCTCCATTGCATTGTATGGTGGAATATGTAGTGGTATATTGGCTTGAACTAATACTCAGCGGTTATTAAAGATTACCTCTTGCTTATGCCTCTCTACCAGCAATATAAAAACAAACATTTCCCACAACCAGGTGTAGAAAAAATTATTTTTGTTGGACTACAACATAAAACGTTCATCCAAAACAGAGCTGACCTATCCCAAGTAGTCCATTTTAATTTTTAGGAAACTCAGTAAAAGATAAAATCTATGCATATCCCCATAACCAAAAATAATGCAGGCAGAGAGCCTGTGTTTCGAACTAGTCAGTAATCATACAGTTCTGCTTCAGGGCTAAAGGCACTTATCTGCAAACTTGTGAGGTATCAGAAAACATTTTGCCAAGCTTTCATTCAGCCATGCAATAGCCATGCAAGCCCACCCATTTTTGAGGATTTTGACACAGCTGGGACTGGCATGTAGCTATGTTTGCTGGGGATATATGGTGCAGCATGCATCTCTGCCACTGGCAGGGTAGATCAGCTTATCTAAAGAGACAAGAACCGTGATGAGTGTCAGATTGTCTATGTGGTAGATATGTTACATGCAAAACATCATCTTCCTGAGCCCCCAATAGCTCCTGGCGTTTCTGCTGGAGCATGCCAGAGTGGTTCCTCCACATAACCCTGAAGCACATCCTTGGGGCCTCCACATCATGCAGAATTCTGAAGTGCCTATGGAAAAATGGTGAGATGCATATGAAAAAACATGCAAAGTGTTGACCTGCTTACCTACATCCCCACTGTAGGTTCCCCACTATGGTCAGCATGAATTGGCATCCTGTGTAGAGTATGGGTTCTATCTGGATAAGTGGAAACACTGACTTGTGGGAAGACAGGATTTCCTTTAGATTCCTGCTGTGACCTGCACCTAATCCTTGGTAGCTATGTCTGTACTGCTTGCAGCACTTCTGCAGTACTGTGGAGCTGTTATATAGAGGCTCTGTAAGTGTGTAAAGTGGTAGACATATTTTACCCTGGTGAGTGTGACATGTTCTAGCCAGATAACTGGTGCTAAGGCCAGTGAGCCTGGACTCCTGCCTGCATGAAGAAGCTGGGCTCTGTGTGCCCAAGCAGGAAGCCACCGACACTGATCTCCTTAGGACACACCCTACCAAGCCTGAATTTGGAACCATATGGGTGACTTGTGCTGAAGTCCTTCATAACAGCATGATAGACCTGCAAAGAGCAGGTATGGGGTGGGGGGGGGGGGGGGGCGGCCAAGAGTGCAATACAGGTGGTGGTCATCTCTTTATCTAGGATCCTAAACATTAGCAGTAGTTCCATGCTTTAATGCAAGCTGCAAAACTCTGACTGCTACTAGAAGACTCCATGAAAGATGGGGAGGTGGAGGTAAAAAAATAAAAACTTACTATTTACCTGGCTAGGGCCATGCGGATCCTTCCCCAGAACCTCCAAGGCTGTCAACTTCCAGGGTTGTCTGCTGTCCATACAGCTAAGTGTTGCATAAGATGAATTACCTATAATATTGTTAAGATATACTTTAGATGTCGTCAACAGCTATTCTGACATGCTCTGAGGGATGAAAGGCTTTATGATAAAGAAACAATTGAAAAAAAGATTTTTTTCTGTTTTGATAGGGAGTTTTTAAGGATCACTGATGTAGCAAGTGTAAGTCAAGGGCTTGTTATATTTATATGATGCCTATGACGGTCAGCTCAAATACCATTGAGATGCTTTTCTCCTTTCATTAAAGTTTCCAGCATAAGCTTTCCCTTGTCTCTTTTGGGTGCTTATATAATGAAGTTTCTGTAATTTTGATTTTAACCTCCAGGGTTGCCATTGTTGGAGATGGCCATACTCCAGAAGGTTACATCGGAAAATATGCACTCCCTCTTGGTCACCATTTTGGTGTTCTCCAAGAGGACAAGTCATGGAGCAAAGGAATATGCAGAGACCAGAAACAAATAGACATGGTTCCACAGGGAACAACATGCCATGTGCATATAGAGTGCAGTTGTGCACATATATTTTATTTTGCCCCTTAATAGAACTTACATTTTGTAAGTTACTGTATATGTATAATTTCTAAAATGTCAGCAGTTGCAGTATATCCATCACATAGGCCCTATTAACCTCTTACATGTGTATTCCTTGCTGTTACATCTGCTTACCATTGTATCTCTATTTCCAATGCCACTTGCATGTCTTCCTCCCCCCTCATCCCCAATGGGGCTTTACACCATGTACACACTGCCATTTTCAGATACATACATGCGTATTTATGCTCACAATTGTTTTAAAAAAACTACATTGCCTATACACATGAACATTGCCTATACACATGAACAGCTGCTCTTCTAAAATTGACTTCTTGGCCCAGACATTTTCACATTATTTTCACGGATTATAGTACATACATGGCCTTTGTAAAATAGGCCTTTATATTAAGAAACTCACCCTTATCTAAACAGTTTAAGATCGTCAAAATGATCTAACTGATCAGTAAGATAAGACTTTCCTTTCCTAAATCCGTGTTAGCTCTGTCCATTAAATGATGTTTATCCATATGTAGAGCAATTTATTTTTCAGAATATCTTCTTTTATTTTATCTGGCACTGACATCAAGTTCATCAGTCTGTTATTCCCCCATTATCTTTCAGAGCCACTTTCCAATCTTCAGGCACTATAGCTAATTTTAATGATAGATTACAAATTATGAATAACAGATCTGCAGTTTCATTTAGAATTGTTTCAGAACCTGGGGTGCATACCTTCTGATCCTGGTGATTTGTTACTCTTTAGTTTGCCATCTTGCTCCATTACATCTTCTAGATTCACTGCAATGTGTTTCAGTTTCTCATCACTACAAGAGTATTTCTAGCTAACTCAACAATCTTCATTAAACTTAAACCATTTTTCAATCTTTTTGTCAGTAGTATGATTTCTGTCTTCTGTGCAGTGGCATAGCCAACGATGGGCCCTCCACTTGGCATTGGCCCACCCACTTGGAAGCAGCAGAAACATAAAAACATGACGGCATAAAAAGACCATATGACCTATCTAGTCTGCCTTTCCATATCAACTATTATAATCTCTCATGTATTTATCCTATGCTTTCTTGAATTCAGATACTGTACTGTTCTTTACTACCTCCACTGGAAGATTATTCCACCCATCTGCCACTCTTTTTGTAAAGAAATATTTCCATATGTTACTCCTGAGTCTATCCTCTTTTGCTCTCATTCTATGTCCTCTCATTGCAGAGCTTACTTTCAGTTGAAAGAGGCTCTCCTCCTGTGCACTGATGCCATGGAGGTATTTAAACGTCTCTATCTTATCTTTTCTATTCCACATTTCCTCTAAAGTATACATATTAAGATCTTTAAGCCTGTCCCGATACGGTTTATAACAAAGACCACTGACCATTTTGGTAGCCACCTTCTGCACCAGCTTCAACGTGTTTACATCCTTTTGAAGGCGTGGTCTCCAGAATTGCACACAATACTCCAAATGAGGTCTCACCAAAGACTTATACAGAGGCACTAACACCTCCTTTGTTATGCTGACCATTTCTCTCCCTATGCACTCAAGCATCCTTCTGGCTTTCACTATCACTTTTTCTACCTGTTTAGCTACCTTAAGATCATCAGAAACTATCATGCCCAGGTGCTGCTCTTCTTTCATGGCAGAAGTACTTCACCCCCTAAACTGTACTGCTCTCTTGGATTTCTGCAGTGCAAATGCATGACCTTGCATATTTTTAACATTAAATCTCAGCTGCCAAAGTCTCAGCCATTCTTCAAGCTTAGCTAGATCCCTCCTCATGTTACCTACTCCTTCATGGGTGTCCACACTATTGCAGATTTTGGTATCCTCTGCAAACAGGCAAACCTTACCCAACAGCCCTTATGCAGAACAGTTGAGTAAGATGAGAACTGTAGCTGGTGTCAACATTTGCACCAAAAAATTAGTCCTAGTTAAGCCACTGCTTCTGTGTCTAATTGTTCTTGGTCTTTTCTTATATTTCTTGTCTCCCTTTTCTGACACTTCTTTTTCTCTCATCATCTCATCTCTTTAGCATTTCTGTTCTTCCTTCCATGAAGTTGATATTGAAAGATTTTTCTAAGTTATTTCAGGAGCTACCCAAGCAAATCTTTGCATGCAAAAATTCTGCTCCACTGACAGGTTAATTTACTCAAAACCAAACAAATGGAGTTTGATACATTCCAGTGGTGTAGTGCAAGTTTTGTTGGACAGCTGGATGCCACTGCTGTCCTGGTAATCTTAACTGGACAACTCTTGGCTCCTTTTTCTCCACAGAATTGCTATAGGAGACCAGTGGGAAATGGCCACTCATATCCCCCCTGAGCTTCCTTAAACTTAAAAGCATAATAGCTAAGGTGTTGCTCCTCATGTTCCTTCCTTTTCCTGTGCAGCCCAGGATCAGACTGTACCACTTTGAACCATGCTGTACTATAGTGTCACCTGAACATTTGAAGTGTCGCATTCCTGCCATGGCTTACATAGGAAGAGGATGCAACCCATGACACTAAACTGTTATGCAGTTTATGGAGAGGAAGTGGAAGAGGGATTCGGTATGAGTGCAGGTGAGGTGGTAAGAGTGTATCTGGTAATGAGAGTAACAGGGAGATCTGTAGGGGTGTGAGTGAGAGGAGGTTGGTGTGGACGTATGTGGAGTGAGGAAAGGGTTGGTAGGATGTGCATGGATTAAGGGAGAGAGAATGTGGAAAGCTTTTGTGGGACAGTGAAATAAGGGATCAAAAATGGTAGAAGTAGGGCTTCTGATTCTAAGTGTTTATTGTTTGGGAATTGGATGGTTTATTTTTGAGGCAATTAGGTGCTTTCCCATGGTCAGAAAAATAGTGGTTTAGGATAGGGTGACTATCCACAGGTTGCCTGGAGTTGGTATTGACTCGCAATACTTAACAATAACAACAACAACAACAATTATGTATTCACATTGCAAAACAAAAAATATTTGTGGCTTTTTACATGGATTCTATTCAGTGACCTAAAACACAATTTTCAAGCACCGACTCCTTTTCCCAACCCCAGCTCCTTTACTCTCAGCCCCAGCTTCAGCAACACATCAGCATCAGCCTGCCTTCTCCCAGCCCCAGAATCAACCCCCCTTCTCCAAGCCCGATCATTATCTCTCCCTTCTCCCTGCTACATCATCAACCCTACTTTTCCCTGCCTCAGAATCAGTTCGTTTCTCTTAGTCCCAGCATGAAACATTACCTCCTTCAATTCCCAGCACCAGTCCCCTTTTCCCATCTCCGACAACAGAACCAGTTCCCAATTCTCCAAGTCCCAGTAATAGTGAGGTGGAATCCAGACAGGTAAGGGTTAATTTGGTGATACTGTGTGAAAAAGGATACGTCCCCTTGGTGAAGTCATACCCTGATACATACTTGTCCCTTCCCTATTCCTTTGTCCTGGGTTTCTCTCTGCTTGCTAGAGATAACTTCTCTTCCTCTGCTTCGCTAGAGATAAGAGTACAGTAGACTTTCTCCAATCAGGACTACACTGTAATAAAGTAGGACCAATCATGAAGAAATGCTGTGATGAATTGATAAGAGGTCTATATAGTCTCTATGAGCCCTCTGAGAGGGGCTCAGAATTTATGAAACTTATTTTTCTCTGAGCCTGTGTGCACATTTAACGCAACTTGCTTCCTGAAAAGTGACTCCTGAGTCTCCTTTACTTCCTCGTTAGCTGTTACATTTGGTGCGTTGGCTGGGAAGGACAGGAATGAAAAAAAGGTTTTTGCCTCTGGGTTCGATCGGTTTGAGCCGGAGGGTGGCGAACGCAGGAGGAAATACCAGGTGCTCCCAGACCAATTGTTCTGGAGAGTATTGCTTCCTGATTCACCATGGCTGCTGGCTTTTTCCTATCGACACCTATGAACCCTTGGAGTCCAGGAACCAACCCATTAGTCTCCAGAAGACATCTGAATGGGGTAAGTGACAAAAGGGTCTGTCTCTGTATCTGCAGTTCAGAAAAATCTGTCCTTCCTAAGGGGAGAAGGAGAGCTTGATCACCTCTCGGGAACGCCTTAATAGCCCAACGTTGGGTGAAACCGCATTCCTTATAGTCAGACTGTTTTCTGGGGGACTGGGAGAGTGTCTGTGTGTTGGTGTGTGTGATTGATTTAGGTGTCTGAAACAAGCAGAGGCTTGTGGAGTGAAAGTTTATTCCTGAGTAGCGCTGTTCCTGGCCGGGCAACCACGTCCAGGTCCGGAAAAGGAGGAAGCGGCATTTTGTTAGTCACCCATTTAGGGCAGAAGGATCCCTTATTTCTTTGATCTGTGTTTTCCGAGACTGAAAGAAAGATATGGGGGGATCAGAGACGAAATGCAGCCCCTTGGAGTGTATGGTAAAGCATTTCAGGAAGGGATTCTCTGCAGATTATGGGGTTGGTATGACTCCATCCTTGTTAAAGAAATATTGTGAGCATGAGTGGCTAAGCTTTAATACTGATTGGCCCCAAGAAGGAACCTTTGATTATGACTTGGTTAGCAGAGTGCACCAAGTTGTGATAGCTAAACATCCTGATCAATTCCCTTATATTGATTCCTGGCTGGATGTCTTTTGGCAGAAACCTAGATGGCTAAGGAGATGCCAGGAGGAATATGGTCGCATACTTCTGTCTCATAGTCCACAGGAAAATGCAGCCTAAAGCAAAAATAAAACTTCCAGTTTTAGTACAGGAGCCAGAGACAGAAGAATTTCCTCCCCACCTATGTTCCCCAGCAGATGACTCCGGCTAGGTTAGCAGGCTCAACAGGGACTCTAGCTAGAACGGATACAGCTTCTCCCCCGCCCCTTTCAACAGCTACTACCTTTTCTGATATAGTCAGAAGAGCATTGCCAGTGAGGCAAGAAAGCCATTTTCAGATACAGACCTGCCCAGCACTTCAGAAAGTTCCCCGAGTCCCAGATCTAAGGGAAGTCTCAGTTTAGTTCGCCCTCCCCCCCCAGTACTGGAGCATTATGACCTCAGGAGAGACCCCCACACAGTACGTGCTAGCAGACTCCAGAAGTTCGTTTCCATCTACCCCTCCGAGAGGCTCAAAGAAAACCGATATGTTAGCAGCGGCGCTAGTCGAGAAAGGACAAGGAAAGTCGATGTGGAAACCAAGAAGCCGAGGCCGGGGTAGAGGAACCCGGCGAGCATCATTGGAGCAAGGACTATTGGAACGAGACCAGTGTGCCTATTGCAGAGAAATGGGCCACTGAAAGAGAAAAAAAATGAATGTCCCAATTGTGTCAGGCAATATTCCCTGCCCCAAAGAGATGTTGAGGGCATTCATAAACATCTCCGGTGACTACTTAAGTTTGGACTCCTGAAAACCTTGCCAATCACCCTGGAATACCCCTTTGCTGCCAGTTCAAAAACCAGGTACTAATGATTACCGACCTGTGCAGGACCTACGGAAGGTCAGTGAAGCTGTTGTTACCATTCACTCTGTTGTGCAAAACCCCTACAATTTACTGAGTTTGATTCCTGCACAAGTAACCTGCTTTACCGTTTTGGACTTAAAGGACGCCTTTTTCTGCTTGAGATCAGCCACTCCTAGCCAGCCACTGTTTGCATTTGAATGGGAAGACCCTATTACTGGCAGTAAGGGACAATTGACATGGACACGGTTACCCCAAGGATTCAAGAATCCCCCCATGTTGTTCAGGGATGTTCTAAGTCAAGATTTGCGCCAGTTCCAGTCACGCCCTACTCAACATGTATTGCTACAATATGTGGATGATTTACTCATTGCTGCTGTTTCCCGGGAAGAATGTCTAACCACTACTTCAGAACTTCTACACCTACTTTGGATGTCTGGCTATAGGGTGTCCCGAAGTAAGGCCCAATTGTGCCAGACTGAAGTCAGATACTGGGGATTCCATGTTGCCCAAGGCCTTCGAAGATTGGGCTCTGAGCGGAGGAAAGCAGTTTGTTCTATTCCTGAGCCACAAAATTGTAGGCAGTTGAGAGGCTTCTTAGGTGCTGCCGGGTTTTGGCGAATCTGGATACCCAACTATGCAGTGTTGGCAAAGCCCCTGTATGCAGCTACAACAGGGGGAGAACGAGAACTTTTCGACTGGGGTCCAGACCAAAAGAAGGCCTTTCGGGATATGAAGAAGGCTTTGCTATCAGCACCCAGCCTAGGATTGCCCGACGTGGAAAAACCATTCCACCTGTATGTCCATGAAGAGAGGGGGATGGCAGTTGGTGTCCTCACTCAGAGCCTAGGCTCCTGGCAATGACCGGTGGCTTATCTATCCTAACAGCTGGATCCAGTGGCAAGGGGTTGGCCTCCCTGTCTTCACACAGTAGCAGCGACAGCTCTTCTAGAAACAGAGGCTGATAAATTGTCCCTTGGGTAAGAACTGTATGTTAAAGTGCCGCATGCAGTACTGACCCTGATGGAGTACAAAGGCAATTATTGGTTTACCAACGAGCGGATGACAAAGTACCAGAGCATGCTGTGTGCGAATCCTCGGGTTCACTTGGAGATAGTGAAAACACTCAATCCTGCTTCTTTACTCCCTGTAGCACCTGGGCTACCTGAACATGATTATATCCAGGTTATAGATGAAGTGTATTCCAGCCGCCCAGATCTGAAGGATGTACCGCTGGCTTCTCCTGATGTTCAGTACTTTACCGATGGCAGCAGTCTCGTGGAAGATGGACAGCGGAGGGCTGGATATGCGGTGGTCACTCCTGGGGTTGTTGTGGAGGCTGAGCCCTTACCCCTGGGGACTTCTATCCAGAAAGCTGAGCTCATTGCCCTTACTCGAGCCCTCCAGTTAGCTGCAGGTCTGCAGTTACTGGGATATCCACCCCGATATGTTATCCCTGAGAGTCTAGCACCTGCTTTTGTCTGCCAATTTCATGAGACCGCCCACTTAGGTAAGACCTCCATGCAAACCATTCTACAGTCTTACTTATATGTCCCACATCTGACTGCCTTGACGGCAGCTGCAGCACGTCGCTGTCTCCAATGTGCCAAGAATAACCCCCGCCAAGGGCCTCTACCTCCTGTTTCTATGCAGGCAGTTGGTGCTGCCCTTATGGAAAATATTGTAGTTGATTTCACCGAGTTACCCCGAGTAAGGGGTTATCGATATCTGCTGGTGATAGTGTGTACATTTTCAGGATGGGTTGAGGCCTACCCCTGTAGAACGGAGACAGCCTGAGAAGTTACAAGGGCCCTGCTGAAAGAGATCATTCCTAGGTTTGACCTACCCCTTACTATAGGGTCAGCTAATGGCCCTGCGTTTGTTGCTAAGTGCATTCAGGACCTCTCCAAGACCCTCCAGATTACCTGGAAACTTCATACTGCTTACTGCCCAGAGTTCAGGGAAAGTGGAAAGGATGAACTGAACCCTGAAGCTCCAGTTGTCCAAACTCTGTCAGGAAACTCATTTTAAGCGGGATCAGGGCTTACCAATAGCCCTTCTCCATATTCAGTCCTCTCCGACTCGGACCTGGGAATATCCCCTTATGAAGTACTGTATGGTCGACCACCACCCATTGTTCAGGGCCTTAAGGGAGACCTAGAGCAGATAGGTAATGAACTTGCGAGACAACACCTACTGGCATTGGGATCTGTTTTTCAGTCTTTGAACAGGTGGATACAAGAGCGACTGCCTATCTCTGTGTCAGAGCCGCTCCACCCCCACCAGCCGAGAGATCGTGTGTGGATTAAGGAATGGAAACGTGAACCACTGTGCCCTACCTGGAGAGATCCTTATACAGTTCTCCTGGCCACACCAACCGCAGTCAAGGTTGCAGAGGTTACCCCGTGGATTCATCATACCCGTCTCAAGAAAGCTGCTCCTGACCTGGATGACAAGTGGACGGTGCACAAACATTCTCAGGTTCCCTAATGCCTCACATTACGGAGAACCAGGGAATCGGCAGACGACAGAGCTCTGCGCTAGCCGCACACCGGAAGCTGGCTAGTCTACGCACGGCGGAAGCTTGAGGAGTCATCTTCAGATACTGCTAAAGGACCAAGGTGTAGTGGAACACCAGCTCCATGGTTAATATGCACCTGTTTATGTTGACTTTAATTCTAGCATTTGTGTGGGGCCCTCCCTTGTTGACCTCAGGAACTATAAACACAGTAACATTACTTGCCGAGACTGCTTTGAATACTTCGAACCTTTGTGTACATAGTACATCTCAGGCTGGAGCCCTGTTATCAACTTGCCTTATTGCTGTGCCTTCTAATTTGTGTGAAATGCAGAAGTTTACAATACTGAACAATTTGAACTGTAGACAGCCTAAACTAACGTTTTCTACCTTATTCTAATTTATTGGTGTTACATATCCTTCCTCAGCCTATTATAACAAAAATCCCTTTTTCCTTGCAGGTTGCCTCCACCCTCAAAGCCACAGATTGCTTTATTTTTGAAAATGCTAATATTGGTGCTTTTGATTTATCTAACATTGTATTATTTTGCAAGTTTATTACCAAGGTTTCTTATGGCCATTCAGAAATGTATCTTCCTTTAGGATGGTTCTTGTTATGTGGTCAAAAATGCTTATACTTATGTTCCCGCAAATGCTATGGGTGGGCCTTGCACTTTTGGTAGACTAACTACTGCCCCCCCATGTGATGGCAGTATGTAAATATAAATCCCTTTCACAGTCAGATCAACTCATATTGTAGCAGCAGAGCGCAGACAACCCAATAATACCAGGAGTCTGTTCAGAAGGTCCAAATCATTTATTTGTGCACAAGACTCAAGCAGAATCACATTCAAAATGGCTGAGCAATGGCTGTTAGTAAAACAACAACTTTTATACTGTTCTTCTCCATTCTAGATATAGGCAAACTTCTCATTGGTCCCAGTAACCCCTTCTACCCCATCTATTGGTCACGGTACCATTACGTAGCTATCCAATGGGGACCTTGGTCTGGGCTCAGCACCTGGTTGCCCCCCTTACAGTCCCTATTACAATGGTCAGTTCTTAGACTCTTGATACATCTTCTCTCCAAGGTCACTAGCCAGCTGGAATATGTGGGAAAGCAGGGCACTGTAACTTTTCTTTCAGCAGAGTTAATTAATTCCATAGAAGCTTCACTCTCTTATCAATACCAATTAAAACTTGTTTTCTATATTTTCTAAGTTTCGATTCTGCTTAGCTATGCTTAATTGTGCTTAGTTAAGTTTTGATTCTATGGAGGCAGCATTCGGGGGGGGGGGGGGGGGTTCATTCCTCTGGGCCTAACCACAGGCTTCATTTACAGGTCAAGCTGCTTAGGCCTGTCTGTTTAGCTCAAGCAGCGTGGATCATAGGCCTTCGCCTACCACATTCCCCCCTTTGATTATTCTCACCCGCAAGTGAGAAAGGGTGAGAATCAAATCACATAATACTAGGTAAAGGTATCACTCTGTGGTATAGGGTAGTAGTTTCACATAACTAGTATCTTTGTAGCTGCCTTGCGCTCTACAGTGTTATTAATAACGGAAGTTATCATTCACAAGCAAAGTGGCAAGAAACAAGGGAGCAACAAGCAGATAGTCAGAGTCCATAGTTTGGCAAGAGTGGGAAAAAGAACTAAAGGAGTAGAAGCTTCAGGAACATTTATGCCGGACCACCAAGATGTCTTCTTTGTTGTGCTGTTGTAAAACTTCTGATTGAGACAGTCCAGCTGTCCAATCATCATAGCAAATTGTGGTCCGGTGCGAACAAAACACAAACTGTCAACAATGGGGTGGGCCAATACCCACTCACCAGTAGTATTATGTAAATCAGTCTGATTGTAGGGGATGGAATAATTCAGTTCTTGAGCCTCCCAAGGCCACTGATCTCCCATCTTGGTTCCTCCACAAAGAAACAGTCATAAATGTGGAGACTAGATGCTACTGCTTCGGCAAGTTCAAGATACAAGTAAGGCTGCTGCCAGAATAAAGCAATAATAAGAATTCATAATGGGCATAGTCTCTGGAAAACTGGTGGAACTGTCGGCATCCACAACAGATAACAGATGTAGAGTTGATTGTAGATCCTCGAGCTTCTGCCGTACGTAGACCTACCAGCTTTGTGGCAGGAGTAGGGCTGTAGATTCCAAAGTATCACTGTCCTCTGGGATGTCTTAGGTTCTTAAAATATCATAGTACAGTCTCTCAGGCTATTATTGCCTCCTTAGAGCAGTTCACTTTTTAGGAGATCAAAACAGTTTTGTTCTCAGAGCATTTGAACACAGTCTCTTAGAAGACTCAATTTCTTAACACAACACAGTCTATTTCTGATGATTGCAGCTTTCTCCAGATGCGAGGCTTACCTTCAGATAAACAGATAGTCTTGAAATAGTGCAGTTTCTGAGGGACCAATAAGTCTTAGGTCCGTGGCTGTTATCGTAGGGTGAGGCGCAATGGAGTCTCAGGAGGCTGTACAGTAGTCTAGTGATCAGGTTCAGAAGCAGTTGCTGGCTTTACTCGACTATAATGGATTCAAGGTTCGAATTCTGTGACTTTTACTGCAGTTGGAGTTGACAGGATGACAACATAGGGTCCCTTCCAATGCAGGGCTAACGGTATCCTTCTCCACTCTTTGATCCACACCGAGACTCCAGGCTTGAAAGGATGCAGGGGTTCAGGCAAATTGATGGGTAATCGATTTTTGTACCCAGGTATGAAGACTCTGCAAAACAGAACTTAAAACCAATAGTTCATGCCTAATAATTTCAGATCCTATCTGTCTCACATCTCCTTTTATTCCCTATAAATAGGCTACAGATTCTCAGAATCTCAAAAGGGGGAACTCCTAAAGACTTAGCAGGGGCTAAGTATATCCTAAGAAGGGCTATAGGAAGAACCTGGGGCCACTTCAGGTAAACCTCTTGGCAAAGTTTGGACAACTGAGATTTCAAGGTTCTATTCATACATTCTACTTTTCCTAAAGTTTTGAAAGCTGTAGGTAGTATGCACCTGATAATGTCAATATCTTGGGGCCATACTTAATGGACTTGCTTCCTAAGGTTATCCACCCTCATTATTTGTACAGGGTCCCATGTGCATGCAAGGTTGTAAGGGCATACTTAGAATCTGGGTACACATTTAGACAGAGCCCTTTTCCTATTGTTAGTGCTCTAGTGAGGGCTATCAGTTCAGCTTTCTGTGGTCAAGTTTCTGGGGCCAGGGCTGAGGACTCAACTACCAAATCAGGGGTCACCACTGCATATCTAGCACAACAATGTCCATTGATGATGAAACTGCCTTCAGCCACAAAGAAAGTCTGTTCAGGGTTCTCCAGAGGGACATCAGTCAAAGCCTGGAGTCTCGGTGTGGATCAAAGAGTGGAGAAGGATACCGTTAGCCCTGCATTGGAAGGGACCCTATGTTGTCATCCTGTCAACTCCAACTGCAGTAAAAGTCGCAGAATTCGAACCTTGAATCCATTATAGTCAAGTAAAGCCAGCAACTGCTTCTGAACCTGATCACTAGACTACTGTACAGCCTCCTGAGACTCCATTGCGCCTCACCCTACGATAACAGCCACGGACCTAAGACTTATTGGTCCCTCAGAAACTGCACTATTTCAAGACTATCTGTTTATCTGAAGGTAAGCGTCGCATCTGGAGAAAGCTGCAATCATCAGAAATAGACTGTGTTGTGTTAAGAAATTGAGTCTTCTAAGAGACTGTGTTCAATCGGGAGCGGCTGTCTCATTTTTTTTTTTAGCAAACTGTGTGAAAGCCACACCCCTTTGTTCACTGAAAACAAAATGAAATAACTTAGTTTCACAGGCACACAGAGACATGCTAGCAAGAATCATTTAAATCAGTGTCAAGTCGTGATCTAATAATTACTTTGTAGGTCAAAGGAAAAAAACCCAAAAAACAGTTTGCTTAGTTTCTCTATCATTTCTGTTCGAACCATAAAACACAGGGCAAAGCTAGGAGCTTCGATGAGGTTAATACGACCTTCAAAACTAAAATTCTGACTAAATATTCCTATCGAATGGTATATAATACCTGACCATAGTAGAAGGAACATCCCTATTAAAACAAAGTGAATAAAAACAGGTATAATTGTCCTAAAATAAGCTCCAATTAGCCCAGCAGCAGAACGTTGAAAACATGCCTTCATAGGGTTAAAAAGCACCTCTGCACAGACACGCCCCTTGTCAGCCTCACGCTGTACTGTAGGAAAAGCTGACTGAATGAGACATGTTCTTGATTTTTCAGTGAGTCAAGCGGTAAAGTGTCATAAATTACCCAACAGAATATAATCTTACATTAAACAAAGACACATAGACAAACGACAAACATGCTAGCAACGTATCCCAAGAAAGCCCAGTCCTGTCTCTTCTGACTAGGCTATACCAAATTTCGAATTCGAAGTCAAAATCAAAAAGACGATAGTTTCACCCCGCGCATACTCATGCAGGGTTAATCGGACCGTCTTGAGAGGTGATCAAGCTCTCTTACCAAATACCAAATTCCAAGTTACAAAATTCAAACAGCAGTTCTGCTCTGACTCATCTGTCTAGACATATCCCAAAACTATACTCACCGGATCCGGTCCCCTTTCCCAAGCAAGCGCATGAGTTGGACCTCGGACTCCGACTCGGTCCAGCACCCGCCGAGGCCTGGCCCAGCTCCCTCCGATGCAACTGGACCGGTGGCGCCTGGGAGCCGAGCCCACGTCAGAAGGGCACGAGCCCAGCAGGACCAAACCTATAGAGGCGGAAAGTCGTGGTATATCAGCTCGTATACCCTCTACTCACCACACGTTCCGGGCCAACGCACCAAGAATATGTAGCAGCAGAGCGCAGACAACCCAATAATACCAGGAGTCTGTTCAGAAGGTCCAAATCATTTATTTGTGCACAAGACTCAAGCAGAATCACATTCAAAATGGCTGAGCAATGGCTGTTAGTAAAACAACAACTTTTATACTGTTCTTCTCCATTCTAGAATATGAGAAAATTTGCCTCCTTCATTAGGAAGGCAAATTTTTCCTTAAAAAGGGGGGGAATAATGAGGTGGAATCCAGACAGGTAAGGGTTAATTTGATGATACTGTGTGAAAAAGGATACACCTCCTTGGTGAAGTCATACCCTGATACATACTTGTCCCTTCCCTATTCCTTTGTCCTGATTTTCTCTCTGCTTGCTAGAGATAAAGAGTACAGTAGACTTTCTCCAATCGGGCTACACTGTAATAAAGTAGGACCAATCATGAAGAAATGCTGTGATGAATTGATAAGAGGTCTACAGTATATAGTCTCTATGAGCCCTCTGAGAGGGGCTCAGAATTTATGAAACTTATTTTTCTCTGAGCCTGTGTGCACATTAAACACAGCCTGCTTCCTGAAAAGTGACTCCTGAGACTCCTTTCCTTCCTCGTTAGCTGTTACAATAGCATCTGCCCCTTTCTCCAAATCTCAGTTTCAGCTACCTTTTCTCAAAGCCCCCGTACTTCCTTCCCACCTTCAACCTTCCTTTGCCCCATTTCCAGCTCCCTAACTGGCATATAATGGTGGTAGTTTGGGTCTATGCTTCTATGGCTCTGTGCTTCTTTGCTGGCTCTCAAGAGGGTTTAAAAGCAATAACTGGTACTTCCTGTATGCTTGTAAGAAATAAGAAGTGCCTGTTCATGCATTTTAAACCCTCTTGAAAGCCAGCAAAAATACAAAGAGCAGCAAGATCAGATGCAAGCTCTTTTCACTGAAAAAGATACTGCTGCAGCAATGGTCACTCCAGTGAAGTCATTTATCCACAACAGCAGCTGCTAGATGATGTAAACAGACCTCCATAAGAGTTCAATTTGTTGGGGTTTTTTTTTGTTATAACTGGAAACTCCAGTTTCCCCATCATGGAGGTTTTATCAGGGTTTTTTGGCTATAATCAGAGAATTTGAAGTCCAAGGTATGTGTGTAAGTGATTAAGGGTATTAGAGGAGTTATATGGACAGGGATGGTTTTACCATTAAACTAGGTAAGGCAACCTTCTCAGGCAGTAAATTTTGGGGGGCAACAGAACATGCTGCTAATTTGCCCCTACAGCAGCTGCCTCACTTGGCTCCTGGTCAGTTCAACATCACCTGCTGCCACTGTCTCTTCTGCTGCCAATGTTGCTGCTGAGTCCTGCGACATGCAGTAGTGACTTTAAAATAGAGAGAAGGTACAGGGCTATCTAGCTTCTGTGCACCACTAAAAGCTAAGGGCTCAATATTGTAGTGAGATGGCTATGTGCCGCAATGCCGTCGCTGCCGACTTCTAACTCTGGATTTTCAATGCCGGGGTTATATGTTATAAATATCTGTGGTCACCGCACAGCCTCCGATACCGCAGAAGGTAACCAGGTAGTGATGATATTGCATTGCTATTCGGTTAGCTCCCACGGGTAAAACTAGGCCAACTTTTGTTGCACCAGGTAGCAGTACAATATCAACACTACACGGTTAGCGATTGTTGCCGTCCATGACACGCCCCAGAACTCTGATATGCCCTGATGCTAAGCGATTAGCATTGAGGCATATAGCAATGTTAGTTGGGGATATTCAGCGGCATTAACCATGTTAGTGCCGTTCAATATCCCGTTCAGTGGCATTTACATGGTTTACAGCTTTGTAAACCATGTAAATATTTTGGAATATTGGGCCCTAAGAACATAAGAACTGCCATACTGGGTCAGACTAAGGTCCATCATGCCCAGTATCCTGTTTCCAACAGTGGCCAATCTAGGTCATACATACCTAGCAGTTTCCTCAAAAGACACAGGTTCCACAATGCTTGTATTGGGTCAAGCAATGATATCCTGGGTCCCATTTTAATAATGGTTTATGGACCTTTCCTCCAGGAACTTGTCCAAACCTTTTTTAAACCCAGCTACACTAACAGCCTTTACTACATCCTCTGGTAACAAATTCCAGGGTTTGATTACACGTTGAGTGAAAAAATATTTTCTCTTATTAGTCTTAAAGACTTTACCCTGTAGCTTCATTGCATGTCCCCTAGTCTTTCTATATTCTGATAACATAAACAAACAATCGATCTACGTTTCAGTCCAGGTCACAAGTAAGTGGTCAGTCCAGGTCACAAGTATCTGGCACGTTCCCAAAAAGGTACTCAGATTCCACAGTGCATGTCCTGAGGTAAGAAGTTGATTTCCCGGATCCTCTTCAATAACGGTTTATGGACCTTTCCTCCGGGAACTTGTCCAAACCTTTTTTTAAACCCAGCTGCACTAATAGCCTTCACTACATCCTCCAGTAACAAATTACAGAGTTCGTCTATGTGTTGAGTGAAAAAATACTTTCTCTTATTAGTCTTATTGTACTTACCACATGCTGTCAATGTTCCAATTAGCGTGGGTGCACTTATCATCTGAGTAAGATAAGGGATTTATCTCCAGGAACAAGCAGAAATGTAGTCTTCACATATGGGTGACGTCGGTACCAATGGAGCCCACATGGGAACGCTCCCCAGCGTCCAATAGGAAACATCTGGGAGCATCCCACTGTGCCTGCATTGCTGCCTTCTCGTCTTTGTGACTCTCCCTCCTCAGTTCTTCATTTTCCGCAGAGCCAGCAGGAAGCAAATCCTGTCACTGCAGAAAATTTCTCTCTTTATTATTTTTTGTGATTGTGTCTGCCTTTCCGTCTATTCCGGAACCAAACTTTTCATCTTTACTTCTTCTTTCTGTAAAAAGAAAAAAAACAACTTTAATTCTTTTAGGCAATTCAATGCCTTTTCAGGCCTTAGGTGTTCCATCAGGCCTACTGACGTGATGGAAAAAACAACTAGTGGTTTTAAAAAACGTTCCAAGTGTGGTAGTACTATTTCTGCCACTGATACTCATGACTTGTGTCTCAAATGCCTTGGCCCAGATCACCAGCTATCTGAGTGTCCCCCATGCAAAAAGATGACAAAGAGAGGTCTACAGAATTGGGCCGCAAAGCTGGGCTCCCAATTTGTCTCAGATGCAGTCTCACTTGCTTCAACGTCATCGAGGACATCATCGTCTTCACATGGATCTCAGGTATCGAAACACAAGTCTTCTTCCAAGACAGGCCATCCTCCTAAGGGTAGATCTCTATCTAAAAATAGAGATGCCTCTTGTGTTGCCCTAGAAGTGGATCAACCGGCCAAACTGCCTGGCAGGAGGACCTCCCCTCCAAAGCCTTACAAGGGGTCAAGGATGCCCCCGAGGCCGCCTCCTCCAAAGAGCTCCTGTGCCATGCTCTGGAACAGTAGCCCAAGCTTCTGGTACCAATACCCAGGCATCAGCAAGCTTTATCAGCGCATGCTATCCATTGAGCAGAGTCTTGCGTCTCTATTAGCAGCGTTGGTACCGGTCAAGACGTTACTGCCAGTATTGTTGGTACTGGTACCACCGACAATGCCGATACAATCGGCATTGGGCTTCGTGCCCCTCGGCACACTCTTGCCCATGCCGAGCCTCTAGTCCATCCCTAGTTCTGAGGTACCGACATTGCAGATCTCTCGCGCTGATACCGATATCAATTGGTACCGGTCTTTACAAGGACAAGAACATCGCTCTCGTCGATACTTTCAATCTACCGATTCTGATTCTTCGGACGATGAATTGATTGGTACCAGAGAGATGAAGTCTCCCCAAGGATCCCTCTCTGTCTCCACAATGGCACTTGTCCCCTCCCAAAGACATGTCTTTCCAGGAGTTTATCAAGGATATGGCGAGGGGCCTATCCATTACTCTTGCATCAGAGAAAGAACCCAGAGCAGAGGAGTTGGAAATTCTCCAATATCCTACAGCTCCTAAAGAGGCGACTACTCTCCCTATACACTGCATACTTCAGGACCTTATGTTCCGAATGTGGGAGACGCCTCTCACCATTTCTCCCCATACCCGATGACTCAATACCATGTATCGGGTACCGGAAAGCCATGGGTTTAGGAAGACGCAACTTCCACACCACTCAATGGTAGTGGAATCAGCTATGCGTCACATTAGGAGTTTTAAGGCACACTCCTCCAATCCTCCAGGCAGGGAATCGAGAACCCTCAATGCTTTTGGCTGCCAGTGCTTTCAAGCCTCCATGTTTTCAGCCGCATAAGCTCATACATACTCTACATGAGGTATCTACTGTGGCGCCGTGGTCCCTCCTAGGCGGCTGCCTAGTGGGGGCGACCGGTCATCACACTTGATTCTTATGCTTCAACGTAGTAGCTGAGGCCCTTATAGTGTAGTTGTGGGCTTATTATTAAAGCAGTCCGAGTGGATGAGGCTGACACAGGAAGATTTGTTATAATTTTTTTTTTTTTTCTTTGCAGCATCAAATTGGCAACAGGCCTTGATAAAGGTTCCCAAAACAGCAAACAGAAAGAAGGATAATTTCTCCAACAAAAACTTTCCAAAAGAGACATTCAACTGCTCTAGCAAAGCAGTTTCTTCACTCTTGGCTTTTTAACTTAAATTCTTCTTCACTTAAGCAAAACAGTTTAAACTCTGATACATGCACAGTCCAGCAATCTTCTCAGCTTCTCCCAGCTGCTACAAACCAGCGTGTGATTATGTGCTGCCTCTTAGCTTAGAAACTAACAGCATTTTAACACAGCTCCAGCCTTAGTAAAAATGGCTGCTTTTAAAGCATGAGGTTTTCCACCTTTTTATCTGCCCTTCACAATGGCATTCTTTGGCACCAGCACTTCTTATACTTTTCACACAGCCTTCAATAAAACTTCTAAGCATTGCTTGTACAAAAACCACATTCCATAGATTCATCAGAGGACACTGGATTATCTTGATAAGACCCAATTTCCATCTCCTCCTCTGTGCTGTAAGGCTCAGGGCTTGGGACACGTTCTGGAACGTTTAGCTGCACTTTCTTTAAAAGTTTAAAAAGCTTTTCCCACTTGAGATTTCTTCTCCCCTTTGGAACTGGGTCAGAACCTCTTGCCCTTCTTCCCCTTACTGAATCAATTTCAGGAAATGTTTGGTTTACCTGGCTTGCAGAAACCCTTCCTCTCCAAGGCTTTCTGAATTGTTTGGTTATGGGCTCAGAGCTTGAGCTGCTGTCTTCAGAGTCAGAAATGTAGTTCTGAATCTTTCCCCAGCTCCTTTCTTGCCTCTGGCCCTGCCACTTGCCTGGGCAGTTATGGCTGGTCCCTTTAGAATCACCAGGTCTCACAGCCCTGCAGTGCTGTCTCCTCTCGACTCCTGGAATTCCTTCAATTCTCTGCTTTCCTCTGCCTCTGTCCATCTCTCCCTCACTTGCTAAGTGACGCAGTTTAAATGCTCTGTAGCCTACTTCCTTCTCTGGCCCCACCCTCTCTCTCCCTGCAACTGCTCTGGAGACTGGGTGTGGCTTCAGGCTAGCTCTGCAAGTGTGTGTTTTAGTTTCACTTTCTCTTTGGGACCTATGCTTAGGTGAGCCCATCCCCCACTTATGGAAAAAAACTTCTTTTTTTTCACTTTCACAGGGCTGTGCTGCACCCGCATCACCACACTATGCTTCATCTTCCAAGGAGATCACTATCAATACAGAGTCCTTCCCTTCGGACTCGCTTCCGGCCCGAGAGTCTTCACAAAGTGTATGGCGGTCGTAGCCACATATCTAAGGACTCTCGGAATATTCATCTTTCCTTACTTAGACGATTGGCTAATAAGGGCAGCCACTTCTCAGGAAGTTCACCTATCCCTTCTGCGTACAATTCAAGTAATACAGGATCTAGGATTTGTGATAAATCTTCCAAAATACCAACTAGTTCCTACTGAAACGCTAGAATTCATAGGGATTATTCTAGACACTCGACGGTCAAGGGCATTTCTACTCCAGGACTGTTGTACCCACCTAGTACAGATAGCATCTCAAGTAAGGTTCAAAGACAATCTCTCGATCAGAGAGATGCTGCAACTGTTAGGCCATATGGCCTCTACGGTTCATGTAATGCCATATGCTCGTCTGCACATGCAGACAACTCAATGGACTCTTGCCTCCCAGTGGAAACAGGCCTCTGGGATTCTCGAGGACAGCATCAAAGTCACAGACGTTCTTATGAGTATCCCAGGAAATCTCCTCATAGGGTCACCTTTTCAGATGCCTCCACATCGATCATCCTGACAACAGATGCTCCAAACTGGGTTGGGGAGCCCACTTGGACTCTCTCACCATGCAGGGCCTCTGGATAGAGCAGGCGTTACAGCTCCAAATAAATTTGCTGGAGCTTCGTGCTGTCTTCGATGCCTCAGAGTGTTTCAACAACAACTGCAGGGTCACAGAGTTCTTGTCCACACAATCAAGTAGCTATGTTCTACGTGAACAAGCAGGGGGGAACGGGCTCTTGGGCCCTATGCAAGGAAGCTCTCCCTCTGTGGTCCTTTGCCATTGCTCATCAGATGCATCTCCAAGCAATATATCTGCCAGGATACCAACATGTCTTAGCAGACAAATTGTGTTGGATCCTCCTTCCACATGAATGGTCTCCTTCCACATGAATGAGAACTCCGGAGATAGACCTTTTTGCCACTCTGCAGAATGCCAAACTACCTCGTTTTTGCACCAGAACCTCGATGTCCATTCGCCAGCAGGTTGATGCTTTCCACCTTCACTGGGGTCAGGATTTCCTGTATGCCTTTCCTCCAATACCCCTGATTCCCAAAACGCTTTTCAAGCTTCAAGTGGACAGGGGCCACATGATCCTCATAGCCCCACACTGGCCACGTCAACCATAGTTTCCTCTTCTGCTGCATCTTTCACAGATTCGCCCTCTCAGTCTCAGATCAGCTCCTGGCCTTCTCTCATAGGAAGAGGGGATGCTACTCCATCCCAACCTGCAGTCTCTCCATCTAATGGCTTGTCTGCTGAAAGCGTAGTCTTGCAAGGTCTCAATCTTCCTCAGGAAGTAAAGGACATCCTACTAGCCTCCAGGAAATCATCTACCAGACGTTCCTATGACTTTAAGTGGCATAGGTACTTCACTTGGTGTACCCAAAGGGATCTTAACCCCTTCTCAGCTCCGGTGGAGGCTCTACTTCAGTATCTCCTCCATCTTTCGTCCTCTGGTCTCAAGACGAACTCGGTAAGGGTTCACCTCAGTGCTATAGCTGCTTCTCACCATCCCTTGGACAGGCAGCCTATTTCTTTGCAACTACTTGTAACACGTTTCATGAAAGGGCTCTTATTAACCAAGCCCCCCATCAGGCCACCACCGGTGGCATGGGATCTTAATCTTAGAGAAATGAGGAAGTGGGGAGGAGGGTTTAAGAGGAAAGATAAGAAGTTTGGTTTTAGCCATATTCGGTTTCAGCTGGCATTGAGACATCCAGGCAGCAATGTCTGATAAGCAGACAGATATGAGCTTGGAGAGAAGGAGCAATGTCAAGTGTAGCTGGATAGATAGATATGAGAGTCATCAGCATAAAAAGGATATTGAAAGCCATGGGAAGAGATGAGGGCCCCATGGGATTTCGTGTAGAGAGAGAAAAGGAGAGGGCCTAGAACAGACCCCAGGGGTACACCAACTGAAAGAGGGATGGGAGTAGAGGAGGAGCCACCAGAACAAACACTGAAAGAGCGATTGGAGAGAGAAGATGAGAACCAGGACAGCACAGAGCCTCTGAAACCAAGAGAAGACAATATGTCGAGGAGGAGATGGAATACGGTCCACACTGGATCTCGCTCCCTGTTCTACCCTTGTAACATTATTGACAAAGCAGTATGTAAATTGTACATAGTTTTCCCTGTTTTTTTTTTTCCAAGTTGTCTTCCCTGTTTGATGTAAACTCGGGAGTGCCCTGTGGTCCTCGAGTCGTTCTGTTAACTGTAAATCGCACTGATGATAAAGAGCGCGGTATAAAATAAATGTTAGATAAATAAATAAATAAATAAGGATACCCCTATGAAGAAAGGTTAAGAAGGTTAGGGCTCTTTAACGTGGAAAAGAGATGGCTGAGGGGAGATATGATAGAAGTCTATAAATTAATGAATGGAGTAGAATGGGTAAACGTAGATAGATTGTTTACATTATCAGAATATAGGAAGACTAGGGGACATGCAATGAAGCTACAGGTTAAACTATTTAAGACTAATAAAAGAAATATTTTTTCACTCAACGTGTAATCAAACTCTGGAATTTGTTACTGAAGGATGTAGTAAAGGCTGTTAGTGTAGCTGGGCTTAAAAAAGGTTTGGACAAGTTCCTGGAGGAAAGGTCCATAAACCATTATTAAGAAGGGACCCAGGATATCAATGCTTGACCCTGTACAAGCATTGTGGAACCTATGTCTTTTGGGGAAACTGGTAGGTACTGTCGTGGGGGAGCGCCCCCTATGCCTATGGGCAATCCACGGCAAAGATTATATTTAGGGAGCCACCGGGAACGTAAGGTTCATTTGCGTAATAAAATGTTCTTATCAGTTCCGGCTGCCTAAAAGAACTTAGCAACGAAACCAAGTGGAGGGAATTAAGGCTTTTATTCCCTGTCAATGCAAGGGTTCAAATTAAGAGATGAATAATGAAACAGAAAAGTCCTTTCTTGCAAAAGGTCACCAGTATTCAAAACATGTGCTTAATTGTTACACTTCACAATTAATGCAGAGGTCAGAAAACAGGAATTCAGTTCATTCCAAAAACATCAACATTTTCATAGACTCTTCTATTTTACTCAGTTACTACAGACTCTTGACATAAGGCTGTGCACAGGTCACACTCCATCTGCTCTGGTGGTGATAGGGAAACTGTGTCAATGCATTCTGTCTCCATGCATTCTTCCTCACTAGAATCACCAGGGGAACAAACACTGTCCCTGTCTGACTCGTGTTGGTGTGCTATGCCTCTGGGGCCTTGTCTCAAATAAGGGTCTGTTCTCAGGGCTTTAGGGATTTTACTAAACCAGTCTGGTTTCTCCTTCCTTGTAAAGCGAGGACTGGTTTTCCCAGGGCCTTTATGCTTCATGCATTTACTAGCATCAATAACTGTTTCATACCTGGAACTTTGCTGGCTTGACTCCACAGAGTTTTTCCTTTCAGCAACTTTCCTGTTGTAGCAATGTCTCTGCCTCTCAGCATTAGGCAGGGCTGTGCTTCTTGGCAGTTTAGTAAAACCTGGTTTGGACTCTCTTTCCTCCCTTGGTAAGAACTCAGGTTTATTATAAAATGCCTTTCCTCTCTTGCTTGGTAAAACTGGGTAATTATTCCTCAGAGACTGTGAGCTTCTCACCAAACCATTCCCTTTGGCTTCTGGCTTAGCTCTCTCTCTTCTGGAGTCAGGAACACTGGAAGAACAGGGCATGGCACAGCCTCTAACCTCAGAGCTGGCTCTAACAAACCTCCTTGGGAGAGCTGCACAATCAGCCTGGCCCTTCTGGATTTCACCCTTGTAAACCCTGTACCTGTGGGCTTGCTCCTCTAGGATTTCTTCACTGTTCCTTCTCAGGTCCTTCTCTTTCTCTTCTTTCTCTTTCCTTGGTGAAGCCGTGCTCCCCTGTGTAGCCGTGCTCCTCTTTCTCAAGGCAGCTGGACCCCATCCTGGATCTCTACCTCCACTTCTACTCCCACTGCACAATGCTGCTAGACTGCCTTTCCCTAAGGCAGCTGGACCTGGACCTCCACTTCTCCTCCCCCTGCAAGCATTCAGCTCTGGCTTATAAGGAAATCCTTCCTGCCTGACTTCCGAGGTCATTTCCAGGTGCAAGTCATTAGGCTTCTCAAGCTTATTAGCTCCTGAATGTTCCTTCCTGCTCCCTCTAGCTGTGCCTGGAGGTAATTGCACATCTAGATTCTTAAAAGAAACAGGATTTCTTTTCAAGTTTTCAACTTTATCAATACCCACATCATGACACATCCCCCCTCTTAAAATATTACGGGCTGAATGACCATCATTATTACAGCACGTAATCCTTGACATCGCATCAGCGTTATAATGCAACTTCCCTGCTCTATGTTGTACTTGGAATTCGTATGGCTGCAACACCATATACCACCTAGTCAACCGGCTATTATTGTTGCACATCTGGCTCAACCACTTGAGCGGAGCATGGTCCATGATGAGGGTAAACTTTCTTCCCATAAGGTAGAATTTTAAGGCTTCCACTGCCCATTTTATTGCTAAGCATTCCCGCTCAATGGTGGAGTACTTTTTTTCAGCCTGTGAGAGTTTCCTGCTTAGGAACATGATGGGGTGTTCAGCACCCTCCTGCATTTGGGAAAGGACGGCACCTAGGCCGACTTCCGATGCGTCTGTTTGGAGCAAAAATTGTTGGTTAAAATCCACCCCTCTTAATATGGGAGCTCTACACAGCTTCTCTTTCAACACCTTGAAGGCAGCCTCCGCATCTGCCATCCAGGATAAAGTGTTCGGGGCATTTTTCCGCAACATTTCTGTGAAGATAGCGCTTTCTTCGGCAAAGTGTGGGATAAAACGTCTGTAATATCCAATGAGTCCTAAAAAGCTTCGTAGTTGCTTTTTATTCTGGGGTGCGGGAAAACTGCGGACACTTTCTATTTTATCTAACAAAGGACGGACTGTACCACATCCTACTACATGTCCTAAGTATTTAACTTCACAGGCAGCAAACAGGCATTTTCCCGGGTTTAAAGTTAAACCAGCCTCCCATCAGCCCCTGCGGGCTTAACAGAGATGCGAGGGAGACACTCTCCCTTTGCGCCTCTCAAAGCCGGCACGGAGGGAGGGATGGAGGGACGGACGATCGGTTCAGCCAGGCAGAGGGGGCCCCGAGGGTCAGTCCATGCTGCCGCGGCAGCAGAGGGGGCCCCGCAGGAACAGTCCATGCTGCCGCGGCGGCAGCCAGCGTTTTTTTTTTTTAATTTAATTTTAAGGCGGCTATTTTTGTGGGCCCTTGTCAGCTGTGGGCCCTACGCCACGGCGTAGGTGGCGTATAGGTAAATACGGCCCTGACCCTACCCTTGAAAGGGGCACACCTGGACATGAGAGTTTCTCGTGGGTTTAAACCTTTTTCTATGCCTCTTTCAAACTGTGGCCAGTCCCTACCTAAGACCAGCTCCTTAGGTAACCTGGGCACAACAGCTATTAGCATATTTTTCTCTAACCCCAAACCTCTAACCAGTAATTTGTACACAGGGTAAAAGGTAGCAGCGCCATGCACACACTTTATCTTGACTCTACCCTCGGTTGATCTGGGGCGGACGCAGCTTGCTCTTTGATAATGGACCAGAGCTTTCGCAAAATCATTGTCTGGTCCGCGCCAGAGTCAAGTAAAGCCTTGGCAGCTACTCCTTGTACCGTAACGTCAAGTACAAATCCCTCTGACACCAAGTGCCTGTGCTCCCCCATGAGCGCAGTGCGTACTCGGCACTCATTCATAATGTGACCCAACTTTCCACAGCCAAAACATCTTTTAGAATGACTTTTCTCTACATTCTTATCAGTTTTCATATTTTGAGTTTTAAACTGGGAGAGACTTCCTGATACTTGCCTGAATGTCGCTACTGCTGTCTTTGCTACCTCCCCAGTACACTGGGTAGCTAATTCAGCCTCTAGATACCTTTCTGTTAAGGCAATAGCCTCTGCAGTAGTGCGACAATTCTGAAGAATAAGGAAGCTCTTTATTTTACTGGGTACCGCAGTCATGAACTGTTCAAGGACTTTACATCCATTAACATTTCTACAGATCTTTCATTGGGCCTTAGCCACTTCTCAGCCAAGCTCTTAAGCCTGTGTCCCAATGTTTTAGGCGTTTCGCCTACCTCAAGACGCGCCACACGTAGCTTGCGGTTATAGACAAGAGGAGTCAGGCCGAGACGTTCCCTAATGGCCTTCGTCACCTCGCTATAATTTTTAGCCAACGAAGCGGGCATTGCCTTATAGGCTGACAGTGCCTCTCCAGTAAGGGATACTGCCAGTCTAATGGGCCATTGCTCCTCCGGCCAACCCACGGAAAGAGCAATCCTCTCAAAATAGTCCAGGAAGTCATCTGGATCGTCATTCACTCCTAACTTCCCTAAAGTTAGAGTCTCGTAGGACCTTAGTCCTACCGGCCAGTTGCCCAGTCCTGAGCTCTGCTTCATGAGTTCAGCGGCTTTCCCTTTACAATAAAGAAGTTTTATCTCATCCGACGTCTCCTGCCCTTTGTGTTTCTCTACTACAGTACATTAACCATTAGCAGGGTTTAGTGTGTTATAAACATACTGCTTGGAAATGATTTGTGTTCATACCAGTACTGTGGAAATATTGCACAATTGCTCTGATCCCATACGAGAGAAAAATTCTACTGAAGATTATTCAGTAGAGTCCATAACCATATCTGAAATGAGAACTGCCTGACGTGCAAGCAGGATTCTTGAAAGTGTGAGGAACAAGAGACATCATCACAGTTGTGAGATGAATCCTTTAGAAGGCAAAATAATACCAAAAAGATATCTATACATGTTTTATTGATACAACAAGGCCTTTGCATAAATAATGAAAAACTCTAGGCCACATTAAGAAACATGGATGTACCAGAACAGCTGATAGTTCTCATGCACAACCTTTACATTGATCAAGAAGCAACTATTCAAACAGAACAAGGAGAAACAGAATGGTTTAAAATCAGCAAATGTGCACAGTAAAGCTGCATGCTTTCCCCATAACTGTTTAATTTATATGCTGAACAAATCATCAGAGAAGCAGGACTTCTGAAGACAACGCGGGTGTGAAAAATGCTGAAAGACTCCTCAACCATCTTCACTATGCTGACAATACAATATTACTGGCTAAAAATGAAGAAAACTGAAACATCTGCTTATCAAGATCAAAGAATATAGTCTTAAAATGGGTCTGCACCTTCACATGAAGAAGACAAAGATCCTCATAAGAATATAAGATATGCCATAGTGGGTCAAACCAAGGTCCATCAAGCTCAGTTTCCTGTTTCCAACCGTGGCCAATCTAGGTCATAAGTAACTAGCAGTCTCCCCAAAAGACACAGGTTTCTCACTGCTTGTATTGGGTCAAGCAGTGCTAACCTGGGTCCCTTTTAATAATGGTTTATGGACCTTTCCTCTAGGAACTTGTCCAAACCTTTTTTAAACTCAGCTACACTAATAGCTTTTACTGCATCCTCTGGTAACAAATTCCAGGGTTTGATTACACGTTGAGTGAAAAAATATTTTCTCTTACTAGTTTTAAATAGGTTACCCTGTAGCTTCATTGCATATCCCCTGGTCTTTTTATATTCTGATGGCGTAAACAATGGATCTATGTTTATCCGTTCCACTCCATTCATTAATTTATAGACCTCTATCATATCTGCCTTCAGCCGTCTCTTTTCCAGGTTGAAGAGCCCTAACCTTTTTAGCCTCTCTTCGTTGGAGTATCCTTCCATCCTCTTTACCATTTTGGTGGCTGTATCTTTTCTAATAATGCTATATCCTTTTTAAGATACGGCGACCAGAATTGCACACAATATTCAAGGTGCAGTCGCACCATGAAACGATACAGAGGCATTATAATATCCTTTGTTTTATTTTCCATTCCTTTTCTTATGAAACGTAGCATTCTATTTGCTCTCCTGGCTGCTGCTGCACACTGGGCGGAGGGTTTTAACATGTTATCCACGATGACGCCTAAATCTTTTTCCTGGGTGGTGGTTCCCAATGTGGAACCTTGCATCATGTAAGCATAGTTTGGGTGGTTCTTTCCTAGATGCATAACTTTGCACTTATCCACATTAAATTTCATCTCCCATTTGGATGCCCAGTCTTCCAATTTATCAAGATCCTCTTACAATTTTCAACAATCCTCTTGGATTTTAACAACTTTAAATAGTTTTGTGTCATCTGCAAATTTGATAACCTCACTCATTATTCCCTTTTCCAGGTCATTTATGAATATGTCAAAAAGCAGTGGACCCAGCAGAAATCCCTGCGGTACTCCACTATTCAAATTTTTCCATTGGAAAATTGGCCATTTAGTCCTACCCTCTGCTTTTTATCTTTTAACCAGTTCCTGAGCCACAATAGTACACTCCCTTCTATCCCTTGACCTTTTAGTTTTGCCAAAAGTCTCTGAGGGACCTTGTCAAAGGTTTTCTGAAAGTCCAGATACACTATATCAACTGACTCGCCTTTGTCTACCTGTTTATTCACACCTTCAAAAAACCAACAAATTAATAAGACAAGATCTTCCTTGCCTGAAGCCATGTTGGCTGTCTCCCATTAAGCCATGACTATCTACAGTTGGCAAAATCAATCATTTCATCCTTGATGGAGAAGAAATAGAAATAGTAGACAACTTTAACCTGCTTGGATCAATCAATAAGGAAATGAGAAGAAATCTAATGACATATTGGGCCCGATTCTGTCCTGGATGTAGATCTCCTTTGCACGTCCAGACTGAGCCGGACGAACAAAGATCACGATTCTGATCCCGCAGGCACATCTAGCCCCACGGGATCAGAATTGCAAACAGGTATGTACATGCAGGCCTGGACTGCGATTCAGTCCCAGCCTGCACGTACATGCCCTACCTGACTATCTCAGTCAGGGCATTTAAATGGAGCCACGGCGCCATGTTACCATGGCACTGTGGCTCAATTTAAAAGCTGCGATGGCAGCTGCCTGCAAACAGAGTTAATTCCCTGCAGACCGACCCCCGATCCGGCCACCTAAGGCCAGGGTCAGGCTATGGGGAATTAACTCTGTCTCCCCCAACCCCATTCTCGCCCTGATGATGAAAACAAATGATGTCCAGGGAAGTTTGCCTTTAGAAGGCAAAATAATACCAAAAGGATATCTATATGTGTTTTATTGACTACAAAAGGCCTTTGTTTGCATAAATAATGAAAAACTCTAGGCCACATTAAGAAGCATGGATGTACCAGAACACCTGATAGTTCTCATGCACTAACTTTTCATTGATCAAGAAGCAACAATTCGAACACGTGAACTCTCACTGAGTTTGTTTTAAGACCTGTCAAGGATAAGTGGAGGAGATATTGTAGAAGCAACTCCACTGGTCAAGAAAAGGGGTTAATGTCCCTTGGGGAGCACCAGAGGGGAAACCTATGCCATTTGAAGGCATAAGAGTGCTTGGTGGAATCTTTACAAGATGCAAGAAGGGCATCCTTGACTGCCTGTGGTAGGTTGAGGTTGGCAAGCAATAGCCCCTTAATAGCCAAGCTGTAAGGCGTAGGGAGTGAAGATTGGGACGGAGGAGCATCCCATGGTCCTGAGAGAGGAGGTCGGGTGTGCATCCCAGGTTGAGTGGCTGAGTCTGCAAGGTGAAGAAGCAGAGGAAACCATGGTTAATGAAGCCAGAGTTATCGAGCCCCAGTCAGCCTATAGCTTGAACAGCATCTTGGGTATCAAGGAGATGGGAGGGAATGCGTAGAGAAGTCCCTGTCCCCAATGGAGAAGGAAGGTGTCCGGAGTCTGTTGGTGCAGTGATGGAATCCTGGAACAGAAGTGTGAAAGCTGTGTGTTTTGCAGAGTAGCAAAAAGTTCTATGAGTTGGGTTTCCCACATCTGGAAGATCCGAGCAACTGTCCCTGATGCAAGGTCCATTCGTGTAGATGAAGGATATGACTTAGCTTGTCTGCAAGGACATTGAATTTGCCCGGGAGGTTCACCGCTGTGAGGTAAATGTGGTGTGAGATGGCAAAGGACCACAGCTGATTCACTTCCTTGCAGAGAGAACGGGACCCCGTTCCCCCCTGTTTGTTCACGTAGAACATGGCAACTTGGTTATCCATCCTGACAAGAAAAGATTGCCCTGAAAGGTGGGGTTGAAAAACCTGAAGCGTATTTGTCAGTGTCCGTAGTTCTAGCAGGTTGACCTGCAGGGCAGATTCCTATGCTGTCCACAGCCCTTATGTGGTCAGGTCATTCAGATGCGCTTCCCAGCCCAGCTTGGAAGCATCTGTTGTCAGGGTACATCAAGGTGGAGGCATCTGAAAAGGAGACCCAAGGAGTAGGTTCTGTGGGAGACACCACCACTGAAGGGACTTAATCACTTGAGGAGTGATGTGGATCTGGTCTCTGAGTCAACCCTTCACTTACATCCATTGGAAAGACAGAGTCCATTGCACTTCTTGCATGTATAACTGAGTGTAACGGATGACATGGACCATGGAGGCCATATGTCGTCATAGTTGTAGCATCTCTCAAGCTGTTACTCAACTTTGCTGTTGTACCCCTTTTGCCAGCTCAATGAGACGAGCACAGCATCCTGTGGGAGGAAAACTCGGGCTTGTTGAGTGTCTGCTCCAGTTGTTTGGTTGGAGTGAAGTGAGACTTTGGGAAGTTTACGACAAGCTCCAGGTTTTGAAGCACCATGATGGTGCAATGAAGAGAGAATCTTACCTCCTGAGGGGAGTCTCCTCTGATCACCCAATCCTCTAATTAAGGGAAGACGAATACCCCCAAGGTACGTAAGTAGGCAGCGATTACTGTCAGGCATTTTATGAAGACTCTTGGGACAGAGGCTATACCGAAGGGCAGAGCCCGGTACTGATAATGATTTCCCTGAAACATGAAGTGCAGTTACTATTTCTGCAAGGGATGGATCAGTAAATGCGGGTATACCTCTTTTTGGTCTAGAGAGCATAGCCAATCGTGTCTCTGGAGGAATGGCAGAAGGGTTCTTAGAGAAATCATTTTGAATTTTTCTCGGACCATGAACCTGTTTAGGTCTCTGAGATCCAAGATGGGCCTGAATCCTTCTGTTTTTTTGGAATGAGAAAATATAGAGCATAGAAGCCCATTCTTTCTTGAGGAGGAGGAACTCTTTCTATGGCACTCTGGGACAATAGGGTGGTCACCTCTTCTTTTAAGAGAATGCTTTGAAGGGGTTGGGTGGAATAATCCCCTGTGAATTGTGGTGGGGGGGGGGGTGTAAGGTTTTGAAGTAAAGCTGGATAATATGGCGCGTCCACTGCTCTGATGTTATGAGGTGCCAACTGTGGGCATAGTGACAAAGTCTACCTGCTATGTGGAGGGGCTGGAGACCTCCAGGGCAGATTGGTAATGCTCTCTAGGAAGGAGTCAAAAATCAGGCACAGGTTGTGGCTGTGCAGCTGGTTGAGGTTTAGGAGCCTTGGGATTCTTTGGGTTGGCAAGAGCCCTGCTGTCTCAACTGAGGATGTTGAGGCTGATAGGCAGCAGAAGGCGAGTAAGAAGGATAATAAAGATTTCTTGGGAAGAGCCTTCCTCTTGGATGGGTCTGCTGTTTTCCTGGAAAGGCATTTTAGGATAAGATCATCTGTCTCAGTCTCTCCTGCTTTTTCCCTCCAATCCTTGCCAAAAAGGTTTTCTCCAGTACATGGGATATTTGCCAGTTTATCCTAGACCCATTGGTCGAGATCTGATGCCCAGAACCAGGCCATTCTGCAAGCCCCAATGCAGGCTGCTGAAGCCCTGTTTGTTGATTCAAAGACATCACAAGAGGCCCTGGTAATAAACTTAGAAGTGTTCTGGCCCTGTTTGATGAGTGTCTGGAATGTACTCTGCTTATCCTCAGGAAGCAAGGGGGGTGAAAGTCTCCAGATCCCTGGTGACATCCTTCAGAAACATGCCCATGTACAGCATGTAAGAGTTATTCTGGGGCCAACATGCATTTATTTATTTATTTATTTATCTATATTTTTCTATACCGCCCCTTCCAGCGATCAAGGGCGGTTTACAAGGAACATTTTAACAATTGTACACAGATGTATACATGCTTGAAAGCACTGATGCCCAAAGGCATCGAGTATTCTTGAGTCTCTACTAGGTGGCATGGATGAATGGTTCTTAGAGCTCTTTATTCTGTGCATCGCACCATTGAGTGGTGGGGAAGCTGAGGGTTTTGGAAGCCTGGACACTCTGGTACTCACTACATGCTATCGAGCCTCTTGCTGACAGGTGGAACTGTGAACAGGGCCTCCCACATTTGGAGCATAAGATCCCGCAGGATGCGATGCACCGATAATGTAGCCACCTCCTTAGGTGTGGGAGGGTCTCAGTTCCTTTTCTGAGGCTATTGTGATGGTGAGCCCTGCTGCCATGTCATGTATGAAATCCTGAAAGGACATATCTTCTGGTGGGTACCAACGCCATTCCTGAGGCAGTGAAGGGTCCGAAGGGATGTCTGGACATTTTTGGGAATCGAGTGATCCCTCGTCAGATTCTGAAGAAGTGGAATCAGAGTCTGGTAAGAAGTCAAAATACTGTACATAAGACTAGTTTCCTTTTAGTTCTCCTTTGATATAAGTTGAATAATTAATTGTTACCTGTAACTTAACCCTCTCTTTTCTCTCTCCCTGTTTAATTTGACACATGTTATTTGTAATCCAGTTTGTTCGATGTAAACCGCTTTGATTACATGATAAGGCGGTATAAAATTAAATAAATAAAAAGTATTAGCATCTTGGGTCAATGCTTTATCAACGTTGAAGGTCGATGCTAATACCGATGCTCGGAGGTATTGCAACCAAGAGCCATGGCTGAGTCTATTGGATACCAAGGGTATTGGTCGATTCCAACAAAGGCATTGGCCTTGGGGTTTCCAATGATGCTGGCTTGAGAGTCAGCATCAGGGCCAATAAACCTGGCTGTAGGCTCGGTGCCAAAGCCTGCACTCCTGGAGCTCTCGATGTTATCGGTACTGAGGCTGCCAGGAGTGCCGCCAAACTCCTTTGCGCTGGTCTGGGGAGTTGGCCATGTCTGGGTGGAATCACTCATGAGGCTCTGAGCCACCATCCCAGAACATGGAACCAGTAGTTTTCCGGAGGTCAGTGCCTCGGGAGTGACCCAGAGGCCCTCTTCTGCTTAGGAGGACAGATCCTCCCACCGGGGCTGTTTGGCTGGCCGGTCTGCATCGGCAGCACCTCTACGGGAGTCGCGATGCTTATACTGGGATGGTCTTGGGATTGGTCTTCGATGCCAATGCCAATGACGATGACTTGGGAGCGGCCAGAGACTTTGACTTATTTTTAGGTTTGGACTTTAAAGAAACCTGAGACACACGAGAGAAAGTCAATGTCCTCAATGAAGTGTAACCCACTGAAAGTGAGTCTGAGGCGAACAACAATCTATACTATCTGACTTTGTTCTTTAGGCCTCTCTTTGTCATTTGCTGGCACGAAAGACAAGAATTGAGTTGATGTTCAGGGCCCAAACATTTTAGACACCAGTCATGATTATCAGTGACTGATATGGTTCCAGCACACTTGGTACAATTTTTAAATCCACTAGTTGGTTTTTCTATGCTCAAAAAAGTTGTCTTCGGGATTGAAAATAAGGCCATGGAGACTTGAAAGCCTAGTTTAGTGGTGAAAACCGCATTGAAAATGAAGACAAAAGAAATAGTTTTTTTCTTTTACAAATTTTTCTATTGGGACCAGTGTTGGTGTCGACTGGAAGGCAGAAGCACGATGTCCACAACAAAGAGACGTTTTTCAGCAGTGACAGGATCATACATTCTGCTGGGTTCGCGGAAAATGAAGAACTGAGGAGAGGAGTTTAGAAGACAGGAAGGCAGACATGCAGGCACAGTGAGGTGCTGCCAAAGGCTTTCCTATTGGATGCTGGGGAGCGTTCCTGCACGGACTCCATTGGTGATGTTCATCCCTATGTGAAGACTGCATTCCTGCTTGTTCATGGAGATCCCATGTACTGAGGTCCCAATCGGTTAAAAACTGACCACTGAACTGGAAGGCATGTGTGATCTATTGCATGAAAAGAAGAGGGAAGTATGGGGGGGGGGGGGATATATGGAAGAGGGGAGGGAAGGAGGGGGAAGGGAAGAGAGGAGGGGAAAGAGGAAGGTATGAAGACTTATCTGTATTGGCAAAAAAAAAGAATATTTTCAAAAGCTCAAACTGGACAGGCACTGTAAGAAAGGAATTAGTCAATGAAATTAAAAATGTGTCCAGGGGAAATCAAGCAGTATCTTAAATGAAAGTCTTGAATGGCAAAACTACTACTACTGCTGATCATTTGTATAGCGCTACAAGGCGTATGCAGTGCTGTACAGACACATGTAAGAGATGATCCCTGCTCATCGGAGCTTAAAATCTATCTATTTATTTATTTAACAGTTTTTCTATACCACCTTTATCCAGGGCAGTTTACATCAAACAATATAACAATTACAAAGGAATTGTTTTACATTAAACAAGGGAGTACAACTTGGAGATAAGTAAGCGATAAATTACGTGGGGGAATGAACTATTTACATGTAGAGGTGGTCTTCGTTTTCTGGGGAGGCTTGATTGGTTTAACTTAACCGACCTCCTGTGTGGTATGTTAGTGCTTAGATTATGTTTTGTCATCAGGTATGTAATATTCTCTGAATAGATATGTTTTTAGTTGTTTTTTTAAATTCGGTGATAGATTTTGCTGATCTTACGTTATCTGGTAACGAGTTCCACATTGATGGAGCATACAAGGAGAATGTTCTGTTGCTGGTTTGTTGTGTGATTTTGATCCTGAGTAGGAGGATGTTCGGAAGGTTCTGATTGGAAGCTCTTCTTGGTCTTGTTGAGTATGTTGTTGTGATCCAGATCAGAGAGGCAGGGAGCAGAGAGATTGTGAATGACCTTGAAGGTAGTAGTGATGTCTTTGTATTTTGCTCGTTGTGCTATTGGGAGCCAGTGTAGGTTTTTTAGGATTGGTGTTATATGTTGCATGGTCGAACTGGCAGTGAGGATTCTGGCGGCAGTGTTTTGGACTAGTTGAAGTGAACATAGAACATTTTTTGGGAGGCTTTGGTAGATGATGTTTCCATAGTCAAGGTGTGATGTAACTATGGCTTGTAGTATTGATCTGAAGTCGGTCTCCTGCAAAAGGTGTCGAAGGGGCTTGATGAGCTTTAGCTTCCAATATGCCAATTTAGATGCATTTTTGATGTGAGCTTCCATGTTGAGGTTGCTGTCAATGGTTATACCTAGATATTTGATCTCTTCTTTTATTGTTATTTCAGCATCCTGTGTTATGTATTTTGGTGGCTTGAAATCTTGATCTCTGAATGAGTAGAGCTTCGGTTTTATTCTGTTTACTGTGAGGTTTATACTGGCTAGGAAGTTTGTCATGGCATTGAAGACATCTGTTATAATTGAGAAGTTTTTGTTGTTAGTGTTAAACAGCATATAGAACATGATGTCATCTGCATAGAGGTGGTAATACGTGTTCTATTTCCGTAGTAGGTTGCAGATTGGTTGAATATATAGGTTGAATAATAATCCAGAAAGGGCTGAGCCTTGAGGGATAACTTGTACTGACTTGAAGGGTCTTGAGTTGGACTTGCCGACCTTCACTTGCTTGGTTCTGTCAGAGAGGTATGACTTGAACCATTTTAGTGTGTTATCTGTTAGACCAATGTCGCTTAGCCTGTTTAGCATGATGAGGGTGGGACACTGAGTCAAAAGCAGCGCTTATGTCAAGGAACAGTAGCACAAATCCCTGTCAAGGTTTATCTAGGCCAATAATGAGTCTGTTGAAGAGATCTGTTAGAAGAGTGTCAATGCCATGTTGTGGACGGAAACCATGTTGGTGTTGGTCTAGTGGTGCGTGTGTATCTACATGGTCTTGCAGCTGATGTTGTATTTTTTTTTCAATTATTTTGGTCAGAAATGGGATACTTGCAATTGGGCGACAGGAGCTTGGGAGGGCTTTGTCTGGTGAGGTCTTTTTTATGATAGGATGTATAGAGGCCTGTTTGAGCACTGGGGTAGGTATCCTTGCATAAGGGAAGAGTGAGCTATCTGTAAGATGATTTGAGCAAATTGGTTGCGTAGATTTTTTTAGCCATGTAACACGACATGGGTCAAGAGATGAGGTTGTGGTATTGATGTTGTTGATGATGTCTAGAATTTTTCTTTTATTTATTTGATTGAAGTTGTGCCATAGATGTTTTTTGTCTGTATTTTTATTTTGCTGGGGTGGCACAAAGTGTTCTTGCGTTGTTATGAGTTGTTTGTTGTGGAGGAAGTCTGCCATAACTTGTGGGTCAATTTGAATTTTTTCGTTTGTTGTGTTGGCTGTGTTGGGGTCATTGGTCAGCTGAGATATAACCGAGCATAATTCTCTAGGGCGGTTGAGTGATTTCATAAGGGTGTTTGTAATAAATTCCTTTTGGCTCTTGTTACATACCTCATTGTATTTCTTTTGAAAGTTGTGCAGCTCTGTCTTGATTGTATTGTCTTGCCTTCTTTTCCATTTTCTTTCAAGGTGCCTATGTTCTCTGCTGATCTGGTCCAGGTTTTTGGAAAACCATGGAGATCGTGATGATTTTTGGTGTTTTGTGATGAGTTTTTTGTTGAAGGTTACAGCAGCATTTATTGTCTGGTTCCATGAGTCTATAAATGCGTCTAGGTCAGTTATGTCTGAGTCTATTAGTGCCGAGGTCTGGTCAAGTAAGTATTGCGCATTGAATGCCTTGAATTGACGTCTGAACTGTTGTTGTTGAGGGGTTTTTTGTTTGAGTAGTATTGGCTGGTATATTGAGGGATATCATGGCATGATCTGACCATGATACTGGGTCACTTTGGGGGTTTAGATTTTCTTTATGTAGGTTGTTGGGTACGAATATAAGGTCTGCAATTGATCCTTTGCAATGGTTTGGTGCATCAATTATTTGAGTTAGCTGTAGGGATTCCATGGCATTCAGGAATGCATTGGTGTGTTTTTCAGTGGTTGAAGGGAGGTTGAGGTCACCCATGAGGGCAAAGTGGTTTCTTGTGGCTGTTTGGGTACATACCTCGTCTAGGATTGCAGCTAGATCAAGACAGCACAACAGCTGAGGACAAAGGGTACATCTAGTGGAATGGTAAGGAAATACATTGGAGTCTAAGCAGATCAGGATCCAAAAGCTGCCTCAAAGGTGAGTTTTCAGCCTGGATTTGAAAAAGTTCAAAGATGAAGCCTGACAGACAGACTCGGGTAGTTTATTCCAGGCATAAGGAGCAGCAAGATGAAAGAATCGAAGTTTGGAGTTGGCGGTGGAAGAGAAGGGCACAGACAGAAGTGCTCTGCCAGAGGAGAGGAGTTCATGAGGAGGGGTGTAGGGAGAGAGAAGAGAGGAAAGGTATTGAGGAACAGCAAAATGAATGCATTTATAGGTCAGTAGGAGAAGTTGGAACTGGATATGGAAATAAATAGGGAGCCGGTGCAGGGACTTGAGACGAGGGGTTATATGAGCATATCAAGGCTGGCAGAAGATTGAAGGGGAGAGAGATGATTCAGAGGGAGACCAGCAAGGAGGGTGCAATAGTCTAGGCGGGAGGTCACTAAAAAGTGGATGAGTGTCTTAGTAGTGTGTTCAGAAATGAAGGGGTGAAATTTGCTGATATTATGCAGAAAGAAATGACAGGTTTTAGCTATCAGTTGGATGTATGTGGAGAAGAAGAGGGAGGCGTCAACGACGACTCCAAGGTTGCAAGCCGAGGAAACAGGGAGGAGTAGGGGATTATCCATAGAGATTGAGAAAGGAGGGAGAGGTGGGTTTAGGGGGAAAAATAAGAAATTTGGTTTTGCTATGTTCAATTTCAAACGGCCATGTTCAATGTCTCACCGTCATTTGAAGCAGCTCAATAAACCCTTCTGAGCATGCTGGAAATTTGTCATTGCTGCCGTCCTGTAATGGAACTGTCAGATGGGAAATCTTATAAAGAATATATATATAGTTCACACATCTGTTGGAGGTGTGTTTACCACCTGAAGAAGGCAGGCCAGCTGAAACGCTGCCAATGTAGGAGTGGATTTCAATAAAGCTGAGTTTGAAATACTGAAGGGTGGACTTTTCCTTTGCCTTGCTCCTGTTGCTGCATTGTTTTTCTGTGGGTGCGTGTGCCCCATTGTGGATCCTAGTGAAAAAGAAAGATGGAAAGAACATTGATGCCCTAGAATTATGGTGCTGGCAAAGAATACTTTGCATACCATGGACTGCCTGAAGAACAAATCAGTCAGTACTAGAGGAGATCAATCCTTTCATTAGAAGCTCAAATAAAAACACTTCTACTTTCATGCTTTGGACACATCATGTGAAGAGAAGGATCATTAGAGAAAGACATAAAGCTTGGCAAGGTTGAAGGTCAACGCAAAAGAGGAAGGCCAGCAATGCAATGAATCAATACAATAACAGCAGCTATGGATACCACTCTATCAACAATTAGCCACCTGACGGAAAACCAAACACAGTTTAGGTCAACTATCCACAGGCTTGCCATGAATGACATTGACTCGATGGTACTTAACAACAATAAGTGCACTGCTCTACAGTTGGCTTGGAGCACCATGCTAAAAATCCCTTGCTAACCAGTTAGCATGTGATTAGCAGAGGTCTGGGCAGATTAGGGGTGGAATGTGGGCAGTGGCAGTGCTTGATGGTTAGCATGGGTATTTTTGGCATGTACTAACTGCAAACATAGCGTTAGTGTGGCTGCAATTAATGTTCTCTCAATGGGTGGCATTAAGTGCATCCATGTGCCAGTTAGCATATTGTCACATGTTACCCCCATGCTAATGGCAAGGGGCCAGATGCATATGCCCCCAAAAGATAGTGTGGAAGTCCATGCTAACCTTTGGGCCCCAACAAGGCCATCAACAAAACAACCTCTTGCTCCTTGACGAACCTTATCCACCCCACACCTGCAACCAGAGCAAGAAGGTCCTTTGCCACCAACACACTAATAACCCCCAGCAAAGTAACAAAATGCACTCAGACAACAAAAAACAGAGCCTTCATGTTCTACACACCTACCTGCTGGAATGGGCTCCCAGTGACCATCCGCGCAATCACTGACCTTGCCCAATTCAGAAAGGCACTAAAGCACCACCTTTTTCTCCTACACTATGCCCAGGCCAACAACACATCCTCACCTGACACAACCTAACCATAAAAAACAGACAACCCAGTAAATAAATTACATCTCTGTACATAGCTCCCAGGGCAAGCCATGTCGCTACAACTGCATAGTGACTTCCTGCCTAGACTGTATATAGTCTGTATATAGTTACCCCTGTTCTAAATCCAAGTTGTATTACCCGTTCAATGTAAGTGCAGAGCAGGGTCTTCCTGCTCTGTACAAAATGTTATCTGTAAACTGCACTGATTTTAGAGCGCGGTATATAAAAGCATTAAATAAATAAATAACACACATTACCAGAGCAATTCTTTGTAAACATGGTACTTAATGTTTAAGTTTCCACAAAGTGCTGATGTGCTGCTCTGAATCTTGTATTTTGTGTTCCAGGTTCCAGGAAGATTGAATGAAAGCTGCTGTTCACAGAAATCAGCTTTCTGTCAAGAATTTGTTATCTTCAACCACTTGCAGGTATGAAGGCTACTTCTTGGTCCCGGAACCCCTAGGCCAGGATATTAGACAGCACTAATCCCTGAGAGAAGTGTACTCTTTGCTCCCACTAGTGAGTAAATGACCAGAGCCAATATACCCAAAGGCATCTTCTTTTCAGCTGTCTCATCAGTGCCACATCACAATGCTCAAACTCCCCCCACCTTGAAGAAGCTTCCCTCTTCAGCATTCAGCTTTACTCTTCTCCAGTTTTGCAGAGAGGTTCTTTCCCCATAGTTGTCCACAGAACCCTCAGACCCTCGAGATTCACCCCCTGGATTTGTATTTTAGATTTAATTGCTCGCCTTTTCCAAATCCAACCTATAAGCAACTTAAATATTCGGGTATAGCTGGTAGGGCCATGCCCAAGAGGGCTTTTTATATAAGTTATACTTGAGGCAATAGAGGATGAAATGGTTTACCAAAGTCACAAGAAACATTAATGGGAGAAACAGAAATTGAATACTGGCTTCATAGGCAGATGGTGGCTTAGCTGTTTGGGAAGCTAAAGTGGGGCAGGGCTAGTATAGGGCTATGACAGGGTGAGGTGGGGCATGTCATCAGTAAAGGGATAGCGAAGGTACTTTGGAACACAGCAGGGAAGGACCCCTTCAGTGTGCAACTCTGGTGCAACTGCACCAACTGCCTCCCCTCTAATACCTCTGTTGTTGATGGTAATATGCACATTGAATACACTGCACAGAATTATGTGCCAAAAAGAATAAAAATAAAGCACCAAAATAATACAACATATTAAACAGAATACTATTTGCAGTATTCTGGAAATATGTTGTTGTTAAGTGCCGTCGAGTCGGAGTCGATTCATGGCGACCCTATGGATAGCTATCCTAAAATATGTTCGGTCTTCAGTCAGGCGGCTCATTGTTGACAGACTGGTACCCGTAGCTGCTGTTATTGTATTGATCCATCTCATTGCTGGCCTTCCTCTTTTGCGTTGACCTTCTATCTTGCCAAGCATGATGTCTTTCTCTAATGATCTGTCTCCTCGCATGATGTGTCCAAAGTATGAAAGTCAAAGTCTTGTCATCTGAGCTTCTAAAGAAAGCTTAGGTTTGATCTCCTCTAGTACCGACTGGTTTGTTCTTCAGGCAGTCCATGGTATACACAGTATTCACCGCCAGCACCATAATTCAAAGGCATCAATTTTCTTCCTGTCTATCTTTTTCACTGTCCAGCTTTCACATCCATATGATGTTATTGAAAATACCATGGCTTGAACAAGTCGAATCTTTGTATGGAGAGAGACATCTCTGCTCTTCAGAATCTTATCTAGGTCTTTCATAGCCATTCTGCCAAGAGCAATGCATCGTCTGATTTCTTGACTGCTTGTTGCTTCTTTATTGATAGTTGATCCAAGTAGGTTAAAGTTGTTCACAATTTCAATTTCTTCTCCTTCAACAATGAACCTGTTGATTATGCCAGTTGTCATGATCTTTGTCTTCTTTACATTAAGGTGCAGGCCCATTTTGAGACTATGTTTTTTGATTGTGAGAAGTAAATGTTTCAGATCATCTTCACTTTCAGCCAGTAATGTGGTATCATCAGCATAGCGAAGGTTGTTGATGAGTCTTCCACCAATCCTCACACCTCTGTTGTCTTCATACAATCCTGCTTCTCTGATGATTTGTTCTGCATATAAATTAAACAGGTAGGGGGAAAGTATGCAGCCTTGTCTTACACCTTTGCTTATTTTAAACCATTCTGTTTCTCCTTGTTCCGTACGAACTGTTGCTTCTTGATCAATGTATAGATTGTGCAAAAGAACGATCAGGTGTTCTGGTATACCCATGCTTCTTAATGTGGCCCATGGTTTCTCATGGTTTACACAGTCAAAAGCCTTGCTATAGTCGATAAAGCACAAATAGATATCCTTTTGGTATTCTTTAGTCTTTTCAAGGATCCATCTCACATCCGCAATGATGTCTCTCGTTCCTCGCCCTTTCCTGAACCCTGCTTGTACTTCAGGTAGTCCTTGCTCCAGGTATGGTTGTAGTCTCTTTTGAATAATCTTCAGTAGAATCTTGCTGGCATGTGGGATCAGAGCGATTGTGCGATAATTTCCACAGTCAGTTGGATCACCTTTCTTTAGTATTGGTATAAACACAGATCTTTTCCAGTCAGTTGACCATGATGTTGTCTTCCATATTTCTAGGCAGAGCCTTGTAAGTACGGTAACAGTTGCATCAGATTGCTGTAATACTTTTATGGGAATGCTATCAATGCCTGGTGCTTTGTTCTTTGATAAGGCTTTCAATGCTGCTTCAACTTCTTCTTTCATCACCAATGGTTCCCGATCATAAGGTACAGGTTGAAACGGCTGTTGGTCCACTTGATCTTTATCATATAAAAACTCTGTATATTCCTTCCACCTTTTCTTGATCTTCTCAGCATCATTCAACATAGAACCTTGAGCATCTTGTAACATTCCAATTTGAGGCTGGAACATTTTCTTTAACTCTCGTAGCTTTAGGAAAGCCGATCTTGTTCTTCCTCCAATAGTTTCTGCTTCTATTTCCTTGCATGCATCATTGTAGAACTTTTCCTTGTCCTTTCTTGCTGCACGTTGGAAATCTCTGTTGAGTTCTGCAATTGTGTTTCTTTCTCCTCTGGCTTTAGCTTCTCTGCGTTTCTGGGCAATTTTCAGAGTTTCTTCCGTCATCCATTTTGGCCGTTTTTGCTTTTTCACCTTTTGTAGAGATTTCTCGCTGTCTTCCAACACAACCTTCTTGATGTCATTCCATAACTCTTCTGGAGCTCTGTCATTTTTATCTAAAGCAGCAAATCGATTTTGCAGACAGTCTGTAAATTCCAGTGGTATATTCTCAGGGTCATATTTTGCAGCATTCATGAGTGGTTTGCTCTTTTTCAACTTTAGCTTGAGTTTGCATACTAATAGTTGATGATCTGTACCACAGTCAGCTCCAGGTTTTGTCTTTGTTGATGTTATAGAGCTTTTCCATCGTTGACTTCCACAGATCTAGTCAATTTGATTTTTATACAATCCATTGGGTGAAGTCCATGTGTACAGTCGCCGCTTGTGTTGCTGGAAGAAGGTGTTTGAGATGAATAGATCGTTGGTCTTGCAGAATTCTATCAGTCTTTCTCCAGCTTCATTTTTGTTGCCAAGTCCATATTTTCCAATTACTTTGCCTTCTTCTTTGTTGCCAACTTTTGCGTTCCAGTCACCCATGACTATCAGGATATCCTGTTTGCATGTTCTGTCAATTTCAGCTTGTACTTGTTCATAGAACTCTTCAATTTCATTCTCTTCTGCAGCTGTTGTTGGGGCATATACTTGAATTATAGTTGTGTTGATAGGCATTCCTCGTAGACGAATAGAGATTAAGCGTTCGCTGACTGCATTGTATTTCATTACATTTCTTGCAAGTTTCTTCTTTATTATAAATGCAACACCATTTCTTCTTTGTCTTTCATTTCCAGCATAGTAGACCATGTGATACTTTGATGCAAAGTGCCCGATGCCAGTCCATTTCAGTTCGCTGACACCCAACAGATCAAGTTGTACACGTTCCATTTCATTCTTGACCACCTCCAACTTCCCTTGGTTCATGCTTCGTACGTTCCATGTTCCAATATGTAAGACATCTTTACAGCTTCTGACTCTCATTTCATGCGCAGCTACATCAGCAGTCAGACGTCCTGAGGACTTTGATCCAACCACATCATAAATGCTGACTTTACTCTGAAAAGTCTTCAACTCTTCTCCAGTAGCTAGTTGAGTGCCTTCTGACCTGGGGGTCTCATCTTCCAGCACTATAGCACAATTTGTTTTTGCATTTTCATGGCAAGATACAGAAGTAGATTGCTGGGCCTTTCTTCTGTGCAGTTTAAGTTTGGTGTTGTTGCCATTGTCACAGAAATGTGATCCTCCACCGTCAACACTATCCCATTCTGCTGCTGCCCAGATGGGTGGTTTGTCTTGGTCTGGCACCTCAGCTGAGACCTGTCCATCTTAGGAGACCTTGCCTGTAGTTAAACTACCGATAGTTTAGCTCTCAGCATCACTGATGCACACAAGCCCTCACAGCACGACAAGCTGCAAACCAAGTGAGGGTCTGGAAATATATGCAGATATTTTAACATTTGGCTCCCAGTCAGCCCTAACTCCCCCATTCCAACATCTTTCTGTTGGTTATAAGGCACATTTTACAATGGGACATCCAAGTGCAATCTGGGACATCAAAGCCAGAATGTCTGGACAAAAAGCAGGAATGTGCAAGTTCAGGCATGAATTTCAGAAACATGAATGTGCCCCATATGGACGTCTATAAAGACATCTACATAGACATCCCCAGAATAGTGTCTCAGAAAATGGATGTCTAATAGTATAAAGTTAATGTAGTGGGTTAGGAGCAGTGTGGCCAGGGGTCAATACCAGTGTGGGCTTTCGTGATCTTAGACTAGTCACTTCATTCTCCATCTTCTCTGCACCTTTTGGATGTTTTAAGGCCACAACAAGCACTTTCCTGATGCCTGTTCGTACCTGGAGCAGGTCTAAAGATGGACATACCTGCTGATGTCCATGACGTTTCTGAAATTGAACGGGGACATCTAAGTTCATTGCACCTCCCCAGACACACCTCCATCAAGCCCCTTGTCTAATTGGATGTCCCTGCAATGGAGATATCTCTCAACCTCATTAGCAAAATGGCTCCAGAGACATCTCTGTAATTTCGATGTCCACATCCTAAGTCTTTTAAAATGACCCCCTATATGAACAGTCATGTTCAACAGAACTGTAATAGAAATCTTTGGTTGCTGGCAACCATAAAATGATTTGCCCAGCAGTTCTTCTTGTAGGTTGCTAAATAGCCACTGAGTTTCAGATCTGCTGAACTAGGAAAGCCTGGTTCAGATCCCATTGCTGCTCCTTGTGACCTTGGGCAAGTCACTTAACTCTCCACTGCCTCAGGTACAAACGTATTTATTTTTATTTATTTATTTAATGGTATTTCTATCCCGCCTTTTCCTTTAATCAAGGCGGTTACACAGCAAACAATCAATTGAATTGTATTTGGGTTCAAGGTGTGCATAAATGTACAGTGATGTGTGTGTGTGTGTGTGATGATTAGTGTGCGCTATTTACATCATGAGCTTTATACAAAGATTGTGCAAAGAGCGTGCGGGGAAGTTGTTAGTCCATGGTTGAAGGTCTCAAAACTTAGATCGTAAGTCCTCTGAGGATAGGGAAATTACTGTAACTGAATAAAACTCACCTTGAACTACTACTGGAAAGGTGTGAGCTAAATAAAAATAGTTTATTGTTGAGTATCCAACATCTTTGGAATACGTATCATCTAAACTAATGCTTATTTACATAAACCCTCTCCGGTATCAGGCATATTGAAAATAACAACAATACAGCTATTGGGAAAACTAAACAAGCAGGATTACAACAGATCAGTCCTACACAGACATTCATGTCTAATATAATGCCTGGCTTCTTTCATATCTTTATCTTTATTGAAGCATTTGATATACCGCACAGAACACAAGCCCTCACCAGGTATAGAAAAGGTAACCACAAACTAAAAATACAAATATACATATAAAAATGAAACTGAAAACCCAAGAGGCCAGACTCCATGTGCAACACCAGAGAAATAGAAATATTGATGCATTTTCCTCTGTACTGTACAAAACAAAGATAGCAGATGTAAGTTTCAAAAACTGATATATTCCAGTCACAAAATTAGAAATAAAGGGCCCGATATTCAGCAGCAGGGGCTGGTGCTTCTAAAGCACATAGCCTTCCCTTTGAACCTTAACACCAGATATTGAATGCCAAGGCTATATCCGGGCATGGATATTGAATATCTGGGTGTGCCGCACAACACGGAAGCTAACCAGGCAGCGGTGATATTGAGCCACTGCCTGGTTAGTTCCCATGGGTAAAGATAGGCCAGCTTTTCCTGCGCCTATCTTTATCCACGAGTCGCTAACCGGGCAGTGGTTCAATATTGCCGTTGCCCAGTTAGCAATGGATGCCACCTCTGCTCTGCCCCGGAAAGCTCATGTCATGCCCCAATATTACACGGTTAGCAGCGGGGCATGTAGCGGCGGAACACATGGATATTCAGCAGTACTAACCATGTTAGTGCCACTGAATATCATTCAAAGTGGCATTTACACAGTTTACAAGTCTGTAAACCATGAAAATGCCTTTGAATATCGGGCACAAAATTATTTTTCTACCTTTATTGGCTGGCGATTTTCGTTTACTAATAGTACTGGTTCAGTGGTCCCAATCTCTAGTTTCTGTTTTCCTCTGTCTTAACCCTCTCTTTCCATTTTTTATTTTTCTCTCTCCTTCTGTCTTCTTCACTTCCTCCCCTATATCCATCTCTGACATTGACCTTTACCTTTCAGCTTCCTTCCATTTATTTTTCTGCCTCCTTATCCACTCAGATTTCATTTCTTCTTAGTATCCAGTTCTCAATCTCCCTCTTTTTACCATATCTACCTACAGGTTTCCATCTCTTTCCCTCTTCCGGACCTCCCATTCCTCTTATTCTCCAATCTTTCACAAACTATCTCCTCTCTTTCTCTCTTGCCCATCCTTTATCCAGCACCATCTATCTCTCTTTCCACTTCCATCTCTTTTCTCTCCCCCTTCCATCCATAATCTCTTTTCTCTCTCTCTCTCTCTTCCCTACTCCATCCAACATCACCCCTGTCTTCTTACTTCTCCTGTATCTATCATCTCCCTTTTGTTTCTCTACTCTCCTGTGCCCAGCATCTCTCCTTTCCCATGTTGAGTATCCCCCCTTGTCCTTAATACTTCCCCTATGTTAACCATCTCATCACCCTATTCACCCCACCATGTCCAGCATCTCCTCTGTCACTCTATTCCCATCCCCACTAACCCTCTTTGTATCTCTTGCTTTCTTTTCCCCATTCACCATGGATCGATCATATCCCCTCTGTCACCCTGCTCTCCCTCCTGTTTCCACCCTCATCATCATACCTTCTTTATTTCCCCCTTCCAATCCAGCATATCCTCTGACACCCTATTTCTCCTCCTGTGTCCACCTCCCAAGCCACCATATCCTCTTTCTTTCCCCTTTCTCACAGTCAAGCCTGTCCCCCCCCCCCCCCCCGGTGTAGTTGTCCCCATATCCTTTTTTATCTTCCCCCAATCTTGTTCCCCCAGCCTCTGCAGCTGCCTTCCATTGACCTACAGCAGTAGTAAAAATAAATAAAAATCATCCTCATTCTCTCCTGGTCCAGCACCAGCATCTTCCTTCCCTGCTCCTTTTATGATGTTTTATTTTAACTTATTTCAAGCTTGATGGATGGGATATTTAATGAAGTTGAAATAAACAGAAACAGGTAAAGGAATGAGTGTGTCAACAGAATACCCATTCCAGGGACAGCTTCTCTCAGACACCTATTCACAGAGGGAGAATCCATTACTATAAAACCCACACCACTGGATGGGGCACATTAATGTCTTTCTGGACCATTCTAACATGTATGTTAAAGCCATATTACATAGAATGATTTTGTTAACATGCACATTAGGGCCATGATGTGCACATTAAAGATTATAGCTTAGTCCCCTTACTAAGGCATTCTTGGTTATGGTGCTGTGATGGTATAAGCTATCACTGATTAGCTCAGGGCTCAAAGTTTAGACAAAGAAGGTGTAGACAACAGTTATTTAGCAGACAGCAGTTATTCCAATGTTTCAGCAATGCTGATGGCATTAACTTGAGCTGTAAACTGATTCTGTTAAGCTTCCCTGCTGCTTTGATGGATACATGAGCTTGTGTTAGTCATCAAATGTAAAGAAGAGTTACTAAAATGTACTTGTATAAAATTGAAAAGGCTTGCAGGCAATATTGTGGTAATTTCTATTTTGCGATTATATATTATATAAGTCTTTAAGTACTATATATAGATGTTGAAGAAGAACAATCCTTGGACTCCTTGTTATGTTAATTATAGTAATTCTTGTTTTTGGCTTCAAAATGACAAGGTAGATCAGAAGAACATGATTTCTCCTATCCAACTGATTTATCTCTGTAGTGGCACCAGTGGTAACTTTTGTCATTTTGCGTGAGAACCAATTTAACTACTAGTTACATTCACCTATTTTTCTTTTTTAACCTTAAATTATAACTTTTGCCTTCTTTATAGACTGTGCTTTTAAAGAGCCACATTAAGAGGGTTATTTGATCAGAGTTACAGAGTTTAACACACAGTATAATGCAGTTATTTTGCAACTATTTTATACAGTATGTATGTACTTTATAAAACAGAGGCATAATTGGAAAATCTAGGTGTGGCCACTTACACCAGCCCTAGACTTGGTATAAATGCCCATACCTAAATTTGTTGAAAATGCACATAAGTTATATGTTTCAATTTGCTCGCAGAAATTTAGGCTCCACCTACACTTTGCCCAAGCTCTGTCTCTGTGCTCGTCCACTCCAAAAGTGCACTCCATTGGCCTGATGTCCATACTTTCCGTATAATGCCCACCTAAACTATGGATATATAAATGCCCATCTCTGTGTGTAAGTCACTGAAAATAGGTGAGTTAGACAGGCTGATGGCACGTAACTTTATGCTGCTCATTATAAAATTATCTCCTGTACATTCTCTAATAATATATTCTCCTTCCCTTGCCCTTAAGAAAGAACCTCTTTAACTAACACTTAGCTCAAACTATCTGCCAGATGACCCATGTTATTCCTATAGGCTGTATGGCACCGCAGCTCCATTCAGGAGCCTCACTGAGGTAGCCGGGCAGGTGGCTGTGTGTACCGGCCAATCGGAATCAGGTCCCAGCCTGCACATACATGCCCTAGACTCGATTCTCATCCTGCGGGGCACATCTAGCCCCCACGGGATCCGAATCGGATCTACCTCTGTGCATCCCGTTTCTGATCGGATGCACAGGGGCCTGGACGCACACATTGGAACGTGCCTCTATTTGAATTTAAGGGAGCATGGGACAAACACAGATCTCTAAAGGAAAAAAGGGTCTATAGTAGTTGATATGGAAGGGCAGACTGGATAGGTCATGTGGTCTTTTTCTGCCATAATGTTTATATGTTCACTGAAGGTGTTATTATGGAAAATGCAAATTGTGTAGAGCACCAGTAATGGAGAAACACATTTTTTCTCATCAGTGTTTGATTGCTTCCAAGGCTGGATTATAGGAAGATTTTTTTTTAATTCCTTAAATATCTGTTTTTAGGAGCAGAGGAGTAGCCTAATTGTTAGAGCACTGGCTTGGTAACCAAGAGGCCAGGGTTTGATTTCCACTATTACTCCTTGTGGCTTCGATCAAGTCACTTAACCTTCCATTGCCTCTGAAGAAAGGCCTGGCAATCTATCCTATCACACTGCTAAGAAAACCCAGAAATTACTGGGTCACCAGGAGTCAGAATTGACTCAAAGGCATACATTGCATTGCATATATCTATTATATTAAATCAAAATGTGTTTCATTAATTTCCTTTTCCTGAAATTATCACTTAAAATATGTTGAAAATAAACATTTATTCCCCAATTAAATCCAAGATCTTCGGCCCAGGATTTAAATCATGATCACAGGACTGGATAGATAAAATTAAATCAATCACAGATCACTAGACTGTTTAATAGATCTGGGCCATTAACTTTGAATTAGATTATCACTAGTTATGATAATCTTCCTCAAATAAAATGGATTTTATTTTTTCTACTATTTATGAATGTTATCCAATAATGTAAAAACCTCTAAGGTATTTGGTTGATAATTTTAATTTAAAAGCCTTGAAGTAATTATTCAGCAGAATGGGGAGTACATAAGGCTTTATGAATAGTTTATCTGTGTATTTTTACATGGATTTTTGGCACAGCAATGCCTTTAAATCTGAATGCTGAATGTTTTGACATAACTTTACATGGATTATTTATCCTTATAAAGCTATCTCTGATATTTCTGCGATCAGACTTGAATGTCTAAGATACAGATAGCAGCTGAATATCACTGCTATCCATTTAACATCTGGCCCTATCCCCATCTATCTCAAATTCTGACTCACTTTAAACACACAAGTTGTGACTGTGTAGTCATGTAGATGGCCAAAGTTATACATTGTCTGTGCTGGGAATTGTTTTTAAAAACCACTTAGGTAGTCAGCATCCCATGGTGGTTCTGATTATTGCCCCTCTTATTGTTCCATATGCATAATAAGAATACAGAATCAATTTTTAAGTGCCTTTTCTAATGCTCATCTTTATATATTTTGCTTATGTTTTCTAGGCATTTCCTGTTTGTCTGCTGATATACTCTATAGAAAGATATGAAAAGATTTCATGAGGCCAAAATATAAGAAATGTATTGAAATAAATTCTTTCTAATAACATAATCAAAGAATTGTCAAAAATTCAAATGGAATGAGAAATTGTCAGGCCTTAGTCTTTTAAAAGTACTTATATTCTTATAGAACTTGTGCTTATGTTTTTAAACTTTGCTATATGAAATAGAAGTATATTTTTAAAAAATAAGCTTTTGTTCTGAGAAACTGCAGATGCTAACTTAGGGGAACAGTTACTAAAGTTTGGTAACTTTTTGCACTTGCCGCATTTTAGGTGCAAAGATTAATGCACAGTAAGTGCAAAGCCTGTATAGTAAATATCGGGGTGGCAAGCATCTGCCCTGCATGTACTGCACAAGGCAGACACTTACCACATGGGCCTTTATTAAATGCATTGGCAGATAGCACAGATGTACTAGCACCATCTGTCAATGCATTTAAGGTGGGGCCCAATGCTCAAAAACAAAAACACAACCCAACACCCCTCCCCCCCCCACTGCCATCAGCTACCCTTCCCCTAATGGCATAACCTACCCCACCCCCAAAGCAAGCCATGACTCCCCAGTGGCATAGCCCCACCCCCTCTCAAAGTTAAGCTCTCCACTCAAAGTACTCCTGAACATAGCCCTCCCCTGATTCAAGCCCCCCTTGCAAGGACCACAACCTGACCCTCTCCCTACCCTATTAACCCCCCCCCCCCACCCCAGGGACTTACCTGGGGTATCTCTGCTAATCTAGTAGATGGGACAGGAGCAGTCCTCCTCTGCTGCTGCCCATTGCAGCAGGTTCAAAAAGGCAGCTATAACCCCGAAGGGTAGTATCGCTAAATAACGACAATCATAACATCAAGACAATATCTTGTATCCATCTAAAATATAAACTACTAATGAAAATACCCATCAAATGTGACAGGGGAAATCAGTATCTATTCTATACAATACAGACACTGACAGCAAACACTGAACTCCTGCAAAAAGATGTGTACTTCCACACGATTTTCCTATCAGATACAGAATGCGAATAGCTGTCCTAGCAGGTGAAAATAAATATGTTGTAACACAATGTTTGTACTTTCACCCATAGAGAGGCTGGACAGTGAGTAATCCTGGAGTTCCATATGCATATGCTATAATCCTACAGGAAATGTGTATAGAGAGCTATTTTCAAAATGTATAGTTTCAAAGGCCATGGGTACTTTTATCTTTGGATTTGGCACCACTTCAGAAAGGCAAAGTACAGAACAAGCAAAATTTCCTTTAAAAATTGCCCAGGAAAAAGCAGCTACATGGATATGCACCTGCTTTTTCTATGCTTTTTCTAATACATATAATTTTGAAAATGCAAGACTATAGGTTGATTGTGACACGATATTGGCGCAGAGGCCTTCAATATTGCTTGTGAGCTTGTTCCTCCGACTCCTCACCCCCCATTGAGGTGGCATTAAGCACACCCATACTAACAGCAACAGACATAGTTAGTGCATGCTAACCAGAATGTGCCATCAACGCCCACTACCATGCCCTGCACTAAATGTCAGTGTGAAGCACTTAGCGCTGCTGAACCTCATACTACCCAGTAGCATGCTTTAATCAATTTTCCCCATATGTATTATTCTCCAGGAACAAGCAAGAAGTCAGTCCTCACATATGGGTGACGTTGGCACAGACGAAGCCCTTGCAGAAACATTGCCCCAGCTTTCAAAGAAAGCCTTTGGGAGATGCCAACATGCATGCATGGTCCCCTTCCCGCCCAAGGGTGCCATCTTGCTCAGTCTCCTTTTTTCCACAGAGCCCTTCAGACGTTTGTCTGGCTTGTCCCCGGAAAAAGTTGATTTTTCTCTCCAAGTTTCATACTCATCTCCGGTATCACACTGGTACTCTTCCCACCTACCGACTTTATTGCCTCGGCATTGAGTTCGATCTATTTTTGTAATTTTCATTCTTTTCTTTTCCTAGTGCCTTCACACCTTTTTTTCTCCATTAGCAGCCTGGAGAGTCCTCGACCTCACAGGGGTACTTTTTTTCCCCCATGGCTATCAGTGGCTTTAAGAAGTGTGATCGGTGCTCCAAAATCATGTCTTTGATCGACACACACGACTGCTGTCTCCGCTACCTCGGGCCAGACCACGACCCGGCAGCCTGCAGTCTCTGCAAGAGGATGTCCAGTAAAGCCCTCAAGATCCACCAGCAACAACACGATAAATTTTTCCCCAAGTCCACGGTGCCTCCAAAGGTCACAGCCTCGTCTAAGGCCCTGATATCTCGGGCAGAGTCTTCCGAACCCGAGCCTCATCGTGGGTCCTCAGAAAGGGGGTCTCCCTCGAGGGAACCCAGGAAGAAGAAGAAACCCTTGAAGGCAGCATCCTTGGACTGTTCCGACGAGCCGGGTGCTCCCTGGGCCCGGTCCCACAGTCTGAGACGCTCGGCTGAAGTGTCAGAGAGGAGCAGCCTGCAAAGGTCCCCTGAAAGATCCAACCGTGGACTGGCCTCGTTCCCCAGATGCTATCCTCATCAAGGATTCCCCTTCAGGGGAGCTGGCGTCAGGCCTGAGCCCCTCAGTGCCCATGCCGAAGACTGCGGAACCTTCTGCTCTGGAGTCCAGAATGGCAGCCCTGGAGCGCAGTTTGTCAGCCTTCATGGACCAGTAGCGGGCACTGTTGTCTGGCACATCTGGTTCATCCGCCCTGACCACTAGGCCCTCGACGTCCAAGATGTCCCCGGAGTCCGAACCGATCCTCAAGGTCCTTAGGCCTCGAGTCGATCCTTGGCTGAGATCACAATCCGAGTCCTGCTCGACAGGACCGCAGTCATCCCCGGCAAGTTTACCGGGCACCAGCTGCAGGGCATCGGGGGCCCCAAGGCCTGCGGAGCAACCCTCCGAGTCCTCAACGGACTACTCAGAGTGGGAGACAGAGGGCAAAGAGTTCCCCAATACTCGTCCCCACCACGACGTCCCATCTGGTTCCCCTGGTTTCCTTCCCATGTTTAATTTCCTGTTCTCTGTAAAACTCAATGTTGTTTGTATACATTGTAGTATGCTTGTTTGATGTACACCGCGCTGATTTTAATAGCGCGGTATAGAAGCAAATGTTAAATAAAATAAATAAAATAAAATAAATAAATCTGACTCTCCTGTCTCGGAGCCTCGATGGCGGTCCCTGCCTGAGGATATCTATCTATCTATTTAGCACTTATAGAGTACCACGCACGCAGCGCTGAACAGCTGACCTACAGGAGGCAGCCAGTAAACAAGAGACAGTCCCTGCCCATCAAAGTCAAGCTCATCGGAGCTTACAATCTAGTTAGAACATACAGAACATTGGTCGATTTAGTGCAAGGCGTGGTATGTTTTATATGGTTTAGTCATGAGAGTTGACAGGGGGTTAAGATAAAATAAGGATAGAAGTCAGGATCTGAAAGCGATGGTGAAGAGGTGGGTCTTCAACCTGGACTTGAAGAGGGCCAGGGAGGTGCCTGGCATGCAGACACAGGCAGGTTGTTCCAGGCGTGAGGTGCAGCAAGGTGAAAAGAGTGAAGTCGAGAATTAGCGGTACGGGTAAAAGGTATAGATAAAAGTAATTTGCTAGCAGAGTGCAGGTTCCGAGAGGGAATGTAGGGAAAGATAAGAGATGAGAGGTATTGAGGGGCCGTGGAGTGAAAGCATTTATAGCTCGGTAGGAGAAGTTTGAACTGGATGCGGAACTGAACAGGGAGCCAGTGAAGTGACTTGAGAAGAGGCGTAATGTGGGCATGGCGAGGCGGAGGATTAGTCGAGCAGCGTGATTTTGTATGGATTGAAGGGGAAGGAGGTGGCTGACAGGGAGACCAATAAGGAGTAGGTTGCAATAATCGAGACGAGAGGAGACCAAGGAGTAGACAAATGTCTTGGTGGTATGTTCAGAGAGGAAGGGGCGGATTTTGCCAATGTTGTAGAGGAAGAAGCGGCAGGTCTTGGCTACAAGCTGGATATGAGCAAAGAAGGAGAGAGAGGTGTCAAAGGTATCACCTAGGTTGCAGGCTGAGGGAACAGGAAGGATAGTAGCTCTGTCCACAAGGACTGAGAAGGGGCGAAGAGGAGGGGAGGAATTGGGGAGAAAGACAAGGAGTTCAGTCTTGGCCATGTTCAATTTCAATTGGCGATGAGACATCCAGGCAGCGATGTCGGAGAGGCAGGCAGAGATCTTGGACTGGGTTGCTGGAGAAATATTGGGTGTAGAGAGGTAGATTTGGGAGTCATTGGCATAAAGATGGTACTGAAAGCCATGGGAGGAGCTAAGCATGCCAAAGTCTTGGGTGTAGAGATAGAAAAGGAGGGGGCCCAAGATGGATCCCTGGGGCACACCTACGTGGAGCAGGGTAGGGGAGGAGGAGGAGCCACCAGAGCATATACTGAATGAGCAATGGGAGAGGTAGGAGGAGAACCAGGAAAGTACGAGGTCCTTAAAAACAAAGGAGGAGAGGATGGTGAGGAGAAGATTGTGGTCAACGGTGTCAAAGGCAGCGGAGAGATCAAGAAGGATGAGGATAGAATAGAGGCCCTTAGATTTGGCAAGGAATAAGTCATTGGAGACTCTTGCGAGGGCCATTTCAGTAGAGTGTAAGGGACAGAAGCCGGATTGTAGAGGGTCTAGGAGGGCCTGGGAGGTGAGGAAGTCAAGGCAGTGACGGTGGACTGCTCGTTCTAGCAGTTTGGATATAAAGGGAAGGAGGGAGATGGGTTGATAGTTAGAAGGCAAGTGGGATCGAGTGAGGATTTCTTGAGGAGGGGTGTGACAACAGCATGTTTCAAGTCAGCGGGGACAGTTGCAGTGGAGAGTGAGAGGTTGAGGATATGGGAGATGGGGGTATAATGGTAGGGGAGATAGGGTGTAGGAGATGGGTGGGGATAGGGTCAGATGCACAGGTTGTGGGTTTGGAGGAGGTGAGAAGGAGTGCGGTTTCTTCTTCAGAGATCGTGGAAGGAGGAGAGGGTAGCAGAGGAAGTACGGATGGGGGGGGGGAGAATTGGGGAGGGGGGAGGTAGATGAGGGGGTGGGAAATTGGAGGGTAATCTTATCGATTTTGTCGTGGAAGTAATCGGCCAGGGTTTGGGCAGAAAGGGAGGGAGGGACCGGGGGTGGAGGGACCATGAGGAGAGAGTTGAGGGTATTAAAGAGACGGCAAGGATCAGAGGCAAGGGAGTTGATCAGGTGGATGTAGTAGTCCTGTTTGGCAAGTGCTATGGCTGACTGGAATGAGCCAAGCATGAATTTGAAGTGTAATAGGTCCTCCGGGGATCGGGATTTGGACCAAGCATGCTTGGCAGAACGTGCGCAGGTGCGTAGATAGCAGGTTGTGGGCGAAAGCCAGGGCTGGGGAGTAGAACGTTTGACTGGATGTGGGGTGGGTGGGGCAAGAGTGTTAAGAGCTGAGGATAATATAGCATTGTAGGAGGATAGTGCCTCATCGACGGACTTGGAGGATAAAATGGAGGAAAGAGAAGGAGAGATGGTGGAGGAGAGAGTCAGGGGATCAATATTATGGAGGTTTCTAAATAGGTCGGAGGAGACAGGATGAGGTTGAGATGGTGAAAGCTGAAGAGTAAAGGTTAGAAGGTGATGGTTGGATGAGGAAAGGATTGAGTTGCGGAAGTTTGAGGGCGAGGAATTCATGAAGAGTATTAGGTCAAGGCAGTGGCCGTGTAGGTGGGTGGGGGCAGTGGAGCAGAGTTGGAGGTCGTACGAGGAGATGAGGGTGAGGAACTTTGAGGCATGGGGGTCAGAGGGGTTGTCGACGTGATTGTTGAAGTCACCGAGAATAAGAGTGGGGGAAGAGGGATCCAGGAAGGCGAAGAGCCAGGAGTCGAAGTCGGTGAGGAAGGTTGATTGGGATTTGTCGGGGGACGAAAAATAACAGCAACACGGAGGGGAAGTGGTGTGAGGAGGCGAATGGAGTGGACTTCAAAGGAGAGGGGGGAGGGTGACTGAGGTGGAAGAAGAGGTTGGAATTGGCAGGAGGGAGAAAGTAGGAGACCAACACCACCACCACGACCAGTAGAATGAGGTGTGTGGGAGAACTGGTAACCCCCATAGCAGAGAGAAGCAATGGATGTGGTGTCTTCTGGGGGAGCCAGGTCTCGGTAAGGGAAAGAAGGTGCAGGGCATTAGAGATAAAGAGATCATGAGTGAAAGGAAGTTTGTTAGTGACTGAGCAAGCGTTCCATAGGGCGCATGAAAACGGGAGAGCGGAGGGGGGAAGGAGAGGGATATGGATAAGGTTAGATAGGTTACAGGAGGCTTTCTTGTCAGAGTAATGTGAGGCTTTATTTCTAGAGAAGTGCAGAGATTTAGAGGGAGCAGGGTGCGGTGGATAAGTCTGGGTGTGTGTGCCCTTCAAGAGGGATTTGAGGGAGGGGTGACTGAGGGGTGAGATTGATGGTATCAGAAAGGTTATATGGGGATTTCTTTTTGGGGATGAGGCTGGGGTTGATATCTCTGTAAGAGAGATTGGGGGATGAGTGAGGGAGGGAGGAAGGGGGAGGAGCGGGATGTGGATGAGGTTAGATAAGGTACATGAGGAACTCTTTTTAGTGTGAGGAAGAAATCGAGGGGGGCCAGGGTTGGGGTTGATGTTACCTGATGAGAGAAGGAGAAGGAGTAGTATAGAGCGTGGTAAAATGGAAACAGTCTGGCCGAAATGAGGGTGGGGTTGGCTTAGAGAGAGAGGGGTTGGTTGAATACGGGGGATGATGTGCTGAAGCTCAACAGCAGATGCAAGGTAGGAGGACAGAATGGAGGGCGACGTGAGGAAGGTAGGGGGGTAGGGGGGAGTGGAGGGAGGGTGATGGTAGGAGGGGAGGCAGTTGTGGAGGATGAGGAAGAGAAGAATAATGTAATGTGGGGCCATGGCAATGGGCAACAAGTTCTATGCAAGCAATGGGCAGCAATAATATGCAGGCAGTGGGTAGAGTTCAGTGCAAACAATGGATAGCAGTACTATGCAAACAATGGGTAACAGTTCTATGCAAACAATGGGTAGCAGTTCTAGGTAACAGTTCTATGCAAACAATGGGTAGCAGTTCAATGCAGACAACGGGAAGCAACACTATGTAAACAATGGTTAGGCATACTATGCAAACAATGGGAAGCAACACTATTTAAACAATGGGTAGGCGTACTATGCAAACAATGGGCAGCAGTACTATACAATGGGAAGCAACACTATGTAAACAATGGGTAGATGTACTATGCCAACAGAGGGTAGCAGTACTATGCAAACAATGGGTAGCAGTACTGTTCAAGCAATGGGTAACAGGTCTATGCAAACAGCGGGTATCAACACTAAGCAAACAATGGGTAGCCGTACTATGCAAGCGAGGGAAGCAACACTATGCAACAATTGGTAGCAGTTCTATGCCCAGCAATGGGTAGCAGTACGATGAAGGTAATGGGAGCAATACTAAGCAAGCAGTGGGTAGGAGAGCTATGCAGGCAGTGGGTAGCAGTTCAATGCCAACAATGGGTAGCAGTTCTATACAGGTAGTGGGTAGCAGTTCTAAGCCAGCAATGCGTAGTAGTACTATGCAGGCAATGGGTAGCAGTTCAGTGTAGGCAGTGGGTAGCAAGTTCTAAGCGGGTAATGGAAGGAAAATCAATGCCAGCAGTGGGAAGCAAGACAAGGAGAGTTATTTGAAAGTACCGGGGTAGTTACTTGAAGGTGCCGGGTGGAGCTCGTGAGATGGTTGTGGTCAGGAGGTGATGTGTGGAGGAGCGATCGAGCCTGCTCAACCCCGGCAGCTACGGAGCCCTGGAGGAGCAGGGTGAGCTGCTCACACCAGAGCGCCCCAGGGCCCCTGCCTAGGGGCCACGCCAAAGGGCCCTCTGGCGAGGCCCTCAGGCATGGGTCTGCCAGGCGTGGGCGCGCTGGATGGAGCACGCTGAGGAAGGGCCGACTGCCCTTGTGCCCAGATGGTGCCGTCAAGGACATGTCTAAGGCCCTGGCATTCCCGATCGAGTCGGAGGAGGACCCTCGGGCGGATGAGTTGAAAATCCTCCAATACGAGGTCCCTCTGCGGGAATCGCTCATGGTACCCATCTCTCCCATCCTGGAACAGCTGATGCCCCGAATGTGGGAGACACCGGCTTCGGTACCGGTGGTGAGCAAATGGCTCAACTTGATGTATCGAGTCCGCCAGAGCCCGGGCTTCCAAAGTCACAGCTGTCGCATAACTTCATGGTGGTTGAGTCGGCCATGCGCTGGCTGAAAAGCCAGAAGATGCACTCCTCAGTGCCCCTCAGCAGGGAGGCCCACACCCTGGACCCCTCGGCAGAAAGTGCTACCAGGGCTCAATGCTCATCGACCGCATCCAGGCCTAAAGTTGTACATGGGCATGTACCTGAGAGACCTGGCGAAGGAAAGCGCCGGGTTCTCGGCTGGCTTCTCCAAGGAACCTTTGGAGTGGTTCAAGAACCTGTCCAAAGCAGTCCATGAATGCTCCAAATTCATGTCTCAAGCGGCCTATGATGGATTTGATTTGGCGACTCGCGTAATGGCAGCTGGTATCGGTGCACGCAGCCAAGCTTGGCGACAGTCCTCGAACAGTGATTTCAGGACAAATTGGTCAATGTCCTCTGCCAAGAAGAGAATCTCTTTGGCAAACCCATGACTGACAAGGCTGCCGAACTGGAGACCGAGTTCATGATGAGGACCAGGCTCTCTAAAAAGACCGCTGCCCCTCCCCAATGGAAGGGCTCAGGTAAAAAATCCTTCTACCCGAGGAAGGGAGCTGCTTACAGAAACTACTTACCTTATCAGGCCTCCCCAGCTCCCCAACAGAGTCAGCAGGCCAAGGGACATGGGCATGGCTCACATAAGCAGAAAGCTCCAAAACCCCAGGCACCGGCTCCGGCCCAACCAGGGGGGAGTTTTTGATTCCTTGAGCATAGCTTCTCTACCCCAAGGAGATCAGCAGCCCACAGGGGGGCGTCTGTCCCTCAATCCCCAGAGGTGGATGACCATCACCATCGATTCCTGGGCACTAAGGGTAGTCAGGGAAGGTTACCTCCTCCACCTGACTCAGACACCTCCCCCTTATTTCCCAGGAGAGCCCCTCAGGTGTCCCCTCCACCGGGATCTTCTTTTGATGGAGTTGGAAGGTCTTCTTGAGGACAAAGCGGTGGAACCAGTGCCCCAAGGGCAAGGGGCTCTACTCCAGGTACTTCCTTGTGCCAAAAAGGAAAGGGGGCCTAACATCCATCCTCGACCTGCACAACCTCAACAAATTCCTGGTGAGGGAGAAGTTTATTACTGGCTCATAAAGGGAGGCACGGCCTCAGAGATGCAGCAGGCCAACGCACGCACCATCCAGGTTCTGCAACAATTGGGCTTTGTCATAAACTACCCAAAGTCTCACCTCCCCCTGACAGTATCTGGAGTTCATTGGGGCAAGGATAGACACTCTCCATTCAAAGGCTTTCTTGCCCAGGGACTGAGCCGATCGTCTCAGGACTCTGGCTCGGGATGTACAATACTGTCTCTTGATGCCTGCTTGGCTTCTCCTGCGCCTCCTCGAGCACATGGCCTCTACGGTCCATGTCACCCCAGACACTCGCCTCATGAGTGCGGCACAGTGGTGTCTCTGGGACAGAGTTTCTGTGACCCACTAATTGGCAGACTCCCTGGTCTGTTGGCAGTTGGCCCAGCATCTCTAGGTGGGTATGTCTTTTCAGGCCCCAACCCCCTCAAGGGTTCTCACCACGGATGCCTCCCTGCTCGGCTGGGGAGCCCACTGCAGAAATCTCTGCACCCAGGACAGCTGGTCACCAGATGAGAGCAGATCAACCTCCTGGAGCTCCAGGCCATACACCTAACCCTGAGGGTCTTCTACCACCATCTGTGTCACCAGCCGGTGCTAGTCCAGATGGACAACCAGGTGGCGGTGTTCTACATGAACAAACAGGGGGGCACAGGGTCCCGTACCCTTTGTCAGGAGCACTGGTCCTCTGCTCCTATGCAGTCCAACAGGTTATCCTCCTGCGGACAGTGTACCTGCCAGGCCAGGACAACCTTCTGCCAACAGGCTCAGCAGAGTTCTCCAGCCGCATGAGTGGCAATTGGACCCCAGGGTAACCAGTTGTCTTTTCCGGCTGTGAGAGGAATCCGTGATGGACCTGTTCGCCAACCCGGACAACTTTCAGTTGCCCCGCTTCTACTTCCAGCAGGCCAACCCCTCCAGGGTGGCAGCAGACACGTTCCTGGTCACATGGTCGGAAGGCCTCATGTACATCTTTCCTCCTACACCGCTGATTGCCAAGACCTTGTTCAGGACCCTCCACGACAGGGCCTCACTTATCCTGATTGCTCCTCGGTGGCCCAGGCAACCATGGTTCCCGCTGCTTTTACAATTGATGGTGGAGACCCCCATACCTTTGGGGACCACCCTGAGGCTCCTATCTCAGGAGGAGGGCTCTCTCTTGCACCCCAACTTGGGGTCCCTGTCGCTGACAGCGTGGCTGCTGACAGGGTGACTCTGGCCTCTTTCAACCTTCCGGTTGAAGTGAAAGACATTCTGCTGGCTTCTCGCAAGGCCTCTACTAGGAAGGCTTATGCTCTCAAATGGCACAGGTTGTCTGTTTGGTGCTCCAAACATGGGGCTGATCTTTTCTCCTACCCAGTGGCTCTGGTGTTACAGTATCTTCTCCACTTCTCTCAGTCCGGGCTCAAGTGTAACTCCGTCCGAGTGCACCTTAGTGCCCTGGCAGCATGCCATCATCCAGTGGATGGTAAGCCCCTCTTGTCCAACTGTTGGTAACCCATTTCCTTTGGGGCCTGCTCTTATCAAAGCCCCCGGTTTGCTCTCTGGCAACCGAATGGGACCTCAATGTAGTATTGAGGCAGCTCACTCGCCCGCCCTTCGAACTTCTGGCTACCTGCCACCTTCGCTATCTCTCTTGGGAAGTGGCTTTCCTGGTCACACTTTTATTCGCTCACAGAGTTAGCGAGCTTCAGGCCCTTTTGGCAGAGGCGCCCTATACCAGGTCCTACAAGAACAGAGTGGTGCTTTGCATGCACCCCGAATTACTACTGAATGTAGTGTCGCCCTTCCATCTCAACCAGGAAGTAGTGCTCCCTACCTTCTTTCCAAGACCTCACTCCAGTCGGGTGGAGATAGTCCTTCACACCTTGGACTGTAAGAGGGCCTTGTCCTTCTATATCCAATGCACTCAATGCCACTGCAAAGCTACTCAGCTTTTTGTCTCCTATGACCCCAGTATGCTGGGGGAGGTGGTGACCAAGGGTACACTGTCCACCTGGGTGGCGGACTGTATCGCCCTTACTTATGAGCAGGCAAGGCTCCCTCTGGAAGGCCGCGTCATGGCGCACAGTGTTAGGGCCATGGCAGCTTCGGTGGCAAACTTTCGTTCCGTCCCGATAGTGGACATCAGCCGAGCCGCCACTTGGTCTTCAGTCCATACATTCACAGCCCATTACTGCCTGGAAAGAGAGTTCTGACAGACAGTGCCTTCGGGCAGGCTGTGCTCCGTAAACCTTTCGGGGTTTAGGCAACTCCTACCCTCCGACCCTTCTGTGTTCAGGCTACCGGAGTGCTGGTCTCATCGGACACAGGGGTCCTGCTGTGGTCTGTGGACACGGATTCATTTGCTGCTGCTTTCGGCTCCCCATGAGGGAGCCCTATTTTTGCTATGGGCTTTCAGTAGCCTGTAGCTGGGGAGTCCCATATGTGAGGACTGACTTCCTGCTTGTTCCCGGTGAAAGCATAGTTACTCACTTGTAACAGGTGTTCTCCAGGGATAGCAGGAATCATTCCTCACAACTCTCCCTCCTCCCCTTGAAGTTGCTCCTTTACCTTATTTTATTTTTGCCGTCTTTTAGCTATGTCATCTGACTGAGCAAGATGGCACCCTTGGGCGGGAAGGGGACCATGCATGTGTGGTAGCATCTCCCAAAGGTTTTCTTTGAAAGCTGGGGGGGGGGGGGGGATGCTTCTGCGAGGACTCCGTTGGTGCTGGCGTCACCCATATGTGAGTAACTATGCTTTTTCTCCCCTGATCTAAACCTGCCTCTGAGTCTGCCTCCTAAAGGAAAAGTTGTCAGTTTGTGTTTATAATTATACATACCAAAAGGATGGGCAATTTTCAGACAGCTAATTTACCAAGGTAAATATCCTTCGTCTTGATGGACCATCAGTTGATGTGACTGAATTTGAGTGACATGGGTCTAATTGGAGATGTCTTGTGGTGATTTCAGGATATTTTTTGATGGAAATATCCTTGCAGGTGATTATAGGGGAATATCTTTCAGAAATCAAGCATGTTAAATGGGGTGTTCCTTCAGAGTTTCTCATTAATATCCATTTTGTTTTGTATTTTTCTCTGCTGGGTCTGACCTATGACAATTGAAGTGGTCTATTTTTTAGATGCAAATGACATTAAAATTGTTATACCATTCAAATAATTAAGGGAAAGGAAATATAGGGACATGTTTACTAAAGTATGGAAAGTTTTTGTGTGTACTGTATCTTAAGTACAAATCTTGAGGTGCGGAAAGTGCAAAACCTACGCAGTCTGCTCCCTGCTGATTCATGTAATATGGGGCCTAACACTGCCCAGCCCTCCTTCAAAAAAAACAATAGCACTGAACCCTGCTGCCATCACAGTACCCTCCTACCCTGTGATCACAGCCCCAATGCAGCACAGTACCCTCCCACCCCACCCCACCCCACCAGTCACAGCCCTGATTTACAGCTAAGTGAGTCGGTTCCTTCAGAATTTGATTTGGACATATTTCTTTGGTTACAGAAGCCTAGGGTAGTCAAGTCAGATGTCATCTGGGAAGCCTTATTTATTTACTTATTTATTTAACTAGGCTTATATACCGCTTTTCTACCAGTCAAAACGGTGTATATTCAGATACTGTATATATATTTTTCCCTTGTCCCCAAAGGGCTCACAAAAGCCTTGACTTCTATTTCCACTCAAATTATTCTTGTGGCTAAATTTACTCAAAACCTATCTAAGCTAATATGGGTTCAGCAGGAAAAAGTAGTGAAATTGAAATTAGAAATTGCTATTTTGGAAGAAAAGACTGCTGAAGGTCAAGAAGTGCTCAATACTTTATTTCAAGGACATTCTTTGCTGTTAAATAAGACTGAAGCACTAGAAAATTTGATGATATGGCAAAATTTGCCTCTTATCAGTTTTCTTAAATATCCATTTAAGAAGTACATCTTGGACACCCTTAAGATTCCTAATTCAATTTGCCCTGTGATTTCTAAAGCTTTTTACCTTTAGATTTCAATATGCCAGATGTTGATTGGCACATTCCTGCTGCAGTATCATCTAGAAGTAAGGAGATCCTGGATTCTCTACAGGGAGAACTATTCAGGCAATTGGTAACAGACCCCACACGTGAAGGGGCCATACTGGACTTGGTGCTTACCAATGGTGAAAGTGTTTCTGATGTTGTAGTGGGAGATCATTTTGCATCCAGTGATCACCAGATGGTGTGGTTCAGTATTAGGACTAGGGCTGTTAGAATCCATTCCAAGGTGAGGATCTTAGACTTTAGGAAGACTAACTTTGCGAAGATGGGCCAATACCTCAGGGAGTCGTTAGTGGGATGGGAACAGCTGGGGGATGTAGAAAAACAGTGGGCAAAACTGAAAGGGGGTATTTTAAGGGCAACCAACCTTTTTGTTAAAATGGTAAATAAAGGCAAAAGGAAAAAGAGACCGCTATGGTTTTCGAAGGAAGTAGCTGAAAAAGTGAAGAAAAAGAGGGAGGCCTTCATGAAATACAAGAGATCACAGAGAGAGAAAGACAGGCATCTGTATTTGGAAAAACTTAGAGAAGCTAGCAAAGTAGTCAAGAAGGCAAAGATTCAAAAGGAGGAGGAAATAGCCAATGCAATAAAATGGAGGGATAAGACATTTTTCAGATATATTAGTGAGAAGAGGAAGGGCAAAAGTGGTATTGTCAGACTCAAGGGTGCAGGGGGGGAATATGTAGAAGCTGATAAGGATAAAGCGGAATTGCTTAACAAATATTTTTGTTCTGTGTTCACAGATGAAGAACCAGGAGCAGGACCTCAGAAAACACCCACAAATAGGAACAGAAGCGAGGGACATCTTGAACAATTTTCAGAAGACTGTGTTCGTGAGAAACTAGCTCAACTTAAAGTAGACAAAGCGATGGGCCCGGATGGGATACACCCTAGAATACTGAGGGAACTTGGGGACGTTCTAGCAACTCCACTGACTGACCTTTTCAATGCCTCGTTGGAGTCGGGAGTGGTGCCAAAGGACTGGAGAGAGCTCATGTGGTGCCTTTACACAAAAAGCGGAAGTAAGGATGTGGTTGAAAACTACAGGCCGGTTAGTTTAACTTCGGTGGTGAGTAAATTATTGGAAACGCTGCTGAAAGAGAAAATAGTGAGGTTTCTGGAGTCCAGCGGATTACAGGATCCGAGGCAGCATGGATTCACCAGAGGCAGGTCTTGTCAGACAAATCTGATTGATTTCTTTGACTGGGTGACCATGGAGTTGGACCGAGGGAGAGCTCTAGATGTGGTGTATTTAGATTTCAGTAAAGCCTTTGACACTGTTCCTCACAGGCGACTTATAAACAAACTGAGCACCCTAGGGATGGACCCTAAAGTTACTGCTTGGGTTAGAAATTGGTTGGGTGGGAGGCGACAAAGAGTACAAGTAAATGGAGCTCACTCTGAGGAGAAGGATGTTACCAGTGGTGTGCCCCAGGGATCTGTCCTTGGTCCGATTCTTTTTAACATCTTTGTTAGTGATATAGCGGAAGGGCTGTCGGGTAAGGTTTGCCTCTTTGCAGATGATACCAAAATCTGCAATAGAGTAGACACCCAGGAAGGTGTAGATAATATGAGGAGAGATCTAGCTAAGCTTGAAGAATGGTCTAGAATTTGGCAGCTGGGATTTAATGTTAAAAAATGTAAGGTCATGCATTTGGGCTGCAGCAATCCAAGGGAGCAATACAGTATAGGAGGTGAAGTACTTTTGTCCACTAAAGAAGAGCGGGACCTAGGCGTGGTTGTGTCTGATGATCTTAAAGTAGCTAAACAGGTAGAAACGGTGACGGCAAAAGCTAGAAGGATGCTTGGGTGCATACGGAGAGGAATGGCTAGCAGAAAAAAGGAGGTGATAATGCCTCTGTATAAGTCTTTGGTGCGACCTCATTTGGAGTATGGTGTGCAATTCTGGAGACCACACCTTCAAAAGGATGTGAACAGGATGGAGTCGGTGCAGAGGGTGGCTACTAAAATGATTAATGGGCTTCATTATATAGCATATGAGGACAGACTTAAGGATCTTAATATGTACACCTTAGAGGAAAGGTGGGATAGAGGTGATATGATTGAGATGTTTTAATACCTCCGTGGCATAAATGTTCAGGGAGAGAGCCTCTTTCAGTTGAAAGCAAGTTCTGCTATGAGGGGACATGGGATGAGGGTGAAGGGAGATAGATTCAGGAGTGATATGCGGAAATATTTCTTTACGGAAAGAGTAGTGGATCCATGGAATAGTCTCCCAGTGGAGGTGGTAGAGATGAGGACAGTAACTGAATTCAAAAAAGCATGGGACCAACACAGAGGATCTCTAAAGGTAAAAAGTGGACTGTTGTAGTTGTTGATATGGAAGGACAGACTAGATAGGCCATGTGGTCTTTTTCTGTCATCATGTTTCTATGTTTCTGTGTTTCTATGTTACCTGCCTTCTACAAAACTGAATATGGCTGAGAGCAGGGAGAAAGTGGGGATTCAGTGGTTGTTCCTTCAGATTTAACTGTGTTTTTGGATACCTCCGCTCAAAATCAGATTACACCGGCTACTCTGGTAGTTTTAGACTCTTGCTGCAATTTCTTGATAAAGGCTTCTTCAGACACCAGGGTGATTTGCTTTTTGGACTTAAAGTTAGAATGTTCCTAGATGTATCCAAGTTGACACTGAAAAGGAAGAGTCACTTCCTTTTGCTGAGGCCTGGGGTACTACAGTTAGGGGCTCTTTTTGGTTAAATTTTCCATGTAAGTGCATTGTTTGATATTTAAATTTTGTGTTTTTACTGACCCATCGCAAATGCACAGTTCCTAGCTGGATCAAGATTCCTGTTGGTTCTGTCTCCACATGAGGCTGCAGGGAATGATTCTGTGTAATCTGCTTCTGACTTGAGGTTACTCTACCCCCTAAATTGTAAACTATATGACATGACAACACACTTTAGTATTATTTTGTGTTTCCTTAATAGTTTTGTTATGCTATTTTCTGTTCAAGATAGTTCTTAGAATATTATTAAAATAAAATAAAAATAATGAGTTTTTGGTTATATAAACACAATTGATGTTGAACTCCTGAAAAAAAGATCTGTTGTGGTTTCAAGGAAGAAGGAGGACTTGTGATATCCTATACAGTTATGGGGAGGGTGCTGAATGACATGGAATTTATAAGTAATGACTGATGATGATCTTACCATTAAGCCACAAATATCAATTGTCATCCTTTGGCAGCAGAGGCAATTGCAACCATATTATCAACTGTGACTTTGAGCTCACTGGTATGCCCACTGTTTATATCCAAATTGGACTACTGCAATGTTCTGTACCAGGGTTTTCTTCTTCAGTAGCCTAGTGGTTGGGGCAAGGTACTTCAGGCCGGAAGGTCGGGGGTTCAAATCCCACTAGAGGACAGCAACCTTGGGCCGGAAGGACTGGGGTTTCTAGTCCCACAGGTGCTCCTTGTGGTCTTGGGCAAGCCACTTAACCCTCCATAGCCCATGTTCCCTGTAAAATAGTTATCTCCAAGTTATAATGCCCTGTTCAATGTAATTTCAGTTTGTTCAATGTAAACCGCACTGATGCAGAATAGCGCGGTTTATAAGAGAATTAAATAAATTAAATAAATAAAATAAATAAATAAACAATGCAACTAGGAAATTTACCTGGAAGGGAATGTGTTTCCTGAAGGAAACATCCACGTGCAATTTTTAGCCAGACTTAGGGAAAGCAATCATTTATTTCTCAGAGTGAAAACCTAGAATCTGCCAGGTGTTTATTAGTGATTCAGATTGGCTATTGTCAGAGACAGAGTTTTGGGTTCAATAGGCCTTTGATCTAAACCAGCATAGCATATCTCATGTTCATATCTCTATTTTATGAACATCCTGTTGTACTAGAGTAACAACAGAATGACAATATGTGAGAGTCTCAAATGTTATTCATGAAAACACTCTAGACTGAAACACTAGAATGGTTAATAGTCAAGAAGCCATAGAGACTCAAACAACTGTTCAAACTGAAGCCTCCGAAGGTCTGCAGTAGTCTTTAGTCGGAATAACCATAGCACTATCTATCATCATCATACCCATGCCAAGTAAGGTAAAAAGCCAACAATATTTCCAATCCCACAGTGTTACTCACACCCTTTTGATGATATCCACTCCATATGTACTTCATAGTACTGGTCATCTCAGAAAACCATTGGCCAGAGGAGGAAGGGCTTGGAAAGTGGTTGCTTTCACTAAGGGTCCTTTTTACTAAAAGCCTCAAAGGATTTGCAATTAATACGCTAAACAAATGCATATTACTTGCAAAACCTTGGTGTTAGCTGTTGGCAGTATGACCAGTATGTTCCTGTCAGCTAATGTGTAATGGACCACTAGAATGTGCGCTCCACTAAGGTAGGCTCATAAGAACATAAGATATGCCATACTGGGTCAGACCAAGGTCCATCAAGCCCAGTATCCTATTTCCAACAGTGGTCAATCTAGGTCATACGTACCTAGCAGTTTCCCCAAAAGACACAGGTTCCACAATGCTTGTATTGGGTCAAGCAATGATATCCTGGGTCCCTTTTTAATAATGGTTTATGGACCTTTCCTCCAGAAACTTGTCCAAACCTTTTTTAAACCCAGCTACACTAACAGCCTTTACTACATCCTCCGGTAACAAATTCCAGAGTTTGATTACACGTTGAATGAAAAAATATTTTCTCTTATTTGTCTTAAATAGTTTACCCTGTAGCTTCATTGCATGCCCCCTAGTCTTTTTATATTCTGATAATGTAAACAGTCGATCTATGTTTACCCGTTCCACTCCATTCATTAATTTATAGAATTCTATCATATCTCCCCTCAGCCATCTCTTTTCAAGGTTAAAGAGCCCTAACCTTTTTTAGCCTTTCTTCATAGGGGTATCCTTCCATCCCCTTTACCATTTTGGTGGCTCTTCTCTGAACCTTTTCTAATAATGCTATATCCTTTTTAAGATACGGCGACTAGAATTGCACACAGTATTCAAGGTGCGGTCGCACCATGGAACGATACAGGGGCATTATAATATCCTTTGTTTTATTTTCCATTCCTTTCCTTACGATACCTAAGCATTCTATTTGCTCTCTTGGCTGCCGTTGCACACTGGGCGGAGGGTTTTAACACGTTGTCCACAATGATGCCTAAATATTTTTCCTGGGTGGTGGTTCCTAATGTGGAACCTTGCATCGTGTAACCATAGTTTGGGTTGTTCTTCCCTAGGTGCATAACTTTGCACTTGTCCACATTAAATTTCATCTGCCATTTTGATGCCCAGTCTTCCAATTTATCAAGATCCCCTGCAATTTTCCACAATCCTCATGGGTTTTAACAACTTTAAATAGTTTTCTGTCATCTGCAAATTTGATAACCTCACTCATTATTCCCTTTTCCAGGTCATTTATGAATATGTTAAAAAGCAGCGGACCCAGCACAGATCCCTGAGGTACACCACTATTCACCTTTCTCCATTGGGAAAATTGGGCTAACACCTTTCTCCATTGGGAAAATTGGCCATTTAGCTCTAACCTCTGCTTTCTATCTTTTAACCAGTTCCTGATCCATAATAGTGCACTGCCTCCTATTCCATGGCTCTTTAGTTTTGCCAAATGTCTCTGATGAGGGACTGAAAGTCCAAATACACTATATCAACCGACTCACCTTTGTCTATCTGTTTATTCACACCTTCAAAAAAACATAACAGATTAGTAAGACAAGATCTTCCTTGTCTAAAGCCATGTTGGCTGTCTCCCATTAAGCCATGACTATCTACATGTTCACTTAACGACTCCAATAGAGGAGTCATTAGGTGAACCCACATGAAGAAATGTTGTCACTGAGCACTCAACAAGTGCCCTGGCACTAGCAATAAAATGATCTTCACTCCCATACTCCACCCATTCCCCACCCCATCTCACGATTACTGATTAATGTGTGTTTTATCAGACACACTCAGGTGTTAGTGTTCCCGACTGCCAATTGCCTCATGTTAAAACGCACGTTAACCAGCTAATGGGCTTTAGTAAAAGGGGCCCTAAGTCTCTTCTATGAGGCGCTTACAACTCAACAGCTGTCTTTTCTCCACTACAGCACCTATCTTGATGACTGTTTATATCATGTGAGATGATTCAGAAGATAAACACCTTGATTGTGCAAAAACATTGCAATGCATGTGCTGTAACAGGAACTTGTGGGATGGGCATTTGTTTGTAATACTGACATTATGCCTTATACCTTGTAATGTAGGGCTTGAAAAAGAACTGTGTGTATTAGTATTTCTTCTATCACTACCTCCTCTCTTTCTCTTTCTCTTGTTCTCCACCTCTCCTCTGTTGTCCTCTACTTCATACCTTCCACAACATCCCATAGTCTAACAGTTCCCCCTCCCCCATCAGCATCCCACAATGCATTCTGTTAGCTGATCCCTTAAAATAGCACAAGGTAAAATGTTAACACCTAGTTTGAGGCAGATTTTTAATGTTATGTCTTATCTAGCATGTGCTAAAGGACTAATGGAAGAAAGCAAACTATTCTATTTCTGCATGCTTGCTAAAATTTTGAATTTGATGTTCTTTCATTAGCATGGACATAACACTTATGAGTTAAATTAAAGTGTAACTTCTTCTAAGACTAGTTTAATATACACAGTGCATACTTTTCCTCATATAGACTAAACAGCCTTAGTATACATAGTACTAAGCTTTATTACTGAGTGATCAATTAATAACTTTTCAGTCACATGCAACTCCCCAGAAATAAAATTGTGGCTCTTTGAACTCTACATTCAGCAGCAGAGTCAGCAGGTGCGTCATTGTGTGGTCATCTAGTTACACACGTGCATTTAGGCCGCACAGATCCCAGAGAGAGAGCGCAAGTAGTAGTGGCAACCTCTCTATGCTGTTTCTGCGAGCATGTTCAAAACTCACAAGCTGGCACGTCCTGTATTGTGATTTTGCATCACACACAAATTAAAGTCAAATATGTTATGCATTTTGGAGCTAATATTCAGAATCCTTAGTTGGCCTGCCAATGGGAGACTGGCCAGTTAAAGGTGTTGATTGCAATGTTCAGCAGCACTATCCTGATAGTGCCTCTGAATATATTCACATATCACCCCAGTATTATCAAGTTAGTGCAGGGACGGTCCGTGGGTAGAGTGAGGATGGTGATTGTGCTATCCAGATAACTCTATGGGGGTGGGCATATTCAGTGGCAGTAGTCAGTGCAAGTAAAGTAGCTGACTGTTACTGCTTTTAATTAAACCAGGAAATTCAATGTCCGGGCCATATCCAGCCACTAGCACTGAATATCCAGGTTGGCCAGATATTGAATTAGCTATCTGGTCAGTGGCAATATTTAGCCACTGCCCAGATAGCTAAACCAAATAAACTTAGGCCAACATTTTTATGGCCTAACTTTAGCCAGTTAGGTCTAACTGGTCAGCGGCTCACTGTTGCCACTGACTGGCTAATCCTTGGTGCTATCTTGATGCATAGGGGCATTCAGTAGATTCAGGAGAGGATATTCAGTGGCACAAAATGGATATGTGCTGTTGAATCTCCCACTCACCGGGATTAATGGTGACAGTGTTCATTTAAGAGGACCTGGCTGATGATCATATGACTAGTGACAAGCGTATTAGAAAACAAAGGCCCATTTAAAAAAGTGATTGCCATTCGACTTCCAAATTAAGACCAAATGGGGCAATAGTATTCAGTGTAAAATTCCAAAACTGCTCTTGCAAATTCAGATAGACATCACGATCACCACTACCATAATCTGTAGAGACATGATTAATCACTCGTCTGCAGAGATCTTGAACCAGTATTTCCTTTTTGAAGCCATGAGCTCTTCCCTGCTCCTTTGCTCCTCCAATGAGCGGCCCTGATGAGCTATTTAAATTTAAAGACCTTTCTGCAGCCACAGACTTTCCTTGTTAGAGCTCTCCATCAGCCGAAGCAGAGAACGGGGAGGTGAGCTCTTCTTTCAACCTCCAGCTTTGCTCATCTGCCCGTATTCATCAGCTTCGTCACTGCCTTGACCTCGTCTTCTATTCTAATTGTTTATCTTCTGATTTATTTATTTATTTATCTGTACTTATATACCACCTTTCACCGGGTCAAAGCGGTTTACAAAAACCAGGGAGAAAGTACAGTAAAAGAAGTTATAAAATAGGTAAAAAAGAGAGGGGGCACCACAACCTGGGGGGGGGGGGGAGTTCAAATGTATGTGCATCAACAAGGGGTTCAAACAGTGCAATCATAATATTTACAAATTCCAGGTTTGTTCAGATTTTCATGTTGACCAGGATGGGGGATTAACCTGGGATCAGTTGGTGCGTGTCTGTTCCTGTCCTAGGTGGATGGTGAATAGGTGAGTTTTTAGTTGCTTCTGGAAGGAGGTGAAGCCCTTTTTACCACAGATGTTGGCCAGAAGGAAGTTTGACAATGAGGGGGCATATAAGTTAAAAGCACGGTTGCAGGACTGTTGGTCAAATTTCGTTCTTTCCACTCCTCAGTTCTTCCTTCATCTGATCATAATCTGTTAAGCTTCATTCTTCATCACTCCCCCCCAACCCGTCAATCTCGCCAAATCTCCTCCTATCCTCATAATTGTTTTAAATAGATGTTAATGCCCAGTGACACATCAAAGGGGCATTAACACCTATTTTAAACAAGCAAGGGCTGTGTGAATTGGTCACAGATTACCTTAGAAGCATAGGCATCAATAGTTCAACCAGAGCTCTGTGATTCTCAGTCTTGAAGGACTACAAATAGGGACTGCTATGTTTGGAGAGAGATCTACAATTGTAAGTATTTACTTCTGGGAATTTTTCTAAATCTTGGGAAAAGGGAATTATGTACATTAAAGCTGATTAATCTGTGTTAATTAAAATCCAGTGTATTTGTTAAATCAGTCAGGGTCTAGTATCAGCAAAGAGATTTTAGTTAAATTAAAACCTCAACATGTAGCTTTTAGTTTAAGTTTAAAAATCAGCAAAGTGCTTTCAGTTTAAATTCAGAACCCAACAGAGAGCTTTCAGTTTACATTTAAAACCCAGCAGAGAGCTTTCTGGTTAAATTTAAAACCCAGCAGAGAGCTACTAGTTTAAATTTAGTACTCAGTCAGGACCTAGTATCAGCAAAGAACTTTAATTTAAATCAAATCAGAGTATAACAGCATAAAAGGAAAAACAGGATCAGTATTCTTTAAGCGATAAATGGTTTCTAGAGACCTTTACAAAGAGGCCTTCTATATAGGGAGCAAGAGACCTATGAAATTGCTTTAAATAGGTGTTAATGACAAGTAACAGATCAAAGGGGCATTTTCAAAGACTCTCTCTATCCAAGCAAGGGCTGTGTTAATCACCCAGGAAATTGGTCACAGAGAAACACAGGAGAGGGTACTGTGTAGCAGCCAGCTTTTAATAAGTCTTCTTTCCCTCCCTCTCAACCTCTCTCAACTTCCACCCATCCCTGGGATATTCATAGATTTATAGGTGCTTAAACCTCTTAAAAGAAAGGAGGTGCCATAATCACTCTCAGGTGCAGCTGTTTATCCTCATCAGGCATACATTAAGGACCTGAGATTAATTAAGCTTGAGGTGAACAAAGTCCATTAAATGTACACTCTGGAGGAGAGGAGGGACAGGGGAGATATGATTCCAACTTTTAAATACTTAAAGAGTATTAATGTACAAACAAACCTCTTCCAAAGACGTAAAACTAGAGGGCATAACATGAAGCTGCAAGGGGGTAAACTGAAAGTCAATGTCAGGAAATACTTTTTCACTGAAAGGGTGGTGGATGCTTGGAATGCCTTCCTGAAGCAGATGGTGAGGGCAAACACAGTGACAGAATTCAAAATGGCATGGGACAGACAGATAGCAACAGGATAAAATCAAAATAAGCATAATTATTTCTTATATCTGAACAAATAGGGGTGACCTATACTGAGTGGTGGGTACACCCCTAAACAAAGGCATGGGGAGGGGTGACCTGACAGAGCAGCAAGTGTACCTACTCTTGCTGCCTTACTGGGCAGACTACATGAACCATATTGGTCTTTATCTGCCATCATATACTATGTTACTATGTAAATGTAATAGGTATAGTTTTATTAGTATAAGTATCCCCAGCAAACCTTAGTACAGTGTTTCCCAACCCAGTCCTACGGGGCACACCGGCCAGTCAGGTTTTCGGGATATCCCTAATGACTATGCATGAGATATATATGCATTAGAGATATCCTGCCAACCTGACTGGTTTGTGGCCCTCCAGGGCTGGATTTGGAGACCCCTGCCTTATACCTCTGTCATTTAAGATTGTGAGTGGGCAAGGTGCAGATGTCCTAGACATCGAAAGGGTATATAGAATGTGACACATTCCTCCTTGATTCTCACCACCACCAAAAAGTTGTCTAATAGACAATATTTTGGTGGTGGTGAGAATTGAGGAGGAATGTGTCACATTCTATATACCCTTTCGATGTCTAGGATATCTGCACCTTGCCCACTCACAATCTTAAATGACAGAGGTGTAAGGCAGGGGTCTCCAAATCCAGCCCTGGAGGGCCACAAACCAGTCAGGTTGGCAGGATATCTCTAATGCATATATATCTCATGCATAGTCATTAGGGATATCCCGAAAACCTGACTGGCCGGTGTGCCCCGTAGGACTGGGTTGGGAAACACTGCCTTAGTAAGTAAACAACTTAAATACCTAAACACAACCTTAAAACTAAGATGCAGACAGCAGTCCAGCAGCGAGATGGGGGCTTTCCAGTCTTTTGCATTGAGTATCACCTGTATGACTTTCTCCCAGTTGGTGAGGGGTCTTACATGTGCACTAGGTGCAAGGAGCTCTTTATTCTCAGGGAACGAGTCTGATCTCTGGAGGCTAGAGTAACAGACTTGGAGGATATAAGGAAGTCAGAGAAGTACATAGACGAGACCTACAGGGATGTAGTACTGAAGCTCCACTTCCAGTCTGGCAGCATCCCTATTGCCATGGAGAGAGGTCACGTGACAGGAGAGCATCACCCTGCTGCAGTAGGAAGTGATCCTGTAGCTAGGACCTGTCCTCCAGGTGATGTAAAATCCTCTCGCACCGAGGAGACTTCTCCAGGGCCATGTGCCCATGAGGGTTATGATTCGATCATTAGGCATGTAGATAGCTGGGTGGCTGGTGGACACAAGGATCAGCTGGTAACATGCGTGCCTGGTGCAAAGATAGCAGACCTCACACGCCACATAGACAAGGTCTTAGATGCTGGGGAGGAGTCTGCTCTCTTGGTACATATTGGTACCAATGACATAGGAAAGTGTGATAGGGAGGTTCTAGAAGCCAAATTTAGGCTTCTAGGTAAAAAGTTGAAATCCAGAAATTCCAGGGTAGCATTCTCCGAAATGCTTCCCCTTCCACGTGCAGGATCCAAAGGGCAGGCATTGCTCTGGAGTCTCAATGTGTGGATGAGACAATGGTGCAAGGAAGTGGGTTTTGGATTTATTAGGAACTAGGCAATATTCTGGGGAAAGGAGGAGCTTTTCCAAAGGGATGGGCTCCACCTTAACCAGGATAGAACCAGGCTGCTGGCATTAACTTTACAAAGGAGATAGAGCAGCTTTTAAAGTAGATAATAGGAGAAAGCTGACAGTCACCCAAGAGCGTATGGTTCGGAACAATGAATCCTTGAAGAATACCAGCAAAATATTGAAGTTAGGGCATATCAACAGAAAGGTTCCAATAAAGACAAAAGTAACAAATTGTGCTTGAGTACAGAGCAGACAGAGCTTAAAGATTCCAAATTTACCCCTGCCTACCGATAGCCAGATTATTATGAATAAAATACAGCCTCTAAAATGCTTGTATGCAAATGCTAGAAGTCTAAAAAATAAGATGCGAGAGTTAGAATGTATAGCACTAAATGAGAGGTTAGATATGATTGGTATCTCAGAGACATGTTGGAAGGAGGACAACCAGTGGGACACTGTGATACCTGGGTACAAACTATATCGTAATGATAGAACTGATCAAATTGGTAGAGGAATTGCACTCTCTGTTAGAGAGGACATTGAGTCACAAAGGATTAAAGTTTTGCAGGAAACAAAATTCACTGTAGAATCTCTATGGATTGAAATTCCATATAAAAAGGGAGAAGGCGAAGGCAGTGGGGGTGTACTATCGAGTGGGTGTACTAGTGACTGCCTGGCCAGAATGAACAAATGGATGATGAAATGCTCAAAGAAATCAGGGAAGCTAACAAAAGTTACAGCACAGTAATAATAATGGGTGATTTCAATTACCCCGGTATTGATTGTGTCAGTGTCACGGCAGGACATGCTAAGGAGATAAAGTTTCTAGTTGAAATAAATTACTGCTTCTTGGAGCAGCTGATTTATGAACCGGTCTGGTGCAAGAGATAAGGGTGTTGGGGCCACTTGGCAATAGTGATCATAGCATGATCACATTTGATTAATAAATGGAGGAAGGACGGTAAGGAAATCCACAGTACTACCTTTTAACTTTCAAAAGGGAGAATATGATAAAATGAGGAAAATAGTTAAGAAAAAACTAAAAAGAGCAGTTGCAAAGGTTAATGATTTACATCAAGCATGGGTGTTTAAAAATACTATCTTGGAAGCCTAGACCAGCTGTATTCCATGCTTTAAGAAAAGTGGAAGGAAGTCCAGCATGATTTAAAGGAGAGGTCAGAGAGGCTGTTGCCAAAAAAAGCATCTTTCAGGAAATGGGAAAAAGAGCCAAATGGCACAAACTGGAAAAAATATAAGCACTGGCAAGTTAGATGCAAGGCATTGATAAGGCAGGCAAAGAGAGAATTTGAGAAGAAGCTTGCTGTGGAAGCGAAAATGCATAAAGACTTTTTCAAGTACATTCTTAGCAAAAAGCCTGTGAGAAAGTCAGTTGGACCATTAGATGACAGAGGGGTAAAAGGGACACTAAAAGGGGACAAGGCCATAGCAGAGAGATTGAATGACTTCTTTGCTTCGGTCTTTACTGAGGAAGATGTAGGGATGTTACCCATGACTGAAATGGTATTTAAAGGTGATGCCACAGAAGAATTGAAAGAAATATCGATACACCGGGAAGACGTATTGCAACTATTTGATAAACTGAAGAGTAGTAAATCACCTGGACCAGATGGTATACATCCAAGGGTGTTGAAAGAACTGAAATATGAGATTGCAGATCTACTATTAGTAATCTGTGAACTATAATTAAAATCATCTGTAATACCTTAAGATTTGAGGATGGCCAATGTAATGCCAATTTTTAAAACGGTTCCAGGGGAGATCTGGGAAACTGCAGACCGGTGAGTCTGATGTCAGTACCAGCAAAACTGGTAGAAACCATTATAAAGAACAACATTACTGAACATGTAGATAGTCATGGATTAATGGGAGACAGCCAACATGGCTTTAGCCAAAGAAGGTCTTGTTTTACTAATCTGTTATGTTTTTTGAAAGTGTGAATAAACAGGTATAAAAAAGTGAGTCGGATGATGTAGTGTATCTGGATTTTCAGAAAGCCTTTGACAAGGTCCCTCATGAGAGAATATTGGCAAAATTAAAAGTCATGGGATAGGAGGCAGTGTACTATTGTGGATCAGGAACTGGTTAAAAGATAGAAAGCAGAGGGTAGTGCTAAATGGCCAATTTCCCAGTGGAAAAAGGTTAATAGTGGAGTACCGCAGGGATCTCTGCTGGGTCCACTTCTTTTTGACATATTCATAAATGTCCTGGAAAAGGGAATAATGAGTGAGGTTATCATATTTGCAGATGACACAAAACTATTTAAAGCTGTTAAAACCCAAGAGGATTGTGGAAAATTGCAAGAGGATCTTGATAAATTGGAAGACTGGGCATCCAAATGGCAGATGAAATTTAATGTAGACAAGTGCAAAGTTATGCACCTAGGAAAGAACAACCCAAACTATGGTTACACGATGCAAGGTTCCACAGTGGGATCCACCACCCAGGAAAAAGATTTAGGCGTCATTATGGATAACATGTTAAAACCCTCCACCCAGTGTGCAGCGGCAGCCAAGAGAGCAAATAGAATGCTAGGTATCATAAGGAAAGGAATGGAAAATAAAACATGGTGTGACCAAACAGTGAATACTGTGTGCAATTCTGGTCGCTGTATCTTAAAAAGGATATAGCATTATTAGAAAAGGTACAGAGAAGAGCCATCAAAATGGTAAAGCGGATGGAAGGATACTCCTATGAAGAGAGGCTAAAAAGGTTAGGGTTCTTCCACCTGGAAAAGAGACAGCTGAGGGGAGATATGATTGAGGTCTATAAATTAATGAATGGAGTGGAATGGGTAAACGTAGATCGATTGTTTACGTCATCAGAATATAAAAAGACTAGTGGACATGCAATGAAGCTACAGGGTAACCTATTTAAGACTAATAAGAGAAAATATTTTTTTACTCAACGTGTAATCACTTTGGAATTTGTTACTGGAAGATGTAGTAAAAGCTGTTAGTGTAGCTGGGTTTAAAAAACGTTTGGACAAGTTCTTGGAGGAATGGTCCATAAACCATTATTTAAAGGGACCCAGGATATCACTGCTTGACTCAATACAAGCATTGAGGAACCTGTGTCTTTTGGGGAGACTGCTAGGTACTTATGACCTAGATTAGCCACTGTTGGAAACAGGATACTGGGCTTGATGGATCTTGGTCTGACCTAGTATGGCATATCTTATGTTCTTTCACTCTCCACTGCAACCTTCCCTACAGCCTTCAAGCATTCTGCAGTCACTCCTTTCCTCAAAAAACCCTCACTTGACCCTACTTGTCCCTTATTTACCCATCTCCCTTCTCCCATTCATTTCTAAAGTTCTTGAATGTGCAGTTCTCCACCACTATCTCGAATTTCTCTCCTCTCAGTCCCTCCTTGATCAATTTCAATCTGTTTTTTGTTCCTTTCATGCTACTGTGACAGCTCTTGCCAAGGTCTGCAGTGATTTCTTCCTGGCTAAATCCAATGGCCTTAACTTAGTTCTCATTCTTCTTGATCTTTCTGCTGCGTTTGATACTGTCGCCCATCTCCTCCTCAACACATTGTCCTCTCTTGGTTTCAGAGGCTCTGTGCTGTCCTGGTTCTCATCTTATCTCTCCAATCACTCTTTCAGTGTTTGTTCTGGTGGCTTCTCCTCTACTCCCATCCCTCTCTCAGTTGGTGTACCCCAGGGGTCTGATCTAGACCCTCTCCTCTTCTCTCTCTACTCACGATTTCTTGGTGCTCTCATCTCTTCCCATGGCTTTCAATGTCATTTTTATGCTGATAGTTCTCAAATCTATCTATCTACACCTGACATTTCTCCTTCTCTCCAAACTCGTATCTCTGCCTGCTTATCAGACATTGCTGCCTGGATGTCTCACCACCATCTGAAATTGAATATGACTAAAACTGAACTTCTTATCTTTCCTCCTAAATCCTCCTACCTCCTCGGTCCTTTCTCAATCACTGTTGAAAATACTCTTCTTCTTCCTGTTACCTCTGCCTGCAACCTTAGGGTCACCTTTGACTTCCCCCTTTCCTTCTCCTCACATATTCAACAAATGGTGAAAATTTGTCACTTTTTTCTCTTCAACATTAACAAAATTCACCCATTCCTTTCTGAACATACTACTAAAACTCTGGTTCACTCTTTGGTCTCCTCCCCTCTTGACTGTTGCAATCTTCTCCTTGCTGGTCTTCCTCGGTCTCATCGATCTCTTCAGTCTGTCCAGAACTCTGCTGCATGGCTAATCTTCTTCCAACCCCATCCCATTATGTTACCCCTCTTCTAAAGTCACTTCACTGGCCCCCCTTCCTTTTCTGTATCCAATTCAAACATCTCCTTCTAACATTCAAAAGTGAGGGTCTCCATTCAAAAGTGAGGGTCTTAGACTTTAGGAAAACTAATTTTGCCAAGATGGGCCAATACCTCAGGGAGCGGGATGGGAATAGCTGGGGGGTGTAGAAAAACAATGGGCAAAACTGAAAGGAGATATTTTAAGGGCAACCAACCTTTTTGTTAAAATGGTAAATAAAGGTAGAAAGAAAAGGAGACCACTATGACTTTCGAAAGAAGTAGCTGAAAAGGTGAAGAAAAAGAGGGAGGCCTTCATGAAATACAAGAGATCACAGAGAGAGGAAGACAGGCATCTATATTTGGAAAAACTTAGAGAAGCTAACAAAGTAGTCAGATTCAAAAAGAGGAGGAAATAGCCAATGCAATAAAATGGGGGGATAAGATATTTTTCAGATATGTTAGTGAGAAGAGGAAGGGCAAAAGTGGTATTGTCAGACTCAAGGGTGAAAGGGGGGAATATGTAGAAGCTGATGAGGATAAAGAGGAATTGCTTAACAAATATTTCTGTTCTGTGTTCACAGATGAAGAACCAGGAGCAGGACCTCAGAAAACAGGAACAGAAGCGAGGGGCATCTTGAACAATTTTCAGAAGACTGTGTTCGTGAGAAACTAGCTCAACTTAAAGTAGACCTAGTGATGGGACCGGATGGCATACACCTTAGAATACTGAGGGAACTTGGGGATGTTGTAGCAGCTCCACTGACTGACCTTTTCAATGCCTCGGAGTCGGGAGTGGTGCCAAAGGACTGGAGAGAGGCTCATGTGGTGCCTTTACACAAAAGCGGAAGTAAGGATGTGGTTGAAAACTACAGGCCGGTTAGTTTAACTTCGGTGATGAGTAAATTATTAGAAACGCTGCTGAAAGAGAAAATAGTGAGGTTTCTGGAGTCCAGCGGATTACAGGATCCGAGGCAGCATGGATTCACCAGAGGCAGGTCTTGTCATACAAATCTGATTGATTTCTTTGACTGGGTGACCATGGAGTTGGTCCGAGGGAGAGTTCTAGCTGTGGTGTATTTAGATTTCAGTAAAGCCTTTGACACCGTACCTCACAGGCAACTTATAAACAAACTGAGCACCCTAGGGATGGACCCTGAAGTTACTGCTTGGGTTAGAATTTGGTTGAGTGGGAGGCGACAAAGAGTACAGGTAAATGGAGCTCACTCTGAGGAGAAGAAAGTTACCAGTGGTGTGCCCCAGGGATCTGTCCTTGGTCTGATTCTTTTTAACATCTTTGTTAGTGATATAGTGGAAGGTCTGTCTGGTAAGATTTGACTCTTTGAGAATGATACCAAAATCTGCAACATGAGGAGGGATCTAGCTAAGCTTAAAGAATGGTCTAGAATTTGACAGCTGGGATTTAATGTTAAAAAATGTAAGGTCATGCATTTGGGCTGCAGCAATCCAAGGGAGCAATATAGTATAGGTGGTGAAGTACTTTTGTCCACTAAAGAAGAGCAGGACCTAGGCGTGGTTGTGTCTGATGATCTTAAAGTAGCTACACAGGTAGAAAAGGCGACAGCAAAAGCTAGAGGGATGCTTGGGTGCAAACAGAGAGGAATGGCTAGCAGAAAAAAGGAGGTGATAGTGTCTCTGTAAAAGTCTTTGGTGCGACCTCATTTGGAGTTGTGTGTGCAATTCTGGAGACCGCACCTTCAAAAGGATATAAACAGGATGGAGTCAGTACAGAGAGTGGCTACTAAAATGGCTAGTGGTCTTCATTATAAAGCATATGAGGACAGACTTAAGGATCTTAATATGTACACCTTAGAGGAAAGGCAGGATAGAGATGATATGACTGAGATGTTGAAATACCTCCGTGGCATAAATGTTCAGGGGGAGAGCCTCTTTCGATTGAAAGCAAGTTCTGCTATGAGGGGACATGGGATGAGGGTGAAGGGGGATAGATTCATGAGCGATTTACGGAAATATTTCTTTACGTAAAGAGTGGTGGATCAATGGAATAGTCTCCCAGTGGAGGTGGTAGAGATGAGGACAGTATCTCAATTCAAAAAAGCGTGGGACTAACACAGAGGATCTCTAAAGGTAAAAAGGGGACTGTTGTAATTGTAAAGGAAGGACAGACTAGATAGGCTATGTGGTCTTTTTCTGTCGTCATTTTTCTATGTTTCTATATAAATGCATTCAGTCTTCTGCTCCTCATTACCTTTCTACACCCATCCTCCTGAACTCCATTCCTCTTCTGGTTTCCTTCTCTCTATGTCCTTTTCTTCCACTGCCAATTCCAGTCTTTTCACCTTGCTGCCCCTTATGCCTAGAACAAACTTCCTGTATCTTCCACTCTTTAAGTCCAGGCTAAAAGCGTATCTCTTTGTAGCCATTTTTGGATCCTAATGCCTTATTCTCCTTGTGTCTCCTTTCCCTATTGAACCCCCTTGTTTCTCCTGTATTGTCTGTCTTGATTAGATTGTAAGCTCTGAGCAGGGACTTCCTTCTATATGTGTTTGTACAGCGCTGTGTATACCTTGTAGTGCTTTATAAATGATTAATAGTAGTAGTAGTAAAATATGCCCCCATCGATTGTATCTGGTTAGTGGAATTTTCAGGCAGCACTTATCCAGGCTATTTAGGCCACATGAAATGCCATCCTAAACTGCAATCTCGATTGGTGCTAAGTGAAAATCCTGCTAATCGGATAAGTGTTGGCACTTATCCAGATAGCAAAGCTCAGCTAGGATATTCAGTGGCAACTCCAACCGGACACTGCTGCTGAATATTCCACTGATAAGAGGGATCTAGCTAAACCTGAAGAATGTCAAGAATTTGGCAGCTGAGATTCAATGCTTAAAAATTCAGGGTCATGCATTTCAGCTGCAAAAATCCAAGAGAGCAGTACAGTATAGGGGTATGAAGTACTTCTGTCCACAAAAGAACAACGAAACCTGGGGGTGATGGTTTCTGATGATCTTACGTTGGCTAAACAGGTAGGATGGCAAAAGCTGGAAGGATGCTTAGGTGCATAATGAGAGGAATGGCCAGCAGGAAGGAGGAGGTGATAGTGCCTTTGGTGAGACCTCATTTGGAGTATTGTGTGTAATTCTGGAGACCACACCTTCAATGGGATATAAACAGGATGAAGTCTGTGCAGAGGGTGGCTACCAAAATGTTCAGTGGACTTCATCTTAAGGCATATGGAGACAGACTTAAAGATCTCAACAGGTATACTTTGGAAGAAAGTAGAAAGAGAGGAGTTATGATAGAGACATTTAATTGCCTCCATGGCATAAATGCACAGGAGAAGAGCCTCTTTCACTTGAAAGAACTCCGCAATGAGGGGGCATAGGATGAAGGTGAAAAGGGATAGACTCAGGAGTAATATGCAGAAATATTTCTTTCCGGAAAGAGTAGTAGATGCGTGGAACAGTCTCTTAGTGGAGGGAGTAGAAACCAGGACAGTATCTGAATTCAAGAAAGCATGGGATCAACACAAAAGATCTCTAAAGGAAAAAAAAAGAGACTATAGTAGTTGGTATGGAAGGGCAGACTGAATAGGCCATATGGTCCTTTTCTGCCAACATGTTTCTATGATATTTAAGCACCACGGCTGACATGGCATTTAAATATTGGTCATTTTGAAAAGGCTCTTTGCACTTACCTCAAGGTATATTTGGAATGATAGTTGGCCATCATGGTTGGCATTCTTCTAAATATTGGCTGTAACAGTTGAAAAAACTCTGGGGCATTGCCAGCATCTGGATTATGACCAGTGATGAATATTCAAATAGTGCAGTGATTAGCAGCATTATCCAGATAGTGGTGATATTTTGTTGTCTTAAGTTATCTGGCTAGTTATCTAGTGTCACTGAATCTTTTACAGATTGCCTCAGCACTATTGAAATAGTTCCAAGGTGGTCTGTGGGCAGAGCAGTGAATTATCCAGATAGCAGCGATAGTTAGCACCGTTATCCAGATAACTAGCCGGATAACAGCACAGAAAACAAGGTGGTGCTATCCGGATATGTGCTTCTGAATATTGGCCCAATTATTGTTTCATAACAGTTTAACAGTATATACAGGGTGGCCCAATAAAAGTGAGAACTTCTCGTAGAATACAAGTTATTAAAAAATTCAAAGAGACAGATGTAAATGATTGACAAATTTTTTAAAAAAAGATGGCGACCGGAAATTGTCAAAATAAAGACGTTATATAGCTAAAAAAGGTAAATAAGTAAACTATTTAAGCTTTTCATTTACGAGATGTTCTCACTTTTTTTGGGCCACCCTGTATAGTTAAAAATGCACAACATGGTGTGCACTGAAGGATTTTTATACATGAGTTATGTGAGTTGTAAGGTATGCAGGCATGCACCAAGCATCTTCAGACTTTGCACAAGTTCTCAAAGGGAAAATACAAACTTATTTTATATTTGAAAATTGTTTTGAGAAAAAGTACCCACAAAGATTTGCAACTGGTTTTCGTGTGGATAATTTTTTCATGGTAAACAATGAATGTATCTTTGAAAATACAATACTACATGCATTGTTGTCCCTTCCATAAATAGATGCGTTCTTGATCCCTATGTGTGTCTGGAGAATGGTTAGGCAGTTTGCTTGAGTAAATATCCAATTAGGTGAGTAAATAACTTCTGAAATGTGTTCTGATAAAGCATGATGTAGCATGTTATTACCTTAGAAAATGTAATGTGAATGGTTATGGGTTCAGAGGAAAGTTGTCCATCTTCCGAAGGGGGTGTTCTTGCAGGTGGGACAGGGAGATTGGGGGAATTTTGTTGGTGTATTGTCCCCCAGGAGTTAGTTGGGGTGTGTGGGATGCTTTGGTGGATGGAATTCTGGAGAAGGCCCTCGGGAATAGGGAATTGCTGATTGTGTGTGATCTCAATGCTCATGTAGATATGATGGAGGATGGGAAATCTTCCTTCTTGTTGTCTTCATTGGAACCTGGGGGTCTGACACAATTGGTTAGGAAGGCCACGTATTCAGGTGGGCATACTTTGGTCCTAGTATTTCGGAATACACACGTGTTGGATGAGGGTAGGGTACAGGTACTGGGCATGCAGCCGCTTTCTTGGACAGACCATAGTTTGGTCCGCTTTTGGTGCCACTGATCCATGTTGACTAGGAGGCACTCTGATATTGGCAGGGTTTTGAGGGAGGTGCATGGTGAGGGTTAATGGAGGGTTAATGGATGCACAGTGGCGGATTAGCAGGGATCCAGGTAGTAGCAGTGGATCAGATGGTGGAGGATTGGCATCAGGTGGTTTCAGTTGCATTGGATGATGTGGCACTAGTATGCAAGGTATTGGTACAGGGTGCTAGGAGGAATCTTTGGTTCTCCTGGGAGCTCTGTGAGGAGAAGAGGGTGCTGCAGTGGCTGGAACAGTGGTGGCACCAGTCTTGGCTAGAGGACGATCAGAGGAATTGGCGGAGGTTATAAAAAACAAAACAAAACACAAATTATATAGGCGGCATGTGGCTCTGGCCAAGAAGCAGTGCTTCTCAACTCAGATTGAATGGGCTGAGAATCAGTCTAAGGCCATCTTCCAAGTGGTGTCTGGTCTGGTGGAGCACTGGGGGGAATCCTGATGAGGTGAGTACAAAAGCAGAGGTGGGCATAGCAGATTTGCTGTGCTATTTCTTGGAGGAAATAGGACGGTTGAAGAGTGGCCTGGGGGGGCTCTTGGTTGGTGGTGGCAGTGCTACTCCCTGTGTTGGGCCTGAAGAGGCTGGACTCCTTCAACCCCATGACTGGTGAGCATTTGGCTACCCTGTTGGCAGGAGTGCTTAACATCTATATAGGGCTGGATCCAGCACCTATTGAGTGCTTCAAAGGGGTAACGCAGCCCATGCTAGAGTAGCTATGTGAGTTGATAAATGTGTCGCTGCTGCAGGGCCATGTCCTACGGTGCCTTAAGGAAATGGTGGTGACACCTGTGCCAAAAAAGGTAGAGTTTCCCTTTCGCGACTCTGTTAAGCCCGCGGGGGCTGATGGGAACTTCCCATCAGCCCCCGCGGGCTTAACAGAGCAGCGAGGGAACTCTTCCCTCGCGCTCTGCAAGCCGGCGCGTCTGACTGCAGCTCCAAAGAGAGAGCTGCTACGGGGAGGGCAGGATCTGCCGGGTACAGGGGGGCCCCGCGGCACGCTCGATTCTGCCGTGGCGGCCCCGACAACGGCAGCAGACAGGGTTGTTTTTTTTATTAATTTTCCCTGGGCTGGGCTGGGCTGGGGGGGGGGTGGGGGTTAGGAGTGGTGAGGGGCTGGGCTGGGCTGGGCTGGGCTGGGGGGGGGGGTTAGGAGTGGTGATGGGCTGGGCTGGGCTGGGGGGGGTTAGGAGTGGTGATGGGCTGGGCTGGGCTGGGGGGGTTAGGAGTGGTGATGGGCTGGGCTGGGCTGGGCTGGGGGGGTTAGGAGTGGTGATTGGCTGGGCTGGGCTGGGGGGGGTTAGGAGTAGTGATGGGCTGGGCTGGGCTGGGGGGGGTTAGGAGTAGTGATGGGCTGGGGTGGGGGGGGTTAGGAGTGGTGATGGGCACTGGGCTGGGGGGGTTAGGAGTGGTGATGGACACTGGGCTGGCTGGGGGGGGGTTTAGGAGTGGGGAGGGGAAGTGGGCTGGGTGGGGGGGTTGGGAGTGGTGATGGGCGCTGGGGGGGTTAGGAGTGGTGATAGGCGCTGGGGGGGCTTAAACTAAAAATTGAGTGATGGGGGATTAGGACTGGGAGTGGGCTGATGGGGAGGTTAGGACTGGAAATGGGCTGGTGGGATTAGGACTGGGAGTGGGCTATGGGGGGCTAGGACTGGTAATGGGTTGGGGGGGTTGCTAGGACTGGAAATGGGCTGAGTGGAAGGGAGCTTGAACTGCAAATAGCTGTTGGGGATGGGGATTGGAATGGAAATGGGCTGAGGGGAAGTGGGGGGCTTGAACTGCAAATAGCTGATGGGGACGGGGCTTGGAATGGAAATGGGCTGAGGGGAAGTGGGGGGCTTGAAGAAGGGAATGGATGCTGGGTGAGACTGGAACTAGAAGGGAGCTGATGTTGGGGGAGGATTAGAATGGGATGGGGCTGGGAGAGTAAAATGGAGAGGGGAAAAATATTTTGTGTAGGAGGGATGAAAAATCTACAATTGACCAGGTATTGGGAGAGTAATTGGGGATTGAGGATGGAGGGGTAAAATTTGTGTGGATGAAATAGGAATGAGGAAAGAGCAAAAGGAGAAAGATTAGTATGTTAAAGCAGATGTAGAGAGAGAGAGAATGGAAAAAAAACTAGAAGAGAGAAGAAAGGACAAATGGACAGCAGACGATGGAGAGTTAGCAGAAAACATGAAGAAACCAGAAGAAAATGGCTGGACCAATTGCAACTGAAAAAAAATGCACAAAAGGTAGAACGATATCTCTTTATTTTGAATTTATTAACTGGAATATGTCAGCTCTGGGAAATGTGCATCATTAACATCTGCGCTTTGTTTGGTACAAGAGGAAATTCCTATTTGACGTTGCCACTTGTTCTCTTTCCCCAGTATTCACTGAAATGTATTGGTTTAATATTTGCAGTGTTGCCTTTTGATAGGTAGGGTATGGTGCTTTGTGAGTCCTGGTAATGCTGTCAGGATACGGCGGGTTTGCTATGGGTTCTAAATGGGCAGCGTTTGTAGTAGTTCCTAATGTGCCTGGCGGTTGGCACTGGATTATAGTAATGTAGAAATCTTTTAGTCTTTCTTTATCCATACACTCATTAAGAGACATGTTTACTAAAAGTTAGTGTATGGTAACATTATGCAGATATTTATGCAAATAAGACCACTTATGCAAATGACGTGCTGGCACTTTGAGGAAATTCTTTGGTTTTGCGCGGCAGTTTGGGCACTCGGGCTCAAAAAGGTTAGCCATCACTGCCCTAGACCCCTACGGTCATCAGAGAGTCGGTTATTAGGAGTGCCTGAGTTAGAGGTGATGCACAAGGCTTCTAGCCATGAGAAGGCATTCAGGGTAGTGGCTCATGAACAATAAAATGCCCTTCCCTTGGAACTTAGAACCCAGATCTCACTGCTGGCTTTTCGTAGACTGCTGAAAACTTGGTTGTTTTCCGGGGGTTGATGTGGATTGCTGGCTTTGTGGGTGGGGGTTATCTTCTCTGTTCTTGTTTGTGTGATGTGAACTTTATTTGTGTACACCCTTTTGATTGACCATTTTTTGTCAGAAAAGTGGTTTAAATGTCTGCAAATAAATAAATAATGGAAAATACAACCCAGACCTTGCTTTTAAAATATAAACTTTTTTTAGTTCAGCTATTTTAATTTTAACAAGCAAGGGCACACTCCACTATCATCCATCAATCTTCAAAATGTTGGTCTGTATTTGATGACTTATTGATATTTCATAAAGTATTTTAATGCAAGATCATGTGATGCTATTTAACACATTAGATTATTTTGAGTTAATGATATGATAGTTTGTTTAGTTTAGTTAATTCATTAACATATAACAAAACATTATATTTGTGATGACTGTGAAATTGATTTATATCTCCTCTATGCAGTACTTTCTAGATTTAAGAGCAAACATCTTGAATCCTAGAGTGGAAAAGGAAATATGAGATTATATAATTAGGGTTTATATTCTTTGGTGTTTATCAGTTATAAATTTAGGTGCTTATTTTTCAGCTAATTAGATGTACTTTGAGTGTACAAGTGTGTGTTGGTGTTTTCATGGTGAAGTTGCCATTCCTGGGTATCTTTTCTAGTGAAGTCAAATATTTACATTGTTGTGACTAAAGAATCATCAATACAGAAAAGACATAAAAACAGAGAATTGGATCTAAGGCAGGCAAGAGGAGAGGTATGAGACTGCTAGGAAAGTATATCAAGTATTTATCCAATAAATTTCTAGTTTATTGTTGTTGCATTTGGGGTCTTTTATGTGTCTACCAGTTTAAACTGAAATTCACAAGCCCTAGATATATATAGATTATTAATGCAATCATTGTTTGTTGTGCATGGCCTATATTTAACTCTGCCTCTTCACATTCAAGTTTTAAAACAGATTCATACCTCGTACTTAAGTTGCAAGAATATTTATTTAAATGATCTATTATAAACTATGCAACACTTGGACTAAACAGGTAGAAAAGGCAACGGCGAAAGCTAGAAGGATGCTTGGGTGCATAGGGAGAAGAAAGGCCAGCAGAAGAAAGGAGGTGATAGTGCCTCTTTATAAGTCTTTGGTGTTTCCTCATTTGGAGTTGCGTGTGCAATTCTGGAGACTACACCTCAAAAGGATATAAACAGGTTGGAGTCGGTGCAGAATGTAGCTACTAAAATGGTTAGTGGTCTTCATTATAAAGCATATGAGGACAGGCTTAAAGAACTTACTATGTATATGTTAGAAGAAAGGCGGGATAGAGGATATATGATAGAGATGTTTAAATATCTCTGTGGCATAAATGCACAAGAGGAGAACTTCTTTCGATGGAAAGCAAGCTCTGCTACGAGGGGACATAGGATGGGGGTGAAAGGGGATAGACTCAGGAGTAATATGCAGAAATATTTCTTTATGGAAAGAGTGGTAGATGCGTGGAATAGTCTCCCAGTGGAGGTGGTAGAGATGAGGACAGTATCTGAATTCAAAAAAGCATGGGGCAAATACAGGGGATCTCAAAGATAAAAGGGGACTGTTGTAGTGGTTGATATGGAAGGGCAGACTAGATAGGTCATGTGGTCTTTTTCTGCCGTCATGTTTCTATGACTTACTAAGCTTATTTCCCTAGACACAAAATGTGAAAACAGTAATTAAAGGTATGAATCTATTTCTTGATACCTGTACTACTGAAGTTTGGGGCTCTGAGATGTATTTTCAGCATTCTTTTAGTAGTAAAGCCTAATTTATGTTGTGCAATATTAAAGCATACAGCAACAGAAAGAATGAACACTTCATTACTGAATTATAGTAAATGACTATAAAACATCAACTACAGTAGTGAAAATGAAGATGAAATGGCCAGTAATGATCAAACTATTTAAGATATACCGAAAGTAATTTGACTGTGTAGGTAAGGTACACAAACCGTTTTTTCAAATAAACATAAAATGTATATGGCCATGTATAGAAGTCTAGCAAGCCACCTTGTTTCTCTAACTGTAATTGAGTAATGATGATATTTTCCCCAGATCTATTAGAAATTGCCAGAATTATGCTTTCAACCTACCCACCAGCAATGGGACTACATTATAATAATTGGAAACGTATGTGAGGAACTCTCTATAGCAAAGAAAACTCTATAGTTCAACTCCATCAATTTGTTCTACGTGTATGAATGAGTTACAAAATGATATAAGAGGAGCAATGGTGACTTCCACTGTATCCTCAAGAAGTAGAAAATTAGTTTATTTACTTTTATGTATCTATTTGATACATCACCATTTGTTGTATACATCAAACCAGTGTACAGTGTATTCCATCATAGCTAAAGAGAGAAGTCATCTCTTAAAAGAGACTTGACAGGACATACTGTAACAGTACCACAGGATGAAGGGCACAGGACCAGGAATTGGGAGGGATAAGAAGTTACAATACAATCCATCATAAGGAATATAAACATTCAGGGTAGAAACAGTAGCCAGCAGACCCGAATGCCAGAAGTCAAGCACTGCAGTATGTTCGAAAGACAAGGTTATAGGGAAAAATGGCAAAGAAATCAATGATTCAGAAGATAATAATGCAGAAGCAATTGACAATATGGAGAAAATAGTAAATAAAGACATCTGAAATATTAAAAGGCATCAATATGTTTTCACTGGCAGTAAGCTTTGAAGTCAAGATTCTTGTATTCTTCATTGTAGGAAGCTTTTGAGAAGCAGATAGCAGCCTTTCTGTCACATTCACAGACATGCATTTCACAAGGGGTGTTATTACCTGGAGAATGCAAAAAAAAGGTTTAAGTTTTTTTCAACAGCTACAGAGTGATAACAGTATCTAGTTATAAAACTAATCTGCCTTTAATTTACTACTCTATTTTTCTTTGTTGTAGTTGTTTTACAAGAACAGTGATAGGAACACATATTTGCTAGACAGTGTTTCCCAAACTTGTCCCAGAGATATATCAAACCAGTTGAGTTTTCAGGATATCTACAATGAATATGCATAATATAGATCTGCATATGCCAGATTGCCAAAGGATGCAAATTTATCTCGTACATATTCATTGCAAACCCTGAAACCCCAACTGGAAAATATTGCCATGAAGCAAAACCTCAGGACTTTGAAGTTTCCATAAACCAAGGGAGGGGTATATGAGTGTATAGAGGGCAAAGTACTTCGATACAAGAAAGAAGAGCAAGACCTGAGGGTTATCGTATCGGATGATCTTAAAGTGACCAAATGGGTAAAAAAGACAAATGGCAAAATCCAGAAGGATGCTTAGGTGTATGGCGAGAAGAATGGTCATCAAGAAAAAGAGATGAAAGTGCCTTTGTATAAGTCTCTAGTGAGACCTCATTTGGAGTATGTGTATAATTCTGGAGACCGTACCTTCAAAAAGATATAAACGGGATGGAGTCAGTCCAGAGGGAGGCTACTAAAATGGTCAGTTTTCTTTATCATAAGGCATATGGGAATTCACTAAAAGATCTCAGTATGTATAGTTAAATAACTGTGGATCTTCAGGAACAAGGAGGAATTTATTTATGTAACAGTTTTTATATACTGCTTTTGTACCAAAGTGGTTTACAATGAACAGCACATAATCTCTAGAGATTTGTTTTATATATAACAAGGGAGATAAACATAATCCCATATTTATTTCCAAGTTGTAACAGGTTATTGGTGGTTGTTGTATGTACACTTATGTCATTCAGCCCAAAGTGTTCTATGAAGAGGTGTGTTTTTAGCAATTTCTTCATGTCTTTGGTGGACTGTGCAGACCTAATGGATTCGGGTAGTGAGTTCCAGATTGTGGGTATATATATCGAAAAGGCCTTCTTGCTTGTCTGTTTTGTGCATTTAGTCTTAAGCGAGAGGATGGACAGGAGATTTTGGGTTATAGATCTTCTTGGTCTTATTGTGGATGTGATTTGATCCTTGAGACAGCTGGCAGAGAGGTTGTTGGTGGTAGTTATGGTTTTATGTTTGATCCATTGGGCAACTGGGAGTCATTGTAGACTTTTGAGTATAGGCATTATGCGTTGTTGATATGATTTTCCTGTTAGGATTCTGGTGGCAGTGTTTTGTACTAGCTGGGGTAAATATAACACCTGTTTTGTCAGGCCTTGACCGAGGATATTACTGTAGTCAAGGTGGGATATAATGACAGCTTGAAAGACTGCTCTGAAGTCATTATCTTGTAGGAGAGGGCGTAGAGGTTTGAGGATTCTAAGTTTCCAGTATGCTATGCTAACTGCATCTTTATATGTGAAATCATATTGAGATTGCTGTCGATTGTAATACCAAGGTACTTGATTTCCTTTTTGATGATAATTTCAGCCTTATGTAGCGTGAACTTGTCCGGTGGTTTGAAGTTTATGTCTCTGAATATTAGTAGTGATTCTGTTTTGTTTTTGTTCACTGCAAGATTGAGGTTGGCAAGGAGATTTGTAACAGCAGAGAAGACTTCAAATATAGTAGTGAAGTCCGGATTACATGTATTAAATAGCATGTAGAACATGATATCATCTGCATAAAGGTGAAAGTGCATTTCAGTTTTCTTAATAGGTTGCAGATAGGCTGTATGTATATGTTGAATAGTAACAAGGAAGAGCAGGAGACAGAGAACCCTTGGAAGGAACAGATTTTATTAGGGGTCAGTCCTACATGTGTTTCGGCCACACGGGCCTTCTTCAGGGGACTGTGACAACTAAAAACACAAAAGTACAGAAATAATAAAAATATTATGTGCTGGTTTTCTGTAGGTGGGGTGTTCATTTTGTTTATGTTGCATAGTAATCCAGACAGGGCCGAGCCTTGCAGAATACCTTGTGTTAGGTTGAATGGTTTGGAGGTGCTGGGTGTGACCTTTACTTGCATAGTTCTGTCAGAGAGGTAGGATGTAAACCATTTTAAGATGCAGTCGCTCAGACCTATGTTTTTAAGTCTGTCTATCATGGTATGATGTGCTACGGAGTCAAACGCTGCACTGATGTCCAGAAAGACTAATATGAATCCTTATCAATGTTTGTCCAGGCCAATGATGAGCCGGTTGACGAGATCTGTGAATAGTGCGTCTGCCATGCTGGGGGAGAAAGCCATGCTGTTGTGGGTCCAGTGGGGCATAGGAGTCAACATGGTCTTGAAGTTGATTTTGTACAGCTTTCTTGATTATTTTAGCAAGGAATGAGATGCTGGTAGTTGGTCTGTAAGAGCTGGGGAGAGATCTGTCTGATGAAGGCTTCTTTAGAGTGGATCGAATTGATGCTTGTTTGAGCACTGGTGGTAGGTATCCTTGTGAGAGGGATGTTTGGACTATCTTTAGTATAGTCTGATTGAACTCATTATGGAGGAATTTTATCCATGGGACTGGGCAAGGGTCCAATGGTGATGCTGTCGTATTGATCTTGTTGATGATATCTGAGAGTTCTGTCTTGGAGATTAGATTGAATCTGTGCCATAAATGGGTTTCATCTGTGTTATCTTGTTGTTGAAGTGAGTCATGGAGTTATGAAGTTGTTGGTCTGTGCCTGTTATATAGTCTTCATATATGGGTGACGTCAGCACCAATGGAGCCCGCACAGGAATGCTATGCAGCATCCTATAGGAAAGCCTTTGGGAGTACTCCACTGTGCCTGCATGACTGTCTTTCTGCTCTTCTGACTCCCTCTCTTCAGTTCTTTTACCATGGAGCCAGCAGGATCAGTAACTTTGCTTTTCATGGCACCACCAAAAACTCTCTCGGAATAGCGCTTCTGCCTTCCCGTTTTTCACCTGGCATTGCCCCCCAATTCCAGTACTTTCATTTTTATTTCTTTTTACCTCATATATATTTCATTTTTTCATATTTTCCTTTGAGGGCCTTGTGCCCTGCATAGGTCTTAGGCTAATCCTCTCCAACATGGAGAAACACCCTAGCGGTTTCAAGAAATGCACCAAATATTCCTAGGAAACCGGGCCAGAAAGTTGTCAGAGCTTTTCCCATCGGATTCAGTTTTGTTGACATTGACATCCTCCCGAACTTCATCAGCTTCAAATATATCTAAAACCTCAAAGACCTCAAAACATAGTTCAGACTTTAAGAGAAAGAAAACTGAGATCCCTTCAAAAATGTCCATGGAATCCGAAGAAGTCTTGAGCTTCATCCAAGGAATCCAAAGAGACATCGAGAGGATCGAGGGAGAGATCCCATTCAAAACACAGAGACTCCCCGGACATCTTCTGAGGCTGGCCGTCACACTGAATGCCCCCAGTGGGAGGACTTGTCCTTCGAAGCCTCTGTGGGGAACAAGGAGGCCTCCGAGGCTTCGAACTCGGGAGTGCCCCCAGTGCCATGCTGAGGTACGGTGGTTGCAAGCCCCATTCTGTCTCTGGATCAGACACCGGCAATCTTGTTGGATCAGTGCATGCTATCCATCGAGAAGACTTTAGCAGCTGTCCTTGCAGCCTTGGTACCACAAGCACCGATGACTCCAGGACCACTTACATTGGTATCAACATCAGTACTGAGAGTGGAAGCAGTATCTGTACAGACATCGGTACCGCCACCGATGCTACCACCTGATGTCCACATCCGCCATGCCTCCATTCCACCACCGGGACTGGTGTTTGAAGCCCCATCAACTTGGTTGATTCCAGGTTCGGCACCGCTGTTAAGACAGTAAGGTGAGAACATCGAGCCTGACCGGTACCGGCAGCACCGTTTACACAGTCATCAGCGCTGACAATGCTCACCAAGCTCTGATCCGACCATTGGCCCCTCGACTCTGAGTAACTACTGGAAATGGACTCAGTATTGAAGCTATCACTTCCAAGTACCACTTACTGCTGAAAGTCCCTGACGGAGGACATGTCCTTCCAAGAATTTATTCAGGACATGGCGGCAGGGCTATCGATACCAGCCACAGCAGAACCGGAGTCCCGGGTGGAGGAACTGGAGATTCCCCGAAGGAGGCAATGACCTTGCCAGTTCATAAGATCCTACATAACCTGATGCTTCGCATGTGGGAGACCCCGTTTACAGTCTCGCCCATCAGCAGATACCTCGATACAATGTATCCAGTACTGGAGGTGCCAGGCTTTCAAAAGGCACAGCTACCACATCACTCAATGGTAGTTGAGTCAACAATGCACCGCATTAAAAGTGGTAAGACATATGCATCAAAACCCCCAGCAGGGAATCGAGGAACCTCAATGCCTTCGTTCAACGGTCATTCCAGGTCTCCGTGTTGACAAGTAGGATAAATTCCTATACTATATATATGGGAATGTTCCTTAAGGAAATTAATAAGGATTGGGAGGCCTTCCTTCTCTTCATCCTGGAAGAAAAGCAGCCAGCTTTTGGGACAGTCCTTAAAAACAGCCAGAATGTCTCCACCAGCAGAGCATCAGCTATTGCCATTGGTGCTCAAAGACTAGCATGGTTACAGGCCTTGGACCTAGAGCAATGGGTCCAAGTCCCAAGACAAACTGGGTATCATTCCCAGCACTGGGGAAAATCTCTTCAGTAAAAACTGGAGAGAAAAAGCTGGAGAGCTTAAAACTGATGATACCATTCTGAAGAGGCTCTCCAGAAAGACTGCTGACCTTTCAAAAAAGAAACCAACAACAAAGAAACCCTTCTATCCTAAAAAGACAAGGTTCTACCCTTCTCATTCACAACCTTCTTATCATCCTCAAGGCAAACAATAGGGGCCTAAACCTGCTAAAAAATCCAGAACTGCTAAGCAACAGCCAACAGTTTGTCCACAAGCGTCGCCCAGCTTTTGACTCAGTCCTGGGGAACAGGTCATCTTATCCCTGCAAAGGCCTAATCCAACCAAGATAGCAGGTTGACATTGTTTCTTTGCCAGCCATTGGTAGGTGATCACCTCAGAACAGTAGACCCTAAGCATCATTCAGGAAGGGTACTGACTAAACTTCATACAACCTCCTCCGCCTCACTTCAGAGGTGAATATCCTCTCCAACCTAGCCTCAGGGCCCTCCTCAAAGAGGAAATCTCCACCCAAGATGCCATAGAGGAGGTTCCACAACAAGAACTGCATGAGGGCTTCTATTCTCCTTACTTCCTCATACTGAAGAAATCGGGAGGATACAGGCCTATCCTCGACCTCCGAAATCTCAACAAATTCCTGGTCAGGGAGAAGTTCAAAATGATTTCTCTCAGAACCCTCCTACCCTACTTGCAAGACCAAATTTGCTATGTTCCCTAGATCTCAAAGATGCATATACCCATATTTATTTACAGTTCTTATATTTATTTATTTATTTACAGTTCTTATATACCGCGCTATTTGATATCAGTGCGGTTTACAAATAACAGAAACTTGCATCAGAACAGGATCTTTTGCATACATTGTAACAGGGTCTGTAACTTGGGAATGTAACAGGGGAAACTATATACAATTAACAACAATAGTTGTGAACTATTTACAGTTTATAGATCAACTTGGTAAATCATAATGGAGAAGACCTTAAAATCTATGATCATTGAGGGAGACCCTGAGTGTAGGTCTGTTTTGTGTCTCGTCAGTGGTTACGTTGTTGGAGCATTCGAGGCTGCGTGTGTAGGTTGTGGTGTGGGGAATGATTGTGTTGGATTAGGGTTGACAAAGTGTAGGCAGAATAAGTGGTGTTTAAGGGCTTTTCTGAACTGCAAAAGGTCACTGATTATTCGGAGTTGAGGTGGGAGGTCGTTCCAACATTTAGGAGCATAGAATGCGAAAGTTCTGTTCCTAGTTGTTTGAGAACATTTAGTGAATTCAATTGGTATAGTCAGCGTATTGACGGATGCTGACCTTCTTAGCCTGTTTGCAGGGGTGATGGTCAAGAGTGCGGAGAGGGAAAGGGGGGATAGTCGGTTAATTGCTTTAAATGTTAGTAGTAGTACCTTGTAAGTGATCCTGCATTGCACCGGTAGCCAATGTAGGTCCATGAGTATGGGTGTGATGTGATCTCTTTTGGATATGCCGCAAAGAATGCGGGCTGCTGTATTCATTGCCATCTGAAGTGGATTGAGGGTATTCTTAGGAAGGCCTTGTAAGATGATGTTAGCATAGTCGAAATGCGGTGTTACAAGCATTTGGAATATCGTTCTGAAATCGTCTGGGGCAAGTAGAGGTCTTAGGTGTCTTAATGTCCGTATCTTATTGTAAATGACTTTGGTGGTATTCTTTATGTGCTCCTTGAAGTTGAGTTGTTGGTCTATTGTGACACCCAGGTAGCGTATGACCGATTTTACATGGCAGTTCAGCATTTCGTACCTTCAAGGAGGTGGGGGAGAGAAGTTCTTGTTCTTAGTTATAAATAGGACTTTGGTTTTCTTAAAGTTTATACGTAGATTCTGGGATAAGAGCCAGTCAGTGATCGCGTCGAAGCACTCTACTAGTGAGGAGAGGTCGGGGTGCATGATTTTTAATTGTGGTGAATATTAAGACATCATCTGCATTTATCAGACTGGATATATTAAATGATCGGATGATATCACAGATCGGTTGCATATATACGTTAAAAAATAGAGCAGATAGGGAGGATCCTTGGGGTACTCCCTGTTGTTGATGGAATGGTTTAGATGTTGAGGATCCTATTCATACGTGTTGCCAACGGTTTGCTAGATATGATTTACACCATTCCCAGGCCAAGCCATGGATTCCTTTTTCCTGAAGTCGATAGAGGAGTTGCTCATGGTTAACAGAGTCAAATGCTGCAGCAATATCAAGGAAGATGAGTACAAAGCCGTTTTCAATCTTGTCAACAAGATAGGGTGTTGGTCAGTAAAGTGAGTAGAGTCTCAACGCCGTGGGATTCTCGGAAACCATGCTGGCAGTGATCCAAAGGAGCTGATATGTCTATGTGTTGCTGCAGTTGTATTTGAACCACTTTCTCAATGAGTTTGGCTAGGAGGGGTATACTTGAGATTGGACGGTAAGAGTCTGTTCTTGGGTCGTTTGCTGTTCTTCAGGAGAGGGCATATGGATGTTTGCTTAAGGGTTGCTGGGAATGTTCCTGTTGCAAAGGAGAGCTTCATGATGTAGGCTAGAGTAGGGCTGAGGTCTGAGCGCATTGTTCTGATCCAGTGAGCAGGGCAAGGATCATTTGGGGCTGTAGTGGTGTTGATGGTAGCAATAAGGTCAGCAATGTATTTCTCTGCAGGAGGAATGAAGTTTGTTAGCTGTGGCTGTACTTGAGGGATGTAGTTGGTTGTGGAATTTGGTGCCACATTTGTTTTGATGATTTTAGATTGCAGGTACTCGGCATAGGGCTGAGGCTGAATTGATACTGTCTGATTGGAGGACGGTATCTTAGTTAATGATTTAGTAATGCTAAAGAGGTCACGTGGTTTGATTAAAGAGCGGAGGAGAAGTTCTGTGTGGTATTCTCTCATTTTCTCAGCTATCTTCTCACGGTGTTGCTTTAGCATGTTTTTGTAAGACATTTGGTCGGATTCAGAACGGGATCGGCGCCATTTTCGTTCCTGCTTTCTTAGAAATTGAAGAGAAGATCTTAATTCAGCAGAGAACCAAGGGGCTGGGTTTCTGTTTTTTGGTGGCTTGTTGGAAGCTGTTGATCTGCTTGAGGATGGTAGCTGTGAGCAGGAGTTCAGTGTGGTGTTCCATGTATTGATCATCTCATCTAGGTTTTGAGCTGGTAGACAGAGTATTGGAAGAGCTCTGTTGATGAAGTCATCTCTGTTTAGGGCTTTGAATCGTGTTGACGATCCTGAGGAGGCTGTAGTTGTTTGGCTGGTATGAGTTTTGTTTTGTTGATTGGGATTTGGAAGGATATTAGATTGTAGTCAGACCACGGAACAGGGGTGACGGAAGGGTTAATATTGTTGTTGGATTCTGACTGGGGAGCAAAAATGAGATCGAAAGTATTTCCACTGAGGTGTGTAGGAGATTTCACTATCTGTGAGTAGCTAAGGTCGGCCATGGCATCTAGGAAGGTGTTAGCATGGGTGGGTTGTAGTGAGGCAAGGTTAAAATCCCCAATCAACCAGTTAGGTTTACGTGGGCTTTCAGTGTTGCAAGCAAGTTCTATTATGTTAGAGAGATCCTCAGGGGGTGAAGAAGGGGCTCTGTAGATGAGATTTATATTGATGTGCTTATTGGTCACAGAAACTATGTCCATGTGCATGAGACTCGTAGAGGATAGTAGTTGGAATTGGAGGTTAGTTCTTGCTAGGATGAGTACTCCACCTCCTTTCCGGTTTGTTCTATGGCAGGTATAAATTGAGTAGTCAGGGGGAATGAGTTGATTTACGATGACAGTATCCGTGTCTGACAACCAGGATTCTGTAACCATAAGGATGTCTAAACTCAAATTATTAATAAGATCTGTAATGGCTAGCCACTTTTTGCGGAGTGAACGTGAGTTGATGAGAGCGCATTTTAGGTTACTATGTGGGAGAGTGGGTTCGGGCTTGGGGTTATACATGCTATTAAGGGATATATAGAGTAGATGGGAATGTCTGACATGGTGTGTATGTGATGATGTGTGATGGGGACAGGTGTGATTTCTTCTGCCTAGGCTATGTAGGATGGGGATATGGTTAGAGGTAAGTGTGAAAGCAGAAGTATCCTGATACATCCAGGACACAGGAAAAATCTTTGCTTTGCCTTTCAGGGGACTCACTCCAGTACAGAGTCCTCCCCTTCAGACTAGCATCTGCTCCCAGGGTGTTCACAAAATGAATGTCAGTGGTAGCAGTCCACCTGTGAGGCAGTGGGATCTTTGTTTTCGCTTACTTAGATGATTGGTTGATAAAGGCAGACTCTCCAGAAGGGCTCTGCACTTCTCTCAAAACCACTCTCACAGTGCTGGGATTTGTAGTAAACTTCCCAAAGTCCCATCTAACCCCAATCCAAAGATTGGAATTCATAGGGGCAGTGCTAGACACTCAGCTATCCAGGACCGTATGGACCGACTAGTAATCCTAGTCAACCACATGTGTCAACAGACAAGCTTGACAGCTCAAGACTTCCTTCATCTCTTAGGTCACATGGCATCCACAGTGCATGTGGTGCCATATGCAAGACTGCATATGCGCCTAGCACAGTGGACCCTAGCATCCAATGGGCACAATCCACAGAACACCTACGGGACATCATTCAGATCACCCACCCACTAGTCTAATCCCTCCTATGGTGGGGCACCCCAGCCAACCTGCTAGTAGGGTCACCTTTTCAGATGCCTCAACCTCAACACAACCTAATCACAGATGTATCCAAACTGGGTTGGGGAAGCCATCTGGACTCAGTGTCCACACAAGGCCTGTGGACAACTCAGGAGTCATCCTTACAGATCAACTTGTTGGAACTTCGGGCAATCACGAATGCCCTGCAGGTGTTTCAACAGCACCTCTTGAACAGCCAGGTGCTCATCAGGACAGACAACCAGGTGGCAATGTTCTATATGAACAGCAAGGTGGGACTGGCTCACTTCCCCTCTGTGAAGAAGCCTTTCGTCTGTGAAGAGGCCTGTGGAACTTCACCATCTCTCACCACATACACCTTCGTGCTGTGTATATTCCCAGCAATCAGAATCACCCACACTAGTGGACTCTAGCCCCACGCTCAGTGGCACAGATCTTCAAAGCCTGGGGAACTCCAGTCACTGACCTCTTTGCCACTCCACAGAACAGCAAACTCCCGCAGTTCTGTTCCAGTGTTACATCCAAGCTAAGCCAAGCAGACAATGCTTTTCACCTACATTGGGGTCAGGTACTGCTTTATGCATTTCCCCATAAACCCCTAATCAAAAATACCCTCTTCAAACTCCAGCTCAATGGAGGCAGTATGATTCTCATAGCTCGGTTCTGTCCCCATCAACCCTGGTTTCTCCTAATACTTAGATTGCAACAGAAGCAACCAATCCATCTGGGCTGCAAGCTAGGTCTTCTATCCCAAGATGACAGTCCTACATCCTAATCTGTGATCTCTCCATCTGACTGCATGGCTGCTGAAGGGGTGATGCTTCAGCATCTCCACCATCCGCAGGAAGTAAAGGATATTCCCTGGCTTCCAAAAAACCCTCCACCAGACGGGCCTATTTGTTCAAATGGCACAGATTTGAATCGCGGTGCTCACGAGATAACCTCAATCCCTTTGATGCACCAATGCCTGCACCTCTGCAATATCTATTGCACTTGTCCTCCTTAGGACTAAAGGCAAATTTGGTTTGAGTTCATCTCAGTGCCATTGCGGCTTTTCACAAACGCTCTCACAGATTTTTTTTTTTTTTACTATGCATGTACTTGAAAAAGTCTTTATTATGCATTTTTGCTTCCAGAGCAAGCTTCTTCTCAAATTCTCTCTTTGCCTGCCTCATCAATGCCTTGCATCTAACTTCCAAAAATAGAAAAACCACTCCAATAATACAAAAATAAAGAATTAAGGGAAAAACTGGAGCCTGTGATAAGGAAGCTTATCATAGCTCAGGAAGGAGCTATAGAAAAGGTGAAGTGACTCTGAACAAGCAACATGTCAGCTCTGGTAGAAATAAGAAAACAGAATTTTCCCATAAAAGACTACCAGTCCCAGAATGCACCAGGTTTCCAACAGCCATTAGAGGAGCTGAAGTGGGGAAACGTGTGTTCAATCAGGAGGGCTATGAGGTAATCCCTAAGCACTCATCTCAAAGGGCAGGGCCTGATTCAGCACAGCTGCGCTGTGTTAGGGAGGAGCACTCATCCAAGCAGAATAAGAGTAGAGTTTATTCTACAGATGACCATCTTCATGATCACCTTGGATATCCAGAGAAGGATCATCAATTTCATCTGAAGGATCATCAGAAGCAGAAGCCAAACCGGACGGACAGAGGGAAAAAGAAACCCTCTGGAAGAAAGAGGAGAAAAGCCTTTGAGAGGTATAGAAGAGTCCAAAGCAGTACGTATACTGGGAGGTATTCCAAGGGCCAGCATACACCATTGGACTGGGGAAAGCCAGAGGAATGGTGCTGCAGAGCTAGGAATCTCCAGACGCTACCTGTGAGGGAGACGGCTGCACGTGGAAGGGACCCTAAGACCTGTGCCAGAAGGTATGTGAAGAGAAATCCAGTGTCCAGGGATCTGGATTGGAAGGCTGGACATAAGAACTGGACTACATACTGGCCAGGCTATATAGAGAGGAACTCTAGCAGCAATGGAAGCTCAGGTATGAACACTGATCTATGCCCTAGCTATAACCTTGAAAGACAGCAGGGAAACAAGTATTCTCCTGAAAATGCTCCATTGAGAGATTCATCTGTGCCAATCCATGATATTGAACCCATGCTTGTTGAACAAGGGGGAATAATAGCAGATGAGGATCCGGTTTATATGGACTGCTCTCTATCTAAACTCCGTTGGTAACTTTCTGTTATAAAGTACAGCAACCATCACAAAGAAATACAAATTTGTTCTTTGATCTACTCAGAAAAGCTCCTGAAGCAGGATTTGACCCACACAAAGGAAGGCAAGCCAGCTAAGGGGTTTCAGCTGGTGACTGCTAGCAATTAAGCCTTACCTAATTGCTTGTGAGCTAGGAGAGAATCACTTCTGTATCTATGTGGGAAGTAATCAGAAGTTAACCTGAAAAGAACAGTTTGTTTCTTGCTTTGTGGCTTTTCATTTGTTGTTTTCCTGATTTTGACTTTGTTTTTCCAAGTTAACACTGAAAGCAAGTAACCTAATTTATGTGCTACCAAGCATATCTGTGTTGGGAGAAATAACCCCATAAATAAATATCTTATTGGCTTTACCCAAGAGCACAACTAAATTATTGTCAGCAGCTGTGTCTGGTGTGAATGAACTGCATTGCCCACAATACCTTGCAAATCATATAGATATATGCACTTGACAAGACTGTGAAGATTCTCACCCAGGCAGCCGTCTGACAAATGGCGTAGTTTTTCGGATTGCTTTTGCACAAAGGGGATTTACTTGCTGAGGATTACAACTACAGTTCAAGTTTAAAGCTGAAAAAAAAAAGATTTTCCCTCAACTACACTTTGGAGGAAAAGGGGTTGTTCCAGGAAGCTGTCCCAGGAGGAAAAGACCCTGTGCAGAGCTGGATTCATCACTGAGACAAGGTAATAAGTACCTGGGCATGTCTAGTGGTGGATGGGAGTAAGCACAGGGGTAATTGAAAAAAAAAAAAAGTAGAAAAAAACACACCTGTTTGGAAGGTGGTGCACTTTGGGTTTTTTTTCTTTGTATTTTCTTACAGGGTTCAAGATGGATTCAAGGGAACTAGCTGAGTGGATGGCAGCCCAGTTCAGCAGGCAGCAGGAGCTAGCACAGCAGACTCAGGACACTGCTATGAGAGCCTTAATGGACCAGCAGAGGCCAGTGCTTGATCTGGTGCAAGCCCTAGTTGAGCTGAAGAACCAAAGTGGAACAGATGCAAGACCAGCAGTAAACACTGGTACACCACATGTGGACAGTGTGGGACTCAATCAAGGGATTGGGGCATTTAGTTTTGGGAAGCTAACTCCAGATGATAATGTTGATGATTTTCTAGAGTCTTTTCAAAGAGTGGCACAAGCATTAGCATGGCCAGAGACCCAGTGGGCAGTAAGGCTGGCAGCCTCATTAACTGGAGAGGCGCTTGCAGCTTACAGAGCAATGCCAGCAGCCCAGGCTTTGAATTATAAGGATGTAAAGGCTGCTATTAGAGATCGCCTAGGGTTGTCTATTTCAGAGTATAGGCGAATGTATAGAGCTACTACATTGAGAGTGGGTGAAACACCCAGGGCTCTGAGTCAGAGAATCAGAGGTTTAGCTGTAAAATGGTTGGAGCCTGAGCAAAAGACGGTAGAAATGTTATTAGACATTATAATGCTCGAACAATTTATGTCTGCGGTCCCTAAAGATTTGCACACTTTCCTTATACAGCAAAATTGCCAAAATCTTGGAGAGGCAACCATGCTAGCAGAGAGATTCTTGGAAGCCACGCAGGCTTGCCATAGAATGGGTGGCCCTCTGAAGATTGGTGCTGAGGCTAGATGTGCTGTATCAGAAAAGAGAATAATTAAAAATGTTTCTGAAAATGAATGTACTGTATCAAATCAGATGACACAGTGGAATAGAAAGAAATGTTACAAGTGTGGAAAAAGGGGACGTTTAGAAAAGAGATGCCAGACACACACTAGCTTAGTGGGTGTGGATTTAAAACAGCCCAAAGAAGGATTTCTTTTGATGGTTGATGTGCAAGGAATTACCACAAATGCTTTGTTAGACTCTGGGGCAGACCAGAGTATGATGTCAAAAAGGCTTTGGAAGAGGATAGAGGCCCAAGAAGGATTTGTGCCTAGAACCCCTGAAAGCCAAGTTCACATCAGATGCATTCATGGTGCTGCAACATCATATCCCACCTATAGGCTAAAGGTTAAGTACCTGGGGGAACAAGAGGAAGTCCTGTTAGCAGTGGTGCCTAGGCTACCCTTTGATTTGGTTCTAGGAAGAGACTGGCCAAGATTTAAGCAGGGTCTAGTGGAAGGACTAGGAAAGAAGGAGGGAGAAGGTTTAATGGTAATAGCTCCCGGGCCTTTATTTGGAAGTCCTCAGACCCCAGCTAAAAAGATGGTTAAGCGTCCAGAAGACCAAGCTACCCCAAAGCAGACATTCGTCCTAAAGTACCATAGGGTCACAGAGAAGGCCCAAGCTCCTAAGCGGGCAACCCCTCAAGCTGCTGGGTTTGACCTGTGCAGCATAGAAAATGTGACTGTACCTACCCAAGGGAGAGCCCTGGTGGACACTGGTCTCCAAGTGGAAATACCTATTGGATGCTATGGGAGAGTAGCCCCAAGGTCTGGATTAGCCCTTAAATATTTCATCGATGTGGGTGCGGGAGTAATTGATCCCGATTACAGGGGCAATATTAAAGTTCTGTTGTTTAATTTTGGACAGAATGATTATCACGTGAAGACAGGAGACAGAATTGCCCAATTGATCTGTGAGAGGCTGGGTTTTCCACCTGTGGAGGAGGTCACATCCCTGGAGAATTCTGAACGTGGAACCAAAGGCTTTGGTTCTACTGATGTCAAAGGGGTTAAAAGCCTAGCTGCCACCTGTGCCCGAGAGAGGGAGGTGAATGAAGAGGAAGATTTGGGACCCCAGGTATCTGATTGTAAAGAAAAATCAGAGCCCCAAATAGGTGAGGACCTGACAGTGGTACAACAGGAAGAAATTAGGAAATTGCTTAAAGAATTCCCAGATGTGTTGACACCCATACCTGGGGAGACACATTTGGTTGCCCATGAAATAATAACTCCACCTGGGAAATTAGTTCGTCAAAGGCCATATCGCTTGCCTGAAGCCAAGAGACAGGAAGTAGTGGCACAAGTCCAGGAGATGTTGGACATGGGAGTAATAGAGGAGTCAAAGAGTCCCTGGAATAGCCCCATAGTCCTGGTGCCGAAGCCTGATGGATCTTTAAGATTTTGTATTGACTTCCGGCAGGTAAACGCCATATCAGTTTTTGATGCATATCCAATCCCAAGAATTGAAGAGCTGTTGGACCAGCTGGGACAAGCTCAATACTTAACCACCCTTGATATGACAAAAGGATATTGGCAAATCCCTCTCACCAGGGAGTCGAAGCCGAAGACTGCGTTCAGCACCCCCGTTGGCCTTTTCCAGTTCAAGAGGATGCCTTTCGGACTGCATGGAGCAGCGGCTACCTGCCAAAGGTTAGTGGATCAGGTACTTCGACCCCACCAAAATTATGCTTTTGCATATATGGATGATGTCATAATCCATAGTAACACCTGGGCGGAGCATCTAAAGAGGATCAGGGCAGTCTTGTGCTTCATGAAGCAAGCGGGAATCACTTTAAACCCGAAGAAGTGTGCCTTTGCAAATAGGGAGGTAAAATACCTGGGCCACCTAGTGGGAAGAGGAAAAATTAAACCTCTAATGAGTAAAGTAGATAGCATCAGGAATTTTCCTCCTCCAACAACAAACAAACAACTAAGAAGTTTCTTAGGACTTATTGGATACTACCGCAGGTTTATACCGCAATTCGCAGAGAAAAGTGCAATTTTCACGGATATGCTGCGGAAGAATTGTCCAAACCAGCTAAAGTGGACACCTGAAGCTGAAAAAGCGTTTTCAGTCTTAAAAGGAAAGTTGTGTACAGGACCCGTACTGAAAGGGGTGAACTTCAAGAAACCCTTTCTGGTTCAAACGGATGCATCGGATGTAGGGCTAGGAGCGGTTCTATCCCAGTGTCATGAAGGGGAGGAGCATCCTGTGATGTACCTGAGCAGGAAGTTGTCACCGGCTGAACAAAAGTATTCCACAATAGAAAAAGAATGTTTAGCTATTAAGTGGTCAGTGGAGGCGTTAAGGTTTTACCTTACAGGGAGAAAGTTCCAGTTGGTCACGGACCATGCCCCACTTAAGTGGTTGCAGCAAATGAACAACCACAATGCCAGGTTGACACGCTGGTACATGGCCTTACAGGCATTTGATTTTCAAGTTGAACATTGTGCTGGGAAGTTACACAAGAATGCGGATGCCCTTTCCCGTATTACGGACTGTAGAGAAGAAGTTTCACCAGTTACACCAGTCCGTAATAACTTAAGCAGGGGGGTATGTGATAAGGAAGTTTATCATAGCTCAGGAAGGAGCTATAGAAAAGGTGAAGTGACTCTGAACAAGAAACCTGTCAGCTCTGGTTGAAATAAGAAAACAGAATTTTCCCATAAAAGACTACCAGTCCCAGAATGCACCAGGTTTCCAACAGCCATTAGAGGAGCTGAAGTGGGGAAACGTGTGTTCAGTCAGGAGGGCTATGAGGTAATCCCTAAGCACTCATCTCAAAGGGCAGGGCCTGATTCAGCACAGCTGCGCTGTGTTAGGGAGGAGCACTCATCCAAGCAGAATAAGAGTAGAGTTTATTCTACAGATGACCATCTTCATGATCACCTTGGATATCCAGAGAAGGATCATCAGTTTCATCTGAAGGATCATCAGAAGCAGAAGCCAAACCGGACGGACAGAGGGAAAAAGAAACCCTCTGGAAGAAAGAGGAGAAAAGCCTTTGAGAGGTCTAGAAGAGTCCAAAGCAGTACGTATACTGGGAGGTATTCCAAGGGCCAGCATACACCATTGGACTGGGGAAAGCCAGAGGAATGGTGCTGCAGAGCTAGGAATCTCCAGACGCTACCTGTGAGGGAGACGGCTGCACGTGGAAGGGACCCTAAGACCCGTGCCAGAAGGTATGTGAAGAGAGATCCAGTGTCCAGGGATCTGGATTGGAAGGCTGGACATAAGAACTGGACTACATACTGGCCAGGCTATATAGAGAGGAACTCTAGCAGCAATGGAAGCTCAGGTATGAACACTGATCTATGCCCTAGCTATAACCTTGAAAGACAGCAGGGAAACAAGTATTCTCCTGAAAATGCTCCATTGAGAGATTCATCTGTGCCAATCCATGATATTGAACCCATGCTTGTTGAACAAGGGGGAATAATAGCAGATGAGGATCCGGTTTATATGGACTGCTCTCTATCTAAACTCCGTTGGTAAATTTCTGTTATAAAGTACAGCAACCATCACAAAGAAATACAAATTTGTTCTTTGATCTACTCAGAAAAGCTCCTGAAGCAGGATTTGACCCACACAGTGGAAGGCAAGCCAGCTAAGGGGTTTCAGCTGGTGACTGCTAGCAATTAAGCCTTACCTAATTGCTTGTGAGCTAGGAGAGAATCACTTCTGTATCTATGTGGGAAGTAATCAGAAGTTAACCTGAAAAGAACAGTTTGTTTCTTGCTTTGTGGCTTTTCATTTGTTGTTTTCCTGATTTTGACTTTGTTTTTCCAAGTTAACACTGAAAGCAAGTAACCTAATTTATGTGCTACCAAGCATATCTGTGTTGGGAGAAATAACCCCATAAATAAATATCTTATTGGCTTTACCCAAGAGCACAACTAAATTATTGTCAGCAGCTGTGTCTGGTGTGAATGAACTACATTGCCCACAATACCTTGCAAATCATATAGATATATGCACTTGACAAGACTGTGAAGATTCTCACCCAGGCAGCCGTCTGACAAGCCCTACTCAAATACAAACAAATCACATAAAAGGGAGAGAGAGGGAAGGTCTCAGAACACCGGGTATCAACCAGAGACTGAGGAAAAACCTCACTCTAAACGCCCTTGTAACATCAGTGACCGACCCAACCACCTCCCTATTATGTAAAATACAATTATTATGGCAAAAAATTGTTGTCAGATCCAAAACAAAAAAATCAGCGTGTTTTTATCATGAAGATCCCAATTCAAAACAAAATCAGCTTGTTTCTATCATGAAGATCCCAATGCCGTACTCTTCGGTACCAAATACACGTTTCACAATTAATGCTTCTTCAAGAGAAAAGCCGAAAACTGCCATAAAAAAACCCAAAAAACAATAGATTACTTTTCGATGGAGTTAGGGTAGTGGGTTTGGATATGGTGTGGAGAGTAAATAAAAACAAAACCACTTACCACATATATGATCAGACAAGTAAACCTTAAACAACAGTCATGCCAATGCCATCGTGCTACTCACAAAGATGCCGCGCATGCGGTCTCAATAATGCCAGCTCTCTTATACCAAACAGACCAACTCCACCTATAGACTCAGAATCTAAAAACACGCCCCCCCCCCCCCAATTGATTTGTGCATTCAAACCACCTGAGGACACAGTCCCTAGGTGAAAGATCCACCGCTGTTCACACAGAAGTAATGCTTGTTCACGCGAATGACCGCCAAAACCCCTTTCCACCACCCCAATACAGAAACGCCTCATATCCAGTGCTTATGTTGTTTCCAGTTTTCGTCATTTGGCTCCTCTTTCCATTTTCTGAAAGATGCTTTCTCTGGGGACAAGCAGGAAGTCAGTCCTCACATATGGGTGACGTCGGCACCGACGGAGCCCTCGTGGAAGCATCCCTCCCCCCCCCCCCCCCCCCAGCTTTCAAAGAAAGCCTTTGGGAGATGCCACCATGCATGCGTGGTCCCCTTCCTGCCCAAGGGCACCATCTTGCTCAGTCTCCTTTTTTCTGCAGAGCCCTTCAGACGTTGCCTGGCTTGTCCCCAGAAAAAGTTGATTATTTTGTTCCCCGAGTTTCCAACTCGCTTCTGGTATTGCACCGGTACTCTTCCAGTCTACCGAGCTCGGTACCTTGACTTTGGGTTCGGTTTAATTTTTGTAGGTTTTGATATTTTCTTTTTCTGGCACCTTCACGCCTTTTTTCTCCTGCTGGCAGCCTGGAGGGTCTTCGAACTCACAGGGTACTTTTTTCCACTATGGCTACCAGTGGTTTTAAGAAGTGTGATCGGTGCTCTAAAATCATGTCTTTGACCGACATACACGACTGCTGTCTCCGCTGCCTTGGGCCAGACCAAGGCCCTCCAGAGCCACCAGCAGCAGCATGATAAGATTTTGCCCCGAGTCCTCGATGCCTCTGAAGGCCAGGGCCTCATCTGAGGCCTCGACATCTTCGGCGGAGCTCTACGAGCCCTAGCCTCATCATGGGTCCTCAGAAAGGGGGCTCCCTCAAGGGAACCCAGGAAAAAGAAGAAACCCTCAGACGGTGTCCTTGGATGGTTCTGACCGGCCGGGAGCTCCTTGGGCCTGGTCCCGCAGTCCGAGACGCTCGTTCGAGGTGTCTGACAAGGAACGACCTGCGAAGGTTCCCCAGAAGGATCTGGCCACGGTCCCTAGACACCATCCTCGTCGAGAATTCCCCTTTGGGGAAGCCGGCTTCAGGCCCAAGTCCCTCAGTGCCCATGCCGAAGGCTGTGGAGCCTTCTTGTCTGGAGTCCAGAATGGCTGCCCTGGAGCACAGTTTGTCTGCCTCATGGACCAGCAGCAGGTGCTGTTGTCTGGCATGACCGGTTCTTCTGCCCCAACCACTGGCCCCTCAACTTCCAAGACATCCCTTTCAGCCTCGAGTTGATCCCCAGCAGAGGTCCCGCTCTGAGTCCTGCTTGACGGGACTGGGGTCATCCCCAGCAAGTTTAGCAGGAGCCGGCCGCAGGGCATCGATGCCCTTGAGGCCTGCATAGCAGCCCTCCTACGAGTCCTCTACGGACTACTCCGAGTGGGAGATGGAGGGCATGAAGTCCCCCGATACTCATCACCACCGTGACGACCCCTCGGATTCTCCCATCTTGGAACCTCGGCGGCGGCCCGAGGACATGGGCTTCCTGGACTTTGTCAAGGACATGTCTAAGGACCTAGCATTCCCGACCGAGATGGAGGAGGACCCCTCGGGCAGATGAGATGGTGATCCTGCAGTACGAGGCCCCTCAACGGGAATCGCTCACAGTGCCCATCCCTCCCATTCTGGAATGGCTCATGCTCCGCATGTAGGTGACACCAGTGTTGATGCCGGTGGTGAGCAGACGGCTCGACTCGATGTATCGGGTCCAATGAAGCCCGGGCTTACAGAAGTCACAACTGCCGCATAACTCCATGGTTTTGGAGTCGGCCATGTGTCGGCTGAAAAGCCAGAAGATGCACTCCTCGGTACCCCCGGCAGGGAGGCCTGCACCTTGGATGCCCTCAGCAGAAAGTGCTACCAGGGCTCGATGCTCATTTGCCACATCCAGGCCTACCAGCTGTACATGGGCATGTACCTGAGAGACCTGGTGAAGGAACTCGCCGGGTTCTTGGTTGGCCTCTCTGAGGAACCTTTGCAGTGGTTCAAGAGCCTGGCCAAGGCTGTCCATGAGTGCTCCAATTTCATGTCTTGAGTGGTCTATGATGGATTTGAGGCGGCGGCTCGGGTAGCCATGGCAGGCATCAGTGCATGCTGCCAAGCTTGGCTTCAGTCGTCTGACCTCAAGCAGTGGGTTCAGGACAAATTGGTCAATGTCCCATGCCAAGAAGAGAACCTCTTTGGCAAACTCATGACCAACAAGGCTGCACAGCTGGAGACAGAGTTCATGATGAGGACCAGGCTCTCTAAGAAGACCACTGCCCCTCCCATATGGAAGGGCTCGGGTAAAAATCCCTTTTACCTGAGGAAGGGGGCTGCTTACCAAAACTACCCACCCTACCAGACCTCCCCAGTTCCCCAACAGGGTCAGCAGGTCAAGGGACATAGGCATGGCCCACTTAAGCAGAAGGCTCCAAAGCCCCAGGCACTGGCCCCAGCCCAGCCCACAGGGGGGACATATGGCCCTCTGTGGCCATCACCACCAATTCCTGGGCACTAAGAGTAGTCAGGGAGGGTTATCTCCTCCACCTGGCTCAGATACCTCCCCCTTACTGTATTTCCCGGGAGAATCCCTCAGGTCTCCCCTCCACCAAGACCTTCTTCTGAAGGAGTTGGCAGGTCTTCTCGAGGACAAGATGATGGAGCCAGTGCCCCACCACCTCAAGGGCAAGGGGTTCTACTCCAGATATTTCCTCATCCCAAAAAGAGGATGGGGAGCCTAAGGCCCATCCTCGACCTGTGCAATCTCAACAAATTCCTGGTGAGGGAGAAGTTCAAGATGCTCTCCATTGGAACATTGCTGCCATACCTCCAGCAGGGAGACTGGCTATGCTTCTTAGACCTCAAGGATACTTATACTCACATCTTCATCCATCCCAACCACAGGCAGTACCTACGGTTCGTAGTAGGGGGCAGGCATTTTCAATACAGAGTGCTCCCCTTTGGCCTAGCCTCTGCCCCAAAGGCCTTCACAAAATGCCTGGCAGTCATGGCCGCCTTCCTCCAGCTCCAGGGGGTCTTCGTTTTTCCTTACCTGGATGACTGGCTCATAAAGGGAGGCACAGCCTCAGAGGCACAGCAGGCCACCACACGCACCATCCAGGTTCTGCAACACTTGGGCTTCATCATAAACTATCCCAAGTCTCACCTCCTGGAATTCATCGGGGCAAGGATCGACACTTTCCAGTCAAAGGCCTTTTTGCTCTAGGATCATCTCAGATCTCTAGCTTGGGATGTACAGCACCGTCTCTCAGTGCCCACCCGGCTTCTTCTGTGCCTCCTCGGCCTTCACGGTCCGTCACCCCAGATGCTCACCTCCACATGAGGACGGACAAGTGGTCTAAGGCCACAGGCTGCCTCTGAGACAGTTTCAGTGACCTGTCAGTTGGCAGACTCCCTGGTTTGGTGGCAGTCGCCCCAGCATCTCGAAGCGGGCATGCCTTTTTAGGCCCCGAGCCACTCGAGGATCCTCGCTACGGACACCTCCCTGCTCGGCTGGGGAGCCCACTGCAGAGATCTCCGCACTCAGGGCAACTGGTCGCCAGGCGAGAGCACCCAGCAGATCAACCTCATGGAGCTACGAGCCATACACCTTGCTCTGAAGGTCTTCTGTCACCACCTGTTCCTTCCCCCTCCCTCACATGCCCATCTGGAATCCACTCGTTCTTCCGCCTTCTATTTCCTGGGTCCACGACTTTGGAATTCTCTCCCTCTTTCCCTCCGTTCCGAAACATCCCTCCAGCACTTTAAAACAAAGCTTAAAACTCACCTATTCACCATGGCATTTAACCTCCCCCCATAGCCCTGCTGGTCCAGACCGACAACCAGATGGCAATGTTCTATGTGAACAAACAGGGGGGCACGGGGTCTTGTACCCTTTGTCAGAAGGCATTGGTCCTCTGCTCGTACGCAGTCCAACAGGGTATCTTTCTGTGGGCAGTGTACGTGCCAGGTCAGTACAACCTGCTAGCTGACAGATTCAGGAGAGTTCTCCAGCCGCACGAGTGGCAGCTGGACCCCAGTGTAGCCAGTTGACTTTTACGGCTCTGGGGGGACTCCATGATGGACCTGTTCACCAGTCTGGACAACTTTCAGTTGCCCTGCTTCTGCTCCTGGCAAGCCCACCCCTCCAAGGTGGCAGCGGACACGTTCCTGGTCTCATGGTCACAAGGCCTCATTAATGCCTTTCCTCCAATGCTGCTGATTGCCAAGACCTGTTCAGGACCCTCTCGCTCATCCTGATAGCTTCTTGATGGCCCAGGCAACCATGGTTCCTGCTGCTTCTGCAGTTGACGGTGGAGGCCCCCATCCCTTTGGGGTCCACCCTGGGACTTCTGTCTCAGGAGGGGGGCTCTCTCCTGCACCCCAACCTGGGGTCCCTCTCACCAACAGCATGGCTGCTGAGAGGGTGACTCTGGCCTCTCTCAATCTTCCGGTTGAGGTGGACATTCTGCTGGCCTCTCGCAAGGCCTCTATTAGAAAGGCTTACGCCCTCAAATGGTACAGGTTTTCTGCTTGGTGCGCCAAACATGGGGCTGATCCTTTCTCCTGCCCAGTGACTCTGGTCTTATAGTACCTTCTTCACCTCTCTCAGTCCGGGCTCAAGTCTAACTGTCCGAGTGCACCACCATCCGGTAGATGGTAAATCCCTCTCGGTCCATCCTTTGGTGACCCGTTTCCTTCAGGACCTGCCCTCCGGAAACCAAATGGGACCTCAACGTTGTGTTGGGGAGCTCACTCGCCCACCTTTTGAGCCTCTGGCTACCTGCCACCTTCACTGCCTCTCCTGGAAGGTGGTTTTCCTGGTTGCGCTCACCTCCACTCTCAGAGTTAGCGACCTGCTAGCCCTGGTGGCAGAGGCACCTTATACCAGGTTCTACAAGAACAGAGTGGTGCTTCGCACGCACCCCAAATTCCTGATGAAGGTAGTGACACCCCTCCATCTCAACCAGGAAGTGGTGCTTCCTACCTTCTTCCCATGACCTCATTTCAGTCGGATGGAGACGGTCCTTCACACCTTGGACTGTAATGTTTATGTTTATGTTTAATTAAAATTTGATATACCGCCCACACCAAATAGGTATCTGAGTGGTTTACAATTAAAAAGTACATGGCTGTGGAAATAGAAAAGGAACGCCATCATTTAAAAACAGTAAAGGGGAGAGAAAACATAAAACAGATAAAACAAAAACGTAACAACAGGAACAGGTCAGAGGGAGAACGGAGAGGAAAAACAGACAAAAGGGCAGGGGTATGGGGGGAGGTTAAATGCCATGGTGAATAGGTGAGTTTTAAGCTTTGTTTTAAAGTGCTGGAGGGATGTTTCGGAATGGAGGGAAAGAGGGAGAGAATTCCAAAGTCGTGGACCCAGGAAATAGAAGGCGGAAGAACGAGTGGATTCCAGATGGGCATGTGAGGGAGGGGGAAGGAACATACGGTTAAGATGAATGGAACGAAGAGAACGGTGAGGGGTGTGAAGGTGAACCTGGTCAGCAAGATAGAAAGGAACACCTGTGAAGAGGGCCCTGTGAACAAAGACGAGAATCTTATAGTGAATACGAAAGGGTACCGGTAACCAGTGTAAGAGGGCTTTATCCTTCTATATCCAACGCACTCAGGGCCACCGCAAAGCTTCTCAGCGTTTCATCTCCTATGACCCCCAGCAGGCTGGGGAAGGCGGTGACCAAGCGTACGCTGTCCGCATGGGTGGCGGACTGTATCACCCTTGCTTATGAGCAGGCGAAGCTCCCACTGGAAAGCCAAGTCATGTTGCACCATATCAGGGCCATAGCGACTTTGGTGGCAAACCTGCGCTCTGTCCGACAACTGCTGGGCCGCCACCTGGTCTTCACTCCATACCTTTGCAGCCCATTACTGCTTGGAAAGAGAATCCCGACAGGACAGTGCCTTCATCCAGGCTGTGCTCTGTAATCTTTTCGGGGTCTAGGCAACTCCTTCCCTCCAACCCTTCTGTGTTTAGGCTACCGGAGTGCTGGTTTCATCTGACACAGGGGTCCTACTGTGGTCTGTGTACACAGACTAAAAAATTGCTGCTGCTTGTGGATCCCTGTGAGGGAGCCCCTATTTTTTCCTATGGGCTTTCGGTAGCCTATAGCCTATGGGAATCCCATATGTGATGACTGACGTCCTGCTTGTTCCCGGAGAAAGCGTAGTTACTCACCTGTAACAGGTGTTCTCCAGGGACAGCAGGAATCAGTTCTCACAACCTTCCCTCCTCCCCTTGCAGTTGCTCCTTTTTGCCGTCTTTTAGCTATGTCACCTGACTGAGCAAGATGGCGCCCTTGGGCGGGGAGGGGCCATTCATACACATGTTCTTTAAAATAGGGGCCTGAATGCATAACCTTGTGCACCCTCTATAGAATTATCCCCTAATGGATAGTGCCACTGAAAATTGCCTCTGGCCGCTTTGGCACTATCCATTTAGTGCTGAGGCAAAGCAAAGGCATTTTCCACAGCTATAAGGATAGTGGCAGTACAAAGCTGCTATCCATATAGTAATGGTTTAAGTTAGGACACAAATATGCTGTCACAACAAACTGTGCAGGTATGTGTTTAGTGGCTGAGTATTGTAGCTATGCATATAAAGTGGCATTTTAGAAGGGACATCTAGGATGAATCGGGGACGTCCAGAGCAGAAAATCCAAAACTCTGGGGGTGTGGCAGCAGTGAAGGAAGGCACGTATAAATGTCTTTTGAAATTGCTCTGTCTCCATTGTCCCAGTAATGGGTTCTGGAGATGGGCTCCATGCAGATAGTAAGTCCAGGTGCATGCACAGGTGATGAAAGTGCATTTTGCTCATCCTCCTGGAAGCGTTGCTTCCATGAAACACTTTTTTGTACCTTATTCATAATCAGAAGCAGCTATAGGCATAGATGCCTCAACAACCAGGGCCAGACGAGCTTGTGCCATTTTGAAATCACAGCACAATGTGCATCTCTCTTGCTCCACCCAGGGCACACCTCTATTTTGCCCCTGTACTACCTGGATGTTCTTGCGCCAGGGACATCTACATACCCAGCTTTCTAAAATGGTTCTGGGGATGTCTCTAGAATTTGCACATCTAAATGCCTGTTTTCAGACATCCAATTCACAAATAGAGCTTCTTAAATGACCCCATAGCTACCAGCAGCAAATGCAGTCTATATATATTCAGCACCATTGCCTATCCATTTAGGCACTGACCTGAATATTTTCCGATATCTCTCCAGAAGTACAAATCTTACAGTGTTTTCTACTACTATATGTTGCAAGAACCATAGTTGGTTTTCAAAATGATTTTGTCATTGTTAACGGTAGTTATAGTATATGTTGTCTTGACCAAATAAACATGAAAGATATAAATATTCTGCATCACTATTATCTCAAACTTTCTCAATAAAACTTTTCTCGTTGAGTTATGCCTGCTACTGTTAATGTCTGTGATAGTTTAAACAGAGAAAAAGTTAGGAAGAGTTTTTTTTGTTTCTCTTTCATCTGGTAAACCAACCATACATAAGTCATAAACCAAGACTGCTCATAAAACTACAAGAACTGACTTCCACAGGTGACAGTAGTTCCAGAGCAAGTGTATGCGTAGATCTCTGTATACGGGTTGTTAGTTAGTGATGAACATTTTTCAACTTCCTTAGAAGCTTCATAGCACTTATCATGGACCTGACAACATCTGAAAAGGGAGAAAAAGATGTGATGGATGCAAATTGGCATCACAGTTGATTTTCATGATAAAAACAAGCAAATTCAGCCATATGCAACACTTCTTTCTTTTTGTTCATATATACAGTACATGTACATATATATATAAAGAGGCATACTGATACATATTTATACTTAATGCTATTTTAACCTCACTAATAGCACTGTGCGAGGGAACCTTCTTGTGCTGATAAATCTGGTCTTACTTTCTTCAAAGATGATAATGTTAGCTTTGTTGATGTATGTCTCATGCCATGCATTGTTTCTGTGTCAGCTACTAGCCTGAATTTGTTTTGATTAATTAATTTATAAAAATGTCATTCTCATTAGATATTTCCTTTAAGGAACTTTTTTACCAGATATATGTGTCATAGACACAATTTACAACAATCCACAGTCACTGGGGTCAGAAGCTCTAAAGTAGGCCAACTAGTTAAAAGATGGTGAGCGTGGATTCTGAATGCATTGTAATGAGTGGTGTTCCACTATACTGTAGCTTTACCTAAGCTGAACAGTACTTGACATACATATTTGAAGAGAGAGACAGTATCTGAAGTCGTTAATTTTTATAAAGTCATTTTCATGCCTATATGGCCATCTATACTCTTAATCCTCCATTGCCTTGGAAGAAAGGCCTGGCACACTTCTGGTCACACTACCAAGAAAACCCAGGAGCTGCTGGGTTGCCAGGAGTCACTTCCATGAATAAATGGCCTCATATAACATACCGATTAGCATAAAAGTGCACACATTGTCATGAACATCTGTACTTTGCCAGTAGGCATGAGCAGAGTTTTCAAGTATGCACATTGATTATGAAATATCTTAATCTATGTACATTCATTTATACTACTTATCATTTGAAAAGTGCTACAAGGCGTGTGCAGCACTATACATGTACAAGAGACAGTCCCTGCTCATCAGAGCTTACAATCTAATCAAGATCGACCATACAACAACTGGGGACTAGAGTAATCCAACAGGAATGGTGAGATACAGATAGGTGATAAGCAGGAGAATAAGGGGATCAGGATCCAAACACAGCCTCAAAGAGATGGGGTTTAGCCTGGATTTGAATAGGGTAAGAGAAGGAGCCTGGCATATTAACTCAGGTAGTTTGTTCCAAGCATATGGAGCAGCAAGATGGAATGAGCAAAGTCTGGAGTTGACAGTGGTAGAGAAGGGCACAGATAAAAGGGATCTGCCAGAGGAGCGGAGTTCCTGAGGAGGGTATAAGGAGTGATAAGAGCAGAAAGTTAGTGAGGAACTGCAGAATGAATACACTTATAAGTCAGTAGCAGAAGTATTAATTTAATGTGGAAATGGATAGGGAGCCAGTGGAGTGACTTGAGAAGAGGGGTTATGTGAGCATAGTGAGTCTGGAGGAAGATTAGCCATGCAGCTGAGTTTTGAACAGACTGAACAGGAGAGAGCTGATTCTGAGGGAGATCGGAAAGCAGCAGGTTGCAATAGTCTATGTAGGAGGTGACTAGAGAGTGGATAAGAGTCTTAGTAGTGTGTTGAGCAGCTGTAAATGTCTACACCTGTATTTATGCTGGTATTTTATAAAGATACCTAGGCACCTACAGAATGTGTCTTTATAAAATAGCACCTAAGTAACTCCTACTTGCCCTCTTAAAGTAAGCACTCCCTTATAAAAGTACCCTACGAAAGCTAATTTTCAGACACTAACGATAGGACTTTTTCATTGAGATATCATTGAGGGAAAAATTAAGTAATTTTATTGACAACTACGGAACCCAAACATGAGACCATGCTAAAGCTCTCTAGTAGACCAAGGCCACCAACTGAAGCTACCACGTTTCAGGAGGTGATTGGCACTGTGCAAATTTTAGCATTAAAATAAGTTATTGTGCTGTCTTTGTGTCAAGACTCTGTGAGAATGAGTTTATTTTTAGGTTTTATTCTTTTATTTAAAGTGGTATTCACACTGGGGATATGCATGCAAAAGATGTTCATTTCATTTCAGTATTTGTCTTTCATCTGCCCTTTTCTGTTATTTCATATGTTTCATTTTCAAAGTTATTTCATTTCAATTAAAGTCAACAGGGGAAGCAAATCTTCTTATTTTTGATTCTAATATTGGGGTTTTCCAGATTTCATGAAACTTTCAGGCAGCCATCAGCAGCATAGACAACAGAGTGGCATGAAAACCCCATGGAATAGCAAAGGGGTGAAGTGGCCAAGCAGTGAGATGAACATCCCAAAGCACTCTGAGGGGTCAAAGCAGCAGCAACAATGGCATCAGCAGTCCAAGGCATCAAGAGAGGGGCAAAACAACATTAACATCAGCAACACAAAGCATTGTGAGAGGGGAAAAGTAGCACCAGCAGTGGCAGAGAGACCCCAGGGTACCAAAATAAGGCCAAAGCAGCACAGAGTATCTTTAACAGGCAGAAGCACCAAAAAAGGAGCAAAGTGGCACAATGTTATGAACAGCCCAAAGAACCATGAAAGAGGCATTGGCACGTGATGCAATATTGTTTGATTGGTCCTTCAAAAGATATTGCTCTCTCCAAAGAATCTGCTTTAATTCCCAAGGAAATAAGCAAGCCCAGTGCCAAATCTCTCCCCTCTCAGATGTGGTCTAAGGTATGGGTCTAGCCCATCACCTGGGTGTGCAGCTCAGCCACTTGTGCCCAGCTGATTTGCCTACACTAGACCTGCTGCCTGCTCCTGCCTTGTCCGTGTGCCATCCGGGAGAGACAGGCATGTGTGCCATTCTGGCTGGTCCAGATGTTGTTCACCAAATGAATGCTACTTGTCTATTCGTCCTTTCTGAACACTCTACTAAAACTCTTGTCCACTCTCTAATTACTTCCTGTCTTGACTATTGCAACTTCCTTCTTGCTGGTCTCCCTCTCTCTCCGCTTCAATCTATTCAGAACATTGCTGCGCAACTAATCTTTCCCCAGCCTCAATATACTCATGTAATCCTTCTTCTCAAGTCACTTCATTAGCTTCCCTTCCATATCCAATTCCAACGCTTCCTTCTGACCTTTAAAAGCATTCATTCTTCTGCTCCTCACTACCTTTCCTCTCTCCTCTCCCCCTACACCTCTCCTCGTGAACTCCTCTCTTCTACTGGCTTTCTCCTCTTTGCCTTTTCTTCCACTGCCAACTCCAGACTTCGGTCCTTTCACCTTGCTGCTCCTTATGCCTGGAACAAACTTCCTTAGTCTGTACATCAGGCTTCATCTCTGCCCCTTTTCAAATCCATGCTAAAGGCTCACTTCCTTGAGGCTGCTTTTCCATCCTGATCCCTTGTTTTCCTTGTGTCTCCTTGCCCTTCCCTGTTCTGCCCTTATTCTTATCTTTTGTCTTGTCTGTCTTAATTAGATTGTAAGCTCTGATAAGCAGGGACCGTCTTTAATTGTGTATGTACAGTGTTGCATATGCCTTGTAGCACTTTATAAATAATTAATAGTAGTAATAGTAGTATGCTTTTGTAAGCTGCTTCTGCATCCAGGCATGACACTGAGTGTACAAGATAGAAATTACACAACTAATAAAAGTTGTTCTGGAGGACACTTTGGCTTCCAGTTACCTCAAGAATAAAATATAAATACTTAATGTTTATATTCAAACACCACAATAAGATAGCCACAACCCCCTTAGCAACTCTCCTCAGAACTCCAACAAACTCTAGATTACAAAGACACTGCTATCAAAATACCTACAATGTACCCAACGATGTCTACACTACCCAATATACCAGCACAAGAGCCTTTTCATACACTGCCCCAGAGCTATGGATTGCTCTTCCCGACAAAATAAGAGCGCTGAAAGACCTGCTACAGTTCTGCAAGGAACTAAAGACACATTTATTTACTGACTACTATGGGAACTCCCAAGAAACCCCCCAAGTTCAAAGTACTCCTGACATCAAAAAATGAAATCACAGAAACGTTTGATCTAAAACCAATCCTACTACAAGACTGTATTTAATTACCATAATTGTGTCTCTACTGTTGTTGTTAGGTGCCAACAAGTTGGTGTCGACTCATGGCGACCCTCTGGATAGTTGTCCCAAACTATATTCACTATTCAGTCAGGCGACTCATTGTTGACAGACTGGCACCCATAGCTGCTGTTATTGTATCGATCCATCTCATTGCTGGCCTTCCTCTTTTGTACTGACCTTCCACCTTGCCAAGCATGATGTCCTTATCTAATGATCTCTCTCTTCGCTTGATGTATAAAATCATCTGATTTTAATGATAGTTCACAGATTAGTAATAGCAGGTCTCAGTAAAGACCAAAGCAAAGAATTCATTCAGTCTCTCTGCTATCACCTTGTCGCCTCTTAGTGCCCCTTTAACCCCTCTATCATCTAATGAACCAACTGACTCTCTCACAGGTTTTTTGCTTTGAATGTACTTGAAAAAGTCTTTATTACGCGTTTTTGCTTCCACAGCAAGCTTCTTCTCAAATTCTCCCTTTGCCTGCCTTATCAATGCCTTGCATTTAACTTGCCAGTGCTTGTGCTGTTTCCAGTTTTCGTCATTTGGCTCTTTTTTTCATTTCCTGAAAGATGCTTTTTTAGCAACAGCCGCCTCTCTGACCTCACGTTTAAACCATGCTGGCAGTTTTTTGGACTTCCTTCCACTTTTCTTAAAGCACAGAATACAGCTGGTCTGGGCTTCCGAGATAGTTTTTTTAAACACCAAAGTTTGATGTATGTCTTTAACCTTTGCAACTTCTGCTTTACGTTTTTTCTTAACTATTTTCCTCATTTTATCATAGTCTCCCTTACGAAAGTTAAAATGTAGTACTGTGGATTTCCTTACCATCCCTCCACCACTAATTAAATCAAACGCGATCAACACCCAACACCCTTATCTCTTGCACCAGATCTGGTGTTCCACTAAGGACTAGGTCCAATATGGCTTCCCCTCTTGTCAGTTCATGAACCAGCTGCTCCAAAAAGCAGTCATTTATTTCATCTAGGAATTTTATCTCCCTAGCATGTTTTGCCGTGACACTGATCTAGTCGATACCAGGGTAATTGAAATCACCAATTATTATTACTGTGTTGTACGTTTGTTAGCTTCCTTGCTTTCTTTGAGCATGTCATCATCAATTTGTTCATTTTGGCCAGGCAGTCAATAGTACACCCCCACTGCCATCGCCTTCCCTTTTTTACATGGTATTTCAATCCATGGAGATTCTACAGCAAATTTTGTTTCCTGCAAAACTTTAATCCTTTCTGACTCAATGCCTTCTCTAACATAGAGTGCAACCCCTCCACTAGTTTGATCAGCTCTATCATTACGATATAGTTTGTACCCAGGTATCATAGTGTCCCACTGATTGTCCTCCTTCCACCATGCCTCTGAGATTCCAATCATATCTAACCTCTCATTTAGAGCTATATATTCTAACACTCGCATCTTATTTTTTAGACTTCTAGTATTTGCATACAAGCATTTTAGAGACTGTGTATTTTATTCATATTAATCTGGCTATTGGTAGGCATGGATGATTTGGAATCTTTAAGCTCTGTCTGGTCCATACTCAAGGGCATTTGGGCTAGTTTACTCTTTTTGGAACCTCTCTGCTTTTGGTAGTATCCTTCAAGGATACATTGTTCCGAACCATGTGCTCTTGGGCGACTGTCGGCTTTCCCCTATTATGTAGTTTAAAAGATGCTCCGTCTCCTTTTTAAAGGTTAATGTTAGTTACCCCAACAATGTACCCAGTTAGTTGTAATATAGCTCATTGTACATAAGTTCTTAAGTTCAATGTAACATTTACTAGTAGAGTTCAATGTAAATTGCCCTTGATCTCTGGAAGGGGCGGTATATAAGGGCATGTTAAATAAATAAATAAATAAATAAAATAAATATGGGGCTAGTAGCCCGAGCAGCTGCATAAATCCTCCACTTTTGACTACCAGCAGATGCTGGTATCCCAGGGCGATCATTTCATCAGTGCACTGTGTCATCAGGGCTGCCATTTGCCCTGAGACAGTGATATGGAACACAACCCGCATTTTATCATGGCAGTTTGCTGCTGATCATGTGGAACTGGGGGCCACTGGCCTGCGACCTCACTGCCGGAAGATTATGGGACAGGTAGATCAGCTTGGATGGCAGACTTCCAGTTTCCTATAACTCTTTATCTGCTACTGCTCCCCTTAAACCAATACTGATAGATGTTTTTGCAAATCATATTGCATGGTATTATTTGAAAGATGGCTTATTACTTTCCCTAGTAATGAATGTTCAGGAGCGAATATATGAATAGTGAGTCCAAATATACACTTAGATAATTTATTGTTAGACTATTTCTCCGTGAGAGTAATAATCAGTGCAATCACATCTTTATAGGGGCATGTTTACTAAAGTGCACTGTTAGCATGGGGTTAGCCTGTGGTAAGCATGCCACTCTGAAAGCATGGGTTCCCCTGTTAAAAATACCACACTAACTGGTTAGCATGTGACTGGGCAGAGTTCAAGGCCAGTTACATTCATGTACAGTACATGTTCAGTGTATCCAAATTTATCTCATGCATATTCACTGTGGATTCCTTGAAAATCCAGCTGGCTGTATAGTCCCCAAAACAGGTTTGGAAAGTCCTTTTCTACCCTGTCTGAAATCTTTCACAATGAGTCATCGGCAATTTCTGTTTTACTTTGAGGCAAATTGGGATTCGCTAGGTGGAAACCTGCAAAGGATTGGTCCTTCATGAAATACAAGAGATCCCAGAGAGAAGAAGACAGGCATCTATATTTGGAAAAACATAGAGAAGCTAGCAAAGTAGTCAGGAAAGCAAAGATTCAAAAAGAGGAGGAAATAGCCAGTGCAATAAAATGGGGGGATAAGATATTTTTCAGATATGTTAGTGAGAAGAGGAAGGGCAAAAGTGGTATTGTCAGGGTGAAGGGGAGGAATATGTAGAAGCTGATGAGGATAAAGCGGAATTGCTTAACAAATATTTCTGTTCTATGTTCACAGATGAAGAACAAGGAACAGGACCTCAGAAAACACCCACAAACAGGAACAGAAGCGAGGGGCATCTTGAACAGTTTTCAGAAGACTGTGTTCATGAGAAACTAGCTAAACTTAAAGTAGACAAAACGATGGGACACGATGGGATACACCCTAGATTACTGACGGAACTTGGGGACATTGTAGCAGCTCTATTGATTGACCTTTTCAATGCCTCGTTGGAGTCGGGAGTGGTGCTAAAAGGACTGGAGAGGGGCTCATGTGGTGCCTTTACACAAAAGACAAAGTAAGGATGTGGTTGAAAACTACAGGCCAGTTAGTTTAATATCGGTGGTGAGTAAATTATTGGAAATGTTGCTGAAAGAGAAAATAGTGAGGTTTCTGGAGTCCAGTGGATTACAGGATGCGAGGCAGCATGGATTCACCAGAGGCAGGTCTTGTCAGACAAATCTGATTGATTTCTTTGAGTGGGTGAACAGGGAGTTGGACCGAGGGAGAGCCCTAGATGTGGTGTATTTAGATTTCAGTAAAGCTTTTGACACCGTTCCTCAGAGGCGACTTATAAACAAACTGAGCACTCTAGGGATGGACCCTAAAGTTACTGCTTGGGTTAGAAATTGGTTGAGTGGGAGGCAACAAAGAGTACGGGTAAATGGAGCTCACTCTGAGGAAAAGGAAGTTACCAGTGGTGTGCCCCAGGGATCTGTCCTTGGTCTGATTCTTTTTAACATCTCTGTTAGTGATATAGAGGAAGGGCTGTTGGTTAAGGTTTGCCTCTTTGCGGATGACACCCAGGAAGGTGTAGATAACATGAGGAGGGATCTAGCTAAGCTTGAAGAATGGTCTAGAATTTGGCAGCTGGGATTTAATGTTAAAAAATGTAAGGTCATGCATTTGTGCTGCATGACCTTACATGCAATATAGTATAGGGGGTGAAGTACTTTTGTCCACTAAAGAAGAGCGGGACCTAGGCGTGGTTGTGTTTGATGATCTTAAAGTAGCTAAACAGGTAGAAAAGGTGACAGCAAAAGCTGGAAGGATGCTTGGGTGCATATGGAGAGGAATGGCTAGGAGAAAAAAGGAGGTGATAGTGCCTCTGTATAAGTCTTTGGTGCAACCTCATTTGGAATATAGTGTGCAATTCTGGAGACTGCATCTTCAAAAGGATAAAAACAGGATGGAGTCAGTACAGAGGGTGGCTACTAAAATGGTTAGTGGTCTTCATTATAAAGTATATGAGAACAGACTTAAGGATCTTAATATGTACACCTTAGAGGAAAGGCAGGATAGAAGTGATATGATTGAGATGTTTAAATACCTCCGTGGCATAAATGTTCAGGGGGAGAGCCTCTTTCGATTGAAAGCAAGTTCTGCTACGAGGGGACATGGGATGATGGTGAAAGGGGATAGATTCAGGAGTGATATGTGGAAATATTTCTTTACAGAAAGAGTAGTGAATCCGTGGAATAGTCTCCCAGTGGGGGTGGTAGAGATGAGGACAGTATCTGAATTCAAAAAAGCATGGGACAAACACAGAGGATCTCTAAAGGTAAAAAGGGGACTGTTGTAGTTGTTGATATGGAAGAACAGACTAGATAGGCCATGTGGTCTTTTTCTGTCATCATGTTTCTATGTTTCTATGCTCCTTTCCCCATCCCTCACTGGCTCTAGGTTATCTGGGTTGAAAAGGAAACATGCAGTGCTTCTGTTTCTCCACAGACGTTAATGGCAAGCAGCATGAATTAAAAACAAAATAAAATGAATAGCTTATTTTCATTTTTATTTTGTTTCATGCAAAAATGACCTGAAACAAAACAGCCCAGTTTGATGCCTTTGATTTTGTTTTCAAATGAATGTACATCCCTAATGTGAACTTGTTTACTTACCTATCCAGCTCATCCATCGGATTTCCTTGTCCCCCAAGTCCACAGTAACAGCCATAATCACTGTACTCTTCTATGGGCTTACTGTCAGGATTGGTGCACTTGATTAAATTCCGGAACTGCCACAGAGCTTTTGAAGGTGCTGCAATAGTGAGTGTGCTTGCTAAAAGAAATATTCAGTTTATTCTTTACTATTATAAGAATGTGAATCACCAAAAACAAAAACAAACGTACACTAGTAAAATGAACAAAACAGTTACAGTTTCAATATGATTGGTACAGACACTATGCTGGGCAGGTGGGGAATAGATGTAACAGGTAAAAGACATGAGGGAGGGGCTCTAATTTTTGCTGAGTCCTGTAAAATTTGGCAGACCAAAGAGGGCAGAATACAACCAAAGGGCAAAGGTTTCCGAGAATATAGGGCTAAGATGCACAGAGTGGCCATGGTTACATCCCCAGCAGTAGTGCTATGGTTACATCAGCTAACTTGAAAAGAACAGATGTGTTGATAATTTAAACATCTGGATGTTTTGGAGAACAGCTTCACTAGTTTTTGGTAACTGTGAATTATTGCAAAACCTGGGTGTTTGATTAAATATTGTTCCTGTAAGAATCAAAGAAGTTTGAATCAGTTGAAACCAGTCTGAACCAGATGAAACCAGTCTGGGCTGGTTTGAACCGGTCTGAGCCAGTTTGGACTGGTTTGAACAAGTTGGAACTGGTTTGACCTGGGCCAGTTTGGACTGGTTGAAACCGGTTTGAACCTGTTTGGGCCACTGAACCAGTTTCCTATGATGAGACACTTCTATAATAGACATTAACAAAGTAGCAGCATGGACATCCATTCATAATTTCACCAGACATTACAGCTGAGATTTGGTTTTCCAAAGGAACAATGTGTTTGTAAGATCATGACTCTGGAATCACCCAGACCTGTAGTTCAATCCCTGACTTGTACATGGAAAAAACAGAATTCCATATTATCTTACTAGACCAGTCCAGACAAGTGGGTTGTGTTCCCCTACCAGCAGATTGGTGGAAACAAAGAACCAATGAAAAGCTCAGGTTTCATGGTCACTCCCATTCCTCTGCCTCAGCCGCTAGAGGTTCCTGTTGAGCCCTTTATCCCCCTCTCAGCAGGGGGATGCATTTGGTCTGTCCTTGCCTGTCTCAAGGCAGGAGGTACTGGATGACCAGCTATTCAGAGTTTCCAGCAACTGCGCTGTGGGCCACTCCCATCCTCTAGGGGTTGGGCAGAGGCTATATCCCTTGTTGTTCATTTCTCTCAGGCTAGGGAGCCCATTGCCAAGGCCAAATGGCCCAGGGCTGTTGGAACCACAGGGAGATGGTGTGGTCCATCAACTGCCTTAAGGCGAGGGCTATCAGGTTGGCTTTTCTGGGTTACAGACCCCCAGTCAAGGGCCAGGCAGTTCATGTTTTCTCGGGCAACATCACAGTGGTGGCTTATGTCAATCAGCAAGGCAGCATAAGGAGTGTCGGGGTAGCCCTGAAGATGGCTCTAATCTTTACCTGCGCAGCAAAGAACCTCCTATTTTTTAGGCTCTGCACATTGCCGGGATGGATACTGTGGAAATGGATTTTCTAAGCTGGCACTCTCTGGTTTCAGGAGAATGGGAGTTGAGTCAAGAGGCATCATTAGTTGTTTCTGCACTGCTAGGGTCACCCCAAGAGGGATCTGATGGTGACTCACTCCATTGCCGAAGTGTACTGCTTCTTCAGTCCAAGGGCATTGGTGTCCTGGCTCAAAAAGTAAAAGCTCAATCCAAATTCCCCAAAATATCCCCCATTTATCCTAATTCAGGCCTATGGTGACACAAAGGGCTTTGATCCATTTAACAAACTGATTCCCTACCCCCATTTTCTCTAAAACCTTAAATATAAACCCCCATTCCACCCTATCAAAAGCTTTCTTCTCATCCACTCACATAAATAGGGACATGCTTTATCCCTCACCGCTTGCCAGATTAAACTAAGCATATCCGAATATTGTTCCTCCCCCTTGCCACCCCTATAAAATCCGCTTGATCACCTTCACAAGCCTTGGCATATACAGCTGCAACCGACAAGCAAACAACTTCGCCGAAAGCTTTGCATCCAAATTTATTAGGGAAATAGGTCTAAAAGACCCACACAGTAGAATCATTTCCCAGCATAGGCAAAACAGTGATGCCTGCCATCCCATAGACTCCAGCACCTTACCCTCCTCCATTACTAGATTAAATGCTCATGCAATCATCCCATTCAATTGACCCTGAAACCTCCAATAGAATTTAGCAGTTAACACATTCAACCCTGGTGTCTTTCCCATCGTCAATGACTGAACCGTCTTATGTACCTCTCCCTCTGTGATGGACCTGTTTACCCTTTCTCTATCTTCCTCACTCAATCGGGCCAGAGAGCATTCCTGCCCAAGTATTCCTCACTCTTACCCTCCCCCCCTCAGCTTTATATAAATGGGCATAATATTTCTGAAAGGCTTTCCTAATACCCCTAGACACCCCCTCCCACTAACTCCCTTTTGACACTGCAAATGTTAAGAATATGCTGCTGTCGAGCACACTCTTTAAGCCTCCGGACCAACAATTTACTGGCCCTATTCCCATGCTCAAAATACACCTGTCTCTGGAGGTGACATGATGAATAAGTGAGTGAGGATGCTCCTCTGCTCGCTCTGGGGCTGCTTACCCTATTAATCGGTTTTCATCAAGTCTTACTCCCGCTGTGTAGGCTTCTGAGGTGATAGATATAAGAGTAGAAGCATAGAAACATAGAAACATGATGACAGAAAAAGACCACATGGCCTATCTAGTCTGTCCTTCCATATCAAGATACTCAAGAGTTGCTGAGAACTATACCACAATCAGAAGATTCCAACAACAATGAAAAAAGCCTGAGATAAAGTTCCCTGTGAAAACAAGATGGTGGCAACCACAAAATCTCCGGCCTCACCCGGAGCAGAAAGTACAGGCTTTTCCAGAGGGGCTTGCAAAAGAGGTGGCCAAGCTTCTAGAACTAAAGTTTGACCTTATTCTTAAAAAAATTAGAAGGCATGGATGATTCATTCGTGCAGATTGGATGTAGGGTGGATGAAGTAGAACACCAGGGCATCACGATTGAAGATGCAGAGGGATGAGAGAGGGCAATAAAGGCACAGTAGGCCCACATTGAAGCCCTGACATCTAAATTGGATGATTTGGAGAACCGGTCTCGCCGGAACAGTTTCAGACTGTTGGGGGTTCCGTAATTCTGGGCAGACCACTCATTGGTCTCTCTGGTAGAACAATGGCTGCCAAAGGAACTTGACCTGGAATATCTGTTTGGCAAAATACAAGTGGAAAGAGCACACCACTTAGGCCCACGTGCAGAGAGCTGACAGTCACCATGAATTGTGATAGCACAACTATCACATTTCAACACAAAGTGCAGATTTTACAGGTGTTCTGGAAGAACAGAGATATAAAGTTGGACAATCAATGCATACTGCTATTCCAAGACTATTTGGCGTCTACAGCTGCAAAGTGTAAATAATTTGCCCCTCTTTGTGCTGAACGCTTCCGCCACAAGATACGCTTTGCACTAACCTATCCCGCTGTGCTGTGGATCCAACATAATGGGCAAGCCAACACTTTTGAGCCGGCAACAGCAGCATACAAGTACCTAGCAGATCAGGACTCTTCTACAACTTCATGAGTTCAATTTGGTATCTGTGCTTGATGTTTTCTGGCAGACATGTCCGCAGTCATGGAAGAAGTCAAGAACTGTGGTGCACTACACATGCCTGCTCGGTGGTATTGCTTAGTGGACTGTGGTATTGATAATTGTCTACCTTTGCTGTGATTCTCTGTTTATTCTTTGTTCATCTGTATATACTTTCTATGCAATCCCTTTTTCTCCACCCTTCACTACAAGTAGAACCATGCAGGGTGGACAGCTCCAGTATGGCACACAGTAGGAATGACTGCGAGTTGGGATGGCCCGATGCGTCTAGGAGAAACTTGTCCTCAGTTGAGTGAGGTGTGGATGTATACTGGTTTGTGTATATGAATGTGTGTCTAAATGTTGGGATAGAAAAGTATTCTTTGTGTTTAATTGGAAGACGTTCACCTTGAATTTTGTATGGAGTTTTGTCTAGCGAGTGAATGTACTCGGGGAAGGGGGTTGAGGGAGAGTGCCTGGGGTTGGTGTGATTGGGATTGGGAGAAAAGGGGGCTGAATTTAGGTGCGATAAAGGGAAGAGCTGCTGTGAGTGCTAGAGACAATCAGGGGGAAACAGTATTTACAATTAGATGTGGAGAATGCCCTGAAACTGAGGCTGGGCAGCCCCAGGGAAAAAAATGGTCTTTTATTCAATTTCAATGCCTTTGGACACCTGGTGATGTCACATAAATTGTGCATTATTTCCTGGAATGTAAGGGGTATCAATTTGCCCATTAAGCACACTAAGATCCTCCAGCCTCTCAAGCAGAAGGGGGCAAAGGTGGCCCTGCTCCAGGAGATGCACCCGAGTACCTTGGAGCACTCAAAGCTGCGATGAAACTGGGTCTCCACAGTGCATGCTGCTTCCTTCGATACCTGCAAATGCGGTGTAGCTATATTAATTGCTCGAAGCCTTCCCTAGAGGTTCTTGACTATGAAGCTGACCCCCAAAGCCGCTTTGTGTTTTTGCATGCCAAAATTGGTTTGGAAGAGATTCTGATTGGTAATATTTACGCCCCTAATGATTAGGATCATGATTTTTTTAATGGGGTCATTCAGAGAGTGACATGCGGTGCCCACTGTCATATCATATTAGCGGGAGACTTCAGTTGTCCACATGACCCTTGTTGGATTGCTTGAGCCTACCAGCAGGTCGGGGTTGGAAGAATAAAGGAATTGGTTATTTGTGCCACATTGCTGACTTGATTGATGTATGGTGAGCACTTCACCCGGGAACCCGGGACTACACCCATCTTTCTCATGCACATGGTTCCTGGTCCCTCATCGACTATATATTGGTTAAAGAAGGTGACTTTGGGAGGGCCTTAAAAGCAGAAATTGAACCTATGACAATAGCAGATCATGCAATGGTATGGATGGACTGGGAATTGCCGGGAATTAAACAAAAGACTGGTCTTTCCCGCATTATTTATGGCAAAATGAAAATTTTCGGGACTATCTTAAACAATGGAGTGACTATGAGGCTAACAATGCTTCTAATAAAGATAATCACACATTAGTTTGGGAGGCAGGAAAAGCGATCTTGAGAGGAGAAATTATAGCTTACGTAGCGAGAAGGAGGAAGTATAAAAATCTTAGCATCCTTCAGTTGGAAAAGTCTATACAAGCGGAGAAGTATGCCATGCTGTGGAATCCTAATCCAGAGACTTGGCAACAGTACTTTCTTACACAGGCTGCACTTAATACTTTATTACAGGAACAGGCACTCACATCTCTCCATTTTTATAAGCATCTGTTTTACAAATTTGGTAACCATACAAGGAAGCTCTTAGCTCACGTTATGTCATGCGTGACTGGGGGGGGGACCTCATTTTGTTTCTGTAATGAAAAACGCTACAGGTAACCCGCAGAATGATCCAAAACATATTGCGTCCATATTCTGTGGATTTTATCAAGCCATATACACAGCTGAGCCTGGTGATCAGGAGGCAGGCCAATGATTCTTGGAATCTCTTCCTCTCCTGACTCTCACTGAGGCTGATCTTGAACTTTTAAATTGTCCCATTTCCAGTAAAGAGGTTCAGGATTCCATTAAGGTTGGACCTTTATATAAGACACTAGGCCCAGATGGGTATGGCAGCAAATTCTAGAAAATCTTACAACTTCAGATAAAACAAGCTTTAACAGAATGTATGCAGATGTCTTGGAGAAGGGCTTGCTCCTAAGAGATATGTGTACTGCAGTCATCACAGTTATACTTAAACCTGGGAAGGATCCACAGAAAGCTTCTTCATATTGACCTATATCCAGGGCCAGTCCGTCCATTGAGCAAGAATGTTTTTTGCACAGGGCCCTGCGTTTCAGGGGGCCCCGCGCAAAAAACATTCTACATTAGCACAAGTAGATTAAAAAAAAAAAAAAAAACGGCTGTTGCTGCCGCTGCCGCCGCCGCCGTGGCAGTGGCAGAATCAAATGTCCCGCCGCAGGGCCCCGCCTACCCGGTAGAGCCTCCTTGCAGCATCAGCTCCCGAGTCCCTCCCAATGCGCGGGCTTTCAGAGCCACGAAGGGAGAGCTTCTCTGACCTCTCGCAGCTCTGTTAATCCCGCCAGGGCTGATGGGAAATCCCATCAGCCCCGGCAAAATTAACAGAGCCGCGAAAAGAAAGGGAAACTCTCGCGGCTCTGAAAGCCCACGCATTGGGAGGGACTCGGGAGCTGATGCTGCAGGGAGGCTCTGCCGGGTAGGCGGGGCCCCGTGGTGGAACATTTGATTCTGCTGCAGCCACGGCGGCAGCGGCAGCAGCAGCCGGTTTGTTTTTTAAAATCTATCAGGGCTGATGGGGGAGGGGGTTAGGACTGGTAATGGGCTATGGGGGGGTTAGGACTGGTAATGGGCTATGGGGGGGGCTAAGACTGGAAGTGGGTTAATGGGGGGAGGGGGGTTAAGACTGGTAATGGGGTATGGGGGGGTTAGGACTACTAATGGGCTATGGTGGGGCTAAGACTGGAAGTGTGCTGATGGGGGTTAGCACTTGAAATGGGCTGATGGGGGGTTAGGATGTAATGGGCTGATGGTGGGGGGTTAGGATATAATGGGCTATGGGGGGGCTAAGACTGGAAATGGGCTGATGGGGGGGTAGGACTGGTAATGGGCTATAGGGGGGGCTAGGACTGGAAATGTTCTGATGAGGGGGTTAGGACTGGTAATAGGCTATGGGGGTGCTAAGACTGGAAATGGGCTGATGGGGGTTAAGACTAGTAATGGGCTATGGGGGGGCTAGGACTGGAAATGGGCTATGGGGGCTTAGGACTGGTAATGGGCTGGGGGGTGGCTAGGACTGGAAATGGGCTGAGTGGAAGGAGGGCTTGAACTGCAAATAGCTGATGGGGACGGGGGCTTGGAATGGAAATGGGCTGTGTGGAAGAAGGGCTTGAACTACAAATAGGTGATGGGGAGGGGGGCTTGGAATGGAAATGGGCTGTAAGGGGAGGGAGCTAGGACTGCAAATGGGCTGAGTGAGGGAGGGCTAGGACAGGAAATGGGCTGATGGAGGGCTAGGATAGGACTGGAAATTGTCTGTTGGGGGGGCTTGGATTGAAATGGACTCATGGAGGGGCTAGAACTGGAAGTAGGCTCCTGGGGGGCTTGGATTGGAAATGGGCTGAGTGGAGGGGAGCTAGGATTTGACATGGGCTGATGATGGTGGGGCTAGGAAAGGACTAGAAATGGGCTGAGGGGGGCTGGGATTGGAAATAAGCTGATGGAGGGACTCGGATGGGGGAGCTAGGACTTGAAATGGGCTGATGGGGGTTAGGACTGGTAATGGGCTATGGGGGGCTAAGACTGAAAATGGGGTGATGGGGGCTTAGGACTGGAAGTGGGCTGATGGGGGGCTTAGAACTGGTAATGGGTTATGGGGGGCTTAGGACTGGGGCTATGGGGGGGCTAGGACTGGTAATGGGCTGGGGGTGGCTAGGACTGGAAATGGGCTGAGTGGAAGGAGGGCTTGAACTGCAAATAGCTGATGGGGATGAGGGCTTGGAATGGAAATGGGCTGAGTGGAAGGAAGGCTTGAACTACAAATAGCCGATGGGGAGGGGGCTTGGAATGGAAATGGGCTGTGAGGGGAGGGAGCTAGGACTGGAAATGGGCTGAGTGAGGGGGGTCTAGGACAGGAAATGGGCTGATGGAGGGCTAGGATAGGACTGGAAAGGGGCTGTTGGGGGGCTTGGATTGAACTGGACTCATGGAGGGGCTAGAACTGGAAGTAGGCTCATGGGGGGCTTGGATTGGAAATGGGCTGAGTGGAGGGGAGCTACGATTTGACATGGGCTGATGGTGGGGCTAGGAAAGGACTAGAAATGGGCTGATGGAGGCCTGGGATTGGAAATGAGCTGATGGAGGGACTTGGATGGGGGAGCTAGGACTGGAAATGGGCTGATGGTGGGGCTAGGATAGGACTAGAAATGAGCTTATGGGGGGCTGGGATTGGAAATGAGCTGATGGAGGGACTCGGATGGGGGAGCTAGGACTGGAAATGGGCTGATGCGGAGACTAGAAGGGAGCGGATGCTGGGTGGGGCTGGAACTAGAAGGGAGCTGATGTTGGGGGAGGATTAGAATGGGATAGAGCTGGGAGAGTGAAATGGAGAGGGAAAAAATATTTTGTGTGGGAGGGAAGACAAATCTACAATTGGCCAGATATTGGGAGAGTAAGTGGGGATTGAGGATGGTGGGGTAAAATTTGAGTGGATGAAATAGGAATGAGGAAAGAGCAAAAGGAGATGATTAGTATGTTAAAGCAGATGTAGAGAGAGAATGGAAAAAAAACTAGAAGAGTGAAGAAAGGACAAATGGACAGCAGACGATGGAGAGTTAGCAGAAGACACGACGAAACCAGAAGAAAGTGGCTGGAGCAATTGCAACTGAAAAAAAATGCACAAAAGGTAGAAAAATATCTCTTTATTGAATTTATTAACTGAAATATGCCAGCTCTGGGAAATGTGCATCATTAACGTCTGCGTTTTGTTTAGTACAAGAGGAAATTAATTTATAGTTTTATTTCTACAGTGTTGTTGGGCTTTTGGGGTTCCCAGTTTAATTATTGTCTTCCTGTTTCTACATTGTGATTTCTTGTTTGGTGACGGTCTATGTTCTGCACGTGTAACTGAGCTGAGGTATTCTGTTTATGTAATTCCTATTTGACATTGCCACTTGTTCTCTTTCCCCAGTAGGTCATGTATTGTTGTTCTCTGAAATGTATTGGTTTAATATTTGTAGTGTTGCCTTTTGATAGGTAGGGTCTTGTGCTTTGTGAGTCCTGGTAGTGCTGTTATGATACGGCGGGTTTGCTATGGGTTCTAAATGGGCAGTGTTTGTAGTAGTTCCTAATGTGCCTGGCAGTTGGCACTGGATTATAGTAATGTAGAAATCTTTTAGTCTTTCTTTATCCATACACTCATTAAGAGGCATGTTTACTAAAAGTTAGTGTATGGTAACATTATGCAATTATTTATGCAAATGAGGTCCCTTATGCAAATGAGGCCCCGCACCGAGTCTCCGCACATGGCCCCACACCCCCCTTGAGCAGCCCCTGCCTATATCACTGCTGAACTTTGATCTGAAGATATTAGCTGTGATCTTGGCCAATAGACTTAAGTCAATACTGCCTCATTTGGTGGGTTCCCATCAAGCAGGATTTGTTCAAGGGAGAGATGCATCTTTAAACTTTGGTAGACTGTTACTCAGTATGGATTACTATCTGCAACACTCAATCCCACTTCTCATCAGTTTCGACACAGAAAAAGCATATGATAGTGTAGCATGTGTTGCTGAAGGTGGAGAATGTATGCAGTTTCTCCCTGGGTACTGAGGAAATTAAGGTAAACACTTTTGTAGATGATATGCTATTATGCCTTCAAAGACCATCGACCTCTCTACTAGCAGCCCTGGATATTACTGGACATTTCAGAGTCATTTCAGGCTTGAAAATAAATCAAAGTAAATCAATGGCTTTAGATGTAGTTGGCAGGGTATGGGAGAGTTGGCGAGGGGAATCACAGATCCGCTACCTGGGAATACAGTTGCCTGCTGATTTGGCAAATTTATACACTTGCAATATTAAACCTCTTCAGCGCATTGTTGAGCACTTGCAGAATTGGCGAAATCTGCCGGTCTCTTTGTTGGGTAGATTTGCACTATTTACAATGATGGAACTCCGCAGTGGATATATATTCTCCGCCTCCTCCTATTATGGGTGACGAAATGAGACTGGGCACAACTGCACTCCCAGCTCAATCGGTTCCTATGGACAGGAGGACAGCCACGTATTCCACTTGAAGTTCTACTTGGAGCAATGGAAGAGACGGGGGTACAAAGCTCCCACCTTTGAAGCACTACAACCTACTTTTGTCTGTTAAGACCCCTTTGTGATTTACTGTCTGGCACAACTACCTGCGCACCGGTTAGGTTAATCGACCAGTTCTCAGTATCCTTTCACAGACTTTATTTGCTGAATCGTCTGACAAGTGACTTGCCTGCAATATGGCATAGCTTGGGATATCTTTGGAACATCAGGCATATCTGGCAAGTAGTATGCCAACTTCAAGGATATTCATGGCGTTACTTAGAGTTTCTTCCTCTGGAGGGCAACAAGAAGTTTGCTCATGGTAGACAATCGGGAGTCCCCACAGTGCTGGGCAAAAAGAAGGCTTCAGCATCTCTGGGACCTCCGTATGCAGAAGGAGGATGACGAATTGGACTCTTTTCAAAGCCTAAAGGATGGGTATCAGCTACCACGACAGGAGTTTTTCTGCTGCCTCCAAGTGCGACACTATACCCTCTTGATCAGAAGAATGGAACCTATTTTGTTGATGACTAGAGGGGTGCCGGGACTATTTGAGGCCCTAGAGGGTCATAGAACACTGAAAGCTCTCCGTAAAGAACTTATTCAGGTTCCAAGTAAATCGCATCTTGAACGGCTGGCATTGCAATGGCAGAAAGATGGCATCACAGAACTGACTGTAGCACTGCTGAGTTGGGCCTTTTCGAAATCTGTGTCATTCTCTAAATATATCTATTTGAGGGAGCTTCACTATAATTTTTTGTGGCATGCATACCCTAATGACGATTGGGCACACGGAGCAGGCCTACCGGACTCAGAACAATGTAGAGTAGGTCAAAGGGGAAGAGGTACGTTTGTACATCGGTTTTGGCTTTGCCCCTTGATTCAACGGTTTTGAGGGCAAGTATGTACTTGCTTGACTACCTGGGTGGAGGACTCAGATAACTCCTAAGGCAATGTCTTATTTGTTTAATAAATTTACTGTGGAGGGATGCCTTGGGAGTATACAGCACCGCTTCTGTGAGAAAAAATTATTATAGCTAAAAAATTATTCTGAGAGAATGGGTATCAGGTAAAGCTCCCAACATTAGGCCTTGGGAGATAGCGTTATGTGAGCTCTTCGACTTGGAGCGTACATCAGCCAAAATTAAGGGCTCTAAGGTGAAGGAACAGTTCTCACTATTGTAGGCTCCATTACTAGACCACCTTCCTGCTGTGTCCAGAGGAAATGTTCTTAATGTTATGGACACCTGAGGTGTCCACACACTTACTGCATGATAGGAGATAAAGAGGTTAGAGGGGCAGAGGGAAGGGAGGGGGTGAGGATGGGGCGGGGAGAAAAAGCTTATGCTAAGTAATGCAGGAATTTTACTTATCATACCAAACTGTAAATGTTGCTATGGAAGAGAGATAACTTTAGACTATAGATAACAGTTGAGATAAGTTCTAATGTGTATAAACTATAATGGATGAGCTGTAACTATATTTCTTTAAATGTAAGGTTTGTACTCTCTTCTTTAGATGTGCTGCAACACCTGGGAAAGTTGAAAGCTTGTTTGAACAACATAGGTGTACTAGATCTTATGTTATACTTTGGCATCCCTCCTGGAATGTGTTTTGTCAAACCTTAATAAAAAAAAGAATTCCACTAAAGCACACGTCTCATCCTCTCTAAATCAAAGGCTATATATGCTTGGCAATTAAGATTTAATGTAAAGAAGTGCAGAGTCATGCACTTGGGTAGCAGAAATCCAAGGGAAATGTACGCGATAGGGGGCAAGAGGTTGGTGTGCACGGATCAGGAGAAAGACCTTGGTGTGATTATTTCTGAAGATCTCAAGGTGGCAAAACAGTGCGACAAGGCGGTGGCAAAAGACAGGAGGATGTTGGGCTGCATACAAAGAGGAATTGCCAGCAGAAAGGAAGAGGTACTTATGTCACTGTATAAGTCACTGGTGAGGCCTCACTTGGAGTACTGTGTTCAGTTTTGGAGACCGTATCTTGCAAAGGATGTAAAAAGACTGGAAACTGTTCAGAGGAAGGCGACCAAAATGATTTGGAGCCTGCGTCAGAAGCCTTATCGTGTACACTTTGGAGGAGAGGAGGGACAGGGGAGATATGATTCAGACCTTTAAATACTTAAAGGGAAATAATGAACAAACAAACCTCTTCCAAAGACGGGGAAGCTGTAAAACTAGAGGGCATAACATGAAGCTGCAAGGGGGTAGATTGAAAGGCAATGTCAGGAAATACTTTTTCACAGAAAGGGTGGTGGATGCTTGGAATGCCCTCCCGATGGAAGTGGTGAGGGCAAACACGGTGACGGAATTCAAAATGGCATGGGACAGACACAGTGGATCCCTTTACAGCAACAGGATAAAATCAAAGTAAATTGGACCATCTAATTTCTCAACAAATAGGGGTGTCCTGCATGAGAAGATATAAACCGATAGAAAGTTGGTCAACGTTCCAGACAATTGATGAGAATCGTATCATCCATACCATCTCAAACTTAAATACAACAACTTCTCTCCTGGATCCTTGTCCAGCAGAATGGATCAAAGCTACGAAACACGAAATTGCACATATTATAACACACATAGTGAATCAATCCCTGCAACAAGGTATCATGCCTGTGCACCTGAAAAGATCACTAATCAGGCCTATTCTAAAAAACAAGGCACTCAACAAAGAAGATCCAACCTCATACCGGCCGATATCAAGTATATCATTTCTTGCAAAGATCATCGAAAAAGTGACACAACAGCAATTACAGGACCATCTAGATGAAAACAAAATCCTCGATGACCATCAATACGGTTTCAGACCGCACCATGGAGTAGAAACCCTGCTAATAGCTCTCCTTGACAACCTCATCCGGGGTCTGGAAAACAGAAACAAGATGTTCATACTCATATTCATAGATATCTCAGCAGCGTTTGACACAGTTCACCATCAAACTCTACTGCGCAGACTTGCATCTATAGGTATTTCAGGAACCCCGTTAAAGAGGTTCGAGTCCTACCTAACAAACCGAATGCAACAGGTACGCTACAACAACGAACAAGCTGAGCCTTTCCCCCAAACACAAGGAATACCTCAAGGCTCAGCCATCTCCTCCCTCCTATTCAACGTTTACATTCAACCAGTTTGCATGATCTTCCAAAAGTTCAATATCAGCTACCACTTGTATGCGGATGATATTATGATTTACACTCCACTTGATATAAACAATCCCGACTACAACCAATTAGAAAAATGCCTACTAGAAATGCAAAATTGGCTTCATCTCAACAATATGTCAATTAACCACAAGAAGACTGAAGTAATGTTCATGTCAGGGAAACAAGACTTTGATCCTCCAGCATCCATCACCCTGAACAATAACTCCTATCACTCTAAAAAAGAAATCAAATATCTGGGCGTACTGATTGACGATAACTTAAAAATGGAAAAACACCTCAGGTCTACCAACAGAGCAATATTTCACAAGCTGAGGGTTCTTCAACCATTACGCTGCATCATTGACCATTCTGACTTCAGAACAGTAGCCCAGGCCCTCATCATTCCCCACCTTGACTACAGTAATGCCAGCCTTCAGGGTCTACCAAAGAAAACACTGAACATCTTACAATTGGCACAAAATGTCTCAGCCAGGATCATCATGAACAAGAACCTAGTTGATCACATCACGCCAACACTGATTGATCTACACTGGCTACCCATCCCAGCACGAATTATATACAAAGTGCTAATAACAACTTTCAAGATCATCCACAAAGTGTCCCCCTCTTTCCTTTCCAGCCTCATCACCACACAACCTAATAACAGAAGCCGACGAACCACAAACCTTAACACACTCTGCGTACCAAGTAGCATAAGAGCAGTCAACACACGGACAAGCAACCGGGCTTTCACATACTCGGCTCCCATGCTCTGGAACCACCTGCCTTATGAGATACGCCAGATCACCGACCTAAAGGACTTCAGGAAGAAGCTTAAAACCCATCTTTTCCAATCCCATTACGGCATCACCTAGAAAGATCATTGTTGCAGTCATGTATATATGTGAATATGTGAATATATGAATATCTGTCCCTCTCCTTAAGACCCTACACTGTGTGATGTGCTGTGCTTTCCCTTTTAAATCAATTGTATACTCCTTTAAATTTATGTCATGATTTGGCAATTTCACGCCTGTAATCAAGCCGCTACTGATCACTGGAAGTAGCAGCATACAAATATATGCTAAATAAATAAATAAAATAAATAAATGGTTGGTTCACCCCTAAACAGGGACGTGGGGAGGGGTGGCCTGCACGGAGCGGCAGGTGCACCTACGCTTGCCATCGTGCTGGGCAGACTAGATGGACCATGCTGGTCTTTATCTGCCGTCATTTACTGTGTTACTATGTTATATCTGGCTAGCTCTTATCTTGGTCGGGGTTGGCCTGCCCACTAGATGAACTAAGCGGTAGCCTAGGATGGCATCGCTAACCCCCTCCTCCCTACAGGAAGTGCAGTGCCATGGCAAGCTTTAAAAATGCAGTTCCAAATCATCCTGCTTGACCAGTCCAGACAAGTGGGTTGTGTTCCCCTACCAGCAGATTGATGGAGACAAAGAACGAATGAAAAACCCAGGTTTCAATGACATCACTCCTGGGCCTGTCTTCGCCTCAGCCACCAGAGGTCCCTCAGTATTTTCTCCAGCAAACAGTGGATGGATTTTTTCCTCTCAGTTGAAGATCTGAAGATTGAGAGGAAAAGAGATTGATTAAACGCTCGTGAACGACCGCCTTGAGCCCTAAAAATGTGACTCTCACTTGAGTGTGATGTGAGAGGCTCCACTAGACTGCAGTCTTTTAGGTAGCCATAGGAGGAGAGAAAAATGGTTCATCTCCACACCGTTTTCATGATAAAAGCCTATTGAGCAGCCACAAATCGGAAGGATTTGGAAGAAACTGAAAGAATACAGAAGCCTCACAACCTCAGCGCTCCATCCCTCCTCTTCCATTCCCCCCTGCTCTCTTCTGAAGATTTCAGAAGGCTCTCAGAGGGATCTACCTGCCAGCCACCTTTCACGCAGTGCTGCTAAAATTAAATCCAGCCAGTGAAGCAGTTTGAGGGGCGTAGAGCTGAGCCTGGCACAGATCCTATCCCTGGGGCTCTCAGGTGATGAGAGCTTCCAGACTCCAGATAGCAGACAATGGAGAATTAGCAGAAGACACAAAGAAAGCAGAAGAAAGTGAATGGGGCAATTCTGAAAAATAAAATGCCCAAACAACAAATGATAATAATTTAAAATAATATAGTATTTTTCTAACAGGACTATGTCAGCTTTGGGAAATGTGCATCGCAAACGTCTTTGCGTTTTACTTACTACAAGAGGAAATTCATTTTATAATTTTTTTTCTCCAGTATTGTTGTGCATTCCAAGTTTTTCTTTTGGCGTTCCCAGTTTAATTATTGTTTTCATATTTCTAAATTGTGATCCCTTATTCTATGTTTGGTGATGGTCTATGTTCTGCATGTGTAACTGAGCTGCGGTATTCTGTCCATGTAGTTTCTATGTGACAGTGCCACTTGTTCTCTTTCCCCAATAGGAGATGTATTGGTATTCTCTGAGATGTATTGGTTTAATATGTGCAGTGTTACCTTTTGATAGGTAGGGTTTGGTACTTTGTGAGTCCTGGCAGTGCTTTTTATGGGTTTTCTATGGGTACTAAATGAGCGGGATTTATAATACTTCCTAATGTGCCTAGCAGTTGGTACTGGAGTATAGTAATGTACATAAGAACATAAGATATGCTATACTGGGTCAGACCAAGATCCATCAAGCCCAGTATCCTTTTTCCAACAGTGGCCAATCTTGGTCATACGTACCTAGCAGTTTCCCCAAAAGACACAAGTTCCACAATGCTTGTATTGGGTCAAGCATTGATATCCTGGGTCCCTTTTTAATAATGGTTTATGGACCTTTCCTCCAGGAACTTGTCCCAACCTTTTTTAAACCCAGCTACACTAACAGCTTTTACTACATCCTCCGGTAAAACATTCCAGAGTTTGATTATATGTTGAGTGAAAAAATATTTTCTCTTTATTTGTCTTGAATAGTTTGCCCTGTAGCTTCATTGCATGTCCCCTAGTCTTCCTATATTCTGATGATGTAAACAATTGATCTACGTTTAACCGTTCTATTCCATTCATTAATTTATAGACTTCTATGATATCTCCCTTCAGCCATCTCTTTTCCAGGTTAAAGAGCCCTAACCTTTTTAGCATTTCTTCATAGGGGTATCCTTCCATCCCCTTTACCATTTTGATGGCTCTTCTCCGAACCTTTTCTAATAATGCTATATCCTTTTTAAGCTACAGCGACCAGAATTGCACACAATATTCAAGGTGCAGTCGCACCATGGAATGATATAGAGGCATTATAATATCCTTTGTTTTATTTTCCATTTGCTTTCTTGGCTGCCGCTGCACACTGGGCAGAGGGTTTTAACATGTTATCCTCAATGACGCCTAAATCTTTTTCCTGGGTGGTGGTTCCTAATGTAGAACCTTCAATTGTGCAACCACAGTTTGGGTTGTTCTTCCCTAGGTGCATAACTTTGCACTTGTCCACATTAAATTTTATCTGCCATTTTTATTCCCAGTATTTCAATTTATCAAGATCCTCTTGCAATTTTCCACAATACTCTTGGGTTTTAACAACTTTAAATAGTTTTGTGTCATCTGCAAATTTGATAACCTCACTCGTTATTCCCTTTCCCAAGTCATTTATGAATATGTCAAAAAGCAGCGGACCCAGAACAGATCCCTGGGGTACACCACTATTCACCTTTCTCCATTGGGAAAATTGGCCATTTAGCCCTACCCTCTGCTTTCTATCTTTTAACCAGTTCCTGATCCACAATAGTACACTGCCTCCTATCCCATGACTCTTTAGTTTTGCCAAAAGTCTCTGATGAGGGACCTTGTCAAAGGCTTTCTGAAAGTCCAAATACACTATATCAACCGACTCACCTTCACCTACCTGTTTATTCACACCTTCAAAAAAAACCATAACAGATTAGTAAGACAAGATCTTCCTTGTCTAAAGCCATGTTGGCTGTCTCCCATTAAGCCATGACTATCCACATGTTCAGCAATTTTTTTCTTTATGATGGTTTCTACCATTTTTCCCGGTACTAACGCCAGGCTCACTAGTCTGTACTTTCCTGGATCACCCATGGAACCCTTTTTAAAAATTGGCGTTATGTTGGCTATCCTCCAATCTTCAGGTATTACAGATGATTTTAATGATAGTTCACAGATTGCTAATAGCAGGTCTGAAATTTCATATTTCAGTTCTTTCAACACCCTTGGATGTATACCATCCGGTCCAGGTGATTTGCTACACTTCAGTTTATCTAATAGTTGTAATACATCTTCCCGCTGTATCGATATTTCCTTCAATTCTTCCACACCTTTAAATACCACTTCAATCATGGGTAACATCCCTACATCTTCCTCAGTAAAGACCGAAGCAAAGAATTCATTCAGTCTCTCCACTATCGCCTTGTCGCCTCTTAGTGCCCCTTTAACCCCTCTATGATCTAATGGACCAACTACCTCTCTCACAGGTTTTTTTGCTACGAATGTACTTGAAAAAGTCTATTACGCATTTTTGCTTCTGCAGCAAGCTTCTTCTCAAATTCTCCCTTTGCCTGCCTTATCAATGCCCTGCATTTAACCTGCCAGTGCTTGTGCTGTTTCCATTTTGTCATTTGGCTCTTTTTTCCATTTCCTGAAAGATGCTTTTTTGGCAAAACAGTCTCTCTGACCTCACCTTTAAACCATGCTGTCAGTTTTTGGACTTCCTTCTTCTTTTCTTAAAGCATGGAATACAGCTGGTCTGGGCTTCCAAGACAGTATTTTTAAACAACAACCAAGCTTGATGTAAGTCTTTAACCTTTGCAACTGCTCCATTAAGTTTTTTCTTAACTATTTTCTTCATTTTATCATAGTCTCCCTTTCGATTTCCTTACCATCCCTCCACCACTAATTAAATGAAACACGATCAACACCCAACACCCTTATCTCTTGCACCAGATCTGGTGTTCCACTAAGGACTAGGTCCAATATGGCTTCCCCTCTTGTCAGTTCATGAACCAGCTGCTCCAAGAAGCAGTCATTTATTTCATCTAGGAACTTTATCTCCCTAGCATGTTCTGCCGTGACACTAACCTAGTCGATACCGGGGTAATTGAAATCACCCATTATTATTACTGTGTTGTAACGTTTGTTAGCTTCCTTGATTTCTTTGAGCATTTCATCATCCATTTGTTCATTCTGGCCAGGCAGTCGATAGTACACACCCACTGCCATCGCCTTCCCCTTTTTACATGGAATTTTAATCCATAGAGATTCAACAGCAAATTTTGTTTCCTGCAAAACTTTAATCCTTTCTGACTCAATGCCCTCTCTAACATAGAGTGCATCCCCTCCACTAGTTTGATCAGCTCTATCATTACGATATAGTTTGTACCCAGGTATCACAGTGTCCCATTGATTGGAATCTCAGAGACATGGTGGAAGGAGGACAATCATATCTAACCTCTCATTTAGTGCTATATATTCTAACTCTCCCATCTTATTTTTTAGACTTCTAGCATTTGCATACAAGCATTTTAGAGACTGTATTTTATTCATATTAATCTGGCTATTGGTAGGCATGGGTGATTTGGAATCTTTAAGCTTTGTCTGCTCCATACTCAAGGGCATTTGGGCTAGTTTACTCTTTTTTGGAACCTCTCTGCTTTTGGTAGTATCCTTCATGGATACATTGTTCCAACCATGTGCTCTTGGGTGACTGTCGACTTCCCCCTATTATCTAGTTTAAAAGCTGCTCTATCTCCTTTTTAAAGGTTAATGCCAGCAGCCTGGTGCCACCCCGGTTAAGCTGAAGCCCGTTCCTTTGGAAGAGCCTCTCCTTTTCCCAGAATGTTCCCCAGTTCCTAACAAATCCAAACCCCTCATCCATCGTCTCATCCACCCATTGAGACTCTGGAGCTCTGCCTACCTTTTGGGTCCTGTGCGTGGAACAGGAAGCATGTCAGGATTGGAGGAGTGGCCTAGTGGTTGGGGCATGGTACTTCAGGTCAGAAGGTCGGGGTTCAAATCCCAGTAGAGGACAGCAATCTTGGGCCGGAAGGACTGGGGTTTCTAGTCCCACAGGTGCTCCTTGTGGTCTTGGGCAAGCCACTTAACCCTCCATAGCCCATGTTCCCTGTAAAATAGTTATCTCCAAGTTATAATGCCTTGTTCAATGTAATTTCAGTTTGTTCAATGTAAACCGCACTGATGCAGAATAGCACGGTATATAAGAATGTAAATAAATGTCAGAGAAAGCTACCCTGAGAGTTCTGGATTTCAACTTCCTACCTAAAAGCCTAAATTTAGCCTCCAGAACCTCCCTACCACATTTTCCTATGTCATTGGTACCGACATGTACCAAGACAGCAGACTCCTCTCCAGCACTATGTAAGACCTTATCTAGGTGGCACATGAGGTCCGCTACATTCGCACCTGGCAGGCATGTTACCAGGCGATCCTCACGTTCACCAGCCACCCAGCTATCTACATGCCTAATGATCGAATCACCAACTATAACGGCTGTCCTAACCCTTCCCTCATGAGCACATGGCCCTGGAGAAACTTCCTCAGTGTGAGAGGGTTTTACATCACCTGGAGGGCAGGTCCTAGTTACAGGATCACTTCCTGCCACACCAGGGTGATGCTCTCCTGTCACGTGACCTCTCTCCTCCATGGCAACAGGGAAGCTGCCAGACTGGAGGTGGCACTTCAGGACTATATCCCTGTAGGTCTTGTCTATGTTCCTCTCTGTCTTTCTTATGTCTTCCAAGTCTGCTACTCTAGCCTCTAGAGAATGGACTCGTTCCCTGAGAGCAAGGAGCTCCTTGCACCTAGTGCTCACGTAAGACCTCTCACCAGCTGGGAGAAAATCATACGTGACACTCAATGCAAAAGACTGGAAAGCCCCCATCTCGCTGCTGGACTGCTGTCTGCATCTTAGTTTTAAGCTTGTGTTTAGATCTTTAAGTTCTTTACTTACTAAGGGTTGCTGTGGATACTTATATTAATAAAAGTGTACCTAACCTTGTTCACCTGAAGCTTAATTGATCACAGTTCCTTAATGTATGACTGATTTGGATAAAAGGTTTCACAGGTCTCTTGCCCCCTAGGTAGAAGGCCTCTTTGTAAAGGTCTCTAGAAGAATGTATTTAGTGCTCAAAAACTAGTGACCCTGTTTTGCCTTTTATGCTAAGTTATATTTTGATTTGATTTAAATTAAAGCTCTTTGCTGCTTCTAGGCTCTGAGTTAGTATGAAATTTAAACTACAAGCTCCCTGCTGGGTTCTAAATTTAACCAGAAAGCTATCTTCTGTGTTTTAAATTTAAACTTAAACTGCTGCTACTAGGCTCTGACTGATTTACCAATAGGGTTGCCAACCGGCCGGTTTTCAGCCGGCCTGGCCGGTTTTTCAATGGCCAGGCCGGCTGCCAGCACAGGTATAAAACCGGCCCTTGAAAAGCCGTTTTTTGCTCTGACCACAAGATCGGGAGTGGCCAGAGCAAAAAAACAGCTTTTCTCCTGCAGTCCGCGGTGATCCCTGGGCCGTGCAGCCGCTGCTTCTGCTTTTCACAGAGCAGTGGCTGCAATAAAGTTAATTTGAAAAGGAAGAAACCTGTGGGAAACCCGACGCCTCTGACATCACTTCCTCAGGCGTTGCAGAAGGGTGACCAGGGGGCTGGGCTCCTCACAGGTTGTATTTCTTTTCAAATTAAGTTTATTGCAGCCGCTGCTCTGTAAAAAGCAGAAGCAGCGGCTGCATGGGGACCAAGCAGCACTAAGGGGGGCTGGGGGGGGTTAAACAGCACTAAGGGGGGGATGAAGCAGCACTAAGGGGGGGGGGGTGAAGCAGCAGCGGCTGCAAGGGTAAAAAGAGGTGGCAGAAGGAACTGACAGGTGGAAGGTGAGGGCTGGAAGAGAGCTGAAAGAGGGGGGAAGGAGGTGGCAGGAAGGAACTGACAGGGTGAAGGAGGTGGCTGGAAAGGAGCTGACAGAGGAGGTAAGGAGGAGGTTCAAAGGGTGCAGACATCTGGGAATGGTACTGGTAAGTGACTGGGTAATGGGGAGGGGGCACTGGGAGTGGAAATAGGCTGATGAAAGGAAGTGAAGAAAAGAAGAGACAAGAAATGGCAGATAGACTATAGACCATAGAAAACGAGCTAAGAGAAGATGGGAAAACAGAATCCTCAGATTGGAACCAGCATGATCAGAGAATAAAATGGTCAGACAACAAAGGTAGAAAAAATAATTTTATTTTCAATTTAATGATTGGACTTTGTACTACCTTTATATTTTACACAGTATGGGGAACTGCATCTCTTATTTATCTAATATTGCACTGCATGCAGAGTCTGTCTTCTTGGGGTTTCAGTTTAATTTTTTTCTATATGTTTCTCTTTTTGTGTTGTGCTCATTTATTGATGAAGACCTGTCTGGTGTGTGTGTGTGTACAAACAATGCTGCGTATTTTGTCTGTATATAATTTCTGCTTAAGAATTTGTAGAAGTCTTGCTTGTTCAGTTGGCACATTGCCCTCTCTGCAGTGTTTTTGGGGACAGGAAGTGGAGTAGGGGCGGGCCATGTTTTTGGGGACAGGAAGTGGAGTAAGGGCGGGGCAGGGGTGGGCATGGGCGGAGCGTGACTAGCCACTGGTGGCGGGTTTTTCGCTTTCAAAAAGTTGGCAACCCTATTTACCAAATATACTGGGTTCACAGTTTAATCAGCTGTAATCCAAAGAATTCCCTTCAGAAAAAGTTCCAGAAGTATATACTCACTATTGCAGATCTCTCTCCAGACGTAGCAGTCCCGTTTTGTAATCCTTCAGGTAGTCTTTCTTTATCCTCACTGCCCATACAAATGGTATTCAGACACTCATTGAGAAATGTCAATGTGGGCTGAATGCAGGAAAACCCATTTATTTCTATTGGTGCAGCAGCACTTAATGCACATTAATATTTAGTAAACATGCCCCTAAGTCATTGCAGGGACAAAAAAAAGAGGCTTGTGAAGGGCTCCTTTGAAAGCTGCCTAAAATTTTAGATGGGCAACATATACATTTAAAATTAATTAAATACAGTCAAACCTCGGTTTTCATTATTAATCCGTTCTAAGAAGACTGACTAAAACCGAAACGTACGAAAACCGAAGCAATATTTCCCATAGGAAATAATGTAAATTCAATTAATCCGTTCCAGACACCCAGCTCCTGTCACTTCTCTCACCTGCCCGATCGTCCACAGGACAGCAAACACACAGATATTGTACTGTACGGCACTGCAACATCTCCTGCTTACATTGACAGCTACCCTGCTACCTCCGAGCCTGAGGGGGCGCTCCAGAGAACAGGCAGGCGGTGGAGAGATCGGGGCCTTCCTCTCTGTGCAATCCTTGGCTCTTGACTCTGACTCTTGCTCAGCTGACTTTCGCTTCAACACGCGATCGGTGAGTCCGGGGGGTAGTGCTGCCGGGACTGGGGAGGCACATGGAGGCTGGCAATTTGTCCACATTCCTGCCCTTGCCCATAGGAGGAGCAGCACCAGCCACTATTGGGACCATCAGCTGTTCAGTAACACAACGAAAACCGAGGCGATATCCGATAACCGAGACAACATCTCAGTCAGAAAAGACGTCGAAAACCGAAACGTACGAAAACCGGGGCCAACGAAAACCGAGGTTTGACTGTATATGTAAATGAGGTCCAGCAGATATGCAAATGAGGCCCCACAATGAGTCTCCGAACATGGGTCCAGCATCACCCTTGGGCCACCCCTGTGCACAAGTCATGGCAGTTACCAGATGGACCTCCATTCCTGTGGAAGACAGATCAGCCTTAATGAAATTTCTGGACCGCAAAGTGGATTCCTTGCCAAGGAGCCAGTTTGCTGTGGCAGTGGCTATTCTACAGCTGACAGTATGCACCAGCCTGACGATTTGGGCCCTGCTCCAGTGGATTCAATCTCCGCTGCCTGATGATACTAATCCTCTTTTGGAGTTGGCTGCAGCTTTCCTTTCTGATGCCATGTATGACCTGGTACATTTGACAGCCAGGGATGGTACCCTGATAATGGTGTCACGGCACTGGATTTGGCTCTGACACTGGGCACTGGACACATCCTCCAAAGCCAGGTTGGCTCAACTGGCCTTTAAGGGGAAACTTCTGTTTGGAATTGATTTGGAGAAGCTGTTGAAGGACCTAGGTGACATGAAATCTTACTGCCTCCTGGAAGACCTGTCCAAGGGGCCTGTGCGGAAGGCCGGTGCCCATTCTTCGTCAGCCTCTACCTGTCCACCAAGAACGCACTGGCCGGATTCCCGGGGTCTTGGGACTATCGCCCTTCCCAACCTGAAAAACCTTTTTTCCTCCCTGCTTTCAGCCTTGGGCTCCTTCCCAGTTCTTTTGTGGAGTGAGTGGACCCAGGAATTCAGTCCCTTCCAGAGATGGACCCTCCTGGTTTGTGCAATGAAGGTTGGGGGCCCATTCCCTGGTTCCTCTGGTGTGCAGCAGGCTTCGCCTCTTCTTTCAGGAATGGGCCCGGGGGTCACCAAGAATTGCTGGGTGCTAGACACCATTCAGTTTGGCTATGTCCTGGAATGCAAAGAGCTGATGCTCGATGTCTTCATCATTTCCCCGTGTGAGTTTGCAATCAAGGTGCTGATGTGTGAATCACTTTGGACAAGTTGCTGTACCTGAAAGCGTTGGTGCCCCTTCCCCCAGATGAGTGCGGCAAGAGCAGATACTCTATCTATTTTGTGATGCCAAAGAACAACGATTCCTTCCGGCCCATTCTGGACCTCAAGGATGTCAATAAGCACTTGTGTGTCCTATGTTTACGGATAGAAACCTTGCGCTCCATTTCAAGAAGTGTGCCAAGAGGAATTCTTAGCATCTCTGGATCTGGCTGAGGCATATTTTCATATTCTGATCCGGGCAGATGAGCAGAAGTGTCTGCATTTTGCCATGCCCGACTCTATAAATTTGCCATCATCCCTTTCGGGTTATGCTGCCCCAAGGACGTTCTCCAAGGTCATGGTGGTGATGGTTGTGGCGCTATGGTTCCAAGGGATCTGTGTCCATTCCTAGCTGGAAGACTGGCTTATCTGAGCCCGTTCCTTCTCAGAAGTAACTTGGGTGATGTTCTGAGTGATGTCCTTTTAGGAATGCCTCAGCTGGCTGATCAATCTGGAAAAGAGCCAGCTATTGCCTTCCCAGTCCTTTGAGTTTCTGGGAGTATGTTTCAACATGTGAGTGGGCAGATTTTTCCTGCCAGGTGAGAAAGTCAAAGACTGTTTGATTGCCTGGTGCTGCTCTGTGTGCAGCAGGTTCCCAGAATCTAGGATTATCTTCAGCTCCTCTGATTGATGACGGTGACCATAGCAATGGTGCCGTGGGCCCATGCTCACATGCAACTGCTCCAGTGGTCCTTGTTGACTCGATGGTTCCCGAGCTCGCAGGAGTTCAAGCATAGGCTTCCACTCCTATTAATGGTGAAGACAAGCATGCAATGGTGGCAGAAGCCCTGTCGTCATCTGAGGATGGGTGTACCACTGGATGATTGCTCCTGGATTCTGCTGATGATGGAATGCCAGCATTTCAGGCTGAGGAGCCCATTGCCAAGACCAAGGTTGTTGGAACTTCAGGAAAACAGTGTGGTCCATCAACCGCCTCAAGGTGAGTGCCATCAGGTTGGTTCTTCTGCACTTCTGGCCCCTATTCGAGGCTCAGGCGGTTTAAGTATTTTCAGATAATGCCACAGAGGTGGTTTATATCAATCAGCAAGGTGGCATAGGGAGCACTGGAATGATTCTGGAGATGGATCTCCTGTTTGCCTGGGTGGAGAAGAACCTCCTAGCTTTGTTGGCCCAGCACATTGCCAGGATGGACATTGTGGAAACTGACTTCCTCAGTCGGCATTCTCTGAATCCTGGCAAGTGCAAGTTGAGTCAGGAGGCATTTCAGTTATTTCTGCACCATTGGGGTCACTCAAATGGATCTGCTTCTTTGGTCACCACACGGAGATGGGGTCCAAGGGTGTCGATGTCCTGACCCAGCCTTGGTCAAGTCAGATGCTACTGTATGTGTTTCTTCCGTGGCCCTTGGCGGGGCATGTAATTCAGCATATAGAGCACCACCCGGGCAGGATTGTTCTGATAGCACCAGGTTGGCTATGGAGAGCATGGTTAGGAGACCTGATGTGGCTCCTGTGGGTGCCTTCTCTTCAGGTGCCTCCTTCTCAGTTACTATTGTGGCAGGGACCAATCATCCTGGAGGACCCAACTCCCTTCTTGCTTACAGCTTGACTCTTGAATGGAGACTGCTAGTGTATAAGGGCTATTCTCTAGCAGTAATCTCTACTATACTTGATGCCCAAAGGAGGTCTACCAAGCTAGCTTACATATGAATATGGTGCCTCCTTGGAGCGCTGGTGTGGTGCACGGCACTTGGCCTTTATGCTTGATGGTCTAGAAAAGGGCCTTTCACTTAGCTTCCTGAAGGTTCAGGTGGCTGCTCTGACCTATTTCCATGGTCCGGCGGCGGGCATGTCTTTGGCCTTGCACCTGGACATCTCCTGTTTTTTCCAGGAGGTTTGGCATATGTGTCCTCCCCTTCAGTCTGTGATCCCTTCCTGGACACTGGACCTGGCACTGATGGCGGCCACCTTTGAGCCGTTGAAGTGTGCTGCCTTAATAGCTTTGACGCTCAAGACTGTCTTCTTGGTCGTGATTTGTTCTGTAAGGCAGATCTTTGAGCCACAGGTTCTGTCTGGTCGAGATCCTTATCTGTCTTTTTCAAAGGAGGCCATTTCCATTCGGCCTGTGTCTTTCTTCTTGCATGAAGTACTGTCTCCCTTTCACATGAACCAGGTGGTTTGCCTTCCCTCCTTCTCTAAGGAACAGTGTTGAGGGAAGGATAAGGATCTTTGTCTTGTAGATTTCCGGAGGGTGCCTCTCTGTTACTTGGAGGCTGCAACTTCCTTTTGTAAGTCAGACCATCTTTTTGTGCTGTTTGCAGGCCCATGCAAGGGTGAAACGGTGGCCAGGTTGACTTTGGGACCCTGGATTAAGGAAACTATTGCCTCAGCATTATCTATTGTGGAAACAGCCAGTTCTGGAAGGTTTGCATGCCTAGCATCCTTGTGGACAGAGTGGAGCTCGGTATCCCCTGCAGACATTTGCTGCGCAGTGACATGGGCATCACTTTCCACTTTTGTCAAGCATTACTGCTTCGATGTCCACTTGTCTGGACTGGTCTAGGAGGATGATATGGAAGATAACATTTTACTTACCAGAAGTAACAACAAATAATATATAAAATATGTATTATTTTATTTATTTATTTATTTACATTCTCTTATATACCGCGCTATTCTGCATCAGTGTGGTTTACATTGAACAAACTGAAATTACATTGAACAAGGCATTATAACTTGGAGATAACTATTTTACAGGGAACGTGGGCTATGGAGGGTTAAGTGGCTTGCCCAAGACCACAAGGAGCACCTGTGGGACTAGAAACCCCAGTCCTTCCGGCCCAAGGTTGCTGTCCTCTAGTGGGATTTGAACCCCCGACCTTCCGGCCTGAAATACCTTGCCCCAACCACTAGGCCACTCCTCCACTCCGCCACCCACTCCTCCACCCACTGCTGTCAGTCAAATAATCAGTAAAAGCAAGAGGGATAGATGAAAAATAGAGACCTACCGGCCAGGTTGGGATTTATTTAAAAGGCACAGTTCATTGGAGCACTTGTTACTAAATTAAGTAAAAAGTTATTTAAATTATGCTAAAACATGAACTTTTGAATGATGAAAGCCATATAGTGGAACAGTGATGAATTATAAAGTTGGGGTCTGATTGTTTACCTTGTATTTTGGTTGGTTTTGGGTCACTATTTTGCATCTATCCCTCTTGCTTTTACTTATTATTTTACTGGTGCTGTGCCGTCCCGTCCCGTCGCCATGGCACCGGAATGCCCAGCAAGAGCAAGCAAGGCCCAACAGCCAAATTGATCTCTTTTCCCCGCCACCTGACCCTCGGCAGGATCTCCCAGGGCCAGTATCGGGCAGCGGGGACTCACCTGCATTTGCTCTGTGTCATTGTGGCGGCTGCCTGGGCTAATCGCTGCCGCTCCTAGGACTTATTCCACCTCCGAGGAATAAGTCACATGCACATCCTGCCCCTGGTGGATGTACAGGGCCCTGACCAGAATAGACCCTGTATATCCAGGTGCTGTGGCCCACCCATGCTTCGCCCACTCTCCACCTCCATCCTGCCTCCTCCCGCCTATATCCAGTGCTCACCGCACAGCAGCTCTGTGCTTGTGGGGAGCCTAGACACTGGAATACGATCCCTGCGAATAGCGGAGTTTGTACATCCAAACCGGATGTACATCCCTACTATTCAGGGATCAGAATGACCCCCATAGATACACACACAGATACAACTACCGCATCACTGTTTTGCATACAACCATAGATACTCTACCCCTGCACCACACAAACGCAGACATCCCACTCCCACACCATGCACACACAGATACTCCAGCCCCATTCTACACACAGACACAGACACCACACCACTGCATCACACACACAGATACCCCATCCCTGTATCACATACATACATAGACACCCCATCCCATACCCTACACCCCCATCACACACACACACACACACACCTCATTCCTATACCACACACATAGAGACACCCAACCCTCACACCACACACACACCCCACGCCCACACCACACGCACATACATACAGACATCCTACCCCTGCATCTCACACACACACACACACACACACCACACACCACCTCTGCACCATACACACAAATACGCCAACCCCATGCCACACACCCCAATCTCACACCGTGCAAACTTACACAATTTCAAGATAGGTACAAATATATAGATGCCGCCAGTCACAAAGATGCCTCATGCAGCCTCACAGCCCCTTCTACCCTAAGATTCACACTTTATCATGCTGCCTCACTCCCCCCCCCCCCCCCCAGGGCATATATGAGTTTGGAAAGGGACAAAAAGAAAATATGGCCTTTTGCTACACTTTAAGTTAATTAATCCTCTTGCAAGTCTTATGTGCTCCATCTACTCACTCATTCACATGTGGCAGCCTTGCACTCCATCAGTGAAACATGCTTTTTGCAACGCTCATTGCATCAGTTTTAAATCTGTGTGTTTTTACTTGGATTCCTCCAATGAATTTAATTGGTAGAATTAGGTCCACCAAGGGAATAAAAGACTTCAGGAAGCAGCTAAAAACCTTCCTTTTCACAGACCACTTCAGGGAGTACATGTAACACTTCGAATCCTGGACTACTGATCATGTAAACACCCAGACATTCGCTAACTTACCGCCTAGCATTTGTGCATATGTTTCGCTGTAGATAAGTTATACTTCCAAGCATCACCCGCATGTAACCCTTTCCCATGTTTCCTATGTAAGTTCTTTGTAACGGTTTGAGTTGTAATGTAAACCGCTTTGATTTTAGGATGAGGTTTTAAGTAAATAAAATAAATAAATAGGTAAAACCTAATTAAATAAAACAAGAAACAACTTTCCAGTTTGGAGCTCTCTTCCTTCCCACTTGTCACATTTTCAGATCTCTTATGTTTTTTTTTATTGAAAGATATTTAAATTTTCTTATTTTTTAAGAGAGAAAGTGACATCATCCCAGAAGATGGCTGCTTAGCTGCAAAGCTCCTGTGTGAGGCAGTAAATATACCCCGCAAATCAGTGAATCCTCACTAAACCCCGTAGATGAAGAATGTCTGCTAAGCCCCAAAATATCCAAATTCTACCATTGAAATAAAGAATTGTTCTCTTTCACTTGAGCAGGAAAGACACTGTGAAGAAGCCACATAGTGGAATGGAATAGGGCCTAGGGGAGTTGGTTATGCCATCTCTCAAGGAGCTGTACTCTAATGCTTTTCATATGGGGTGTTTTTCCCTCATTGGTGAAACAGGTTCTTATTACAGTGTTGCTAAGAAAGGTAAGGATTTGGCTGCTGTGGGTTCCTTTAGACCAATTTCTTTGTTGAATATTGATATTAAGAATGATGCAAAGATATTGGTGGATAGGTTGGCTGGAGTGCTACCTGACTTAGTTGGAAAGGAGCAGGTGGGTTTCGTTGCAGAGCAGTGTGGGTTGTGAGATCCTAACAGGGATTGAAGCAGCCCAAAGGGGAGGACGTGATGCTTTGGCAGTTAGTTTAGTGAGGTGAAGAGATTTCTATGGAAAGATGGTACGGCAGGGATGTGAAACATTGAAACATAAAAACATGATGGCAGAAAAAGACCATATGGCCTATTTAGTCTGCTTTTCTATATCAACTACAATAGTCCCCTTTGCTCCTTTAGAGATCTTCTGTGTTTGTCCCATGCTTTCTTGAATTCTACAGCCTCCACTGGGAGACTATTCCACTCATCTACCACTCTTTCCGTAATGAAATATTTCCATATATTACTCCTGAGTCTACCTCCTTTTACTGTCATCCCATGTCCCCTTGTAGTTCTCCTCTTGTACATTATGCTACAGAGGTATTTAAACCTTGTTATCATATTTCCTCTATCCTGCCTTTCTTCTAATATATACATATTAAGATCTTTAAGTCTGACCCCATATGCTTTATATCAAAGACCACTAACCATTATAGTAGCTGCCCTCTGCACCGACTCAAACCTGTTTATATCTTTTTAAAGGTACAGTCTTCAGAATTGCACACAATACTCCAAATAAGGTCGCACCAGAGATTTATATAAAGGCACTATCGCCTCCTTTTTTTGCTGGCTATTCCTCTCCCTATGCACCCAAGCATTCTTCTAGTTTTCATAGTTGCCTTTTCTACCTGTTTAGTCACTTTAAGATCATCAGAAGCAATCACGCTCAGGTTCTGCTCTTCTTTTGTGGACAAAAGTACTTTGCCCTCTACACTGTACTGCCCCCTTGAATTTTTGCAGCCCAAATGCATGGTCCTGCATTTTTTAGCATTAAATCTCAGCTGCTAAATTCTCAACCATTCTTCAAGCTTAGCTAGATCCCTCCTCATGTTATCTACTCCTTCCTGGGCATCTACTCTATTGCAGATTTTCTTAACATCTGCAGAGGCAAACCTTACCCGACAGCCCTTCCGCAAGATCACTAACAAAGATGTTAAAAAGAACCGGATCAGGGACATCCTTCCCTCAGAGTAAGCTCCATTTACCTGTACACGGTCACCTCCCACTCAACCAATTTCTTACCCAGTCAGTCACTTTAGAGTCCATCCATAGGGTGCTCAATTTATTACTGTAGATTACAATCCTGTTTTTTTGGTTAATTGTATTAGGAGAATGTCTGATAAAGAGAAGAATTCAAAGGACTTGTATACGGATGTTTTTGGTTATTCTGAGGCGCAAGTATCTAAGTTAGTACAAGCAGAAATCCAAGGGAAATGTACGTGATAGGGGGCGAGAGGTTAGTATGCACGGATCAGGAGAAATACCTTGGTGTGATTATTTCTGAAGATCTCAAGGTGGCAAAACAGTGTGACAAGGCGGTGGCAAACGCCAGGAGGATGTTGGGCTAAATACAAAGAGCAATCACCAGCAGAAAGGAAGAGGTACTTATGCCACTGTACAAGTCACTGGTGAGGCCTCACTTGGAATACTGTGTTCAGTTTTGGAGACCGTATCTTGCAAAGGATGTAAAAAGATTGGAAACTGTTCAGAGGAAGGCGACCAAAATGATTTGAAGCCTGCATCAGAAGCTTTATGAGAAGAGACTTGAAGACCTAAACATGTACACTTTGGAGGAGAGGAGGGACAGGGGAGATATGATTCAGACCTTTAAATACTTAAAGGGAAATAATGAACAAACAAACCTCTTCCAAAGACGGGGAAGCTGTACAACTAGAGGGCACAACATGAAGCTGCGAGGTGGTAAAGCACAGTTACTTACCTGTAACAGGTGATCTCTGGGAACAGCAGGAATTAGTCCTCACATATGGGTACGTCGGAACCGATGGAGCCTGTGCGGAAAAGCTCCCCAGCTTCCCAGAAAGGAAGCTTTTGGGGCCTCCCACAGCGCATGCGCGCTGCCTTCCCGCCTTCCTGACCAACTCTCCTCAGTTCGAGTTTAAAGCTGAGACAATAGAGAGAGGAAAGGAAAGAGAGAGAGAGATACAACTCCTAGGGGAGGTGGGTGGGTTGTGAGGACTAATTCCTGCTGTTCCCAGAGATCACCTGTTACAGGTAAGTAACTGTGCTATCTCCAGGAACAAGCAGGAATGAGTCCTCACATATGGGGACTCCCTAGCTAAGATGCCGGGGAGATCCCCCTGCAAGAATTCCTCATCTCCCTATGGATCTCAGGCATCCATTCAGGGAAGGTGGGCAGGAGTTGTTTAAGAATGGAACAGGTGTCTGAGGACAGCCTGACCAAACAAGGCATCCCGGCGGGAGTCCTTGTCCAAGCAGTAATGGGCTGTGAAGGTATGAACCGAGGCCCAAGTGGCTGCTCGACAGATCTGATCGATGGATACAGAATGAAGATGAGCCATAGATGTGGCCATGGCTCTCACATTGTGAGCTGTGACATGGCCTTCCAGAGAAAGGTTCTTACTCTGGTAAGCAAAAAAAATACACTGAGCAATCCAATTGGACAGTGTTCTTTTTGAGACTGGAAGTCCTAAATGAGAAGGATCAAAAGCAACAAAAAGTTGAGAAGACTTTCTATGTTGCTGTGTCCTGTGGATGTAAAAGGCAAGAGCTCTTTTACAATCTAACATATGTAGGTTCCTCTCTGCACTAGGTGCATGAGGAGCTGGAAAAAAGACAGGTAGATATACCTCTTGATTAAGATGAAAAGGTGAGGCCACTTTAGGCATAAAGTGGGGATTTGTCCTAAGGACTACCTTATCATGATGGAACCTTGTATAAGGTGGATTAGCCACTAAAGCCTGCAGTTCACTGATGCGGCGAGCAGAAGTGATTGCAATAAGGAAAATGACTTTCCAGGAAAGAAATTTCAAGGAGGTAGTGGCTAAGGGTTCAAAGGGTGGCTTCATAAGCTGACCAAGAACCACGTTTAAGTCCCATGCCCGAATGGGAGGTTTAGTTAAGGTTAGGCCTCTCATGAATCTCGCAATAAGAGGATGAGAGGAAACAGGTTGTCCATTGATAGGCTGAAGAGATGCTGCAATAGCACTCAAATGGACCCTTACAGAATTGGTTTTAAGTCCTGCATTGGAAAGATGCAGGAGATATTCGAGTAAAGAATTCAAAGGTAGTGCTAGAGGGTTAAGACCTTTTTCAGCACACCAAATTGAAAATCTTTTCCATTTAAAAGCATAAGAACGCCTGTTGGAAGGTTTCCTAGATGCATGGAGGACATCCTTCACCTGTTGAGAAAGATTGAAGTCTTGAAGGTCTAGGCCTTCAGTAACCAAGCTCTGAGGTGAAGGGACTTGGGGTTTGGGTGCCACAAAGTCCCCTCCTCTTGAGACAGAAGGTCTGGAGCAGCTCCCAGATCCAGGGAGGGTGCCTGGGAGAGATGCAGAAGTAGAGGGTACCACACTTGGCGTGGCCAGCGTGGAGCTATGAGGATCATAGATCCTTGATCCCTCTGAAGTTTGAATAGAGTCTTGGGAATCAAAGGAATGGGTGGAAAGGCATACAGGAAGGCCTGACCCCAATGAAGGAGGAAGGCATCCTTGGCCTGAGCTCCCTGACACGGGATCCTGGAACAGAACCGGGGAAGTTTGGCATTGCACAGACTTGCAAACAGGTCTATGTCCGGGGTTCCCCATTTCTGAAAGATTCTGAGTACCTGATCCATGTGCAGGGACCATTCGTGTGGAAGCAGAACTCAACTGAGTCTGTCTGCCCAAGAGTTTTGGATTCCTGGGAGGTACACTGCCAGGAGATGGATTTGATGCTCTCTGGTGAAGGCCCACAATTTTAGAGCTTCGTTGCAAAGCGACAGAGAGCCAGTCCCTCCTTGTTTGTTTATGTAGAACATGGCTACTTGATTGTCGGTATGAACAAGGACTGTCATGTTGATGAGGAGGGTATGAAAGACCTTGAGAGGAAGGAAAATTGCTCGCAGCTCCAAAAGGTTGATATGAAGGGTGGTCTCCTGTGAAGACCAAGTGCCCTGAGTGGAGAGGTCTTGGAGATGAGCTCCCCAACCTGTTTGGGAGGCATCTGTAGTTAGAGTTGCTTGGGGTAACAAAGTTTGGAAGGGGGCCCCCAACAACAGATTTTGAGTGGATATCCACCATTGGAGAGACCAAAAAAGACGTTTTGAGGTTGCTATTTGGTCTGAGAGAGCTCCTGATGCTTGGGTCCACTGGGTGGACAAAGTCCATTGAGCTGCTCTCATATGTAGGCGTGCATAAGGCACCACATGAACTGTGGATGCCATGTGGCCTAGCAGTTGTAGCATCTCCCTGGCGGTCAAGTGGCTTCTGGACTGAATTTGAGAGGCCAAGTGCACTAGACAGTGGCAACGGGCCTGAGGAAGATAGGCCCTTGCAGTGGTGGTATCTAGCCAGGCCCCTATGAATTCTAGGGACTGAGTAGGGGTGAGTTGAGACTTTGGCAGATTGATGACAAGTCCCAGATACTGCAGTATGCGTCTGGTGTGGTCCAGGGAAGTCTGAGCCTCGACTGAGATGGAGCTCGGATGAGCCAGTCGTCCAGGTATGGGAAGGCAAAGATTCCCAGAGTGCGTAGAAATGCAGCTACTATTGCCATGCATTTGGTAAATACCCTTGGAGCAGAGGCTAGACCGAAGGGAAGTACTCTGTATTGGAAATGTTTTCCCTGGAACAGAAACCGTAGGAATTTTCTGTGGGATGGATGGATGAGTATATGTGTGTACGCATCCTTGAGATCTAGAGAACAAAGCCAGTCCTGACTCTGTAGGTATGGAAGGAGAGTGCCTAGAGAAAGCATCTTGAATTTCTCCTTGTATAGGAATTTGTTCAATTCTCTGAGATCCAGAATGGGTCTGTACCCCCCTGTTTTCTTGGGAATGAGAAAATAAGGGGAGTAAAAACCTGACCCTTGTTGAGGAAGAGGAACCTCTTCTATTGCCTTTTGGGCGAGAAGAGTGGTCACCTCCTGGCCCAACAGGTACAGGAGAGAAGGGGGAGAATTGAATTGTCTCACCATGGAATGGGGAGGAAGGCTGGAGAAATGTAGTTTGTAGCCCTCTCTGATGATAGAGAGGGTCCACTGTTCTGATGTGATTTGTTCCCATCTGGGAGCAAAATGAGTTAACCTTCCTGGAATGGTGAGAGGCTCTGGTTGTTGCAGAGCCAGAAAGGTTAAGTTCTCTAGAATCAAGTCAAAAACTCTGAGGGGGTTGGGACTGCTGGATTGTAGCAGCCCCTGTAGACTTTGTTCTGGCCTGTTTAGTTTGCTGACGCTTAGGAGCAAAGCGAACTTGGGAAGATTGCTGGCCAGTATTTGTGGAAAATCTGGTCTTTTTATAGAAAGGTTTCTTAAAAGGTTTGTTCTTGGCAGGGGTAGAGGTAGACTTAGAAAGTCTATCTAAAGCAGCATTCTCTGCATCCATTTGAGTGGCTTTGATTTGCCACTCCTTGCCAAACAGATTTTCACCTGTACAGGGCAGATTGCCCAAGCCTTCTTGTACCCAGGGTTCCAAATCAGAGGCCTGGAGCCAAGCAAGTCTGCGAGCAGCTATGGCAATGCCAGAGGCTCTGCTTGCCCCCTCAAAAGAGTCAAAGGCTGCTCTGTTGGAGAACTTTGAAACATCTTGAGTTTGCTTTAGCAAAAGAAGGAACTCCTCCTTCTTATCCTCTGGGATAAAGGGGAGAAAATGACGTATCTTTAGTGCAATCTCTTTCAAAAACATGCCCATATAGAGGCTGTATGAATTGATTCTGGCAATAAGCATGCTAGCTTGGAAGATTTTTCTACCAAAAGCATCCAGAGTCCTACATTCTCTTCCTGGAGGGGTAGAAGAGTGCCTTTTGGTACTCTTTATCTTTTTCATAGCAGACTTCACCACAATAGAGTGGTGAGGAAGCTGAGTTTTTTGAAAACCAGGAGAAGGAGGAACCCGATACATGGTGTCCAAACGTCGAGAATGTGGAGATAGGATGAGAGGAGCCTCCCACAAGTCCATCATGTGTTCTTGAAGAATTTCATGTATGGGTAAGGTGGCTGCCTCTTTGGGAACCTTAGAGTATCCTAAAATATCCAATTTTTTTGCTCTAGGTTCCTTTTCAGAGGTTACAGATATGGAAAGTCCTTTAGCTACTTCAATAATGAAGTCTTGAAAGGACAAATCCTCTGGAGGAGACATTCTCCTTTTTGGAGAAGAGGGCTCCTCAGGAAGAGTAAAAGAGACATCAGCAGAATCATCTGATGTATCAGAATCTTCAGAGGATTCAAAGTATCGCCTATTTGCTTCCAGAGATCGATACGCGTACCGACCGGTATCGACATCGGGCGTACCGGGAATCGGAGCGGTATCGAGAAAATCTCCGGAACCGGAGACCGGAACCGGCATACTACTGGAAGTAGATGCTCTGGGTACCGGTATCGGTTGCGGTACCAGAATCGGAGTCGGAACCGATTGTCGCGTTACCGAGGGCGTTGCAGCGTTAATGAAAGCCAGTAAGGCCTGCTGCATGGATTGTACCGTAGTACCCATAGTCGCTACAACTGTCTGGATGTCGGTACCGGTGTTAGCCGGTACCCCAGAGCAGTCTAACAGGAGATCGGTCGAGGCCGTGCCATCGATGTCTACCTGTAACCCCATAGGAGGAGCTTTGGAAGCCGGAGCTTCCTGCCGGGGTTGTTTGGCTGGGGCAGGGTCCTCAGGGTCAAAACCAAGGGCCTCTCGCTGCTTAGAGGGAGATTTGCCTTTTGAGGACCTGCCTGAAGAATGTTTGGTTACCTGAGATCCATCAGGAGAAGAAGACCTGGAGGATGTTGATGCTGGAGTATCAGTAGAAAACAGCATATGAAACTTAGCTGCTCTGTTCTGTAAGCCCCGTTTGGACATCAGAGAGCAGGATGGACAATCCGGAATGGAATGGTCAGGCCCCAAACATTTAAGACACCACTCATGGGTATCTGTGACTGAAATAGTACTGGTACACTTGGTGCATTTTTTTAAAACCAGATGCTGGTTTTTCCATGAGGGAGAACCTGAGAAGGCCTAGAGGCCTCACAGAAAAAATACACCAAGTGAGGAAAAAGTAATTATTATTTTCTTTTTTAAAGAAATAAATGAAAAAAGACCGGCGGTACCGGTCCGGAATCGGGGAAGGCAGACACGCGGTCAAAGAAACAAATTAAAATAACAATTTCTTCAGCGGTGACAGGAACACGACCTGCTGGCTCCGCGGAAAAAGAAGAACTGAGGAGAGTTGGTCAGGAAGGCGGGAAGGCAGCGCGCATGCGCTGTGGGAGGCCCCAAAAGCTTCCTTTCTGGGAAGCTGGGGAGCTTTCCCGCGCAGGCTCCGTCGGTTCCGACGTACCCATATATGAGGACTCATTCCTGCTTGTTCCTGGAGATATTGAAAGGCAATATCAGGAAATACTTTTTCACAGAAAGGGTGGTGGATGCTTGGAATGCCCTCCCGATGGAAGTAGTGGGGGCAAACACGGTGACGGAATTCAAAATGGCATGGGACAGACACAGTGGATCCCTATCTCCAGGAACAAGCAGGAATGTAGTCCTCACATATGGGTATCGTCGGTACCGACGGAGCCTGCGCGGGAACGCTCCCCAGCGTTCAATAGGAACGCTTTTGGGAGCATCCCTCAGCACATGCGCGCTGCCTTCCCACCTTTCCAACTGTCCCTCTTCAGTTCTTCGTTTTCCGCGGAGCCGACAGGATCTATTCCCTGTCACCGCAGAAAATTCCGTCTTAAATTTCTTTTCTTGTGGTTGCGCTTGCCTACCGCACAACGCTTACCAGTACTGCCGGTTCTTTTCTTTTCTTTTCATACAAAAAAAAAACTTAGTCTGTTTCTTTTCAGAAACTTTTCTCTTGGTGCTAGGCGCCATTTTGGGCACTAGGCCCCATATTCCTAAATCATGGAAAAGCCAACAAGTGTTTTTAAAAAATGTACTAAGTGTGGCGGAACCATTTCCGTCACTGACACCCATGATTGGTGTCTGAAATGTTTAGGACCTGAACATTCTCCAACTGAATGTCTCTCCTGCATGGGGATGACTAAAAGAGGAAGACAGAATCGGGCTGCAAAGCTCGGTACCCTCTTTTCTTCAGATGCCAGATCCATTGCATCTCTCAGTCATGTTTTATGGTCTCTCTCTGAACGTTTGTCTGACACTTTATTGTTGAATGGTACGTTCAATCAAAAAATCAAATGTATCGTAGTAAATCCTTTCTTTTATTCATAAAAAATTCTTAATCATCTGTTTTCCTTTACAATTCTTCTTCAAGGCAACCTTAACAGTTCTTGTGCTCTTAATTGCTGTTTTGTTAAAATGTCTTTCAAAATTCCCAATGGAAATGGAAGAAACAACTCTCTGAATAACTTTCAAAATTCCCAATGGAAATAGAAGCAACAAATCTCGACGCTCTAATGTGGCGCGTCAATAGCGTTTCAGCTTTCTTCAGGAGATTCTTCTGTATATTGCTATGCTCGCTGCCCATGCCCCCGTTCCTTTTTCGGCGTCTTTTTGTTGGAAACCGAAAAAGGGTTCTACTCCCCCTATTTTCTTATTCCAAAGAAAACAGGAGGACACAGACCCATTCTAGACCTCAGAGAATTGAACAAATATCTGTTTCGAGAGAAGTTCAAAATGATTTCTCTAGGAACTCTTCTGCCATACCTTCAAAGCCAGGATTGGTTTTGCTCTCTAGACTTAAAGGATGCATATACTCACATTCTCATCCATCCAGATCACAGGAAATTCTTATGTTTCCTTTTCAGGGGAAAACATTTCCAGTACAGGGTTCTTCCCTTTGGTCTGGCTTCAGCACCAAGAGTATTCATGAAATGCATGGCAGTAGTAGCTGTATTTCTATGAACCCTGGGGATTTTCGTCTTCCCCTACTTAGACGACTGGCTCATTCGAGCCCCTACAGTTGCAGAGGCCAGCACTGCACTATCCCATACAATGTGAATCCTCCAATACTTGGGATTGGTAATAAACTTCCCAAAATCTCAACTAGTTCCTTCCCAATGCCTAGAATTCATAGGAGCCTGTCTGGATACCAGACAGGCAAGGGCTTTCCTTCCACAAGCCCAGTGTCTTCGCATAATGCAACTAGCTTCTCAAGCAGCAGGCAAATCCTCCTTCACTGCTCGGGAGCTACTGCAGTTACTGGGACATATGGCATCCACAGTTCATGTAGTCCCATATGCTCGCCTCTACATGCGAGCAGCTCAGTGGACCCTCTCCACACAGTGGACACAGGCCACGGGTCATTTGTCGGACAAAATAATAATCTCTCAATGACTAATTTTGTCCCTCCAATGGTGGCAATCACTAGAAAATCTGACAGTGGGGTCTCCTTTCCATCAACCTCCCTTTCAGGCCACCCTAACAGATGCATCACAGGTGGGTTGGGGAGCACACCTGAATCATCTCTCTACCCAGGGCACCTGGACTCCACAGGAGGTTGGTTTACACATAAACCTCTTGGAATTAAGAGCAATCTATTTAGCTCTTCGAGTATTCCACGCCCAGCTCAGCTACAAGACAGTCCTAGTCCAGACGGACAATCAAGTAGCCATGTTCTATGTGAACAAGCAGGGTGGAACAGGCTCTCTGTCATTATGCAACGAAGCTTTACGACAGTGGGCCCTCGCCAGAGAGCATCAAATTCACCTTCTAGTGGTATATCTTCCAGGCATTCAAAACCTTTGGGCAGACAAGCTCAGTCGAGTACTGCTGCCTCACGAGTGGTCCCTGCACCTAGACCAGGTGGCAAAGATATTTCATCTCTGGGGCACTCCAGACATAGACCTCTTTGCAAGTCCACTGAATGCTAAACTTCCCCGGTTCTGTTCCAGGATTCCGGCTCACAACTGTCAGGCAAGGGATGCCTTCCTCCTTCACTGGGGTCAGGACTTCCTTTATGCCTTCCCACCCATTCCCCTCATCCCCAAAACACTCTTCAAACTTCAGAGAGACAGGGGGTCGCATGATTCTCATAGCACCACGATGGCCACGCCAAACGTGGTATTCCCTGCTTCTACATCTCCCTCAAGTGGCACCTCTGGAGTTAGGGCATGCTCCAGATCTCCTTTCTCAGGAGAACGGGATGCTATGGCACCCAAATCCCCAGTCCCTGCACCTCATGGCCTGGTTGCTGAAGGCTTAGATCTCCAAGATTTCAACCTGTCCCAACAGGTAAAAGATATCCTTCAGGCTTTTAGGAAGCTTTCCAGAAGAAGATCTTATGCCTTCAAGTGGAAACGTTTTACTATATGGTGCTCCAAGAAGGGATTAAACCCCTTGGTCATACCCTTAGAATCGATACTAGAGTATCTCCTTCACTTATCCAATTCTGGCCTAAAGACCAATTCGGTAAGAGTCCATCTTAGTGCAATTGCAGCTTCTTATAAGCCTCTGAATGGACAACCAATTTCCTCTCATCCACTCCTATCAAGATTCATGAGAGGCCTTTTATTAATTAAACCGCTCATCAAGCCACCACCGGTGGCATGGGATCTAAATCTAGTTCTCGGGCAGCTCATGAAGCTGCCTTTTGAACCTTTGGCCACTACAGCCCTTAAGTTTTTGACCTGGAAGGTCATCTTCCTAACTGCAATCACCTCTGCTCATTGCATTAGTGAATTGCAAGCTTTAGTGGCTGATCCACCTTATACTAAGTTTCATCATGATAAGGTTGATCTTCAAACTCACCCACACTTTATGCCAAAGGTGGTTTCGCCTTTTCATTTAAATCAATCAATTCATCTTCCTGTATTTTTTCCGAGGCCTCATGCCTCTAATGCAGAGAGAAACCTTCATACTTTGGATTGTAAAAGGGCCTTAGCCTTTTACATACAAAGAACACAGCAACATAGAAAGTCTTCACAACTTTTTATAGCTTTTGACCCTAGTCATTTGGGACTTCCAGTCTCCAAAAGAACTTTATCTAAATGGATTGCCCAATGCATATCCTTTGCTTATGAGAGTAAGGGTCTTCCTCTTCAGGACCATGTCACAGCTCATAATGTGAGAGCCATGGCAGCTTCTATGGCTAATCTCCACTCTGTGTCTATCGATGACATTTGTCGAGCAGCCACCTGGGCTTCGGTACACACCTTCACAGCCCACTACTGCCTGGATAAAGCCTCCCATCGGGATGCCTTCTTTGGCCAAGCTGTTCTTCAAAATCTCTTTCAGACATAAACCAACTCCTACCCACCAACCCTGGTGGGATGCCAGAGATCCATGGGAGGAAGGATTCCCACCTTCTAGGGTGGCACCTTCCTGGGGCTATCTCCCTGGTATCTTCAGCTAGGGAGTCCACATATGTGAGGACTACATTCCTGCTTGTTCCTGGAGATAGCGTAGTTACTCACCTGTAACAGGTGATCTCCGGGAATAGCAGGAATTTAGTCCTCACAACCCACCCACCTCCCCTAGGAGTTGTTTCTCTATCTCTTTGTCTCTTTCCTCTCTCCCTCTATCCTTTCACTCAGCTACAAACTTAACTGAAGAGGGACAGTTGGAAAGGTGGGAAGGCAGCGCGCAAGTGCTGAGGGATGCTCCCAATAGCGTTCCTATTGGATGCTGGGGAGCGTTCCCGCGCAGGCTCCGTTGGTACCAATGATACCCATATGTGAGGACTAAATTCCTGCTGTTCCCGGAGATCACCTGTTACAGGTGAGTAACTACGCTTTACAGCAACAGGATAAAATCAAAATAAACTGAACCATCTAATTTCTCAACAAATAGGGGTGTCCTACATGGAGTGGTGGGTTCACCCCTAAACAAGGACGTGGGGAGGGGTGGCAGAGCGACAGGTGCTCCTACTCTTGCCATCGTGCAGGGCAGACTAGATGGACTATGCTGGTCTTTATCTGCCGTCATTTACTATGTTACTATGCTCCTCCTTGCTCGGTTACTTTATGGATGTAACTAGCCATCCCTCTTGGGCAGAATTATATAATCTTCAGCACTGCCCGATTCAGGCACAATTACATGGTGATACTTTAGTCCAATATATATTCAACAAGATGATTACCAGGGGATTAAAAATTGTAAAGGAACCCAAGCTTCTTACATCAGAACCTGAGTTTATGGCAGAACGGACAGGGATTCTTAATAAGCGTAGTACAGACCTTATGCTGCTGATTATAGAAGTTACTTCTGACGTGGAAGAGGATTTACAATGATCAATTTTGGAACTGGATTCTAAACTAAAAGAGGAGGAGTCTAGTATGTATATGACTGAGATTGTGGAATTTCGCACAACTATGGATCAATTTCAGACATAAACCAACTCCTACCCACCAACCCTGGTGGGATGCCAGAGATCCATGGGAGGAAGGATTCCCACCTTCTAGGGTGGCACCTTCCTGGGGCTATCTCCCTGGCATCTTCAGCTAGGGAGTCCCCATATGTGAGGACTATATATGGGGCCTCCCTAGCTGAAGAGTGGAGGAGTGGCCTAGTGGTTGGGGCAAGGTACTTCGGGCCAGAAGGTCGGGGGTTCAAATCCCACTAGAGGACAGCAACCTTGGGCCGGAAGGACTGGGGTTTCTAGTCCCACAGGCAATGTTCCCTCTAATTTTCTGTAGGCTGTGTGCACATAAAATATCAGCTGTGCACAGGGCCGGCCCGTCCATTGAGCAAGAATGTTTTTTGCACAGGGCCCCGCGTTTCGGGGGGCCCCGCGCAAAGAACATTCTGCTTTGTTTTTCTTAATTAAATTTAAAAAAAAAAAAAGCTGGCCGCTGCTGCCGCGGCGGCATGGAGTGTCCCGCGGGGCTCCCTCTGCCCGGCGGAACTCTCCCAGCGTGGCTGAGCCCCTCTGCGCCGGCTTGCAGATACGCGAAGGGAGAGTGTCTCCCTCGCGTCTCTGTTAAGCCCGCAGGTGCTGATGGGAAGCAGGGGCTGATGGGAAATTTCCCATCTGCCCCTGTGGGCTTAACAGAGACACGAGGGAGACACTCTCCCTTCGCGTATCTGCAAGCCGGCGCAGAGGGGCTCAGCCGCGTCGGGAGAGTTCAGCCGGGCAGAGGGGGCCCCGCGGGACACTCCATGCCGCCGCGGCGGCAGCGGCCAGCTTTTTTTTTTTTTTTTTTTTTAATTGCCATGAGTCGATGGGGGGGGGGTGTTAAGACTGGCAATGGGCTGGGGGGGGTTAAGACTGGCAATGGGCTGGGGGCTTTAAGACTGGCAATGGGCTAGGGGGGGTTAAGACTGGCAATGGGCTAGGGGGGGTTAAGACTGGCAATGGGCTAGGGGGGTTAAGACTGGCAATGGGCTGGGGGGGTTAAGACTGGCAGTGGGCTTAGGGGGGTTAAGACTGGCAGTGGGCTAGGGGGGGTTAAGACTGGCAATGGGCTTGGGGGGGTTAAGACTGGCAATGGGCTTAGGGGGGGGTTAAGACTGGCAATGGGCTAGGGGGGTTAAGACTGGCAATGGGCTGGGGGGGTTAAGACTGGCAATGGGCTAGGGGGGTTAAGACTGGCAGTGGGCTGGGGGGGTTAAGACTGGCAGTGGGCTTAGGGGGGGTTAAGACTGGCAATGGGCTAGGGGGGGTTAAGACTGGCAATGGGCTGGGGGTGTGTGACAATGCAGAGGCTCAGAAACAGAAGAAAAAGGGTTTAAAACACCTTCTGTCACCTCATATGTTTACGGATACAGGACAGGAAGGGGTTAAGATTTCAGCACATGAACCTTCTCTGCAAAGAAGAGCAGGGAAAGAACCACACCCTAGCTCTAGGCTAACCCAGAGGCCTAGCCAATCAGGGAGGTGGGCGGAGTCAGACCGGATTGGGCCCCCCTGCACTCATAACCAGGAAGCAGCAGTTAGTGGAGGAGGTGAAAGGGGAACCAAGGAGAGAACCGGAGAAAGGAGTTACAAGGACCGGAGGGGGAGTTGAAAGGAGAGTTCCTGTGGGTGGTCCAGGAAGAGACCCAGGCAGAGCTCAGCTCCGAGAGAGAGACTTGGCAGATCCAGGGGGAGATCAGGAGGGGAGAGTGGACCCTGGAAGAGACCCCGAGCCTGACTCAGGATCCTTGGACATAGACTTGGAGTCAGTGGAGTTCCCCAGAGTTAAAAGCTGCCAGAACCAGGTCAGAGCAAAACCTTTTGAACCTTGTAAAGTAGATAGCTCTGAAGTAAGCCAGTCTCGAGAGAGTGGTAATAGAGTGCTTTCTAGGAGGAACAGGCCTGAACCAAGTTTTGAAAGGAAACCTGGAATTACCAGAGGGAAGTTGGGCTGTAGGAAAATCCCTATTGAGAAACTGCAAGCATTTCCCTTATACAGACAGCGTGACCAGAGCACTAGCTTAGAAGATAGCACACCTGCCTATCAGCAAAAGACTAATTGGCAGCTACCGGGCAGAGAACTAGGAACAGACCCTGAGGACCAGGCTGTGCTGAGGGATCTCATAAGGCAGTACCAGAAGAGACATATCCCTCCCAACCAGAGGCAACTACCTAGGCAAGGCAAGGAGGAAATAAACCCCTTTTATGAGGTGTTAAGAGGTGCTGATAAACCCAAAGCCTTGCAAGTGCCCAGAAGACAGAGAGAGAGTAAATGGAAACAGCTTCAGGCTATAATTAAGGAATTAAGTCTGAAGGCTTATATGTTCCCCAGGATAAAGGGATTTCAGAGAGGCTGGAAGAACCAATGGAGTTAGGGGCTCCCTTATCCAGTAACAGTGATTCTGATATGGAATGTGGAATGTGTATGAAAGAGTAAGGATCTATAATTTATTCAGGTTCTATGACTGAGTGCTGTGAAGCCCAAATCGAGATTCTTAGAGTTTGCACAAGAAACAGCAGCGTTCTGCTGGGTGCAATGACTCAAAGCTTCATACCTTGCAGCTGTGTATGAAAGGCAACGTAAGGAAGTGTTCCTGCACAAGAAGCCTATTATCAAGAGGCCAAGAGAGTGTGGAGATTGCCATTTTATTTAAAGCTGTTAAAGCAAGATATGAATATTAGAAAGAAAATACAACAGCTAGAAGTTTCCTTTATAGAGAGCTGATACTTGGAAAGCATTGCTAGCGTTCTGGAAATGTTGTTGTATTGATAAAGCTGGAAGAAGCCTAAAAGCATTTAAGTTTGTTACCTGTCCCTGAGAAGAATCAGGAGAACTGACTTTATACTTGGACTTTCATTTGGTACAAAAAGTTACCACTTTACTTTCTGTGTTGGGGAAGTAAATCCTGTGCGGTTCTTTATGCAATACTTTGTGCTATACTTTGTGCAACAATAAAAGTATTCTTTAACTTGAAACCCAATCTTGGCTGTCGTCACTTCGGTCTACAACTACACTAGGACACAGGGCTACAGCACTACCAAGGACTTTAAAAACCCGTGTCTCACTCACCAACTACCTAATATGCCCAGGGCTAGGCGGTGAGGTGTCACAGGGGGTTAAGACTGGCAATGGGCTAGAGGGGGGTTAAGACTGGCAATGGGCTGTGGGCTGATGAGGGCTGTCTGGAAATGGGGTGATGGGGGGCTTAGGACTGGCAATGGGCTATGGGGGGGGGTGGGTTAAGACTGGCAATGGGCTATGGGGGTGATGGGGTTAAGACTGGCTATGGGGGGGTTAAGACTGGCAATGGGCTGTGGGCTGATGGAGGCTGTCTGGAAATGGGGTGATGGGGGTTAGGACTGGTAATGGGCTATGGGGGTGATGGGGTTAAGACTGGCAATGGGCTATGGGGGTGATGGGGTTAAGACTGGCAATGGGCTGTGGGGGGGGGGTTAAGACTGGCAATGGGCTGAAGGGGGCTGTCTGGAAATGGGGTGATGGGGGGTTAGGACTGGCAATGGGCTATGGGGGGGTTAGGACTGATAATGCGCTATGGGGGCTAGGACAGGAAATGGGCTGATGGGGAGGGGTTAGGACTTGAGGTGGGCTGATGTGGTTAGGACTGGTAATGGGCTGTGGGCTGATGGGGGGGGGGGGTTAGGACTGGCAATGGGCTATGGGGGGCTGACTGGAAATGGGCTGATGGGGTTAGGACTGGAAGTGGGCTGATGGGGGGTTAGGACTGGTAATGGGTTATAGGGGGGGCTTAAACTGAAAATGGGGTGATGGGGGTTAGGACTGGAAGTTGACAGGGGGCTAGGACTGGTAATGGGTTGGGGGGTTGCTAGGACTGGAAATGGGCTGAGTGGAAGGGGAGGCTTGAACTGCAAATAGCTGATGTGGAGGGGGCTTGGAATGGAAATGGGCTGTGAGGAAAGGGAGCTAGGACTGAAAATGGGCTGATGGAACAGCTAGGATAGGACTGGAAATGGGCTGTTGGGGGGAGCTAAGATTGGAAATGGGCTGTGGTGGGGGCTTGAATTGAAATGGACTCATGGAGGGGCTAGAACTGGAAGTAGGCTCATGGGGGGGCTTGGACTGGAATTGGGCTGAGTGGAGGGGAGCTATGATTTGACATGGGCTGATGGTGGGGCTAGGAAATGACTAGAAATGGGCTGATGGGGGGGCTAGGATTGGAAATGAGCTGATGAAGGGACTTGGACTGGAAATGGATGGGGGAGCTAGGACTGGAAATGGGCTGATGGGGGGGCTAGGACTGGAAATGGGCTGATGCAGGGACTAGAAGGGAATGGATGCTTGGTGAGACTGGAACTAGAAGGGAGCTGATGTTGGGGGAGGATTAGAATGGGATGGGGCTGGGAGAGTAAAATGGAGAGGGGAAAAATATTTTGTGTAGGAGGGATGAAAATTCTACAATTGGCCTGGTATTGGGAGAGTAAGTGGGGATTGAGGATGGAGGGGTAAAATTTGTGTGGATGAAATAGGAATGAGGAAAGAGCAAAAGGAGAAAGATTAGTATGTTAAAGCAGATGTAGAGAGAGAGAGAATGGAAAAAACTAGAAGAGAGAAGAAAGGACAAATGGACAGCAGATGATGGAGAGTTAGCAGAAAACATGAAGAAACCAGAAGAAAGTGGCTGGACCAATTGCAACTGAAAAAAAATGCACAAAAGGTAGAAAGATATCTCTTTATTTTGAATTTATTAACTGGAATATGTCAGCTCTGGGAAATGTGCATCATTAACGTCTGCGCTTTGTTTGGTACAAGAGGAAATTAATTTATAGTTTTATTTCTACTGTGTTGTTGTACATTCCAAGTTTGGCTTTTGGGGTTCCCAGTTTAATTATTGCCTTCCTGTTTCTAAATTGTGATTCCTTGTTTGGTGATGGTCTATGTTCTGCATGTGTAACTGAGCTGAGGTATTCTGTTTATGTAATTCCTATTTGACGTTGCAACTTGTTCTCTTTCCCCAGTATCTCTGAAATGTATTGGTTTAATATTTGCAGTGTTGCCTTTTGATAGGTAGGGTATGGTGCTTTGTGAGTCCTGGTAGTGCTGTCAGGATACGGCGGGTTTGCTATGGGTTCTAAATGGGCAGCGTTTGTAGTAGTTCCTAATGTGCCTGGCGGTTGGCACTGGATTATAGTAATGTAGAAATCTTTTAGTCTTTCTTTATCCATACACTCATTAAGAGACATGTTTACTAAAAGTTAGTGTATGGTAACATTATGCAAATATTTATGCAAATAAGGCCACTTATGCAAATGAGGCCCCGCACCGAGTCTCCGCACATGGCCCCGCACCCCCCTTGGGCCGCCCCTGGCTGTGCAGCTTTTGAAGGAAGGTTAAATTTTTGTGCGCCACATAACGACACTCGGAGTTATATACTTTAAAATTTGACTACACGTCAGAATACAGTATATACACCACATTGATTGCACTAGAAAATATTTAGAACTTGTGAAAACCATAAATGCACAACAACTTTTCAATTTTAAGAACGTCTGTGTTTTCTATCAGAATCAGAACTGTAATTTTCGTGCGCTCTGTTGTAAAGTGTGTGCGCTCACTCGGCGAGGGGTGTGCGCGCGCACACGCGCACAGCTTAGAGGGAACAGTGCCCACAGGTGCTCCTTGTGGTCTTGGGCAAGCCACTTAACTCTCCATAGCCCATATTCCCTGTAAAATAGTTATCTCCAAGTTACAATGCCCTGTTCAATGTAATTTCAGTTTGTTCAATGTAAACCGCACTGATGCAGAATAGCACAGTATATAAGAGAATGCAAATAAATAAATAAATTTAAACATTCTGTTAACGTCTAAGATTAAGAAGCTTGAAATGGACTATCATACAGAGGCAGTATATCCGTGGTTACAAAAGGACTATTCTGATAAGCATAAAAGGCATGTTTCATTTTCTGACCCTTCGAATGAGTCAGAATGGAGCCGTGCGGATGGGAAGAAACGAGGCCGCTGTCAAGAATGGGGTCAGCTCTGGGGTTATCCTCAAGGACCAATCACAGGCTCTCAGTGATGAATTTGTCCCATTTTCATGTGTCCTCTGAGCATTTGGCTGTATTAAACTGGGGTTTGGGGTTTGTGCCAACAGTTTACCCCGATCTCCTCCAGTTTCGTCTTATCTTCCATGACGTTTTTCATAAATTACAGATAAAGGTGGTTTTTTAATCCCACCCTTGTCTTCTGGATGTCTCTTTGGTACGGGTAAGGTCTTCTTGGATCCCTCCTGATGCTATGGATCCTGCAGTTAATACCTTTAAAGATCTGGTATTATGGGATGTTGGCCAGTTTGAAGATCCATATGTTTTTCAACGCTGCTATAATTTATCTACAGGTGAATGTTTGGCTTTAGATCAACTTTGGAATGAGACTTCTGCTTCTGTTTTATGGGTTGACAAAGGTGGTGCAATCATTGTGCAAGATTGTACTTCGTATTTGACTGAAGCCTTACGCTAATTGTCGGACAGTAAATACTATTATGTATTACCTTCTGATCCCACGTTGGCCTTGCAGAAGCACATTGTTAACCTGTTGGAGATGGCTTCATCTCAAGGCTTCCTTACTTCAAAAGAATGTGAATGACATACAGTCACTCCCATGATATATTTTTTACCTAAGGTGCATAAAATTGCTTAACACCCTCCAGGAAGACCTATTGTCTCTACTCGGCGTTTGGTACTGGAACCTATTTCAAAATTTCTTGATGTTGTTTTGCACCCAGTGGTTAAATTAATACCATCGATTATACAAGATATGGCACATTTTTTGAGGCTATTTACAAAAAGTCCAAATGTTTCTTTGGTGACATTTTTGGTATCCATGGATATTGCTGCTCTCTAAACAAACATCCTGCAGAATGAGGCTGTTGATATTGTATTGCAGAATGTGAGCCAGGTGGAAGTGGCACGTCATATACCCCTAGGGTTTATAGAAGATATGCCCTCTCTGGTGTAACTATTTTTGGTTCAATGGAACCTATTATCAACAATGTAATGGTGTAGCCATTGGGTTGATGCTAGCCCCCTCTGTTCCCTCACTATATGTCATCCATTTTGAAGATCATTATTTGTATACCTCTTTTGGCAACTCTTCACTGATCAAACATAGCACCTCGGACACAAATGACCCAACAAACCAACCATCCCCCCACCGATCTACCTGTTTAACCCCATTACCCTACCATTACCCTACCCTGTCTTTAGTCTTCAGCTAATAGATAACATGTTCCTGTTCTACATTATATTTAATTAATTTGGTAATGTTATAAGTTCATATGTTACATGTACAACACTACGATATCATGTTTTATTTAAAGCCCTGTTGGCTATGTTCTCATGTAAACTGCTTAGACTAGTAGATTACAGTATAGAAAAATAGCTAAATAAGTAAATAAATAAAATATACGTCAAACTTTTCCAGCATATGGTTGTGTGGCAGCATTACTTGAATGATGCCTTTTTTTCCTATGGACTGGTTCCAAGTGTGATCTGCTAGAATTCAAGAAATGACTTAACTCTAGATGAAAATCTTCACGTCACTATAAAAATTTTCACTTCACTATGAACTATTACCCTACCACCTTAGAATTTCTTGATGTGTTGGTGCAGTAATGATCTTCAGGATTTTCTACAAGTATCTTTAGAAAAAGTGTGGATCATAATATTTTTATTCAAATTAAGAGCTTTCACCCTTATTCAGTGAAAGCTAACTTACCAACTAGCCAATTTCTCCAGGCACAGCGAATATGCTTTACTGATAGGGCTTTTAAAAGCAAGTCCCAGCTTTTGACCCAGAGATCTTTGGCTAAAGGATACCCTTGTACTTCTGTAAGACGTGTTTATCACCACACCAAATATGCTGATCGAGATCTACTTCTATAAACAGCCTACAGCTAATGATACTCTTGTTTGTGTTCCCTCCTATTCAACAGGTTCTTATTGGATTGTTTAGTCCATGAAGAAGCACTGGCCTGTTCTCAGACAGCATAGTTACTCACCTGTAACAGGTGATCTCCGGGAACAGCAGGAATGTAGTCATCACATATGGGTATCATCAGTACCGATGGAGCCTGCGCGGGAATGCTCCCCAGCGTCCAATCAGAAAGCTTTTGGGAGCATCCCACAGCACCTGTGTGCTGCCTTCCCGCCTTTCCCAACTGCCTCTCTCCAGTTGAGTTTTAAAGCTGAGACAAAGAGAGAGAGAGAGAGGGAAAGGAAAGAGATAGAGAGATACAACTCCTAGGGGAGGTGGGTGGGTTGTGAGGACTAAATTCCTGCTGTTCCTGGAGATCACCTATTACAGGTGAGTAACTATGCTATCTCCAGGAACAAGCAGGAATGTAGTCATCACATATGGGGACTCCCTAGCTTTAGGTGCCAGGGAGAGACCCCAGAAGTTGTGTGTCCCTGAAAAGGGCTCCACTTCCCCCCATGGATCTCTGGCATCCTACCAGGGATGGTGGGTAGGAGTTGATTAGGTATGGAACAGGTGTTAGAGAACAGCCAGACCAAACAAGGCATCCCGGCAGGAGTCCTTGTCCAAGCAGTAATGGGCTGTAAAGGTATGAACCGAGGCCCAAGTGGCTGCTCAACAGATGTCGTTGATAGACACAGAGTGCAGATGAGCCATTGAGGCTGCCATGGCTCTCACATTGTGAGCTGTGACATGGCCCTCCAGAGAAAGGTTCTTACTCTGATAGGCGAAGGAAATACACTGAGCAATCCAGTTAGATAGTGTTCTCTTGGAGACTGGAAGTCCCAAATGAGAAGGATCAAAAGCAACAAAGAGTTGAGAAGACTTTCTATGTTGCTGTGTTCTTTGTAAGTAAAAAGCTAGAGCTCTTTTACAGTCCAAGGTATGAAGATTCCTCTCTGCATTCGATGCATGAGGCCCTGGAAAAAATACAGGTAGGTAGACCGCTTGGTTCAAATGAAAAGGCGAGACCACCTTAGGCATAAAGTGTGGATGAGTCCTAAGGACTACCTTGTCATGATGGAACCTTGTATAAGGTGGATTAGCTACTAGCGCTTGCAACTCACTAATGTGACGTGCTGATGTGATTGCAATGAGAAAGATAACCTTCCAAGAAAGGAATTTCAAGGAGGTGGTAGCTAAAGGTTCGAAAGGTGGCTTCATGAGCTGCCCAAGAACCAGGTTTAAGTCCCATGCCACCGGTGGTGGCCTAATGGGAGGCTTAGTTAGAAGGAGGCCTCTCATAAATCTTGCTAAAAGAGGATGAGAGGAAATAGGTTGTCCATTTAGAGGCCTAAGGGAAGCTGCAATAGCACTCAGATGGACTCTTACTGAATTTGTTTTAAGGCCTGCATTAGATATATGAAGGAGATACTCCAGCAAAGATTCCAGAGGTATCGCAAGAAGGTTAAGACCCTTTTCCGAACACCAAACAGTAAACCTTTTCCACTTGAAAGCATAAGAGCGTCTAGTGGAAGGTTTTCTGGAAGCATAAAGAATATCTTTCACTTGCTGAGAAAGATTAAGAACTTGGAGATCTAGGCCTTCAGCAACCAAGCCCTGAGATGCAGAGACTGGGGATTGGGATGCCATAACATTCCGTCTTCCTGGGATAGGAGATCTGGAGCAGACCCTAACTCCAGGGAGGGAGCTTGAGAGAGATACAGAAGCAGAGGGTACCACACTTGCCGTGGCCAATGTGATGCTATGAGAATCATACGGCCTCTGTCTTTCTGAAGCTTGAACAGGGTTTTGGGAATTAGGGGAATAGGTGAAAAGGCATACAGGAAGTCTTGACCCCAGTAAAGGAGGAAAGCATCCCTGGCCAGAGCCCCCTGAGCCGGAGTTCTGGAACAGAACCGGGGAAGTTTGGCATTCCACGGACTTGCAAAGAGGTCTATGTCCGGGGTTCCCCAAAGTTGAAAAATCCTGGTCACTTGGTCTGCATGCAGAGACCACTCGTGTGGAAGCAGAACTCGACTGAGTCTGTCCACCCAAGAGTTTTGAATGCCTGGAAGATATACTGCCAGCAGATGAATCTGATGCTCTCTGGCGAGGGCCCATAGTCGCAAAGCTTCATTGCAAAGCGACAGAGCCCGTTCCCCCTTGCTTGTTCACATAGAACATGGCTACTTGATTGTCCGTATGAATGACTGTCTTGTAGCTGAACAAGGAGTGGAACACTCGCGGAGCCAGGAAGATTGCTCTGAGTTCCAAGAGATTGATATGTAGACAACTCTCTTGTGGAGACCAGGTGCCCTGGGTGGAGAGGTCTTGCAGATGAGCTCCCCAACCCACAGGAGAAGCATCTGTTGTGAGAGTTGCTTGGGGTAAGGGTTGTTGAAAGGGGGACCCCAGCAACAGGTTTTGAGTGGACCTCCACCACTGGAGGGACAAAATGAGGCGACTTGTGTTTGCTATTTTGTCTGACAGGCACCCTGATGCCTGGGTCCATTGGGTGGATAAAGTCCACTGAGCTGCCCTCATGTGGAGGCGAGCATATGGAACCACATGCACAGTGGATGCCATGTGGCCTAGTAATTGCAACATTTCTCGAGCAGTTAGGTGAGGCTTTAGCACTGCTTGAGAAGCTAACTGCACCAAGCGAAGGCAACGGGCCTGGGGGAGATAGGCCCTTGCCCTTGTGGTATCCAGGAAAGCGCCTATGAACTCTAAAGACTGAGTGGGAGTTAGACTGGATTTTGGGATGTTTATTCTCCAGGACCAAGCAGGAAGTCAGTCCTCACATATGGGTGACGTCGGCGCCGACGGAGCCCTCGCGGAGCAGTTTCCCCAGCTTTCAAAGAAAGCCTTTGGGAATTGCAGCGCGCATGCGCGGTCCCCTTCCCGCCCAAGGGTGCCATTTATTTATTTATTTTATTTACATTCTCTTATATACCGCGCTATTCTGCATCAGTGCGGTTTACATTGAACAAACTGAAATTACATTGAACAGGGCATTATAACTTGGAGAACTATTTTACAGGGAACATGGGCTATGGAGGGTTAAGTGGCTTGCCCAAGACCACAAGGAGCACCTGTGGGACTAGAAACCCCAGTCCTTCCGGCCCAAGGTTGCTGTCCTCTAGTGGGATTTGAACCCCTGACCTTCCGGCCTGAAGTCTTCTTTTTTCCGCGGAGCCCTACAGACACTGTTTGTGATCGCCGCAGAAAAAGTTGATTTTATTTACTATTCTTTTCTCGGTTCGACACCGGATCCTTTTCCCGCCCGGACCCGCTACGCCGGTATCGGGTCCGTTCTTTATTTTTCATTTTGTTGTCCTTCGTGACAAGCGTTCGCGCCTTTTTTTCTTTTTCACTGGCAGCCCTGTCTTTTGACCTCGCAGGGGCCCTTTTTCCCCCGATGGCTGCCAGCGGGTTTAAAAAGTGTGATCGGTGTAAAACTTATGTCTCTTACCGACACACACGACTGCTGCCTCCGCTGCCTCGGACCCGATCATGACCCGATGATCTGTGGTCCGTGTGGCAAGATGTCCTCAAAAGCGTTGAGGAGTTGGCAGCATCAAAAAGAACGAATCTTCTCTGACTCCGCGTCAGGCCGGGCCCGGACCTCGTCAGAGGCTTCGACGTCCCGGGACTCCGGTCCTGAGCATCGTCGGAGTTCCTCTGAGCGGGGGTCTCCTGCCCGGGAACATCATAGGAAGAAGAAACCCGTGAGGGCGGCGTCGGTGGACACTCCTGGTTCCTCGAGGGCCAGGTCACATAGCCCCGATAGCCGTCCCGGGTCCTCGGAGTCGGAGAGGCCTTCGAAACATCCTCGTCTCGAGATGGAGTCTCCTGGACACGTGAGTACTGTAGTCCTCGTGGACTCACCTCCAAAGGAGCCGACGTCAGGCCCAACGCCGTCGGGGCCCGAGTCGGGGGCTGCTGGGTCTCCTGAGCTCAGACTCAGGTTGACGGCCTTGGAGAGCAGTTTGGCTGCCTTCATGGACCAGCAGCGGGCATTGATCACTGGCCTCGCCGGTGCATCTGCCCCGGCCACTGGGTCGTCGACGTCCAAGTCGACCCCAGAGACCGAGCCGATCCTCGAGTCCATGCGAGCTCGAGTCGATCCTCGGTCGCGGTCTCCCTTGGCCTCCCGTTCGGGACCGAGGTCATCGATGCCGACACCCTCGGCGTCGGGGCGGAGGGCATCGGTGCCTGCCCGACCAGAGCCGCTCGATTCCTCCTCCGAGGAGTCAGCCTGGGAAACTGAGGACGAAGAGTCACCTGGTACTTTTCGGACTCGGTGCGTCTCATCAGACTCGCGCGAGTCCGAACCTCGGAGACGGTCCCCCCCCCAGAGGACACCCGGTTCTCGGACTTCGTGCATGATATGACCAAGGCCTAGGCATTCCCCGCGGATCCCGAGGAGGAGCCTCGAGCCGAAGAGCTCGATGCCCTCCAGTATGACTCTCCCCCGAAGGAGGCCTTTATTGTACCGGTTCCTCCGATGCTGGAGAGACTTCTCTTCCGCATGTAGGAGAGCCCGGCGTCGGCACCGGTGTTAAGCAAGCGGGTCGATTCCATTTATCGAGTCCGCAAGAGCCCCGGGTTCCAAAAGGCACAACTACCGCACCATTCCATGGTGGTAGAATCGGCCATGCATCGACTCAAGAGTCAGAAGATGCACTCCTCGGTGCCTCCCGGCCGGGAGGCCCGGAACCTGGATGCCCTCGGTAGGAAGTGCTTCCAGGGCTCTATGCTTGCTTGTCGAGTCCAGACCTACCAGCTCTATATGGGCATGTATCTCCAAGACCTGGCAAAAGAAATTGCCGGGTTCTCTGCTGGTCTCTCCAAGGAACCTTTGCAGAGATTCCAAGCCTTGTCCACTGGTATTCGTGAGTGCTCGAAGTGTATCTCTCGAGCAGCCTACGATGGCTTCGAAGCATCGGCTCAAGTAGCCGGAGCCGGCATCGGTGCCCGCCGACAGGCTTGGCTTCAGTCATCCGACCTCGAGCCATGGGTACAGGACAAGTTGGTCGATGTCCCCTACAGAGGTGAAAACCTCTTTGGCAAGCCCATGGCTGAAAAGGCTGCACAGATCGAGACCGAGACTCTGACCAGGACTAGGCTGTCCAGAAAAACCTCTGCCCCTTCTCAGAAGAAGGGCTCGGGGAAAAAGCCCTTTTACCCGAGGAAGGCGGCTGCCTTTAAACAATACCCTCATTATCAGGCCTCAGCAGCTCCCCAACAGGGTCAGCAGGCCAAAGGACGGGGTAATGGGTCCCGTAGGCAGCAGGCCCACAAGCCCACAACACTGGCCCCTGCTCAGCAGGGTGGGGGTTTTTGACTCCATCAGCATAGCCTCTTCCCCTCTGCTGGTTTCTCTCAGCACAGGAGGCCGGCTGGTCCACTTTGCCCACAGGTGGTCAGCCATCACATCAGATACCTGGGTGCTTCATATAGTTCAAAAAGGCTATCTTCTACACTTTCACCAGGTGCCTCCCTCCTACTTTCCAGGGGAGCCTCCAAGACTCCCTCTGCACAGGGACTTACTCCTTCAGGAGTTAGCAAGTCTTCTTTAGGAACAGGCTGTGGAACCGGTGCCCCACCACCTGAGGGGTCAAGGCTTTTATTCAAGGTACTTTCTGATACCAAAACGAACAGGAGGCCTCAGACCCATCCTGGACTTGCGAAACCTCAAGTTCCTGGCAAGGGAAAAGTTCAAGATGCTTACCCTTGGAATCCTGCTGCCCTACCTCCAGCAGGGAAACTGGCTATGCTCCTTAGATCTGAAGGATGCCTATACTCACATCCTTATTCATCCAGACCACAGACAATATCTCAGGTTTGTTGTGGGAGGAAATCATTACCAGTACAGAGTACTGCCCTTTGGCCTATCCTCCGCCCCCAGGGTGTTACCAAATGCCTAGCAGTGGTGGCGGCCTATCTAAGACTTCAAGGCCTTTTTGTGTTTCCATACCTGGACGACTGGCTCATCAGGGCCCAGTCTTCCCAAGAGGCCACTCAGGCCACTCATCGCACTGTGACTCTGCTCCAGCACTTGGGCTTTGTCATAAACTTCGCAAAGTCCACTTTGCTCCCCTCTCAAAATCTCGAATTCATCGGCGCAAGGTTGAGCACACTTCAGGCGCGGGCCTTCCTGCCTCTAGACAGAGCACACAGGCTAATGGATCTCGCCAGCCACTTTCACAGCAATTCCCTGGTCTCTGCCAGGCAATTTCTGAGACTGCTCGGCCATATGGCTTCCACAGTCCATGTGACCCCCAATGCCCGCCTGAACATGCGACCTGCTCAGTGGTGCCTTCGCACTCAATGGCATCAGGCCACGGGGAGCCTGGCGGACTCAGTACAGGTATCCGACCTGCTGGTCTCTTCTCTGCGGTGGTGGCTTCATCTGCCAAACCTGGTGCTGGGAGTGGATTTTCAATCTCCTCCGCCTTCTCAGGTGCTGACAACCGATGCTTCTCTCCTGGGTTGGGGAGCACATTGCCAAGGGACATGTACTCAAGGCCTCTGGACTCCTTGGGAGTCTGCTCAGCAGATAAACTTCCTGGAGCTCAGAGCCATCCGCCTAGCTCTGAGAGCCTTCTCCCACCTCACTTCTCACCAGTCTGTGCTGGTCCAGACGGACAATCAAGTTGCAATGTTCTACGTGAACAAACAAGGAGGCACAGGCCCCTTCCTTCTCTGTCAGGAGGCAAAAAACTGTGCTCTTGGGCCGTCCACCACGGCATCCTCCTCAAAGCTGTCTATCTCCCTGGTCAGGAAAATTACCTAGCAGACAAGCTGAGCAGGATCCTCCAACCACACGAGTGGAGATTGGATCCATTGGTGGTTCAGCGAATCTTTCTCAAGTGGGGCCTCCCTACCATGGATCTGTTTGCCAGTCCTCTGAACCGGCAACTTCCCAGATTCTGCTCTCGACAACCGCATCCTCTCAGAGTAGTGGCGGATGCTTTTCTGATTCCATGGTCCACAGGCCTCTTGTATGCCTTTCCTCCCATGCCACTGGTGTCTCGCACGCTCTTCAAGGTTCTCAGAGACAGAGCCTCGATGATCCTAGTGGCTCCCCGATGGCCGAGACAGCCCTGGTTCCTACTTCTGATGCAGATGGCGGTGGACACTCCTCTTCCTCTGGGGTTTCAACCCGATCTCCTGTCCCAGGATCAGGGGACTCTCCTACACCCCAACCTCCGGTCCCTTCATCTGATGGCCTGGCTGCTGAAAGGGTAGTCCTTGCTCCCCTCCTGCTGCCTCGGGAGGTGGAAGAGGTCGTCTTGGCCTCCAGGCGGCCCTCCACCCGGAAGTCCTACACTCTTAAGTGGCATCGGTTCTCCGTGTGGTGTGCTCAGCAGTCTGAGAATCCCTTCTCCTGCTTGGTGGCAGTGGTCTTGCAATATTTGCTTTACCTCTCCAATCTGGGCCTTATGTCCAACTCTGTCAGGGTCCACCTCAATGCTCTCTGCGCATCACACACCGGTTGATGGCAGGCCTCTTTCCAACCACCCTTTGGTGGCTCGTTTTCTCCGAGGCCTCCTTCTCCTTAAGCCTCCTTTGCACCCACCAGCCCCTGAATGGGATCTGAATGTGGTCTTGCAGCGGATTACCTGTCCGCCCTTTGAACCTTTGGCTATCTGCCCTCTTCGTTTTCTTTCCTGTAAAACCTTGTTTTTGGTAGCCCTTACCTCTTCTAGGCGCGTTAGTGAACTGCAGGCCCTAGTGTCTGATCCTCCTTACACTAGGTTCTACAGGAATAGGGTAGTCTTACGGACTAACCCTAAGTTTCTTCCAAAAGTGGTTTCTCCTTTTCATCTCAACCAGGAGGTGGTTCTTCCGACCTTCTTTCCCAGGCCGCACGCCAGCCGGGCTGAAATGGTCTTGCATCCCCTGGACTGTAGGAGGGCCTTATCCTTCTACCTTGACCATACGCGGGAGCATAGGAAGGTTGTTCAGCTCTTCGTTTTCTTTTGACCCCAATAAGTTGGGGCTACCTGTCTCCAAGCGTACTTTGTCCATATGGGTTGCTGACTGTATCGCTTGGGCTTATGGGGCAGCCGGCCTCTCGTTGGAGGGTCGTGTCAGGGCTCATCGTGTTAGGGCGAAGGTTGCGTCAGTGGCTCATCTCCGCTCTGTTCCGTTGGCAGACATCTGCCGGGCTGCTACTTGGTCTTCAAGCCAGAATTTTGCGGCCCATTACTGCCTGAAGAGGGAGTCCCGCAGGGACAGTGCTTTCAGTCAGGCAGTCCTCCATAATCTCTTTGAGGTTTAGGCAACTCCTACCCTCCGGCCCTGGTGTTGGGCTACCAGTCGGGGGCGTTTTCAGAGAAGATTCCTTCCTTCTGTGCTGCTGAGCTAGAGGGAGCTCATTTTTCCGCTTGAGGTCTCTGGTAGCCTTAAGCTAGGGAGTCCCATATGTGAGGACTGACTTCCTGCTTGGTCCTGGAGAAAGAGTAGTTACTCACCTGTAACAGGTGTTCTCCAGGAGCAGCAGGAATCAGTCCTCACAACCCTCCCTCCTCCCCTTGGAGTTGCAGTCCTATCATTTCGTTTTTGCTAATTTTTTTTTGCTGTCTTTTAGCTATGTCATCAGACTGAGCAAGATGGCACCTTTGGGCGGGAAGGGGACCGCGCATGCGCGCTGCAATTCCCAAAGGCTTTCTTTGAAAGCTGGGGAAATTGCTCCGCGAGGGCTCCGTCGGCACCGAAGTCACCCATATGTTGAGGACTGATTCCTGCTGCTCCTGGAGAACACCTGTTACAGGTGAGTAACTACTCTTTACCAGCCCTAAATACTGAAGGATACGCATTGTGCAGGATAGAGAAGTCTTGGCCTCTGACTGTGTTGGAGCTTGAATGAGCCAGTCGTCCAAGTAAGGGAAGAAAAATATCCCTAGAGTGCAGAGAAATGCTGCTACTACAGCCATGCATTTCGTGAACACCCTTGGTGCCGAGGCCAGACCAAAAGGAAGCACCCTGTATTGGTAGTGCTTTCCTTGAAAAAGGAACCGAAGGAACCTTCTGTGGGTTGGATGGATGAGGACATGTGTGTACGCATCCTTGAGATCTAGAGAACAAAGCCAATCCTGACTCTGAAGGTATGGTAGCAGAGCTCCGAGAGAAACCATCTTGAATTTCTCCTTGACAAGGAATTTGTTCAATTCTCTGAGATCTAAAATAGGCCTGTAACCCCCTGTTTTCTTTGGAATAAGAAAATAAGGGGAATAGAACCCTGTGCCCTGTTGATGAAGAGGTACTTCTTCTATTGCCCCTTGGGCAAGAAGGATGGCAACCTCCTAACCCAACAGGTCGATGAGAGAGGTCGGAGAATTGAACTGCTTCAGTATTGTGTGAGGGGGCATGCTTGAAAAATTAAGTTTGTACCCCTCCTTTATGATGGAGAGTGTCCAATGCTCTGCTGTTATTTGCCCCCATCCGGGGCCAAAATGACATAACCTTCTTGGAATGGTGGACAGTTCTGGTCCTTCCAGAACCAGAAAGGCTAAGTTCTCTAGCTGAAAGTCAAAGGCCCTGAGGAGGCTGAGGCTGCTGGGCCGGTGGAGGCCTAGCAGCCTTTGCTTTCTTCTGTTTGGGTGGTTGCTGACGTTTGCTTGGAAACTGACCTGCAGAAGATGCCTGCTGACCATAAGCAGGATTAAATCTTTTCTTTTTAGGAAAAGATGTTTTCTTGAACAACTTCTTTCTAACAGGATCAGCAGTGGACTTGGATAGTCTATCCAAGGTGGAATTAATTTTCAGCATCCATTTCATTGGCTTTTTCCTGCCAATCTTTACCAAACAGGTTCTCACCAGTACAAGGGATATTTCCCAAATTATCTTGTACCCAGAGCTCTAGATCAGATGCCTGGAGCCAAGCAAATCTACGTGCACCTATGGCGATAGCCGAGGTTCTGCTTATACACTCAAAGCAGTCGAAGGCTGCACGGTTGGAAAATTTAGAAACATCTTGGGCATGTTTGACCAAAGTGAGAGTCCTGTTTTTATCCTCAGAAATGAAAGGACTTAAAGTCTGTAAATTATCTGTGACCTCCTTTAGGAACATTCCCATGTAGAGACTATAGGAACTGATTCTGGCAGAAAGCATGGAAGCTTGGAAGACTCTACATCCAAAAGCATCCAGGGTTCTGCACTCACGTCCTGGAGGATTAGAGGCATGTCTTTTTGCACTTCTGATCCTTCTCATAGCACTTCTGATCCTTCTCATAACTGACTCCACCACAATAGAGTGGTGAGGAAGTTGAGTCTTATGGAACCCAGGACAAGGAGGGACTCGATACATAGTATCCAATCTATGAGAATGAGGAGAGGTGGTAAGAGGTGTTTCCCACATCCTCAACATGAGATCATATAGAATCTCATGAATGGGTAAGGTAGCTGCCTCCTTAGGAGTTTTGGGATATTGTAAAATTTCCAACTCCTTGGCCCTTGGATCTGTTTCAGGGACAACAGTAATGGACAGGCCCCGAGCCACCTCCCTGATGAAGTCCTGGAAGGACATGTCCTCTGGAGGAGACATCCTGCATTTAGGGGAGGATGACTCCTCTGGAAGAAGCATCGTTGCATCGACAGAACTTTCAGAATCCTCAGATTCTTCTGAGGACTCGAAGTATCATCTGTCCGGATGCTCCTGTAGAGCCCGATACCCATACCGACCAAGGTCAGTACTGGGAATAACCAGTACCAGAGAATCGGTACCGGAGGACAGGGTACCGGCAGAGCAGACACCGATGCCGATGCTATCGGTACCGGTACCGATACCAGTGCCGGTACCAGTGGAGTTGTCTGTCGCAGTGCCAAGGGCATCGATGCCTCATGGAAAGCTGCCAGACTGTGTTCCATAGTCAGAATTCTCTGGTCCATGGACGCCGCCAATGCCTGGATGTCGGTACTGGTGGAAGCCACTGGTACCCCAGAGCATGGCACCAGGAGATCTGTCGAGGCAAAGCCATCGAACATCCTGGAACCCCGATAATGCTTTGGAAGCCGAAGCCTCCCGCCAGGGTAATTTTGCCGGTGCAGAATCCTCGAGGGCAACGCCAGAGGCATCTCGATGCTTAGAAGGAGATGATTAAATTAGACTTACCTGCTAATTGTAGTTCCTGGAGTAGATCCAGTCTAGTCCCGGAATCTGTGGGTTGTCAACCTCGTCCAGCAGCTTTGGAGACTGAGAAACTTCACACTTGTGATGTCACTGGTATATAAGCACTGGAACCGCCTCCTCACACCAGTTAACCTATTGACAAAGCAGACTCACCAGAGCAACAAGTAAGTAGAATGGCATAGAAATCAAAAAACCAAGTAACTGAACCGGACCTGAGGTCCAACTATGTACACTAGGAGCAGCTAAGGCCTACACCATGAGGTCCCCCTTTTCCTTGATGAGCAAACAACAAAAAAAGGACGCGCACAGAAGTCCCTCGAAGCACCCCCACCCCACCAGGGCCCCCAAAAGGAGACACCCGAACAAAGCGCTTACCTGTAGAAGAAGGCGTGCTGCAGGCCACCAAGTATCAGTAACTAGGGCGGGGCCCGGGACTAGACTGGATCTACTCCAGGAACTACAATTAGCAGGTAAGTCTAATTTAATCTTCCTGATCGTATCTCCAGTCTAGTCCCGGAATCTGTGGGATGTAACAGAGCAGTGAAATACCTAACGGGAGGGACCTGCCAAGCCAGCCTGAAGCACAGCCGCTCCAAAACAGGAATCCCGTTCAGCTTGCACATCGAGACGGTAATGCTTCACGAAAGAATGCAAAGACGACCATGTCGCCGCTTTACAGATTTCCGCCGACGGCACCAAACCACACTCTGCCCAAGACGCCGCTTGTGCTCTAGTGGAATGAGCCGTCAGCCCGTCCGGCACAACTCAACCACGCAAAAGATATGCGGATGCTATCGCTTCTCTCAACCACCAGGCAATCGACCCTTTAGAGGCAGCCTCCCCCTGCCTTGCGCCCGCAAACAGAACAAACAGCCTGTCAGACTTACGGAAACGAGCCGTCCGAGCTACATATTTTCTCAAAGCTCGCCGAATATCCAAACAATGGAGCCACTTCTCAACTCGCCCTCTACTGCTCATCGCGAAAACTGGTAAGGACACCACCTGATTCAGATGAAAATCTGAAACTACCTTCGGCAAGAAGGACGGAACCGTCCGCAAAACCACCTTCGAATCCGAGAAAGAGAGAAACTGCTTCCTGCAAGACAGGGCCTGCAACTCAAACTCTTCTCGTGGAAGCGATTGCCACCAGGAATACCACTTTAAGAGTCAGATCCTTTAACGAGGTCTGCACCAACGGTTCAAACGGCGCCTTAGTCAACGCCTCCAAGACTAACGGAAGATCCCAGGCCGGGACGAAGCGTTTACGCGGCGGCCGCAGAAGAGTCACCGCTCGCAAAAAACGTTTCACATCTGCGTGACTCCCCAGCGAGTTGCCCTGCACCTTGCCCCTATAGCAGGACAACGCTGCTAACTGGACCCGCAACGAGGCCGCCCCCAGGCCTTTTTGGAAACCATCCTGTAAAAACGCTAGCACCTGCGGCACCGACACCTGCAAGGGCCTGACCTTTTGACCCGCACACCAAGCCTCAAAAATGCGCCACACTCTCACATACGCCAAGGACGTAGACCGCCGCCTCGCCTTCAGCAAGGTAGAAATCACCGCCATTGAGTAACCCCTCGCCGTCAATCTAGCCCGCTCAAGAGCCAGGCCGTAAGTGAGAACCGATCCACTTGAGGCATGCAAAGGGGTCCCTGCATTAGAAGATCCCTGCGAAGAGGAAGCCTCCAGGGTTCTCCCACCAATAGTCTGACCAAGTCCGCGTACCACGGCCTCCTTGTCCAATCCAGAGCAATGAGAATCACTCGACCCCGGTGACGCTCGATGCGCTGCAACACCCGACCGATCAACACCCACGGAGGGAACGCATACAGCAGCTGCCCTTCCGGCCAAGGTTGCACCAGAGCGTCCAGACCTTCCGCCATCCTTTCCCTGCGCCTGCTGAAGAAGCGTCCGGCCTTTGCCGACTGAAAGGTCACCATGAGGTCCATCACCGGCTCCCCCCAGCGCCAAACCAGCAAGGCGAACACCTCCGGATGCAGGACCCACTCTCCGGGGTCCACCTTCACTCGACTCAGGAAATCGGCCTCCACATTGTCCACCCCTGCTACATGTGCTGCCGACAAAGCCACTAGATTCGTCTCCACCCAGTCGAACAATCCTTCCGCCTCAGCCTCGAGCGCCACACTGCTCATGCCGCCCTGCCAGTTGATGTAAGCTACCGCCGTCGCGTTGTCGGAGAACACCCGCACGGCCGCATGCAGAAGATATGGGCGAAACTCTTGCAGAGCCAATGTTACCGCCCTCAACTCTAATCTGTTGATCGACCAGGTCTGCTCCAGGGCGGACCACTGTCCCTGAGCCAGGCGACCCTGACAGTGGGCTCCCCAGCCCTGCAGACAGGCATCGGTTGTCAGGGATATCCATGCCGGAACCTCCAGCGGCATTCCTTTTTCCAGGTTGCCCGGCGCCAACCACCACTGCAGTGCTTGGCACGTTTGCGGTGGGCAAGGCAATCGGTGAGACAGAGAATCTCGTTGATGTGACCACCTCCTTAACAGCGCTCTTTGTAAAGGCCGCATGTGAGCACGCGCCCACGGCACCAAGTCCAGCGTCGCCGCCATGGTTCCCAAGACGCGGAGGTAATCCCATGCCGTGGGACACAGCTTGCCGAGAAACTGAGAAATCAAGCGCCGGAGGCCGAGCGCCCGCTGTGTGGGAAGAAAGACGCGGCCGATCTTCGTGTCGAACCGCGCGCCCAGATACTCCAGGTTCTGAGATGGGTCCAACTTGCTCTTGGCCACGTTGACTACCCAACCGAGACTCTGCAGCAGAGCCACCACCCGGGAGGTAGCCGACACACTCTCCTCCCATGACTTTGCTCGGATCAACCAATCGTCTAGATATGGGTGCACCAACACTCCCTCCTTCCGTAAGGCCGCCGCTACCACCACCATCACCTTGGTGAAGGTGCGTGGCGCGGTAGCCAGGCCAAAAGGGAGAGCCTGAAACTGAAAATGGCCCATAGGCACCGCAAAGCGGAGGAACATTTGATCTTGCCGTATCGGAATGTGCAGATACGCCTCCGACAGGTCCAAGGACGTCAAACTCCCCCTGTCGCACCGCCACGATGACTGACCGGAGAGTCTCCATCCGAAAGTGAGAGACACGAAGACAGCGATTTACTCTTTTGAGGTCTAGAATTGGCCGCCACGTGCCCTCCTTCTTTGGCACGACAAAATAGATGGAGTACCGACCCCAACCGCACTGGCCGGTGGGAACCGGCACAATTGCCTTGAGAGATAATAGCCTTTGCACCGTCTCCCGCACTGCCGCGCACTTTGCGCTGGCCCTGCACGGCGACCGAACGAACGACTCGGTCACCGGCTGCTGGAACTCCAATGCATAACCCTCGCGAATGACCTCCAACACCCACTGATCGGACGTGAGGTGGGCCCAGGCAGGGTAGAACTCCCGCAGACGCCCGCCCAGGGGAACAAGCCCTGCCTGAACCTCCCTGGCATCATTGTGGTTTTCGGAAAGAGGAGGAAGCGGAAGTAGCCGCAAAGCCTCTGTTCGCTCTTCAAACCTCGAAACCCTTGGCTTCGTCCAGGGAAACGCCCCCGCTGTCCCTGACCAAACCTGGAAGGGCGAAAGCGGCGAAACTCCCGCTGCTGGCCTTTAGCCCCGGGACCAGGACGAGCCTGCCGCTGCTTGTCCAGCAACCTACCACCCTTGGATTCGCCCAAATCCTTCACCAACTTATCCAACTCTTCACCAAAAAGCAACTTACCGCGGAAAGGAAGCCTACTCAACCGCGTCTTGGACGAGCCATCCGCTGCCCAATTACACAGCCAAAGACATCGCCGACCCGTGACCACCGAAGCCATACTCTTCGCCAAGCCCCGGATAAGATCATACTGCAGATCCGCCAAATACGCCGCGCCGGATTCCAACCGGGCCGCGTCCTCGGATGCGGCCTCCGAGCGGTCCCCTTGAAGCCTCTGCGCCCACTGTAAACAGGCTCTAGCCACCCAGGCCCCGCAAACTAGAGGCCTGTAGGGACAGTGCATTTGCTTCAAAAACCTGCTTTAGCAAAGTCTCTAATTTGCGATCCTGCGCATCCTTGAGCGCCGCGGAGCCTTCCACGGGAATGGTAGTCTTTCTGGTCACCGCCGCCACTGCAGCATCCATTCCCGGAGCCTTGAACAACTCCCTATCCTGATCCACCAGAGGATAAAGCCTCGCCATAACTCTAGACCCCTTGAGCGCAGCCTCCGGCATATCCCACTCTTCTTGAATCATTTCCTTAAACACCCTATGCACTGGGAAAACCCTCTGAGTTCTCCGGACGGCCTGCAACAAGGGATCTTCCAAGGTGGAATCCTCCACCGGCCCGCTGTCAGGCATATTAAGGGCCTTGAGGGACTCCGCTATAAGCGCCGGTAGTTCCTCCCTACGGAACACCCGCACCACCCTTGCCTGGTCTTCCTGGTCCTTTATCTCACCTTCCTCTAAATCCTCCTCCAGACCTTCTTCCATATCCGCGTCCTCAGAGCGGATGTCCTCCGAGAGGACCGACAGCGCCAAGGGATCCGTATCTCCTCTGGCTCTCTTAGCGCTGACGCCAGACACCGCTGCTGTCAATGGAGAAGAGGGCCTCTTCACCCGGAGAGCCGCCCCTGCAGCACCCGCCATAGGAGTCCCCGGGGAACTGCCCAAGGCCTTATGAAGCAGGGCCATGAAATCTGAGGAAAAAATCGCCGCCAAAGCCTCCGCGCCAAGCGGCTGCGAAACCGGGGCATCCAGCGCTGCAGAGGTACTGTCCCCGGTTCAGGGGCGGTCAGAGAAGCCAAGATGGGCCCCTCCCCCGCACCCACAAGCTCCTGTCCCTCAACCTCTGGCTCTGGAGCTAGGCCCCCAGCCCCAGACTCCAAACTGCAAGCCCTGCATACGCCATCCTGCGTTAGGGAACTCCTCCTGGCTCCACACATGAGACAGAGCTGCTTGGCTGGCATGACTCTCTAAGACACCGCGCCCCCAGCGAATCCGGTTTTCTTTTTTTTTTTTTCTTTTTTTTTTTACTAGCGGGAAGGTCAGGCACGTCCCCCCAGCTGGAAACTGAAGACCCAGATCAAAAACAAAGCTTCTGAAGGAAACTAAGCCCGGTGGAAGCCCCAAGACCGCAACGGCGAATTCCCGCATGGCTACTACGCGGTCCGGCCTGCCACAGGAAAGAACCCGCTGTTCCCGCCTAAGCGCGGCCCCTTACCTCCTGCGCCGCAGGCGGACTGCCGGAACTGCCAAGCCTATGCTGCTCCTGCAAGGCAGACGGCTGAAGGTTGAAGATGGAAAGGGTGGGAAACACACACACCCGATGCAGCTCCCGACTGTTGAGGATGGCTCTAGGCGCCGGCAGGCAAGACCTCTGCACACGCCGAGCACAGCCCCGCAGTGAAACCTGAGCCTGTTCTTCCAGCCCGGTAATCAGCTGCCGGTCCTCCCCTCCTCACGCTGCCACTAAGCAGCAGGAACGCCAAAGAAAGAAATCAAAGAAACAAATAAAAACAAAGAAAGGAGGACCTCAGGGCACCGGAGGGCAGAACAGCTTACACCAAGCCAAATGGAGCCCTTCCTTAAGGTACTGCTCACAGCCTTCTCTATTTGCCAATCAGGAGGGAATGAAAATAAAGCAATTTATCAGCAATTTAAATGGACTGCAATTTAAAATCTGCTTAATAGTTCCTCTAGTGAGCCCCGAAACCTCTGGGCTCACCACCCCTTCAGCTGCTTTGGAGACTGATAACTGGTGTGAGGAGGCGGTTCCAGTGCTTATATACCAGTGACATCACAAGTGTGAAGTTTCTCAGTCTCCAAAGCTGCTGGACGAGGTTGACAACCCACAGATTCCGGGACTAGACTGGAGATACGATCAGGAACTACCCTTCGAGGACCGGCTGGATTTATGTTTAGTTACCTGAGATCCACGGGAGGAAGAGGAAGCCCTGGAAGACGTCGATGCCACCGAAGCCGCATCAGAGGGAAACAGGGTACTGAGCTTGGCAGCTCGGTTCTGCCGACCTCTTTTAGACATCATGACACAGGACACACAATCCGTGATGGAGTGGTCAGGACCTAAACATTTTAGACACCATTCATGGGTGTCGGTGACGGAAATGGTACCGCCACACTTGGTGCACTTTTTAAAACCTGAGGCAGGTTTTTCCATGTTAAGGAAAAGTGTTTGGGCCTAAGGCCACAAAAAAAACCGTGTACCTGAAGAAAAGAGGAATTTTTTTTTTTACAGAAATAAGAAAGAAAAGACCGGCGGTACCGGTAGAGCGTCGAAGAAGGCAGACGCGACCACAAAAAGAAAGAAAGAAAAAATAAATTCTTCTGTGGTGACAGGAACACGACCTGCTGGCTCCGCGGAAAAAGAAGAACTGGAGAGAGGCAGTTGGGAAAGGCGGGAAGGCAGCACGCAGGCGCTGTGGGATGCTCCCAAAAGCTTTCTGATTGGACGCTGGGGAGCGTTCCCGCGCAGGCTCCGTCGGTACCGACGATACCCATATGTGATGACTACATTCCTGCTTGTTCCTGGAGATTACATCAGACTTTACTTAAATTCCTGAAGATTGCATTTAAAAGTGGATGCAACTTGGGTGAGATGCTTACCAAATATGCACTGCCTGAGGGTCATTCTGAAGCCCATCTTAGACATTATACTTGTGACAATTGTTCATGGTGACTCTTGTTGTCATACTGATAGATCAGTATATAATAGTCAACACAACTCAGACTGTCACTCTATGTAGGTTATATATATGATTTATTTATTTTTATTTATTACAATTTCTTATATACCGCGCTATTTAGTATCAGCGCGGTTTACATCATAACTTAACGACCATAACAACAAGCTGTCAGGTTTTACATCGAACAGGAGTACAAACTTGGATAACAGGGTTAACTATATACATAAGCTATTTAAACTGGAAGGATAGGTAAAAATCAGATAATGCATGTAAGGGCCTTTCTAGATTGGGTCATTTCCTGAGAGGTATATCTAGGTTCAATTGCTGTCTGGGAAGTATTGGAGGAAAAGGTGGGTTTTGAGAGCCTTCCTGAACTGATATAGATCCTGTGCCCATGTATGATGATGTACATAGGATATATGAAATGGAAAATACAAGTGGAGCATAAGGAGTATAATAGCCGCATTGTTAATGGAGTGGATTTGGCACCTCTTGTGGCTCATTGGGTCCAACTGAAGCATACTGTAGCTGATCTTCATAGATGTGTGTTGGATTGACTCTATCCTACACATGGAGAGGTGGAGACTTGGAGTGGAGACTTAATGAGCGAGAGCACTTTTGGATATTTAAGTTACACAAACCCATGGGATTAAATATTACTATTGACTAGATGACATTGATTTTCAATACTACGTTTTATCTCCATGCCATATTCCTTCATGTGATAGGTTGTTGGATCCTCCCTGTGATTGGCTATACTGCCTTCATTCATTGGATTGGCTTAGTTTTAGATTAGTCATCTATTTGATTGGTTGTATTTTGCATGTGATCCTCTGCATTTCCTCTTATATAGCAAAGCAGCTGAATGCTAGTTACCTGGTACATTTATCTACTTTCAGCTGTTGGGAGTATGTGTGGACTTGGACTTTTCGTGAAAAACTGAAGGGCAAATTATTACTACCTGAAGGTCATCTTTATCCCTGACGCAGATAAGCAGAAACACAATATCATGTCGGTTATCATTGGCCATCTTGTGTGGGGGGGGGGGGGGTTATGTCTGTTAAGTGCAATTTTAAAAAAAAAATTTATCACCTATTTATGAAATTTCACTTACTACGTCCAAGATAATGAATAAACAGAAATATGGAAAAGAAAAACTATACAAAGAAACTAAGCCATAATCAAACATACCATTCCAATAATAGACTACTAGTAAATCATTAGTGAGGCAAGAACAGGTAGTAAAAAAAGGCATAAACCTAATAAAAAAAATCACTTCAAGCAGTAGCAATCCAAATTTAGCAACAAATAGCCGGCCTTAACAAGCTAATCCCTCCAAGATGTCCACCAACACTTCAGGTTCCTCTCTAGTCACAATCTTATTACCCATTGTTTGCCTAGAACTTGCTACCCATTGCCTGCCTAGAACTTGCTACCCACTGCTTGCACAGACCTTGCTGCCCACTGCCATGGCCCCACATCACATTGTCCTTCTCTTCCTCATCCTCCCCAACTGCCTCCCCTCCTACCAACACCCTCCCTCCTCTTCCCCCTACGCTCCTCACTTCTCCCTCCATTCTGTCCTCCAGTCTAGCATCTGCTCTTGAGCTTCAACACACCACTCCCCACATTCAACCAGCCCCCCTCTCTTTAAGGCAACCCCACCCTCGCTTCTGCCTTACTATCTTCACTTTACCACGCTCTCTGATACTCATTCTCCTTCTCTCATCAGGTAATATCAACCCCAACCCTGCCCCCCCCCCCAATTTCCTTCTCACCCTAAGAAAAGTTCCTCACGTACCCTATCTAATCTCATCCACATCCCGCTCCCCCCCTTCCACCCTCCCTCCCTCATCCCACAATCACTCATCCAGAGATATCAACTCCAACCCTACCTCCAAAAATAAATCCTCACATAACCTACCTGATACCATCAATTTACCCCTCACTTCCCCTCCCTCATGTCCCTCTTGGAGATCACACACATCCAGACATACCCACCCACACTCTGCTCCCTCTAAATCTCGGCATTACCCTAGAAATAGACCCCCACGTTACTCTGATAAGAAATCCACACATAACTTATCCAACCGTATCTATATCCCTCTCCTTCCCCCTTCCACTCTCCTGTTTTCATGCGCCCTATGGAACGCATGCTCAGTCATTAAAAAAACTCCTTTTATTCATGATCTTTTTATCTCTAATGCCCTACACCTTCTTGCCCTGACCGAGACCTGGCTCTCCACAGACGACACCGCATCTATTGCCTCTCTCTTCTATGGGGACTACCAGTTCTCCCATACACTTCGATCTACTGGGGGCTTTCCAGATGGGGGCTTTCCAGTCTTTTGCTTTGAGTGTCACATGTATGATTTTCTCCCAGTTGGTGAGAGGTCTTACATGTGCACTAGGTGCAAGGAGCTCTTTGCTCTCAGGGAACAAGTCTGTTCTCTAGAGGCTAGAGTAGCAGACTTGGAAAACATAAGACAGACAGAGAGGTACATAGACGAGACCTACAGGGATATAGTCCTGAAGTGCCACCTCCAGTCTGGCAGCATCCCTGTTGCCATGGAGGAGAGAGATCACGTGACAGGTGTGGCAGGAAGTGATCCTGTAACTAGGACCTGTCCTCCAGGTGATGTAAAACCCTTTCGCACTGAGGAAGTTTCTCCAGGGCCATGTGCCCATGAGGGAAGGGTTAGGACAGCCGTTATAGTTGGTGATTCGATCATTAGGCATGTAGATAGCTGGGTGGCTGGTGGACGTAAGGATCGCCTGGTAACATGCCTGCCTGGTGCGAAGGTAGCAGACCTCAGGCGCCACCTAGATAAGGTCTTAGTGCTGGGGAGGAGTCTGCTGTCTTGGTACATGTCAGTACCAATGACATAGGAAAATTTGGTAGGGAGGTTCTGGAGGCTAAATTTAGGCTTTTAGGTAGGAAGTTGAAATCCAGAACGTCCAGGGTAGCGTTCTCCGAAATGCTTCCCATTCCACGTGCAGGACTCAAAAGGCAGGCAGAGCTCCAGAGTCTCAATGCGTGGATGAGACAATGGTGCAGAGATGAGGGTTTTGGATTTGTTAGGAACTGGGGAACATTCTGGGGAAAGGAGGGGCTCTTCCAAAGGGATGGGCTTCACCTTAACCGGGATGGAACGAGGCTGCTGGCATTGACCTTTAAAAAGGAGATAGAGCAACTTTTAAACTAGATAATAGGGGAAAGCCGACAGTCGCCCAAGAGCGGATGGTTCGAAAGAATGTATCCCTGAAGGATACTACCAAAAGCAGAGAGGTTCCAAAAAAGAGTAAAGTAGCCCAAATGCCCTCGAGTATGGAGCAGACAGAGCTTAAAGATCCCATGTCTACCAATAGCCAAATTAATATGAATAAAATACAGTCTCTAAAATGCTTGTATGCAAATGCTAGATGTCTAAAAAATAAGATGGGGGAATTAGAATATATAGCACTAAATGAGAGGTTAGATATGATTGGAATATCAGAGACATGGTGGAAGGAGGACAACCAGTGGGACACTGTGATACCAGGGTACAAACAATATCGTAATGATAGAGCTGATCAAATTGGTGGAGGGGTTGCGCTCTATGTTAGAGAGGGCATTGAGTCAGAAAGGATTAAAGTTTTGCAGGAAACAAAATTTGCTGTAGAATCTCTATGGATTGAAATTCCATGTAAAAAGGGGAAGGCGGTGGCAGTGGGGGTGTACTATCGACCACCTGGCCAGAATGAACAAATGGATGATGAAATGCTCAAAGAAATCAAGGAAGCTAACAAGTTACAGCACAGTAATAATAATGGGTGATTTCAATTACCCCGGTATCGACTGGGTCAGTGTCACGGCAGGACATGCTAGGGAGATAAAGTTCCTAGATGACATAAATGACTGCTTCTTGGAGCAGCTGCTTCATGAACCGACCAGAGGGGAAGCCATATTAGAACTAGTCCTTAGTGGAACACCAGATCTAGTGCAAGAGATAAGGATGTTGGGGCCACTTGGCAACAGTGATCATAGCATGATCGCCTTTGATTTAATTAGTGGAGGAGGGATAATACGGAAATCCACAGTACTACCTTTTAACTTTCAAAAGGGAGACTATGATAAAATGAGGAAAATAGTTAAGAAAAAACTAAAAGGAGCAGTTGCAAAGGTTAAAGACTTACATCAAGCTTGGAGGTTGTTGAAAAATACTATCTTGGCAGCCCAGACCAGCTGTATTCCACGCTTTAAGAAAAGTGGAAGGAAGTCCAAAAAACTGCCAGCATGGTTTAAAGGTGAGGTCAGAGAGGCTGTTGCCAAAAAAGCATCTTTCAGGAAATGGAAAAAAGAGCCAAACGACGAAACCTGGAAACAGCACAAGCACTGGCAAGTCAAATGCAAGGCATTGATAAAGCAGGCAAAGGGAGAATTTGAGAAGAAGCTTGCTGCGGAAGCAAAAACGCGAAATAAAGATTTTTTCAAGTACATTCATAGCAAAAAACCTGTGAGAGAGTCAGTTGGTGCATTAGATGAGAGAAGAGTTAAAGGAGCACTAAGAGGCGACAAGGCAATAGCAGAGAGACTGAATGAATTCTTTGCTTCAGAATAAAATTGCTCAGCATGTAGATAGTCATGGCCTAACGGGAGACAACCAACATGGCTTTAGACAAGGAAGATCTTGTCTTACTAATCTGTTATGTTTTTTTGAAAGTGTGAATAAACAGGTGGACAAAGGTGAGTCAGTTGATATAGAGTATCTGGACTTTCAGAAAGCCTTTGACAAGGTCCCTCATCAGAGACTTTCGGCAAAACTAAAGAGTCATGGGATAGGAGGCAGTGTACTACTGTGGATCAAGAACTGGTTAAAAGATAGAAAGCAGAGGGTTGGGCTAAATGGCCAATTTTCCCAATGGAGAAAGGTGAATAGTGGTGTACCCCAGGGATTTGTGCTGGGTCCGCTGCTTTTTGACATATTCATAAATGACCTGGAAAGTGGAATAACGAGAGGTTATCAAATTTGCAGATGACACACAACTATTTAAAGTTGTTAAAACCCAAGAGGATTGTGGAAAATTGCAAGAGGATCTTGATAAATTAGAAGACTGGGCATCAAAATGGCAAATGAAATTTAATGCAGACAAGTGCAAAGTTATGCACTTAGGGAAGAACAACCCAAACTATGGTTACACAATGCAAGGTTCCACATTAGGAACCACCACCCAGGAAAAAGATTTAGGCGTCGTTGTGGATAACATGTTAAAACCCTCGGCCCAGTGTGCAGCGGCGGCCAAGAGAGCAAATAGAATGCTAGGTATCATAAGGAATGGAAAATAAAACAAAAAGTTATTATAATGCCGCTATATCGTTCCATGGTGAGACCGCACCTTGAATATTGTGTGCAATTCTGGTCGCCGTATCTTAAAAAGGATATAGCGTTATTAGAAAAGGTTCAGAGAAGAGCCACCAAAATGTTAAAGGGAATGGAAGGATACTCCTTTGAAGAAAGGCTAAAAAGGTTAGGGCTCTTTAACCTGGAAAAGAGACGGCTGAGGGGAAATATGATAGAAGTCTATAAATTAATGAACGGAGTGGAACGGGTAAACGTAGATCGATTGTTTACCTTATCAGAATATAGAAGGACTAGGGGACATGCAATGAAGCTACAGGGTAAACTATTTAAGACTAATAAAAGAAAATATTTTTTACTCAACGTGTAATCAAACTTTGGAATTTGTTACCGGAGGATGTAGTAAAGGCTGTTAGTGTAGCTGGGGTTAAAAAAAGGTTTGGACAAGTTCCTGGAGGAAAGGTCCATAAACCATTATTAAGAAGGGACCCAGGATATTGATGCTTGACCCAGTACAAGCATTGCGGAATCTGTGTCTTTTGGGGAAACTGCTAGGTACGTATGACCTAGATTGGCCACTGTTGGAAACAGGATACTGGGCTTGATGGACCTTGGTCTGACCCAGTATGGTATGGCATGGCATATCTTATGTGGTGGCGTTGGCCTCCTACTCGCTCCCTCCTGCCAATTCCAACCCCTCCTGCTACCCCAATCACACTCCCCCCTCTCCTTCGAAGTCCACTCCATTCGCCTCCTCACACCACTTCCCCTCCGAGTAGCTGTTATTTATCGTCCACCTGACAAATCCAAATCAACCTTCCTCACCGACTTCGACTCCTGGCTTTCTGCCTTTATGGATCCCTCCTCCCCCACTCTTATTCTTGGCGATTTCAACATTCACATCGACAACCCCTCCGACCCCCATGCCTCAAAGTTCCTCGCTCTTACCTCCTCGTTCGACCTCCAACTTTGCTCCACCGCCCCCACCCATCTACACGGCCACCTCCTTGACCTAATACTCTTCTCCAATTCCTCTCCCTCAAACTTCCACAACTCAGTCCTTCCCTCATCTCACCATCATCTTTTAAGAGTTACTTTTCAGCTTCCGCCGTCCCAATCTCATCCTGTCTCCGACCTATTTAGAAACCTTCATAATATTGATCCCCTGACTCTCTCCTCCACCATTTCTCCATCTCTTTCCTCCATTATATCCTTCAAGTCCATCAATGAGGCATTATCTTCATACAATGCTACACTATCCTCAGCCCTTGACACTCTTGCCCCTCCCACCCCACGTCCTGTCAAACGATCTACTCCCCAACCCTGGCTTTCATCCTCAATCCTTTACCTACACATCTGTGCCAGTTCTGACGAATGAGCTTGGTCCAAAGCCCGCTCCCCAGAAGACCTGCTACACTTCAAATTCATGCTTGGCTCCTTCCAGTCAGCCTTAGCACTTGCCAAACAAGACTACTACATCCATCTGACCAACTCCCTTGCCTCTGATCCTCGCCGTCTCTTTAATACCCTCAATTCTCTCCTCAAGGTCCCCCCACCCCCAATCCCACCCTCCCTTTCTGCCCAAACCCTAGCCAACAACTTCCATGACAAAATCCACAAGATTACCCTCCAATTCCCCACATCCCCATCTACCTCCTCAATTCTCCCCCCATCCATACTCCCTCTGCTACCCTCTCCTCCTTCCCTCTGATCTCTGAAGAAGAAACTGCACTCCTCCTTACCTCCTCCAAACCCACTACCTGCTCATCAAACCCTATCCCCACCCATTTCCTACATTCCATCTCCTTCACCATTGACCCCTCCAGCTCTCATAATCCCCAACCTTTCACTCTCCACTGCAACTGTCCCCGTTGACTTCAAAACATGCTGTTGTCACACCCCTCCTTAAGAAACCCACACTTGATCCCTCATGCCCTTCTAACTATTGAAACATCTCCCTCCTTCCCTTCATATCTAAACTATTAGAACGAGCAGTCCACTGTCACTGCCTCGACTTCCTCACCTCCCAGGCCCTCCTGGACCCACTACAATCCAGCTTCTGTCCCCTACACGCCACTGAAACGGCTCTCACAAGAGTCACCAATGACCTGTGTCATGAGGTAGCGCCATCAGAACCCATGGAAGTAGGGGATTGTGAGCAAAACATAAGGGAAACTGACAGCTCAGGTTCACACATGGGGAAAGGTTGCTATGAGCAACAGTTGAAAACAAAGCCACGAGGTGTTAGGGAACGCCCGAACAGAAAGGGAGCACAGAATTCATTAGAAAATGAAGAGCACCTGCATGGGGGCGAAGCCCAGGCTAACACCAATTTGAACATATTTAAGACTCACTTACCGGCAGGTAGAGAGACGGAGAAGGAGAGAAGCGTCAGGAACTGCTGAGCTTGAGAGCAGTGTCCGTGGAGCTGTGAGGACAGAGCCAAGGAGAATATCCGGGGCACATGAGGTTGGTGACTTCCAGAGAAGCTGTTGTGAACAGCAGTGCACAGCCTCCCAGTATCCCCAGGAGCATTGCTGTGAGGCAAATAGAGAAGGCAGTCCAACAGCCAAGGCTAGAGGATACAAATTACCTAACTCCCGAAGGGCAGAAGGGGAAAACTTTTACCCTGAAGCACATGTGAATAATTCAGATAAACACCGTGGAAAGGGAGCTTCAAGGCAGAGCTGTGTTCATCCGAGAAAGCAGGAAGTAGCAGTGCCTAAAGGTAGGCGTATTTACCCTAGTAAGAGGGGTTTGAAACACCCTGACTTTCTCTGTACTTACCAGGAGCTCTGTAGCTCTCAAGAACCCAACTACAAGAAATACGGTAGTTTCCCACGGGCCACTAGTATAGTGGAGGAAGAGAATGTTTTAACTCCCCGACAGAGACATTTTAACTTCAACGGCAATTGGGAGCCAGAAGTTTACTCTGATGAGGAGGGAATGCAGGTTGAATTTCCTGAAGAAGTTTTAGAGGAAAATGAAATGGATTGCACGTACACTTTATCTGATTGTGTAACGTCTCTGTGTTAAAAGCAGCCAGAACTGTTTATGAGAAGAAACAGGTGCCAGAGTTACGTGAGTGAAAGGAACTGTTTTTCTGTTACTTTTTGTGCTGTTTAATGCTGAAGAAAGCTGAGTTTTGTTCAAAGTATTTTTCTTTAATTGTGTTATCAGACGAATGGTCTGACCTCCTTTATGTTCCATGGTTATGAATCCACCCCGGACGGGGAATAAAGCCTGAGTTTAAACCTTACCCTCTGCTTCAACTACACTTTTTGGCTAATGGTGAAAACTACAGGAACCAGAAGGCTTTGATAATGCCTTCATAGGAGCTTAACAGCCATAAAAATACTGCCCCATCAAACGACCCAAGCCCTCTTTAGCCTCTGGGGACGTTAGTGAGTGACACCTGTTCCTGGCTAAATCTAAGGACCGCTATTCTATCCTCATCCTTCTTGACCTTTCCGCTGCCTTTGACATAGTTGACCACAACCTTCTCCTCGCTTGGCTTCCAGGACTCCGTACTATCATGGTTCTCCTCCTACCTCTCCCATCGCTCATTCAGTGTATGCTCTGGTGGCTCCTCCCCTACCCCGCTCCACGTAATTGTACCCCAGGGATCCGTCTTGGGGCCCCCTCCTTTTTTCTCTCTATACCCAAGGCCTTGGCGCACTTATCTCCTCCCATGGCTTTCAGTACAATCTCTATGCCGAAGACTCCCAAATCTACCTCTCTACGCCTAATATTCTCCAGCAACCCAGTCCAAGATCTCTGCCTGTCTTTCAGACATCGCTGCCTGGATGTCTCATCGCCGATTAAAACTGAACATGGCTAAGACTGAACTCCTTATCTTTCCCCCAACTCCTCCCCTCCTCTTCCCCCTTTCTCAGTCTATGTGGATGGATCTACTATCCTTCCTGTTCCCTTGGTCTGCAATCTAGGGGTTATCTTTTGACATCCCTCTCTCCTTTTCCGCTCATATCCAGCTTGTAGCTAAGACCTGCCGCTTCTTTCTCTACATCAGCAAAATCCGCCCCTTCCTCTCTGAACACACTACCAAAATGCTTATCCACTCCTTAATCTCCTCTCGCCTTGATTACTGCAACCTACTCTTCGATGGTCTCCCCGTGAGCCATCTCCTTCCCCTTCAATCTATACAAAATCATATTGCTCGACTAATCTTCCGCCAGCCTCGCCATGCCCACACTGCTCCTCTTCTCAAGTCGCTTCACTGACTCCCTGTCCAATTCCACATCCAATTCAAACTTCTCCTACTGACCTATAAATGCATTCACTCAATGATCCCTCAATACCTCTTATCTCTCCCTACGTCCCCTCTCAAAATCTGCGCTCCGCTAACAAATTACTGCTATCAATGCCTTTCACCCGCACCGTGAACTCCCGATTGCGCTCCTTTCACCTTGCTGCACCATACGCCTGGAACAGCCTACCTGCGTCTGTACGCCAAGCATCCTCCCTGGTCCTCTTGAAGTCCAGGTTGAAGACCCACCTCTTCACCGTTGCTTTCAGATCCTGACTTCCATCCTCATCTTATCCTAACCCCCGTCAACGTTTATGACCAAACTGTATAGACCATACTGTACCTTACGCAGAACTGATTAGATTGTAAGCCCCGATAAGCAGGACTCTAATGGGCAGGGACTGTTTCTTGTATGACGGCTACCTCTTCTTGTAGGTTAGCTGTACAGCACTGCGTGCATGGCGCTTTATAAGTGCTGAATAGTAGTAGTAGTAATCTGGTTCAAAGAACACAAATTGCTTGGACTGAAAAGTAATCAAAGATTTACAAGGAAACATAACTTTCATGGAAGCACCTAGTTTCATAGCCTTGAATCTCAGAGTCAGAAACTCCTGGTGCTTCTTTTGTGTATCTCTAGACACATCAAGAAAAATATATATCTTACAACCAAGAAATAAAGCAGACAGATTTTGGAAAAATAATCGTTAAGACAGCATTCCGATCTGACTCAAAAGTAAAACATGCTATCACCCAGTTCCGTGTTGACTTAATGATGATTCCAAGAAGGCAGTCAAACTCCCAGCCTCAGAGGTCTGGGGCGGCCCAGAAATACCTTCCGCACCCCGAACTGAAGGGCTAAAGGACAAGTACTGGGCCCAAACAATTGGCGGAACTGCATCCCTAGGTATTTTCAAAACTTCTCCAAGATATTTCCTCAGCATATCCATTGGTGGAATAACTGGACATTTTGGGAAATTGAGGAATCTTAAATTGTTCCTTCAAACATGATTCTCCAGGAACAGTACCTTCCTATTCAAGATTTATCTTTCCCTTATCTGGGTGTTACTTATAGTCTCGAGGTTATCTAGCACAGTTTCCACCTGTTCCAGCTGAATAGCATGTTGAGCCAGAGTATATGGTATGCCAACTTAGTCAGGAATTGCATCAATTGAGAATCAAACTTGCCAGCATGAACAGCTAAGGAGGAATCCACGGCTTTTATGGCATCCCATAACACTCCCAGCATTACAACTGCTGATCTCTCTGCCACTGCAGGACGATAACCTGGAACTGGTGAAACAGAAAGGCCATCCAAAGAGGACTCTATTGCTGAGGGGAGCTCTGCCATCAAAGATAGCTGCTGGACTTCTCCACTGGAGTCCTCCTGTCTCCCATCAGTCAGCACGAGTTGCGGTGGTGGCGGGGCTGTTCTCTCTTCAGGGCTCAAAGACACCCCGCTTTAACTAGCATCAGACACCAAAGTAACCGACTGTGCCAAAGTCAGCTGCAACATCGGAACTGATGCCGAAAACGGGAGAAGGGGCTACACCAGTGCTTTCGGTGTGGAGGTGGACACAGTCACCGAAGGCTTCCCCTTCTTCTTTTGAGGCATCCCAGGCAGGTACATTCTCCTAAGAATGCTGACACGTCCGTGCTATTGCTCATATCACCATCTTGCCCCATAAGTGCAATTTTTCATGATTTTTTGAAGCATTTCTTAGAATTCTAAAACTAAATATTTTAGTATAAAGTACTTGTGACATAATTTATAAAATAGAAATTAAAAACAAAACAAATTAATAAGATTGAAAATCATATTTAGTAGCCCTGTAATAAGGCTTCTTTATTAGGAGTCTCGGTGGGCCAATGATGAGATAACGAGCAACTCTAGCTCCGTGGCCTTGATCTGTCTCGGCTGTCCTGCTGGAAGCAACAAACTGCTTGGTTTATTTTGAGATCTTTCTATAATTAAATTAAGTTCAGGATTCTTTTTATTATCAATTTATTAATAAGTCACTGTGTGGAACGGTGTCAAAGGCTTTACTGAAATCCAAGTTCACCACATCTAGGGCTTTCTCTCAGTCCATCTCTCTGGTCACCCAGTCAAAGATATCAAACAGATTTGTCTAATAAGACCTGCTGCCTCTGGTAAACCCATGCTGCTCAGATCCTGCAATCCATTGGAGTCCAGAAATTTCACTGTCCTGTGTTTTAGCAGAGTTTCCATTAATTTACTCACCATGGACATCAGACTTACCTGGCCTGTAGTGTAAAGGGACCACATGTGCGTTGCAGAGGGCAGTATATGATGGTGGAATGGGGCTATTGGACCTTGTGCCTTTATAACATTTGTATGTTTTGCTATGTTTTGTGAGAAACTGGTTTGGCATATAGTCTGACTTTCTGGATATTCCTTTGGAAGCTCAGTTGGCAAACCTATATTCTTTGTCTTATGTTTTGCATGAAAGATCTTGTAGCTCTTATTGGAGGGAAGCGGAGCATTTTGGTGAGATCATCACATTGGGCTTGATCTCGGGTTTGTAGATGCCTGGGACTTTCGTATAGATTTTCCAATTTTCTGTTTGTGGAAATTCAATATTTTGGGAATGGGATCATTGAGGGTTATCTACAATGGGTCAACTTTTGGAGGGTGAAGGGATGCTGCTTAAAAGCTTTGTTTCGCTTCAGAGGGCGTTCTAACTGGGAAATGGGGGATTTTCTAGGTATATGCAGATCCAGCATTATGTGACTTAATTATGGAAGAAGGAAGAGAGACCTCTTGGTATTAGATTTTGATGGGGTGGGTCCTCTCAGTGGGGACAATATCCTGGCTTTATAAGCAAATGCTCTAGGATAGTGAAGGAGCTGCCCTTGAAGGAATCGTTTTTGAAGTAGAACCAAGGGTTGGGGATGGAGACTGATGTAGACGATTTCAACGTGAGTGTGTTTGGTATGTGGGAGATGGTGCAGATTGTGGTTATAGTGTGAGGTATATTGTAAATGCATCCAATATGGCCTTTTAAGGAAGGAGTGTTCAACAACAGAGCATGTCCCAAGTGTGCACAGCCATGAGGTGCTTATAGTCATAGCATTTGGGTATGCCCTCAGGCGAGAGCTCTTTGGGAATGGAAATTTCACTTTCTATCTGAGATCTTGAAGGGCCATTGACTCCCACCACGTTAGTTTCTAGATCAGCATGATCACCTTTTCCCTGAGGTAGAAGACAGATGTAATGTTAGTATGTAAAGCATTTTTGGTAGTGAAAAGATGTATATTACTTAAGGGGGTAGAGAGCGAATCACCCATCTATGAATTGTGGCAATTTCAGATGCATGCTCGTCTTCATATGGAGCGCCTATTCTTTATTCTTTATCTTTATTTAAAACTTATTATACTGACTGAACCAAAAGGTATACGGCGGTTTACAATAAAACAAAAGGATACTACTGGAGAAAAAGGAAACAGGAAAAGGAACGCCATTTGTTTACAGAAAGGGATAGCAGTAGAAGACAATGCGATAGAATAGACAGTAGTAGAGGGAGGGAATACCGTCAATTGTCAGCGGAAGGAGGAAGGGGAGGAAGATCAAAAGCTGTGCAAAAGAGGTGAGTCTTAAGTTTGGCTTTGAAGGTGTGAAATGAGAGTTCCAGACGTAGTGCTGATGGCAACGAGTTCCAGAGATGGGGACCGAGAAAGAAAAAGGCAGAAGAACGTGTGGATTCGAGGTGAGCCTGTGAGGGAGATGGAAGAAATAGGCGATTAGCATGGATCGATCTAAGAGCTCTGGAGGGGCAATGGAAATGAACTAAATCAGAGAGATAGAGTGGGACACCAGTGTGCAGAGATCTGTGTACAAAAATGAGGATCTTATATTGAATTTGAAACGGAATAGGTAACCAGTGTAAACGAATAAGAAGAGGGGTGACATGAGAAGATCGGGAAGTGTGAGTCATAAGACAGGCAGCAGTGTTGTGAACTAACTGGAGTCGACGGAGCTGAGTGAGAGGAAGACCAGCCAAAGATGCGTTGCGGTAGTCCAAACGAGTAACGACAAGAGAGAAAAGCAGTGTAGTTAGAGAAGAGGGTGAGAGAAAAGGCTGGACTGCACCAAGTTGCCTCAGTGTATGGAAAGAACGTTGAACGACAGAAGAAATGTGATCTTTGAAGGTTAAGGCTGAATCCAGTGTGACACCCAGATAATGCAAAGATGTAACAAGAGGGATAGGACCAGCAGAAAGAGATGGAGCAAGAGTAGGAGTAGGAGCACCAGCAGTGAACCAAATAGCTGAGATTTTTGACAAGTTAACATGTAGGAAGTTCTCTGAAAACCAAGAAGAAACAGCAGCGAGACAGACATTAAGGGGGCCAATATCAGGAGTGAGAGAGCTAGTGTGAAAAAGAAGAATAATATCATCTGCGTAATAATACGCTGAGATACCATGCTGCTGGATAAGTAAAGCAAGAGGGCCAGAAAAATGTTGAACAGAAGGGGTGCTAGTACAGAACCCTGAGGGACACCACAGTGAAGAGGTGTTGAGGAGGAAGAGTCAGAACCAGAGATTACTGAAAAAGACCGATTAAAGAGAAAGGAATGAAACCAATGGAGGACCAAACCTGAAAGACCAATAGAACTAAGCCTCAAGAGGAGAGTGCGGTGATCGACAACATCAAAGGCAGCAGATAGGTCAAGTGAAACAGCTATAGATATAGAACTGTGGTCGTGAGCAACATGCAATTCGTTAAGAAAGGAGATAAGGATAGTTTCAGTACTGTGACCGGGACAAAAACCAGATTGACGGGGGTGAAGAACCAGGGAGGCCTCGAGGTGAGCAGAAAGCTGAGAGAAGACCAATCTTTCAAGAAGTTTAGATAGAAAGGGGAGATTAGAGATAGGACGCCAGTTAGAGGGTACGGAAGGATCCAGAGAGGCTTTCTTCAGGAGGGGACATATCAGGGCGTGTTTCCAATGTAAGGGGAAGGTGCCAGACAACAAACTAGTGTTAAAGATGGAGAGGACCAAAGGGAGCAGGGCCAGAGTGGACTCAGAGAGCCACTGTGAAGGGATAGGATCAGAGGGACAGGTGGTTTTCCGAGTAGTAAGAACTTTGGTCAATTCTGGAAGGGTAATGGGTTGGAAGATGGACCAGCAATGGGAAAGGGGAGGGATACTTGGGGAAACCACAGATGCATAGGAAACCGGGGAGAGGGGGGAAGGGGAGAATGAGGAGGAGGACACGCGGGGAAAAGTTGGCAATGAAAGAACGTTTAAGGAGGAAGAAGTACTTTTTGGATGTCTGGTACCTTTTCTGTCAATACTGACCCCGAGATGTACGAGTCAAATATTGAATTTTGTTGCTGTCTAAACTTGCTACAGGTGGGATGGGGAAGGGGTAGTAAAAGGGGTTTTATTTATTTATTTATTTATTTAGCTGTATTTATATCCCGCTTTTCACCAGGTCAAAGCGGTGGAACATTAAAAAGGGGGGGGGGTGGACAATAATCAACTTCAAGGGTTGGGGCCATCACCAGGTGGCCAACATTAATGATTTTAACAAATATTAGGGACATAGACATAGATATTGTGTCACAGTCTCATAGAACATATGTTCAGGGGGGTGAAATAGGGTGGTTGGGAGGTAGTCAGTGGTGGGTGCTTGTTTCTGGTCCGAGGTATTCCTGGAATAGGGCGGTTTTTAGTTGTTTCCTGAAAGATAAGGGATCTTTGTTGCTTCTGATGTGATTCGGTAGAGATTCGGTTTTCTGTCAATTGTTCAGCAGTGGTTTAAAATAAAAACAGATCAATCTAAATTTCCATATTTTTGTATGTATACATTGGGTCAGGGCCATATTTGTTATTTTTAAAAAGATCTTCCCAATCTCACTCTTTACCTGCATGAGTAGCAATGGCACAGACATGTTTTCTGGGAGATTTTGACACAGCCCTTTCCCCCCTCTTCCTGTGTACTTCTATGGTAGCTGGATCTATCGCTGGGATCTGGTATCAGGAGCCATCATTCACAACTACCTGGGGATTTTTCTACTACTTTATATCCACTCCCTATTTGTGGATCAGTTTGGAAACATTTGCTTGGCACCACACAGCTCTTGCCATTCGACACACCAGGCCAGCCCAGGATTCTGTTATCGATCAGTATAGCAGCATACCTGTTTAATTAGTCTCAGAACATACAGTGTACCTAAGCATGAATACGGTTTTACAAAACAGCTATTCTCTTCTTTTAAGATTAATTTTTAGCAGAATACACTCGTGGGAAGAATTTCAGTTGTAGTATCATTAAATCGTTTAGATTTTTAGCTCACTTTTCTTTATACTGCTTGATGCAGTTTATAGCCTTATAATTATTGTTATTCAGATAAAGTAAGACATTTTGTGTTTACATTATTGAAATGTATTGCGCTTTTCTTCAGAATCTGAAATCATAAGCTTGTCTCAACTTACATCTATATAAGTAATAATCGCTTTTTCATTGACATCCAGTCACAATTTGAATACATTTTAAACCTTAAGCCTGTGTTTCCCTCCAATAAATTTCTGTGAAAAGAAAAGGAAATACACTTACTTGCTAGGAAGAAAACAAGAAGGAACTGAAACATCTTTCTGCCTGACGTAGGCGTTATACAAATGATCAGTAGGAGTAGTAGCAGCAGTGAACTGGGGACACTCTATGAGAACATGTACCTTTATATATGACTTATTGGCCTTGGTGCTTCAGCCCTATCTAATCTAATATACTTTTATAGCACAGAACAAATGCTCATTTCTCAGTGTTAGTGTGGTTATATAAAATGGGTTTTGGCTAGTATCCAAGTTTGGCTGCATGTTGGGTTCATAAACACACTCCACAGTACAAGAGCTTCCTTATGTCCTCCGACCCTCCTCTTGTGCATTTACTCTTTTCTGCATTTAATCATGCTTTGTTTTCCAAAGCTAAAAGCTCTGTTGTGAACTGATACAGGTCAGGCAATAGATTTGGTTCTTAGAGCCAAGCCAGGCCTCTTGGCTCTACTCTGCTTAATTCAGCCTCTAAGTAGTCTGGCATGCCCTGCCGTACATCTCATGCATATACTGTGTAATGCATTTTTAGGCTGCATTTGTTTTTATGGGTGCCTAATGAAAGCGCACGCAAAATCTATTCTATATGTGTAAGCCTACAAGCCTATGTACAGTACATACTGCACAGTTGATTTGCGCTTGTAGAAAATGCATGCAGATTTTGTTTTAAATAAAAAGAATGTGTGAAATTAACTGAAAACACACCCAAAAGTTGGGAAAAAAGTTTATGAAAATCCAAAATGAAAAGAAAATATTTGACTGTGCACATCCCTATCAAACTGTTATTAAGACTGGCTCCATAGAAATCCGTGGGAGAAAGATCAGCTGTTGAAATATATATATATAAACTTCGAACCGAGAGGGCAATTTGTAAACTCCGTGGGAAGCTTTCAGTTTGGCAAATGCAGAGTACCGATGGGATTGCAAGCACATTTTAAAAAGAAAACTCCTTGCTAAGTTTCTCTTTGAAAATGAGGGTTAGTGCACACAGGGGCATGTTTATCAAAGCCCATGCCAGTAACGCCTGCGCTAACTTCAGAAGGTATGTGTGTCTGTCTGCCTACAGTTAGCACAGGCCCCAGATTCTGCATTGCATAAGCCAGCACGTGAATACACTTAACGCCACCCACTGAGGTAATGTTAAGTGCTTCCACGCTAAGCGCAGTAAAAGCAATTAGCACTAGCTAGTAATGCCCGTACTAGCCATGCTTTGCTATCAATGCCTCCATCTGCCCATTGCCCACCCTGTCTCTACCCCATCATGTGCAACCCAAGTAGCATGGGATTTTTGGCGCTGGTGCCTATGCTACTTGTAGGTGAGGTGCCAAAACTGCACACTAAACTCCACGCTAGCAGATAGCGCACTGTAGTAAACATGCCTCACAATGAGATACAAAAGTACACTTTTAGCCGCTTTAAGAGGAAGAAATCCCAGGATGTGTTTTGGGTAGGAATGTGAACAAGATTTTCTTTTTGTTGTTTGTTTAGATTCTTATTTATTTAAAATGAAAAAACAAACCCCAGTAAATAACATTTAAAAAATAGGAAAAAAAACCGTACCACCACCTCAAAAAAGAAAAAAAAACACTCCTGGGCCTTCACCTGAACCCTACAAAGCCGCCTCAGGCCCTCTTATTTTAGTAAGGCATCTTCATGAGGCAGGAAAATCCCCAATCGCTTCTGCCCTACCAGTGCTACAATTATAAAATGGCACTATCAGACCGAGGCCAGTGTTATTTTTAATGTCTTCCATCCAACAAGGCAAAACACATATTTTTGAATTTTCAAAAATAAGGATACAGGTTTAAATCCCCTCCCATTCTGTGATCAGCAACATTTCCTCAAACAGTAGTTAAACTTACACAGATACAGGCTGTATGTTTACCCCTCTTTGGGGTAATTTTTAGAAATATTTTTTTTTGTCTTTATTAAATTTTCATATAACACCAACATTCATCTCAAAAGATCAATTACAACTAGTCATTTGCATTTTTTTTAAAACAATGATCCCTGATTTTCCCGTTTCTTTACCCCCCTCTATTCGTTTCATCCATCAAGTTCTCTAAACAAGGTTAACATCTAGGCCTCCTTTTTGTAACTACCAATGGCCCCCAGCTCCCCATGATCCCTACCCTCCCTCCCTTAACTACCTTCCCCCTTTCTTCCCATCCCTTCCTGCCTGAGGGAAGTTAATTTGAAACTATCTCCAAAGATATCTGTATTGTACTCATTTATTGAGCATAAAACAATAGGAGTGTGCAGGCCCAAAACACTAATTTCATTTGAAATGTTTGTTTCTTGTCATGTTGTATCATTTCCATTTATTAGTGCACACTATTCTACTACAGCAGGCACTATCCATGCATAAATGGATAAACGAACTTCACACTGCTCACGACCGGGGTCACTTCACTCTAGCTGTTTCCCTTGATCTTTCCGCAGCCTTTGATCTGGTGGATCACCGCACCCTCCTCACTCGTCTTCGGGATGCTGGTCTTTCTGGTACGGTCCTTCGCTGGTTTCACTCTTTTCTTTCCTGCCGCTCTTTCTCTGTAGCTACTGGGTTTTCCTCTTCCCCCTCCACTCCCCTCACCTGTGGGGTTCCCCAGGGTTCTGTCCTTGCCCCTCTTCTCTTTAACATTTTCTTAGCTCCTCTCGCTCTTTTAATACAGCAATTTGGCATTTCCGCGTACTATTACGCGGACGACATTTTTCTTTTGTTTCCTACCGATCCTCTCTCCCCTGATATAACCCCTCTTAATCATTGTCTGACTGCTATTGCCTCATGGTTTTCTTCTAACTTCCTTCACGCAAACCCTGCTAAATCTTTTGCTATCTGGTTCACTTTTGGGAGCCCTTCCCCTGTCTGTGCCCCTTCCTTCTTCTCACAGTCTATTCCCCTCGTTTCTTCACTCCGCTACTTGGGCGTTACCCTCGACTCTTCCCTTTCCTTTAAGGCACACATTTCCTCTGTTGTTCAACGCTCGTTTTTCTCACTTAGGCAACTCCGTGCTATTCGCTCTTTTCTTTCTCCCTCTGCTCTAGCTACTCTTCTCCTCTCCCTTGTTATGTCTCGTCTGGATTATTGTAATGTCTCCCTAGCTGGTCTCCCCCAAGTCCAATTGTCCCGTCTTCAACGTGTTCAGAATTCCGCTATCCGCCTCCTCACTTATGCCTCTCGCTTTGACCACGTTACTCCTCTTCTTTTACAACATCACTGGCTACCTGTCTCTTTTCGTGTTCAATATAAAATTCTTATTCTTGCACACAAGGCTGTTCGCACCGGTACCCCTCTCTATCTTGCTAACCTGATTCACTTCCGTGCATCTCACCGTCTGCTTCGTACTATTCACATTAACCGTATGTCTCTTCCCTCTCCATCCCAGGCCCACCTTACCTCCACCCGCTCCTCAGCCTTCTACTTTCTGGCCCCCAGCCTTTGGAACTCTCTCCCTCCCTCGCTCCGTGCGGAGGAGTCTTACCAGTCCTTTAAGACCCAGCTCAAGACCTACCTTTTTCAAGTGGCATTTAATCTCCCTCCCTAACCCTCCCTCCTGATACTATTTGTATTTGTACTTGTATTAGTAATTGTTACTGATTTCTGTTCTTTTCTCTCTTTCCTTTCCTTTTTCTTTTATGAATTTAAGTGGCGTTCCTTTTCCTTTTCTTGCAGCCCTATATTTTTTTAAATGTTTTTAAATATTTTCGAATATTTTTAAACTGCTAAATTTTATTGTGAACCGCTCAGGTGCCCATGGTGTTGGGCGGTATACCAAGTTTTAAAATAAACATAAACATAAACATAAACATAAATAGTGCAATATTATAAAAGAGTTTGCACTCCTGATAAATAATGCACATTCTTGCACAATAGTGCTCACTATTGCCCAGTAGAGTCACTATAACTATTTAAGTGTATTTTATTTATAAAATAAACATGTACATCACATCTCAAGCTATCATCTTCTTCGTGTGAATATTTATCCACATGTATGTTGGATGTGCAATTTTATACAAGTACTTTTCCACATGTAGAACATAAAACAGAGAATGACAGCAGAAAAAGACCATACAGCTTCTGCTCCTGGGGTGCAGTTTCCTGAGGAATGTCAGATGCTCACAGATACCACATAACATGATTCTCCAAGGTCAAACAAAACATCAAAACAGCGCAAACACAGCCTAAGCTTAGTCCGTTGAGTTGGCTGTGCAGTACTCCATTTGTTTTTTAAACTGTGCAGTTCTGGCTGTCCATCAATTCCGTTTTTCTGGGGCACCTTCCCCCTTTCCTCTTGATTGATTAGAGGGGGAGGTGCTCCCTATGCCAACCTTAGTCTCTTGTTTATTTATAACTCCAAACTCTCAAAAGGAAAAATTCCAGTCTGGGTATCCAAGTAGCCCTTAAACTGTGGCAGCAACCACCCTACCAGTGTTTCTTTTCACAATGACCTTCCCGTGCAGCCAAGAACAAATAAAGCAAAAACTCCAAATAACCAACAGTTAGTCTTTTCTTTTCCACATAGGAGTTATAAAAGAATCCCCAAAGAAACAAGTGTGTGTGTGGGGGGGGGGGGGGGGGTCCTTTAACTTATCTGCATCTCGCTGTCCCTCTGGTAAGCTTCACAAACTGTTATCCTCTGGTAAGTTGTTCCATAGCCTCTATTTCCATGGGCTCTGTGGAGCCCTCAGTTTCCAGCTCCCAAGGCTCTGTCTCCATAGACTCCACAGGATCATCTGCTTATTCCTCTCTCCTCTCCTCCTCTAGCCTCTCTGTGAATCTTTGTACTTCCTGTTGCCTGTCCCTGTCAAACTCCTCCATCCTGGCATTTCTCCAGTTCTGAGGAATCTTAAAGAGCCTTCCCCCAGGACAGGATTTCCACCTCTCAGGATTCCCTGTCTTCTGCTTTGGTACCCAGGTCTTCAGAACCCCCTTTTTCTCTGGGGTTCCTTGTATATCCCGGAGATATTCCTTACAACATCAACTACTAAGCTCTAAAATCTCTTCTTTTCCCATAGAAATCCCTTGTGCTTACCACATGATTTCTTGAATTCAGATACTGTCCTCGTCTCTACTACATCAATTGGGAAGCTATTCCATGCATCTACTACTCTGTCCATAAAGAAATATTTCCTCTGATTACTCCTGAGTCTATCCCCTTTCACCTTCATCCTCTGCCCCCTCATTACAAAGCTTTCTTTCAATTGAAAGAGGCTCTCCTCCTGTGCATTTATGCCACAGGGGTACTGTATGTAAATGTCTCTATCATATCTCCCCTCTTCCTCCATTTTTCCAAAATGCACATATTGAGATCTTTAAGTCTATCCCCATATGCTTTATGACAAAGACCACTGACCATTTAGCAGACATCTTCTGGACTGACCCCATCTTGTTTAGATCATTTTGAAGGTGAAATCTCCAGAATTGCACACAATGCTTCAAATGAGATCTCACCAAAGACTTATACAGAGGCACTATCACTTCTTTTTGCATGTTGACCATTCCTTCCAGTGATTACAAATTTAATTATACTGTAATCACTATTGCCTAGAGGTCCCACCACTATTACCCCTTACAATTTAAATAAAATGATTTAATATACATGATCCATTATTTTTTAGGTGGAATAGAGTGTCAGTAGTCCTATCTTTTTTATTAGAGTACAAATGATTATCAAAGGATTTAAAATCGTTCCCACGTATAAACACCACCTCACCATTAAACCACTTTGGCTGTTGAGCCTGCTTTTCATGTGTGGAATAAATTTTATCTGGGCTTTCAAAATGGTCTTTTGAAATAATGTCCATCTCTCATGCAATTTCTTGACCCTTGCAACCACACCTTTTAGGTTTTGTCTATCTAATTTCTTTGTTTTATCATAGTCTTCCTTTTTAAAATTAAGTGCTACAGCAGTAGTTCATTTTAGTGTCTTCCAGTGATTACAGATTTAATATACTGTAATCACTATTGCCTAGAGGTCCCACCATTATTACCCCTTACATCAGTTCCTGTGTAGCATTAAAAACTTGATATAACGTACTTCCCTTTGGTTGGTTCTTCAGCCAACTTCTCCATGAGGCGGTCACTTATGACATCTACGTAGAAATGTTACCTCCCTACCATGCCCTGATGAGACATTTACCAAATCAATATTTGAACAATTGAAACCTCTCATTATTATAGTATTACCTGTTATCCTTCCTAATTTCTGTCAACATTTCACTGTCTTTAACTTCACTCTAAAACTAGAAGTAATAACCACCGCACTTCCCATCGATGGTGCACTGGAGAGTGCAGCTTCCTACTGCCATCCATCCTGTGTCCTAGTCGATGGCACACATTGCCAATAAACTACAAAAAATTAGCACATCTATTTTGTTATATAGAACCACCTATTTATTTAAAAGCTATTAGTGAGCATAAAACAAAGGATAGGCACTGCAGTCATCATCCTCATTCAAGAAGCAAGCTTGAATGCACATTGATCATCTGAGGATTCCTCACCTCCAGGATCTTCAACCATCATTGAACTAAATGTAACCCTTTGTGGTCACAGGAAAGGGTTCCTGTCTGATGGAAATCCCGTTTTTCCTTTTCTCCCCATCTACTGTTCTTCATATAATTTAGGCTGGTCCCTTAATCTGGCTGCACCTTCTCTCTCTGCTCGGTCCCACATGATTAACAGATCAGTTGTGTAAAGCATGTGGCACTCTGTTTCTATGGAGCTCTGCATGGGCTGCAGAAGGAAAAAGAAAGGCATCAGAAGCAGAGTATCCCTGTTCCTCTTTCAAAAACCCTCATAGCTGACGATACCAAGCTAGAAACGTGCTCTGTGCGACTACCAAATCTGGTGTCCCCTCGCCACCCAGCCACATTCTGTAACTTGCTCATTTTGAACTTCTTGGAAGTCCAGTGATGATATCAGTGCCCCCTTTTGTGCTTGCACCCAGTGCAGTCATCCCACTCACAGAACCTTTGGTACGATCCTGCAACTTGAACCTCCATGCAGTCGCCTGGTTTGTCCCTCCCTTACAATGACCCTGGTAAGCAGTTTGGTCAATTGCCAGTGTAAGCCTCACAATATTAAACTGCAAGATAATTAGCAGGATTCTGATGTCTGTTTACATACGTATTCCAAGATTCCAAGTAAATACATTAGAGGTCAATATTCAAAAGCACTTATATTGGCAGTGACAGTGGTAGCCACCTGTGACAGCCAAATTGATCTTTAACACTAGAAGCCCCAAAGTACATCAATTGACGCAAATGCATCTTCAAAGTTGTATACCAGCGCCACTGCTAGAACCATGTCTGTTGTGTTCCATAACTTTGTTAGCGAGGTTGAGATGTTCAAATTTGTGCATCAAAAATTAATGACAGATGCGTCACCTAGCGGGAAAGCATAGTTACTCACCTGTAACAGGTGATCTCTGGGAACAGCAGGAATTTAGTCTTCACATATGGGTATCATCGGTACCGACAGAGCCTGCGCAAGAACGCTCCCCAGCGTCCAATAGGAAAGCTTTTGAGAGCATCCCACAGTGCCTGCGTGCTGCCTTCCCGCCTTCCCCAACTGTCTCTCTCCAGTTGAGTTTATAGCTGAGACAAAAGAGAGAGGGAAAGAGAAAGAAAAAGAGATACAATTCCTAGGGGAGGTGGGTGGGTTGTGAAGACTAAATTCCTGCTGTTCCCGGAGATCACCTGTTACAGGTGAGTAACTATGCTATCTCCAGGAACAAGCAGGAATGTAGTCTTCACATATGAGGACTCCCTAGCTGCAGATGCCAGGGAGAAGACCCCAGAAGTTGTGTGCCCTTGTGAAAAGGCTCCACTTCCCCCCATGGATCTCTGGCATCCTACCAGGGATGGTGGGTAGGAGTTGATTAAGTATGGAACAGGTGTTGAAGAACAGCCTGACCAAACAAGGCATCCCGGCGGGAGTCCTTGTCTAAGCAGTAATGGTCTGTGAAGGTATGAACCGAAGCCCAAATAGCTGCTCGGCAGATGTCGTTGATAGACACAGAGTGAAGATGAGCCATAGAGGCTGCCATGGCTCTCACATTGTGAGCTGTGACATGGCCTTCCAGAGGAAGGTTTTTACTCTCATAGGCAAAAGATATACACTGTGCAATCCACTTGGACAGCGTTCTTTTGGAGACTAGGATCAAAAGCAACAAAGAGTTGAGAAGACTTCCTATGTTGCTGTGTCCTTTGTAAGTAAAAGTCCAGAGCCCTTTTACAATCCAAAGTATGAAGATTCCTCTCTGCATTTGAAGCATGAGGCCTTGGGAAGAATACAGGAAGGTAAACCGCTTGGTTTAAATAAAAAGGTGACACCACCTTTGGCATAAAATTTGGATGAGTCCTAAGGACTACCTTATCGTGATGAAACCTTGTATAAGGAGGATCAGCCACCAATGCTTGCAATTCACTGATGCGACGTGCTGATGTGATTGCAATAAGAAAGATGACCTTCCAGGAAAGGAATTTCAAAGAGATAGTGGCTAATGGTTCAAAAGGCGGTTTCATAAGCTGCCCAAGAACCAAATTTAAGTCCCATGTCACCAGTGGTGGCTTAATGGGAGGCTTAGTTAAAAGAAGGCCTCTCATAAATCTCGCTATGAGAGGATGAGAGGAAATAGGTTGCCCATTTAGAGGCTTGAAAGAAGCTGCAATAGCATTCAAATGAACTCTCACTGAATTGGTCTTAAGCCCTGCATTAGACAAATGAAGGAGATACCTCTGGAATCATTACTGGAGTATCGCAAGAGGGTTAAGACCCTTCTGCGAACACTATATGGTAAACCTTTTCCACTTGAAAGCATAAGAGTGTCTTGTGGAAGGCTTCCTGGAAGCATAAAGGATATCCTTTACCTGTTGAGAAAGATTAAGACCGTGAAGTTCTAGGCTTTCAGCAACCAGGCCCCGAGATGCAGAGATTGGGGATTGGGATGCCACAGCATCCCGTCCTCCTGAGAAAGGAGATCTGGAGCAGATCCTAACTCCAGAGGCGGAGCTTGAGAGAGATGTGGGAGCAGAGGGTACCACATTTGCCGTGGCCAATGTGGAACTATGAGAATCATATGACCTCTGTCTCTCTGAAGCTTGAACAGGGTTTTGGGAATTAGGGGAATGGGTGGAAAAGCATACAGGAAGTCCTGGCCCCAGTGGAGGAGGAAAGCATCCCTGGCCTGACAACCCTGAGCCGGAATTCTGGAACAGAACTGGGGAAGTTTGGCATTCAGCGGACTTGCGAAGAGGTCTATGTCCGGGGTTCCCCAAATTTGGAAAATTTTGGCCACCAGGTCCTCATGGAGAGACCATTCGTGTGGAAGCAGAACTCAACTGAGTCTGTCTGCCCAAGAGTTTTGAATGCCTGGAAAATACACCGCAAGGAGATGAATCTGATGCTCTCTGGCGAGGGCCCATAGTCGCAAAGCTTTGTTGCATAGCGACAGAGAGCCTGTTCCGCCCTGCTTGTTCACATAGAACATGGCTACTTGATTGTCCATTTGAACTAGGACTGTCTTGTAGCTGAGCTGGGTGTGGAATACTTGAAGAGCAAGGAAGATTGCTCTGAGTTCCAGGAAATTAATGTGTAGATAGGCCTCCTGTGGAGTCCAGGTACCCTGGGTAGAGAGGCCTTGCAGATGGGCTCCCCAACCGACCTGTGAAGCATCTGTTGTTAGAGTGGCTTGGGGTGGGGGTTGCTGAAAAGGAGACCCCACCAAAAGGTTATGGAGTGACTGCCACAATTGGAGGGACAAAATAAGGCGATCTGAGTTTGCTATTTTGTCTGACAGGCAACCTGACGCCTGAGCCCACTGAGTGGATAAAGTCCACTGGGCTGCCCTCATATGGAGGCGAGCATAAGGAACCACATGCACGGTGGATGCCATGTGGCCTAGCAACTGTAACATTTCTCGAGCAGTGAGATGAGGTTTTAACTCTACTTGGGAAGCCAACTACACAATGCGAAGGCAGCGGGCCTGCGGAAGGTAGGCCCTTGTCTATCTGGTGTCCAGCAGAACTCCTATAAACTCTAGAGACTGAGTGGGAGCAAGGTTGGATTTTGGGAAGTTTATGACAAGTCCCAAATATTGAAGGATGCGCATTGTGCGAGAGAGAGCAACCCTGGCCTCTGGCTCTGAAGGAGCTCGAATGAGCCAGTCGTCTAAGTAAGGGAAGACGAATATTCCCAGGGTACAAAGAAACGCTGCCACCACAGCCATGTATTTTGTGAACACCCTTGGTGCTGAGGCCAGGCCAAAAGGAAGAACCCTGTATTGGTAGTGCTTCCCTTGAAATAGGAAGCGAAGGAACTTTCGATGAGTTGGATGGATGAGAACATGAGTGTACGCATCCTTGAGATCTAGAGAACAAAGCCAATCCTGACTTTGAAGGTATGGCAGCAGAGTTCCTAGAGAAATCATTTTGAACTTCTCTTTGAACAGGAATTTGTTCAATTCTCTGAGGTCTAAAATGGGTCTGTGTCCTCCTGTTTTCTTTGGAATAAGGAAATAAGCGGAGTAGAACCCTGTACCCTGTAGTTGAATGGGTACCTCTTCTATTGCCCCTTAGGCAAGAAGCACAGTGACCTCTTGACCTAACTGGTTGTTGAGAGAGGTCTGAGAATTGAACTGTCTTACCATTGTAGGAGGGGGGCATGCTGAGGAAATGAAACTTGTACCCCTCTCTTAACAATAGACAGAGTCCAATTTTCTGCTGTTATCTGACCCCATCTGGGGGCAAAATGATATAACCTTCCTGGAATGGTGGAGGGTTCTGGACCGTTCAGGGACAGGAAGGCAAAGTTCTCTAGATAGGAGTCAAAGCCCCTGTGGAGGCTGAGTCTGCGGAGCCGGTTGAGGCTTAGCAGCTTTTGTTTTTCTTTGCCTAGGTTGTTGCTGCTGTCCCTTTTGGGCAGACTGACCCAAACGATGTCCCTGTTGGGTATAGGAGGGATAAAACTTCTTCTTCTTACTGAAGAATGGTTTCTTGTAGGATTTTTTCCTTGCAGGATCAGCTGTAGATTTAGACAATCTATCCAAGGTGATATTGTCAGCATCTATCTCATTAGCTTTTTCCTGCCAATTCTTGCCAGATTCTCTCCTGTGCAAGGAATATTTCCTAGTTTATCCTGTACCCAAAGTTCCAAGTCAGATGCCTGGAGCCAGGCAATCCTACGTGCACCTATGGCAATAGCAGAGGTTCTGCTTATGCACGCAAAGCAGTCAAAGGCTGCACGATTGACAAACTTGGAAACATCCTGAACATGTTTGACAAGGGCGAGGTAATCCTGCCTCTTATCATCAGAAAGGAGGGGGCTCATAAGCTCTAAATCTCCTGTAACCTCCTTAAGGAACATTCCCATATATAAAATATAGGAACTGATCCTAGCAGAAAGCATGGAAGCCTGAAAGGTTCGACGTCCAAAGGTGTCAAGAGTCCTACACTCACATCCTGGAGGATTAGATACATGCCTTTTTGCACTCTTGATCCTTCTCATAGCTGATTCCACCACCATGGAATGGTGTGGTAGCTGAGTCTTCTGAAACCCAGGACAGGGAGGAACTCGATACATGGTGTTGAGTCTTCAAGAGTGAGGAGATGTGGTTAGAGGTGTTTCCCACATCCTTAACATGAGATCATGCAAGATCTCATGAATAGGTAAGGTAGCTGCCTCCTTGGGAGCTTTAGGGTATTGCAGGATTTCTAATTCCTTTCCCTAGGCTCTTTTTCAGGAGCCACTGTGATGGAAAGACCTCGAGCCACATCTTGGATAAAATCCTGAAAGGACATATCCTCTGGTGGAGACATCCTATGCTGAGGAGAAGAAGAATCCTCAGGAAGAAGTACTCTGGTAATGGCAGAGCTTTCAGAGTCTTCAGACTCATCCGAGAATTCAAATTACCTCCGATCCGGGTGATTGTGCAAGGCATGGTACCGGTACCGATCAAAGTTGGCATCGGAGGGGTCTGGTACTGACTTGTCAATACCGGATGGATATGATTGACTCGGTCCCGGTAGAATACCCGCCGATGTCGATGCAGTCGATACCAGTACCGGAGTCGGTGCCGGTACCGGTTGAATTGTCTGAAGCGGTTTCAAGGGCATCAAGGCCGTGAGAAGAGCCGCCAGACTGCGTTCAATAGCCAAGAACCTCTGGTCTATTGACGCTGCCGATGCTTGGGTATCAGTACCGGATGAAGCAGTCGGTATCCCAGAGCATGGCACCAGTAGTTCTGCCGAGGTTGAGGCCTCAAACATCCTGGAGCCCCGTTAATGCTTTGGAAGCCAAAGCCTCCCGCCGGGGCAATTTTGCCGGTGAAAGTCCCTCAAGGGCAACGCCAGAGGCATCTCGATGCTTAGAGGGAGATCTACCCTTTGAGGACCAGCTAGATTTATGTTTAGTTACCTGAGATCCATGGGAGGAAGATGAAACCCTGCAAGACGTCGATGCCACAGAGGCTGCATCGGAGGGAAAAAGGGTGCTAAGTTTAGCAGCTCGGTTCTGCCGGCCCCCCTTCGACATCTTCCCACAGGCAACACACTCCAAAATAGAGTGGTCAGGACCTAAACATTTGAGGCACCACTCATGTGTGTCGGTGACGGAAATGGTACCGCCACACTTGGAACACTTTTTAAAACCCGAAGCGGGTTTTTCCATTTTAAAGGAAAAGTTGGGCCTAGTGCCCAAAATGGCACGTGGCACCTGAGGAGAAAACCTGGAAGACTCCAGAAGAAAAGTTTTGGGGGGGGGGGGGGGGTTGGAAAAAAAAGAAAGAACCGGCAGTACCGGTGTAGCATCGAAGGAAGGCAGACGCGACCACAAAAAAGAAGAATAGAAGGGAATTATTTTCTGCGGTGACAGGATGTGCGACCTGTCGGCTTCGCGGAAAAAGAAGAACTGGAGAGGGACAGTTGGGAAAGGCGGGAAGGCAGCACGCAGGCGCTGTGGGATGCTCCCAAAAGCTTTCCTATTGGACGCTGGGGAGCATTCCCGCGCAGGCTCCATCGGTACCGACGATACCCATATGTGAAGACTACATTCCTGCTTGTTCCTGGAGATAATGAATTTATACCTTGAAGCCCCAAAGTATGTCAATTGACGCAACCAAGAAAACTGAGTGGTTTTCACAAGTTTTCTTACAACGACTAACATAAGAACAGTGTTAACTAAATTTAAAAGTAACTGCAAATTCAAAAGTAACTGCAAAGTCCATGTCAGTTAACGAATGAACAGGATAAGCATGTACGCCTGCACAACCTGTAACATGTAGGTCAATGTCTGAATCTGATTCAGTCGAATCAGAGCCACTGTCAATTTCCAAAATATCTTGCAGCTTGGCAAGTGCTTGTGCTGCTGTCATGCGCTGCGGATGCAGTTCTCCTGTTTTCTGCATCGAAGCGGTAGCTGCAGCTGGCAACAGATCAACTGATTTTGCACCAGCACATCTAGGCACTGCTGTCTTATGAGGTTTCGGCATTCTGTAAATAGAATCGTAGAAAAATGGAAATTACACATACCTGGTAATTGTAGCTCCTGGAGGGTCCAGTTTAGTCCTCCACATCCGGGTAGTGCACCTCCTCCTGCAGCCTGGAGACTGGACCAATCAAAATCTTCCTATGTATGATGTATGCTGTCGGAGCTCCCATCAGCCCCCAGTGAACTAGTAACAAAGCAGACTTAAAGAAGCAACACATGAAACTATAAGAAATATGTATTCAGAACAAAAGTCATTCCCCTTATGAATTGAACGACCCCCTCCCCAAACGAGGAAGCCAGAACTCTGCACATCGCCTCTACCTTCTTCCCGGAAGAAAGAGACAGGAATCCGCGGCCGGGAATACGAAGAGAAAGAAGGCTGACCCAATTCCGCTCCGTTTGCAGAAAGCGCGCCGCAACCGTCAACCTGACACACAGGAGGGAAGGAGGACTAAACTGGACCCTCCAGGAACTACAATTACCAGGTATGTGTAATTTGCATTTCCTGAGCGGTCCTCCAGTTTAGTCCTCCACATCCGGGATGTAACAGAGCAGTCAACACCGGGCGGGACCTTGCCATCCGGCGTGCAGCACTGCCGAACCAAAACAAGAATCCCGAGCGGCTAGCACATCTAACCGGTAGTGCTTACTGAAGGCATGCAGCGACGACCAAGTAGCCGCTCTACAAATTTCCGCAGGTGGCACCAGACTATGCTCCGCCCAGGAAGTCGCCTGAGCTCTGGTAGAGTGGGCCCACAGACCCATCGGAACCGGCTGATGCTGTAAAATATAAGCCGATGCAATCGCCTCTTTGATCCACCGAGCAATGGACGCCTTAGCCGCCACCTCTCCTTTCCGTGCCCAGCCAAAAAGCACGAACAACCGGTCGGGCGATACCACTTTGGGCAAAAAAGAGGGAACCAGCCTAAGCACCACGCGATCCCTAGAAATAGACAAGAACGGTTCTCTGCACGAGAGCACCTGCAACTCGGAAATGCGCCTCGCCGAGCAGATGGCCACTAGAAAAACCGTCTTCAGGGTCAGATCCTTAAGAGACGCTTGCCGGAGGGGCTCAAAAGGTTTGCGCACCAAAGCGCGCAACACCAGGTTCAAATCCCACGAAGGAACTGACACTCTACGCGAAGGCCTCAAACGGAATACCGCCTTGATAAAACGCTGAACGTCCGGATGAGACCCTAGGTTAAGTCCCAGCACTTTGCCCCTGTAGCAAGCGAGAGCCGTCAACTGAACCTTCAGAGAGCTGGCCGCCAGACCCTTGTCAAATCCGTCCTGCAAAAAGCTGAGAACTACGGCCACTGAAGCTGTCGCCGCCCGAACACCACGCTGTGAACACCAGTCTTCAAATATTCTCCACACCCGCACATAAGCGAGGGAGGTGGAGGTCTTCTGCGCTCGAAGAAGAGTGGCAATAACCGCGGAGGAGTAACCCCTCTTCCTCAGCCGAGCCCTTTCAATGGCCAAACCGTAAGTGAGAATCGATCAACCTGGGGCATCCGAAGCGGACCCTGAAGCAGTAGATCTGGTAACGGAGGCAGAGTCCAGGGTACACCGTCACGCAACCGCACCAGGTCTGCATACCACGGTCTCCTGGGCCAATCCGGAGCAACTAGTAACACTCGCCCCCGGTGTGCCTCAATGCGCTGAATGACCTGACCGATTAGCGCCCAAGGAGGAAAGACATAAAGAAGACCGTACTCCGGCCACGGCTGAAGGAGGGCGTCGATCCCCTCGGACATGCACTCTCTCCGCCTGCTGAAGAAGCGCCCTGTCTTTGCCGATTGAAACGTCGCCATGAGGTCCATGACGGGAGACCCCCACCGGCGAACTATTTGCGCGTAAATCTGTGGGTTCAGCTCCCATTCCCCGGGGTCCACCTGCACCCTGCTGAGATAATCCGCCGTCACATTGTCTCTTCCCGCGATATGCGCCACCGAAATCGCCGGCAGACGGGATTATACCCAATTGAACAAGGCCGCCGCTTCGTATTCCATGGCCACACTTCCGGTGCCTCCCTGGCAGTTGATGTAGGCCACCGTTGCCGAGTTGTCCGAGAGAACTCGCACCGGCCGCCCCCTCACCAATGCCTCGAGGGCAAGCAGTGCGAGCCTCACCGCTCGCAGCTCGAGACGGTTGATCGACCAAGAGGCCTCTAGGAAAGACCATGTCCCCTGAGCGAAGCGGCCCTCGCAGTGAGCTCCCCAGCCCGAGAGGCTGGCATCCGTAATGAACGGAATCCAAAGGGGCGGTTCCAAGGGAAGCCCCATCCTCAGGTTTTTCAAGCACAGCCACCACCGGAGCGACCAACGAACTAGCTTCGGGCAAGGCAACCTCACGTTCAACTAATCGAACTGGTTCGACCAATGACGTAACAGGGCGCTCTGGAGTGGTCGCATATGGAACCTCGCCCAAGGAACCACCTCCAGGGTCGCTGCCATAGTGCTGAGAAGCCGAAGGTACCACCAGGCGGACGGAGTGGGCATCCCTAAGAAAGTGCGCACTAGGCCCCGCAAGGCTTGAACACGGCGCTCCGGCAAGCACACCAACCCTCTCGCCGTGTCGAACTGAACTCCGAGGTATTCGAGGGATTGAGTCGGCGTCAAGTGACTCTTCTTTTCGTTGACCACCCAGCCGAGGGACTGCAGCAATGTCACCACTCTGCCCGTGACCTGCACACTCTCGTCGTTGGACTTTGCTCGAATCAACCAATCGTCGAGGTAAGGGTGGACTAAGATGCCTTCCTTTCGCAAGGCCGCCGCAACCACCACCATTACCTTTGTGAAGGTGCGCGGAGCCGTGGCCAGTCCAAACGGCATGGCCCGAAACTGAAAGTGACCCCACGGGAATGCAAACCGCAGGAACTTTTGATGAGCCGCCCGAATGGGGATGTGCAAATAGGCCTCTGAGAGGTCGAGGGACGTGAGGAACTCCCCTTGACGCACCGCCACGATGACCGACCTTAAGGTTTCCATCCGGAAATGAGGGACCCGGAGAAAACGATTGACGCCCTTGAGATCTAGGATCGGGCGGAGCGACCCGTCTTTCTTGGGCACCACAAAATAGATGGAGTAGTGACCGACGCCGCGCTCGGAAGGCGGAACGGGAATGACTGCTCCTAAGGCTAAGAGTCGGAACAAAGTCAACCGAATTGCCCGTACCTTCTGCTCGCCTTTGCTGGGAGAAAGGACAAAGGAATCTGGGAGCGGGCAAGCAAACTCCAGCGCATAACCTTCTCTGATGATCTCAAGAACCCACTGATCTGATGTTGTTTGGGCCCAAGAGGGAAGAAAGTCGCGCAAGCGACCCCCGATGACCAGACTTCCCTCCGGAGCCCGTCTCGCCTTATTGTGGCTTTCGACTAAAGGAAGAGGGCGAAGAGGAGGAAGCCCCCGAGAAGCCTCTTCCCGCTCCTCAAACCTCGAAATCCTTGGGATCTAGACCCAAAGCGGACACGTTGGGAACTCCAAAGGCGGGAAGAACGAAATCTGCGAAAGTCCCGAAATTGACCTCGTGCTGACGGCAAGGTCCTACTCAGCTTAGGCTTATCCTCTGGCAGCCTACCGCCCTTAGACTCCCCGAGGTCCTTAACCAACTTATCCAGAGTGTCTCCAAACAACAATTTGCCCTTAAAGGGAAGCTTACTGAGACGAGATTTAGAAGATCCGTCGGCCGCCCAGTTCCGCAACCAGATAGATCTGCGCGCCGCCACTAAGGAAGCCATACTATTAGTCAAAGTTCTGATCAAGTCATAATGCACATCTGCCAGATACGCCGACCCAGATTCAGCCGGGTCACCTCTAACAACCCCTGCTGATCCAAACCGGAAGCTGGCCGCAGGTGCTGAGCCCAACGCAAACAGGCCCTAGCTACCCAAGTGCCACAGATAGAGGCCTGCAGCGATAAGGCATTGGTGTCAAAGGCCTGTTTCAACAAACTATCTACCTTCTTGTCTTGCGCATCCTTTAAGGCAGCACTGCCTTCAACAGGAATGGTGGTTTTCTTAGTTACCGCCGAAACCGCTGCATCTACTCGCGGCGACTTAAACTTCTCCTTGTCTTTGTCAGCTAAGGGATACAGATGGTTCATAGTCCTAATCCCCTTCAGACCCGGAATCAGGTTGATCCCACTCAGTTTGAATCATTTGCTCCACCACTCGGTGCACTGGAAACACCACCTGAGACTCACGCACGGCCTGTATGAGAGGATCCTCCAATCCGTCCTCCTCAATAGGACGAGGCACCGCTAGATTGAGTGTCTGAAGAGATTCCATGATCAAAGGCACCAGCTCTTCCTTACGAAATACCCGAATAATCCGGGCTTGGTCCTCCGGCTCGGGAATCTCACCGTCTTCTAACTCCTCAGCACCAGCATCAGGATCTACTTCTGCATCCAGATCCTACCAACTCAGTTCGTCCTGCTCCGGGTCCATGGACCTAAAGCATTTGGCGGCAGGCTGGAAATTTCGCCGGGGCCCCTCTGCTTTTAAGGAGGGAAGGGACGCCGGCCAGGACTCTGGCAACTTGCCGGAGCGGCTTAAGCGAAAGGCCTGGTGCATAAGGAGGACAAAGTCCGGGGAAAAATCCGCGGAGGGAGACTCTGTGGCTTCAATCGATAACGTGCTAGCCTGCCCTTTAGGATGGGCCGTAGAGCAAGAAGGGAGAGGTCCAGGCGAGGGCTCTCCCTCCGCCAGAAGAGGTGGACCGTCAGAGTCCGGCAGCTCCTTCAGCTCCCTTTGAAGCTCCAAGTCTGAGGAAACCGAGGCACAGCCCCTGTAAATTCCAGACTCCGCCACCGCTCCCCTGCGCGATCCGCAGATCACGCACTGCCGTTTGGAAGCCATGCAAGCACAGAAACTCTTCCAGATAATAGAGCCTGACCGAAACCCCAAAGCAAAAAGAAAAAATGTTGGGTTTTTTTTTTTTTTAGTTTTAAAACATCAATTCAGAATGTTGAGAGGTCCGCAGGCAAAATCGCCACTCTAAAAGCACCAAAAAAAACCAGGGGAACGCGTGCACAGCTGTCCTTGCTGGCGGGAAAAAGAAAAAACGGGGTTGTAAAATGGCCTCCGGCACCTTATCGCCAGCGAAAAGAAAATGGCGCGAAATTCACGAAGTAAAGGAAAGTAAATTAAAATCAAATTAGGGGAAATAAATGAAAATTAAATGAAATGAAATTAAAACGCGATCCCCGCAGAAAGTGAACTCACCACACAGGCGAGGCTCCGCCGGAAACTGGCTCACCGCTCGAATCTTGAGCGGGAGCACGCTACAGCTCTGGACTTACCAGGAGAAACACAAGAATTGCGAGTCTCAGAAAGGAAACCAGGAGTTAAATAAAGGCGTCCCAGACCGAAGAATATGGCTGGGAAAGACAGATCTCTTCCCCGTGCAGTCTAGGGGAGAGATCTAAGCTGCCTGACTGCCAGAGCTCCTCTGTAGAGAAGGCAGAAGGCCAATGCAGATCTGGCTTCTCGGCGCCGGCTTGCCCTTTTTTTTTTTTTAAAGAAACAGCTACCTAATAAAAGAAATGAATGATATGGGACAAATAAAATCCCCCAAACAAAAAACTCTCTAGTGCTGCTCCCCCAACTGTCCCTAAGTGAGCCTAAACCAGGCACATACGTCCTCCAGCTGCAAGGAGACTGGACACACTGGGGGCTGATGGGAGCTCCGACAGCATACATCATACATAGGAAGATTTTGATTGGTCCAGTCTCCAGGCTGCAGGAGGAGGTGCACTACCCGGATGTGGAGGACTAAACTGGAGGACCGCTCAGGAAAAAATGAATAAAACATAAGGGAGGAAGCGATATGCTAAATGTTCTGGAGTGTCAGCCTGTTCTAGGACGTGTTTGAAAGTCGCGACATTGTACATACCTGTGTAACAGAGTAAATTTCGGTTTTAAATCAATCACTGTTTACAGTTTTACTCCGACATTACAAAACAATAAACACACGTTGACGTGTAATGATATCACATACTGCACGTATTTAACAAATAAGTAACTTCAGATTAATTCACATCTGCATTTCATGCTAAACACAGTCGTCGTGATAATGTGTCAATTGACGCACTTTGGTTTCTAGGTAAAATGCCTTTTGGGGCTTCTAGTGTTAATCTACCAATGAAAGGATTAGGTATAACGTTTTTAATTTGGCCTTTAAAGTTTTACACAGCGGGGGGGGGGGGGCGGAGGGGGGAGAAGGGGCAGAATACCTGTCTGAGAAGTTACGATGACATAAACTTAGGAGACAGTTGTAGTCAAGATACTCTTTTCGTAGTATCCTCAGTTGGAATTTAGGCAATACATTCTCCGTGGCAGTACCAAAATTGTGGAATTCCTGTGCTGCCTGCCAATGCAGGTATCATGGGCTAAAGGGCAGGAGCAAGGGGAAAACAGAGCAAGTAGTTGCTCTGCCATCCCCAATTACAGTGGCAACATGTTATTCGATATCTTATTGCTAAGGGGCAGCACTGTGAGACCGTGCTGGAGACAGAGGCAGGAGCAGGGAGGAACTGCTCCTGCCCTCTTCCTACTGAACCACTAGGGATTGTAAAGGTAAAGGCTAGGAGGGTTGGGGGGTTAGGAGGGCTGGATGTGCCTCACTGGCTAGCTGAGAATTTTGCATTTGGGGGAGGGGAGGGAGAGAGGCCCAACTGGCTAACTATGAGATCTGAAATTGGGAGGGAGGAGGTTTGAATGGCTAGTTGAGCTCTTTCATTTTAGGGGGTTGTCCCAAGATCGCTAGACAGTTTCCCTTAGGGGTTGGGAGCTGTTTAGGGGTTAGGTGCTGAAGGAGGGCCTCCATATCTGGGGTTGGTGCCGCGGATTAGCTGATCCACGGCACCAGCAGCCTTTAGCAATTGATTGGCTGCGGAAAACGCCACCTCTTCAGGTGACGTTATTTGTAGCCATGATTGTAGTGATTGAGGAAGCCATCGCACGATGGCTGCCTCTTATCGCTATACCTTTTCCCCGCCCTGATCCCGCACCCCTTTCCTCTAGTGCATGAAATGGAGCAAATCGCAGAAAACAGCCTGCGATAGCTGCATTTCGACTGCATTAGATGTCACCTTGGCACGATTTTTTTCTGCTTTTCTGCCATGATGACAGCTAATGCCTTTTAGTAAACATCCCCCTTAGTCTATTTGGGTGATTTTCCATTCTCCGAGATTTATTAGGTCTAAATGCAAATCTTATTCTTTGTTGTCCTAGTATAATATAGATCTACAAAATTTAGGAAATCTAATAAATGGAAAATCATGACAGACAACAATGTAACAAGGAAAAATGGATAAAAATAAAATTGAGGGTGATATAGAGGATAATTTTCAAAGCTTTTTCCAGGAGTGACAAGCTCATCCAGCCATCACCAAGTCATTTAGGAATTTTCAGTCTATTGACTCGTGAACTCTCTTGACCACTGTCCTCTCAGCCGCTATGTTATCAGAATCTGCCAATGAGGCATTCTTTTCTTAAAAGATTATACTCTCTTCTGCATTAGACACTTTTTCTCCTTCCCTTCCCCATTCTATAAGGCATATCAAACCACAGTCATGGCTTACTCCCATATTTCAGTTCCTATATTCCTGTGCCTGCTCTGCACAGTACCTCTGCCTAAAATCCTGTGCCCATGCTAACTTCATACATTTGAAATTCATACTGACCTTCTTCCATTCTGCTATTGCATTTTCCTGTAACACTATGCCCATCTGACAAAGTCTCTTATCTCCAACTCACCATCTCTTTGTCACACTCATCTCCCTCCTCAAAGTGCCTCCACCTTTAAACCTCACTCTAAGTTCAAACTATAGTTGACTATTTCCATGCAGTGGAGGATTAGCCGAATGATTGGAGTAATGCACTTAGCGAAGAAGAACCCAAACTACGGTTACAAGATGCAAGGTTCCACATTAGGAATAATCATTCAATAAAAGGATCTAGGCATCATTGTGGATAATATCTTGAAATCTTCTGCCCAGTATGTAGCAGCAGCTAAGAAAGCAATACAATGCTAGGAATCATAAAGAAAAGAATGGAGAATAAAATCAAAGATATTATAATGTCTCTATATCACTCCATGGTGTGACCACACCTTGAGTATTGTTTGCAGTTCTGGTCGCCATATTATAAACTACAGAGCTTAAAAGGGAGAGAAGAGGAAAAGAGAAATCTATTTGCATTGGTGTGATATACAGACCTCCCTCACAGGAGGGAGAGGTGGACGGAGAATTAATTGAAGACATATGCAGCATTACTAGGAAAGGGGAAGTGCTACTGATAGGGGATTTCAATATGCCAGATGTTAAACAGATTGGTACATTCCTGCTGTAGTATCATCTACAGTAGAAGTAAGGGGATCCTGGATCCTCTACAGGGAGAACTATTCAGGCAACTGGTAAGAGAATCCACACGTGAAGGGGCCATACTGGACTTGGTGCTTACCAACTGTGAAAGTGTTTCTGATGTTATAGTGGGAAATTATTTTGCATCCAGTGATCACCAGATGGTGTGGTTCAGTATTAGGACTAGGGCTGTTAAAATCCATTCAAAAGCGAGGGTCTAAGACTTTAGGAAAACTAACTTTGTCAAGATGAGCCAATACCTCAGGGAGTCATTAGCGGGATGGGAACAGCTGGGGGATGTAGAAAAACAGTGGGCAAAACTGAAAGGAGATATTTTAAGGGCAACCAACCTTTTTGTTAAAATGGTAAATAAAGGTAAAAGGAAACGGAGACCGCTATGGTTTTCAAAAGAAGTAGCTGAAAGTGAAGAAAAGCTGGCCTTCATGAAATACAAGAGATCACAGAGAGAGGAAGACAGGCATCTGTATTTGGAAAAACTTAGAGAAGCTAGCAAAGGAGTCAGGAAAGCAAAGATTCAAAAGAGGAGGAAAGAGCCAATGCAGTTAAATGGGGGGATAAGACATTTTTCAGATATGTTAGTGAGAAGAGGAAGGGCAAAGGTGGTATTGTCAGACTCAAGGGTGAAGGGGAGGAATATGTAGAACTGATGAGGATAAAGCAGAATTGCTTAACAAATATTTCTGTTCTGTGTTCACAGATGAAGAACCAGGAGCAGGACCTCAGAAAACACCCACAAACAGGAAAAGAAGCGAGGGGCATCTTGAACAGTTTTCAGAAGACTGTGTTCATGAGAAACTAGCTAAACGTAAAATAGACAAAGCGATGGGACCAGATGGGATACAACCTACAATGCTGAGGGAACTTGGGGACGTTCAAGCAGCTCCACTGACTGACCTTTGCAATGCCTCATTGGAGTTGGGAATGGTGTCAAAGGACTGGAGAGAGGCACATGTGGTCCCTTTACACAAAACCGGAAATAAGGATGTGGTTGAAAACTACAGGATGGTTAGTTTAACTTCGGTTGTGAGTAAATTATTGGAAGCACTGCTGAAAGAGAAAATAGTGAGGTTTCTGGAGTCCAGCAGATTATAGGATCAGAGGCAGCATGGATTCATCAGAGGCAGGTCTTGTCAGAAAAATCTGATTTCTTTGACTGGGTGACCAGGGAGTTGGACCGAGGGAGAGCCCTAGATGTGGTGTATTTAGATTTCAGTAAAGCCTTTGACACCGTTCCTCAGAGGCGACTTATAAACAAACTGAGCACCCTAGGGATGGACCCTAAAGTTACTGCTTGGGTTAGAAATTGGTTCAGTGGGAGGCGACAAAGGGTATAGGTAAATGGAGCTCACTCTGAGGAGAATGAGGTTACCAGTGGTGTTGCCCCAGGGATCTGTCCTTGGTCCAATTCTTTTTAACATCTTTGTTAGCGGAAGGGTTGTCGGATAAGGATTGCCTCTTTGCGGATGATACCAAAATCAACAATAGAGTGGACACCCAGGAAGGTGTAGATAACATGAGGAGGGATCTAACTAAGCTTGAAGAATGGTCTAGAATTTGGCAGCTGAGATTTAATGTTAAAAAATGCAAGGTCATGCATTTGGGCTGCAGCAATCCAAGGGAGCAATATAGTCTAGGGCGTGAAGTACGTTTGTCCACTAAAGAAGAGCGGGACCTAGGTGTGATTGTGTCTGATCTTAAAGTAGCTAAACAGGTAGAAAAGGTGACGGCAAAAGCTAGAAGGATGCTTGGGTGCATAGGGAGAGGAATGGCCAGCAGAAGAAAGGATGTGATAGTGTCTCTATATAAGTCTTTGGTGCGACCTCATTTTGAGTATTCTATGCAATTCTGGAGACCGCACCTTCAAAAGGATATAAACAGGCTGGAATCCGTACAGAGGGTGGCTACTAAAATGGTTAGTGGTCTTCATTATAAAGCATATGAGGACAGACTTAAGGATCTTAATATGTACACCTTAGAGGAAAGGCGGGATAGAGGTGATATGATTGAGACGTTTAAATACCTCTGTGGCATAAATGCACAGGAGGAGAGCCTCTTTCGATTGAAAGCAAGCTCTGTTACAAGGGGACATGGGATGAGGGTGAAAGGGGATAGATTTACAAGTGATATGCAAAAATATTTCTTTACAGAAAGAGTGGTGGATCCGTGGAATAGTCTCCCAGTGGAGGTGGTAGAGTTGAGGACAGTATCTGAATTCCAAAAAGCATGGGATAAATGCAGAGGATCTTTAAAGGAAAATAGGGGAATGTTGTAGTGGTTGATATGGAAAGACAGACTATATACACCCTGTGGTCTTTTTCTGTCGCCATGTTTCTATGTTTCAAAAGGATATTCAATCCTCCATTGTCTTAATGAATTGAATAATTTTGTGCCGTTTGAAAATTTAATCACCTCACTCATTGCTTGGGGCAGGTGGTCCCTTATTGACTAACCAATTTCTTGAGGTCTGAGCTTTCAAGAACAAGAGTCCACTTTGGCAAATGCATGAAGTGTAGTACAAGAGATGGCTAAACACATGAAGATGAATGGATTTCTGTGATAGTGTTGCCTGGGTGAATGTGGAGACAGTTTGCATCTGGTCTGTGAGGTGATATCATTCATAAGTGCAGTTTGACTGCTTCATTTGGTGGGGGGAGGTAAAAGGTATGGAGGTTGGGTTTTCTCTTCTCTCCACTCCAATTCAAATTAGCAGCTCAATCCCCCTCAGCAACACTAAGTATCTCTTCTCAATGCTCTTTTCTTTGAAGCCTTTGCACAATAGCTTTCTCACACTTTCTGGAACCCTCCCGCCCTGCCCTGCTGTTCATCTTTCATCGCAGGAGCAGGCCAAGGACAGAATGAAGGAGTAGGAACCAAGGTAGGGTGGACATGCACATTCCACATTCCCTCTCTTTCTTTTGCCCTGCCCTGACTCCTTCACTTTGTTTTGCTGTCCTACCCTTTATTCCATGCTACTCTTAGCTTCCACGCCATCTCCTGCCCTCTATCCCTCTATCCCACTCTCCTTTCTCTTTGCCTCCATATCTCTTATCTTTCCTTATTTTATAATCTCCCTCTTCTTCACCCCAAACTCTGCCTCCTCCCAGTTATGATCCCTTCACCTCCTGCCCAGCTCTTTGCCTGCCACTTATTCACACCACAATATCTCTTTCTCTGCCCCCAGCACTTCACCCCGTTCTGTTCTGTTTTCTGTCTCCCACAGTGGGAGGGGTGGAGGGCAGAAAGAGGGGAGTACAGAGTGAAAAGCAGTGTTGCACTCCCACACCCTGCCCTGCATTCCACTTTCTAAGACCTCCCCACCCCCCTTTCTCCCCACATCCCATCTCACCATGGAAGAGAGAGGGCAGGACAGAGCAGTGGGTGAGGTCAAAAAGAAGGGAGTGCAGGTTGAAGGGGTAAAGATAAATGACATGGCAGGCTGGGGGTAAGGGCCACACAAACACACAAATTACTTGGAGCAAAAAAAGGTAGAGTGGGCTCTTTCTCCCTTTGTGATGGAACGCCCAAAGACTTTTACTGTGGAGTCAATTTTGAGTGCTATTTTAAAGCTGGGTGAGGTGATGATAACTCAGTCAAATAAAATATTGTCTGAAGTACATGGTAATGCTATTACTATTTTTAAAAAAACTCTGGTGCTATTGAGGAACTGGAAAAATCATTGGAAGATATTAAGTCTAAGGTACATCATCAGGAAGAACGGTCTTTGGCCATGATTAAGGATACATCTAGACTTAAACTTAAGACTGAGATGTTGGAGAACCAGGTTCATGCGACTAACCTGTGCTTAATAAACTTTCCCAAATCCTCCTTGGTATCAGCAAGAGACATGTTTAAGCTTTATTTGGTGAAGATATCAGGTGTTTCAGAGGAGTCTCATCCTCCCCTAGTTAAAATTTATTATACTCCTATGGCTAAGAAGGTACAAGGAGATGTTGTTCAATTCTCCTTGGGTGAACAACAACATATTGATATTCTTAATATTTCAGCAGTATTGGAATCATCAGAATCTGTCACCGGCAACGCTGGTAATAAATCTGGCGCTGCCTTCTGACCGGGAGTGGTTACTAAAATTGTACTTTAAAAAAAGGTCTATATTATTTCAAGGTTTGCTAATTCATATTTTTCCAGATGTATCTTGTGACACGCAAAAGAGAAAAAGGGAGTTTTTGATTTTGAGACCTGGGGTTCTTCTCCAGATGGGAGGGGGTGGGGGTCTTTTCTTTTTAAAATTTTCTTGTAAGTGTACAGTTAAGTTGCAATCTGTAGCTTATGTTTTTTATGACCCAGCCCCGTTGGTTTCTTTTATACTGTAAGTACACGTCTGCCTGCAGTTACCTAGGAGTTTGGATGTCTAGATAACTTGGCAATGTATTAGATAGGTTTTGATGATAGGCTGATGTAATGCTTTTCTTTTCATGTTTGTTAGATTTGTTTCCTAGTTGGATCTCTCCTCTGTTGAGGGCTAGAGGGAAATAGGTGGTAATGACAGGGCTTTTCTTGGGGCATCTGGTATTTACAGAGAATTGTACTACTCATTCCATTTCTGTACAAGTGATATTGCTCGGTTGTATATTTGGAATTGCATAAATAAAAAATTTTTTAAAAAGTAAAGAAAGTTAGATCCATTCCAGAAGACAGGATCTGGGTGCCTGCCTGCAGGATCCTAGGGAAAAAGGCAGTGGAAAAAAGAGATGGAGGATGTAGCCTTCCTCAGCAAGTGATTTCACTTCCAGGGATAAGTTATTTAGTGCAGCTGGATTGCTTCAAAATTGCTTTCCAATTCAACGGCAGTCAGGTTCAAGTGGCAGAACTAGTAAATGCAAGCCACAGTGCCTTCAAAAAGCTCAGCAGCAACACTGCAGCGATTCAAGCAGCAGCATAGCATGGCAATACTGCAACGATTCAAACAGTGCTGGCACCGGCATCAGCATAACACAATGCCCCCCTTCAACCTCCCAAACTATGCCCAAAGTCAGGGCCGGCCCGTCCATTGAGCGAGAATGTTTTTTGCACAGGGCCCCGCGTTTCAGGGGGCCCCGCGCAAAAAACATTCTTTTTGAAAAGTAAAATTGAAAAGAAAAAAAAAACCTGTCTGCTGCCGCGGTCGGGGCCGCCGCGGCAGAATCGAGCGTGCCGCGGGGCCCCCCTGTGCACGGCAGAGCCTGCCCTCCTTGTAGCAGCTCTCTCTTTGGAGCTGAAGTCAGACGCGCCGGCTTGCAGAGCGCGAGGGAAGAGTTTCTCCCTCGCTGCTCTGTTAAGCCCGCGGGGGCTGATGGGAAGTTCCCATCAGCCCCCGCGGGCTTAACAGAGCAGCGAGGGAGAAACTCTTCCCTCGCGCTCTGCTCTGCAAGCCGGCGCGTCTGACGTTTCAGCTCCAAAGAGAGCTGCTACAAGGAGGGCAGGCTCTGCCGTGCACAGGGGGGCCCCGCGGCACGCTCGATTCTGCCGCGGCGGCCCCGACCGCGGCAGCAGACAGGGTTTCTTTTCTTTTAATTTTCGCTGGGCTGGGCTGGGCTGGGCTGGGGGGGGGGGGTTAGGAGTGTTGCTGGGCTGGGCTGGCCTGGGCTGGGGGGGGGGTTTAGGAGTGTTGATGGGAGGGGCTGGGCTGGGGGGGGGGTTAGGAGTGGTGATGGGCTGGGGGGGTAGGAGTGGTGATGGGCTTGGGGGGGTTAGGAGTGGTGATGGGCTGGGGGGGTTAGGAGTGGTGATGGGCTTGGGGGGGTTTAGGAGTGGTGATGGGCTATGGGGGAGCTAAATCTGTATATGGGCTGATGGGATTAGGACTGAAAGTGGGTTGATGGGGGGTTAGGACTGGTAATGGGCTATGGGGGGGCTTAAACTAAAAATTGGGTGATGGGGGATTAGGACTGGAAATGGGCTGGTGGGATTAGGACTGGGAGTGGGCTGATGGGGAGGTTAGGACTGGTAATGGGTTGGGGGGGGTTGCTAGGACTGGAAATGGGCTGAGTGGAAGGGGGCTTGAACTGCAAATAGCTGATGGGGAGGGGGGCTTGGAATGGGCTCTTAGGGGAAGGAGCTAGGACAGGAAATGGGCTGATGGAGGGGCTAGGATAGGACTGGGAATTGGGTGTTGGGGGAGCTAAGATTGGAAATGGGCTGTGGTGGGGGCTTGGATTGAAATGGACTCATGGAGGGGCTAGAACTGGAAGTAGGTTCATGGGGGGCTTGGATTAGAAATGGGCTGAGTGGAGGGGAGCTAGGATTTAACATGGGCTGATGGTGGGGCTAGGAAAGGACTAGAAATGGGCTGATGGGAGGCTGGTATTGGAAATGAGCTGATGAAGGGACTCGGATAGGACTGGGAATGGATGGGGGAGCTAGGACTGGAAATGGGCTGATGTGGGGACTAGAAGGGAGCGGATACTGGGTGGGGCTGCAACTAAAAGGGAGGTGATGTTGGGGGAGATTAGAAGGGGATGGGGCTGGGAGAGTGAAATGGAGAGGGGAAGAATATTTTGTGTGGGAGGGAAGAAAAATCTACAATTGGCCGGGTATTGGGAGACTAAGGGGCTTGTTTACAAAGCCGCGGTAGTGGTTCGCGATCGCAGCCGCGGCCCCATTGAAATCAATGGGGCCGCGGCTCCGATTACGATCGCAAACCGCTACCGCGGCTTTGTAAACAAGCCCCTAAGTGGGGATTGAGGATGGAGGGGTAAAATTTGAGTGGATGAAATAGGAATGAGGAAAGAGCAAAAGGAGAAAGATTATTATGTTAAAGCAGATGTAGAGAGAGAATGGAAAAAAACTAGAGGAGAGAAGAAAGGACAAATGGACAGCAGACGATGGAGAGTTAGCAGAAGACACAAATAAACCAGAAGAAAGTGACTGGAACAATTGCAACTGAAAAAAAAATGCACAAAAGGTACAAAGATATCTCTTTATTTTGAATTTATTAACTGGAATATGTCAGCTCTGGGAAATGTGCATCATTAATGTCGGTGCTTTGTTTAGTACAAGAGGAAATTAATTTATAGTTTTATTTCAACATTGTTGTACATTCCAAGTTTGGCTTTTAGGGTTCCCAGTTTAATTATTGTCTTCCTGTTTTTAAATTGTGATTCCTTGTTTGGTGATGGTCTATGTTCTGCATGTGTAACTGAGCTGAGGTATTCTGTTTATGTAATTCCTATTTGACATTGCCACTTGTTCTCTTTCCCCAGTAGGTCATGTATTGTTATTCTCTGAAATGTATTGGTTTAATATTTGCAGTGTTGCCTTTTGATAGGTAGGGTATGGTGCTTTATGAGTCTTGGTAGTGCTGTTAGGATACGGTGGGTTTGCTATGGGTTCTAAATGGGCAGTGTTTGTAGTAGTTCCTAATGTGCCTGGCGGTTGGCACTGGATTATAGTAATGTAGAAATCTTTGTCTTTCTTTATCCATACACTCATGAAGAGGCATGTTTACTAAAAGTTAGTGTATGGTAACATTATGCAAATATTTATGCAAATGAGGCCCCTTATGCAAATGAGGCCCCGCACCGAGTCTCCGCACATGGCCCCGCACCCCCCTTGGGCCGCCCCTGCCCATAGTGTCACTGTTGTGCAGTTTGTGATTGCTGATGAGTATCTGTTTAAGGTTAGGGGGCTATTGATAAGCTAGGATAGGGATGCTACCCATAGCCTGTGAGAAGGTTGCATCCAGGGGCAGCGGGACATCTTTGTGGTTGGAAGGGCCAAACAAACCAATCTCCTGCCCTGCTCCCAAGCTCTTTAGTTGTTGATGTTGTGTTGGGCAAAATATTGGGGGGCCATGGCCCCTATGGCCCACTCCATTCTGCTGCCTAAGGTTGCATCATTGTCTAGGATGGATTTTAGATCTTTGATGCATTAGCGGTTTCTACTGGGAACTGTAGGTGACAACCAGAAGTTCTCTGTTTTTCTTTTTTTGGGATGGGCCTGTAAAAGATTGTTCCTGAGTATTGATTAAGTATGTTTTGGCTGCCTTAATCTAGTTGCCTTCCCATGGAGTGTAAGTTTGCAAGGGAGCCCCTAGTTAAAGCATGTTTTAAGGTACTTATGTGAAATCTACTTTATAAAGTTGCCAAGATCACACCTTAAGTTAAGCCACAGACATTGATACCAGACCTGAAGCTGGTACTTGCACCTATATTTTGCAAGTATGTGTGTAAACTTTAGTATTTTTTAATCTGCATATGTACTTGCACTTTCTGCCAACACTCTATTCAAACTCCACCCATTTGCATGCCCATAGTAAAGGTATACACCATCAAATCAAAGTTCATACTTTTACACGGGCGCTATTTGATGAGAGGCCAAATATGCACAAAAATAACTAAGATAGCCCCTTTAGGCATCTACTTTCACACTTAAAATAGGTGCCTCCTTTAAAATTACCCCCATTGAGCACAATTCTATAACATCCACGTCCAGCCGGCAGAAAAGTCTAAATTGAAAATGGACATGTTATAGACCCTATTCTATAAACAGGGGTATAGCCGCACCCATGTTTCCGGAATCAGGAGATACAAGTTTCCGACACGGCACACACTCACTGCTATAATGGGACAAGGGTATATGCAGCAAATGGCCCCATGCCCACCGTATTTGGAAAGATAGACATTTCGGATGATTTCCGTCTCCATGCAGCCACGCCTCCGCTGGAAAAACGTACATCACCTAAGCTGATGCTCACACAGATAGTGTTGTGCTCATGCAAACAACACATTAATACTGATGAAACAGATATGTTCACGCATGCCCTTAACACTATGCAATGCTAAGCTAGTGTAAAAGCAAATCGAAAGTGAGATGTTTGTCCTGACAGACCCTGCAGTAACACATACATGACATTTGATGAACACCTTAATTATACTTGCAGTGGTCATCACTGTAAATAGTATTTGCAATACTAAGAATGGGCCATATAACACTGAAATGAGTCTCTACAGCTACTTGTCAACACATATCCCTGTCAATGATAGGAACTCATCAGGATGAGCACATGCAACAGTGCAAACATCAGCAATACCTGCCCAAAAGCACCATCATCTGCCCTGACAAAAGTGCACAATGTTAGAGACCTCTGATGGTGCACTTGGATATGTATTTGTGCTGTTTGCATTGTGACATGCTCCCACTCCAAGAGTCCCCCACCATTGACAAGGACATGCCCCGCTATGTTGATGCAGAGCAGCTTTGCAGAACTTACTACCCATGTACACCAGCACCTGGTGGTGCTGTAGTCAGACCTATAGTCCAGGTACTGGCCAGGCATACATGGCGCTCCAGAGTTGCAGATCAGCATACCTGCAGCCCTTACACCACACACACACGCTTCCTGTCAGATATAACATAGTTCTGCCAAAACCATGCCCTGTACCTCTACACAACTGCTGGTAATATTTATTTATTTTTTAACCAGTTTTATATACCACCTTATTCTTCAGTCAAAGTGGTTTACAGAGAACTAGATTGTATACATTTATGAAGGTCGGGGCGGGAAGGGGTGATGGAGGGGGTTATATGCATCTATAAACTATGTACAGTTGATTGATTGAGTCAGTCATGGACTGTCTGTGATCAAGCCTGTGGCCAGGTCTGTGGTCACTGGGAGAGTTTGTAGCATTTTGCGAACGGTATGGTCTTGAGCATCCATCAGAAGTCCTTGGTGTTGCTCATGGCTCTCATAACACTGGGCAGAGAGTTCCATAGTTCAGGTACATAGAGGGATGGTGCTCTTCTGGACGTAGTCTGGTTGGTTCTCTGGTATTCTGCAGGGGTGACTATCTTATTATCCATGTTGCTTCTCCTTGGCCTCGTGCTGGTGTCCCTGGTTACCAGGTTTTGAAGGGCATTGGCTGAATTGTTAATGATTTTGAATATATTTAAAGTTGCTTTGTATCTTGCGCGTGCATGTATGCACAACTAATGGAAGTGTTGGAGTACAGGTGTCATGTACTCATTTCTTGCTGAGTTTGTGATGATCCTGGCTGCTGTATTTTGCACCAACTGGAGGGAGTGGGTGGCCTGTTTAGAGAGGCCCTGATATAATGATTTACCGCAATCCATTATAGACATGATGATTGCTTGAAATACTGTTCGGAAGTGATCCTGATGCATTTCGATTTGTGGTACGCTTTTGCAGCTGTTTTGTTAATGTGTGAATGAAGGTTTAGCTTGCTGTCTAGGGTGATTCCTAGGTATCTTACTTCCTCCTCCACTTCAATTGATTTATCCTGGATGTAGATTCTGGATGGCAGGTTGAAGGTGGTACTTCTGGTAATGAACAAAGCTTCTTTCTTGTTATAGTTCACTGACAGATTGTTGTTGGTGAGCCATGTACAGTAGTGATCTCCTCCAGGCATTTAGTTATGAAGGTTAAGTCCAGTGCGTGTATGTTTATTGGGATGTATACCATAATGTCATCTGTATAAATGTGATAGAGTATCTTGTGTTGCTTAAGGATATTGCAGATGACTGTATGTACAGATTGAAGAGAATGGAAGACAGTGCAGATCCTTGGGGTATACCTGTGGTGCGCCGAAACGTGTTGATATCTTTTCACCACATTTAACCTGCTGTGTTCAGTTGCTGAGATATGATTTGAACCATTTTATTGTGTTGTTACGTAGCCCCACTTCATATAGCCATTGGTTCATTCTGTTGTGGGAAACCGTATCGAAGGCAGCTGATATGTCCATAAAAATTAAGAGGAATCCTTTTTTGATATTATTCATGCCCGTTAAGAGGTTGTTAAATAGGGAGGTCAGCAGGGTTTCAACGTTGTGCTGTGGCTTGAATCCATGTTGGTATACTTCCATTGGTGCAGTCAGGTCAATGTTATCCTGTAACTGCTTTTGGAAGGATTTTTCGATAATTTTTGCAATGAATGAGAGACTGGAGATTGGACGGTACGATTTAGCATCTACTGGATTTAGGATGGCATTTTTAACAACTGGTCAAATGATAGCATAATAGCATAGCGATCCTACTTCATACTAACTCACATACCATCTCTACATCTACATTCCCATTCCTCTGATCATAGCAATTGTTAGGGAAGCCCAGAATAGCACCTTTAGCACAAACAGCAAATGCCAGCATAGCTAGAATAAAGGTTATTGCAGTGCTTTATTTTTCTGTAGGGGTGTTTTTTATTGTTACTTAACCTTACAAATGTCCCTCCCCTGTGCATTCTTTTCTTTACAATTGCATCTTGTGTCCTCCCAGAAGGCAGACAGACCAGTTTAATACAGACCTCTCACAGCCGTCCATCTCTAAGGGACGCATTGGAAATCAGAGCAGAACATCTTCTAAAGCCCGGCCTTATTCCACCTTGCTGCTGGTATAATGTGGGTGTCCATGGGATACACTCAGGATGTACACAAGCCTTCCCTGAATACGCTTTATATGTGTCTGTGGCTTGCCATGCCCCCATTCCACCCCTTCCTGCCCACGTTCTGAGATCCCCATTTTTGTGCCATATACGTGCAGGGTCATGTGGTTTCAGAATATGAGTCTAGGCAGCCTATTTGCATTTCTGAATGACCTACATCTTCATTTAGGCTGTTATTTTAGAGGTCCTATTTGTGTTTTAAATGTGGACACACCATCATAAAAACGTGGAAGCCATTCCCATGTATAAAATGCCATTTTACAAAGGCTGCAAGATGCACATTTCCAGGGCTGGTACAAGGATTAGAAGTGCCCTAGGTGAGCCCTCAATCCTGCTGCTGTCTCCCCCCCTCCCCCTCCGCTGCCATTATCACCCTGATTGCTGCTGCCACCACCACTCTCTGGGAACTGCAGGGGCGGCAATGGCATTGAAATCACAACACAGCACTTACCTGAGCTCTCCACTGCTGCGTCACGGTTCCTGCTCTCTATAATCTGTCGTTTCCTGTCCCCTCTGATATAGACTTCCAGTTTGCATGGGAAGCATGAGGCCCACAGGGAGTACAGAAGACACACACCATATCAGAGTGTCTACAGACCCAGGGTGCAATTTCTGGATCTCACGGATCAGCAATGCTCCACCAGGTTCTGCTTTGATAAGATAGCCATCCATCATCTCTGCAAGGAATTACAACTGCTCTTTTGCTCCACTGCACATAAGCACCAACCTATACCCATCTACTTTAAAGTCATCATGGACTTCACTTTCCTAGCCACTGTCAGTTTCCATTCTGTCTTGGCGGCCACTGAGGGTCTGAGCCAGTCAGCCATATTACCGTGCATCACTCAGTTCCTGTGAGTCCTTCTAATTCACACTGCACAATATGTAGCCTTCATACAGACTATGCATCAGAGGCAGGCAACTATGATCCAGTTCCATGTGGTGGCCTGATTTCCATCAGTACTGGGGGTCACTGACTGCATACATGTGGCCCTCTTGCCCCCAAGAGGGAGGGAGGCTATCTACTACAACAAGAAGGCATTCCACTCACTCAACATACAGATAGTCTACAAAGTGCAGAGGGAGCTAACTAATGTCTTTCCAAGTTTCTAGATTCCTGCCATGATTCAGATATCCTCACCCACTCTATGAGAGATTTGAGAGCAGGATGACTACTAGGTAAGCCCCACACCAGGCTTCTTCATCACCTAGACATTTACATGTTTGGAGGTTGCACTGTGTCCTAGACGCTGCAGCATTTGGCCAAAAGAGTCCAGGCTGCAGTGCCCACCCAACACATTGAAACACCCTGGTACAGTATTGTAATATGTGTCCACTCTCCCTCTGTCTACACAGATCATACAAGTTACCCACTGATGCAGTGGCTCCTGACCACCATCAAGGCACTGTACACAGGGACAGAGGAGCAGTACAACAGGACACATAGGTACATGTGTACCATCATCAAGAGGACATTTGGCCAGTTCAAGAGCCACTTCTGGTGCCTTGACTGATCTTGGGGTGAACCACTCTGCCAGGGTAGGTCAGATATTCATGGCCTGCTGCATGCTCCACAGTCTGTCATTGAGGAGCCAGCAAACCCTCCCTGAAGAACAAGAGCCAGACCTTGACATAGATACAAAAGGGCCAAGGCAGGAGAAGACTGGCCAACAATACCAACTAGAAGTGGCTGTAAGAGATGACCTCATACATAGGCACTTCATGTGAAGGTAGGTGTTTAATAGTTAAAACATAAAATATGTACAGTGTAATGACCATCCTCCAACATCCTCCCACCCTCTTCCAGGCCCATCCCTACCCATAATATCACCCCTACCCCATAGTACCTATGCTGTGCAATCTCTCCCCCCAACACCTATCCTGTGCAAACCCTCCCCCCACCAGCCCAGTGGCAGCACTGCTAACCCCCTCTCCCCAAGCATCTAATACCTTCATCATCCCTATCCCCCATGAGACTGCCCTCTGCCCTTTCCCATCCCCCACAAGGATACTGCTAGGAAGACAAGTTTATTTATTCTGGGTCTTCTCCCCCATCCCCTGCCCTTCAGCACCTTATCCCATACCCCCTTCTCCAGACACTGACTGTGCTTCATTATGGCCCAGGGGCACTCTCTGGTTCTTGAGGACTACTTTCAACATGAGTTCTACCTCACCCTGGCAGAAGTTGTCTTTTCTGGTGAGCACTTTTGTTGGATGCCATGACTTGGTTAGAGACAACACTAATCACAGCATTTCTAAAACAGGGCTACACGTGTGCATGTTACAGTATTATAAATGTGTATAAGGGTGGAACCTGCATGATCCTGACTGTGCAGGATGATGTCTCACTGACTTCTGAGGAGCTGTTGGAGACATCATCCAGTGTGTCAGAGTATTGGGAGCCTCGTGGAAGGGGGTGGGGGACACAAATGGATTTCTCCTTCCAAAGGCCCTGGGTCCCAAAATGTGAGAAGAGGGAGGCAGTGCCGATCTGACATTAGCTACATACCAATTCTACATTCGTTTGGAAGGAGATGGTACGAATTCCCTCATAACACTTCAGCAAAACACAACCACACATCTTATTCACACCTACTCAGCATTCCCCTTCAAGTCATCAATAAAACACAAGCTGAGAAGTCTCATCGCCAACGCCTCCTAAAATGTGCATTAATAAATGCCAGATCCATACGATCAAAGTGGCCTGCAACGATGGACTTGATTCCTCAATACAATCTCGACATCCTAATGGTCACGGAATCATGGTTATCAGATTGTGACAACATCCTCCTGAATCAGATGCTGCCTACAGGATTCGACCTTTACACATGCCACAGGTCTACTCAAAAGGAGGCGGAACGTTAATCCTCGCCAAAACTGACCTCAATTTCAAGCTATGCAATTCCTCCAGCTCAACTCATCTTGACTCCCTCTCTATATCTAATGAACTATGCTCAATCAACCTGCTTTATAGAGCACCATCCCCATCACCTGACGATCTTCCAACAATAATTGAACTCGCATGTTCAACCTCCTCTTCACGATCTCCAAATTGGCTAGTTGGAGACTTTAACCTCCCATCTCTCCATGATAGCCAATCAGAAGCATTCCTAGAAGCACTAAAGGATCTAGGTTACAACCAATACGTTGACTCTCCTACCCACATTAAAGGAGGTAAACTAGACCTAATATTCGCACCTTATCTCGACACCTTATCACAACAAGCTCTGGATCTGTCAGTTATACCAGTGCCATGGTCCGATCACAACCTTATTCAATTTAATATACCCACCTATACCTCGCATATGAGCCAAAGACCATCTAAATCACCTGAAACTCACTCAGCCCGTTATCAACCTCTCAACCGTGAAAAGGTCCTAGAGAACCTTCAACCTCTCATGACTAACACCTCCCTCAACTTAGATGACCTAATAGCCAAATGGAACGAGAACCTCAGAGCCGCCTCATGTCCTCTGCATAAAGATAAGAAAAGAAGAAAGCGAGAACATGCACCATGGTTCTCAACTGACTTGCGTTCATCTCTCATTCATCTACGCAAACTTGAAAGACAGTGGCGTCGAACCCACTCTCCAGAGGCACTTGAAACATATAACTCACACTTAACTACACACCGTGAGAAAATAACATTGAGTAAGAAGATCTACCACACAAACCTGTTGAAACGTGCCATCAATAAACCTCATGCATTATTCAAGTTAGTAAAATCCATAACAAGAGAACCAGTCTCAGATCAACCTGCAATGCCGCAGCCTCAGGACTACGCAAATTACCTGCAATCAAAAATGATTACAGCTAACACAAGCATAAATACCAACAACCCCTCTGCATCACCTAAGAAATCCCATATAACACCTTTTTGCAACTTCAACACTATATCTACTAGTGAAATTGTAAAAATTATCGCCTCCATCAATCCTAGCACAGCTCCCAATGACCCATGTCCAGCCAGCTGGATCAAAGAGTTACGCCATGAGCTAAGTCAAATTCTGTGCCTGTTACTGAACCAGTCCTTCCTAACAGGCTCATTCCCAAAAAGTCTGAAACACACCTCCATCAAGCCTTTACTAAAAAACAGTAAGCTTGACTCATCCAAAGTTGAATCGTTTAGGCCAATCTCGAGCATTCCCCATCTTGCAAAAATTATCGAGAAAGCTGCCCAACAACAGCTCCAGCAGCATATTGACACTGAAGCGCCTCTAGACAAATCACAACATGGTTTCAGAGAAGCACATGGAGTTGACACAATCCTTACAACCTTATTCAATGATCTTATCACGGGAATAAACAACATTAAACAGGGATTTGTGCTCATATTTTTAGACATCTCCGCTGCCTTTGATTCTGTAAACCACAACATACTGCTGCAACGTCTGAGTGAGAAGGGAATTCAAAGCACAGCACTTGAATGGTGTAGATCCTACCTTTCCAATAGGTGGCAACAAGTTAAAACAGGTCAGGAATCATCAGAGCCATTCCTACAGTCTCAAGGTGTACCTCAAGGATCTTCATTATCAGCATTAATGTTCAACATTTATATGCAGCCGATATGTGAGTTGATCCGATCCTTCAACGTGCAATGCCTGGCATACGCAGATGACATCCTCATATACATGCCGTTTAATACTGACCAACCAGTGTTCACACCAATAATTAATTGTTTTGGTGCAATAGCCGAATGGCTGTTGACACAAAACTTAAGAATAAATCACAGCAAAACTGATGTATTATTTGTCACAAGAAATCGCAAGTTCATACCCCCTCCGTCGCTGCTAATCAATAACATAGAACTGACGTCAAAACCCACTATCCGATACCTCGGCATCACATTGGATCAACACCTAGATATGACAACGCATGTGAAGAATGTGACAAAGAGGATATATCATAAGATCAGAACGCTACGCCACCTCCGACCACTACTTGACTATACTGATTATCGTTCAATATTCCAGGCACTAGTCATCCCACACCTAGATTTTGCGAATATCATCCTCCATGGCCTCTCTCAATCAACCTTAAATCCACTTCGTCTGGCTATGAACGCAGCTGCAAGAGTCCTCTCTGGGTCACCAAGAGCTGCTCACATAACGCCGATCATGAAGGACCTACACTGGTTACCATTACAAGCCAGACTTACATATAAGTCACTAGTTTTGACCTTCAAGGCCATGAATAACTACCCTCCGACACCAATTAGCAAACTAATACATAACACCCTCGAAAATAGAAACAGAAGGACCACTGCTATGAATACCTTAATAGTTCCCAAGATGATGACATCATGTACTAAAGCTACATCGAACAGAGCTTTCTCTTTATTTGCACCCCTGAACTGGAATTTACTTCCTCACGAAATTCGTTGTATCAAAAACCTTTTACAATTCAGGAAAGCCGTGAAGCATCACTTATTCACAAAATTCTACCCAGAAGTGACCTCGCATGTTCACTCAAACAACAGACCTCCAACTTGCACTAAACACCATATTACCTTAATTCAACCAGAAAATGGTTAAGCTCCACGATAGCTCCACATCCTCTCTGTTGATTCGCGCCTCCTACATAAATTACGCAGATAATCTCCACTTGAGCTAACATATTTATATAGTAAAAACATATACATATATGATGTTGACTGTACATAGTTTTCCCTGTTAATCCATGTTATATATTCCCATGTTCTATGTAAACTCAATGTTACTTGCATACATTGTTGTATATTTTGTTCAATGTACACCGCACTGATCTTAATAGCGCGGTATAGAAGAAATGTTAAATAAATAAATAAATAAATAAATTGATGGTGGTGGTGGTTTTGGACAGTGGAGGTATGCTCCTCTTCAGTACTCGTGCAGATGGAGGACACTAGGGGGATTGAAGGTGGGAGTGGGATTGTCTTGTGGGGGGCCAGTTCAGGGGTCTTTGCTGGGAGAGGTGTGCAAGGAGATCAGGAGGGGTGCTGCTGTCAGGGCAGAGATATTGGGAGAGGTCTTGATGTCTGTGGCAGGACTGGGAGAGGTTTGCTGATATCAGGGAGGGAATCAGGAGGGATGTGCAGGTCTTCGGGAGAGTTCAGGAGGGGTATGCTGATATAGGTGGACTGTCTGGGGGGAGAGGGAAAAGTGATTATAAAAAGCTGTTCCCCTGCAGATTCAGGGAAAGCTGTTTGCTATTTACCCCATATGCAGCTTTTTAAAACTCCCGTTGGACATTTTTATTGCAAACAATTTTGAAATATTCCTTGGGCTACAAACTGGTTAATCAAATACTGAATAAACTAAACTAAACCAAACATGGTGAGGCATGAGCGTGCACACCTGCATATCCTTAAATGTATTTTACAAGAGGATCTGCATTTGTCAGAGCCTTAATAAGATGTGAATTTTCAATATCCCAACCATAAACAAAAACACTGAGAAAATGACAGCAGATAACAACCATCTGCCCATCCATAAGATCTATTAAGTGCTACAATCCCTTCCTCTTCCTCAGAGAATCTCTGTACCTGTCCCATTCTTTCTTGAATCCAGATACAGTTCTCGTCTCTACCACATCCACTGAGAGGCTGTTCCATGCATCCATCAATTTTTACGTAAAGAAATATTCCTCATATTACTCCAGAGTCTATCCCCTTTCGCCTTCATCCTAGGACCCCTCATTCCAGAGCTTCCTTTTATATTTATTTATTTATTTGGTTCTTCTATATCACCCCTTCCAGAGATTAGGGGCGGTTTACATTTAACACAACATATTACAAAGAATAGAGGTTGAACTATTTACATAGAACCATAGGTACATTTAACATGAAGCAAATGCTTAATATACATAGTTGTCTGAACTGATGACTAGTAACTATTTACAGTTTACTGTTTGTGTGTTGTATTTCTGTGAGTTTAGACATGAATAGGGGTTATTGATTGGGGGGGAGGGGGTACAGAGGGTTGGGTGGTGATCATAAGGTGAGGTGAGTTTTTGAGTTTTTGAGGTTGGGTTATCATTGATGTTACTGTAGTGTTCAGTAAAGAGGTATGTTTTGATTTCCTTTCTGAATAACTGTAGGTCTTTGGTCACATGGATTGACAACAACAGTGAGTTCCAGAGACTAGGAGCAGTGTAGAAAAAGTCTCTGGAGCTGATTGACTGTTTTGTCTTGCATATAGAGGTTGGTGTTACCAGTGTTTTGCATTTTGCCTACGGGATCTGGAGTCTGGTTGGGTTTGTATGAGAGAAGATAGGTATGATGGGGCTATGTTGTTGATCAGTTTGAATGTTGTTATCAGCAGCGTGTATTTTATTCGGCTCCTTACTGGGAGCCAATGAAGGTCATATAAGATCGGGGCCTTGTATACTATTCTTGCTGTTATGTTTTGCACTCTTTGGAGGATTGTTAAGGTTTTGACTGGTAGGCCCTGTAACAGGCTATTACAATAGTTTACATGGGGCATAATGAGAGCGTGGATTACTGACCTGAAATCTTGCGTATGAAGTATGAGTCTTAGGTGTTGGATAGTTTTTAGCTTGAAGTAGACAGTTCTATTTGTTTTAGATGGGGTATCATGCTGAGGGATTGATCTAATATTATGCCAAGGTATTTTACCTCCTGCTTAACTGGAAGAGTCACGTCGTTAATTGTGATTGTTTGGAGGGGGGGGGGGATTTTGATTCCTTGAAACAAATAGGACTTCTGTTTTTTTGAGGTTTATATTCAGATTGTTGGTGATCAAACAGGATTGAGTTTCTTTGATGCATTCTAAGAGTATGTTGTAGTTTATGTCTATTGGGAGGGACAACATAAAGTCATCTGCGTAAATGTAATATTCAATGTTGTATTTTTTGAAAATGTTAGTAATTGGCTGTAGGTATAGATTGGAAAGTAATGCTGAAAGTGCTGATCCTTGCGATATCCCTTGGTCTTGGGGGAATGTACCTGATGTTTCCTGGCCTACTTGGACACGTAGTTTACAGTTTGAGAGGTATGATATGAACCAGTGTAGGACTGTGCCTCCTAATCCTATTTGTGACAGTCTTGTAATTAGGGTAGCGTAGTTAAGGTTGTCAAACACTGATGCGATATCAATGAAAAGGAGGATAAATGCTCGATTAAGGTTGTTCAATTGAAAGAGCCTGCCTCCTGTACATTTATACCATGGAGATATTTAAATGTCTCTATTATATGTCCCCTCTCCCACCTTAGTTAAGGTTTTGCATCTTTTGATTTCTTGAATTAGGCAGTAGGTATACACCTTTAAGAAGCAAAGGAGACTACAGAGAAAGATGCTGGAAGAACAAAGAAAGAAAAGCATCATAGATAAAGATAAGTGTGTGTATACAAATATGCAGACACACCCTGGCCAGAGGTTAAAGTTGGTTTTTGTTTTAAGTGAATTGAGCTGGGAGGTGGTTCATTCTTTTTTCCCCCTCACTTATTGTATACATTTTAACAAATTACTAATTAAGAGACTGTCATAGAGATGCAAGATACATAAAAAAGAAAAACATATTAAACATGCTGAACCCAATCAATACAAGAGCAGCGTTAAGAGTCCAAATCAGAGTGTAAAGATGGAACTTTATCATGGCCTTGCAAAAAAATATTTTAAGCTGATCAGGGTCAAAGAACACATAGGGGGTCATTCTGAAACACAAATAGGCCACCTGGACGTGTGGGATAGACGTTTTTCTTGCAAAAACATCTAGAACCATATTCTGAAACCATACGGCCCTGCACATACATGACACTAAAATGGGGATCTCAAAACATGGGCAAGAGGGGGCGTAACAGGAGCATGGCAAGCTGCGGATGTGTATAATGCATATTCAGGAAAGGCCTTTGTACGTCCTAAGTGTATCCCTCGGACACCTACATCATACCAGTAGCAACGTGGAATAAGCCCAGCACTTACTGTAGAAGATTTTCTGCTCTGATCTTCAATGCGTCCCATAGAAATGGATGGCTGTTACACATCTGTACTGAACGGATGTGTGTGCTGTCTGGGAGGGCACAAGATGCAGTTAAAAAACACCCCCAGAGAAATATAAAGCACTGCAATAGTCTTTATTCTGGCTATGCTAGCAGTTGCTGCTTGTGTTAAAGGGGCTATTCCAGGCTTCCCTAAAAATTCCTGGGTTCGGAAAATGGGAATGTATGGGGATGATATGTGAGTTAATATGGAACAGATGCATGTTTGGCTGAGAAGTGTGATCCTGAGATGGTCTGCTCTTTTATGTATTACCAGCAGTTGTTCATAGGTGCAGGGCATGGTTTTGGTAAGGGTATATTACTTGTGGCAACAGGTAAATGTGTGTGTGGTATGAGGGCTGTAGGGGAGGCCCTGGCATGCCAATCTGCAACTCTAGGGGGACATGTATGCCTGGCCAGTACCTGGACCTAAGGCTGACTGCAGCATCACCAGGTGCCAGTGTAAATGGGCAGTAACTTCTGTACAGCCGCTCTGCTGCAACATAGCAGGGCATATTCCTTTCGATGGTGGGGGACACTCGGAGTGGGGGCATGCTGCAGTGCAAACAGCACCAATAGATATCTAAATGCACCTTCAGAGGTCTCTAACATTGTGCACATTTGTCAGGAGAGATGATGGTGCATTTGAACATGTATTTCTGATGTTTGCACTGTTGCATGTTCTCATCCTGATGGTTTCCTATGAATGACAGATAAATGTTTTGACATGTAGCTGTACAGACACATTTCAGTTTTTTCTGGCTCATTCTTACCATTGCAAATACTGTTTTCAGCGATAACCACTGAAAGAATAACTAAGGTGTTCATCAAATGCTACAGGGTCTGTCAGGACAAACATCTCACTTGCTTTTACAATAGCATTGGTGCACTTAGATAACCTTGTAGTGTTATGGGTATGCAACAGAAGTAGTATGTATAGCCTGGGTTGCATGACCTTATCTGTTTTATCAGTTTTGCATGAGCACAGTACTGTCAGTGTGAGCATCAGCTTAGGAGATGTATGTTTTGCCAAAGGATGCTTAGCCACACGGAGACGGGAAGCATTGTGAACATCTGTCTTTTCAGAATATGGTGAGCACGGGGACATACAGACCATTTGCTGTATTTGATAATAGCAAGGGCCCATGTTTCCCCAGACGTGTTATTCGTGCCACGCAGGAAACGTATATCTCTCTGATTCCAGAACCGTGGGCACATCTATATCCATGGTTTCAGAATCTGATATATTAAACACCCGTTTCCATTTTAGACGTTTCTGCCGGCAGGACATGGATGTTATAGAATCAAGCTCATATTAATTAGATATACAGTACATTCAACTTTACATTTACAAAGGTAAATTAAAGAAAAATCAGCACACATAGCCACCACACATACTGTATCTTCAATAACATAAGTTGACAGTGACATTGCTAGATCTCAAAGGATACATCTGGATAGATCATATTGACTCTGTGGGAAAAGACAAATGAAAAATCCAGTCTCTATTGGTCTCCAGCATAAACATCACCATTATGAGAACATAAGAAATGCCTTATTGTGTCAGACCAAGGCCCATCAAGCCTGGTAACCTGTTTCCAATAGTGGCCAATCCAGGCCACAAGTACCTGGCAGGTTCCCAAAGAAGCACACAGGTTCCACAATGCTTGTCCCAGGGCAAACAGTAGATTTCCCGGGTCCTGTAGCTTTCTTCAAAGACTGTGGAAAAATGTTCATAAGAGATATCAGACACATTAGACGCTGACATAGAAATACCTTCTGTTTTAGGTGAAGAATGCTTAGAGGCAGTGAGCAAGGCCTTAGATTTATTTTTAACAGGCAGATAATATGCATACTTTAAAGAAGGAACAGAGGCCTCTGGTATATCCATAACTGCTCCCTGTGTGACTTGCAAAACTGGTGCCCCCCCAACCTCCACAATGACCAGACCTCCTGCTGACAGCCGCATGTCTTGCCTCCTTCCCTCCCTCCCAGATACTGGGGGTCCAGGTGAAGTAGGCTATGGCCTAGCATGGCCTGCCACTATGAAAGGCCTGTAAGTTAGGCCTGGATCCTAACTCCCATTATAGCTAGAAAAGAACCAAAAATCTGTGAAAAATAAGAAAACTGTTTTAAAATGCTTAATAAGAAGTTTTCATGAATTCATAAGTCTTCTATTATTCTCTTGTGTGTGAAAGAACAGAAATGTAACAGTATATGCATTCCAGAAGCCGAAGTTAACCTTGCAGTAGAAAAGTAACGAGATTTAGAACTGTACCATTGTTCAAGCAATCCTAAAGGAAGGGGCCGGTTGCTAGGCTCCAGAAGGATTTCTAATTGGACAGGTGCAGGGAATGTAAGACCAATGAGAAGTTTGCATGTATCGAGTGAAAACCAATAGAAAGCTTTCATGTATCAAACTGAAAAAGAGGTATAAAAAGTTATGTCTCTGTATAAACTTTTGCTCAGTTCCTTTTTATGCTTTGACTGACTGGGCCTTGTGCACAATAAACTGACTTGGACCCTGTCAATCGACTCCTGGACTTATTCATTGATTGCACTTTGCTACAGCACAGGGACTGGCTGCTGCTCTTCCTGTTTGATGGGGGAAGGAGCTAGTCCTTTATTTTAACTGACCTGAGTAGCAGAGGCTTATGCTGTGTCTCGGCAGATCCCTCTACCGTGACTTCAATGCCGGAAGTACAATCACTTTCTAAACGCATCCTTGCAGCCCTGAATATCTTGATGCTAATTTTACAATATGAGATTAGCATCAAGACATTCTGGGCTGCAAGAACGCATTTAGAACACAATTGCATTTTCGGCATTGACGTCTTGGAAGAGCGATCTGCAGAGCCATGGCATAAGCTTCTGCTGAGTCTCTGCAGATCTGTCTACTGGGATTTCAATGCTGGCAATTCAATCACATTCTAAATGCATCCCTCACATGCCTCGGGAGATTACATGAAGATATTCTGGGCTGCAAGGACTCATCAAGAAATGAAATTGAACTGCAGTCATTGAAGTCCCAATAGAGTGATCTAGGACCATGGACTTCAGGCAATACAGCCCTCTTGCTCCCCAAAACTGTGTGACTCAGGTGTCCCACAAAAGGCTCTGAATTAGACGTCCAGTTGGGGGTACTGTTCCCTCTAAGCTGTGCGCGTGTGCGCGCGCACACACCTCGCCGAGCGAGCGCACATACTTTACAACAGAGCGCACAAAAATTACAGTTCCGATTCTGATAGAAAACAACATAGACATCTTAAAATTTAAAAGTTGTGATTGTAATTACTAGAATTTTTCCGCTTCATTTAGTAATTGTCTATTTTCATTTAATTTCTTTAAAATCAATGTGGTGTACATACTGTATTCTGACGTGTAGTCAAATTTTAAAGTATATAACTCTGAGTGTCGTTATGTGGCGCACAAAAATTTAACCTTCCTTCAAAAGCTGCACAGCTGATATTTTATGCGCGCACAGCCTACAGAAAATTAGAGGGAACATTGGGGGGCAGCTTCCACTTCCAGTCTAGGTCTGAATGCGCCCCTACCTTTTTGTGCCCTGTGCAGCTGCACTGCAGGCAGAGGCCTAAGTACGGTGCTGCATATAGCTCTTAAAGAGATCCAGTCTAGAAATATTGGTCACTTTTGAGAAATTAGTAACTCTGACATTGTATGAATTGGGCTGTTGTTGAATTTTTATTCCTCAGAAGTTAGCCTGAGGTGAACTTATTTTTGCAGTGATTATCTTTTTCCTTTTCGTCTCTCCGGGCCAGTCCAGGAACAGTAGGGTAGTCAACCTCCTTCAGCAGCTGAGGACTGAACTCTTCAAAGACTTGCTGCTAGCCTACCCAGCTCCCCCTTGTGCTAGAGAGCCAGTCTTTCAGTCCTCAGCAGCGTGAAGGAAGTGTTCCTGACTGGCTCTTGATCTGCACTAACGGAGGCTTCCTTTGCTCACTCTAGCTGGGCTAAAGCAACGGTTGCTCTACTATTGCTAAAGTAATTCTTGGTAAAGGAAAAATCTGTATATTTACAAGGAGCAGACACGGGCCAGCTGTCACTTACCCTGACAGCCGCAGCAGAGGCAGAGCCTGCCTCGTTGGCAAGATCCGTGCAGGGAAGCCGAGATCTGGTCTGGGAGCCCCAGACTCTAGTTACTCGAGCCCCGGAGCTCCAGCTTGCCCTCCCGCTAGCAGCGGGTCGCTTGGGTGAGATACGCTATAGCGCAAGGCGAGGGAGGTAAGCTGCTTCTGGTTTCTTGCTCTTGACTGTTTTTTTATCGAGGGCGCAGCCGTCGGTGTGAGACAGCGCATGCTGCCGAGTACGGCAGCGTGCGTGCACTGTGGGAGCTGTCGGGGCTTGTCAGAGCTTGATTTCTGCCGTTTCTGTGTCCGGCGGGGAAGTCAGTGGCAGCGTTTCGTTGAGACAATGGCGGACAAGTCGGGGGCTCCGGATTCGGCGGTGAAGGTGCAGCTTCCCTCAGAAAAGGCGGGAGCGGCGGCCATTTTAGGTGGCGCGTCTGTTTCTCCCGCGCTTCCTGAAAGGCCGGTCAAAAAGAGAAGTAAATCAAAAAAGCCGGTTCCTCCGGTGGGGATTGACTCTGCACCACTTTTAGAACCTCCGGAGAAGGTACAATCTTTATTTTCGCCAGATTTTATTCTGACACTTCATAAAGCATATTATTTGCGGATGCAGCAGGGGCAGAGCAAGCAGCCTGTGCTTAACCTGGCAGAGGGGGTTCCGAAAGGCACTGCTGAACTGGACCCGGGAGAGGGGTCCTCCAAGCAGGGTATCCCTTTGGGGGAATCTGATATGGCTATTCCGCAAAGTCTGGCATCCCCTGAAACGGAGGAGGGCGAGCTTCCTTCAGAGCATGAGCTGGACCTCTGGCCAGAAGTGTTGGAGGAGGGGGAGCGGGGGGCAGGAGAAGATCCTAATGTTTTCAGAGTTTTTCGGAAGGAAGAGCTAGGGGCTTTAATTTCTCATGCGCTTGCAGCTCTTAATCTGACTTTGCCGTCAGTGCCTGCGGAACCTCTAGAGCTGGGGTCACCAACCTCCAGAGGGCCGCGGGCCGCACAGCCGACTACCGGGAGCCTCGCGGGCCGCACCCCCCTTCTCCCCGCCCCCGCGAAAAAAAACAACAAACGCAAAATTATGAAAACAATGGCTGATCACCTTTATTGAATTTAATGAGATGGCTGATGATTCATGTTAGCAGACAAACGCTTAAAGTCCGGCTTCACAGATGACACTGACAGGAGAAGGGACGCTTGCAGGTGGTCGTTGGTGAGCTGCGAGCGCGTGGATGACTTTATCAATTTCATTCGGCTGAACAGCTGTTCGCAGCAGTAGGTTGAGCCGAAGAGAGCAGCGACCTTGCGTGCGTTGGCAGCCATGGACGTGTGGGTGGCCGCCTTGTCTTCCAAAATGCGACAGGGTCCATAGCCATGAAGCGCGACTTCTGTGCGTCGTCACACTGCAGTTCGATCAAGTCCATTTGAAGGTCAGAGGGCACGTCGGTGGGGTTCATCTCGAAGGGGGCACTGAAGAGGGCAAAGTCTTGCGAGTGCTTGGTGAAGTCTTATTGCTGATTGGTCCTCTAATTTGCGCGCTGCTCTTGGGAAACCGGTCTCGTGCCGTTGAACCCGCCGAGCATGCCGCGGGCCGCAGATACAATGGCGGGAATCCTTGGCGGGCCTCACGTAATGTTAACCAGGGTAGAGCCTCGCGGGCCGCACGAAGGGACCTCGCATGCGGCCCACGAGGTCCCTTCGTGCGGCCCGCGAGGCTCTACCCCGGTTAACATTACGTGTGGCCCGCCAAGGATTCCCGCCATTGTATCTGCGGCCCGCGGCATGCTCGACGGGTTCAACGGCATGTGACCGGTTTCGCAAGAGCAGCGCGCAAATTAGAGGACCAATCAGCAATAAGGCTTAAACTTTGATTCTGTTTTTGCAGCTATCGATAGAATTCCTGTTCTCTTTTTTCCCCATGGCTTCCCCCACGAACAAGAAGCGCAAGCTCAGCGATGAGAACCGCGGCTTCAACCCTGAGTGGAACAAGCTCTTCTTCACGCTGCACAAGGATCGTGCGCTGTGTGTCATCTGTCAGAAGACCGTTGGCGTTCTGAAGGACTACAATGTGAAGCGGGGGCGGGGAGAAGGGGGGTGCGGCCCGCGAGGCTCCCGGTAGTCGGCTGTGCGGCCCGCGGCCCTCTGGAGGTTGGTGACCCCAGCTCTAGAGGATCCTCTTCTACAAGGGTTTCGGGCGGAGCAGAGGTGTTTTCCGGTCCACAGAGTCATTAAGCAGATGGTGGAATCGGAGTGGGAGTGCCCAGAGGCCTCCTTGCGAGGGGGTCGGGCGTTAGGCCGTTTATATCCAATCCCTCAGGAGGAAAGGGAATTGCTGCGAATGCCAAAGGTGGATGCCTTGGTTTCGGCGGTGACCAGGAAGACCACTATCCCGGTAGAAGGGGGAACAGCCCTTAAGGATCTGCAGGATAGAAAATTGGAGGTGCTCCTCAAACAGGCCTTTGATACCTGTGCGTTGGCGCTGCAGGCTTCTATTTGTGGAGCCTATGTGTCCAGGGCGTCAATCAGATGGCTTCAGGCTGAGGCCTCGCCTGAGTCGGAGATTTCGGCGGCTCCAGAAGGGGCGAAACTAGAGTCTGCGTCGGCTTATCTCGCAGACACCTTTTACGATTTAATCCGTATGTCAGCTAAGTCAATGGCCTCATTGATAGCCGCTCGCAGATTTCTCTGGCTGCGTAATTGGGCGGCAGACGCCTCCTCTAAGACTCGGCTTAGCAAACTGCCGTATAAGGGCAAGCTGCTCTTTGGAGAGGCATTGGAGAAGATTGTGAAGGATTTAGGAGATTCTAAAGGTGGCAGGTTGCCTGAGGACCGGCCGAAGGGTCCAAAGCCGGGATCTTCCCAAAGAGGTCAGGGCCGGGACTTTTGGAAGTTCAGAGGCAGTCGTTTTTCCCCTTTTCCGAGAGGCAGGTTTCAGACTAGAGGTCAGTCCTTTCGAGGAGCGAGAGGTTTCGGGAGGGGGTATGGGAGTCCCCAGCCGAACTCCTCTAAAAAGCCACAATGAAGCGAGGCTGGTCCAAGCGGAGATTCCCATAGGAGGGCGTTTGCAGCAGTTTCTCTCCATTTGGACCACGATAACGACGGATCGCTGGGTGTTGGAGATCATTCAAAAGGGTTATGCCTTGGAGTTCGCGGAGCCTCTGGCTGGAGCCTTCGTGCAGTCTCCCGGCGGTTCGTCACTAAAGGCAAGCGTGATAAACGCCACGCTGCAGCGGCTGCTGCGGCTTCAATCGGTCGTCCCGGTCCCGGCGGATCAGTGCGGGTTAGGTCGATACTCGATTTATTTCGTGGTACCCAAAAAGGAAGGCTCTTTTCAGCCTATTCTGGATCTCAAGCATGTGAATCGCTGTTTGCGGGTGCCTCATTTTCGGATGGAAACTCTGCAGTAGGTGATCAGGTCCATTCGGCCAGGGGAGCTATTGACGTCCATAGATTTAACGGAAGCGTATTTGCACATCCCCATCCGGCCCGAGCATCAAAAATTCTTACGTTTTGCGGTGCCCATGGGACACTTCCAGTTCCGGGCGTTACCGTTCGGGCTGGCAACGGCACCTCGCACCTTCACAAAAGTGATGGTGGTTGTGGCAGCTGCCCTGCGTCGGGAGGGCATTCTGGTACACCCCTATCTGGACGATTGGCTAATTCGAGCTCGCTCAGTGGCGGAGTCGGTGGAGGCCACCTTGCGGGTGGTAGAGTTTCTCGAGAACCTAGGTTGGGTGGTAAATCGAGCGAAGAGTCACTTGGAACCGGTGCAGCGTTTGGTCTACTTGGGAGCACTATTCGACACAGCCGTAGGAGCAGTGTTTCTGCCGGAAGCACGGGTGCAGAAGATCTTAAGTCAAGTGTAGGCTTTTTTACGCTTCAAGGCTCCGACCTCCTGGAGGTACTTGCAGCTTCTGGGGTCCATGGCAGCAGCCTTGGACTTGGTGCCCTGGGCCAGGGCCCACATGCGGCCACTTCAATGGTCCTTACTATCCCGTTGGTCTCCCCAGGAGCATCCGCTAGGTCGTCGGTTGGTGTGTCCGTCGGAAGTCAGCGACAGTCTTCAGTGGTGGCTCAATCCCGCGCATCTCTGGGCGGGGATGCCGTTGGAGAGGCGAGATTGGATATTACTTACCACGGATGCCAGTCTCTCCGGCTGGGGGGCTCATTGCATGTCTCACATAGCGCAGGGCCGCTGGTCCACGGAGATGTCTGCGTGCTCCATCAATCAGCTCGAAATGAGAGCGGTGCGGCTGGCATTACTGCAGTTCCAGTCGCTTCTGGAGGGCAAGGCGGTGCGAGTTTTCTCCGACAATGCGGTGACGGTGTCTTATATCAATCGGCAAGGGGGCACGGGCAGTGTCGTCTTGTTGCAGGAGAGCCAACTATTGATGACTTGGGCGGAAGCCCATCTCGCAGCCTTGTCGGCGGCCCATGTCGCAGGAAAGGACAATGTCCAAGCCGATTTTCTCAGGTGTTGGATCCCGGCGAGTGGGAGTTGAACATCACCGTGTATCACCAGATTGTACTACGCTGGGGTCAGCCGGTGATGGACCTCATGGCAACATTCGACAATGCCAAGGCGTTTCGTTTTTTCAGCAGAGGCAGAGAGCGCATGTCGGAGGGGTTGGACGGTCTGGTGCAACCGTGGCCGTCCAATGCCCTTCTGTATGTGTTTCCTCCATGGCCCATGATAGGTCGGGTTCTTCGCAGGATAGCGCATCACCAAGGGACGGTGATTCTCATAGCGCCGGATTGGCCCAGGCGAGCTTGGTATGGAGATCTCGTGCGGTTGTTAGTGGACAGGCCGTGGTGGCTTCCCGATCGGGTCAATCTGCTGCATCAGGGGCCAGTGCTCATGCCGCGGGTGGACCGCTTCTTGCTTACGGCTTGGCTCTTGAGAGGGAGTGCCTGAGGCGTCGGGGTATTCTGAGCCGGTGGTCTCCACAATGCTTCAGGCGAAACGAAAGTCCATGTCCTTGGCTTATTCTCGTATATGGCGAATATTTGAACGTTGGTGCGCAGATCGGCAGGTGCAGCCTTTGTCAGCGGCGGTTTCGGATGTGTTAGCGTTTTTGCAGTGCGGTCTGGAAAAGGGCTTGGCGGTTAGCACTCTAAAGGTTCAGTTAGCGGCTATAGCTTGTTATAGAGGCAAAGTACGGGACAAGGTTTTGTCTCTTGATCCGGATGTAATGTGTTTCCTGCGTGCGGTTAGGAATATACGGCCGCCTGTGCGGCCAGTGGTGCCGTCCTGGGATCTAAATCTCATTCTGGAGGCGTTGACTCAGAGTCCATTTGAGCCTGGGAAGCGGGTGTCTCTGAGGGAGCTCTCTTGGAAGACCGCCTTCTTAGTAGCCTTGTGTTCCGCTAGAAGAATCGCTGATCTTCAAGCGCTCTCTTGCTGGGAGCCTTACCTGCAGTTTTCAGAAGAGAAGGTGGTGTTGCGGCCGGTCCCATCTTTTTTGCCAAAAGTGGTCTCTGTTTTCCATGTCAATCAGGCGATTTTGCTTCCTACCTTTTGCACTGAGCCTTCTGTGGAGGCTAGGGCTGCGCTTCGGAGTTTAGATCTCGGCAGGGTTCTGCACCATTACCTGCGAAAGACGCAGTCCTTTAGAAAGTCCGATAGGCTGTTTGTGCTGTTTGGTGGTCCGCGTAAGGGCGAAGCGGCGTCCAAAGCCTCCATTGCACGATGGGTTAAGCATGCCATCGCAGCTTCTTATGTGGCCAGTGGCAAGCTTCCGCCGGAGGGTCTTCGGGCTCACTCTACGTGGGGGCAGGCGACGTCTTGGGCGGAGTTGGCGTTGATTCCGCCTGTGGATATTTGTAGGGCGGCGACCTGGTCGTCCTTACATACGTTCACTAAACATTATCGGTTGGATGTTCAGGCAGCGGGAGACGCGAAAGTTGGGGCGTCGGCCGTGTTGGCAGGGCTGCTTGGACCCTCCCGTGAGTAGGTACTGCTTTGGTACTACCCTACTGTTCCTGGACTGGCCCGGAGAGACGAAAAGGAAGAAGAAATTAGATCTTACCTGCTAATTGTCTTTCCTTGAGTATTCTCCGGGCCAGTCCAAGACCCACCCAGGCTGTAGCTTTCTTTGCGGTTGTTTCTGTCGTTTCGGGTATTGCTCGGTCTCATGCGCGGCCGGCTTTTCCACGTGGCGCTGACGTGGTGGGGGGCTCCCTTCCAGGGCTCGGTAGACAGGAGTTTAGGTGATTGTTTCCACAACAACAACAAAAAAAAAAGATATGATTCCTTACTCCTGAAGGTATAGAAGCATTTCTGATGGAACAATACACTTTTTGAATACCTGAATCTTTAAAGAACGTTGGTGCAGTTCCTGCTTGTTTTTCTGGCTTTATATATCGTTACTGTTTTTTTCATTTGTGGTTATAGAGCTGCTTTGACATAGGTGACTGGCTCTCTAGCACAAGGGGGAGCTGGGTAGGCTAGCAGCAAGTCTTTGAAGAGTTCAGTCCTCAGCTGCTGAAGGAGGTTGACTACCCTACTGTTCCTGGACTGGCCCGGAGAATACTCAAGGAAAGACAATTAGCAGGTACGATCTAATTTCTTCATTTTACATGTAGAATACACAGGAGGGATTGCACAAGCAGAATACAGTATACTTACCTCATACCTGGGGTTGGGGTTCTGCTGCTTGAGTTTCTAGAAGGCAATTTTAAAAACAGAAAGTAACAATACTTTTAAGAAATACATAATAATTCAACATTAGCAACTTAGAAAGAACAGAATAGTACTTATCTAAAAGTGTTTGTTCACGCATTGAAGAAGTTTTGTTTCAACCGATTCTTGGGAAAGCAGATGTAGAGAATTACTTGAAAGTGTCATTCCTAGTCATCTAAAGAGAACAAAACTTGAAGTTAAATTGTGTTTGTGAAAAAAAAGCTAAAGTATGTATTGGAAAAACAGCTGAATTTATCTACTTATGTTTGAGCAAACTGTTAAGGCCTTATTGAATGTGACATCTCTGACATTTCTTTAAATGAAGTATTTATTTTTTGTGCCAGTTATGCTGATTTCTCACCTCTACCTCTGAAGAAACCAAGTGCTGTTAAAAAAATCCCAAACAACAGCAGCAGCGGCGAGCACACTTAAAGTGGCTGCCCGCCACTGCTTTAATTATATCCAGATATTCAATGCCAGGGCAATATCCAGCCACCGGCACTGAATATCTGGTATGCTCAGATAGCATTTTAGCTATCCAGTCAGGGGCGATATTCAGTCGCTGGCCGGATAGCTAGACCAGCTAAAGTTAGGTCTGCTTCTATTTTGCCTAGCTTTAGCTGATTTAAGTTAACTGGCCAGTGGCTGAATATTGCTGCAGTTCGGTTAACTCTGGAGCTGCCCCCGCACCATCCCTGGAACGCCCCAACATTAAATGCTTGGTGTCGGGGCATACAAACTGGGTAACAGGTGATATTCAGCAGCACTAAACAGTTTAGTGCTGCTGAATAACCCACTGACCGTGGTTTAACCGGTTAGCAGCTCTGATAACCACTTCAACTGCTTTGAATACGCCTCCCAAAATTGTTCTTTTAATTGTACTGGGTACCTGTCACTCGGAAAACTATTTGACACCTATATTGTAACAGTAAAAGGGGAAACCTCAGTGTTCCTTGTGGATGGGCTATCCGTTTACATTAAGATCACCTACTACAATCTCCCCCAGATCCCACTCTTCTTTTGTGCATTATAGTTTATAGTTTGTTAAAACTTGATAAACCACCTCTCAATAACATATTAAAGCAATTTACAAATAATTAAAAGAAGAAAGGGAAGGAACTGTAATTAAAATAGGATAGTTCCTTAGCGTTCCTCCAGTTTAGTCCTCCACCTCTGGGTTGTGTACCTCCTCCTACAGCTTGGAGACTGGGCATGTCAAAATCGTGACATCACTGGATGTAGCCTGCTGGTCTCTCCCATCTGCCCCAGTGTGTCCAGTCTCCATGCAGCAAGAGGACGTAGTGAGCCTAGGTCTGGGTTCACTTGAGGAACACATAAGGAGCGGTTAGGCTAGCTTAGTCTTAGAGAGATTTTTCTTTTTGACGGCAGCTGCCCGCTCGATCCTGGGCTCAGCGGAACAACGCGGGCTGCCGTTTCCGCGTCTGAGGAAGCAAGTAAGCAGATCTTCTGAGGAGGGTAAAATTGTGTTTTAATTGCTCTCAGACGGATCAGACCGGCTAATGGAGCAGCGGACAGCGATCCGGTGTCAGAGCCGCTGGATTTCACGCCATTTTGCGATCCCGTTCCCTGGCGGCCATTTTGGTTACCGCTTGGTCACCGCGTGGTGGGGATTTGCAGTGCGGCTGCAAGCATTGCTTCTGTTGTATGCAAGAAGCTTGCTTTCAGGCTCAGTCATTGTGGGGAGAGTTCAGTGCGTTTATTCTGCCTTCCTCCCATTTCGGCGGTATTGGGGAAACTTCTCTGCCTGTCTCTTTGCTCGGCAGGAATTTCTTCTTTCTTGAAGGGGGTTAGTCTTCTTTAAGCCCATTTATTTAATTTATTTACTTTATTTATCTATTTAATTTCTTCAATTTATCTGCTTCCTTTTATTTGATTTTCTTTGATTGCAAAAAAAAAAAAAAAAAGAAACTGAGCAGAAGCACAGAAGGCATTTTGTGGGGGGTGTTGGCTTATGGCAGCATGCCCTCAGTGCGTAGTTTGCAGTACCCGCAGAGGTACGGTGACTGACTCAGGCATTTGCCGTGGCTGTGCTTCAGTATCTACCACCGTGGAACAACAGATGGACGTCAAGCTGGCTCAGGAGCTCCGGGATCCTTCGTCTGGAACAGAAGGAGAGGCCATATGATCCAAGTTACAGGGGCCCGAACTGGAGGTTTCTCTGGGTCCATCGGGCGTGGTGCCGGTCCTGGGAGCGGGGTCACATCTCGGGGATTTTTGCCCGGATTTCGTATTAATTATGCATCAGGCGTTTTGTTTGCTCCGTCAGGGTAAGGTGCCGGAGTCCTTGACTCTGTCTGGTCAGGTCCAGCAGGTCACAGTGGCGGACACTGGCAGCATCTCCCCGAAGCCTCCAAAGCGCTCTCGACTTCATGATTTGCCACCCACTGCTTGCAAGTGGACAGAATCGGAGGGGGCTGAGGGGGAGCTCGAAGCAATGGAGGACTTGGAAGAAGGAGAGATACAAGAGCCTGAGGATCAGGCAAGGATAATTCGGGTGTTCCAAAGGGACGAGTTGACGGCCCTTATCACGGAATCCCTTCAGACACTAAACCTCGCTACAACGGTGACAGAAGAAGAAGAGGTGGAAGATCCCGTCATACAAGCGGTGACACAGGCGCAGGTAGTGTTCCCCATTCACCGAGTGGTTGACCGCATGATCCAGGATGAGTGGGATCAGCCGGAAGCAGGCCTAAAAGGGATTAGAATGATGAACAGGCTGTATCCCTTGGCGGATAAGGATAAAGAGAAGTTCCAATCGCCACGCATGGATGCTGCGGTGTCCGCGGTCACGAAGAAAACCACGATACTGGTGGAAGGTAGTGCGGCCTTAAAAGATGCACAGGACAGAAAAGTGGACAGTTTGTTGAAACAGTCATTTGAGGTTAACGCTCTGTCCTTGCAGGCCTCCATTTGTGGAGCATGGGCTGCAAAAGCATGCCTCCGTTGATCTCAGCGTTTGCGGCAGTCACTGCGCCTAGAGCAGGAGGAGATAAGAGAGCTAGATCATCTAGAGTTGTGGTCGGCATATTTAGCTGATGTGCATTACGACCTGATTCGGGCGCTTGCTAATAGTATGGCTTCTTTAGTGGCCGCCAGGAGATCTCTGTGGTTGTGGAACTGGGCGGCCGATGGGTCGTCCAAGTCTCGGATTAGCAAGCTTCTGTTTAAAGGGAAGTTGTTGTTTGGAGAGGACCTGGACAAGTTGGTGAAGGATCTCGGGGAGTCCAAGGGGAGAAGACTCCCGGAGGATAAGCCAAAGCAAGGAAAGTCCTTCCTGGCCTTTTGGGGATCTTCTAGGGATTTCCGAAGATTTTGTACTTCTCGTTGGGGGGTTTTCCAAAGGTGAAGGTTTGCCTCTCGAGCCCAAGGGTTTCAGGGGTTTTGTGGAGCAGGTAGAGGCTTCGCTGCTGCTTCTACTGCAGCAACCCGAAAACCACAATGAAAGGAGGCAGGTACCGGTAAGAGGTCATCCGATTGGCGGGCAACTTCGGGAGTTTCTTCCCACCTGGGCCCAATTAACGTCCAACCAGTGGGTCTTAGAGGTAATTCGCAAGGGGTATGCTCTGGAATTGGCGAGGCCTGTGCGGGATTCATTTGTGATGTCTCCCTGCAAAGGTCAGCAGAGAACCTTGGCAATCCACGGTACTTTAAATCGGCTCTTAGAAATGGAAGCAATCTTGCTGGTTCCGTTGGCAGAGTATGGCAAGGTTTGATACTCAATTTATTTCATGGTGCCAAAGAAATACGGAGCTGTTCGGCCTATTTTAGACCTAAAAGACGTGAATCGGTGTCTTCATGTGCCACATTTCAGAATGGAAACGTTGAGGTCGGTCATTGTGGCGGTGAGGCAAGGGGAATACTTGACTTCCCTTGACCTTACCGAGGCGTACTTACACATCCCAATCAAAGTGGCTCATCAAAGGTTCCTGCGGTTCACGTTCCCTTGGGGGCATTACCAATTCCAAGCACTGCCTTTTGGTCTGGCAATGGCACTGCAAACTTTCACCAAGATCATGGTGGTAGTAGCGGCAGCGTTACACAAGGAAGGAATTTTGGTTCATCCCTATCTTGACGACTGGTTGATTTGAGCGAAATCGCAGGGAGAGAGTGCTCAGGTGAAAGACAAAGTGGTGAAGTTTTTGCAGAGCCTAGGTTGGGTAGTCAATCCGTCCAAGAGCCGTCTGGTACCTTCCCAGGATCTCGAGTATCTAGGGATGCGATTCGACACTCGGAAGGGAGTAGTGTTTCTGCCAGACAGGCGAGTTCAAGCCCTTTGGCAACTGGTACGCAAGTTCAGATCCACCCCGGCTCCCTCAGCGTGGACTTATCTCCGAGTGCTGGGAACGATGGCGGCAATCCTTGAAGCAGTGCCTTGGGACAGATTTCATATGCACCCATTGCAGAGAGCGCTGCTTCGTCGGTGGTCACATCAGTTCGATTCATTGAACAAGCGGCTGCCCTGCCCACTCAAAGTCAGACAGTCTCTCCGGTGGTGGCTGCTCCTGGGATCATTGAAAGCAGGCATGCCTCTGGAGCAGCCGGAGTGGCTCCCCTTATTGACGGACACGAGTCTCGCAGGATGGGGAGCTCATTGCGAGGATCAGTTCGCTCAAGGCACTTGGTCAGTTCAAGAAAGCGTGTGGTCGATCAATCGTCTGGAACTGAGAGCAGTCTGACGGGCGCTTCAAAGGTTCGAAGCCACGATGACAGGTCGAGCGGTGCGAGTGCTGTCGGACAACATGGCAACGGTGGCCTATATCAATCATCAGGGCAGTACAGGAAGTGTGGCCATGGAAGAGGAAGCGGAGGTGCTGTTTGCTTGTGTAGAGCAGCGACTTCCAGCGATATCGGCGGCACACATTGCAGGGAAGGACAATGTGATGGTGGATTTTCTCAGCAGGGTTCGGGTGGATGCCGGGGAGTGGGAAATGCATCTGGACGTGTTTGCACAAATAGTTCACAGATGGGGACCACTTCTCATGGACCTCATGGCAACGTTTCAGTCAGCAGAGGCCAGTCGTTTCTTCAGCCAGCGAAGGGAACAGATGTCGGAGGGGATCGACGCTCTGATGCAGCGTTGGCCATCGGCCGGTCTTCTATATGTCTTCCCGCTGTGGGCACTCATAGGGCGAGTAATTCAGCGTATCGAAGCTCATCGGGGGAGAGTGCTATTGGTAGCGCCGGACTGGCCAAAATGTCCGTGGTACGCCGATCTCATCTGCCTGCTAGATGGACATTCCTGGAGATTGCCAGTGGTAGAGGATCTGTTGCTACAAGGTCCGCTGTGAATGCCTCAGGTAGATCGGTTCTCGCTTACGGTTTGGCCATTGAAAGGGCGAGGCTGAAGAAAAAAGGTTATTCTGGGGCGGTGATCGCCACGTTGCTGAAAGCAAGAAAGCAGTCCACATCTCTGGCATATGTTCGGGTCTGGCATATTTTTGAGGACTGGTGTTCTCAACGGCAGGTGCGGGCGGCTACAGTGTCCATGCCCCTGGTGTTAGGTTTTTTACAAGATGGATTTGATAAGGGGCTAGCAGCCAGTTCCTTGAAAGTCCAGTTGGTGGCTATTTCGTGCTATAGAGGAAAGGTGCAGGGAATTGCGCTAGGGGCTCACTCTGATGTTTTACGCTTTCTTAAAGCAGCTTCCAGACTGCGGCCCTCGGAGGATCGTCGTTCCGCCGTGGGATCTCCCATTTGGTCTTAGATGCGTTGGCTAAAGAACCTTTTGAGCCTTTACATCGAGCATCGGTGAAGAATTTGACTTTAAAAACCGTGTTCTTGGTAGCCATCTGTTCGGCGAGGCAAGTTTCAGAGCTACAGGCGTTGTGCTGTACAGAACCATTCTTAACCTTATCGAGAGAGAAGGTGGTATTGCGTCCAGTTCCATCCTTTTTGCCAAAGGTGGTATCTGCCTTTCACCTGAATCAAACGGTTTCTCTTCCAGTGCTCGGGTCTCTGGGAGGGAACGCTGCTGATCGTGATTTGCGTCGGTTGGACATAAAACGAGTGTTGCGGCAATACTTAAAAGTTTCGGTGTCTTTTTGAAAATCGGACCATCTTTTTGTGTTATTCGGAGGTCCCCGCAAAGGGGAAGTGGCGGCGAAGGCATCCATTTCAAGATGGATTAGAGAGGCGATTGCATCAACATATCTGTTGCAAGGTTGGGCGGTTCCGACAGGCTTGCACGTTCACTCTACCAGAGCACAAGCAACTTCTTGGGCGGAACACAGTTTAGTTCCGCCGGGAGATATCTGTAGAGTGGCCACCTGGTCGTCACTTCATACTTTCAGTAAGCACTACCATCTGGATGTTCTGGCGGCGAATGATGTTTGCTTCAGATCGGTGGTGTTGCGAGCCGGCTGGAAAGGTCCCTCCCAATGATTACTGCTCTGTTACATCCCAGAGGTGGATGACTAAACTGGAGGAATGCTAAGGAAATGGAAATTACACTTACCTGGTAATTGTAGTTCCTTTAGTGACTCCAGTTTAGTCCTCATTCCCACCCGGGATTTGTCTAGCAGTGGTAGTTCTGTTGGGAGAAGTGCAAGTCTACCGGTAGGTGGCATTTTTACTGGATTTCTTTCCAGATTCTGACCTTGTCTATCTGTTTCTGTCTATTCTTACTCGGTGGTTTCCTACTTCTGTAATGGGGCAGCGGGGTAAGGTGCAAGGCAGTTTTCTCTTCCCTAGTGGGAGAATTCATGTTACACAGTTGATAGTTATAAGTTTCAATGCAGTATAGAGTTAAAATGTTTTATATGATAGCTACTTATTGGTTGCTCCTTTGAGTGTGCTTTGTGAATAGTTCACTGGGGCTGATGGGAGAGACCAGCAGGCTACATCCAGTGATGTCACGATTTTGACATGCCCAGTCTCCAAGCTGCAGGAGGAGGTACACAACCCAGAGGTGGAGGACTAAACTGGTGTCACTAAAGGAACTACAATTACCAGGTAAGTGTAATTTCCATTTATACAATAATCACATTGAAGTAATTCACATTCACACCTGGACGTCTTTATTCCCCTCTCCATGTCCTATTTAAAATTTGCCTTCACATCTTCCACACATAGCAGATTTAGCAGCATTGAATATCCACAGATACTTCTGTATTGCCATTAATTGGAAAATATTCCACTACCAGTAATAGAAGCATATTGTAAGAGAGTCATCTAATCTTCAACCCCTAATATGCCTCCTGGTCTCACCTTCCCACTTCCCTGTTGGTATGCTTTTATAGTAAAGATAAAGGTCCCCCCCCCCCCCCACCCTTTTAATAACACAGAGCAAGCACTATCTGCTGCATTGACCATTTTATTCCTATGGACAGACAGTGCACACTAAGCATTAGTAAAAGGAGCCCATACTCTAGCTTAGAGTAACAACTGGGTAGAAAAAAAAAGGGTAGAAAAGAAAGTAAAATTCCTGTCAATGGGATATAGATGTCTTCATGTATCATAAGGTCCAAAGTCTGACACATCATCCAAACAACTCTGCCTACATCTTAAAGAACTATGGAATTACTCTACTATAGAGGAAATTATCAAATTGAAACCCCTTACTACTATGGCAACCCTCTCTGCAATAGAGAATAAAATCAATTTGATTAAAATTAGGGACCTAATCCAATGACAGAGCAATAAAATTCTTCCCCAATTTACTCTTAATAAAGAGACATATTTTTTGAGTCCCTTAATCTTATCTACCACTAGAGGACAATGTTTGGCAACCAAAGTTCCTATAACATTCTAGACTGGAGCAACAAGGTGTTCTATAAAGGCATTATCAAGGCATCCTTTCTCCTGTCACAGCAAGGTTCTTTTAGAAAAAAATCATTGCTCAAAATGTATTGATTGCCCTGAAAAACAATATTCTCTTTCCAGGTGAATTAGCATCTTATATATTAAGAAAGCCACAAGTGAAATCATTCTATAGAACTCTATCATTAAAAATACAATTGCCAAAATGAACTAAACACTATTAGAAATTGAGAGATCCTATCTGCCTGTGCGATATATTAGAATTACAAAAAGATAAAAATAGAACACTGTAGACACCATATCATAGCAACACACTCTGCAATTCCTCAACAAAAACCCATAGAGGGTCCCAATAAGTGGTCACAAACCAATACAAAAGATGGATATCATTTAGAAAAGTCCATTTAGTCAAACCCACACCTAAACATGGAAACCCCATCTCCAGGATTCCCTTACAGAGAAGAACAGGCCACTGAGACACAGCCAATCAACCCAAAGGAGGAATGAATAAAGAGAAAAGAAGGATTTTATGTATTTATTTAAAGTTATATTTACCCTGCCTTTCTACCATTCAAGGCGGTTTACATAGAACTGAAAACTGAACAGGGCATTAAGGTACACACAGTTGTACAATGGAACAGAACTGTTAATAACCATTAGAACTTGTGAACTATCTCCATTGTAATACTATTAAAACAATTTCGCACATTATTGAAATTAGCAGAAAGTTGGAGGAAATTAAGGGGAAGGGTGTATAAGGACAAACACATTTGAGTTTCAAGTGCTACCCGAGTGTTGCGGTGTTCTTGGAATAAATATATTTTCAACCTCTTCCAAAAATCAATGAGGTTCGTGCATCCTCTTAGGTCAGGAGGTAAGGAATTCCATATCGTGGGGGCAAAGAGGGAGACTGCATGGTCGCATGTGGACTGTTTGCTTCTGGTCTTTTGCGTTGGGATGGAGAGAAGGTTAAGCAAGTTGTGTCTTCAGAGTTTTTCATTTTTGGGTTATGATAGCAGGGGCTGAAGGTAGGCTGTTTCTCTGTGTATGACTTTGAATGTTGTAATAAAGGCTTTGTATTTTGTTCTTGCTGAGGTAGGAAATCAGTGGAGGTGCATTAATATGGGAGTGATGTAGGTCTGTCGAGTGGCTCCATGGATTATTCTAGCTGCAGTGTTCTGGGCCATTTGTAGGGGGTGTAGGGCATGCTTGGGGAGGCCACGATAAATAATGTTGTAGTAGTCTAGGATGGGGTGATTATGGCCTGGCATACAGTCTAGAATAGGTCTGGTGTCAGTAAGGTACAAAGGTTCTTCAGTGTTCTCAGCTTGTGATAGATGGAGTTGGTGGTTCTCTTTATCCGGGACTGAAAATTTAACTTTTAACTTCTGATCTAGATATCTGACTTCTGATTTCACTCATATGTCGAGGTCATCCAGTCTCAGGGATTGTGGCGGGGAGAATGATGGATCAGAGAATATATGGAGGGCCTCAGTCTTTTTCTTGGTTAATAATAATGTTATGTAGACTTAGCCATTGTCTTACATTTGCAAAGCATTTCTATATCTTGGAGTAGTCTGGAGTTTGAGTGTTTGCAGTCACTCCAAGAAAAAGAATAATGGTAAATGGAGTGAAAAAATATAATAATGGAACATACAAAGTACTCCACATCAGGGTTAGGCCACTTTGCATCTGGAGCCCAGAACAGAGAGAAAGAAAAATCAGAAGCAGAATGGATAGGAAAGGGCAAAGCCGAGAAACTACTAGCAGCACTTGAACAGAACACTCTTGATGGATAATAATGGGCTAGTTTTTCATTCAGATACTTTGGTACAACATTATAAAATACTCAAAAGGCTAAACAGATGGTCTTAAACTAATTTCTCAATTCTATAGGAAGGCAAAGCCAAGACTGCAATAGAGGGGTCACTTCATTACATCGCTTACTGTAAGTGATCATCTTTGTTGTCTAAGGTATACCACATTACAGTGATCCAGGCTGGTCTCCCTCTGAATCATCTCTCTCCCATTCAATCTGCTCAAAACTCAGCTGCATGGCTAATATTCTGCCAGCATCTCTTTGCCCACATAACCCCTATTCTAAACTCACTTCACTAACTCCCTATCTGTTCCTGCATCCAGTTCAAACTTCTCCTGCTGACCAATAAGTACATCCATTCTGCTGCCCCTCACTGCCTTTCCTCTCTTATCTCACCCTGCACCCCTTCTCGGGAACTCCGCTCTTCTGGCAGATCCCTTTTATCTATGCTCTTCTCTTCCACTGCCAGTTCCAGAGTTCGATCTTTCCATTTTTGGATCCCTATCCCCTTTACCCTTCCCCTAGATTTCCCCTAGTCCTCAGGTTGTTGTGTAGTCTGTCTTGATTATATTGTAAGCTCTGGTGAGCAGGAACTGTCTCTTACATGTATATGTACAGTGTTGTGTACGCCTTGTAGCGGTATAGAAATGATAAGTAGTAGCAGCAATAGTAGTAGGCTCCAAAGTTATGGGGGAACCAAAAAACACAAAAAAGAGCAATGTCCAACATAAAGATGCATCCTGTGGTATAGAGAACAAGATGATATTCAGATAAAAATCCGAGAGTTGAAACATTGGAGGCATCATCCTTATGATCAAATCTGCCATGGTCAATAGAATAGTTCATTTTCACCAGCACATCAGCTAAGTTATGTAGATAGTTATCCAGATAGCAGTGATTTTCAGTGGTGCTATCTGAGATAAGTTCCCACTCAGCCCTGACTCCATCCGTGGACAGCCCCAGCACAATCTGAATGGTCTGGATATGCAGTGGTAATGCTGAGAGTAACCTTGCCCCCACCCCACCTCTCAAGGCCCAGAAATTTCAACAAACATAGCCCTTAGGAACTGTTACTGTATATATCCAGCCAGAGGCACCATCCAAAAGAAATAGCACTCATTAAAGAACATTACTAGCCCAAGAAGAACCTAAAGGCAGAGAGAGATCCAACCCTGAGCAAGTAGTCCACACACAACCTGGTCGGGGCTACACATCCTTATATTGTTCTTTAGCTGGTGGTTTTATAGTTTAGCAAGGTTCTCCTTAATTTCTCTACTTAGCTTTTCCAGATCCTTACATTTTTTTACAGAAAAAAAGCTGTTGAATTAATCTGCACCCCTAGATGACTCTTAGACAATCCTTAAAGATTTCACTTCATCTTGAGATTGGCGATTGCCTTGCCAAAGTCAGTCCTGAGAAATTGTATCTGCTGAACCAGATCAGCCAAAACAGAGTCAGCGGAAGGGCCGTACCACCGGTGAAAAGTGCCCTGTGCGAGTTGCACATCGGGCGCGCGGCCCCCCCTCCCGCACCTCCATCTAGCCACTTTATGAGGGTGGGAGAGAAGAGACATGCACCCGATGTGCAACTTGCTGGCACACTAAACAGGTCTCGACCCTGAGACCAGACCTGCTTAGTGTGTCGGCGAGAAGACTTAAAGGGCGCATTTCGGCTCTCTGCTGCTGCCTGCCTCCACTAAAGTGGCGGCGGTAGGCAATGGCAGAGAGCCGAAATGTGCCCCTTAAGTCTTTGCGCCCTGTGCAGCCGCACCGCTTGCACAGGGCTTGGTACAGTCTTGGTCAGCAGCTATAATTTCAGGCCCCACTTTAGGTTCAGCAGGTAAATGGGCCAAGGTCTCTTCCAAAGAAACATGTTTTACCTCTAGTTGATATCTTGAGTTTATGATGAATTTATGCAGAGTCAGATCCATATTGAAGGGTTGCAGCATTCTCCAGCTTACCAGATATCATGGAGAATAAAGGTTGTTTCTTCAAGCCCTCTCTTCTTACAGCAAATCAGATGATCTACTTCTGTCATTTGAGTCCTCTAAGCATATAGAGGGGGCTTTTAGAAGACCTGTTCAAGTGCAATCTGGGACATGTAAGCCAGAATGTCTGGATAAAATGCAGGCACGTCCAGGTGCAGATGTGATTTCACAAACCAGGACGTGCTTGATAGGGACGTCTGCAGGGCCGTCTACTTAGATATCCCTAGAACCATTTATTTATTTATTTATTTAGTGTACATTTGTAACCCGCTGCTTCCAGTGATCAGCAGCGGTGTCTATACATAGGAGGTTTGGCTGTACTGGCCAGGATTAATTTATATACAATGTGATTTGGGGGGGGGGGGGGGATAGAGCACAGCAAGCATAGGGTTACAAGATTTACAGTAGATTGAATATTGTAGTTACATACAGGTACTTAATACATATTTACAGTGGCTGCCTGTTAGGGCTTTACAAATGATGACCCTTATATACAAATTTACACATTGCTGAGTTTACTTCAGGAGGTTAGTATATTTCATGTGGTTAAGTTGTAATGTGCTTGGAAAAGATGTGTCTTGAGTAGTTTTCTAAAGTCTTTCAAATCACTGACTTCACGTAGTTCGGTTGGCAATCGGTTCCAGAGTGCTGGAGCTGTAAAGGAGAAAGCTCGGTTGCTGGTGCAAGCATTAACCTTTGCGAAGCATATTTCAGAACCTAGATCTCTAGGATAGCAGAATGGTTAGTGTAGTGGGTTAGCAACAAGGGAGCCAGGATTTGGATCTTGCTGCTGCTATAGTTAAAGCTGTGCTGAATACTGGGGATGATAGAGTGCTATCTTCTCTACACTTTCTGAGCAGGTCTAAAGTTAGATCTGATGCCTTCTGTGATCAAGTGGGGACATCCTGGTCCCTTGGAATGTCCTAACCATGCCTCCAGGTTCCTGAGAATGCCCTGGCCATGCCTCCTCCAAGTCCTCGCCTCACCCCATTCAAATTTGGACATCCCCACAGCCGTCTTCTAAAATGACTGTGGAGACAGTCTCTGTGTTTTGGATGTCTCTATGCTTGTTTTCAGATGCCAAAGCATGAATAAGGCTTCTAAAATAACCCTCCATAGTGTCCTCTGTGTAGACAAGGTCTCAGGTGCAGTAGCTATCTTTGGATCAGATCTGCAAGTTAGGGCCTCTATAAGAAGGCCAGCCAAGTGTACCATTCGTATCCCCTGGTTCCTAGACTTAGGTGGTCACTGGTTCAGCTGTTTGAGGAGGCTAAAGGGGCTAAGGTGGGAGGCAATACCTATGTCAGCAGTAAAGGGACAGTAGGGACAGTCTGAACACAGCAGGGAAAAGCTCCTGCAACTGCTGCCTCCTCTCCAAGTACCTCTGACACTGACGATAATATGCACACTGAATACACTACAGAGAATTATGTACCAAAAATGTCAACATAATGCAACATAATAAACAGAACAGCATTTGCATGTTTTGGAAATATATGCAGGTACTTTAACACTTGGATTCCAGTCAGCCCTAGCAATCCCCCCCCCCCCCCGACCCGATCCAGTATCTTCTGATAGCCACGTGAACAGCTGTGTTTAGCAGCACTGTAACAGAAATCCTGTGGCTAATGGCAATCAGAAAATGGTTTGTCTATCAGTTTTTCTGATAGGCTGCAAAATGTCCACTAGGTGTCACATCTGCTGGCCTTTAGTTTATAGTTAAGTTACTAAGCTGTTCTGAAGTATGTATTATCTGTATTAGTGTAATAATCCAGTGTTAAACAAAAATAAATAAGAGGAGTATAACTTCTTTTTATCTGCTGAAGCTATGGGTCTCCACGGTTGGTCCGAGGTTTGTGGGAAGTCCAGGGGCAGAAGGAGCTGCACCGCCTGTAGCAAGGGCCGTGGCTTCTGTTGGGGCAGTGCTTGAGCAGGGTATGGGCTGCAGAATTGGGGGCCATGGCTGTAGTTAGCCATAAGAGTAGCGGCCCAGTGTTGTCGCTGTGGCTCCAGACCTGACTCTGGCTTGCTGCATGCACAGAGAACAGGGGTAAGGGGGGGGGGGGGGGTAAGGAGTGTCCCCAATTTCAGGACTCTGTCCCCAACTCTGACATTTCTAACAACTTCCTGTCCCCGATTGCAGTAGTGGGGCAGAAGTGTTGGGACAGGTCTATGGCAGCACTCCCATCCCCCCATCATTGCCACTGCCGCCACATCACTTCTCCTGAGGTTTGTTATGGCGGCTGTGGCAGCAAGAAATTAAATCTTAAACACGGGGTCTTTCAGAGATTCACATGCTTCCAAAAACCTGCAGGCTCAGACTCCCTCTGATGCAAAAATTATGCGTCAGAGGGAAGTGGAACTGGCAGGGCCTTAAAAGTGCATGAATCTCCGAAAGAGCCTGCGCTTAAGATTTAGCTTCTTGCCACCGCGTCTCCCAATGCCGGCGGCATGAAGCTAAATCCAAAGCGTGAGCTTTTTCAGAGACTCATGCACTCCAAGGCCCTGCCAGTTCCACACCCCTCTGACACACACTTTTTGCATCAGAGGGAGCTGAGACCTGCAGGGATTTGGAAGCATGTAAGTCTCTAAAAGATCTCGCACTTAACATTTTGTTTTATTTTGCTGCCACTGCCATTGCAGACCTCAGGAGAAGTGGCGGTGTTGGTAGCCAGGGGAAGGGGGGATATAATGGATATGGTAGGTCACTGGGGGGGGGGGGGGTTAGGGAGATGCTAGACATTGGTATGAAAGGGGCAGATTGGGAAGGGGGTATGCTGGACACTGGGGGCAGATTGGGTGGGGGGTATGCTGGACAAGGGGCAGACGTAAGGGGGATGCTGAGTACTGAAGGTCGCCATAGGTGATGAAGGGAGTCATAGGGAGATGGGGGAGGATGCTTACTGGCATAGAAGGAAGCCAGAGGGAGATGAGGGATGCTGGACATAGGAGGGGACCATAGAGAGATGAGGAGATGGACATGGGAGGGGGCATACAGAAATGGAGGATGGATAATGGACATGGAAGGCTAAAGCCATAGGGAGATGGTGGGAGGATACTGACATGGGAGGCAGATAGGGATGCTGGTCATAAGAGGAAGTCATAGGGAGATGTGGGGAGAATGCCCAACATGGAAAAGGCCTTGGAAAGTTGGAGGGAGGATGCTGAAAACAGAAGGAGGTCATAGGGAGTTGGAGTGGCGTGCTTGGCAGAGGGTTGAGAGCAGGGGGGTGTGGGCAGATGGAGGAGGATACTGGACATGGAAGAGGACCATAGGGAGATGGACGGAGGATGCTTCTCATGGGAGGGGCCAGAGAGAGATGAGGGATGTTGGACATAGGAGGTGTCCATAGGGAGACAGAGGGAGTTGCTGGTTATGGTAGGAATAAGGGAGGATAGTGAGGAGACGATGGAAATGGGGGTGGTATAAGGGAGAGGGGAGATGCTGGACGTAGGGCGGATGAGGTCATAAAAGAGGAGGAGGCACTGGATGGGAAGACACTGAATAGGAAGAAGAGAAGAAAAATGTTGTACATTGAAGGGCTAGAGAGAAAGGGGAGAATTACATAAAGGCTGGGTAAGGAAAGAAAGAGGGGAAAGGGAAGACTGTGTTAAGGGTTGAAAAGTGGAAGGTAGATGCAGTAAAAAGAGGGAAACTGAGGACTGAAATAGTTAACAACTTTAACCTACTTGGATCAACTATCAATAAAGAAACAACAAGCAGTCAAGAAATCCAATGACGCATTGCTTTTGGCAGAATGGCTATGAAAGACTTAGACAAGATTCTCAAGAGCAGAGATATCTCTTTCCATTCAAAGATTTGTCTTGTTCATGCCATATTATTTTCAATAATGTCTTATGGATGTGAAAGTTGGACAGTGAAAAAGATAAACAGGAAGAAAATTGATGCCTTTGAATTATGGTGCTGGTGACAAATACTGTGTATACCATGGACTGTCCGAAGAACAAACCAGTCAGTATTAGATGAGATCAAAACTAAGCTTTCTTTAGAAGCTCAGTAGACAAGACTTTGACTTATACTTTGGACACATCATGTGAAGAGAGAGATCATTAGAGAAAGACATGTTTTATGGTTTTAGGCACTTGATATACCGCCCTTTACTGTGTGTATCAGAGCGGTTCCTACCCATGCCTGGTCCTCCTTTGAGCCTGTAACAGCACCTGAACATTTTGGCATCATTTCCTCTGGCAGTAAGACCTGATGCTCTCTAGAACCTATCCCTTCCAAATGGCTGCTAGAACCCCTCCCTATGTCTCTTTCCCTTGGTTCTTACTTTGCTGAACTCCTCTTTGCCCACTGGTTGTTTTCTCTCTTCCTGGAAGCACGCTCTGGTTCGTCCCCTCCCTAAAAAAATCTTCTCTTCATCCTACAGTTCTTTCTAGCTGGCATTGAGTACATATGAGCTAGATTGGCCACTGTTGGAAACAGGATGCTGGGCTCGATGGACCTTGGTCTGACCCAGTATGGCATATCTTATGTTCTTATGTTCAAATCTTCCATTCCTTTCTAAAATTCTTGAACGTTTTGTCTTCACTCAACTCTCTGCCCACCTTGTGTCTACTGATGCACTTCACCCCCATCAGTCCGGCTTATGCTCTGGGCACAGCATTGAAACTATTCTCCTTTCTCTTCTGAACGAGTTGCATGTTGCACACAACTGGGGTGATATTACTCTTCTTGTTTCTCTGGACCTTTCTGCAGCGTTCGACCTTGTCGACCACTGTACTCTCCTTTGTTGTCTTGCTGACTTTGGCGTCTCTGGTGTTCCTTGGCTCTAGTTTCTCTCGGCTCCCACCTTTTCCGCCATGTCCCCTTCTTCCACTTTGCCCCCTATGCCTCTTTCCTATGCTGTCCCTCAGGGCTCTGTCTTGTCTCCACTCCTCTTCGAAGTGTTCCTGGCCCCTCTCGCCCTTCTTGTACACCAGGCTGGTATCTCTGAATATTATTATGCGGACGATATCATCCTCCTCTACCGCACCACTCCGGCTGCTCCTGATATTATACCCCTCAACACTTGTCTGTCTTCTATCTCTGACTGGATGTCTGCTAAATTTCTTCAGTTCAATCCCCTCAAGTCCACCGCCACCTGGGTTACTTTTGGGTCCCAATCCCCATCGCTAGCCCCCTCCCTTGCTTCTACTGCCATTCCCTTGGTGTCCTCGTTCCATTACCTTGGTGTTGTTCTCGACTCCTCTTTTTCCTTCTCAGATCATATCTCTTCTGTCGTTCATTCTTTTGCCTCCGTCAGTTGTGCGCGATCCATCCCTTCCTTACATCATCCTCCTTAACCACTCTCCTTTTGTCTCTCGTTATTTCCCGTATTGATTATTGTATTATCTGCCTTGCTGGTCTTCCCCTTTCCCAACTCCATTGTCTGCAGCTCCTTCAGAACACTGCCTCCTCCCATTATGAGCATGTCACCCCACTCCTGGTTTGTCTGCATTGGTTACCAGTATGTTTCAGGGCGCAATATAAAATTCTCATCCTCACACACCATACTATTCACGCCTCCACACCTCAGTACTTGGCTAATCTTCTACAGTTCCATGTCCTCCCTCGTTTGCTCTGCTCTGTCCATAATTACCAGCTGGTGCTTCCCCCTCCTTCACAGTCACACCTTGAATGCACTTGTTCCTCTGCTTTTTTCTTCTTGGCCCCCTCCTTCTGGAACTCTCTTCCCCTAAACCTTTGGTCTGAGTCCTCTTTACCCCATTTCAAGACTGCCTTGAAAACCCATTTGTTTCAGTGTGCTTTCAATCTCCCTCTCCCCCCACCCTAGAGTTCCCTGCTTCTTCTCTTTTCTCTTGCTCTGCTATCCATCCTTTCTGCCCTGTCGATTATTGGCATTCCTTTCTTCATTTCCTCAACAGTCTTTTTTGTACTGTACACCACTTTTTGTCTTCTGATGTAAGCGGTATAGCACATTCCAAAATAAAGATAAAGATAAAGGCACATTTTATTTCCTTGTCCCTGAAGGGCTCACAATCTAAGCGTACCTGAGGCAATGGAGGGTTAAGTGGCTTGCTCTTTTTCAACTTTGGCTTGAGTTTGCATACTAGCAATTGGTGATCTGTACCACAGTCAGCTCCATGTTTTGTCTTTGTTGATGTTATGGAGCTTTTCCTTCATTGACTTCCACAGATGTAGTCAGCTTGATTTTTGTACAATCCATTGAGTGAAGTCCATGTATACAGTCACTGCTTGTGTTGCTGGAAGAAGGTGGTTGAAATTAATAGATTTTCATCTTGCAGAATTCTATTACTCTTTCTCAGGCTTCATTTCTATTGTCAACCCCATATTTTCCAACCATTTTGCCTTTTTCTTTGTTGCCAACCTTTGCGTTTCAGTCACCCATGACTATCAGGATATCTTGTTTGCGTGTTCTGTCAATTTCAGCTTGTACTTGTTCATAGAACTGATCAACTTTATCCTCTTCTGCAACTGTTGTTGGGGCATACACCTGAATTATAGTTGTGTGGATGGGCATTCCTCGTAGATAAATAGAAATTAAGCGTTCACTGATTGCATTGTATTTCATTACAGTTCTTGCAAGTTTCTTCTTGATTATAAATGCAACACCATTTCTTCTTTGTCTTTCATTTCCAGCATAGTAGACCATGTCCCAATATGTAAGACATCTTTGCAGCTTCTGACTCTTATTTCATGTGCAGCTACACAATATGGGGGTCATTCTGAACCACAAATAAGCCCCGTGTACGTGCGGGATAGACGTGTAATCAACGGAAATGTCTAGACCCGTATTCCGGAACATTATGTCCCTGCACATACTTGGCACTTAAATTGGGAACCCAGAACGTGGGCAGGAGGGGGCAGAATAGGGGTGGGAGGGGGCGGAACAGGGGCATGGCCAAACACAGGGACGTACAAAGCGTATTGTGGTCGTGTTCATGTACGTCCCTAGCAGTTCACCCAGATGTCCACATTATACCTGCTGAACATGGAATAAGAGCAGGACTTAGATAAAATCCTGCTTTAAATTCCAATGCATCCCATAGAGATGAATGGGGTAGTTTCTCCAAATGGGTCAGTTTTGCACATACCATGACAGTCATGAATCTCACTTCTAAGCCAGGACATGAGGAGTATGATCTCAGTCTCTCAAATTTACTGCTAAAAGTCAGTATAGTATTTTCATCGTACCAAAGAGAGCCTCCTGCTGGAAATCATATGATTTAACATTTATGGGTAGTTTGTCAAGATGGGCTTGGAAATTCTTTATCAAGCCTGTGGCATCCAACACGATGGGGAGTATTTCTGTATCTTTCTGCCACATTTTCTTGGTCTCTGACTGCATTTCCTGGTATTTCAGGATCTTCTGCCTCTCCACATGGTTCACAGAAGTGACACCTCTATTATCAATGCCGTTCTGGTGATTTTTTCCTTAACCACTATATCCGGCTTCCTCGCATCTATCTTTTTATCATTCAGAATGGGAGTATCTCAGGTGATCATAACCTCCTCATTCTCTGTAATTCTCTTAGGGCCATGATCCTGTACCATAGGGCTGACCGCAGCATCACCAGGTGCCAATGTGCATGAGCAGTATATTCTGACGAGCATCTCAGCAGCAACATTTATTTATTTTATTTACAAGCTCTTTTATACCGCGCTTTTCAGTATCAGTGCGGTTTACAAATAACAAAAAATTTTGCATCAGACCGGCAGCCTTATGCTTACATTGTAACAGGATAGGTAACTTGGGGCTGAAACTGGGATAACTAAATACTGGGATAACTATATACATGTACAACAACAGTAGTGGGTGTGAAACTATTTACAATTTATAATAAAATTTAAATACAAGCTGTTACAACATGGCAGGGAATCTCCCTGACAAGGGTAGGGGATCCTCAGAGAGGGAGTATGCTGCAGTACACGCAGCACAAATATATATCCAATTGCACCATCGGGTTTCTAGCATTGTGCACATCTGGAAGGACAGGTGCTGGTGCACATAGTAACATAGTTTATGACGGCAGATCTCATCCTGATGGATCCCTGTTATTGTTAGGGCTATATGCTATGTAGCTGTAGGGACCCATTCTGGGCTTTCCTGGACCATACTTTGCAGTGCATATACTGTTTGCAGCAGTATCCACCGCAGGCATCCCTAAGGTGTTATGCACAGCCCATGTATGTTTTGTTCTCAGGGCAATCACCTCCCCAGTTACTTGCAGTGACAGTAGCCTTGGTGCACTTAGATAACTTTCTACTGTTCTGGGCATGCAACAGACATATTTACATAGTCCCCTTTGCATGCACACACTTATTTCAAGAGTATTCCTGTCTTGTTTACATGAATAGAACACTGTGAATGTTAGCAGCAGCTTAGGAGATGGACGTTTTTCCAGTGGGGGTGTGGTCACACGGAGATGGGGATCATTGTACACGTATATCTTTATGAATACAGCGGGCACAAAAATGTGCAGGCAATTTGCTACATATACCTGTGTCCCATAATAGCAGCAGCAGATCATGTTTCCTCACATGTGTTAGACGTGCCAAGCTGGACACGTATATCTCCCGTATTCTGGGTCTGCGGGCACGTATATCTCCGCAATTCCGTAATTGGGTCCGGAACATGCCCGTTTCCAGCCTACACTTTTCCATCGGGCCTGGACATCCTGTCCTAAATTGGCCTCCACATATTTAAAAATAAGAGTGAGAACTATAGCACAGTTTATAAACTATGCTATGGTTCTTACATTTTCCTTTTGTTCATTGGTGCATGAATGCCTTGCATCTCCTTTGTTTTTTGCAGAATATATATTTATATTTCATGTCGGACCAGTGTCCAGTATGTTTTTTATTAGAGTTCCAGGCTATTTAATTAAACTCCTCCAATTTTTGTTGCATATAAACAGCAATTGCAAAGTTGTTGCTTTTTTTAATTTATATGAGTGGAGGAGTAGCCTAGTGGTTTAGAGCAAGCACTGGAGAGGCACGGGTTTTAAAAACAAATAAAAATAAAACAGAGCTGTGCACCAAAGAGCATGGGGAGAACACTGCAGGCCAGAATTGTAACGGCGCTCCAGACGGGCGCCCTGCCTTCAACTATAACTTCAGTTGGCAGGGTGAGTAATAGGGTAGCTTGAGAAGCTTAAAATTAATAAATGTATTCTTTCAGGCAAAACCTGGAAGGAGGGGTGGGGGATGACGGAAGCTTCAAACAAACCCGGGAATGCTGGCACAGTGATCTTAAACATTTACAAGAGTTTTACAAGAATATTAAACTCTAGGTATCACGTTTATGGCTGACATGGGGGGAGTTATTTATCAGTAGTGCTATATTGTTATACTTGAGTTACCGGTGAAAATATTTTTAAGTGGAAGAACACAAATTTTTGCTGCAAGTGAGAGAGTTCTCTCAAAGTTCTTGTCAGTTATTGTGACAGTTGGGGCTGGCGCTTGGAGATAAAGGGTGTGTATCTGTATGACTTGTACGTGGGAAAGCACAAAAACTTGATTTTGAGCATGAACAGTTTATTTTGGCCAGAGAAAGAAAGAGTAGTATTAGGACTGAGGATTAGTTATATTCTGAGAGGTTTTTTGTAGAAGAAAAAATCTGTCTTAAACACTTGAGGTCTGACTTTCTTCTTAGAAAAGTAATTAACTGTCACTGAGGAAGATAAAACTTATTAAGTTTGCTAAAGAAAATTTAAGAATTATTTCTGATTCTCAGAGAAAACAAATTTTATATCTTCTGGAAAATATTATGAGATAGGTCTGTTTGGTTGACTAATGTTAAGAGATTTATGGGAAAAAAAACCTACTGTTAAGCATCCTAACTCTGCCTAACAGAAAGAGTTAAAAACTACTTTACAGCAAGGCCGGCACAAGGAGATGAGGGGCCCTAGGCAAACCTCATCCCTTGCGCCCCCATCCCCCCTGCAGGACCCATTGCAGCCCCTCCCTGTGACCTGCAGCGGCCTTAGTGGTGGCAAACAGACCCATGATGTTTACCTTTAAACTTCAATGCCACAGGGCTGTTTGCTTATGCCCCCTTCGATGTCCGATGCTGACTTCCTGTTTGCAAACAGGAAATTGACATCAGGCAGTCCATGGGGGTTTAAAGGTAAGCATTGTGAAGCTATATGCGGCCAATACCACTACTGCAAGTCCCAAAAGGGCAACAGTGAAGGCAATGGGTGCCCCCTGGAGGGATGGCACTCTAGGCAATCACCGAGTTCACCCAATGGTAGCACCAGCCCTGCTTGACAGTGAAGGTTGCACTGCTGCATTCTGAACTCTTGTGTATGAAAAACTGTGCAGATGTTTTGAGCTTGCTACTACTCTGACTGGAGTTGGGAGTGGTGCCAAAGGACTAGAGAGCGGCTCATTTGGTCCCTTTATACAAAAGCGGAAGTAAGGATGTGGTTGAAAACTACAGGCCGGTTAGTTTAACTTCGGTGGTGAGTAAATTATTGGAAATGCTGCTGAAAGAGAAAATAGTGAGGTTTCTGGAGACCAGCGGATTACAGGCTCTAAGGCAGCATGGATTCACCAGAGGCAGGTCTTGTCAGACAAATCTGATTGATTTCTTTGACTGGGTGACCAAGGAGTTGGACCGAGGGAGAGCCCTAGATGTGGTGTATTTAGATTTCAGGAAAGCCTTTGACACCGTTTCTCACAGGCGACTTATAAACAAATTGGGAAAATCCAGATACAGTATGTCAACCGGCTCACTTTGTCTACCTGTTTATTCACACTAATATAACAGATTAGACAAGACAAGACCTTCCTTGACTAAAGCCCGGTTGGCTTTTTCCCATTAAACCATGACTATCTACATATTCAGCCATTTTGTTCTTTATAATGGTTTATAATGGTTTCTCATAAATTATAGCACCACCCTTTAACACCACCTATCCTACTCTCTTACTCTCCTCCAAATAATACTGAGAATTTAGAATAAAGGTAAAAAGGCCTCAGTTGTCGCTCATACCAATCATCGGTGAACAGTATCACCCTAGGACAGAGCTGTAGAACTTCCACATCATGGGCCTCACCCTACCTACCATTTCCTTTAATTAACAATATATTAACAAATTTCATCCTAAAAAAGTACTTTTAAAGGATTCTCTTTAGACAACCGTTTTTTTATAATAAAATTTCTCAATAACTAAAGTGTATCATTTACTTTGAACAAACGTGATTAAAGATGAAATTCCTCCTGTTTATAACATTATATCTCTTACAGCAACCAGTACGTATCTGCAAATTTGAACAAAAAGGAAAATCATATCACAAGGCTGAATACAATCATTAAACCTTGTAGCAATAAATTACTTATCTGAACAATCTGTTCTTCATGTAATTTCTCAACGCTTCCTGGTGTGCCGCTTGTATTCAGCCTTGTGATATGATATGATTTTCCTTTTTGTTCAAATTTGCAGATACGTACTGGTTGCTGTAAGAGATATAATGTTATAAACAGGAGGAATTTCATCTTTAATCACGTTTGTTCAAAGTAAATGATACACTTTAGTTATTGAGAAATTTTATTATAAAAAAACGGTTGTCTAAAGAGAATCCTTTAAAAGTACTTTTTTAGGATGAAATTTGTTAATATATTGTCAATTAAAGGAAATGGTAGGTAGGGTGAGGCCCATGATGTGGAAGTTCTACAGCTCTGTCCTAGGGTGATACTGTTCACCGATGATTGGTATGAGCGACAACTGAGGCCTTTTTACCTTTATTCTAAATTCTCAGTATTATTTGGAGGAGAGTAAGAGAGTAGGATAGGTGGTGTTAAAGGGTGGTGCTATAATTTATGATTATTTATACCCTTTAGGTGGTTGTGTGTGTGTATATACTACTTATAATGGTTTCTACCATTTTGTCAGGGTTCCTGGAACCTTTTTTAATGATTTTAATGATAGTTCACAAATTAATAATAGTAGGTCTGCAATCTCATATTTTACTTCTTTCAGCACCCTTGGGTGTATACCATACTATCCAGGTGATTTGCTACTGTTTAGTTTATCAAGCAGGTGTAATATATCTTCCCAGTCTATCAATATTTCTTTCAATTCTTCCAATGCATCACCTTTAAATACCATTTTGATTATGGGTAACTTCCCTACATCTTCTTCAGTAAAGATCGAAGCAAAGAACTCATTCAGTCTCTCTGCTATGGCCTTGTCCTCTCTTAGTGTCCCTTTTACCCCTCTATGATCTAATGGTCCAACAGACTCTCTTACGGGATTTTTACTATTTGAAAAAATCTTTATTATGCATTTTTACTTCCACAGCAAGCTTCTTCTCAAATTATCTCTTTGCCTGCCTTATCAATGCCTTGCATTTAACTTGCCAGTGCTTATGTTGTTTCCAGTTTTCGACATTTGACTCCTTTTTTCCATTTACTGAAAGATGCTTTTTTGGCTACAACAGCCTCTCTGACCTCACCTTTAAACCATGCTAGCAGTTTTTTGGACTTCCTTCCACCTTTCGTAAAGCATAGAATACAGTTGGTCTGGGCTTCCAAGAGAGTATTTTTAAAAAATGCCTATGCTTGATGTAAATCTTTAACCTTTGCAGCTGCTCCTTTTAATTTTTTCTTAACTATTTTCCTCATTTTATCATAGTCTCCCTATTGAAAGTTAAAAGGCAGTACTGTAGATTTCCTTGCCGTCCTTCCTCCATTTATGATATCGAACGTGATCATTCTATGATCACTATTGGCAAGTGGCCCCACACACTTATCTCTTGTGCCAGACCTTGTGTACCACCAAGGACTAGGTCCAAAATGGCTTCCCCTCTTGTCAGTTCATGAACCAGCTGCTCCAAGAAGCAGTTATTTATTTCATATAGAAACTTTATCTCCCTAGCATGTCCTGCCATGGCACTGACTCAGTTGATATCGGAATAATTGAAATCATCCATTATCATTACTGTATTGTAACTTTTGTTAGCTTCCCTGATTTCTTTGAGCATTTCATCATCCATTTGTTCATTCTGGCCAGACAGTTGATAGTACACACCCACTGCCATTGCCTTCCTCTTTTTACATAGAATTTCAATCCATAGAGATTCTACAGTGTATTTTGTTTCCTGCAATCCTTTAATCCTGTGTGACTAAATGCCCTCTCTAACACAGAGCTCAACCACTCCACCAATTTGATCTATTCTATCATTGCAATATAATTTTTATTCAGGTATCACAGTGTTCCACTGGTTGTCCTCCTTTCACCAGGTCTCTGAGATACCAATCATATCTCATCTCTCATTTAGTGCTATATATTCTAACTCTCCCATCTTATTTTTTAGACTTTAGCATTTGCATGCAAGCATTTTAGAGGTTGTATTTTATTCATATTAATCTGGTTATTGGTAGGCAGGAGTAATTTGGAATCTTTAGGCTCTGTTTGTTCTGTACTTAAGGGCATTTGGGTTACTTTTGTCTTTATTGGAACCTCTCTGTCGATATGCCCTAACTTCAATCTTTTGCTTGTATCTTTCATGGATACATCATTTTGAACCATGTGCTCTTGGGCGACTGTCGGCTTTCCTTTATTATCTAGTTTGAAAGTTGCTCTATCTCCTTTTTAAGGTTAATGCCAGCAGCCTGGTTCCATCCCAGTTAAGGTGGAGCCCATCCCTTTAGAAAAGCCCCTCCTTTCCCCAGAATGTTCCCCAGTTCCTAACAAATCCAAAACCCTCTTTTTTTGCACCATCATCTCATCCACATTTTCAGATTCCAGAGCTCTGCCTGTCTTTTGGGTCCTGTGCGTGGAATGGGAAGTATTTCTGAGAATGCTACCCTGAAAGTTATGGATTTCAACTTCCTATCTAAAAGTCTAATTTGGCCTCCAAAACCTCCCAACCACACTTTCCTATGTCATTGGTACCAACATGTACCAAGATAGCAGACTCCTCCCCAGCACTATCTAAGACCTTGTCTAGGTGGTGCATGAAGTCTGTTGCCTTCGCACCAGGCAGGCTTGTTGCCAGGCGATTCTCATGTCCACCAGCCACCCAGCTATCTACATGCCTAATGAACGAATCACCAACTATAATGGCCATCCTAACCCTCCCCTCATGGGCATATGGCGCTGGAGAAACCTCCTCAGTGCAAGATGGTTTTACATCACCTGTAGGATAGGTTCTAGCTACAGGATCATTTCCTGCACACCAGGGTGATGCTCTCCTGTCACGTGACCTCTCTCCTCCATGGTAACAGGGAGGTTGCCAGACTGGAGGTGGGACTTCAATGCTACGTCCCTGTAGGTCTCGTCTATATACTTCTCTGTTTTCCTTATGTCCACCAAGTCTGCTACTCTAGCCTCTAGAGATCAGACTTGTTCCCTGAGAGCAACGAGATCCTTGCACCTAGTGCACATGTAAGACCCCTCACCAACTTGAAGAAAATTATACAGGTGACACTTAATGCAAAAGACTGGAAAGCCCCCATCTTGCTGCTGGACTGCTGTCTGCATCTTAGTTTTAAGGTTTTGTTCAGATATTAGTTGTTTACTTAATTAGGTTTGCAGGGGATACAACTGTACACTATATGTTAAATGGACTTTGATCACCTCAAGATTAATTTCAGGTCCTTAATAAATGTCTTCCTGATGAGGATAACCAGCCACACCTGAAAGTGATTTTGGGCACCTCCCCTCTTTAATAGGTTTAAGAGCCTATAAAGCTAAGATTATCCCAGGGGTGGGTGTGAGTCGGGGTGGAGGGAGGGAAAGAAGACTTACAAGTTGGCTTGCTACCTGTGCTTCTAAGGTAAAGTCTTACCAATTGCCTGTGTGATTCACACAGTCCCTGGTTTGATAGAGGGGGCCTTTCAAATTACCCCTTTGATCTATCACTTGCCTTTAACACCTTTAAGACAATTTTGCAGATCTTTTGCTTCTGAACTGGAAGGCCTCTTTGTAAAAGTCACTAGAAATAAGTTCTTTGTACTCTGAGATTGTTTATTCTACTTGTATGCTAAGCTATACTCTGATTTGATTTAAATAAAAAAAAGCTCTCTAGAAACAGTTATTTCAGTAACTATTTACTCTATTTTTCTTTATATGCTAACCTATACTCTGATTTGATTTAAATGAAAAGCTCTCTGGTGGTACTAAGACCTGACTGACTCAGCAAAAACACTGAATTCTAAATACACAGATTTATCTGCTTTAACCCAAAAATTACCCTTTTCACTCAAGATTTAGAATATATTCCAAAAGAGAAATACTTACAAGTGCAGATCTATTTCCAGTTGTAGTAGTCCCTCTGGGTAGTCATACAACAGGGGCACCACAGTAAACATTGCAGTGGGCACTAAAAACATCAATATATCTGTTGAGAAAATGAAATAAGCTGGATTACTACAGATCAATCCTATGCAGACATTCAATGCTAACAAAATACCTGGCCTCTCACACACACAGAACACAAACAGACTCTCGCCAAGTGTAGGATTAATAAACACAAATTAAAAATAGAAAAAAATGTGAAAAAAACTAAACTGAAACTCCAAAAGCCAAAATCTGCATCCAATGCAACACCAGAGAAATAGAAACAGTGATGCATTTTCCCCTGTACTATGTAACATATAAAAATAGCAGATGTAAGTTTCAAAAACTGACATAATTTTATCACTAAATGAAAAAATATTTTTTTCTATCTTTCTTCACAATTTTATTTTTCAAATTGTGTTGATCCCAATCTCTGGTTTGTGCTTTTCTCTGTTTTCTCTTAACTCTCTTTCCAGGGTTTGTCATTTTTCTGTCACCTATTGTCTTCTTCACTTACTCCTCTATATCCATCTCTAGCATTGGACTTTTCCTTTCCTCTTTCTTCCATTTTCAGTGCCTTTAGCCACTCCAATTTCATTCCTTCTTGCTATCTAGTCTTCAGTCTCCCTCTTTTTACTACATCTACCTACAGCTTTGTCTTTCCTTTGCCCTGACCTTCCTGCTCCCATTCCTCTTATTTTAGTCTTTCACTTACTCCCTCTTCTCTCTCCATCCCTTCAAATCCGCACTTCCCCTCTGTCTCCCTAATCCCCTATGTCCAGCATTTCCTCTCTGCCTCTCTTTTCCTCCTGTGGCTAGTGCTTCTCTGGCTTCTGTCTCCTTATTGCACCTTATATCCAACATCTCTCTGTCTCCTTACTCCCCCTCCTCTTGTCTAGCATCTCCCCCATCTCTCTACTCCTCCTCCTTTATCCAGCATCTCTCCTGCTCCCTCCCTTCCCAATGTCCATCATCTCTTCTCTGTCTTCTTATTCACCTCCTATGTCCAGTATCTCCCTTGTCTACCTACTTCCCCATGCCAAGCATCACTCTATCACCCTATTCTTCCCTTCTCACCATCCATCCTTAGCCTTCATTTCCCCATCCCCAAGCCATCATATCCCCTCTGTCACCCGACTCTTTCTACTGTGTGCACCCCAAGCTAGAAGCCACCATCTCTCTTCTTTTCCCCTCTCTGATTTAGCATCTCCCGTTTCTTTCCCCCACCTCAGCCTAGCATATTCCTTCCCCCCATCCCTGCTAACACACCAGCCACTGCCACTGCTATTTCCCAGGATCTGCGGCAGTGGTGAAAAACAGTAGATTCAGTGTGCAGCACTTTGTGCTGCTGTTGGTTCTGTTAAACCTACTCCCTCTGACATGAACTTCATGGTTCTAAGGGGTGGGGCGGCACAGAAATGCTGCATAGTGAATGGCCTCATGCTTTTTTGCTGCTGCCAAAGGTCCCACAAAGTGGCAGCAGCAGGGTGTCAGCAACGAAAGGGGAGGGGAGGAAAATGCTGGCCTGAGGGCTAGGGTACCTTTTTACTTTATTTATTTATTTATTTATTTAGACAGTTTTGTATCCCGCCTTATCCTTCAATCAAAGCGGTCACAACACAATTGGGGGATACATTTAACACGCGGGGATATGAGACACATACACTAATACTTACAGGGAATATGGGCAATGGAGGGTTAAGTGGCTTGCCCAAGACCACAAGGAGCATCTGCGGGACTAGAAACCCCAGTCCTTCCGGCCCAAGGTTGCTGTCCTCTAGTGGGATTTGAACCCCCGACCTTCCGGCCTGAAGTACCTTGCCCCAACCACTAGGCTACCTCCTCCCTGACTCCAAGCCAAAATGGAAAGCAGATAAATAAGCAATGCTGCTTGTCACTTTGACTCATAGACTGGAAGGCTGCAGACAGTTTGGGCTGGGAAGGCTTAGGGGCTTGTTTACAAAGCTGCAGTAGCGGTTCGCGATCGTTATCGGAGCCGCGACCCCATCGATTTCAATGGGGCCACGGCTCCGATAACGACCGCGAACCGCTACCGCGGCTTTGTAAACAAGCCCCTTAGTCTTCTCAAGCTGTTTACACAGGGCACTTATATCCCCCGGATAATGTCAGACTGCGCTGAGTTTCTTCTCTCCTTTGATCCCAGGCTTTTCCAGGACACAAGCTCATCAAGGCATACCACGCCCTGTGGCCAGTCAGCAGTAGCATACCACTGACATGTCCCTCAAGGTAGTCTGTAGACAGCTTTCAGAACTCCCCAGGTCTCTGCCTTCAGGTCGTTGTCACTCTCGTATAGCTATAGTCCCACCTACACATGGAAACAGAGTCCCTGAGCAGGCCCCATTACCTCAACCTTATCCTCACTGTCTCACCTGCTGTTCGTCAAATGAGAGGGGGGGAGGAGGTAGCCATTTATTCATTTCAGCCCTAAAGCCAACATGGGTGTATTCTGACCTTCCTCTTCCCTCCCTCCCTCCACCACTACTGCTAATAAGTCTTGCTGTTTTTTACAGGCACCAAGATGCCAGAGTGATTAAGAGAGGTGGACAGGATGGACTAATTTACTCGCTCGACGCTTTCTCCTTTTTTGTTTTCTCATCAAGCGATTTTTAACCTTTTTTAAACTTCTGGCGGCTTTTTATTTTATTTAACCATCCCTAGTGAGGATTAGTGTGTTGGTAACCCCACCTTAGCTGCAGTTCCACATCTGTGCCTTTACCTTCACTTGATATAAGTGCTGACTGCTACTTTATACACTAAGAGGGTTGCTTCAGTTCTCCCCAACTTCCTCATGAAGAAACCCTGAACAGAGGTATTATCGAGAGTACCATCACTAGCTTGAATCTTTCACAAGCAAGAAGGATTATTTGCATATATGTATGAAGGAGGGGGAAAATGTTTTATCTGTGATTAATAGTCTCTAAGTGAGAAAAGGAATAAAATTGCTTCCTGCTGTCTACCTTTCAACAGGCAGGAGATTGCATAAGGTAATTTATCAGCCAAGGGGGAAAAACAAAGAAAACGTACTAGTCACTACTAGTTGAGTTACCTCTTTAATTTGAAGTGGTTAGGAACGGGAAAACAAGGTAAATAGCAATGAAGGAAGAAAAATAGTGGGAAAGTACTTTTCATTTCTAAGTAACTCATTAATTTTAAGAGGTAGGAAGGAGGAAGAAGAAACCTATTGTCTTGATTCTAGCAGGGAAAGGGAGGATCAGGAAAGAAGTATTAATCACTATAATTCACTAGCTGTTCAGGTAAAGCCATGATGTTTTTGGCAGTATTGGCCACCGCCTACCAGGCTTTACTTTAGGGGCTGTGGTACTGTTGAAAAGTTTGGATGAGCCCGGAGTCAGAGTAACCCTTTCTAAGGTGCCACCCTTCTCCCAGACAAGGTGATAAAGCCATATCTCGGTGCATGGAGAGAGGTGAGCTCTGTCATCTTGGCCCTGATGAGGAACAATAAGTCAATATCTAGAGTTCTACTCTGGCTGATGAGCTCGATAAAATAGCCCAATTGAGGTGGACAAGATTGCCAAAGATAAAATCTTCCCCATGGTATTCATCTTCATTATTAGAATGCAAAAGAGAATGTTGGATGTTGGAGAGGGGTCGGAGAATTTCAGGTTATTCAGAATTAGACAATGTGGAAGCAAAAGACAAAAGAATATAGACAGCTGATTGTTCATGAAAAGAAAGTGTTTTACTCTAAGCAGGTCATGACTGGGAGTAGTAACCCCAGAGAGTTGTTTCAGATTGCAAGGCAGTTATTAATGCACCAAATCTTAAAGTGGTGAGTTGGGAACAGATACCATTGGCTTCTCAGATAGCTTTGTTTTGTAAAGACAAAATTGAGAAGTTATGAAAGCTCATCCTAGTGGGATTGGTAGAGGGAGGAGATAGAAAAGGGACTGATATACAACAAAGTTTTACAAAAGTCATGCTACTGAAATAAAAATAGTCATTTCTTATCAATTTTTATATGCTGAACACGAATATGACAGTGAAATTGCAAAGTTGGCTCTAGTTTTTTTGTAATCTACAAGAATTAATGTTTACATCATGAAATGCATGTCAATAGTAAATATAATAGGCCTTCGGTTAATACCTGTAAAAAAACCAAGTCATAGACTACTTCTTAGATTTTATCACCTGTCTCTTGTACAGCTGTTCGGGAGCTTCTCTGGGGAAGCCAGCATTGTAGTGGACCATTTTCCCTGGTATCTTTGCTCCATTGTTGCGATATCCTGGTGAAAACGTTTGCCCTGTTCATCACTAACCATACCACAGTTTTCAGGAAAGAAATCGAGATGGGAATCAAAGAAATGGATCTTTAGAGACATATTGCAGCCAAGTTTCTGATACTGCATCAGCATGTCTTCTACTAGTTCCTTGTAGTTTTCTGCCCTAACATTCCCGAGAAAGTTTGTTGACACTAGGCGAAAAGCATTCCATGCTTGTTTCGCATCACCCTGCAGCAAGTTGTTGAACCAGTCATCTTTGAAGAGCTCTCGAATCTGAGGACCCACAAAAACTCCCTCTTTAATCTTTGCTTCGCTGAGTCGAGGGAATTTTTCATGCAGGTATCGGAAAGCTGGCAAAGTGTGGGCCATAGCTTTCATGAAGTTTTTCATCAACCTAGTTTGGTGTAAAGGGGTGGTAGCAGGATTTTGTGAGCCTCAACCAGACTGGGTGCTGGATATTCTTCTCTCCAACTGTTACATTTTGTCTGTGATTCCATTCCTTCCGCAAGTAGTGGCAATCCCTTGTTCGGCTATCCCACTCACATAAGAAACACATGTATTTTATATATCCCTGCTGCAGTCCCATTAAAAGGGAACTACCTTCAAGTCACCACAGAGGTGCCAGCTGTACTTGTTATAGTTAATGGAAGTCAGTAGATGCTTTAAGTTATTGTATGTCTCTTTCATGTGGATGGCATGCGCTACTGGAATAGATGGAAGACAGTTTCCATTGTTCAAAAGCACAGCCTTCAGACTCAGTTTCGAAGAGTCTATAAATAGTCTACAGTCTTGTGGGTCATGAGTGATTTTTAAGGCATTCATGAGGTTTTCAATATCGGAACAGAATACCAGATTACTTTCCTTTCTGAAGAAAGGCTCCAACTGCTGGTGGCGCTTTCGATATGAAGTAATATTGACATCTTCTTCTAGAAGATTCCATTGTTGGAGTCTTGATCCTAGCAATTCTGCCTTGTTCTTGGATAAGTCCAAATCACGAACCAGGTCATTTAGTTCTTCCTGTGTTATTCTGTATGGAGTTGATATGCATCCCAGTGAAAATCTGGGTCACTGCATGCTGACGGACCAGGAGAAGAACAGGTCGGCTCACCTTGTCCTCATCAGATGAATCAAGAGAATATTCTGATGGAGGTTTTCGAATAGGAAGTCCCTCACCATGTGGAACTGGTCTCAATGCAGACGGAATGTTTGGGTAGACTATGCACGACTTCTTTTGCTTCGTTATTCCGCTGGAAAGAGGAGGAACCAAGCAGAAGTAACAGTCATTTATGTGGTTGCTTGGCTCTCTCCACACCATGGGGACTGCAAACGGCATTGATGGTCTTTTGCAATTCAACCACTATGAAAACTGTGTTGTACATGTAGCGCAGCATATATGCGGGGACCAAGGCTTGTCTTGGTCACCAATCTTGCATCCGAAGTAAAGATGACATGCCTTCTTCAGTTGAGAAGTGATACGTTTCTTCTGGTTGGCAAATGTCACTTCCCCACAAATGTAGCAGAAATTTCCAACAGTATTAACACACTTTCACGGCATTACTGTTCTGTATTGTACCTAAATGGCTAAAATTATATGATTAATAAAAGTTACATGTAACAGTAGCTTAAACTGTCTTGCACACAGTCTGAAATATTTTAAATGCTCAACCTTTCCGACTGCGTATAGTACACTGTTGAGGTCAGATGGCTTCAGCAGCCGTCTGGCAGTAGTATTGCATTGCATCAGAAAATGATGCAGTCAACTCTGGATGATGTATGCATGCTAGTATTATGCAATGCGATGCAATATTACATCATTCAAGGCTTATTTGGGATGTTGTTGATGTCCTACTGGATAAATTTACACGGTGAAACGTCAAAAATGAACTACATGCAATATCTTCAAAACGAGAGCCAATAAAAATGATTTAATGTTATATTCGTGTTCAGCTCACCAAGATACTACAGATTAGGGCCTTTTAAAGTCAGTAACGATTTCAATGTTGACCAGTGTATTTGGAGTGAGGAATTAAGGGGCTTGGGAGAATCTAAGGAAGAGGGGTATGCAGAGACAGCTCAAGCATTAGGCAAATTAGGCAGTTCCTATGGCAGCAGCTTCTGAGGGGCAGCCAAGAGCAGCAGCAGTCAAAACAAATCAAATAGATCCTGACAGCCTCACAAACTCAAAGAGCCATCGGCACATTCTTTTACCTACTACTACTACTACTGATCATTTGTATAGCGCTACAACGCTGTACAGACACATGTAAAAGACAGTCCCTGCTCATCAGAACTTACAATCTAGTCAAGACCGACAACACAACAGCTGAGGACAAGGATATATCTAGGGGAATGGTAAGGAAACACGTAGGAGACTAAGCAGATCAGGATCCAAAAGCGGCCTCAAAGAGATGAGTTTTCAGCCTGGATTTAAAAAGGGCCAGAGATGAAGCCTGATGCACAGACTCAGGTAGTTTGTTCCAGGTATAAGAAGCAGCAAGGTGGAAAGATCGAAGTCTGGAGTTGGCAGTAGAAGTGAAGGGCACAGAGAAGGGCACAGATAGAAGGGATCTGTCAGAAGAGTGGAGATCCCGAGGAAGAGTGTAGGGAGAGATAAGAGAGGAAATGTAGTGAGGGACAGCAGAATGAGTGCAGTTATAGGTCAGTAGGAGAAGTTTGAAATAGATCTGGAAACAGATTGGGAGCCAATGAAGCAACTTGAGAAGAGGGGTTATATGAGCATATCGAGGCTGGCGGAAGATTAGCCGCACAGCTGAATTTTGAAAAGATTGAAGGGGAGAGAGATGATTCAGAGGGAGAACTGCAAGAAGGAGTTAGAATAGTCTAGACAGGAGGTGACTAAAGAATGGATGAGTGTCTTAGTAGTGTGTGTAGAAAGGAAGGGACAAATTTTGCCAATGTTATAGAGAAAGAAGTGACAGGTTTTCGCTATTTGTTGGATGTGTGTAGAGAAAAAGAGAGTAGAGTTAAAGATGACACCAAGGTTGCGAGCTGAGGAAACAGGAAGGAGTGTAGTGTTATCCACAGAAACAGAGAAGGGAGGAAGGGGGAGGTGGGTTTAGGGAGAAAGATAACGAGCTCAGTTTTGGCCATGTTCAGTTTCAGAAGGCAGTGAGACATCCAGGTGGCAATGTCAGATAAGCAGGCAGAGAGCCGGGCCTAGATTCCTGGAGTGATTTCAGGCACATAAAGGTAGCTCTGAGCATTGTCAGCATAAAAATGATAGTGAAAACCATGGGAGGAAATAAGTGCATCAAGGGACTGAGTATAGAGAGAGAAAAGAAGAGGTCCTAAGACAGAGCCCCTTATCTTTATTTTGGCACTTGATTGACTGCCCAGGCAAAAGCATCAGGGCAGTTTACAATAAATGGGCTGCAGTAAGTTAGAAAGGAATGCCAATTGGTAGACAGGAAAGCAGAGAGGACAGGGCACACAGAGAGGGTGGAATAACATGCATATAAAACAATCAGAGTAAGGGCAGGATATGATCCGGTCTGAGGTTGGAGAGAGGTCAAATGTGAGGTTGAAGAAATGTTTTTTTAACACTGCTTTGAATTTTGAGAAAGCCCTGAGGTAGATCATCTGTAAGTGGGATGACGATAGAGGAGGAACCATCAGACATACACTAAAAGTGCAATGGAAGAGATAAGAAGAAAACCAGGACAGAACAGAGCTCCTAAATCCAAGCAAGGACAGGGTATCTAGGAGATTTGGCGAGGAACAAGTCACTGGAGACTTTGGCAAGAGCCATTTCTGTAAAATGTAGAGAATGAAAGTCGGATTGCAAGGGGTCCAGAAGGTCTTGAGAGGAAAGTCAAAACAGTGGTGGTGAACTGCTCGTTCAAGTAGTTTTGAAGCAAAGGAGAGGAGAGAGGTTGAAACTAAAAGGGTAGGATCTAGTGAAGGCTGCAGAGAGTGCAGGCACATACATACAAATCAAAATTTAATATTTAAAAGTATGATGATGTCTAATTAGGCTAAAGAAAAACAGGGAAACTATGATCTTAAATTGTGTAATATGCAGAAGAAAATTGAGAAATTCAAGGCTATGCTTCATGGGATTAAAGATAAGAAGTTGAATAGAGAAAGAGGATTATGAAACTAATTGTGTATATCCATGGATAAATAGGATGAAGTAAAGGAATTAAAAAAGTTACATTTCAATCCTCTGATGAATCAAATTATAGTGATGAGGAAACTTGCGGTAGAAGGAATCAAAGAAGGAAGTGAGAGGAAGATTTTTTAGATGATCATCAGAATCGGATCAGAGCTCGAGGAATAGGAATAAGATAGAAAACATACCGCTGCCCCTTGGCAGAACTGGAGGGAGAGACCTCTTTAGTAGATCCTTCTAATAGGATGGATACAGTTGATCATATTTCAGCAGTGATTAACCTTTCTGCTATCCTTCTATCTAATGAGCAATGAGGGATTTTGGATCTAGGTATGACGTTCTCACCCCGTATTATGATATCTTCAAAACTAGAATATGTCTGAAGCACTTCTTTTGGAAATTGCACATTAAAGCATTTATTAATGTAGCCTCCTCCCCCCCCCCTGCCACTTACCCCAAAGAGCTTACCGTCAGACTCTCTTGCAACAGTACCAATGATGTTTAAATGTAGTCAGATTGCTCAAGTGGTTGGAGTCTGGTGGTTTCCTCAGGTGGAAGCTGACAGATTTCACTAACCTTGTCTTACTCTCCCTTTACTATGAGGCAAGTAGAGAACAAGAGGAAAATAAACTAATATGGATAAGCCACTATGAAGGTGATATTACAGATATTAATTGTAGCTAGTTAGTGGTTTGCAATAATGGACAACATAGATGATATTTACTTTCAGGAATAGGATTTTTAGTGCAATTTATTAAATACTACAAAAGTGTAACTGTAGCAGCGGAGTGTATGCAACCAAATAATACCAGGAGTCACTTCAGGATTCAAGCCACTTTAATGTGCACAGGCTCAGACAAGTCAAGCTTCAAAAAAGGACTGAGCAAAGCTCATACAAAAACATATTCATTATATACTTTTTCTAACAGTCTAATACACACAAGCTCTCTATTGGTCCCAATGCCCCCCCCCCCCTCTCTACATTTATCCAATCAGGGACTCTCTCTGGGCCTCTTTCTCTTTTCCCCCTTCTCAATTCAGCTGAACAAAAGGCATATTAAAAGTGTTAGTTACATTTTCTACTTCAAGGACATCTTTAGCCAGAGGAATGTGAAAGTATCTTAATGAGAGCAGAAAGTGTTGAAAGACATTATGCAGACTCTGCAATAAGCAGCAATACTAAAAAGTAGGGGGTTTAAAATCCAAGCCTAACTCACAGGCTTCTTATAGGCCCATCATATTTACAGGTCATAGCATATAGCTTATAGGCCATAGCCTATCACATTCCCCCCTTTGATTATTCTCACCCTAATGTTAGAGTAGGTGAGAATCAAATCACACAGCACGCTCAGTGTATGGTGGAGCTTCCTCTTGGGGTAAAGCCTGATAGCAGCTCTACGGTATTATCCATAATAAGCAGAGGGGCAGGAGACATAGGAGAAACAAATGACACATATACTGATCATCATAGCAATAGGCTTGTTCCCATGACCCACAATAATAATAACCATTTCTATTAATAGCATTACATGCATCAAAATCCAGAAAAACAGATCGTGTGGGATCCTAGAGTTGGCGGGTAGCATTCAGAAGGGCCCCATGCTCATTGTTCCATCGCAGTTCCAAAACATGATAGGAAGGATTCTGGCGGGGGTTGAAGCAAGTCCTTGTATTCCCTTTTGTGCAGATACTCAATTCTGTCTCATTATACATACATCGACTGACTACACCAGTGCAGGTATAGTAAGAGTGATAAAGTAAAGTTTGAGTTACTTTTATCCCAGTTCGAGTAGTTGTTATGCAGGCTGCACAGGGAGGTAGGGCAAAAGTCAGTTCAAGGCCCCCCCAAAGCTGCTGCCAGAATGAAGCAATAATAAGGATTCATGATGATCATAGTCTCTGGAAAATTGGTGGAACTGTCGGCTTCCACAACGTGTGACAGATGTAGAGTTGATTGTAGATCCTCAAGCTTCCGCCGTACGTGAACCTACCAGCTTTGTGGCAGGAGAAGGGCTGTAGATTCCAAAGTATCACAGTCTCTTAAGATATCTCAGACTCTAGCACAGTCTCTCAATATAACACAGTAAACCCACAATCAGTCTCTCTAGAAGATCGTGATTCCTCGAAATAACACAGTCTCTGAGGATGGTGGTTGTCGTCGTAGGGTGAGCGGCAATGGAGTTTCAGGATCATTTATAGAAGTCCAATGACCAAGTTCAGAAGCAGCTGCTGGCTTTACTCAGCTGTGATGAATCCAAGGCTCAAATTCTGCAACTTTAACTGCTGTAGGGGTTGACAGTAGGACGACGTAGGGTCCCTTCCAGTGAGGCGCTAATGGCGTCTTCCTCCACTCCTTGACCCACACTGAGGTTCCAGGCTTGAAAGGATGCAGCGGTTCAGTCAAGTTGATGGGCAGCTGATCTTGTACCCAGGCATGAAGATTCTGCAAGACAGAACTTAAAGCCAATAGTTCTTGTCTAGTAATTTCAGATCCAATTTGTCTCATATCCCCTCTTATCCCTTGGACAATAGGAGGGGGTTGCCCATACAGGATCTCAAAAGGGGAAACTCCTAATGACTTGGTGGAGGCTGAGCGTATCCTGAGAAGTGCTATAGGGAGAACCTGGGGCCATTTCAGGTGAGCTTTTAGGCAAAGTTTAGACAACTGAGATTTCAGGGTTCTATTCATACGTTCTACCTAAATTCTGAGGTCTATAGGCAGTACACATCTGATAATGTCAATATCTCGGGGGCATACTTAATGGACTTGCTTCCTGAGGTTATCCACCCTTATTCTTTGTACAGGGCCCCATGGGCATGTAAAGTTGTGAAAGCATACTTTGAGTCTGTGTAAACATTTATGCAAAGCCCTTTTCCTATTAGTAATGCCCTAGTGAGGGCTATCAGCTCAGCTTTCTGTGCTAAAGTCCCTGGGGCCAGAGCTGAGGATTCGACTACCAAATCCAGAGTCACCACTGCATACCCAGCACATCGATATCCATTGATGACGAGACTGCTCCCATCCACAAAGAAAGTTCATTCTGGGGCATCTTTCAGGTCCAGAACGGTGAAATGAGTAGCCTCAGCGGGGATCAGTCCCAAGAGAGTATAAGGATTTGGCACTACTGGGTGTATGGTCACAACTGCATCATTTACTCTTCTTAGATCTTGCACTGGGCGGTAGTCACCTGTCCCAGGCTTCTTGACTGGAAGGAGGGGGGTATTCCAGGGCGACTGGCATTCTTTAAGAAGTCCATACTTTAATAGTTTCATCAGATGACAGTGAATGCCTTCGATGGCTGGTCGAGAGAGAGGGTACTGTCGCACATGTACTGGCTCTGCTCCTGGTTTGAGGGTGACAAGGACTGGGGCTATGTTCTTCGCTAGGCCCGGTGGATTATCTTCTCCCCACACTCCAGGCGGAGCTGAGATATTGGTGGGTACACAGGAACGAGTTGCCTTGCTTGGAAAGGTATTGTAGAAACGCCATTCTTCTTCCCGGGGGACAGTTAGCACCATCAGTCCAGCAGATTTTGAATTCACAGTCATTTGCATTTCTCCCCCTTCAGCAAAGGATATCTGTGCCTGAAGTTTGGCAAGCATATCTCGGCCCAGAAGAGGAATAGGGCATTCAGGCATATACAGGAACTGGTGCGTTATCTTTCGTCCCCCTAATTCACACATGTGGTTTTGTAGAAAAGGTTTCGTGGCCCTAGCACCGGTAGCTCCAACAATGGTGACAGCTCGAGAGGACAAAGGAGCCACTGGCTTTGCCACTACTGAATGCTCAGCTCCTGTATCCACCATAAAGTCCATATATTGGTCCCCAATTTTCAAACTGACCATAGGCTCCTAGGGACCCAGGGAAAACTTGGAGCCCGGTCTGGCCTAGTCTTCTTCCATGTCATAGTCCTCCATGGCTGCCATTCCCTCAATAGCTTCTTCCTTTTCTTGTTGAAACTGTGCTTGGCTCATCCCTCCACGATGCTGGAATCGCCCCCCCCCCCCCCCCGTTCTCAAGGTGTTCCCTCCACCCCTCCGGGAGGCAAGGTCTACTTGCAGGCATTCATTCTTCCAATGTTCTTCTTCTCTACAATAGGCGCATTGATTCACGCCAGTGAGGGCCGGTCACTCCCACGGCCCCTTCCACGTCCTCTAGCTCTTCTATTAGGAAAACCTCCTCTACGTCGTTCAACTAAAGCGGCAGCAAGAAGATCTGCCTTCTTCATTTTTCGTGCACTTTTTCTTTGTCTTTCATTATCACGATTCACAAACACTTTCTGGGCAACTTTCATTAACTGTGCTGAATTCATGCCCGCAAAGCCATCCATCTTCTGTAGTTTTCGCTTGATATCTGCCTGGGACTGACTCATAAAGGCTGCATTTACCATGTGCAAGTTCTCCGGGGCTGCTGGGTCATAAGGGGTATATAGCCTATAAGCTTCAGACAATCGCTCATGAAAGGCTGCTGGACTCTCATTTGGACCCTGGATAACTTCTGATACTTTCCCAATGTTCATTGCTTTCTGGCCTCCCTTTCTCAGACCTTGCAAAAAAGCTTGGCGGAAACGGATCAAGGCTGTCGCCCCCTTTCATCGTTCGGATCTCATTTAGGATCTTCATTTGGGAAAGCTGCGGCGGCTGCTTGCTGGTGATCTATTTCTCCTCCTTCTGCTATGGGATTTTCTGCTAGCCAAAGTATGGATGCTTGCACCACTCGTACTCGCTCCTCAGTAGTAAAAAGTGTGGACAGAAGCTGGCGGCAATCCGCCCAAGTAGGCTGATGGGTTTGCATAATACTGCTCATTAATTCAGTTAAGTCTTGGGGCTTGTCAGTATAGGATGCATAATACGTTTTCCAATTTAATAAATCAGTTGTGGAAAAAGGTACATAAATCAAGCTGGTTGGTCCCAGCGTCATCTGGCCCCCTTCACCTATCACAGGCGGGCTGGGCACCTGACATAATGGCATTAGGCGGCCATCTTTCTTCTGGGCAGTCGCACGTCTTAGATCGTACTTCCGGGTATGGGCCTCAGCAGTGGGTGAACTCGGACCGGCGGACGAATCTTCGCTTTCAAGTTCATCGGTGGACGATGGTCCTCCGGAAGTACTCTGGCTAGACTCGGGACTTTCAGGCGGGGGAGGGTGCTCTCCCTCCTGCCGTGAAGGTGACTGGGGAACCCCAGCACCAGGCCCTGCTGCAGATAAAGGCAGGGCTGAGGGGACTAGCCTATATGGATACTGAGACTCTGGAGACTCTGAGGCAGAATAAACAGGCAGTTCCCCTCCCTCAAACGTTCGGGTTCCCTTGGTAGTTGCCACTAATATTCTGCACTGTTCCTCATGGCAGCGCCTCATCCAGGAGGGCTGCTTCTCACATACACTTAACCAGGAGTCTACATAGGGAAACTGATCAGGATGAGCTTTCCGTACAACCTGATGAACTAACGAGATAGTGCTAACGTTAAAAATGCCCTCCCTGGGCCATGAAGCGACTAACATGGGCCACTCCCTTTCACATAACATTCCTAATCGGGACGGAGACATTTTAATTCCGTAGTCTCCGGTAAATCCCTTACTGAAATTCCTGATCAAACACTTTAACGGAGTTTGCTTGGACTCCGCCCCTCCCATCTTAACAAATGTGCGTGCAACAACAAACAATAGGAAAAGGGGGTTCGGGCTGCAGGTAAGGGGTCCGTACAGCCCTGGAAACAAATAGGTAGACAGAACACCAAACGCTTCCTCCTTTTCGTGACCTGGGCGCAGTCGCCTGGCCAGGAACTGCGCTACTCAGGAGTCCGCTCTCACTTGGTCTGTATTGCAACACCTCTCAATCGCACAACACACAGACAAACATGCTAGCAATTCCCAAATTCCCAGGCCTGACTGACTGAACCACGATTAACCAAAAGGGTCGGTGGGTTCCCCCCGCGCATACTCATGCAGGGGTACTTGGACCGCCCTGAGAGGTGATCAAGCTCTCTTTTACCAAATAATTCCCAAACTGACTGACTGAATACCAAAGAAAACTTCTACTCACCGTATCCGGTCAAAACCAATACCAAACCAGCTCATGAGTTGGATCCCGGATTCCCCTCGGGTTCGAAGGTGTTGGCCAGCTGGACTCGGTGATCCGCTGAGACCAGGCGGAACCCTCTCCGATGCAATAAGACCGGTGGCACCAGAGAATTCCCCCGCATCGGACGGACACGGTTCCAACTGTGCCAAACCTGGAGGCAAGAAGTCATGGTATATTTACTTGAATAACTGACCCTAAACAAAACACCAACACTCTCAATTATATATAAAAAATCTAAAATTTTTTAACCCACAAAATAACTTCAATTATCAATATCGGGCATAATGACCTCAGATGGCGCAACCCCTCATGTGGCGAAATTCACCATAGGGTGTTGATAGACGCTCACATCACCGGTCAAGCCTCCTCCAAATCCTTAACTCATTTTTACACCAATGCCAAACTTTAATAACCACCAACTAACCAATGGGAAAATTATGTCTAAATCCACTTGAAAAACCACTAACCAACCATTCACTCTCTAACATTCACTCTCTAACACAGCCATTTCACACACTCAATTTTAAAAGCGTCTATAGCAAATTGTACACAAAGTACTAATACGGCTGAATGCAGCTTCTGGCAACTCGGGTAAAAGACCTGCAAGAATAGATAATTACATAATTGTAATAAAATGATCAATAGCACCAACAAAGTATACAGTGGACTTATCTTTTAACTTGAGTCCAGAATCTTGTAGCCGGCTGGGTTCTTTACCGCCCAAACAGATGCGTAGAACATAGGCTGGCGCTCACACCACCTCCAGTATGGGAAACTGACTTTAGAACAATACACAGCAAACGCAGTTATCGTCAAACCACTTAGACTCACGACCTCCGCTCTACAAAAGCTTTTGTTTCGCCGTGATACGGCTTCATCAGGAGCTTCGCCGTCCGAAATAAGCACTAGGCAATGGCTTCCCGCAGCATCCCGTTACATCAAAACCAGCGTGTGACACGTCTAATAACCCGACTTCCACCAATCAAACACCACCAAAATGTGACATCACCTAAAAGCGATACTCCCCCCACTCTCCATTCTAAAAACTCTCTTTTGAACTGCACAGTGATACACCTTTAAACCCAATACTAATTGCAAAGTGCCATCAGCATTAGAAAAATAAAGCCCATTCAAGGCGATCATTTAGACCGCCGGGATGCATCGTATTCAATTTAAAAATCCAACGCTGCTCTTTCTGTAAAAGCAATTTTTTACGGTTCCCTCGCCGAGGATTCTATGGCACAACTTCCAAAACAGTACAACGAAGATCTTGAAACTGATGGCAGTAATCCACACAGTGTTGAACTAAAGGAGTGTCCAACCGTACCTTCTTCAAACTGTATTTATGCTCCGCCAATCTCGTCCTCAAAGCTCTCGTAGTTTTCCCCACGTAAAGCAACTGACACTCGCACCATATGGCATAGATTACATAATCAGTAGTGCAGGTGGTAATAGCCAATTGTTTAACTTGCCTTTGATATTTTTCACAAATGGACATACTCATAATACCACAATATGAACAGTTTTGACATGCAAAATGACCTAATGTAGATGTAGAAGATACTATGTCACGTCTTATCACAGCAGGGCATAGTCGATCTCGAAGATTACTTCCACGGCTATATGCCATTCGCAATTTACATGTAGAAAGCTGAGGGTGCCGATTGATAAGATGCCAGTGCTTACGTATCATTATTGCTATCCGAGAGGACAAACTTGAAAAAGGTAAAACACAAGTAACAGTAGATGACAAGTCTTCAGAAGGTGCCTTGCTAACTGAATCAAGCAGCCACTCACGATGGTTACATTTAGCTCTTCTATAAGCTCGATGCACTACTGAAGAAGGATATCCTCGATCCAAAAATTTTTTCATCATACATTTAGCTTGATATTTAAACTCCTCTGTAGTAGAACAAATACGACGACATCGCAATAATTGCGAATAGGGAAGACTCCGCTTCAGATGTGGAGGATGGAAACTAGAGAAATGTAACAATGTATTCCTATCCGTCGGTTTGGAATAAAGAGTGGTAACAAAACAATCTTGTTGTTTAAAGATCTTCACATCCAAAAAATGTATAACATCCTCTTGAATATCAATCTCAAATTTAATAGAAGAATGACACTCATTTAAATAGGCAAAAAAGTCTTCCAAAGAGTCCTTAGTCCCTCTCTACAAGAGAAAAATGTCATCAATATACCTATACTCCATGGAGCCTCCAGAAGTGACCATGTAACTCCTATTTTAAAACAGCTTCATTGGCTACCAATACATGGAAGGATTATCTTCAAAACGTTACTCCTCTCATTCAAGGCCATCAGGCACCTATCCTCCACAGCACTTACTGAGCTCATCCATACAGTGTCCCCCAACAGAGCCAGGAGGTCAACAGCCATAAATCTACTAATAATCTCGAAGACCTTGGCTAAATGCAATAGCACAATGGCAAATAGGGCTTTCAGTCTTTACGTCCCCAAATGCTGGAATTTGCTCCCTCCAGACATTCGAGCTATTTCAGACCTGACCCAATTCAGGAAAGCAATTAAATTTCACCTCTTCCTCCAATACTACCCTGCCAGCGATGAATCTAGATAGCACCACCTAAGAAACACCGCATTCCTTCAGCTCATGCTCACAATATCTTAGGTATTCATGATACTACATAGAGCTCAACGGACTCATTATTTATTGTTTAGGCCAACCATGTTATAGGAATTGTTACTTCATGTATATAGTTCAACCCTGTTATCCAAGTTTTTACCCCTGTTCGATGTAAAACCAAACAGACTGTGTGGTTTGGTCATTTTGTTATTCTGTAAACCGCGCTGATGCCGAATAGTGCAGTATATAAGCAACTGTAATAAATAAATAAATAAAATAAATATACCAGCGTATAATAAATTGAGCATACTGTGACGGATAAATAAACCGTTCTTCATAATCACTCATGAACAAGTTAGCCAACGAAGGCGCAAATGTAGCACCCATTGCAGTTCCAGATATCTGCTGAAAAAAAGTATCTCCATACAAAAAATAATTCTCTTTTAATGCCAAATCTGCAAGGGTCATCAACAAAGAAGTGGGCACCTGAATGGGCTGTTCTCGAGAATCCCAAACCTGCTGTAAGACTAGCAAAGCTTCATCTTGAAGGATAGAGGTATAAAGAGCTGCCACATCAAGACTTGCCATAAAAACAACTTCCTCCATCCGACATTCCTCTTCAAGAAGTCGCAAAAAATGAGTTGTATCTCTCACATAAGAGCGAATTTTTGGAACTTCATCCTTCAAAAAAGAATCTAAAAACACCCCTACCCGTTCCAATATGGAATCAATACTTGATAAAATAGGGCGTCCTGGAGGAGATATCAAGCTCTTATGAATTTTCGGCAAGATATAAAATGCCGGTATTTTTGGATACTGTATAAGGAGGTACAATTTTTCTTTATTTGTCAAGTAAGCGTTTTCATAAGCACTAGTCACTTCTACCTGAATCCGAGCTTGTAGAGCTTCAGTAGGGTCAGACAACAAAAGTTTATAATGATTAACATTGTGCAGCTGTCGCCACACTTCTTTCTCATAATCTATGGTGTTCATAACCACCACCGCACCACCTTTATACGCACGTTTAATCACAATATGAGACATATGTGCTAATTCTTGTAATGCTGCATAATCACTAGATGATAAATTCTTAGGTTGATTATGATATTTCTTCTCCAAAGATGTCAAATCAGCTAATACCAGCTGACGAAAGGTGTAAAGGAGTGGGTCCAAAGGGCCTGGCGGCATCCAAGACGATTTCAAATGTACAACAGAAGGATCTGGCATCAAAGGAGATTCTGCAAAAAATAACTTCAACTGTATAGAGCGAATAACACGTTCAACCGCCACTCTACTTGAAAACCGATCATAGCTAGGGCCATATACAAAAGAGAGGCCCCTAGCCAAAACTGAAGTCTGAGCTGAAGTTAAGATAACCGCTGATAAATTTACTACTGTCACTAATCGAGAGGGGTCATCCCATCTTTCTTGCGTCGGGATCGCATCGTAAGCCCGGGAAAATTTTGTTGTTTATCATGTTGATTTTTAGAGGGATCCCTTAATGGACCTTCAGAATCTCGAAACCTTACCCGATTGTCAGAACCACGGCTCTCCAAACTGGAATCTGAGGAATAGGTAGAAGAATCCTCACCCGACTTTTTCCATAAAGTATTTGACTGTCTAGCACGTCGTAAGGTCCAATTATAAATAGGGCCTTCTTTCGTATGTCGTTCATCTTTCAAAAATTTTTTGATCTTCACACTTTTCAACTCAGAATGATATTTATCGAGTGTGCTAACTAACTCAGTATAACGACTTTCAAAATCTGGTGTCTCTTTCAAATCTTTCAATTCTTCTTCCAACTCCTTTTTAAGAACAGTGTTCTTCGTATGAGCCGTGTCTATTACCAATAACATTAAGTCCAAAGAGCATTTGTTTAAAATCTGGTTCCAACGATGAACAAAACTTTCGTCCTCCAAGAACATCCCTGGGGCTTTCCAAATACGCAATCCCTGAGGGATGACCTCTTTACGACAGTATTCAGCTAAGGTGACACTATGCAGTTCTAGCCTAACGCTCTTTCTAGATTTATTCAAAAACAAATCCCAATCTGGACTTCCTTTAGCATCATCCCCCAATAATGGTGGCAATTTCAAAATTTCATTCGCCTTTTCTGTACTAAAGCTAAAGGAATCCTTCCAAACAATATCCATTGCAGCCAAATTTATAACAACACACAAAACTGCTGCTGAGAGCTAATTCAAAAACTGACCCTAAACAAAACACCAACACTCTCAATTATATATAAAAAATCTAAAAATGTTTAACCCACAAAATAACTTCAATTATCAATATCAGGCATAATGACCTCAGATGGCACAACCCCTCATGTGGCGAAATTCACCATAGGGTGTTGATAGATGCTCACATCACCGGTCAAGCCTCCTCCAAATCCTTAACTCATTTTTACACCAATGCCAAACTTTAATAACCACCAACTAACCAATGGGAAAATTATGTCTAAATCCACTTGAAAAACCACTAACCAACCATTCACTCTCTAACACAGCCATTTCACACACTCAATTTTAAAAGCGTCTATAGCAAATTGTACACAAAGTACTAATACGGCTGAACGCAGCTTCTGGCAACTCGGGTAAAAGACCTGCAAGAATAGATAATTACATAATTGTAATAAAATGATCAATAGCACCAACAAAGTATACAGTGGACTTATCTTTTAACTTGAGTCCAGAATCTTGTAGCCGGCTGGGTTCTTTACCACCCAAACAGACGCGTAGAACATAGGCTGGCGCTCACACCACCTCCAGTACGGGAAACTGACTTTAGAACAATACACAGCAAACGCAGTTATCGTCAAACCACTTAGACTCACGACTTCCGCTCTACAAAAGCTTTTGTTTCGCCGTGATACGGCTTCATCAGGAGCTTCGCCTTTCGAAATAAGCACTAGGCAAGTCTAAGTGGTTTGACGATAACTGCGTTTGCTGTGTATTGTTCTAAAGTCAGTTTCCCGTACTGGAGGTGGTGTGAGCGCCAGCCTATGTTCTACGCGTCTGTTTGGGCGGTAAAGAACCCAGCCGGCTACAAGATTCTGGACTCAAGTTAAAAGATAAGTCCACTGTATACTTTGTTGGTGCTATTGATCATTTTATTACAATTATGTAATTATCTATTCTTGCAGGTCTTTTACCCGAGTTGCCAGAAGCTGCGTTCAGCCGTATTAGTACTTTGTGTACAATTTGCTATAGACGCTTTTAAAATTGAATGTGTGAAATGGCTGTGTTAGAGAGTGAATGTTAGAGAGTGAATGGTTGGTTAGTGGTTTTTCAAGTGGATTTAGACATAATTTTCCCATTGGTTAGTTGGTGGTTATTAAAGTTTGGCATTGGTGTAAAAATGAGTTAAGGATTTGGAGGAGGCTTGACCGGTGATGTGAGCGTCTATCAACACCCTATGGTGAATTTCGCCACATGAGGGGTTGTGCCATTTGAGGTCGTTATGCCTGATATTGATAATTGAAGTTATTTTGTGGGTTAAAAATTTTTAGATTTTTTATATATAATTGAGAGTGTTGGTGTTTTGTTTAGGGTCAGTTTTTGAATTAGCTCTCAGCAGCAGTTTTGTGTGGTGTATATTTACTTGAATACCATCCCCCACTCATACAGTCCCATCTGGGTCGCCAGAACTATGTAGCAGCGGAGTGTATGCAACCAAATAATACCAGGAGTCACTTCAGGATCCAAGCCACTTTAATGTGCACAGGCTCAGACAAGTCAAGCTTCAAAAAAGGACTGAGCAAAGCTCTTACAGAAACATATTCATTATATACTTTTTCTAACAGTCTAATACACACAAGCTCTCTATTGGTCCCAATGCCCCCCCTACATTTATCCAATCAGGGACTCTCTCTGGGCCTCTTTCTCTTTTCCCCCTTCTCAATTCAGCTGAACAAAAGGCATATTAAAAGTGTTAGTTACATTTTCTACTTCAAGGACATCTTTAGCCAGAGGAATGTGAAAGTATCTTAATGAGAGCAGAAAGTGTTGAAAGACATTATGCAGACTCTGCAATAAGCAGCAATACTAAAAAGTAGGGGGTTTAAAATCCAAGCCTAACTCACAAGCTTCTTACAGGCCCATCATATTTACAGGTCATAGCATATAGCTTATAGGCCATAGCCTATCACATAACCATCCAAAATATTCTTCGTAACTCACAGTAATATTTTGCTCACATCAACATAACAATAACTCATGTAGGTGTATTCAGTCACATCAAGTAACAGGCAAGTCAAGTTATTCTTTAGATCTGCTGGTGAAACCTTTACACAGACATTTCCAGGCCAATTCCTACTAAGGAATTCTTATTTTCCTTTTCAAAACCTTCATACTTTTCTCCCTCTAATAGGTAAGTTTTCCTTTTTGGAATTCCTAATGTTCCTGGTGTGTTTTTTTCCCAGTGTCTGTTTTATTTCAGCTCAAATATATTTTCTCTGTTTGTCTCTGTGTAGGGTGCACCAGTATCTCTTCCAGTTCTCTTTCTTGCGAAGGGGCCCAGGACTCCAGATCCTTCTGCTACTGGATTGAAGATCTTCCCAAGTTCTTCAGAAGGCCTCTTCTGTGCTGGATCCTACTCTCTACCTGTAACAATTCAATAAGGGAAAACCCTGTCAATCCTATAAGTTGGGGCAAAATGTCTTTCGGGCCGATGCAGAAAACCAGTGCTGAACACGCGCACTACAGATTTTTTACATGTGTTCATAATGCACCGAGAACACACAAGTCTGAATGCACATTGCAGAAAGAAGAGGCCATGCAAATGAAGGGAACGCAAAACCAAGTATATTCAAATGTGAAATGTGCAAAACCCCAGCTAAAGACAAAACCATCGTAAAATGCTGGCATTAGAAATCAGGTAATGCATGCGCACAAGAGGGAAACGCAAGAATTAGTTGATAGTGCATGCACATGATTTTGCAATACTATCCGATATCCTGTAGATGTCAGACAGTGTACATATTCCAGTGTCCACTGCAGCAGATAAATACAAATGCTAGAGTACTGCGCTTTCTTTTATGCGGTTACTGAAGCACATGCTGAAGTACTGTGCATTTTTTTCAGGTTTCCTTCTGATGAAGTAGACTCAGGGATGTCTGGTGAGTACATATCTAGAAGAACCTGGTGTATTTGGGTGGTGGGATTGCAAGCATGCTCAATTTTACAGTTATCCTCTTTTTCTCATTTCTTTCTGATTTGTAGAGATGCAACGTGATTCAGGATCAAGTAGTGAGGTTGCGCAGGCTGCCAGCCAGAGGGCAAAGCTATTTAGTTCTTCAAGGCTTTCAGAGGAGGAAAAGGATGTGCTCTACTGTCATGTGGTTGCCAATTACCACAATTTATTTCTTGCAAAAAATACAGCTGGGCAAAGGAATAAATTGTGGGATCAATTTGCAGAAGAGATGAACACCCTACAGGTGAAGGTGCGCACGATACAATTGAAGCACCAGTGGCACAATGAGCATTGCGCAGTAAACAAAAATGATTGCAATTGAGAGATCATGGCAGAAGACTGGGGATGGGCCTCCATGTTCCACTGAGCTGACCCCATTGGAGCAGTTGGTTGCCTCCTCCTTTCAGCCGCTAGCTCTCAATGGTTTGTCCGGTGTGGCAGATTCAGGGATATCTAATGAGTATATATCTAGAAGAACCTGATGTATTTGGGGGTGGGATTGCAAGCAAGCTCAATTTTACAATTATCCCTTCCATCGCCTCCATCTTCTGCAAGCCCTTCCTCTGGAAGCTTGTCTGCTCTGCCCTCCACCTTAGAAACCACCACCCAGGAAAAAGATTTAGGCTCATCGTGGATAATACATTGAAACCCTCTCCCAGTGTGTAGCGGCAGCCAAGAGAGCAAATAGAATGTTAAGTATCATTAGGAAAGGAATGGAGAATAAAACAAAGGATATTATAATGCCTCTGTATCGTTCCATGGTGTGACCGCACCTTGAATATTGTGTGCAATTCTGGTCGCCATATCTCAAAAAGGATATAGTGTTGTTAGAAAAGGTACAGAAAAGAGCCACCAAAATGGTAAAGGGGATGGAAGGATACCCCTATGAAGAGAGGCTAAAAGGTTAGGGCTCTTCAACCTGGAAGAGAGACAGCTGAATGGAGATACGATAGAGGTCTATAAATTAATGAATGGAGTGGAACGGGTAAACGTAGATCGATTGTTTACACCATCAAAATATGGAAAGACTAGGTGACATGCAATGAAGCTACAGGGTAACCTATTTAAGATGAATAAATATTTTTTCACTCAATGTAGTAAAAGCTGTTAGTGTAGCTGGATTAAAAAAGGTTTGGACAAGTTCCTGGAGGAAAGGTCCATAAACCATTATTAAAGGGGACCCAGATATCTACTGCTTGCTCCAATACAAGCATTGTGGAACCTGTGTCTTTTGGGGAAACTGTTAGGTACTTGTGACCTAAATTGGCCACTGTTGGAAAAAGGATACTGGGCTTGATGGACCTTGGTCTGACCCAGTATGGCATATCTTATGTTCTTAGGGGTAGTTATCAATTCCGCTTTCACTATGGGAGAACAGGTTTCTGAGGTAACAAAACAGCTTATTTGGACCTGTATTTAATTTGCCAAATTAGATAGCATCTAACAGAAGATAATTTAAGAGAAATAATGCAAGCAATGGTCATCTCTCAATTGGATTATTATAAAATAGTTTATTTGGGTTTAGGTAAAAGGTTAATTGCCAGATTACAGTTAGTACAGAATACAGCAGCAAAGGCCATTAAAAAGGCAAGAAGTTAGGATAGGGTCAGGCCATTAATTCAAAAATTACACTGGTTGACAGTAATACAGAGAGTGAGGTTTAAACTTCTTGTGACTGTGCATACAGTAAAATAATTTGGGAAGACGCACCATAGGATCTTAGTAAATATGTATTGTTTATTTCACATGACGCACATTAAAGTTGCGGGTTGATGTATAATTGACAGTTCCAACTTTGACTGAGAGCAGATTGATGGATGTGAGAAAGAAATGTGGGGGGGGGGGGGTGGAGAGGGGGGAGTAGGATTGTAACAAGTTTCCAAAATTAACCCCAGCTGTACAAGAATTATAATCTGTTGCCAAAAAATATTAGAAAAATGGCTTTTATACTGTTAAACATTGATTTTGGTCAATCTGTTATCCTAACTGAGTGATAGCTGCAGATTATAGGTGGTATAAACAGGTGCTCAATGTATTAGATAGGCATTTTTAAAAAGTTTAATAGTAATTTTATTTATTATTTTCACACACTTCAAATCAAATTAATGGATAGAAGATGGATATAATTGCCATTCTAAGTTAAATTAAGCCTACTGAAAGCTATCATGAAGGGAAGGGGTGGTTTCTAGTGGTCTTCCATGGCAATCTGTACAAGATCTACTACTCACTGGAAGTTGGTGTTATTTATGCTTGGAATACATCCAAGAACATTGTCTCAAAATAAGAGAACAGGCAGTGTGAATCCCCTACATTTCTACAGTTCCTGCAGGCTGCTGCCAAATATTCCCTGGTCAATGCAATCTCTATATCATCTTATGTCCAGGGGAGGAAGGCATCCCCTGGCTGTAAAAGGAAAGCTCTGACCACATCTATTATAGTAGTTGTCACTGGGTCTCACCCAATGGCATCCATCCATGTCGCTCCCAAAACAAAGCCTACAGGAAACTTGGGTGGATTCACAGAGGATTTAGCCCATGACTTCATATCAGTCCTCTATGAAAGTAGGTGAAGCATGCCCACAGAAAATTCTGAAGTGCAAAGAACAAGTTAAGACAGTATCAGCTTTCAAGAAGGTGGCAAGAGGGATCTGGGTTCAGCAAATGAGAGAGGGCAAAGGTATATCAATGCACCAGGGGATGAACTCCAGAAAACTGAATCACCTTAATCCTTGGAACCCAGAAAACACCAAAAAATGTTACCTGATTAAACAGATTTGGAGGAAAGGGATTGGCCATAGATGCACAAGAAGCAATGGTATGGAATGTCCTAATCGGGGGAGAGAGAATGCACGACTCTAAGCACCATAAGGTGGATGAGTTAATCTGTTTTTGGAAAGTAGAGGGAGGTGGTGGTTCTAGCAGCCCTAGTTTATCCCCAGGTGGTGCCAACTAATTTTCCCCCATGAAAGCAGAAACAATTTTCAAACAGCCCCCTAGCTACAACTCATTCAAAAGGCTTTTCTACATTGGGGAGACCTAGCAAGGTGAATTCACCTCCTCGCTCATCTCCTCTCCCTTTTCCCACTCAGGAAGATCCCACCTAACTGACTGATCCCTGACTGATCCCACCCAACAATCCCTCTACCGAGATGTAGCATCCTCCTATCTTGCCCTCTGTGTAGTATCTCCATTCATTTGTGCCTGCCAATGGGGTACAGCTGGGATATCAATGAGGCACAGCTTCTGGATAATTGCAAGTTGTCTCAATCCAGAGAGCCAGGGGTTCAAATCCCACTGGAGGACAGCAACCTCAGGCCAGAGGGACTGGGGTTTCTAGTCCCACAGGTGCTCCTTGTGGCCTTGGGCAAGCCACTTAACCCTCCATTGTCTCAGATACAAAACAAATTGTGAACCCTTTGGGGACAAGAGAAATATATATGCACCTGAATGTTCACTGCTTTGACCAGATGAAAAGCAGTATATAAACATTGCTAAATAATAAATAAATGGTTGCTTCAGTTGATCATTGCCTCTTGGGACTATATTATGCCCTTGACCATATGACTTTGAGAACAAACTAGAACACAGAGACTTAGCCACAGAAACTGTAGAAGACAAAGGGATTTTTCCCAAATCAGCCAAGGGAGAGAGAGGCAGAGATCTGAGCCCAGGAGAATGAAGAAAGAGTCTGTGATGTTCCCACAGTGGGAAAAGGTACAGGAATTTGATAGGATCTCTATACTCTCAGTACTGCAACAAAATAATAGTATGCGGCAGCTGTCTGCTGTGAGGAGTTACCCCTTCCCCACATGTTTGTCTCTTCAGTGTGTGTGAGCTGAGTCAATACTGTTCTTATTTTTCCCTACTTTAGAGTATGTGAGATGAAAAAGAGTTCCTTACTAACTGTATTGATTAAATCTTATCAGCCTCAAACATTAACTCACTATCTGCTGGCATATGTATTTGTTATTGCAGCAGGGGTATCCCTATCCTTGTTAGCCTCAATACTGCCTATGAGTTTCAATGAAGGGTAGCCTCCCTAGTAGTGCTGCTGGTGAGAACCCCATCCCCTGCTAGCAGAGGACTGGAAGCAGACTATGGACATGGCAAAGATCGCTGCTGCAGACCAGTAGGAACTCCATCCCCTGATAGCAGAGAACTGGAGGAAGCACCAAAAAAAGGATAGATTTTGTGGGAAGGGGATGAAAGGAAGAAGCAGAGAGTGAGAGGTGCTAGTGGGGATGGAAATGGGAAGAGAGAGTGTGAGGGAGAGAATGAGGAGGTGGTGAGAAATTGGTAGAGAGAATGGGGAAGGAGAGAGGGTTGGAAGAGAAAAGGGGAGATATAGCATGGGTGATAAGGATGAAGGAAAGGATGCAAGAGGGTAGGAGGTTGAGGATTTGAATGCATGGAGGGAAGGGGGCCAGATTTCTGTGTTCCTGCCAGTTTGGGTTTTACAAACATCGCAGCACAGGGACTTGCCTTCTCACACTGTTAAGTGAAGTTAGACAGCTCATTCACTCAGGTAAAGTAGCCATTATTGTATCACCAGACTTGTCATAGTCATCTGATTTGGTGGACCACCAACGATTACTCAAACATCTGCATGATCGGAGTATTTGAGAGGTAGTGCTGAATTGGTTTCATTCTTTTCTGTCATCTAGATCATTCAGAGTCCGTTTTAAGTCTGCATATCTTCTCAGCAGCCTTTAAACTGTAGGCTTCTGCAGGTTCCACATTTCCTCTACATTTTTTCTGAGCCACTTTGCTTTGCTCATATAATCTAAAAGCATAAGTGCTTTCTTTGTTGATGGTGTTCAGCTAGTGCATTACTGTATGTTGACCCAAGACAGCCAGATATCTCCTCTAAATCAGTGCCTTGCAGAAGTTTCATAGTGGCTTGTTGATCACAAGCATGTTAAATCCTGCTAAATTATCTGCTATATGGATTACAGGATGGCAGTTGTCTCTAGCATTCTCACCTACTCTCAACAGACAAAAGCTTCCATAATGCAATAATTTGAGAGTCCTAGGATTCCTCTTAGACTCTGAACTCAAATTTAAGGTTCAGATATCTTCCGTTATCAAATCCTGCTTTTACAACCTATGCCATATTCACTTTATTCGCTCTCATTTAGATAAGGAGGCCCTCACCACACTGACTCATTCTTTGATCATCAGCAGGTTGGATTATTGTAATACTTTACAACAGACTTTCTATGTCTTCTCTCAAGAGGTTACATGTTCAAAATATGACTTCACGAATTATTCACTTTTCCAATAAATTTGAGCATATCTCTGATCACCTATAGTTTAAAATTCTTAGCCTTACCTATAAAATTTTAGGTTCAAGTCTTCAGTTAGGATTGTCCACTGTTCTTATTTCTGCTTACTGCTTCAAGTTTTGCAATCCCAGGAGGATAAGTTGTTGAATGTACCCTCTTTCTCCTAGATATGTGTGGAGAGTAATTTCATAAGCTCCTATGATGTTAATGTGCATTAGCGTGTGCATATTTCAGTCCTATTTTATAAAATAAAGTCTGTGCATACTTTATAGAATAGGGGCATAACTGGAGTAAAGAGACATGCAAACTAGGCACAAGCACTAACGGATGTTCTATGGCAGATATAAATGCCTGCACATGCGCATAAGTTATAATATTTTATAATTTATGTGTGTAAATTTGCACTGTGCTTATGGTCCACCTAAACTCTGCCCTTGTGCACACCCACACTGAAAGAATGCGCAATCAGACTTAAGTACATACCTACAGAATAGCAGCGTATGCAAGTGCCCATTCATGTATGTAAGTCCTTGAAAATAGATGATTTATGTGCATAAATGGTATATATCTTTACTTGGCTCCTTATAAAATCAGCCTCTTGGAATGCACTCATAATTTTGCATTTTTTTTTTAAACTCTGTTTATTGAAAATATGCACATCACATTTACAACATTCTAACATATATTTCCAATCATAGAGCAACAGTGTGTCTTATATACAACCACAATAGTGTCATAATTAATTTTTAAATTTTTATCCCCTACCCCCAACAACCTCCCTTAGGTCCCCCTCAATTATACACATATTACGTACTACTCAATATACCGGATGTGGTGGTGGCTCTTACACCACAACCCGGGTCACTTAGGGGAAATCCTTAAGGGAACCTCTATCTAGCTAATTACCTCCCCAACCCCCTCCCTATTCCCTATCCTCACCACCTAGTTACTGAGAATGAACTGAGGATGACTGACCGGGAACATAGTACCCATACCCAAGCATAGAACCCTGGAGCAACCCTCCAGATATACACGATTATGCGAGCTCTACCAAGTCAATAATTCATTACAGGCCACTGGGGATAGAGAATCAATATAACTCCCACACACTCCCATAAAACTAGCCTGTCGCTTTTTATTGCCTCTAGCAGCCATACGCTCCATCAACATCAGCTTATGGAAATTGTTGTGCCATTCCCAGTGTGATGGGATCAATGGCTCCCTCCATTGACGCAACAAGACCTGCCTTCCAATTAAAATAGGCCTTCTGTACCAACAGGTGGGCCCATTTCCCCTTAGGTCTGGAGGGAGCTAATTCGTCGAACACTACCAAGCTGGCAGACCACTGGGTCTCCTGCCCTAAAAGGGAGGCCATATAGTTTTTTATCAGCATCCAGTATCAATGCACCTTCTTACACATCCACCACATATGTCCCAAATCCGTCAACTGGGAAGCACACCTCGGGCACCCCCCACTACCAGCTAACCCACACCAAAAAGCTCACTTAGGAGAGAAGTGTGCACAGTAGATCGCCCGATACTGCACCTCGCTCAAACTGGCACCTTGCACCAACTTGGAGATACATGCTATTGCCCATCTCATCACTCCAGAACCCACTGTAATCCCCAGTTCAGCCGCCCACCGACCTTCCTCGCTCTGGAGCTCTCACGGGGGGGCCCACTGCTGTAATTTCCGGGCAAGTTGAAAGATTGACATCCGTTCCTTCTCCCCAAAATCAAAGAAGTGTATTACTTGAGTGTATATAGTGTGTCACCTGCATATAAGCATACATATGGGCGACCTTCAAACCAAACTCTGTCCTCAATTCCTCAAATGCTTTTGCCTACCCTTCCAGGTTCACTAAGTGCCCAATGCTATGCAATCCTTTGTGCTTCCATTCTCGAAATACCTTATTCTCCATGCCCAGAATGAAACTGGGATTTCCTTGTATTGCCAGGAAACTAGTATGCCTAGCATCTATTTTCCATTGTGCACAGAGGTGTTTCCCATATGCCTCGAATGGGGCTGATCAACAAAGTACGAGTGATCCGTATGGGCAGGTCCTGTGCTGATAAGTGCAGTACTGTTGGTAATGAAAGGGGGGGCCACAAAATCCTCCTCCAATTTACGCGAAGTATAAATCTCAATCTGGCCAAACCAATCTCTCATGTGTGATAGTTGACATGCCCTGGCATAGCACATAAGATCCGGTATGCCCAAACCTCCTTGCTGCCAGGGACCCTTCATTTTTCAAAATTAAATTCTCGCTGGCTTCCCCCGCCAAAGGAAGTGGCGCAACTCCCTTTCCAGAAAGCGCACATCCTTATGGAGCAGTCAAAGGGGTAGCAACTGCAATACATAAAACACCTTTGGGAATAACGTCATATGATATGCAGCCACCTGTCCCATTAGCGATAGGGACAATGGCGTCCAATCTCTTATCTTGATCTGCAAGTGACGTAATAGCGATTCCCTGGTAATTGAATACCTAAATATTGAAAGGATGTGTCAGCCCAATGAAGTGGAAACTCCTACTCCCATAGAGCCTGAAATTGCTCTGTAACATCTATGACCTCGGATTTATCCATATTTAAATGAAGACCAGAGATGCGGCCGAATTTTTGAAAATTTCCCAGAAGGTGTGTGAGTGAGCTCTGTGGGTGGGTCAAATGGACCAAGAAATCATCCGCAAAGGCTGATAATTTAACCTCCGAGCCGCCGATATGCATCCCTCCAATTCTGTGACTCTGTTCCACCATATGGAGAAAAGGGTCTAGAGCAAGAACAAATAATAGTGGAAACAGAGGACAGCCCTGACATGTCCTGCGTTGCAAGTCAAATCCCTCCAAAGCCATCCTGTTCACAAGCACTGCAGCCGTGGGTTTCCTATACAAACTTTAGCTCATTGCATGAAAGGCTCTCCCAGACCATACCCAGGTAGTACCCGGAATAGATATTCCCAACCAATCCTATCGAAGGCCTTCTCGGCATCAAAACTAACCAGGAGAGATGGGATATGTTTTTCCTGTACCTATTCCAGAGACGCTATTATGTGCCACATGTTGACCACCACATGCCGTTCTTTCACAAATCCAACCTGAAAGCCTTGTATCAACCCGGGGAGGAGGTCCAACAATCTGTCCACCAGCACTTTAGTCCACATTTTATTATCGAAATTAATTAACGAGATCGGGCGATATGACTCTGCTTTTTAGGGGTCCTTTTCTGGCTTGAGTATAAGAGTAATATATAGTAGGTGCAATTATCTTCCCACTTACCCCCCCTGGCCCAGCATGGGCCCGATACATTGCAGAAATTGGGTCTGCCACCTGATCCCGCAGCAGCTTATAAAATTTGGCTGTAAAACCATCTGGACGGGTGCCTTACAGCACTGCACCCTGCTAATCGCTCGGGACACCTCCTCCACTGTCACCGGGGCCCCCAACTCTGCTGCCTGTTCCGGCATGAGTTTTGGTAAGTCTATCTCCTGCAAATATGCCTCTATCCATGAAGGTGAAATCTGCTCCATGGTGTACAATTTCTGATAGTATTCCTGGAATATCCGTGTAATAGCCGGGGGATCCCTATGCAGTTGTTTTAAGTTGTCATACACAGCCGGTATTAATGGGCTTCCCCTTTGACCCCTTGAGCACTTAGCAAGCAGAGATCCGGCTTTATCACCATACTGACAGAGCTGAAATTTGTAATACAGTAAAGACTTCTTCGCTCTTTGGTGTATGACTTCGTTGAGGGAGGCCTGAGCCTCCATGTAACGCGCTCTAGTTTCTGTGCTGGGTTGCTGAGCATATTGCCGCCTCAGTATTGTGACTTGGTGCTCTAGGCGCATCGCACGCGCATCGAGTAATCATCGCCGTCTAGCCATACATGCAATAATGTCCACCCAGAGAACAACTTTGACCACCTTCCAGAACAATTCCAGGTTATCCCGATGCTGGCCATTGTATGTCATGTAGGAACCCCATATTTCTAGAATGTAGGATTGAAAGTGTGTCTCTCTAAAAAGCTCCAGCGGGAAGCACCACAACCATGCCCCCGACTGGCCCCCATGCCACCCCATTTTAATCCCTGTAGGAGCATGATCTGAGAGTCCAAACTCGACTATTGTGGCCTCCTCTACCCGAGCAAATAGGGCCACCGAAACTAACAAGTAGTCAGTTCTGGAGCTTGTACCATGTGCCCTTGACATATGGGTATAGTCTCTTTCCATGGGGTGGAGTAGTCGCCAGGAGTCAACCATTGCTAATCTATTACAAAAATGCTTCAAAATTCTAGAACCAATGGCCCGAGTTTGTGAACCCCCCCATGAGGTGTCAATCATAGGATCCAATACTCCGTTGAAATCACCCCCCATCACATAATCATCTATTCAGAGCTGCTCAAAGATCGAAGCCAAGTTGGCATAAAAAGAAGCCGTTGGTAAATTTGGTCTGTATACATTACCCACCTTAATTGGATGGCCCTAGAGCTTGCCCACCAATATAATATAATGCCCCTGCAGGTCAACAAACTCTTGGGAGCAGGTAAAACAGAGCCTTTTGTGTATTAGTATTACTACCCCTCCCTTCCAGCCCACTGCCGGTGCTCCAAAAACCTGTCCCACCCATTCTCTACACATCTTGTGATGTTCGGCGGCTGACTGATGTGTTTCTTGGAGGAGCACCACATCACACCTGTGGCATGCCAGGGCCCATAAAATTTTTGATCTCTTAATAGGCGTTGTGAGCCCACATACATTCCAAGAGTAAAATTTCAGCCCGTGTCAATTATCAGCTCTATTTTATCATTGGTTCCTGTACCAATTATATATTGGTGTCCCCCCCAGCTCAGTGACACCACTATCTCTCCTTCGTCCATGTTCCCGATCAGTTCATCCCCAGCAACCCATCTAGCTAATGCCCTCCTCGCCCCTCCCCATCGACCCCTCTCCCTTTCCCTCGACCCCCACATCCTACTATCATTCTCCCTCAAGCTCCTCTATACAGAGCATTACTAGGATCTAATGTGCATGGGACTCTGCCTACTCCAGGATTACTATCCCCTATACACCGTCCCCCTTCTTACTGCCCTTATATGCCATTATCTAACCCCTCCCTGGGAATTCCCCTCCCTGCGGCTGACCGCTCCAGGGCTCCACATAGTTATACCCAGGTTATATTAATATACCTATCCTACTGAGCTTTTCTCTGTCCTCACTAACTCTATGCTCCTCCAAGCACCACCGCCAACCATGCCCACATATACTACAATGGGGAAATAGCCAAAAACTACTCACCTACCCTTCCCCCACCCTATACTTCCATATTCCCGGTGTACTCCCCACTTTCTATGGGCACCAAGACTCAATCCTGTCCAACCCTCCACCCCTACCCATCACCCCAGTGATCATGCTGCAAGAACTCACAGGGTGTGTGGGCAAATGAATAGCAGAGCTACAAGCGCCCTGCCAAACCAACACCCAAATTGATGCCCACCTAGCTGCCCCCCCCCCCCGTAGGCCTGACGCCGAGACCACTTGGCATATCACAGCACAGGATACCAACCTATGCTCTGGTTCCTGCTATGGCTACTAAGATTGCACTTTCCAATCTGGCTCTTTGGATCTCCTGAGCCCCGAATGATATACCCTGCTGGACCCCCCTCTGGGGGGGGGGGGAAGGAGGAGGAAAAAAGGAGGGAGGAGGGAAAAAAATAAGGGAAAAAATGGAGTAAAAGAAAGAGAAACAACCATTGGAACCAGCTTGGAGCAGCCATGAGCTAACATGGTCACCCCTAGGCCCCTGGTAGCTCCCGCCCCCTACTCACTACATAGGAGGGCCCCTAAACAGCACCCCCCCCCCCATGGATGCTTCATTAGGAATATCATCTGTCCCGGATGAGACATGGGAGAGCGGGCATAGAATACCCAACCCCATACTGATTCCCTTTAGAGCCCTCACATGATGAAACAACACAACCACAACCCTTGTCACTCTTAAACATTATATAGAAACATTCTCATTGAATTGGGAAATAACATTGTCAAAATATTAATATACCATTATGAATTCCGGGCTAAAACAACCCGTCTCAGTCAGGTGGGTGCACCACAGAATGTTGTTGTCATGCCTACTTCCTGGCACCCTAAAAAACAATCTCCGAGCTTGCCATAACATCCAGATCTACAGGCATTGCAGTCCATTCTCAATCCGGCCTCAACTTGTAGCAGCATGGGACATTCAAGTTCTCTTCAGAAGATGACTCCAACGAAAATAAGAGACCTTTTAAATTTCCTATCTCCCTGGAGAGGTGCTCACCGCAAGGCTATCCAAGTAAGTTATAGCCTCCTCCGGTGTGGTGAAATACTTACGGCGCCCCTCTCTCTCCACTCTCAGCTTGGCAGGGTATTGCAGGCTAAATCTGATTCCCGCAGCTGACAATCTCCCGCAGGCCGCCGCGAACGCCCTCCGCTTGTGACTAACCTGCGTGGAGTAGTCCTGAAACACAAATAAGTCAGTTCTGGAGTGCTCCCACCTCGCCCTTGCCGTGCGAAGCACCCCTTCCTTTTGGAGGTAATTATGGAAGCGTGCAATGATCACACATGGGCGAGTAGCTCCTTCACAACGCTATCCCAGACGATGCACCCGCTCCAGCAGTAGCTTGCCATAATCGCCTCCTAGTTTTAGAGTTGTCACCATTCAAGTCTCTAGAAAGCCACAAAGCTCGTTATCTGCTACCAATTCAGCCACCCAATGAACTGCAGGTTCTTTCAGCAGCCCCTGTTCTCCAGGTCTTCAAGCTTTTTGTTTTGTTGTGCCATTAACGTTTCTAACTTTTGAAGAATTTGAGAGAGGCGTTGCTGCAAGTCTTCAGCTGCGAATATACGGTGCTCTACCTCCATCAATTGTTCACCCATCTTCGATGCTGCCTGCACCTCCTCCACCAGGCCCACTGTATCCTCCGGCGTTCTTGGTGAAGTGGGGTCCACAATCTTTGCCTCTATGCCGCAGGTCTTTTCTTTCTGTGATATTCGGAAAGCCATTCAATTTATAAATCAGTTTAGCCCCGGTAGCACCAGTGACTCCCTTACTCTCACCACGGGAAGGCTTTCAGGCCGTTTGCAGTGTTTAGGGTAGAATTTTTTCTTAGCTTTCCAGCAGCCTGTCCCGGAGCCGAGTTGAACACATCCTCCCGGAGCCGAGTTGAACACGTCCTCCGGCTCACCACATCACATGATTCCCTAATTCTGTATTTTATATACTTACCCCTCGGTTGTGGAATGCCATCCCATGCTGTCAATGCATGGAAAGTTCACACCAGAAAATCAAAGCAGGCCTAAAAGCCTATTTTATGTCTGAGGCATTTAACCTTGGCTAACTTGAGATAGTATTGGGACAGCCAGTCAATGGTCTAGAATGATTCTCTTTCTTTCAATTTTCTTTCTACAAGCCACCCCATCTCTGATAGCAATATAATTAAATTTCTCCTTTCAATAGTGATGTCATGGAGAGGACAGAGTAGTGCTGTAATTATTTACCCACTAAGAGTGTGACTAGAGCATAAATCTATGTCCCACTGGAATACCCACACACCCAGGGTATAAGGAACAACAGGCAGGACAAATAAAATAACTAAAGTATCAGGTTTACGAGATGTTTCAATAAAGTATAAGTCATTTAATCTTCCCCATAGGGGTAGATTCTGTGGGCCAAATAGCAGGGTTGGACATCTAGAATGGACGTCCAACCCCGGTTCAGGCCTTGGACGCAATTCCATGCACAGCGCTCCCCACACGTACAGAGGGATTGTGTGGGGCACACTGGACGAGGGCAGGAGGTGGAGAGTGGGAGGCGGAGAGTGGGCAGAGAGGGGGCGGGCTGACTCACCCAGATGTACGGGGCCTATTCTGGTCACGGCTCCTTATGTCCGGCAGGGGGAGGGAGGGAGGGGGCAAAAAAAACCCTGTAAAAGTACATAAAATTGAGAACTTAAATCTCCCTATGTCCAGATAATTTGTAAATAGTTAATTGTTATATTAATCATGTATATATCTCTGATTGCTTGTTATTCACATGTAACTACAGTATTATCCTGTTCAATGTAACTCAGTTGTTCTATGTAAACTGCTATGATTGCTCGATTTGGCAGTATAAAAATCACATAAATAAATAAATAAAATTATTATTCCACCTCAGAGGTGGAATAAGTCCCATAGATGGCAGTGATCGGGAAAGGCAGGCCCCCCAAAGCAGGGAGCAGCATCAGGGGAGACTCCTCCTCCCGATCCCGGCCCTGGCAGACCCCGCTGAGGGTCGGGAGGTGGGACTACACTCCTGCTGGGCGTTCTGGTGCCATGGCGACGGGATACCATGGCACCAGCACACCAGCAGGAGCTTAGGGCAGGCTGGACGGGAAGAGCTGCTGAATTGGGGCCAGCCCACGCCATCTAAGTGCCCGATTCTGCAGCTACGGGTCTGGTTTGGGCCCATCCCCATGCAGAATTGGCCTCCAGGTGTATATTAAAACAGGTAAGTATAGATATGGTATCTGACAAATTATGTTTGCAAACATCAAAATAGTCCAGTATCACAATAATGGATCAAATTCTGTATTGGAACTTAATAAAGTTTTCCTTTGTAACATGTCTTTCTCCCGCCAAATTGCTGTTATATTTTTGAAACTCCTACTGTATATTTGAGCTCATATTTGAGCTGGAGTGGCCTAGAGGTTGGGGAAGGTACCCCAGGCTGGAAGGCCAGGGGTTCAAATCCCACTAGAGGACAGCAACCTTGGGCTGGCAGGACTGGGGTTTCTAGTCCCACTTATGGTCTTGGGCAAGCCACTTAACCCTCCATTGCCCATGTTCCCTGTAAAATAGTTATTTCCAAGTTATAATGCCCTGTTCAAAGTAAATCACCTTGATATCATGAAAGGCAGTATATAAGAAATGTTAAATAAAAAAATTGTGTGGTAAAGATAAAGTTGCTACTTATCCAAACTTCTCAACATTGGGGCCCAGATGTCATTCACCAACTTCTTCTGTTTAATTGGATTCACTGTTGTCTTCTGGCTGAACCAAGAACTCTTGCAGACTCATGCAGGAACTTGGGACTACCTACATTCCCCTTTTTTTACCTAGATATCGCCTAGCTAAAATTACTTTACAAGTTCCCTACCCTTATCCACTAACTGACTAAAAAATATATATATTTATGTGAGCCAGCTCAGGTCCGAAACTAAAAAAAAATTACTTAACACAGACCCCAGGTGATCACTCACGCCCACTCTAGTGTTTGGTGGATTCATCTGAAACTTCACTTACTCTTATAACACTTTTTCTTCAACACTCATTCTGTGTCCCAGCCAAACAAACTACAAATCACCTAACCTCTTTTCAGTCACTAATCATTCAAATACCCATACATTTGGAGGCCTCCACACAGCCATCCTCAATCATACCTCCTCACTCATCCAAGTACAAGCAGCAACTGACAGTCTCAAACCCTCATCATTCTCATTCCACTACCATTCCATTCATGTTTCTACTACCGCTGACATCATCAAATAAACCCATTCTAAATTAAATAAAACCCTTTATTTCCCTCCATTTCCAAAATAACCCCCAACCCTATCCTTTCTAATACAAATATAAATTTTTCAGGCTGTTCCAGTATGTGCTGCTATTGAAGTGACAGTTTTCCTCTTAACTGCGTCAGTCTTCCTTCAAACAGCTGGGCTGGCTGCTAACAAAGTACCTTCTCTGCATATCCCTTCACTCCTACTGTTACATCTTGGGATTTTTACATATAAAAATCAATTTTTATTGAATATTAAACACTTCAAACTTTTTGTACAGAAAATAAGTCCCCATAGTCTCAGCACCTGAAATATGTCATTTTAAAAACTTTTAAGCCACACTTTACTTCTCTGTACAGCTCGCTAAAATTGTGACTTTTTAAATGCTTAAATTCACAAATTAAACACTTTTTTCAGGTCCCTGGACCTCAAGGACACCTATTCAGCCCATTAAAACATTTAAAACTTCAAAAAATGTACTTTTATAAACAGGAGTAGGCCCCGCCCCAAACTTTCAAACTGCTCCGTTTCAAATTTTAAGCTCCAAAATACAATAAAAAATACTTAGTAAGGTTCACCAACCAAGTTTTCTAGCTTTCTTGCCTCTAAAATTTCATTTTTATAAATTTCAGCTATTTTTGCCATTTAAATAAGGCTACTGCCCCTTCAAAGGGCATCCCAGCCTCTTTTGAATAAGGCCTGCTATAAGCCTGATCTTTGGCAGGCCCTAAACTGGCCACATTCCTTCTGTTTTAGGGCTTCCTAGCCCACTCATTAAAATTGGGCTTTTTATGCACTTCAAGATTATTCATTTATATATTTTTTATTAACCCTCGGATCTCTTCCCCATCCTTTCTCCTGAACCCTTGCTCTTTTATGTAATTATTTAATTTCCGGCTCTAATGCCGGCATTCCAGGGGCAGTCTTTCTACCTCCGGGCCTTTCCAGTAGCCTCGAGATGTCATCCAAGGCCCCCTGTCATTTTCATTAACATTGGGCCTCTTGGCAGCACCCACCACACACCTGAATTAACTGGCTCAAATCGCCACGCTCCAGGTTCACTCTGGCCCTTGCTTAAGGTCCTCGGAATGTTTGTCATCAACCACAGGTCTTTTTCTCTTACATCGGGGAAAATCATGGGCACCCAGAACCCCCTTCAACCAACATTGGGGAGCCGCGGGTTTCCGTGATCCCCCCCAATGCCCATACTGCCTCACCATGTGATCAGGGACAGCTGCCAAACATGCAGCTGTTCCTGATCACATGCACCATCCCCCAACCCATTCCGGAGTCCCAGGCTGGGCCCCAGAACAGGCCTTTGGAGCACAGCTATCGTTGCCAACTGGCTCCAGATGCACTCGACAGGCTTGATCCGGTCCTAGGTTTACCCCATTGCATGCAGGGACATGTAGTTCTGATTTCTCCATTGTACTCCATAAGAAAAGCAACACGACATGTCCCTGCATGCAATGGGGTAAACCCAGGACTGGATGAAGCCTGTCGGGTGCATCTGGAGCCAGTTGGCAACCCTAACCTACCCGGGCCCACTCCCACAGCTCTCCATGCTACTTTGTTTTTCTTTCTCTTTTTTTTTAAAAACGTGACTGCATCATTCTTGCAGCTGTGGGAGGAGAAAATTAAACAGTCTGACTGCCTCCCACTACCTCAGGCAGCCCCCAAACCTGGTATGTTTTTCTTTTCCTCTTTTTTTTCTCTGGGTTACATTACCTACGGCCTTAGCCTATTATATTTAATGTAATCTGCTCTGTTGGAACACAAAGGGTGGTATTATCAAGAGCTGTAATAAATATAAACACAATGGGCCTGATATTCAGTGGCAACAGCGACTAGTATGATTACAGCAACTAGCTGCTGTCACTGAACACTAAAACCAAATATTCAATGCCGGAGCCATATCCACCCACTGACATTGAATATCTGGGTTTGCCATGAAGCAGGAAACTTTGGTGGCGAAAGTGAGGATAAGCCTTTTCTGTGCCTAAATGTGGCTGCCGAGGGAAAACTGGTCAGCGGCTAAATATTGCCACTGACAGGTTATCCCTGGGGGCTGCCTCCAGAACGCCCCGATGCTAACCGGTTATCATCGGGGCATGTAGTGTACAGCAAGATGTACAGATAGGAGCAGATCTGCAATTACTGCAATATGGCTGTGGTTCGGATCTCAGTTATGCTGCCTGCCTGCTCACATTCCTCAGAGGACTGGGAAGAGGTGGCGGAGATGTGGGAAATGTGTTTGCCCTGCTAATGCTCCTGTGGGGACCACGGACTGCCTCCCTTTTAGCCTTTATTGAACTTTTAACTCAACTGAATTCCATAAATATGGATGAAATAGATAACAGTAAGGTGCCCTGCCTGCACCACAGCTGTTGTTACAGACAATAGGTGAACAAGATTGTTACAAAAAAAATTATATCACTGTATTTTTTAGCTGGGAACTGTATATATTGGCAGCTCTATTTTCCTTTTTTTGAGTCTGGGTCTTGCATCAAGTTTGTTCTGTTTGAGTCTGTTTGGCAACCTTAAGTTTGTAGATATTTCAGTCAGATTTACTTAAGCGTGAGGTATTTTGATGTTTGTTTGCTTAATTGGTGTCTAAGTGGTGAAATGTGAGTTTGGTTGGTTTAAGTGATATCATTGCTTGTTTTGTTTTAGTTTGTTACTCCTGAATTTTTTAGTTGAGTTGTTCTAAGGAAGGACACACTTTGTGTGCAGTGGCTGCTACTGCTGAATATCGGCCCTAAGTGGGACATTTAGCACAGGAGTTTTACCATGCTTCCCCATGCTGTCAGAGTAACATACTTAGCATGCAGTAAACCCTACGCTAGCAATTAGTGCACTTTAAAAATCATGCCCCTTTATGTATTAGATTGCTGAACACTTGTTTTGCTATATGGAAAGCAAGAAGGTCTTTCCTCTGGCTTGTTTAGATTTATTTGCGGCTCTTAAGCATTGTTTTGAAAGGAGATGGAACATGAGTTAAGCCAAACTGAGGTGTGAGATTTGGTAGCATTGAATCATCAGGCCAACAGAACTGGAAATTTTGCAGCAAGGCTGTGAAAAAGAGGAAGAGTTCCATGCGGGCAAGATTCTCCCCAAGGCACACTCTTGGACCTAGAAATGAAAAGAGCAGTACAAAGTAAGAAGGGCATTTTACAGAAGAACTCTGAGTTGAAATCTATTTTTCACCAAGTGTTTATTATGCCAGGAACCGGACTATTAAATCAAGCTAGAACAATTTCTTAGCTTGATTTGTTGAAGGTATTTTCTCATAGGCAAAAAATGCCTTGAAATAGCAAGCTCTCATCTAAATTTGTAAACCACTCTGTCTGTGACTCACAAATAAACAATAAATGATTGTCAGAGAAAATGGAATTTAGCTGAATTTAGAGACAAAATGGAATTTCCCAAGATTAGCCAATGCAAATAATTCCTCGTCTAATATGCAGTCACTTTGTTGGAATCACCATCAGGAAGTACAATGATCATGCTCTGACTGTGATGTCACAAGGGCAAAATACTAAAAAATGTTTGTCTATTGGCTCAGTTTTTTCAGGAGAGTTAATCCAGGCTTATGTTTTATAAAGAAATCAAAATATATTAATGAGAAATACGAGTTCACCCATGCAGTGAGGTAAAACCAGGTCTAAATCTTATGCCTCATTTTAAAATAGTCAAACCCACAAATGCAGCCTTACTCTACAGCGATCGCTAGGGAGAGAGGTGGCTGCAGGAGGGCACCTTTCGATAGTGGGCAACTTTGACAACTGATATACAGTGAACATACTTGCTGTAGCTGGTAATAAGATACAGTCAGAGAGTAAGCCGCATTGGGCGTTTGCATATTGTGTAAGAATTTGAGTACTATCTGTCTGTTGCACATGTTCCTGTAACAGCAAGGCAACATTATCTGTTTCATGCATGTGAGCTTGATAAAGTCGTCGTATGATCGCTGATTTTTCTGATGTTAGCCAACTTGAGTAGTATGTTTTACCAGAAAGGAGTATAAATTGAAAATGTAATACACAATGCAATGTCTGTCATTCTGGCCATGTTGTATACATGGGGAAGGAAATAATGAAAACCCTTTCTGTGAGTAAAATAACTTTATATAAAATCAAATTGTTATTTAGCCTTGTTTGCCACATTGTCCAAACTGAATTACAAATAGTGTCATACATATAACAAATCTAAGATAAGTCAGGGCTGGCTCGACTATTAGGCAAGATCACACAGTCACCTGGGGTGTCAGCAGCAGCAACAGCAGTAAGAGCAAAACCATAGGTCTTGACAATCACACATACTCAAAGAACCTTCAACACATTTCCTTTACTTGCAGAGAGAGCAGGCGCACACATGCATACAAAGCAAAGTTTAATATCTAAAAGTATACGGGTGATAGTCAGTCTGCAGCAGTCAGTGTTTTAAGATGCCTGACCGCCGCAGGCAAAATGACACCAGATATTCAGCACTGTCCACTGTTGAATATCCGGTTTGGCCATTCATACATTTTGCTATCCAATCAGCACAATATTCAGCCAGAACCTAAGCTGCTATCTGGATGAGTGCTGGCCATGTAAGTTCTGGAACTTATCCAGATAGCGCTGACATGCCCTCACTCCACTCACTAACCAGATACTCTGTGCAGATATTCAACAGCATTATATGGATAGTGCTGCTATCCCAGTCAGCCTCCTGTTAGCCAACCAGCTAAGAGTTCTGAATATCAGTCCCATAACTTTTAAACTCCCAAATTAAGATCAATTTTCAGCTGAAAACTTTTGTCTGAAAATACGACATAAATTTAGATGCCTAATTTAGGAGCTCAGGGGCTGATATTTAAATGCCACGGTGGTTAGCCATTCAGCAATAGTATCTGGATAACAGCTGCTGCTGAATATCTCAGCTGCGCAGTGCTGCGACTTCTGCGGAAGGCAACTTAGGGCTACCATTTAGGAGGCCCAAGTTGCCTACAGAGGTCTCGCTTGGGCATACTCTAGTGCCCAACTTTGTGATGTTTTTTCATCTCAATTAGATTGTAAGCTCTGAAAGCAGGGACTATGTCTTACATCTATATGTACAGCGCTGTGTACACCTTGTAGCGCTATACAAATGCTTAGTACTATATCGGGCTAACCAGATAAGTGCTAGCCCCAACTTGCCTTCTCTCTGCCCTGCACTAACTGTAGTGCTGGAATGGTCTGTGCGGATATTCAGCGATGCTATCCAGATAGTGCCACTAAATATCTCGTAGTCTACTTAGAGTTCAGTGAAGTCTTTGAAACTATTCCTTATAGGATACTTATGAATAAACTGAAAAACCTGGGGATAAGTCCCAAGGTGGTGAAGTGGATGAGGAAACGGTTGACTGACAGACAGCAAAGGATAAAGGTGAATGGAATTCAGACTAAAGGAAGGAGGGTGAGTAGTGGAGTGCCTCAGGGACTGGTCCTGTTCAATGTCTCTGTGAATGATATTGATAATGGTTTAAAAGGAAAAGTTTGCCTTTTAACAGATGACACAAAGATTTGCAATAGAGTAGACACCTCAAAGGGAATAGACAATATGAGGAAAGATCTACAAAAATTAGAATAATAGTCTAATGCTTGGCAATTGAGATTTAATGCAAAAACAAAATTCAGTGATGCACCTGAGATGCAAAACCCCAACGCAGTAGTATCTGATAGGGGGTGAGAAGTTCTAGTGTCTGAGGATTTCAAGGTGAAGATGCAATATGACAAGGAGATGATCAAAGCCAGAAGGATGCTAGCTGCATACAAAGAGAAATAAACAGCACAAAAAAGAAGGTATTAGTGCCCTTGTACAGGTTTTGGTGAAGCCCCACTTGGAGATTGTGCTCAAGTTTTGGAGACCGTACCTTGCTAAGAATATAAAATGACTTGAAACAGTTCAGAGGAAGGCGACCAAAATGATATAAGGCCTATGCCAGAAGGTATATGAGAAGAGACTTGAAGACCTAAATATGAATGCCCTAGAGAAGAGAAGAGACAGGGGTGATAAGATACAGATCTTTAAATACTTAAAGGGTATTAATGAACAAACAAATCTTTTTCAAAAACCATGACAACTGTAGAACTAGAGGACATGAAATGAAACTGAGAGGTAATAAACTTAGAAGCAACATCAGGAAATACTTTTTCATGGAAAGGGTAGTGGATACCTGGAATGACTTCCCAATGGAGGTGGTGGGGGAAAAACAGTGCCAGAATTAAAAAAGGCATGGGACAGACACAGAGAAATCTTATTTGGCAAGAGGATGTTATCAAAGCATACTTAAATAACTTCATAAATAGAGGGGGATAACTTGCACAGAGCAGCAGGTACGACCTTAAACAAAGGCATAGATGGGGATAACCTGCATAGAGTGGCAGGTGCACCTCTACAGTTCTATAGCTACCTTACTGGGCAGACTAGATAGAAACATAGAAACATGACAGCAGATAAAAATCATATAGCCAATCCTGTCTGCCCTTCCATATGAACCACTCCTTTTTCCTTCAGAGATCTTCTGTGTTTGTCCCATGCTTTCTTGAATTCAGATACAGTTTTTGTCTTTACTACCTCCAATGTGAGACTATTCCACGCATCTACCACTCTTTCCATAAAGAACTATTTCTGCAAATTACACCAGAGTCTATCTCCTTTCACCTTCTTCCTATGCCCCCTCATTGAAGAGTTTTCTTTCAGTTGAAAGAGGATCTCTTCCTGTGCATTTATGCCACAGAGATATTTAAATGTGTCTATTGTATCTCCCCTCTCCCGTCGTTTTTTCAAAGTATACATATTGATATCTTTAAGTCTTTTCCCATATGCCTTATGGTGAATCCCACTGATCATTTTGGTAGCCACCCTCTGCACTAACTCCATTCTGTTTATATCCTTTTGAAGATGTGGTCTCCAGAATTGCACACGATACTCTAAATTATGTCTCACCAAAGACTTATACAGAGACACTATCAGCTCCTCCCTCCTGATGGCTATTCCTCTCCCTATGCACCCAAGCATCCTTCCGGCTTTCGCTGTTGTCTTTTCTACCTGTTTAGCCACCTTAAGATCATCATAAACAATCATGCCCAGGTTCCGCTCTTCTTTCGTGGGCTGCTTTTCCCACAAAACTCTGACCCTGACCTAACCCTTTCGATGCTACTTTGCCTGGTGGCTACAGGATTTGGAGCTTTTATGCCAATTTTGGTGCTACTTTAACCATGTCTGAGTGCTTTAAGATCTTCTGCCAATGTTGCTATTGCTTTGCCCCTCTCCCTATTCCATAGGATCTTTATTCCACTATTTGTACCTCTTTGCCCCACTCACAGTGGCATGGAGCCTTCATGTCAGTTTTAGTGCCCTTTGCCTCTCTTTTAGTGCCATGGGGTTTTCATGACACTATTGATGTCATGGAGTGCTGTTGCTTCTGAGTCAGATGCCTGCCATCAAGCAAATTTCAATAAAAATGGATGAAAACCTCACTTTTAGAATGCAAAATTGTTTGCCTCATTAACTTTAATGAACCAGAATAAAACAAAGGGTCCGACAGTCAGTGACAGCGGTTAGCACTGCTAAAGTGACTATCCACCACCGCTGAACTTTAGACCCAGATATTCAATACTGGGGTCATAGTTTACCTCTGTTATCCAAGTTTTTGTGCCCTGTTACCTGTAAACTCATACGTGTTAACTGTACTGAGCATAAAGATAGAGAGGTGTACTTTAGGGAGTCCGTAGCTGAAAGGGAGGAACTTTCTAAAGTATTAAAGGGGCTATAATAAGGACAATAAATCTTGATTTTAGGGAATTAAAGAAAAAAGTAACCAGTATAATGTTCAAGAGGTAGCTGTGAAAGTAAGAAGCCCATTTTGAAAGGGTTGGGACACATAACTTTGAGAGATAAGTACCTAAATCATGTCCTCTTAAAAATCCATATTAAGTTCCGAAATTTAGGACCTTACTATACTAAGCACTTACATTTAGGAACTTCGTAAATGGGTGTGACCAGGAATAGGGACAGGTAAAGGGAAGAAAATTAGGTACCCAGGGGCATGTTTCCTAAAGTCTGCTACCTGGGTAGCACAAGATTAGTGCACATTTTTGGCACCAAATAAAAAGTAGCGCATTGTCCTGTGCTCAAAAAAACAGCGCTGCCTGGATAGTGTGCATATGGGCGGCGCCTGTGTGGATAATGGATGTTCCCACCATGGCACTGCTAGTACAAGGATTGAAATTCCATGCTGCTGGCACATGGCAAGGAGCAACTACCGCCAGCACAATGGGTGGTGGTAATAGTTTCCTGCGGCGGTTTTAACATGGCAAGCTGTGCAAAATTCAGGGGGACAACTGTTCCTGTCCCCCTGTATCTAGCATGGTGCCCCATGCTAGTATTGTGTCCCAAACCTGCGTTACTAGCGGGGGACTTAGTAAACATGTCCTATAGTGCATTAGCACTAGGTGCCTATCTTGGATAGCAAAATCTAGGTATTGCCAGAGCAGTCCTAAATCTGGCTGCCAGTCATTCCTCCCTCTCCCGCATTTGATGGTAAAGTTATGCTGAGGGAACCTCCAACCCTTAAGCATCTCCCATTTGAGTTCTGAGTAGGGATTTATCACTTCACTGCTTATTCAGTGAATCAGTTAATACCAAGTGTGAGGCTAATCTCCATAGTTACTGACACTTAGTATTAAAGTGGAAGGAAGGAAGACCATGTCCTCCCAGAACCTAGGAAGGGTAGATGGAACATTTCATCTGTGGGAGGAGATGATTCAGAGGGGGTGTCACTTGATCTGTCTTCTTCCCCCTCCCCCACTTTCAATTTTACAGCTAGGAAGGATGAGAAGTGGGGAAAGGGCCTGGAGGCTTCCCTGACATAACTTTATTCCAGAGGGAGGGATAGTGGGATGTTTATTTATTTAGACAGATTTGTATGTCACCTTATCCTTCAATCAAGGTGGTCACGTCACATTACAATTGGAGGGTTACATTTAACATTAGGGTACGTGTAAACATTTAGACAGTACAGTTACTTAACAGCATTTAGACAGTACAATTGATGGTAACATTTAACATGAGGGTATTTAATAACGCGGTATGATAAGCTTGTGTATGTGGATATGATGGGTGCGTGCTTAGTTGGCGGCGGAGGTAGTATGTCGGTTTGGGTATGTGATGTTGCCTGGATGCTCATATGTTTCTATAAATAAAAATGCTTTGAGGTCTTTGCGGAAGTCTGTGAGGTCATCTAGTGCCCTCAGGTTCGTTGGGAGGGAGTTCCATAGTGTGGATGCCAGTAGTGATGGTGCTCATTTTGATGTTGTTTGTTTGGTTTTGTGGTAGCCTGCAGGTGTGCCGATCAAGTTGTCGTTATTGGTTCTTCTTGGTTGTTGCTGATATCTCTTGTTATAACGTTTTGGAGTACGTCTGTTGAGAGATGGTGAATGACTTTGAAGATGATCATGTTTGTTTTGTATTTAGCTCTTGCCAGCATTGGGAGCCAGTGCAGTTGTTGTAGGACGGGGGTGATGTGCTCAGTCCTTGGTGTATCTGTAATGATGCGTGCTGTGGTGTTTTGTACCATCTGTAGTGGGTGGAGTGTCTGCTGAGGAAGGCCTTGATGTAGTGAGTTTCCATAATCAAGCAGTGGTGTAATGAGTGCTTGGCACACTGTACGGAAGTGATCCTGACGGAGCATTGGTTTGATTTGTCTGATTGTTTTCAATCGTTGATAGGCCTTGTTTGCGGTTTTGGTTATGTATGATTTCAGGTTCAGAGCTCTGTCTAGTGTGATACCCATATACCTAACTTCTTCTTTGACTACTATGTGTTTGTCTTGGATGCTGATAGTTTGTGGAGGTATGAAAGTGTGGTTTCTGGTGACGAACATTGCCTCGGTTTTATCGTAGTTGACCGTTAAGTTGTTAGCTATGAGCCAGTCATTCATGTTTTCGAGGCATTTGGTTATTGTTGTGGTGTTAAGTGCTAGTAGGTTGATTGGAGCGTACACCATGATGTCGTCTGCATAAATGTGGTAGTGAAGTTTGTGGTGCTTGATGATGTTGCATATGGGCTGTATGTAGATGTTAAAGAGCATTGATGATAAGGCTGAGCCTTGAGGTAGTCCCTGCGTGACGGGGAATTGTAGTGATTTCTTTTGCTCGCATTTGACTTGTTGAGTTCATCCTTCCAAGTATGATGTAAACCACTTCAGAGTGTTCTTGCATAGTCCTATCTGTTGTAAACGTTGCAGTAGCTTGATGTGGGACACAGTGTCAAAGGCCGCCGAGATGTCCATGAACACTAGCAGGAAGCCGTTTTTTATGTTGTCTATGCCTCTTAGGAGATTGTCAAAGAGGGAGGTTAGTAGTGTTTCCACACCATGTTGGGGCTTAAATCCATGCTGATGTATATCCAGTGGGGCATTTATATCAATATGGTCCTGTAGTTGCCTTTGCACTGCCTTTTCAACGATTTTAGCAAGGAATGGCAGGCTGGAGATGGGACGGTATGATTTTGGTTCGGAGGGGTTCAGATTGCTACTTTTAAGTATTGGTCATATCATTGCGTGCTTTAGTGGTTGCGGCATGTATCCTTGTTGGAGTGAATCCTTGACAATTTTTTGGATGTGATGAGAGAGTTGGCTTTTTGTAGCTTTGAGCCACGTCACTGGGCATGGGTCTGACGGTGAAGTTGTTGTGTTTAGTCCAGATATAATGTCTTCTACTTGCTGCTTTGTTGGTATGGTGAAGCTCTCCCATTTTTTATGTTGCTTTTTTATTGTATGATCATTTGATTGTGGTGTAGTAGAGCATATTTGGTTGATGTTTTCTGACTTCATGTAGAGTCTGCATATTTTTGTGGGTCAAGATGGTGGGTGCTTTGTTGCATGTCATCTTTGGTGAGCTTTTGGACAATGCTAAAGATTTCTCTTGGTCTATTAGTGGATTTCATGATAAGAGGGGTATGGTGTTGCTGTTTACGCTCATTTATTAGATTGTTTTATTCACGTTGTTTGTCTCTGTATTGGGTTAGGAGGTTGTGTGATTTGTTTCGCCTCCATTTTCTTTCCAGTCTTCTGAGTGTGCATTTTGCAACTCTGACTTCATGTGAGTACCATGGGGCATTGGATCTCTTGTGTGTTTGTGGTTCTTTGGTGGTTGGGGCAGATGCTGCATTAGATATTATTGTGTTCCATTCTTCTATGTTAAGGTCAATGGTGTCTTGTTTCTGTTGAAGTTGTGGAGTGATTTTGTTTATGAATGAGTCTCTGTTAAATGTTTTGAACCGTCTAGTTGTTCTTTCATCTTCTTTGCGTTGGGCGGGGTGGTTCAGGGTCATGATGAATTCTATCACATGGTGGTCTGACCAAGGAACTGGTGTGATTGTTGGTTTTGTGATCTTGTTCTGTTCCACTAATTGCATTGGCATGAAGACCATGTCCGGAGTTGTACCTTGCTGGTGCATTGGGGCATTGATTGTATGGCAGTATTTTAATGACTCCATGGCTTTTAAGAACGTTGCGGTTTCTCTGGTGGGTGCGGATGTTAGGTTGTAGTCTCCTAGTGCAATGAGAGGTTTGTGTCTTCTGTTGTGTGCGCATATCATTTCGATTACTGTGGATAGGTGTTCAGTTGTGGTTCCAGGTGGTCTATATGTGAGGGAGATGCTTAGGTACTTATTGGATATAGTGAGTGTGTTAGATTTGATTGTGTTAGTGGTGGCGATTGTTTTGAATCTGTATTCTTTTCTGGTAAGTATTAATACTCCTCCTCCTCTCTTTTGTGCTCTGATGCAGTTAAATGCCGAGTATCCTGTTGGGGTTACTTAGTTTAATATGACCTGATCTGTGTTGTCTAGTTGTGGGCTGTATGCTTTGGTTGTTGGCGTTCTTTGGATAAGTGTGATGCTGTTGTGCATCTGGGTTGGATGGTATGTAGGTTGATCAAGGGGATTTGCTCATTGAGTCTGATGCTATGTGTGCAGGGTGCGAACATATGGAGGAGTGTGAGGTAGGCCATGAGGTAGTGGGTAGTGGAATGCATTTTGTAATTTGTATTTTACTGACCTGTGATTAGGTTAGTGGTTTACTGACCTGGGTTTGACTTGAGTTGGGTTATATAGTTGTAGTTCTGCATTGGTAGAGGTGTCTTTACTCTATGGGTTGTGTTGCTTGTGGTTGTGTTGTGTTTGGTTAGCGGTCTAGCTATGCGGTATTAGAGGAGTTAATAGAGTTAGTGTGCTATGCAACATGGGTTGTTTTAAAATGCAAACAATGCAAACAGTGGGTAGCAAGTTCTATGCAATTAATCTACAAGCAATGGATTGTCTAGGCAAGGTAGCAGAATTAACTTACAAGCAGAAGATTGTCTAGGCAAGGTAGCAATGCAGCAGAATTAATCTACAGGCAATGGATTGTCCAGGCAAGGTAGCAAGGCAGCAGAATTAATCTACAGGCAATGGATTGTCCAGGCAAGTAGCAGAATTGACTTACAAGCAGAGGATTGTCCAGGCAACGTAGCAATGCAGCAGAATTAATCTACAGGCAATGGATTATCCAGGCAAGGTAGCAGAATTAACTCACAATCAAGGGATTGTCCAGGCATGGTATCAGGGTTAAACTACAGGCAATGGATTGTCCAGGTAATGTAGCAGGCAGCAGAGGCAATGTGCATGTAGAGGCAATATGCTTGTAAGGGGGCCCGGGATGCTGATCGTTGGCCACTACTTGGTCCGCGCCTAAGGGCCACGCCAAAGGGCCCTCTGGCGAGGCCCTCAGGTGCAGGCCCGCCCGGCGCGGGCGTGCCTGCCGGCGGCGTTCCTTTTAAGCTGTTTCGTCTGCCTCCCACAGCCCCGATTGGGCTGGATCCTCTGAGCGGGAGGGTTTAAAGATACCGCTCAGGTGCTCGACCCCAATCGGGGAGCTCTTCAATGGCTGCATGTGTGGTCTCTTCTTTCCTGCCAGCGGAATTCCTTTTAAGCTGTTTCCTCTGCCTCCCACAGCCCTGATTGGGATGGAGCCTCTGAGCGGGAGGGTTTAAAGATCCCGCTCAGGCGCTCGACCCCAATCGCGGAGCTCTTCAATGACCGCGTGTGTGGTCTCTTCTTTCCTGCCGGCGGTGTTCCTTTTAAGCTGTTTCATCTGCCTCCCACAGCCCTGATTGGGCTGGAGCCTCTGAGCGGGAGGGTTTAAAGATCCCGCTCAGGCGCTCTACCCCGATCAGGGAGCTCTTCAATGGTCACGTGTGTGGTCTCTTCTTTCCTGCCATCGGCGTTCCTTTTAAGCTGTTTCCTCTGCCTCCCACAGCCCCGATTGGGCTGGAGCCTCTGAGCTGGAGGTTATAAAGATCCCCGCTCAGGCGCTCGACCCAGATCGGGGAGCTCTTCAATGGCCGCGTGTGTGGTCTCTTCTTTCCTGCCGGCGGCGTTCCTTTTAAGCTGTTTCCTCTGCCTCCCACAGCCCCGATTGGGCTGGAGCATCTGAGCAGGAGGGTTTAAAGATCTTGCTCAGGCACTCTACCCCGATCGGGGAGCTCTTCAATGGCCGCGTGTGTGGTCTAGAGATGTTGGGGGACTGGCCGTTTCCTCCAACATTTCACTCTTTATCCACAGGAGAAAGGGGAAATATAGAGGGGCTGGTCACATTAGACAGCTATTTTCAGCATTGGCTGAGAGCCTAATCTAGGCATCAAATTAGTCTAGATTCAACATTTTAGGTGAAAATCTGGCTAAACCTAGGGAGCCAAATTTTGGCTTACTAAAGACACAAATATTAACATTCAGAAGGTGCAAGGGATTTCAGAAAGACAAAGACAAAAAAGAATATTTGAAAAAGCAGAGTGAAGCAGGGAAGAAAGTCAGGACAGTGATAAAGCAAGATTTTTTTTCAGGTTTGCTATTGAAAGAAGGAAGTATTGTGGTGGGATCTTCAAAATAAATTAAAAGGAGACAGACGCGTGTAGAGGGTGATGAGGAGAATGCTGATTATCCAAATATTCTTGAAGGAAATATTTGAATATTCTAACCAAGTCAGATTCATCCATGCTTATTTGGTATCTAATCTCTGAAAAGGAATAATAAGTTATCTTTCTGGCATTCATTTATGTATTGCTCCTGAATGGCCAAACAACATGAACTGCTAAAGACTCATTTATCCTATTTCAATGGAGCTGGGGCCATCCAGGAGCACCATCATTATGCTTTTGCATAAATAATATAAATTCTACTGTACCTGCTGAAAAAGCCAGGAAAGCATCTGGTTTCACAAATTCTCCCTTGCCATTCAAAAAGTTAGATGGGTTGAACTCGTGTGGGAATTTCCACTGAGTTTCATCAAAGTGAGCTGAAGAAAGGACAGTAACAATTGAAGTACCCTGTTGAAAGGGAAAGAGAAAATATTTTATCAGGCTAGAGAATATGAGAGTAAATATACGCTGGACGATATTTAGCCCATGATGGTCAGCGATTTTTTAAACTCTGGACGCCATAAGCCAAATTAAGCCAGATATTCCATGTTAGTGCCCAGGAAGCATTTTCCGCAGAATATCTGGTATTAGTTTTGACTGCTGCATCTGCAGGCTATCTAGATAGTGGCTATTTTCAGCCGCTATCTGGATAGCCAAATCATATAAAGATAGACTTGCTTTTTTTTGGTCTAACTTATGTGGTTTCTTATGCGGTGAGCGGAATGAAAATCATTGTTAATTCAATAAGCTATTGGACTGCCCTCGCCCCGCCCAAGGCCCATCCTGGCGCTATTTGGATTGCAATTAGAGGGAATATTGGACTTAGTGGGGTTTATCCAGTTAGCAGTTCCTACTAACCATATAAACCCTTTGAATATTGGGCCCATGGTTTTCTTTTGTGTGACTACTAGGGCAAGCAAAGACAGAAAAGATAAGTAAAATGATATGTTGAGGTTTGATAACTGTCCCAGATTATCATCGGCTGGCTAAGTACACAGTTAAGTGACAGAAAGTGGATTAAACAATGTAAAATGGCAAGCATGCAATGGCCTCCCTGATAGTACACCATGGAAGACATAAATCATCTTATTCTGAACACTAATGTGAGCAGTCTATAATAAGCCACGAGAATTCCACGACAAAACAGTTTTAATATTATAACAATGGAGTTTCAACTCCTGCTTTCCTTTCTCTGAACTGTTGATAGAATTCTTTCTATGCTACCTTTTGCACATTAATCCATTTTATTTCTTTAACCTTAATTCTTAATAGGTATATACAGTGGAAAATTTCTTATTTCATTTCTTTTTTTCCTAGCATTTCCATGTTTTCTCATTTATTTAGTTTTGTTTTGAGAAGGGTTTCAGTTATTCTCCTAATAATTAATGCACACGATTCGACCTTAATACATGTTGGGCCCGATACTGAGTTAGGATGGCTAGGCGGTAGTACAGTGCCTAGCCGTCGACGCCATCCTCTAACCCTGGATATTCAATGCCAGTGTCGTATGCAGCCCCAGAATTGAATATCCGGGGTGGCCGCATATGTCTGGAGGCTGCAGAGACTAACCGGGTAGTGGCGATATTGCACCACTGCCGAGTTAGCTTCTACTGGTAAAGATAGGACAGCTTTTGCAGTGCCTATCTTTTACCCCCTAGAAGCTCACCAGGTAGCAGTGCAATATCACCGCTATCCGGTTAGCCTCTGTCGATGCCCATGACACGCACCGATGCTAAGTGGTTAGCATCAGGGTGTGTAGAGGAGAAGATCAGGGATATTCAGCGGCACTAACACAGTTGAATATCCTCCTGAGTGGCATTTACACAGTTTACAGGCCTGTAAATGTCTTTTTAATATCGGGCCCGCTATTCTTAATATTGCGTGCGCTGTGCAAAAATAGCACATGCTGGAGGTCATCTTAGAAGTACCTACGTATGGAAATAGCAGCGTCTACATATGTAGATGCTCTGAGATGCAGAAATTTTAAGGGGACGTGATTAGGGTGGACCAAACAATTGAGTGTGTTATTCCCATTTTACAATGGCAGTATACATTTTTTGTAAATTCCCACATCAGCTTTTGCATCTGCTGCGAGGCCACACAAGTGCCAGCTACTTGCTCCTTTGGATCTGGAGTCTGCACGGCACTTGGCCCTTTAATTGCCTCCTCTTTTACGTGCAGCATTGTGAAATCCATCCCATAAATGAGTAGATACACAGTACAGAAAATACACGTGTGCTGCAAGACCAGCATTAACATGTGTTGCTACTGCCACTTGTGCAAAGCTCCCAGTGATGCCACTCCTTTTCTGAATGTTTTTTTCTGAAATGGTGGCTCCTACACATACTCGTGTATTTGCTGGTGTCCTTATACATATTTCAAAAGAGTCCACACTAAACAATTCCTTTCTAGAGATACCAGTGCTGGAAAGTACAGCTGTTTATTATGATTGATTGTCTGCCAAGTTTAAGAGTGATTTTTGACAATAAGCTGAAAATGGACATGAGTTTAGTAAGGTGGTAAGATCTTATGTTTACACTATGGCCCTGATTCTGTAAGGCGGATAGTAGGGCTAGATGTCTCCGCTGAGACATGCCGCCCCACTATCCGCCTTCTCCATATTCTGTTTCCCGTCCCGTTTCCCCCCCGCATACACAGAGCTGCTGTGCGTGCTGCGTTGGACAGGGGTGGCATGGGGGCAGAGAGTGGGAGGAGCATGGGCGGGATCGGCACCCGGACATACAGGGGCACTGGAGGGATGGCCAGATTATTCCATCTCAGAGGTGGGATAAGCACTGGCCACCCCCCAGATTGGCCAGCCTGACCCCCGGCAGCATCAGCAGCAGGCACAGTGAGTCCCTGTCGCTCGATACAGGACCTGGCTGACCACATCAAGGGTCAGGTGGCAGGATAAAGGGGGACAGCAATGCAGTGGGCTGGTTGGGAGGCAGTGAGGATGCCCCCTAACCGAGTGCAGGGGCACGCCGAGCTGTCTCCGGGCCCAATCCTGCACCCATGGGAACATCTTGTGCTCGCAGTGCAGAATTGGGTCCTAATGGACCCATCCTGCTTGGGGCCATCCAGATGGCCTGGACGTGCCCCTCGCTGAATCGAGCTCCAATGCATATTATTCAAAGGTTAAAGATATTTCTGCTTTGGTAATACAGTAACATGTCACTTAGATTATTGTAACTTCTTGTATTATGGGCTGCCCAAGACCAGTCCGAAATAACTAACCATTTATTCTGAACACAGCAGCCAGATTCTTACAGGAGAGAAAATTCACAATTCTATTATACCTATTTCTCAGGGTCTACACAGCTGCTATTGGAGACTGGCTGAAAATTTAAGGTGACCTGTTTGATTGATGAAGCCCTTGGTGGATTATACACCTGAGCATCAGCTGAGGTCCTCTAGGAGTAACAGGGCAAACTACATGGGCCACTGCATATGGGAACAACAGAAGATGGGCGACAGCAATAGAAAATGGAAGATAACTCACGTCTCCGCTCTTTTGGCATTGCTAGTTCTGTTCTTCACTGATTCCACTCCTTCCTCTCCTCTCGATCTTTCACTGTCCTTACCGAGTCTTCCTCCTCCTCTGCCTTTCCACTGTCCTGCGGTGTCCCCCAGGGTTCTGTCCTTGCTCTTCTGCTTTTCAATATTTTTCTGGCACCCCTTTCCCTCATTATTCAACAACACAGGATCTCTGCCTACTGTTACGCTGATGATATCCTTCTTGTTCATCATACTAGCCCCTCTGCTCATGACCTTTCGTCTTTGAACACTTGTCTTTCCTCTGTTTCTGCCTGGATGTCAGCCAACATTTTACACCTCAACCCTGCCAAGACTGCTGCCATATGGTTTTCCCTATCTAGCTCTCCTCCTTTTATCGCACCCTCCCTTGCGCAGACTCCTGTTCCCCTGGTCTCCTCCATCTGCTACCTCGGTGTCACTCTGGACTCTCCTCTTTCCTTTCATGATCACCTCTCTTCAGTTATCCAATGGTCCTTTTACTCTCTTCACTAGATCCGTTCTGTTCGCCCATTTCTCTCATTTTCTTCTTTGACCACTCTTCTCCTTTCTCTCGTCATATCCCATGTTGATTACTGTAACAGTGCCCTGGCTGACCTCCCTGCTTGCTGCCTGGATTCTTACCCACCCACTCTCGCTCAGATCATATTACCCCCCTGCTCATTCAACTGCATTGGTTACCCATTAAGTTTCATATTCAATATAAGGTTCTTACTCTGGTTCATTACGTCATCCACACTCATACCCCTCAATACTTGTCTGACCTCTCCGTCAGATTCATTCCAATCGCCTCTCTCTCCCCCCTCACCTTCACTTGCTCATTTGGTATCCACCCGATCCTCTGCTTTCTTTTTCCTGAGTCCCCTCCTATGGAACTCCCTCCCATCAGACCTTTGCCTCAAAGTCTCCTTTCCCCGCTTTAAGGTAGTTAAAAACCCACCTCTTCACCCTTGCCTTTGACCTTCCTCCCTCTCTTCCCTAATTTCTTGCCTTGCCGTCCTTGCCCCTTTTAGTCTAGCACTCTATTTCTTCCTCTATCTGCTCTTCTCTTTCCTGTCCTACAATGGTATTCTGTTTCCTTTTCCTTGTTTCTTGTAGCAATTTGTTTTATATTGTAAACTGCTCAGATGCCTTGGCATTGGGTGGTATATCAAATGCCACAGTAAAGATAAAAATAAAGCTACACAGGACTGTCGCAAGGAGAAGAGATGCCCTAGGCGAGTCTCATCCCTTGCGCCCCCCACAGTGTCCATTGCCACCGCTGTGGCCCCTCTCCGGGACTGACAGAAGTGGCAATAACCATAAACAGCACTGCGGCACTTACCTTCCAGCTTCAGTGCCGCATGGCTGTTTGCTTCTGCCCTCTCTGCTGCCTGTTGCCGACTTCTGGTACAAACAGGAAGTTGGCATCGAGAGTCAGAGAGGGCTGGAAGCAAACATCTCCATGGTGCCAAAGCTTAAAGGTAAATGCCACGGGGCTGTTTGCAGCTATTGCCACCTCTGTCAGTCCCAGAAAGGCTCCCCCAGAGGGCTGGCGCTCTAGGCAACCACCTAGTTTGCCTGATGGTAGCGCCAGCCCTACAGCTACACAAAATAGCCTCTGTGTCAGCTTGGCCATACTAGGTGAACACTTGTTTGCTACTGTACATCCCTGATGACCTGCACACAAGCATTCTGCATACAGTGCCAGAGACACTGAAACCATTCTCTTAAGGTAGACATGAACAGAAAACATACACTACTGTAATTTGCTTCATGGGGCCCAATGCCATAAAATGGACTGGCTGTGCCACTTCATTATCAGCTACCCTCCAAACATTACAGACCTATCCTCGTTCCGTTCACATCTTAAAACTCCCCTCTTCATTGAACATTTGTGTCAGAACAAAACTACAACTTATACAGACCCTACATAAATAACCACTCCCCTCCTTTATCTAAGCTAACCAACCTTTTAACATAATTAACAGTCCCCTTCAATCCCCTTTGAACTTACCCTAAGTTTAAATGACATTTTCGGTCATTAGAATTGTAAATAAGTTATATTTCTAGAATTTTGTAAATTTTAGATTGCCTTTTTCAGCACCAGCTATATTGTTAAAATGTTTAATGTACCTGTTGTTTGAATTGTAAACCGTTATGATCACCTGATATAGCGGTATATAAAACACACAAATAAATAAATGCAAGTACCAATTATTAAGGAGACATTCTTTGATTTGCTGATTCAAATTCTCGAACTCAGGCCTGGACTAATCACCTGGTGCCACACCAGCAATCAGCCGACTGCATGACAGCAAAGAAGAGTACTTCTGGAGACTGCAAGAGAGAATGATGCTTTTTGGCTTTCAGGTCCAGTATCCTGTTTCCTAGGGTAGCCAATCCAGGTCTTAAGGACCTGGCTGGTTTCCAAAAAGACGAATAGGCTACTCAATGCTTGTATCGGGGCAAGCGGTGGATTCATGTATGCTCATATTTTAAGGGTTCCGTTGCATGTACAACAGATGTGACACTCTGTTGGGTTGTCTGCCTTGTAGAACTTCTTGAATTGGTGAAAGTTGGTATAAAAAAAAATGTAATAATTTTCCAGCTTCTCTCTAATAAAAGGTTATGGACCTTTCCTCTGGGAGCTTGGCCAAAAACTTTGTTAAACTCCGCTACGTTCGGAGATCATTTCGCGCAAGGCTCTTGGAGTACACAGGAGATCCAGTGGTCAATCAACTGACTGGAAATGCGAGCGAGTGATACATAGAAACATGATGACAGAAAAAGACCACATGGCCTATCTAGTCTGTCCTTCCATAACAACAACTACAACAGTCCATTTTTTACCTTTAGAGATCCTCTGTGTTGGTCCCATGCTTTTTTGAATTCAGTTACTGTCCTCATCTCTACCACCTCCACTGGGAGACTATTCCATGGATCCACTACTCTTTCTGTAAAGAAATATTTCCCCATATCACTCCTGAATCTATCTCCCTTCACCCTCATCCCATGTCCCTCGTAGCAGAACTTGCTTTCAATTGAAAGAGGCTCTCTCCCTGAACATTTATGCCATGGAGGTATTTAAACATCTCAATCATATCACCTCTATCCCGCCTTTCCTCTAAGGTGTACATATTAAGATCCTTAAGTCTGTCCTCATATGCTTTATAATGAAGCCCATTAATCATTTTAGTAGCAACCCTCTGCACTAGGGTTGCCAACTTTTTCACCGAGAAAAACCCGACACCTGTGGCTTGCCATGCTCCACCCATTCTCCGCCCCTAGTCCCACCCCTGCCCCACCCCCAGCCCCACCCACAAAAATTACCGAGGATACGTGTAGGCTAACTTCCTTGGTCAGATAATAATTAAACTGGGAACCCCAAAATCCAAACATGAAATGTACAACACTGGAGAAATAAAACTATAAAGTAATTTCCTCTTGCACTAAACAAAAACGCAAAGATGTTAGCAATACACACTTCCCAGACCAGACATATTCCAGTTAATAAATTCAAAATAAAAAGTATTTTTCTACCTTCTGTTTGGGCGTTTTATTTTTCAGTTGCAATTGCTCCAGTCACTTCTTCTGGTTTCTTCGTGTCTTCTGCGAGCTATCCATTTGTCCTTTCTTCTCTTTTAGATGTTTTCCATTCTCTCTCTATTTCTGCTTTAACATACTGATTGTTTCCCTTTTGCTCTTTCCCCCAATTCTTTCCTTATTCCTTTATCATCCGTTTAAATTTCACCCTTCCATTCTCAAGCCCCTCTTACTCTCCCAATACGGCCCATCATAGACTTTTTCTTCCACACAAAATATTTGTCCCCCTCTCCATTCTCAGTCCCCATCCATTCTAGTCCTCCCCCCAAATCAATTCCCTTATAGTTCTAGGCCCACCCAGCATCCACTCCCTTCTAGTCCCATTCTCCCATGCCCCACATCAGCCCATTTCCAGTCCTATTCCAGCTCTTCATCAGCCCATTTCCAGTGCTAGCCCTCACATCACAGGCCATTTCCAGTCCTAGCTCCCCCCCCCAATCACAGCCCATTTCCAGTCCAAGTCCCCCATCACAGCCTATTTCCAGTCCTAGGCCCCCCCCCCCCACCATCACAGCCCATTTGCAGTCCGAGTCCCCCCGCACCATCACAGTCCATTTGCAGTCCGAGTCCCCCCGCACCATCACAGCCCATTTGCAGTCCTAGCCCCCCTAATCACAGCCTATTTCCAGTCCAAGATCCCCCTTCCTCCACCATAGCCCATTTCCAGTCCAGGTCCCCTCCACCCCCATCACAACCCATTTCCAGTCCATGTCCCCCCCCATAACCCTTTTTCAGTTCAGGTCCCCCCACCCATCACATCCTTTTTCCAGTCCAAGTTCCCCCCCCCCATAGCCCTTTTCTGGTCCAGGTCCCCTCCACCCCCATCACAACCCATTTCCAGTCCATGTCCCCCCCCCATAACCCTTTTAAATTCCAGGTCCCCCCCCCATCACAGCCTATTTCCAGTCCAAGTCCCCCCCCCTTAGCCCTTTTCCAGTCCAAGTCCCCCCCCCTTAGCCCTTTTCCAGTGCAAGTCCCCCCCCTTTAGCCCTTTTCCAGTCCAAGTCCCACCCCCTTAGCCCTTTTCCAGTCCAAGTCCCCCCCCCCTTAGCCCTTTTCCAGTCCAAGTCCCCCCCTTAGCCCTTTTCCAGTCCAAGTCCCCCCCCCCTTAGCCCTTTTCCAGTCCAGGTCCCCCCCCATCACAGCCAATGCAGTCCTTGCCCCCCCCCCCCCCGACCAGCATCGCGGCTGTCTGAGGCTTCAGAGGGAGCCGGGGAAGCCCGCGCGATGCCCCGGCTCCCTCTGTACAGCCACCAGCGTGAAGAGCCTTTTCCTTCACGCTGGCGGCTGTTCCTGTGAAGCCGCGAATGCTGGGAAAGGTTAAAGGGCAACCTTTAACCTTTCCCAGCATTCGCGGTTTCACAGGAACAGCCGCCAGCGTGAAGGTAAAGGCTCTTCACGCTGGTGGCTGTTCAGAGGGAGCCGGGGCCTCGCGCGGGCTTCCCCGGCTCCCTCTGAAGCGGAGAAAAGCCGGTTTTTTTGCTCTGGCCGCTCCCGATCTTGCAGCCAGAGCAAAAAAACCGGCTTTTAAAGGGCCTGTTTTGCCTCTGCGCCGGCAGCCGGCCTGGCCGTGGAAAAACCGGCCAGGCCGGCTGAAAACCGGCCAGTTGGCAACCCTACTCTGCACCGACTCCATCCTGTTCACATCCTTTTGAAGGTGCGGTCTCCAGAATTGCACACCATACTCCAAATGAGGTCGCACCAAAGACTTATACAGAGGCATTATCACCTCCTTTTTTCTGCTAGCCATTCCTCTCCGTATGCACCCAAGCATCCTTCTAGCTTTTGCCGTCGCCTTTTCTACCTGTTTAGCTACTTTAAGATCATTAGACACAACCACGCCTAGGTCCTGCTCTTCTTTAGTGGACAAAAGTACTTCACCTCCTATACTGTATTGCTCCCTCGGATTGCTGCAGCCCAAATGCATGACCTTACATTTTTTAACATTAAATCCCAGCTGCCAAATTCTAGACCATTCTTCAAGCTTAGCTAGATCCCTCCTCATGTTATCTACACCTTCCTGGGTGTCTACTCTATTGCAGATTTTGGTATCATCTGCAAAGAGGCAAACCTTAACCGACAGCCCTTCCGCTATATCACTAACAAAGATGTTAAAAAAAATCGGACCAAGGACAGATCCCTGGGGCACACCACTGGTAACATCCTTCTCCTCAGAGTGAGATCCATTTACTTGTACTCTTTGTCGCCTCCCACCCAACCAATTTCTAACCCAAGCAGTAACTTTAGGGCCCATCCCTAGGGTGTTCAGTTTGTTTATAAGTTGCCTGTGAGGAACAGTGTCAAAGGCTTTACTGAAATCTAAATACACCACATCTAGAGCTCTCCCTCGGTCCAACTCCCTGGTCACCCAGTCAAAGAAATCAATCAGATTTGTCTGGCAAGACCTGCCTCTGGTGAATCCATGCTGCCTCGGATCCTGTAATCCGCTGGACTCCAGAAACCTCACTATTTTCTCTTTCAGCAGCGTTTCCAATAATTTACTCACCACCGAAGTTAAACTAACCGGCCTGTAGTTTTCAACCACATCCTTACTTCCGCTTTTGTGTAAAGGCACCACATGAGCCTCTCTCCAGTCCTTTGGCACCACTCCCGACTCCAACGAGGCATTGAAAAGGTCAGTCAGTGGAGTTGCTAGAACGTCCCCAAGTTCCCTCAGTATTCTAGGGTGTATCCCATCCGGTCCCATCGCTTTGTCTACTTTAAGTTGAGCTAGTTTCTCACGAACACAGTCTTCTGAAAATTGTTCAAGATGTTCCTCGCTTCTGTTCCTATTTGTGGGTGTTTTCTGAGGTCCTGCTCCTGGTTCTTCATCTGTGAACACAGAACAAAAATATTTGTTAAGCAATTCCGCTTTATCCTTATCAGCTTCTACATATTCCCCCCCTGCACCCTTGAGTCTGACAATACCACTTTTGCCCTTCCTCTTCTCACTAATATATCTGAAAAATGTCTTAGCCAATGCAATAAAATGGGGGGATATTTCCTCCTCCTTTTGAATCTTTGCCTTCTTGATTACTTTGCTAGCTTCTCTAAGTTTTTCCAAATACAGATGCCTGTCTTTCTCTCTCTGTGATCTCTTGTATTTCATGAAGGCCTCCCTCTTTATCTTCACTTTTTCAGCTACTTCCTTTGAAAACCATAGCGGTCTCCTGTTCCTTTTGCCTTTATTTACCATTTTAACAAAAAGGTTGGTTGCCCTTAAAATACCCCCTTTCAGTTTTGCCCACTGTTTTTCTACATCCCCCAGCTGTTCCCATCCCACTAACGACTCCCTGAGGTATTGGCCCATCGTCGCAAAGTTAGTCTTCCTAAAGTCTAAGATCCTCACCTTGGAATGGATTCTAACAGCCCTAGTCCTAATACTGAACCACACCATCTGGTGATCACTGGATGCAAAATGATCTCCCACTACAACATCAGAAACACTTTCACCATTGGTAAGCACCAAGTCCAGTATGGCCCCTTCACGTGTGGGGTCTGTTACCAATTGCCTGAATAGTTTTCCCTGTAGAGAATCCAGGATCTCCTTACTTCTAGATGATACTGCAGCAGGAATGTGCCAATCAACATCTGGCATATTGAAATCTCCTATCAGTAGCACTTCCCCTTTCCTAGCAATGCTGCGTATGTCTTCAATTAACTCTCTGTCCACCTCTTCCTCTTGTGAGGGAGGTCTGTATATCACACCAATGCAAATAGATTTCTCTTTCCCTCTTTCTAGTTTAACCCACAATGCCTCCTCTCTCCCTTTTAAGCTCTGTAATTCCAAAACTTTAATAGTAGTTTTTACATATAGTGCCACTCCTCCTCCCCTTCTTCCTACCCTGTCCTTTCTGAATAAAGTATAGCCAGGTATAGTTACATCCCAGTCATGGTTTTCTGTGAACCATGTTTCTGTAATTGCCACTAAATCCAAGTCAGCCACTCCCACCAAAGCTTCAACTTCAGGGATCTTATTTCCCATGCTACGGGCATTAATACACACTGCTTTCCATATGTTACCCCTGTTACCCATTTCCATAAAGATATTTAATGTATCACCTACCTGGGGGCTTTCACTTACCTGGGGGCTTTCTTCACCCATCCCCAACGAATCTAGTTTAAAGCCCTCTTCAGTAGATAAGCCAGTCTACTACTGAAGATGCGTTGGCCTTTTTTGGAAAGATGGATGCCATCTCTGCTCTGCAACCCTTGGAACAGCATCCCATGGTCTAGGAAACCAAAACGCTCTCGATGACACCATCCACGCAGCCATGCATTCATCTCCAGGATGCGAGTCTCTCTGCCTTGGCCTTTACCCTTTCAGTTTTGCATTGCAGGCGTTCGAAGCTATGGTGACAGGTCGAGTGGTGCGAGTACTGTCCAACAACTCTGCGGCGGTGGCCTACATCAATCGGCAGGGCAGAACCGGAAGTGTGGCCATAGAGGCTGTGGCAGAGGGTCTGTGTGTGTGGATAGAGCTTTGGCTGCCAGCCTTTTCGGTGGCACATGTTGCGGGTAAGCACATTGTGACAGCGGATTTCCTCAGCTGGGTCCGAGTAGATGCCGGAGAATGGGAGTGGCATCCGGAGATGTTCGCACAGATCGGTCGCATATGGGGACAGCCAGTAATGGACCTCATGGCGGCGTTTCACTCTGCATAAATGGGTCACTTCTTCAGCAGACGACGCGAAAGGGGGTCGGAAGGCATCGGCGCACTGTTTCAACGGCAGCCGTCGTCCGGTCTTCTCTATGTCTTTCCACCGGGGACACTCATAGGTCGAGTGGTTCTGAGTATCGAAGCGCTTCGGGGAAATGTGTGGTTGGGGGCCTCGAGCTGACTGAGGTGCCCATGGTATGCCTGCCTCATACGGTTGCTCGACAGGAATCCATGGAGGTTTCCGACATTGGAGATTCTGTTGCTACGGAGTTCCCTTTGAATGCCTCAGGTGCATCGGTTTTCGCTTACAGGGTTGTGTACCTCCTCCTGCAGCTTGGAGACTGGGCATGTCAAAATCATGACATCACTGGATGTACTCTGCTGGCCTCTCCCATCAGCCCCAGTGAACTACTGATAAAGCACACTCAAAGGAACAACAAATAAGTAGCTAGCATATTAAAACAATTTATTTTTATTTTTTATTTTATTATAATTTAAACATTATAGTGAAATTGAATTTATAACTCGCAACTGTGCAACATAAATTTCCCCCCCAACAAGGAGGAAACAGCCTTGCACCGCTCCCTTCCGTCCGCTATAGAATAAGACAGAATGAAGAGTAAGAAGAGACAAAAACAGATAGACAAGATCAGAGCTATGAGCAAAAGAAACCATTAATAATGATAAACCTTACCGGTAGATTCACCCTTCTCCCAATAGAGCCTTTACTGCCAACAATATGACCCCTGGCGGGAACGAGGACTAAACTGGAGTCCCTTCAGGAACTACAATTACCAGGTAAGTGTAATTATCATTTCCTTATCGGTCCTCCAGTTTAGTCCTCCACCTCTGGGATGTAACAGAGCAGTAATCATTGGGAGGGACCTTTCCAGCCGGCTCGCCACAACGCTGACCCGGAGCAGGCATCCTTTGCTGCCAGAACATCTAGGCAGTTGTGCCCACTGACGGTATGAAGAGACGACCAGGTGGCCGCTCTACAAATCTCCCCTGGTGGAACCAAACAGTGATCCACCCATGAAGTCGCTTGCGCCCTGGTAGAATGAGCCCGTAAGCCCATTGGAACTGTACGACCTTGCAATAGGAATGCCGATGCAATCGCCTCCTTAATCCAGCGTGAAATGGACGCCTTTGTTGCTGCTTCCCCTTTGCGGGGACTTTCAAACACAAAAAGGATGGTCTGACTTGTGGAAGGTTTCCAAAACTTTCAAGTATTGCCGCAGCACGCGTTTTATGTCCAACCGGCGTAAGTCACAATCAGAATATTCCCCTTCCAGGAAACCGAGAACTGGAAGAGAAACCGTTTGGTTCAGGAGAAAATCAGATACCACCTTTGGGGAACTCAGCCAAAAAAAAGATACCAGATGCTGCCTGCAGCACCTCTCTCTAAGCTTTCTCTCTTTTCCTATGACTCCAACCTCTTCTGCAGGTGTAAGTAACTTCCAGATGGACTCACTAGGCAAATCACTGTCCTGCTGGAGTGTGTCCCTATCTCTCTGCATATAAGTGCTATCCTGCAACCACATATCTCCCAGCTTCATGCAGAGGTACCATATAAAGCTTGTTATTTTATAAGTGGGATATAGCTAGTCCTAATTGTTTGCATAGCTCATGGGAATTGTGATGAGAGAATGATAGTACTTTCTAAATTCTAAGTATCACTAGCTATGATCTCTCTCTCTCTCTCTCTGATCCCCCTGAACAGAATCTAATTAAAAAACATATTTGGGACAGAAATCTTAGTGCCTAAGTCATTATTTTAGCCCCAGGACTCAGGGCGGAGTAACTGGAACCCAGAGTGCATAATTATTCCTTAGTATCTGCTCCACAGTCCTCCCAGCAAAGGTTGTTATCATTACTCTTTCTTTCTGAAGTATGTTAAGTTCTGCATGTCAGACAACCATTGCTTATTACAGCTCTGTTGAACTGAATTGAACTCTTTAACCTATAATTTAAGAGAAATGAGTAATTTAAAATTCAAGAAAAAAGTGAAGACAAATCAGTTTGAGCATTATTTTCACAACTGATTACTGAAGGATTATTTCCTGCTAGATTTAAGGGAAACTCTTATGTTATAAGATTAAATTTTTGTTTTGTGTGTATTTTTGCTTTATTACTTATTTCTTATTTTAAATATTGTTTGAAGAATGTTTATTATTGGATCATATTAAAATCATAAACCATTTAATGCTATGAGAGGAGCAATATATCAAATAAATAAATGGAATGGAACCTTTTGTAAAATACTAGAGAAACTGTGTGTATTCCAACCTGGATCTTCCAGTTCTAGCCTCGACATTCTATGTAAAACGAGACTTGTTATGTAAGAATAGTATGCATTTTTGACAATGAACCCCCTCCCCCAAAAAATAATTTTGGAGTTTTTTCCTTTTAATTTTGAAAATGACATGAAATACCATAGGTTATGTTGCTGACAGTTCCTATGTCATTTCAAACGAATGCACATTCCTAATGATTAATTCTAAAATAGTCATGTGCTACAGAAAGTTAGTTTTTGATTGGGCAGCAAAGTTCCAAAGGGACTCTTATTTGTGAAGCCTGCATGCTAATACTGTATTGTAATTTGGACATTTTATCACCATATCTACTATCCACTTTCACAACTACTTTAATCAGATGGCAATTTTAACAGGAAGTCATAAAATAATTTCTACTGAGGGGTTTCATTGTAGTGGTCCTTCCTTTGGTGTAGATTAATATTAAATGTTATAGTTAATGCAATAAGAAATAACAGAATATAATCTGTAACTTTATCTAAGCTTCCCAAAATGCTACACTAACACAATGACTGTTAACAGGTTACTAATGAATTGGCTGAGTTTTTTGCAATGTCATACAATGGGCAACTCAACAAAGGTATTGCATCATCAGGAAATGGAGATATTTTCTAGGTAGGATCCTCAAAAAGGTCTTGGTGTTTCCCCTGTTAGCAGGAAACAGAATCTGAAAGGATGACAGTAGAGCAGTGGTGACTGGTATGTGAAAATTAAGTGGTGTGATTTTGCACAGGTATCACTGCTTCCCTGCCTTTGCTCTGTAACACCTCATCCCCAACCACTACTACTCGGTATCCCTATCTACTTTACCTAATCATCTCAGCTTCACTTCAGCCTAGGATTACATATTGGAGTGACCAAGGAAGCCCAGTGAAAATCCTAATGAGCGCTAGACCGATGTGATCCAATTGCCCTCTCTTCTTCTTGCATCATAGAGAAGCAGCTTGGTGAGCACTCCTGGACAATGAGACTTATATTTGTACTAGACAGAGAAGATTTGCTCTTCTCTTTTCTTTTTTGTTATTTTTGGTTGTGTGATCATACCACCACACTTAAACACGAGCTGCAACTGAACAGTAATTTATCCTTCATTGGTAATCGTGTAGCAATGGGATAGACATACAGAGTCCCATTTATACCTGGAATCACCTAATTTTAAGGTTTTCACCCCTGTATTCTTAGCTTCAGCCATTGCCCATGATGTTTTCTTACTATGACTGTCCATAGCTGAAATATTCTTCCGCCTGTCGCCTGCATTTCAATCGTACCAGATGCTATTTGATATTCATGGAGCCTTATTAAGCAGGAAAGTAAGTGAAGTGGGTAGGCCTCTGACTTTTCTCCATGCTTCTTCAAGCTGATTAGACTGGTCCTTCAAACGTCCTCACCCTAGCCTTCCATTTATTTGTGCCTCTATGCGAATTATGCTGTCCTCTCTGCCTTTGATCTGGAAAACTGTCATTTGTTCCTGGGAATTGACTACATTTCTCTGTTCCCAGTCTTTTAGCTTTTCTAGGCCTCGGGGTATTGTCAGAAGAGCAGAAGCTTAGTCCCTTCCCTTTTCCTAGGCCTGCCTAGGAACACATTTTTCTTATTTTCTTCCCTGCTCAAGTTTTTTCCTTTCTTTAAGACTTTGGCTTTGACTTATTTTGACCTTTGTTTCCTCTCTCCGGGGATACACTGTACTGTATGATTTTGCTTCCTGGGATTGGTTATGTGGACTAGCCATCCTTTCTATGGTGGATTGAATGTGTTTGTCATGTTTTGACAACAGATACTAGCGAAGGGAAGGGTAAGATACATCCAGTCATGGCCACTTCATTATTGCTGCAATACTATTGATAAAAGCTTTGCTTAGATTTGTTTGATGTCTTTATGATACAACTCTGTAGGATTTCTACACATATCATCCAGTAAGATTTTAGACTGGAGGTAAGCTAAAGGGGCTTAAAGGGGCTTGGATAATGTGCCATCTTAATTTTAATAGTTTAGAATTAAACTATACAGTTGCTTAAATTGCTATAAGAGCAATTTAAGGAACTGTATAGTTTAATTCTAAACTATTAAAATTAAGATGGCACATTATCCAAGCCCCTTTAAGAAGAAATTATATAATTTCTTTTAAAAAGATGAAAAGAGAAATCATATGGAGGGTGATGGTTGAGGTTGAAACTATGTGCATACATTGACTAATCCACAGATATAGCAGAAGCAACATAATGTACTTTGTAGTGAATTTTCAAAGGGAAGCTACTCACTTAGAGGCACATTTTACAAAAGACACCCAAGTACAATCTGGGGTGTTCAAGCAAGAACGTTTGAAAAAAAGCCAGGCATATCCAAGTTTGGGCGCGCTTTCACAAATGTGGATGTCCCGATATGGATATCTGCAAGGCACTCTACATAAATAGTCCTAGAATAGTATTCAATATGGGGATGCCTAAGAGGCATGCAGCAGTGGTTCAAACACAACAGAAATTTCTCTATCACACTACAAATATCGTTGCAATTGTAGAGAGTACTGAGGACAGCGGAATGCCATCTTCTCTACACCCTCCAGATGTTTTACGGCCCTAATGAGCACTTTCCCAATGCCTATTAAAATAGATTTTAAAAAGTACTCACATATTTTGCAGCTTCATGGCTTAGGGAATATTTATTAAAGCCCATTCAAAGTATACTTCAATGTGAGTCACTTAGGGGATTTTGGAAGCCCTCTTCATTCTTTGGACATCTGAAAACAGGCATGGAGACATCCAAAGCAGAGAGACGTCTACAGAGCCATTTTAGAAGCTAGGTCTGTGGATGTCCCCAGCATAAGGACCTCCAAGTCTGAATGGGGGCCTGGAGGAGGTCTGACCAGGCTTTCTCAAGAATCTTGATGTGCCTAACTGATCTCAGAAATGTCCTGGACATCTGAATTTGCAGCTAAGGTTATACCTGCTCCATGCACGAACAGGCATCTGAGAAGTGCTTGTTTTGTCAGCCAAACATCTGGAGAGTATGGATAAGGAGCTACATTAACACTCCCTTTATTTTACAATATGTCAATGAACACTGACAGGGAATGGGAGCTCATATTTTTGTTCTGCTGCGCCATTGGATCTCCCCGCCCTGTGCTTTCCTTAGGGGGATGTGGCTGCCAGCATGGACATCCACGTTGGGGATGTCTATGTTTCTAAAACTGGCCAGAAAGATAAACGTCTCTGGCATTTTTCTGCATTTTCTGCCCTGAACGTCCCCGATTTGACTTGGACATCCTTTCTAAAATGCCATTTTTAATGTACATAAAATGGCAAGAATACTGGATTTACTAAAATAAGTTAAACCTGTGGAGCATGATTCCATAACGTGCACGTCTGGCCCGTAGACATGCCTAAATCTGAAAATTGAACCCCCTTATACCTAATTCCGCATCCGTGGGTCTGGAAGTGACTACGGGTCCAGAATCGGGGAGATGGACGTATTCAGCACAAACATGCAAGCACTATTCAGCTGGCCCATGCCTCAGACACAGGTAAATATTTAGGATGTCCCCATGCCCACCGTACACGTTTTGGATCCTGTTTGTCCCCGCAATGTACCTGCGCATGCCATGCCCCTCGGGAAAAACGTTCATCTCCTAAGCTGTTCATCATAGACAGTAGTTTGTTGATGCACACTAGACATAAATATCAATGAGAAATGACAGTTGCTGCAACCTGGACCATATAGCAGTCCCCCTCATGCCCTGAAAAATGCTAGATAAGCCCAGTGCACCCCAATATGGTGTACAAGAATGTAAATTTGAACATGTATGTCAGGACATATCTTGCATCAAATGGTGTGTGGCATTAGGAACTGGCCTCAGTGATTCCTGCCCTGGTAATCTCTACAAACACATCTTAAACTGCTAGGGATGGACCCTCACTAAATCCCAGACTAACCTTGCAGTTTCCCAAAAGATGCATAATATTGCTGAGTAACAAATGTATGCCTTTTCATGCCTATGGCCTATAAATGCACTAATTTTGCTGCTCCACACTACCATTCTCCTCTTATCTCTCCCTACACTCCTCCCCGAGAACTCCGCTCTGCTGTCAGATTGCTTCTATCTGTGCCCTTCTCTTCTACTGCCAAATCCAGACATTGCTTCTTTCACTTTGCTGCTCCTTATGCCTGGAACAAACTACTTGAGTCTGTACAACAGGCTTTGTTTGTCTCTGGCCCCTCTCAAATCCAGGCTGAGGGCTCACCTCATTGTTGCCACAGTTGGATCTGGTTCTTCCTAAGCTCCCTTGTGTTTCCTGACCATTCCCCCTGGATGTATCCTGTCCACAGCCGCTGTGTTGTCTGTCTAGACTAGATTGTAAGCTCTGCTGAGCAAGGGCCATCTTTTACGTGTGTCTGTGCAGTGCTACATACATCTTGTAGTGCTATGCAAATGATCAGTAGTGGTAGGGCCTTCTAGCTATGGTATCTGAGGCCCACCTATCTGGGTACTGGCATTTCTCACAGCAGCTACACCTGTCCCATCATGGTGTATGTTGGTCTCTACACAGTAGAGGAACGTGATGTGTCCAAGAAAAGAACAAACTGATCATGTAATATTGAAAAGAGGCTTTTATTTACAATACCAATGGATGATGCCCACCCGACACAGGCCGTGTTTCGTTTAACAAAACTTCATCAGGGGTACAGGGCAACAATCCCTCATTGGCCAAAACTGTAAAAGTCTCTTCTTGCCCACAAATTTTATAACAAGCCTAACCTGGCTGCACAATTCGCGGCACTGTAAACGTGAAGACCACATGATATATCCTGCATCTCATCTCATGGCTCAAATTGTGCCGAAGCTGTGCAGTGCTGCATACATCTTGTAGTGCTATGCAAATGATCAGTAGTGGTAGGGCCTTCTGGCTATGGTATCTGAGGCCCACCTATCTGGGTACTGGCATTTCTCACAGCAGCTACACCTGTCCCATCATGGTGTATGTTGGTCTCTATACATCCGCTATCAGTGGGGCAACCACAGACAGCTTTGTGGCACTGCTCTCCTAATCAGGGCTTTGTGGGCATGGGAGGGGAGATCCCTGTGCCATCACACCAAGTAGACAGACTCTAGATATATCACCACTCTTGCAGCTGGCCTGGCCTGGGTAGGCATGTAGGCCACATGGGAAAATCCGGGGAATGTTGGCACTACATCAGTCGTGTCTCCCAGTGCCTGGCACAGCGGATGTATGGCTGCCCTACCACATTACCAACAATATCTGATCTTATTAGAGTACCCTATGTAAAATAATCCAGAAGGTATCAGCATAGGTTCCCTATGGCTAAATGTCAAAACATATCCCTGTCAATAATAAGGTACCCTCAGAATAAGGGCATTCAGCAATGCAAACAGCACTAAACAGCAACACCATTGGTCCCACAAAATATGCATTATGGGTATGCATTAGTGTTGTTTTCACTATTGAGTGCCCTTTTTCTGAGGATCCCTTATTATTAACAGGGATATGTTTTGACATTTAGCTATAGTGAACCCTCTCTGATTTTGACTGTCCAATCATACTGGCATCTGGTGATACTGCGGTCATCCAGGTACTGGGCAGGCTTTCATGTCCAGGTACTGGGCAGGCATTCATGTCCCCCCTGAACTGCAGATGAGCACACCAGATCCCCCCATGCACCCCTCAAACCACACACACATGTACGCTCACTTTTTGTCATAAAAATATGATTTTGCCAAAAAGATGCCTTGACCCTATACATTCCAAAAGAAACTCCAAACAGTAACAGATACAATCCAAAATGCCCAAAGTCACCAGATAGAAAACATTGGTTACCCCTTCAAAAACTTTTTCAATTATTTTTGTCAGACGAAACCGGTAGAGGGGAGCATGACTCTCACCCCCATATAACGGCTATGTCCATTTTAATCAATATAGGTTCTTAAAACAATGGAAAAGTACTTATCTTGTGGCAGCAAAACTAGAGCGGTAGATGTAATCAGGAAGCTACACGACGTGCACGTTTCAGGTCTGACAACGACCCTGTTTCAAGTGCTGTTGTTCCTCCATTCATTAAAGTTGAATTGCTGAATAGACACACCAAACGTAAAACATTGGATTTTAAAGGGCCAATTATTATGTCATTGGCTGATCCATAAGCCACTAACAATTGAACCACTAATGAGAAAGGAAAAAACCCCATCATTATCGGGGAAACCCTTGCTCATTAGAAAGAATCACATCAGGCTGAGCCAATCAATCTCACGATTTAAGCCATGAGGGTGCATGGAATTAAGTGTGTAAATCCATCATTGCTTCTCAAATTGCAACAAAATGTTCTGTCACCCCCATGGGGGTCATGGGGGACATGGTGGATGACTCTCCATTTCAAATCACAAAACTGATGTTGATGGATCAGACAGTGGTCTACTCACGCTCCCCTTTACCGGTTTCGTCCGACAAAAATAATTGAAAACGTTTTTGAAGGGGTAACCAATGCTTTCTATCTGGTGACTTTGGGCATTTTGAACCTATACATAACAGTTGTGACATAACATAATAGCATGGCGTACCAGGACTACAAATATGATCTGTTTTTCACACAAAAAAGAATCCTTTCCCTGCTCATGCCCATACTATCCCTGCATCAGCAGTCCCATTTTTCAGAACAGTGGAATTGTTAGGGTCCCATAGACTGGCTCCTTTAGCACAAACAGCACATTAGTGCATAGCCTGAATAAACACTATTGCTTTTCCTAATATTTCTGTAAGTTTGTTTAGTAATGTATAGAACTTACAACATTCCCTCACCTCTGCTCTCTGTACCTTAAAACTGCATCTTGTGTTTTTCCAGACTGCAGTCATACCAGTTCAAAACATACTTATCACAGCCATTCTTCAATATGGGCCGCATTGCAGAGAAGAGCAGAATTTTTTCAAAGTCCTGGTCTTATTCCACATTTCAGCAGGAATAACATGGACGTTTTCAGGAAACAATATGTACACAGGCCGTTCCTAAATACACTTTCTACGTCTCTGTGGCTGACCAAGACCTCCTTCCTTCTGGGCATGTTCTGAGATCCCTGTACTAGCGCCGTGGATGTGCAAGTCAGCAGTGTTTCAGAATATGGTCAGGGACATTTTTGGCACAAACGTCTCTGCTGCATGTACAAGCCCCTTATTCATGTTCTGAATTGATCCCTTAGTAAATTCCATGTTCACAATACTGTGCATTGCCAGTGCATTTGTTACCAGAGGCAGTAACTATACTTTTGCTAAAATGGGGCAAATGGGGAGAGAGGGGATTTTGAGGGGATCCTAGTTGGGGCAGTTCATTTTTGGCAGGGTTTCCAAGTGGGTAGAAGCATCTATCAAGAGGGATAATTCTCTCTCTGGGGGAGCGGGGGGGGGGGGTGTACACCCTGGGTAAGCTTTCCATTTTTGATCATAGGTTAGGAGTAATCCAAAAGTATTGACAGGTGTAGTAAAGAGCCAGTGCTCTCGGAGAGTTTACAACACCTCTTGAGGTACTATTAACTTTCTAAGCCTATAAATGGATCATGTAATCGAAAAACCATTATAATATTAATTACCTACTTTAAATGCATTTGCATTTGATGCAGCTCATTCATTTTTACTACACATTTTTAGTGCCTCAGTAAAACATCAAAACATAGAAACATGATGGCAGAAAAAGACCATATGGCCTATCCAGTCTGCTCTTCCATATCAACCATTATAGTGCCTTTTTTTTCTTTAGAGATCTTCTGTGTTTGTCCCACTATTTCTTGAAATCTGATACTGTCCTTGTCTCTACTACCTCCACTGGGAGACTATTCCATGCATCTACCACTCTTTCTGTAAGGAAATATTTCCGCTTATCACTCCTGAGCCTATCCCCTTTCACCCTCATCCAATGTCCCCTCGTTGCAGAGCTTTCTTTAAATTGAAAGAGGCTCTCCTTCTTTGCATTTATGCCATGGAGGTATTTAAACATCTCTATCATATCTTCTTTATCCCGCCTTTCCTCTAAAGTATACGTATTCAGATCTTTAAGTTTGTCCCGATATGAATTCAGATCCTGTCCTCATCTCTACTACCTCCACTGGGAGACTATTCCATGCATCTGCCACTCTTTCCATAAAGAAATATTTCCACATATTACTCCTGAGTCTATCCCCTTTCGCCCTCATCTTATGTCCCCTCATAGCAGAGTTTGCTTTCCATTGAAAGAGGCTCTTCTCTTGTGTATTTATACCATGGAGGTATTTAAACGTCACTCTTCTATCACATTTTTCCTCTAATGTATACCTATTAAGATTTTTTTGTCTGTCCTCATATGCTTTATAACGAAGACCACTAACCATTTTAGTAGCCACCCTCTACACCGACTCCATCCTATTTATGTCCTTTCGAAGGTACGGTCTCCAGAACTGCATACAGTACTCCAAATGGGGTCACACCAGAAACTTATACAGAGTCACTATCACATCCTTTTTTTTGCTGCCCATTCCTCTCTCTATGCACCCAAGTATCCTTCTAGCTTTCGCCATCACCTTTTCTACCTGTCTAGCCACCTTAAGATCATCAGAAACAATCACGTACAAGTCCTGTTCTTCTTTCATGGACAAAAGTACTTCGCTGCCTACACTGGACCGCTCCCTTGGATTTTTGCAGCCCAAATGCATGACCCTGCATAGTTTAGCATTAATTCTCGGCTGCCAAATTCTTGATTATTCTTCAAGCTTAGCTAGATCCCTCCTCATTTTATCTATTCCTTCTTAGGTGTTACTCTATTGAAGATTTTGGTATCATCTGCAAAGAGGCAAACCTTACCTGACAGCCCTTCCGCAATATCACTAACAAAAATGTTAAAAATAATTGAACAAAGGACAGATCCCTGTGGCACACCAATGGTAATATCCTTTTCCTCAGAGTGAGCTCCATTTACCTGTACTCTTTATCACCTCCCACTCAACCAGTTTCTAACCCAGTCAGTCCCTTTAGGGTCCATTCCTAGCGTGCTCAATTTATTTATACATTGCCTATGCAGAACGGTGTCAAAGGCTTTACTGAAATCTAAGTATACCACATCTAGGGCTTTTTCTTGGTCCAACTCTCCAGTCATCCAGTCAAAAAATCAATCAGATTTGTCTGACAAGATCTGCCTCTGGTAAACCCATGCTGCCTTGGATCCTGCAATCCATTAGACTCCAGAAACCTCACTATCCTCTGCTTTAGCAGCATTTTCATTAAGTTACTCAAGACAGAGGTCAGCCTAAATGACCTGTAGTTCTCATCCTCATCCTTACTTCCACTTTTATGTAAAGGGATACATGTGCCTTTTTCCAGCCCTCTGTGACCACTCCCACCTCTAAAGAAGCATTGAAAAGGTCAGACACTGAAGCCGCTAGAACAACTCCAAATTCCTTCAATACTCTTGGATGTATCCCATCTGGCCCCATCGTTTTGGCTACTTTTAGTTTAGCTAGTTCATACTTTGGACACATCATGCGAAGAGAGAGATCATTAGAGAAAGACATCATGCTTGGCAAGATAGAAGGTCAACGCAAAAGAGGAAGGCCAGCAATGAGATGGATCGATACAATAACAGCAGCTACAGGTACCAGTTTGTCAACAATGAGCTGCCTGACTGAAGACTGAACACAATTTAGGACAACTATCCAGAGGGTTGCCATGAGTCAACACTGACTCTGGTCCCAGATGATTTCCGGACAATATTCCAAGCACTAATCCTGCCTCATTTTGACTTTGCTAATTCCATTTTACAAGGTCTCCCTCAATCTACACTGAACCCGTTACAACTGGCCATGAATGCCGCAGCAAGGGTCCTCCACGGAGCCTCCAGAAGTGACCATGTGACTCCTATTCTAAAGCAGCTTCATTGGCTACCTATACACGGAAGGATTATATTCAAGACTTTACTCCTCTCATTCAAGGCCATCAATTGCCTCTCCTCTATGGCACTTACTGAGCTTATCCATACAGTGCCCCCCAACAGATCCAGAAGGTCAACAACCCTAAATCTACTAATAACCCCGAAGTCCTTGACGAAATGCAACAACACAACGGCAAATAGGGCTTTCAGTATTTACGTCCCCAAATGCTGGAATGCACTACCACCAGACATTCGAGCTATTGTAGACCTATCTCAATTCAGGAAGGCAATCAAATTTCACCTCTTCCTCCAATTCTACCCAGCCAGCAACCGAATCTAAGTAACCCCACCTAAGAAACTAATGTTCTTATATTCCCAGCCTTTATTATTTATTATCTCATGTATATAGTTCAACCCTGTTATTGTAATTATTATTATCTCGTGTATATAGTTCAACCCTGTTAGCCAAGTTGGTACTCCTGTTCCTTGTAAAACCAAACAGATTGTTGTCTTGGTCATTTTGTTATATTGTAAACCGCGCTGATACCGAATAGTGCGGTATATAAGCAACTGTAATAAATAAATAAAATAAATAAATAATAACAACAACAAGAAGCTCCTCACAAACACAGTCTTCTGAAAAGTGGTCAAGATCCCCTTCACTTATGTTCCTATATGTGGGTGTTTTCTGAGGTCCTGTTCCGGACCCTTCATCTGTAAACACAGAACAAAAATATTTGTTAGACAATTTCACTTTATCCTCATCAACTTCTACTTATTCCTCCACTTCATCCTTGAGTATGACAGTACTCCTTTTGAACTTCCTGTAACATATCTGAAAAAAATCTTGTCCCCCCATTTTATTGCACTGGCTATTTCTTCTTCTTTTTGTATCTTTGCTTTCCTGACTACTTTCCCACTTTCTCTAAGTTTTTCCAAATATTGATGTTTGTCTTCCTCTTTTTGTGATCTCTTGTATTTTATGAAGGACACCCTCTTTTTCTTCACCTTTTCAGCTACTTCTTTTGAGAACCATAGTGGCCTCCTTTCTCTTTTACATTTAACTACCTCTCTAACAAAAAGGTTTGTTGCCTTTAAAATATCCCCTTTCAGTTTTGCCCATTGCTTTTCTACATTACCCAGCTATTCCCATCCCGCTAACGACTCCTTGAGGTATTGTCCCATCTTGGAAAAGTTAGTTTTCCTAAAGTCTAAGACCCTCGATTTTGAAGGGACTTTATCAGCCCTAATCCTAATACTGAACCACACCATCTGGTAATCACTGGATGCGAGACAATCTCCCACTATAACATTAGAAAAATGTCCCTATTGGTAAGCACAAGGTCCAGTATGGCCCCTTCACGTGTGGGTTCTGTTACCAGTTGCTGGAATAGTTCTCCCTGTAGAGAATTTAGGGTCTCCTTACTTCTAGATGATACTGCAGCAGGAATGTACCAATCAACATCTGGCAACTGAAATCACCTACCAGTAGCACTTCTCCTTTCATGGTAATACAGTCCTGTGTATGTCTTCTATTAAATCTCTGTCCACTTCTTCTCCCTGTGAAAGAGATCTGTATACCACACCAGTGCAAATGTATTTCCTGTTCCCTCTTTCTAGTTAAATCCACAGTGCCTCCTCGCTCCCTTGTAAGCCTTGTAATTCTATAGGTTTAATATTATTTTTTACATGTAGTGCTACTCCCCCTCCCCTTCTTCCTACCCTGTCCTTCCTGTATAAAATATAGCCCGGTATAATTTTATCCCAGTCATGGTTATCCATGAACCATGTCTTCGGAACTGCCACTAAATCCAAGTCAGACTCTTCCATTAAAGCCTCAACATCTGGGATCTTATTTCCCATACTAACATCTAAGCAAACATTACTGATAATGCATGTTAATATATTTTAAAGTATGTTGAGCACCAAATTTACAGACATGGGGGACATACTAAGCAATGGCTAGTTATAGCGCTTAGGCACCATCGTTTTAATAAAACCTGGACATTCAGCAGTGGAACATAGATGGTTTCTGCCTCTGAATATCCAGGCTCACTGAACATTAGCAATGCTATCCAGTTACTGCCGATATTTAGCTGCTAACTGGATAGCGTTAACCATAGGTCAGCCATTCACCTGTCTTAACTTTATACGGTTAAGCTATCCGGTTAGTGGCTGAATATCGCCACTAACAAAGTAACAGCTGTCAGCACCCCCGATCTACTCACAGAGCACTCCAGTTATAACCGGGTGGTTCTTCATGGTCTGCCAACCACCTAAAATGCTATGACTATGCCCCCCATAATTACTAATGTGCATTACCATGCATTCATGTGGATAACACACATTATTAATTACTAAGTCCCTTTGAATAACATGGGACTTGTGGTAAAACAGCCCGCATTAATTATGTTAATGCACTCTAATTAGTAGCTCACATTAGTAACTATGCCTGTAAGTGTTGCAGTCTGTAATAATATGTTAGGCAACAAAATGTTATTATTTTTAGTGTCAGTGTTCTGCTGTTACATATAACTTCTACTACATTTCATTGCAAGAACATTCTAAAACCCAAGAGACTGGGTTCCTGGCTGAAGAAGTTAGGTGTCTACTTTTTACCTGCTGAGCACCTAAATTAAGGTAGCTATTTCTACTAGTCAACTAAATTTAGGTACTTAAAAAGTAGGCAGGGCCAGGTTGGGGGACATGTTAATTACTCAGCACTGATTTAAGTGCTAGATCCCTAAAATAAGTTACTCTTATTTTAGGGATCTAGCACTTCAAATCAGTTCTGTAAATAAGTCATGACAACTGTAAATAGGGTCTATCATGTTAACTACCCTGCATGATAACCCCTTTCTCTATAGTTCATTGTACCCAGTTTAAGTTGTAAATTAGGATGCAAACTACCTTGATTGAAGGATAAGGTGGCACAAAAATATGGTTAAAATAAATAAATAGGCAATGTTGTTGTTGTTAAGTGCCGTCGAGTCGGAGTCGACTCATGGCGACCCACTGGATAGCTATCCTAAATTGTGTTCGGTCTTCAGTCAGGCGGCTCATTGTTGACAGACTGGTACCCGTAGCTGCTGTTATTGTAGCAAGCCATCTCATTGCTGGCCTTCCTCTTTTGCGTTGACCTTCTATCTTGCCAAGCATGATGTCTTTCTCTAATGATCTCTCTCTTCGCATGATGTGTCCGAAGTATGAAAGTCGAAGTCTTGTCATCTGAGCTTCTAAAGAAAGCTTAGGTTTGATCTCTTCTAGTACCGACTGGCAATAGCAGGCAATAGCAGGTCTAAATTTAGGTACCAGGGGCCCAATTTTCGAAGGCCTTTACCTGGGTAATTTCCCATGTAATCCTTATCTGGGATTTTTGAAGGGCACCTACATGGGTAGTGCCCTTCAAAAATCCCAGATATGTCTCTAACGCACCCAGATGCTATTGGCATAGCATTGGAGCATGTTGCGGGCATTCCGGGTGGAGTGGAAGTGAGCCATGGCACTACCCATGTAGCACTGATTTTCGATGATACACAGTTTGCGTTCTGTGCCTTAAAGATAGGCGTGGGAAAACATCACCTATCCTTAAGACACGGGGGCTAACCGTGTAGCATTGAAAATTGGTGCTACACGGGTAGCTGCTGCAGCTTCCTGGCTGTGTGGCGACACCTGGATTTTCCATGCCAGGGCCACATATGACCCCAGAAAATCCAGGTTAGGCAGGAGGTGGGTGGGCTATGCACCAATGCGGCGCATAGCACCACCCAACTGAAATTTAGGTCCAAAGCTGGAAACCTATTTTAGTCAAAAACTGAGAGGCCTAAGTTGCACAGAAATTTCTCCGGCACCTAAAACTGAAGCACATGCATCAACATTTTTTGAATATTGACCTCAAAGCAATTAAATTTGATCTGGTTCTGAGCAAAGTTAATAATGGATGTGATCATGAGGCTTTTTTTTCTTCTTATTTCAGTAATAAGATCATTCTTTTTGTTTGCATACAAGAAAGACAAAAGTGCTGCAATTACAGGAAATATCTCATGTTACCTGTAAAGTAGCTAAACAGGTAGAAAAGGCGACGGCAAAAGCTAGAAGGATGCTTGGGTGCATACGGAGAGGAATGGCTAGCAGAAAAAAGGAGGTGATAATGCCTCTGTATAAGTCTTTGGTGCGACCTCATTTGGAGTATGGTGTGCAATTCTGGAGACCGCACCTTCAAAAGGATGTGAACAGGATGGAGTCGGTGCAGAGGGTTGCTACTAAGATGATTAGTAGTCTTCATTATAAAGCATATGAGGACAGACTTAAGGATCTTAATATGTACACCTTAGAGGAAAGGCGGGATAGAGGTGATATGATTGAGATGTTTAAATACCTCCGTGGCATAAATGTTCAGGGAGAGAGCCTCTTTCAATTGAAAGCAAGTTCTGCGACGAGGGGACATGGGATGAGGGTGAAGGGAGATAAATTCAGGAGTGATATGCGGAAATATTTCTTTACGGAAAGAGTAGTGGATCCGTGGAATAGTCTCCCAGTGGAGGTGGTAGAGATGAGGACAGTAACTGAATTCAAAAAAGCATGGGACCAACACAGAGGATCTCTAAAGGTAAAAAGTGGACTGTTGTAGTTGTTGTTATGGAAGGACAGACTAGATGGGCCTTGTGGTCTTTTTCTGTCATCATGTTTCTATGTTTCTATGTTTCTATGTTTACCTTACCTTTGGAATGCTAAAACCTGAAAGCGTCGTGTCTTTGATGGTAGCGTGGACTACTCCCAGAGGAACAATGTTTCCGAAACGCTGGATTTCATGAATGACTGCCAGGGTGTAGGGCAGTTGGGCTTTATCTTCATAATTCAGGCACTTTTTGTCTCCAAGGACTGTATCGATTTCTTTCTGGCACTTATCTAACAAATACAATTTTATTTTAATCACTTTTTTTCATCAATTTGTTGCAAATCTATGTTTATTAATATACCATGAGATTTATATTCAAAAGATTTGTCCAGGTAACATTGGGAGTTATTCAGACAAAACTATCCTGCCCCTCCTCCTGCTGGCGTGGTTGCATTTTTCGGCTAACTCATGGGTCAGACAAAATTTAACCAGACAAATAGGTGCAGTCTGAGATAGGGTGAGCAGCAGGATCAGAAAAAGGTCATACACAGAGGAGTGAAATACCAAGCTGCCAATTTTATTAATGACCCGACATGGTCTTCAGGGGTCGCAAACACAAATTGTTCAATAATGTTAGTAGCACAGAACACCTGTTTGTTTCTTCAAATAAACATAGCAATACTTGACTATTTAACATTTAAACAAACAACAATACCAATAGGAACAGCCACAACTTTGCACTAGCTGTCGTTTGTAATAGAAAAACTTCTTTGAGCCTATGTATGAATCTATGACATTCTGCTGCATTTATCAGGCTTATCTGAAGCTTGGATGATAGGAATGTAGAAGCCGACTTTTTCTTGTAATACACCATCATTGTGGAACTCTCTTGCTAATACAGTACACAAAGAAGAACTAGAAAATCTAAGACAAGTCTCTTCCTCACCTCTACTGTTAGTAGATTCTGGACAGACTGAGGCCAATATTCAGTGGGTCTTGGTCTACTTAAAGATAACCAGATGACTTACCACTGAATACTGGTTCCATCGTGGATATCTTGAAAATGCAACAGGTTGTGGGATACCCAGGACAGTTTTAAGAAACCCTTTTCTAAACATTCATCTTCTCAACTATCCCCACAAGAAATGTTAAAGCTTTTTGCACTTGGACAACTTGGTGAGATCGACCTTACATAGAATGCTTCAAAAGTAGGAACCTCCATAAAGAAAAAAAATGATAGTATATTGGTATGATTTGATCAGAGCACTAGCTGTGTACATGGCAAAAAAGTTAATTTCATATTATCAAACTGTTGCATTTCCAATTTTTATTGTCTTATTTTGTCATGTATACCACTTCTTGGCATTTGTGTCATTCCATTAAAGCCAATGGAGGACGCAATATATAAAATATGTTTTGGTTCTGACATTGTGGTCTTCCATCCAATTTTCAGGAAACTTACGGGCACTAGTAGAGGCAATAGTGCCCCAAGGCACAGAGAAAGGAGTATCAGCAGTGGCATCAATACCCAGATCCTCAGTACTGCTACTACTACTATTACTACTGCTGATCATGGGGGTCATCTTGTCCTGCGAATATCGGGGATGAATGTACCATTCAGACGTCCATCCCCGCTATTCGCCCCCCTGCCAGCCCCGTCAAAAGCCTCCCCGTATGAACAACGCGTTTGTATGGGGAGGCTTAAAGCGGCAAGAGGGGGCATTCCATAGATGGAGCGAGGGTGGGCCATGGGCAGTCCATGACCTTGGATGTTCAGGGCCAATTCTGAGGTTGGCCCTGTACGTCTGGGGCCGTGAACGTAGATGGGGACTTATTCCACTGCAGAGGTGGAATAAGTCCCCTGGACATTGGGGGATTCTGTCGCTGGCTGGAGACAAAATGTAAGGGGTGCAGGAAGTACCCTGCAGCCAGACTATGGCCATGGGAGGCCGGATCGAGGGTCCAGCTGCGGGGAAAGAATTGCATCGGCGGTGGCCAGCATCCGCGGCTCCTGAATGGAGCCATAGTGCCATGGTAACAGGACGCTCCATTCAGGAGCCTGATTGAGGTAGCCAGGCAAGTGGCTGTGCATGCATGCCAATCGGAATCGGGGCCCAGCCTGCACATTCAGGTCCTAGACCCGATTCCGATCCTGTGGGCACGTCTAGTCTTGTGGGATCAGAATCAGGTCTACCTCTGGGCATTCCAATTCCAATCAGCCACACAGGGGCCTGGACGCCCACATTGGAATGTACCTCCACTTGTATAGCGCTACAAGGCATATGCATATGTACAGACACATGTAAAAGATAGTCCTTGCTCATCAGAGTTTACAGTCTAGTTAAGACAGACAATACAACAGCTGAGGACAAGGATACATCCACTTACACATAGGAGGTAAGTGGATCACACATAGGAAATTAATGAACCAGGGAAACTATAATTCAAATCTGACTTCTCACACTGATGCTTCTTATCACCTTAGATAAGTCCCTTTACCCTCTTTTGCCTCAGGTATAGATGTGTGGAGCCCGATACCAGATGGGGTACGTCCGGGCCATCTAGATGGCCCCCGAACAGGAAAGGCCCATAAGTGCCCAATTCTGAACCACAGGAGGAAGACGTTCCCGTGGGTGCAGGATCGGCCACTGAAAGATGGCCCGACATGCCCCTGCATCTCCTCGGGGACATCCTCCCTGTGGCACATCCAGCCCACTGCTGTGAGACTTCAGTTTCCCCATTGCCCGACCCTGGCAGGGGTAGCTAGGGCCCAGACTGGGTGGCAGGGACTTACCTGGTTTGCTGCTGTTGCTGCTGGGGGGCTGGCTGGCCGATCCGGAGGGGCGGCCAGTGGTTATTCCATCTCTGAGGTGGAATAAGCTGGCCGTCCACCCAGTGCTCCCCAGGCCCATGACCTGAATCAGCCCTGTATGTCCGGGGGCCAGTCCCACCTACTTTCTGCCCCCATGCCGCCCCTATCCCCCGCAGCTCACACAGTGGCTCTGTGCATGCAGGGGGGCCAGGAAGTGGCATATAGTTCAGGAGATTAGTGGGGCTGGACATCCCACCAGGACATACAGTCCCGCTATCTGCCTTGCAGAATCAAGCCCATAATATAAGTCCCCTGGGGTATGGAACTATGTGCTATACCTGAAATGTAAATGAACTTGAGCTTGGATTTGAAAAGATGAGTAATTAAATTACATAGTAACATAGTAAATGACAGCAGATAAAGACCAGCATGGTCCATCCAGTCTGCCCAGCAATACGGCAAGAGTAGGTGCACCTGACGCTCTGTGCAGGTCACCCCTCCCCATGTCTTTGTTTAGGGGTGGACCCACCACTCCATGTAGGACACCCCTATTTGTTAAGAAGTTAGATGGTTCAGTTTATTTTGTTTTTATCCTGTTGCTGTAAAGGGATCTGCTGTGCTTGTCCCATGCTGTTTTGAATTCCATCACCGTGTTTGCCCCCACCACTTCCATCGGGAGAGCATTCCAAGCATCCACCACCCTTTCAGTGAAAAAATATTTCCTGACATTGCCTTTCAATTTTCCACCTTGCAGCTTCATGTTATGCCCTCTAGTTTTGCAGCTCCCCCGTCTTTGTAAGAGGTTTGTTTGTTCATCATTTCTCTTTAAGTATTTAAAGGTCTGAATCATATCTCCCCTATCCCTCCTCTCCTCCAAAGTGTACATATTTAGGTCTTCAAGTCTCTTCTCATAAGGTTTCTTACGCAGGCTCCAAATCATTTTGGTTGCCTTCCTCTGAACACTTTGCAGTCTTTTTACATCTTTTGCAAGATATGGTCTCCAAAACTGAACACAGTATTCCAGGTGAGGCCTCACCAGTGACCTGTACAGTGGCATAAGTACCTCTTCCTTTCTGCTAGTAATCCCTCTTTGTATGCAGCCCAACATCCTCCTGGCTTTTGCCACCGCCTTGTCGCACTGTTTTGCCACCTTGAGATCATCAGAGATAATCACACCAAGGTATTTTTCCTGAACCATGCACACCAACCTCTTGCCCCCTATCACGTACATTTCCCTTGGATTTCTGCTACCTAAGTGCATGACACTACACTTTTTTGCATTAAATCGTAATTGCCAAGCATTAGACCATTCTTCCAGCTTTTGTAGATCTTTCCTCATGCTATCCACTCCCTCGGGGGAGTCCACTCTTGCAAATTTTTGTGTCATCTGCAAAAAGACAGACTTTTCCATTCAGTCTTTCAGCAATATCACTCACAAATACATTGAACAGTGCCGGGCCCAGGACCGAACCCTAGGGCACCCCGCTAATCACTTTCATCTGAGTGAGCTCCATGTACCATCACCCTCTGTCGTCTGTCAGTCAACCAATTTCTAATCCAGTTTACTATCTTGGTACCCATCCCCAAGCTACTGAGTTTATTGACAAGCCTCCTATGAGGAACAGTATCAAAGGCTTTGCTGAAATCCAGGTAGATGACATCCATCGCATGCCCCTGATCTAGTTCCTTGGTCACCCAGTCAAAGAACTCAATCAGATTAGTTTGGCAAGACCGTCCTTCAGTAAAACCATGTTGCCTCGATCTTGCAACCTGTTGGTTTTGAGAAAGTTCACTATTCGCTCTTTAAGGAGCACCTCCATTAATTTTCCCGCCACCGAGGTAAGACTCACAGGTCTGTAGTTTGACACTTCTTCCCAGTCACCACTTTTGTGTAGAGGTACGACATCTGCCATTTTCCAGTCCTGAGGAACCTCTCTTGTTTCCAAGGGTCTGTTGAATACATCCTTTAACGGCCCTGATAGAACTTCTCTGAGCTCTTTCAGTATCCTGGGATGTATCCCATCCGGTCCCATGGCTTTACCCACTTTCAGTTTAGCAAGTTGTTCCAAAACCTCATCTTCTGTGAAGGGTGTGGTATCTACTTCTTTCCCATTTTTATATTTGGGAGTCCCAGCTGGTCCATCTCCAGGATTTTCTTTAGTAAAAACAAAGCAGAAGTATTTGTTTAGCAATTTCACTTTTTCTATGTCACTTTCCACGAGTCTTTTCCCAGCACTTCTGAGTCCTGGCAATTCCAATTCTGATCTTCTTCCTTTCCCGAATATACCTGAAGAAAGTTTTGTCGCCTCCCTTAACATCTTTTGCCATCTTTTCTTCTGCCTTTGATTTTGCTATCCTTATTTCTCTTTTTGACTCTTTGAGTTTGATCCTGTATTCATTTCTGTGTTCTTCTGTTTTCAAGCTTTTGAATTTTGTGAAAGCTGTGTTTTTTGCCTTTATTTGAGCAGCCACTTCTTTGGAAAACCAAATAGGTTTCCTTCTCCTCTTGTTTTTGTTTACTTTTTTAACATATTTGTCCATTGCCCCTTTTATTGCCACCTTTAGTTTATCCCATTGCAATTCCACTTCCTTTATCTCCTTCCATCCTGTCATCTCCTCCTTTAGGTACTTGGCATTTTATTAAAGTCAGTGTTTTTGAAGTTTAGAACTTTGAGCTTGCTATGTTTGGCCTGTACCCTGGCTTTTATCTCAAACCACACTGTGTAATGATCGCTGTTGCTCACAGGGGCACTCACGCAGACATCTGACAAGCTATCATCGTTCGTGAGCACTAAATCCAGCATTGAGCTTTCCCTGGTTGGTTCCATGACCATTTGCCTAAGTGATACATCCTGGAGAGCATCTACAATTTTTTTGCTTCTTTCCAGATGTGCAGAAGGAGTAATCCAATCCACATCAGGTAGATTAAAGTCACCCAAAATGATTACTTCCCCCTTTGTGCTATCTTGGCAATATCTTTAAAGAAAACGTTATCTATCTCTTCAAATTGAGTCGGAGGTCTGTAGACTACAGCAATATGGATGACAGTGCCATCTCCTCTTTCCAACGCAATCCAGAGCACTCCTTCTTTTCCCCATGCCCCCTGCATTTCAGTAGCATTAATACTGCTTTTGACATACAAGGCCACTCCTCCTCCTTTTCCATTTTCTCTGTCTCTTCTGAATAGATTATAGCCAGTTATGGCTACATCCCAATCATGCGCTTCATTGAACCATGTTTCTGTAATGGCCACAATGTCCAAATCCATTTCCACCATTAGGGCGTCCAGGTCCAGAACTTTGTTGGCTAAGCTTCGAGCATTTGTGCTCATTGCTTTCCAGAATTTACCTGGCTTGTGTGTATTTTTCATTGATTTTGTTCTGCCCACATCTTCCCACTTGTTTGTGATGTGTGGTTTAAAAGTGTGGCTGTTTCTGATGTTGTTCTGCTTTTGCAGGGGGTGGCGTGCCGGTCTTGACCTTCCACATCCTTCATCCCCTTTTCCTATCCACATATCCACATAGTGCCTGAATTTTTCACTTAAGATTCTTTTCCCTGCGACAGAGAGATGTAGTCCATCAGCACCGTATAGTCTCTTGTTGGTCCACCTGTTTCCCCAGTCGCCAATAAATCTGAATCATTCTTGTTTGCACCAGGTCTGGAGCCATGTATTAAAGCTGTTAATGTGATGCAGCCTTTTTGTCCCCTTACCAAGAACAGGCAGAACCTCTGAGAATGCAACAGTGTTCACAATGGGCTTGAGTTTCTCTCTCAGAGATTGGAAGTCCTTTTGAACTGTAGAGGCACTGTTTCTAGCCAGGTCATTTGTGCCCAAGTGGATAACAACATCAAGTTTGGAGTGTTCACTTTTTGTGCTAAGTACTTCAACAATTTGGTTTGTATTCCTGCTGGCTGTCGAGCCTGGTAAGCACATGACTATCTTCTCTCCTTTGAACTGTGTTCCCAAGTTGGTGCCTCTGATGATGGAATCTCCAAGTAGTAGTAGTTTTCTGTTTGGTGAGGTTTTCTTCATATTTGGTGCTTTAGCAGGAGATTGGGCAGTGTCTGACTCATTTAAGGGCCCTTCAGTTTCATTGGATTAAGCATCCTCATTAGCCAAGGCAGAGAAGGCATTATGCAGGGATATCTCTTGATGTATAGGATGTCTCAGTGTTACAGGTCGCAATCTTCCAGAACCCACTGTGATCCACTTGTTCCTGCGGTGTTTGATTCTTTGTGGGAACAGTGGTGGACTTTGTTCAGTTTGTATCCTAGAAGAGGTGTGTTTCATTGCAGCTATTTCCTCCCTCAGTAGAGTCACTTCTTTATGCATGGTAGCTAGGTTTTTCCTTAGTAGAGTCAGTGTGTCATGCATGACAGCTGACCTGAGGCACATAGGACAAGTTCTTAGGCTCCAAATGATTCGTCTTGAAATGAAAGTACCGCAGTTATTGCACTGAATACACAACATGTTGGTTAAGCAGTCCCAGAAGAGGAAGAAGAAAAAGAAAGGATGAAGAAGATGTGGACTTTTAACCCAAGTAAGAAAGGGTAGATGGCACTTATGTGACTACTATAAAGGCAATGTAGCCCCTGGGATGGGTGGGGTGAGGGGTAGGGTGGGCGGGAACCTAAGTGTCTGGCCAGCAGGCTGTTCCTGAACTGTGGGCACACTCTGCTATCTGATGTAAGTCTATACAAGGAAAGCAGTCCAGATGCCCCCAAGCTTAGTCTAAAACCACAGTTAATAGCTATAATAGTGACCCCCCCAAAAAAACAACAGTTACAATTGATAGGTTTAAGCCAGCAGAGAAAATAGAAAAATGTGCTCTTAGTGTAATGGAGGATCCTCACCTTCTGCAAAACTGGCTCAGGCCAGGTATGCAATGCTCCAAATCAGCACCTCCCTGGGAATAGGGTTTCCCCAAACAGTTCAGCAGGGGTAGAAGCCCGGTTAACTCTCTATCTACCACACACACTGCTATCTGATGTAAGTCTATACAAGGAAAGCAGTCCAGATGCCCCCAAGCTTAGTCTAAAACCACAGTTAACAGCTATAATAGTGATCCCCCCAAAAACCAACAGTTACAATTGATAGGTTTAAGCCAGCAGAGAAAATAGAAAAATGTGCTCTTAGCGTAATGGAGGCTCCTCAGCTTAAAATCCATGAACAACCTAAGGCATGAAGAAAGATACAGATGACTCAACACTAAAGGCAAAAAGTATGGGCAATGTGTTCAGTGAGATAAACTTCCAAAAGTTTGGACATTGATGTTTAGTGAGCAGGAAACACCCAAAAACCTGAAATGATACCACATGTTCTTGCCACTCACATGGGAATTTGAAGAAGCTTAGGACAAAAGAAGAAAATTGTTCTATCAAGTCTGGTGCCAGTGTGAATGGTGTGGAATCATCTTATCCCCCATCATCATGAAAACCAATTCACTAGGCACACTGGTTGTTAGGCAGGAAGGAAAATGCTGGGCAATCTTGGTAAGGTCTGTAGCTGTGACTTTGATGGGTTTTGTAAGGTATCATTGGACCAACATTTCTGCAGGGATTTCCTCTGCTGTCACTTTCTAAAGATATGGTCTGTGTCATGAGAGTCTGTGTGTGATAACGAGGAGGGATGGTTGCACAAGAAGGGGAAGAGGTGGCAACCAGTGGGCAACTGCTGATTCCAATAGAGCTGCAAGAGGAGCTCACTCTCCCCCCCCCCCTTCATTGCCATCTTTATCTTCAATTCACAGTACTTCAGCACCCTAGTCAAAAGCTTCTTCTTCCAGCAACAAAGAGCATTGGACTGGAAGGTTATAGTCCTATTGATCCAGCATGGCAGCATCTAACAATGAAGCAGGGTGGGTGGGTTTGGTTTAATTTGGAGTTGTGGTTGCAAGTACTTCATTAGCACCAACATCTATCTGCCATTCCCTAGAAGCCCTATAAATTCTGCTCCACATATTGCCCATTTTTGTGGGGAGCTCTGTTTGTGGGCGGGAGGGGGAGGGCCATTGGAGGAGTGAGGGTGGACGGTGGGTGGGAACGCGACCCCGGATATATAGGGCTGATTCTGTAATTTGCCCTGTACATCCGGGGTCGGCAAGGTAGACGGGGGACTTATTCCACCTCAGAGGTGGAATAAGTCCTCTTGGACGTCAGGGGATCACAGATCCGAGCCAACTCCAGAAGGTGAGGGAATGCAGGGGTTCCCCACAGCACTGTTCCCTCTAAGCTGTGCACGTGTGCGCACGCAAACACCTCACCGAGCGAGCGCACATACTTTACAACAGAGCGCACAAAAATTAGAGTTCTGATTCTGATAGAAAACAACACAGACGTCTTAAAATTTAAAAGTTGTGATTGTAATTACTAGAAATTTTACGCTTCATTTAGTAATCGTCTATTTTCATTTAATTTGATTAAAATCAATGTGGTGTACATACTGTATTCTGACGTGTAGTCAAATTTTAAAGTATATAACTCTGAGTGTCATTATGTGGCGCACAAAAATTTAACCTTCTTTCAAAAGCTGCACAGCTGATATTTTATGCGCACACAGCCTACAGAAAATTAGAGGGAACATTGCCCCACAGCCTGACTGGCCATGGAAGGCCGGATTGGGGGTCAGGCTGTGGGAAAAGGCCATTCTTTTGTGTGGCCAGTGATCATGGCTCTTGAATGAAGCTGTGGTGCCATGGCAATGGGACGCCAGTGGCACTGAGGCTCCGTTCAGGTGCCTGGCTGAGTTAGCGGGGTAGGTGTAGGGCATGCAGCTGATCAGAATTGGGGCCCAACCTGCCCATCCAGGCTGGTAGACCTGATTCTGATCCCACAGGCACGTCTAGCCCCATGGGATCAGAATCGGGTGCTACCGCTGCATGTCCCAATTTTGACCGGCAGTACAGGGGCAGGATGTCTACAGAAGAATTGGCCTCATACTCGATATATAAGGGGACAAATATCAGCACCTATACATATGGAGGCCAATTCCATTTGGGACATGTCCGGATCATCCAGACATTCAAAACCTAGACAGGCCGGATTTGCACCCGATTCTGCACCCTTGAGAGCTAGACATTCCTGCGGGAGCAGAATTGGGTTCAACGGGCCTGGATGGGCAGGACTTGGCCCGATTCAGGCCCGCTGCATGTTCGCTGCCCTCCCTGTCTAAGTCTCCCAGGGTCCCTGCATGGAGCCCAGTGCCAAGGCATCCCATTGCCATGGCACAGGGATGCCATGCAGGAGCCCCGATTGCCGGCAATCTTTTCACTTTTCCTTTTCCCTGCTGCCCGACCCCCGATTGGACCTGCCAGAACTGGGATCGGGCAGCGGGGATCCTGCTTGCCTGCCTACCTCACTGGTGGTGGTCCTGCCGGCGTCAGAGGGACTTATTCTACCTCCGAGGTAAAATAAGTCCCCCGTCTAAGTCAGCAACCCTGGACGTACAGGGCTGCGACTGGAATCGGCCCTGTACGTCCAGGCTCAGATTCCCACCTCTGCCCCACTTCTACTCCTCCTCCAGTCCTCTCCATCCCGCCCCCATCCAGAGGATCATCATAAGTTGACATCAACATAACTGCAGTTAACAACAATAATATCTGCTGCCTTTCTCATAGAACACCATTAGTCCGCCCTTTTTGCTATAGAACTATATATATAGAAAAGCATTATTTGCAATTTACATGTCAGTATGACCACTTAGATATGTAAATTGTGTCCACATTTAAATGGCAATTTTAGAAAGGGTTCATTTTATATGTGGATCCACATAGCACATTGAAAGTAGTAAGTATCAGGGCATGGCATGGGGGGGGGGGGGCGACAAAAATCTACTCATGCATTCCCATTTCATATGGGGAATGTACATGTATGCTGAAAATTGTATACCCCTGGATTTACACCTACTCTGTGACACAAAATGATAATTACACTTACCTGGTAATTGTAGTTCCTTGAGTGACAACAGTTCAGTCCTCCACCTCTGGGTTGTGTACCTCCTCCTGCAGCTTGGAGACTGGGCATGTCAAAATCATGACATCACTGGATGTAGTCTGCTTGTCTCTCCCAACAGCCCCAGTGAACTAGTGACAAAGCATACTCAAAAGAGCAACAAATAAGTAGCCAGCAAATAAACTGTAACCTTAATAACCCGTAACTAGATGAATAGTTAAAATTTCCCTTCTGAAAGAACAAAACTTTGTCTCGTACTGCTTCCTCCTGACTCCTTCAGAAGCAAAAGCCAGAAAGGAGGATAAATAGAGAGAAATAGACAGAGCAGAATGAAGCAAACAGAATCCCTCGAAATTCATACATACCTGTAAATCTTCTGTTCCACATACTGACATTCCACTGTCAACAACAACACCCCGGATGGGAGTGAGGACTGAACTGTCATCACTCTAGGAACTACAATTACCAGGTAAGTGTAATTATCATTTCCTTATCATTCCTACAGTTCAGCCCTCTACCTCTGGGATGTAACAGAGCAGTGTTCATTGGGAGGGACTCTTATACCCTGCTCTCAATACTACCGAACCGAAACAGGCATCATTCGCTGCTAGGACATCCAGGTGATAGTGCTTACTGAAGGTATGGAGAGATGACCAAGTAGCTGCTCTACAGATGTCCCCTGGCGGAACCAAGCTGTGTTCTGTCCAAGAGGCTGCCTGCGCTCTGGTAGACTGTGCTCGCAAACCCACTGGAACAGAATAACCCTGTACCAGATATGCTGAGGCAATCGCTTCTCTAATCCATCTAGAAATGGATGCCTTTGCTGCCTCCTCACCCTTGCGAGGACCTCCGAACAACACGAAAAGCCGCTCAGATTTGCAAAAAGGTTTGGAAACGTGCAAATATTGCCTCAACACCCGCTTAACGTCCAACAAATGCATACTGCGATCGGACGCGGCTTCCCCCCTTGAGCCAAGGACCGGAAGCGACACCGTCTGATTTAGGTGAAACGGAGAGATGACCTTCGGTAAAAAGGATGGCACGGGATGCAAGACTACCTTTTCCTTCGAAAATGACAGAAAGGGTTCTCTGCAAGACAGTGCCTGTAACTCCAAAATTCACCTTGCCGAACATATGGCCACTAAAAACACTGTCTATAAGGTCAAATCCTTCATTGTTGCTTGAAGTAACGGCTCAAAGGGCTCCTTTACTAACGCTCCTAAAACCAAATTGAGATCCCACAGGGGAATAACGATATGACGAGAGGGCCTCAGCCTCGTCACCGCCTTCAAGAAGTGCAATACATCCATATGCGCCCCTAAAGGCACATCATGCACCTTGCCCCTATAGCAGGCTAGGGCTGCCAACTGCACTTTCAACGAACTGGCTGCCAATCCTTTATCAAAGCCATCTTGTAGAAAGCTCAACACCATGGGCACAGAAGCCATAGCCATCCGGGCTTGCTGTCGTGAACACCAATCCTCAAAAATATGCCATACACGAACATAAGCCAGAGAAGTCGACGTTTTCTTAGCTCACAGCAACATAGCGATTATCGATCCAGAGTATCCTTTTATCTTCAGCCTCGCCCTTTCAATGGCCAAACCATAAGTGAGAACCAATTCACCTGAGGCATTCGAAGCAGACCTTGGCATAGCAGATCTTCCGAGACTGGCAGCCTCCAAGGCTCCCCGTCCAGCAGCCGAATGAGAACAGCGTACCACGGGCATCTTAGCCAGTCTGGGGCTACCAACAGCACTCTCCCGTGATGAGCATTGATCCGCTGCACCACATGGCCTATCAGCGCCCATGGCGGGAATACATAAAGAAGTCCAAACACCGGCCACGGCTGCATCAGGGCGTTGAGCCCTTCTGACATCCTTTCCTGCCGTCTGCTGAAGAAGCGACTCGCTTTTGCGGACTGAAAAGTTGCTATAAGATCCATGATTGGTGGCTCCCATCTGCGGACTATTAGCGCAAACACTTCCAGATACAACTCCCATTCCCCAGCATCCACTTGCACCCTGCTGAGGAAATCCGCCGTCACATTGTCCTTCCCTGCAATGTGCGCCACCAACAACGCTGGCAGACGCTGTTCCACCCATGTGAACAGTGTCTCTGCTTCTTCTTCCATGGCCGCACTGCCTGTGCCTCCCTGCCAATTGATGTAGGCTACCGTCAAGGAGTTGTCCGACAGCACTCTCACCGCTCGACCTGTCACTGCTGCTTCGAAAGTCCCAAGTGCCAGATACACCGCTCTCAACTCCAGCCGGTTGATCGACCAACAGCGCTCTTTGATGGACCACGTGCCTTGCGCAAACAGATCTCCACAGTGCGCCTCCCACCCCACGAGACTTGCCTCCGTCAATAGCGAGAGCCATTCCGGCTGCTCCAGGGGCACCCCTGCTTGCAGGGTTCCGTGCAGTAGCCACCACCGTAGAGCCTACCTGACCCGGAGAGGACAGGGAAAACACTTACCCAACGAGTCGGTCTGATGTGACCAGCAGCGAAGGAGCGCTCACTGTAATGGCCTCATATGGAATCTGGCCCAGGGTACCACCTCCAAAGTTGCCGCCATCGTGCCCAGCACGCAAAGATATTCCCATGCCGATGGTGCCGGAGTGGATCTGAACTTGCAGAGTAGGCCGCTCAGGCCCAGCACCCAATGATGCGGTAGAAATTCCGCCCCCTGCCGAGTGTCGAATCGTACGCCCAGATATTCGAGCTCCTGAGACGGCACCAGTCGGCTCTTGGCCGGATTGACCACCCAGCCGAGCTGCTGTAAGAACTTTACCACCTTGTTCGTAACCTGCACACTTTTGGCCTCGGATTTCACCCAAATCAACCAGTCGTCGAGATACGGGTGAACAAGGATTCCTTCCTTCCGCAATGCCGCAGCCGCCACCACCACCATAATCTTGGTGAAAATGTGTGGTGCCATAGCCAGCCCGAATGGTAAAGGTCAGAAGTGATAGTGCCCCCATGGAAGGGCGAATCGTAGAAACCTTTGATGGGCCTCTCGGATAGGGATATGTAGATACGCCTCCATGAGATCCAGGGAGGCCAAATACTCCCCTTTTTGTACCGCCACAATGATGGATCTCAATGTTTCCATCCGGAAATGCGGTACGCGCAGGCACCGATTCACTCCCTTTAGGTCTAAAATAGGGTGTAGAGATCCATCCTTTTTTGGCACTACGAAATAAATTGAGTATCGACCCATACCGTACTCTGTCAATGGGACCGGTATGATCGCCCCCATATGTAACAGACTATCTAGGGCCGTGCGAATCGCCAGGGCTTTTTGTGGACCTCTGCAGGGAGACATCACAAAGGAATCCCAGACCGGTCTTGCCAACCAGCGCCTAGCCCTCGCGAATTATTTCCAAAACCCACTGGTCTGTCGTAATTTGGGTCCAGGCAGAAAGAAACTCCCGAAGCCTCCCACCGATGGGTTGACTTCCTACCGGGACCCGCCAGCTTTTATTGGGGCTTCCAAGAAGCCGTGGAAAGTATCCCTGCAAAACCTCTACTTGCTCCCCGAAATCCAAAAAACCCCTGGGCTCTTGAAGCAAATCTTCCTCTCTGGAAAATGCCTAGATGAGAAGTACGGAATCTTCTAAAATCCCTAAACTGACCCCGATAGGCTGGAGCGGACTTTCCTGGCTTAGGCTTATCCTCTGGAAGTCTACTGCCCTTTGACTCCCCTAAATCCTTAACTAACTTGTCAAGATCATCTCCGAACAGTAACCTACCTTTAAACGGAAATTTACTGAGACGTGATTTAGAAGAGCCTTCGGCCGCCCAATTCCTTAGCCATAGGGATCGGCGTGCGGCAACCAAGGAAGCCATGCTATTAGCTAGCGCTCTGATCAAGTCATAATGCACATCCGCCAAATATGCGGTTCCTGACTCCAACTGATCCAATTCAGCAACTCCCTCTGGATCCAGCTGAGAGGACTGCCACAAGCGCTGAGACCATCTGAGGCAAGCTCTTGCCACCCAAGCTCCACAAATGGAAGCCTGCAAGGACAAAGCATCCGCCTCAAAGGACTGCTTCAACAGGCCATCCACCTTTCTATCCTGCGCATCCTTTAATGCCGCGCTACCTTCCACTGGAATCGTGGTCTTCTTGGTGACCACCGATACTGCTGCATCAATTTGTGGAGAACGGAACTGCTCTTTGTCCTTATCCGCTAAAGGATAGAGTCTGTTCATCGTTTTAATGCCTCTGAGACCTGACTCCGGCTGATCCCACTCGTCCTGTATCATCTTGTCCACCACCCGGTGGACGGGGAACACCACTTGCGCTTGCCTCACCGCTTGTATGATAGGGTCTTCCACACTCTCCTCCTCTGTGGGCAGTGCTGCCGCCAGGTTCAACATCTGGAGAGACTCCGTAATAAGGGCTGCCAGCTCCTCCTTTTGGAACACTCGAATGATCTTTGCCTGATCCTCCAGTTCCTGAATCTCATCCTCTTCTAAGTCTTCCATCTTTGCCTCAAGATCCAGCTCAGCCTCATCCGTGTCATTACCCTCTATGTAGGAAGGGGACAACTCGTGAGGCCACGATCTCTTTGAAGATCTTGGAGAAATGCTACTCCTTTCGGCCAGCTTCGGCTGTGAGACAGACGCCGGTCGCGACAAGGTGTTCGGTAATTTCCCCTGACACCGCATGCAGAATGCCTGATGCATTATCAACACAAAGTCGGGGTAGAAGTCCCCGAGCTGCGCGCTGGACTCCAGGACCGGCATGTCAGTCGGCAGTCCAGTGTTAACCTCCTGGGAAACCCCTGAGGTAGAGGCCAAAGGGACCTCCCCTTCAGGTTTGACCGTCGCAAGCTGTGGCTCCTGGTCAGCCTTGGCCTCCATCTGCCGCTCTACGCTCGTGGACACCATAGCGCAACTTCTGCAGATCTCAGAATCCGTGACTGTTCCCCTGCGAGTTCCGCAGAGCATGCACTGGGGGCGGGACGCCATCCGCCAGGCACCCTCACCCTCTAGGGAGTCTCGAGTCTCCTGCTCTTTCTTGTTTCTCTTCTTTCGTTTTTTTTTGTTTTGTTTTTCTTTTAATAAAAATCTGAGAGAACAAAGGCTAGGAATAGGGAACCAGAGTTACTATGTCCCCCTACTCTTTTTTTTTTTCACAGGAACTCCCTCTTATAAAATAATTAATATTCCAGCCCACTCGAGGGCCTGCAGAGGTGCTGAAGGGAAAAACGAGTCTTTGCAAATAGATGGGAGCATTGCCCAACACCGAAAAGTAAATTTAAAGTAAACTAGATCCCCCCTGATATGAGCTATGCATGAAAAACCCCTCTGGAGCTTTTACCACGTGGCGACCATGCTCCCAAAATGGCCGCTGCAACTGGCACGAGAAAAAAGGGCGCCAAACGTGACACAGGAGCACCGGCCCTTTCTCTGCACGGTTCCCGCCCGCTAGAGAGATGCGCAGCCCTGAAGCTACCAAAGGAAAGAAAGGACTTACAGCTCTTCAACGGGGCTCCAGCCCGCGCGGTTCTGCTGAATGATGCCACGAGCAGAAACCGCCGGGCGAGCCTCCCGTCAGTGTGCTCAAGTGCAAGGTGGGATCGCGGCTGCCTGCACAGCCGGAGAATGCCCCCTCGGTCCTGCTGCAGAGCTCTCACCCGTCCTGTCCAGGGGGAGAGATCTGAAAATATGAGCCCACAGCCCTGCACAAGAGAGGAGTTTGTCTGTTCTTCTTTTTTTTTTTTAAAGGGAGAGTATGAAATTAAATGTAAAAGTAAATTTAAAGGGCAAGAACCAAATTTGAGGGTAAAAATTTAAGAAACCTATACTAAGCTACACTTATTGCTCCTTATGTGTTCCTCAAGTGAGCCCAGCACCTAGGCTCACTACATCCTCCTGCTGCATGGAGACTGGACACACGGGCTGATGGGAGAGACCAGCAGACTACATCCAGTGATGTCCTGATTTTGACATGCCCAGTCTCCAAGCTGCAGGAGGAGGTACACAACCCAGAGGTAGAGGACTGAACTGTAGGAACGATAAGGAATAGATATTTATGAAGTGCTCCTTTTAGCTATCCATTTACAGGAAGGATTAAGGGGGATATCACCCTTAATCCGCCAATGTTTCTTTCCCCTTCCAAATTGAAATGGGGTCAAGACAGAATCCTCTAACAGCATGTGCATGTCTAGGTTTACAGAATGGTCCAGATATACGTGTAAGTGCCAACATTTACATATGTTCGTTGTGAAATGCCGGCAGTTACACATGTAAGTTGCTGGGGTCCCTCCTGTCGATTTTTCCTACGGATATATTTCTGAAAGTGCTCCTCCTTTTGCATGTGGATGTGTATTTCAGAAATAGCTCTGCATTTAGCAGTGTATGCCCTGACCTTCTCAATTCTAATCTCTATGTCCTATTTAAAATGTGCCTTATAGTAGGACTTATACATATAGCACTATATGGATAAGGACCCCATCTCCTCACTACCTTTCTTCTCTTATCTCTCCGCTCTTCTGGCAGATCCCTCCTATCTGTGTCCTTCTCTTCCACTGCCAACTGTAGTGGATCTTTCAACCTTGCTGTTCCTTATGCCTGGAACAAACTACCTGAGTTGGTCTGTCAGGCTCCACACTGGCCCTGTTCAAGTTCAGGCTAAGAATTCACTTTTTTGAGACTGCTTTTGGATCCTGATTCCCTTAGTCTCCTGTTTACCTCATATTTGTTTCCTTAACATTCCCCTAGATCAGCGATGGCGAACCTATGGCACGCGTGCCAGCTGTGGCACGCGAAGGCCTTGCAGCTGGCACGCGGGAAGGTCCGCAATTAGGTTTTTTTTTTTTTTCAATTTTACTTGTCTGCTGCCGCTGTCGGGGCCGCCGCGGCAGAATCGAGCGTGCCGCGGGGCCCCCCTGTACCCGGCAGAGCCTGCCCTACCCGTAGCAGCTCTCTCTTTGGAGCTGCAGTCAGACGCGCCGGCTTGCAGAGCGCGAAGGGAAGAGTTTTCCTTTCGCGACTCTGTTCAGCCCGCGGGGGCTGATGGGAACTTCCCATCAGCCCCCGCGGGCTTAACAGAGCAGCGAGGGAGAAACTCTTCCCTCGCGCTCTGCAAGCCGGCGCGTCTGACTGCAGCTCCAAAGAGAGAGCTGCTACGGGTAGGGCAGGCTCTGCCGGATACAGGGGGGCCCCGCGGCACGCTCGATTCTGCCGCGGCGGCCCCGACAGCGTCAGCAGACAGGTTTTCTTTTTTTTTAAATTTTCCCTGGGCTGGGCTGGGCTGGGCTGGGGGGGGTTAGGAGTGGTGATGGGCGGGGCTGGGCTGGGGGGGGTTAGGAGTGGTGATGGGCTGGGCTGGGCTGGGGGGGGGTAGGAGAAGTGATGGGCTGGGCTGGGCTGGGGGGGTGTTAGGAGTAGTGATGGGCTGGGCTGGGGGGGTTTAGGAGTGGTGATGGGAACTGGGCTGGGTGGTTTAGGAGTGTTGATGGACACTGGGATGGCTGGGGGGGTTAGGAGTGGTGATGGGCGCTGGGCTGGCTTGGGGTAGGAGTGGTGATGGGCGCTGGGGGGGTTAGGAGTGGTGATGGGCGCTGGGGGGGGTTAGGAGTGGTGATGGGCGCTGGGGGGGCTTAAAACTAAAAATTGGGTGATGGGGGATTAGGACTGGAAATGGGCTGGTGGGATTAGGACTGGAAGTGGGTTGATGGGGGGTTAGGACTGGTAAGGGGCTATGGGAGGGCTTAAACTAAAAATTGAGTGATGGGGGATTAGGACTGGGAGTGGGCTGATGGGGAGGTTAGGATTGGTAATGGGCTATGGGGGGGCTTAAACTTAAAATTGGGTGATGGGGGATTAGGACTGGAAATGGGCTGGTGGGATTAGGACTGGGAGTGGGATATGGGGGGCTAGGACTGGTAATGGGTTGGGGGGGTTGCTAGGACTGGAAATGGGCTGAGTGGAAGGGGGCTTGAACTGCAAATAGCTGTTGGGGATGGGGCTTGGAATGGAAATGGGCTGAGGGGAAGTGGGGGGCTTGAACTGCAAATAGCTGATGGGGACGGGGCTTGGAATGGAAATGGGCTGAGGGGAAGTGGGGGGCTTGAACTGCAAATAGCTAATGGGGAGGGGGACTTGGAATGGAAATGGGCTGAGTGGAAGGGGGCTTGAACTGCAAATAACTGATGGGAAGGGGGGCTTGGAATGGGCTCTTAGGGGAGGGAGCTAGGACAGGAACTGGGCTGATGGATGGGCTAGGATAGAACTGAGAATTGGGTGTTGGGGGAGCTAAGATTGGAAATGGGCTGTGGTGGGGGCTTGGATTGAAATGGACTCATGGAGGGGCTAGAACTGGAAGTAGGCTCATGGGGGGCTTGGATTAGAAATGGGCTGAGTGGAGGGGAGCTAGGATTTAACATGGGCTGATGGTGGGGCTAGGAAAGGACTAGAAATGGGCTGATGGGAGGCTGGTATTGGAAATGAGCTGATGAAGGGACTCGGATAGGACTGGAAATGGATGGGGGAGCTAGGACTGGAAATGGACTGATGAGGGGACTAGAAGGGAACGGATACTGGGTGGGGCTGGAACTAAAAGGGAGCTGATGTTGGGGGAGATTAGAAGGGGATGGGGCTGGGAGAATGAAATGGAGAGGGGAAAAATATTTTGTGTGGGAGGGAAGAAAAATGTACAATTGGCCGGGTATTGGGAGACTAAGTGGGGATTGAGGATGGAGGGGTAAAATTTGAGTGGATGAAATAGGAATGAGGAAAGAGCAAAAGGAGAAAGATTATTATGTTAAAGCAGATGTAGAGAGAGAATCAAATTGATTCTCTGACAATACAAAGATTCCAACCTTTACAAATGATGTTACATAGTTCAGGCAACTTTATAAAGAGTTTTTAGATACTAAAATCTTGTTGTTAAGGTTTAATTGACGTGCTGGCACTTTGAGGAAATTCTTTGGTTTTGTGCGGCAGTTTGGGCACTCGGGCTCAAAAAGGTTAGCCATCACTGCCCTAGATATATCCTAGTCCCCGGTTCTTGTGTTGTCTGTCTTAACTAGACTGTCAACCCTTATGAGCAGGGACTGTCTCTTACAAGTCTCTCTACAGCGCTGCATAAGCCTTGTAGCACTATACAAATGATAAGTAATGGTACTAGTAGTACTAATATTTTAAAAAAGTAGATATACATTCAGCACAGTGCCGAGCGAGTAACTGTCCTTTGAATATTGATCATATATATATATATATAATAAAAACACACATACACACATACACACACGTCAAAATAGTTTACCTTGAATGTCTGGAAAAACCATCATGTAAAGCAGGCCCCACAAAAGAGTCAAAGAAGTAGTCTCCATTCCAGCAATAAACAGATCAGCCAGACATATGGATAAACTCTCTTCATCAAAGAATCTTTCATTATTCTTCTGCTATAGTTAGAGAATTTTATAAAAGTAACAGCTTTAAATGTGATAGTTTCATCACAGTAAGGCAACATGTTCTCTTTGAGGCTCTCTTTACCTAGAATACACTCCTTAGTGAGCCTTGATTGAATGCAGTTAATTTAATACAAATTGTTCTACAGTATATCTCTGCATACCCACTATTGAAATAAGAGCAGTGTGCAGTTGTACATCAGTACAGTATAAATCATCACGATACAATGAGATATCAAATCTCTGTAAATAACACTTTCTCACAAAAATACACACAACAGCATTCCTATTAAAACCATAAACCTAACTTCAGACCATCATAACCTATCTTCATAGGTGATTTCTTAATTTTTCAAAGAGCCAAGTTTTCATCATTGTTCAAAAGCTTAAGTGCAAGGAACACACTCCAGCCTCTGCTGATAAATCATTCCAAATGTGTGTATGGCTCCAAATATTTATTTATTTAGACAGTTTTGTATACCACCTTATCCTTCAATCAAAATGGTCACAACACAATTGGGGGATACATTTAACATGAGGGGATATGAGACACATACACTAATACTTACAGGGAACATGGGCAATGGAGGGTTAAGTGGCTTGCCCAAGACCACAAGGAGCACCTGTGGGACTAGAAGCCCCAGTCCTTCTGGCGCAAGGTTGCTGTCCTCTAGTGGGATTTCAACCACTGACCTTCTGGCCTGTGGTACCTTGCCCCAACCACTAGGCCACTCCTCCCTCAAATAATGCTTGTTCTCTAGTAGAAACCAGTGGAATCCTGCAGAGATTGCAAATCATACCTGCTAGTGAAGCACTCGCCGTGGAACATATTGCACAACCCTTGATCGTAGGTAGGCTGGTCCTATGCCATGCAATATCTTAAAGGCAAATGTTAGTGATTTAATGAGAACCTGTAAGTCCACCGGAATCTACAGTAGTGCAAAGGGATAAGGCAAGGTGTTGCGCTGTCCCATCTCTTACATCTCAAAATAACTGTTGCTGCTGTGTTGTGCAGCAATTGCAGTCAGCATCAGGTTTTTTTCTCCAGGAGCAAGCAGGAAGTCAGTCCTCATATATGGGTGATGTCAGCGCTGACGGAGCCTGCGTGGAACAAATCCCCAGCTTTCAAAGAAAGCCTTTGGGATTGCTACATGCATGCGTGGTCCCCTTCCCACCCAAGGGTGCCATGTTGCTCAGTCTTTTTTTTTCCACGGAGCCCACCAGATGTTGTCTGTTTTTGTCCTGGAAAAAGTTGATTTTTTTCGAGCATTTTGCTTGTCTCCGGTCTTGCGCCGGTACCTTTCCCACCGCGACCTCGGTGCCTTGGTATCGGGTTGATTCCTTTATACTTAAGTTTATTTTTCTTTTGGGTGTCTTCGCACCCTTTTTTCTTCGCTGGCAGCCCAAAGGGTCTTCGACCTTGCTGGGGTTCGTTTTCCCCCCATGGCTACCAGCGGGTTCAAAAAGTGTGATCGGTGTGGTAAGATTATGTCCCTAACCGACACACATGACTGCTGCCTCCAGTATCTTGGCTCGGACCATGACCCGGCAGTCTGTGGCCTGTGTAATAAAATGTCTAAGGCCTTGAGGAGCCACCAGCAGCAGCATGACAAACTTTTCCTGATTCCCCTATGCCTCCAAGAGCCAGGACCTCGTCTGAGGCCTCAACACCTCGGGAGGAGCACTCCAAACCCGAGCGTTGTCGTGGGACCTCGGAAAGGGGATCTCCCTCGAGGGAACCGAAAAGGAAGAAGAAACCCTCGAAGGCGGCGTCTCTGGATGGCTTTGATTGGCCGGGATCCTCCCGGGTCCGGTCACAGAGCCCCGTGCGTCTGCTCGAGATGTCGGAGAGGGAGCGGCCAGCCAAGATTTCTCAAAAGGATCCAGTCACGGATCGGCCTAGGCAAATACACACTGTCCTCATCGAGGATTCTCCCCCCTCCCCCCCCCCCGGATGGCGGCCTTGGAGCGCAGTATCACTGCCATCTTGGACCAGCAGTGGGCGCTGATGTCTGGCATGTCCGGTTCCTCCATCCAGACCACCGGGCGTTCCACATCGAAGACATCCCTGGAGGCTGAGCCGATCCTCGAGGCCATGCGGGCCCGGGTGGATCCTCGGCCGAGGTCATGCTCGGCTTCCTGCTCATTGGGCTGAGGTCGTCGCTGATGAGCCTACCGGTTTCGGGGCGTCCAGCGCTGGGGCCCTCAAGGCCTGAGGAACACTGCGAGTATTCTTTGGAGTTTTCCGACTGGGAGACCGAGGACGAGGAGTTCCTGGACACCCGTCAGCACTGTGATGTCCCCTCTGATTCCCCGGTATCTGAACCTCAGAGAAGGTCCCCACCAGAGGATATGGGCTTCTTGGACTTCGTCCGAAGCATGTCCAAGGCCTTGGCTTTCCCTATGGAGCATGAAGAGGATCTTCGAGCCGACAAGCTCGAGATCCTCCAATACAAGGCTCCCGCCTGGGAAACCCTCACGGTGCCCATTCCTTCCATCCTGGAACGGCTGATTCTCCGCATGTGGGAGACACCAGCATCAATGCCGGTGGTCAGCAAGTGGCTCAACTTGATGTATCGAGTCCGCCGGAGCCCTGGGTTTCAAAAGTCACAGCTGCCGCACAATTCCTTGGTTTTGGAGTCAGCCATGTGACAACTGAAGAGTCAGAAGACGCACTCCTCAGTGCCTCCCGGCAGGGAGACATGCACCTTGGATGCCCTCGGCAGAAAGTGTTACCAGGGCTTGATTCTTAATTGCCGGATCCAGGCCTACCAGCTGTAAATGGGCATGTACCTGAGAGACCTGGCGAAGGAGCTCACCGGGTTCTCGGCTGGTCTCTCCGAGGAGCCTTTGCAGCACTTCAAGAGCCTGTCCAAAGCTGTCCATAACTGCTCCAAGTTTATGTCTCAGGCGGCCTATGACGGTTTAGAGTCGGCAGCCCTGGTAGCCGCGGAAGACATTGGTGCACGCAGCCAAGCTTGGCTCCAGTCGTCTTATCTTGAGCATTGGGTACAGGACAAGTTAGTCGATATCCCGTATCAAGGGGAAAACCTCTTTTTTAAATTATTTATTTATGCATTTTACAATAAACCAAGCAGAAAAACTTGTACAGAACAATAATACTTGCAATGATAAACAAAGAAACGAATTAATACAGAAAATACAATATGCAAGGATCATAGTTAGTCCTCAAAACTTGGGGGAAGCGATATTCACAAAATTCTGAAAAAGAAAATAAGACTAGGAAATACAAAATGAGGGCAGTGCTCCAAGGGCTACAAAACTTCGACAGACTCAAGTTTCAGGAGTAGAAGCAACTAACAAATGAGAATTCAAAAAAGCGGAAAGATCAGAAGGAGAAAAAAATACATACTTCTGCGCTTTATAAGTAATTAAACATTTGCAAGGGAAACGAAGGACAAACGTAGCACCAATAGAAAGCAAGGGGAAAACCTCTTTGGCAAACCCATGTCCGACAAGGATGCAGAGCTGGAGACCGAGTTCATGACAAGGACTAGGCTCTCCAAGAAGACCACTGCCCCTCCCCGAAGGAAGGGCTCGGGTAAGAATCCCTTTTACCCGAGGAAGTCCACTGCTTACTGAAACTACCCCCCTTACCAGTCCTCTCCGGCTCCCCAGCAAGCAGGCCAAGGGACAGGGGCATGCCGCGTAAGCAGAAGGCTCCCAAGTCCCAGGCTCCAGCTCTGGCCCAGCCGGGAGGGGGCTTTTGACTCCTGCAGCATGGCCCTTCTCCTGCTCGGATCTCAGCAGCCTATAGGAGGTTGCCTCACCCTTTACACCCACAGGTGGGGAGCCATCACCACCTATTCCTGGGCATTAAGGGTGATCAGGGAGGGTTACCACCTCCACCTAAGCCAGATACCTCCACACTACTTCCCAGGAGAGCCCATCAGGTCTCCCTTTCACCGGGACCTTCTTCTGAAGGAGTTGGCAGACCTTCTCAAGGACCAAGCCCCACCACCTCAAGGGCAAGGTGTTCTACTCTAGGTACTTCCTTGTGCCAAAGAGGACAGGGGGCCTAAGGCCCATCCTCGACCTGCGCAACCTCAACAAATTCCTGGTAAGGGAGAAGTTTAAGATTCTTTCCCTTGGGACGTTGCTGCCTTACCTCCGCCAGGGAGACTAGCTATGCTCCTTAGACCTAAAGGATGCCTATACTCACATCCTAATCCACCCAAGCCACAATACCTACGCTTTGTGATGGGAGGCAATCATTTCCAATACAGGGTGCTTCTCTTTGGCCTAGCCTCTGCCCCCAGGGTATTCACAAAGTGCTGGCAGTGGTCTCTGCCTTTCTCAGGCTCCAGGGGATTTTTGTCTTCCCCTATCTTGACGATTGGCTCATCAAGGGCACTACAGCCCCCAAGGTGCAGCAGGCCACAACATGCACCACCCAGGTCCTGCAACACTTGGGTTTCATTATAAACTACCCCAAGTCAAACCTTTACCCGTCACAAGGGCTAGAATTCATTGGGGCAAGGATTGACACCCTTTGGTCAAAGGCCTTCCTACCTGCAGACAGGGCAGCCAGGCTCATGGTGCTAGCCAGGTTTTCTTGACAGCAAGTCCTCTCTAGAGAAATCACGGGTTAGTTGCTTTCAAGATGGTCTCTAGAGAGATCTTGCTGTCGAGAAAACCTGAGGGTTTTGAAAATTGAAGTTATAAGAAGATGTTCTTTCTTTGTGGAAGTTCCTCCCTCCGGTGATTACTCCTTCAGAGAAGTTTAATGACAGCTAAGTGATCCTCCTTTCTTAATTTTCAAACAGTCTTTGAAGTGAAAATAAGCACGAATAGACTTGTTTCTACCGGCACATACTTTGGGGTTTGATCTCCTTAGTGTGTTGAGGGGTTGTGTCCTTTTTGTAAAAAATGAATAAAAAGGAACAACGCACGACAAGAGGATACAATGTTCTATTGATCCTCATAGTGTGAGTTCCAACAAAAATATGATAGGAAAGTGTTGCTCTTAATAGGGTTGGTAGTTAATGTGTGAGGAACATAGATAGGGGTTAATGATTATAGCCAGAGATATATAGCACCGCCCATCGGTGCCAGCCAGGCATCTGCTGTGCCTTCTCGGGCACATGGCCTTCACAGTGCATGTCACTCCTGATGCCCGCCTCCACATGCGAACAGCACAGTGGTGCCTCAGGGACCAATGCTCCCAAGCCACGGGACACCTCCAGGACAGAGTCTGAGTGACCCACCAGCTGGTAAAGTCCTTGGTCTGGTGGCTGTCACCCCAGCACTTGGAGGCAGGAATGCCTTTCCAGACCCCCAACCATTCAAGGGTCTTCAACACAGATGTCTCCCTGCTGGGCTGGAGAGCCCATTGCGAGGGCTACCGGACCCAGGGCACTTGGTCCCCAGATGAGAGCGTTCATCAGATCAACCTCCTGGAGCTGCGGGCCATTCATTTCGCACTGAAAGCCTTCCATCATTGCCTGGACCACTGGTTGGTCCTAGTTCAGACAGAAAACTAGGTGGCCATGTTCTCTGTGAAAAGCAGGGAGGCACGGGGTACACTGCCGTCTGCCAGGAGGTCATGGATCTGTGCTCTTATGCAGTCCAACTGGGCATCCTCTGCAGAGCAGTATACCTACTGGGCTAAGATGACTAGCTGGCCGACAGACTCAGCAGGATTCTCCAGCTGCATGAGTGGCAGCTGGACCCAGGGGTAGCCAGCAGGCTTTTATGAACCTGGGGGGAACCAGTGATGGATCTATTTGCAAGCCCGGACAATCATCAGTTACCCTGCTTCTGCTCCAGGCAGCCTCACTCCGCCAGGGTGGCCGCCAATGCATTCCTGGTCTCATGGTCAGAGGGGCTTCTATATGCTTTCCCTCCAACGCCCCTGATTGCCAGGACTCTGTTCAAGATTCTCCATGACAGGGCCTCGGTTATTTTGGTGGCTCCCAGGTGGCCCAGACAACTGTGGTTTCCACTGCTTCTGCAGCTGGCGGTGGAGGACCCCATACCCCTGGGGTCCACATCCTGACTCTTTTCTCAGGAGGGGGGCTCTCTCCTACACCCCAACCTCAGCTCCCTCTCGCTGATGGCATGGCTGCTGAGAGGTTGACTTTAGCCCCGCTCCACCTCCCGAAAGAGGTGGAGGATGTTCTGCTAGCCTCACGTAAGGCATCTATCAGACGGGCATGTACCTTTAAGTGATGTAGATTCATACTTTGGTACACTGAGTGGGGGGGGGGCCGACCCCTTCTCTTGCCCAGTGGTCACGGTGTTGCAGTACCTGCTCCATCTCTCATGCAGAGCTCGTCTAACTCTGTGAAGGTACACCTCAGTGCTTTGGCGGCAAACCACCATCAGGTGGACGGGAAGCTCCTCTCGGCCCACCCAGTGGTGTCCCACTTACTAAGGGGCCTACTCCTCTCTCAGCCCCTAGTTCATTCCCCCGGCGTCCAAATGGGATCTCAATGTGGTGTTGGGGCAGCTTACCCTGCCACCATTCGAGCCTCTGGCTACGTGCCACCTTCGCTATCTCTCCTAGAAGGTGGTTTTCCTGGTTGCGCTCACTTCTGCCCATAGGGTAAGCGAGCTCCAGGCCCTCGTGGCTGAGATGCCTTACACCAGGTTTTACAAGAATAGGGTGGTGCTTCGCACATATCCCAAATTCCTTCCGAAGGTGGTGTCTTCTTTCCACCTCAACCAGGAGGTGGTCCTCCCTACCTTCTTTCCCAGGCTGCATGCCATTCTGGCGGAAATGGTCCTCCATACCTTGGGCTGTAAGAGGGCATTGTCCTTCCATATCCAACACACTTAGGGCTACTGGAAGGTCTCTCAGCTTTTCGTTTCCTACGACCCCAGTAAGCTGGGGAAGGCGGTGTCCAAGCGTACGCTGTCCACATGGGTGGTGGACTGCATTGCCCAGGCTTATGAGAAGGCGAGGCTTCCGCTGGAAGGCTGGGTCATGGCACACTGGGTCAGGGCTGTGGTGACCTCAGTTGCTAACCTGCGATCGGTCCCTCTGGCAGATATCTGTCGGGCCGCCACCTGGTCTTCAGTCCATACCTTCTCAGCTTATTACTGCCTGGATAGAGAGTCCCGACGGGACAGTGCCTTCGGCCAGGCTGTGCTCCGTAACCTTTTCGGGGTCTAGGCAACTCCTACCCTCCGACCCTTCTGTGTTCAGGCTACCGGAGTGCTAGTTCATTCGGACACAGAGGTCTTGTTGCTCCGTTATATGGATTTCATTGCTGCTGCTTGTGGCTCTCCATGAGGGAGCACTTTTTTGCCTATAGGTTTTGCTAGCCTGTAGCTGGGGAGTCCCATATGTGAGGAGTGACTTCCTGCTTGTTGCTGGATAAAGTGTAGTTAGTCACTTGTAACAGGTGTTCTCCGGGGACAGCAGGAATCAGTCCTCACAACCCTCCCTCCTCCCCTTGGAGTTGCAGTCATACCATCTTTATTTGTTTTTGCCATCTTTTAGCTATGTTATTTGACTGAGCAAGATGGCACCCTTGGGCGGGAAGGGGACCACGCATGTGTGGTAGCAATCCCAAAGGCTTTCTTTGAAAGCTGGGGATTTGCTTCGCGCGGACTCCGTCAGCGCTGACGTCACCAGGGCCGGCCTGTCCATTGAGCAAGAATGTTTTTTGCACAGGGCCCCGCGTTTCAGGGTGCCCCGCGCAAAAAACATTCTACATTAGCATAAGCACATTAAAAAAAATGGCTGCTGCTGCCGCCATGGCAGCGGCAGAATCAAATGTCCTGCCGCGGGGCCCCGCCTGCCCGGCAAAGCCTCCCTGAGCTCCTGAGTCCCTCCCAATGTGCGGGCTTTCAGAGCCGCGAGAGCTTCTCTGACCTCTCGCGGCTCTGTTAATCCCACCGGGGTTAGAACTGGTAATGGGCTATGGGGGGGGGGCTAAGACTGGAAGTGGGTTGATGGGGGAGGGGGGTTAGGACTGGTAATGGGCTATGGGGGAGGGTTAGGACTGGTAATGGGCTATGGGGGGCTAAGACTGGAAGTGGGTTGATGGGGGAGGAGGGATAGGACTGGTAATGGGCTATGGGGGTGGGCTAAGACTGGAAGTGGGTTGATGGGGGGAGGGGGGTTAGGACTGGTAATGGGCTATGGGGGGGCTAAGACTGGAAGTGGGCTGATGCTGGGGGGTGAGGATGTAATGGGCTATGGGGGGGCTAAGACTGGAAATGGGCTGATGCAGGGGGGGTTAGGATGTAATGGGCTATGGGGGGGCTAAGACTGGAAATGGGCTGATGGGGGGGTTGGACTGGTAATGGGCTATAGGGGGGGCTAGGACAGGAAATGTGCTGATGGGGGGGATATGACTGGTAATGGGCTATGGGGGTGCTAAGAGTGGAAATGGGCTGATGGGGGTTAGGACTGGAAATGGGCTATGGGGGGGCTAGGACTGGAAATGGGCTATGGGGGGGCTAAGACTGAAAATGGGGTGATGGGGGGCCTTAGGACTGGAAGTGGGCTGATGGGGGGCTTAGGACTGGTAATGGGCTATGGGGGTGCTAACAGTGGAAACGGGCTGATGGGGGTTAGGACTAGTAATGGGCTATGGGGGGGCTAGGACTGGAAATGGGCTATGGGGGGCTAGGACTGGAAATGGGCTGATGCGGGGGTTAGGACTGGTAATGGGCTATGGGGGGGCTAAGACTGAAAATGGGGTGATGGGGGGGCCTTAGGACTGGAAGTGGGCTGATGGGGGGCTTAGGACAGGTAATGGGCTATGGGGGGCTAGGACTGGTAATGGGCTGGGGGTGGCTAGGACTGGAAATGGGTTGAGTGGAAGGAGGGCTTGAACTGCAAATAGCTGATGGGGACGGGGGCTTGGAATGGAAATGGGCTGTGTGGAAGAAAGGCTTGAACTACAAATAGCTGATGGGGAGGGGGGCTTGGAATGGAAATGGGCTGTGAGGGGAGGGAGCTAGGACTGGAAATGGGCTGAGTGAGGGGGCTAGGACAGGAAATGGGCTGATGGAGGGCTAGGATAGGACTGGAAATGGGCTGTTGGGGGGGCTGGGATTGGAAATGAGCTGATGGAGGAACTCGGATGGGGGAGCTAGGACTGGAAATGGGCTGATGGTGGGGCTAGGATAGGACTAGAAATGGGCTTATGGGGGCTGGGATTGGAAATAAGCTGATGGAGGGACTCGGATGGGGGAGCTAGGGCTGGAAATGGGCTGATGCGGGGACTAGAAGGGAGCGGATGCTGGGTGGAGCTGGAACTAGAAGGGAGCTGATGTTGGAGGAGGATTAGAATGGGATAGAGTTGGGAGAGTGAAATGGAGAGGGAAAAAATATTTTGTGTGGGAGGGAAGACAAATCTACAATTGGCCGGATATTGGGAGAGTAAGTGGGGATTGAGGATGGCAGGGTAAAATTTGAGTGGATGAAATAGTAATGAGGAAAGAGCAAAAGGAGAGAGATTAGTATGTTAAAGCAGATGTAGAGAGAGAATGGAAAAAAACTAGAAAAGTGAAGAAAGGACAAATGGACAGCAGACAATGGAGAGTTAGCAGAAGACACAAAGAAACCAGAAGAAAGTGGCTGGAGCAATTGCAACTGAAAAAAATGCACAAAAGGTAAAAAAATATCTCTTTATTGAATTTATTAACTGAAATATGCCAGCTCTGGGAAATGTGCATCATTAACGTCTGCGCTTTGTTTAGTACAAGAGGAAATTAATTTATAGTTTTATTTCTACTGTGTTGTTGGGCTTTTGGGGTTCCCAGTTTAATTATTGTCTTCCTGTTTCTACATTGTGATTTCTTGTTTGGTGACGGTCTATGTTCTGCACGTGTAACTGAGCTGAGGTATTCTGTTTATGTAATTCCTATTTGACATTGCCACTTGTTCTCTTTCCCCAGTAGGTCATGTATTATTGTTCTCTGAAATGTATTGGTTTAATATTTGTAGTGTTGCCTTTTGATAGGTAGGATCTTGTGCTTTGTGAGTCCTGGTAATGCTGTTATGATACGGCAGGTTTGCTATGGGTTCTAAATGGGCAGTGTTTGTAGTAGTTCCTAATGTGCCTGGCAGTTGGCACTGGATTATAGTAATGTAGAAATCTTTTAGTCTTTCTTTGTCCATTAAGAGGCATGTTTACTAAAAGTTAGTGTGTGGTAACATTATGCAAATATTTATGCAAATGAGTCCCTTATGCAAATGAGGCCCCACACCAAGTCTCCGCACATGGCCCCGCACCCCCCTTGGGCCGCCCCTGGATGTCACCCATATGTGAGGACTGATTCCTGCTGTACCCGGAGAACACCTGTCACAACTATGCTTTGTGGAAGCTCTAGTTAATATCATAGATTACAACAATCAATCAGAGATAGGACAGAGGCATGTACCACTTTTCAAAAATTCTGTTGAGATAGAAATTAACTAATTAAGAACCCCAGGGCTTGAAAAGCCTTCGTTAGGACTATTAACCTGTGAGAGGAAACAGACTCACTAGGAAGTATGATGCAAAGGGAGGTAAAAAGAGGGGAATACCCTGAACTTTGCATTCAGCTCCACTTTTCAAATGTTTCATACTCTGCCAATGTCAAATCATGGCTTCTATTGCTGTGAAGATCAACCCCTGTTACGGCTCTTTCTGAGGTTCAGTAGTGCTTTGGAAACAAGCTGGTCAACATTCAGAAGTTATTATGTGGTCAGCATTGGGTTCTGGCCACATAAATCAGGGCCAGTGCAAGGATATGAGATGTTCTAGGCGAACCCTCATTCCTATCGTCCCTCTGCTCCTGCTCCTGCCCCTCTCCGGGACCTGCAGCAGCATACTGACATTAAAACAACAATGCAGCACTTACCTGAAGCCTCTGATGTGGCATTGCTGTTGCTGCTCACTTTGACCAACCCCTTCTACCCCCTCTGACAGAGGCTTCCTGTACACATGCGTGAGCAACAACAGCAACGCAGTGTCAGAGGTTTTAATCGAGCGCTGCGTTGCTATCTGAATGTCATTACCACCGCTGCAGGTCCCAGCAGCAGCAGCAATGGGCTGCCCTCAAAGTGTTGGCGCTCTAGGCAATTACATGGATCTCCGACTGGGTAGCACCAGCTAAAAGCGAAAGACAAATTTTGTCCATATAACTCAAAATACAATCAAAATGTATTCATTCACATGAAGGGGGTGCTTGAGGTATTCAATGGAAGGGCCATAAATTCTGCAGATTGCAGTTATATTTAACTACAACCTGAATAACTATCTGTATAAGCCGTCTTAATTTTAAGGGGGGAATTTTGCATCAGGTGGTAGAGAAGGCAAGCAAACACCTGTTTGTAGCCTGTTTTATAAAGACACATGGAGCCCGATTCAAGTAGGGGCACATCTGGGCCGTCCGGATGGCCCCAAGCAAGATGGGCCTGTTTGGACCAGATTCTGGAACGCAGGAACAAAATGTTCCTGTGGTAACCAGAATCGGGCCCGAGGATGGCCAGGCATGCCATCTGTGGGGACACCAGGCAGGCCAGGCATGCCATCTGTGGGGACGCCCTCCCTACAGACGCCCCCGACTCCTATGGCTTCAGCCTCCCTTTTCCCTGCAACCCAACCCACAGCTGGCCTGCCATGGCCTGGATCGGGCCTGGAGGTGGAATAAGCAGCACGTCCCCACAGGCCCAGAAGGACGTACAGGAGACATTATTGCTAGCATCAACACCACCACGACACCAAACGACCCCTGCCCAGCACACTGGATTAGGGCAATGCGTTTCTGAACACAGCCCAATTATAGCAGAAATCGTACATCAATCCTTCATAACAGGAAAGTTCCCAACACCACTCAAGCAGACCTCCATTCGACCACTGTTGAAAAACAACCAGCTTGACCCGGAGAAGGTAAATTCCTACCGGCCGATTTCCAGCATCCTGCTGCTAGCTAAAATTCTAGAGAAGGCGGCTCTGAGACAAATCCAACAACATATCGACACCTCATCTCCCCTTGACCCCTGCCAACACGGGTTTAGAGAAGCTCACGGTGTCGAAACACTCCTGACTTCACTAATCAACACTCTCGTCTGTGGTTTAGACAACATCAATTCTGGCTTTGCTCTGATCTTTCTCGACATTGCAGCAGCATTTGACTCAGTCGACCATCCGCAACTACTAGTTCGGCTCCACGAGAAGGGGATTCATGGTCTAGCCTGGGACTGGTGCAGATCTTATCTTGAAGACCGATGGCAGCAAGTCAGGATTGGATCTAGTACATCAGATCCGTTCCAACAAAAGCAGGGAGTACCCCAGGGCTCCTTCCTCTCCGTGCTGCTCTTCAACATTTACATGCAGCCAATCTGCGAAATCATCCGCGCCTTCAGTATTTCATGCCTTATCTACACAGATGACGTACTGATGTATTCACCTTTCAATGTCACACATCTAGATTACACGAATCTAGTTGATTGCTTCAATGCAGTAACAGACTGGCTCCTCAACCAGAACCTAAGGGTAAACTTCAAAAAAACTGAAGTTCTAACAATTACAAGAAATAAAAACTTCTCTCCTCCCACATCCCTAAGAGTGAGAGATACAGAACTACCAGTCAAATCAGCCATACGCTACTTGGGAGTAATACTTGATCAGCAGCTAAACTTCAAAGACCACATAAGCCGCACAGTAAAATCTGTCTATTACAAGATCAAGACTCTTCGCCACCTGAGACCCATGCTAGATCCCGACAGCTTCCGCACAATATTTCAAGCTCTTATCATACCCCATTTTGACTACACAAACATTGTACTCCAAGGCCTCCCCAAAAACACACTTAATCAAGTACATTCGTAGCAAAAAACCTGTGAGAGAGTCAGTTGGTCCATTAGATGATAAAGGGTTAAAGGAGCACTGAGAGGCGACAAGGCGATAGCAGAGAAACTGAATGAATTCTTTGCTTCGGTCTTTACTGAGGAAGATGTAGGGATGTTACCCATGACTGAAGTGGTATTTAAAGGTGCGGAAGAATTGAAGGAAATATCGATACATCGGGAAGATGTATTACAACTATTAGATAAACTGAAGAGTAGCAAATCACCTGGGCCGGATGGTATACATCCAAGGGTGTTGAAAGAACTGAAATATGAGATTGCAGACCTGCTATTAGTAATCTGTGAACTATCATTAAAATCATCTCTAATACCTGAAGATTGGAGGATCGCCAATGTAACACCAATTTTTAAAAAGGGTTCCAGGGGTGATCCGGGAAACTACATCAGTACCGGGAAAAATGGTAGAAACCATTATAAAGAATAAAATTACTCAGCATGTAGATAGTCATGACCTAATGGGAGACAGCCAACATGACTTTAGACAAGGAAGATCTTGTCTTACTAATCTGTTATGTTTTTTTGAAGGAGTGAATAAACAGGTGGACAAAGGTGAGTCGGTTGATATTGTGTATCTGGACTTTCAGTTTGACAAGGTCCCTCATTTATTTATTTATTTATTTAGCTGTATTTGTATCCCGCTTTTCACCGGGTCAAAGTGGCATTACATAAAAGGGGGAGGGGAATTTACATATAAGGGTGGGGCCATCACCGGGGAGGCTACATTGATGATTTTAACATAAGATATAGGACAGACATTGGACTTAGACAGAATTTGGACATGGTCAGGTTAGTATAGTTTGAGTTAGGTGGTCAAGGTGGGTGAGATCAGATGTTATTTCACTTTTTGGTGGGTGTCATGTTGAGGTATTCCTGAAACAGGATGGTTTTCAGCTGTTTTCGAAAAGATGGTAGATCGGTGTTGTTTCGGAGACAGTTCGGTAGAGAGTTCCATAAGGACGGAGCATACAGTTCAAAGGCTCGATTGCAGGTCCGTTGTGAGCATTTGGTTCTTTTGTGAGGGATGGTGAGGGAGTTGCTGGAGGCTTGTCTGGTAGATCTGCCATGAGCTGGTCGGGACAGTAGGGTGTGAAGTTGGGAGTTTCGTGTTTGATGTATGGCTTTGTGGGTGAGTAGGATGGCTTTGTATTTAGTCCTTGCTTCAAGGGGGAGTATGTGTAGGTCTTTCAAAATCGGGGTGATGCGGTCGGTCTTCTTTGCTCCCTGGATGATTCTCGCTGTGGTGTTCAATGCTGTTTTGAGGGGGTTCGTCTGTGTGGCTGGAAGGCCATGGTATAATATATTGCAATAGTCCAGATGTGGGAGTGTCATGGCTTGCATTACAGTTCGGAATTCTTGATGTTCGAGAAGCGGTCTGAGACGTTGGACTGTCCTTGCTTTGTGGAATATAGTTCCGGCGGTTTTGGTGATTTGTTGCTGTAAGGTGAGAGCTTGGTTGATAATAATGCCAGGTACCTTATTTGTGGTTGTATCTGAATGTTTGTGGTACCTATGTGGAGGTGTGGAGGTGGTGTAAAGTCTGGGTCTTTTGTGACTATGAGGGCTTCCGTCTTCTTTATGTTGATGGATAGGTTGTTTGCTTGTAACCAGTTGGACACCTCTGTGAAGCATGTTGATAGGTGGGTGTTTGTTGGGTTTGTGGTTGTAATGGGAGCGTAGAGCATGATATCATCAGTGTAAATGTGAAAGCTGATGTTGTGAGTGCGTATGACTGAGCAGAGTGGTTGAAGGTAAATGTTGAATAGTATGGCGGATAGTGTGGATCCTTGGGGGACATCTTGGTGTTGTTGGAATGGGGGGGATGTCGAGTTGCTGGTGCGGATTAATTGCTCTCTGTTGGTTAGGTATGATTGGAACCACTGTAGTACGGTGTCTTTAATCCCAATTGTCTGTAGTCTGTGTATGAGGATGTTGTGGGAGATGGTGTCAAAAGCTGCAGATATGTCAAGGAAGATCATGGCATATCCAGAGTGTTTTTCTTGCGTTCCTATGAGGAGAGTGTTCATCAGTGTGGTCATGAGGGTCTCAACTCCATGCAGAGGGCGGAATCCGTGTTGTTGTGGATCCAATATGTTGTTGAGATCAAGGTGTTCCTCATGAGAGACTTTTGGCAAAACTAAAGAGTCATGGGATAGGAGGCAGTGTACTATTGTGGATCAGGAACTGGTTTAAAAGATAGAAAGCAGAGGGTAGGGCTAAATGGCCAATTTTCCCAATGGAGAAAGGTGAATAGTGGTGTACCCCAGGGATCTGTGCTGGGTCCGCTGCTTTTTGACATATTCATAAATGACCTGGAAAGTGCAATAACGAGTGAGGTTATCAAATTTGCAGATGACACAAAACTATTTCAAGTTGTTAAAACCCAAGAGGATTGTGGAAAATTGCAAGAGGATCTTGATAAATTGGAAGACTGGGCATCAAAATGGCAGATGAAATTTAATGTGGACAAGTGCAAGGTTATGCACCTAGGGAAGAACAACCCAAACTATGGTTACACGATGCAAGGTTCCACATTAGGAACCACCACCCAGGAAAAAGATTTAGGCGTCATTGTGGATACCATGTTAAAACCCTCGGCCCAGTGTGCAGCGGCGGCCAAGAGAGCAAATAGAATGCTAGGTATGATAAGGAAAGGAATGGAAAATAAAACAAAAGATATTATAATGCCTCTATATCGTTCTATGGTGAGACCGCACCTTGAATATTGTGTGCAATTCTGGTCGCCGTATCTTAAAAAGGATATAGCTATTTTAGAAAAAGTTCAGAGAAGAGCCACCAAAATGGTAAAGGGGATGGAAGGATACTCCTATGAAGAAAGGCTAAAAAGGTTAGGGCTCTTTAACCTGGAAAAGAGACGGCTGAGGGGAGATATGATAGAAGTCTATAAATTAATGAACAGAGTGGAACGGGTAAACGTAGATCGATTGTTTACCTTATCGGAATATAGAAAGACTAGGGGACATGCAATGAAGCTACAGGGTAAACTATTTAAGACTAATAAAAGAAAATATTTTTTCACTCAACGTGTAATCAAACTCTGGAATTTGTTACTGGAGGATGTAGTAAAGGCTGTTAGTGTAGCTGGGTTTAAAAAAGGTTTGGACAAGTTCCTGGATGAAAGGTCCATAAACCATTATTAAGAAGGGACCCATGATATCAATGCTTGACCCAGTACAAGCATTGTGGAACCTGTGTCTTTTGGGGAAACTGCTAGGTACTTGTGACCTGGATTGGCCACTGTTGGAAACAGGATACTGGGCTTGATGGACCTTGGTCTGACCCAGTATGGCATATCTTATGTTCTTATGTTCTTAATCCTCTTCAATTAGCGATGAATGCGGCTGCCCATGTATTAGTTGGGACATCAAGAAGCGATCACATTTCCCCCATCCTAAGAGATCTTCATTGGCTCCCGATAAGCTGTAGAATCTCCTTCAAGGTTCTACTAACCACATTTAAAGCTATAAATAACATTGCGCCCCCATCAATCTCCATGCTCATCTCCCAACCCACCAACAACAGATCCAAGAGGTTGCATTACACTAATATACTCATAACGCCAAAAGACTCCACAAAATGGGCACAATCAACCAATAAACGGGCATTTGTGTCCTACGCACCCAGTTCATGGAACAACCTCCCACATAATATCGGAGCAATCAAGGACATCACTCAATATAGAAAGGCCCTCAAGCACCACCTATTGATCACGCACTTCCACAATGCAACAATTCACCCAGCCCAATAATGATACATATCGATGTAACATTCTGCCTCATCGGTATGTAATTTGTACATAGTTTTCCCTGTTCTCTTTCCAAGTTGTCCTCCCTGTTCGATGTAATCTCGAGAGTGCCTTGTGGTTCTCAAGTCGTTCTGTTAATTGTAAACCGCACTGATGATAAAGAGCGCGGTATAAAAGAAATGTTAAATAAAATAAATAAATAAATCCGATCCTTCAACATCAACTGTCTGATCTATGCCGATGACGTTTTGCTATACATGCCAATCTCGACAGATCATCCAGACCTCTCTCCGCTATCCACCTGCTTTGATGCGGTCACAGATTGGCTACACATGCAGAGGCTCAAAATAAATTTCAAGAAAACCGAGGTCCTCTTTATCACCAGGAACCCAGCATTCACTCCGCCCACCTCGATGAAGGTACGTGATGCAGAGCTCCTCAGCAAGCCCACGGTATGGTACCTAGGGGTCACCCTGAACCAACAACTCAACATGAAGGCCCAGATAAGCAATATGGTTAAGGCGATCTACCACAAAATCCGAACGCTTCACCACCTGCGACAGCTGCTTGAGCCGGAAAACTTCCGGACAGTCTATCAAGCACTAGTAATACCACATTTTGACTATGCAAATGCAATACTACATGGTCTCCCAAAGAGCACGCTTAACCCTCTGCAGCTGGCAATGAATGCAGCCGCCATATTCCTGCACGGAGCATCCAGGAGGGACCATATCACCCTAGTTTTGAGACAGCTGCACTGGCTGCCGATCCACTGCAGGATCTCCTTTAAGATTCTAATGATGACCTACAAAGCCATCAACAAATGCTCCGCCATCTCCCTCACGGATCTCATCCAGTCCACTCCCCTCAACAGAGCAAGGAGATCAGCCGCCACCAATACTCTGAAACTCCCGAAGGCAATCACTAAATGCTCTCAGGCCATGAGAAACAGAGCCTTCGCACTATATGCACCCACCTGCTGGAACGCCCTGCCACCTGCCATTCGGGCCATCAATGACCTCTCCCAGTTTAGAAAGGCACTGAAGCACCATCTGTTCCTCCAGTATTATACTGAACCAGATGACATCTCACAGCCATTTACACTCAAGACCCAGGTTGGCACCCCTAACTTAGCCACCCCTCACATTTGCAGCTCCGCCCCCTAGAGCCCCACCCCCTCTTCATTTGGAGGTATATAGCTGACTCTAACTGTAGATAATGTTGAGCTGCCCACATAGCCATGACGGCCAGTTAAAGTGAAAACTATAGGAACCCCAATCAGACAAAATGTGAAACACCATTTAAAGAAGTCCAATTGATTCAAAAATCACCATTTATGCCTAAACAATTTTTTGTCGTTCGTCAGCCCAGTGTCTCAAATCTGCATTTAAGAGACACCACCATGACTACTCCCTTTTATTAATCTGAATTTTAAAATGAACCTCAGTCCAACACTTAGCTGTATGTCACCAAGCGCCAGAACTTCCAATGTACGACGTGGCGCTGATCCACCTTTGCTGATCTTTCCTGATCTGAAGCAGGGTTTTTTGGAAATACAGGAGCAAACCCGAACCGTGCGCCATGTCGTACATTGGAAGTTCTGGCGCTTGGTGACATACAGCTAAGTGTTGGACTGAGGTTCATTTTAAAATTCAGATTAATAAAAGGGAGTAGTCACGGTGGTGTCTCTTAAATGCAGATTTGAGACACTGGGCTGACGAACTCCGACAAAAAATTGTTTAGGCATAAATGGTGATTTTTGGGCCAGTTAAAGTGTACATAGTTACCCTGTTAGCCCTGTATAAAAAAATCCCTGTTTATTGTAAGTCCAGTGCAGACCTGCCTGCACTGCACAAATTTTGTTACCTGTAATCCGCACTGATTCTAAATAGCGCGGTATAAAAGAGACATTTAATAAATAAAATAAATAAACAGCTGGTCCTTAGCACTGATGCATGCCTTATTTGAGGCAAAAAGAAGTTTAATAATGCAGGACCACACCAAACTAAAAAGGCACCCTATGCGACTAACGAATCTGATGCCCAGCCACATTCAGTAAGTCACTCTTTTTGAGTTTCCTGGAAGCCCACTGATGATACTGGCACCCCTTCTGTGCTTGCGCCCTGTGTGGCTGCATCGCTCACACAGACCTGGGTACAGCCCTGCAATCATGTGATTCTCAATGCACTGGCTGTCTGTAGGCTTTTGGGCTTGGTTCAAGATCCTTTCTTTAGGGGATTATATGTATTTATTTATATACTTACTTATTTATATATGGGCAAGAGTACTTGTGGCATCCTTCATCTTCATGCTGCTGGTTAGAGTTTTTTAACTTCCCAGCAGGCACTCGGCAAATGCCAAGGATACCACAGTTGCATGATGCACACCATAGCGCTTTTTCTTATTAGTGCCTAAGCTCTGCCATTGGAGCTTTGGCAGGAAAAGGATTATTGTGGGGTTTTTTGGAAATGGATTAAAGCCTGGTTGTACAGGCATTTAGATCCTTTCTTTAGTCTAGATCAGACAAAGGGGGAGTTGGGGGGGGGGGGTTAGGGGGTTCAGATGAGTGAGCTGGATTGGTTATATTAGTTGAGGGTTGAATTTCATATACATTGTTTATTTGAGGGAGTTGATTATACTATGGGACATGTTTACCAAGGGGGTCATTTTGGAAGCCCTATTCATGCTTTGGATGTCTGAAAATGGGCATAGAGACATCCAAAGCACAGAGACATCTCCAGAGCCATTTTAGAAGCTGGGTCTGTGAACGTTCCCGTTTTGGCAGAAAATATACAGAGGGTATAGAGAAGAAAGCACTTTATTATCCCCAGCAGAATTTCAATGATAGCAGCAGTGGGATTTGAGCCTTGGCTGTTCTGTTCCTAGCCCACTACACTAAACATCAGGCCAGTGGAGTACCAAGCACAGGGCAGTGGATGCATCCCACCCTCGGTGCTGGCCAGGAGGAGGATGTGCCCCCGCCGGGCCCACATGATGGATCCAGCACAGCAAACCTACCTTAACACCATGGGTGGCTTGCCACACTGACTCCACTCCAAGCCCAGAGACTGTTGTTCCCTCCCGGCCAAAGTCTTGCAAATTGTTGGTGGGCCTGGAGCAGAGGCAGCACAGCAAGACACCCATGACATTAAGATAGGTTTACCGCACTGGCACTGCCATGTGGGCCCAGCAGGGGGGTGCACTGAGCTGCACCACAAGGGAGAGGGCACCTGCCGCAAGGAGGGGTCCCACCCTGTCTGCCCACGGGGCTTGGAACACCAAAGCATTAGGCTACTCCTAGACATCCAAGTTCTGGATGTGCCTGCTGTTTTTTTCAGATGTTCTCACTTAGAGGTGCTTTTCACATCCCTTCTAAAATTCCCCTCTGTATGTTTTAACACATGATAGGCACCCACAAACTTTAATTTCTATGGGTGCAATGGCACTTAATGCACATTAATTTCATTAACATGCATTAATCTTTAGTAAACACGACCCATGTATTAACAGGGGAGGGCTTGTCATTTGTAATTAATTTATTTATTGTACCACACCTCACACGTTTTAGAATAAACACATAATCAAATGCTGCAAATAAATAAAATACTAAGAAAACTCCTGCAGAACTCATGGCTAGAATGACCCTTGCACATTACACTTGCTCAGAAGCAGCGGTAAACGCACATTGCTAAAATGCATATGTAGTGTCTATTTTTCTGCCTGCACTCATACTTTGGAAAGCCCCCCGTGCTCTCCCCAAGCTCCACCCCAGACCATGCATACACATAGTTTGTGTACAATTTCTTGTCATCACGCATACTTATACGTGCACGCCCTGTGTAGTAATTTTATAAAAACACATTTACATGTGGGAAATGTTTATAAAATTACTCCTTAAAATAGTTACCTTATCTGTTTAAATTTAGTAATATTTACTGCTCCAACTTATATGGCTAAGCTGATGAAAAGGCACCTAAAGATATCCAGAAAACATATCCAAATATCTTTGGGGCATGTTTACTAATATGCCTTATCCAGGTAGCACTGGGTTAGTGTGTGGTATCTGCACCATGCTAAAATGTAGTGTGGGGCTCCGTGCTAAAATCCCCACGCTACCTGGATAGCATAGATCTGGGTGGCAACTGGTCAGGGCGGGGGCTTTCCTGCTGCAGCGCTGCTTGTGCAGGCATGTGAAGCCCACGCTACCCACACTCAGCGCAAGAAGCACAAGTGCAACTAATGCCACTTCAATGGCTAGAGTGCCCCACAGGATCAGAATTGCGAGCCCTTCTGTATGTCCGGCTCAGACCAGACATACAGAGGGGCTTGATGTCCGGGATGCAATGAGCCCTATTGTGGGTAAGTTTCTGTCTTACTATAGGTGCCCTTGGTCACTTCTCTTGTAGTTTCCATTATTGGCACTCCTTTTGCTCTGCTCTGTCACTTCACATTTTTATAATGTGGGATTTACCTTCCCCCTTTTTTATACAATTTTAAACTTTGTTTTGATTTTAAGTAAGGATATTTTATTGTGATCCATTTTTTATTGTTGTCACATTTAATGGTGTCCTTGGTTTGATATGGGTTTGTTTTAACTTACTTTTATTTATGTATTTATTGCATACATAATATTATTTTTGGGTTTCATTATATTTTTGTATTTATTGTATTGTATTGTGATGTTTGTTTTAGAGAGATCATAATCCCCTGAAGAAGGCTTAGGCCGAAGCACGTGTAGGGAGACCTCGTGGATACTTAATAAATCTCTCCTTGCATCCTACAATGTAGTGTGTCCTGCTCCTTTTGCTGTCATATACACATAAGAGACAATCCCTGCTCTACAAAGCTTACAATTTATATGAGACAAATAGGGGACAAGAGATAGTTTTAACACATGTGGGATAAAATGGAGGATAAAGGATCAGGAACCAAACGCAGCCTCAGAGAGGCAGAAACGGCCAAGATCCCATGGCCAGGAGAGCCGGTGACTGTCTGCGAGGATCCCAAGCCCCGTGGACATAAGTGCAGAAGCAGCCGCTTTCACTGTCAGGAGAACAGTGACGGCACAGCCTGACAAAAATAAAAGGTTACCAAGTTTGCTGCACAGACGGCTGAATAAATTAGAGGGGCTAGCCACAGGTGGCTGTTGTTTCTCTTTCAAAAAGTTGGAAACCCTAGGTGTATATCCCGTCACTTAAACAAAAGAGGGAAGGTAGGGAATCCCAACCAAAGAATTATCTACAGCAGTGGTTCTCAACCCAGTCATCTGGGACCCTAGGCCAGTCAGGTTTTGAGGATATCCACAATGAATATGCATGAAATAGATCTGCATGTACTGCTTCTATTAAATGGAGATCTATTTCATGCATATTCATTGTGCATATCCTGAAAATCTGACTGGCCTGAGGGTCCCAGAGGAATGGGCTGAGATCCACTGATCTACAGCAACACTGCAGGAAACAGGAAGCATCTCCTTGTAGGGCAACAGGAAAGGGTGGGACCATATAAAAAGCCCAGGGGAAAGCCAGAGAGCCTTCATTATCAAGGGGACTGAAGACAGAGGAGACCGCAGGCCTACCGTTGAAGAAAAGTTAAAAACCTTTTTTTTGCAAGAAGGGATTTATGTAAATACCTGCTCAGGGGTGGTGGTAACTTCTAACATGAAGGAAATCACTGCAATTAGTAAAGAGGCCCTGCCCAGGAGCTATGTGGGTGGGTAGCTTAAACCCTTTTAGAACTGCAATTTAAGCTCTTGTTTAAAAAATTACAAAGATGTTTGGGAACTCTTTTGAATTGTTATTTAAATGCTTGTATGAGAAGTATAAGGAAGCGTTTGAATTCTTTTGTAACTGCAGCTTGAGGATTACAAGAAAGTTCTGAACCCTTTTGAAACTGCAGATTGAAACCACTGTCTGAGGATTACAAGGAAACGTTGAGCTCTTTGTATTTTATGGTTCTAAATACCCCCTGGAAGACTACACAGAAGGCAAACCTTTACTCTTTAAGGTGAACTAGTAATTCCAATCAACAAAGGAAAGAGCCTTTCTTATGTAGCAGCAGATAAGCATGCAATAAATAAATCCAGGAGTCTTTTCAAGGATCCAAGCCAGTTTAATGTGCACATGGCTCAAGCAATAAGCAATTTCAAAATGGCTGAGCAATGGCTTCTAGTAAAACAACAACTTTTATAGCTTTCTTGTCCATTCTAAGCATAGGCAAACTTTTCATTGGTCCCAGTACCCCTCTCACCCATCTATTGGTCCCGGTACTGATATGGCTACCCAATAGGGACTCTGGTCTGGGCCCAGCACCTGGTTGCCCCCCTTCTAGTCCCAATTACAATGGTCAGTGTCTCCAACTTGTTACTTCTCTCCTCCAAGGTCGCTGAGCTTGTTAAAACATATGGGAAGCAGAGGCACTGTGACCTTGCTCTCTGCAGAGTTAATTAATTCCATAGAAGCATAGCACACCTTATCAGTACCAATTAAACTTGTTTTTCTTTATTTTCTAAGTTTCGTTTCTGCTTAGCTATGTTCAGTTAAACTGAGTTAAGTTTCAATTCTATGGTGTCATCATTCAGGGGGGTTTTCATTCCTCTGGGCCTAACTACAGGCTTCAGTTACAGGTCAAGCTGCTCAGGCCTGTCTGCTTAGTTCAATTAGCATGGATCATAGGCCGTCGCCTACCACATTCCCCCCTTTGATTATTCTCACCCGCATGTTAATAAGGTGTGAGAATCAAATCACATAATACTAGGTAAAGGTATCACTCTGTGGTATAGGGTAGTAAGTTCACATAGCTAGCATCTTTGTAGCTGTCTTACGCTCTACAGTGTTATTAATAACTGAAGTTATCATTTGCAAGCAAAATGGCAAGAAACAAGGGAGCAACAGGCAGATAGTCAAAGTCCATAGTTTGGCAAGAGTGGGAAAAAGAACTAAAGGATTAGAAGGTTCAGTTGCATCTTTTGTTGTGCTGTCGTAAAGCTTCTGATTTAGACAGACCAGCTGTCCATCCTTCGTAGTAGATTGTGGTCCAGTCCGAACAAAACACAAACTGTCAACAATGGGGTGGGCCAATACCCACTCACTAGTAGTATTATGTAAATCAGTCTGATTGTATAAGATAGAATAGTTCAGTTCTTGCGTCTCCCAGGGCCACTGATCTCCCATCTTAGTTCCTCCACAATAGAAACAGTCAGAAGTGTGGAGACTAGATGCTATTGCTCCAGCAAGTTCAAGAAACAAGTTCTGGTGGTGGTATGAGGAATTGCAACGGTGGCTTGCATAGCCTTGTAGAAAGTCAAGATCTAGAACAACTTTTGGATTGGAGAGTATACCAATGCAAGTATAGGAAGAATGATAAAACAAGGTCTGAGTGACCTTCGGTCCAGTTCATGTTGTACTTATACAGGCTGCCCAGGGAGATAAGGCAAAAGTCATTTCAAAGCACTCCAAGGCTGCTGCCAAAATAAAGCAATAATAATAATTCATAATGGGCATAGTCTCTGGAAAATTGGTGGAACTGTCGACTTCCACAACAGATAACAGATGTAGGGTTGATTGTAGATCCTCAAGCTTCTGCCGTACGTAGACCTACCAGCGTTTTGGCAGGAGTAGGGCTGTAGATTCCAAAGTATCACTGTCCTCTGGGATGTCTCAATTTCTTAAAATATCATAGCATAGTCTCTTAGGCTATTATTGCTTCCTTAGAGCAGTTCACTCTTTAGGAGATCAAAACAGTCTTTTCAGAGTATTTAAAAACAGTCTCTTAGACGATTCAATTTCTTAACACAACACAGTCTCTTTCTGATGATTGCAGGTTTTTTCAGATGCGAGGCTTACCTTCAGATAAACAAACAGTCTTGAAATAGTGCAGTTTCTGAGGGACCAATAAGTCTTAGGTCCGTGGTTGTTGTCGTAGGGTGAGGTGCAATGGAGTCTCAGTATGCTGTACAGTAGTCCAGTGATCAGGTTCAAGAGCAGCTGCTGGCTTCACTTGATTATGATGGGTCCAAGGTTCAAATTCTGCGACTTTTACTGCAGTTGGAGTTGTTGACAGGATGACGACATAGGGTCCCTTCCAATGCAGGGCTAACAGTATCTTTCTCCACTCTTTGATCCACACCGAGACTCCAGGCTTGAAAGGATGCAGGGGTGCAGGCAAATTGATGAGTAATCGATTTTGTACTCAGGTATGAAGACTTCTGCAAAACAGAACTTAAAACCAATAGTTCATGTCTAATAATTTCAGATCCTATCTGTCTCATATCTCCTTTTATTTCCTATACAATAGGCAGGGGTTGCGCATACAGAATTTCAAAAGGGAAAACTCCTAAAGACTTAGCAGGGGCTAAGTATATCCTAAGAAGGGCTATAGGAAGAACCTAGGGCCACTTCAGGTAAACCTCTTGGCAAAGTTTAGACAACTGAGATTTCAGGGTTCTATTCATATATTCTACTTTTCCTAAATTCTGAGATCTATAGGCAGTATGTATCTATTAATATCAATATCTTGGGGCTATACTTAATGGACTTGCTTCCTAAGGTTATCCACCCTCATTCTTTGTACAGGGCCCCATATGCATGCAAGGTTGTAAGGGTATACTTGAAATCTGGGTACACATTTAGACAGGGCTCTTTTCCTATTGTTAGTGCTCTAGTGAGGACTATCAGTTCAGCTTTCTGTGGTGAAGTTTCTGGGGCCAGGGCTGAGGACTCAACTACCAAATCAGGGGTCATCACTGCATATCTAGCACAACAATGTCCATTGATGATGAAACTGCCTTCAGCCACAAAGAAAGTCAGGGTTCTCCAGAGGGACATCAGTCAAATCCAGGTGGCTTGAGAATACAGTGTCCATAATTTCTAAACAGTCATGATCAGGGGATCAAGACTAACTGATAACATAGCAGGATTGAAAGCTTGACTGACCCTTCAGTTGTATCTGGGGTTTTCACACAACATACTCTAATACTTCAACATTCATAGATTTGTTAGCTAGTAATTTCCTTTGTGAAGGGATTTTTCTTTTAGTTTTTTGCTTACTAGGAAGGCTGTAGCTGTAACAGCTTCTCAAATAAGGTCCAAGAGATTGAGTCAACACTCCCAGAACATTTCCTTGCGACTCATGAACATAGAGACTGTAAGGTTTTCTGGACATCTGGTAGACCCAGAATTGGTGACAACATCAGAGTGTTTTTTTCAAAGATCAAAAGACTGCATCCTGTTCAAGTCCCCATTCCTCTGGAGACTTTTCCATTCCTTTGATAGCTTGATACAATGGGTTTTTTTTTTTGGTTTATTTTTTTCTCTAGCAGCGCAAAATTGGGGATCCATATACAACATACTCTGTGGCACCCAAGAAGGCTCTCACTTGCCTCCTGGTGATTGGAGTAGGAATACTGCATACAGCTGCTTTGCGTTCTGGTAAGGGTTCCAGGCGTCGAATTCCGCTGGACAACTGGAATCCTAGGTATTTAACTTGTTTGACATAATTATGCTTTGGCTCTTGAGACTTTGTATCCAGCCTCATTAAAAAGGTGCAAGAGTTCACTGGTGGCTGGTGGACATTCACTTTCTGAGTTGGTGGTTATGAGCAAGTTGTCCACATATTGAAGTAGAATTTTTTCTTTTTTTTTTTTCTTGAGTTTCTGGATAACTTGTCAAATCTTTTGCTGAGTGAGGCGAGTTCTTGAATTCTTGAGGTAATCTTGTCCAGATGAGTTGGCCCCGCCTCCTTGTAGTGGGGTCTTGGGCTAAGCGTATACAGAAAAAGGCATCTTTTTAAGTCCAGAATGATGAAATGTATAGCTTCAGCAGAGATCAGTTCCAAGAGAATATAAGGATTTTGGTACCACTGGTTGTATAGTTTCAGCTGCATCATTCATTCTTTCTTAGATCCTGCACTGGGCGGTAATCACCTGTCCCAGGCTTCTTGACTGGCTTAAGGGTGACAATGGCAGGGGCTATGTTCTTCGCTAGGCCAGGTAGATTATCTTCTGCCCATCCTCCAGGTGGGGCTATGAGGTTGGTAAGTGTACAGCTTGTTGCTTTGGATGCAGGTGAATAGAACCGCCATTCTTCTTCTTGGGGACAGTTAACACCATCAGGCCAGCAGATTTTGAGTTTCATTTTTTTCCCCTTCAACAAAGGATATCTGTGCTTGAAGCTTTGCAAGCAGGTCTCGGCCCAAAAATGGAATAGGGCATTCAGGCATATACAGGAACTGGTACATTATTATTATTATTTTTTTTCTAGTTCACACATGTGGTTCTGCAGAAAAGGCTTTGCGAGAAAAAACACAGGGGCTACTGGCTTTAGTATTCTGCTCCTGTATCCCCCATAAAAGTCCATATATTGGTCCCCTATTTTTCAGACTGACTCCTGGGGACCCAGGGAAACTGGAGAGTCCGGTCTGGCCTAGTCTTCATCCATGCTGTAGCCCTCTCAGGCTGCCACTCACGCTATAGCTGCTCCACTCTCGTGCTGAAACACTGTGCTTGGTTTTATTCTGTCTATGATTCTACAATCAAGTACTCCCTCCTGGGGTGGAGTCAAGATACGGGCATTCACTTCTCTAATGTCCTTCTTTTTCTATAATGGGCGTACTCACACCCAGTTTTTCACTTCCTCTGTTCCTTCAATTAAGATAACCTCCTCACATCATTCAACTAAAATATCATTCACTTTCTCTGTTACATTTATTTTCACAATTCACACACCCTCTGATTAACTTTCATTTAACCATTATGCCCGCAAATTCATCCAGTTCTTTGCAATTTCCGTTCATTAGTTCAATCAAGTCCTAAAACTTCTCAGTGTATAATGCAGTTTTTTTTTTTTTAGTTCTAAACAAGTCTGGTCAGCTGACTTTCACTTCTAGTCCGGAGGGGGTGGACATTCCCCTGTTGCAGAGGTGGCTAGCAAACTACTTGGGAATCTGTAGTCCCCCCCCCCCCTCTCCTGGATTCTGTTTCTCCTAGCAATGCTCTATCCAGGAGGTTGATTTTTTTTTTTTTTTAAGGATCCACTTCTCTGCTGTGGGCACATTAGTTCACGCCCACCGGGGGGGGGGGGGGGTTGACATCATCGGTGGACTGGGCTCCATCCCCCCCTTAAGCACTCTGAACAGAACTACTTACAGAGAGAGAGAGACGAGACAGGATATCTAGAAATTCTGGGGCAAAATCCTGATTGGGACAGAGACATTTCATAATCTTCAGTAAATCCCTTACTGAAATTCTTGATCATACTTGAAAAGACACTTATTATTTCTGTAAACATAGGGCAGGCAGGAAACACTTAGATTGAGCACATACATCCATTATGCTTCTTATAGAGAGAACTATAGCTATCTGTCAGCATGTCTCTGCAAAAGAAATTATTTTTTTAGTTCAGGAAGCAAATATTTAAAAGACATTCCGGATATTTTTCATAAAATACAGTACACCTTTCCCTTTTTTTTTTTAAATACAGAAAAGCTAACTGATTTGTTCATTAGTAACCAGCACAGAGGGGAAGCATGCATTCAAATGACTTATACTCATTCATAAAAAGATAAACTTTGTTTTTAAAACTTTTGGTTAAACAGAGCTAGTGAAACCAGAGAAAAAACTAATTATAAATTCATCACGCTTCGATTAAATGAAGAGACTTTTCAAATCGGGAGTCCCTTTTCATTCCTAGGAGAAATCTCCTGCAGTCTCCAGCTGTCTCTCCAGAACCTTTTTTTTTTTTTTTTTTCTGCAGGCTATGTGGAAGCCACACCCCTCTGCTCGCGGGGAAACAATTGAACTGTGCTCATAAAAAGAGACTTCTCATTCACATGGACAGAGATGCCAGAAAAAAACAATTTAAATCAATGTTAAGTCGTGATCTAATTACTTTGTAGATCAAAGGAAAAACAAAAACAGTTCTTTATCATTTCCTATTTAAACTGTTTCAGTGCTTACTGAAAATTTGAACATACAGCCGACAGAAATTCCTCTCACTTGGTCCGCAACCCATAAGGGATTAATACAAACTTAATCCTTTTCAGGCTAAACCCAAAAACTATCGGGACCCACAATCCTGACTAAACATTCTTATTAAATGATAAATAAATGATATATATTACATAACCACAGCAGAAGGAACAAAAACATATTAAATAAAACAGGTACAATTTGCCTGAAATAAGCACAAACTACCAGCATTGAGGTTTAAGCCTGCACAAGATTAGAAAGACGACACTAGACATTCTTTCCTTCAGACACGCCCCCTGTCAGTTTTTCACACTGCAGTAGAATAACTAACTGGGTCAGACCAGCTTTTTGATTTCTAAAAATGACTGTAGGTGTTTTGGGTCTTCATTCTGCTCTATTAATACAATTTCTTAATCAGTGAACTGTCACAAATTACTCAACAGAATAATCTCACATATATAACAAAAGGGAAACTCGCAGTTTCAACAGATAGCAAAAATCAAATACACAGGACGGACAATACACCAAACGCTTCATCCGTTTCGCGACCTAGACGCAGTCACCCGACTAGGAACTGCGCTAGTCCAGAGTCCACTCTGCTTGGTCCGTGCTGCCAGACCTCTCATTCACACTTCATTCACACAATCATGCTAGCAACGTATCTTAGAATGCATTCCTTTCTATCTATTCTGACTAGTCTTTTTCCCAATTACAAAAAGGATGAGGGTTTCACCCGGCGAATTCCCATGCGGGGTTACTCGGCCCTTCCTTGAGAGCTCTCTTACCAATTCCCAATATCTCGAGATTACAAATTCCAAGTTCCACTGGCAGTACTGCTCTTTCTATTTCTGTCTAGACATACCAAAAACCCAGTCCTGTCTGCTCTGACCAGGCTGAATCATGATTCTCTATAACAACTGTACCTAGCGAATACTCATGCAAGGATTTTCAAACAAAGACTTAAGTCTTACCAAAGTTTGCAAACTGCAGTTCTAACTCATCTGTCTAGACAGGTTTTCAAAACTATACTTACCAGATCTGGTTCCCAAGCTTCTGAGTTGGATCCTGGACTCCCCCGGGTCGGAAGTGTTAGCCAGCTGGACTCAGTGCCTGCCGAGGCCAGGCAGAACTCCCTCCGATACAAGAGGATCGGTGGGCCCAGGGAGATTCCCCTGCGTCGGATTGGCATGGTTCCAACTGGACCAAACCTCAAGGCGAATTACGTGGATTTATTCACTTGAACACTATCCACCACTCGCACTTCCCGGCCAACGCACCAAGAATGTAGCAGCAGATAAGCATGCAATAAATAAATCCAGGAGTCTTTTCAAGGATCCAAGCCAGTTTAATGTGCACATGGCTCAAGCAATAAGCAATTTCAAAATGGCTGAGCAATGGCTTCTAGTAAAACAACAACTTTTATAGCTTTCTTGTCCATTCTAAGCATAGGCAAACTTTTCATTGGTCCCAGTACCCCTCTCACCCATCTATTGGTCCCGGTACTGATATGGCTACCCAATAGGGACTCTGGTCTGGGCCCAGCACCTGGTTGCCCCCCTTCTAGTCCCAATTACAATGGTCAGTGTCTCCAACTTGTTACTTCTCTCCTCCAAGGTCGCTGAGCTTGTTAAAACATATGGGAAGCAGAGGCACTGTGACCTTGCTCTCTGCAGAGTTAATTAATTCCATAGAAGCATAGCACACCTTATCAGTACCAATTAAACTTGTTTTTCTTTATTTTCTAAGTTTCGTTTCTGCTTAGCTATGTTCAGTTAAACTGAGTTAAGTTTCAATTCTATGGTGTCATCATTCAGGGGGGTTTTCATTCCTCTGGGCCTAACTACAGGCTTCAGTTACAGGTCAAGCTGCTCAGGCCTGTCTGCTTAGTTCAATTAGCATGGATCATAGGCCGTCGCCTACCACACTTACAGCTGGAAAATGACAGACTGAGGACAGACTACTTTTGTGGATGCCCGAGAGAACTTCTACATAACCTTCTCTATTGAGAACAGAATGCTGTGCAGAATCCAATGTCTTTTATGGTAGATCAACATCTTTCTCCTGAAGCTGATGGCAGGACGTTCAACGGAAGGATACTGGTGTGGCAGGTGCAGGCCTGTGATCCACGGTGTCTGACATAAGCAGGCCAGCATAGCTAGCTTGACCTGTAAATGAAGCCTGTGGAGAGGCACATAGGAATTGCACATCCCCCAACATGCTGCTATTGTAGGATAGAACTCTGTAAGAGAACTAAACTAACTTAGGTAAGCAAAACTGAGAGATGGAAAAATACAGAAAAGTATGTTTAAAAGTTACTGATAAGAAAAAGTACATCTGCAGGGAATATAATTGGGAGTGCTGACAGATGAGTTGCAGAGCCCTGCTCCCCTGCATGCACAAATTGGCTCTATGGCCTTGAGAGTGTGAAAGTAACAAGTTGATGAACTGACCATTGTAATTGGGACTAGAAGGGGGGTATGCAGGTGCCATGCCCACTGAAGGAACATAATTGGATAAACTTATCAGTACCGGGACCAATGGAAGGGGTACGGGACAGTACCGGGACCAATGAAATGTTTTTCTATACCTAGAATGGAACAGAAATCTATAAAAGTTGTTGTAATGCTAGAAAACTTTGCTCAGCCATTTTGAAATTGACTTGCTTGAGACTTGTGCACAAATAAATGATTTGGACCTTTTGAACAGACTCCTGGTATCATTGGTTTGTCTGCGCTTTGCTGCTACACTGGAGGCTACTGAAAGGCCCAAGTGGCAGTCTACCACTTCACAGGCACTGTGAAGGTTGGCCCCAAAGCACTAAACCAATTTTGAGGCAAATGAGAAGGGGGTTCATTCCCAAGAAAAGAGGAGATTCGGCCTTTTGCCTTCCTTGTCTGGCCAAACTGATATCAGAGAGAGTAAGCTCCAGGGCCAGTGGAGGCGATGCACTAACAATATCTGCAGCAAAGGAATGGTACCGAGTGATGGCCTAGGCCCAAAACAACCATTGGAAGAAGATAAGATTTTGTCTGTTACCAGTCAGAGGCAAGCAGAGAGCAACCTCAAGCCTTATGAAGGTAGTGCTCTGAAGAACCATTCAGGTCTTAAGGCAGAGGACATATTAGACGTACCCAAGAGAAGGCCAACAGTGAGTGAAGGTGATGCCTGAGAGGACGCAGATTGAGGCTGTATGAGTCTGAGAGCTAAAATCTGCAAGGAGACTGAATCCAGACACAGAGATGCCGAGGCTGAACCATCCTAGAAAGTGAGATTTACCACCCCAGAGAGTAAGATCGAAGTTCGTGATTGAAGTCCAAAAAGTAAGATTTTTTCAGTTGATACATCCAGGGTATAATCTAGAAAGATTTAAATGTAGTATTGCTTTGCAAATGAAAAAAAAAAGAAGCAGAACATGATGTTTGATTTTCTTTGGAGCCCCTGAAAGGATACAGACATATGGGTAAATACTCCAGACCGAAAATTGCTCTCCACTCTGTGGCTAAAAGTCTGTGCCTAGGTTTCCCAGCACCTGTACTTGCACTGTAGGTACAGGGAAAAAGGATGGCTTGGGAGGAGGCAGTACACAGGAAGGTGAGCTCAGATTTCCTCCTACTGGCTAGGCTATTTGTTTTTCTTCTTTTAGGCTTATCTCTCATGAAAGCAGTGATCAGGATCAGCCACTGGCACTGAGGATTCAATGTCTGAGAAAAGAGCCTCAATGAATAGAAACATAAAAGCATGATGACAGAAAAAGACCACATGGCCTATCTAGTCTGTCCTTCCATATCAACAACTACATGTTGTGACTGAGAAAGCCTAAAGAGTGGCTGGAAGGGTGCTGGAAGGAAGAAAGGTAGAGGGCTATTGTTCAGACATTAAGGCGGTAATTTTATAAAGGGGCGCCTTAATTAATAGGGCAGGAAAACGCCAAGTGTAAGACACTTTTATAAAGAGAAACAGGTGTTTCCTTGTCTTTATAAAATACTAGCACAAATCCCTGCACAAATTGCACCTAGATTGCAGGTACAGACATTAGGCTTGCTTGAGAGCCGGCATACTGCAAATGTCATTGTGTACTTTACATGCATATTTTATAAAATGTGTGTCCTTTGCAGCTCTGCTGAAATGCCACTCTTGAGCATGCTTACTGTAAACATATGTGCCAGCTTCCACCATGCATCCTTTTATGCCTGACCTAATTCTGTAAGAGCCCATTTATGTGCCTAAAGCACTGTAACAGGGCACCTAGGTTAAAAAGGCAAGAAGGCATCTGTATTCACCCAATGTTATAAAGACACATGGGCCCTAGCACAAATCCAGCAGCAAGAGTGACTACCTTGAAGGCATGGACATTATACCTGCTCCAGAACAGATGTCAATGTCCAAACGTAGAGTATGCAGGTATTTGCATAGATTAACATATTTTATAATCAATTCATGTACTTTACAACCCCACCCACACTCTGCCACACTGAACCCTCAACAATGTTTATAGTAAAAGTACACATTCATGTACCACATCCAAGAAGAGAAAAGTAGTGTATTGTGCTGTGCAGTTGCCCTCGATTTTCTGTGGTTGTATACATCCTCACCGATGAGATGATAGAACCAATCCAATATGTACCACCAGAGTATTGCAGGTCCATGGCTTGGCTTTATTTCTTTCATTGCCTCTGCTGGTAGCCTGTAAGCCAGTCTCCTGCAGCCCTGCATTGTCATTACGTGATGCCGGGGGTGCACAGAGACACTAGTAATAATGAGCTGGAGAATGTACTGGAAATTGGCAGTGAAATGGCACCTGGGTAAGGATCATGCCCTATAAGAACATAAGAAATGCCATACTGGGTCAGACCAAGGTCCATCAAGCCCAGTGGCCTGTTTCCAACAGTGACCAATCCAGGTCACAAGTACCTGGCAGGTACCCAAAGTCCGCAGCTTCCAGAATGCTCATCCTAGGGTAAGCAGTGGATTTCCCAGGTCCTCTCTTTTGGCATCACTTCCTTTTTATAAGCTGAAGAAGTGCTGGAACACCCTTCCATCCCATTCCAGCACAAATTACTACTACTACTACTACTGAACATTTACATAGCGCAACAAGACATACACAGTGCTGCACAAATACATCTTAAAGACGGTCCCTGCTCATCAATGCTTACAATCTAGTCAAGACAGACAACACAGTAGCTATAGACATGGAATACAGCTAGGGGGAATGGTAAGGAAACACAAAGGAGATCAGGTGAGTCAAGATCTGAAAGCAGCACCGAAGAAGTGAGTTTTTGGTCTGGATTTGAAAAGGGTCAGAGAAGGCACCTGATGTACAGACTCAGGTAGTTTGTTCCAGGCATAATGAAAAGCAAGATGAAAGGAGCGAAGTCTGTAGTTAGCAAAAGAGAAGGGCATAGATAGAAGCAATTTGCCAGAAGAGCAGTTTCCCGGGGGAAGGGGGTTACGGAGAGATAAGAGAGGAACGGTAATGAGGAGCTGCAGAGTGAATGTATTTATAGGTCAGAAGAAGAAGTTTGAACTGGATGCTGAAATGGATAGGGAGCCAATGAAGTGACTTGAGAAGAGGGATAATATGAGCATGACGATGCTGGCAGAAGATTAGCCAGGCAGCAGAGTGTTGAATAGATTGAAGGGGAGAGACATGATTCAGAGGGAGACCAACAAGGAGTAGGTTACTATAGTTTAGACGGGAGGTGACTAAGGAGTGGATAAGTGTCTTAGTAGTGTGTTCAGAAAGGAATGGGCAAATTTTGTTGATGTTGTAGAGAAAGAAATGACAGGTTTTAGCTATCAGTTGGATGTGTGTGGAGAAGGAGAGAGAAGAGTCAAAGACAGCCCCAAGGTTGCGAGCTGAGGAGACAGGGAGGAGTACAGAGTTATCAACAGAGACTGAGAAAGAAGGAAGGGGAGAGGAGAGTTTAGGGGGAAAAATAAGGAGCTCAGTTTTGCCCATGTTCTATTTCAAGCGGTATTGAGACATCCAAGCAGCAATATCAGAAAGGCAGGCAGACATCCGGGCCTTGATTGCTGGAGAGATTTCAGGTATAGGGAAGTATATCTGGGAGTCATCAGTGTAAAGATTGTATTGAAAACCATGGGAAGAGATGAGTGTACCAAGGGAGTGGGTATAGAGAGAGAAAAGGAGTGGACACAAGACAGATCCTTGGGGTACACCAACTGAGAGCAGGATAGCAGTAGAGGAGGAGCCATTAGAACAAACACTGAAAGAGCAATGGGAGAGATAAAAAGAGAATCAGGATAGCACTGAGCCCTTAAAACCAAATGAGGACAAGGTATCAAAGGGAAGGTTGTGGTCAACAGTGTCAAAAGCAGCAAAAAGGGAGGAGTAGCCTAGTGGTTGGGGCAAGGTACTTCAGGCCGGAAGGTCGGGGGTTCAAATCCCACTAGAGGACAGCAACCTTGGGCTGGAAGGACTGGGGTTTCTAGTCCCACAGATGCTCCTTGTGGTCTTGGGCAAGCCACTTAACCCTCCATTGCCCATGTTCCCTGTACGTATTAGTGTATGTGTCTCATATCCCTGCGTGTTAAATGTATCCCCCAATTGTGTTGTGACCGCTTTGATTGAAGGATAAGGCGGTATACAAAACTGTCAAAATAAATAAAATAAATAAAATAAGAAGGATGAGAACTGAGTAAAGGCCCTTGGATTTTGCCAGGGACAGGTCACTGGAGACTTTGGCAAGAGACGTTTCAGTAGAATGTAGAGGATGAAAGCCAGATTGTAGAGGATCCAGAAGGGCTTGAGAGGAGAGAAAGTCAAGGCAATGGTGGTGAACCACACGTTCAAGTAGTTTAGAAACAAAGGGGCTGAGGGAGATGAATGGATAGTGAGAAGGGCAGGTAGGGTCTAGTGAGGGTTTCTTGAGGAGAGGAGCGACCACAGCATGCTTTATGGCTGCAGGGAAAGTTGCAGTGGAGAGCAATAGGTTGAGAATATGAGAGATGGAAGGGACTACAGGTGAGGCGATGGAGCTAAGAAGATGGGTGGGAATAGGATCAGAGGAGCAGGTAGTGAGTTTGGTTAAGGAAAGAAGGTAAGTGGTTTCCTCCTCAGAGATCATAAAAAAGGAATAAAGGATAGCGAGGTAGGAGAGGAAAGTTGGGAGTGAAGATGGGGAGGAGGGGGAGTAGCTGACCTCAGGGGGAATTAGACTGTGATCTTGTGGATTTTGTCATGGAAGTAGTCAGCCTGGGTTTGGGCAGAAAGGGAGGGAGGGGTCAGAGGTGATGGCACCTTGAGGAGAGAGTTGAGAGTTGTAAAGAGATGTTGAGAGTCAGAGGCAAGAGAGTTAGTTAGATGGACATGCTATGGCTGACTGGAAAGGGACAAGCAAGAATTTGAAGTGTAGAAAGTCTGTAAGGGTGCAGGATTTGAGCCATTTCAGTTGAGTGGGTGCAGGAATGTAGATAGCAGGTATTGGAAGACAGCCAGGGTTGAGGTACAAAATGCCTCACAGGATGTGGCATGGGAGGAGCAAGAGCATCCAGGGCAAAGGTGAGTGCAGTGTTATAGGAAGCTACTGCCTCATCAACAGACTCAGATGACATAGTGGAGGAAAGAGGTGATGAGACAGTGAAGGAGAGAGCCAATGGATCAATAGCATGAAGATTTCTAAAGAGGTTGGAGGAGACAGGGTGAGGTTGAGGTGGAGAGTGATGAAGAGTGAAGCTTAGCAGGTGATGGTCCGATAAGGGAAGAAGTGAGGTAGAGAAGTTTGAGGGTAAGCAGTTAGAGAAGAATACAAGATTAAGGCAGTGGCCTTGCTGGTAATTTGGGGCAGTAGAGCAATGTTTGAAGTTGAATGATGAGGTAAGGGAGAAGAGCTTTAAAGCATAAGGGTCAGAGAGGTTATCAACATGAATGTTAAAATCTCCGAGAATAAAGGAGAGGGAAGAAGAATCCAGAAAGAAGGAAAGCCATGAGTCAAAGTTAAAGAGAAAGGTAGAGGTGGACTGTCAGGGGGGTCGATAAATAACAGCTAATCGGAGAGGTAGTGGACTAAAAAGCTGGATGAAATGGACTTCAAAGAAGGGAAAGGAATGAGACTGAGGCAGAAGGAGGGGCTGGAATTGACAATAAGGAGAGACTAGAAGCCCAACACTTCCACCTCGGCCAGTGGGATGAGGTGTGTGGGTGAATTGATAGCCACCATGACGGACAGCAGTGACTAAAGCTGAGTCCTCTGGGAGGAGTCAGGTCTCAGTTAGAGCAAGGAGATGGAGAGCATTAGAGATAAAGAGATCATGAGTAAAGACAAGTTTATTTGAGATGGATGTGTGTTCCACAAGGCACATGAGAAAGGATGAGCGGAGAGGGATATGAATAAGATTTGAGCTGTTGCATGAGGATCTGTTCTGGGAGTGTGCCAAAAGTCTAGGGGGACCAGGGTTGGGGTTGATATCTCCTGAAGAGAGAAGGAGAAGGAGTAGAACAGTGTGAGGCAGAGAGGAGATAGCATGGGGATGTGCTGCCACACTATCCGCCCTGGAGGTATTCTGCTTGACTCCCCTGCTGCACATACAGAGCCACTGTGCATGCAGCAGGGGATGTAGACATGACAGGGGAGAGGCGTGGGTAGGCCCAACCCCCAGACATATAGGGACGATTCCATTGACGGCCCTGTACATCCGTGGGTCACTGGGAGGATGGCTTGGTTATTCCACCTCGGAGGTGGAATAAGGGCAGGCCGACCCTCCCCCCCCCCCCCCGATCCCACCTGGCAGCCCCCCAAGGGAGGATGGCAACCCACCACCGGAGCAGCAGGCCATCAGAGATGTGTCCCCACCTCCCGATCCAGACTCTGGCAGCCCCCGCTGGGGATCGGGAGGTGGGATAAGTGTTAGGGCACTGTGGGCATGCAAGGGCCATCATCGAGCCCGCTTCTTCTAGGGGATGTCCAGACAGCCCTGAAGTGCCCCTTCCTGAATCAGGCTTCATGTGTCATGACAGCCTAGACACCCTGCTATAAAATTTCCCCCTATAACTGCCTGAATGTATTAGAAGCACACACATACTTTTCCTTGTGCAAACTTCAAAACATTTTCAGAACTTTAAAAATTACCCCAAGGAATGCATGCACTTAAATTTACACCTACATTTTAGCATGCACAAATTTCCTGGGTTCATTTGCAATTGTGTGTATTATCAAAAGTCTGCACATAAATGCAAACAAAATGTGTGTACAAAATGTGTGTGCAGGTTGTACACTCCTATCTTTCTGCACATATTTGGCAAACAAATTTATAAAAGCCCATATTTGAACATGACCCTGTCTGCCTCTTAGCCATGGAACAGTTTAAAGCAGCAGTTTTGAGTTCATTCCATAAAATTAAAAGACACTTCCTACCTGTCCCCTACACCCTTCCCATCAAGATTGCCTAGAGTCAGGTTATTCAGTGTACCTAGCATTTATAGAGCAAAGGCTTATGGTTGCAAAGTGGAATAATGAGAAATCAATGCACAAGAGAAGCTCTTAAGAATATAGTAGCTCCATACCTTCTCCATTTCTTCCAAATAACTGTCAATATAATCTCTGGGCTGTCCAGGCACAAGGGTTTTCTTATGCTCCTCCGATATTTTCTTCAAGAAAGCCATAACGTTTTCTGCATTCTTGAATATCTTCTGATGAGGTAAAGGAAGAGGTCGTGCGAGAGGGAATGCATTGTACAGCTGTAAGTGGTCCAGACCAAAAACAGAGCAGGAAATACATTTAATATTTGCATTCACTTTGAGCTGAAAGTCGAAAGAAAAACATTATACTACACCCTTTACTTATTGCATCATACTTTGTTTTCTGCATTGTTTTTGTACATTCAAATTATTTTAGTATCAGTTATGCATTTTTCATTTATGAAGATGAGAGCCTGGTAGCATTTTACTGTTTTCAAAACTGAATTAAGAATTTACATCTACATAAGAAACATTGAAGGCCAGGAGAGTACAATACCTTGAAGTCAGTGTGTTACAGGATCCTAGGCAACAAGGGGAAAATTTTTCCTAAAGCCTTAACTGAATTCTGATGAGCAGTGTTCCCATGAGGTTGTGCAGAAGTTCTCTACCCACACTGCTGCTGGTAGGGGGAGATACTGTGATCAGCACTTCCTGCAACTGACAACAGCGTGGGCAGAGGACTCCGCACAGTTGCAGGAACATTGTTGATGAGATGACCAGAACCATGGGGTGGGGGGGTGAGGTACATATGATTAATTTGTATTTCAGTGACGCCATTGACATTGTCCCACACAGAAAATTAGTGAGGTGGCTAGCCAGTCTGGGAACAGAAAAAACAGTTATTAAATAGGGGCAGACAAAACCTCTGCAAAGCAAACATTGCTTTTCTGGGAAATTTGGTGACTTAAAGCTTGGAAGAGAAAACAGACTGTGGGTTTATTAATAAAGTCCATAGGCCTGATATTGAAAGACATTTATCCAATTAGCAAATAACCGCATAAGTGCCAGTGAGAGAGATGCTCAGTAACACTATCCGGACAGTGCTACTACTTCCTCTGACAGCCTTGATACTATCCAGATAGTGCTGGGGTAATCTGGGGGCAGAGGGTGGGCAATGCTAGGAGTTATCCAGAGAGCAGCAGTTTTCAGTACCACCATCCAGATAACTATCCACATAACTTAGGACAGCAAAAAAGCTGTCCTAAGTGCAGGACCAGCGATAGGGGCGGCAAGCAGAGCAATCGCCCTGGGCCCCCATGACACGCTTCAAGCTGAAGGAGATATAACCTGCAGGCAGGCTTTAGGGTCCCCTTATTTTCTGCCCTGAGCCCCTACATGTCTAACACTAGCCCTGCCTTGGAAGGAAAGGCCTGGCAATCTACTTCCAGCGATACCTTGCCAAGAAAACCCAGGGGTTGCTGAGTCAGCATTGACTTGGCAGCACTTTAAAAAAAATCGCAATTAAGAGAACAAGAGGCACATTCTTCACCTCAGGGGATTTTCATCAGCAAGTGATTAACTCTTAGCAACAGAATGAGAAGCAAAATAATAGCATATAATATACCAACTAAACTTAAGGGCCAGTATATTAGTTTACATATCCCTATGCCCTTAGTAACTTTACATAACTAAACAATTTACCAATGCTAATATGCAGACAACAGAACAGCAAAGAGATAAGGCTATCCAATCTTTTGCACCAAGTGCTGCATGTGACTATCTCCTGGTGAGAGGTCGTATGCGTCCAAAAAGAAGCGCAGCATAAAATTCACTAGCAGTGGTTGGAGAATTGCTGTGTATCTCTTAGGGGGAGAGAATACAGTCTCCTCCCCAAGTCTTGCTCAGTAACTTCACATTAAAGAACTACTCCCACCCCCCAAAAAGAAAAATATATTTTTTTGTCGGATCACTCACCCTGACAGGAAACATTTCATGTCTCGCAGTGAGTCCTCCTTTTTAATCAATTTAAAAGACCGACTACCTCGGTCCTGATTTAGACAGGACAACACCCATTGCCGTCAACTGTTACTACGTGTAGCAACAGAAAAGCAAATCCCTTAACTGGTTCAGTGTAGGCTAAAACTGACGAAGTGATCCACAGCGTCATTAAATGCCCAGCCTCAAACAACAGCAAGGAACCAAATGTACTTAGCTGAATCTCCCCACAGAGCAACTTTCACAGTCCAGGCTTCAAGGGGGTCAGCTCACAGGATACATCCCCGGCAGGATTCTCGCGACACTGACAGTGTTTCAAGCCGCTTCACAGCTCTTACAGCTCTTCCTCAGGCGAATAAATCCTCCAGCAACGTAGTTCAATTTAAGTAGATCAAGAGATGACGTCATGAACAGGAGCCTACGCTTGTGACATTTAGAGGAGGAGTTTGAGTTTCACCTATTGCTGCTGTTCATGACGTCATCTCTTGATCTACTTAAATTGAACTACGTTGCTGGAGGATTTATTCGCCTGAGGAAGAGCTGTAAGAGCTGTGAAGCGGCTTGAAACACTGTCAGTGTCGCAAGAATCCTGCCGGGGATGTATCCTGTGAGCTGACCCCCTTGAAGCCTGGACTGTGAAAGTTGCTCTGTGGGGAGATTCAGCTAAGTACATTTGGTTCCTTGCTGTTGTTTGAGGCTGGGCATTTAATGACGCTGTGGATCACTTCGTCAGTTTTAGCCTACACTGAACCAGTTAAGGGATTTGCTTTTCTGTTGCTACACGTAGTAACAGTTGACGGCAACGGGTGTTGTCCTGTCTAAATCAGGACCGAGGTAGTCGGTCTTTTAAATTGATTAAAAAGGAGGACTCACTGCGAGACATGAAATGTTTCCTGTCAGGGTGAGTGATCCGACAAAAAAATATATTTTTCTTTTTGGGGGGTGGGAGTAGTTCTTTAATAGGTAGTTAGGGGAATCAAATATTTATGGATTTATGGGGTTGATTCCCAGGGGTGTTTTTTCTTTCTGTCAGTAACCTCACATAGCAACCTATACTAAATCTCAGCAAGGTGACACTACAATTGAAGTATGGGTAGGAAAGAAAAAGAAAAATACATGCTGGCCACACATCACCTAGGATAAAAAGGTGCCCACCCATAGCCTACACAGAAGGGCTAACAATGGCGGTAGTAATAGTGCGGACACTGCAGATGCAGATAACTTCCCTGTCATGGATAATGGCCAAGGTGAGTGTGCTCATGAACCCACTGTGGCAGGAAATAAACCACAGAAATTAATGAAAATGTTAAAAGTATTAACTACAGTTAAGTATACTTCTGGATAAAGAGGAAGTAATGTACTGCTACTTCTAAGCTACTAGCCCTGTATTTAAATCAAGGGGGTATACAAAGAGAATCTGCCAAAAATTGGAAGAAAGAGGAAAATTACTTCAAGAAAAACAGCAAAAAGCAACGGATGCATTTTAAGATCTTTAATTTCACTGATAAAAGTAAAGAAGTATATGAATGATAACATCTTGAATCAACTAAGGGCTTCTGTGGAAAAAAATGTAGAGAGGGGGACGAGACCTAGTTGAGAGTACTAGAAGAAGGGAACACATAGAAACAGAAAGAGCCATTGATGTGGAGATGGCGCTTAGAGATCTGGAACTACAGGAGAGTGAGCTGAACACAGGACAGGTCAAGAAATCAACTGTAGAGGAAGAAGAAAGGGAGGAGAAAGACCCAGAAAAGGAGGAATTTAAGATCAAACTCCGTCCATGTGGAAAAAGATGAATATGCTGGGTTCCAGGGAAAGGAAAGACTACACAAGTTAAATTTAATACCTAAGGTTTAAAGACTGCCTGCAAAATTGATTTCTGCTTTAGATACAAATGACAGAGCTCCAGAAGAGTTATGGGATGTCATCAAGAAGATTGTGTTAGAAGAAAGTGAAAAGTCTCTACAAAAGGTGAAAAAGCAAAAATGGCCAAAATGGATGACCGAAGAAACTCTGAAAATTGCCCAGAAATGCAGAGAAGCTAAAGCCAGAGGAGAAAGAGAAGCAATCTCAGAACTCAACAGGGATTTCCAATGTGCAGCAAGACAAGACAAGGAGAAGTACTACAATGACACATGCAAGGAAATAGAAGCAGAAACAATTAGAGGAAGAACAAAATCGACTTTCCTAAAGCTACGAGAGTTAAAGAAAAAATTCCAGCCTCGAAATGGAATATTACAAGATGCTCAAGGATCTATGCTGAATGATGCTGAGAAGATCAAGAAAAGATGGAAAGAATATACAGAGTTTTTATATGATAAAATTCAAGTAGACCAACAGCTATTTCAACCTGTACCTTATGATCCGGATCCATTGGTGATGAAAGAAGGTGTCGAAACAGCGTTGAAAGCCTTATCAAAGAACAAAGCACCAAACATTGATGGCATTCCCATAGTATTACACGATCTGATGCAGCTGTTATCATACTTACAAGGCTCTGCCAGGAAATTTGGAAGACAACATCATGACAACTTACTGGAAAAGATCTGTGTTTATACCAATACTAAAGAAAGGTGATCCAACTGACTATGGAAATTATTGCACAATCGCTCAGATCCACATGACAGCAAGATTCTACTGAAGATTATTCAACAGAAACTATAACCATACTTGGAACGAGAACTACCTGAAGAGCAAGCAGGGTAAAGGAAAGGGCGAGTAACGAGAGACATTATGCGGATGTGAGATGGATCCTTGAAAAGACAACAGAATACCAAAAGGATATTTATCTGTGCTTTATTGACTACAGCAAGGCTTTTGACTGTGTAAACCATGAGAAACTCTGGACCACATTAAGAAGATGGGTATACCAGAATACGTGATTATTCTCTTGCACAATCTTTACGTTGATCAAGAAGCAACAGTTCGAATGGAACAAGGAGAAACATAATGGTTTAAAATCAGCAAAGGTGTATGACAAGGCTGCATACTTTCCCCCTACCTGCTTAATTTATATGCAGAACAAATCATCAGAGAAGCAGGATTATATGAAGACAACAGAGGTGTGAAGATTGGTGGAGACTCATCAACAATCTTCACTATGCTGATGATACCACATTATTGGCTGAAAGTGAAGATGATCTAAAACATTTGCTTCTCAAGATCAAGGAACATAGTCTTAAAATGGGCCTGCACCTTAATGTAAAGAAGACAAAGATCATGACAACTGGCAAAATCAATAAGCTCATCGTTGATAAAGAAGAATTTAAATAGTGCACAACTTTAACCCAGTTGGATCAACTATCAATAAAGAAGAAACAAGCAGTCAAGAAATCCGACGACACATTGCTCTTGGCAGAATGGCTATGAAGGACCTAGATAAGATTCTCAAGAGCAGAGATGTCTCTCTCCATACAAAGATTCTACTTGTTCAAGCCATGGTATTTTCGATAACATCATATGAATGTGAAAGCTGGACAATGAAAAAGATAGACAGGAAGAAAATTGATGCCTTTGAATTATGGTGCTGGCAACGAATACTGCGTATACCATGGACTTCCCAAAAAACAAACCAGTCCGTACTAGAGAAGATCAAACCTAAGCTTTCTTTAGAAGCTCAGATGACAAGACTTCGACTTTCATACTTTGGACACATCATGCAAAGAGAGAGATCACTAGAGAAAGACATCATGCTTGGCAAGGTAGAAGGTCAATGCAAAAGAGGAAGGCCAGCAATGAGATGAATCAATGCAATAACAGCAGCTATGGGTGCCAGTCTGTCAACAATGAGCCGCCTGACTGAAGACCGAACACAATTTAGGACAACTATCCAGAGGGTCACCATCAGTCAACACTGACTTGACAGCACTTAACAACAACAACAAATTAAGATGAACAAGGCCAAGTCCTGTATAAAAGGACCATTTATGGACATCACCAAAATAAATCAAATACAATATTATGCAGCTTAAATTATTACTGAAAGAATACTACCAACTAAAATATAGGGCCAGAAGAAAAAGAGAACAATAGCAGTTCCTCCTTGGAAAAACTGCTTTGAAGGGAAAATAAACTACTACTACTACTACTATGACTACTGATCATATGTATAGTGCTTCTAGTGTACACAGCGCTGTCAGAGCATATGATAGATGGTCCCTGCTCATCAGAGCTTACAATCTAGTCAAGACAGACAATACAACAGCTGGGGATTAGGATATGTCTAGGGGAATGGTAAGGAAACACATAGTTGGAGAGCAGGAGACCATGTGGATCAGGATCCAAATGCAGCCTTGAAGACGTGAATTTTTCGCCTGGATTTGATAAGGGACAGAGAAGAAGCTTGACGTACTGACTCATATATTTTGTTCCAGATATAAGGAGCAGAAAGGTGGATAGATCAAAGTCTGGAATTGACAATGGAAGAGAAGGGCACAGATAGAATCAATTTGCCAGAAGAACTGAGTTCCCAGGCAGGGGTGTAGGGAGAGATAAGAGAGGAAATGTAGTGAGGACAACAGAATGAATGCACTTATAAAATCATTGTGTGCATAGGTATCTCTGTTAGACGGATATCTAAAAGGATTAAGATCATTAAAGATACTGTATTGAGGAAGATCCAAGATATCATGCTGAATTAACAGAAGAACATCTGAAATTTATATGTTCCAACAATAAATTGAAAGTAGCAGCAGAAGCACATAAACTGCAAAGATAAGAAGAAAACAGAAAAGAAAGATATCAAAATAAACTAGAGAGAGCCCAAAACAGTTCTACAGGGAATTGGCAAAGAGCATTAATATGGTAAAAACACCACTGACCAAAATTGAAACAAAAACCTCTGGAGAAAACTATACAAGGAACCCACAGAGCAAAATCAAGAAGCAGAATGGTTAGCCTGCATATGGGAACATTTAGAAAAAGCAATCATCAAACCTATGGAATGACTGGTAGTAACAACAAAAGAGCTGGAAAGCAGGTTAAAACAAGCCCCAACAGGAAGAACCCTGGCCCAGATGGAATGACCAACTTTTGGCTCAAACAGTTAACATCACTTCACCAAGGCCTGGCAAACTGCAAAAGCCAACTGATCAAGCAGCCAAATTTAACACTACAATGACTTATAACCAAAGGGTACTCAAGTAACATTCCCAAAAATTACAGACCAATAACTTGTCTACCTACAATCTATAAGCCGTTCACTGCAGTAGATGCAGACAGAATATATGATCATATTGAGTCCAATAACATCATGGCAATAGAGCAAAAGGGCAAAAAGAGGGGAGCATATGGAACCAATGACCAGTTAATAGTAAATAAGGCCATCATGGCCAGTGCTAAAAGCAGAAATCCCAGTATGGCATGGATTGATTATAAGAAAGCTTTTGACAGTCTTCTAAGCTCTTTGATAATAAATTGCCTTGAAATGTATAAAATAAATCCTGGTTTGATAGAGTACATTAAGTTCACTATGATAATATGACAAACACACACTTGTTGAATTATGGAAATGGTCAGTACATCATTCCTAACATCAAGATCCAGCAAGGAATATTTCAGGGAGATTTCCTGTCATCACTCTGACACTTAATCCAATGAGCACTCTCATCTACTCTTTGGGATACGGATTTAGCCTGAATCCTAAAAAAGGTAACAATCCAGAGGTAACATCCCATTTACTATCTGTAGACAACCTGAAGTGACCAGTAATTAACAGAGCATCTTTATGTAGTGAAAAGCTTTTCTGATGATATCAGGATGACTTTTGGCCCTGATGAATGTGTTAAGGCAAATGTTTTTAGAGGAAAACTGAGCAAACAGGAAAACATCTCCCTAGCTGAGGGCTGTAACATCAAGAAACTCAAACATGAAGACGTATATAAATATTTTGGAGTAGAGGAAGGAACAACACTCAAGCAAAAATTACTGAGAGAAAAGATCAGTAAAGAATACTATAGGAGATTAAAATCATTATTGAAAAGGGCTTTAACATCATGGAATAAGATATAAGCCATCAATCAGCTGGCAATTCCTGCACTCTCATACAGCTTTGGGATTGTAGACTGGCCTCATAAAGATCTTGAAAAACCGGATGTGTGAATAAGAAAACTTCTCCATGCCCATGAGGTAATTTACAAGAATCGGTGTATGCCAAGACTGTATATATCCCTAGATCTGAAGGAGGGCTAGGCTCATAGATTATACATACAGAACCACTATCATAGGTCTCCAGGCCTACCTAACAGCATTAGCGGATCCAAATATGCAAAAAGTGCTGAATATCAAAGTAAACATACAGGATCTGTCTCCATCATCAAACCTAGACAAGCGTTCAGAGGACTCGAAGAAATGAGTGAGAATCCACAAGCATACACAGGAAAGGAAAGGAACTCAACAACAAAATTTGCAAAACAAGAGAAAAAACTCTTCAAACGATTATATCATCAAATGAGGAAAACTAAGTGGCAAATGCACAAAGTGGGAAATGCAAAGTGTTATTCCAGGAACCCTTTGTCAATCAAGAATGAAAACATGAATGGTTAAGGAGAGGTGAAATGTAACCGAAGGATGAGAGATTGATAATTGAAGCCCAAGTCAATGGATTACAGATCAGATGGTTTTCAGTGAGCACTGAAAAATCTGGCAAAACAGACATATGTTGATTCTGTAAGAAACAGCTGAAAATGGTTACTCACTTCATAGCTGGCTGTGAAATTCTGATGGTAGAAAATTTCTATACAGAAAGGCACAACAAAGTAGCATGCCTCATCCATTGGAAACTCAGTAAACACTACAATATTGCTGTGCTTGAAAAGCACTGGGATCATGGCCCTAAGAGAATTACAGAGAATGAAAAGATTATGATCACCTGGGATACTCCCATTCCAACCAATAAAAAGCTGGATGCAAGGAAGCCATATTGGTAAAGGAGAATACCAGACAGCATTGATTATAGAGGTGTTAGTCTCAAGCAACTATTCTGTGAACCACGTTGAGAGGGGGAAGATCGTCAAGTACCAAGAAATGCAGTCAGAGACTAATAAAATGTGGCAGACAGATACTGAGTTATTTCCCATCATGTTGGGTGCCATAGGATTGATTAAGAAGAACTTCCAAGCACACCTTGATAAATTACCCATACATGTTGCATCTTACAAACTCCAAAGGAGGCTCTTTTTTGGCACAATGCAAATACTCTGCCAAGCATTACCAGTAAATTTGATAGACTGAGATCATACTCTACATACCTTGGCTTAGAAGTAAGGTTCATGACTGTCATGGAAGGCATACAAATAACCCATTTGGAGAAAGTACCCCAAATAGCTCCTGGCTCTCAGAGAATGAGTTCAATCTCCAAAGGCTAGAGTAGTAGACTTCAAGGAGCTGTGGCAGACAGGAATATAGAGGAAAAAATCTGGGACATAGTAGAAAATATCCCACCTCCAGTCTGGTAGCCTCTGTGCTTCCTTCAAGAAGAAGGGTCACCTGTAAGGAAGATATCATCTTGGTGTGGCAGGAAGTAATCCTGTAGCCAGGATGTGCCCTCTTGGTGATGTAATATTCTCTTGCATCAAGAATGTATCTCCAGGGGCATGTGCCTAGGAGTGAAGGGTTAGGACAGTCATTGTAGACCTGTGATACAGCTGTTAGGCATGTAAATGGCTGTGTGGCTGGTGGGTGTGAAAATCTACTGGTAATTTGCCTGCTTGGTGTGAAGGTGGCAGACCTCATGCATCATCTAGATAGAATTTTAGACAATACTGGGGAGATGCAATGCTGTGGAGGTGCCATCTTGGCAAATGTGAGTATTGACCTAGGAAAATGCAGGAGGGAAGTTCTGGAAGCCAAATTTAGGATTTTAGGTAGAAAGCTGAAGTCTAGAACCTTCAGCGAAATGCTCCTCATTTCACATACAAGACTCAAAAGGTAGGAAGAGCTCCACAGTCTGACTGTGTGGATGAGATGATAACTCAGGAAGAAGAGTTTTAGATTTGTTAGGAACTCAGCAGCATTCTGGGGAAGGGAGCACCTATTCTGCAAGGTAGGCCTCACCTTAACTGGGGTGGTACCAGTCTAATGCTTAAAAAGGAGATAGATTGGCTTTTAAACGAGAACTTGGGTAAAAGCCGATAATAATTCAGGAGCACGTGGTTTGGAGTAATGTATCTTCAAAAGATACTGGTAAAATACAGAAGTTAGAATATCCTGATATAGGGGTTACAATAAAACTTAAGTTGCCCAGAAGTGTTTAAAAATCAAGACCAGTGATAAATCATTCCAAATAACTCCCATCAACTACTATATGGGTCATAAGTAAAAATAAACATTTTTACATCATTTGTATGTGAATGCCAAAAAGTCTAAAAAATAAGATGAGAGAGAATGAAAAGTAAGACATAATAGGCATTTCAGAAGGAGGGCAACCAAGTGGACATCTAAATACACAAGGTGCAAATTATATTGAAATTATAGGGTGGATCAGATTGGTGGAGGGGTGGAGCTATATGTTAAAGATGGCATAACAGGATAAAGTTCTTCATGAAACAAAATGCAGTGTGGAATCTTTATTGATCGAAGCTCATGTGTGCTAGGGAGGAGCATACTGGTGAAGTTATACCAATCTCCAGGAACAAGCAGGAATGAGTCTTCACATATGGGTTTCATCGGTACCGACGGAGCCTGCGCGGGAACGCTCCCCAGCGTCCAATCAGAAAGCTTTTGGGAGCATCCCACAGCACCTGTGTGCTGCCTTCCCACCTTTCCCAACTGTCTCTCCTCAGTTCTTCTTTTTCCGCTGAGCCAGCAGGTCGTGTTCCTGTCACCGCAGAAGAATTTCTTTATTTTTCCCTTTCGAATCAATGTGTATTTTCCTCAAAATTTCTGTCATGATTTGTCAATTTACCGTCTGTAATCAAACCGCTACTGATCGCTGGAAGTAGCGGTATACAAATGTATGCTAAATAAATAAATAAAATAAAATTTTCTTTATTTCTTTTGTATCACGTCTGCCTTCTTCGACGCTCTACCGGTACCGCCGGTCCTTCTTTTCTTCTTTTTTTTTTTTTTAAAAAAAAACTATTTCCTTTTCTTTTTTCTTCAGGTGCACTTGCGTTTTGGGCCTTAGGCCCAAAAATCTTTTTCCTTAACATGGAAATGCCTGCCTCAGGGTTTAAGAAGTGCACAAAATGTGGCAGTACCATTTCCGTCACCGACACCCACGACTGGTGTCTAAAATGTTTAGGTCCTGACCATTCCATCACAGATTCCATGTCCTGTTCTATGATGTCTAAAAGAGGTCGGCAGAACCGAGCTGCCAAGCTCAGTACCCTATTTCCCTCTGATGCGGCTTCGGTGGCATCGACGTCTTCCAGGGCTTCTTCTTCCTCACATAGATCTCAGGCAACTAAACATAAATCCAGCCGGTCCTCGAAGGGTAGATCTCCTTCTAAGCATCGAGATGTCTCTGGCGTTGCCCTCAAGGATTCTGCACCGGCAAAATTACCCCGGAGGGAGGCTTCGTCCTCCAAAGCATCATCATCGGGGTTCCAGGATGATCTCGATGGCTTGGCCTCGACAGATCACCTGGTGCCATGCTCTGGGGTACCGGTGGCTTCCACCGGTACCAACTTCCAAGCATTGGCGGCGTCGATGGACAAGAGGATTCTGTCCATGGAACGCAGTCTGGCAGCTTTCCTTGTGGCATCGATGCCCCTGGTACCGCAACAGACTACTCCACCGGTACCGGCTCTAGCACCGCCATTGGTACCAATCATGGTACCGGTGGCATCGACATCGGCATCGGTGTCCGCTATGCCGGTACTCTGTCTTCTGAAGCCCTCCGGTACCAATACCCCGGTACCGGTTATTCCCGATACCGATCCCGGTCGATACTGGTATCGGGCTTTGCAAGAGCATCCGGACAGACGATACTTCGATTCCTCTGAAGACTCTGAGGATTCTGAGGCGTCTGTCGATGCAGTGATGCTTCTTCCACAGGAGGAGTCCTCTCCTAAACGAAGGATGTCTCCTCCAGAGGACTTGTCTTTTCAAGACTTCATCAGGGAGGTGGCTCGGGGCCTATCCATCACGGTGGCCCCTGAGACAGAACCCAGAGCCAAGGAGTTAGATATTTTACAATATCCTAAAACTCCTAAGGAGGCAGCTACCTTGCCTGTTCATGAGATTTTGTATGATCTCATGTTGAGGATGTGGGAAACACCTCTTACCACCTCTCCTCATTCTCGCAGGTTAGATACCATGTATCATGTCCCTCCTTGTCCTGGTTTCCATAAAACTCAGCTTCCTCACCACTCTATTGTGGTTGAGTCTGCTATGAGAAAGATTAGAAGTGCCAAAAGACATGCCTCTAATCCTCCAGGACGTGAATGTAGAACCCCCTGGATGCTTTTGGACGTAGAGTCTTCCAAGCTTCCATGCTTGCTGCGAGAATTAATTCCTATAGTCTTTACATGGGAATGTTCCTAAAAGAAGTCACTGATCATTTGCAGACTTTAAGTCCTTTCATTTCTGAAGATAAAAGACAGGACTTTCTCACTTGGCTCAAACATGCCCAAGATATCTCCAAATTCTCCAACCGTGCAGCTTTCGACTCCTTTGAATGTGTAAGCAGAGCCTCGGCTATTGCCATAGGTGCATGTAGAATTGCTTGGCTTCAAGCATCTGATTTGGAGATCTGGGTACAAGATGAATTGGGAAATATCCCTTGTACAGGTGAAAACCTGTTTGGTAAAGATTGGCAAGTAAAGGCCAATCAGATGGATGCTGAAAATTCTGCCTTGGATAGACTATCCAAGTCTACGGCTGCTCCTGTTAAGAAAAGGTTGTTCAAGAAAGCACCTTTTTCTAAAAAGGGAAGATTTTATCCTGCTTATAGTCAGCGGGCATCTTCTGCAGCTCAGTTCCCTACCAAACGTCAGCAATCATCCAAACGGAACAAAGCAAAGGCTGCTAGGCCTCCACCGGCCCAGCAACCTCAGCCCCCTCAGGGCCTTTGACTTCCTGCTAGAGAACTTAGCCTTCCTAGCTCTGGAAGGACCAGAGCCCTCTACCATTCCAGGAAGGTTATGTCATTTTGCTCCCAGGTGGGGACAAATTACAGCAGAGCATTGGACACTCTCCATCATAAAAGAGGGGTACAAACTTCATTTTTCAAGCTTGCCCCCTCACACAAGAGTGAACCAGTTCAATTCTCCGACCTCCCTCCTCAACCTGTTAGGTCAGGAGATTGCCACCCTTCTCGCCCAGGGGGCAATAGAGGAAGTGCCTCTTCAACAACAGGGCACAGGGTTCTACTCCCCCTATTTTCTTATTCCAAAGAAAACAGGGTGCTACAGACCCATTTTAGACCTCAGAGAATTGAACAAATTCCTAGTCAAGGAAAAATTTAAAATGATTTCTCTGGGAACTCTGCTACCATACCTTCAGAGTCAGGACTGGCTTTGTTCTCTAGATCTCAAGGATGCGTACACCCATGTTCTCATCCATCCAATTCACAGAAGGTTCCTTCGGTTCCTTTTTCAAGAGAAGCACTATCAATACAGAGTGCTCCCTTTTGGTCTGCCTCTGCACCAAGAGTGTTCACGAAATGCATAGCAGTGGTAGCTGCATTTCTGTGCACTCTGAGAATATTCTTTTCTTATTTGGACGACTGGCTCATTCGAGCTCCCACTCAGTCAGAGGCCAAGACTTCTCTATCCTGCACTATGCGTATCCTTCAGTATTTAGGGCTGATAATAAACATCCCAAAATCCAATTTAACCCATACTCAGTCCCTGGAGTTTATAGGGGCGTTGCTGGATAACACAAGGGCAAGAGCCTATCTCCCCCAGGCCCGTTGCCTTCACTTGGTGCAGTTAGCTTCTCAAGCAGAGTTAAAGCCCCATTTAACTGCTCGAGAAATGTTACAGTAGCTAGGCCACATGGCATCCACCATGCATGTGGTACCATATGCTCGCCTTCACATGAGGGCAGCTCAGTGGACTTTATCCACCCAATGGACCCAGGCATTAGACTGCCTGTCAGCCAAAATAGCAAACACAAGTCGCCTCATTTTGTCCCTCCAGTGGTGGAAGTCCCCTCAAAACCTGTTGCTGGGGTCCCCCTTTCAGCAGTCTCTGCCCCAGGCAACTCTCACAACAGATGCTTCTCCAATGGGGTGGGGAGTTCATCTGCAAGACCTCTCCACCCAGGGCATCTGGTCTCCACAGGAGAGTTGTCCACATATCAATCTCTTGGAGCAAAGAGCAATCTTTCTTGCTCTGCGTGTATTTCACACCCTGCTCAGCTACAAGACAGTCCTTATCCACACGGACAATCAGGTAGCCATGTTCTACGTGAACAAGCAGGGCGGAACAGGCTCTCTGTCACTTTGCAACGAAGCTTTGCGACTGTGGGCCCTCGCCAGAGAGCATCAAATTCATCTTCTGGCAGTTTATCTTCCAGGCATTCAAAACTCTTGGGCAGACAGACTCAGTCGAGTTCTGCTTCCACACGAATGGTCCCTACATGTGGACCAGGTGGCCAGGATTTTTCAGATTTTGGGAACCCCGGACATAGAATTCTTTGCAAGTCCGTGGAATGCCAAACTTCCCCGGTTCTGTTCCAGAACTCCGGCTCAGGGAGCTCAGGCAAGGGATGCTTTCCTCCTTCACTGGGGTCAAGACTTCCTGTATGCCTTTCCACCCATTCCCCTAATTCCCAAAACCCTGTTCAAGCTTCAGAGAGACAGAGGCCACATGATTCTCATAGCTCCACATTGGCCACGGCAAGTGTGGTACCCTCTGCTTCTACATCTCTCTCAAGCTCCCTCCCTGGAGTTAGGGTCTGCTCCAGATCTCCTATCTCAGGAGGATGGAAAGTTATGGCATCCCAATCCCCAGTCTCTGCATCTCAGGGCTTGGTTGCTGAAGGCCTAGATCTCCAAGATCTTCATCTTTCTCAACAGGTGAAAGATGTTCTTTATGCTTCCAGAAAACCTTCCACTAGACGTTCTTATGCTTTCAAGTGGAGGAGGTTTACTATTTGGTGTTCTGAGAAGGGTCTTAACCCCCTTGCCATACCTCTGGAATCTTTGCTGGAGTATCTCCTCCATTTGTCTAATGCAGGCCTTAAGACAAATTCAGTAAGGGTCCATTTGAGTGCTATTGCAGCTTCCCTTAAGCCTCTAAATGGACAACCTATTTCCTCTCATCCTCTTGTAGCAAGGTTTATGAGAGGCCTCCTTTTAACAAAGCCTCCCATTAGACCACCTCCGGTGGCATGGGACTTGAACCTGGTTCTTGGTCAGCTCATGAAGCTGCCTTTTGAACCTTTGGCTACCACCTCCTTGAAATACCTTTCTTGGAAGGTTATCTTCTCATTGCAATCACATCAGCACGTCGTATTAGTGAATTGCAGGCACTCGTAGCTAATCCACCTTATACAAGGTTCCATCATGAAAGGTAGTCCTTAGGACTCATCCACACTTTATGCCTAAGGTGGTCTCGCCTTTTCACCTCAACCAGGAGGTCTACCTACCTGTCTTTTTTCCAGGACCTCATGCATCAAGTGTAGAGAGGAATCTTCATACCCTGGACTATAAAAGAGCTCTGGCTTTTTACTTACAGAGGACACAGCAACATAGAAAGTCCTCTCAGCTCTTTGTTGCCTTTGATCCTTCTCATTTGGGACTACCAGTCTCCAAGAGAACACTATCTAACTGGATTGCCCAGTGTATTTCTTTCGCCTATCAGAGTAAGAACCTTTCTCTGGAGGGCCATGTCACAGCTCACAATGTGAGAGCCATGGCAGCCTCAATGGCTCATCTGAACTCTATGTCTATTGACGACATCTGTCGAGCAGCCACTTGGGCCTCGGTTCTTACCTTCACAGCCCATTACTGCTTGGACAAGGACTCCTGTCGGGATGCCTTGTTTGGTCAGGCTGTTCTCAAACACCTGTTCCATACTTAATCAACTCCTATCCACCATCCCTGGTAGGATGCCAGAGATCCATGAGGGGAACTGCAGCCCTTCTTAGGGACACACAGCTTCTGGGGTCTCTTCCTGGCATCTAAAGCTAGGGAGTCCCCATATGTGAAGACTCATTCCTGCTTGTTCCTGGAGATAGCACAGTTACTTACCTGTAACAGGTGATCTCTGGGAACAGCAGGAATAAGTCTTCACAACCCTAGGAGTTGTATCTCTCTATCTATCTTTCCTTTCCCTCTCTCTCTCTTTGTCTCAGCTTTAAAACTCAACTGAGGAAAGACAGTTGGGAAAGGCGGGAAGGCAGCACGCAGGCGCTGTGGGATGCTCCCAAAAGCTTTCTGATTGGACGCTGGGGAGCGTTCCCGCGCAGGCTCCGTCGGTACCGATGAAACCCATATGTGAAGACTTATTCATGCTGTTCCCAGAGATCACCTGTTACAGGTAAGTAACTGTGCTTTATCCACCTGGGCAGATGAAGAGACTGACAATAAAATGCTAACAGCAATTAGGAAGGCTAACAAATTTGGTAACAAAATAATAAATAAGAGACTTCAATTACTTCAGTATAAATTGGGCGAAAGTCTCATTGGAACATGCTAAACAAGTAAGGATTGTAGATATCATAAATGACTCCTTCATAGAACAGTTGGTCCAGATGGGAAAATACCTTAGATTTAGGTCCAGGTGCATGGGGTAATGGTGGTGGAGCTGCTAGGTAACAGTAATCCCCATGTGATCAAATTTGTCATCATTGGAAAGACACTAAAAAAGTGCTGCTGTAGTACTTAATTTTAAAAAGGCATACTATGATGTCCTTTTACTAACATGCAGTAAGTATTTGCACTTACTGTGCGATAGAAGCAAAACCCAACACGTGTAAGATGCAAAGGCTAGCTGCTAACTGTTGGAGGTATGCTCAGCATGTCTCCTGCAGTGTCCACATGAAAAAGTGCCTCTACCATGTATTAAGTGCAATAGCAATCAGTGCGGGAGCACTAAATGCCTCCTCTTGAGGTTATGTTAACACAGGTACACCTACGCTAACTTCAAAACTGACTGCTCACAAGTACCATGTGCTACCTTCAGTGCACAGCGCATGCCCTCTCTCCTCCCATAACCTGCCCAGTCCCTGGCCTTTTGCATGTCAAGCTGTTAACACAGGATTTTTACTGCACTAGATCCTTTTACCACAGAGGTAGCCATTGCCACAGGCCTTCGTAATGGTTACCATGCGGTAAAATGTGCGATAAGTGCTTAGCAAACTTAAGTAAAAGAGCCCCTAGACTAAAATAAGAAAATTAGAAAAAACTAAAACGAGTGGTTGCCAGGATCAAAAGTTTGCATGTGGTGTGACTATTCATTGTCTATCATTCAAGATAGAATTTAGAGCTAAAACGCAATAAATGCATAGATGATGAAAAATTGCTTTTTAACTTGAAAATTTGTATAACTCAATTCTTTTGGAATTGAAGCTGTGACTGATGATGCATTTTGCCAGGTAGAATAGTCTTTTTTTATAAACTTTAGCATGCTTCTACAACTTCAGAATCAGACAGATATAATGAAATAATTTTTTTAATCTGTTTTTTTTCTTTACCTGTGCCCAGATTCCAACAGCCATTCTCATATTTTCATGGATAAGGTTCAGCACATATTTAAAGGAATGATCATCATATTCAAAACGGGTGCCGAAGACAAGGTAGCAGATGATGTTGGACACAGCATTATCAAGAAAAGGATGAGGATCCAAGGATGCACCTGTAACTGTTTGTAATGTGAAAGAAAACACAATGCTAGTTATCTTTTTGCACAAAAATACCTTGTCGGAAATGCTAAAGATAAAGACCACCAAATGTCATCAATGTTGTACAAGTTATTTTAAAACTAACTTGTCACAGTTAATCTAAAGGTGAATTTATTTATTTAACAGTTTTTTTATACCACTTTATCATTCCAGTCAAAGTGCTTTACATTGTAACTTAAACTTGGTAATGTACGTGGCGTCCGTCTGTCCAAGAAAGGTTTACGCATCTTCACTAATAGACTGGATAATCTACTGAAGAGGGCTTTAAACTAGATTCATTGGGGATGGGTGAAGAAAGCCCCCAGGTAAGTGAAAGCCCCCAGGTAAGTGAAACATTAAATACCTTTATGGAAATGGGTAAAAGGAGTAACATATAGAAAGCAGTGTGTATAAATGCCTGTAGCATGGGAAATAAGATCCTTGATGTTGAAGCTTTGGTGGGAGTGGCTGACTCGGTTTTACTGGCAGTTACAGAAACATGGTTCACAGAAAACCATGACTGGGATGTAACTATACCAGGCTATACTTTATTCAGAAAGGACAGGGTAGGAAGAAGGGGAGGAGGAGTGGCACTATATGTCAAAAATAATATTAAAGTTTTGGAATTACAGAGCTTAAAAGGGAGAGAGGAGGCACTGTGGGTTAAACTAGAAAGAGGGAAAGAGAAATCTATTTGCATTGGCATGATATACAGACCTCCCTCACAAGAGGAAGAGGTGGACAGAGAGTTAATTGAAGACATACGCAGCATTGCTAGGAATGGGGAAGTGCTACTGATAGGGGATTTCAATATGCCAGATGTTGATTGGCACATTCCTGCTGCAGTATCATCTAGAAGTAAGGAGATCCTGGATTCTCTACAGGGAGAACTATTCAGGCAATTGGTAACAGACCCCACACGTGAAGGGGCCATACTAAACTTGGTGCTTTCCAATGGTGAAAATGTTTCTGATGTTATAGTGGGAGATCATTTTGCATCCAGTGATCACCAGATGGTGTGGTTCAGTATTAGGACTAGGGCTGTTAGAATCCATTCAAAAACGAGGGTCTTAGACTCTAGGAAAACTAACTTTGTCAAGATGGGCCAATACCTCAGGAAATCATTAGCGGGATGGGAACAGCTGGGGATGTAGGAAAACAGTGGGCAAAACTGAAAGCGGATATTTTAAGGGCAACCAACCTTTTTGTTAAAATGGTAAATAAAGGTAAAAGGAAAAGGAGACTGCTATGGCTTTCAAAAGAAGTAGCTGAAAAAGTGAAGAAAAAGAGGGAGGCCTTCATGAAATACAAGAGATCACAGAGAGTGGAAGACAGGCATCTATATTTGGAAAAACTTAGAAAAGCTAGCAAAGTAGTCAGGAGAGCAAAGATTAAAAAAGAGGAGGAAATGCAATGCAATAAAATGGGGGAATAAGACATTTTTCAGATATGTTAGGGAGAAGAGGAAGGGCAAAAGTGGTATTGTCAGACTCAAGGGTGAAGGAGAGGAATATGTAGAAGCTGATGAGGATAAAGCAGAATTGCTTAACAAATATTTCTGTTCTGTGTTCACAGATGAAGAACCAGGAACAGGACCTCAGAAAACACCCACTAACAGGAACAGAAGTGAGGGGCATCTTGAACAATTTTCAGAAGACTGTGTTTGTGAGAAACTAGCTAAAAGTAGACAAAGCGATGAGACCAGATGGGATACACCCTAGAATACTGAGGGAACTTGGGGACGTTCTAGCAGCTCTACTAACTGACCTTTTCAATGCCTCGTTGGAGTGGGGAATGGTGCTGAAGGACTGGAGAGCGGCTCATGTGGTGCCTTTACACAAAAGCGGAAGTAAGGATGTGGTTGAAAACTACAGGCTGGTTAGCTTAACTTCGGTGGTGAGTAAATTATTGGAAACGCTGCTGAAAGAGAAAATAGTGAGGTTTCTAGAGTCCAGCGCATTACAGGATCTGAGGCAGCATGGATTCACCAGAGGCCTGTCTTGTCAGACAAATCTGATTGATTTCTTTGACTGGGTGACCAGGAAGTTGGACCGAGGGAGAGCCCTAGATGTGGTGTATTTAGATTTCAGTAAAGCCTTTGACACCGTTCCTCACAGGCGACTTATAAACAAACTGAGCACCCTAGGGATGGACCCTAAAGTTACTGCTTGGGTTAGAAATTGGTTAAGTGGGAGGCAACAAAGGGTACAGGTAAATGGAGCTCACTCTGAGGAGAAGGAAGTTACCAGTTATGTGCCCCAGGGATCTGTCCTTGCTCCGATTCTTTTTAACATCTATTTTAGTGATATAGCAGAATGGCTGTCGGGTAAGGTTTGCCTCTTTGCAGGTGATACCAAAATCTGCAATATAGTCACCCAGGAAGGTGTAGATAACATGAGGAGGGATCTAGCTAAGCTTGAAGAATGGTCTAGAATTTGGCAGCTGGGATTTAATGTTAAAAAATGCAAGATCATGCATTTGGGCTGCAGCAATCCAAGGGAGCAGTATAGTATAGGGGGTGAAATACTTTTGTCCACTAAAGAGGAGTGGGACCTAGACATGGTTATTTATATTCTCTTATATACTGTGCTATTCTGCATCAGTGCAGTTTACATTGAACAAACTGAAATTACATTGAACAGGGCATTATAATTTGGAGATAACTATTTTACAGGGAACATGGGCTATGGAGGGTTAAGTGGCTTGCTCAAGACCACAAGGAGCACCTGTGGGACTAGAAACCCCAGTCCTTCCAGCCCAAGGTTGCTGTCCTCTAGTGGGATTAGAACCCCTGACCTTCTGGCCTGAAGTACCTTGCCCCAACCACTAGGCCACTCCTCCACTCTGATGATCTTAAAGTAGCTAAACAGGTAGAAAAGGCGACAGAAAAAGCTAGAAGGATGCTTGGGTGCATATGGAGAGGAATGGCTAGCAGAAAAAAGGAGGTGATAGTGCCTCTGTATAAGTATTTGATGCAACCTCATTTGGAGTATTCTGTGCAATTCTGGAGACCGCACCTTCAAAAGGATATAAACAGGATGGAGTCAGTACAGAGGGTGGCTACTAAATTGGTTAGTGGTCTTCATTATAAAGCATATGAGGACAGACTTAAGGATCTCCTGGTTCACTTCCTTTTAGTTTGATAGATCTTTCACAGTATCCATAGGCTCAACATCTTCTACTGACCTAGCCCTCACCTGTGGTGTCCTACAGAGGTCAGTCCTGGCACATGTGCTTTCCAGTATTTTTATGAGCCACTTCCCGTCATGATTCAGGAACTTGGTAACATACAGTATCTATGCTAACAACATTCTCTTAATTTCTCATACAGTTTCACGTTCTCTTGAAGTTACACCCATTAACCTATGTCTGGCCAAAGTAGCCCACTGACTGGAACATAGCCACCTTAGGCTAAAGCCTGTGAAAACAATCACAACCTGGCTTACAGGGTCTGCCAGTTCACCTTCTCTTGCCCCACAACTCACCAGCTCTCCCTTTGCATTGACTTCCTCATTTAAATACCTAGGTGTCTATATCAACATCAAACTTTCTGTCTCACTCCAAATAAATGCTGTTGTTCAGTTGTCATTCAATGTTCTTCACCAGATCCATGCTATGCATTCCTTTTTAGATAAGAATGCGCTCACCACTGTCATCCTGAGCCTGGTTATCACAAGCATTGACTACCGCAATGCCATTTACCCTGGTCTATCAGCATATGAAATAAAATATCTACAAACTGTCCAGAACTCTACTGTAAGAGTTCAGTCACTATCTTGGAAATACAATCATGTAACCCTACTCCTCATACATCAATCATTAGCTCCCTGTTTCTTCTAGAATTATCTTTAAATTACTAATGCAAACACACAAGGCCCTGCACACTGGCATTCCAGAATACCTGTCATCACTCATCACTTTGCACGCTCCCTCGCAAGCACTGCTCTCAATTCATGGCAATAGCCTTCACATACCTTCACATTAAGTATGAATTCACCTGACAATCTGACTTTTTTATCAAGGTGCCCTTATTGTGGAACTGTTTTCGACCACATCTACATCTAGAGCCCTCATACCGACACTTCCATGGACTCTCTCAAAACCTACCTATAAGGGGAGGCATTTAGTCCTCTGTAGCATGTATCTTGAAGGGGGGGGGGGCGGCTGACTGTTAACCGTTTTCAGCTTTATTTGGCTTCTGTTTCTTGCTACTGTTCTTTCTGCTCTGTCCTATTGGATATTGGACTTCCTTTCTAATTTCATTTTCTAATTTTAAGTTTTGTAAACCACCTTGATTATCAACAAAGAGGCGGCATATTAGGAAATAATAAACCATAAACCTGGTGTCCCATGAGAGTCCTAAGGAACTTCTTGGTAGAGGAGAAGGAAGCCTTTTAGGGGACCTCAATGAAGCTCCTTCAAAGGAGGAGTCTATGATGGCATTGAAGTTTGGGAGAGGCCCACTACCAAATGTTTATCAATAGGACCCTTGCTTAGGTGTTGAGGCTATTTGTTCTATCCTCTTCTCTCTTGCCTTTAAATAGTACTCACAGAGGAACATAAAAATCTTCCATTATTTTCTGGTGTCATGAAAGGGCATGCCCAAGGTGGCATACACCCCTTTGGGAACACAACTGCAGCCACACTTCACAGTGTACATGTAGCTGGGTGACTGATGGATGTGGGGATCGCCTGGTAATGTCTGCATGGTGCAAAGGTAGTGGACCTCATGCACCACCTAGACAAGGTCATAGATAGTGGTCAGTTAATATAGTATATCTGGATTTTGAAAAAGACTTTGACAAGGTCCCTCATGAGAGACTCTTGGTGAAATTTAAAAAAGTCATGGGATAGGAGGCAGTATACTATTGTGGATCAGGAACTGGTTAAAAGATATAAAGCCGAGGGTAGGGCTAAATGGCCAATCTTCCCAATGAAGAAAGGTGAATAGTGGAGTACCCCAGGGATCTGTGCTGGTTCTGCTGATTTTTAACATATTTGTAAATGACCTGGAAATGGGAATAACAAGTGAGGTAATCAACTTTGCAGATGACACAAAATTATTCAAAGCTGTTAAATCCCAAGAGGATTGTGAAAAATTGCAAGAGAACCTTGATAAATTGGAAGACTGGATGTTGAAATGGCAGATGAAATTTAATGTGGACAAGTGCAAAGCTATGCACCTAGGAAAGAACAATCCAAACTATGGTTACATGATGCAAGGTTCCACATTAGGAACCACCACCCAGGAAAAAGATTTAGGTGTCATCGTGGCCAGTGTGCAGTGACAGTCAAGAAAGCAAATAGAATGCTAGGAATCATAAGGAAAAGAATGGAGAATAAATCAAAGGTTATTATAATACCTCTTTATCGTTCCATGGTGCAACCGTATCTTGAATATTGTGTGCAGTTCTGGTCGCCATATCTTAAAAAGGATATAGGGGTATGTTTACTAAACAGTCCTAATGTTACCGGCGCTAGTTGCAGCGATAACGTGAGGAATGCCATATAAGGTAGTGGGCGTTCCGGCGTAAAGGAAGCAATGGCGGGGTATCACACGATAGAGGGCGTCCTAGTCATCATTGCGCAATAGACGCGCCATGGCACGTCATCGCGCTGTAACCTTAAGTTCACGCGCTGAGCTGTGCTCAAAGGACTAGAGTTGTAGCACACTGGTTAATACAATAACTGCTGATACAGCAGTCATGAGTTCAATTCCTCAGTGGTGATATGTAATTAGGCTGTCCAAGGCAATTCCTTTTCCTGCCTGTAACAGTCAGACACATCTCAACAATCTGTACTGTCCCCCAAATAAACGCTCATCCCAGTGCCCTAACCAAAAGCACCTTTTAGGGTGCACCATAAGGCACATCATAAAGTGCCACGTCAACCAAGGTGGGTCAGAATGTGGCCCAGAGAGCAGCACGAATGGGTGGTACCCTCCAAGGCATCATATAAGGCGCCCCAGAAGCTGGCCGAACCCAAGGTGGTGCTAAAGATGCCCCAAGGATGTTAAGGTGACCAAAGAAATGTTGGTCAAGGGCAGTAAGGTGCACCAACCTCACAAGCATGAAATGTATGGGTCAAACACAGATGTAACCCTAACACTGCATAGAGCAGCAACGAAAGCCAATGAAAAAGTGATGTAAGGAAGTAGATGTCTGAGGTGATGGACCTGCCAAATCTGCGAGCAGTCCATGTGGCAGCTGGTAAAGTGGACAAATATATCAGGGGCAGCTGTACTGATGCACAGGGTGATGGTACTGTAAAGTGCAACAATGGCAGTGTGTGGCAGAGGATGGGATACGTGTCCAGCAGAGGAGTCAGAGGTGGCAGGAGAAGTGCAATGACAGGAGGACAGAGGAGTAGCAGTGCCAAGCAGAGCAGACACAGGAGAGGCAAGAATGAAGAGCCGCGATGCAGAAAAGGGTACCAGTGCAGGACATGGGGTAGCAGCCTGCACAGTAGGGTAGGACGCCACAGAGCTTGCAGACACAGATAGACTGACAGAAGGATGGTTGGCAACAGTGATGAGGGTATAATGTGCCAGCAGCACAGATCGTCACAGATAGGACTGTGACAGGAATGCAAAGTATGTGTGTACGAGAGGCATAAAATAATTAGAACAGAGAGGAACCAAACCCATGACCACTAGCACAAATGTCAATGCACAAACCAGTAGGCTACAACACCAATGTGAGTGCCACAGCAAAGGCTGCATACAAGAACACTGGAGGGCACCACACCAAAACACAGCTGGCTGCCAGGATAGGGCAACCCCAACAGTAATGAAGATGTAATGCACATGCAGAACTGGTGTGTACAGCTCATATCACAGTGAGTAATTGGGACAACAGCCACATATAAACACATGCACACACACAATGAAATGTTATGCAGTGGACACAGCATGCAAAAGAGCAAAGAACCTAAACCCAGTGGGCTGCAGGGGATGCTCTGTGGAGCAGGGCAAAATGGGGAACAGAACGGAAAAGGAGCATGAAAGACATGAACCTACAAACAGACATGGACCAGATCAGATCAACAACAGCAATGCTAATTCCTTATCATTCCTCCAGCTTAGTCCTCCACATCTGGGTAGTGCACCTCCTCCTGCAGCTTGGAGACTGGACCAATCAGAACTTGGCATCACTGGTAGTAGCGTGCTGGCATTCCCTTACAGCTCCAGTGTGTCCAGTCTCCATGCAGCAGGAGGACGTGGTGAGCCTAGGTGCTGGGCTCACTTGAGAAACAGATAAGGAGCAATAAATTTTATTAATTTGTCTTAATTTTACTACTTGGCCTTTCAAATTTGGTTTTTAGAATTTGGCTTTTTAATCTGAATGGGAATCCCTCTGAAGAATGAATAGTCCCTTTAAGGGCGCTATTCTTTAAAAAAAAAGGGGAAACGGCAAAAGTGAGTTACCCTTTGAGAGTTCGGGGGTTTTTTTTTTCCTACGTCTCTCTACCCCCCTGCCCAGCCACAAACCGCTTTGCGAACGGCTGATTGACCATCGGATCTCTGGTCCCAGGACTGATCGGGACAGAGCTCCTCGGTTAACGCGCCGCTGGGCTGCTTCAGTGGAACGACAGCCCGCGGCTGCGCTGAAAGGCCTCCTTCCATCTGACGAAAGCTTACCGATCAGCTGTTAGCCGAACTGGTGGCAGCGGTCCGTCCCCTCCCTTATTCGTGGGATCCGGGGAACGGGAGACCTTCCCGGAGGCTTCGGGGGCTAGTTCTCCGTGTCCAACGAGCCGCCGGTGCAGCGCGCCAAAACTTTGTGTGGAGAGCGGCGGCCATCTTGGGTCCTGCTCTCCCACGGCTCTCGGCAGTCAAGCGCTGTTTTCGCCGCGGGCTTCACAGTACTATTCCCATCGAGACTGCGCTCCCCCTCAGGTAGTTCAGTCACTTTATTTCTTTGGTTATTTATTTCTTTAAGTTTATTTTCTTTGGGTTCTTTCCTTGGACTGTTTTACCGCTGGTTTTTGTTCCGTGGCCAGGCACCCTCGGGGGCTCTAGGAGAGTTTTCCTGTCTTCAGCTATAGCAGCCTTCTGAATTTTAAAAAAAAAAAAAGAAAAGAAAGAAAAACTGACAGCAGAAAACAAACAAATAAAAAAAAATAAAAATTAATAATTAAATAACATAATTAACTTGGGGGAACCCTAAGTTGGCTGGATCTCAGCAATTAAGGGCGACATAGCCCATAGCTGTAGTCCATGCCGGGTGCTTCTCAGTGCATCATTTGTGGTGCTCGCAGGGGTGCCAACGCAGGCATTTGTCTCCGCTGTGCCTCTGTCTCGCTTAGTATGGAGCAGCAGTTGGAGGGTCCCCTGCCCTCGTCTGCTTTCGGGGGAACGGAGGGGGATGGTGCAATAGCGGGCCCTTCAACTGCTCCTCCAGAGCCAAAGTCTGCGGTTCCCAGTCCGCAGTTGGATCTGGGAGCCGTGCCCCCTCTGAGCGGTTTTTCACCAGACTTTATTCTATTGATGCATGAGGCCTTTTGTCGCAGCAGACAGGGGCTTGGAGGGGCCCCTACATCTTTTTCTCCCTCTAGGGAGCGCTCTGGTATGCCGGAGCGTGACTCTTTGGAAATGCGGTCCTCCAAGAGACCGCGGATGGCTGATCCTCTCCTTACTGAAGTGGGCTGGCAAGAGGGGGAGGAGACCGAGTTTGACATGGAGGGAGATATAGAGGATCTTGAGGAAGGTGAACTGCCTGAGCCGGAGGACCAGACCAGAATCATACGAGTGTTTCGGAAGGAAGAGTTACCGGCTCTTATTACCGAGGCCCTTCAGACGCTCAAGCTGTCAGCTGAGCCGCCCGTTGAGGACGAGGATGGTGCGGATCCCATCATTCAGGCGGTGCGACAGACGCAGGTGGTCTTTCCTATCCATAAAGTAATAGCCCAAATGATACAATCGGAGTGGGATACTCCCGAGTCCGGACTTAAAGGGATGCGGGTTATGAATCGGTTGTATCCGCTCGCAGACAAGGACAAAGACAAGTTCCGCTCCCCGAAGGTGGATGCCGCTGTCTCTGCGGTCACAAAGAAGACTACTATACCAGTTGAAGGTGGTGCGGCCTTGAAGGAGGCACAGGATAGGAAAATGGATGGGTTGTTGAAGCAATCCTTTGAAGCGGACGCAGTGGCGTTACAAGCTTACATTTGTGGAGCTTGGATCGCGCGGGCCTGCCTTCACTGGGTGCAGCGTTTAAGGCAGTCTGCTTCCTTGGAGATAGATGAAGTGCGGGAGATGCAACGGTTAGAATCTGGCTCGGCGTATTTGGCAGATGTGCACTATGACCTCATCAGAGCGCTATCCAATAGTATGGCCTCCTTAGTAGCGGCGCGCAGGGCACTCTGGCTAAAAAATTGGGCGGCTGATGCGTCTTCTAAGGCGCGTCTTGGAAAGCTTCCTTTTAAGGGGCAACTGTTGTTTGGTGAGGATCTAGACAAGCTGGTTAAGGAATTGGGCGAGTCCAAGGGGGGCCGTCTACCGGAAGACAAGCCCAGGCGGGGAAAATTTCCAGGGGCCTTTCGAGGGCAGTTTCGGGACTTTCAGAGGTTTCGGTCGCCCCGTTTTGCAGGATCCCCAAGAGGTCGATTTGCCTTTCGAGCCAAGGGATTTCGCGGATTCAGAGGGGCGAATAGGGGATTCTCTTCAGCGGCCTCTGCGGTATCTCATAAGCCACAATGAAGGGCGGCGGGTCCAGGCAGAAATTCACCCAATCGGTGGTCGTCTTTGGGAGTTTCTTTCTGCTTGGACCCACATTACGTCCGACCAGTGGATCCTCGAGATCATCCGCGACGGCTACGCCTTGGACCTTGCGCTGCCAGTGTCAGACTCGTTCGTGCTCTCGCCCTGCAGGAGTCCTCAAAAGGCCGTGCAAATTCGTCAGACCTTGGACCGTCTCCTTCGACTTGGAGTGGTCGTTCCTGTTCCCCCGGAGGAGTACGGCCAGGGTCGTTATTCTATCTATTTCGTGGTGCCAAAGAAGGATGGCTCCCTTCGTCCCATTTTAGATCTCAAGGGAGTAAATCGTTTCCTTCGGGTGCCCCATTTTCGTATGGAAACGCTACGGTCAGTCATTGTCGCGGTGCGGCGCGGAGAGTTTTTGACGTCCCTCGACCTCACCAAGGCCTATCTCCACGTCCCTATCAGAGCGTCCCATCAGAGATTCCTACGTTTCGCAGTTCCGTGGGGTCATTTTCAGTTTCAGGCTCTGCCTTTCGGGTTGGCGACAGCGCCCCGCGTGTTCACCAAAATAATGGTTGTCGTAGCGGCAGCGTTACGGAAAGAAGGCATTCTGGTACATCCCTACCTAGACGATTGGTTGATTCGAGCAAAGTCCCAAATCGAGAGCTTGCAGGCCACAGAGAAGGTGGTAGCTCTTCTACAGTCTCTGGGCTGGGTGGTCAATGTAGCCAAGAGTCATCTGGTTCCATCGCAGGTTCTCGAGTACTTGGGGGTGCAGTTCGATACCCAGAAGGGCTCGGTGTTCCTGGCTGAACGCCGAGCTCTGGCTCTACGGAGCCTGGTACGGAATTTTCGCAAACTCGCAGCGCCGTCGGCCTGGAAATACCTCCAGGTGCTGGGCACGATGGCAGCAACGTTGGAAGTCGTTCCCTGGGCCAGGTTTCACATGAGATCTTTGCAGTGAACCTTACTTTGATGCTGGTCCAATCAGTCCGACTCGTTGAACAAACGACTGCCCTGCCCGCCCCTAGTCCGCCGAGAGCTGCAGTGGTGGTTACAGCCGGCGCACTTGCGTGCAGGAATGCTGTTGGAGCAGCCGGAATGGATTCCTCTATTGACGGATGCGAGTTTAGCGGGCTGGGGGGTGTATTGCGGAGTGGACTTTGCGCAGGGTCCCTGGTCGTCGGGGGAAAGCAGCTGGTCGATCAACTGGTTGGAGCTCAGGGCGGTGTTTCGCGCCCTGCAGAGTTTCGAGGCCCAGGTAACGCGAAGAGCCGTCAGGGTTCTTTCAGACAATGCGGCAACAGTAGCCTACATAAACCGTCAAGGCGGCACCGGGAGCTCAGCCCTGGAAGAAGAGTCCCGGAAGCTGTTTGCTTGGGTAGAGCCGCGCTTGCAGGCGATATCAGCGGCACACATTGCCGGAAAAGACAATGTGACGGCGGATTTTCTCAGCAGGGTGCAAGTGGATGCAGGGGAGTGGGAGCTGCATCCCTTGGTATTCAAGCAGCTGGTACGCCACTGGGAGATGCCGGTCATGGATCTAATGGCCACCTTCAATTCGACAAAAGTAAGTCGATTCTTCAGCAGAAGACGAGAGACCATGACGGAAGGAATCGACGCCCTCTTGCAACCGTGGCCCTCGATAGGTCTTCTCTATGTGTTTCCTCCGTGGGCGCTCATCGGTCGGGTGATCCAGCGCATCGAGGCGCATCAAGGAAGAGTTCTGTTGATAGCGCCGGACTGGCCCAGGCGTCCGTGGTATGCCGACCTGGTGAGATTGCTGGACGGGGATCCGTGGCGCCTTCCGCCGTCTCCAGAGCTTCTGGTTCAGGGTCCACTCCTGATGCCTCGGGTGGACAGATTCTCGCTTACGGCTTGGCCACTGAAAGGGCGCGGTTAAAAAAGAAGGGTTATTCCAAGGCCGTGGTTTCCACGTTGCTTCAAGTGCGCAAATGTTCAACTTCGCTCGCGTATGTGCGCATCTGGCGAATTTTCGAGAATTGGTGTTCGCGGCAGAACATTCGTGCGGCCACAGCATCGATTTCGGTGGTGTTGGATTTTTTACAGGATGGCTTCGATAAAGGGTTGGCCGCCAGTTCTTTAAGGGTACAACTAGCGGCTTTGGCCTGTTACAGAGGTAAGGTGCAAGGCATACCTCTAGGGGCTCATGTCGATGTAGGACGTTTTCTTAAAGCCGTGTCCAGGCTGCGTCCGGCTCGTAGGATTTCTATTCCGCCGTGGGATCTCAATTTGGTGTTGCGAGCGCTGAGTGGAGCGCCGTTTGAGCCTATTTCGCAAAGCTCGGTGAAAGATTTGACCCTCAAGGTGGTGTTTTTGGTGGCTATTTGTTCAGCTAGGCGTATTTCGGAGCTGCAGGCGCTTTCGTGCTGGGAACCTTTTTTGTCTTTTTCTTCTCAAAAAATGGTCCTCAGGCCAGTGCCTTCTTTTCTACCGAAGGTTTCTTCTCCCTTCCATGTCAATCAGGTCGTTTCTCTTCCTGTCCTGCGGACGTCAGGGGAGCAGGTTGCGGATCGCGGCCTTAGTCGTTTGGACGTCAAGAGGGTTTTGCGCCGTTATTTGTCAGTCACCAGGTCCTTCCGCAAAACGGATCGGTTATTCGTGCTATTTGGTGGTCCCAGAAAAGGGGAAGCTGCGGCGAAAGCTTCTATTTCCAGGTGGATCAAAGAGGCGATTGTTTCAGCATATTTGCTGCAGGGACGCTCTGCTCCGATGGGCTTACGAGCTCATTCAACTAGAGCGCAGGCGTCCTCCTGGGCAGAGCACGGTCTAGTTCCGCCAGTAGAAATTTGTAAAGCCGCAACATGGTCGTCGTTGCATACCTTCAGTAAGCATTATCGGCTGGATGTTCTGGCGGCTGGGGATGCCTGTTTTGGATCGGCAGTGTTGCGTGCCGGCTGGCAGGGTCCCTCCCGTTAGTACTGCTCTGTTACATCCCAGATGTGGAGGACTAAGCTGGAGGAACGATAAGGAAATGATAATTACACTTACCTGGTAATTGTAGTTCCTTGAGTGATGACAGCTTAGTCCTCAGGCCCGCCCTCAGTATTATGGGTTCTTGCGGCACGCGGTACATCCTTTGAGGTGCTATACAGGTGAGTATTTATGGTTTGTAACCAAGACTTCAGTCCGGTTGGATTGTATAGTCTATTCCCCTCTCTCGTTGGCGATCTGTGGCTCGGCAGCGGGGTGGGCGGACTTATCATACGTTTACGCCAGTTGGCATTTTCCGAACTGTTAATGTTTGTTAAAATAATTAGCTACTTGTTTGTTGCTCTTTTGAGTCTGCTTTGTCAATAGTTCACTGGAGCTGTAAGGGAATGCCAGCACGCTACTACCAGTGATGCCAAGTTCTGATTGGTCCAGTCTCCAAGCTGCAGGAGGAGGTGCACTACCCAGATGTGGAGGACTAAGCTGTCGTCACTCAAGGAACTACAATTACCAGGTAAGTGTAATTATCATTTCCCCAAGCCGACATGGACAGTACAAAGAAAGAGCCATATGTAACAGCTAATATGCAACGGATAGGCTGCATTGAGGGCATACTGTGGTGTACAGTGAAGAGATGGAAGGGTGTGTGGAGAGGTGACTAATCATCAGGCAGTACCTGGTCAGGTTAGCACAAAACAAGGAACATGTGGGACTTGAACCTTCAACCTATGATATTCCAACAAATGTCCGCAACCACTATCCCAAACAACCACAGCAAGCACAATGCAAATATGTCCCCTCAAAGGGAATGTCGGTATGGAAACCCTTAGCACCCTGTGATGTGTCAGACGGCTGCCACATAGCCAGCTGCCACTGTACAAGGATTTGAGCACAGGTGGGCCATGTACATTACCATAACATAACGAAAGGCATTTATCAGTGTGGTCAAGCAGCAGCAGAGAGAAATGTGGGTCAAACACATACTTTTATTGTGGTAAATCAGTAGACATATCTTTATACCGCCTGTCATCATATCAAGGTTTACAGTGAACAAACTGAAAACACATTGAGCATGCCAGCTACCCACATGCCACCCCAAAGTCACTGGCACGTCTACAGATGATGGGCAGGAGAGATAATGTGCCGTAGCTGCATGGTGTTCACTATACAGTATCCCCCCACCCCCCACATGCTGCTGCACATCCCAGATGCCCTAGTCACATATGTGTGCATGTAGACACTAGGCGGTACATGATGAGGGACCAACACACATCAGTCATGAATCATCCCCAAAAACATATCCGTCTGCCAATACAGGTGGCAAAAGCCTGTAAAAGCATAAGTAGCAACATGTAAGCAAGTGTACACACAGATATAGATATATATGTCACAGCTGCCCCATAATGCCTGATATAGCAATGAAAGCATCACCAATGTAACCCAAAACAAAGGCCAAATGCAAAATGAGGAAAAGGTAACAGGTACAAGAGGCACATGATCCCAGAGAAGACCAAAAAAGGAACCTCACAGACATGCAGAGATATCACCATGCAGCAGGTGGGTCCCCTACAATGGGTGGTGTGGATACATGACCCGTACTGTCGCGTCCACCCCTTATATAGGCAGTTGCCTAGTGGGAGTGGGCGGACCACATATTTATTTGTATCCCTTTAAGTGCTGCGGTCTCTGTTCCCTTGTAGTTGTGGTACAGACTGAGTCAGAAAGGAATAGGGTTAACAATAAGTTTTATTGTTATTGTTGCACAAGTGTTCATCTACTATCCCAATAAACAGAAATAAAGGATACTTCTCCAAAGCAAAGTCTCTTTAACTGAAACAGGATTATTCAGTTTCTAAACATACAGGCATGTTCCTTTCACAGCACTGTCTTCAAGCTTCCTTCTGATATAAACCATTCACTGCTTTCTCCTTCAGCAATAAAAATGCTTCCTTAAAACACCAAAAGCAGTAATGCTCTTTTCTTCCAGGTTTGCCTAATTGACCTGGCTTTTACACTCCAGCAGCTCTCTGCCTCTTCCCATGTAAAATCCTACTGGCACAATGTCAGGCTTCTTCCAGCACTTACTATTAGTATCTCAGTTCACCGATTTTACCCTCTCTGGCAAAATGCACAATCAGTTTCCATATCAGAACCCTCACTAGCAATACCAGCTTCTTCAAACTGCATTGGCTCTCCCTCTGAGTCTGATATGCTTTCTTTAATTACAGGCTTCTCTTGAACAGGCTTCCACTGCTCTAATAAAGCCTTTAACTGTTTCAAACGGGACTCTTCTTTAGTCTGAGCTGTGGGGGAGGAACTTAGAACACCAGTCTCTTTGAGTACTGCCTTAATAGATTCAAAAGGGCTCACCTTTTTCCTGGCCTTCTGTACCCTTTCTGGCAAACTTACAGGCAACCTCTTGTCCCCAGACTGCTTCCTCTGCTCCCGGCTGTTAAGCTGCTCAACAGGGTCTGACTCTGATTCCTGTCTCCAGAGCTTCCAATCAGCCATTTGCTCATATGCAGCTGTGCTTCTCTCTGAACTAGAGCTACTCACACGTTGCCTGCAATCAGAGTGTCTGTGCAGCCTTTCACTTGGAACTTTGCTCCTGCTTAAATTCTCATATAGGTTCCTCTCACAGGTCCCCTCAGAACTCCTTCCAGCGTCCCTTCCAGAACTCTTACAGCTCCTTGCTGCTGACTTTCTTCCTGAGGCTCTCAATGTCCCTTCCAAAGTTCTGGATAATCTCTCTGTTCCTGAACTCTCTCTAACTGTTTCCTCGTGGCTAAATGTTTGGGGCCATCCTATGTGCTTTGACTCCGCCCCCCTTCCTCTTACGTCAGCTCCCCTGGTTGTCATGGAGCTGAGGTGTGGCTCACTCTCCTGCTTTCTGTGCACAGGGTTTTTTCCATTAGTTGAAGGTTTAACCCTTTCTCTGCCTGCACTGCTCTTAGCTACAGGGGAAAAAGAGTGATTTCTGCTCCTTTCACTAGCGTTTAACACAGCCACGCCATCACAGTACACATAAATCACGGTACATGGGATGCACAAATGAAGGACGAAAACGGACAATCACACTGCCACACTGCAAATGTCATGGGCGAAGGTGAGTGGTGGAACGTCAGGGGATAAAGAGGACTGTGCAGACATGCAATGCTATGTATGTAAATCAATGTACAGCAGCACGTCTGTACAGTAGCCAAACACAATGACCTGTATATGGAGTTTGAAAGAAAGGTCAAACATGCACTGCGGTGCCGGGTGACATTGTTCCAAGCCCACCCCCCCCCCCAATGTGACCTCATGCACACCAGGGCCCCCCATCCCCCGGAACTGGTACCACAGGGTGCACAGTCCCGCATAGCTCCCCACGCACGACACACATTGGACAGCACTGCACCAGTCCCCACACACGTCTGGCTGACTGCCACGCCAACAGCAACCTCTATCATCCACATCTGTACCCCACAGTGCATACATGTAGCTCACACACACAGTGACAGGCCCCACACTCCTTGCAAGTCCTCACACACACACTGGCCACAGGTAGCTCTGTGGTCACAGCCCATGTCTCACACACAGTACGCACCTGGTGTTGTGCACTGTGTGTGCAGCACTCACCACACCGACCCCCAGGTCAGACATGATAATGTGGCACTGCACCCCACACACCGCAACGTGCTGCCCCCCCCCCTCCCAGGTACAGCACAGCTGACACACATGAGCTGCCCCATTGTAGGCGCTGTGACATCACATACAGGCGGTACACACATTGCCTATGGTGGAGACGTTACAATGAGCTCTACATATGTGTCTGTGTCAACCCCATATCTACTGTGTACCTTGTTCCACCCCCCCCCCCCCCCCAGGTAACATCCAGGCCATTGAGGTGGCTGAGGAGGGCAATGGCGGTGAGCCTGAGCCAGTGGAGGTCGAAGAGGCGCCGCATGCAGAGGCTGCCACCAGCAATGCCCCAGACACCCCATGGGACAATGTGATGCCTGAGGAGGTGGCCGCCCAAGAGGACGAACAGACACCACAGCGGAGTGGGTTCTAAGGCAGCACAGTGGCTGGGGTGGGGCCTGAGGATGTGGGGGTCAGGCCCACATCGCCACCACCAGGGCCATTGACTGCAACAATGGACGCTATGCATGTTGTCCTCCAGGAGCTGCGGGCACATACAGCATTGGCATGCAGGGATGCTGTAGGTAGGTGACTGGCAGGATGGTTGCATGTGCTGGTGTGGCACACCAACCCCCAGACACAGTGGTGGGGCCACACACACGCACAATGACAGTGGGCCTCCACACATATATATGCCCCCCTGGCCATGCACCCCCTGGGGTGGGTGGTGTGGCACGGTGGGGAATGGGCAGGTGATACATGTTGGGGTATGGGCAACAGATGTCTCACAGGTCACACTGTTCCCCACCCAGAGGCACTCGCCAGGCCTTGATAGCTATATGAGCGGAGATGCGTGGTCAGCAGCAGGTACAGCGTGCCCAATGCCAGGTGGTGAGGGCCCTCACGCGGGCGGTGTGTGGGCTCCACAGGGACATCAGGGAGTACAACCTGGAGACACGGCAGCTGCGAGGGACTGCCGTGGAGATCGCAGCTGGAATAGGCCGGGTGGCAGATGCCCTCGAGGCCGTGGCGGAACATATCCTGCAGCCAGCAGCGGCGCCAGAGGCAGCAGCAGCGGCAAGGGGTGTGGGGGTCATGGGTGGGGGAGGGGACGTGGGCGTGGGCGGTCACGCAGGCTGTAGGTCTGTGATTGTACGTTGGACTGACCACCACATTAAATAACACATTACCTTTGGTTACCAATGTGTACGTGTCCATTGTTTGTGTCGGGGGTTCCATGAGTGGGCTGTCCCAGTTGGGGTTACCATGGTCACATGTGCCCTACCATGTCACAGGCTGGTGGAATGTCTGCACCAGCAGCAGTCATGACAGAGAGGTCCACACATGCCCTGTGTGCCATGCACCGTGCCATATGTTCATGGCCATACATATGCCTGGGGTTACACCCTCCCTCCCCCTGCCACCTGCTGTATATGTCTGCTTGTTCACCAACATTTTGGGGTATATCTCCCCTCTGTCACCACATCTCATCCACATCAGGCTATCTACATGGGTGACCCGTCAGACACACACCAGGGTCACTGTGGCATACTAACCACACAATCTTGGTGGACAGACACGACGTACAGATATACCTAGCTGCTGTCAGTTGTTTACCCCCCTCCAGCGCTTGTAGTGAGCCGCTTCTCCACCCCACCAGACCCCACCTCAGTGAGCCACACCGACTAACACCCTGTCAGACACGTGGATCCCCGCATACATCACATCTAGGCTGCATCATGGGTACCACATTCACACCTCCTCACCATTCTATCATGTGGTGTATCCCTGCTATAGACTGACTATCCGTGACAACGTGAATGTGTCCATGTCTGCTGCATGGTGCAGCACATGGTTACCACACGATGTCATCAGGGGATACATCCAGCAGCGCACATGGCGCTCCACACAGCCTGTTGTGGGGCAGGGGCCATGTATGTGGCACAAAAACAAACTGGGACATGAACACAGGTGTCACATGCACCACTACAGTATGTATGTACAGAGGACACATGACCATTGCAAAAGTTGGCTGCCTACACAATGTTTCAATTCACATTTGTGTCAGTAGGTGCAATACAAACTTTAAAAGGTACAACAGAACAACACCCTCCCACAGGCAGGTTAACATTACAACTAGATCACATTTGGCATTAGCCCAGCATGTACATCTGTCTCACACGTAAGTGGGGATACATTTAGCTATTAGAGTTGCCACCTTTGCCATCTGTGCATCCAATTTAACTACCTTGCAGACACTGGGAGATGGCCACAGCTATTTATGTGGATCATGCATCCAAACTGGTCCTCAATTATCCAATATGCATACATCATTTCTGCCAATGAGGAGGCAGGTTGCACCAACCTATCACATTGCAGATATATGGGTGATGGTGCAGCTATACTCATGCACAGACACTTTGATTGTCATACGCCTTCTGAATAGGGCATGAGGATGACTCAGACCCTGACGTTCACGGAGCATGTCTGTGGCCCTATCATTGGCGGGGATGGGGTTGCACGCCGCCAGATAGCTAGAGACATTGGCTGCAGTCTGGGCGCTGTTGTTACATTTGTACAGATGAAGAGGGAAACGGGTTCAGTGATGGACAAGCCCCGTTCAGGTCCTCCACGTGCATCAGCATCACGCCACGACTGCCCACCTCACCGCATTTCACTGACTGATCACAGGTTGACCTCTCCTTAGCTACATCGGGGCTGGTCAGACAGGAGTGATGTTTGTGTCAGCCCCTCAGCAGTCCGTCGCCAGTGCCAGCAGTTGTGTCTAAGGGTGTGGCAGGCACCAAATGAGCCACTGCTGACTGACATACCAGTGTGCAAAAGTATTGTGTGGGCGTGGAGGCCCTCAGACTGGTCGACTATGATGTGGGATACATTGCTCTTCAGCGCTTAATGCACCGTTGGCCTGTATGGTAACCGGGCCTGCACCTATGTGCGGGGGGTTCCCGAGGTGGTTTTCCAGTCAGGGTGTCTCAACCTCAGTGTGCCCCATCCTCTGCCGGTCATGGTATGGGGCTGCATGGTTGCCAGTGGCGTTGTACATCTGCACATTAGGGATGGGGTGCTCAACGGGGCCCTGTACATCACCATACAGAATATGTGCATGTTGCCATCAGCACACAAGCTGGCTCCTGGTCAGTTCCTTCTCCTAGTTGACAATGCACCCTGCCAGTGCTCCAGATAGGTGATCAGCTGGACACTGCGGGAGACCATCACATCAATGGACTGCCCTGGCCAGTCCCCAGATCGGAATACAGCCATGAACCTGTGTCACATGGTGGTGTGGGGAATATCCAGGGGGCATCCATCGTCACAGCGTCATGCACGGCAGCTTGGAACGGCGTTGTCACCGACGGTGACCTTGTCAGACAGCCTCATTCAATGATGGCAAGGTGCACTCTGGTGAACAGGTACAATGGGTGTTGCATCAGATACAGAGCCATCACTGACGCATACATGTAGACATTTGCAAGGCGACATACATTCGTATGAGGGAGACCTGGAGTGCATCCATGATATGTGGGAGCATATCTACAGTACTGTATCATTGCCCAACAATGTACATCATGCAGTATACACATAATACCTATCAACAGGCCAACTATGGGGAACTGACCCTGTATTCTGGGCCACACACACACTGGCAGTTAACCCTAATAGTCAAATGTATCACCTATCATGATATGCACAGAGGCAACCACTGGGTGGACCATGACATCAAGCTGCACAGACACGTGGCTGCGGACACACCTATGTATAGGTTGTCACAGATCTTTGGGCACAACTGTGGGTCACATGTGGCCAATTCCCAGTGGACCCCATGTGCTGGTCCCAGGTCCCGGGACAGCACAGGGCAGGTCTGCCATGTGCACATGTGTGCCTCACACACCCAGAGGCCCGCCATGGGGGTATGGCTGGGGATGCGCCGTGAACATGCCATGATAATGCTAGCGGCGCATCACCTCAGCCATACCCTCAACAGCAGCTGTCAGCTGCCTGATGGTGTGGCCATGGTCATTCAGGGTCCGCATAACGGTGCCCATCGCCACACACAGGAGACCCACACATTTGCCACCACATCCACACCATGTGTCTGTGGTCTGGGTGGTGGCATCTGCGTGGACCCTGTGTGTGGCAATGTGTGGGGGTCCCACACCCAGCCTGACACCTTGACCATGCACATGGGGCAGGTGGCAGGGACCCTCAGTGCCCTGTGGTGACCTGCAGCTGCCCTCAGGCACAGGCTCCCCCTCCCCACCCTCCATAGCCCCCCCACCCTCCCCGCCATGGCTGGTCCCCTCACCCTCCCCCCACCCTCCTCCTCACCCTCCCACTCCACCTCCCCAGCACCTCTGTGATCAGGTCAGATGTTTCCTGGGGATTGTCCAGAGCTGGTAATGTGTTATAGCAGCAGCCATCATGACACCGGGATGCCTAATAGAGCTCTGTCATGGAGACTGCAACTCCTGGGGGTTGGGCAGAGGTTTGCACTTCAACAGGAGCAGCTAACATCACACCACGCTAACCTCTGCACCTCTGTTTTCATGTCTGTGGCTCCTGGGGATTGGGCATACGTGCACACAGCAGCATACGCAGATAGCTTGATCAAAGGTTTGCCCACAGACAGAGCTCTTGCCCATGTGGTGCATGTCTTATGTGTTTTGATTGCTGGATCTTGTGTTGGACACCTTCCATTTTATGACCTGTCCCCATACATTTACCTCACGTGGGTATTCTGCTACACAGTTGAAGCACCTTCTGATGCGCACCCATGCCCTGCTGACACGTTCCAGATCCTGGCGTTTTGAGGCACCTGGAAAGAGGCGTGGTTGCCTGGTACAGATTAATGCTGCCAGCTGGCGTAGGTTGGGGTGGCTAAATGCTGGCTTGCGGTATCACATCGCCATTTTGGGGGATGCCCATGTGTTGGTGACGCACACACATATGCCATGCATGCATTGTATCGTGCATATGCCATGCTGTGCCCTACTACACTGCGCACGCCACACAGCAATTTATCTCTGGGGCCACATGAATACACGTCGGATATGGCGAATGGCGGCCGGCTTTAGTTTACAGCATCGCGTGCCTTATGCCATTTGGCCTGGACCGCATCTGGTGCACCTTAGCTTTTGGCACTGCAACACCATGCCTCTCCTTAGGGTATGGGACAAAAGTTAAAGTGTATTAGGCTTGAATCACTGATTGTAGAGATGTGTCTGAGTGTTACTGACACTCATCTTGCTGTTGGTGCACTGGGGATTCAAACCCATAAGCAGTGACTCTGAAGGCATTGTATTAACCAGTATGCTATCCCTTTTCTCATAGCAAGGGCTGACTGCACAACAACTGCAGGTCAACCCAGTAACTGTCAGCTGTGCTTACCGGGATCGGGTAGACCCCCAGCTAAGGCACTTTACAGGGTACCTTAGGTTTTCCAGCTGAGATGATGGTTTATTTTTGGTGGACACACTGATATTTGCTATGGGGTATGTGTACTACACCGTCCTAATGTTACTGGCGAAACTCCCAGCGATAATGTGAGCAATGCCATATAGGGAGGTGGGCGTGCCGGCATCCACGTAGCATGCACTGTGTATCGCCCGATAGGAGGCGCGTTGGCTGTTTACGTGCCGTAACCTTAACTTCGTGGCAGCACTGTGAGAATATGTATAGAGCTGTAGCCCACTGGTTAATACAATGACCACCAAGCCAGAGGTCATGGGTTTGATCCCTCAGAGGTCTCATCTAATAAGGTTGTCTGAGGCAATCTCTTTTGCTGCATGTAACAGTCAGACACATCTCTACAATCTGTGCTGCCAGCAGAAACACCCTCGCCTCATTGCCATCACCTACGGTGCCCTATAGGGTAGGGGGGTGTCTGGACCCACATGCTGATTAGGGAGCACTGCCTACCGACCCACTCTCTCGGGGCCAGGGTGGGGGGGGGACAGGATCTGCCACCAACAGACCCACACACTACATCTTTGCAATGGAGGCGGTGGAGGGACATGATGAAGGGCTGTGGGACCAGCAACCCCGGTCCTGCAGGGGAAAGGGCGCCCTCCAGGGCAGTCAATGCAGATCTGTTTGTATCACACAGGGCACTGGCAGACAGGCAGTAGGCCTGGAAATGCTCAGATGCCCCCCACCGCCATCTGACATTCACCAGCAGAGAGCACTTCAGTCTTCACCCGCTGCACCCTGTAAGGTGCTCCAGCCATGCGCACGCTAACTTCAGATGGTCTGCTAGCTAGTACATAGTGCATGTTCCTGGTTAAGCTGTCTGCACCCAGAGGTGGAATGTCAGTGATTGGGCCCCAGCCAGGGGAACTCCCAGATATCATTTGAGAGAAACACTGTAAACACTATGTGGGGACCTAGACATGCCATGGTCACTGCTCAGTCAGGGTGAGAGTGACCCCCCAGCATGACATGCTGTGGCCACCCTGTCCATGCAGGTGGTGGTTGGCCACTACAATGTCCCAGCCATTGCCCTATGCCCTGTGCAGATGCATCCTGCCCAGGCTACCCTGTCCAGCCCATACCCACAGTACCTTGCTCCTCATTATGCACACTGGCAGGCTAACACTGAAAACAGTGCAAGCATTGTGGGCTCATTAAGATGTGGGCAGCCACAAAACACTGGATAGACATACACACACTCCCACACCTATGTCAGTATTGTGCAAATATAGAGGTGGTTGGCAGCCCTGGCCGCCACACCAGTCCTGGGCACAGCGCAGGCATTGCTATGGTGCTCAATACTGTTGGGGTCACTCTCTGGGGTGGTAAACACTGTCAGAAACAAAAACCGAGACACACTCCACAGATATCAGAAAGGTTGCTCTGATGGATCTCTGTTAACAAATTGTGTTTAATGTTGGACTTGTTATCTGACAATAATCATAGCAACCGTTTGATATATGTGGAACGTGTTTCCAAGTTTACGACGGCATTGCTAAGGTATGCAGGTTCTAGTATTGGTAGATGCTGCTCCATGCAGGGCCCAACAGCCTGACTCTCCATGAGGCTTTGGATAGTGGAGTTGGCCGATGCTCTGGAGCAGAGGTTCCCGACTCCAGTCCTGGTGGGCCCAACATGATTCAGGTTTTCATGCTGTCCCTAAAGAATATGCAGGAGATACATTTGCATACAATGGGGGCGGTGCATACAAATGCATCTCAAGCATATTTCTTATGGACAGCATGAAACCTTAATGGCGTTTGGCTCTCCGGGACTGCAGTTGGAAACCTCTGCTCTAGGGACTGCACATGTCTATGGTGAATGTGCTCTGTAGGATAGAATATAGGCGTTTATGGCGTGTTTATTTTATCTGCAAAAAAGGTTCCTTTTTTATTACCATGGTTTAGTATTGGGTAATATATAGGGACATGGTCTGCAGGAGCCACAGCTGGGACTTGAACCTGTGACCTTCTGCCCCTGAATGCACTGGCTGGGTGTACTGCACCAAACTGTTGCCACAGAGGCAGGTCATTCCCTAGAGATACCATTACTGTTTGTCAGACAGACAGACGTCTTTTGCAGTGCACGGCACCCACCTAGACAGGGCTTGGCCTTGGTCTGCTGTGGGCAGATGCCACTGCCTCCTCCACCACCTGCATCCCTCCGCCACCATGCTGACATGCCCTTATGCTGGTGGTGCGCAGTCCCAGACCATCCAGTGTGCTGGTAGGCGGCTGCCTATGGTGTGTAATCTGGAGTAGGGGTGCCTGCATAGACATCAACGCTTCCCCCCACCACCGCCTGCCAATGTTCTGTGCCCTTTGGGGTATTTGCTGGGCACTGTCCCCTGGGACACTGTGGGACACACACACTCGTGGGCATGTTTGACCTTGATCAGTTGCTGATATTCCGTTTCTGCTTTTCTATGTGTCACCTAGGCATCTGCCTAGCCTGCCCTCTGCCCCAGATGCCCCAGCTGCTCCACTGCATGTCACACCTGCAGCCCCCTGTACCCCATGTGCAGCCTCACCATAGTGCTCTTTCGTACTTGGGCACTATCTGCTGCTGCTGCACATGTATCACTACTATCACTGTTCTTGGTCTCCCTGCCTTTACTGTACATTGCTGACTGAAATGGTTTCTCTCTCCTTCACTTTTGGCTCTAACGCCAGGTTTTCACTCATGCTATTTTTCAGACCTTCATTTCACAGCGATAGTGTGCCTGGAGCCTCTCCCCACCCACTCCCCCCCCACCCCCCGTCCATTGACCCCTTCTCTCCGCCCTCTGGAGAGCCTTACTCCACCCTTTCTGTGTCATAGCGCCGCTAGGGATGTTGTCGGGCGAAACTGCACGTTATAGTGCAAAAACGTTAATTTATCACACGATAATATCACATATTGCATGATAACGTTACGTATCGTGCGATAATTGCGCTGCTGCAACGTTATCACTGTTTAGTAAACATACTCCATAGTTTTATTAGAAAAGGTACAGAGAAGAACCACCAAAATGGTAAAGGGGATGGAAGGATACCTCTATGAGGAAAGACTAAAACGGTTAGAGCTCTGCAAACTGGAAAAGAGATGGCTGAGGAGAGATATGATAGAGGTCTATAAATTAATGAATGGAGTGGAAGGGGTAAACGTAGATCAATTGTTTACGCCAGAAAGACTAGGGGAAATGCAATGAAGCTACAGTGTAACCTATTTAAAACTGATAAGAGAAAATGTTTTTTCACACAATGCATAATCAAATTCTGGAATTCGTTACCAGATGATGTAGTAAAAACTCTTAATGTAGCTGGTTTTAAAAAAGGTTTGGACAAGGTCCTGGAGGAAACGTCCATAAACCATTATTAAAGGGGACCTGGGAAATCTATGGCTTGCCTCAAAACAAGCATTGTGTCTTTTGGGGAAACTGTTATGTACTTATGACCTAGATTGGCCACTGTTGGAAACAGGAGAGGGCTTGATGGACCTTGGTCTGACCCAGTATGGCATATCGTATGGTCTCATGTTCTCTTATATAGGATCCTCCACAATCCCACCTGATGACATCAGTGGATACATTCTGAAAACCCCCAATGACTAATGGGGCTAAAACTTGGTTTTCCTGGGTCCAACTCACTGCACAATCCTCCTCTCAGCCAATCACACCATCAAGGTAGAGTTCTCTCTCAAAATGCTGCATTATGTGTGCTTTTATATAGGGTTTTCTGCAGCATTGCTTGATGATGTCAGTGGGCGCACTCTGTAAACCCCTGATGTCAAATGGAGCTAAATGCTGGTCTTCCCAGGTCCAACTCATCACACTGTCAAGGTAAACAACACTCTCCACTAAGGTTATATTTTAAGAAAAATAGGAAACTACCAATTTACTCAAATGAAAGGACTGTATGAAAATTGTCCACCTCTTACTCAGATAAAAGTTTGTGCAAAGTTTCACTTAGCAGATAGAGCAGTGGGCTGAGAATCAGAGAAGCCAAGGTTCAGATTCCACTGATGCTCCTTTTGACCCTGAACAAGTCACTTCACCCTTCTTTGCCTCAGGTACAAACCTAGGACCTGATTTACTAATGTGTTCAATGTGTGTTAGCGCAAGTTATGCATTTAGGAGTATGTTTACTAAAACATGGCAGTTTATTATGCATTCGGCCCCAAAACTGAGTACAAGGGTGGTGCCAGACCTGCAATGAATGGGAGTGTGCACAGCATGCCCTTATGCAGTTAGCAAGAGTCCAGCACCACTCCTGTGCTCAGCCATTTGCCATGATTACTGCAGATGCATTTAGATGGCAGTAAATGCACCTGCACTACCTGAAACATTGATGGTGATTACAGCGATGTTCCCAGCCCCCTCAGCACCTGGAGCAGGCACCCTCTCCCCTGTGTGGCTGGCACCCCTAGCTGCTTCGTGATGCGCCCCCCGCCCAATCCCGCCCACCCACTGGGCCCACGGAGGCAGTGCAGTAAACATATCATAAAGCTGGCTTGCTGTGCTGCCTCCATCCAAGAGCCAGCCACTTTTCTCTCCTGGTCAAAGTCTTGCGATTCATGAGATTTCGACCAGTAGAGAAGAGTGGCAGGGCTGGAGAGGAGGAGGTGTGGCAACCCAGCTTTACGGTAAGAAGGAAATCAAATATCTCGGAGTAACACTCGACTGCAACCTGAAAATGGAGACACACCTACGCAAAACAAATAAAGCCATCTTCCATAAACTTAGAGTGATACAACCACTACGGAAAATACTTGAGCCCAGTGATTTTCGGTCAGTAGCACAAGCCCTCATAATGCCACACCTAGACTACTGTAATGCCATCCTTCAAGGTCTGCCTAAAAAATCACTAAATATACTTCAGATGGCCCAAAACGTGGCGGCCAGGATCATAATGGGAACAGGCATTACTGAACACATTACCCCCATCCTGATAGAGCTACATTGGCTCCCAATTGCAGCTAGGATACAATACAAGATGTTGGTGACCACCTTCAAACTAATAAACAACATATCCCCATCATTCCTATCATCACTAATCAGCACGCAACCTACAAATAGGGACAGAAGAACTATCAACTCAGGCAACCTACAAGTCCCCACCAACTTCAGAACAGTGAAAACAAGTACGAGTCGTAGAGCGTTCTCATTCTCTGCACCAACTCTCTGGAATCACCTCCCGTGTGAGCTGCGTTTAATCAAGGACATCACCAAATTCAGGAAGGAGCTAAAAACTCACCTATTTCGATGTCATTACAATCAGCTATGACCATCAACTGAGAGAGTATTCAAAACTGCTATATGTATAATTATGTAAATATGTATATATAGATGTAAGAATGTATAAGTCACCCCCTAAGACGCTAACCATGTGTGCTGTGACCCCAGTTATTTGTACATACCACCCCCCCCAGTCTTGATTGACAATCCCAGAACATGAATCAAACCGCTGCTGATCGCTGGAAGTAGCGGTATATAAATGTGCAGTAAATAAAATAAATAAATAAATAAATTTTCGCACTGCCTCTATGGGCCTGGCAGCAGTGCCCCCCCCTCCCGACCAGCACTCGGGACAGGTTGCACCCAGCGCTCCGCCCTTGATATACCACTGGATGAGCACATAGTAAAGACACCCACGCTAACTGCAATGTGCAGTCAAGACCCACACTCCATCCCTAACCCACCTCGTGCTAAGTGATTAGCATGGGATTTTTACCCTGGCTGAATTTTTAGCATGCGGTAATGATTACCATGGTGAGTTTAGTGTGGTTTAGTAAGCATGCCCCTTAGTTAGTAAATAAGATCCATTGACAATAATGGGGTTTGCATTAAATAATGTGCATTAAATCTCATCAACGCATATTAACATATTCATGCATGTAAGGGAACCACTTATTTTGCATGAATGTTACTTGCCTTGAATTATCAATAAAATGGCATGAGTTAAATCCAAATCCACTCATTCAAAGCCACACGTTTAGCTGTATTAGAAGGTATTTCTAGGGAGACAGATAAGTAGCAGATATTGTGCCTTAAAGTCAGGCTAGGACATTAACAACTGCTTTATAGCAGAAATAAATGAATGCAGGTAAAGCTGCAAGATGTGTCTAGACTAAAATATTTTATAATGAATGTGCATACTTGCAAGCTCCGCCTGCTCTCTGCCCAGACCGCACTCCTGGCTACACCTACTGGCAAAGTGTGTTCATGTCAACGCACATATTTTTACACTGGTCAGTATTTTATAAGAGGCCCTTTATGGGCATATGTGCTAACTGAGCACATATGTTAAGGGGGCAGGAAAGCGCCTCTCTTACGCCTATTTTATAAAGACGCCTACGTGACTTTATAACATACTAGCGCAAATCCTACCAAAATCACACCTAAATTGCAGACAATACACCTGCTCAAGAGAAGGTAGAACACGTTGGAGTGAAGAATGCTCAAAAATTCCCCCCAAAATCCTTCTACTCACAAACGAATCAGCAGTCTTGGAGTGCAAACTGATGAACAGCAGTCTGAAGTGAATTCTTAAATCTTAGTGCACTTATATGCATTCTAAAAAATACTTCTTTAAAGATAGTTTTTAAAGATCGTTTCAAACCTACATCTCCGAAAAGCAATAGAAAATGAAAGGATACAGACTTTAATTAACATAAAAATATTAAGTAAATATCAGTTACCCATTTTCTCCTCTAAAGATCGTATCAAATAAGATGTTTCCTCCACTATCCTTTTTTCCATAGACAGCTTGCCAAGCCCAAAGGTTCTCAGGGTTGACAGCGTAAATCGACGGTGTTCTTTCCATAATGGTCCATATGGAACATTAACTATACCTGTAGGAAGAAAACTGAAGTTGTACAGTTCTATTGAAAAGTAGTTTACATACAAACAAACCTTCCATTATGACCAACAAATTTTCACATGGTTCACCCTCTCTAAGTCAGTCCTCCTCAGCTCTATCTAGTTGCCTTTTTTGATTTTAAACATTGATGTTATTAGTACTGCATATCAAGGCTTTTTAAACCTCTCATGGGGGTCTCCTACCAGTTAGGGATATCTACAATGAAGAGGTATGAGATAAAGTTACATGTATTGAAGACCCAGAATATGAAAATGTATGCCTATCCTGAAATTTCAACCGGATGTGGGGTTTGGGAAGCCCTGATATATTGTTTGTTTAATATTAACTGGCATCAAACAAAAGTTGCTAAAACCATTAGCATGGAGCTGGGTTGTTAACAGAAATCTGTGTATGACCCTCTTACAACATGGGCAGCAGAAGAAATGCGTCAGAGCCGGACTGCCAGCTGGCTCCAGTTTTATTGTTCAGGCACATTCAGTCCTAGTTTTACCCCCACTGTATGTATGGTAAGCCAGCTTTTCTTAGCAAAATCAGCCTGGCCTAAATCAGCCTAACCAGCAGAGTCAGAGCCATATAATAGCCCTAAGAAGGCCAGATGCACTAAGATAGTATGGCTGTTTTGTAATGAAAACATGCTCTTATGGGACTGTAACCAACAACCTTTTAATTTCAAAGCAGCTTTAATGATCATCCAAAGGCAGGTTGTCCAAGCAGCAGATTTTTTATCTTCCCATAGCTGCAAACTTTGGACTGTACGAATAAGTGGGATGTTTTAAAATCTAGTTTCCTAAAGAATACAAACCACAGAAATAAAATAGCCATTGATTAATAAAAAACAGAATGGGAAGAATCAAACAGACAAGACAAGACACTCTTAGAAGTGTATTTACTAAGTAATGATAATGCAGATTTTAATGCACATTGACAGTGTAGCACCGAATTAATATTTAATACGCTACATTAAACGCCCATTAAAGGGGCATAGTATGGATGGGGGCTCCACCTTGTGGTTAGCATGCCGGTTATGAACATCCATTAACTGCCAATGCAGAAGATGATGAGGTGTAGCTAACTGCATTTCATGTCGGGAGCCATGCTGTTAACACATTTGGTGCAAAACCTTTGTGCAAGTTAATAAAGAGGCCCTGTAGTAGGGTTGCCAACTGGCCAGTTTTCAGCCGGCCTGGCCGGTTTTTCCATGGCCAGGCCGGCTGCCGGTGCAGAGTTAAAACCGGCCCTTGAAAAGACGTTTTTTTTGCTCTGGCCGCAAGATCGGGAGCAGCCAGAGCAAAAAAACCAGCTTTTCTCCCAACCCGTAAAATAAAAACACCTTCCCCGGGGCGGCCCACACACCGGAGGGCTTCAGAGGGAGCCGGGGAAGCCCGCGCGAGGCCCCGGCTCCCTCTGTACAGCCGCCAGCGTGAAAAGCCTTTTCCTTCACGCTGGCGGCTGTTCCTGTGAAGCCGCGATTGGTGGAAAAGGTTAAAGGCAATGCCCTTTAACCTTTCCCAGCATTCGCGGCTTCACAGGAACAGCCGCCAGCGTGAAGGAAAAGGCTCTTCACGCTGGCGGCTGTACAGAGGGAGCCAGGGCCTCGCGCGGGCTTCCCTGGCTCCCTCTAAAGCCTCAGACAGCCGCGGTTTTGGGAGGGGGGGAGGCCAAGGACTGCATGGGCTGTGATGGGGGGAGAGGACCTGGACTGGAAAAGGGCTAGGGGGGGGGACTTGGAATGGAAATGGGTTGTGATGGGGGACCTGGACCGGAAAAGGGCTATGGGGGGGGGGGGGACTTGGACTGGAAAGAAATGGGCTGTGATGGGGGGGGGACCTGGAGAGTAAAAATGGTTTGGGGGGAGGGGACAGGGACAGGAAATGGTTTTTGATGGGGTGGGTACCTGGACTGGAAAAGGGCTATGGGGGGGGTGGGACATGGACTGGAAATGGGTTGTGATGGGGAGGGGGACCTGGACTGGAAAAGGGCTATGGGGGGGGGGGAACCTGGACTGGAAATGGGCTATGGTGGAGGGAGGGGGAACTTGGACTGCAAATGGACTGTGATGGGGGGGGTAGGACTGCAAATGGGCTGTGATGGTGCGGGGGGACTCGGACTGCAAATGGGATGTGATGGTGGGGGGGCCTAGGACTGGAAATAGGCTGTGATGGGGGACTTGGACTGGAAATGGGCTGTGATTGCGGGGGGGGGGCTAGGACTGGAAATGGTCTGTGATGTGAGGGCTAGCACTGGAAATGGGCTGATGAAGAGCTGGAATAGGACTGGAAATGGGCTGATGTGGGGCATGGGAGAATGGGACTAGAAGGGAGTGGATGCTGGGTGGGTCTAGAACTATAAGGGAACTGATTTTGGGGGAGGACTAGAATAGATGGGGAATGAGAATGGAGAGGGGAAAAAATATTTTGTGTGGAAGAAAAGTCTATGATGGGCTGGGTATTGGGAGAGTAAGAGGGGATTGAGAATGGAAGGGTGAAATTTAAATGGATGATAAAGGAATAAGGAAAGAATTGGGGGAAAGAGCAAAAGGGAAACATTCAGTATGTTAAAGCAGAAATAGAGAGAGAATGGAAAACATCTAAAAGAGAAGAAAGGACAAATGGATAGCTCGCAGAAGACACGAAGAAACCAGAAGAAAGTGACTGGAGCAATTGCAACTGAAAAATAAAACGCCCAAACAGAAGGTAGAAAAATACTTTTTATTTTGAATTTATTAGCTGGAATATGTCTGGTCTGGGAAGTGTGTATTGATAACATCTTTGCGTTTTTGTTTAGTGCAAGAGGAAATTACTTTATAGTTTTATTTCTCCAGTGTTGTACATTTCATGTTTGGATTTTGGGGTTCCCAGTTTAATTATTATCTGACCAAGGACGTTAGCCTACACGTATCCTCGGTAATTTTTGTGGGTGGGGCTGGGGGCGGGGCAGGGGTGGGACTAGGTGCAGAGAATTGGTGGAGCATGGCGAGCCACAGGTGTCGGGTTTTTCTCGGTGAAAAAGTTGGTAACCCTACCCTGTAGTTAGGAGTCAATTTTCAGAAAAGGATATAGTCAGTCCTTTGATAACTGCTTGGAGATAACCTGCTAAATTTAGATTTAGTCAGACAGATTTTAAGAGTACAGTTGTGGGGTGAGAAAGTTAAGTGGTTAGCACAAATTTTCAGTGCTAGCTTTCTAACCAAGCTGGCCAAATTCAGGTGCTGCAAAAGGCAAGGTTTATAAATCCTCCTGAGCACCCCACATCTCCCTCTCCCCTCATTTCCAACCCCCACTGCCAAACTGGGATTACAGATTTATTTTCTAAAAAGTAGGTAGAGCCTAACCCCTCTCGCCAACCCCACCAACTGCCTCCCAGCCTCCAGTCATTCTCTTCCTCCCCTAAGGGCAGGGAATGGCCAGTTTCCTTTCACATAATCACCTGGTTCTGAATGGGGAATGGTCCCATCTTTGAGTGGGAATAAATTAACAACAACTAGCTATAGTATAGAACTCCCTACAAGCAGCAGTAACACAAGGGCCTGATTCTGGCCCACACGGCTATCCCCTTTGTACATCCGGTCTGAGCCAGACATACAAAGAGGATCGCGATTCTGATCCCACGGGGTAAGTCGAGCCCTGCGGGATCAGAATCGCGAACAGGCCTGTAGGTGCAGGCCAGGACTGCGTTTCAGTCCCTCACTGCACGTACAGGCACTGCCCGGATAGCTCAGTTAGGCATTTAAATGGAGCTGTGGCGCCATGGCACGCCATGGCACCGCAGCTCCATTTAAATATTTAAATGCTGTGATGCCGGCTGCCAGTAATTAAGGTTTTTCCCTGCAGCCTGACCCATGATCCAGCCTCTTAAGGCCAGGGGTCGGGCTTCGAGGAAGAAACCCTGGCCCTCCCAGCCCCTTCTGCACCCCTTCTTTGAAAAAACCCCAAAATCCAGGGAAGTTATTCCACTTCATTGGGCAGTCGCCCTCTCTCCGCCCCCGGGCAGCCTCTCCTCTCCCCGCCAACTAACTTTCCCGCACAACTGGCAGGGAAGTTAGTTGGGGGCTCCCGCTGGCACACATAGCGGGGAAGTTAGTCGAGGGCGGGGAAGAGGCGGCTCTGGGGCGGGCAGTGGGCGGTCGCCGGCCCTGGACATACAGGGCCAATTCTAATATTGACCTGTATGTCCAGAGCCAGCTAAATGGCCAGGGAAGTTATTCCACCTCTGAGGTAGAATAACTTCCCTGGACGTTGTTTTTTTTCAAAGTTGGGGCATGGAATGGGCTGGGGAGGCCAGGGTTTCTTCCCCGCAGCCCAACCCTGGCCTTAGGAGGCCAGATCAGGGGTCAGGCTGCGGGGAAAAAACATTAATTGCTGGCGGCCGGCATTGCGGCATTTAAATGGAGCTGCGGTGTCATGGCAACAGGACGCCATGGCACTGCGGCTCCATTTAAATGCCTGACTGAGCTATCCGGGCAGTGCCTATACATGCAGGCTGGGATTGAATCGCAGTCCCAGCCTGCACATACAGGCCTGTTCACGATTCTGATCCCGCGGGGCTAGACGTGCCTCGCGGGATCAAAATCACAATCCCTTTGTACGTCCGGCTCAGACCGGATCTACTAAGTGGATAGCCATGCAGGACAGAATCAAGCCCACAGTGTAGAAGCAAGAGGGGTCAGGGTTAAATGGACTGAAGGGTAGGAGGCAGTTGGTGTGGTGGGAGGGAATGGATCTGGGCCCATTGGACTTTAATATCTGTTGTTGGGAATGATAGAAAGAGGGAGACTGGGCAGTTGGTGATTTATTTTTATATCAGGAGCACAAAGAGACATAAAAGAAGTGAGATAGTAGTTGCAGGATCTTACTAAAGAGGACATAGCCAACCAACACCCATTTTCGATACCAGCTGAATAAGTTCAGGAGCACAAAGTTGAGCATCCTAAATCTAGCTAGCTAAGATTTATGAGGCTAGATTTAGGATAATTTTCAGCTGAAAATCTCGCTGACTAGAATCAGGCACAGGTCATCGAAATATTAGCTAGCTAAGTCAAGTACTTTATAATTTTCTTGAATATTGACATCTTTGTGTCTGCTGGAACAAGTTCAGTGTAAATGACGTGAAACCTGAAGGAGATGTTTAAATACCTCCGTGGCATAAATGTTCAGGGAGAGAGCCTCTTTCAATTGAAAGCAAGTTCTGCTACGAGGGGACATGGGATGAGGGTGAAGGGAGATAGATTCAGGAGTGATATGCGGAAATATTTCTTTACAGAAAGAGTAGTGGATCCATGGAATAGTCTCCCAGTGGAGGTGGTAGAGATGAGGACAGTAACTGAATTCAAAAAAGCATGGGACCAACACAGAGGATCTCTAAGGGTAGAAGGTGGACTGTTGTAATTCTTGTTATGGAAGGACAGACTAGATAGGCCATGTGGTCTTTTTCTGTCATCATGTTTCTATGTTTCTATGAATTATGCTACCACAGGTCAGTAACTGAGACTGCTCTCCTCTAAGGAAACTATTGTTAATATTAAACAGCCTCCAGTGTGGAAAACAAATTCCATGATTTATTTACCTTTCTTTTTAGCAATGGCATCAAAGAGTGGGTTTTGCGATCTATCTGCAAACTCCGTGCCTTTGGTCACCAAGACTTCTTTTATAGCCTGCATTCCATACACAAACACAACTGGAATTCCACCAAGATATAAGCTGTACACAGGGCCATACTTTTCTGCAAACTAGAATGCAATGCACAACAGTTAGTAGATATCGAAAATAAGCAAGAAAACATCTTACTGTAAACATTTTCAATTTTCAGAAGACTGTGTTCGTGAGAAACTAGCTAAACTTAAAATAGACAAAGCGATGAGATCGGATGGGATACACCCTGAAATACTGAGGGAACTTGGGGACATTCTCGCAGCTCCACTGACTGACCTGTTCAATGCCTCATTAGAGTCGGGAGTGGTGCCAAAGGACTGGAGAGAGGCTCATGTGGTGCCTTTACACAAAAGCGGAAGTAAGGATGTGGTTGAAAACTTACAGGCGGCTAGTTTAAACTTTGGTGGTGAGTAAATTATTGGAAACGCTGCTGAAAGAGAAAATAGTGAGGTTTCTGGAGGCCAGCGGATTACAGGATCCGAGACAGCATGGATTCACCAGAGGCAGGTCTTGTCAGACAAATCTGATTGATTTCTGTGACTGGGTGACCAGGAAGTTGGACCAAGGGAGAGTCCTAGATATGGTGTACTTAGATTTCAGTAAAGCCTTTGACATCTTTCCTCACAGGCGACTTATAAACAAACTGAGCACCTAGGGATGGACCCTAAAGTTACTGCTTGGGTTAGAAATCGGTTGGGTGGGAAGTGACAAAGAGTACAGGTAAATGGAGCTCACTCTGAGGAGAAGGATGTTACCAGTGTTGTGCCCCAGGAATCTGTCCCTGGTCCGATTATTTTTAACATCTTTGTTAGCGATATAGCGGAAGGGCTGTTGGGTAAGGTTTGCCTCTTTGCAGATGATACCAAAACCTGCAATAGATTAGACACCCAGGAAGGTGTAGATAACATGAGCATCTAGCTAAGCTTGAAGAATGGTCTAGAATTTGGCAGCTGAGATTTAATGTTAAAAAATGCAAGGTCATGCATCTTTACTGCAGCAATCCAAGGGAGCAATATAGTATAGGGGGTGAAGTACTTTTGTCAACTAAAGGAGAACGGGACCTAGGCGTGATTGTGTCTGATGATCTTAAAGTAGCTAAACAGGTAGAAAAGGTGACAGCAAAAGCTAGAAGGATGCTTGGGTCATAGGGAGAGGAATGGCTAGCAGAAGAAAGGAGGTGATAGTGCCTCTGTATAAGTCGTTCGTTTTGCGGGTTTCTACCAGTTTAACAATATTTGACAATCACAGAAGAGGATAATGCAGATGTGTGCAGAGAAACTGAACTAAAATGCAGTCACCACCCCCCTCCCCAGAAATTAGATTGGCAGGGCAAAAATGCTTCTAATTTTAGTAACCATCCAATTCTGTTATTGCTTGCAATTGTACTTGATCAATATTTTTGCTTTTTAACTGGGAGGGAAAACTTTATATCATATACTACATCAGTGGTTCCAACACTGTGGGTCGGGATCCCAAATGGGGTCACATCATCAGTGGATGGGATCAGAGATAAAGGGCTACTTCCCCTCCTCTGGAATTCCACTGTGACCAAGGCCCAGTTGAGGTAGTCAGCATGGGGCCTGTAAGCCACTGAAAATTTGCAGGCCCTCATCTCCTCCTGGGTAGGCTTCCTGTTACTGGAACCCCAGGCAGAAAGCTGGGGTCTGTGAGCGCACAGTGACTCACAGACCCTGTGCTAACTGCTGTCTTCTTCCTTTGGATGAGTGAGAGGAGGAGGAAGTGGGTGTAAGAGGTGAGTGGATGTATGGAGACCTGCTATTTGGTTTTTATCATTTTGCAGGGTCATGTGAAGTTTCAGTTAAAATTAGGTAATATCAGATAACATTACCAAGTTTAAGTTACAATGTAAACCGCGTTGACTGAAATGATAAAGCAGTATAAAAAAACCTGTTGAATAAATAAATTAAATGAATAAATAAATGAGCACTGTGCTACATCAAACCTGGCAGTGTTGGGTCATTTTTTTAAAGAGAATTAATCAGGGTTGAGGAACTTCTGCCACAGACAGTATCACTCAGGCTGGGTTGGTACAAGCAGATGAGGCATCCTAGGTGAATATCATCCCTTGCGCTCCACTTTCCCTTCCTGGCCCCCATTACCGCTGCTTCCACCCTTCTCCAGGATCTGCAGCAACGGCAGTGGCCTCAAATAGCTCCACAGCGCCCAAGAGGATTGTTTGCTTCTGCACCCATCGATGCCTGATGCCAACTTCATTTTGCATGGGGATGGAAGCTGCGTCCGTCCCCATACAAACAGGAAGTTGGCATCGAGCATCAGTGGGGGCAGGAGCAAACAGCCCCGCGGTACTGAAGCTTTAAAGTATGCGCCATGGGACTCTTTGAGGTCATTGCCGCCGCTGCAGGTTCCAGAGAAGGGCGGCAGGGATGGCAATGGACTCCCCCTGACCCACTGGTGCTCTAGGCAGCTGCCTCGTTCACCTAATGGTTGTGCCGGTCCTGCATTCAGTTTTCTTTAGTATCCAAATGAATGTAGCTTGAAGGCTTGAGTTGGTTTCCTGTCTACTGATCATTTAGATCATTAAAAAAGTGATTTTCTAATGGTTTTGATTTACATGCAGATGATATAAAATTATTCAAAGTTGTTAAATGACAGAGAATTGCATGGATTTGCAGAAGGATCTTGTAAGACTAGGAGACTGTGTCTCTAAATTACAGATGAGTGATATACATAGAGAAAAATAATTCCAACTAAAGATACAAAATATTGGGTTCTGAGTTGAGAGTCACCACTCTCCTAGTCAACCTACTGATTGGAAGCCAGAGTGATCCACCTGGTGCTACTGAAGTTCCAGCCTCTCCTGGTGAGCCAAGTGGTCTGCCTATTCTCAGACAGTGCCACAGCTATGGAGTACTGCCTGAAATAGTGTGTTGGGCTCCTTCTCTGGCCCTATTCAAGTCCAGGCTGAAGACTCACCTCTTTGAGGTTGCTTTTGGATCCTGATGCTTCTCATTCTCTTAACCACTACTTATGTGTATCTTGCCATACTCTAGTCCCCAGTTCTGTGATGTTTTTCATCTTGATGAGAGTTTAAGCTCTGATGATCAGGGACTGTGTCTTACATCTATATATACAGCGCTGAGTACACCTTGTAGTGCTATACAAAATGATTAGTAGTGGTACTAGCAGTAGTAACAGGCAAAGTGAACCTCATGTTACTGGAGTGGCTCTCAAGGTAGCAAATTGGGAGGAAGGAGCATTTGATTGGCCTGCTCATGGCCAACATAGCTGGTGTTGATGATGTGTAGGCTGGCTTTTAAAGTTGGAACTTTGTAGATTCTAGCCAGTGGGAGTTAAGCACACATTCAACCTCATAGTGCAAAGGTGAGACCTTCCAGTATTTGACTTGATGCCACTTAGGAGATTGCCAAAGGGGAGAACTCTTTGAGCCGCTGAAAGGATCCCAAAAGACTTCACCAAGACCCAAAAGGACACCACGCAACGAGCACTCTCCCTGGCTGCTCCAGCCATCTGGAACACCCTCCCAGATGAACTGAGACTAAACACAGACCTCAAGGACTTCCGAAAACAGCTGAAAACAACCCTGTTCATCGAACACTATGGTCATACCCCTTGAGTTAGCAACCGAGACAGACCTCAGTCCCTCCCCCACCCTAAGTCAGTACAATTGAATGTATTATAGCTCACGATGTATATAGCGCACTAGGTAGAAATCACACCTAAATCTTCCACCCCCACCACTAACACACAAACACTCACCACTGCATGATAACACTTGCCCATCCCTTGATTGTTTGCTGTGAAAACCGCTTTGATTGTAGGATAAGGTGGTATATAAATGACATTAAATAAATAAATGGATATATGCTTCTGTAGCCCTATTCCAATCCAGGCTAAAAAAAACACCTCGTTGAGGCTGCCTTTGGATCCCGATGCCCCTCACCTTCTTGACCATCACTTATGTGTATCTTACCACCAGTTTTGTGATGATTAGATTGTAAGCTATGATGAGCAGAGAATGTCTCTTACATCTATATATGCAGTGAATGCTTTATAGCATTATAGAAATGATAAGTAGTAGTAGTAAACGTGACCCTAAGAGAGCTTCTGTATGTCTTCTCTCCATGGCTCTTGGTGTGCCATCTGCTGAGCAGAATTTGGTTCCATCCAGGCTTGGTTATTGCAGTAGCTCTGGACTGGCTGCACTGGCCATGATACATGGATCTCTTGAGCCAGTTGGTGGGGTTTCTTCTTTTGCTCCCTCAATAGATGGAAAATCTATTTTCTTCTTGCATACAGCCTGGCTGTTGAGAGGAGTTGGCTGTCCAGGAAGGACTACTCTGGAGTGGTAGTGGACATCCTGCTTAAGGCCCAGGGGTCCTCTATTGCCTTATCCTAAATGAGAATCTGTAGGGTTTTCAACAGGTAGCATTCCTCTCGGGCTCTAGAAACTAGGAAGGTGGGCATTTTCACCATTTTGTCATTCTTACAGTCTGGTTTGGACTGGAAGTTGACCCTAAACTTTCAAAGTTCAGGTTGCAGCCCTGGAGTACTACAGACAGCGTATTCTATGTGCTGTATGCCTTTGGTAGCGTACCCCAAAATCTCCTGCTTCCACAAGGGAGTGAAACAGATCCGCCTACCAGTGCACCAAATTATTTGTCAGTAGAGTCTCTCTCTGGTAAGGTGCTGAAAGGGTCTCCCTTTCAGTCCATTAGTAAGGCCTCTCTCAAGGATTTGGCCATTACAGTGGTTTTACTGTTGACTATTTTTTCCGCTAGGCAGGTGTCAGAGCTGCAGACCATTTACTGCAAGGAGCCTTCTCTCTTTCACCTTAACCAGACCGTCATTCTGCCTTCCTTCACAGAGAAGAACCTTTGAGCGAACCCCCTCTGTGCGCCTAGAGAATGTGAGGATGGGGTTAATCAGATACTTGGAGATTACTAATTACAGTACTTCTGTCAATCGGTCCATCTCTTTGTTCTTTTCAGAGGTCCAAGGAAAAATCTAGTGGGGACTAAGTCCTTGATTGCCCATTGGATAAAAGAGGCCATTGGTTCAACACACCTTTTGTCTGAAAAGCACATGCCAGAAGGAGTCAAAACTTGCTCCTCCAGGACACAGGCCTCCTCCTAGGTAGAGTCCACTTTGATGTCTCCAGAGGACATCTGTAAGGCTGCTACTGGGTTATCTCTGAGCATGTTTATGAAGCACTACAGGATGTATCTGGGGACCAGAGCAGATGGCACCTTTGTCAGGACAATACTTTCCACAGCATCATCTTCCTCCCACCCTGGGTCCTGAGTGCTTGGGTATATCACATTATCTGGACTGTCTGGCAGGAAGATTAGGAAGGAGAAATTTTACATACTTGACCATTCTGTTTCCTTAAATCCTGCTTGACCAGTTCAGGATTTGCCCTGGAAGATTTTTCCAATGGGTGTGGGAATCCTGCTCCTGCCTGAAAGCATGGTCAGGTTCAGAGCCTGACTCAGAGTCAGTTAGGGTTAAAGAGCCAAATACATGTTCCTGTTGATTGTTCCAAGTTATGATTCTTGAATAATCACATTTATAGTTTCTGAGTTTTTAAGTCTTGCTTACTGCTTGTGAAGTGTCATACTAGCTTTTCTCAGTGCTGCACCCGAGGATATACCAAGTGATAACATCAGCGAATGTTGCTCAAGTCTGCCTCCACCTGCTAGCTGGGGAGCATAGCCTACTCATCTGGACTAGTTTAGCAAGATTCAAGGAAAAAAATGATCAGGAATGTAAAATTTCTCCATGTCCATGCGTGATGTGGGATAAAACAAGGACAGAGAGGAATAACCAGAAGAAAGGAGGAGGTATTAATGCCCCTATACCAGTCATTGGTGAGGTCTCACTTGGAGTACTGTGCTCAGTTTTGGAGACCATGTCTCACAAAGGATTTAAAAAGACTGGAAGGAGACCAAATGATTTGGAGCCTGTATCAGAAGATGTATGAGAAGAGACTTGAAGACCTAAATCTGTATACCCTGGAGGAGAGGAGGAACAAGGGAGATATGATGCAGACCTTTAAATACTTACAGGGTATTAATGAACAAACAAACCTTTTTCAAAGAAGGGGAAGCTGTAAAACTAGAGGGCATATGATGAAGCTTCAAGGCAGAAAATTTAAAAGCAACATCAGGAAATACTTTTTCACTGAAAGGGTGGTAGATGCTTGGAATGTCCTCCCAATGGAGGTGGTGGGGGCAAATACAGTGACAAAAATCAAAATGGCATGGGACAGACACAGTGGGTCCCTTTATAGCAGGAGGATGAAATCAAAACAAACAAATATCTTTTATACTTCAATAAAGAGAAGAGAGCTGACCTGCACGGAGCAGCAGTTACAACCACTCTAGCCAGTTTATTGGGCAGACTAGATGGACCATTCTGGTCTTTATCTGCTGTCATATACTATGCTTCTATTTTACTGTGGTAGCCTGACCTGGAAATCTGGTGCCATGAGTACAGTAACTGTGGCTTCAGTCGTTTAGCAGGAGTCTGTTTCTGCAAACATTTTTCAACAAGAGTAAATCTCCTTGGGACAGTTATCAAGGATCATCTGAATGATCTCAAATAGTATATCTTTTCTACAGCATGAGAAAAAAACATGCAACAGGGCAAATATTTTTCCATTTACGTGATTCACAAATATTTCAGAATTGAGGTCTAGGAGATGTATATACAGTGATAGCTCTGGCTAAATAATATAGGCCCGATATTCATAGGCATTTACACGGTTTGCAATCCCGCTCAGCAGTTAGTGCCACTGAATATCTGCAAGTGCCGCCACTGGATGCACCAATGCTAACTGCTTAGCATCGGGGCATGCCGGGGGTCAGGGCCAGTTCAACCACTAGGTAAACTAGGCGATTGCCTAGGGCAGCAACCTCTGGAAGGCAGCAAAAGCAGACGATTCGAAGCTAAATAATCGATTTTGACAGCTAGAGGGGGTGTAAAATTGAGGTTTGCCTAGGGCTCCAACACTTTGGACCAACTCTAGGGCCGGCCTTGCCAGGGGTGTTCTGGAATGACAGCCGTCACTAACCAGGCAGCAGCAACCCTCTTTATGTAAATAGTGTATAAAGTTCACCTGTTATCCAAGTTGGAATTCCCTGTTATATGTAAGTTCAATGTCTGATTGTTCCACATTGTACAAACCTGTTCATTGTAAACCGCGCTGATGCCGAATAGTGCGGTATAGAAAAACTATAAATAAATAAATATTGAGCCGCTGCACAGTTATTGACACACAGCGAAAGTAAAGCGCAGCAAAGGTTGATCTTACTTTTGCCGCAGGAGCTAACTAGAAAGCGGCTGATTATCACCACCGACCAGTTCATTTCCAGGTTCTGTGGTTGACCTGGATATTCAATACCAGTGACCAGATATGGCCCCGGCACTGAATATCTGGGTCTAAGCTTCGTCACCAGCGGCTAGCCGCTGCCACTGTAGGACTGCTAGCCAACAGCCCTGAATATCAGGCCCTATATTTTCATTAGTTATTAAGCAATTGCTTCAATCTCACTTTGCCAGTTAGCGTCCTTCTATGGTAGTGCATCATACGTCAAGCCATTGATTATACAATGTCTTTGTTCAAACAAGCAGATTCTATTGCATCACAAATGACTGAGCCAGCAGTAATCTTGTGCTTTCTTCCAAATTGTTAGCATCACATATCACAGCCAAGATTAAAGCTTCAAGTATATGCTTGCACCTGTGGGAGGTGGAGAAAAGAGATTTCACAAAGGCAGTTCTGTTTGATTGCATTTGCTAATATATCGGTATGACAAGGTAAATTGTCAGTTTGCTGTTATTATATAACTTTATATGGCTAAGCACAAATAGCATATGGCTAAAATATCCATATACAGTTACATGTGTAAACTTAGTGATGTTATTTATATGTTTATTACTGCAAAATATACAGCAATATAGCTTTACATGGATATCTTAGCCATATGTTATTTCTGTGGTGGACATATATGTACAACTTATACTGGTAGCAGCTGACTAGTGCTGCAATCACTACCCCCTACTCACTCCAAATCCCATCCCAATAAAGCCATGCACATTTTGGCCATGTAGGAGATAATTTCATAAGAGGATAACTATTTCAGAAAAAAGTGCCTATTTTATGCTTATTTTATAGGTGCTTGTATGTCTTTATCAGTTAGATTATCAGAATTATCCTAATAGATCACAAATTCTCTCGCACGCACTTATACCTGCTCCAAAGAAAGTATAAATGGGGGTGTGTGTGCTCCATGGGGGTAAGCTTATAAGGAGATGTGTACTTTAAGCGGTAGAGTACAAGCCTCTTACATATATAAAGCATGTAGAAGTATGCATGTTCCCATGATGGTGTGGACTTTACTGATAGATGTACACAAGGGTGGGGTTTGGGCGGAGCATAGGTAGAGCTCACAAGTATTGCACAGATTATCAAATACTACAATTTACGCAGTTACTCGAAAATTACAGGCACAAACGTTTACACCAGTTCTAGGGCTCTAATGGAGGCACGTGTTATACCACTTATGCTAGGATCTTACAACAACAAGCAGGCACCTATCCATGCTACCCTATTATAAAATTACCTTCTAAGTGTGTACATATGAGTATTTTATAAACTAAACGTACATATCATAACAACATCGCTGGGAATGCCTATGCACAGATGGAATAAAAACTAGCATGCGCCTATTGGTATATCTACTTGTACATGTGTGTACCTCATGCAGTTCTGTAATAAGTATTTTCTGCATGTGAAACATGTGGAAAATGATTTATAAAAGTACTCCAACAGCGACTTACATGACTAATATTTATATGTTTCGTGATCTGTGAAACTGAGCGAAAACCACTTATGCAGTCAGTAAGTGGCTTTGAATATCGGACCTCACATAAGTAAGGGCCTGTGTACTAAACATTCTCTCCCCAAAGTCATAAAACAGAAAAAAAACCTTATCATACAGCTTAAAGCTTTTGGGGTCAATATTCAGCAGTGGCACTCAACGCCTTTAAAGCCCCTAGCTGCCGCCACTTTAACTAAAGCCGGATATTTAGCGCTGGAGCCTATCAGGCATCTGCTGCTGAGTACCCAGTTTCACCACCCAAAAGTTTTACTATTCCATTATTTGTGATATTCAACCAATAACCAGATAGCAAAACCACATAAAACTAGGACAACTATTGACCTGTCCTAACCTTATGTGGTTTAGCTGAATATCGCCACTAACTGCATACCTGCTAGGACTGCCTCAACTCCTCCTCTTCCTCCTCCTCCTACTACTACTGATCCTTTGTATAGTGCTACAAGGCGTACGCAGCTCGTACAGACACGATATATCTAGGGGAATTTTAAGGAAACACAAAGGAGACTAAGCAGATCAGGATCCAAAAGCGTAATCGAAGACGTGAGTTTTTAGCCTGGAATTGAAAAGGGCCAGAGATGAAGCCTGATGTACAAACTCAGGTAGTTTGTTCCAGGCATAAGGAGTAACAAGGTGGAAGGATCGAAGTGTGGAGTTGGCAGTAGAAGAAAAGGGCACAGATAGAAGGGATCTGTCAGAAGAGTGGAGATCCCGAGGAAGAGTGTAGGGAGAGATAAGAGAGGAAAGCTAGTGAGGGACAGCAGAATGAGTGCACTTATAGGTCAGTAGGAGAAGTTTGATCTGGATATGGAAACGGATAGGAAGCCATTGAAGCTACTTGAGAAGAGGGGTTATATGAGCATATCAAGGCTGGCGGAAGATTAGCTGCGCAGTCAAGTGTTGAACAGATTGAAGGGGAGAGAGATGATTCAGAGGGAGACCAACAAGGAGGAGGTTGCAATAGTCTAGATGGGAGGTGATTAAAGAGTGGATAAGTGTCTTAGTAGAGTGTGTAGAAAGGAAGGGACGAATTTTGCCAGTGTTAAGAAGAAAGAAGTGACAGGTTTTAGCTATCTGTTGGATGTGTGCAGAGAAAGAAAGAGTAGAATCAAAGATGACCCCAACATTGAAGGAAACAGAGAGGAGTGTAATGTTATCTAGAGAAATAGAGAAGGAAGGAAGGGAGGAAGAGGTTGGGTGGGTTTAGGGGAAAAGATAAGGAGCTCAGTTTGGCCATGGTCAGTTTCAGATGGCAGTGAGACATCCAGGCAGCAATGTCGGATAAGCAGGTAGAGATCTGGACCTGGATCCCTGGAGAGATTTCAGGCATAGTCGTCAGCATAAAGATGGTACTGAAAACCATGGGAAGAAATAAGTGCACCAAGGGACTGCATGTAGAGAGAGAAAAGGAGAGGTCCTAAGACAGAGCCCTGAGGTACACCAACTGAAAGTGGGATAGTGATAGAGAAGGAACCACCACAGCATACACTAAAAGTATGATGGGAGAGATGAGAAGAAAACCAGGACAGAACAGAGCCCCTAAATCCAAGCAAGGAGAAGCTGGTAATCAACAGTGTTAAAGGCAGCAGAAAGGTCAAGAAGGATGAGAATCAAGTAGAAGCCTTGGGATTTGACAAGGAACAAGTCGCTGGAGACTTTGGCAAGAGTCGTTTCTGTGGAATGTAGAGAACAAAAGCCAGATTGTAGTGGGTCCATAAGGTCTTAGAGGAAAGAAAGTTAAGACAGCGGCAGTGAACTGCTCATTCAAGTAGTTTTGAAGCAAAAGGGAGGAAAGACATAGGTTGATAACTGGAAGGACAGGTAGGATCAAGTGAAGGCTCCACCCACAGGCTGCCCCAGATTTAACTAGGCGTTTTTACTGCAGTCTGTGGGAATATTCAGCGGCACTATCAGATAGTGCTATGGAATATTGGGATTGACAGGGTTTATGCGGTTTGCAAGTGCTGCAAACCACATAAACCTGTCTGAATAGCGACCCCTTTGTTTTCATAGATGGACCATATAAAATGTATTGGAAATATAGGGTCTGTTTCCTAATCCACAATAAAATCAGTTGGATAATGCTAGTTATCCATGGATTTTACCATGTGTGTTTACATCTATTTCTAGACCTAACTCAAAGTTTCCTCATCTATCAGTGTGAGGGGGGGAGCATACTGTGGCAGATGGCTCCTTGGTAAAGATGCCTATCGTATATTCTTTACTGAAGTGTCTATGCTTTCCTTGTCATGAATCTAGGTAGCTGCATTAATGGCAACTACACATTCACATGCTTTATCCCTTCCTGTTCTGCACATGCATCCTGTACTAACTCTATCCCTAATTTTAGGGCTGATTTAGACAACTGCATTACACTTTGGCATAGTGGCTTACTCATGATAATCTTATTCCCAATGTAGAACGATTTTTTATCATGAAAAAATCTGAAGTAAAACAACCACAGAAAAAGGGTAGCTCACTGAGCGCGCAAAACACATGCAAAAGGCCAAATCCTTAATTGCTCCAAATGTTTAAAGAAATGCTAAATTTTGATGTGGCTTTTTTACTTAAATTGTAGCACTAAATTTTTACTGCAGCTTGGGGCTGGAGTAAAGATTCCAGCATGGGAGCAAAGGATCATTTGAGGTGAAGTGCAGCTCTTTACCTCAGATAACCCTTTTTGACAGAGATCCCTGGTGGCCAAGTGAGCAGAATACACCCTCCCACATACACAAACATACACACACACACACACACACAGAAGTATATACAGTACCTGGTGGCTCAGTGGATGCAATACACCCCGTAGTTCTAGCCGCTCCGCACCCACCCACCCACCCACTGTGGATCAAGAGGCAACAAAGAGTCCTTGGGGAATCAGGAGCCGCCTCTCCCACCAGTCCAGAGGGAGCCTAAATTCCAGGAGGGGAGTGAGAATATTTCGGAAAGCTTTATAGACAAGAATAAGAACCTCCTCTTAGTATCTCTGCTTAGTACGCTGGAATTTGCAGAGCCCAAAATGTTTAGGAGAGCCCGGTCAGATGTGCTCAAAACTAAGGAGGTGAGGACTGCCATGTCTGGGGGTTTTTCAGGAATCCATAGATTTTTAATTAATGTCCACAAGCTAGAAGGATGGCTAAAGTTTCTGGATATTTTTATAGTTTAAAGCTTTTAACTCTCATCCTTCCAACTTGTGAGTACTGTAAGCCTGCCCTACCTGCTTCCAACGTCACTAGCAACAGAAACTGTAGGGAGAATCCAGACTATGGGAAAGGTGCTGTAGTCACAGGAAGAGATGAAATGAGCCTTGAGCTGGTGCTGTAATAGTGAGGTGCCTTAGTTTTTCTCTGGAAAAAGCCACATGTGTACTCTCAAAATGTATCGGTTCCAGTCACTTTTGTTGAATTTTCTTAAGCTATCCTCGTAGTGACCTGACATTGATGTTTTGACTGAATGCCTACTTTGGGGGATCACAACAATTTCAAATCTTTGAAAAAACTGAGGTCACAAAAAAGGCACAGCATGTCACTACAGGGGTCGTTACAAGGACAGCTGGAGAAAATAAGACGGATAAGTGTTTGGATTTGGTAAAGTTTGGGAGCAAACATGCAACTTTTTCCATTGAAAAATTGAGGCAGATGATATTTATTTGACTCAGTAAACTGTAAGAGATGGTAAGTTTGAATTGTATTGATTTATTGATTGATTTATTTAATGAGTCTTCTATACCGCATTTCTTAAAATCAATGCAGTTTACATCAACACAAAATAGACACATTAAACAGGGAATGTTAACTTGGAGTTTTTCAAAAGCATAAAAATAAGAGGATAAATAAACAAATGGAGACTAGACTAACATATCCGATCCAAAATGCTCCCTGAAGATCTGAGTCTTCAGAGCTTTCCTAGAATCCTTGATATCAGATAGGGATCTTAATTCCCCTGACAGAGTTCCAAAGAGATGAAGAGTACAAAGATAAAGCATGGTGACAAGTTGTTTGTTTTGCAGTTGTACGTCGTTTAGGTATAGATATTAAATTCTCACATGAAGATCTTCTCTGTCTATTGTTAGGTCTCATTGTAATTAAAAGTTGAAGGGTTGCTGGAAAAATATTATGTATAATTTTGAAAATGATCAGAATCAATTGAAACTTGCAATGGATATGACTTGGAAGCCAGTGTAACTGAAATAGAATTGGTGTTATCTGATTCATCTTGGAGGTACCCATAATCATATGTGCAGCTGTGTTCTCAACAAGTTGTAGTGGATATGTCGATTTCATTGGGAGATCTTGGAAGATTAAATTGCAATAATCCAGAGTAGGTGTTATCAAAGATTGACAATTCGCCCTGAAGTCACATTCATTAGGTAAAGGTTTTAATTTCTGGATTGTTCATAACTTATAATAAGCCTTTTTTAGCTATTTTCTTAATATCAGAAGAGTAGAGATCCCGAGAAGTTGAGATTTTGGTCAAGAGTTATACCAAGGTACTTTACATGCTGCTTAATAACGAGATCATAATCTATAATATGTATACTCTTAGGTGGTGAATACCAAAGCCACTAAACAATTTTGTTTGGAAATATGTATTCTGTATTTTCAATATCTTGTTGAATCCATTTTAAAAAGACAGCATAGACACCTATGAGACTTTATAAAATAGGTTACCAGAACTATACAAAAATGTTCTTGAACAAATTTGCTCCATAGAAATGATGACAGATGGCCTATCCAGTCTGCCCATCCATAAAAACTATTTTCTACAATCCCTTCCTCCTCCCTCCTCTGTATTTGTCCCATGCTTTCTTGAATTCAGATACAGTTCTCATCTTCACCACCTCCACTGGGAGGCTGTTCCATGCATCCATCACCTTTCTGTAATGAAATATTTCCTCAGATTACTCCAGGGTCTATCCCCTTTCACCTTCATCCTGTGGCCCATAATTCAAGAGCTTCCTTTCAAGTGGAAGAGGGCCATCTCCTGTGCATTTATACCACAAAAGTATTTAAATGTTCATATCATATTTCCCCTCTCTTATCTTTACTCCAAAATATACATATTGAGATCTTTAAGTCTATTCCCATATTCCTTGTAATGAAGGCCACTGGACACTTTAATAGCCATCCTTTGTAGCCATCCTCTTTAGTAGCCGTCGCCGCTGAACTTTAACCCTGGATATTCAATCCGGGGCCTTATCCGACCACCATAATTGAATATCTGAGTCTGCTGCAACCCGTCCCAATGTGACGTATGACACAGAAGCTAACCATGCAGCAGTGATATTCAGCTGCTGCCCAATTAGCTTCGACAGCAAAGGTTATGACAGCTTTTGCAACACCTAACTTTCATTGCTGACGGATAACCAGGCAGTGGCTGAAAATCGCTGCTGTATGGTTATCCTCGGGTTCCACCCCCAGAACGCTCCCAACACATCCCAATGCTAAGGAATTAGCATCGGGTCGTATAGTGGTATTACTCTGGGATGTTCAGTGGATAGTGCTGGGTAGGAGTTTGTTGCCTTGGTACATGTTGGTAACGATGACATAGGAAAGGGTGGTAGGGAGGTTCTGGAAGCCAAATTTAGGCTTTTAAGTAGGAAGTTGAAATCCAGAACTTCCAGGGTAGCATTCTCAGAAATGCTTCCCATTCCACGCACAGAATCCAAAAGGCAGGCAGAGCTCTGGAGTCTCAATGCGTGGATGAGACGATGGTGCAAGGAAAAGGGTTTTGGATTTGTTAGGTACGGGGCAACATTCTGGGGAAAGAAATGACTTTTCCGAAGGGATGGGCTCCACCTTAACCAGGATGGAACCAGGCTGCTGGCATTAACCTTTTAAAAGGAGATAAAGCAGCTTTTAAACTAGATAATAGGGGAAAGCCGACAGTTGCCGATAAACGCATGGTATAGAAGGATGTATCCTTGAAGGATACTAGCAAAAGACTGAAGTTATAGCATATCGACAGAGAGGTTCTAATAAAGACAAAGGTAACCCAAATGCCCTTAAGTACAGAGCAGACAGAACTTAAAGATTCCTAATTACCTCTGCCTACCGATAATTAATATGACTAAAATACAGTCTCTAAAATGCTTGTATGCAAATGCTAGAAGTCTAAAAATAAGATGGGAGACATAGAATATATAGCACTAAATATAATTGGTATCTCAGAGACATGGTGGAAGGAGTACAACCAGTGAGCCACTGATATCTGGGTACAGGGCCGGCCCGTCCATTGAGAAAGTATGTTGTTTGCACAGGGCCCCGCGTTTCAGAGGGCCCCGCATTTCAGGGGGCCCCGCACAAACAACATTCTGCAGGAGCCCAGATAAATTTAAAAAAAAACAACTGGCTGCTGCTGCTGCCGCCGTGGCAACAGCAGAATCAAGTGTCCCGCAGCCCCTCCCTGCAGCATCAGCTCCCTCAGCGCGGGCTTTTCAGAGCAGCGAATGGAGAGTTTCCCTTTCTCACGGCTCTGTTAAGCCTGCCGGTGCTGATAGGAAACACAGCTGCGAGAAAGGGAAACTCTCCCTTCGTGGCTCTGAAAAGCCCGCGCTGAGGGAGCTGATGCTGCAGGGAGGGCTCTGCCACGCGGGGGGGGGGGGGCCGCGGGACACTTGATTCTGCCACTGCCATGGCAGCAGCAGCAGCCAGTTTTTTTCTTATTTTTAAATTTCCCTGGGCTGATGGGGGGAAGGGGGTTAGGACTGGTAATGGGCTATGGGATGATGGGGGGGTTAGGACTGGTAATGGGCTATGAGGGAGTTAGGACTGGTAATGGGCTATGGGGAGGCTAAGACTGGAAGTGGGCTGATGGGGGGGGGTTAGGACTAGTAATGGGCTATGCAGGGGCTAAGACTGGAAATGGGCTGATGGGGGTTTAGGACTGGAAGTGGGCTGATGGGGGATTAGGACTGGTAATGGGCTATGGAGGGGCTAAGACTGAAAATGGAGTGATGGGGGTTAGGACTGAAAGTGGGCTGATGGGGGGCTTAGGACTGGTAATGGGCTATGGGGGGCTAGGACAGGTAATGGGCTGGGGGGGTTGCTAGGACTGGAAATGGGCTGAGTGGAAGGGGGGCTTGAACTGCAAATAGCTGATGGGGACGGGGGCTTGGAATGGAAATAGGCTGAGTGGAAGGGGGGGCTTGAACTGCAAATAGCAGATGGGGAGGGGGCTTGGAATGGAAATGGGTTGAGTGGAAGGGGGGCTTGAACTGCAAGTAGCTGATGGGGAGGGGGACTTGGAACGGAAATGGGCTGTGAGGGGAAGGAGCTAGGACTGGAAATGGGCTGAGTGGGGGAGCTAGGACAGGAAATGGGCTAATGGAAGGGCTAGAATAGGACTGGAAATGGGCTGTTGGGGGTGCTAAGATTGGAAATGGACTGTGGTGGGGGCTTAGATTGAAATGGACTCATGGAGGGGCTAGAACTGGAAAAAGGTTCATGGGGGCTTGGATTGGAAATGGGCTGAGTGGAGGGGAGCTAGGATTTGACATGGACTGATGGTGGAGTTAGGGAAAGACTAAATTGTGATTCTTTGTTTGGTGATGGTCTATGTTCTGCATGTGTAACTGAGCTGAGGTATTCTGTTTATGCAATTCCTATTTGACATTGCCACTTGTTCTCTTTCCCCAGTAGGTCATGTATCGTTATTCTCTGAAATGTATTGGTTTAATATTTGCAGTGTTGCCTTTTGATAAGTAGAGTATGGTGCTTTGTGAGTCCTGGTAGTGCTGGGCGGGTTTGCTATGGGTTCTAAATGGGCAGTGTTTGTAGTAGTTCCTAATGTGCCTGGCGGTTGGCACTGGATTATAGTAATCTAGAAATCTTTTAGTCTATCTTTATCCATATACTCATTAAGAGGCATGTTTATTAAAAGTTAGTGTATGGTAACATTCTGCAAATATTTATGCAAATGAGGCCCCTTATGCAAATGAGGCCCCGCACCGAGTCTCCGCACATGGCCCCGCACCCCCCTTGGGCCACCCCTGCCTGGGTACAAATTATATTGCAATGATAGAGTAGATCAAATTGGTGGAGAGGTTGTGCTCTATGTTAGAGAGGGAATTGAGTTATACAGGATTAAAGTTTTGCAGGAAACAAAATACACTGTAGAATCTCTATAGATTGAAATTCCATGTAAAAAGGGGAAGGCAATGGCAATGGGGGTGTACTATTGACTGCCTGGGCAGAATGAACAAATGGATGATGAAATGCAAGGAAGACAGCAATATTTACAGCACAGTAATAAAAATGGGTGATCAATAAATTACTCCAGTATCGACTGGATCAGTGTCATGGCAGGACATGCTAGGGAGATAAAGTTTCTAGATGAAATAAATGACTGCTTCTTGGAGCAGCTGATTTATGAACCGACAAGAAGAGAAGCCATCTTGGACCTACTCCTTAGTGGAACACAAGATCTGGTGCAACAGATAAAGGTGTTGGGGCCACTTGGCAATAGTGATCATAGCACGATCGCATTTGATTTAATAAATGGAGGAAAGATGGTAAGGAAATCCACAGTACTACCTTTTAATTTTCAAAAGAGAGACTATCATACAATGAGGACAACAGTGCAGAAAAAAATAAAAGGAGCAGCTGCAAAGGTTAAAGATTTACATCAAGCATGGGTGTTGTTTAAAAATACTGTCTTAAAAGCCCAGACTAGTTGTATTCCACACTTTAAGAAAAGTGGAAAGAAGTAAAAAAAAACTGCCAGCATGGTTTAAAGGTGAGGTCAGAGAGGCTGTTGTAGCCAAAAAAGCATCTTTCAGGAAATGGATAAAGAAGTCAAATGACGAAAACTGGAAAGAACATAAGCACTGGCAAGTTAAATGCAAGGCATTGATAAGGTGGGAAAAGAGAGAATTTGAAAAAAAAACTTGCTGTGGAAGCAAAAACGCATAATAAAAACTTTTTCAAGTACATTTGTAGCAAAAAACCTGTGAGAGAATCAGCTGGACCATTGGATGATAGAGGGGTAAAAGGAGCACTAAGAGGGGACAAGGCCATAGTGGAGAGACTGAATTAATTCTTTGCTTTGGTCTTTACTGAAGAAGATGTAGGGAAGTTACCCATGACAGAAATGGTATTTAAAGTTGATGCAGCAGAAAAATTGAAAGAAATATCGATAAACCAGGAAGATGTATTATAACTATTTGATAAACTGAAGAGAAGCAAATCACCTGGATAGGATGGTATATATCCAAGGGTTTTGAAAGAACTGAAATATTAGATTGCAGACCTATTATTACTAATCTTTGAACTATCATTAAAATTATCTGTAATACCTGAAGATTGGAGGATGGCCAATGTAACGCCAATTTTTAATAAGGGTTCCAGGGGTGATCTGGGAAACTACAGACTGGTGAGCCTGATGTCAGTACTTGGAAAAATGCTAGAAACCATTAAGAACAAAATTTCTGAACATGCAGATAGTCATGGTTTAATGGGATACAGCCAACATGGCTTCAGCCAGGGAAGGTCTTGTCTTACTAATCTGTTATATTTTTTGAAGGTATAAATGAACAGGTAGACAAAGATAAGTCTATCAATGTAGTGTATCTGGATTTTCAGAAATCCTTTGACAAGGTCCCTTATGAGAGACTCTTGGTGAAATTAAGTCATGGGATAGGAAGCAGTGTACTATTGTGGATCAGGAACGGGTTAAAAGATAGAAAGTAGAGGGAGGGCTAAATGGCCAATTTTCCTAATGGAGAAAGGTAAATAGTGGAGTACCCCAGGGATCTGTGCTGGGTCCACTGCTTTTTAACATATTAATAAATAACCTGGAAAGGGGAATAACGAGTGAGATAATAAAATCTGCAGATGACACAAAATTATTTGAAGTTCTTAAAATCCAAGAGGGTTCTGAAAAATACATTCAAATGGCAGATGAAATTTAATGTGGACCAAGTGCAAAGTTATGCACCTAGGAAAGAACAACCCAAACTATGGTTACACGATGCAAGGTTCCACATTAGGAACCACCACTCAGCAAGAAGATTTAGGTGTCATTGTGGATAATATGTTGAAACTCTGTCCAGTGTGCAGCAGTGGCCAAGAAAGCAAATAGAATGCTAGGAATCATAAGGAAAGGAATGGAAAATAAAACAAATGATATTATAATGCCTCTGTATCATTCCATGGTGAGACTGCACCGTGAATATTGTGTGCAAGTCTGGTCACGATATCTTAAAAAGGATATAGCGGAATTAGAAAAAGTACAGAGAAGAGCCACCAAAATGGTAAAGGGAATGGAAGGATACCCCTATGAGGAGAGGCTTAAAAGGTTTGGGCTCTTCAACCTGGAAAAGAGACGGCTGAGGGGAGATATCATAGTGGTCTACAAATTAGTGAATGGAGTAGAATGGGTAAACGCAGATCTATTGTTTACACCAATCAAAATGTAGAAAGCTTAGGGGACATGCAATGAAGCTACAGTGTAACCCATATAAGACTAATAAGAGAAAATATTTTTTCACTTAACATGTAATCAAACTCTGGAATTCATTAACTGAGGATGTAGTAAAAGCTGTTAGTGTAGCTGGGTTTAAAAAAGGTTTGGACAAGTTCCTGGAGGAAAGGTCCATAAACCAGCACGGATTCCGTGAATCCCATGGTGTAGAGACTCTACTCACCATACTTACTAACACATTATCCAGAGGTATAGACAATATGGAGTGGAGAAGTAGCCTAGTGGTTAGAACACTGGCTTAGTAACCAAGCAACGAGGGTTTGATTCCCACTAGCACTCCTTGTGGCCTTGGGCATGTCACTTAACCCTCCATTGCCTCGGAAGAAAGGCCTGGCAATCTACTTCCGGTGACACTGCCAAGAAAACCCAGGAGCTTCTGGGTCGCCAGGAGTCAGGACTGACTCAAAGGCACACATTGCATTTGCATAGACAAAATAGAAGATGGGTTTATACTCATCTTCCTCGATATAGCTGCTGCCTTTGACTCCGTTAACCATGAACTGCTCCTCTCCCGACTCCATGAAAAAGGAATTCAGGGATTGGCTTGGGAGTGGTGTAAATCTTATCTAACCGACCTCTGGCAACATGTTTGGATAGGATCATCAACATCGGAGCCATTCCAGCAATAGCAAGGAGTTCCCCAAGGCTCCTCCCTGTCGGCTCTACTTTTCAACATTTATATGCAATCGATTTGCGATATCATCCGCTCATTCTATATCTCCAGCCTTATCTATGTAGATGACGTCTTGCTCTTCACCCCAGTCAAAATTATGCATCCTGACCTCTCCCCACTAGTTGAGTGTTTCAACGCAATCACTGACTGGCTCTTATCTCAGAATTTAAGGATAAACTTCAAGAAAACCGAGGTCTTATTCATCTCTAGGAACAAGAGCTTCTCTCCCCCAACCACCTTGAAGGTGCAAAATGCAGAACTCCCATGCAAATCAGCGATACGTTACCTGGGTGTCACACTTGACCATCAATTCAACTTCAAAGAACACATAAAGAACACCACCAAGTCCATCTACAATAAAATCATGACGTTAAGGCACCTAAGACCATTACTAGCCCCAGACGATTTCAGAACTATATTCCAGACGTTTGTAACTCCACATTTCAATTATGCAAATATCATCCTGCACAGTCTCCCTAAGAGCACCCTCAACCCTCTTCAAATGGCGATGAATGCAACAGCTTGCATTCTCTGCGGCATATCTAGAAGAGATCACATCACACCCATACTTATGGAATTACACTGGCTACCGCTGCATAGCAGGCTCACCTACAAGACCCTACCCCTAACCTTTAGAGCAATTAACCAGTTATCTCCTTCATCCCTCACTGCATGCCTCACCATCACCACCAACGACAGGCTGAGAAGGTCAGCAGCCACCAACACGCTAACTGTATCTCCTGAATTTACAAAATGCAATCAGACAACCAGGAACATGTCCTTTGCATTCTACGCCCCGAGATGCTGGAATAACCTCCCCCCACATATCCGATCAATTAGAGACCTTTCACAATTTAGAAAAGCCCTAAAACATCACCTATTCCTCCTTCATTTCGCCCACCCTAACCCTACACAACCACCCACCACACCTCAACTCATCCACCCAAACTCTGCCTCTCCCACAACCTGACCTATGACGAAGTCCACAGCAGCTCACTATATCAGGTACATTTCACAGCCTTCATAAACTAATAACCAATGCATTTTGAATACCAGCTTGTAATATAAACTGTAAATAGTTTTCAATAACCTTGTTGTCGACTTGTATATAGTCTCCCTAATTTTCAGCTCCAAGTTTCTTTTCCTGTTACAATGTAAGCATTAAGATCACTTGTTCTGATGCAAAAGTTTTTTGTTATTTGTAAACCGCACTGATACTGAAAAGCGCGGTATATAAGAATAAATAAATAAATAAAACATTATTAAAGGGGACATGGGAAATCCTAATACAAGCATTGTGGAACTTGAGGCTACTGGGGAAACTGCTAGGTACTTGTGACCTAGATTGACCACTGTTGGAAACAGGATACTGGGCTTGATGGACTTTGGTCTGACCCAGTATGGCATATTTTATGTTCTTATAATATCCCACTTAGAGGCATTTACACAGTTTACTGCTCTATAAACCATGCAAATACCTTGCAATATTAGGTTCATGGTCTCCAGAATTGTACCCAGTACTCCAAATGAGGTCTCACTAGAGACATATACAGAGGCACTATCACCTCCTTTTAAATGCTGGACATACCTCTCCTTATGCACTCAAGCATTCTTCTGGCTTTTGCCGTCACCTTTCTATCTCTTTGTCCACTATGATTATCATATACAATCACCCCCAGGTCCCACTCTTCTTTCATGCATTGAAGCAATTCACCCCTATACTTTACCACTCCCTTGGGGGGTTTTTTAGCATAAAATCTTAGCTGCCAAATTCTCAACCATTCTTCAAGCTTCACCAGATCCCTTCTTTTGTTATCCACATCTTCCTTGATTGCAGATTTTGGTATCATCCACAAAGAGGCACAACTTTCCACACACTTTACACAGAAAATGCTGTATAAATTTAGGGCCCGATATTCAATGGGATGGCTATGCACTGCTACGGCGCATAGCCATCGCTGCCGACCTCTAAACCTGGATATTCAGTGCCGGAGTCATATGCAGCTCTGACATTGAATATCCGGGATCGCTGCACAGCCTCCTGAGAAGCTAACCAGGTAGCAGCGAAATTGCACTGCTACCCAGTTAGCTTCTGTGGGTAAAACTAGATCAGCTTTTGCTGCACCTAGTTTTACCCGTAGTTCGCTAACCGGGTATCGATGCAATATCGCCGTTACCCAGTTAGCATTTGTCGGCACCCACAACACACCCCGAAACACTCATGACATGCCCTGATGCTAAGCAGTGAGCATCGGGGTGTATAGCAGCATTAGTTGGGGATATTCAGCCACACTCACCGTGTTAGTGCCATTGAATATCCTGTGCAGCGGCGTTTACATGGTTTACAGGTCTGTAAACCGTATAAATGCCTTTCAATATTGGTCCCTTACTCTTTATATGTTTCACAGTTTGGGCCCTTAAGGTAAATCTTTCTCCCATCCAAGGAGTCATCTATGATTTTGGGAATAGCCCTCTTATGCATTGTTGCCCTCTCCTCCTCTAACCCCTTCCATCATCTAATATTGTTTCTGGAAGGAGTTCCACAGATATTTTGGAAAACCTGATATAGCGTAGTTACTCACCTGTAGCAGGTGTTCTCCAGGAACAACAGGAATAAGTCCTCACATGTGGGTGATGTCACTGACGTAACCCATGTGGGAACGCTCCCAAACTTCCATAGGAAGCTTTTGGAAGCTCCATCGTGCATGTGTGCCTGCCCACCAGAGCTATCTTTTCCTTAGTAAGATAACAAAGCTGAACAAGAACAACTCAACGGGGAGGAGGGAGGATTGTGAGGACTTATTCCTGCTGTTCCCTGAGAACACCTGATACAGGTGAGCAACTATGGTTTCTTTGGGAACAAGCAGGAATTAATTCCTCACATATGAGACTCCCCAGCTATAGGCAACTGAAAAACAGCAAAAATGAAGCCCAATGGGCAACCAAACAGGAGGACTGGAAGAAACAACTTGAGTAGTCCCTCCAAGGGACTTGTCCAATTCCATGTCGACAGGGAACATCAACATCAGGAAGACTTTATGGTAGCCTGGAAGGACAGAAGAGCTGGTGGGAAGGAGTTGAACCTAAGTCCCAAACAGATGCTGGAGTACAGCTTGGCTGAAGTTGCTGTCACGCCGAACATTTTATTTAGCAATGCTTATATACTGCTTTTCACTGGGTCAGAGTGGTATACATTCAGGTATAGTATATAATTCCCTTTTCCCCGAAGGGCTCACAGTCTACATTTTGTACCTGAGGCAATGGAGGGTTACGTGGCTTGCCCAAGGAGCACCTGTGGGACTAGAAACCCTGCTGGAGGACAGACCCTCTGGTCTGAGGTTGCTGTCCTCCAGCAGGATTCAAAGCCCCAGCCCTCCAGTCCAAGGCAATTTGTCCCAACCACTAGGCCACACCTCCCTGCATTCCCATTGAGACAATAGTGAGCTGTGAAGGTGTGGACCGGGGACCACATGGCAGCCCTACCATTCTCCACTGTGAAGACCGAGCACAGATTCACCACAGAAGCATCCATAGCTTGGACATTATGGGCCATGACATGACATTCAGTGCTAAGCCCAGCCTTCGCAAACATGAAGGAAATGCAGTCGGCAGCCAAATCGACAGAATATGTTTGGATACAGTCATGACCAGCCGGTTAGGGTCAAAGGAGATGAAGAACTGGGTGGAACACCAATGGGCTTTCATTCTTTCTAGGTAGAAGACCAAAGCACATTTTCAATCCAACGTGTGTAGCGTGGCATCCACCATGTTGGCATGAGGGCGAGGAAAAAAGGTGGACAAGACCACCAACTGATTGAGGTGAAATGAAAAGTCCACCTTGGGCAGGAAACGTGGATATGTCTGTAGGACTAGTCTGTTCTGATGAAACCTGGTGTAGGGCACATGTGCCACGAGGGCTTGGAGTTCACTATCCCGTTGGCAGAGGTAACTGCCACTTGGAACACAACTTTCCAGGTCAGGTATTTTAATGGGCATGAAGCCAGTGACTGAAAGGGGGCAGAAAGGAGCCACCCAAGAACCACAATGAAATCCCACATTATCAGTGGGGGCCTGACCAGAGCTCAGAGAGGAGGAGGCCCCACATGAAGTGGCACACCAGTGGGTATGCAGAGATAGGTTTATCACCCAGCCCGTGATGGTACACACCTATCATGCTCAAGTGCACTTGGACAGAATTGGACTTGAGGCTCGAGTTAGAAAGATAGAGAGGATACATCAGCAGCAGCTCCATTGTGCAAGAATAGGGTTCCTGAGCCATGTCCGCACACAAGAGAGAAAACCTATGCCTATGGGAGGCCAAGAATACATTTTCCACCTCCTCCAGGAGGTTGAGTTCTGAGAGGACTAGCTGCTCAGCATCTACACCATAAGGGCTAGGGACTGCATATTGGGATGAAGCAGGATCCCTCTGTCCTGAGAGATGAAATCCAGGTCAGAGCCCAACCAAAGAGGCTCCTGTGGGAGAGGTGAAGCAGCAGGGTGAACCATGGTTATCTGGGCCAGTAAGGGGCAATGAGAATCACAGTGCCCTTGTCAACCTGGAGTTTGAACAATGTTTTCACTACTAGAGGAATTGAGGGGTATGCATACAGCAACTCCACTCCCCAATCCAGGAGAAAGGCATCGGACACCAGTCTGTTGCTGGACGCCACCATGAGCAGAAGCGAGTCACTTGGGCATTGATTGGAGTGGCAAGAGAGTTGATTGACGGAGTGCCCCACATCAGGAATATGTGGTTCACCACCCTCCTCTTGAGAGTCCATTCGTGTGATTGGAGGACTCCGCAGAGATGGTCCGCCACAGCATTGAGCTCAACAGGCAAGTATGTCACCCTGAGGTCCATGCCATGGATGATGGTGAACTTCCATAGCTGTACCTCTCCCCAGCAGAGAAGGTACAACCCCATGCCCCCCTGTTTGTTGATGTAGAACATGGCCATCTGATTGTCCGTCTGAATGAGAATTATCTCATTGGCCAGCTGTGCCTTGAAAGCATGGAGGGTGATTGCAATGGCCCAATGTTCCAGGAAGTTGATCTGGTGTAGGCTCTCCTGCTCCGACCAGAGGATCTGCATGCACAGGTCATGAGATGCCACAGGTCATGAGATGCACAGGTTATGAGATGCCACAGGTCATGAGATGCACAGGTCATGAGATGCCACAGGTCATGAGATGCACAGGTCATGAGATGCATCAAAGTTGGGCTCCCCAGCCCAACTTTGATGCATCCATAGTCAGCATCCAGTGGGGCAGAGGGGACCAGAAGGAAAGTCCTCTGAGCAGATTCATCAGCTGAAACCACCAGTGGAGGGAGTTGAGGAGAGGCACGGTGACCACCACTCTATCCCTGAGGAAGCCTGTGACTTGACACCATTGAATGAATAGAGTCCAATGTGCCTAATACATGTGCAGATGGGCCAATGGCAGATGTGCACCATAGACGTCATATGGCCTAATAACCACAGCATGTCTCACGCTGTGGTGAAACGGTTGCACTGGACAGTGCTGAGTACCTCAGTGAGGTGCTTCATGTGGTCTACCAGTAAGAATGCCCAGGTTTCAGTGGTATCGAGAAGAGCCCCAATAAATTCCAGCCATTGCGAGGGCTGGAAGTGAGATTTCAGTAATTGATGATGAGCCACAAAGCTCTCAAGCACCCGAATAGTGAGGGAGGCCAAGCGCCAAACACCATCTGGCGTGGAGACCCATATGAGCCAGTCATCCAAGTAGGGGAAGCCGAAGACCCCCCGGGTCCAGGCATAGGCAGCTACTACCGCTAGACACTTTGAGGGTTATTCTGGACCACGAATAATGGGGATGTACATTCAGCCTGGACGTATATCCCCGATATTTGTCCAAATGTGGCTGCTGGAAAAAGGCTCCCTATACGTACATCTTAGACAGGGGCGGGGCGAGGGCGGAACGAGGGCGGAGTGAGCACGAGTCATCTCCCCAGACGTACAGAGTCTATTCTGAGGTAGGCCCTGAATGTCCGGAGTCAGCTGGGTAGACGGGGAACTTATTCTACCTCAGAGGGTGGAATAAGTCCCCCTGGATGCGGGCCTTTGGTGGCAGATGGCAGAGACAGGTGAGGGGGAAGTAAGTTCCCTGCAGCCAGACCCTGGCCATGGGAGGCTGGATCAGAGATCCAGCTGTGGAGAAAGGACAATTTCGGCAATGGCTGGGGATCGTGGCTCCTGAATGGAGCTGCGGTGCAATGGCGATGGGACACCATGGCACAGCAGCTCCATTCAGGAGCCTGACTGAGTTAACCGGGTAAGTGGCTGGACATCCTGGGTGCCTGAATAGGGGCATGTTCCGGACGTCCAGCCACTGTGCTGCAATTCTTCTCCCGCAGGGATGCCTAGCACCTATGGAAGCAGATTCGGTTGCATCTACCAACCATCCGGATGTCTTGACATCCGGATGGCCCGGAAACATACAAAGCAGAATGTGCCTCCACCTGAAGACCCTGGGAGCCAACACTAGCCCAAACAGCAGAGCACATTAATGGAAGTGCCATCCGCTCAGCATAAAGCAGAGGTACTGTCAGTGAAGAGGGTAGATCAGAATGTGTGTGACACATTCTTCAGATTCAAGGAGCATAGCTAATTGTCCTTTTGAAGGTATGGGAACAACATCCCCGGAAAGACCTTCTTGAACTTCTCATGTACTAAGAAGCGGTTGAGGTTCCTGAGATCCAGGATGGGACAAACACCCCCCCCCCCCCACCCCAGTCTTTTTGGGAACCACAAAATACTAGGAGTAGAAACCTCATCCAACCTGTTCTGGTAGTACCAGTTCTATGGCAAGATCGGCCAGCAGGGCATTGATCTCCTGCAAAAGAAGAGCACAGTGAAATGGGTTGAGAGGGTACTCTCCAGAAAAGTACTTGGGAGCAGTCGGGCCAAATGCAATAGGTATCCTTTCTGGATGATCCTTAATGCCCAGGTATCTGTTGTTACTATGGGCCACCTGTGAGAAATGTGGACCAGTCGACTCCCCACTTGCGGTGGCACCTCTGGGGCCAAACGTAGATTGGTCATGCTCCTTAGAAAGCAGTAAAAATGCTGCCCAGGTTGTGGCTGAGGGGCAGGTTGGGCCTTCTAAGGCCTAGCGTGGCATTGCTGGCATAGGCCTTGTGTCTTCTGCTGGACCAGTGGTGCACTTTGGTAGGCTTTATAGCCAGGATAGCTGGGGTAATACCTGAGTTTGCATGGGTAGTAAGCCTTTTTGCCTGTAGCCTTCTTTCTGATGGGATCTGCAGCCTTCCTAGAGAGGCGGGTCATGGTGAGCTGCTCCTTCTCTAGCTCACCAACCTTATCCTCCATGGGCTTTCCAAATAGGTTTTCTCCAGGGCAGGGCACATCAGCAAACTTGTTTTGGATCCATTGCTTGAGGTCCGAAACAGGAGCCAGGCTAGGCAGCTGCCACCCGACTGACCAACTCAAAAGCATCATAGGCTGCCCTGCTCATATACTAAGAGCAGTTCTTTCCTCCTCCAGCAGAGAACAGAAGTTCTCAAGGTGTTCTGGTGGTATCAAGGTAGAGAACTCAGAGAGGTCCCCCATAATGACCTTGAGAAACATGGCCATATAGAGCTGGTAAAATAAGATCTGTGCCACCAGCTTTGACCCTTGATAATAATGTCTCCCAGAACCATCGCGGGTATGAGCTTCCCTCCCCGGTGGAACAGAAGAGTGAGTCTTGGAACTCTTTATGGGTACATGGCCGATTCCACCACCATGGAGTTATGGGGTAGTTGAGAATTCTCGAAGCCTGGGTTCTTTTGCACCCTGTATATAGAATCCAGTCTCCTGCTGATGGCAGGCACCGTCGATGGGTTTTCCCACATGTGGAACATCAGGCACTGAAGGATGTGGTGCATGGGCACCATTACTGCTTCTTTGGAAGGCAAGGGATATTGGAGGATTCCGAGTTCCTCAGCCATCGGTTCCTCCTCATCCACCAGGGAGAATGGGCGGGCCTTCGCCATGTCCCAGACAAACTCATGGAATGAGATGTTTTCAGGCAGAGACTTGCGTCTCTCGTAGGGGGGCGATGGATCCAGGGAGACATCTCAGTACCTTTCTGAAGCCAAGGGCTCTCTTCAGTCTCCCACCCATCGGAGTCGGAGTCCGAAAAAAAATTGAAATAGCATCTGTCTTCTTCCCAGTGTCTCCGCTGCTCCGGCAAGGAAGGTGAGGTTTGAGGCGCTCTATGTCATTGCACCATGGAATCAGACCTGGAAGTGCTGGTGGGAGAGATGGCAATCAGCGTCAAGGTGGAGTCCAATCTCTGACCCAAAGGACCTCCAAGACTCGGGAGGGCATGGGTCTCTAAGAAAGACTGGACCACAATCAGTGGTGCCACCATGGATAGCAGTCCCGGCATTGGCATTGGGACAACCAAGATCTGTGATGCCAAGAACGACACCATGCTACACTCGAGGGCTTACAGGCGCTCAACCAACACTGCCGTCTCAGAGTTCATCGGGGCTGGGGCAGCCGCCTTGGCCTCCAACTCTAGCACCCATGTCAGGGACTCCTCGATGGTCATGGCATCAAGAGACTGTTGGCAGCCTGGCCTAGGGAGTTGACCCTTCCCACTGGGGTAGCTTAGCAAGCTGCTCCCGGCCATTGCCCTCAGAGTTACATCAAGAGGGACTCTGATGCCAATGCCCATGGGGTTTCTCCTGGCTCTTGGCATCGGTCCCCAATGTTGATGGGGCAGAAGACTGGTCCTTTTGGGGCTCTGCTCGCAGATCAAATGATAACTTGCAGTCGATGGCACCACAGCCCCTCGGCTCAGAGTGAGCGTGGGCGCCACGCAATGCCAAAGCCTTGGTGGTGCCCATCAAGGGCATTGATGCTGAAGTGGATGCCAGTGCTGAGGATACCGAGTCGGATGGCTCGAACAGGGGCTCATGCTGTTTCTCGCGGTTCTTCAAGCCCTTCCTTGTCATCTGGAGGTATAGATTACAAGTGGAGGACTAATGATTTGGCCCGAGGCACTGAATGCACCAATTATGGCAATCTGTCACTGAAATGATGCAGGCAGACCTGGTACATTTTTTAAACCTGCTGGCCAATTTTGACAAATTGGGAAAGACGGCAGCTGCTTAATCAAATGGCTCCAATATCTCAGCCAGTCAGGAGACCGGGCAGGAAAAAGGCCCTGTACCAAAAAAGAAAAAAAAGAAAAGAAAACTCATTTAGGTGTCAATGGGATTGATGCTTCCGACGACAGGTGGAAAGGCAATGGAAAATATTATTGCAAGCAACAGAAAACAAACACAAAAAGGTACACTGTGAAGTAACGCTTTTCCGAGGCACAGGACAGACATCTGTTGGGCTCCGCAGAAAAAAGAAGACTGAGGAAAAGATGGCTTCTGTGGGCAAGAAGGTAGGTGCACATGTACGATGGAGCTCCTAAAAACTTCCTATGGAAGCTGGGGAGCGTTCCTACGTGGGCTCCATCGGTGATGTCATCCATAAGTGAGGACTTACTATCACAGTAAGTGCCACTGAATATCTATGGGTACTGTCACTATACACCTCAATGCTAACCGATTAGCATTGGGGTGTTCCGGCGGCGGTAACCAGGGATAACTGGTCAGCGGCGATATTCGGTCGCTGTCAGTTAGCCCTCGGCGGCAAAAGTAAGGCTCAGCAAAAGCTGTCCTAACTTTTGCCGCCAAAGCTAACTGGGCAGAGGCTGCATATTTCCGCTGGCCGGTTAGCTTCCTGTTTCTGCAGCCAACTTGGATATTCAAAGCCAGTGGCCAAATATGGCCCTGCATTGAATGTCTGGGTTTAGTGTTCAGTGGCAACAGCTAGGCGCTGTAATCACACTAGCTGCTTCCATTGAATATCGGGCCTATATGTGTACTCTGTGACTCCATCCACACTCTGCCCATATTATACCCTCCAACATGCCTATGTGTGGGTAACAAAAGTATGTGCCTTTTCCCTGTCCATACTTTTACATACATATCCAGTGTGGAAATTCCATGAAAGCCTTCTTCTGCAGGTGAAACAGGGTTTACTCGGGGAAGAAATTTTATAAAATCTCTTCCATATCACATACAACTAGGCACAACAGGGCATGCTCACTAAATTGTGCTAATCGTTAATGCGCATTTTAATGCACACTAACTGCCCACGCTAACCATTATCACATGCTAAAAGCAGCCGTGCAGTAAAAACCCCACGCTAATTACTTAGCACATGATGAGTGAGTTATGGTGGAGAGTGGGTGTGGAAAGCACATTGTGGTTAGTTCACTCGAACTTATCGTACACTGTCAGTATTGCAGTTAATGAAAGTGCACTTAATTCCACCTCAAGACGAGGCATTAGGTGTGCTCATGTGAAATGCAAATCAACCTACCGTGCAGTAAGAAGCTTTTCAGTACGGTAACCTTGCCACACTTTAGTAAAGATGCCTAGTTTGCCTTGTGGTTGGGCCGACCCTGCACACGTGTATTTGTAAGGCAAAGAATGGACAGGACGCAGGAGAGATGGGCACTTATATGTGGGTTATATTAAATATGAAATTACTACTATTACTACTACTATTACTTATAATTTGTATAGCACTACAAGGTGTACGCAAGGCTGTACATATAGATGTTAAGAGACAGTCCCTGCTCATCGGAGCTTACAATCTACTCAAGACAAAGAACCTCACAAAACTGGGGACTGGAGTACAGTAAGATACACATTAGTGGTGAACAAGAGAGCAAGGAGTATCAGAATCCAAAAGCACCCTCAAAGACGTGGGTCTTTAGCCTAGATTTGAATAGGGCTAGAGAAGGAGCCCAATGTACTAACTCAGGTAGTTTGTTCCAGGCACATGTAGCAGCAAGGTGGAATGAACAATTTCTGGAGTTGGCAATGGCAAAGCAGGGCAAAGATAAAGGGGATCTGCCAGAGGAGCGGAGCTCCTAAGGAAGGATGTAGGGTGAGATAAGAGAGGAGCCACGGAATGAATGCACTTGTAGGTCAGTAGGAGAAGTTTCAACTGGATGCAGAAACGGATGGGGAGCCAGTGAAGTGACTTGAGTATGGCGACACTGGTGGAAGATAAGCCATGCAGCTGAGTTTTGAACAGATTGAAGGGGGACAAAGGATTCAGAGGGAGACCAGCTAGGATAAGGTTACAATAGTGAAGAAAGGAGGTAACTAGAGAGTGGATAAGGGTCTTTAGTGGTGTGTTATTATTATTATTATTATTATTATTATTATTATTATTTAAAAAAACTCCCTTGCTTCAAGAATTGCACTGGCTTCCAATCATTATGAGATTGAAATACAAGAACCTCATGAATATTTTCAAAATTTTACATGAGTCATCAGCAAACGTTCTAACAACTATTATTTCTAAGGACATAGGCTCAAGGCCCAGATGCTCACAGTCTACTAACAGACTTAATTCCCACTTGAAGTTTAATAGATCCAAACAAATGACATCTAATAGGGCTTTCTCCTTTATGGCACCACAACTATGGAATTCTATTCCTAGTGATTTAAGAAATGAGTATGATATCAAAGATTTTCGAAAGTCCCTTAAAACATACCTATTTATTGAAGCATATGGCAATTAATCTAATTCCAATAGAACAAAATGTTTTAACCCTTTGAATTTCAATTTTCCTATAATGTTTAAATTATTTTAACATTTTGTAAGATTGCAGTTATTTGTTTAATGTAATTGTAATGAATTATGAAATGTAATTTTGCTGTAATTTATGTATAATTTAATGTAATGTACTGTAGTTTACTGTAATGTACTATCTTGTTGTCTCCCCCCCCCCCCTCGATGTAGTCCCTCTGTTGTCTTATTGACCACTTTGATTGAAGGATAAGGTGGTATATAAAACTGATTAAATAAATTAAATAAATAAATACAACTTACTGTATTGTTCAAGGCTGTGTAGCATTTGAGCTGTATGCAGTGACTAAGCTAAACTAAATATGGAAAGGAACGCCAATGTAAACAGGGGAGAGAGAAAAACAGCAAAAAATAAGACAAAACCTGGCATCCACTACTCTAGGTCGAGCAAATAGGAAGGGTCAAATTTTGCTGATGTTATAGAGAAAGAAGTGACAGGTTTTAGCTTTCTGTTGGATATGTGCAGAGAAAGTGAGAGTAGAGTCAAAGGTTGCAAGCTGAGGAAACAGGGAAGAATATAGTGTTATAGGAGGTTGGATAGGTGGGTTTAGGGGAAAGATAAGAAGCTCAGTTTTGGCCATGTTCAATTTCAGACAGCACTGAGACATCCAGGCAGCAGTCAGATAAGCAGGTAGAGATCAGAGCCTGGATTCCTGAAGATATTTCAGGCGCAGAGAGGTAGATCTGAGAGCCATCAGTATAAAAATGGTACTGAAAACAATGGGAGGAAATAAGTGCACCAAGGGTCTGAGCGTAGAGAGAGAAAAGGAGAGATCCCAAGACAGAATCTTGAGGTACACCAACTGAAAGCGGGAAGACAGTAGAGGAGGATCCACCAGAACATACAGGGTGGCCCAAAAAGAGTGAGAACATCTCGTAGCATATAAGTTATTTAAAATTTCAAACAGACAGATGTAAATGACTGACAAATTTTACAAAAAAAGATGGCGACCGGAAATTGTCGAAATAAAGACGTTATTTAGCTAAAAAAGTTAAATAAGTAAACTATTTAAGCTTTTAATTTACGAGATGTTCTCACGTTTTTTGGGCCACCCTGTACACTAAAAATGTGATGGGAGAGATAAGAAGAACAGAATAAATCAAGTTGTGATGCAGTTTACTTCTTGGATACCTTTTTCTCCATAGAGCAGTTATGAGATCAGCGAAATTGCATAATTGCTTTTAAATTTCGACATCATGATGCTAACTATAAGCTTTTGCAGGGTCATTCTAGGATAGCTGGCGTTGGGATTATCAAGACAGTGGAGTTTATCAGGCTTGGGGAGGCCCCTAGGGACTTAAAATTTATTTAAAGAGAGCACAAAGCTGAAGTCTCACTTAGGATGCCTAACCCCGTGGCTCGAGCCCTAGCCTCACAGCAGAAAACAGGGATTTCTGAAACTGTGGAAATGCTGGTGCTGCTTTTTCCAGCCCTAACTTAAAAGTTACAAACAAAGTTACAAACAAAGTTACAAAATAAAAGTCACTGACACCTCCCCTACCCACAGAAAGCAAACCCAAGAAAAAAAACAGCGGACTCACTCACTTTCTGTATATCCTTCATGGGACTCTTCACATCAAACTGCAACAGATTCCCAAGTACTGGCAACCTCCAGGGCCCTGGGGGAAACCTCTTAGGACGGAGAATCTGCCGGAAAATGAATATCACTATAACAAGGCAAAATACTAGGAAACTGGAAGCTTCCATGCTGTTCAACAACACTAAGAAAGAAATGTATGCTTTATCAGGTTTTCTTTCTTCTGCTGCTAATACACCTTTAGTTTCTTCCTGTCTGACAGGCTGTTGTGAAATCAGTGTTAACGTGCATTGTAAGTCTGCACAGCTACAGAAAGTGGCCAGGCTTATTAACCAATGGGAATCTTTTATCATAATGATTTCCATTAAATTGCTCTCTACGTTATTGTTTGCTGTCATTACCACATCAGTTGCTTAAATGATGCAAAAGGATATCACACAATGACAGAAATGCACTGGTTACCAACTGCCGATACAATCTATCAAACAGCTTAGTCAAAGAGACTGATTTGTTTTATTCTTGCCAATCCAACGAATATTGGAAAGAAATTGCACATGAGATCAAGCATCCCATCTGTTTGTCTGAGGGCAAACTACATAAAGTGGAAGAGTAGCTTAATGGCTAGAGCAGCAGGCTGAGAATCAGAGAAGCTGGGTCTGAGTCCCACTTCCACTCCTTGTGATCTTGGGCTATCACTTAACCTCTGTTGCCTTGGATAGGGATTGGAAGCACCTCCAGGGCCAGGAAAATACCTACTGTGGCTAAATGTAACCCCTCTTGAACATCTGAAAAAGGCATAAGCTAAATCCAATTTCCTTTTCTATCTCTGAAAATTTAATAGAATGGGACCAAATTTGGCATGAGTTAAAAAACTGAAGACACATCAAGTCTGAAAATGGGCAAGATCAGACTAAGGCTTCCAGAGAAAGAAGCTCCTCGAAAAAATGACCAAATGCATTTCTACAGCAGAGTAGAAAAGCATTGCAACTGTGATACAGTGAAAAAAGCAGTTAAGGAATTTTCCCTTCAAACTGTCTCTTCACTGTGCAGATCACAGACATACACAGAGCTAACAGCATACCTACTGTACATATTAGGGTTGCCAACTTTTTCACCGAGAAAAACCCGACACCTTTGGCTCGCCATGCTCCACCCATTCTCCTCCCCTAGGCCCACCCCTGCCCCGCCCCCAGCCCCACCCACAAAAATTACCAAGGATACGTGTAGGCTAACTTCCTTGGTCAGATAATAATTAAACTGGGAACCCCAAAATCCAAACATGAAATGTGCAACACTGGAGAAATAAAACTATAAAGTAATTTCCTCTTGCACTAAACAAAAACGCAAAGATGTTAGCAATACACACTTCCCAGACCAGACATATTCCAGTTAATAAATTCAAAATAAAAAGTATTTTTCTACCTTCTGTTTGGGCATTTTATTTTTCAGTTGCAATTGCTCCAGTCACTTTCTTCTGGTTTGTTCATGTCTTCTGCGAGCTATCCATTTGTCCTTTCTTCTCATTTAGATGTTTTCCATTCTCTCTCTATATCTGCTTTAACATACTGATTGTTTCCCTTTTGCTCTTTCCCCCAATTCTTTCCTTATCCTTTATCATCCATTTAAATTTCACCCTTCCATTCTTAAGCCCCTCTTACTCTCCCAATACCCGACCCATCATAGACTTTTCTTCCACACAAAATATTTTTCCCCTCTCCATTCTCATTCCCCATCCATTCTAGTCCTCCCCCAAAATCAGTTCCCTTATAGTTCTAGACCCACCCAGCATCCACTCCCTTCTAGTCCCATTCTCCCATGCCCCACATCAGCCCATTTCCAGTCCTATTCCAGCTCTTCATAAGCCCATTTCCAGTGCTAGCCCTCACATCACAGGCCATTTCCAGTCCTAGCCCCGCCCCCCAATCACAGCCCATTTACAGTCCTAGGCCCCCATCACAGCCTATTTCCAGTCCTAGGCCCCGCACCATCACAGCCCATTTGCAGTCCTAGCCCCCCCCCCCATCACAGCCCATTTGCAGTCCTAGCCCCCCCTAATCACAGCCTATTTCCAGTCCAAGTTCCCCCTCCCTCCACCATAGCCCATTTCCAGTCCAAGTTCCCCCCCCCCTAGCCCTTTTCCAGTCAAGCCCCCCCCCCCCCCTATCAAAACCCATTTCTAGTCCAAGTCCCCCCCCCCCCCTATAGCCCTTTTCCAGTACAGGTCCCCCCATCACAGCCCATTTGTAGTCCCCCCCTCCCGTGCAGCTGCTGCTCCTCCTGCTTTTTACTGAGCAGCAGCTGCAATAAAGTTAATTTAAAAGTAAGGAAACCTGTGAGAAACCCTCAGCTCCTATGAAACTCCTTCTGCAGGGTCCCTGGCTGAAAAGGAAGTGACATCAGAGGGGCGGGCACTGCAGAAGGAGTTTCATAGGGCCGGAAGGCCCCTCACAGGATTCCTTACTTTTAAATTAACTTTATTGCAGCCGCTGCTCTGCAAGAAGCAGCAGCAGCGGCTGCAAGGGGGGGCCAGGACTGTGATCGCGATCGCAAGCGCAAAGCCGGTTTTCTACTCTGGCCACTCCCGATCTCGCAGCCAGAGCAAAAAAACGGCTTTTCAATGGCCGGTTTCGGTTCTCTGCCGGCAGCCGGCCCGACCACAGGAAAACCGGCCAGGCCGGCTGAAAACCGGCTGGTTGGCAACCCTAGTACATATGCATATACCCATACACACAGATAAACACACATGCACACACAGAGATATACAGATACACACAGGTGCAGATAAAATATACACACACAGATACACAAAGGATCATAGCAAGACAGAAATACGGTCTGTGCAACTTGCAAACCTAGTGCCCCTCCAGTCACATGTAGGAACTTGCTGTTATTGGGCTTCCTGGAAGCTCTGTAATGACATCAGCATCCTTCCGTACTTGTGCCCTATGCAGACAAGCCACTCACACAGCCCTTGCTATGGCCCTAGAAACACACAGAGAAACAAAATACAAACACATGCAGACACACACACACAGATACACTACAACACATACGAAATTAGTTCAAATTAAAATGAAACTCAATGAACAAACGTATAAGGTGATTTGGCTGGTCCAGCCCGCCAGAATTCAAAATGACCCCAAGGTACCAGGTTCATGGTGACGACTTGGGAGAGGAGGGAGGGTTTCTGCAAAGACATCGGGCACCGGTGGAGTATGGATGGAACTCACAATTTATATCTTTAAACTGCATGGCCAACCTGAGTAATATTGTATCATTTTAAGTCTTGACTTTGCTGTACCTATGTTTTTTTAATTGATTATTAAATATTTATTGGCATGTATGTCACACATATATCTAATATTTTATATTTTTTTAGTTATTATTTATTATTTTTTACTGTTATCATATGCACAATTTTTATGTTTATGTGTCATTAACAATTAACTGTTATTTATTTATTTATTTACAGTTCTTCTATACCGCACTTTTTAGTATCAGTGCAGTTTACAAGTAACAAAATATTGCCCCAGACAAACGGCCTTCGGCTTACATTGTAACAGGATGGATAACTTGGGGATGTAACTGGGGAAACTATGTACAATTGCAGTATACAAACTATATACAAGTACAAACAGTTTATCTAAGATATTTGGTTCCTGTTTTTATGATTGTTTTATATATTTATGTTATAGGATTACATGTTATTGATGCTATTTAATTGTTTAAACCGGTTTTATTTATTTTTTGGAGGTTATGGTCCCCTGAAGAAGGCCATTGGCTGAAACATGTGTTGGGCTGACCTTGTAGTTTCCAATAAAGTGCCCTCAACTCCACGGTGTGCTCTTGTCCTGCTCTTTTTGTGCCTGATGACACTGCAGGTAGGGTGATTCCCCTTGTTTCTGAATGGTATACATCCCAGGATGCTTAAAAAACTAAAAAATGAGATTGCAGACCTACTATTAGTAAACTGTGAACTATCATTAAAATTGTCTATAGTACCTGAAGATTGGAGAGTGGCTAACATAATGCCAATTTTTAAAAAGTGATCCATGGTGATCTGGGAAACTACAAATCGGTGAGCCTCAAGTCAGTGCTAGGCAAAAGAGTAGAAAACATTATAAAGAACAAAATTACTGAACAAATTGTCATGGATCAATGGGACAAAGCCAACATGGATTTAGTCAAGGAAAGTCTTGTCTCAGGAAGATAAAAGTGAGCCGGTTGATATAGAGCCTGATCCCAGTCGGGCACATCCAGGCAATCTGGACGGTCCTGAGCAGGAAAGGCCCGTTCAGACCCGATTCTGCACTGCGGGAGCCAAACGTTCCCATGAGTACAGAATTATGCCTTAGATGGCCCAGTGTGCCCCTGCATACCAGCAGGGAAATCCACCCCACATGCCAGTGTAACTGCCACAGTGTCCTCCCTGTTACCCCACTTCCTGACCCTCAATGGGGGCAGCCAGGGACCTAATCAGGCAGCGGGGACTCACTGTGGGTGTCCTGTTGCTCCAGGCAGGGGCTGCTGGGCTCTGGGGGAGGGCTTCCGGGCAGGATCAGAGGTGTGCCCCATGCTTATTCCACCTCAGAGGTGGAATAAGCAGGATGTCTCCCCCCCCCTCCCCCCAGCGATCCCTAGATGTACAGGACCATCATCAGAACCGGTCCTGTATGTCCAGAGGTTGGGCCCACCCACTCTCCACCCCCCATGCCACTCCCAACCCCTGCAGCACACACAGTGGCTCTGTACATGCAGCAGGGCAAGGAGGTGGAATAGGTTGAGGGCGGATAGCGGGACTGGATATCCTATCAGGACAAACACCCCCGCTATTCACTTTTCTGGATCGGGCCCATAGTGTATCTAGATTTTTAGAAAACCTTTGACAAAGTCCCTCATGAGAGACTCTATGAAATGAAAAAGTCATGAGTTAGAAGGCAGCATACTATTGTGGATTGAGAACTGGTTAAAAGATAGAAAACAGAGAGTAGGGCTAAATGACCAATTTTCTCAATGGAGAAAGGTGAATAGTGGGGTACCTCAAGGATCTGTGCTGGGCCCGCTGCTTTTTAATATATTAATGAATAACCTGGAATAGGAAACAATAAATGAGGTGATAAGATTTTGAGATTATTCAAAGTTGTTAAATCAGAAGAGGATTGTGAAAAATTGCAAGAAGACCTTGCAAAACTGGAAGAGTGAGCATCTCAGGGGCAGATGAAATTTAATGTGGAGAAGTGCAAGGTGATGCACTTGGGCTGAATCTTTTTAACATCTTTGTTAGTGATATTGCGGAAGGACTGTTGGGTAAGGTTTGCCTCTTTGCGATGATACCAAAATCTGCAATAGAGTAGACACCCAGGAAGGTGTAGATAACATGAGGAGGGATCTAGCTAAGCTTGAAGAATGGTCTAGAATTTGGCAGCTGAGATTTAATGTTAAAAAATGCAAGGTCATGCATTTGGGCTGCAGCAATCCAAGGGAGCAATATAGTATAGGGAGTGAGGTACTTTTGTCCACTAAAGAAGAGCGGGACCTAGGCGTGGTTGTGTCTGATGATCTTAAAGTAGCTAAACAGGTAGAAAAGGTGACAGCAAAAGCTAGAAGGATGCTTGGGTGCATACGGAGAGGAATGGCTAGCAGAAGAAAGGAAGTGATAGTGCCTCTGAATAAATCTTTGGTGCGACCTCATTTTGAGTATTGTGTGCAATTCTGGAGACCGCACCTTCAAAGGGATATAAACAGGTTGAGGTCAGTACAGAGGTTGGCTACTAAATTGGTTAGTGGTCTTCATGATCAAGCAGATGAGGACAGACTTAAGGATCTTAATATGTAGACCTTAGAGAAAAGGTGGATTAGAGGTGATATGATTGAGACGTTTAAATATCTCTGTGGCATAAATGCATAGGAGGAAAGCCTCTTTCGATTGAAAGCAAGCTCTTCTACGAGGGGACCCTAATTTGAGGGTGATTCAGGAGTGATATGTGGAAATATTTCTTTACGGAAAGAGTGGTGGATCCATGGAATAGTCTCCCAGTAGAGATGAGGACAGTATCTGAATTCAAAGAAGCATGGGACAAACACAGAGGATCTCTAAAGGAAAAAAGGGGACTGTTGTAGTGGTTGTTATGGAAGGATAGACTAGATAGGCCATGTGGTCTTTTTCTGTCGTCGTGTTTCTATGTTTCTATGTAATAAACCAAACTATAGTTACACAATAAAGGGTTCCGCATTAGGAGTCACCACCCAGGAAAATAATCTAGGCATCATCTTAAATATGTTGAAACCCTCTACCCAATGCACAGCGGCAGCCAAGAAAGCATATAGTATGTTAGGAATCGTACGCAAAGAAATGGAGAATAAAACCAAGGCTATTATAATGCCTCTGTGTCACTCCATGTGTGCAGTTCTGGTGGCTATATCTAAAAAAAGAATTATACAAGGTACCAAGAAGAGCGACCGAAATGATAAAGGGGATAGAAGCATACCCATAAAAGAAAATGCTTAAAAGGTGACACTGCCAAGAAAACCCAGGAGCTTCTGGGTCGCCAGGAGTCAGGACTGACTCGAAGGCACACATTGCATTGCATTCATGATATGGGTGTCTGAAAACAGGCATTTAGATGTGCAAATCACGGAGAATCCTTGGACCCATTTTAGAAACCAGGTATCTAGACGTCACCTGTGCAACAACATCCATGTAGCAAGGGTATGTGGTGGAGGCATGGCCTGGATAGAAGAAGGGATATGCTCATTACAGTGCAATTTCAGAATAGCACAAGCATGTCTAGTTCTGGTTGGTGAGACATTCATACCTATACCTGCTCCTGACCCCAAATAAGGTGAAAAAGTGCTCATTTCATGGATGTAACACTTCCAGGGGAAAGTGCAAAATGTGCTTATAGCTCCATTGTGATTATTTCCTGCCTGAACAAGCCTGAGCATGAATACATATCCCAAACATTTTAACAGCCTGCTGTCTGAGTATGTAAAATGGCAGGCCAGGATGTGCAAGTCTCATAGCATAAATGCCCCCCTTCTGGGATACCTCTGCTGGCACATCCAAGTACCTCAATCTGTGGCCATGCAAGTCAGAGACATCAACATTTCTGAAATGGCCTACATTCATGCACATACCCGGCCTTGCAACCTGCACAGGTCCCGCCTCCATAACCGGCTACGAGGGTGTTCATTTTTCAGTGTGGAGATGGAGCAATTTCAGAAGGCACTGCTGCCACTCCCCCAGTTTTTAATGTTACAAATTTTTCCTAGACAACCTTCCTAAAATGCCACTTTAAAGCTCTTCAGCTTGAAAAAGAGGTGACTGAGGAGAGATATGACAGAAGTCTATAAAATAATAAGTGGAGGAGAACAGGTAAACATAGATCATGTTTTTTTTTAGTTCTTCAAAAAGTAGAAAGACTAAGGGGCATGCAATGAAGCTCATGTAACACATTTAAGACTAATCAAAGGAAATAGCTTTTCACTCAACATGTAATCAAACTCTGGAATTGGTTGCTGGAAGAAATAGTGAAAGCAGTTAGAGGAGCTGGATTTAAGAGGCTTGGAGAAATTCCTGGAGGAAAAGTCACAAACTATTATTAAAGGGGACTGGGGAAATCCACTGCTTACCCTTGGGATAAGCAGCATGGAATCTGTCTTCCTTTTGGGAACCTGACTGGTACTTGTCACCTGCATTTGCCACTGTTGGAAACAGGATACTGGGCTTGATGGACCTTTGATCTGATCCAGTATGGCATTTCTTATGTTCTTATTTGTCTTGCTCCTTTATTACTCCCTGCTCATCTACTCAACCACTTTCCTGCCCAATAAAGAAGTTGGTTGCATGTGTTAACTCTGGTTGCTTTCAATTGGGTTGCTCTTAAAGTTGCATTATGTCAAGGACTAGCCCAAGGGTTTCTGCTTCCCCAGACAGAATCCCCCCACTCCCCGCTGCACCTAGCCTAATGGTTACAGCAGCAGTCTGGGACCATAAATATCAGAGTTCAAATCCCAATGGTACTCTTGTGACATTGGACAAGCCACTAAATCCTCTGCTGCCTCAAGTACTGTGATAAGGAAGCTTATCATAGCTCAGGAAGGAGCTATAGAAAAGATGATGTGACTCTGAACAAGCAACCTGTCAGTTCTGGTAGAAATAAGAAAACAGAATTTTCACATAAAAGACTACCAGTCCCAGAATGCACCAGGTTTCCAGCAGCCATGAGAGGAGCTGAAGTGAGAAAACATGTGTTCAATCAAGAGGGCTATGAGGTAATCCCTAAGCACTCATCTCAAAGGGCAGGGCCTGATTCAGCACAGCTGGGCTGTATTAGGGAGGAGCACTCATCAAGGCAAGATAAGAATAGAGTTTATTCTACAGAACACAAGCATCCACTTCACAAGCATGGAAACAAGCAGGAGCTTCATGATCTTCTCCATGATCACCGTGGATATGCAGAGAAGGATCATCACTATCATCTGAAGAATCAACAGAAGCAGAAGCCAAACCGGACGGATAGAGAAGGAAAGAGACCCTCTGGAAGGAAAAGAAGACAAGCCTTTGAGAGGTCTAGAAGAGTCCAAGGCAGTACGTATACTGGGAGGTATTCCAAGGGCCAGCATAGACCATTGGACTGGAGACAGCCAGAGGAATGGTGTTGCAGGGATAGGAATCACCAGTGGCTGCACGTGGGAGGGACTCTAAGACCTATGCCAGAAGGTATGTGAGGAGAGATCCAGTGTCCAGGGATCAAGATTGGAAGGCTGGACATAAGAACTGGACTACATACTGGCCAGGCTATACAGAGAGGAACTATGGCAGCAATGGAAGCTCAGGTATGAACACTGATCTATGCCCTAGCTATAACAGTGAAAGACAGCAGGGAGATAAGTGTTCTCTTGAAAGGGCTCCATTGAAAGATTCATCTGTGCCAAATCATGATAGTGACCCTATGCTTATTGATGAAGGGGGAATTATAGCAGATGAAGATATTGTTTATATGGACTGTTCTCTATCCAAATGCTATTGGTAACTTTCTGTGATAAGTCACAGCAGCCATCACAAAGAAACATAACTTTGTTCTTTATTCCACTAAGAACAGCTCTTAAAGCAGGATTTGACTCACACAGTAAGAAAATCAGCCAGCTAAAGGGTTTAAGCTGAATAACTGATAACAATTCAGCTGCATCTAATTGCTTGTGAGCTAGGAGAAAATCACTGCTGGATCTGTGTGGAAAGTAATCAGAAGTTAACCTAACAAGAACAGTTTATTTCTTTCTTTGTGACTTTTCATTTGTTAGTTATATGCTAAGAAAACATTAGCTAATTGCCTGACAAGTTTGAAGGTTGTTTTCCTGATTTGATTTTTGACTTTGTTTTCACAAGTTAAACACTGCAAGCAAGTAACCTAATTTATGTGCTACCAAGCATACATGTGCTGGGAGAAATAACCCCATCAATAAAAGAAGTATTTTATTGGCTTTACCACTGGTTTCACAACTAAATTATTGTCAGCAGCTGTGTCTGGTGTGAATGAACTACATTACCCACAATACTTTGCAAACATCATATAAATATATGCATTGTCAAGACTGTGAAGATTCTCACCCCAGGCAGCCGTCTGACAGTACAAAGTTAAATTATAAGCCCGACAAGGAAATGTCTACAGTACCTGAATATATCTTGCCTTGATCTACTACTGGAAAGACATAAGCTAATATAAATAAATAAATAACACCCCCCCCCCCACCACACCAAGCTGCTGCCGCCACCAATTCTGTCTTTGGGGGAGCCACAAGCAGTGGTTTTGTACCGCCACTTTGATGCCTACAGCAGGCCATGTGCTTCAACAGACATTGCCTGCCACTTCTGACCCTCCTTTGGCATAACTTCCTATTGGAGGGGGGTCAGAAGTGGGAGGCCATTTGTGCCAAAGCACGTGGACTGCTGCGGGCAACAAAGTGAGAGCACAAAGCTACCATACCACCCACCACAATCTGCCACCCTAGTCAACCACCTTGCCCACCTAGTGGACGGGCCGGCCCTGATTATGTTGAAGTTATCAGGCGCAATGCCTCAGCCTGTCGGTCTAAATGAGGTTAAGAGGCAGATAGGAGCTTCTTGCCAGAGGAAGGATGAGCAATTGGCTCTGCCTGAATAATGGAACAGAAGATGGTATGCCCAAAAGAGCAACTTCATATGTGGAACCTTGCTAGGTCTGTCTCTGGGCAGTTTCTCCAAATGAGTTACTTTTGTGCATACCATGACAGCCAAGAACCTCACTTTTTTAAGCCATGGTATTTGGAGTATGATCTCTGTCTCCCAAATTTACTGCTAATGCTTGGCGTAGTATTGCATCGTGCTAAAGAGAGCTTCCTTCTGGAGTTCATAAGATGTAACATGTATGGGTGGTTTGTCAAGATGTGCTTGGAAATTCTTCTTTATCAAGCCTGTGGCTCTTAGTACAATGGGAAATATTTTTGTATCTTTCTGCCACATTTTCTTGGTCTCTGACTGCATTTCCTTCAGGATCATGTGCCTCTCCACGCAATTCACAAAATAATCAATCGGAACTGACACATCTATATCAATGCTGTTCTGGTGTTTTGCTCCTTTACCACTATGTCGGATTTCTTTGCATCCAGTTTCTTATCCGTAGAATGGGAATGTCTCAGGTGATCATAATGTCTCCATGCTCTGGAATTCTATTAGGGTCATGATCCAAGTGCTTTTCAGACTCAGTGATGTTGTAGTGTTTACAGAATTTCCAATGGATGAGGCATACTACTTTATTGTGCCTTTCTGTATAGATATTTTCTGCCATCAGACTTCACAGCCAGGGGCAGCTGAAGGCAATCTGCTGCCTGAGGCGAAGTATGAAATGGCGCCCCCCCCCCCCCCCACCTTAGAGGGGTGGGGCTTTTTCAGAAATCCAATCAGAGACTGAATCGAACCAACCAAAAAGCCAATTAGATTATATGGAGGAAATGCAAGATGTTTGCACACAGGGCCGTATCGAGCTGCAATTGCACCCTGTGCAACTTGCAACTCGGGCGCACACCCCCACTTTTCCCCAATACCTCCATTCAGCACTGCCTGCTCTTTCCCTGCTACTGCTGCCCTCTGTTTATTTCATGGTGGCGCCAGCAGCAGGGAAAGAGCAGGCAGCGCTCGACGGAGGTATGGGGAGGAGGAGGGGGGCATGTGCCCAATCTGAAAGGCACTGGCACTTTAAGCAGATCTGTCCATCCCTACTCTGACATTGCGTCAGAGGAGGGAGGGACCAGACCTGCTTAAAGTGCTGCAAAAAGACTTGGGGGCACATTTTGGCTGCCTGCTATTGTCTTGCCAATGGCGGCAGGGCAACAGCAGACAGCCAAAATGTGCCCCCCAATCCTTTCCACCCTGTGCAGCTGCACCACTTGCACAGGTCTAGGTACGGTCCCATTTGCACATTCAAGGAACTAAAAGACAGCAAGAACCAACGGCACAGTTTATAACTCATTTTTATTATAACTCATTTTTATTTTGTTATAAACTGCGTTATGGTTCTTGCTTTTCCTTTTTCAACATATATTTTGCATCCACAGTAGGTGCAGAGCAGAACCAGGACATTCACCCACAGGACTCAATATTTTAAAAAAAAATCTGATTCTGATCATCCCACTAACAACCACTATTCTCCAGTACCAGGCATACTGTGAACTAATACAAAAGCGTACAACAAAGAGCAAACCTACCATACCATATCAGCACAAACTTCCAAAACTCACATAAGGAGCCCATCCAAAAAAGTGTCACTGTAAATACTACAGTGGGCCCCGGAACATCCATACACCTATTTGAAAAGCTGAACAAGTCAAATTACTACGGTACAATATAAATCTTTATGTACAAACTCCATGTTAACAGAACACCTGACCTCAGTCACACACTCACAACATCGACCCTCACCAAGTACCGAATAAGTAACCACAATCTAAAATAAAATAAAAATATGTAGACAAAATTTAAATTGAGACCCCAAGAAGCCAGAGTCCACATGCAGTGCAAAATCAGATAAATAAGAGATGCAGTTCCCCAATACTGTGTAAAATATAAAAATAGCACAAAGTCCACTCACTAAAATTAAATAAAATTATTTTTTCTACCTTTGTTGTCTGGCCATTTTATTCTCTGATCATGCTGGTCCCGATCTGAAGCTTTTGCTTTCCTGTCTTCTCTTAGCTCTCTTTCTGTGGTCTATGGTCCATGGTCCATCTGCCATTTCTTATCTCTTGCTTTGTTTTCTTCACTTCCTTCCATCAGCCCATTTCCAGTTCCAGTAACCCTCCCTAGTATCAGTCCCCTTTCCAGTCCTCCCCTCCCAGTACCTTCCAGTGTCAACCGCCTCGCATTCCCATGACTGCCACTGGTGTCCATTCCCTTCCAGTCCCCCTCCTTCCCCACTGGCCAGCCCCTTCTAGTCCAAATAGCATCCCAGATATCAGCTCACGTCCACTCTGTGCCACCCCCCCTAGTCAGCTGCCTTCCAGTCGCCCTACCCTCTGTCCCCTTCCAGTGCCATTTGAATGTCAGCTCCCTTCCAACCTCCTCCCCTTACCTAACCACATACCACTGCCATCCCCAAGTGTCAGCTCCCTTCTAGTCCTCCTTCAGTACATCCCAGGTGTCAGCTCCTTTCCAGACCCCTCCTTCCTCCATGTTGGCTTTCTTCCTGCCCCCTCCTTCCCCTGGTAGACCCTCTCATTATCTGCTCCCTTCCAGTCCTATTCTACCATCCTCCTGCATCAGCCCATTTGTAGCCCTAGCCCCTAGTTTTCTTCCAGGGCCAGCAGCACTCTCCTCCCCTCCCCCATTAGCCTATTTCCAGTCCCAGCCCATTTCCAGTCCTATCCCCCT